>CM057454.1:655930000-658705000 GCA_016271365.2 Neoceratodus forsteri | reverse complement strand
CCAGCGCTCCACACCATTGGGCACACCTCCAGCTGTGCCTACTGCACCATCACTTCAGTGCTTGTCTCTGACCCACCTCCCACCTGCAAGTCACATGATACTATTTGGCATGCCAGGATCTGGACACTGAGGGCCCAGCCGTGGCCGCCTTCACCTTTACTACCAATCAAACTTGTCCTGATCGCTGACGTAAACCCCACCAGTATATGCCTCAGGAAGCATCTCAAAGTCAGCACTAAGCACCTCAAAAGTTACCTGCAAAGACTAGCCTTCCTGCTGCTTCTCCTCTCAGGTAACATACACCCCAATCCAGGCCCTCCTCACAACCAGGGGACGTGTGCCCATAAGTTAGGCATGCTCACAATTGCCTTTCTAAACATCCACAGTCTAGTTGCTAACTTCACTAGCCTCCAGGCCTGGGTAGCCCTTTATAACCCCGATGTACTGTCAATTGTTGAAACGTGGCTCTCTCCAAAGATTCCTGATAGACATTAGCTTTCCTGGCTACAGGCTCTTTAGGCAAGACCGCATAACTAAAAGAGGTGGAGGCTGTGCATTCTATCTCGAGCAGGGCCTTCAGGGCTTATCAGATAATCTTCATAGTCTTGGGACCTCTGCACAGGCTGTTGCCATTAAGGTTCTACACAGGGTGCACAGCAATTCTCTTACACTGCTGTCCAACTATATCCCCCCAAATGACTCACTCCAGGGTCTCCAAGTCATCATTGACTGCCTAGGTAGCCTAACCCTAAGCTCCGAAGTCATACTACTCAGTGACGTTAATATTAATTGGCTCACTCCAGCAGGAAACCAGTTCAAGGATGCTATCCAGGCAATCCACTTCACACAGATAATAGAAGCCCCCACCTGGACTATCGGACCGGAAATAGCACTCTGCTTGATTGGGTACTCACCAACTGCCCAGAGCACATCGCTATTGCCTCTGTCCTCCCAGACAACATCAGTGAACACTCCTCTGTCATGTTCAACTGGACCAATAATTTCACCAACCCCCTCCCAGAACAGTCACTAACAGAGTCCTCAGGCCTGGTCAAGCCAACCATCTAAGAGCTGATCTCCGACATGCCAACTGGTCAGCTATGTATGGGGCCCCTGATGTGGATAGTGCGTTGGACCACTTCATCCTCCTTTTCAATACTATCTGTGATACCTATGCCCCCCCAAAAAGTGGATAGTCAAGGGCCTTTACTACCCTTGGATGAGCCCTGACATCTTGGGTCTTATGAAAAACCAAGATCATCTCTGGCGTATAGCCAGAGCCACAGGTAAGCAGTCAGAAATCATAAAGTACAAACAATCCAGAAATAGCTGCACCAGGGCCATCCATATAGCTAAGAACCTCTACTACAAGGCTGCTCTGTCCAAACACTGGAATGATGGCCGAAAATTCTGGGCAAACCTCAAAGAGGTTACTGGCAAGGAGCCCAAAACTGCTCTGGACATGATCTGTGTTGATGGTTCCTCTGAACTCCAAAAACTATAGCCGACACTTTCAACCTAGCCTTCACGGACCTCAGTCATGTCCTCCCCCCTGATTTCTTCTATCTGGGCAACCCTATCATAGGCCCACAGCCCTCTGCAAATCCCCTCTTTCGGTTCAAGGCCATCTCTATTGGAGATGCAAGGAAATACCTCTCGAAGGTGCTCGGTAAGGGTAGATTCAGTGGGGACACCCTTGATCTTAAATTAATCTCTCTCTCCTTGGATGAAGTCCTGTCCCCTCTTACCCATATCCTCAACTTGTCACTTTGACTGGCGGTATTTCCTCAAAAATGGAAAGCTGCTATAGTCACTCCCGTTCACAAGAATGGGGACCATGCCCTTACAGAGAACTATAGACCCATCTCCTTGCTACCACCACTGTCAATGACCCTTGAACAAATAGTTGCAGACCAACTGGCTGAATATCTTGACAAATACAAACTCCTCTGCCCTGAGCAGCATGGCTTTAGAACTGGGCATAGCACCACCACAGCTCTTTTAAAGTTCATTGGTCACATACACAATTCTCTTGATCATGGACAACTTTCCAGGGTAATCTTTATCGATCTGACCAAAGCATTTGATACTGTTAATTATGCCCTCCTAACTAAGCAACTTTTCACAACGGGCCTGGCCCCTGAGGTGGTTTCGTGATTCTGCAGCTACCTGGACTTCAGATCTCAGCAAGTCAGAATCGGCTCGACCCTCTCAGATAGGAAGCCTGTCTGCTCGGATGTCCCTCAGGAATCTATACTGGGTCCCCTCCTATTCCGCTTATTCCTGAATAGTCTCCCTCAAGCCAGCCAGTGCTGCATTCTACTTTATGCTGATGACTCAGTTGTATTCACACATGGATCAAATCCTATTGAACTTGAGCAACAACTCCAAAGTGACTTTAGCAATCTTGAGAAGTGGTTCACAGATCATAAATTATTCTTGAACTATAAAAAAACTAAAAGTACGCTGTTCTCCAGCTCCCAAAACAAGCATCGTGGCTACCCATTATCAATATGTAATGTTACTGGGACCTCCCTTGACCTGATCCAACATTTTAAATATCTTGGGATCACTATTGACAACTTGTTGTGCTACACTCTACACATTGACAATATGGCCAAAGCAATCAATAAATGTATTGGGCTGCTCTATCAGCATAGGCACAGTCTGACCCCTGAAGCCCTCAAAATAGCTGTCCACAGCTCTGTGAGCTCACTCATTGACTATGGCCTGCCTATCTATGGCTCAACCACTGACACTGCCCTCAGGCACTTAAAAACTGCCTTAAACAAAGCTTCCGGCTAACCATAGGAGCAACTAGGCTGACTCATACCTGTGACCTGCATACCAATGCACAATGGCTCCCGCTCAATGTTCGGCTTAAATTCCAAACCTGCCTGCTGGCAAAAAGGTTAGCCTTGCAACATTTCTGACTGGGGTTAGTCAACTCCTGGTGCCTAGCATTGACCCACGGCAAACACATAACTCTGAACTACAGACCTTCATAACACAAAAATGTCGCACTTCCCTAGGCCAAAGATCTTTCGCGTATCATGCCCCGCTCTGGTTCAACTCCTTTTGGGCAGATCTTGTTCATATGCCTGTATTGGGTGCTTTCAAAGTCCACCTCGCCAACCCTCACAATGCAGCTCCGCAAACTGTCACCCATAGCTTCACCTCCTTTCCTCACTGGCATTCCTGCCTTCCCGCCTTCCCTCCCTCCCTCCCTCCCTTGCCTTGTCACCCCATCCCTTTCCCACCTCTCACCCTCCCTAATTCCCCTTTGAGCTTCTCCACTCATACCCTCTCACCCTCACCCTCCCTGACTCTCTCCTGAGTATACTTCTCCCTCCTTACCTCCCCATCTCCTTTACCTGCTATCCTTATCTCCCCTCCCCAGCAGATTACTTCTCACAATAAAGCCTGCTCGCTGGCACCTGGGCCTCCTCACCTCTTCTAGCACTTATTCTACTGCCAATCCCTCATGTCCCTGCAGACAATTGATTGGTTTTCCTTTCAGGCATCTTATACTCGTACGTGTTTTTTTGTTAGCCCCCGCTTCCAATATCCTAACTTCCTCTGTAACATATACTACCCTGTTGCATCTGCTGTATCCACTAACTTTGTAATTTGTACCACTCTGTTCTGTATTGTTATCATGATGTAGAACCTATGTAAAGAACTTTGAGCTCAAGTGGTGCTATCCTAGACTTCAATAAATAAATAAATGTATTGTGTAAGAATACTGTCTATATTTTATAGTAACTATCCTATATCAGATTCACAAAAATAGTCAATGAGGGAAACAACCTAGTAAGTGCTAAACAGATATAAAACAAATTTAATCTTCTATCCTCTTTGAGCTATAATAGCTTTTTTGTAGATGTACTTCATGTATAATTGATTGTGACAAGCATCGTCCTGCTGTATTTTACTGTATTTTCTGCTCTTATGTTTTTGTTCTTGTGTTTTTAATGTTTTTGTCTCTATGTCCCAGGTCATGCCTGTAAAAGGGCTAGGTAGCCCAGCCTACCTACCTGGTTAACAAAATGTTATGTTTATAAAAAAAAAATAAAGCACTTCCAACATGTTTATGATTGCTGGGAATGGGGACACCCACACCACTAATTGAACCATTACCATTCCACCATTAGGTATTACTGCATGAGCTGTACACAGAGCCATCCATCACCATAACGAAAGCAGAAGTGTATGGCTATCTAGGGATTAGAGCACTACTGGGAATCTGGAAATCACGGGTTCAAACACTGCTGGAGCCAAATACTCACTGAGTGATCCTGAGCAAGTCACTTACCCCCCCTCCAGCACTCCAGTCCATACAGCTGCAGAAATGGGGAGAAGCAGGACTCCACCGGAAATGAGAAGTTGCATATGAGTGCCTGCTTCCCCATGTCTACACTGTCTGTCCTGCAGCGAGTTTGGGGCAAATTCTGCCTGCTGCACTCAGTCTTTAACAGAACACAATCACCAACCCACCACCATGGCAACCCTTCCCACTCCATGCACTGCACTACTACATTTTCTATTACAAAGTTTATTGACTTTTATAAGTTATAATAACAGTAGATTTCAATCAATGCCTGAAATAAAAAGTACAGCATAAAGATCAGATTAGTTGCTAACTTTACATCAAATACATTCTGACTTTTGTCTTCTTCCCTCCTCAGCTGTCTGACCCATTTCTGCTCTGAATCAGAGGGTTGTGAGAGCTCAGCACAGCAACCCTCCACACACTCACTCCCACTGGAGCAGAGCTGCGGACAGACCCTCTCACCCAGGTCCATGGAGAGCCAGAAGCATGCTCTTTGTGATGTGCTGCTAGTGTGGTGCTACTTAATACTAACCCACTCATCCCACACCCTCCCATAGTTGGTATCTTCAATTTATCTCCCATAACGGAACCTGATTGCCCCCTCCCCCAATCAGGGACTTGCATCTGTACAACTGATCACCTATTTACCTCCCAAAGGGCTCAGCAGCTCTCTTTGATTTCTTGGCTGCTCACTACTCTTAGGCCTTATCCACACTACACCTCTCCGGCCCGGTAATGGATGCAATCTGTTATGGCCGGGGAGCATTGCAGTGTGTCCACATTGCAGCGGTGTCCATTATGGGACCGGTACCACCGGTCCACACTAGGGGTGCTGAGCGACCATTATGGCGGCACCCATTCCCAGGGTGAAGCTCACACTGTGCTACGGGCCCTGCAGGGGACCATTACAACATGCCCACACTTTGCCTGGTAACGTTACCGAGGTGTAACCGGTTTCATAACTATATGTGGTTTCAACAACGGTTATGAAAACGCCTTCTGTAATGTTACAGGTGTAAACGTAAACTATTACGGTAATGGTTTGGGCACTCTGTAATGTTACAGAGGCATAGTGTGGACAGAGCCTTACTCTGCAGTGCCAGTCAAGGGCCTGCACCTGGCCTAATTTAACGAGGTGTTCACCTACAGTACTCGTACTTCCCAAAGGGCTCAGCAGCTCACTTTGATTTCTTGGCTGTTCACTACCCACACTCTGCAGTGCTGCAGCTTTTTGTTCTGTCCCTGTATGCTTGACCTGACATTTACTCCTACACTTCTTACACCAAAGCTAGGCTGAATAAACAGTACTAGAGAGTTGACACCAGGAATATTGATTCCTGGGGTTCTATTTGTAACTAATCCACTAATGCTACCTAGTGCATTCCTGCTCTGCCAATTGCTACTCCCCTCCTCTCCTCCTCTTTATTCTTGTCCCCTGCCTATCTCAGTCCTCCTACATACCTCTCCCTCTCTGATCCTCCTCTCCAAATCCTTGCCCCAGCAGCCTCTACCTCCAGATACCATGATCTCTATCCTCCCTTCCCCTCCCTTCCCCTTCCTAACCCTTACTTTCCCCCTACCACCTCTCCTTTACCCTGCAACTCAATTTCAGCCTTATTGAGATACTCCCTTTGACTAATGTATCTGAGCTGCTACTCTATTATGCCGTATCCCTTTCTTATTCTTCCTCCCTTTTTCTTCCAGGTTAACCCACTATACTCACCCCCACATTTCAGAGTTAATCCATGACACTTTTCTCTTTGTTATATATTTCTAATACATTCCCTTGTACATTGTACTACCTGTATAGTTCCTAACACATTGTTATAATGTAACAGATGCACTTTGATCATCGACTGATATTTATTACATGTTCATACCTGTTTGTTATTTTTTTATTTATTTATAAGCACATCGGAATTACAACCCTTTGCATCATAGACTCGTTTCCAAAGACTCCACGTCACGACACAAAGAGAAAAATACAGATAGTAATGACAACTGAAGGAACAGGTATTGTACTTTTATTATTGCCTTGTCCCTTCCCTCACCCCCATGATGCATCTGGAAACGAGCTGATACTCAACTCAGTATGCCTTTCCTGGTGAAATGTTCTGAAATAAAAATAAATAACAAACTAAATAAATAAATGTACAGTGGATCACCATTTTCTTCCACATCACCACTATAAAGTTAAGGACCACTCTTGCAATATCATTATGACCTATACTTACTCGCCTATAATCATGTTTATTTATTTATTTGCTTTTGGTAACAGGGAGGGTGCACTAGACATAGATATGCCTATTTTCAGGCACGACCTGGGAGCATACAAGTGAAAAATACATGAGCAGTACAATGTGATGCAGCACAAGGGTGAGGTAGACAATGGGATAATCTGTGATACAAACAATATTGACAACTGGATTGTTATACAGAGATTAGACAATGTTTAACAATATAGACAGTGCAGCTAGAAAAAGTAAAATTAAACAAAACAAGTGTCAACAGGTCTGTGTTGAGCTATCAGGAAGGTCCAGAACAACAGTAAGTGCCATCGTATGACAGAATATTAAGAGAGAGGAAATGAGGGGAGGGAAGAAGGGGTGGGAGACAGGGAGAAAAGGGGTGAGAGGGACAAAGGTGACTGCAGGAAAGAACAGGGTGGAAGTGGAAGGAATGGAATGGGCTAGGGTGGATGGAAGCATGTGCAGGGATTTATAGTAGTAAGTAGTAAATAATTTTTTATTCATATATGAATAAAGGATACATTCAATTGAGCAGAGCTCATTTTCAATGAAGTTCCATGTCACAATAAAATAAAGTTCCACATCAAAAAGACATAACATCAAAACACTAAAGAAAAACCACATATAGATTAAAACAATTTACAATACAACAATAATTAAGGAAAAATAAAAAAATAAACAAAAATATAAAAAAAAGAAATTAAAATACAAACAATCAGTCTCATTACACAATAACATACTTTAAGACACTAACAGTTATTACATGTTGTGGTATTGTGTAATACAGATATATACCAGTTTCTTAGTTCGCTTTTATTATAACTAGTTCTATTTTTTTCTTAAATCTAAGGGCGATTTATTCCATAAACGAATTCCTCTAACAGGTACAGAAGATCTTCCAATATTCAAATTACATTTAATTGAAACAAGTTGGGTTCCGGCAGAGGCTCTCAAGCTTTCCTTTGTTTTCCTAACTTCAAAAAGGTCAATTATATAATTAGGTACTTCCCCATACCAAACCTTAATCATAAGTTGTAACAAATGTAAGTCTCTTCTCACTACGGGTCTATGCCAATTTAATTCCCTTAAAAGTATGCACCTATGGGTTCTATGAGGGGCATCCAATACAAAACGAGCTAACCTACAAAAAACTAAATCCACTTTATCTATATGTTTTCCAATAGCCCCTCCATAGAGTAAATCACTATAGTCAATCATCATGAAAAGAGAATTTACTACACTCAATCGAATCTCTCTAGTCATAAACTTTTAATACTTATATAGGGCACCCAGCTTCCTATTTGTATTTTTTTAAGGGAGTCAATATAAACATCCCAACCAAGACATGGATCTAACCATATGCCCAAGTACTTGTATGAATCCACCTGTTTAATGGCAATGCCATCCTCAGTACTGATTTCCAAATATAGGTCTTGTTTTTATTATTATTTTTAAACAAAAGTGACTATGCTTTATTGGCATTTAAGATAAGATGGTTCATCTTAGAAAATCTTGTACTTCATCAAAGCCATGTAGCCTCACATTAAACAATTCTAAAGTATCTCTCTGTATATATTATGGTGTCATCTGCATACATATGGCACCGGGCGACCGTTGATGTAATTTTAAGTTCGTTCATATAGATGTTGAATAACAGAGGCCCCAAAATCGAACCCTGTGGTACACCATTTTTCACCTCCAATAAATTAGATTTATAAGATCCCACTTCTACAAATTGGCTACGGCCCATCAAATAGGAAGATAACCACTTTACTGATTGAGGGGACATCCAATCCCGCTGAGTCTGGACAGGAGAACCCGATGGTTAAGGGTATCAAATGCCTCTGAGAGATCTATAAACAAGGCTCCTATCATTAATCTCCTGTCCAGACTCAGCTGGATATCACTTACAACCCTCATCAGGGCTGTTTGCGTGCTATGAAATGCCCTGAAACCTGATTGGAAGGATGTCAATTTATTATTATCTTCAAGAAAACTTTTCAATTGGCAAGCTAAAATCTTCTCGAATATTTTAGAAATTTGAGACAAGAGCGATATAGGCTGATAATTGCCTAGCTCGCTCCTACTGCCAGATTTAAATATAGGTCTAACCTTTGCAATCTTCCATCCATCAGGAAATTCCCCACTTTTAATAGATAATTTAAAAATATATGCCAAGGGATATGCCACACAAGGTGCTGCATATTTCAGCAATCTTGGTGGAATTTCATCTGATCCCTTCGCTTTACAGATGTCTAACTTCAAAAGTTCAGAACGTACCTCTTCCAGGGAAATATGGGCAAAATCGAAGCCACCTATATCTCTATCTTCTATAATGGTATCTTTGGGATTTAACTTCAGGGTCTCATTTTTTTCCCAATAAGCCCCATCTGAGGAGCTTGGTAGAGCCACTTTTGAAAAATAATCATTAAAAGCATCAGCCATTCCTTTTCTCAGTGGCAATACAATATTGTCCTTCTCTATTTTGTTTATACAAATCTGTTTATTTTTCCCCATTAGGTTTGAAATAAATTCCCCAAATCTCCTTGAGTTCTTTTTATAGTTGGCCTCCAATTTAGAGCGAACAAACTGTTGTTTAGTAACCTTAATTTTAGTGGTGTATAAATTTCGAGCCTACCTGTAGGAAACCCAGTCCTGGTTTAACATTGTCTTTTTTGCTTTCTTCCATCTTTTATTTCTATCCTTCCTAATTTTATATAACTCAGGGGTAAACCAAGCATTTCCTTCCTTTTTTAACAATCTTGATTTCAGGGGTGCGTGTTTATTACAAATGTACAAAAACTCGCTTAAAAAGAAATCCCAGGCCACTGATGATGTAGGGATCAATTCCAATCTATTCCAGTTAATATTTTCAACATCAATCATGAAGTTAACATAATCAAACCTCCTAAAGCATCTCCAAAATATTTTTGACTCAGCAACAGGTTTGGCTATGTTATTTCTAATTGAATAGATAACTTGATGGTCTGAAAAAGATTCTGGAAGGACACCTGCCTTAGAATACAAGTGGGGAGAATTTGTAAACATCATATCCAAAATTGTAGATCTCTTAGGATCTCTGTGATTAATTTGAGGCCAATAGATGTTCACGGTGGAGTTTCTTGAAAAACTTGAAACTGGCATGGGTGGGAACTAGGCAAATAGTTTGAGGGATAGAATTCCAGTGCTTAGGTGCAGAGTAAGAGAAAGCACGTGTACCCATGGTGGTTTTGCACCTAGGGATGAAAAGAGGGGCATAGTCATTGGATTGGAGACCATAGGTTTGGGAGTATAACAAGGAGGTGAGAGATTTGGGGAGACCTGACCTGGTTATACCATGTAGTAGGGAGCCAAAGGCTAGTAGCCGGTTGGCAGAAGGACTGGACCATTTTAGGTCAGCGTAAACCTGACAGTGATGTTTGAAACATGGTGATCTGGAAGCATAGCGGCAGATGCTATTGTAGGTGGTGTCCCATCTGAGGAGTGAGGTCTTAGAAGCTCCTAGGTATGTGACTGAGCCAAAAGCCAGAGCTGGAAGAAGAAGACCTTGAGCCACAGCAAGCTTGGCAGATGGCATGAGGGCATAACTTGTACAGTAGGCACCTCCAATTTTTGCATTAATCAATTTGCAGGAGGTGGTGATGTGAAGGTCAAAGTCCAGGGATTCATCAAGGAGGATGCCCAGGTATTTGAGAGAGCTGGTAGTAACTACAGGGAAGCCATTTGCACACAAAATTTGAAAGGAGTTGCGAGTCAGTTTGAGTGCGGCTGGGGAGTCGAAAAGCATGGAATGTGTTTTACTTGCATTAAGAACAAGATAGTTTTCACTTAGACAGGTTTAAATACTGTGGAAGCTTTCGGTTAAGGAGTGGTTTATATCCACAACATTACTTCCACTACGGTAGATGACAAGGTGATCCGCATACAGCAAGGAAGAGCAGTCAGGAGCAGCCGATGGGAGCTGATTTATAAAAATAAAAAAAAGTAACAGGCCAAGTATGGAGCCTTGGAGAACTCCTATAAGTATGGGAGAGGGGGTCACATGATGGCAGCCTAGGGAGTAGCAGCATCTCTTAGGAGCTCCATTCTTCGTCCATTAATTTAATCTAAATTCTGTTCAAAGGGGCTAAGCACTACCGAATAATTAGCCAGATACTGCAACAATAATTGGCAGGAAGTAGTAAACTAAATCTCGGATGGAGATTTACATGAAAAAAGCACTGCCGAGACAATCTCCTCCACTCACACCGGAGAAAGAGAAGGCCGCAAAATGGCCTAGACAACAAATTCCGACCTTGGCAAAAATGGCAGCAGCGCCGACCGAACTTTCGGAGGAAAAATTCCTTGAAATCATGCAGCCGCTTTAAGTGGCAATTGCTACTATAACAGAAGACATACAGGAGATCAAAAACTCTGTAGAATCTCTAACGAGGAGAGTTGGAGACTCGGAGGTTGGACTAACATCGCTAGAGAAAAGGCAAGATAAGACGGACTTAGGGTCTGCTGTAATGGGGCGTAGGATGAAGAAGCTGGAAGAAAAAATAGAGGACTTGGAGGGGCGCAGTAGACAAAATAATTTGGTCGTTATTGGAGTTCCTGAAAAAGAAGAAGGAAATGCCCCGATTACTTTTGTACAACGGCTCTGCGCTAAGATAGCCGCCCCCCCCAAATGAAGGTGAATATGTAATCGAGAGGGCTCATCGAGCCCTACGTCCACCCCCGGCTACGGGTCAATCTCCTAGGCCTCTGATTTTCAAATTGTTAAATTATATTGACAGGCAGCATATTCTATCAAAAGTAAAAGAAGCATGTGAACTAACATGGAGGGCAAAAGTGCGGGTCGCAGGACCTTCCGTATCAGTGGGTTGAGGAGGCAAGAGCTGCATCCCTGGTGTCCAAATTAATCGCCAGATCTAAACAATACAGAGTAAAATACCCTGCAATCCGATGGTGAAGAATGAGGACAAATGGATTTCCTATGATTCTCGTCACAAGCGCTGCTAGACCTGAAGGAGCTTTTCCGGATTTATTTAAAGAAAAGACGCAGCTCAGCATCGAGAGATGGACATTCGTGGTGGATTTGGACTAAATCGCTGGTAGTTTTTGAGTTTGCATATTTGTTGTTGGTGAGATCACAGTGATGCTGTTTCTGTTGTGGCCAAAGGGGATGGCGACCTAGGTCATATGGTGCAGGGATATTTAAGCTGCAAAGGTTATGATACACTCGCTGGACATTGCAACGGAGCTAGTCGCACATATGGTGGGAAAGAAAGAATCCACACTAGTATAACTCGAGGAGTAGCAGTTGCTCTGCTTGTTTTTGGTTAACTGAAAGCAGTTTGCTGGATCGTCGACCAGCGCAAATTGGATACAACACGTCGCATGGTAACAGATTTCAATATGACTTGCGTTTTGGAACTAAAATAACTGGTTAAAACTTATTCTGATCTTCGCCAAAGTCAAGTTATACTAATCAAATGTTTATAGTGTTTATGTCTGTTATGTGAGTTAACCAGTGCTAGTTAAAGGTTAATTAGAGGGCTATAGCTGTCGATGTAGTGAAAGATTTAGTATAATAATGTAGCGAGTTTAATATCGGATATCTTGTTTCTCTCAGGAAAGCACTAAATTTTGTAAAGTGCTGATAAATATAGCGTCTAGTATATAAGGGTATAGACTTAATAAATATAATTTCTTGGGTAGCAGGGTATATAGTTGCTACACTCTAACAATATGTTATTTTGATTGCCTTAAATTGGTTATGCAAATGTTTAGCCTGTGAAACTAATAGTATAGATTTATATAGCACTTGGCTGTCTAATACAATAAGTTGATTGGATGGGGAGCTCCGGGATATTACTGTTTGACTTAGGACTGTTTTATAAAATCATGTATGCATAAATGTATGGAGGTACAGTGTATTGGAACTGGGGGTGTTTGTTAATAATAGTTATAGATTATGGAGGAGGGATGTTTTTGGATGGGGGGGACAGACTGCGCTGGGCTTATACTTAGCTGATGATGGCATTTACTGTTTCATATCTTGTATGCTTCTCAATAGTCTGGAGTACAAAATATGGAGGGCATTCTCCAAGAGTATGTTTGCTCACTACTCCTGGGTAATCATTGAGTTTTGCTTAAGACATGAGTAACAACTATCGTTTTGTGAGTTGGAATATTAAAGGGGCTAAAGATAGGGTTAAAAGACAGATGATATTAAAGCACCTGCAGATGTTGTGAGCACAAATAGCTTTTTTGCAGGAAACACATCTTAGAAGGGAGGATGTGCTCTTTTTCAGGAAATTATGGGTTGGCCAGGTATTTGGAGTGGGGGCTTCTACAAATAAAGGAGGGGTAGTGATATTATTGGCCAGGAAGGTGCCGTTTAAACTGACTAAGGAAATATGGGACCCCGAGGGAAGGTATATAGTTATACATGGATCCTTGGAATCCTGTCCGGTTATCCTTGGATCGATATATGGTCAAAATAACGATTCTCCCTCATTTTTTGTAAACCTATTAAATATTATAACTATGAACCCCCCTAGACTTATGATATTGGGCAGGGATTGGAATTTGGTTCCCCAGACAGATATAGATAGATCCGATCGAATACGACAGGGTTTATCTCCAGCTCAAAGAGCACTGAAAGAATTTATAGACACGGCTGCATTAGTGGACATATGGAGAGTGCTTAATCCCACCGAAAGACAATATACTTTTTTCTCTGCAGTGCACAAAACATACTCTAGAATCGATTATTTGCTTATAAGTTCACATGCAATTTCAGGGGTTACACATGTAGGAATTGCAGCAAGGGTTATATCCGATCATGCACCGGTTGACATGGAATTTTGTCTAGGAGTGGGGGTTAGGCGCTTTCCACAATGGCGGCTGAATAGCCAACTGTTAAAAGATCCAGCTTCTTTTGAACATATCATGGAACACATTAGTCTATTCCTCACCTGTAATTTAGAGACGGTTGAGAAATATGACTTAGTTTGGGCTGCTCTAAAATGCTCTGTGAGAGGCGAATTTATTAAAATGATGTCTAATAGGGCTAAGCGTCAAAGGGTTCAGTTAGAGGAGCTCCTAACTAATATTAAAAATATAGAAAATATCCTCTCCCGCACCTCACCAGAAGAGTTATGGACCAGATTATATCAGCTGCAGGACCAAAATGCAGGTTTACAAGCGCAGAAGGCTGATTATCTTTACATAGACCAAACTGCAATACTTAGATGTAGGAGAAAAAGCAAGCAGGCATCTGGCGATCGCATTATCCGTCAATGAGAGACTCTCAATTTATTGCTGGAATTTACTCCGAGGAAGATTGCAAAGTTGTTACGATTCACAAAAATGGTGGAAATGTTTGTTCCTTTCACCAAGGCTTGTATTCAGTAACCCCGTCTCTCCTTTTCTGTAGACTCAGACTTAAATACTTATCTTAGATCTGGACCCTGCCAAAGGTCACCACGGATGATGCTACTTTTTTGAGCGCCCCGATTACTCTAGGGGAAATACAGGAAGCCATCCAGCAGTTACCTTTGGACAAGTCCCCCGGTCCAGACGGGTTACCTAGCAACTTTTACAAGGCCTTTCAAAGTATCATAGCACCTATATTAAAGGATCTTTTTGGCTACTGGTTTAACAAGGGGATGTCAGAGTCAAGTTTTTTGGAGGCTGTGATATCTTTAATCTTAAAACCAGGAAAGGATCCTCAGAATCTCAGTAGTTACCGACCCATTTCATTGCTAAATACTGATATAAAAATTTTGGCCAAAGTATTGGCAAATAGGCTTGCCAAAATTATAGATAAATTAATAGGGCATGAACAAGTCGGATTTATGGCTGGAAGATCACCCCAAGATCATATGAGAAAATTAATGCATCTTATTGTGGCGGCCAGAGATTCTGATATCCCTATGGTGCTGATCTCACTCGATGCTGAAAAGGCATTCGACAGAGTTTCCTGGGATTTTCTTTTTGCCACTTTAACTTCTTTTGGTTTTCCGGGATACTTTGTCAAATGGGTTAAAGTACTGTACTCCTTTCCCATGGCCAGAGTAAAATGCAATGGATTATTATCTGCTCCATTTAAACTGGCTCGGGGCACTGGACAGGGGTGTCCTCTGTCCCCCTTACTTTTCAACATATACCTAGAACCCTTGCTCCGTAGATTAGCGGCTAATGTCAAGATTACGGGAATTCGAGTGGGAGATGTTAGATATGCATTTTCGGTTTACTCGGATGATGTCTTATTACATTTAGAGAACTCCAAAATCTCAATCCCCGCAGATTTAGAAGAAATTGAGGAGTATTCTAAAATATCCTACTATAAACTGAATCGGGAAAAAATGATGGTAATCCCCTTGAAACATAGAGTTAATAAGTCGGAATTGGCCCCCCTAGGCCTTGCATGGGAAACAAACTCTATAGTTTACCTAGGAATAAAGATTTTTAAGGATCCCAATACCATTCGGAGAAACTTCATAGATAACCTCATTAAAATAATTTCCAAAGACCTTGAGAGATGGCGATTACTTCCGATTTCATTATGGGGTAGGCTAAATATAATTAAAATGAACCTCTTACCTAGAATATTATACCCATTGGGAATGCTGGGTGTGTACCTTCCTAAAGTATGGTTTTCTAAGCTGAGAGGTATGCTGAGTTCCTTTTTGTGGAACAAAAAGAAGGCTTATAGGTCTTACCTCAAATTAACAGCGTCAAAAGTGAGGGGAGGACTGGCAGCCCCTTCTTTCTTTTTGTATTATATTGCACAACATTTAAGTAAGTTATATTATTGGCAGAAAGAGGTGGACCACACAACATACTCCCCTCTGTGGCTACCTATTGAAGAACATTTGGCATCTCAGGAAAGATGCTCGCTGTGTGCTTTGCTTTATGCCTCCCCGTCACATATTCCCAAAAACCTCAGAAATAACCCTATGGGCTGGTCAATGAAAGCCTCTCATCAGGCCCAAGTATATTTGGCAGTTAAGTGGAGCCAATCCTCTGACCAACCAATTGTTAATAACCCGCATTTCAAAATCGGTAATAATACCGACACCCATGCCTTTTGGTCTCGGTTGATTCAATGTAAAGTCTCGGAGATATGGAGGGATGGAAAGATGGTCACTCTGGCCCAATTATGTGGCTCTGCTAGTACTGAGTGTAAAGAATCCTTTAAATATTTACAAGTTAACAAGGCCCTATCCATGTTTCATAAGCTCTCTCCATTAATAGACATGGGGGAAAAGGATCCTATTGCGCTCCTTCAGGTTGCTTCCCAGCCGCATAAAGTCTCAAATCTATACAAAACTTTGCAAGATTGGGATAATAGACTACCCTCAGGTGTCTGCTTTTATTGGGTAAGGGAATTAGGTCTCCCTCAGGATGTTAATGTATGGAAAAATCTTTGGATATCATTGTATAAGCTTATTAAGCAAGATAGACTCAGATTAGTGCATTACAATATTATGCATAATTTGTATTTGACACCATCCAAACTTTGTAGATTTGGATCCTTGCAAGCACCAATGTGTAACAGATGCAAGATGGATGTAGGGTCCCTTTATCACATGTTATGGTTGTGTCCACACATTAAGGCATTTTGGCAGGCTATCAACAACTCCTTAGACCCTATTCTCGGTTTGAGGGAGCTGCTTACTCCGGAAGTGTGCCTAATAAATTATTTCCCGATAGATACTCCAAACAGTAGGAAAGCACATATGGCTTTGGTAGCAGCAACTGCCAAACTAACAATAGTGAGGCATTGGATGGATGAGAATGCACCCCTAATAGTGGAATGGTATAGAGAGTGTGTTTTGGCTCTACAGTTGGAAAGGCATATAGCACTTATGCGAAACAGAGGCAAAACTTTTACCTCACAGTGGGGAAGCTTAGAGTCTATTCTGATGATATGGGAATCACAATGTAAATAGGACTGCAGTGTATAATTACAGTTATAATGATGGTAAGAATGCGTAGTCTGTGGTGTGGACGAGGAGGGGGGGATCTTTTTTATTCCTTTATGTTTTTCTTTTTTAATGTAAAAGATGCACCTAATATTCTCAAATGTATATACTTACTTGATATTGTATATTTGGTGCTGGAAAATCAATAAAGAGCTTAAATAGCAAAAAAAAATAATAAGTATGGGAGAAAGGTTGGACATGGCTGAGTTAAAAGCTACAGCCTGCATTCGGTTGGTTAGGTAGCTGTTAAACCCAGCAACTATGTCAATGGAGAAACCAAGTGACTAGAGTCTGGTAAAGAGAAGGGTGTGGTTGACCAGGTCAAATGCCTTCATAAGGTCAATGAATATGGCCCCTGTCAGGACGACACTTTCATTTTCTTTGAATAAATTCAACAAGGAGGACTATATTTTGTTAAAGGCAATCACTGTGAACTGAAACACAATATTACACTAAACCAAGCTATCAGCACACCAGTAGGGCAGCACTTTTCCTACCAGACAATTCCCTGTTGGACTTGTCTGCCCTAATACTAACAGGCAATGTCAAAAACACACAGGAGAGAAGAACATGGGAAGTAAAATATATCAAACAACTGTAATGGGCTCAATGAGGGCACTGGATTTAAACACACTATGGAAAATGTTAATGTTGTATGTTACTTTATACAAATATGTGTTTCTGTTTTCTTTTTGCCCCCCCCTGAAACACACACACACACACACACACACACACTCTATGTGTATCTCAGGTCATTACTATCCTGTGTTTCTGTTACAATACCTTTCAAATTAACACTTCAAGGCACCTATTCAGCATCTTTTACAAATATATTACTGCCCCCTGCTACAAATCTCCTCGCAGCTATAGACCTTTTCCTAATCACTGTCCACCAACCCTTCTCTTGAAGTCTTTTCACCCTTCCTTTTAAGTTCTTTTAAGTCTTCTCACCACTCTGTTGTAAATTATTTTGAAAAAAAATGCATCACAGTGTATATAATTTCAGCTTCTTTTGCTTAGCTTGCTGTTGTACCTGATGAAGGGATCTGTTGGGCCCTGAAAGCTTGTGTACTATCTTATCTTTGTACAAGACATATGTTGGTCCAATAAAAAGTATCAAACTATCCAGTAAAAATTGCATATTGGCAAAGTTACTGTTATGTAAACATCTTTTGTAATCATTTTAAATAATAAAGTGTCTGGAAATTACAACTTCTTTGAAATGTAATGACATATGAGTTCTCGGTGTCATCAGTAACTCCTTCTTAAAATTGACAGACAATTTAAAATAAAAGCAGTTTAAGTCCCTTATTTTAAAAATGGAAATTAAAATAAGTACAAAACAGTTGATATGAGGCTATTTATCATGAATGAATGGTCTTCAAAGACTCCCCAAATGATCTTCACAAAATCCATAAAAAGATTCAGTCCCAGGCATCATCAGTCCCATGCAGTGATCATCAGAAATTAGTCCTTTATCTTTATCATTAATGGACAGTAGCCTTCAGAAATCCATCCACCCCTTTATCAGTCTCAGACAGTGACATTCAGAAACCAGTTCTTTAGAACACAAGAACATAAGAATGTGATGGCATGGGGGATCATTGGTCAATCTAATCTGCCAGTGGGTTTAGCTTCAGCTATTCCTCTTCCTCTTTCTGAGGTTCCACACTGACTGTTTCCATGCTAGCTTAAACTCTCTGTCTTGCCGCTACTCAACCCCGAGGGTAGGATGTTCCAAGATTCCATCACCATTTCGTGAAGGAGAACTTCCCTAATGTTGATCCTAAACCTCCTCCCTCCCTCCCTCCCTCCCTTTAGTCGCATGCTGTGACCTCTGTCCATGCACCACTGTTCACATGGAAGAGGTTCTGTGATTGTACCAAGTTAATTCCCTTTAGGTATTTAAAGGTGCCAGTCATGTCTCCCCTGTCCCTCCTGTGTTCTGGAGAGTATAATTTGAGATGACTGAGTTTTGCCTCATATGGCCCATGATGCAGACTCTGCACCGTCTTTGCTGGCCTCCTCTGCACAGTTTCCAATCAGTCTATGTCTTTTTTTGAGGTGGGGTCTCCAGAATTGGATACAGTACTCCAGGTGAGGTCTCACCAAGCTCTGTATAGTGGGATTATCACCTCACTTTTTCTACTTTTGATATCCCTGCCAATGCATTCAAGGATACTGCTAGCTTTTTGTGCTGCCCTTTTGCATTGCCTTCCCATCTTCAAGTCATCGGATATGATTACCCCAAGATCCCTTTCAAGCTTTGTTTCTGCTAATTGTTCCCCTTCTAGAAAGTATTTGCTTTCTGGTTCCATCTCCCCAGGTGCATAACCTTATACTTTTTGGTGTCAAATTTCAATTGCCAGTTTCTAGACCATTTTTCTAGCATTTTTAGGTCTGACTCCATCCCAATGGCCCCCTCTTGTGTGTCCAGCCTGTTGCAGAGTTTTGTGTCATCCGCAAACAAGCATACATTCCCCTCCAGTTTGTCAGCAATGTCACTGATGAATATGTTGAAGAGGATCGGCCACTGCACTGACTTCTGCAGCACTCCACTGGTCACCTTACCTTCCCCTGACAGGATTCCATTGAGAGATACCCTCTGAGTCCTCCCGTGAAGCCAGATGTTTATTCAGTTAACTATTTTTTGCCCTATGCCTGTGAGTTCCAGCTTATTTATTAGCCTGATGTGGGGAACAGAATCAAAGACTTTACTGAAGTCCAGATATACCATGTTCACTGCTCCACCCTGGTGCACCATTCTGGTTACCTAGTCAAAGAACTCATTCATATTTGTCTGACATCACAATCTTGGTTTAAAGTACTACATAGGATAATTAGTGCTTTTCTTTGAAAGAGCAAAAAAAAACTTGTGTATCTTATTCAAAACTAGCTTTGGCAAAATGTCATGGGGGGCTTCAATTACCCCAGTTCTATTGGTATTGTTTAGTTTCCCAAGCCAATAAATTCTTGTCTTGGTGTCTACCCTATTTGGGGATGCAAGCAAATCTGACCCACCTCCTGTGGAAAGAGGTAGAGTTGCACTACTGTGCATCTGTTGGTATCACACATCTGGTGTTGGCTTATACTGTAGTTCGTTGTCAAAATTACCCCCAAGTTTGTGAGGTACTCATTTGGGCTAGTCAATTTGGATCAATACACAGTTCTGTTGACTGCTGGGATATGTTCCCTGCAGAGATATCTATCAGCCCTTTAGGCTAAATTCAAACATAAAAATTGTCAATAATCCCATTTCGCTGGTCTTTCTCCAGGGTTCCACTCTTCGTAACATATCAGATCTTTTTGTGGGCAGGCATTTTATTGATTTTGACACTGCCTGCCATCAATTCTTGTTACCCCATTCTGTGATTTCCATGTCTTTTCAACTTAAACATGCTCTACTAGAATTTTTAGGCCCCCATCCTTGGTACATTGCAGACGGTTCCGATTATTGGCAGTTGACCGATTTGGTAACTCTGCCTCAAGCTGTGTCCCTCCTATATAAAACTCTTCGGGATAAGTTAGGGGTGAAATCCCCAAGGAAATGCATTTATTGATCTAAAGAATTCCCTAACTCTGCGCCATTTTTTAATTCTAATGCACCATGGAATTTTGTCCATAAATAGGTTAGACAAACTTCAGCTAATGCAATATAAGATTTTAAATAATATGTATTGTGTTATATTGATTCCTTGGGTTCTATTTGTAACTAATCCACTAATGCTACCTAGTGCATTCCTGCTCTGCCAATTGCTACTCCCCTCCTCCTCTTTATGCTTGTCCCCTGCCTATCTCAGTACTCCTACATACCCCTCCCTTTCTTATCCTCCTCTCCAAATCCTTGCCCCAGCAGCCTCTATCTTCAGATACCATGATCTCTATCCTCCCTTCCCCTTCCTAACCATTGCTTTCCCCCCACCACTTCTCCTTTACCCTGCAACTCAATTTCAGCCTTATTGAGATAGTCCCTATGATTTATTCATTAGAGGACATTTAGAGACACCCATGTGTGGATGCTGTAAAACCTAGGGGGGCACTTTGAGACACATGCTATGGGATTGCCCCTCTATACAGGGATTTTGAAACCACATACAGTAATATTTGAATCTGTTATTGGGCCAACAAGACAGTTTTACCCCACAGTTATGTCTTTTTTGGGGAAGGCACACACAATTTTAGGGACCTCAAAGACATCACCTAGCTCTTATCACTGCTGTGGCTAAATTGGTAATTTTGCTCCATTAGGTTGATAACCAGATCCCACAGTTTAAAGAATGACATGATGACATATTGACAGTATTAAGGATGTAAAAATCTGTTGCCAGTCTTTGCCTCAATCTCTGGGCTTATAGGAACAGATGGGAGAAGCTGGCTACTCTTCAATTAGGCTAGCTACAGATTTTTTAGTTTTTTCTTTTAAACAGATACAACATCATGCTTCTTGAGTTCTTTTCATTAAGTTTTAGGCTTTCTTTTTAGGTGACTAATTATTAATAGAGCTATGGTTTCCAAACAGATTTTCTATTCCTTGGATGGCAGTTGCTCCTATTATTGTGTAATTGCTAGGGGTTCTTTTTTTTTTGGTTATGTGTAGCATTCTTTTAGGTCTGATCTAGATGCTGTTTGCCCTGAGGGTTTAACACTTTTATCTTGCTCTGTATTTGTACATATACTGGATTGTGATATCCCTTTTTTTATTTGGCTCTGATGTACTCTGTGTATGTGTATCCATTGTGTTTTGTTTGTTTTGACTGCTTGTTTGAACATTTCAATAAAGTTTATTCAGTTCAAAAAATATATATTCATCTGGCATGACCACCCTGCTGTGAAGCCATGCAGCTTGGGGTCTAGTTGCCCACTTGCAAACAGATATTCAGCTATTCTTTCTTTTAACATTGATTCCATAAGTTTCCCCATAACTGACATAAGGCTGACTGGGCAATAGTTCCTCTCCTCTTCTCTGCTCCCACTTTTATGCAGGTGCACAACTGTGGCCCTCTTCCAGTCCTCAGGTACCCTGCCACTCTCCAATGACTTGTTGAAGAGCTCAGCTAGCTGGGTGGTAAGTTCCTCCCTAAGCTCTTTTAGTATTCCAGATGAATTCCATCCTGCCCCATTGCTTTGTCTACCTTTAATTTATTGAGTTCTTTCAGGACCCTCTTTTTCATGAAGGGACTCGTGTCTGCACCGCCGATATGGTTCTCTTTCCTACTTAGTGTTGGACCATCTCCATATTCCTCCTGCCTTCATCAGTCCCAGACTGTGACTTTCAGAAATCAGTTCATCACCTTTATCAGTTCCAGTCACCTTAAGCAATTAGTCCATCATCTTCATTGGTCACAGACAGTGACCTTCATAGATCAGTCCACTCTTTACATCAGTTCCAGCCAACGGCCTTCAAAAATCAGTCCACTGCATTCATCTATCTGAACACTGACCTTCAAAAAACTGTCAATCATCTTCATCAGTTGCAGAGAGTGACCTTCAAAAATCAATTAACATGAATAAGTTCCAGACAGTGACCTTCAGAAATCAGTCTACAAGCCTCATCAGCCCCAGAAAATGACCTGCATACATCAGTCAACACTCTTTAGTCTTCCTAGATAGTGAGCACCAGAAATACACCCACCACTTAATTAGTCTAAGTGAACTTCAAAAAGCAGTCCACCATATTCATCCGCCCCAGACAGTGACCTGTAGAAATCAATCCACCACCTTAGTCAATCTCAGACAGCAACCTTCAGAAATCATGACTTTCATAAATTGGTCCAACTCTTTTCTCATTTTCAGCCATTTACCTGAAAGCAGCCCACTACCTTTGTTGGCCTCCAGCTGTAGCTTTCAGAAATCATTCCACCACCTTCATTACTCCCAGACAGTGAACTTCAGAAACCAGTCCACCAACTGCATCAGTCCTAGGCAGTGACCTGAAAGTAGTCCATTACCTTCCTTTGCCCAAGGCTTGGACATTCAGAAATCAGTCCACCCTCTTCATTGGTTCCAAGCTGTGGCCTTCAGAAATGCATCAATCAACTTCATCAGCACTAGGCTTTGACCTTTACAAAGCAGTTAAATCACTTTCTTTGGTCCCAGACTGTGAGATTCAGTACACCATGTTCATCAGCCCTTGGCTACAACCTTCAGATAGCATAGCATCATAAGAACTTGGTGGCAGAAAAGGACCCCACCAGCCCATCTAGTCTGCTCCTTACCCCCTTACTCATCCCTCAACCACTCTTATCAAAGCAGTCAACCACTTTCCTCAATCTTAAGTTGTAACCAGAAAGCCCACCACTTCCATCTGTCCTATATATTGACCCTTATAAATCTGTGCACCCCTCCTTAATCAGTCCCAGGAAATGAACTTTAGGAAGCTGTTCACCACCAATATATATCCCGGGCTGTGACATGAAAGCAGTCTACCACCTTCACAAATCCCAGGCTGTGACCTGAAGGCAATCCTCCACCTTCATCCCTGCCAGGCTTTTACAGGAGCCCTGTCCACCATCTTCATCATCCTCAGGCCGTGACCTGAAAACCATCCTCCATGTTCATCAGCCCCAGGCTGTGACCCTCGGAAAGCAGCATCTGCCTTCATCAGTCCCACACAGTTTCTTCAGAGAGCATTCCATCATCTTCATTTGCTCCTAAATAAAACTTTCAGCAAGGTGTCCACCAATTTCATCAGTCCCAGGCAATGGCCAGAAATCAATCCATCACCTTCATAAGCCCCATGCAGTGATCTTCAGAAAGCAGTCTACCATCATCATCAGTCCCATGCTAGAACCTTCATAAAATAGCATAACACATTTATCGGCCTCAAGCAGTGACTTGACAGCATTCCACTGCCTTCATGAGCCCTATTGTAAGACCTCTATAAAGCAGTCTACCAAATTAATCAGTGCCAGACAGTGACCTTCATGAAGCAGTGCACCACCTTAATCAGCCCCAGGCCATGACCTATAGAAAGCACTTTACTGCTTTCATCAACACCAGACTGTGACTTAAAGACAGTTCACCTCCTTCATAAGCCACAGACTGTGACCAGAAAGCAGTCCACATCTTCATCAACTCTAAACAGAGACATTCATAAATCCATCTACCACCTTAATAATTTACAGGCAATGAACTTCATAAAGCAGTGCTCCAACTAAATAAATCCCAGGTATAGACCTTAACAGTGCTGCCATCACCTTCACCAGTCCCTGCAAGTGACATTCAAAATTCAGTCCACTACCTTCATTAGTCCCATGCAGTACACTTCTAAAAGATGTTCATCACTTTCATCAGTTCTAGGCAGTCACCTAAAAGCCACACACCACATTTATCACAT
Source organism: Neoceratodus forsteri (assembly GCA_016271365.2). Lineage (NCBI taxonomy): Eukaryota > Metazoa > Chordata > Ceratodontiformes > Ceratodontidae > Neoceratodus > Neoceratodus forsteri. The sequence continues at coordinate 658,681,102 of CM057454.1, read as the reverse complement.
AATATCAAGCAATTGGTCCTCTACCTATATCATCACCTTGCTGGGACTGGAATGCAGTTCTCCACCTTCATCTGCAGTAGGAGAGGACTTACAAGATGCAGCACACCACATGAATCAGGCCCAAGAATCAACCTTCAGAAAGCCGTGCACCACCTTTTTTTCAGTCCCAAGCTCTGACCTGCAGGCAGTCCACCACATTCATCAGTCCCAGCCTGTGACCTGAAAGCAGTTTGCCACCATTAATCAGCTCCTGACAATGACCTTCAGATGGCATTCAATGATCTTCATTTGTCCCTGACTGTGACATTAAGAAAGTAGTCCACCAGCATTATCATTCCAAGACTAGGACTTGCCTGTATCTAGCCAAGGCAAGGACCTTCGTATACCAGTCCACCACTTTAATCAGCCACAAACAGTGACCTTCAGAACTAAGCCCACCACATTCATTACCCCCAGTCTCTGCACATAATTCAGCCCACTACCTTCAGTAGTCCCACGCAGTAAACTTCAGAAAGCATTACACCAACTCATCAGTCCCAGACAGTGACCTTCAGAATGCAGTCTGTCACCTTCATTAGTCCCAAACTAAGACCTTCATAAAGCAGTCCACCATCTTCATCCATCCCAGGGTGTGACCTGAAAGCAGTTCATTACATTTGAAATTCTCAGTCTAGAAGTCTCAGAAGGCAATCAATCGCCTTCATCAGCATCTGGCTGTGACCTTTAGAAATCAATCCACACCTTCATCTGCCTCAGGCTAGGACATTTAGAAAGCAGTTTGTCATCTTCATCTGCCACAGGCTATGACCTGAAATTATACCATTTTGTTCAGCAGTCTCAAGTTGTGACTATCAGAAAAATCCACCACTTTCATTATTCCCTGACTGTAACCTTAAGAAAGCAGTGCACCACCTTCATCCACCCCAAAATTTGACCTTCAAAAAGAGTGCACTGTCTTTACCAATCCATGGCCAACACATGAACACTGCCCACTGCACTCATCAGTCCAAGGCTGTGATTTTCAGAAAAATCTACTACTTTCATCAGTTCCAGGCTCTGACCTTCAGAAAGTACTCTAACAACTTTATAACAGGAACCTATGACACTCATCCTTAGCCTGCATGCCTAAAGCATGAACATAATGATTGCTATGCCAAGTTAAAAAAGAAAATGCTCACAAAACACCATGTATTAATTTGTCCTTGCTCTATCTGATATTTCTGTCTTTGTCCCTCTGTGTATTGGCCTTCCTTGCTTTAGAATGCATGCCATGCGCGGGCATCAGCAGATGATAAGGATTGTTCATTAAACAAACTTTTTTACTAGTAAAATTAATTGGATTTGCTGATAAAGTATTTCAGCCGACAGACTCGACAATACTTTGGGGGTCTAGTTAGGAAAATGAATTAAATGTTTGTGAGTTTGCTCTGATGGTGCTTAGATGTGTGAGGGGATTTGATACAGGCATGTTTTACTGCATAATGGTCTGCGCTACACACCACTGATTCACAGTTCAAACTCTGTCACTCACTGAATTGTTAATAAAGTGAGAAATCCTACAGAAGCAACAAAGACAGAGCCCAGACTAAAACATATAAATGAGGAAACTTTCAAGTTTTGCAGGTGCTGAAAAGCAAAGCATATGGGCATTAAAGTAGAGCATGTGGGTGTAAAGACACAACAGATGTTCTCCCATATGTCATTACAATATGACTAACTAGCTCCCCAGTGATTGCCAACAGTTGCTGGATTCAAGGGAATGGGGGTCATTTGAATATGAAACTTTTCTTGACAAATCTGTTACTATTACAGTTTTTTCATAAAACACTGGGGCCCTGATATTCAGACTGCACTAGGGAATGGTGCAAGTGGGGGCGCAGTGCAACAGAGTTGTGCCAGGGCCAGGACAGGGTGATATTCAAAGGTGATGCGCAATGGTGCATCACCATTGAATAAGACACATAATGCACATGGTGCAAGTACAATGTGCCAATGCATCACACAGACAGGGGGGAACGGGAGTGCTCCAGCACAAATGCAGTTGTGTTGGGTGCATCACCCATGATATTCAGAAGAGGGCATGCAAATGGGGACATAAGATATGTATGGTGCAAATGGGGCAATTTGCATGTCATTATGGCCCTATTTGCATGCAGTGTGCAAGGCAGCCTGGCAAAATGCACCTGGCACCCTGAATATTTGCCAGCAGCTGGCATTGGGTCCCTGGTGGGCTAGTGCACACCCCCTCCAGGATGCCCAATCACAGGCATTGATGTTAAAGGTGCCTCCTGGTAGTCTAGCAGTTCCCCCTCCCTCTGTCATGCCCGATCATGGGCTGATGTAAAGTAAATACCAACCTGGTGGTTTAGTGGTTCCCCCCTCCCTCCATCATGCCCGATCGTGGGCACTCATACCCATTACAGTACCTGGTAGACTGGTGGCATTCCTCCACCCTTCCAGCCCATCTGATTGTAGGCATCTGAAATAGATACTCCACCTGGTGGTTCTGATTCTCTCCCTCCCCTGTCTGTCCCAATCACGAGACAATCGCTACTATGTCAATACCTGGTGGTCAGTGGTATCCCCTCCCTCTCCTATTGCCTGATCATGGGCATTTGACATAAATATCTCACCCGGTGGCCCAGTGGTGCCCCTCCATCCCACCCACAGAGGACCCAGCCACCCAGCTCCTCCCCCAGTTATCGGCGGGCAGCAGCACCTCACCCACATACCACCCGGCTGCCCGCCGAATGACAGTTTGACAGTATATGCTGTACACTCTATTGGTCCACATTGTGGACCAATAGGCATACAGTATATACTGTACACTGTCAGTTGGTGGGTGGCCGGGCAGTAAGCGAGTGGAGTGCTGCTGCCCACTGATGACTGGGGGGAGCTGGGTGGCTGGGTCCTCTGTGGGTGGGTTAGAGGGGTCCACTGGGCCACCAGGTGGGATATTTATGTCAAATGCCAGTGATCAGGTGATACAGGAGGGAGGAGGATACCACTGCACCACTTGGTATTTGCATAGTAGTGATTGCCTATGATTGGGACCATCAGTAGGGAGGGGGAGAATACTAGACCTCCAGGTGGAGTATCCATTTCAGATGCCCACAGTCGGATGGACTGGGAGAGTGGGGGGATGCTGCCGGTCCACCAGGTGTTGTAATGGGTACAATTGCCCACAATTGGGCATAACGGAGGTATCCACTAGACCACCTGGTGGTGGTTATGAGGTACTGCTGCCCGTAATCGGGCATGCAGGAGGGTGGGGAGTGCAGTGGACCACCAGGGATGGTGTGGATGCTTGCGGACTGTGTCCTTGCAGGGCAGGTGTCCACCCACAGCTGGAGGGTGCTGTGTTGTACCCTGTAATACAGCATCCCACCTGTGGGTGGCCTGGTTTTGAGCCTTTTTTTTTGGCTCAACTTTGAGCCCCCCCAAATGCAGTGAAACACAGGGTTGTGCGAGCATATGCACCACACATCCAGGGCTGAATATCAGGATGTGCCACATATGCATGGGCACAGCCCCTGCATTTGCACTGCATACATTACCATTCCACACCGCGCTTTGGGACTTGCACTGTGCCTGGCTGCCTGGTGAATATTGCACCAGTGCGCATTGGGGGGTTGCGCTGATGCAACTTGGTTGTGCCAGGCACAACCCCTTTGAATATCTGGGCCTGTGTATATTAATACTGTAGATGGAAAGACAGATAGATAGATAGATAACCCAATGGATGGATGGATAGATAGATAGATAGATAGATAGATAGATAGATAGATAGATAGATAGATAGTTAATTTATAAAGTACCTTTCCTTTGTTCAAGGTGCTTTACAATATAAAAGATTCAATACAACATAAAATGATAACAGTAACAGAAAACACCCTAATATGCCAATTTTAAGATTAGAACAAACTGCCCTGTGAAATTTCATAGAAAACGTAAACCGATAGTAAATCTGGTATAATAAGATTGCATTCCAAAATAATCATTCAGACATCAACCTGGTAAGCCTGCTGAAAGAGTCAGTTTTTAACTTATTCACAAAGCAGTTTACAGTAGGGGTAGTCTGGATTCCTAATGGGCGAATGCTCCACATTCTTGAAGCCACCATTGAAAAAGCCTTATTCTTAACACATTTTAATTGAGATTTTAGAACTGCAAACAACTGCTGGCCCATGAAATGCAATACCCTGGCATCTATACAGGTGGCCAATATGTTGGCCATTTGCTGTGGGGTTCAAAACAATGGAGAAGAAATCTTCTTGGTGAAGCAAATTCCCTTGATGACAAATTTGTTGCAGTCATTGGCTCAGTAGGTAACACACTCACCTGTTGGGCTAGAAGATCAAAAGGATGTGGGTTATAGCTCCACAGCAGATACCTGGGGTAATACCTATAACTGACAATGTAGTATCGTATAGGGAGCTTCACTTTTATAATGCTGTTCTTTGAATGAGGCTTTTAACCAAGGTCCTTTCTGCTTATCTCTGGTCACTATCTAAGTGGAAATTAAAGATCTTTTGTCGTTAAAGAAGAGTTGGGGACTTTTTATTTGAAAATAAGCACAACAGCCATACAGTACAATTGTACAGATTATTTAAATCTTATGCCTCACAGCCAGACAGAAATTTATTCTGTCACTAAAATACTAAAGTGCTTAAATATAACAGACAAAATGACCAATCAGAGACAGTGCACTGCACATAACAAAACTAATATTGTACTGTGTAGGAACACAGGAACGGAGTAAAGGATGGGGTGAGGTACTGCCAGTCATTAACCTTGAAACCACCTAGAAGAAAGCATATCTGATGACCTCAAATAAGCAGGGCAGTGTGTCAGAGCAGTGGGAAAGGCTATTACATTGCTGTGAGGAACTGAGAGAGGTGTCTCCAGCAGGAGGAGGGAAGTGTCATTGTTGCCAATGTACTGCTCACTAGTGAGACCCCATGTGGCGTATCGTGCCCCGTTCTGGAGGCTGCACCTCAGAAAGGACATAGACATGGTGGAGACAGTCCAGAAGAGGACAACTAAAATTATGCGAGGTTTGCACCAAAAGCCCTATGAGGAAAGACTGAAAGATCACAAGATGAGCAGGAGGGGAGTCTCTTTCAAAGGAAGAAGTGCATCAGGATCAGAAAACATGGGATGAAGCTGGGGGGCGTGAGTTAAAGAGGGATGTACTTCACTGAAAAAGCGTTAGACACCTGGAATTGATTGCCAGTGGAAGTGGTAGAGGCAAAAACAGTAGGAAGCTTCAAGCATGTATGTGATAGATATACAGGAATTTTAGTGAATAGGCAGGCAGGAGGGAGGGTCACCAGAGACCAGATACAGTCTGCAGAGGCAGATTAGGCAGGGATCATTAGGACAGACTGTATGGGCTAAGCAGTTCTTTTCTGCTGACAAACTGTATGTTTCTATGTTTTTCAATCAAGTGATCTTATCCCTTGCTGTGCCATAGACTGATGCATCAGTACAGAATTCCAGTACATTCTAATTCTGTCAGCAGCTTAACGGTTAACTCATTGCCTGCATGATCACTCTAGCTCATACCTCCACAATTAACAGATCAATGAAAGTGATACAAATCAAGAAAGCAACTAAATGTTAAACATATTATTATGAAATTCTGATGCTGTAATTAGGTTAGCACAACCAGTCATTAGTTGGCACACAACAGACCACACACCAATACGCGGAGGAACAATTTTACCTAAATTCTAAGTATTTAAATCAGTTTTAGCTACATTTTAAAAGTTTTTATTTATTTTATTGTATTAGGAGCTCATTTTATATAAGCAGTAAGACTCCAGGGCATGAATCATGGAGGGTTATACTTCATGCCCAGGAGCTGAAGGCACTCTGCCTGTGGTATCATGCCTCATTATTCTCCTGGGCATGCGACAAACACTGCACAACTCACGACCCATCAATCTAATTTCTTAATTATACAGCTGACATCTTAATTCTAAATGCCTTAGATACAATTCTTGCCTCCATGCAATCAGAACCTGTTTATAATAATGTTTAAATTTTGCTTTGTATAATCCCTCAATCTCAGACTGACTCATACAAACGCAGAAATGACTTCCTGGACAATAAGAATTCACCTAAACCATCCAGAACCAGATCTTTTCTATGCAAGCTTGGGTTTAACTTCCAATAATCTGTACCCACCTGGGGCTCTCCTGTGTACTCAAAGACATTTCTAAATCTCAAACACAAGGAGCTACACCTGTGCAATACGTAAGCAATAATACCTGACAGGGAGTGTGGTACTGGGAAATACTTGACTGCCCAGGGGCATAATGAGGCTGACAACACTGGCAGAGGGCCTTATAGCCCCTGGAAAGTCCGGTATTTCCCAACACCACCCACCCTGGAAGGTATTATTTAGAAAATGGGCCACTGTGTTACATATGTTTGGGGAAAAAAATTATTTTAACATGTTAAATTAATTATGTCTTTCATTCAATTTGTGGCAAATAGTTCCTCCACCCATTTTTTTTGTTTGTTTGTTTTTGAGGGAAGAACTTTTGTCTTAGTTGAGCCCCTGTAGTTTTCTGCATGGCACTGGTTGTTTTGGTTACCCCTGTACTCCACTACACAGACACACAGAGGTTGCAAGTCAGTTTTGCTGCTTTTTCTAAGTTTTACTTATTTATGGATTTGACCTTTTCTTTTGGTCAAAGTGCCATTTTTTTTGTAACGTGATTATGACCGCGAGCTCAGCGGTAGGATCAGGATGGTGGCAGGGATAAGCGCATCAGAGGGCCACAGCAATGAGGTACTGTGAGGTACTGTGATTTTTTGATATTTATTTCTGCAGCATGGATAAGCAGGGGCTTTTTTCCTTTAAAGGTTAGCTGAGGGACAGTGAGAGAGAGACAGAGAGAGAGAGACAGAGAGCACTGCCTCCGGTACCGCCAGTGTGTGTGATTGGGGCAGTAGCGGGCTGTGACTCGTCGTGTCTCAGTGGAGTGAGTTACATCTCATACAGGTGATGATTATTTTCTTGCTAAGTGTGTTATTGTTTTTTCCCTCGTTGTGACTGTTAATCTTGTCAGGGGGAGATGTGGAAATCAAGTGGTATTTCAAGTCTCACTTTGTGAGTGGAAAAAATGGCAGTTGCCCAGCTTCAACATTCGGGGTGCCTATGGATACCCTAAGCAATGGGGCATCCTGAACTGGTACTTGTTTTTAAGCGGGCTCTGTTGAAAAATACCCACATGCTAAGACCGATGTCCTAGCCAATCGAAAAGCTAGGATTCTCTTACCCATTTTCTAATATGAAATTACAAAATAATCAACTAATCTCTTCTTGTCCAAAGTATACCACTATAATATGAAAAGCCCTCTTTCAGATATATAAATCTATAAGCATCACCTAGTCGTGCAGTGATAATCATGTCCTTGATGAAAATCAGCCCAAAATATGTTTTTCAGTTTTTCTACATCTGTCCTTTCTGTCTAGGATATTATTATCCCCCTCGAAACAAATAAAAACAGGCAAAAAAGAAAAAAGCTAGTCATATAAAGATAGGGTAGTATAAACTTCCATAAATGAATAGTGGCCTTTTCTGATTGGAGATCATAAATGTTAATCCACCTACTGTATACTGAGGCTGCCTCCAAGAGATGTCAGTCAAGACTGTCCTCATAGACTTTAAAACATAGACTTTGATGGCAGATAAGGACCACTTGGCCCACCTAGTCTGCCCATTTCCCTACCTAGAGGATAAGCTGCAGATCCTATTTAACCAACAGCCTATTTCTTCCTACCCCCCACAAAAATTGCTTTATGTCTGTCCCATGCATTCTTGAATTCTCCCACAGTTTTAGACCCCACAACCTCCTCAGGAAGGCTGTTCCATGTGTCCACCACCCTCTCTGTGAAAAAATACTTCCTCACATTGCCCCTGAGCCGTCCCCTCTATCTTCAAATTGTGTCCCTTGTTCTTGCACATCTCTTTTTCTGAAAGATGCTACCCTCTTGGACTTTGTTGATTCCACTGAGGTACTTAAACATTTCTATCATGTCCACCCTCTCCCTCCTTTCCTCAAGGGTATACATATTAAGCTCCTTTAGTCTCTCCTCATATGGCTTCTCTTGCAGACCCTGCACCATTTTAGTTGCCCTCCTCTGAACTGCCTCCATCCTGTCTATGTCCTTGTGGAGATGGGGTCTCCAGAACTGGATGCAGTACTCCAGCTGGGGTCTCACCAACTGTCTGTACAGGGGGATAACAACTTCCTGTTTTCTGCTGGTGATGCCTCTCCCTATACATCCCTATATCCCCCCAGCCCTCCCTACTGCCTTCTCACATTGCTTGCCAACCTTAAGGTCATTTGATATGATTACCCCCAGGCCCCTTTCCATTTTTGTTGTTGCTACTACCTCTCCCCCAATGTGTAATCTTCCCCTGAGTTTTTGTTTCCCAGGTGCATTACTTTGCACTTCTTTGCATTGAATCCAAGCTGCCATACTTCTGACCATTTCTCCAACCTTGCCAAGTCCCTTCTCATACTTTCCACACCTTGTGTATCAACCCTGTTGCAGATCTTTGTGTCATCTGCAAAGAGGCATACATTTCCTTCCAGTCCCTCTATCATGTCACTTATAAAGACATTAAAAAGGACTGGACCCAGTACTGAACCCTGAGGTACCCCACTAGTAATCCCTCTTTCTTCAGAGTGGACTCCATTTACAATTACCTTCTGTGTCCTGTTGTTCAGCCAGTGTTTTACCCAGGCTACCACCCTGGGACCCACTCCAAGGCTGGTTAATTTGACTACTAATATTTTGTGTGGGACTGTGTCAAATGCCTTGCTAAAGTCTAGGTAGACCATGTCCACAGCCCCTCCCTGGTCTACTACTTTGGTCACCCATTCAAAGAAATCAATTAGCTTCATCTGACATGACCTTCCTGCTGTGAACCCATGCTGCCTTGGGTCTTGTGCCCCACTGGCCTCAAGGTACTCAACAATTCTTTCCTTCAGAATTGATTCCATCAATTTCCCTACCACAGAGGTCAAACTGACAAGTCTATAGTTTCCTGCCTCTGTCTTGCTCCCACTTTTGTGAAGGGGAATCACATCAGCCTTCTTCCAGTCCTCGGGTACCACACCATCCTCCCATGATTTGTTATAAAGGGTAGTCAGTGGTGTCACTAGTTCTCTGCTTAATTCTTGTAGAATTCTGGGGTGAATTCCATCTGGCCCCATTGCTTTGTCCACCTTCAGTTTTTGGAGTTCTTTCAGAACCCTTTCTTCTGTGAAAGGACTAGGATCAACCCCCCTCTCCAGAGTGCTTCTGTTAATTGGGTTTGGCACCTCCCCACTTCCTCTTTGTGAATACTGAACAGAAGTATTGATTCAGTATCCCTGCTTTTCACTGTCACTCTCTGCCCACCCACCATCCATTCTATTTCAGCCTCACTATCCTCCCTTTGTGTTTCTACGCTCCCGATATACCTATAAAAGGTTTTATCCCTTCTTAACCGAGTTGGCTATCTTTTCCTCAGTTTGTGCCTTTGCTATTCTGACTACCCTCCCTGCTTCCTTCTGCCTTAACTGGTACAGTTCTCTGTCCTGTTCCTTCTGTGTTTTCTTATACTTCCTAAATGCTATCTTTTTCTCCCTAACCTTCACCGCCACTTCTTTTGAGAACCATAGTAGCTTTTTCTTTCATTTTGATTTGTTTATTTGCTTCACACAAAGGCTTGTTGCCTCTGTGATGGCAGTTGTGATATTTCCCCATTGTTGCTCTACCTCTCCTTCTAGCCTATTTGCTAGTGCTTTTCTAAGGCACCTCTCATCTTGCCAAAGTCAGCCTTCCTGAAGTCCAGTACCTTCACTTTTGTATGGCTTGACTCTACAGCTGAGTTTATCATGAACCACACTGTTTGGTGGTCACTTGTTCCCAAATGGCTACCCACTTCAAGATGTGAGATCCTCTCACTGTCCCCATTTGAGAGTATGAGGTCTAAGATTGCTCCCTCATGAGTAGGTTCCAAAACTAGCTGTCTGAGGCATGCCACCTGAAGAGCATCAAGAATGGCCCTGCTTTTGGATGTGACTGCAGCAAAGGTGCTCCAGTTAACATCTGGCATATTAAGGTCCCCCATCAATAGTATCTCAAATTTCTCTGCCATCCTAAGTATGCCTTCTATCATATCCTTGTCCTTTCCCTCCCCCTGACATGGGGGTCTGTATACAACCCCTGTGCAGATTGTGGTGCCATTTCCAGTCTCTAAGGTGACCCAGAGTGCCTCCTCTCCTCCCTGTTTACTCTTTTGTTCAGTTGCTTTTATCCCTTCCCTTACATAGAGCACTACCCCCCCCTCCTGCCTTCCCTGTCTCTCCTATAGGTTGTGTACCCTGGTATGTTAACATCCCAGTCATGGTTCTCTGTGTACCATGTTTCTGTGACTGCTATGATATTTGGGCATCCCTCTTCCATCAAGGCCACCAGTTCAGGGAGCTTGTTGCCCAGACTATGGGCATTGGTACTCATTACCCTCCATTTCTTGATGGCCATACCCCTTTTGCCTCATCCCTGTCCTTATTGCATTTGTCACTTTCTCCATTTACTCCTGCACTTCTCCCTATTGACATCTCATGTTGGTGCTCACTCTCACTTAGCAATTCTTGATTTTTTTTTTTTGGGGCTAGGATTTCCTGTTCCTTTTCCCAGTGCTCTCCTTTGGCTAGTTTTTAAATGTTTCACAATGAAGTATTTAACCTATCACCTAGTATCCTAGTTCCTCTGCTGGACAGATGCAGACCATCATGCCAGTATAGGCCTGCATCCATCCAGGTGGACCCCCAGTCCCCAATGAAGCCAAATCCCTGAGCTCTGCACCAGTTTTTCAACCACTGATTTAATCCCATGGTGTGGAGCTCCCTAGCCTCATCTGTGCCATAGACAGGCAGCACCTCCAAGAAGGTTACCAGGTGTGCTATTTGTCTAAGGCCCCTCCCCATCTTCACAAATGCTTCTTGCGCTGCTCTTATCCCTTTCTTAGCCAGATCATTTATCCCTAGGTGGACAATGACATCCAGCTCCCTCCCCTGTGCAGCTGCTGCTGTGATCCTGAGGATTCACTCCCTGTCCCTACAAGCAATGGTGCCAGGCAGGCACCTTACCTCCCTCTCCCCTTCCTCCCCCAGTTCTACCTTCCTAACAATGGAGTCCCCCACAAGGAGTTGTTTCCTTCACCTGTGGGGTCCCATGCCACCCTCCTGTGGGTCTCCTTTGTGGAGGTTCCCAGCATCCTCCTTGGTCTGCACTGTGGGTGTCTCCATAGAGGAACCACACTTTTCCAGAACAGCATAGAAAGTGTGGAGAGGTACAACTGGAGGGATGCACCTCTGTTCCACCACTCTCACCCTCCCTGAGCCCACTGTGGTTCAACTGCTCATCTTTCTTGGCAACCTCTGAGGCAACGGCAGTGACCCTGGTGGTCCCTGGGTAGGACAGGAGGTCCCACACATCCTGGCCAACTCAGCCTGGAGATTAGCACCCTCCTCCGTCAGCTCAGAGAGGTGCCTGCAGATGGGACAACACTGCATCCTCCAGAACATCTCCTGGAAGACTGCTGCTCCACAGCCACTGCACTCCACAAGGAACCTCCCCAGGAAAAGATCTAAAATTGATGACACACAAAATTTGGTGCCCTCCCCAAAATTCCAATCCTATTACAAGTGTTTAAATCTAAATATCAAAATGATCCTCCTTCCGTCCAGGCCCTGTGGACCTGATGAACATCAGCTACTGAGCTGAAACTGGTTAGTTCAGGGGTCCTATCTTGTTTCCTCTGATTAGGGCCTGAACTGGATTCTGGCAGCCCTGAGCAATTTCATTCTTTATTGCTTCCTGTGATTAAATTGTGAAGATTATGTGATTGTGGGCAATTCTTATAGGAGTGTCCCAGCTCCTCACAAAGACTGTATCTGTAATCATTTGTCCACTGTTTGTCCTGCTGCCCAAATAAGACATAACTAATCCTCTTGTATGCATTGCTCAGATGTACTGTAGCATACCACACTTGTAACAGGTATTGAACTGTCCTCGATAAAAGATCACCACTTATCCCTGCCTCCCACAAAAGGAATTTGTGAGGTGGATCACACCACACCCTGGAAAACACAATTTCACTTTAAATTTCCATCCTTTGGTCTGTATATGCTCAGTGTTGATTACAGAGTCAGGGATACTGAGCACACACCATTGACTTTGGAGCTAGTATTTGATATGCTGTACACAGATCCCATCACTTATGAATCAAAATGCCAACCAGTTTAATGGATGGTTTAGTTAACAGACAGCTACACAATATGCCCACACTCCATTTTTCCATATATCAGTATCTTTTACCCAAAAGCCCTCCAGTGATGCACAGCTTTTAAAATCAATGTCAACATTTCAGTTACTTTCAGCCTGTATCAAAGCATAACCTTCTGAAGTGTAAAACCATATGGAGTCTTTCACCAATACTCTCCCCCACATAGGTCCAGTCTGGTAGAGTCTCTAGGCTACCCATATATCTTAGTCTCACTGCATTCCTTTACAGTGCATGGTCCAATACTTTAGCCTCTCCCTGAACAAAAAACACTGAAAAATTTAAAGGGGGTCTACCAGTACCCTTTATTGACACACATAATCCTAAGGCACCTATGGCTGAAACCAGCAAACTCTTGTACCTCTTATCAAGATTTCTCTGAGTCTGTCAGTAGCTCATTTTCTAGGGTACTGCAGCCATATCCCTTATCAGTGACCTCAAAGTAAGCCATGCAGGCCATACTCCCTCCCAATGAATCAAAATACTTTGTCCGTGACATTACTAGGAGGCCATGTGGGGGCCTATGCCAAAAAGGAAGCAGAAAGACAACCCTACTTGCAAGCCTGGTGGAGGGCTCAACTCATACTGCTTGCTAACCCCCGCAAAGAATCCCACCACCCATCAGCTCCATCCTTACAAGTTCCATACTATGCCTGTTCAGTACCTGATTGTGCTGTATCTACTTCCATATTATCCTGAGGTTATGGTTGCTGCCTTCCCCTGCTGGTCAACACCATTTTGCTTTTCCTCTGAATCTTGTGGAACTAACTGCTACTGCAGATAACCAACCATTGCATCACCCACCCTGCTCAGACTCCAGACTCCACAAGCATATCAGTGAACTCCTCAGCTGTTGCTGCCTTTGGAGTGTTCCCTTTCTGGTGCTCTGAGAACCACTTGTGTGTATCTGGCCCATCCTTTTCTATCACACCAAAACCTTCAGGCACCACCAGACTGTAGGCTTCAGCCAGGTGGGGACTAGCCCTACACCTAACAGTGTAGCCTCTTAGCTATGATGACTTCGCCTTCGGCGGGGGTGCTGGGGACCAATTTAGGCAAACCTTAACTTTCTCTGCCTGCAACATTCCTTTCTCCATCAGCAGCTGCAATTCATCTTCTTCTAGCACTGACAGGAGGTGCTTCCTCATATCCTGTTTATGCTACCTTAAGCCAGGGGTCCTCCATATTCAGGATCCACAAAGTATTGTGCTGGTCATTACTAATATCTGGAACTCTATAAGACAAATCCATGTGCTGCACTGACTCCTCATGGTTACAGACAGTATCCCCCAACCCCAATGAATTTTACTGGGAAATGAGCTTTGCTTTTCCAGTTTACCAATTCTAAATAAACTCCAGTTTAGTAGAATAGAGAATCTGTGCTAGCTCCACCCTTGACCTGGGCACTCAGTGGCTGACAGCCGGGCCCTGAACTGAATCAGTCATGCCACACTTCATTGCCTGACCTCTAAGTGCCAGGATTCTGCCCTTGACCTGGGCAGTCAGCAGACGATGGCCTGGCCCTGAACCAAGCTAGCCATGGCAAGCTTCACCGCCCGACCTCCAAGTGCCAGGATTCTGCCCTTGACCTGGGCACTAAGCAGATGATGGCCCAGCCCTGAACCGAGCCAGCCGTGCCACGCTTCACCTCCTGACCTCCAAGTGCCAGATACACCACTCCTCTCCTCAGACAGCTCGGTTACAATACCACAGATTCCATTGACTGATACACACTGAATTCAGCACACCATTGGCTGACTTTCACTACTGCTTGCTCCCTATTGGATATTGCAGTTAGTCAAAGAGACTCAGTGCTTGCTGCTTAATTTCAATTTGGATTGCTTTCTCTATGCTCTTTTGAGCTTCTATCTGAGCTTACTTGCTCAATATTTTGTCCTACCCACCCTCCCCAGCCCCAACCTCTATTAAACACCACTCCCAGGTAACTGCCCTCTGTCTGGTCTCATTCTCTCACCTCCCCTTAAAGTAACAAGTCACTATTCACAGGCTTTCACTTCCACCATTTGAGCTAATTTATCTGTTAAAGTGCTACACCCTAATTCTCTGTTGCGCTAGATAATCTTGTGGTTTCCAGCTCCCTGCTAAGCCATAAGTTATGAGCGTAGGAGTATTGAGGTAATAAGTGCCCCTCTCAACTATTAAATAAAATTAAGCAGGTCCTCATTTCAGTTTGACTAACACCAGGTTAACACCCAGGTACTTAAACTGTGCTCCAGGAGTGCACCTTCTCACACATCAGGTTGACCTCTCATTTGTCAGGCCTCCACCTTCAGGAATGCATACCTTTACACTGATTGCTCCCAAACTCAGTTAGGAGATGTGAAAAATGTCCTGCACCACCTTAGTTCTGCTATTGTCACTACTACAATGTGCAAGCCTAGTTGGGTTTAATGCTGCCCAGTTACCTCCAGACTCCTTCTGACTCTAGCCTTGTATTTGCAGACAACTGAAGGCTCTAAGCAATCACCACCTCATCAGACAGTCATCTCCAAGAACAGGCATTCCTGATTTCTTTGGAACTCCTAGTCTCTAATCAGGTAACGGCTCACATGATACCTTTCCTACCACCTACTGTGTATATTAAATTGCCCTGATCATATTTTGGTAGACTCAGACTAAGGAAGTGCAAATCCCTAATCCTCCATAGCTTCTCCACCAGGAAGGCCTTATTACTACTCCTCCTGTTATCATAGAAACATAGAAACATAGACTTTGATGGCAGATAAGAACCGCTAGGCCCATCTAGTCTGCCCATTTCCCTACCTACAGGATAGGCCGCAGATCCTAGTTAACCAACAGCCTATATCTTCCTGCCCCCCACAAGAATTGCCTTATGTCTGTCCCATGCATTCTTGAATTCTCCCACAGTTTTAGACCCCACAACTTCCTCGGAAGGCTGTTCCATGCATCCACTACCCTCTGTGAAATAATACTTCCTCATTGCCCTGGAACCGCCCTCCTTCTATCTTTAAATTGTGTTCCCTTGTTCTTGCAAGTCTCTTTTCTGAAAGATGCTACCCTCTTGGACTTTGTTGATTCCTTGAGGTACTTGAAAGTTTCTATCATGTCACCCTCTCCCTTCTTTCCTCAAGGGTATACATATTAAACTCCTTTAGTCTCGCCTCCATACGGCTTCTCTTGCAGACCCTGCACCATTTTAGTTGCCTCCTCTGGACTGCCTCTATCCTGTCTATGTCCTTGCGGAGATGGGGTCTCCAGAACTGGACACAGTATTCCAGATGGGTTCTCACCAACTGTCTGTACAGAGGGATAACAACTTCCTGTTTTCTGCTGCTGATGCCTCTCCCTATACATCCCAGTATACCCCAGGCCTCCCTACTGCCTTCTCACATTGCTTGCTAACCTTAAGGTCATCTGATATGATTACCCCCAGGTCCCTTTCCTGTTTTGTTGTTGTTATTACCTCCCCACCCATTGTGTATTCTTCCCCTTGGTTCTTGTTTCCCAGGTGCATTATTTTGCACTTTTTTGCATTGAATCCTAGCTGCCATACGTCTGACCATTCCTCCAACCTTGCCAAGTCCCTTTTCATCCTTTCCATGCCTCCTTGTGTATCAACCCTGTTGCAGATCTTGTGTCATCTGCAAAGGCATACTTTTCCTTCCAGTCCCTCTGCAATGTCACTGATGAAGACATTAAAAGGACTGGACCCAGTACTGAACCCTGGGGTACCCACTAGTAACCGCCCTTTCTTCAGAGTGGACTCCATTTACAATTACCTTCTGTGTCCTGTTGTCCAGCCAATGTTTTACCCAGGCTACCACCCTGGGACCCACTCCCCAGGCTGGTTAATTTGACTAATAATCTTTTGTGTGGGACTGTGTCAAATGCCTTGCTAAAGTCTAGGTAGGCCATGTCCACAACCCCTCCCTGGTCTACTACTTTGGTCACCCAGTCAAAGAAATCTATTAGATTCATCTGACATGACCTTCCCGCTGTGAACCCATGCTGCCTTGGATCCTGTGCTCCACTGACCTCTAGGTACTAAACGATTCTTTCCTTCAGAAGTGACTCCATCACGTTCCCTATCTGGCAACATATACCCTAATCCTGGCCCTCAGGGCAGGTCTGGGAATAATGGAATTAAATGTAATGGGTTAAAATTAGCAGCTATGAATATCTGTAACCTACTCCCAAAGATTTCTCAACTACAGGCATGGGTTGCCTTATACAACCCTGATATTATCTGTTTGACCAAGACTTGGCTATCCACTAGGGTTAAGGACAGTGAGATAGGGCTATCTGGATACAAGTCTTTTAGGTGCGACAGGAATGGGAGAAGGGGTGGAGGTTGTCTTATTTATATCCAGGGATACTCAGAAAGGGGTTGTGCTCCCCATCTTGGCCAGGACAGATGATCATGAGATTTTCACAGTCAGGCTCCTGTTCGAGGCTCACAATAAATCTCGTGTCATTGCTTGTTTCTAACTCCCGCCTAAGAAGGCCAAGGAAGGCTTAAGCATAATTCTTGGGGCCGTGGCTGGCATTGGCAAGAACTGTGAGCTTATTGTTAAAGGGGACTTCAACATAAACTGGCTCTGTAGTGAATCATCCCACCTGAAGGATATTGTGGCAAGCTCCTATCTCATGCAACTAGTCAGTGAGCCCACTAGAATGAACCATAAGTCAGGCAAGCACTCACTTTTTGACTTGCTTCTTGCAAGCTCACCAGATAGGATATCAGAGTTCTCAGTGCTCCCTGACTCTCTAAGCCATCACTTCCCAATCACCTGCATGTGGTCCAATAAATTCAAAAAG
This sequence comes from Neoceratodus forsteri, assembly GCA_016271365.2. Classification (NCBI taxonomy): domain Eukaryota; kingdom Metazoa; phylum Chordata; order Ceratodontiformes; family Ceratodontidae; genus Neoceratodus; species Neoceratodus forsteri. The sequence continues at coordinate 658,663,943 of CM057454.1, read as the reverse complement.
GCTCCAGCAATCATTGTGACAAGCAGAATACTGAGAAAATTGCAGCTAACAGGATTCAAAGCAGTGCTCTCCTGTATAGATTGGTCACCCACTGAGGTATTAAATGATCTTGATAAAGCACTTCAATACTTTATTGATAAGTTCAACATGGTCTGCGACAGATTCACTCCCGTCAAAAAGAGAAATGCCATGGTTACAATAATGGGTGGATTACTAGCGATCTCCTGGATTTTATGAGTGAAAGGGATAACCTTTGGAGTAGAGCTAGGGCCACTGGGGAATATAATGACCTACAGAGATACATGACTGCCAGAAACAAATGCACCCACCTCATCAGGAGTGCCAAGGCCAATTACTACAAGGATCAGTTAGAAAGGAACTGGGGTGATGGGAGGCAGTTCTGGGATATGATAAAGGAACTCACTGGAAAGGAAGACAAAATACAACCTCTTGTGCTTAACATTATTGGCTCAAACTCTATGGATCCCTACACCATTGCCTAACTGTATGAGGGGTACTAGTGTATGTCTGGGGAACAACAGTGTGTTATTTTAAACTTTGTATGCTATATTGTAATAAAGGAATAATGCATGACAGGGTGTGTGTCGTGCTGGGATAACGTCACACCTGGGGTGATTAGGCACAAGGCCGCTGGCTGAGTGCGACTACTCACCCCAGAAGTGACACTATCCCAGTAAGACACACACCCTGGAGTGCATTATTCCTATTATACAATGGCTCATCGTTATACAGAATAAAAAAAATAATTTTAAAGATGTTTTTGTGTGGAAAAATATTTTTGGTTTTTAAGAGAAGATGAAACAATCAATGGACTGATCCATAAAACAAGCAATGGAAGGATCCATAAAACAATCAATGGAAGGATCCATAAAATGCTCATCTGCAGGTTCACAGTGAGCCTGAGACTAGACCCGTGATGTTATGCTGGATAACATCACACCCGTGATGTTATGCTGGAATAACATCACGGGTCCAGCCCAAGACTGACCAATCAGAGTCCAGAATTTTTTCTTGCCATTGTATAATAGCGCTTTATTTTATTGGAGCCCTGCCAAATAAACCGGAAGCAGGAAGAGAGATCCGTAGTTCACTGGAGCTAGTTAGAACTACTGATTGATGAAAAGGGAGCTATTGTTTTAAAAACAACCATAAAACATCACACTTATCTGTGCCTGGGCCACGTATGAGTGGCAGATACACAGAATTTTAGTTTAAACAGCTGATTGTTGCTGTATCGCAACATTTAGATCTCCGTTACCCCTAGTTTACTTCAGAAGTAATCATGGGTATTTAACTCAACCCTGCAGTGAGCGGGCAAGTCTAACTGTATGAGGAGTACTGGTGTGTGTCTGGGGAACAAGCGCGTGTTATTTTAAACTTTGTACGCTATATTGTAATAGCGCTTTATTTTATTGGAGCCCTGCCAAATAAACTGGAAGCAGGAAGAAAGCTCCATAGTTCACTGGAGCTAGTTAGAGCTACTGATTGATGAAAAGGGAGCTATTGTTTTAAAAACAACCATAAAACATCACACTTATCTGTGCCTGGGCTATGTATGAGTGGCAGACACACAGAATTTTAGTTTAAACAGCTGATTGTTGCTGTATCACAACATTTAGATCTCTGTGACCCCTAGTTTACTTCCAGAGTTATCATGGGTATTTAACTCGACCCTGCAGTGAGCAGGGCTAGCGCGGGCAGGGCACGCGTCATCGCACGCGGAGACGCGCATAGAGACGCACGTGTCTTCTGTGTCCACTAAGGACACTGAGGCCTAGAAAGTGTAAACAGTGGGAACTATAAAGAATAGTCGCTAGTGATTAAGGAAATTCCAGTTTTTGGTTGTAATTAGGGAAAGTAACTGCTGCTATCATGTCCCAAAACAAGGCTAAAAGGGGGAAAGTGGCTAAACAGAAAGTTTGTACACTATGCAATATGTACACTAATGAAATGCCATGTTCAGACTTCATTTGTGATAATTGTCTTTTGATTAGTATGCTTCAAAAAGAAGTAGAGGAACTTAAACTAAAATTGGAAAAACAAAAGGAAATTAGTTCCTTGGAGAATTTATAGATGAGACAATACTTAGTACCAATTCTCTTTCATATAACCTCAGCTGAACAAAGGCCTAAAACCTTGATTTGTGATTCTATTACAAATAATGAGGTGATTTCTGTCTCCAATAATACCGAGCAAACAGAGTATGCTTCCCCCCTAACACTATTTAATAACTATAATATCCTAGCTGGTATAAATGTAGATCAACATTATCAAAATGCAACAGAACCAGTTGAACAAGCTGTAATACCCCAAACCAATGGAATAATTGACACAAGGTCCTCTATTAAGCCCACATCATCAACATCACTAAAACAACGTGACATTGTGGTAATAGGTGATTCAATAGTTGGGGGTGTGGATACAGCAGTCTGTCATGGGAGAAAAGCCAATACGACAGTAAGCACACTCCCAGGTTTAGAGTAAATGATATTTCAAAACTCCTTGATGGACTCTTAGAAAATACTACTGAACCCCTAGTATTGCTACATTTAGGCATTAATGATTTGCCTTCTCAAAATCTGTTCCATGTGCAGCAGGAGTACTTAAATAATATAGATAGGGTACTCAATAAAAACCGGAAATCATAATTTTGTGTGTGTTATCCACTATAGGAAGAAATGCCTTCAAAACAAATTAATTATGGAATTAAATATGTGGTTATGCCAAATGTGCCAAACAAGGGGTATAGGATTTATGGACAACTGTACCACTTTTTGTAATAAAGCATGTTTCAAGCCAGCTGGATTACATCTAAACTACTGTGGTACTAGAATTTTTGGCAAAAAAATAAATGATGTGTTATCATTTCATTTAAATTGGAAAATGGGACGGGTGTGAGTATGTCAGGATATGAAAGAAATTACCCATCCATTATTCCAGATGAACCAAGTTACCCCAAACACAACATCATACTTCCTACTAATAACATTAATATCCCAGATAAACAGAATTGGAATGGACTTTTGACAAATGCTAGAAGCCTAACCAAAAAATCTGATGAGTTCAAACTATTGCTACATGAACATGATATTCATCTAGCGTTGATTACAGAAACATGGGGAACGGATAGTGACAATTGGGACCGGAATATCCCAGGGCATAATTTATATTACAAGAATAGGAGATACAAAAAGGGTGGAGGTGTGGCTATTTATGTTCACAGAACTATAAAATGTGAAGAGATGCTAGAGGAAGTGGAGGGAGTTGAAATAATATGGGTTAAAATTTATCTCCATAATAGAGTCTCCCATTAAAATAGGTTTAATATACAGACTCCCTTCAACACTCAGAGAATGATATCAAGTTTGTGGATTATATGAATGGATTGAACCCATCTAATAATATGATAATTATGGGAGATTTTAATCTGCCCAATATTAATTGGATATCAAACGGTGGTGTAAGCAGAACTGACTTATTATATTTGGATGTTTTTGCTTACTTAGGAATGGACCAACCAGTAACTAGTCCTACTAGGGAGGATAAAATCCTGGATATTATTCTTACAAACACAGGCGACACTGTGGCTGATGTTAATATAATAACGCCTATAGGTAACAGTGACCATTTGTGTGTTACGTTCAAAGTGATAGATTACTATAGGCAACCAGGAGAGAGAGCCACTGAAAAACTTAACTTCAAGGGAGCAAGCTTCTCAGGAATGAAAGAAGAAATGGAAAAATGGAATTGGGAAACTGCCTTTTGCAATCAGTCTGTCTTGGGAAAATGGGACCAGTTAACACAAAAAATTAAGACTGTAGTATCCAAACATATACCAGTATTAAAAATATATTCCAACAAAATAGTATCTCCTAGCTGGATGAAACCTCATATAAAAAAAACTAATAAATCAAAAGAGTAAGATGTTTAAAAGGTTTAAACATGGTAACCAACAATTGATACCAGCTTACAGAATACTGGTAAAAAAAATCAAACATAAAATTAAGCAATCTAAGACTGAACTTGAAATACATCTTGCAAACAATGTTAATGATAATAAAAAATAGTTTTTTTTTCACACATTAATAAAATAAGGGGTTCCTCAAATACAGCAGGTCCATTTGCCAACAATTTAGGACATCCCACTGACAATAAGGGACAGCAGACATCCAGAAAAAATACTTCTCCTCAGTTTTTTTCTAAACCTGTTTCTGTAACCATGATGAATAACCAGGCACCCACACCAGGACAAATTCTAATTAATCCAACTGATGTCTATGAAAGGTTGATCAAGTTGGATATTAACAAATCCCCAGGCCCAGATGATATCCGCCCAAGAGTAGTGAAAGAATTAGTGGACTACATTCACAGACCATTGACCAATGTGTTCCAACACTCATTGGACTCTGGCATAATTCCGCTTAGTTGGAAAGTAGCTATTGTAGTGCTACTCCACAAACAAGGCTTAAGAACTAGACCGGAAAATTTTAGACCAATTAGCCTCACTTCTCTCCTGGGTAAAATACTAGAAGGTATAATCAAGGATCATATTCAACAACACTTCACAACTACAGGTTATATTGACCCGTATCAGCAAGGGTTTATTAAGGATAGATCATGCTTAACAAATCTATTGTTTTTTTACGGAAGGGTGAACAGGGAAATCGACATGAAAAATTCAGTTGATATAATATTTTTAGATTTCGTAAAAGCCTTTGACAAGTTACCCCACTTGGAATTAATTAAACTATTAAAAACTTGAAAGTTAAGCACTAACATAACATACTGGATTGCAAACTGGCTGAGGGGAAGAATGCAGATTGTGGTTGTGAATGGATCATTTTCCGATTGGGCCAGAGTGGTGAGCAGGGTGCCTCAGGGATCTGTGTTGGGCCCAACTTTGTTTAATATTTATGTTTCATCATTAAAAATAGATGTACCTAATGTTTGGATGTCCAAATTTGCGGATGATTGCAGACTAGGTGCAGTTGTGAGCACTACAGACAACGATATTAATTTACAGAATGCTCTGAATCACATTTCTTTCTGGATTATGCAGAACAAATTAGAGCTTAATGTTAATAAGTGCAAGATAATGCACTTAGGCACCAAGAACAGACAGTACAAATATACTTTAAATAACAATCCTTTATTGGAAACCACAAACGAGATAGACTTGGGAATAACAGTTACACACAATCTGAAATTTAGTTCTCACTGTAGGAGTCAAGTAAAAAAAGCCAATCAGTTATTGAACTACATCACCAGGCATATATCAAGTAGAGCTAGTGAGGTGTTGCTTCCCCTATATCTAGCACTGGTCAGGCCACATTTAGAATATTGCGTCCAAGTATGATCACCATTTAAAAAGGAAGATAGCAAAAAGGTGGAAGCTGTACAACACAGATTTACAAGGCTTATACCAGGACTTAAATCAATACCTTATAAACAAAGGTTGAAATGTCTTAATCTATATGCTCTACATTATAGAAGAATAAGGGGAAATTTGTGTTTGTTACACAAAGTAATTAGAGATAATACTTTAATGATAGAACTAGGACTTAGTTTCAATATGGATAGGGTCTGTGATAGGAAGCACTCAAAACAAATACGACTGAATAAATGGAACACTCTATCTAGAAGATATTGGTATAGCCAAAGGGTTGTTACTCTCTGGAATAGTCTCCCCCAAGAAGTGATAAATAGTGAGGATGTAAATATCTTCAAAATAAGTCTAGATAATGTAATGGATGATGAGATAAAATTTGGTCTATAATATTTACTAATGGCAAGCAAAAAGGATGAAAGTCTATCACAGCTTGTATTATCTATGAAATCTATGAAAATCTATGAAATTGCTGAAAAGCTCAACTCTGCCTTCACAGACCTAAACTCTGTACTACTGGTTAATTACCTAAAGCCTTATGAAGCTGACAAAAATGGCACATCTATGTCTAACCAACACCCAAATTTCTACTTCAAGAGAGTCACTGTTAAAGAAGCCTTGGGTTATGTCAAAAAAGTCCTGGGGAAAACCAGAATGGGTAGTAACAACCAAGACATGAAAATGATTGCACTGGCCATCGATGAGCTAATAGATCCCATCACAAAAATTTGTAATAAGTCTCTCATACTTGCAAACTTCCCCACTCTCTGGAAACAAGCACTGGTTACCCCTGTACACAAGAATGGGGACAGGACTCTCACCTCAAACTATAGGTGCATCTCTATTCTCTCTCTTTTTTCTAAAGCAATGAAGAAGATTGTGGCAGATCAAATTTCTGACCATATCCATAAATACCAGCTGCAATGTCCCCAGCAGAATGGGTTTAAGAAACATAATAGCATTGCCACTGCCCTGATGGACTTCACCGATTATGTTCACAAGGCCTTGGATGAGGGTAAACTTGTTGAATCGATCTTTATCAATCTAACAAAGGCATTTGATACAGTCTGTCACCCGCTCCTCCTGAAACAACTGTGAACCCTTGGAGTAGCCCCGAATGCTGTCTTGTAGTTTCAGGACAACCTTTCATCTAGATCATGAGTCAAAATAGTACAATCTGTGTCTGCCACAAAAGAAGTCGCCATAAGAGTTCCACAAGGGTCCATTCTAGGACCCTTGTTGTTCAGCCTATTTCTGAATAATCTTCCAGAATGCTTGCACCAGTAAAATTATTTCATACGCTGATGATGCCGTCATTCTCAGCAGTCATCCTCACATTGAGCACCTACAGGCTGAGCTGCAGACATTCTTCTAACATCTGGAATCATGGTTTAGCTCTCAAAGGTTACTTCTTAACTATAAATAAAACAAAACAATGCTCATATTGAGCCCCCAACTAAAAAAGAGATACTCTGACCTGACAGCCACAAACAACAAGGCAGTCCAACTGGAACAGGTTCACTCCTTCAAGTACCTGGGCATCATGGTAGATGATACCCTCTCTTATGTGCAGCACATTGACATGCTGGTGAAGGCAATGAACACCAAATTAGGTGTCTTGTTTAGATACAGAAAAAGTCTTACTCCTCACCCCCTCAGGCTCGTGGTCTCCAGCGCCGTTCTATCCATTGTAGACTATGATCTGATGGTATATGGTGCTGCCATAGACATGGCTCTTAAAATGGTAGTTACTGCCCTGAACAAATCATGCATACTACTTCTAAATGCAGATCGCCTCATGCATACATGTGCTCTGTATGGGCAGTCTAACCTTCTAACACTTAGAACCAGAATTAGATACCAAACCTGCCTTCCGTGGAGAAAGCCCATGCTGTCCTACACCCCCTCCTTGCATCTCAGTCCTAATAAAGGTAGCTAATTCTATTTACAACACCAGGAGCAGGGCTATGACTCCACTCAGTGTCCCATTTCATAGGACTGCTCTGGGACAATGCTCTTGGCTTAATGAGATCCCTGCAACTGCACTAAGCACTACTAATCTCCGGTCCTTTAAAACACATCTTTTGAGTCTGAACATTTGTGATTGCTTGAACTGAGACTGTTCTCTCCCTCCCCATTTTCTACCCAATCCTCCCTCTTACATCCTTGGTTGCCCCACTGACACATCGCCCTTCTGTCTAATTGTCATCTTTTTCTCTACCCATTCCTCCCCCTTATACCCATGGTCACCCCTTATCTCATTCCTTCTTTTCACATTCCTCGTCTCATCCAACTCTCAGCTCCTGCTTCCAACATTCTGTTCCCTGCTCTGTGCTCCCATTCTCCTTGCTCTGGACACCTTCTTCTCCCTCCCCGTATGTCCTACAGCACCTCTCTACTCCACCCTCCCCCATCCCCTCCCTACCTACAAAGTGCTTTCCTCCTTATCACTTGCGACCCTTGACAAGGCCCTTCTGGGCTGCAATGCTGGTTTTCACTTGCTGATAATACACCCTTGTCGGCAATGTAATCTTCTTATGTGTTAGCCTAATGAACCAGTGTACTAGTACAAAATTTGCCAGTAACCTAATCTATTTGTTAAATAATGCTTGTATGTATTGTCTGTTCTGTTTTCATGATGTGGAATTTCTGTAAAAGAGTTTGTACTCAAAGGTTGTTTCCAAATAAGTAAATAAAAATCAAGCTCAGCTTAAGTGGCTGCTACTTTAGGTCTTCTGCTTTAGGACTTGGTGTAAGAACTCATGAACTTAATTTGTAATTCTTACTGTGGGACAATTTCACTTGCTGTACTATAGCCCTTTAGCCTTGGAGCTTCTAGTTTAGTAATACAGTTAGAAATTACAGAGAGTAGCCTACTTGGTCACTGTAAGATTAAGAAATTGGAGGGATGCATTAGACATATTTAACAAGAAAGTAAGTGTGATAGCAGTAAAGGGAGGAGTCAGTGCGTGTTTCCTGGAGCAGAGAGAAAGAGAGAGAAAGGCAGCTCATGGCTGACAGAATGAATTCTCTGAGGGTGGAAGCAAAGTCTATGAGTGATGTGGCAGAGGCCTTCTTTTCAGGCATAATGCCTTGCAGGATACAAACAGAGAAAGATATGAGAGGAAAAAGAAGGAAAAGAAAGTAAGGGTATTGAAAAAATTTTAATGTAAGGTACAGAGAAAGTTTACTAATCAAAAGGGAGTCTTAATAGAGTTGACAGAAACATAGAAACCGATGGCAGATAAGGACCGCTAGGCCCACCCAGTCTGCCCATTTTTATGTTGATTGCACACATGCGCAAGAAACATGTTGTGGCAGCTTTCTCCACAAGCAGGTTGTGGAGGTGCCGCACTGTTGGGCCCAATGCCCCCACAGCCAGCAAAGGCTTGTCCTCTGTCCCCCAATGCCGTGGCATGCTGCTGCTGATGGTAGTTCAGCCAGCATGCCACAACCTTCTAAAAAATCAGCCGCTGCAATCAGGGGCCACCTCATCATTGCAGCGTCAGCCATCCGCTGCAATGAGGGAGCGACCCATCATTGCAGGGTGGGTTGTAGGATTCCTAATATTGTTTGTGAACATGGCGGCGGCTTGCCGCCATATTCACAAACAATATTTACCCCCCCACCATGTTTATGTACCGACGGGAGAGCCCAGTCCCCGTCGGTAGAATGTACCCCCTCCCAGTTTTATTGTCTGCCAACGGTGCCCAACCTCGCCGGGCAGAATGAATTTCTTTGTTGTTTGCCAATGGGGTGCCCAATCCCCATCGGCAGAAAGGAATTCACTGTTCTTTGTTGCTTCCGACGGGTGCCCAATCCCCCGTTGACTACAACTGCTGGGAGCCCACTCCAGCGTGCCACATGCCCCTGTAAAGTTAAATGGTCCCGCAATGTTTTTTTGTTTCTTTTTTACCTGAAAAAAAGGAAACGGTCCCTCGTAGTCTCCTTGCACACCTCCCACAACCCGCACCCACCCACTGCGCACCCTGCCTCCCCACACCCCCCTCACCCCATACTTACCGCTGGAGCTCAGTGCAACAATCTTTGATGGACTGGGAACATGTCTGCACTCTTCAAAGCCGATTGCAAACTGAGGAAATGCTGGTAAGCTGTATAATGTAATAAATAGGGTTTTTTCAACTTTAGTGCATATCTCAGGCATTTTTGGGAATTTTTTCACCAAATTTTCCATGTGGGGGTTTTGGGACCCCTCCGCATGAATTCTTGAACTGTCATGGCATTAATCGGCCCCATAAGGTGGTTTCACAGTCATTGTGTGGAATCACCCTTCAGGGCCGATTAACAAAACGACAGTGCCAGTGTTCATGAGGTGGGCTCTCAAAAAGCCTATGTTGCAAATTTGGTGGAAAAAAATCCCCAAAATTACTGTTTCACGAGCATGCATTGCGCAGTTGCTACGCGTGCTCATAACTTCGCGAATTTGCAATATTTTCACACCAGATTTTCAACACTGGCATTTTGTCACACCTTCTTGTGAGCAGTACAGCTGTCATTTGTTCATATCCTGACCAAAAAAGTGTTTTCGCACTTCCGGCACAGAATAGCGTAGTCTCTGTGGGAAATCAGTGTTCAGGACAGATTAAGAAAATGACAGTGACACTGTTCATGGGTAGAGGTCCTAAAATGCCTATGTTGAAGATTTGGTAATGATACTCCATAAAATGCCTGTGTTACGAGCGTGCGTTGCACAGTTTGCAAGCTCGCTCGTAACTTCGCGAATTTATAATATTTTCACTCCAGATTTTCAACATTGCCATTTTCCCTGACCTACTTATGAACAGTATAGCTGTCATTTTTCCCATACTGGCTGAAATGTGTTTTTGCACTTCCAGCGTAGAATAGAGCAGTCGCTGTTGGAAATCACTGTTTGGGACAGATTAAGAAAATGACAATGATACTGTTCATGAGCAGAGGTCCTAGAATGCCCATGTTGAAAATTTGGTGATGATAGCCCATCAATTGACTGTGTGTTGCGCACTTTCCACGCACCCTTGTAACTTCGCCAGATTTGTAATATTGTCACACCAGATTTTCAACAGTGGCATTTTTTCATAGCTCTTTATAAGCAGTACAGCTGTAATTTTTCACATCCTGACTGAAATGTGTTTTCACAGTTCCGATGCAGAATAACGTGGTCACTGTGGGAAATCAGTGTTTGGGACAGATTAAGAAAATGACAGTAGCATTGTTCATGAGCAGAAGTTCTAAAATCCCTATGTTGAAAATTTGGTGATGAAACTCCATAATATGACTGTGTTACAAGTGTGCATTGAACTGTTTCCATGCACCCTTGTAACTTCGCAAATTTGTAATATTGTCATGCCACATTTTCAACAGTGGCATTTTTTCACAATTCCTTATGAACACTACAGCTGTCATTTTTCACATCCTGGCTAAAATATGTTTTTGCACTCCTGCCGGAGAATAGCATGGTTACTCTGGGAAATCAGTGTTTGGGACAGATTAAGATCGACCGAGTGAGAAGGGGGAGTGACCGAGCTCAACTGAGCTCTGTCAGGACTGCTGCGGATTTGTTTGTGGGCAGACAAAGGCCCCAACACAAGAGCCCAGTACAAAAGGGCAGCCTGCAGCACTAGGAGAAACAGAACAAGAGAGCGAGTGAGGGAGGGGGAGTGAGCGAACTCACCGAAGCGCTGTCAGGACTGCTGCGGATTTCTTTGTGGGCAGAAAAAGGTGTCAATGCAGGCAGAAGCCCAGTACAAAAGGTCAGCCTACAGCGGTGGGAGAAAAAATTCGAGTGAGTGAGACAGGGGAAATTAGTGAGCTCAACAGAGCTCTATCAGGACTGCTGTGGATTTCTTTGTGGGCAGAAAAAGGCTCCAATGCAGGCAGGAGCCCCATACAAAAGGGCAGCTTGCAGCGCCAGGACAAACAGAATGAGTGCATAAGAGAGGGAGACTGAGCGACCTCAATGGAGCTCTGTCGGGACAACTGCAGATTTCTTTGTGGACAGACAAAGGTGCCAATGGACAGACAAAGGTGCAACGCAGCCAGGAGCCCCATACAAAAGCGCAGTCTGCAGCGCCAAGAGAAACAGAATGAGCGATTGACAGAGCGGTAGTGAGCGAGCTCAGTGGAGCTCTATTGTGACTGCTGCAGATTTCTTTGTGAGCAGAAAATGCGGTTACGCAGGCAGGAGCCCAGTACAAAAGGCCAGCTTGCAGCACCAGCAGAAATGGAATGCGTGAGTGACAGAGGAGGAGTGAACAAGCTCAATGGAGCTGTGTCGGGACTGCTTCAGATTTCTTTCTGGCCAGAAAAAGCCGCCAATGCAGGCAGGAGCACCGTACAAAAGGGCAGCCTGCAGTGCCAGGAGGCACAGAATGAGCGAGTGAGGGAGGGGGAGTCAGTGAGCTCAACGGAGCTCTGTTGGGACTGTTGCAGATTTGTTTGTGGGCAGAAAAAGGCAGCAATGCATGCAGGGGCCCAGTACAAAAGGGCAAATGGAATGAGTGAGTGAGAGAAGGAGAGTGATCGAGCTCAACGGAGCTTTCTCGGGACTGCTGCAGATTTCTTTGTGGGCAGAAAAAGGCACCAACAGAGGCAGGAACCCAGTACAAAAGGGCAGCCTGCAGTGCCAGGAGAACCAGAATGAGTGAGTGAGACAGGGGGAGTGAGCGACCTCAATGGAGCTCTGTCAGGACAGCTGTGGATTTCTTTGTGGGCAGAAAAAGCCACCAACACACGCAGGAGCCCAGTACAAAAGGACAGCCTGCAGCACCAGGAGAAACAGAATGAGCGAGTGAGAGAGGGGGAGTGAGCCACCTCAATGGAGCTCTGTCAGGACAGCTGTGGATTTCTTCCTCGGCAGAAAAAGGTGCCAATGCAGGCAGCAGCCCAGTACAAAAGAGCAGCCTACAGCACCAGGACAAACAGACTGAGACAATGACAGAGGGCCACTGAGCGAGCTCAACAGACCAACGTAATCAACATTCAGCATTGACAAATGCTTGTCTCTACCTGCTAAAAAAAACTATAGACCCTATTTGATCTGCGGCTTTGTTCTCTTTACTGTCGCTAGGGTTCTTCTATACCTATCCCATGCATTTTTTTATTTCCCTACTGAATTTACCCCCACAACCTTCACTGGGAGGCTGTTCCATGCATCCACCACTCTTTCTGTGAAGAAATAATTTCTCACGATACCTCTTAGTCTAACCCTTCCAGACTCATGTCATGACCCCTTATTCTAGAACATGTCTGTTTCTTTTCTAAAAGATGCTACCCTCATGTACCTTATTTATGCCCTTGAGATATTTGAAGGGCTCTATCATCTCTCCCTCTATCTCTCTCTCTTCCTCTCTCTCTCTCTCCTCTCCTCCAGGGTATACATATTGAGGTCCTCCTGTCACTCCTTATATGACTTTTGGTGCAGGCCCATCACCATTTTTGTCGCCCTTCTCTGAACTGCCTATGTCTTATGTTCTTACAGAGATGCAGCCTCCAGAACTGGACAAAGTACTCCAGATGAAATCTCACTAATGATTTGTGCAGAGGCATCACCACCTACCTTTCTTCTGTTGGTGATACCTCTACCTATGCACCCCAGTACCCCACTGGCTTTCTCCACAGCCTTGGCATATCATTTGGCCATCTTTAGGTCATTTGATATGATTACTCGCTGGACCCTTTCCTGTTTGGTGGTTTTCAGTACTTTTTTCCCACCATCATATAAGAATCCCTTGGGTTCCTGTGCCCCAAATGCATGATTTTATACTTTTTTGCATTGAATCTTAGCTTCCACACTCTTGACCATTCCTTCAGTTTACATAGGTCCCTCCTCATTTTTTCCACCCCTCCCAGAGTGTCTACTTTGTTGCAGATCTTAGTGTTATCTGCAAAGAGGTATACCTTTCCTTTCAGCCCCTCCACAATGTTACTTATGAAGACATTGAATATAACTGACTCACAAACTGATCCTTGTTGCACCCCACTGGTTACCCTCCTTTCCTTGGCTTGAGCTCTGTGTATTACCACCCTCTGTGATCTATCCCTCAATAGAGATAGAAGGAAACAGTGGGGTATAAGCCTTTCTGGAACCTATTGTTAGTCTAGATTTTCATCTACATAGAGAGTTATTGCCCCTTCATGTAAGAGGCAGTAAAGTATGTCCTGTATGGGGGCCTAAGAATAGGTTCAGATCCCTTTCCCTAAGGGCAAAGGAACCCTCTGAGTCAGAACAGATACATTAACCAGAAATGCACTGGGCAGTAGCCCAGGGGGACAGAGTTGTGTGGAGACCCTGCAGTAGGTTAAAATCCCACTGTAGCAAAAGGAGTGTGCACTATGCTGCCACCCTTTATACTAGGAGACATGAAACATTATGCGAGGGGTTCAGGTGGAAACAGGGACAATTCTGGTGGCAATGGATACTGAGTCCCTTTATTCAAACATTCCCCATGAGGGGGCTTTAAATGCAGTAGCATTTTATCTTAATACATTTCCAGACTCTAATTGACCTACAGAACCTCTCCTTAAAATGTTAGAAAAGGTGTTGAAATTCAACAGTTTTCTCTTTGACAGAGAAATGTATGTTCAAGTTAAAGGTATCATGATGGGGATGATGGGGGAAACGTGTGCACCCACCATCATGAACCTGTATGTTGGCCAGTGGGAAGAAGATGTAGTCTTTAATGACACAAGAAATGGGTTTTTGCACAAAATATGCCTTTGGAAGAGACACATTGATGATGTGGTTGTATTGTGGAAGGGGGGATAGTATGGAATTTACTGAATTTGTGAACTTCTTACATTTAACCAATCCACACTTAAGATTTACATTCCAAGCTAGCAGTGAGTGATAGTATTAACTACTTGGATCTTACACTTAAACTAACACCAAAGGGCAACGTTTGTACTGACCTGTATAGAAAAACGATGGATGGCAAAACTTTGTTACTAGCGTGAAGCTGCCACCCACCACATGTTACATGTAACATCCCGAGCGGCAGTTCACAAGAATTAAACACAACTGTACCACCGAGGAGTGTTATGCAGTAGGAGCTGAAGATTTGTCAACTAGACTTATGCAGCGGGGCTATAGTACAGGCAAGGTACAAAAAGCAAAAGAGGAAATAGATCAGATATCTAGAGAAACCCTTTTAAGTGACAAAACAGAACCTAGTGAGCAGTCTAATAGGTTTAATATAGTCACTGCTTTCTCAGCCTAGACATACATGCTAGAAAACATTTTGAAGAAGCATTGTCATGTTTTATCTGCAGATACAGGTCTTAAAGATATCAGTATTGAACCACCCAGTATATGCTAAAGAAGGGTGGCTAACCTAAGGGACAGACTGACACATAGTCATTTTCAACACTGGAATCCCACTACCTGGCTTCAACTTAGTGTTGGATGCTTCCAATGTAGAAACTACATTTTTACGTGTCAGTACAGACTGGAAAAACATTTGGAAGTGTTAATGGAAGGAAGAGTTACAGCATTAGACAACGTATCACGTGTTACACTGAGGGGGTGAAATACCATGCTACTTGCTCCTGCAATGCCTTCTATGTAGGCAAGAGGAAAAGATCTTTTAAAAAATGTTTGGGGGAACATCTTATAGCCATTGAACAAAAAGATGACAGATATGCTACAGCAACACACATAATGACAGTTGAGGATTCTGGGTCCCATAGTTTTAAATTTATGGCTATAGACAAAGTTAGCTGTAACCCGAGGGGTGGAGACTATGGTAAATTGCTGTTTTAACGGGAACATTTCTGGATTCTTACTCTAGTGGCTAATTAAAAATCAGGCTTGAATACTAGTCTAGACATCAAACCATACTTGAATAAAAGGAGAAAAAGATGAATTTATAGACAATTGATCTCTGTATGTCATGTCTCCCTACATATTTAGTGCTTCTAATTATATATATATTATTTTCCCTTCTTTGCTATTTGGATTGTTAGTATGATGAATATTTTGCTGTATATGCTTAGAACATGAATATATACTATATATTGCAATGGTAATTCTTTCCTTAATTATGATACCATGTGTATTCTATGAATATATTTGTACCTGTGATCATGTATTTTGTATGTCTTTTGGGGTTTTGGGGGGGGGGCTACACTGATTTTTTTGTATTGCACTTTCATTTGAGATAATATGGCCCTTCTGTTTCTTTGAATCTCAGCTTTTAAATGGATTGTGGTATTTGTCAGTGTCACTAATTAATTGATATGATGTCATGCATCAAATGCTCTGTTTTATGATATTTAAGTGTTGTGGTTTTGCCTTGTCCTTAGCCTTTGTTAAAGGATCAGGAGTGATCCAAAAGGCATCAGGCAGGACCCTTTACTAGCTGGATTAATTAATGTAATTTTTTTACTTTTATCCCTGATGTGTGGCATCCCTTTTATGCGATTGTGTGTGTGCCCAAACCTTGATGTTTTAAACAAAACCCCATTGTCCTGCCATGAGGCACCTGATAAGTTCATCCTATCATGAGAAGGTAAAGAAAGAACTTAATAAAAGCTGCCCTGAATAGGGGAGACTCAAACAGATTTATGTAGAGGGACTGTGTGAATTAACATCCTGTGAAATATGAAGCACCCCATAGAAATGAGATGCTGAAAAATTGGTGTAAATAAGGATGCACAAAATAAATTGCGTCTTGCGTGAGTCAGAGCATATTGTGAGGACATTCCTGTTCTTCAAAAGGTTAAAAAAAAATGTTTAGTGCTCCCAGATACTCTTGAACTTCCTACACCATCTCTGAGGGTCCATTACAGTGCAATCATTAGAAGTGGTAACCAATTGTGAAATATACTATCATCTTCACTATGGATGCTCAGTTAGTGAGACTATTTAGAAACTGGAAACAAAAAACAAATTACTGCATGCAAATGTGTACTCATTCAAGATGGCCTTACTTAAAGAATCACTGTGTTGGAAGGATCATTGTCTTGCACTAGAATACCAAATGCAATGCCGTCTGCTTCAAATATTCAGTTAAGTTCTTGGGGGGGGGGGTTAAGACAGACAAAGCATAGTAATGGTGGTATCTATAAATTTAAAAGGGAACATATCAGCCTCACCCCCCATGCTACATATCATTTTTCCCTGGTTTTTGGATGGTAGTTTCATGTAGGGCAGAATCTTAATTTAAGCAAACTGTGCCTCAATTGGTAGAAGTCAGGGTTCAAATTCCAAACTAGGCATGTGGTCTAGTATCCAGTGCTGACACTACAATACTACCCTGTTTGGAGTGCTGTCTTTCCAATGAGATGTTAAACAGAGATCCCTTCTGCCTATCACTAGTGGCTACACAGGTAGAGGTAAAAGATACCATGGCAGTTTTCAAAAGTAGGTGAGATATCCCCAGTGTCCAATATTCCTTCACTCAATACCACATATTCTAATGCAATGTTGCTTTGTGTGGTATCAGTGTTCTTCTTGGTTGCTGCGTATCTGCTGCATGGAGTCCCTGAACTGCCAGTACTCAATGTATTGCTTCATTAAGTGCTTTTAGATTCAGTATGTATGGAAGGCACTGTATCAAAATCAAATTATTTTTTTAATTGTAAACAAACAATATGTACTTAGTGTCTAGTTCAGTTCCTTTTTCTGAATTACCACTTTGTTCTACCATCGTCATGTCCAATAATCATGTTCTGAAAGTAGCATTTTTTCAGAACTCTCAATTTTGTTCAGATGGCTGACAATAAAGCAAAAGTAAAAAAAAAAAAAAAAAGCTACACAAAGATGATGACAAAAATTGTCTTCCATTATTCTGGGATCTGGATTTTGTTTTGCCATCTTGTATAACGGAGATGTCTCCTGCTGTTTCAGCCCTGATAATAACAGCAGCAGGAGTCTCCATTCTGGAAGCGATCCATGTGCTGCTCCTACAGAGCAGAGCAGATTCTGACAGCAATCATTACAAAAAAAGATAACTAGGTCTACTACTTGTTTATTGACTTTTTCTGAACATGTTTCCTACCAGGCCCAGGTCACAAGTGGAACATGCTTGTCTGGTCTCATTTCATGGTCTTGTAGACAGCAATGCTGTTAACAAAGCTATAGTATATGGTTCAGTGTGTTACAGTACATGGTTCAGCATTGTTGGATATGGAAATCTCTGCATTATCAGATGCTGTCATACCACAATATTAATGCTATAATGCTACAGTATCACAGTAGCTGTATCACTATTATAGAACAGCATAGAATCCTGAGTCTATTAAGATTCCTCATGCTTAACTTCATTGTAGATTACTCAGAAACAAAGTTATTAGAAAGACTGAACACCCCAAGTGATCTGTTTTCTTAAAATATGAACTACTTGAAATGTTGCCAGCTCATGTAGCTGTTACTTCAGTCACAATGAATTTTAATCTTATCCTGTTTGCTGTTTTCTGTTTATTTCACCACAGTTCAAGACAATTAGAAAAAGAGGCTCATGAATTAAAACATATACTATATAAAACAATTTATGAGCAACCATACACAAGGCTGATGTTTCCATCTTAGGGTAAGCGGGCATCACAGAGATCTCGAGCTTTGCTGTCCAGGTATATGACGTCATCTCACCCCTCGTTGAAAACAGCCTTGTTGTGTCTGGTTGTCTGCACATTATTCTCTGTGTTGTGTTTTGAAATGCATACACTTCCAGCTGCTGTTGTATCACAGTAGTAATGTCAGAATGCTGTTATACCACAGTAGCTATGTCACTACTATGGTATGACAGCATAAGCTCTTGAGTCTATTAAATTCCTTTTGCTTACCTACACTGCAAAGTCCTCATAATTAAGACATCAGCAAGACTGAAAGTACCACAAATGAACTGTTTGTCAAAAGCTGAACTACAAGAAATGTTGTCATCTCATGTGCTGTAGCCATTATTGAAATTAACTTAAATGTTTTTAATTGTGTCCTGTTGTTTGCTTTGTTTTCTGTTCATTTGGCCTCAGTTCAAGACAGAGGTAGAAGAAAAGGTAAATGAATCAAAATACTCACGATATATACTATACAAAATAATGAATGGGCAGATAACACAGCTGATGTTTTACATCTCTGACTGAGTTGACATCATAGAGATGTCGCAAACATTACTCTCAATGTCAATAATGCCAGTTCATCCTTCAGTGGAAACACAGCTTTGTTGCGCATGGTTGCCCATACATTATTTCATATATAGCATATTTTGACCTGATTAATTTATATGGTAACAGCCAGTTTGCTCCCATGCAGCTGTTGAGGGGATATATGAGGAGAGACCAAAGTCGGTTTGCCGACATTTGAAATGCTAATGCCACAAGCCCAACACTGACAATCCCAACAGTGGGATTTTCATTGTTTTTGCATGTTTCAGGGGGCTTCACCCCCAGCACCCCCCTTAATTATTATAACAAACACTGCGGGGGGGCCAAATCCCACTGTCGAGATTGTCAGCATTGGGCTTGTGGCATCAGCATTTCAAGCATCGGCAAGCGGACTTTCAGTCCTTTAAAATGATGCTGGTTGAGGCTCAGCCCCAACCTACCAGCTGCTGGAGCCGATGGTGTGTGTGTGTGTGTGTGTGTGTGTGTGTGTGTGTGTGTGTATGTGTGTGCAGTATGGGGGTGTATTTGTGTGATGGGTTGAAATCACTCAGGAAATACTTCTTCACAGAGTGAGTGGTGGACAGGTGAAACTGTCTACCCTGGGGGGAGGAGGGGGAGTTGGTCAACATCAAGATGGTGACAGGTTTCAATAGACAGTGGTATACACACAAGGGTATGGTGAAAATAATGGAAGAGGAGCAGGCTTAAAAGGGTATCACTTAACTAACAAAGCAGAGCTACAAGTTGGGAGCACTGTGTAGGTAGAACCAGTGCTGGGATACTGGGGTGTGTTAATACCTTATTCCAAATATGTGGCCAAATATTTTAATTGGGGCCCCAAATATTCAGCATTCAGTATTGCTACAGTATTTGTTTTTCTATTTATAAAAAAAAGGAAAAGAAACAGAGCAGTACAAAGTAGGAACTCACTCCCCAGAGAGGTGTTTTCATTAGATAATATTGAGGTATTCAAGAAAGACTAGATACTCATTACATTAATCAAAGGTAATTATGATTCCACCATGGCTAGAGACAGGCTTGATGGTCTATCGCCTACGACTGTATTACAGACTCAGTATAGAACTCAGTATAAACAGCCCTCCACCCTCCTCTCTAACTCAGATCCTTTCAATTATCCTAGTTTCTTGTACCCAACCTTCAGTTTGAACCCCAACCCACCCTCCTCCCCTAGCACACACATTTTGAAAATGTTACACATTTGTTTTGTGAAAAACCAAAAACTTGATGGGTGAAGGGCACAACCCACCTGCCTCCATCACCAGCTGCCAATTTTCAACGCTTTGCACTGGGGCTTTGCTGCTCACCAATAGATTGCCTCCTCAACCCTACCAGTACCCAAGTCCACACAAAAAGGAAGACTGCAGCAGACATAGTCTGCCCTCCTCCATGGATGATGCCTTTTTCTGAATGAAAGTGCTACATGCTTGCTTGCATAGTAAAACCAGCTGATCACGTGATCCACTGGTTTTACTATGCAAGCAAGTGCAACAGCATTTTCATTCAGAAGAAGGTGGATGATTGTGGAGGAGAGCTGACTGTATCAGTCCCCTTCCTCCCTCCGGTATGGAACTGGGTGCTGGTAAGGTATGGGGTGTGGGGGAACAATATATTAGTGAGCTGCAAAGCCCTGGTGCATAGCATTGAAAGTCAGCGGCCAGCCATGGAGGCAGTCAGGTCATGACAGTTGCCCATCGGAGTTTTTTTTTTTTTGAAATAAATGCTTAACATTATCAAAGTGTGGGTGCTAATGGAGGAGGGGTGAGACAGGGTTCAAACTGAGGGTGGAGGATGGTGTCTGGGATAGTTAAAGGATGTGGTCTAGGGAAGAGGGTGGGTGACTGTTTCTTTTTCTTCTTTATTTCAGAGAGTATTTCCCAAAAAGGGGGTGAATGGTGCCACTATTTGATATTTGGTTCCAAATAAGGAATAGCACAGTATTTGTGGTATTCAAGCAATAATATTCATTAGTCACACATCCCTACCAGGGTGGTAGAGAGTAATGCATGGACTGGACAGAGTTGATGGACAGATGTTTTTTTCTTTTTGCCTGTAGAATTCTCTGTTTATATATTTCTATCCTAGAGTGGCTACAGGGGGCAGGCCTCAGGCAGCTTGTGCTGGATCCCAACAGAGAAAGGGCAGCACTGGACCTGGTACTGACTAATGGGGACCAATGGGGATAGAATCGCAGAAGTCCATGAAGAAGGCCAACTAGGTCCAGTGACCACCACATAGTGTGGTTCAACATGGGGACAGGGACACAGTTAAGTCACACAAAGGCAAAGGTCTTGGATTTCAGAAAGACAGACTTTGCTAAGATGGGTGAACATATCAAAGAAGCCCTAGAGAGAAGGAGGGGTGGAGGAGGGAGTCAAGAAGCAGTGGAAACACCTGAAAGGAGCCATAGAGGAGGTGACAAATCAATGCATCAGATTGGTAACCAAAGGCAAGAGAAGGTAGAAACCACTATGGTTCTCAAAAGAGGTGGCAGACAAAGTAAGGGTCAAAAGGGCAGAGTTCAGGAAGTATAAGGAGACTCAGAGGGAGGAGGACAGGGAGGTGTACGTAGAATGTCTAAGGGTAATGGGGAAGGTTGAAAGGAGAGCAAAGACACAGACTGATGAAAGATTAGCACAGATGGTGAAGAATGGTGACAAGACATTCTATAGGTACATCAGAGGAGGAAAGTCGAGGGGGGATTACAAGGCTCAGAGGGGATGAAGGGGAGTGTAGGGAAGGAGACCTAGATAAGACAGAAATATTGAATAAATACTTCTGTTCAGTATTCAGTGAAGAGGGGGAGGTTCACAGGCCACAGTTAAGCAACAGATAGGGGGAGTGGAGAGGTGACCACTTGTCCATTCACAGAGGAGAGAGTCCTGGAGGAGCTTACAAAACTGAAGGTGGACAAAGCAATGAGGCCAGATACCATACATCTGAGGATATTAAGGGAGCAGAGGAAGGAGCTAGCAGCATCTCTGACAGCCATGTTGACAGAGTCTCTAAACATAGGAGTAGTTCCGGAGGACAGGAGGAGTGCACATGTACTTCCTCTGCACAAGAGTGGTTGCGGGGAGGAGCCAGGGAACTACAGGCCAGTCAACCTCACCTCAGTGGTGGGGAAGGTCATGAAAGCACTACTTAAACAAAGAATAGTGGGATACTTGGAATCTAAGGGTGCATATGATCCAGGGCAACATGGATTCATGGCAGGGAGGTCATGTCAAACAAATCTGATAGATTTTTTTGACTGGGCGATGAGGGAGGTAAATCGGGGGGAGGGAGCATAGTGGACATCGCCTACCTCAACTTCAACAAGGCCTTCAACACCATCCTACATTAAAGGCTAGCTAGCAAGATGGGTAGTCTGGGCATGGGCCACAAGATAGTGAACTGGGTTAAGAACTGGTTAACAGACAGGAGGCAAAGGGTGGTGGTAGTGGGACCCAATCCAGGGAGAGGGGGGTGACCAGTGGAGTACCTCAGGGATCAGTCCTTTGGCCAGTCCTGTTTAATGTCTTCATTAGTGACATAGTGGATGGGCTTTAGGGAAAAGTCTGCCTGTTTGCAGATGACACCAAGATCTGCAACAGGGTGGATACTCCTGATGGGGTGGAGAAAATGAGAAGGAATCTGGGAAGGCTTGGAAAATGGTCTGAGGTGTGGCAGCTGGGGTTCAACTCAAAGAAGTATAAAATAATGCATCTGGGTAGAGGGAACTCTGGGGAGAGCTATAGAATGGGGGGGGAGGGGTACTGACAGACAATCACCAAGGAGGAAAGAGATCTGGGGGTTATCATTTTAGATGACCTAAAGATGTCTAAGCAGAGCACAAAGGCAGCAGGGAAGGACAGTGGCATGCTGGGATGCATAGGCAGAAGTATCACTAGTAGGAGAGAGGTGGTGATGCCATTGTACAAAACACTAGTGAGGCCTCACCTGGAGTGCTGTGTGCAGTTCTGGAGACCACATCTATGCAAGGATATTGACAAGGTGGAGGCGGTCCAGAGAAGAGTGACAAAGATGGTATAGGGCTTGCACCACAAAACTTATGAGAAGATGCTAAGGGATCTCAGTATGTACTCACTGGAAGAAAAGAGGGATCAGGGGGACAAGATAAAAACATTCAATTACCTTAAAGGCATAAACAAGGTACAAGGGGGTGACATCTTCTAGTATAGGAGAAGTATAAGAACGAGGGGGGCATGATATGAAATTGGAGGGTGGCAGGTTGAGGGGAAATGTGAGGAAGGTTTTCTTCATGGAGAGGGTGGTGGATGCATGGAATAGTCTGCCACAAGAGGTGGTGGGAGCAACTACAGTGGAGGGATTTAAACATGCATGGGACAGACATAGGGGAACCCTGGTAGTGGGAGGGAGTAGAGAAAGCCATTGACTTAGTAGGGTTAGTGGCATCTAAACAAGGGGAGAGCTTACATGAGCAGACTAGATGGGCCTGGCAGTCCTTATCTGCCAACAACATCTATGTTTCTATGCTGGTTCTCATGGGTATGGCATGGTTAACTGTGGCCTCCTCTGGGCTGAAACTGTTTGGATGCCCTTTTTAACTAATTGTGCTACTTTGTTTTACAAGAGGGATGTACATCACTGTACACTATACAGCAAACTGGTTTATTTAAAAGTTTTACCAGGAAGGCATGCTTGGCGTTGGTTTTGCTTTCTTCATCCAATAGGATGCATTTTCACTGGCTGTTTTTTAGTTATAAAAACTTGCAGAGAAACAAATCAGTTATTGTTCCTCTATTCACTTGCTTCTGACAAATGTCACCCTGATACATATTGCAAAAGATGGAAATTGCTTTTTTCTGATAAAGATACTACACCAGCAAAAAGCAATCTTTGTAGCTAAAAACTCTTGCAACAGCCTTAATTCTCAAAAGGGTTTCTTCCATGCCGTGCCTATGGCAAATATCATTTGAAAATATGGCCCAGTTCTCTTTACTGCTCATCTTTGCAGCTGCAGTTTCCCAGTATCAAAGCCTGGTTTAAGTAGTACATCAGAAAATAAATGCATAAAAAGGTCATTCTCATTTTACAAGAGATAACACCAACTTTCTGGCTTACCCGTAGCCACTTCTAAAACGTCAGCTTGAAATAGTGCACAAATCATCATTTCAAGGGCAGATTAGGGCTTCTTTTGTCAGAACGTGAAATGCTTCAGAAGCTGACCTCCTTTTCATTTCTTCTAGAAAGCAATAGCTTTGGTACCATTTAATATTTCCTGGGGGGGGGGGCAACAGTGTCATTTAGTTACATGTGTCCTGAATCTCATCTCCTATGTATTAAGATCTCCTTAAGAAAATTATCCACACTGTGATGAAATGAGCTTCCACTATTCTGTGCTTTTCATTACTCTTTTCATTCTTTTCTTTGTCTTCATTTCGTCTTTGGTGGTCATGCGTGAAGCATGACTAAGATATCACTGGAAAGAGATGTAACTTACCTGACAAATTGCACTACATTAATATGTCTACCAGTGGCAGTGGATAGGCAGGGGAGGGCGTGATGAGGGATCGGATTTCCCTTTCCATGTTGTTTGTGCAGATGTTATAAAAAGTGAAAAGAACTTTGCAACAGTATTTGAATACTGACTGGAGTTGTGGGCTGTAGTAGGAAAATATTGACATCCACATTATGAACTATTGCCTGACAATTGTTATAGTACCCAAAGTCGAAGGCCGAAGGCAATATGACTATTGAATGGCAATAGTTCATCCTGATTTATAGTTCAGACTTTATCCTGATACAACTCTGGTCAATATCAGTTTTATTAAACCTTGCCCAAGTTATGCTACCTCTCCCAAACACCTTTCTGCCCACCTTGTAAACCCCAAACCTTGCTGACCCCAAAATATAACCTGGCAGTGTGGCTTCTCTCTGTTGCTGTGAAATTCTAATGTAACCCCCTTGTTCCCAGGGGTTACTAGAATCCCAGTTAGAATCAATGACAGGCAGGGAGACGCAGCTTGTGAAATGCCAGTTAAATGGATTTCACATGGTCATTCTCTGGTTTCAGTCTCTGCTGAGCTGGAGGATGATGTAATCATAGAATTTGCACAGCAGCATAAGCCACATTGGAATGCTAGCTGGGAGTTAGCCGTAGAATGTTGAGTTAGAGCGCAGTAGTCTGTAGAGTGGCATGCCAGGAGTGACTGCAGTAGGTAGCTCCTCCATTTCTAGCTCTGACAGAGAGCTACCTCTGTAGTTTGGGTAGTTTGTTCTCACCCTAGAAGAAGAACATAGAAGACAGAGAGTGAAGTGGTGGAGACTGTTCCAAGAGAGTTTTCCAGTGCCTCATCCCTGGAGGGATGGGGGGGGGGTTACAGGATTCAGGGGAAATCCCCTGGGCCAAGCCTGGACTGTGTTGAAGCTGCCTGAGATTCATCTGCTCTGTCACTACCCAAGACTTTTGGGTGGAAAAGCCCTGGGGCACCTGCATTCCTGTGATGAGTTTTCTCTGACAAAGGGACTCTCTCACCTAGACTGTTTTCTGTTTAAAAGTGTCTTCCTACTATGGGGTCCAGAGAGAGACTTGCCAAGTGCAGAACGTTTAGTTCATGTCTGATTTAAAAGTGCTAAAGTTGGGGTCTAGTGAAGGGACATTGCCAATTACAGAACTTTTAACTTCATGATACCTCAGAGGTGGTTAAAGTAGTATGTTAAATGTGAAAGAAATTTCAAGGTAGCATCTACAAGTTTTCTGTGAAGGGTGTTATTAATCAGATGAATGGCCAAGTATAAATTTAGAAGCAAGAGGTGGGAGACCCCCCATCTGGAGTAACCATGTTTACCTCTCCAGGTTCAGTTTGGGCACCTGTGTTTTCTCTCAGTACATTTGGCCAGTGCCTGAAGAAAATAGTTTACCCAGACGTGGGTTGGATTTTCTATGAGCCTCTATGTGCTCTTTGGTGGTCGAGGGTGCCACCAGTAATTCCTCATGAAATGTGGAAAAGTCTCCTAGTACTGGCCGAGAGTGCCTAGTCAAGGGAAGTGTACCAGATCTGGCCATGTGTGCCAATCTCCCTTCAGAACCAGAGAGTGTTTGCTGTTTCATTCAGAACCTGAGGGTTCGCTGTGTGTGTGTGTGTGTGTGTGTGTGTGTGTGTGTCTGTACCTCAGTAATCTGCATTACCAGTGGGAGTTGCCCTGTGGGGGTCCATCATCGCTTTGTGATTATTCTCTGTGTATGTGAATAAAAGCCACATTCTAGAATCCCAGCCTGGTTTGGATAGTACTGTTATTGCTTCCACTGTTTGGATTTACTTGGGTGCCCCTGACCAGAAGTACAAACCTAGCATAATTGTGAGTAAACATTTTCCCCCAGGGACCCAGGTTGATGGCCATGGTAAATGGTCCCCCCAGGTGTGAGCCAGGTAGTTGCCACACTTGGTTTGCCTGTCAGAAGATGGCAGGCTATGAAGTAGATGTATTGGTAAACTGAACTGTAGTGACAACCCCCATCCCTCTCAATGGTGCCATGTGTGAGAGGAGCAACCCTGCTAGTTAAACAAGGGGGGGCTGGTGGTGGTGCTTTACAAAGCGGAGGCACCACAGAGGATGTGTTTTGGATTTTGGAGAAAACAAGAGATTTTTGCTCAGGTTGTGCTAGTGTTTTGTCTGCCTGGCACTTGGTAGCTCAAAACTGGAAGCTTTGCACACAAGGGATTTGCCCAGAGTAGTGCCATCCATATGTGCTGCTGTGTGCCTGCTGTACATGTGCTGTTGTGATGTGCCAACGTTTATCATGGAGCTGTAAAGCCAGACTGTGTGTGCCCTTGTCATGCATCAAAACTAGAACATTTGCCAGCTTTAATTTTCAAGTTGTGACAGGAAAAAGTATTGTGAACTGTGGAAAACAAAGAGACACTTGTGCCCTGAAAGTTTAAAATGCTTGCTGTGTGAACTGGGGGGTTGCTAGAGAAATTGCCATGAAAAATGGTTTAAAAAATGGTACTCCTGCCATGAAGTTACAGTTGAAAAGAAAAAAAGTTGTTCTGCAGTTTAAATTTTGTCTGCCCAACGATCACCGTGGAAGAGAAGAGCACGAGAAGAGAGAGAGGCTCATTTGCATGGTGTCGAGTGATTGGTGAGACTGCAATCAGTCCTGCCCCCAAGCCAGCTTCAGAGTGCTGCCCAGTGTTCGAGAGGGAGGATGCGAGTGATGTGCAAGCTGGGTAGCCAGGAAGATAGTAGCGGTGACTGCAAATGTTCTAAAAGTTAAAACAACAGACTTTTCTACGCTAAATCGGGTTCAACAATATTCCGATTGACTGGGGAGAAAGTGTGGTGTTCGTAGGGACAATCGGCAGGATCGCCAGCCTGTTTCAACCCAGAGGCCTTCCATAATCAGTTGTAGGCAGAGGTTTTCCATCGAAAACTGAGCTCAAACTGTGTGTGATTTTTCTAAAGCCAGCTGGATCTGTGTGCAAACAGTGTGATTGTTTGCAAAGGACTGTGTAAAGTAAACAAACCCAAGCAAGAATTCTGAACATTAGACTGTGAGCATGTATTATGGGTTCAGCAACAGTGTAATTTTCTGAGCAAACAGAGAGACTGTGAGTTGTATGAGAGGCTGCAACAAACAGGCAATTCTGTTCAAGAAATACTGTGGCTTTAGTGACTTTAAGCAAGTAAAACTGGTTGAAAACTAATGGTAAAGTCTTAGAAAATCATATAAATTTGCTGAGGAGGCAAAACAGTGCAGTCTGTGCAGTTTGAGTAAAATTTATCAGTATGCAGTAAATCGGAGCCAAGTGGCTTGAGTCAGATGCAGAATGTTGATGCACCAGGAGTGCTGCCACTGCTGTTACAAGGTGGGGGTAATAATGTAAACACAGCAGCAGGGAGCCATTTTGTGAGACTGTTCCAAGTAGAGTGAACTCAGTAATAACAGTGAACTTTAGTGTGTTTTTCTACCGTCATGGCTTCTGGACCATCCCGCTACCCGGATCATGCCCGGGCTATGATAGTTGAAGAGTTTACCAAGCTGAAAGGACTAGAGAAATGTTTCTATGGTGGACGTTTGCCTCCTCATGTTGCAATTCACGGATACCCTGTGACAGTATGCATAATGTACCTCAAGGCTGGAAACGACGTTTTCATTATTCCTCACTGTTCAGGGTGCTTAGAGAAGCAATTCTATCTAGTGCACCTAAGATTCGTTTGGCTCCCATGTGGACAAAGCTTCAAGATCCTGCAAGTAGCAGCACACAGCACTAGGTTGAAACTGTTAGGAGAGGCCTAGCAGAGTGTGGCACAAAGGAAGAGGGTGTAGATGTACTGCCAGAGCAGAGTCCTCGTGATGCCTCCATGCCTGTGTTGCAGATGGACAGTGCGGAGGGAGAATCAGTGGATCCATGGAGAGAGGGTCCTAGTCCTAGGCTCATGGAAGAGGATGAGGTTCGAGAAACCTTAGATTGGGAGGTGTCTACCTCCACTCCCAGTGAAGAGTGGACTATCTCAGAAGTGACGACAACTGCTCACTCCTGGACCCAGGTCCTAAGTGAGGAAGAGGAGGAGGAGGGAGCTATGTACCTTGACATTGAAGGTTCTAGTCCACAGCTTCAGGCTCTTGCCTTGGAGGAACCAGAAGAAGAAGCTGGTGACTCCATAGCCCTGCCCACAGAAGGAGGGGTCAAGGACAAGTTCTACATAGCTTTGAGTATGTGACACTGGCAGAACCAGGACTGGCTGCCCCCAAACCAGGCTGGGGGTTGCAGACTGATGAAGAGTAATAAGGAGGAAAGACTGGTTCGTAGGAAGGCAGATGAGAGCTATGGAATGTCCTTTCCTACCTTTCCTCAGAGAGTCTGCGAGGAGATTGAGAAAAACAGGAGAGCCTGGCTAATGGAAGAGGCAACCAAAGACCTACATCCAGGTGTAACTCGATATGTCAGAGACAAAGTGATGTGAGACAAACTCAAGTTTTGGAAGGTGGGCAGGACACTGTCCATAGACACTGTACATTTTGTGGATGAACAGGGAAACAAGACTTCCCATAATGTGAATTATAAGTGCCCAGATGGGGTCATGATTCTTGCACCTGACACATTGTGGTACTACCCTCAATGTTAACATCATCCTGTGAATGTCCCCATGCCTACCAAGTGGAAAGCAGAGTAGTGGTAGCAAGTGCTGCCATCCAGCCATTGCCGTACCCATGTTGTTCCACCAGTCTGGTATTACAGGATCTAAAGGTGCATCCAGATTCATCAGTCTTGCAATGTGCCTTCCAGTTTCATCGCCTGGCCTTCCTAGATGACATCAGCCTAGCTGTTTCCTGATTCATCGCCTGGGATTTTGGATGAAATCAGTCCAGCTATTCTTTCCTGTTCCAAGGTTCCATCTCCTAGATGACATCAGCTGGAGATGACATCATCCCAGCAGTTTCCAGACATCCATCCTGTCATTTCTGGAACATTTGCACCCAGCTGTATCCAAAAAATGCTGCAAGGGAGAGTCTTCGTCTGGAGATCCAAGTGCTGTTCCATTTTTCGTTCTTCAAGGGACTGGTAAGTCCAAACTTTTCTTACCTTATTGACATTGCAATACACATACTACACCTGGCAGACTACAGACTGTTGAACTGTCCACAAAGAATCTCCCCTTTGGGACTACAGTATGTCAAGAACTGTGCTTCACCAAGCTCCGGCTCAGGAGAGACTCTTTCATGGACCTTGCCTTCAGGCACTGTTTGTCACTAGTTGAGACATTTGGGGCATTCTATCCCCAAAAGGTGTATTGTTCATAATGTTGATATTGTCTATTGTTTTGTACTTTTCTACCTTTTTTCAAAAAAAAAAGCTGAGGGGGATTCTCCGGTGTTCTGATGGTAAGGGTTATGGTGGTGTACTGTGTTTGCAGATTGGGGTGTGTTTTTGTCTTTTCTCTTTCAGGTGGATCCTGTTGAAGAAAGAAGAGAAGACAATAAGAGGATTGGAGGGACTCATTGGAGTTCCTCTGTGTTTTAAAGTGTTGTTTTAAAGTACAGTGTAGTTGTTAACATGTGTTAACCTTTTCCTCCCACAGGTGTGGTTGTGGTGGAGTGTGGGAGTGTAATGCTTATGTATAGTGTTAGCTCCATGACTGGTTTGCAGGTCTACAGAGATGAGGGGAGGTTCCCCTGTTTTGGGTAGGTTTGTTTTTGGTTAGATAGGTTTTCCTTAGAGGGCTAGGGGGAAAGACAGGCTGTTTTCCTGACTAATCTCTTCCTCCCATTACCCCTATGATTCCCAAAAGAAGGGCAGACAGGAAGAACTGCAGAATATCCCAGAGTCAGCTTCACTATCTAAGCTATTTCCATTTTGGTCCAGGGTGGTGCTAATGTGATGGTTTTAGGATGAAAGGAGAGAAGATTGAAACATTGGAAGAACTTTTTTTCCTTTGGTGGGGTATGAATTTATCACTGGTAATGTGCCAAAAAAACAACATCTTTATTAAGTCATTTTCCATTAGTGTCAAAAAGTTGGATCATTTTCATTTTTAAATGTTCTCATTCTGAGTATTCTTGAAATTATATTATACAATGGCAAGAAAGAATCCTGGCTTCTGATTTGTCAGTTGGCCATCACAGCAGGGGTGTTATCCTGGCATAATATCCCTGCTGATCAACTTGAAGATTGTTTGCCACTTCATCCTTTACTACTTGATGATTGTTTGCATCTTCTCTTAAGAAACAAATATATTTTTAAACACTAAAAAAAAAATCTTTAAAATTATTTTTTTCTGTATAAAACAATGAGCCATTGTATAACAGGAATAATGTCCTCCAGGGTGAGGGTTATGCTGGGATAACATCCCTTCTTGGGTGTTGGACACCCTTGGCCAGTGGCCTCGGTCCCAACCACCTGAGGCAGGAAGTTATACCAGCATAACACCAACCGTGTCAGGCATTATTCCTTTATTTTAATGCTCAGAAAGAAAGTTCACTAGTGGAGTGGCCTGCTCTTGAAACCCCTACTGGTATACTCTCATCTTTGTGGGTGATTGTGGATCTCTGGTGGCTCATCCTCGTTTTGAGCTTCTGTCCAGTTTTAACATTATTGCAGCAATTGTCACACTTGGTACATTATAGTATACCTCTCAAAAGCTAGCTTCAGAAACAATTTTTTTAGTCCATTAAAAGGTATCACCTGCAAATTATTTGTTTTATTTCTTTCTTCTATATCATCGACTGGAGTAACATGGCTACCACATTTCTTTGTCAAAAAGGACATAGGTGGGAGTAGAGACTTTAGATCATTTAGTTTTCTCCCTCCTCCTAATCAGTGGTTGCATTGCTGCTCACCTATCATAAATTGCTCAGCTGTCATATGTTTTTAGTAATATAGTAACATACCAATGAACACAATGAGGAACAAATCTGACCTATAGTAGCTCTTCACAGTGCAGGTATAAAAAGAACATATTGATTTTTCCTTGAGGCACAATCTAGCATATGTGGCTGCCATCAAACAATCTAGAATGTCACTCCAAGTGGTTCAAACCCTTGAGAAACAGGCACATCACTCGAGTGTATGAGCAACTTGGAGTAACTTTCAACATTTTTCAACTATAATAATAGATGCTGAACTACACCTCAAGGTAAAATAAATTTGTTCTTTCTATATGTATACCATACTGAACCGCTGCAGGGTCTGATTCAATTTTATATTCTTTGGAATTTGACTTTGAGTATTACAATTTGTCTGCAGATTTAAGTTAGTAGCTGAAAGTTGCACTGACTTATTGGTTATATTATAAGGTACTCTACTCTGATGGGACTCTAGTGCTTAAAATAGTGGCATAGTCATTTAAGGTTGCACAGGACACTAGGCAAGGAAAGGCAAGGCAAATTGTATTTATCTCATGCCTTATCCCCAGGCTCAGGGCACCATACTGTAATAAAAACACAATAACACAACAGTACAAACAACAAATATAAATGCATAATTGTTAAAACTAATTAATCAGGGTAGGCCGGTGTAAACAAGAAGATTTTCAGCAGGTTCTTGAAAGCTCCCACAATTTGGGTAGACGGTACTACCCCTGAAAGAGCATTCCAGGGTAATAGGTGGCAACCCCAAAGGACCGTCCCCTAGGTCCCTCATATCTACCCCTCCTTCCCCACGCCATAAGCAGGGGTGATTAAGTATACTGTTCAGACATGTTCTAATTTATAAGTATTCCCGACCCACTCTATTCCCTTTGTTAGCAAAAATTTATCCAGGTGTACCTTTAAGGCTAGTACAGTCTTCATGTCCACTGCCTCCACTGGTAAACTGTTTCATAGAATCCCCACCCTCTGAGAGAAAACATGCTTCCTAATATTACCCTTAAAATTACCACCTCTGAGCTTTAGGATGTGTTCCTGCCTCATACTGTAGGAGGACAGCAGATCAAGTACCTTGGACTGTAAGAATTTGTTGATACCATTGAGAAGGAAAAAGTCTAAGATCATGTCACCTTTCTCTAGGACAGAAACATAGGATGATCATGTTACACTCTTAAAAGTTGGTAGCTAGAAACTGGCCATTGGGGACTCTCCACCCCACCATTTAATGTGGGGAGAGTTCTCATCCTGGATCTGCTTCCTAGAGTTCATTTTTTTAACCAGTGGAAACCGTTCCCTTGCCTCTTATAGAGTGGCTGTACCACTGGTAAAAAATGAAGACTAAGAGGTAAACACTTTGTTTTTTAAGTAACCTATTAGCTCATTAATCATTGAGAACCAATGGTTCACAGCTTCAAACCCCACCCGTGCCAAATACTCACTTCCTGAACTTGGGCAAGTCACTTAACCTCTTAGTGCTCAAGCCCACCCAGCTGTGGAAATGGGTAGAAGCGGGATGCCACTAAAAACAAGGTGTTGTATCTCATCCTGGTAATCCTGGATAAACAACCTGTTAGGAAAAAAAAAAAAAAAACAGTCTGATGCAGCTGGCAGCTGTGGATGTATCAAAGTATTTGACTAGCAATCAGCTAGAACTAGCTTTCAAATCAAGGAGGGGGTGTTGCAAACTACTGAATGTTTTTGTTTGCGAGAAGTGCTGTTTATGAGAAAATGCATGAAGCTGAGTGTCGCATGTGTATGTTTTGGGTTTCATGTAGATTTAATTGCACACGTCATTGTGATGTTAATCCTCTTTTGTAATGCTTTGTGTGTGGGGATGACATAATTGTGTGCAAAACATAGAATTAGCATCCGGACTTAATCAAAATGAAAGCCTAGAGTAGCTGTTATAGAAGACATTAGGGCCTAGTGGTGAGAGCACTGAACTATGGAACCAAAGACTGCAGGTTTAAAACTTATCCCGCTGCCACTGATTCACACTGAATGACATTACTTGCCCTCCCTGTGCTTTAGTTCTCCCAGGCAAAAAAGTGGATGAAAGCATGACTTCACTGAGAAATGAGATGTTGCTTTTTGTCTGGGTATGCTGCATATGTCCTTTGTGGGGCTGTGGGAAGTTGTGAATATTAATGCCCAAATACTGGCCTATTTGTTAGTCAGGACAAAATAATGGCTAGTATCCACTATTTGTGATATTCGTATTTGGAAATGAGAAATAAAAGAAAATATTTGAATAGTTATAAAATATAACAAACATCTGTAACACTTCTCAGGTGGTCAGGGCTAGCTCCATGGCCACCCCCTTCATGGTTCTCCACCACCCCAGCCCACTCTCA
Organism: Neoceratodus forsteri; assembly: GCA_016271365.2. Classification (NCBI taxonomy): domain Eukaryota; kingdom Metazoa; phylum Chordata; order Ceratodontiformes; family Ceratodontidae; genus Neoceratodus; species Neoceratodus forsteri. The sequence goes on along the minus strand of CM057454.1, from coordinate 658,630,729 downwards.
TTCCTCCACCATAAAATATAAAACATAAATGTTACAGCTCCAACATGCATATTAGTAGGATACCCCTCCTGAGGATCTCCCAGGACCCCAACAGTGAAGATATGGTAAGACGTCCCCCTCCTGACCACAAAGCCATGATTGGAAATCCATTAGAAGGCAAAATCCAGGGTACCTTATTGGTCCCCCTCATTAATCTGCAGCATGCAGCCACTGAACTGAAATATCAGTGCACTGTGACTGTAGGCTGAATGGCAGTGTGTTCAATAGCGGGAGAAGCAGTCTGAGAATCACTGATGATGCTACACAGACTGATTGGTTAGTCTACCTACCATCATCAGTGATATGTAGACCATTCGCTCACTCCTTCCTGGGGCACTGTTGCTCATATTATTCATTCACAGTTTGGAATAGTTCTTGATGAGATCCTTCACTTGAGACTTAGATGACAGCAGTCATTAGGAGCTCTTTTTACCATCTTCCAAATTTTGCTAGGCTGCACCCTTTAATTGATGCCACTGATAATAAAGACACTGGTGGAAGCCATTGCATTATCGAAACATAGAAGCTGTCGGCAGAAAAGGACCTCCTGCCCACCTATACTAATGTGTGTGGATCGTCTTTGTTATTTCCTTCAGCATATAGTAAGGCATTATATGAGTAATAATGCAATCATTGCTCAGATCAATAAGCAGCACAAAATACTCTGTAATTAGGCCCTTACATTGCTGTAGAGGTGCCCTCAAAAGTTACCTGTTCTGTTTTGTGTTATTGTAATGTTGAAAATCTTCTCAACAAAAAATTAAATGTTAATAAAAAAAATAGCCTCGTGACTGAGTTTTTTTTTCAGCTGGGACAGAAAGATGAAGTTTATACATATGAATATTTAAAAATGCATTAAAAGAGCCATACATTACTTATAAAAATGTGTGAAGAGCAGCTGCTACACTTTGCGTAGTCCTCAGAGTGAAGTAAAAAATAACTTTGCAAAATTTACCATCGCCAAGCGCAAAGTTTATTGAACAAAACTCCATGAAATTTGCCCTAGGAGAAGGCTGACCTTTGATGAGCCTGGAACTTTACTGGTGAGGTCAGCTTCATGAAGCCTAGTGGCACCTGTAAAGAAAAAACAGAAAAACCTGTCTCCCATTCTGATACCTCCCCATCTCCCAGAGTGTCCCAGTAAAAGAAAATAATATCCCTCTTCCCCAGCCCACTAAGTATTCCAAATCCTACCATCCTCCCCCTAGTTCCCCAAATACTGTTTTTTTGTATCAAATTAACTAATCACCACCCAAACCACATACCATACCAACTCCCACCTTAGCGATATAGAATGGAATGCCCTGAAAATCAATTTTTTTATGAGTTCCACCAATACAAGTTGCCATTGTCTTGCAGAAAAAGAAAAATCAATTTAACCTGTATTTTTATCATATTGCTGCTGATGTCATACTGGGTGGGGGAGTAGAGTGGATCATTCACTACAGTAGCACTGTTGTTACTAACAGCTCAGATTCACTCTAAGACACCAACTCCAGTTAGTTCATTACTAGTTGGTCCATGGCGGCGGCAGTACTGGGTATTTGGGTTAGAATATCATAACAGCTGCCATCAGCACCATCACAGAAATGAAGAAGCTCCCCTCCCATCTCCTGGGCTCACAGATCTTCCTGTGAAGATGTGTGGGTTGGGGAAGAGGGAGGAGAGAGGACTTACAGTCAACAATTCCACAGAAACTTCCATGACTGGGAGATATCGTATATTAAAAAAATACTTTAAATGCTGCAAGAAAATATTTAACTGCTGGGGGAACTAGATTACTCCTTATGGCATGTCTTTGTATCTAAGTAAGCAGCACTTGGGAAAATGTGTTTTAGCAACTCCCTTACAAGGAACAAAACTGTAGCCTTGATTATATTACAAGTGTAGTTACCCACCCCCCCAATTTCATATAATCATGTTACTTAATATATATTTTATTTTGTCAGTGTCAGTGGCTCAGTAGGTAGCACACTCGCCTCTGAGGCCGGGAGATCAGAAGGCTGTGGGTTCAGTTCCCACATCTGGCACTTGGGTTAATATCCCAATACTGACACTGTAGTGCAGCATGAGGGGGGTGCTGCACTTCTGAGGTGCCGTCTTTCGGATGAGACGTTAAACTGAGGTCCCCTCTGCCTGGATTGGTGGTAGTTCAGGTGGATGCTAAAGATCCCATGGCACTTATCGAAAAAGAGTAGGGGAATTTCCCTGGTGTCCTAGCCAAATTTCTCCCATTCACTAAAAAAAAAAAAATACCACCAACAGCTTAATCTGGTTCAATTTCAGTTGCTTACCATCTTATTCCCCCTTCCCCCAGTCGCCCCTGAAAAAGGGACTTCTAGGCCCATTGGGCTTACCGGGTCAACAAAATTCAATAATAATAATAATAATTTTAGGCTGTTTTGAAGGCAAAACTCAGTTCTGTTTGAAACTTTAGAACTGGATAAGGCTAATGGGATTCAGACTGGGTTTTACATCTAAACCAGTTTGAACACACTTGGTTATTGGCTAACTGGAAAAAATCAGTGGCAAAATTGGGGCCTATCTGCTGATACAAGGACTAATAATTCTACCAGCATCTGATCTGGTGGTGATAGGCTTAGAATGTTTCCATTCCATGAGGTTTGTCCAGCAGAGCCTGATGCTCCACACTTGCCCTATTGAGTCACAGGAGCACTGTGGAGGTAGCGCTCAGACTATCATGTAAGGGAGGGAAAAGAGGCTGACCTTTTGCTACAGCAGTGCCTCCTGTGGTGAGTCAGCAGCAGCACTGGACTTTGAGTGTGACAACATGATGTCCTCCCCCTCAGTACGGCAATCACAAGAGGTGGCTCTTAGTGAGTCAATGAAGTGCATGAGTCAGAATACAGAGGGAATATCCATACTACATGAATGATGCCAGCATATCCCCATATCCCCAACCCCATGACTGTCCCCCCCCCCCCCGCAACTCCTCCTGGCACTATGAAGAATGAGAGTAAGTCTGAGGCTACCACTTGGGTCCTGCTAAGAGGAGGCTTTCCCTGTGGGCTGTGGTTTATCCTGTCAGTCCACGGAGACTGACATGTGAGGCTGATGGACAGGTGGTAGGAATCTGGCTAAAGGCTAAGTACTGGAGGACAACACGCAGGAGGGAGATATGATACACATTCAAAACAAAAACTGGCATCAAGCAAACTGCTGAAGGCCGTTGCTCTGTGCCCTCAGCAATTTGTCTTCTAACATAGATGAGGAAAAAAGACATCAAGAATGAAACAACCTTAAATCGTGTTCAACAGAATTGCTTCCGTTTTGCTATGTAAAGAAATTTTCCAGACCAGTATTATTGCTGCATAAAAAAAATAAAAAATAAAAAATACATTCTTGGTATGGAAATGCTGTGTCAGAAATACTCCTACAAATTATTTTTCTCCAGTTCAAATTAAAATTTTGCATGATCTGCACAAAGTTTCAGAAATCAGCTAAAGACAAATCTGTTTACATGATTCAATTTGTTTATCAACTTCTTTAAAGAACAGCATGAATAATATGCTTGCGGGTTTTTAACTACTCAGGGCCCAATCCAGAAAACAGACTGCAATACACGTGAACAGTGCACATCTCAGCCACAGAACTCTGCCCACACACACACACACACACACACACACACCTGTCTGAAGCAGCTGGGATCCACAGCCCTTGCCTGCCACTCTCCATAAATGTGGTGCTTTGCAAAGTGCAGGGGGCAGCAAGCGGGCAGAGCTGTGCAGGACACCAAGTATCCTAATAAATGCCGAGGCTAGCAGTGCAGTGGATCTCCCATTCTGAACAGAACTGATGAACATGGGATATTGTCTTCAAAGAACTGCCATATCCTTATTAGAGGACACCATTAGATATTCTAAAATCATGGAATGTGCCGGAACACTCCCCCCCCCAAGCCCTCCTTACCTGCTTGGAGGGCTTATCATACGTGGTTATCATATGGGTTTTAAGTTGGAAAGACAGTACAAATATTCTGACACAAAGTATGTTTTAAAAGTCAGATGAGTTTATTTTTGGTAAGGTATTATTAAGCTGCTGTGAAAACAGTCCTCACTGGTGTCACTTTTGAAAGTGACAATTAGGTTGCTGGCCTGTTAGTCAGTTCCACACTGGGGCATGCTGTTTTCTTTGTTTGTGGTTGTTTAGGGAGCCTTTGTAGTCAGAGGAATGTGGTCGTCATTATTTACGGCAGGCTCAAATTGGGGTACAACGCTGTTAATTTTAGGACTACTGCATTTGCTAGCTTTAGCATTTTTCTTCATTTTGCTGACTTTAGTAACAAAACAAAGTCTGGTCATGTGCCAGATTATAAATTTCATCATCCTCATCCTGCACTTTTTCCCACTTTTACTCTGTGGAGCACTTTTATCTGGAGGCACTAATGTGATGTGACTTTCGAGTGGGGCAAATTCAAGTGAAATACTTTCACAATTGAGACTGCAGCCACTGATAATCTCACATCTTCGTCAATTTCACTTCCATTTATGTCACCATAGAAACTGACATTGCACCTGTCAGCCAGTTTGCCAGATTTATCTGGTGGCATTTCCATCAATTTGACAGTGTATGTTTGGGGAACATATGGATCATATGTGATGACACTAAATGGATCGATATCTGTGTGGGGACAGTGTGACTGGTGAATGCTACTGTGATTTCCAGTCAGGATACCAATGTTTTTGGAACAGTTGGTGGTTTCAGTAAAAGAAATTGTAAAGTTATAGTTTTCTTTCCAGTGAGAACATAAACTTTATATTTCTTTACAGGTATGAACATTTACAAATCATGTCTGGCAAACAAACTCAGCAGTACCATGCTTTCAAATAGTTCAAACATGATGAAGGGGCCTGGGTACCTGCAAGATCTCCTGTGTCCCTACTGCCCCTCTTGCCCCCTCTGCTCCTCTGACGAGGGATTGCAGGAGATTCCAAAGGTCCACCTACAAACATCTGGTCCCACACCTTTGCATATGCTACCACAACCCTCTGGAATTTCCCTTCCCTGTCACATTAGAGAAAGTGAGACTGTGGAGCAATTTAAGAGGGAATTAAAAACTTTTCTGTTTAGACAAGTCTTTGCAGAGTATATCTAATGTTATTGGTGTTAACAAGGATTTTAAATGTAGTGTGTGTTATGTATTGTGTTAACTGTTTTATATATGATGTAAAGTGCACTGAGTCATAATAAGAAGTGCACTATACAAATAAAGTTGAATTGAAAAAAGGTAGAGCTGAAATGTTTCTTCTTCTCAAGCTTCGTATTTCAATCAGGGGTGGATAATGGCAACAATTTTTGACTTGTGAAAAGGGGAAAGGGAAAGGGGAGGGGGAACTTGTTTAACCAGGAAAAGCACAGTAAGCCAGAGCTTGTTTCCAGGTGCAACCTGGGAGCACAAGGAAGTTAAGTGACTTGCTCAGGTTCACACGGTGTGCAAGTGAAGGCTGATGAGATTCAAACCCAGGTCTCCAGGTTTGCTGCTCTGTGCCCTTAACCACTACACTATACTGCCTCATTAAAAGGAGCTCTAGCATACTGATATTGTATATATAATTGAGTCCTGCAGTTGTCACTTGTTCATGTATGTTGGTAGTAGTGCTGTCTACCAATGGGCAATTGCCAATCACATTTCAGTTTTTTTTCCTGCTCCCCGTCCAGGTCAGCACTCCTTCCTGCTGGTCCTCACAGTCCCATCACTGGACTTCCCACAAGGCTTACCTCTCACGTAGTCCCCCGTGGCTTGCCCTTCATGGCAGGGTGGTGGGGAGTCCCTCGACCCACCAGGACCAGATCCAGATTCTGGCAAGCACCTGAGTCATCAGGTGCATAGCCTATGGAGGCCAAGGGTCATCCAGTGTGACTGGGAGATTTTCAATTTTTCTCCCCTGGGAGACATGACATGAGCTGATGCCAACATGCACATGCCAATGTCTGCCATGTCTCCCCTACCTCATGTTGCTTGGGCTGCCTCTCTCCTGGCTTCTACCAGGGGCCATTCGAGCACTGAGCACTCCCCCCCCCAGAGGAAGAGAGTGGTTCGACAGACATTCCATCCTCTTCCTCCTGGCAGGCACTCTGACGTCTTGGACTCACTTCTGAACTTGGGTCATCTGCATCATAAGCAGTAGCACTATTGCTGCGCTGGCGGGCCAGCCTCATTGTTGCTTTTTCTAAACCCATATGATATAAAGGTACTTTAATGTATATGTGAAGGCAAGGCAATTTTATAAACCATATGATAAAAAGGCACTTTACTTTATATGTGAAGGCAAGGCAATTTTATAACCCATATGATAAAAAAGCACTTTACTGTATATGTGAAGGCAAGGCAAGGGAGAGGAAAAAATCCATTCAATCAGTCCAATTACATCTGAGCACAGGATATACAGTAGAGCGACGAAAATTCATCTTTTCAAAACCTAGATGGATCCAAATATTGGGCATTGAAATGGGTCAATGAAAAACCCTTCCCTAAATTTAATGGAACCATATGTTGAGCAGAGGGATGGCCAGGAAATCCTTCTCTGAATCTCAATACATTCTGTCATTCAGAGGAGGGAAGGGAATGGAAGTACCCCCCTTCAAACAAAACAAACAAAAAAACCCTGAACAGACCCAAACATGGGGGGGAGGGGGAATTTAGCCAGCATTCTCTGAACTGCAACTGATCTGAATAGGAGGCAGTGTGATCTAGTGTTTTGAGTAGATGCTTGAGAACAAGGATAACTAGATGCAAAGCCCACCAGATCTTCTCTTATTGTGTGACTCTGAGCATGTCACTTAACTACCTATTGCTGCAGCCCCTCAATGCTGTAAAGGTGGGGAGAGCCAGGACCTCACTGAAAACAAGATGCTGCCACTCAACCAGGTTATCCTGGGAAAATACATTGTTAAATATTCAAAATATTGGGGGAAGGGAATAGGAAGCAGACTTTTCTCTGAACATATCTGAATAGGATGGGCACTGGGATTGACAGCAACTTTTTCTTCAAATCAGAACAGATTGAAGCATCATGAGAAAGAATGCACAACATATCTTTATCTGAATCAGAATTTACTGGAGTTGGGAAATAGGACATAGAGATCTGAACAGCTGCCAGTTAAGAGGCTCCAAGTTCTTGTTTGTGACTTGTTTGCAAACTGGTTGCTTTAAAATGTACACCAGGCAGCAGGGCCATTCCTTGAAGAATTGTTGTGTACAAAGATTGAGAGAAGTGTCTGAGTACAGCTGGGAGTCAGTCAGCACATGGCGATGGATGTAGAACTGGTACTGGTAGGGTATTCATCTTAGAAAGTTTGGTACATGGTTGCAGCATTGTTGCTGCCAGTAAAGGGCTGCAATGCGGCCCAATGCAAAAACACTAGAGAGTTACAGGGGCATCAGAAGCCAAAAGTGAAACATGGGGAAAGCTATAAAAAGAGGGGGGGAGAGACAGACAGCATACAAACAGAATTAAAAAGAGTAAAGAAATTGTTCTCTCTCTACAGAAATACATATTAGATACTAGTGATGTGTGGGGTTTTTAAATTCCAGCTGAACAGAAATCCACAGAAATTCAGAAAACTCTACCTAACAAGGTGTCAGCGGGGCACAGTTAGTAGCACATCTGCCACTGGGCCAGAAACTCATGGGTTCTAGTCCCACATTGGTATTGGGTTTATACCATTTAAAAAAGCTGCCACCTGACTGTAGTACTAAGGGGATGCTGTACTATCGGGATGTGCCATCCTTCTGATGAGGTGTTAAACAGAGGTCCTGTCTGCCTTTCCTGGTGGTCACTCAGGTGGATGTTAAAGAACACATGGTAGTTATATCATGCCCTGGTTGACCCAGCATATCCCTTCACCAGGGGGGCTCCCCTCCTGGGGCTTAAGAGAGGGGAGATAGGGTCCAATTCTGTACCAGCCACATGGCAGGGGATCAACTCAGAAGGCTGCTGCCAAGCCTGCATGGTGTGAGGGGACCCCGGCACCTGTCATATGGTAAGCTGAGTGGGTAATTTTCCCATTTTCTCCCTCCATCCCTCGACCCTCCCATGTTGTGGCCACACATACACACACGGCATCCTGGGAAGGACACACAGCAGCATGTGGTCACACATGCCGCCAAGTGCACCTGGGACCACCATGAACCACTCTAGAAGTGGTGCAGGCTTGCATCCTACCTCCCAGCAAGGAAAGCATCCAAGTGGATGCTCCTAACCCTCCCTGCTGGTCTCTATTCCTGCTGTCCCAGGTGCAGGCATGAACCTGGGTCACTAGTGTGTCATGTGATCCCCCATTACTTGGCACAACGGAGCCGGCACTATACCTGCCTTCTACTTCTCAGACCTAATGGTAGTTATCACTACCCCCCCGACTTAACATGGTGCCTTAAATCTAAACATGTATACATTATTATTAGCCGTTTGATTAAATATTCCTTCCAAAAGGCCTCAGTTTAGTCCCTTGACTACAGGGATCTCTTGTGTGTGGCATCTATGTTGGAGATGCATGCAAGACTGATTTCTGTTTGAAGTTTGCATTGTTTGCCACTGATTGGGAGCATGTATTATGTGACATCAATGCATCTTACTTAAAAAAAAAAAGGTGTTCAGCGCAAGAATGTCAGGAGAATATTAATAGATGAGCAGGGTGCACATGAAGCACTCTTATGGACAGAAGAGTAGTTCTCACTGTCACAAACGCACCCCACAGGTCAGGCTCTCTGCTCCCACAGTGTCAAACCTTGAAGTGCAATATGTGAACAGGAGACAAACAGGGAAACCCTCCTGTCTGTTTTGGGTCCAAATCACCTACTAGTCTCGAGTCCTGGGATCAAATGTCAACCTTTTTGCTAGCACACCCAGTTAACAGGCTCAGATATGTACCCTCTTTGGGGGATGTAGTATAATACTTCGCCCAGTGGGTACTCAGCCAGGTTCACAAGTCTACCCCTTATGACTCAATTTGAGACCTAGGTATATTCTCACCTTAGCAAGATAAGTAACACTTTTTTTTAAGCCCTTAGCAGTTGTCAGAATTATTAACACTTTTCCAGCATTCACATGCAAAAGAAACTGAGAAGGCACAGGCAGAATTTCAAGGAAAATAGTGTTAACTAAAAATTAAAAATAGATAAAATGCAACACACAGAACATATAACATAAATACTTACAGTCAAAATAAAAGGGAATTTCAGAAACAAATATGCCTGTAACTGAATTTGTAGTCTTAATCTAGTTTTCTAGTTGGTATTACCTAATTGTACAGAAGTGCATTTTTTTTTCAGAACACAGTGTGTGTGTTCTTTTAGGAGTCCAGAGATAAAGTCTGTACTCTCCTTTCAGATTACTTGGCAATATTCAAAGTCAGTCTCTCCACCTCCTTGTGATGTCACAGCACACAAGAGGCCACGATTAGCACTGCTAATCTGTAACCTGAATAGGAATATCCAAAAGGATGTTATGTTACTGCTGGCTGGAAATCAGCAGTTAGCAAATTTTCAAATGTGACAGTCTCTTTGATCAAAGCAGTTCCTTTGATTTTCTCTCTACTAGCTTCCTGGCTTACAAAATTATTTCAGTTTTATAAGTTAACAGGAATCTGTCAAAAGGTCCCTTTATTCTCCAGGATTATAAAATGCATGCCTTGTCCCTAGCAGTTCAAAGTAGGAATATTTTATGATGTGTTATCACCTGGCCTTTGGAAGGAAGCCCTATGTGTTACAACAGATCAGGAACACAGCCATCTGCTATTTCAGTGCTGAGCTGAGGTCAAAGATCAAGCCTTCTGACACTTGTTGGTTACTATCCCCTAAGCAGACATTCACATCACATTTTTATATCACAAGTACTATACAACTATTATTAGAGGTTTTATCACGTTACAGTCACAGCCCTGATTCCTTTAATCTGATTGGCTAGAGCACAGCATTTGTTCTATAATGCCATATGAGGCACCTCTTGAAGGCCCTGTTAACTTATAACAAAACCCCATGAGCTACTGGACCCTGAATGTCTTGGACTACACACAGTAAAAAGCATGCACTCTCTATCTCCTCAGCAGCACTGATGCACAGAGTTTATGAGCAGAATTGCTTCTACACTAACCTTTAAAAATTAAACTCAGGTCACATCAGTTATATTATTTCAACTGAAAATTATATTTTTGTTTGCCAGAGAATAAAAGAGTCCACACAGCTAGGAAACCAATCCCTTGTTCTAATAAATCCCCTAGTATTGGAAAGTCTTCGGTGAACAAAATTGCAGATCACTTTAAAAGGGATTTTTTTTTGTGCTCTCCCATGCTGAACAACATTTACCATAAAAGGTAAAATCACTATTTTGAATTTATTTACACTATCTCTAAATTATTTATTTTGGGTTAGTTTAACTATGTGGAACAGTAAGAAAATAAAAATATAAATTCATTTAATGCTATAAAATATAGCATATAGTATACATTTTTGCCATATATTGATAATAAACTGTTCTTTAGTATGGACAACCTTAGAAGTATCAATCATCAGTTATCAAATAAAAATAATTGTCAATTAGTAACAAAAAAATGCATGTCTTATCATTCATTAATTATTATGATGTCTTCATTGTCATTGCACAGTACAGGACAAGAAAAAAGATGTGTGGCTAATAAAAATGGTTTCTGAATTTGTTCTGTATTAGGGGAAAAAAATCTGGTATTCTTTCACTTTGTGTTGATCCAGTCCTGCTACCTGCAGGTTGTTTAATATGGAAACCATGTACACTTTTATGGAAATCATAAAACAGTGTTTAATATTCATAGCTTCAGGGGAAAAACACATTTGTTATACGTGATAATATTATTATTCACCTCTTTTTTGCTTGATGGGGAGACCTCTGATGCTAATAGCCTGCTTAAATGCCTGCTTAAATAAGATGTAGGCACATGGACATCAAGATGGTCTTTAAGAAGAATTGCTGCTGATTCCTGACATTTAGGAAAACTGATTGCTTTGCTGCTTGTACAAAAAATACAGTCAGATGCATTGTCTTACAAGAGGAACCCAGATGTGAAAATATACGACACTCTAACGAGTTAGCTTATTACTGTACTGAAATGCTGTGGGTATGGTAGGCATACTACATATAGACAGAGTGATAGATGAACAGATGGACACATGGTGAAATACCCATCTCCAGCATTTCTGTTTCAGCAACATTCATTAGCAGTTAGGCATGTCGCAACAACAAGTTTTCAAGTATCATGATCATTGTATAAGTATGATCAAGATATACTGATTATGCAACAATTTACAGCTTCCCTAAATTTACACAGGAATGACAGTAAAGGAATATTGATTTCTTTATTGGGAAACAACGTTTTGGGTGAGATATGCTGGTATATCTCCCCTTTGTTGCATCTAAGTCCACTGCACACTGTTTGTCAGTCAAAAAAAAATCCCATTACACCAATGTGGGAAAACCTAGCCCAAAAGTTTCTTCTCAAAGTTGCAGTCTCTTCTGTACTGGCACAGTAGCTAGACCAGGCAGTGAGCATTTTTAGTCCATGGCTGACAACCTAAAATCAGAATCTTGGATAAACCACAGAGAATTCTGAATGGAGCTGGAGGATTCTAAGAAACCATTGGACCACCAACTGGGGAGGAACTTACTAATTACTTTTAACAAATGAAAATACCTGTGTTTAACTTAAAAAAAAAGTTGCTTTTTTAATTTTCTCAGTTTACTCAGTTTATAAGTGCAATAAGACACTTTGGGGATTGTATATTATGTTATGTTAACCACCCTTCCAGGGTCTGAAGGCACTCCACCTGTGACTTTGTGATTCTCTATGCCACAGGCATGTGATTAGATCAGCATAATGCACAGCTGCATACCTTGTTATATCTTATTACTTACCTGTGGAGGGGTGTGCTCATGGGAAATGACAAAAACTCAGCAGGATGACATGCTTGGTATTCTTCATCGCCATGAGGTCATCTGCAGCTCCACCAGGATTGGAAGCCAGAAGAGATGCTGACCTGGAGGCCCTGCACCTGGAGGGTGGAATCATATGGAGTTCAAGGAGCTCCAGGTGAGGCAATGTTAGGGTTAGGTGACTAAGGGTGAGCGAATGTGAAAAGTGGCAACTTCAGTTCAGCTTTGATTTGGACTCCCTGTTCTTGACACTTTGGCCAAATACACATCAGGTCCTTGGTATTCCAAAAATAGGAATAAGAGACACCCTTCCACCACTCCTCACCCACTCAGGTCAATCCTAATCTCTTTCACCCTTCCCCATGCCTCCAATCAGTTATTTTAAAAATAACTCAGCCCGTGACATAGTGCCAGGAGTTAGAAATATTTAAAAATAATCTCTTGGGGAAGGTGGAACTTGATTAGGGCTGAGGAAGGAGTGATTATAGGACTTGGCCTGGCCAACTGCGAAGGGTTAGAGCATAAATGGACCAATTATTCTCTCAGGATGAATCAAAGGTAAAAGTGCCAAATTTTAGCACATTCCTCAATACAAATTCAATGCTGGTTTATCCTTGATCTGGAGACAGAGAGGCATAAAGGATCAATACTAAAATGAAAAATAATTTCAAGTTAATATTTTGTTTTTCAGCAACCAAAGGACAGTGTTTACACTAACCTTGCAACCACTTTGGATTAACGCATACATACATTCCATATTTCATGTCATAAATGTATATAGGCAAGTATATGCACAGTAACATCACAATCTAGTGTCCTAGCTTAGAAAAGAAAACTCTTAATCTGAAACATCCTGATATTTTATGTCAGCCTCAAAGTGCACTTACTGAAAACAAAGTTGTCAAGGTGAATTTCTTCAGCAATTTTTACTAGCTCACAAAAATACAGTCTAGATGTAGAGCCCTGTTTGGTCTCTTCTTCAAATGTCACATCCCCCATGTTCAGAAGAATTCCAGGTATGACCTGCGTTGAGCCATATTGTACTGGCCCTTTCAACATCTCATAGCAAAGACATGAATAGCAGTCTTCCTGACAGCTCTGTGGTCGTCATGTTACTTACCAATTATGGTAAAAGCTTCTTTATAGCCGAGAAATACTAGAGGATGTTCTGTCAGTTCCTTTAGTCGTCAATCCCTCCTGGTTATATGATCATCCTGACAATCACTTTTTTTCCTGAAGTCTGGCTTTTCTCCTTTTTTAAATCTTTGCTGTCTAGTCAAAACATCAGTACAATCTTACTGGGGTTCCAATTATAGGGTAACATTTTTGGGTGACTTCCATTTAGTTTTCTTTAAAGAGTCCATTCCTAGTAGCACTTTTATTTAGAACTTGCTGAAGCCTAAATGAGATCAGTAGCCTTCAAACAAGATTTGAAAAACAAATGTTTACATTTTAGACACCATTAATCCCTTTATATGTCTTAAAGGAACAGAGGGGGAGGGGCTGGAAATAGAACACAAATGTTATCTTTAATAGTCCTAGAAAACTGAAAATAAAGAAACTGAAGGGAAAAGAAAGGAGGAATGAATCTAGTTTTATATAGCATCTTTCATACGAACTGTATCCCAAAGTACTTTACAATCCAGGAGAGGGAGAGGATAGAATGTTACTGCCATTTTGGACACACAGGTGGAATTAAACAGCACAGAGATTGGTCACATGGAGAGTAAGTGGCATTTTATTTGGATTCAATCTGGAGTCACCATTTACAGCCTGGTGCTCTAACAGCACCAGACTAAATTGTCTCCCACTTTGTGTAACTCTGACACGATGCAAGTTAGATCTTAGGTGGCTTACTCCGGCAGGGCAAAATGGATTTCCAGCTGAATTTGTATGTTTAAATATTTATGCCCTGGGAAGGTATGTTAAGAAATTGTACCATTTTTATTTGAGAGAAGCAATTACTTCAAGGAGCAGATCTGAGACATATAAAATGTACATTGGTGTGAAACAACCTCAGGAGGTACTATTTTACTCTGAAGAAAGAGGGGTTACTAGTGCGGTACCACAGGGTTCAGTACTTGGACTGGTCCTCTTTAATGTCTTTATAAGTGACATTGCAGAGAGACTGGAAGGAAAAGTATGTCTCTTTGCAGATGACACAAAGATCCCCAACAGGGTTGATACAGAAGGTGGCGAGGAGAGGATGCAAAGGGACTTGGCAAGGTTGGAGGAATGGTTAAATATATGACAGCTTAGATTCAATGCAAAGAAGTGCAAAGTAATGCACCTGGGAAACAAAAATCCAGGGGAAGAATACACAATGGTGGGGGGATAATAACAACAACAGAAATGGAAAGGGACTTGGGGGTAGTCATATCAGATTACCTTAACGTGGGCAAGCAATGTGAGAAAGCAGTAAGGAGGGCTGGTGGGATACTGGGATGTATAGGGAGAGGCATGACCAGTAGAAAACAAGAAGCTGTTATCCCTCTGTACAGACAGTTGGTGAGACCCCATCTGGAGTTCTGCGTCCAGTTCTGGAGACCCCATCTCTGCAAAGACATAGACAGGATGGAGGCTGTCTACAGGAGGGCAACTAAAATGATGCAGGCTCTGCACCAGAAGACATACGAAGAGAGATTAAAGAAGCTTAATATGTTAACACTCGAGGAGAGGAGGGATGGAGAGAGGGGACATGATAGAAACTTCCAAGTACATCAAGGGAATCAACAGAGTCCAAGATGGTAGCATCTTTCATAAAAAGAGATGTGCAAGAACAAGGGGATACAATTTGAAGATAGAGGGGGGACAGCTCAAACGTAATGTAAGGAAGTATTTTTTCACAGAGAGGGTTGTGGATACATGGACCAGCCTTCCTGAGGAGGTAGTGGACTCAAAAACAGTGGGGGAATTCAAGAATGCATGGGACAGACATTAGGCAATTCTAGTGGGGGGGGGTAGGAGTAAGTATTCTGTTGGTTAACTAGGATCTGCAGCCTATGCATTAGGTAGGGAAATGGGCAGACTAGGTGGGCCAAGCGGTCCTTATCTGCTGTCAAATTCTATGTTTCTATTGCTAATGTGACTCAGGTTCATACTCATTACCTGATTGGTCTCCATGTAAAAATTGTGTAGGGATATGACTTCGAAGTGCAATAATTGCGTTTGAAAGCACCTATGAAAATGGTACCAGAATCTTGCTCACAAGTATATTTTGATTGGTGAACAAGAGGCAGCAGTACTGAATAATCACAAAAAGTTGTATTTTTGTACATACTATCCTCCTACTACAAACATATGAAATTTGCCAGCAGATAAAGTCCTAGTGGCCTATCAAGTCTGCTCGAATGTGCAGCTTGCACCCCCTACTGTACTTCCTTTTTCTCATGTTTGATCATACCATATCTCTTGCTGTGAAACCTCTGCTGGAAGGTCCACCATCCAGCTCTCTGGAAGAGACCCACTGTCCCTATTAGTATCTCATTCTCTCTCCTCTGTTAAACTCCTCCTATTGGCTCATCTGTTACAACCTTGCTTTTGCAGCTAGCCACTCATGTAATTTTACTACTACTTAGCCCTATCTCAGGAAATGTCTCACACCCAATTGTAGCTGACTTAATTTTAATTCATGGCTACCTCTGTACCCCCCACTTTGTTTTTAAAGTTCATATGACATAACCTATTACTTTTGTAATTGTTTTGCAAAATTGGTGTTTTGCAACTCTCTAGTATCTTTTTATTTTTATATTGCATTTGTCACTTTACTGTTTTCAGTATTTCCCCCTTTAACCCCCCTGTCACATCTGGAGATTTGCCTGTGCCTTTCTCAGTCAACAAATTTAAAATCACTAACGAGATAAACAAAACAAGTTCAGCAATTGCATATATGTGCCATCTACAACTTTATTTTTAAAGCCACAACTGGATTTAATACTGGTAATGGATTCTGGAGTGTAAGTTCACATTTGGCGGGGGGGTCCTTCAAGCACAAAAGCAGTTGACAAGAGTGTCTTTACAAACTTACGAATATGTAGATTGAGGCTGCTACTCCTCAAATTATATGGCATATTACCAGCAGCAGTCATCAAAGTACCAAAATATTCTAACAGATTGCACCAAGAACATCTAGCTCAGACACACAAAATAGATAGACCTTCTAGCGGAGAGCGATGTTGTCCTTCCAAGATCATATATACTAGCTGTGTTAGTGCCAGGCTGCATGCTCACCTCTTGGTCTGAAGGATCTCAAGGATGTGGGTTCTAGACATACATACATACATACATACATACACACATACCTACATACATACAAAGAAGCCAGCAGAAGAAGGCCATTTGGTCTATCAAGTCTGCTCATATTGTAGGGTCCACAGCTTGAGCTAATGTCCCTGCCTCCCCTCCCACCCCATCCTCCCTACCCATGATCCTTATCTTCCCCTGTGCCTATCCCAGCCTGTCTTGAAGCTGACCATTGTCTTAAATGATATGCCCTCTTCTGGCATCACATTCCAAGTGTCCACCACCCTCTCTGTGAAGATGTGCTTCCTGATCTCCCTCCTAAACCTCCCACCCTCCAGCTTAAGACTGTGACCCCTCATGTTATGGTTGCCACTCAGCTTAAAGATACTCTCCTTATCAACCTTATTTATCCCTTTCAAGTACTTGAAGGTCTCAATAATGTCCCCTCTCTCTTCTATCTTCCAGTTCAGTGCCCTCAATCTCTCCTCATATGCCTTACCCTGCTGACCAGCTATCATCTTTGTAGCCCTCCTCTGGACCTTCTCCAGCAGGTTATTGTCCTTTCTGGGGTCTGGACACCAATACTGAATTCCATACTCTAGATGCAGCCTTACCAGTGACCTGTACAAGGGCATTATAATCTCCTCTCTCCTACTACTGATCCACCTAGGTATGCATCCCAGCATCTTGTTTGCCTTTGCTGCTGCTTTCTTGTACTCCGAAGAGTGCTTCAGGTCACTAGTGATCATCACTCCCAGGTTCTTCTCCTTTAATGCAAATACTTGGACTCCACCAAGGTAGTACTCTGTCCTGGGATTCTTGGCTCCAATATGCATAACTTTGCATTTCTTGGCAATGAAGCCAAGCTGCCAGATCCTGGACCACCTCCCCAGCTTTTCCAGATCTTCTTGTATTCCTTCAGCTGTGTTCACTCTCCCACAGAGTTTGGTGTCATCTGTGAATAGGCACATTTTTTCCTCAATGCCATCCCCAATATCATTGATGAAGACATTGAATAACACCAGCCCTAGCACCGAGCCCTGCGAGACCCCACTTGTTGCCTCTCTGGTGCCAGATAACTCTCCCCTCACAACCACCCTCTGGGTTCTGTCCCTCTGCCAGTTTTCCACCCATCTGGCCATCTTTTCCCCAACCCTGAGATCCACCAACTTCCTGATCAACCTTTTGTGGGGTACACAATCAATGGCCTTGCTAAAATCAAGATAGAGGATGTCTACTACCTGGCCCTGTCCACTGTCTTGATGACACAGTCAAAGAAGTCAATCAGATTCATTTGACATGATCTCCCCCTCATGAGCCCATGCTGCCTCACATCCTGGAGACCATGCTCCTCTAGATATTCCACCAACCTTTCCTTTAGCATGGTCTCCATGAGCTTGCCCACACTTGAGCTCAGACTGACTGGTCTGTAATCCCCTGGGTCATCCTTGGGACCACTTTTGTGGAGGGGCACTACATGTGCTGTTCTCCAGTCCTGCGGTACCATGCCTGACTCTAGTGAACTATTAAATAGGTCTGCCAGTGGCCCTGCTAGCTCCTCAGCCAGCTCCTTTAGTACCCTTGGATGTACACTGTCTGGGCCTGGTGATTTTTCCACCTTCAATACCAGCAGCCCCTTCCTCACTCTATCCTCCTCTATCAATACATCTGTGTTCCCCTCCCCCCCTGCTCCTCTTTTCCCTCCTGAAGGCACTGGTCTGTCCTTCTCCCTGGTGAATATGGAACAGAAGTATTCATTTAGAATCTCTGCTTTTCACCAATTATCCTCCACCTACTTCATCCCTTTCTTAATCCTAACAATCCCTTCCTTATTGTCCCTATTCTCATTTATATAGCGAAAGAAAGCCTTCTCCCCCTTCTTAATTTCTTCAGCTATCTGCAGCTCCTTCTGTGCCTTTGCTCGATGGACTTCCTTACTTGCCTCACTAGCCAATCTTAGGTAATTTTCCCTATCCTCCTCTTTCTCTTGGTCTTCCTAAATTTTCTATAGGTCAACCTCTTTTTCCTTACTGCCTGGGCAATCCCAGAACTGAACCAGCTGGGTGATTTGGCCTTGTCTTCTCCCCCCAGAGCCTAATGCACTCATCTGTGGCAACCAGTATTCCTTCCTTAATGATGGACCACCTTTGGGCTACCCCATATCTGCTCTGATGCCCACTAGATGGCTTCTTAGGACTTTGCCCAGTTTCCTGAAGTCCACCCTCCTGAAATCCAAGATTTTGGTCTTAGTCGGGATGCTTTCCCTGCCTATATCCAACTGGAACCACACACTGCAATGGTCACTTCCACCTGCTCCCTGGTCATTAATTCCTGTACATGCTCCCAATTTGTGAGCACCAGATCAAGAATTGCCTCAGCTCTTGTTGGTTCAATGATGCCTGGAGTCAGGAACCAACACTATAATCCTTCCAGGATCACCTGACTCCTAGCACATGTTGTGGATGGTATGCTCCAGTCCACCTTGGGCAGGTTGAAGTCCCCCATAATTACCACCTCTCCTTCCCCCGCAGCTTCCAATATTTGCGAGTTCAGTTCCCTGTCACTCTCCTCATCCTGACTGGGTGGTCTTTAAACCACCCCCGTCTCCCCTTTCTCCCTCTATTGGACCTTAACTGAACCCATAATGCCTCCACCTCCCCTTCCTCTGACTCCTCCTTCATGCAAGTTATTCCCTCCCTGATATAAACTGCCACCCCTCCCCCTTCCCAACTATCCTGTCCCTCTTGTATAGTTTATATCCAAGGATTGCAAGATCCAATCATGGTGTGATGTTGCCCAAGTTTCGGTTACTGCAGCTATGTCCACCCTCCTGTCTGCTAATAGTGCCTGCAGGTCATCCATCTTGTTTGCAAGACTCCGCGCATTCAGAGACACCACCCTCCATCTAGACTCTGACCTTTCTTCTCTTCCCTCTATTCTTCTATTCACATTTATCCCCTCTGTGTGCAACCATCCACATACCCTTGTTATGTGTTCCTCATCCCCTCCACCCTTTGCTAACTGTGTTCTCACCCCTTCCGTCTCCTCTCTCCAGAACTCTTCTATCACTGTGGGGGGGGTTCACTGACCTCCTCCTCTCAGAGTCTGTGGGCCTGCATGTCTGCTGACCCCCTTCAGTAGTTTACATTAAGTGTAGTAGTTATGTACTCCCCCAGTTTGTACCTGAGAACTCTCAAACCCTCCCTACTGAGGTGTAGCCTGTCTGGTGAAAAGAGTGCTTCATTTGACCAGGTCTCCTCCCAGTCCCCAGTACATATGAACATCTCCTCCCTACACCATTTCCTCAGCCAGTCATTAAAATCCTCTATTCTACTTTTCCTGGCTGTGCTGGCCCTTGGTACTGGTATAACCTCTGAGAATGCCAACAAACTTCCATCTTCCATGCAGATCTTCCCTAACTCCCTCAACCTACTTTGCACTACCTCAACCTCCTCCCCAGCTAAGTTGTTGGTTCCCAAATATATAACTAAATTAGGTTTTCCTCCAACCTCCCTTACTATTTTCCTTATTCTTGGGCCCACATTCCCTGCTGTCATTCTTGGCATACAAACCACCCTCCTGCTTGCATTCAGGTCCCCTTTCTTTCCCCAGTGAATACCCGAAATTATGGAGTCCCCTATGATTGCCACCCTTCCATCCCCTGCATCCGAGTGCTCCATCCTTCCTTCCTTCTTTTCTTACCTTCAGTACTAGCTGCTTCCCCACCTAACTGCTCCCTCTACACCCTGATGAACTTATCTCCACATCCACAATTTATCCTCTTAACTGTTTTTCCATCTCCCAGTCTGCCCCTCTGCTTTTGACTATCTGTATCTGCTTTCAGTTTTCCCTTCCCTCTTCCTTTCCTTTTCTCTCCCTTTCCCTCTCCCCATCCTCCACTCCATTTTGCCTGTCTCCTCTTCTCTGCCCACCCTGATTAGTTCCCTCCTCCTCCTCTGTACACCTACCCTCAACCCTGGCTAAACCTGACCTCCTACCTAACCTCCTGCTGCCCCTTCCTCTTTCCAGACAGTGGTGCAAATCCATTCAATAAAGGCACCCCTTTAGAATTTCCCACCCCGATGCTCCTCTCACATTCACACCCCTTCCCCTTACCACTTGTCATTCCTCCACTATGGGCTCACTAGTCCTCTGAGGAAGAAACATCCTCCTGTATACTGGGTGCTCCTCCCCACTCCCAACCCCTGCCTGATGCCATCACTCCAATGGGCAACACCCCTCTGCCTTTCCCTCCACTGATCTGCTCCTCTGACTTCCCACATCATCCTCTCCAACTCCCATCTGAGCAGCCTTATTTCAGCTCTTAGTTGTTCCAGGCTCTTATACACAGAACCTCCCCCTTTACTCCACATCACCTCCAAAAAGACTGCTGCCATACAGCTATTGCAGTTTACCGCTCTCCTGCTTCCCATGCATGTACCTATTCCCCCACATACTACCAGCCCAGCTTCTCCTAGCCTCAAGTTATACATAACTATAAAATAACTATAAAATTCAAAAATATATAAAGTTCTATCTCACTTTGCCATCAAAATGTAACAATCTCAATAATCTAGAACTCAGTAGACTGCTACTTCCAGTGTTCTATCAAAATCAGCTGATGGAAATAATTTCTCACTACTCAAAACAAAATATATGATGTACTTCCCACACTTCCCTTACTCCCTTAACTTTGCATACTGTAACTATATAAAAACATGTACATTTCTATTTCACTTGAATCATATCTTATCCAAACCAACAATTACTTAGGACTTACAAAGCCTTCTACATACTCTGAGCACTTGGGCTAATACCCTATACCGACACTTTAGTGCAGCAAAAATTCAGCTGGATTCTGAATTTAAGGGACTTTGACACCCATGGAATATTGAATAAGTTCAGTAATCTATGTTTTTTAATTTGGAGGAATTAAGTAATAAATCTTCAGATTTGTCCCAGTTGATTAGTAAGCCTGAAACATCTCCAAATATATTTAAAATGGATTGCAGGTTTGTAATTGAATAGTAGGGTTGTGACATGGCTAAATGTAAATTGTCTGTATAGGCCAAAGGTTTATGAGACTTGTTACCAATAGTAATTCTATGTATGTTTATTGTGTTTGTTAATTTTTTAATTAGGACATGACTGACAGGATGGAAAGAAATGCTGAGAGTGGGCACCCTTGACTTGTGCCCTTACTTATTTTAAAGGGATGGGAGATATTTGCATTAGTTGTAACAGCTGAATTTGGATTGCTACATATTCATCTAATCCATGAACAAATATTAGAGCTGATGCTGTAATGCTGATACATTTTAACAAGAAATTGCCATTCAAGTGCTTAAAAGACCTTACTAATATCTAGAAATAACTGTGCACAGGAGACAGTCTGTTTTTTGGAAAACCATAAAATTGAGAAAAGTATTTTCATGTTATCAGATCAATGTCGATCCATCATAAAACCCACCTGATCTTTCCCTACTAATTTCTGAATTATTGACTGAAATCATGTGGCCAAAACCTTAGTTAGTATTTTATAATCTGTATGAAGCAGTGAAATTTGCCTGTAATTCGAACATTCCAAATGATCTTTTTTTCTTAAGTAATACTGATATAAAGGTGTCATTCAGTGTCATGTATTGTATTTTGAAAGACTTTCCATTGAAAGACTTAATATCAGACAAATATAAATATTTAGTAAGAATTGGGCTTAGATATTTGTACACCTTAATAGAAATACTGTCTGGCCCAAGTGCTTTACCAGAGGCAGATGAGTTAATGTCTGTAGAAATCTCACATGTTGAGATGTTGGGGTGTCTAAAGCAATTTAATCTTCCTCTGATAATTTAGTAATTTGATGAAGGAAAGAAATCAGAGATTTTCAAAGATCTATTCTCTCTAGAGTAACTGTACAGGGCAGAGTAATATTTATGGAAGGTGTGATTTATTTGATATCATAGGAAACATCATTATTGGGGAGGCAAATGCAATGAGTAGATCTTAGTGAAGTTTGTTTTTAAGACAGTGTGCAAGCAATGTTCCTGCCTTTCCCCCTGGTTCCCAATAACTTTGTTTAGTAAGGAACAGAGATATTCAGCTCTTTGAAATAGTAACTTGTTGATCTTATATTTCAGCCTAACAATTTGATGAAAAAATGTTGTCTATCAGCTGGGATTTGTTTGTGCAATGTTTTCAGATGACCTGGTTTTCTTCATCAGATATCTCTTGTTGCCTCAATTTATTTTTCTTATATGAATTACCAGTAACTCTTCCCCTGATGTAAACCTTGCAAGCCTCCCACATGAACGTTGTGATATTTTTCCATAATCATTAATTTCAATGAATAGGGAGGTTTCCTTACTAAGCCAATCTCTAATTGCGGGGTCAGTGGGAAGGGAAGAGTTGAACCTCCATCTTGGTTCTTTACTGCAGCTATTGTCACCACCTATTGTCTCTTCAAGCATACTATGGTTGTAAACTAACTGATATTCATAATTAAAAAGCTGCTGATTCCTTAAAAAAACTTTGAAAAACATAATAATTAGGTACAATTGAGTTTCCATTCCATATACTGTATATTCTAAAGATTCCTCCTCCCAAGTATTTATTACTAAGGACATTTGCATGAATGCATGATCTTTGTCCCTCAAGGTTCATCTATCTCTACAGCTGAGTCCCTACTTCAAGTCATAATCGTGTGTTGTGACATCACAGTTTAATGCCATGGGAGGAACTGTGATGTCACAAGCAGTGAATTATGACCTCAGGTAGGAAGACAGAAACAAGGATAGATGACTCTTCAGGACTAAATATCCTGTATTCATGCAAATGACCTCAGTAATAAATAATAGGGAGGAGGGATGCAGAACTAATATGAAATACAAGCTGGACTGCATCTAAATATTATGTTTTGGTAAAGTTCTCCTGAAGGCGTCATTTGCTTTCTAAGCAATATCATGATTTTACATAAATGTATGCATAAACAGATCTAATCTGGATGAATTACAGTGTTGAGCTTAACTGAAAAGAATGAATAGTCTAAATCCTGGGGACGGGCCATTCTCCAGGCATCAACCAGACCCAGGTCCTGATGTAGACCATGTATAGATGTTCTAGATTTAGTAGTGGGGATGAATCTGTTTGAAGATCATCTACCCACAAGTGGCCTGTCTGTATATTTGCTATTTGTATATAAGGATTTTGACTACTCTAATATGATGTATTGAACATGTACATGTGTAACTTCTACTATTACTGTATCCTGCCTATCCCTTATTCCCCCAGGGTGCATCTGGAATCGAGTGGTACACTGCTCAGTATGCCTTCCTGGTAAAACTCTTAAATAAATAAATAAATTATTGCCTTCCTTGAAGTAACCACTTAAGATTACATCAGAGCCTGAGAATTTCCTCAACTCAAACACTATTTTGGTAAAGAAGTTTGACTGGACAGATGTTAAAACATAAATGTTACAAAAAGTTATTTTTCTTCCATTAAGAAGGCCTGTTAGCATGTGAAATTAACCTTTGGATCTAAAATATGTGAAATTTTTGGAAAATGATAACCTTTTTCTATCTATCAAATGGCAACTCCTCTCTTTTTGTTGGAAACCAACTATGTTCAATGCACTGTATGCCACCTAGTTTCTGAATGCTTTATCAGCCTCTGATGGTATTTAGGTGGGTTTCTTTTAAAAATGCTACAACAATTTTATGCTTATTCAGGTATGTGATGACTTTCTTACACTTAATTGGGGAACCCAATCCTTGCACACTCCAGGTAGTTATATTCAGAGAACTCATAATGAATTAAAATATTTGCTAATAACAAAAAAGTTAAACTAGGTTATATGTTAGAGAACAGTAGATGGGCAACTATGCAAAACCAGTGTGCTGTGCCACCTCAAGGTTCTGATTCGCAGACTTCGAGAGTGAAGCTCAAGAGGTCCATGGGAACCAGAGCCCTGAGGTGGCACAACATACTGGCTGAGCAGAGAGTTGCCCATCCACTATTTTTTATAGTGTGTGCTGCCCATAAATGTTTTTTAGAACAGAAAATTATTTTTTTTCTGCTGCATTCATTCCGGTTTTCTACCTTAGTTGCTAGCGTCAGTGGTGTGGTTGCTAGGGTCCAGATGTCCCTACATGAATAGCGCGGGTTGCTATTGGTTGAAAGTTTCATGTAGGTGGGATTTTCAAAAGAAAAAACATGGCAGTGGTATCTCTCGCTAAGCGAGAGGACTGAATTGGGGGAATTGTTTTCCTTCATGCATTATTTTAAAATATCTGATTGATCCTGTGGGTGTATTTTTTAGTTATAGCTTAAAATATATGGTTGATCCTGCATTTTTAATTATCTGGTTGATCTTGTTGAAGTAATGTGCTTGTCAACGTTGCTGCCGCCCCAACTAGAGATTCAGCAAATTTAAATTCTGCCGGCGAAGTGCCCGCGAAGTGGGCATTTCGCGTTGTCACTTCGCTACATGGAGTGATCCATATGGAAGGCTTACTTCACCTTGTAATTATAACTTCACATTGTCATTCCACCTTAATGCAAACTAAGGTGAAGTGACAACAATATTGGCAGCCCCCCCACACACACAGTCACCAGAATTAATGTGCATCCCCAAAGTGCTACTGTTTTGTGTCCAGAAAACTCCCCAGTGTTGACGAAGTGAAATGAGAGCGTAACAAGAAATGCAAAGTCTCCCAGAATTAATGGCACACTCAATCATGCATGCAGTGGTCACACACAATCACCAGAATTAATGTGCATCCCCAAAATGCTACTGTCTTGTGTCCAGAAAATTCTCCAGTGCTGACGAAGTGAAATGAGAGCATAACAAGAAATGCAAAGTCTCCCCAGAATTAATGGTGCACAGCAAATGCACAGAATGATTAAGACTGTGCTGCACACTCAAGAAATGCATATGAAAAGGCACCACACCACCTAACCAGTGCTCACAAGTCACAAATCCAAATCTGGAAAGGAATACCTTTTGCCGGTTGGGGAATTAGTGCACGGCAGTAACAATCCACTACCACTAAAGATACCACAAAGCAGTAAAAAAAAGTCATGCAGGTGCAGTGGATAGCAGGTTCACACTGCTGCAATTACTCTGTGGCACAATAAAAGGTGTCTGATTTAATGGCATGCATCGCACATACACTCACACACACACTTGAGTAATGCGTGTAGCAAATTGAAAACCTTACTAATATAACCAAATGTTTTAAACAAATTATATACTGCTGTACCACAACAATAAGCAAAAAAAATGTCAAGAATGATTGAAAATATCACTGAGTGTACATTAACATAGTTATACAAGAAAAACAGAACCAAAACAGAAAGACTGCCTTTTTCTCCCAGTAAAACTACCTACACCACAAATACGCCCCTCCCCAAAGCACACTTCACAGTACACAGACTGACTGTTCTAAACTAACATTCAAAATCCACATACAAACAATAAACACTCAATGATGTGAGCACAGAAGGGTTTTCTACAATTGATGTACTAAATTTGAGCAAAAAAAAAAGACTCAAAAAGGCACTTTTAACATCTTTTAGAGGTTCTGAATTGTAGAGCTCTGAAAGCAAACTGTCTCCAGCTACCACTATACACACACTACCCAGGCCAGAACTGAGGCTGTGCAGAATGATCTACAGCTCATGTGACCTGAAATTCCATGAATCACTGCAGAATTTCATTTAGAGCTCAATTACAAGGTGAAGTGAGGCGAAGTACATTGATTTAAATGTACTTTGCCTTAAAATTGGTGGAGAAGTGGTTTGGGGAAGGCGGAATAATGCAAAGTCATTGGTTTCAATGGACTTCACATTCCTCATTATGATGCAAAATACTCCTCTTCACATTGTGGAGTACTCTGCAGATTCCGCGTTACTCCGCGAATCACTTTGCAGAGTAAATTCGGGCCACTTCACCCACCACTACATACAGTACTGTAACTCACATGCTGTACAGGAAGGAATGCGAATGCCTATAGCTATAATTCCCTGAGGAGCTGAGCCTGTATCATAAAACTCCCCAATTTAAAAACTCTTATTAAAAGAGTACAGTGGTGGTGATTGGGTGAAGCCTGGAGAGATACTGCAAAACAGGCTTACAATACATGCAAGTAACTAGTAAAAAAATTAATTTTGTGATTCGTGACATGATCATGAATCATGATTTGCGACTGCATTTGTGATTGTGACGATGAAGAACATGATTCGGTGTGAGATAACCAATATGAAACTGCATGGGAACGCGAATGCCTACGTCTGTATGTCCCCAATGAACTGTAGCACAAAACTCCCCAATTTAAAAACTCTTATTAATGAGTACAGTGGTGGCATGGTGAAGCCTGGAGAGATACTACAAAACAAGATTACAATACATCCAAGTAACTAGTAAAAAATACATTTTGTGATTTGTGACATGATCGTGAATCGTGACTGCATTTGTGACCATGATGATGAAGAACATGATTTGTACCATGAGTGACCCGTGATGATGACCCTGACTTAAAAACACATATTAATGAATACAATGTTTATGCAGAGATATGCACCACACCAGTCCAGTACTCTGAAGGGAAGCCAAAGAAACAACTGTGACTTAAGTTACAGATGGAGATTGGGCCCTAAAGAGATGCAAACACACATACAGATTAACATTGCACTGTGCACTGAAGAGATGCAGACACAAAGGCACAACACCTAACCAGTGCTCACCATCAGAAATTCAAATCTGGAAAAGAATACCTTTGTCAGTTGGGGTGAGCCGTGGTGGGGGGGGGGGCAGTGTACTGCAGTAACAGTCACTAGTGCTAGTACCAGTAAAGATACCATAAAGAAGTACAAAAATCATGCAGCTGCAGTGGATAGCAGGTTCACATTGCTGCAATTACTATGTGGCACAATAAAAGATGTCTGATTTGATGACACGCATCACACACACATTCACTCAAACACTAAGTAATGCATAGCAAATTGAAAACGTCAGTACTATAACCATGTATTTCAAACAAACTAAAATTATGCACTGCTGCACCATAACAATCATCAAAAAAATTTCAAGAATTACTGAAAATATTACTGTGTGTACATTAACACAGTTGTACAAGACAAATATCACCAAAACAGAAAGAATTGTCTTTTTCTCCAAGTTAATCTACCTACACCACAGATACGCTCCTCCCCCAAAGCACACTTCCAGTGTCTGTCAGTACACAGACCAAATGTTGTACATTAACATTCGAAATCCACACACAAGCAATAAACGCTCGATGATATGAGCACAGGAGGGTTTCCTACAATCGATGAACTAAAGTTTGAGCAAAACAAATTACTCAAAAAGGCTTTTTTTAACAGCTTTTAGAAGGTTTGAATTGTAGAGAGCTCTCAGAGCAGACTGTCTCCTACAGCTTCTTACACACACAACCCCGAACTGAGGCTTGTAGAACAATCTAGAGCCCATGTGACCTGAAATCCAATGAATCACTGAAAAATTTGGCTTTGGAGCTTAAAACAAGGCGAAGTGAGGTGACATACATTGTTTTCAATGTACTTAACCTTAATATTTGTGGAGTAGTGGCTTGGGGGAAGGTGGAGTAATGTAAAGTCATTGCTGTCAATGGACTTTGCGTTGCCCATCATGATGCGAAGTACTCCGCTTCACATTGTGGAACGCCAGTCACCTTGATTCACGAATCACTTCATGGAGCGAATTGAGGCCACTTTGCCCACCACTAGCCCCAACTATCTGGTTGATCCTGCTGTTTCTGTTGCCACAGCTGTTCCATTGAACAGTGCGGCTCGTGCCCTTTCAAAATGAGCTGAAATGTTGTCCCACAGTGTGGTATAACCGTGTTCCATGACCTCTGAACTGTGGCACAACAACATTTCAGCTAGGATGGATTTCCATCCTGAGCAAGCTCTCACCATAAACTATATAAATACAAAGTTTAAGTTCAATAAAAGTTTCTTAAAATAACAACTGATGTGTGTGTTTTCTTTCAGAGAAATTGTAAGTATAAAACAGAATTTAAAAGTGCAAGAAATCAAGTTCAATAAATAAACTATTTGGACCAATATAAATAAACTAAATAACAAGCTACAGGGTACAAAGCAAAATAAAACAGAGAGTTGTACTCTAAGGTTAGCGCTAGTAGTACAAATGACACTTACTTGTGGGTTTGCGGTCATGACCCCCTAATGTTTAAATACGGAGTGATATCATAGATTTGTCAGTTGTCACTCAGATATAAAGACAAGAATTAAATTACTTGCTCAGATTAACAAATATAATTAGCTCAGAAGGAAACCCAAAATCAGAAGTTCAAGTAAATGAATGCATAGACTTGGGTTCAGTGAATGGATAACAACCCATCAAGTATCATAAGATGTATGCACAAAGGTAAAAATCACCCCTACACCTTTTAAGTCCATATAACACCAGTTGCTAATCATATAAGCTGCAGATGTAAGATAGCTGGTGTCTAGTCAGATAACTCATAGCGCATCCTCAAAGATGGTTCAGAAGGGCCACCTGTGCATGAGCTCTGTTAAGAGACATCCCTTCCCATTTAAAAGTTTACAGCATAGACCCAATGCGATACCAGTAATGCAGATTCTTGACAGCTTCTGAATCATATTCAGGATGTATCAGATGACACTAAAGGGATTAGTCACACACATGAACATATAATACAGAGGCACCAGCCTTTTGTGAGTCATTTTTGGAATATGAGAACCATGGTGTCTATAGGGAAATGAAAATGCCTCTGAGCATAAATAATAAATACCAAATATGAAAATTATGTTTTCCAGAATAAATTAAAAAAAGTCATTTCACAGTCATGTTCGCTGTGCCCAAGATGCATATCAAGCATTCATAAAGATAAATACAATTGTTTCTAGGTCTCCTTTCAGTAATCATGTCCAAAATTGGAGACCACGAGCCATGACACTCATATTAAAATATAATAGGGCATACGTAGAGGAGGACAAGGTATCCTATTTACCTCATTATAAATCTTAGAAAGGAGGCAAAGATCAACTTAATAACATTCTAAAAATCAGATGCATCGATGTTTAAGAATAATACTCATAACACCATGTCACAGAGTACAAGGTAGTGCATTGTTCAATTAATGACTTTGCAGACAGAAAAGAAAGCTTAAGACACTCGACAATAAAATTATGGCAGTATCCAGTCATATGGAGTAAAACAAACCAATTAATTAAACATTTTGGATAATTGTAGAATAGTCAACATGTTGTATCAGCAAGTCTGACCCCCCCATAAATTAAGATGCAGTCAGCTGCAACAACCTCTAGCTGGTTTACCACATGAGCTACAACACTATCTGCACTAGATGAAAGGGGGAATGGCTGCAAATCAGGTCAAATTCCATTTAAACTGGAGGAGAAAATACCAGAGATGTTTGGAAATAAATATTCATAAGGACTCAGTCAAGGATGTGACCTATGTCCTTTGACCCTGAAGCAGCATACAAATAGGATTTGTGTGACAGAATGAGATTAAGAGGCTTCATCATTAGTAAGCCTTTTTTCAAACAGACGTAACATCAGCAGCAGCCTATGGTCAAGAAGGCTCGAAGGAGTATTGGCATACTGTGCCTGAGGTACTCCTAGTTTCTCTGCTGCCACTTCTTTCTCACTTTTAGGGTTCTTCTGTGCACCAAATCTGTTAAATGCTGAGAAAGTTTTGGTTGTGGTTTACTTTTTCGACCAATGGTGGACCCATCATTACTGCTTTGTGAATTGATTTTAAGTTTAGTGATAGCAGCACAAGATGGAGGCTTTGAACAATTTTCTACCAGTTTTGTAGCTTGGGCAGGTTGTGAGGGAGGATCCTCATTCAGAGTGTTGGGAAAGGCAGTGTTCTGAAGCTCAAGTGAGGAGCATGAAGGGTTTTCATGCTGGGGCTCATGCTGACAGTCACTTTTGAATCTTGTTTCAGTGTTCTATCCCAGTAATGAGTGAAATGTGAGTTGATGTAGTCCCCATACAGAGTCTGGGGGAATTACATGAAATTGGTGCCCATTCTTGACAGTGTATTATAGGGGTAGCTGGATACTTTATGTAGTAAGGCACATTACAATCCTATTGCCTCCTCTCCTTTGCTATACATATAATTTCTTCTTTAATTGAATTCCTGTACCTCAAGAAATCTGCAACTATTGGTAGTGGTCTGACTACCTTACAAGGTTGAGGGGCTATCGATCTGTGAACCCCCTTGATCTCTAGAGGCTATGGCCACGGGTAATTCAAGACTTCAGACAGTATTTGCAGAAGTTCTTGTACCATCATTTTTCATACTATACCCTCAGGGACACCAATAATGCAAGTATTATTTCTTCTGCCCCTATTCTCCAAGTTGTCACTGTTGTTTAAAGGATATTAAATTTGCCTAACTTGGTATTCTGTCTTCTAACAGGAATACTGTATCTTCTAGGGCTCTCAGTCTGTTTTCTGTTTCATCTCCTCTGCCTGCAGTAACTTTAAAATCACCTTGTGCTTTTAACATGGAGCCTTTAGAATCTTCAGTATCCAGTTTTGTTGAAGTGAGCATCTCCTTTATACGACTTAGATCAGATTTACTCTGATTGCCAAACAGATGCTAAAATGCTCCCACTAGTGAGTTCCCGCCCTCTCTCATTCAGCTTGTTTGCCAGCAGCACCATGAGGAGAAAGCTGGCAATTCTCTTTTAATAAAAATACAAAACCAAAAGATATTGAACCTTTTTTTTGTTTAGCGTGTGTGTGCATGCGTGCGTGCATGCGTGCCTGCATGTGTGTGTTAGATTTTGTTACCTGACAATACAATAAAACAAAAGTGACACTGTTTTGTTTTGCTAAAACTTGCTCAGATTTTGAATATGTTTATAAATGGGGTGACAGTAGCTCTCATTTTGGCTGCTATTACAGTCAGCAACACACATGCGCTCCTGGTACAGTATGTGCATGTCATCCAGTTGCTGTATTTTATTTTTATATGTTACCAAATTTTCATTTACCATGATGTTTCTCAATGATGTTTTCTGGTCCCAATTTCTGAAACCTTCTCTTATTTACAATTTGCTCTTGTAAAATTAATTTTTGGTAATGTGCATTTATCTGATTGTATTTGATTATTTCAAACTGAACTGTACTATTTATTTATTTATTTTCAAAGGTTTCACCAGGAAAGATATACTGAGCTGGTAACAGATCATTTCCTGATGCATCCTAGTAGAAGGGGATGGGGAACATCATATAAAGCATTTAATATAAATTATATATATATTTATGTAACTGGTGTGAACAATAAATGCATGCCATAAATAATGTATATTGTAGCTACTGTGTAAATAAAACCATTTATGTACATAGTAAGTATGTCATCACTCATTTATGTACATAGTTACTATGTCATCACTCATTTATATACACAGTTGCTATGTCTTCAGCCAATTTAGAATGTTCGGCTTCAGTAGCAGTACTAATCATATTCAAATGCAAATAACTTTAAAATGAAAAAAGATAGCATGGTACTTTGAGCACAAAAGTTGTCCAGCACAAAAATATCTACAAAATGAGTGGTGTTTCATTTATAGACACCTTTTAGTTTTTGTTGAATTAGCAAACAACAGCAGAAAGTTAAGGTTCTTTTTGCATTTTTTTTGACAGATGAATACAAATAACTTTAAAATGAAACTGATAGCACTGTGCATTGAGTACAAATGTTGTTCAGCAAAAAAATATCTACAAAATGAGAGGTGTTTCATATATAGATGCCTTTTAGATTTTTTTATAATCAACAAAAAATGGCAGACAATTCAGTTTTTATTTACTTTTTCTGATGAACAAATTCCCGCCCAAAAATGTAAAAACAAAAGAATTGTGCATCAAACTTTTTCAATATGTACTGTCCGTAATGTAAAGTTGGAGCATCCATAGCAACTGCTCAGCAATCACTATGCTAAGCCAAGCTACCCTGGGAAAACTACAAAAGGTCCATGTATGTTAACATGAAAAATTAAATAAACAATTTAAAACAAAACTCCTTACAGAATCCTAAATAATCCCTATTGCATAAATGAAATATGTAACAGGGACCTTCTGGAATACATGATTTATTTTCACTCAAGCTGTTTGATCTTGGACACAGCACTCATGGCTTACGCCACCCGTAAGATTACCCAAGGTCAAACAGCTCTTGTGAAAATCAATCATGTACAGCAAAGGTCCCTGTTACTTATCATATGTCATATATATATATATATATATATATCTCCTGGTCACTTCTATGTTAAACCCCAAATGTTGCACTTTAATAACTTTGCCCCCATACAACAGATTTGCCTGAAATATTGCAGCATGGTGGGGCACCATAGATTGCTGGATCTGGCAAGTTGCATTATGGTCAGATGAGTGGTTGTGGAGCACCAAAATAGGGTCAAAACTGTTTTTTTGTGTGTTTCTTTGCTCAGGGCTGTAGCCCAAGCAATTTGTTCTGTCAGTTTGACCTCAGTGGTTGGGAAAATGATGGAATCACTTCTGGAGGAAAGAATTGTTACATACCTAGAGGCCAGTGGGGCATAGGACCCAAAGCAGCATGGATTCACAGCAGGAAGGTCATGTCAGAAAAATCTAATTGATTTATTTGATTGGGTGACTAAAGCAGTAGACCAGGTAGGGGCTGTGGATGTGGTCTACCTAGACTTTAGCAAGGCATTTGACACAGTCCCACACAAAAGATTAATAAACAAATTAGCCAGCTTGGGAGTGGGTCCCAGGGTGGTAGCCTGGGTAAAACACTGGTTGGACAACAGAACACAGCGGGTAATAGTAAATGGAGTCCACAGTGAAGAAAGGAGGGTTACTAATGGGGTACGACAGGGTTCAGTACTGGGGCTGGTCCTTTTAACGTCTTTATAAGTGACACTGCAGAGGACTGGAAGGGAAAGTATGTCTCTTTGCAGATGACACAAAGATCTGCAACAGGGTTGATACACAAGGTGAGGTGGAAAGGATGAAAAGGGATTTGGCAAGGTTGGAGGAGTGGTCAAATGTATGGAAACTTAGATTCAATGCAAAGAAGTGCAAAGTAATGCACCTGGGAAACAAAAACCCAGGGGAAGAGTACACAATGGGGGATGAGATACTGACAACAACAAAAATGGAAAGGGACCTGGGGGTAGTCATATCAGATGACCTAAAGGTGGGCCAGCAATGTGAGAAGGCAAGGAGGGCTGGGGGGATACTGGGATGCACAGGGAGAGGCATCACCAGAAGAAAACAGGAAGTTGTTGGCCCTCTGTACAGACAGTTGGTAAGACCACATCTGGAGTACTGTGTACAGTTCTGGAGACCCCATCTCCACAAAGACATAGACAGGGTGGAGGCTGTCCAGAGGAGGGCAACCAAAATGATGCAGGGTCTGTATCAGAAGACATATGAAG
Organism: Neoceratodus forsteri; assembly: GCA_016271365.2. Taxonomy (NCBI): domain Eukaryota; kingdom Metazoa; phylum Chordata; order Ceratodontiformes; family Ceratodontidae; genus Neoceratodus; species Neoceratodus forsteri. Next base: position 658,597,047 of record CM057454.1, on the reverse strand, counting down.
AAAGCCTAAAGGAACTAAAGATGTATAGCCTTGAGGAAAGGAGGGAGAGGGGGGATGTGATAGAAACTTTCAAATACCTCAAGGGAATCAACAAAGTCCAAGAGGGTAGCATCTTTCAGAAAAAGAGATGTGCAAAAACAAGGGGGCACAATTTGAAGATAGAGGGCAGACAGCTCAGAGGCAATGCGAGGAAGTATTTCTTCACAGAGAGGGTTGGGGATGCATGGAACAGCCTTCCTGAGGAGGTCATAGAGACAAAAACAGTGGGGGAATTCAAGAATGCATGGGACACACATAAGGTAATTCTAGTGGGGGTTAGGAGGAAGTAGACTGTTGGTTAACTAGGATCTGCAGCTTATCCGTTAGGTAGGAAAATGGGCAGACTAGGTGGGCCACGCGGTCCTTATCTGCCATCAAATTCTATGTTTCTATGTCCATCTGGTCTGAAATCTTCAGGGACAATGCAGTCTGGGTCACTGATGTGCCTTTTGAAGATTTGGTGAAAAAATATCAAACCATTCAAAAGTTATTCAAATTTTAAAGTTTAACATTGAAGTCAATGGGAAAAAAATACATGTACCTCTCAAAAGCATCTGTTACTGTCATGAAAGCACATTTTACTGTCACAAATCTACTCAGTAGTGTCATGCTGCTGCCATCTTGTTTCAGTTAGTGGTGAAGAAAAATGTCTATAATTCAAATCCTACTGCCCCTAGGTAAATGCTGACACCTGTGTTTACCTAAACAAGGCCTGAGGAACACAATGGTGTCATTGTTTTTTTTCAAGGACCCTTAGAAATACCTTTTTAAAATCGGGTCCCCAGTAGTGTCACAAATCATGACAGTACATTTGCAACAATTTCGCAAATCACGACACTGTCACAGCCGTACTGTCGCAAATTGTGATACTACTGCACCAAAAAATATAATTTCTTTGCCACACCACTGCACTTAAATGGTTAGGGCTTTTTGGCTGAAATTTGCAGGGTGGCAAGCCCTGGCCCCATGGATGTACATTTTGGTGGTTTGGTAAAAAAAATTAAAATGGTTACAAAGATACAGTGCTCCAAAGTTGAGAAAGTTCCCATAGGCTAACATTGCAGTGCCTGTATCTTGAAAAAGATTTGAGTTATGGATTTTTTGCTTCCCACAGCTAAGATCACATGGAGGTTTTGAAGTCATGATTACAACTGCAGTGAATTTTTTTTCATAGTTGCTACGGGTTCTGAGATATTGTCAAAGAAGTGTTACAAGGATTCCTTTAAGTACTATGAGGTTGCTGTATAACTCTGCTTATGCATAAGTGGGAGCGCAGGGCTCAGAGGGCCTATGTTCCACATATACATACCATTATGCAAAAAAAGAGCAATGTGAAGGGAGCGCGGGGTCTGTAGGGCACGTACTTCCACAAACACATACCAGGGAGGCTGGCTGAGTTGGCCAGGCTGAGTTGGCCAGGATTTGTGGGACCTCCTCCTCCATCCAGGGACCACCAGTGCCACTGCCGTTGCCTCAGAGGTTGCCAAGAAAGAGGAGCAGTTTGACCACAGTGGGCTCAGGGAGGGTGAGGGTGGAGGAACAGAGCTGCATCTCTCCAGTTGTACCTCTACACAATTCCTATGCCATTCTGGCAAAGTGTGGTTCCTCTATGGAGGCACGTGCAGTGGAGACCAAGGAGGATGCTGGGATCCTCCACAAAGGAGACCCACAGGAAGGTGGCATGGGACCCCACAGGGGAAGGAAACAAGTCCTGGTGGGGGACTCCATTGTTAGGAAGGTAGAACTGGGGGAGGAAGAGGAGAGGGAGGTAAGGTGCTTGCCTGGTGCCATGGCTTGGAGGGACAGGGAGCGACTTCTCAGGATTGCCGGAGCAGCTGCACAGGGGAGGAAGCTGGATGTCATTGTCCACCTAGGGACAAATGACTTGGCTAAGAAAGGGATTAGAGTAGTGCAGGAAGAGTCTGTGGAATTGGGGAGGGGCCTTAGACAAGTAGCACGCATGGTAACCTTCTCGGAGGTGCTGCCCATCTATGGCGTAGGAGAGGCTAAGGTGTTTTGCACCATGGAATTCAATCAGTGGTTGAAAAACTGCTGTAGTGCTCAGGGATTTGGCTTCATTGGGGACTGGGGGTCCGCTTGGAGTGATGCAAGCCTATACTGGCATGATGGGCTGCATCTGTCCAGGAGGGGAACCAGGATCCTAGGAGATAGGTTTAAATGCTTCATTGGCAAGCATTTAAACTAGCCAAGGGGGGAGGCACTGGAAAGGAGCAGGGAAATCCTAGCCCCCCCAAAAAATCACGGTAGTAAGTGTGGTAAACACCAACATAGAGATGGTGATAGGGAGAAGGGCAGGGGTAAATGGGGAAAGTGACAAAGGCAAGAAGGACAGGGATGGGGCAAAAAGGAGTAAGGCCATCAGGAAATGGAGGGTAATGAGTACCAATGCCCATAGCCCGGGCAACAAGCTCCCTGAGCTGGTGACCTTGATGGAAGATGGATGCCTGGATATCGTAGCAGTCACAGAAACATGGTACACAGAGAACCATGACTGGGATGTTAACATACCAGGGTACATAACCTACAGGAGAGACAGGCAGGAGAGAAGAGGGGGAGGAGTAGCTCTCAATGTAAAGGAAGGGATAAAAGCAACTGAACAAAAGAGTAAACAGGGAGGAGAGGAGGCACTATGGGTCACCTTGGAGACTGGAAAGGGCACCACAATCCACACAGGGGTTGTGTACAGACCCCCATGTCAGGGGGAGGGAATGGACAAGGATATGATAGAAAGCATTCTTAGGATGGCAGAGAAAGGGGGAGATACTGTTGGTGGAAGTCCTGAATATGCCAGATGTTAACTGGAGCACATTTGCTGCAGCCACATCCAAGAGCAGGGCCATTCTCGATGCCCTACAGGTGGCAGGCCTCAGACAGCTAGTTTCAGAACCCACTCATGAGGGAGCAATCTTAGACCTTGTACTCTCAAATGGGGGCAGTGAGAGGATCTCAGATCTGGAAGTGGGTTGCCATCTGGGAACAAGTGACCATCAAACAGTGTGGTTCACATTAAACTCAGCTACAGAGTCAAGCCATACAAAAGTGAGGGTACTGGACTTCAGGAGGGCTGACTTTGGCAAGATGGGAGAGTGCCTCCGAAAAGCATTAGCAAACAGGCTAGAAGGAGGGGTGGAGCAACAATGGGGAATCATCAAAACTGCCATCACAGAGGCAACAAGCCGTTGTGTGAAGCAAATAAACAAATCAAAATGAAAGAAAAAGCCACTATGGTCCTCAAAAGAGGTGGCTGGGAAAGTCAGGGAGAAAAAGGTAGCATTCAGGAAGTATAAGGAAACACAGAAAGAGCAGGACTGAGAGCTGTACCAGTTAAGGCAGAAGGAAGCACAGAGGGAAGTCAGAATAGCAAAGGCTCAAACTGAGGAAAAGATAGCCAACTTGGTTAAGAAGGGGAATAAAACCTTTTATAGGTACATCAGAGAGTGTAGAAAGACAAAGGGAGGGATAGTGAGGCTGAATAGAATGAATGGTGGGTGGGCAGAGGGGGACAGTGAAAAAGCAGGGATACTGAATGAATATTTCTGCTCAGTATTCACAAAGAGGAGGGAGTACCTAATCCGATTAACGAAGCACTCTTGATAGGGGGTCGATCCCAGCCCTTTCACAGAAGAAAGGGTTCTGCAAGAACTCCTAAAACTAAAGGTGGACAAAGCAATGGGGCCTGATGGAATTCACCCCAGAATTCTAAAAGAATTAAGGGGGCAACTAGTGAAACCACTGACTACTCTTTTTAATAAATCATGGGAGGATGGTGTGATACCCGAGGACTGGAGGAAGGCAGATGTGATTCCCCTTCACAAAAGTGGGACCAAGACAGAGACAGGAAACTACAGATCTGTCAGTTTGACCTCTGTGGTAGGGAAAGTGATGGAGTCACTTCTGAAGGAAAGCATTGTTGAGTACCTTGAGGCCAGTGGGGCACAGGACCTAAGGCAGCATGGGTTCACAGCAGCATGGTCATGTCAGATGAATCTAATAGATTTCTTTGACTGGGTGACCAAAGTAGTAAACCAGGAAGGGGCTGTGGACATGGCCTACCTAGACTTTAGCAAGGCATTTGACACAGTCCCACACAAAAGATTAATAGTCAAATTAACCAGCCTGGGAGTGGGTCCCAGGGTGGTAGCCTGGGTAAAATATTGGCTGGACAACAGGACACAGAAGGTAATTATAAATGGAGTCCACTCTGAAGAAAGAGGGGTTACTAGTGGGGTACCGCAGGGTTCAGTTCTGGGTCCAGTCCTTTTTAATGTCTTTATATGTGACATTGCAGAGGGACTGGAAGGAAAAGTATGCCTCTTTGCAGATGACACAAAGATCTGCAACAGGGTTGATACACAAGGAGGCATGGGAAGGATGAGAAGGGACTTGGCAAGGTTAGAGGAATGGTCAGAAGTATGGCAGCTAGGATTCAATGCAAAGAAGTGCAAAATAATGCACCTGGGAAACAAGAACCCAGCGGACGATTACACAATGGGGGGAGGTAGTAACAACAACAAAAATTGAAAGGGACCTGGGGGTAATCATATCAGATGACCTTAAGGTTAGCAAACAATGTGAGAAGGCATTAGGGAGGGTTGGGGGTATACTGGGATGCATAGGGAGAGGCATCACCAGTAGAAAACAGGAAGTTGTTATCCCTCTGTACAGACAGTTGGTGAGACCCCATCTGGAGTACTGTGTCCAGTTCTGGAGATCCCATCTCTGCAAGGACATAGACAGGCTAGAGGCAGTCAGAGGAGGGCAACTAAAATGGTGCAGGGTCTGCAAGAGAAGCCCATGCGAGGAGAGACTAAAGGAGCTTAATATGTATACCCTTGAGGAAAGAAGGGAGAGGGGGGGACATGATAGAAACTTTTAAGTACCTCAGTGGAATCAACAAAGTCCAGGAGGGTAGCATCTTTCAGAAAAAGTGACATGCAAGAACAAGGCGACACAATTTAAAGATAGAGGGGGGGCGGTTCCGGGGCAATGTGAGGAAGTATTTTTTCACAGAGAGGGTAGTGGATGCATGAAACTGCCTTCCTGAGGAGGTTGTGGGGTCTAAAACTGTGGGAGAATTCAAGAATGCATGGGACAGACATAAGGCAATTCTTGTGGGGGTTAGAAAGAAATAGGCTGTTGGTTAACTAGGATCTGCGGCCTATCCTGTAGGAAGGGAAATGGGCAGACTAGGTGGGCCAAGCGGTCCTTATCTGCCGTCAAAGTCTATGTTTCTATGTTTCTATGTTTCAGTTACCACTTCCATTATACTTTCTTAAAAAGAAGGGGAATTCATTGCAAAAAAACTTCATTAATGTATCAGTTAGGGTTGATAGCATGGCAACAAAAGTTTGGAAATCTGATGCTAAGGTTACTACCCCTACCCTGCACACACCAACAGACATGCTCTGGGGTATTACCATATGTGGTAGCATAACAGCTTGTTTACACATGGAATGGGGTGAGAGTTTGGCCTGATGACCCCATAGCATGCCCGTCTGTTGGTGTATACAGGGTGGGGGGTGGTAGGGGTGGTAACCCTATCAACACATTTCCAAACTTTTGTCACTGTGCTATCAACACTAACTGATGTTTTCTGCAATGACTATATATATATATATATATATATATATATATAGTACATAAAATTCAGCAATACAATTTAAATAAAGAATCAATACAACTTTAAACACAAATCAAAATAACATAAGCATATGTGAGGGGAAAACAGATAGCCAGACAAAGCTGGTGAGAGGAAGAAGAAGAAAGAGTGTCAAGGATGGGTGCAGGAGGAGAAGGAAGTCATGCAGGACAGACTTTAAAGAGAAAGCCAAAGAGGCAGAGGGAATAGACAAGGGAAGGGAGGACTAAAGTTTAGGAAAGGCATAAGAAAAGACAAATTGACCAGCTGTAGATTTCCTGGAAGGAATAGAGAGGGAATGAGAAGCAATATTACATAAAGGAAAGTAGGAGGTTGATGAAGAGGATAAGAGGGAAGTAAGGTAGGAAGGAAGGGAACAAAACCAGAATTTAGAAATAAAGGAGGCACAGTGGATAAGACACCTGGTATCAAGAGAGGAGAGTGAAAGGGCAGAGTAGAGTGAACAGTGGTGAGTACGTGGGGAACAATCTAAATCAAAATGACAAAAACAATTGAAAAGAGGTTCCAGTCTAGCAAGGGTGGATTTGGGAGCTCCACTGTAGACTATATCACCATAACCTAAAATAGGAGGATCATTTTTAGAATGATCTCACAATGTATAGGAAGAAGAATACTCCCTTTGTTCCAGTAAAGTGCACCAAGCTTGGGGTGAAGCTTATGATGAATAGTATCAATATGAACCGAGGAATCAAGACGATGGTCAAGCCAGACATCAAGGTAGTTAAAAGAGGAAACATCCTCAATAACAGCACCATAAAGGGTGCGAAATGAAAGGAGAGAGGCAAGTCTAGAAAGCTTCTGATGAGTACTAAAAGTCATGGAGACTGTTGTTTCTGCATTGAGGGACAGCTGGTTAGACTTAAACCAATGCTGAACATTGTCAAAGTCCAGTGGAAGCAATGAAGTAAAGTCATGAGCAGAGGAGCCAGATGCAAAAATAACTGTATCATCAGCATACATATGATTGGATGCATAGGATCAGATGGAGAGAAGGTCATTCAAGAATATGAAAAAAAGAATAGGACCCAGAACAGACCCTTGGGTGACACGTGGGCAGATAGGGAGTGGTGATGAAGTGGAGTAGCCTATCCAGACAGATTATGTTATCTACTTCCCCCAGTAAGAGCAAAACCAGTTGACTGCATTATCAGAAAGACCTGCCACTTTTAGCACATCAAGAAGAAGTGGATGTGACACAGTATCAAAAGGTTTGGTGAGATCAACAAAAACGGCAAACGTGATCATACCCTGTTCCATACCAATAAGGATGAAGTCAGTTAGACATACAAGGGAAGCAGAGGTGGAGTGGGATTTTCTAAACCCAGACTGAAATGAAATGAAGAAGGAGGAGCAGTCACAGAAGGTAGAAAGTTGCAATAGTATAAGGTGTTCTTGTAATTTAGCAGGGGTAGGAAGGAGTGAGATGGAATGATAGTTACCTGGAGAGGTTGGATCACCACCTTGAGGGATAGGAATGACTGTAGCCTGTTTCCATGCATCTGAAACAGTTGCAGAGGTGAAAGAATGGTTGAAGAGTAGGGTAACTGGCAGTGCAGTGGCAGTGGCAGAGGCAGAGAGAAGTAGAAGCTTCGGGTCAAGGCCATCAGGGCTACCACATTTATGAGGATTAGAAGCACGCAATGTCTTGAGTGTAGTCATAGCAGTGGTCACTTTTTCCTAGTTATTTCCTGCCATAATGCCCTCTATTATTTCTGTCTGATCCAGAATTATTACATCTAGAAAGGCCTCATTTATTGACTAACTGTTCTAGAGAATTATTGTTTAATGCTTCCAGAGAAAGCTTTTCACTATTGCCTTTGTGTGTTAATTTTGTCCAGTCAATACCATTATGGTTAATGTCTCTCCATTGTTTTTCTGTGGTATCTATACAATCCTGTATTTGTAAATCTTCCTAATTATCATAGTCAGGTGGTCCATATTACTATGGTTTATATAGATTTCCCTTTAACTCTGTAGGTCCATGCTAAGAATTTCCAAACCATTACTTGTGTACTCCCTTTCTGTGACTATAATATCATTTTTTTTTTTCATTTAAAGTTTACTGAAAGTTTAACAAACACAATGGACAGGGCCAAGACATCCAACACATTTAGACATATAACAGAACAGGTTACTTGACCCCGTCCCCCTCCCCTCCACCACCCCCCAACACAATCCCCCCCACCCACACAGTCCTGAGGCATGACAGTCCATAATAGCTAGTAGCCTAAAAATTAAATATTAAATAGTATATAAAGTATGTAGCGCAGCCCAAATCCGTTCATATTTGGATTTGTTATTGTTAATACTCGAAATAGTCTTCTCCACTCGGAGATTAAATAAGAACTCGCTTAGCCATTCAGAGTAAGAGATAAGCTCTGTACTCTTCCAATACTTAAGGACCAGTTTTTTAACTGACATAGAGATCAAGGCAATATGAAACTTACGCTTGTTAACAGAAATCTGGGAATAATCCCCGAGGATACAAACCTCTGGGGTGAACAGATCCCTCAGCCCAAGGAGAGGATCAACTTTGTCCTTTATAGCCTTTCAGAGAGGTAGTATCTTAGGACAATCCCAAAAAATGTGAATTAGGGAGCCTTCTGCTTGGGCACACCTAGTGCATATATTGGAAGGGATTACTCCCCATTTAACCAATTTCTGGGGATAATGATAAAGGTTGTGGAGGATGTAAAACTGCATTAATCATAACCTATCTTGTGTTACAAAGCGATGTCAGTTATTCCAAATAACCATCCAGTCTCTATCCCAGTGTGAAAAAAGATCAGACCAAAACTGTGTGGGACCAAACGGATCAGGAAAACGCCAATCATACAAGATATTGTACATTTTAGAAATACTCTGGGGGGGTGTTAGCAAGCGGGCCCAATTCAGACAGGAAAGCAAATTTATAAGATAGGGGGGTAGCATCTCCAAACTTTTTATTGAGGAGGTGCCTAAGCTGAAGTACCCTAAAATGATCACTTCCCTTAAGGCTGAATTTCACCACCATATCTTCATCTGATAACCAGAAACCATCCTCCTTAAGAAATGAAGACACCTTTCCATCCCCCAATCTAGGTAACCATCTAGGGGATAACATTTTATTATCTATTTTAAAGGCAGAGGAGTTCCAAGTTGATTGCTCCACATCCAACCAGTTTTTATATTTTAAAAATCTACACAACTGCGAATGGATCCTGATAGAGGTTTCAATTGTGGTATCTTTTAATTCCTTTGGTATAAAAGCGGTATTAAGGAATAATAATGCTGAAGGGGATATATTTGCCGAGCGAATCCTTTCCAGTTCTATTTTAAGTCATGCGGGAAAATAAGCAGAGGGACTCGGGTCCATCCACCTTAGATATTTGGCCGCACTACAGGCCCAGTAGCACATACATCTGTATGGGAGCCGTAAACCACCTTTAGACTTGGGCACAACAAGCTTATAAAAGGCAAGCCTCAGCTTCTTATTGGACCATATGAAATTACCTATCAGACTCCGGGCTTTTTTAAACCATCCGTTCGGTAAACAATATCAAGTAGCTGAAGAGGGAATAATAAACGCAGAAGAACGTTCATCTTAACCAGGTTAACTCTTCCTCAGAGAGAGATAGGCAGAGCCGACCATCTGGCCAAGTCTAAGGCCACTGTACACAATAACACCTCCAGATTGTACTTAATGGTGCTCTGCAGGTCCCTCGTTAACACAATGCCCAAATATTGCAAGGAATCTTTGGACCAGGCTAGGCCTAGGGTAGTAACATCATTCTTAAAAACTTTGTGGTTTAAAGGAAAAATTATCGATTTCCCTACATTTAATTTATAATTCAATAGTTGACTGAATTGCTCAATAATGTCCAACATGGCAGGGACTATAATATCATTTTTAATCAGCAGCAGCAGCAGCAGCAGCAGCTTCAAGCAGGGAGTTAGTTGAAGTGGAGGCAGTAAGAAAGCAGAGGACTGACACTAGGGCAAAGCAGAATAGATAGGTAGAGTGGGCAGACTGTATGGGCTAAGAACCTTTTTCTGCTCTTAGTGTCTGCGTATCTATGTATTTCCGTAGACCACCAGTTCTCACCCTTTCTGCATTTCTAGGTCTTCCCTTATTAAATAGAAACCAGGTATTTAATTGTCCCACATATCTGTGCTTTACCATGATTCTGTGATGGCCACCTCATTTATTCCTTTCTTATTTAATAAGGGTTCCAATTCTTTGATTTTATTATTCATGCTACAAGCATTTAAGAGGATACACTACCAGTATACAGTACACACACCACACACATGTGTGTGTATATATATATATATATATATATATATAGATATATATCTATATCTATATCTATCTATATATATATATATATATATATAGATATAGATATAGATATATATCTATATATATATATATAGGATATGCAATGCCCCCATCAAAACTATCTCTGATATTTTCCTCAATTGCAGTTTGACCTCTGACATCACAAAAGGTGAAGCCACGAGTGATGCTAGCGGCCAAACTGCTCAAGGGGGAAAATATCAGAGATATTTTCAAGGTGGGCATTGCATGTTCCATTTATGCAATATCCCAAGTTTTTCATCATTTTAATTTTAATTTTTAAATAGGTATCTCTTTATTTTTTTGTTTCTAGATGACCGAGCATTGTGTTCCACAAAACTGAGCATTTGCATCAGCACGTTATTGTGATGTGCAGACATGGATTGTGGCAGTGCGAGAGACAAGTGTAGTGAGCGGTGTGGCCAAAGGGAGAGACCAGGGATGAGTTGCGTGATGTCAGCATTACATCAACTAGAGAGCTGATTGGAGAGACGTGCTGCCATTCTGTTGTGTGGTATCAGCATTTCTTCAACCTGAGAGCCGATCAGAGAGATGTGCTATGTCATACTGCTGCTGGGGAGAGTGGTAGGAGTAGAAAAGAGAGAGAGTTGGTTGCTTTTTTGTTTTATGGGGTCTGAAGGAAGTGAAAGTTTGTGTGAGGCTGAAAGTTTTTTTTTTTAAATCCTTTGAAGTGAAATAACGTGGGGGTGGGGGAGACAATGAAAATAACTCAGTGTGTTTTGTGTGGTGCTGGAGACTTTCAGGAAAAATGATACCATTGTGTGAAGCTGAAAGTTGATTTTTTTAAAATGATTTACAGTGAAACAACGGGGGAGTAAATGAAAGTGTTCTGTATGCTGCAGGAAAGAAATGAAACTGTTGAGTGCAAGCTGGCATGCAAGTGAGCAGGTGAATTCTGATGGTGCTGCTCGTGCTGCCAGTTCCCATCAATCAAAACATCTGTGAGCTGCTGTGGTTAAGTACTATATCTGCCTCTCCTGGACCTACTGTGTGTATAAATGACCTACAGTGAGGATAAACGTGATATCCTCACTGTAGGTCTGAGCACCCTGAGAATATGGAAAATATTTACTGTTTTTTATCCTTACAGGTACTGCATAAATACATGTATACAAAATGAGTGAGACCTAGGTGAATGTGATAAAACCTTATATATATCACACAGTGAGATAACTAGTAGCTGACATATGCACTGTAATAATATCAAACTGATGTACATATAGTGCATATGTCAGCAACCCCCTGTTGTGTACTCTGCAGCACCGCAATACAAAAGCACTCTGAAAAAGAAACCCCAAATCATCCAGTCTGGATCTGACTCCAAGAAAGATAGCCACACGGTACTAAGACCCACCAAGAAACAGCAAATAAAAAAGAGCACAGAAGCTGTACCAAAAAAAGCATCATATACCTCAGTATTTTCCAGTGTCCTGTGAAGTAAACTGGACCAGTGAAGAAAATAAAACCTGCATGTCCAATGTCCGGTGACAGCAATTGGCGAGAATCAAAAACACAAGAAAGAAATGTTGCACTAAACAACATACAATCCCAAAAAGAATAAAAGAAAATGTAACAAGCACAAAAATATCTCCAAGAAATAAAACTAGTGCCCAACAAAAAAGCCAAACTCCACACCACACAAACCCAGAAATCCTGGACCCAAACCACACATAAACCAATCACAACACATGCACACACACATGCACAGAACTACCAACCAGCCAAAGCAAACCAAAAAAACTCATTCACAAATTCCACCAATCAGAACCTACAACTCAGCATCATTCACACACCATATGGACAAAACGCCGAATACAACTACTAAAAACAGTACTACTACTTCACCACAAAAAATATCTCTTAAATAACCATAGAACCACCCAAAAAAAATCTATTGTATAAATAGATTACATGATGGTTGGAAGTGATATTTGGCACATATCTGCACTCAAGAACAGTGTCCTCGGGAACCATCACTCGTGGCTCTGCTATGCTCCACCATTCATGAGCTATCCCTAGGTCACTGTTCACTCATGCATATATTTGCCATATAAAACTCCCACCCATCATGTATTCCTATAGTTACCTTTCACCTATGTTTCCTGTTGTGGTCATACTTTATTTCAAGTGCCACTTTCAATGTAACTGTGGTGTAGGTAATCATTAATTAAATGCAACAAGGGTAATTACACTGTAGTTACATGTTTATTGTATGTAACTATGGTGCAATTGCAATGCATTTACAGTGTAGTTACACTGTAGTTACAATGTAGTCTAAAATAAAGCATTACCCTTGTTATGAGTCCCCATGTTAACTGCTTGCTCTGTAGTGATGTTCGGGTGTCCTCCCTACTGTGTATTCAGTTTACATTATTTGTTATTGATTTGTTCTGCCTAGCTCCCAAGATTGCAGTACTCTTTATGTTTAGATATAAGCCATCTCATTTGTACCCTTCTCTCTTATTTATGAAACAGTTCCAGTTCTTTATAAAGGGGAATCCTTCCTGTTTTGCCCAGTTCCTCAACAAGGCATTATTGTTTGCAACGAGTCTCTCCTTTCCAATACTGGCTTTAGGCACTAGTAATATTTTAGATATTACACACTTTATTTTCTTTAGGCACATTTCCTATTGTTTTACAATCTTTCTTGATGTCTTCTTCCAACCTCCACTCCACATCATTTGTTCCAACATGCAATACCACAATCAACCATGTCTCTACGTTATCTGCAAGCCTATGCATTTTGTTCCTCATATCACACACTCATGCTCCCAGCGAACAATTAAAAATGATATTTTCCCTATCCCTTTTGCACAGGGTAGTGCCCGTGCCTTTAATGATGGAGTCTGTAATAATTAAAAGTTTATTTTTACCTCCTACTTTATTTGAATTTGTTTCTATCATTTCTAACTGATCTATTGCAGTAGTAGGATCTGCTAGCAACTGCTCCTGTTGTAGATCTGTTAGATTCCTAAGTGGCTCAAATTAATGTCAGAGGGGAATACTCTGAAATACCACCCTACAACCTTTCTTACAAGTTCTTGCTCTATTTACTGTAGTCCTATATATCCTTTATTTAATCTCTCAAGTGGGGGATAAGACCCAAAACTCAGGAGTGGTGATGTCATGATTGTGTTATGAAGAACATATCCTCTCTAGTAGGGATACATATGGTCATCCCACTATGGTCCACTACATATTCCAGTTATACCACAATATTGAAAATAAATATCTTTCATGTAAGGTCTTAACATGAAAACTGAACTGTTTCTGTTTGAATTCAGTTGCCTCTACAGTGCAGCACAGGGCAACTGTGCTGTCATCAGGCATTGTGAACATTGTTCTCCAGCTGGTTACAGTATATAATTATGACATACAAACTGTGGTAATAACAGTAATGATGCTGATAATGTGGAAATAATGTATTATTTCCATATGATCAGCATCATCCATAAGTTACTTACATACTGTACTAACACCTGTATAATACGTTTAATACAATGCAGGTGACAGTTTAACTTTATAGAGACGATGAAACTCAGTGACAGTCCAACTTTGTAAATATAGTGAAACCTGAACACTCGTGAGTTATGGGTCTTACCACTCACTAGTGGAGATAAATGTGTTATTTCCACTGCAATCCATTATGTATTCCCCATAAATCCTTTCTTGACTACTGAGTTATATAGTAGAACACATATGCACTATTGACACAAAAGCTAGAGCTTACCAAGGATATAAATAATATTATGCAATTCTAAAACAATACTGTACTTTAAAAAAAGGGCTAGTAAGTGGACCCAGTGGTGTGGAGGGCTGAGACACTGGTGCCTTACCTCCTGCCACACTGGCAACCCAAGTTCAGGAATGAACACAGGTCACTCGGGGGTCAGCCAGGGGAAGGAGGACTGAGTGTCCAATGGGCAGCTCTCCTCCTTCATGGAGGGGATTACTGTGACCCCCTGCATTACTTCCACCTAGAGATGTCTGGGTGTCAGTACAGGTCCTGGTGTATCAAGATGTAGGGCAACAGCTAGATGGGTTAGTATATCTCCATGGAGGCAGAGCTCGCTCGCCTACACATTGCACAGTCTGGGCCCTAGACAAAACCTATAAACTAAGGTGGACCCCACCACCTTGGCTGCAGGATGAAGTCTGGTTCCTTGCAGGCCCTGCACCAGCAACTGGGCACCTTGCCACAGTCCTGAAGCAGGACATCGGTGGGATGGTAAGTCCCAGAGAAGCCAGGTGATGGGGCTGGGGGGACCAGATGGATGAGAGCATGCCAAGAATGGCCGGGGGCATAAAATGTATATAGAAACAATGGGAGCTGGTAAAGGTGGGAAAATAGGAGAAGTGGATCAGAATTTGAAACAGTATTTGCAGCTTCTAAAGGGGATAAATGTTTACAAAGTCAGTGCAGTTCTCTGTTAAAATGCTAAATTGTATCTGTTATTTATCTTGGATACATGATGATTGTGCAGAGCCTTGATTGTTGAAAAGCAGCATTATTATTATTAATATGAAAATATAGCTGGCCCAGTGGCACTGAGGCTTGAGGCTCTGGACGCCACTCCTCACGTCACACCAGCAACCTGGGTTTGAGTTGTTGGGGGTCGGCCGGGGGGGGTGAGGAGAAGGATCAAGCATCCCTGTGACTGCTCTCCTCTTCTGGGGAGGGTAGGGAGGAATCATGAGATGGTTCTGGCTCCTGGCGGTCAAGCTGGGGGTGCTTGCATTAGATTGTGTATTGGTGGGGTGAGTACGGGCAGATGTCAATGTAGCAGGCAAGGCAAGCCGCAGCATCTCTGGCATCATTGCACACCTGTACCCTGGGAAACAGGGGTAAAGGTATGGCTGAATCCTCATGTGCATTTGAGGATACACCTGCGGTGCCACACTGGATGCTCCAGGAGCTCCCTCTGGTCCTGACCCTTTGGTCTTCTGTGCTGGGGGTCCACAATGTGGCCTGAGAGAGGGGAGAGGGGAGGAGGTGCAGCTCAGGCATGGCTCCCAGTGCAGGAGCTGCCGGAGGATCAGATAAGGGGCACCATAGGAACACCCCCCACCCTAATAAGTAAGGCCAATAGAAATAAAGAAATAAGCAAAAAATAATAATATGAAAATATACTCCATTTCTGAAACCTGCATGCTTGTTACTTTTGTTCTACAGTAAAACTGAATTACAGCCATTTCTGTTCTCCAGCTAGAAGCCTATGTCCTGGGATTGGAGATTATGGCTAAATGCTTTTCAATTCCAGATGCAAAAGGATTAAAAAGGATGTTCCAATCATGAGGCATTTACCAGAGGGGCTGAAGGGAGCCCAGTCATCATCTTCATCTTTCTTGTGTACACGTGTACCACAGATCAAGCTGCTGTCAGTGTTGAAAGATCACAGAGAGACTTCACCTGAGGCAGTGTTGCTTGGTTACAGTTGGTCATGTTACTCCAGCTTTTCACAAAGTACAAAAAAAACACACTAGAAGGGGAACCTTTTGCTGAATTGCTTTGTACTTAAGTGCAGGTGTCTGGCACCTCTGATCAGGCCACTATTGCATTACACAACACTGTACCTTCGGGGCATCAATAGATGTTCTTACACAGAGACTGAAATATAAGTCTCTGCACAAAGCACTGTTCCTAGGCTGTTGCTTTTTCTTCCCTGTGCAATACCATACTACCTGTAAGCAATTTGTTTTATGTCATTAACTTGCCACATAAGAAAGAACAAATGCAGTATTTTAAGTGAGAAAGAAAATATCAGAATAGGAAAGTGTCCTGAGTCTGTGTCTAGAATCTTACTTTTTTCAGATTGGCTTGGATTTACAGTATAGTGAAATATAGCCTTGAGAAACTATTGTTGTTATATGTTAATATATAAGGAATATAATATTTCATAGAAGGTATTACACTATGTTAACACAAGCATTTGTCAATGCCGAATGTTGTCGCGCTGGCATTGGCAGTGGGAGTGGTGTAGCTAGAGATGCATAGTGCTGTGATTTTGTGAATGTATCTCAAAAGGTGATTTTGCACAGCGAGCACACCATTGTGTGCCACAACTGCAGAAACACGTTTTGGGCAGGCTGTAAGAAATGGCAGCTGGACTGTTGATAAGGAGATGTGCAGAAATGCCAGCGGTGAAAATGTGGCATGAAAATATTGCAGATTGACGAAGTTACAAGGGTGCATGGAAACTGTGCAATGCACGCTTGCAACACAGTCATTGCATGGAGTTTCGGCACCAAATTTTCAACATAGGCATTTTAGGACCTCTGCTCATGAATAGTGTCACCGCCATTTCCTCAAACTGTCCCAAAAACTGATTTCGCACAGCAGACGTGCAATTCTGTGCTGGACGTGCGAAAAAAACATTTCAGGCAGCTGCAGTGTTCATAAGTAGGTATGGAAAAATGCCAATGATGAACAGCTGGAGTGAAAGTATTACAAATTCACAAAGTCATGTGCGTGCGTGCAAACTGCACAACGCACGCTCATAAAACACTCATTTTATTGACTTTCGTTTCCAAATTTTCAACATAGGCATTTTAGGGCATCTGCTAATGAACAGTGTCACTGTCATTTTCATCATGTGTCTCGAACACGGAATTTCCACAGCCAGCACGCTATTCTGCGCCAGAACTGCGAAAACAGATTTTGGTCAGGATGTGAAAAATGACAGCTGCACTGTTCATTAGGAGGTGCAGAACAATGGCACTGTAGGAAATCTGGAGTGAGAAAATTAGAAGTTTGCGAAGGTACAAGCGTGCATGCAAACTGCGCAACGCACACTCGTAACACAGTTATTTTATGGAGTATTGTCACCAAATTATCAACACAGGCATTTTAGGATCTCTGCTCATGAACAGTGTCACTGTCATTTTTGTACTATGTCCCAAACACTGATTTCGCACCATGACCATGCTATTCTGCGTCAGAAGTGCGAAAACACATTTCAGCCAGGATGTGAAAAATGACAGCTACACGGTTCACAAGAAGGTGTAGTAAAATGCAAAGTTGAGAATCTGGCATGAAATATTGTGGAATTCACTAACTACGAGCATGCGTTGCACAGTTATCACTACGCTCATAAATACAATCATGTTTGGATTTTCCCACCAAATTTGCAACATAATGTTTTTGAGAGACCCCCTCATGAACAGTGGCACTATCATTTCCTTATGTAGTCCTGAAAGGTGATTCCATGCAGTGACTGTGAAATCACCCTTCAGGACTGAATAGTGCCATGACAGTGCTAGAATTCATGAGAAGGGGTCCCAAAAACCCCATGTTGAAAATTTGGGTCTAAAATTCACAAAAATGCCTGAGATATGTACTAAAGTTGAAAAAACCCTATCTATCCCATTATACAGCTTACCAGCATTTCCTCAGTTCGCAGTCGGCTTTGAAGAGTGCAGACGTGTTCCCGGTCCACTGATGATCATTGCACCGAGCTCCGGTGGTAAGTATGGGGTATGGGGGTGTGGGAGGCAGAGTGTGCAGTGGGTGGGTGCGGGTGGGGGCAGGGGCACAGAGACTACGAGGACCATTTTCCTTTACAGGTTGCAAAATGAAAAGAAAACATCAAGGGACCGTTTTTTTCCAGGGGATTTGGCACTCTGGGTTGGGCTCCCAGTGTGCCACCTAACTGTTTTTGGGGGTGTCTGTAGATGACGGGGGATTGGGCACCCTCACTGGCAAACAACATGGGGGGTCCAAATTTATGCCGACGGGGATTGGGCACCCATGTCAGCACACAAGGAAAAGGGGGGGCAGGGTAACAGCCGAGGGGGATTGGGCACCCCTTTGGCATTAAACAATTGGGTGGGCGCTTTATGCTGATGGGGAGTGGGCTCCCCTGTCAGCACATTGACAGGGGGCAGGGGCAGCCAACAGGGGGATTGGGCACCCCTGAAGTCAGCAGTTCTACATTCGTGTCCTGCCATGTACATAATGGCGGCAAGCACAGCAAGAAAAGGACCGCTGCATCTGACGAGCTTTGCTCGGATTGCAGCAGACCTTTTCTTAGATGTGTTCGCCCCATTATCTATGCATGGTGTGGCGCCAGCATGCAGGCTGATTGGGGAATGCAGGACGCACCTACTGGTGCATGCCCTGCATTCGCCCAACAGCAACCGCGCCTCTAAAACTGCACTCTCCCAAGATGTTGGCTGCACAAGTGCGCCAACATAAAAATGAGTAATTCGTTTACACCCAAGGCTAAGCCAGAAGCTTTCAGTCACCACGAGGTATGTTTTTATACAGTAGTATAATACTCAAACTCTTTGGTGTCTTACAGTACTTTACATGTAGAATGCCTTTTTAAGGAATTAGAAGGCTTTCAAGGGTACTTTTAGCCAGTGCTACAGATGTTATGAATTTATAATTCTCTGGCAAAGTTGTTCAAAATGGGAAACTGCATCTTTAGCAAAACTTTGCAAAGTTCCCCAACCTCGCACCAACTTTGCCAGCAATTATTTTCAAAAAGGTTTAAAATCTGGAAAACCACCTACATCCTCTGGGTCATAACCTCCCACCCCACCACAGTTTTAAAAATAATGTCCCACCAACTACTCCTTCATTAGACTCCCACCTCCCTCCTCTCTCCCATATGTTCCCTGCAAAGTGTTCCAAATTCAGTTATTGCACTGTAACACCTGTCATACATGATACTTCCCCCATGCTAAAGCAAGTCTTCTTCACCTCCCACTGCCCATCCCTTTAAATCCTAAAAGAAAATCCCACACTTCACCAGCCTAATGTCCATTAAGACCCCTTCCCCAAAAGTTCCCAAACCCCAGTTCCAAGTGACAAGTTTAACTAAAATAAGAAAACTACCCCCTAGATGAGTGTTTTTGCTCTTCAGTGGTTGCAGTGCAAATAAATGATGAGTGATGTCTATGCTAGTTGTAATACAGTATCAGATTGGCTGATTAACAGCTTGTCATAGAGGAAGAGTAGAAGGAGAAGGAGGAAGGAGAGAGGTAAATTATATAGAATAATGTCTGTGCAACCATACATAGCAAGACTGTGTTTCTATCAAGGGGTTGTGATGTGATGTCATTGGTACCTCGAAAGCAAAACTTGTTGTCTTCACAACCCCTGAGACAGAAACATGTTTCGAGTTGGATGACTGATCATATATTATGTTTACTATATGATACTCCATACCTTTAAAACTTTGCTTTGTTACAGAGCTACTGTGTTGCAACAAAAAGTCGCACTAAAATTGCTCCATTGTTACAGTGGTGCAACGGTATTTTTAAATGTATGGATTACGATACACAACCCCTGACCATAAACTATAGTAGTAAATTGACTGATGAAATGTGAAATGTGCAGTCATTTATCATGCTCATCTTGTGGTCTTACTGATGATCACGCAGTATGACACACATCATGATGAGCTAATTGGAGATAATATCATAGTCATAGTAATATCATGAGGACTTGTGGTGTGTGTCAGAAGAGTCCTTGTGCCACTACTGTGTCTGGGAGTGGTGAGCTGGATTGTGTCAGTGATGCCAGTAGGATTCCATGGAGACTGGCCACCAGGAAGTGTGAGTATTTGAATAAGAAAGGTCACCTGTTGAACATGTGAATAATCAGATGTTTTAATTTGAGCTGCTGTAACTTGAGTTTAAAAGGCTAAAAAGTAAAGCTTCTCTGTATCTAGCCTTGGGCTTTGGTGAGGTAACATCCCCACTTGTACTAAACCATTTTTCTGATGTGACAGGTGGTGCAGGCCAAATAACTTGCTATTCTTGCTAGAATTGGATTGGAACAGCATTTCTGTTAGACTGCCTTTCTAGATAAGCCTTCATCATGTACTCTGGTCTCACATCTCAATCTTCCTCCAAAATGTGAGTGGGGTACCAGAATGCATCATCCAATAGCTCCCAAATGTATTTTGACATCTCAGGATCATCACTGTCAAAGTTTCTGATATTACGCCCATGTCTGGCACTGGAAGCATGAGAAGATTGATGAGAAAGAAGAGCAGCATTATCAGGATGTTGCACATTCTAGCTGGTTTCTTCATGCTGTGTTTGCTGCTCAAGCACAAGTATATGTAACAGGTTTTGTTTGAGCTACTCCATCTGTCCAATGGGAATGAACCTGTCTTAATATCTGCAATCCAATAATCCTAGGGCAAATCCTGTGTCCAAACTAATGCTGTTAAACCTGTCTGCAAGTTGTGCAAAGAAACATCTGGGCCACTTCTTTAATGAGTGTTGTGTTCTGTGCTGCAGCTGCTGTTTAGAGGACGCAAATGAACTAGTGATGTCTTCTCGTCCACCACCATCATCACAATTATCGTCAACACTACCACCAGTGCTGCAGTGACTTCCACCAGCAGCATTGCTTCATTGGGTTGCTATAGTGATCTGAAATAACAGCCTGCATGCCTTTCAAATAGACTCACCATGGGGAGAACCATGCTAAGGGTTTCTGATTATGCACTGACATCTTCGGTTGCCTGTTCATATGGCCGCAGAAGCAGAATAAGCCTTTGCAGAAAACACCACTACACCAATGACAGAAATTCAATTCACCAGAGTCAACATAGTCAGATTTTATAACTAAGAACACACCTTTCTTTTTCCAAGAGTTTCTCCAGTCTATCAAAGATGCAGTTCCATCACTTGGAAATGTCTTTAATTAAGCAATGTTGAGGAGCATTTGGCTTATCCTGGTAATGATAGAGGTGCTCATTGGATTTGGGGGAACAATGGAAATATTTAACAATGTCTACTATAGTATCAAATGTTTGTTTTGACTGTGCATGTTTTTCAAGCATGACTCACCAGCCACTGTGGCATGTGAGCGAAACAAGATATATGACATTTATCTCTATCATTCATCCCCTTCAAAATGTTACTGCCACTGTCAGTTACAGAGATGGCAACATTCAGATCATAAAGGCATATCTATATATGCAGCAGTGGTTGGATGAACCACAAAATTTTTCTCCACTGTGTTTCCCCATTACATAAACCATTTTCTCTATTGCTGTGCTTCTGTTAGGCTGTTTGCTTTACTATTACTCTTGTATGTCGGGGTGATAGCGTGGAAATGATGGTGGTTGTGCTTGATTTGGAGACAACTCAATTTGCAGTGAGACTCAGAAAGCTTTGATTTGCACTACTGCTCCAGATAGCACTAATGAAATGCACATGACCTCCTGCCTCATTCAGAAGTGCTGCCATTTATATGCAGACTAACTTATATATAGGTGTCATATGTTGAGAAAACATGAATTGTGATAGCATGGTACATTTGTGCTTCACATCCTGCAAGAGTCTTCAGACACTGGTGTCTTCCACTATGGAAAATGTCTGAAGATCAAAGGTCATTATCTCAAGGGTCATTGGTACATAACTTGGGTGATTATGTGGCAGTTTATTGTGGGCACAGAATGACTCTCACAGAGTGGTTTGTTTTCTATAAGTGCACTACTTGTGCTGGTTGGGTTGCCACTGGACCTGGTTCTAACTAGTGGTTGTTGAACTCCTTATGAAGGAACACCTGTAGCTGGGGATGCATCAATTGGGTGCTGCCATGGTGGCTAGACTGCGTGAAGAAACTGTCTTATCTCACATTCCATATCCACTGGCACCAAGTCTAGTTCTGACCTGAGTGGGAAATAGACCAGGCTATTAGGGGGATGTCATGTTCATATTTTAATTGGCTGGCCAAAACACTTGCTCCCAATGTCTGAGTGAACAGACCTCAACTGATCTTTTTACCACACTGATTGCAAGAGATTCTGTGGATCTGTGATGTCAGCCATAAATTACTCCCACACTGCAGATGATCTTGAATAAATTAATAAATATTTAGGAATATGACTTGACCAAAAGGTAACCTTCTCTGAACACATTACTCAGAGAGGAGGAGCTCATCATGTCCCTATATCAATTTGCTATACCCCAAACATTGATGTCTTGACTTGACCACTATAAAAGCAGCTTTTATTGCAGTCATTTTTACCAGGCCAGGAATTCAGGATTTAAATCCATAGAACAGCAGATGCCACATTCCTACATAAAATCACAGTAGCAGCCAGCTTGTCTGTGCCCAACAGGGCAGTTACTTGCTTTGTCAGTGAACTGGGTTCAGGAATGAGGCCGAGATGCTGGGGTAGGTCAGGGGAAGGGAGCTAGAGCATCCCACAAGAAGATCCCATCCAAGGAGAGAGGGAGGCAACATCCACTGCTCTACCACCAAGTGGGGGACCTCAGATGGCGATGCACCTGTAGAAGGGGCAAGTTAGAGGAGACACTGTTTCAGCTTCAGGAAGCAGAGTATGTTTTGCAAGTGCATACATGCCACTGAGCCCAACACTTCAGTGTCACAACGGCACAGACAGAAATTAGTAAATCTCATAGCACACCGTCATAACACCAGCACCCGCGGGCCCTGCAATGCTGACTGTCTGCTGCCATCACCACCACCCAGAAACTGAATGTCCCAGATGGGTAGGCTGGGCTCCAAATTACCCCAACACAGACTGGAAATCCAGTGGTAAGAGGTAATGGAGTGCAATAGACTGAGAGTGTGAGACAGGGCTGGGGGTTGCCAGGCTGGGTAGGGTCACTCCAGAGGAAGTGGCAAAAAAAAAATCACAATAGCGTTAAGCAGATTTTCAGATTTGTGTTTACCTGTGACAAGAGGGCCCACCATTTCTTTTTATACAGCAGTATACTTATTTTATCATATTTGTAGAATCCGGTGTTATGGTTCTAACTATTTCGGATTGTTACAGCTTGTTAATTTATTCTTACTGTTCCATTTATCCTACTATGATATTTTATATATTTAGATATATACTGCTCTTTGTAAAGCGCCTTAAGAATAGGGCACTATGTAAATAAAATTGCTTTGCTTTGCCTTGCTGTTGCTCCTAACTCCCCAGACAAGAGATGAGACCTCATATGGTCCAGTCTTATATACTGTATAAATATATGCTGAAGGTTTACCATAGCTTCTTTAGCAACTTCCTAACTAAACCTGCACAGATCTATCAATTAAGGTCCCAGTCCAGAAACCTTTGCCATGCACCTGCAATGTGCAGTTCATTCAGTGAAACTGCCTTTACCACTGTTGTCACAGACACCTGGAATTCTGTCCTGGAGTATATCAAGGAATCTGACAACATCTAGACCTTCAAGCGAGCCTTTGTCAACCCCCTTTCATCTCATGCAACCTTCAATTTTCTCACCAGGCTCTGCTTCAAGTAATAATAATAATAATACATGCAGCAATTTAATAATATAGATTTTAATAATAGTAATATATAACCCCAAATCTGTAACACTTCATCCAAGCTCCACTGATGCACTGCCCCTCAAACGTTTTGTACCCATCTCTTATTCCAAAAGGGATATGAATTTCAAAACAATACAGATTTGTACATGTACTACCATTGGAGTTAACATACTGAAGAAACAGTCTACAGGAAAAACTCATGTAGTATCCAAAAAAGGGTACTAGGAGAGAAGAAATATCCATTTTGTTGTGCTTCTACACATCTCTCCAAACCACACATATAAAGCACACAGTAAAGCCTTAGACCCAGAGCTAGACATTGTGGGTATGCGAATCCTTTTGTGGGAGTAGGCTGGCAATGCTTCAGCAGAACAGAAATCCCCTTCTAAACTGTCATTTTTTTAACATCTTAAGCAGTATAGGCCAAGAATGGCAAACTACAGACACACTTCATCCTGTTAGGACCCCCTCAGAACAATGCAGTGATTGTCTCAGCCAAGTACTAGGCCAATCCTAGAGGAAATCAGGTATGTAGTTTACTTAGAGGTGGCATACTGAAGAGGTAGTTTAGAAGGAAAGAAATGTGTAGAACCCCAAAAGGATGCTGGGAGAGAAGAAACTGGTGGTCTGATTATCACAAGTTGGTGGCTCAGGTGGTTGCAATTACTGTACCACTTTGTTTTACTGTTTAATCTTGCACCCCTTTGTGCAGTTCACAAAGGTGTTGTCTAGACTTTCCTTGTGTTAGTGCAAAGGGCATTGCGCCAACTAAGGGAAAGTAGCGGCAAGGGTAATGACACCACTGGTATGTAAATGAACTGTTTGCTATACACAGTAGCTACCAACACACTTAAGCCCAGATGCAAGGCACAATGCACCCGGTAGTACTATTGAAAGCAGTTGTACATGGGGTCATGGGCTTGCAAAATAGAATAAAAGTTATTTAGGGGAGATGGCATAGGAGGTGCATTGCACTGCTAAAAAGCTTAGAAGTCAGGACAGGGCAAGGGAATAGGGATCCACTGAACACCAAGGAGTGGATTTAATAATTTCACAAGTATCAGAGGGTCACTAGACCACCAGGAAAAACTGGCAAGGAATCAAGCAAATTTGCATATAAACTAGGCCAACAAGTACTGTAGGCCTCAGGGAACTGGCATGGGGGATGGCGAAGACTTATTTGGTAATGCCAGTGAGCCAATGCCCCATGTATAGCATAGCATAACAACTTGCCACTGGCACTATGCCATGAGCAAATTCCCGTGGCTGTCACATTGCACCATGTTAAGTGGCACTAACCCTGTTTGCACCACTTAACATCTGGAATATGCATTTTCACATTGGTGCAGAGGTGCTCCAGCCCACCAACCACAGCTTGTTGGAATAGTACACGGTCATAAGCTGTGGTGGTGGAATGAGGAGACCTTGTGCTCTCCGATATTGTGCTACCACACCTAGTAACTGTGTATCTGCCCTAGATATTTTTAAATTATATTTGTAATTAGATACAAATTGAATATTTCTTCTCCACTAGCATCTTTTTTGTGGATCATACATTTTGTAACTATTTTTACTATTTTATGTGGTTTGAGGTCCCAGCTATACCTCTCATCTTGTCAGTATTGTGTAGCGCTGCTTTGTTTTTAAAAAGAAGACTACGCAACACATTTCTAAATTTAAAGACTAAGAGGGACAAAACTATTGGGTAGCACATTTTAGTATTAAAGATTTTGTTTGTACACTTAATTTAATTTTTGAATGCTCTGTGTGTCCAAAAATAGCTGCAAAGTTATGTGGAACATTAATATAATTACTGGTTAGCATTTTTAATATACTCATAACCACGCTGTAATTATGCACTACAACTGTCCATATGTAATTGGGACCTGCCAATCAAGCATGCAGTTCTAAACCATGCAGCATAGTCTCACAAATTCATTGAAATGCTACCCACTAATTATTAACAACAAAAAAAAAACATGATTTGGCTGGTACCAACAGGGATAGTCTTACTTCTTTATGTTGTTGTCTTATAATTTTAGCTATGTGAGGACTATCTTTAATGTAAGTTTTACTGATTTTTTGCATACAGCACCTACAACAAGGGCTTTGACTCAGCAGCACTGCTTTTCTGTAATGCTCCCTACACTGCATGCAGTGGTTCAAGTCCACCCAACACTAGGCAGTTAGTTTCATTCTCCAGCACCAAACTCACTTATAGCCCCCAATACCAGCATGTTTATTTTTTATTGTGTGATGGTCTGGGCTGGACAGTGGACCTGTCAGGTAGTTGGGGGGAGAGGGAGAAATTTATTTTATTCTCTGATGGGCCAGGTTGGGCATCAGACCCATCAGGCAGTTTGAGACGAGGGGCAATGTTTTTTTTTATTACCTGGTGGTCCAGGTTTGGCCCTAGACTCATCAGGTAGTTGGGTGGAGGAGCAAGGACAGTTTTTTTTTTTTTATTCTCTAATAGATCATGTTTGGCACTGGACCCATTAGGTAGCTTGGGGAGGTGGGCCAGTTTTTTATTTCTTTTCTGAGACTGGTTGGGCACTGGACCCATCAGGCAGTTTATAGCATGGGGACAGGTTTTGTTGTATTCCCTGATGGGCCAGATTGGGCACTGGACCAGTCTGCTGCA
This sequence comes from Neoceratodus forsteri, assembly GCA_016271365.2. Lineage (NCBI taxonomy): Eukaryota > Metazoa > Chordata > Ceratodontiformes > Ceratodontidae > Neoceratodus > Neoceratodus forsteri. The sequence goes on along the minus strand of CM057454.1, from coordinate 658,571,051 downwards.
CAGGAGGCTTGATTACAGCATGCATGGCAGTGGTAGAAGTGCAGTGCGGCAGCAGCTCCAAGCCTCCTTTGCAGAGTTTGAGCTCTTCACTGTGATTTACATGGATGGGCATGGGGTGGACAGTGTTTTACTACCCGACCTATATTTCACATTCCTCTCATTGCTTTGCTACTACTACTCCTTATTTTTGTTTGGCTTAATATACACAGGGCAGGTTGGGCACGGGACCCATCAGGTAGTTGAAGGGAGGGAAGCACATTTGTTTAATTCCCTGACCAGCCAGGTTGGGCATCGAACCTGTCAGGATGTTGGGGAGGGGGGCAGTTTTTTTATTCCCTGTTGGGCCGGGATGGGCACTTCGTACATTAGGTTGTTGAGGAAAGAAAACTTTTTTTTGTTCTCTGAAAGGCTGGGTTGCATACTGGACCCATCAGGCGGTTTGGGAGAGAGAGAAAGAGTGATATCTCTGTGTGTGTGTGTGTGTGTGAGTGCATGCGTGCATGCGTGTGTACGCGTGTGTGTAAAATATATATATGCTTTTAATTTTGTATTCCAATGTGCCAAGTTGTTGCGGGAGGGGGCAGATTTATTTTATTCCCTGATGGGTTGGGCACTGGATCCAACAGGTAGTTGGGCACTGGATCCATCAGGTTGTTGGAAGGGGGCATGTTTTTTTAATTCCCTGACAGGCTGAGTCGAATATTGGACCCATCAGGTAGTTTAGGAGAGATGGACATATTTTTTTTTTTTTTTTGGTTCCCTGATGGGCTGAGCTGGGTATTGAACCAGTCAGGTAGTTGCAGAAGAGGAGAGGGTCAGATTTTTTAAAATTCCCTAACGGGGTATGGCTGAGCACTGAATCTGTCTGGTTGTTGGAGGAGAGGGACATATTTTTTTTATTCCCTGATGGGCTGGCACTGGACCCGTCAGGTAGTTGGTGGAAGAGGTCAGATTTTGTTTTCTTGTTCCCTGGCTGGCTGGGCTCTCACTGGATGCATCAGGTAATCAGGAGATGGGGCCAGATTTTATTTTATTCCTTCTCAGGCTAGGTTGGGCATCAGATATTCTATGCTACTGTACATTCCCCGCATCACCGGTATTGAACACCAGTGCCTTGGAGAATACTTTGGGAGGTTTTACCATGCTGAATTGACAACAGTGCTGTCGAGGTTCAGCATGGCAAGATCCCCAATGTCAGCAGGCAAAATTTCACCTGTTAGACATTGAGTGTTTTCTATCAGGAGTATATGCCCCCAAACCCCCATGTGGGGGCTGTACCCCACCTATAGATTATCAACTCCAAGTTGGAGTCGGTTTGAGGGGGTGAAAAACAGTGAAAGGGTAAAATTTCGCCCTCAGGTCCTTCACAGCGACAATCTCAAAACCCGTCAAAATTGTCGCTGTAAGAGATTTCACCGTCTGAGTTCTGCTGTTCGGTCGGCATACCCTTAGGGATACAGTGTGTAAGAAAGTCATGTTGGCTAAGTGTTGTTTTGCAAATTGCCTCACCTTGGCCTCCCCTCCTTTATCTTCCCAGTTCCTGGCCTGGCTACCCAACTGACTGGAAACTCAGCTGTTTTTTTCATTATACAGAGAGGCTGAGATAGATACTTCCAAACTCCAATTCCTACAAACATCTAATGGTGCCATAGCTATGTTTTTCCTTGCCCTTTTGCACTGCAATAATTTAGTAGCATGAAAACTCTCAGCTTTATATAGGCAATTTCATTTATTTTCAGAAAAAGGTTAGCTTTCCATTTACAAAGTTATGCAGACTGAGGGCTCGATTTTCTAACAGTGGCACAACCTGTGCCAATCCGCTGCCTGCAACAAATCCGGGTGTGCCAGGGACCCTGCGCCTGATTTTATAAAAAGCAGAGTCCTGGTTCCAAAGTTGCTGGATTTGCCACAATCCAACAGCTGCAGCAAAGACTTGGCCCGAGTGATGAGAATGGAGCAGGACAGGCTTGTGGCACCCATGACAGTGATGGTGACCTGCCAGACAGTCACCCTAGTGGCTGGTGGGTTGTCTTAGGCATACCCAGGCTTCCGAGGGGTAGGATTGGTCAGGCTGGGTGGAGAGGGTGACAACTGCTCCTGACTGGGCAACAGTGGGACATTGTGGACAGATATGGGAACACCAGCACCACCATGGGGGGGGCTCAGAGACTGACCTACCACAGACCACTGGCCACTCCAGCTGTTTTCTGGGAGGTGTTGAGGATGTATGGGTGCCTTCCCCAGGGGGCCACAGGTTCACCCCCCACCCAGCCAAGGCTGCAGTAATGGTGAACGGCAGGTTAGACCAGCCCCCGGCTGGTCTAACTGCAGGCTGCATGCGTCCATGGGGGGACTTCCAGAATCCTATATTAGGGGATATGGCAGCCTGCCATGGCACAAACTCCCTAGGACCATGCTGCACCCCTATGTTCGGTTCAGCCTTGGTGCAGGGCCAGTTCAGTGCAAGGGCTGTGTTGGACGCAGCCCACATTAGTAAATCGGGCTTGGCACAATTTTTGGCGCAAGTGGCCAGTTGCATCAATTCTGTTAGATACAGGCTCCTATTTGAGAGCTACAGTCATGGATGCGGGTTTCATTGCTGTTAACATTGCCCTTTAGAGTCTTTGTAACCTATCACATTTCTTTATTCTCACAGCATTTCTTTATCATGTTATGTTAGACAGTGATATCAAAACACAAGCAGGTGGTGTCAATGCAAGTAATCATTCTAATATGACAGATTTTTTTTACTTGTCAGTGCTGTGACCTCCCCACAGCTAGTCACTTAAGAAATAACCTTCATAATGAAAAGATATACAAAAACATAGATGTCCTCTACAGTTGATTAAACAGCCTTAGTGCTTAATCAAAACTGTGAACGTCATTTATTACATATATACTGTTCTTCCCTAGTTGAGATTATTACTATCAAATGACATGAAAACATTAAAACAAATGACATGCTGATTGGTTTGTAAAACACTTTAGTCAACCTATTTGTGTGTGAGCCATGGATAATGATTATGAAGTAACTAGGACGTGCTTAGCTATGAGAGATGTGAATAAAAGTGACTCACTGATCCGGTAGGTGGCTAAATTTAAAAAATGTTATGAATAGCTAAATGAAACATTGGCTAGCCACTACTGTTTGCCAGAGACTATATTTCTGCCACTTTGTTTCCTGGTTGACTGAACACATTCTCTAGTGCACTGTGTTGTTTATCCATGAATTGTGGCAGTATGTATTTATGTTTTATTCCTTTTGTCACCCCCTCCACTGAAGTAGGTCACCCAGAGGGTCTCACTTATTATAAATATTAGAAACCTAGCTAGAGCAACATTTAGCCATTATTTATGTGAAAAGAAAACACAGTACTATATGTTAATATGTTCCCCAGAACCACTTGTTGTTGTATAAGAGTGGTTTCACACACCTTTGACTAGAGCGAGAACAGTGCAGCTAAACTGTTCTAGCTCAAGCTGAAGGCAAGTGAAACCACTCTTAATACAGGAATCAGTGGCAATGGGGAATGTATTAATATATTATTGATTGAGAGCAATCAATAATATATTTAAAAAATAATCTGTTCCCTGAATGTGCCTGCTTCTAGGGCATCTGTACATGAGGTGCTCATCACAGAATAAGAGTATCTCAAGCGCAGGGGAATGGAGCATTCCAATTGGTCAGGAGTGCTCCCTTGATCTATAGTATACATATCATACTAATACAGTGCATCATGGATAACAAATGCAAATTGCCATTACAGAACTTTGACTGGTTGGGCTTTATATAGGGCTGTAAGGTGCCAATAAACCACAAGATGTCTCTTCTGTGGCTGTGTCTTGGTCTCAGTGTTGCTAGCAGCCTGCAGTCTCCACAAGGACTCATCTTGCCCTGCATTTCTACTGATTCATTACCATCAGCAAAGATCCCTCCTATTGAAGGAAGATCATGTACTAACTTGTCCAATGCACTCCATGGATTGACCACCTGTGGGATCTGGCATAGTGTGGTAGTCATAGCTCCCTCCACAGAGATTAAGAACTAGAAATAAGTCTATACCACACTTTTGCAGCAGTTTTGTTTCTGCAATATACAATACCTTTTATTTATTTATTTATTTATGAGTTTTACCAGGAAAGCATACTGAGCAACATGCTCGATTCCAGATGCAACCTGGGGGCCGAGACCCACTTACATAAATTGGAAATGCTTAGACAGTAAATGCCCTGAGTAATTGGTTATGTAGGGAGGGGTTTGGTGCGTGTCTGATGGGGGCAGGTAGGGCGTTCCAGGTCTGGTACATACGGCAGTAATTAAAATGGCCTTTGGATATGCGCATAAACGGGACATGGAACAGTTTAGGGTCTGTCCTTCTAAGGGAGTACGTAGGTGACGGTTGTTGGGAGAGGACAGAGGTCAGGTGGGGGTAGGGAGTGGGACCAATATTTGGCTGCAAATCTAGCACAGTTGTATTGTCTGCAGCCATGTAGGGACGGTAGGGTTAACGAGCTGTAGAGGTCACAGTGGTGTGTTGATTGTGGGCAGCCGAGGATGAAACGGCAGAAGGAGTGGAACAGGGTGTCTAGTCTGGCCAGGGCGGACCTGGGGGCGATGGTGTAAACTATATCACCGTAATCAATTACGGGAAGGATAATTTTTTGCACAATGGCATGTCTTGTCTGTATGGGGAGGCAGCTTTTGTTACGGTGTAGTGCACCAAGTTTAGGGAGCAGCCGCTTGTGTAGAGAGGTGATGGCTGAGAAATCTAGATGTTGGTCTAGCCAGACACCCAGGTATCTGAAGCTCGTACAGTTTTCCAAGGGAGTTCCATCCAGGGTTTTGAAAGAGGGGCTGGGGGCTTGGTGGGAGAGTCTTTGTGGAGTACCAAAAGTTAAGGATATAGTTTTTTTAGAGTTAAGATATAGCTGGTTAGTCCTGAACCAGTTCTGGATGGCGTTGAATTTATGTTCTATTTTAGACTGCTCTAGTTCTCCTGTTTTGTAAGATTGCCTTTTTGAGCCTGCTTCAGCATTTTCTTTTATCTGAAATAATTAAAAGAGTGTTTCTTTAAATATGGCCATCCGCAGGATATCATTAGTATTCTAAGCTATGCTTGAGCACCCATTGTCCCATAAGGACGGGAAGCCCTATATGTTGCAAACTCTCAAGAAAACTAATGTTAAACAACTAGTGAGCAAAAACAGCTGAGAATATTGATGAATATCTGGGGATAGCCATATTAAAAAGAGTGCTCGTGTAGTTATTTCAGATCTAAGAAATGCTTAAGCATATTTAAAATGGGGGAAGAGGCTTCTTACTTAACGGAAGGAACAAAACACTCTAAAATAGAATAAAAAGCTATACATACAAAACTTTCATTCTGACATACATTATTGGATCTGGATTCCATTGCTTCTGTCTGGGTTTGCCCCCTATCTCTTCGCCCTCGGTCCCCCTGGTTTGAGTAGACGTTGAGGGAGATGAAGAGAGCTGGGCAAAGGTTGAAGCATTGCTGGAGGAAATCTCGCCTTGATGCCAACAAGCTTAGATTGATGCCAAATTATGCAGACTATCAATCAGCGATCTTCCATAAGAAGGCAGAGTTCCTGTCCGGAGAGATTACTGCTGCACGGAACCAACCTGCTCAGCTGTTTCGAACTGTGGACAGATTGCGCAATCCAGCCTGCCTACAGCCATGGAAAGCTTTGTCATGAGAGATGTGACGAGTTTGCTCACTTCTTTGCAGATAAGATTGCTGACATCAGGTCAGAGATCAGTTCAGCCCATTCCATTGGGTCTTGCAGCAGTCGGGGGGAGGTCACAGAACCTCAGTCAGGTTGTTTGTCTTTTGACCAAGTGGTGATCTTGGATGTCATGATGATCATCCAGAGTATGTAGCCGACCTACTGTGGTTTGGACCCTGGCCCAACCCGCCTCCTTGTGGGGTGTGTTGAGTTCATCGGCCCGGTCCTAGCTGAGATTGTCTAGTGTTCGTTAGAGACCAGGTAGTTTCTGAACTCCCTGAAGGAGGCGACAGTGACACCCCTCCTTAAGAAATCTTCTTTCCACCCAGATTGTCTTGCCAACTACAGGCCTGTCTCTAAGCTTCCCTCTGTGGATAAGGTTATTGAGAAGGTGGTTGCGCTGCAGCTGGAGGATCATCTTGCCATCCATGACATCTTTGATCCCTTCCAGTCAGAATTTAGGAAGAGGCATAGTACTAAGACTGCCCTTGTTCTGGTGCTCAGTGACCTCCTTTTAGCAAGAGATTGGAGGAGTCATACCATTCTAGTCCTCCTTGATCTCTCTGCGGCATTTGACACAGTGGACCATGGGGTGTTGCTAGAATGCCTGTGGTTGATCTGTGGACTGTCAGGTGCCGTCCTCGGATGGTTTCACACTCTTTCCTCACTGGCAGGATTCAGAGAGTGGTGTCTGGGACTTACTCCTCTGATGCAGTCTCCCTGCCATACGGGGTCCTGCAGGGCTCTGCGCTGTCACCCATCCTGTTTGCAGTGTATATGTTGCCACTGGGGGACATTGTAAGGTGGTATGGTCTGAGCTTTTACTGTTACACAGATGACACTCAGCTGTACATGTCCTTTGCACCTGAACAGGATGTAGCAGTCTTGGTATTTAATAACTGCCCTAACCGAGATCCAGGACTGGATGTGTGCCAACTGGTTGAAGCTGAATCCTGACAAGACTGAGGTTTTGGGTGTGGACCCAGGTCATCGAGTAGAGGGGACTTCATCAGAGCAGGCATCCGGACCTATACCCGGGGGCCACCAGCTGAGGACCTCTGAACAGGTGCGGAGCCTGGGCGTTATTCTTGATGAAGGGATGACCCTGAAATCTCAGGCGTCATCCATCATCAAGACCTCATTTTGCCATCTGTGGAATATCGCTAGGATAAAACACCTGGTTCCACCTGACAATCTTCCTACACTGATCCATGCCTTCATGACCTCCCATCTGGACTACTGCAATGCCTTGTACATTGGGCTACTGGGGGTTGATATCCACCACCTGCAGTTGGTGTAGAATGTGACAGCCAGGTTACTAACTGGGCTTCCTCGATCTAGCCGTATTACACCTGTGCTACACGAGCTGCACTTGCTGCCAGTTCAATGTTGGATCACCTTCAAGGTCAGCTTGCTGACCTACAAAGCCCTACCAGGACAGGGATTTGGTTACCTGCAAGAGCTTCTTTGCCTCATTGCCCCTCCCAAACGCTCTGCTCAGTCAATGTGGAACTGCTAGAGATTCCCAAGGTTAGGTTGCAGACATCAGGGGCATGAGCATTTGCATTTGTGGCCCCCACATTGTGGAATTCTCTACCTTGTCGGGTTCATGAGTGCCTGACAATAATTATTATTATTATTTATTTGAAAATTGGCAACCGGGAGAGGCACACTGAGCTAAGGCTGATTTCCGGGTGTGACCCTTGGAAAAGGGAAGGGGAAATCCCAGTAACAAAGAAATACAAATCAGCCTGATAATGATAATTACAAAACAGTCAACACAAAGTGCATAAGTAAAAGTGCAATACAGACAGTATTCCCAAAAATTGCAACATGATGTTTAATAAATAGCAAGCTGAAACAAAACAAGTGTGCAAATAAGGTAAATGTAAACGCATGGAGAAAACCAGTTGAAGGAATACTGAACCACTACTCATAGGCAGGGCCCCTACTTTTCTGCGGCACAGTGGAACCAAGTTCTGCGGCAAGACCATCATTTGCCGCAGAACTTCTGCAGTGGTGGTTTGTAATTTCTGTGGAAGTTCTGCGGCACTAACAAACTACCACATCACAGTGTCAGCTTGTCATCCTGACTTCACTTTCATGGCAGTGGTTATAGCAATCAGGATGGGGGAAAGCACAGTAACACTAGTTCAAAAAATAACAGACTTATAAAAATAATTTTATGCCTAAGAAAGCAAAACAAATGTCTCTCCCTTAAGGTCCTAGCCTGTTGCATAAATGACATATGCAGAAGGAATCTTATGTGATAAAGAAGGTATTTCTATATACATGCTATCTGGCCCACTAATGAGGTTTCCACTGTCTATCACTTATATATTTGTATGTGTTTTCTACACCACTCATGAGGTTCCCACTGTGTATCACTTATGTATTTATATGCAATCTGTAACATGCATACAAATATATGTGTGTGTGTGTGCCGTGAGAGAGACAGAGATACTGTGTGTGTGTGTGTATATATATATATATATTTTTTTTTTATTTCCATGAACTTGCATCCTCATTCATACAGGTCCCATTGGAAATGGAATAGAGGAGTTACTGCAAAACTCATTTTTCATGTCAACCTGCTTTCCCTGACACACTGCGTAACACCATCAAGCCATGACATGCATGTGAACTGACTGTGAGATAGAGCTCTCCAGCCCATCACAATGTGTCCACCATGTAACAGAACACTGCACCATACCTTCCCAGGCTCCAAGCAGTGATGTGTTCCACCAAACCTTGTGCTGCGTAGCCAGCTCCCAGAGCTAATCTCTGAACCTGAGTTGCCGGCACAGAAACACAGCATGCTACCCTCTGGCCCAACAGCTGTCCCTGCACACAACATTTCTCCATAATTTTTAGGTGATTCTATCAACCAGTGACAATATGTAATCAATAACCCTGGCAAAAATGCGTACAAGGCAATCATTTATTTAACAGGTCTATTCTTTCAACAGGTCTACATATTATTATATTCCACTTTTCGGGGCATAATTACTTTATTTTTCTTAAAAATGACAGTTAAATTAATTTTACCAGTTATTCATTTCAGATAGCATCTCCATACCTTAAAGGCACAAATAGGTTTGCACAAAGTGAAGTATGGACTTAACAGGTCTGTGCTACTGACAAGGTTTTGTTTAAAGTTGGCCCTAGTGCAATAATTTAAGACTGAAAATTGTATTAGGCTGTAGTTCAGGTTGAACAAATATCACCATGCATGATGTGCTGTGCCACCGTCTCTGGCAGCGGGAGCTGTGGTAGATAAGTGACTGTTCATTTCTGTTGCAGAATGCAGCCATTTCATTAGTTAATGTATGATGTTATAGCAATGATAACATCACATTCTAAGCATATGGGGGGGTTTGAATATAAAAAGAGGGGACGGGAACCAGATTCTATGGATAAACAGAAATATTAATTAAAAAATCACCAAGAAGAGTGAATTCTGCGGCACCGCAGAAGTTCTGCGGTAGATTGCAAGTTCTGCACAAAATTCTGCGGCTGCAGAATTCTAGGGACCTTGCTCATAGGAGGTGTCGGGAAAGGTAAGGAGGGGTTTAAGAAGAGGGTAGGCAGGAACAAGAGGGAGTATAGAGAGAAGTTTTAACTGACATCTAAGAGAGATAGAAAGAGAAACAGATGGAGGAGGGTTCTTTGTTCCAGAGGGAGGGGAGACAGTATGAGAAAGCAGATTTTCCAGCTGAGGAGTGTGGATGGGGAAGACAGAAAATGCACCGGTTCCTGGAGTGCAGTGAGTAAAAGGAGGAGGGGATGGGGGAGATGAGATGGGATAAGTAGGAGGGGTGGGACCTAAACCAGTATTTAGAGATGAAGGAGGCACAGTGGAGCTTGCAACATGTGAGGAGCATAAGGGTGATTATGGAGGAATAAAGGGAGCAGTGGTGAGTGTGAGAGGGAGCATTAGTAGCAAGGCAGCAGACGGAGTTGCAGAGAGTGTCCGGCCTGGCCAAGGAAGTAGATGGGGCAGTGCCATAGACCATTTCTGCACTGTTGAAGACTGGGAGGATCATTCTGGTGGCTAACTCACCATGGATCAGTGGAGAGAGGCATTCCTTATTGTGGTACAGGGCATTGAGTTTGAGGTGGAGTTTGGCATGGATCCCATTGATGTGAGCTGGGAAGTTAGTCTTGCTATCTAACCACACACCAACACACACTGCCACCGTAATCATGTGTGCTGCCTTACAGGGTTTAACACACATATTTTAAAATATTTTCTTTGAAGGATGAGGAGAGAGGGGTGAGGCAGTGAAGGTGAAGGCAGACAAGCTTTGGACTGAACAGACATAGAAGAGGATCAAGTGACAAAGTGAGTTGAGTTGAGACAACGATCGATACAGTAGAGGCAGACATCTCTACAAATAATACTTTTTGAGGCTCATTCTAGACCCAGAAGCAAAAGAGGAACTTTTGCTGGTGAAAGAGAGACCCAAAGAGGGCCAGCACCTTCACAACAGGGGGCAGTTGGCAAGTGAGAATATGTATTATACAAACCAGGCACAGAGCTTATGCTGTCTAGGCAAACAATACAAATGCTGCTACCATGTACTGGGAAGCTTGCTTAATAAATACAGCACCTACAGTATGTATAACAGCTTTTGATTGAAAGAATGTCATTAACCTATAGCATGTCATTTACAGCACAGTCTGTTGGCACAGCAGCATTTTGTCTGGAGAAAGAAGTTTACCCCTTTTCCATATAGAGAGCTCCTTCAAGCCATAGCGGTGGAGAAACAAATCATGAAACAGTGCCAGAGAGGGAACACCTACGTTCAGGGGTTGGATACGTTGCACACTTTATTGATGGTGGGTGATGAGGCTGCTGAATAATACAGGCCTGGATTGCAATTCCCTTTATTCCCCCTCACCAGCTTCTTGAACTCGTGAAATCTGGCTCCCTCTCCAGCATCACATGCTGGCGCCTCAGTTTGGTCGACCCAGTGGCCGACTTCTCTTACCTCCCTTGTTTCCCCTTTTGCCCTCTCCATGTTGTTGGCCCCTCATGGCTTCATTATCAATTCCAGAATAGTTGCTCATTTTTTGCTAGGATTGGGGTGGGAGAGGGGGTAAGTTGCTTTCTTTTGCTCTCTGGGGATTGTGTTGTTGTTTTATTATCGATTGTTATCATTATAGTATTGTTGTATTTGTTAATCAAAATTTCAATAAAGTATCTTCAATTAAAAAAAATTATTTTACCCCTTTTCCATTCATTTTGTAAACCAAGGGCAGTCCTGGTTTTCTAGTGCATCCATTGGAGATACTGTATAATACCCATGTTTCTTTTACTGGCATAATACTTCTGGGGGTGTATTATGGACATAATACTTTGGGGAGGCTTATCATTTGTTGACAGTGAATGGAACCACTTCTCAACGCATTTGCACAAATAATCTTGCACTTGTGAAAATACATTCTTTCTCTGTTTGAAGTCAGCTTTTTGACAAAAAAAAAGTCTGCTTTCCATAGAATGATGGTACTTAACAGTATGTCTCCTGCCACAGCATGAACTATGCATTTGACAGAATGCATTCTATCACAAAAAAAAATGCTTTGTCCAGCTATATAGCAGATGTGGAGTGTTTTGTTCAACTGCAGAATATGGCAGATATGGAGTGCTCTATCCAAGTATATGACAGATAGAGGGTGAGGGTGTTCTGTCTAAGTGACTGGGAGAGTTATATCCAGCTATGTGGCAGATATGGAGTGTTCTGACCAACTGTATGGCAGATAAGAAGTGTTCTGTCCAAATATACAGTAAGACAGAAATGGAGTGATCTGTCCATCTATAGCACATGGTAAATTTGGAGTGTTCTGTTCAACTAAAGAGAAGACATGTTGCAGGAAAGGGACTGCTAGATAAGAGAAGACATGATTATAAGAGGAACTCTGCAGTCTCTGCTTGTGCTGTGCTATTATTTTTGTATAATAGCTGAAACAACCAGACAACATGCAAGCCACAAAACTGCAAGAACACTAGGACAGTATATCCTCTCCTGTATGCAGTATGACAGCATGGATCCAAGTATATTGTTATTAAAGCAGCAGTACAGATTAACTCTAGTTTTATAGTTCATTATGTATGACTTTACAACCCCCAATGTTGAACCTTGATGCTCGTTTTCAGTTTCACATACATTTATCTGCTGCCACATTTAATTTCATGTTAGAGATTTAGATTTGTATCTTGTATTTAGACCCAATATCAGCAGTGTCTTAAAGGTCAGGGAGCATGATCTGTTGCAGGATGCTAGTCCATCTCATTCACACACTGTATAACGTGGTGGTAAACTATGGGTGTTCCAATGCAGTTGAGAATATTGGCCCCTATGTTCAAAGATGCAGATGCACCCATTGTGCCCCCTGCGCGGAATGCGCATAATGGGATGTGCACCCTCTATGCACTCAATCCCCCAGTGGCATGTACCACAACACAAAGGGGGCGGGTGGGGGCATTCCAGCACTACGCGTGATGCACAATGGTGCGTAGTGCTGGCCGAGGTGGTGTGGAGGCAGACGCAGGTTATAGAAACATAGATGTTGATGGTGATAAGGACCGCAAGGCCCATCCAGTCTGCCCATTTCTTTTTCTACCTTATGAATGTGCCATCGACCTTTGCTCTGTCAATGGCCTATCTATTCATACTCATCTGTATTGCTACCTTATGCCTATCCCATGTCTGTTTGAAGCCCTGCACTGTATTCATATCCACCAATTCCTGAGGTAGGCCATTCCATGCATCCACCACCCTTTCTATGAAAAAGAACTTCCTCACATTACCCATTAATCAGCCTCTCTCTAATCTCATGCTGTGTCCTCTTGTCCTGCTATTTTTCTTATGTTGAAACATGTTAGACCCTTTCACCTTGTTAAAGCCCTTAAGGTGTTTGAATGTTTCGATCATATCACCTCTCTCCCTCCTTTGCTCTAGGGTATACATACTGAGCACCATTAATCTGTCCTCATATGTTTTCTGATGCAGTCCCTGCACCATTTTGGTTGCCCTTCTCTGGACTGCCTCAATTTGGTTAATGTCCTTGTGAGGGTGTAGCCTCCAATACTGCATGCAGCACTCCAGATGGGACCTAACCAGTGTCTTGTAAAGAGGGATTATTACCTCCCTCTTATGACTTGTGATACCCCTACTAATATACCCCAACAACCCCCTAGCCTTACCTACTGCTTTAGTGGTCTGCCTAGATGATTTCAGGTCATCGGTGATGATGATGCCCAAGTCTCTTTCTTCCCTTGTGACTCCCCTCCCAACCTATAGGTGGCTTCAGGGTTTCTCTTGCCTATGTGCATGATTTTGCACTTCCTTGCGTTAAACCCCAGTTGCCACTCTTCTGACCATTTTGCTAGTTTATCCAGATCTCTTCTCATTCTGCCCACTCCATCTGGATCATCTACTTCCTTGCAGATCTTGGTGTCATCTGCAAACACGCAAACCTTACCCTCCAGTCCATCTGAAATGTCACTGATGAAGATATTGAAGAGGACTGGCTCCAGGACTGATCCCTGAGGCACCCCACTTGTGACTTGCATCTCTTCTGACTGTATACCGTTCACCATCACTCTCTGTTTTCTGCCCGTCAACCAGTTTGCCACCCAGTTGACCAACTTCAGAGCCACCTCGAGCCTACCCAGCTTATTAATCAGTCTTCTATGTGGAACAGTATCGAAAGTTTGCTGAGGTCAAGGTAGGCAACATCAACTGCTCCCCCTTGGTCCACCACTCTGGTTACCCAGTCAAAGAAATCTACTAGATTAGTTTGACAGGACCTTCCTTTTGTAAATCCATGCTGTCTTGTCTCCTGTGTTCCTATGGATTCCAGGTGTTGCACTATCCTTTCCTTAAGGAGTGCCTCCATAATCTTGCCCACTACTGAGGTAAGACTGACCGGTCTGTATTTCCTGCCTCCTCCCTGCTACCACTCTTGTGGAGCAGGATCACATGAGCCCTTCTCCAGTCTTCTGGGAAATCTCCTGTGCTCAGATACTCACTAAACAGTTCTGATAATGGCTCTGCTAGTTCCACCCTTAGTTCCTTTAGTACCCTGGGATGTAGGCCATTAGGTCCCATTGCCTTGTCCACCCTGAGCTTATCAAGCTCTTGTAGGACCCTTTCTTTTGTGAAGGGACTAGTGCACACCTCCCTTCCCCTAGTGTCCATGGTGCTGAGATGTGGGCCCCGCCCTACCTTCTCTTCAGTAAATACTGAGCAGAAGTATCTATTTAGGATAGATGCTTTTACATGGTACTCCTCCTCACATACCCACTTATCCCCTTTGAGCTTAGCAATACCCCCTCTGGACTTTCCCCTTTCACTAGTGTATCTATAGAAAGTCTTGTCACCTTCTTTTACTGTTTGTGCTAGTGTTTCCTCAGTTTGGGCCTTTGCCTGCCTTCCTGCCTTACCTGTTTCCCTTAGGGAAGTTTGGTATGCCACCCTATCTTCATCCTGCTGCGTTTCCTTTTATTTCCTGAAGGCCAGCCTTTTGGCTCTGACCTTTTCTGCTACTGTTTTTGAGAACCAAAGTGGTTTTCTTCTTCTTTTGCACTTTCTTTTCTCTCTAACACAATGGGATGTTGCTTCAAGTATTGCATCCTTAATGTTTGCCTGTACCCCCTCATTTGTATTTCTTTTTGCCAGGGCTAGCTTACCTCTGTTAGCCATCTTATCAAAGTCAGCTCCTCTAAAGTCCAATATTTTTGCCTTGGAATGGGATGATTTAGTTCTAGTGGCCAAATTGAGCCATGCCATGTGATGGTCACTGGCCCCCAGGTGACCTTCTACCTGGAGATCTGAGATCCTTTCCCTGTTAGTCAGTACTAAATCTAGGATAGCCCTGTCTCTTGTGGGTTATTGTACCAGTTGTTTGAGGCCCTCCCCCCTGCAGGTAATCCACCATGTGTCTAGATCTGGCAGATGTTCCTGCTGGTATTGACCAATCTGTATCTGGCATGTTGAAGTCTCCCATTATCAGAACCTCCCCTTTAGCTGTCATGTTTTGTATATCTTCTAATGTCTATGTCCTCCCCTGGTCTGGAGACCTGTACAAAACCCCAGTTCGTATGGCTGTCTCTTTTCCTGTTTCCAGGGTAACCCACGGTTCCCCCAGAACCCAGCCATAAGCCCACTATGCTCCCCGCACCTCTGTCCTTCAACAATGGGACCCAACAGTGAATGAGGTGACAGGCCACCCAGGGCCACCCACCCCTGCACCCTGCTGTGCTCCTCACCTTCCCCATGCATGCCAACCCCCCCCACCCACATGGGGGCACTGGCTCCTGGACCATGGACCCCCCACAAAACACTGCCAGCCCACCTCAATGTCCTCTCACCCTGGGTGGTGGGCAGTGTGAACCCCTCCCCCAACATACCCTTGTGACACTGCCCCTGACCCCCATATCTCCCCGTCTGTTTGTGGGCAAAGCATGGCCGGCAGCATATCCCACCTCTCACCTCCACAGCCGCTGGCCATGCAGACATCCACGGGGGTGCACAGCATACATGCCTCCCACCCTGTGAATGATTCACTGAGGGATCCAGGATGGGCTTCCCATTGGATGCTCTCCCAGGTGTGCAGCTCTGCCTCTGGCCATCCCATGTGACTCTGCATGTACCCATGCACCTGAGCAGTGGGGCCATGGACAGGTGACCAGTGGTTGAGAATGCCACCAGTGCACACTGGTGGGATACATACCTTTGGCATGTAAATCCCGCTCATTAGAGCATAGGCCCCAATGATAGTACTAGCCAATCATATTTAATGGGTCTCTTTTTTATTTTAATAATACATTTTAATTTATTATACTGACTGAGCCACTAGCCACAAACTATACTCTTACAACATGCCCTTAGAACAAATAAGGGGAGTTGAATTTCCTCTTGGGGATCTGAGACTACTATTGCCTGTGAAGCAGTATTGAGTTTAATAATAAACTTCCCATCAGCTAGAATTTAGAATTTAGCAAGAATGACATCCTTTACACAAAACAACATGTTACGGTCAGTCATAGTGTGACCATGTCCCTCTAACAGTAACAATATTTAGACACACATTTTCTTGAGACAGGTACCCCTACTGGTGCTTGATGACATTTCTAGCACTCTTGTGAAATTGTGCAAAATCAATGATTGAGCTTTTGTGCAATTTTTGTGAAATTGTAACAAAATCAGCCTAATTTCACTTCCTTTTTTCTGAAATTGCACATTTTTCCACAAATTGCACATTTTTTACCTAAATTCTTCAAAATGCACAATTTCAGTAAATAGCACCGTTCCTCCCAAATTGCACATTTTTAAAAATGGGACATCTTAAAAATGTGCAGTTTCAATAAATAATGCCACAGGCTGAGCACAAACTTTCAAAAGTGCACATTTTTATAAACCTTAATTTGCAAAATTGCACAATTTCACTCATTTTGCACAAATAGCTACAGTACTGTATAATGTGCACACTTTGCATAATTATTTGGAAGTATATGAAAACGGCACAAATTCACAAAAAGTGTGCAAAACGGATTTTTAAGATTTCGCCCAGCACTAACCACTTCCAATACTATCAGCTTAAACTGGAAGGCTATGGTCTACGATCACTGTGCAGTGCCTAAGTCATACAATCCTTGCCTTGGCTGGCTTGCAGAAATTGCAGCCTGTGAATAGGAAGGAATGGTGGCAGTCGCAGAAGTGAGCTGCGTGAGTAGGCCAGGGGTGGGGATGGGTGCACTCTAGCCCGTTATGCATACTACTTGTCCCACTCTCAGGCATAGGAGAGCAATAAAAGGACTTGGGACCAACAGTTGCCTCAGGATAGAATGTACAGTACAGTCTGACAGGATGTAATACAGTGTCTCAGATTACCGCATGGCAAAAGGGATTAACTGCCATTGTAATTGCCCTTTGTCCTGCAGTTACTCTCCTGCAGAATGCTGCACTATTGTGTTACATCTTGGTGGACTCCACTGGATTGTATTCATGTGCAGTGCATTTTGGGGCTTGCTTTATGCTCTGAGGATGCTGAAAAGGATATGCTGAGCAAGTGTGAAGGCTGCCAAACCTGACTCAGCTGAGGAATGGGTGGGGGCTGCTGAAGCGAACTACTAAACAATGCTGAGCATTACTATAGCTTGTCCCTCTTTTCCCATGCAGTCCAAGACTATGAAACAGTATTTCCTTGAGGCAGGAAAATGTCTAAAACCTGATATTTTCCAGTAACACTTTCTGCTTCCCTTTCCTCTCAGCCTGAGAGAAATGGCAGGCTCTCTTTTGCTTCTTCCACTGCTGCAATATTGAGAAAGAAGGTGGATTTACATGCAAAGGGTCCCTAATTGGCTACTTAACATTATGGTACCTCTGTAACTGGTTAGTTAACAACAGCAGTAGGTCTGAAAGCATCTTCAGTCAATGGAGAACCACTCCATCATCTCATTAGCAGATGTCACGAATGTCACATAAGCAACACAGTTTTCCTCTTGAAATAATATCAATTAGTATAGTAATAGAATAAAAGGAAAATGCTTTGAAAAATACATTTATTGACATATCAGAAACATATATTAGAACAAGCAGATATGAAATGCACAAATAACTATGTAGCGAGGCTCTACATTTCTCAATAATGCCTTTTGCTTACTATGCTTTTTATTGTTGTTGCTTTCTATTCATGGGTTTCATAGGTGATTACTGAGCAAAGTAGACAATAGTCCGTATAGCTCCCCCTCTGATTATAAATAACCCCCAGTGTTTTTGTTTTTACAGTAATCATCCAGCCTGTGCTTGAACTCCTTCATGTTTCCACTTCCTACCACCTCTGTTGGGAGTGAGTTCCATACTGCTACCACTCTCTGATTATACCAGCTAGATCTTCTATTTGTGTGACATGTTTCCCCTTTTATCTGAAGTGGGTGTGATACATCTCCAGGCCCAAAGTTTCCCATAAGTCTCTATTTGTCAATGATCGGTATAGGAGACACATGTCCCCCCTAAATCTTTGATATTCCAGAGTGAATAGGCCAAGACTGTCCAACTGATCCTGATATTCCATACCCTTAAAACAATTGACCATCCAAGTGGCTCTCCTTTGTACCCTCTCCAGGTTTATGATCTCTGTTTTAGTGGAAAGGGGCCCAGAACTGGGCACAGTATTCCATATGAGGCCTTACCAATGTTGTGTACAATGGCACAATTACCCTGTTGTCCCTGCTTTTTATGTGCCTCGAAATACTATTTACCACTCTATTGGCCTTTTGACATAACTGAATACAGTGACCCTTAAAGTTTAAATCATTGGAGACCAAAATGCCCAGATCTCTTTCTTCTTTAACCTCCATCAGTTGCCTGCCCATCAGTAAATAATTTGCTTGTATGTTTTTCTTTCCCAAGTGCATTACAGTACACTTATTGAAATTAAATTTGAGCCTATGTTCCTGTGCCCATTCACCCAAGCTATTTAGGGCAATCTGCAAATTTTCTTTTGCCTCAAGACTATCGACACTTGCACCGATGCACGTGTCGTCTGCAAATTTAGACACCCAGATCTCTTCTTGGCCCTTCATTGAGGAACTGTATTAAAAAGGGAAGGGCCCGACACTGACCTCTGGGGCACACTGCTTGTCACTTTGGCCCATCCTGAGGCAATCTCCCTTAGCATCACCCTCTGTTTCCTATCAGCCAGCCATCCAACCATGAAGAGATCCATTTAGTTATTTTTCCTGGTATATGCATATCCCATGTGGTACTTTGTCAAAATCTTTGGTAAAGTCTAGATATACCACATCTACATATTCCCCTTCTTCCAAAGCTTTACTGACCTTCCATTAAAATTCCGATAGATTTGTTTGACAGAAGTGCCCCTTTGTGAATCCATGCTGAGTCATGTCCCTAATGCCCAAATGTTCATATACTCTTCAAGATATTCCTTTATTATCCCTTTCAGCACCTTCCCCACCACAGAGGTAAGGCTCACAGACCTATAATTTCCATCCTCTCTACTACTACCTTTTTTACATAAAAGTGTTACATTGGCTGTCTTCCAGGAGTCTACCACTTCCCCATCCTGTAAGAATTTCTGGAATATAATTTTAAGAGACCCAGCTAGTTCCCTGGTTAATTCCTTAAGTATTCTAGGATGTAAACCATCCAGTCCCAGGGCCTTATTACCATCCAGTTTGTTAAGTCTGCTAAATATATCTTCTATTCCTATGTGTACTGGAATACTATGAGTACTCTCCTGGTGTATCTCTAATGATTCTGCAACTCTGCTATTGCCTCTAAGTGTATCACCAGATCCCCATATTGTAGTATTTCTTACTCAAGCTAATGCATAGAAGTGTAAATAAAAAGGCTCCAGAATATATTCTGAACCTGTTGAAAACAAGATTGACTAGACAGGTTATCAGAATAGTTGAGAATTTAGAATCTGAAGAACCCCAGACTAAAACTGTGTGTCTGTTGTGGGGGAGGGGATGAAATGCATTCTGGTATGAAAGGCCAAAATATGAAACTGGCTCACTATCTGCCTAAAAATTATGTCTGGACCTTGTAGCCCCCTTTGGAGGCATAGAAAGCTGGTCTAATATATGAAATGGCCCATTACTTCTCATTCCTACTGTGGTAGCCTAGTTTGAAAGTGTTGTGTATTGGCCAGGGTGTATCCAGCCCACACATTCCCTGTACAATACTAAAGTGCGATTCTGAATGTACTTATTGAACTTTGAATTAAATGCTGTAATATAATGTTTACAATACTGTATTTGTGATGCCTTCAGAAATGAACTTTGGCTTAGAGAGTCAACTGTATGTGTTCTTCCCTATGAATTTTACAATAAATGAAATTATTAGTAGTTCTTCACCTTTTAACTGCCCTCCCATGAATCATCTTTCTCATCCTATGCTGTACCTTCTGCAGCCTGTCCCTGTCCTATTTTAGGTGGGGACTCCAGAACTGGGCACAGTACTCCAGGTGTGGCCTAACCAGCGACCTATGCAGTGATGACAGTGCCTCCTGCTTCTACTGTAGAACCCTCTCACAATGCACCCCAGTATCCTGTTAGCCTTGCTGAAGGCCTTGTCACATTGGCTGGCTTGTTTAAAGGAGTCACTAACGATGACTCTTAGGTCCCTCCCTCCCTCCACATTGTCAACCCTACTATGGAGTTTATGTTTGTCTTGATATGGCAAACAAATACAAAAATGCTAAAGCAGATTAAGAAAAGAGGAATGGGCATCTTACAAGAAAAGGGAAAAAGGACACTCTAAAATGGAATAAAGAGCAAGATGTAAAACCTGTTCCCTGTAGCATGGCTTACTGCTTTAAAAGTGATAGAAAATCATTTTTAAACTTTTAATGCTCTTGTGTTTGCTTTCCTATCTCAGTGACATATCCTGAAATTCATGCACCAATTTGCAATGAGTAAACTAGTTTTGTGGTGCCCTCAAATCCATGTAGTCTTCCCCTCTCCTCAGCAGCTATGGCTCTTTCTTTTCATATTGTCAAGACATTTGTTATAGCATTCCATTTTCTTAAACTAAATGGCCTGGAGCAGTGTACCTGGCATCATAGAATTTTCAGGCAGTAATAAAACGGCTAACAATGGGTGCTGATGAGAGAGGGACTCAGGGTAATTACACAGGCAATGCAAATTGCCTAAAATAGATTAATAATGTTACTGAAAAGGTTTAAACATCAGAAATTAAGATAGACACTAAAAGAAAACAGCAGGCTATCGAAAGGTTTATAAACTGTCTCCTTTTACCTGGTTTTACAGTACATATTCAGATATGGGGGAGAAAATCACATGGTTCCTACATCTAATATTACACCAGTGCCATCTCATCAATTCAGAGTCATACATTCAAACCACAATACACAGTAAGAGTTAAACTAGGTATGAGTATTGGAGAGAGGGTATGAAATGATTTTTAAGGCAAGGTTTCATTCACTGTATCCATTAATTGAAGAGTGGAATAGGTAGCTGCTGCTGAATAAGCAGAGAGATGGTGTATTAGGATTTAGCCATGAATCATGACTGCATTGGTTGTTAAAGCTGTCAGGAATGGGCTGTTTGATGTTGCAGAAGGAGCATTCAATCTTTCTAATGGTGCACAGTATGTCCAGGTCTGTATTAACTACATTTCCTTTCTGTTCCATTTGCAGTGTGGAACACGACTTCAGGCAGCAGGAAGGACGGTTTCAAAGGGTCCTAAGCATCATAGAGTCAGATTCAGGTCAAAGCTCATCAAGGTCTAGTACCCCCAGCAAAAAAGAAGAATCGCCTGTGCCAAAACAACCTGCCAAAATGGAGTCTAAAAGATCAAAAAGGAAATGCTTTTGGTTTTTATGAATCTTGCAATCTGAGGAAAGAAGAAACAATAAAAAAGAAAAAAAAAAGAAATAATTTCTGGGTGTGTTTTCTTGGATCAAAGTACTGCGGAGAGGAACATCCTGTTTCTGTCAAACTATTTCCTGTTTTGGACTCCCTGTGATAGCAATGGACTATTCACTTACGTAGAAAAGTTAAGTCTTTGCTGAACACCAGCTTTTATATTTTTAAATAAAATAAAACAACAAAATAATTGTAAATAAGAGATAGTAAAATATTTGTGAATGCTATATTTAAAAAAATATGAAATAAAGTAATCAAGAAAGTATTTTAATTATATACTTTTCATAATACTGCTCTTTTTTTAATAATTTTGTAGTTCAGAACTGTATGACAAAGTTCTTGCATTTTTGTAAACACTTTCGAGGTAAGTACATTTTGCAGTTTATCTTTTAAGTTGAGTGGAAAGATTCTTAGAAGGATAAGTGTGAGAATCCAATTGTTTCAGGTTTTTTTAAATTTAAATGGCAACTTGTTTAAAAATTTAGTAACACTGAGAGTTTTTTCAGAATCTTACTGTCAGAGTCCAAAGTGCACCAGTTTGTCAATGTTAAAGACCTGAGACGGGTCCATAAGTGAGTTTGAGTGTGGTGCTCTGTTCTCACCTCAGTTCTTCATGGTTTGTTCTGTAGGCCACATTAGGAATCCATGCCATTCTGCTAGCCCAGTGATGTGACAGCAGTGCATCTCACTGCTGCCTGACCTAACAGAGTACATATGCGAGTCTCAGAATCCCGTGCTGCAGCTGACCTAGGGCCCAATATGTCACAGAGGTTATGACAGGTCATTTCCATTCCAAGAACATTATCAATGAAAATAAATGCATTCATTGTGCTATTTTTATTCTTACGTTCATCATATAAATGTGTGTATACAACAGGTGTTAAAATAAATTGTGCAACATAAATGTGTTATCTTGACACCCAACATAAATGATAACATGTTATCTTGCAAGTTGGGTATGTCATAATTATTATCTTGAAGGTTGCAAGCAAAACAATGGACTATTGAACCAATCAGAGTGCAGCTTTCACAATGCTGATGATATCACTATAGCCCTGTATAGCACTGAAGCTAACAGTTCATTTCAAGGAGAAACACAAACAACTAATCTAAAAGTTATACTTAATAAACTAATGTTGAATAAATCAAATACACAATGGCTTGACTCAAAATATGCAGTTTATCATCACTTATGTGGGGGCAGAGATTTCCATAACTCACTCATGGCTCTGTCACACATGAGTTATAGTCTTGCCCCCTCAAAATTGAAAATACATTGCATATTCTGAGTCAGGCAATTGCAAATACCGTGTGTATCACACTAACCTCTAGATACATATTTACAAGAGGTTAGGTACAGTATGTCACAATCTCTATCCTTGACTAAGTCATGGGAACAGAACCAGTTAGAAAGCATCTTTCACAATGCCAGGGACTTCAAAATAGCTTGTAGTTGCCCTAGCTGCTAAACTTATAGAGAAACCATTAAATCTCCACACAAACAGCTGATTGAATAGTTGTAACTTTTAAAGTGATACTGTGTTAATTAAATGTGCAGTGGTCACTCAAAAACACAGTTTATTTCCACTTGTGAGGAGGTAGAACTTTCATTACTCATGCTTGTCTTTACCACTTCTAGCACTGTTAGTGATTCAGTAAGTTGCACGTCTACCTCTAGGCCCAGAAGATTGGATGGTCATAGGTTCTAGTGCTATACCAAGAACATGGACTAATACCCAATACAGACACTGTGATGCAGCACTAGAGGAGTGCCACACTGTTGAGGTGCCATCCTTCAGATAAGACAATAACCATGGTCCTTTCTACTGATGTCTGGTGGCTGTCCAGGTGGAAGTCAAAGATACAACAGCACTTATCATAAGAGTAGGGGAGGTTTGCCCCTGTGTCCTAGCCAACGTGTCCCTAAAAAACAGTCCATGTGAAGATTTTAATTCTTCCTGTGGGGATCTGTATTTCCAGGTGACTCTGTATCCACTGAACCTTAACTTGACATCCAGACCTACCTAACAAAATATATGTGACCTTTCTTGGCCACCTCTCAAGATATGGTATTGAAATACTTACTTGTTCCCAACCACTCTTTTTGGGGTATATTGGAGTGATTATTACTCTGTTATGACTATTCTTAGCAGGTAACACTGTGTTGAACATTGTCCTGAATGTGAATCTGTTATTTCAAACCCCAGGAAATCTTACTCTATTCTGACAAGTGCAGTATGGTCTCACCATAGGACTGTCCTGGAGCCAAAATGGTTAATAGAACCTATACTAATATTGGAATGTTAGGGTTGAGCTCAGTTTTCAAATCAGTGTCCCTGGCTGCACTTCCTGCAACCGTCAGATTCTTTATTCTGCTTGCCTCAGTAAGACATCTCTGGAGAGCTCTCCTTCACTTTAACTGAAGAATTGTATTTCTCGGTTTATTCAAAAGTCTGTTTGATTAAATTTTTGAAGCACTGTCCTTAGTCACAGGTAAAATTAGTTTGGTAAGTTTCTTTGGTTCTTCCTCAGTTCTTTCAACTGGGAAGGAACCGGTATTTCTTTCTTTTCTCTGTTAAATAAAAATACTTTGAACCATCCGGTAAGGCAGTCTGTTTAATTATTTAAAATTTTAATTTGTTTACTGGAGTAATTCTCAGTTTGTTTCGGTTCTAACCAACTGATAAATGTCACAGGCCGAGAAACGAATAGGACCCACTGGTTTCCAATATTGTACAGAGTGTGGGGAACCATTCGCAAAGGCAGATCCTCATCTTATTTGTGTATTTTGTCTGGGGTTTGACCACCTCAAGGAGGACTGTGAGATTTGTAAAAACTTCCCTCAGTCAACACTTGACAGGCAATTTAAGAAACTGCAGGAGAAGATGTCTGAGAAAGCCACTGAACTGGCCGCAGACAAGATGGCTGTGAACCATAAAGATCTGGAGGATCAGCCCTCTGACAAGGGTGATAGTTCCTCCTCGAAGAAAAGACCTGCTGAACCAGCCACTAACCTGGCACCCACAGGGAAACAAATAAAGAAAGAAAAACATTCAGGGGTTGAACCACAACCAAAGGCATCAGTTCCAACTGCTGAAGAGATAGTGAACACGATTCGCATTATTCAGTCGCTGCAGCCAGTTAACCCGAATCTGGATGAAAAGTGACAGAGTTTGACTACCTCAGGCTTTACCTTGGTTCCCAGTTCCTTGGAACCTGAAATAGAGACCTCTGAGGAAGAATTTGATGAAAATGCTGATGAGGCTGAGGATTACGGGGAACCGATTGAACTGGATATTTCCCCTGATCCCCATCGTCCTGACTCCCCTGATAGGGGAACTGAGGACTTTACCTCACATTTCCAATTCATCAAGCAAGTAGCTCAGTCCCTGGACATCCCTACTCAGGAATCAACCGATGAGGAGGAGAAACAGGACTACAGAGGAATGATGGATGTATCAGCCTCTAAAAGGGTTTTGTTGCCCATCCATAAATCCTTAAAGAAGCAGGTTATGAAAGTCCTGCATACCCCTACTTCTAGACCACCAGTGGATAGGAAGCTGGATAAAAAGTACTGGGTGGTTAAGGGAGAAGCAGAATTTTTGTTTGGACACCCTAGCCATGAGGGGATGGTGCAGGCTGCAGCCTGCGATAAGACAGGCATTCCTTTGGCATCACACCCTCCAAACAAGGATTCCAGGATATTGGATTCCACTGCCAGGAAGCAATACTTGGGTTCCTCTCTGGCCATCAGGCAGGCCTCTTTTATGGCCTATGTGGCCAGATACCAGAAAACCCTATGGAACATTGTGATGGAGATCACTAAGTTGGTTCCAGTCCCTATGGCAGCAGACCTGGAGGAGGCCGCAAAAAGGGGCATAGAGGCTTCTAAGGTCCTGTTTCGAATGGCAGTAGACAGCAATGACACTGCTGCTAGACAAATGGCTTCTTCGGTGTCATTAAGAAGATTTGTTTGGCTAAGGACTGCTAACCTGACCCAAGATACTCAGATAAAGGCCATGGACTTCCCATGTGAGCCTCTGTTTCTATTTGGTGAGCAGACAGATGCTTACATAAAGAAAATGGATGAATACAAGACAGCATACCAGAGTGCTGCTGTAGAGGATAAGACTCCTACACCCCATAAACAGCAAGCCAGGGGTCATGGGGCAGACCTTACAGGCCATTCTTCCAGCCCCAAGCTTAGTCACAGTATCAACAGCAAAGGTGCTACTTCAGAGGCAGGGGCAGGAGAGGTGGTAACCAGACAGGCCCCAGAACTCAGTCAGCATCCCAGCCCTAGAAGATACCCTGAGAGGTCTGCTAGGGTCTCCTCCCCAGTCCCAGTTGGGGACAGGCTTGCCCACTACCTCCAGGAGTGGCAATCCATCACCATAGACAGGAGGGTCCTGGAGGTAGTGGGCCAAGGCCTGGCTCTCAGCTTCAAACTCAGACCAAAGCTGAGGTCAAGGGTCTTTTGACCCTCTTCCCCATCAGAAACACTGCTTTTAGAAAAGGAAGTATTAAATCTCCTATCTTAGGGAGCAGTGGAGCCAGTTCCTCTGTTACTAAGAGGAAAGGGTCTTTATTCAAGATACTTCCTCACAACCAAGAAAACAGGGGAGTGGTGACCCATATTGGATCTCAGGCACCTAAACAGGCATTTGCTGAAACCAAAATTCAAGATGATCACCTTGACTACAATTCTGCCAACACTAAGGCAAGGGGACTGGTTGGCATCCCTAGATTTAAAGGATGTATACTTCCACATCCCAATAAGACAGTCTCACAGAAAATTCCTCAGGTTCAGACTGCCATCAGGCCACTATCAGTTCAGGGCAATGCCTTTCAGACACACTTCTGCTCCCAGGGTGTTCACAAAATGCTTGCCTGTGGTTGTGGCACACCTGAGGAGACAGGGAGTGGCAGTTTTTCCCTATCTGGATGACTGGCTAGTCATGGGACAGTCCTCCCAGCAGATCAAGCAGTCCCTGGGGTTAACACAGGAACATTTGTAGTCTCTGGGGTTCTTGATAAACCTAAAAAAGTTAGTGCTACAGCCAATTCAGCTCCTGAAGTTCATAGGGGCCGAACTGAATTCAGTGAGAGGAAAGACTTTTCTTCCACAAGAAAAGGCAAACACTTTGGTACAGCTGACAGGTTCCTTCAAGCTTCACAGTATCAGGCCAGCCAGACACTTTCTTCAGTTGTTGGGACACATGGCAGCTTCAACAGTTACAGTGTCAGGAGCAAGGTTTCCGATGAGGGATATTCAATATCACCTCAGGCAACACCGGTACCAGAAAAAAAGATTAATTGTCAAAGCAAGTTCCAGTTATTCAAACTTTTCTGCAAGCTCTTCAGTGGTGGCTGGACATGAAAAATCTCAGGCAGGGAATTCCATTCCTCCAGGAGCAACCCACCATGGTGCTCACCACAGATGCATCCCTCCTAGGCTGGGGGGGCACACCTAGAGGAGCATACTGTTCACGGTACATGGTCCAGACAGGAGTCTCTCCTTCACATCAATCTGCTAGAGCTCAGAGTAGTCTTCCTAGCGCTGCAGGCATTTGCCAGCATGCTTCAGGGAAAGGTGGTCCAGGTCAGAACAGACAACACAACCACAATGTACTACATCAACAAACAAGGAGGCGCAATGTCCACACCCCTGTGCATAGAGGCCATGAACATATGGGCTTTGGCCTATTCTCTGGACATTCTGCTGTCAGCAGTTCACCTACCAGGAAAGGATAATGTGCTGGCAGATGCACTCAGCAGGATAAATCAGGACCATCATGAATGGTCCCTGAACAAACAAGTACTGGAGGTAGTGTTCAAAAGGTGGGGCACCCCAGAGATAGATCTCTTTGCTTCCTCAGACAACTACCAGCTCCCAAAGTATTGCTGCAGACCCCCACTGAGAGGTTCAGTACCACTGGATGCTCTGATTCTGGATTGGACAGGGAAGTTCTTGTATGCCTTTCCCCCATTTCCCTTGTTACTCAGAGTCCTAATCAAGCTCAGTTCCCAGCCAGCCACAATTATACTTATTGCCCCAGACTGGGCAAGGCAGCCATGGTACTCCCTGGTCCTGACACTATCAGTAGCCAAGTCAATCAGCCTCCCCAGGAGGCACAACTTGCTGACTTCATCCCAGGGCAGGATCCTGTACCCAAACCTCCAGTCCCTCAGGCTCAAGGCCTGGCTCTTGAGAACCTAGGGTATGCCAACCTGCATCTTTCAGAAAGTGTTATGGAGGTCCTTAGGGTTTCTAGAAAACCCTCTACCAGGAAGATTTACACTTCCAAATGGAAGAGGTTTTCTATTTGGTGTCAGAATAAGAACTTGGACCATAACCAGGCAGGATAACCTGTGGTCTTGGATTACCTAGCCCATCTTCATTCTCTGGGCCTAAGGCCCTCGACATTGAAGGAGCATCTAGCTGCAGTCTCTACTTACCTGTCAGCAGGTAAGACATCATCTCTGGCCTCCAATTCAGTGTTTAGAAAGTTCTTTAATGGGCTACTACATTTGCACCCCCCTCATAGAACTCCTACTCCAGTGTGGGACTTGAACATTTGCATAGCGCAGCTTATGCAACCTCCCTTTGAGCCCATGTCATCAGCTGATCTCAAGTATGTAATCTGGAAGACTGTGTTCCTAGTTGCCATTACCTCTGCCAGAAGGATCAGTGAGATTCAGGCCTTGTCCATGGAGGCTGACTATGTGGCTTTTCATAGGGACAATGTGGTCCTTAGGACCACCAGTAAATTCCTTCCTAAGGTAGTTTCTGACTTTTACATTAATCAGTCCATCACACTACCAGTCTTCTTTACTGACCATTCCTCCTCAGGTGAGTGTAAACTGCATAGCTTGAATGTTAAAAGAGCTATCAGCTACTACCTAGAGCATACAAAAAGTCACAGAGGGGACAGGACCCAACTTTTTCTGACTTATGGAGAAGTGGGGAAAGGTAAACCTGCCACTAAAAGACCACTAAAAGGTGGATTGTGGCATGTATCCAATTCTGTTATGGTAAACTGGGAAAACAGCCCCCTCAGGGGCTTAGGGCCCACTCCACCAGCGGGACAGCTGCATCAATAGCAGCTTCCTGAGACATCCCTTTGTTGGAAATCTGTAAAGCAGCTACTTGAAAAACAGTTCACACATTTACCAAGCATTACTGCCTGGATACACAGACCAGGAGTGATGCCAGGTTTGGCACAGCAGTTTTGCTGAGCCTGTTTCCTAAATAGATCCTCTGCCCACCACCAAAGACACTACTTAGGTAGTCTGCACTTGTCAGAATACAGTAGGATTTCCTGGAGTTTGAAGAAAACATTACTTACCAAAGTAATCTTGTTTCTTCTAAGGGAATCTTACTGTGTTCTGAGCTCCCACCCTTCATCCCCTGCTAGGACCTACAGGGCACTGTACACTGTCTGCACAACTATTTTGGAAACCTGCGGTTACCTATTAGTCTCTTGAGCATCTGTTGACTTGAGTCTTAGAGATGCCCCTCTTTATTTAAGAGGGTTTTGCCTAAAGGGTATTTCTGGTTAGTTCAGCTTAGATTAGTTAATATTATTAGCTTCTCAATGCTTCATAAGAATCTGATGTTTACAGGAAGTGCAACCAGGGACAGTGATTCGAAAACTGAGCTCGAGCCTAACATTCCACTATTAGGATAGGTTCTATCAACCATTTTGGCTCCGGGGCAGTCCTATGGTGAGAACATACTGAACTTGTCAGAATACAGTAAGATACCCTTAGAAGAAACAAGATTACTATGGTAAGTAATGTTTTCTTCGAGGCCCATTACAGATCAAGTGTTCTGGACTCCATATAGAACATACATCTTTGACTTTAACTCTACACAGCCTGATACCTAAAATAAATGAGTTACTGGCTTGGATGGAAATATACTCCACTGGTTTACTTGTCATTAGTGAATCCTGGCTGAAACCTTCCATTGTGGATCGTGAAATGTATACTGAGATATATGAGATGATCTGTAGGGATCATCTTAAAGAAGGGGGATGGGTTTTGATTTATGTTAGAGAAGGTCAACTGGTAGAGTTAATTATATTGGATCTCTTGTTATTACTTTACACAATCTTTAAATGTCTCTGTATACAGTGAATTCCTGGGAAAACTAAAAAACTGAACATTGGTTGTGCACATAATCCTCCCACTATGCAGGATCAATATTGAGGGTCCTCATTCAAGCAGTTACAGGGAAACAGTCAGCACTAAGAGCCTCATGCCCGAGTCTGGGGCTTGTCCCAATTTGCAATTTGCATGCAAAACCTTTTTTTTTTTTTATCACTGTTTAACAGCAGGCTGATTCTGCTAAATTACAAAATGACATTTTCTGTTACCAGAAATCCCAGATTCCCCTGATGCTGCCATAAGAGTAGGACTGCAGCAATGAGAGATGCCATAGCTTGCAGTTCATGTTTGAGATCATTTAAGTTCAGATCAGATGTTTGCCAAACTCATTGTTTTCCCAAGGCTAAATATAGTCCTCTGTGACTGCACTTAAATCTGGGAGGATAGCGGGAACAGCAAACAAAACATCAGAGCTTTTAAAGATTCTAACATTGCTGCAGCCCTACTTTGATTTCAGCTGCAGGGGATTCTTGGATTTCTGATTACAGAAAATGTCAGCTTGGAGGTCAGCAGAATCAGTCTGATGCAATCTACTATACTGCAGTAAACAATAAGACACTCTACAAACTAAACACAGAGTTTAAAAATGTTTTAAAATTGTTTTCTAAATCAGTCCCTAACATGACTGTCAGAGCATCCACACTGCCTTTTGACAACCGTGCTTGCCTGAGCGAGATCTCAGGCATGATTGTGGCACCAGCGCAAAGCACTGAGGGGTGTCACAATGCATGATGGGATACTCATAATTGGGTGCTGTAGGGGATCAGGATGAAAATTATATCAGCAGAATTGGGAGGGCGCTTGGAGCACAGCTCCTGTGTGTAATGTTTTTTTTTCCATACTGAAGGTGATACTTGCCTTAACCCATATTACAGTATGGCTCACGCTCACACTGTTGTTAGCACACGTTAAGGCAACCGTGTTTGTCTAAATCCCTGTACACACTGGGCTTGTTAAAATGTTTTAAAGCTCTTCAAGCATTTTAACAAGCCCAAACACAGTTCGTGTCCACACTGAACACGGTTTGAGACTGTGTCTAAAAACTGTGTTTAAACTCTGCTAGTGACCTAGTCTTAAAAATAGTTTTAAACACAGTTTCAAACCTAACACAGTTTACCTTGTGGTGTGGACAGGAGATTGTTCTATGTTGCTCTGTTCAGCAACAGTGGATCTGTGCTATAGAGCGAGCTACAGAACCATGCTTGAAACATTACTACTGTTGGTGTAGACGCAGTGTTACCATGTTCATACACAGTACAGGACAGTGTGGACAGACTTCTGTGGTGAGTTTAAAGACTTTTTAAATAATGTTTCTAAAAATGAACCAGCACCGTGTACAAGGCCTAAAATGATTCTAAAGTCTACCTCCCTAGCAGGGTTTTAGAACACAGTTGTAACATAGTTTTAACCTTATTACAGTGTGTTTGAAGGGCTTAAAACAGTTTAAAGCAGTTAAACCATTTTAAATTCCCTAGTCTGTACAGGGCCTAAGTAAAATAAAAATGTTTTTGCACACAAAGTGCAACTTGGGACCAGCCCTACAGGGGCTCTTAGTGCTGACTCTTCCCATTTAAAGGCATTCCATTAGGGGACATCATTGTGCTACTGTAAGTGATTTTCTCTAGTGCAGCTATTAATCAGTACTAGGCAATCCTTCATGAAGCTAATTTACACCAAATCACCTACTAGGATGAATAATAAAACAAATAACCATATCCTTTTGAATTAGGTCATGGTGAGTAGAACTGGTAGGATACAGCTAGCTGGGCAGTTTTCTGACTCAGTAAGTGATCATGGCCCCTTTCTGCTGTATCTGAAGCCAAAACAAAGCAGATAATCACCAAAAATAGTTGAAACACATCATCTTTCTAAATTCAACATCAGATTTTTTTGGGATGATTTGCAAAGGGTGTATTAGTACTATATTGATGCCGCCCCAGATGTTGATTTTGCTCTTGATTTCTTCCTGCAAGAATTAACAGGTTATGGATAATCAAGGTCCATTAATTAAGCAGCGAATTATTAATAAATGGTTAAACCCTCCCTTACAATCATTAATTAATTTAGTTTTTGCTGATCAGGAAAGGAAGTATAAGAAATACTTCTTAGTTTCAGCTTCATCCCTGTGGGGGGTGGGAGGGTGACAAATGCAAGCTGACTGATATTGAAGCAGGCTAAGCTGTTGGTGGTTTTTTAATATTAGTGGATATTTTCTGGGACACTGGGGAAATGCTCTACTCTTTTTGAGAAGTGCCAGGGAGTCTTTAATAACCACATGAAAAACCACCAGAACATGGAGTGTGGACCTCAGTTTAACATCTCATCCAAAAGATGGCACCTCCAACATAAGAGTGCCCCCAAGTGAAATATTGGGGCACCTATATGGTTATTTTTAACCAAAGGATACAAGCCCCCTGCAGAGCTACCAACACCACTCCCTGCAGTACCTGGTGTTCATAGGCGGTGTCCCATCATGCAGTTGAATAGGCCCAACCCTGTGTAAAGCAGCAGTGTATGATAAGAGTGAATATTTTGACCTACACTTTTTTTATCCCAAGACTGCCTCATATCTCCAGTCTTATTTGATACATTCTCCCTCATTTTTATGTTCGCTTGCGTGCATGCGCAAGGAATGTCTTGCAACAGTATGACTTTTGGAGGTGTGAGACCCTCCTACTAAATCCAGTGCTCAGTGTAGCAGGCGTGACCCTACTGGACCAATACATGCTGAGCTGTGTATGACAGCAGTTCGGCTGTGTTGGTCTTCACTTCTAAGAAAAGATCTGCTGCAATCAGCGGTGGTAGCCTGTATGCAGTTTGCATACTGATCAGCCGAATTGCTGTCATGCACAGCTTGACATTAAAAAAACCCTCCGACTTCCTCCTTCTGCTAATGTCCTCCCCCTCCCTTGTTAGTGTTCTCCCCGGCCCGACATTGTGTGCAGATGGGGGTGCCCAATCCCCCTTAGCTCATGCACCCCCAGCACACTGTGTGGCTGACAGAGGTGCCTAATCCCCCACTGACTGCAGCCTGCCCCCAACAAACACCCAGCTGACACGCTGAGAGCCCACCCCAGCATGCTCATGCCTCCCACCCATGCACACTGTATGGCCAGTGGGGTGCCCAATCCCTGCCAGCTCCAGTCCCCCCCAACAAACACATAGGTGGCATGCTGGGAGCCCACCCCAGTGTACCAAAAACATCTTTTTCTTTTTTTTTTAAATCCTGTGAAAGAAGAAAATGGTCCCTCAGTGAGTCCCTGCTCCCCCACCAATCCGCACCCACCGTCTGCACACCCACCTCCCTACACCCCCCCTCACCCCATACTTACCTCTGGAGCATGGTGCAATGATCTTTGGTGGACTGGGAACATGTCTGCACTCTTCAAAGCCGACTGTGAATTGAGGAAATGCCGGTAAGCTGTATGACGGCATAAATAGGGTTTTTCCAACTTAGGTGGATATAGCGGCCATTTTTTGACTTTTGACACCAAATTTACAACATGGGGTGCTTGATACCCCTTCTCATGAATTCAGTCACTGTCATGGTATTATTCGGTCCTGAAAGGTGATTTTGCGGTCACTGCACGGAATCACCTTTTGGGACTAATTAATGAAATGACAGTGTCAGTGTTCATGAGGTGGGCTCTCAAACAGTCTATGTTGCAAATTTGATGAAAAAATTCCAAAAAATTAGTGTATTACAAGCATGCATTGCACTGTTGCCATGCACACTTGTAAGTTCACGAATTTGTAATATTTTCACTCCAGATTTTCAATATAGGCATATTTCCACAACTCCTTATGAACAGTGCAGTTGTTATGTTTCACATCCTGGCCAAAATGTGTTTTCGCTCTTCCAGCACAAAATAGTGTGGTCACTGTGGGAAATCAGTGTTTGGGACAGAGTAAGAAAATCACAGTGACACTGTTCATTAGCAGAGGTCCTAAAATGCTTATGTTGAAAATTTGGTGACAAAAGTCCATAAAATGGCTGTGTTATGAGAGTGCATTGTGCAGTTTCTACACACACTCATAAGTTCATGAATCTGTAATATTCCAGATTTTCAACATAGGCATTTCCCCACATCTCCTTATGAGCAGAACAGCTGTCATTTTGCACATCCTGGCCAAAATGTGTTTCCGCACTTCTGGCATAGAATAGTGCAGTCGCTGTGGGAAATCAGTGTTCGGTACAGAGTAAGAAAATCACAGTGATGCTGTTCATGAGCAGACATCCTAAAACGCTTATGATGAAAATTCAGTGAAAAAATTCCAAAAATGACTGTTTTACTAACATGCGTTGTGCAGTTTTGACGCATACTCATACCTTCGTGAATTTGTAATATTTTCACTCCACATTTTCAACACTTGCATTTTCCCACACCTCCTTACGAACAGTACACCTGTCATTGTTCACATCCTGGCTGAAATGTGTTTTCACACTTCCGGCACAGAATAGCGCAGTTGCTGTGGGACATCGGTGTTCGGTACACAGTAAGAAAATCATAATGACATTGTTCATAACCAAAGGTGACAAAATGCCTATGTTGAAAATTTGGTGAAACAATTCCACTGAATGACTGTGTTACAAGCGTGAGTTGTGCAGTTTCCACGAAGGTTTGTATCCTTCAGCACAACCAAGGCATTAGAGTTCCTAAGACAGACACTTAAGAAGTATGAGGGTGAAATGTTGATCAGGTGCAAGACGAGCTGCAGAGCGGAACTCTGTTGGGATATGGATGCTGAAGGGACATGGATACAACTGGGTGGGAGGGCCTGCATAAATGTCAAATTCCAATGCAAATACCTGCAAACGAACGTTCAGCATTGACAAATGCTTGTTGTACTGTACTTGCTTTTGTGCTTTGTTTTACATTTGAAATAATAAAAGGGGCGTTCCTTTTATTATTGCTCATCTCAGGTTTTTATCAGTATTTTTCTTTGTTTTTGAACACCCATTGTTTAACATTCCTTTTCTTGTGACCCTTGAACTAGCATGCTGCAGACAGTGCTCCATGACTTTACAATAGGTGCACAACAACAGCTGAGAGAAGCAATGAAAATATGGACTGACCCATTTTAAAAAGAGTGTTCCTTTTGTTATTTCAAATATAAAGAAAGGGTTAAAGCAGACTCAAAATGGGAAAAGACGCAGGGATCATACACTACTGGACAGAAGTAATAATTCTAAAATGAAATTAAAAAAAGTATTTCAAAATTGTCCACTGCTTTAACTTTTGACATCTCATGAGATGAGTTTCCAAGGTGGTAAGGCTACAGATGTACAGCATTAAAAAAGGTAATCTAGCTTGGGTGCATTAAAAACATTCCAGATTCAGAGCAAAATCAGATGTGATGCTGGCCTATAGCACTGCACTGTCATTTCTGCTCACTATGCTGGTGAACAAGGCTTGAAAGCATTGCTCAGGTCACAGAGAGACCAATCAAGAGAAGGAGGATTGGTATTCCAGGGTCAGCTCTCCTCATAGAAACAATGGAACACAGAAACTGTTGTCTGGAAAAGGACCATTTGGCCCACCTAATCTGCTTAGACTTTCATTGCCTTTTCTGTCTCCTCAGACCCAGTCTGCCCAGATTTTCACTGCCTAGTCTCTCTCTCCTCAGACCCTACCTGGTGTTCATCAGCCTTCACCCTCCCTGCCTGTTTACCTACTCTCTTATGCCTATCCCATGCATGTTTGAAGCCCCCACTGTTTTCACTCCCTCCACCTCTGCTAGTAGACTGTTGCAGGCACCCACTACTCTTTCAGAGAAGTATTGCTTTCTCACATTCTTCTTAAACTCCCCTCCTTCCACCTTCATTGCATTCTCTGCATTGTGTTGTGTTGGGGAAGGGCCCTCCACAGTGCTCTGACCACTTGATTGGAACCAGCTGTAGCACAACATAAGCCACTTATTCAGAAAGGCATTCCACCAGATGGCTAGTACAACAGTGTGCTATGTGTGAAGGTGAATACTTGTACCATAGCATCCCTAAGGAAGAAAATGGAGGCAAACCCACTGGCAGGCAGGATAACACTAGCACCCTCACATGCCCTGTGCTACTGTCCATAGCACCCGCCCACCAAATGATCCAGGCCAACTGGTGAGGTACAGTAAGTCCCAGAGAAGGAAGATTTCAATGGTCAGAGCTGGGGTGGGGGTGCAGAAGAGGACATACCAAGTGCACAAGGTGAGAAAGGCATGATAGAAAAAGACTGGATGCAATATTGCCAGCTCTAAAATACTGGAACAAAAAAATGAGTTATGGTTGCTTGAACTTAATTATTTTACAAAGCAGCACCTAGAAGATTTTAAATATCCAAAGACATTCTGAGAGACTGTAAGGAACATAACAAACCTGGCTGGTGAAACCGGAATTGATAATACTGTGTTGGCAAAGATGCTTACACAGAACCTGCAATGATAGCAAACTATATTCACCAAACATTTACCCCTCTAGACAAACATGTAACTAATGTTTCTAATCATATGGGATCTATGTCATCTGAGACTGTTACACTAAATAGATTTATATTTTACCTGAAAATTACTACTGTTAAGAAAGTAACCAAACAACTTAAGAATATCAATATTGACAAGGGTCTGGACAGTGATATGCTAGAACCCACATTTTTGAAAATGGCAGCTGCAGTGATGTGGCCCCTAATAAAATCAATAACCTGCTTTTACTACTGGACATGTCTTTCATCTCTGGAAACAGCCAAATGTGAGACTTATTGTCACAGGGGATCTAAAAATCAAGTATAAATTACAGACCGATTTTATTACTATCTTGTTTTGCAAAACTGCAGTGCAAGAAAAAAGTGATCAAGAACAACTAATTAATATATATTGATTATCATGAAATCCATACTTTATCCTCATCAGCATGGTTATAGAAAAATCAGGGCACCATGACAGCCCTGGTGAGGTTTACAATCTGTATTGTGCTATGGACACTGGGATGCTATCTGGTGCAGTGTTTGTGGACCTTACCAAAGAAATCAATTTGGTTAATCATGGACTATTGAACAAACATGTGAAAGAACAAGGACTGTATACTACTTATGTCAAAATCATTTATTTGGACTCTACACATAGAACCAGGCATATACACTTCAATGGCAGGATGGCAGCTTTTCAAATTGTGAAATCCTCCTTCAATAGTATACATTCTTGCAAAAGTGCAGATGTAGCAAATGGCAGACAAACACAGGAGCCACGCAGGCCACCTGATGTGTTCTGTGTTTGCAGAATGTTTTTTCAACCGTAAGTGCAGCCAGGTGTAGTTTACTTGTTTAGCAAAGCTAAACATACTTTTTAATAAAGAACTAACTACATGTTCAGAGGTAAAAGTAACATTCTACTATACCAAATAGCAATCAAAGTGATAAAAAGCTAAACATAACAAAGTTAAAACAATAATCCAGCCCAAGGAAAAAGATTTAAATGTCACAGTCCTTCTCAAAACTCATTGAACTTAATCAGTTAAGAACTATATTCTCATCATTTTTTTCTAGAATTAATCCAATAAATAAGTATGTTTTAAATATTCAAAATCACAAAGGGTACATTATGTGCAACACTGATGAGTGTCTTCTTGTATACTTTCAGATATTGTAACTCATAGTATATATTGTATATTAGTCTATTTTGGAGGTATGTAAAAAATCAAATACAGTCAGTACAAACATTAAATAAGCTTCACCAAATGTATTTATTTATTTATTTATTTAAGCGTTTTTACCAGGAAGGCATACTGAGCAGAGTACCACTCGATTCCAGATGCGCCCTGGGGGTATGGGAGATAGGGATTAAAAAATTACAGAGATATAAAACAGAATTACAGAAACAAATACAACAACAATTACAACAACTGTACAGTTAGTAATGGGGAAGAATACAGAATGTGATGGGGTACAATTTGGCATGCACTCCTACATTTTGTTAGCTTTGAGGAGCAAGAACAGTAATGCACCAGTGATGGGTATCCCATAGAACAGAAAAAATAATAGACCCCTAGCTACTACCTATGGGCCTGAATGCCAGGCAGTGTAAGTGTCAGATTGGGATGAAGGAAGCAACCTTTTGTAGGGGCAGCGATAGAGCCTGTGACATCAAGTAAGGACAGAGCAGCTCAGTAGACAGGCATGGTGCTGGGACCTAACAGAGCTATTTGCATGAGCAAGTGGAGGAGAAGTGCATCTTTAGTAGGGAGTTTAGATGTAGTGGGCTGGAGGTGTGTCTAATGATGCTCGGCAAGGAGTTCCAAATCTTTGGCATATGATATTTAAAGGCAGCCTGGCCAGAGATGGTGGACATGTGCGGGAAATGTAGTAGCTGGGAATCAATGTTCCTGAGTGAGTAGGCTGGTGGTGGGGGGAGCTGCTAGGGCTGCTGCAAAGTAAGGAGGGAGGGTTTGTGCCCCAAATTTAGCTGTGGTCTTAACACAATGTGATAGCCTCTGATCATGAAGGGAAGAAAGGTCTAAGGACCGGTAAAGGACACAGTGATGGGTTGGGGGGGCAGTCAAGGGCGAAAAGACAGAAGGAATGGAAAAGAGGATCAAGTCTGGTTAGGGAGGACTTGGGAGCTGCACTGTAGATCACGTCCCCATAGTCCAGAATTGGGAGGATCATTTTTTGGACAATTTCTGAGCAAATCTGCAGGGGATGCAACTTTTGTGTTGGTATAAAGCACCCAGCATGGGGTGCAGTTTTTTGTGAATAGAATCGACATGCTCCAAGAAATCTAGATGCTGATCTAGCCAGACCCCAAGATATCTGAAGGACTTACAATCCTCCAGAGGAGAGCCATCGAGGGTGTGGAATATAAGGGAGGAGGGGAGTCTAGTGAGTTTTGCCCTTGTGCTGAATATGAGGGAGACGTTTTTCTTGGGATTAAGAAAAAGTTGATTTGAATGGAACCAAAGCTGGACAGTTTCAAAGTCCTGTTGCAGCCTGGTTGCTACTTCAGAAGTGGATGAGCCTGAGGCATACAGTACTGTATCGTCAGCATACAAGTGAATGGATGTATTTGGGCAGACCAGGGGCAGATCATTCAGGAAGATGGAGAACAGTATTGGGTCAAGAATGGAGCCTTGCGGGACTCCTGTGGTGACGGGGGGGGAGGTGGAGAAGCTAATTCGGACCGATTGGGACCTGCCTGCCAGATATGAATTGAACCAACTGGTGGCCAAATCTGTTAGGCCTGCTAGGGAGAGCTTGGACAGTAGCAGGGTGTGGGAGACCGTGTCAAAGGCCTTAGCAAGGTCGATGAAAATGGCTGAGGTAATTTCCCCGAAATGCCACTTCATTTGATTTAATACTAAATGAATGGTGCCAGTTTGATTATCATGCAGACTAGGTCAAACTGTGGCCCCCAAGTTCTCCCTGTGTTCCAAAATACAATCAAAGCCCCCTCCCATTGGTTTCTGAAAATGATTCTGA
Organism: Neoceratodus forsteri; assembly: GCA_016271365.2. Lineage (NCBI taxonomy): Eukaryota > Metazoa > Chordata > Ceratodontiformes > Ceratodontidae > Neoceratodus > Neoceratodus forsteri. The sequence continues at coordinate 658,532,252 of CM057454.1, read as the reverse complement.
CTGTTTACTACCACTTAATCACTTTGTTTAGTATTTCGTAAAGTAGAAGGTCACTTGTACCCTTTAGTATATTATTACTTTGTTATTTAAAGGTATATATGTTATTTATAAGTAAGCTACACCTGTTTTATTGGGTCATCTACATAACAACTAGAGGACATGAATGGAAACTGGAGGGGGGGGAGAGTTTCAGGAGGGATCTAAGGAAATACTACTTCACGGAACAAGTAGTGGAGCCATGTAATAGTCTGCCAGTAGAGGTGGTGGGGCAGAGACTGTGACAAGTTTCAAGCATAGGTGGGACAGAGCTAGAGCACAGCTATGAGACATTAAAGCAAGTATATAGTAATTTAGGGTGTGAGTAACTCCCCCAGGACAATTTCTAGATCCTAAGCATCTCATGGGCAGACTCGATGGACCCTTAATCTCCTTCTGCCATCATTATTCTATGTTTCTGAGGGCACTTACCTTTGAAAAAGTACTTTGGAAGCACAAAAAGCATCATGTGACCTAGGGGTCTCCTGTGTATGTCTACCATTTGCTGCACCTGCACTTTTGGAAGAATTTGTACTAATGTAGGAAGATTTTTCATTTGGAAGTATTGTTGTCCTGCCGCTGAAGTGTGTAGGCCTGGTCCTGAGTGCTGAGTCTGAAGGAACAGTTTTGAGTAAGTTTTTACTTAGGCACCGGGCTCCCTTTTCCTTTCTACGTTTGTCTTCTGAAGTTCAACTTGGGAGACAATGCAGGTCATTCAAAAAGAAAGCTTGGCAGTATGTTAAATAATTTACAACTGCTGTATACCATGGCACACAATGTCAGCAATAGCAAGGGATAAATAGTGACACACAAGAGCACCCAGAAACTTACTGATTTATACCCAAGTATGTTTTGAGATGTTAATCCCATGTGAGCGGCTGATGACCAAGAGTGAGTGTTGGAAGAATTAGCTAGTCCACTGAATGTCTGATGAGCTTTTTCACACTTTAAACTCATGGCAGTGGTTTGGTACAAATTCTTATCAACACATGTAGAAATAAACTGAGTACAAGGAGACAGATACTGAAAAAGACACCAGTGTAGGGCAGGGACCAAGAGGAGTTTATGAGGTCTGGCAGGACATATTGCTGGAGGCATTCACAAAATTAATCAAGTGCATCTTGCAAGATATTGACAAACAACTGGTAAAGGCCACAAACAAGCCCAAAACAAGACAGGAAGCTTTACAGAAACTTAAAAACTCTCAAGACTTGGATTCTCTATGTGAGGGAGGATCAGGAGCTGAATATAGAGAAACAATCCAAATATTAAAATGAGTATGAAGAATAGATTTGAAAGATATCATATAGATTACACCCAGGGACACAAAACTAATAATAAAAAATAAAGGAATAAACAACATAATGATCAGGGTTTGGTAAGGCCCAAGATGATTTAAAGAGAGAGAGAGAATGATATACAATCCACCAGACTACAGAACAGAGCCCACAGAAATCGATCAGGAGACTACAAATTCTGACTCATCTTTTTTAGGAGAGGAGGAGCAACATGGACATCCTGGAGAAGAAGTCTGAGAATCCAGCAAAACTAAAAATATGGAAGCATACCAGAAGAGGTGGCAGACATCAGAGAAAAATTAAGGGGATGGGGACAGGGCAAGGGTAGCTTTTGAAGAGGAGGAGGATGTAAATGTCATTAACATTTCCTCAAGACAATCAATGGAAATTAAACTAATAGTCATGAACAAAGTCCTCCCCCTTAACCATTTTAAAACCAAAAGTGACCTGCCCTACTTTACTAGCGGGCTAAACTTAAAATAACTTTTTTTGCTAAAAGAGAAGATACTACAAGCAAATCTAACTACACACAGATGGATAATATGCATCCTTAATCTAAATCTGATGCAAGAAGATCCATTGTTTTTTTTTAACTTTCTTTATTCAAATTGCCATTAAAAAGTGGACAATCCAATAATACATTAAACATTGTGCATGACAGATTACATGCTTTGAATTACATTGTAAAGTAATACCATACACGTTACCAGCATTTATAGTCTATCAGTTACTGTTGTAATCCCTGAACATATGTCCACCATGATGTATACTGTTTCCTTAAACTTTGGAACAAAGGTCTGTCCTTTCCAGTGTGTTGTCTGCCTCTAAAAACTGTAGTAGTCCATCTAGGAATATAATCTCCATATTACATTCAATGAATACAGTAACTGTGACCACTGTATAGTCACGGAAGAAATACCAGTGAATTAGTGGTAAAGGAGAACACTTAAACTATAACATGTTTGCCAGACAGAATGACACATAACCATAGCTTGCACCATTAATAATACTCTGCTGTCCGAGATAACAGTGATCTACCCTCTACTTCTTCAATCAGATGCTTAAACAGGAGCCACGTCCCCCTGAATTTCTCAGTTTGGAGTCAGAGGTCAGTGGTTATTTTTTCCATTCTGTAAATGAGTTTTATATTTGAGATCCAATCCTTCATCCTGGGACACATTGGTGTCAACCATCTCTGTGTGATAGCCTTCCCTGCAGTGGCTAATAGGCTTGTAGCATACCTAAAAATGTTTTTTGTCTACTATGTACTGATTTTTGTTTTGTAACACTGATGTTGATTTGTCAAAACTATCATTGCCATGTATTTTCACTCTCTGTAATGTTTTGCATTTTGTACTCTCCTAGGTCATGCCTGAAAATAGGCATTTTGTTTGCCTAATGCACCCACCCAGTCAACAAAAACTAAATAACTAATGTTATTTTTTTTTTGCCTGGGGGGAGGGGTCATCCAGGATGAAACTTTCAAAGCTTGGAATTCCTACCATATTTGCCATAGTACCATATTTCTGGCCAAGTACCATCTAAAAGGGCTGAAGCACAGGGCCATCACAAAAAATATGGCATGGTGTTCCTGTCTCCCACACCCCCTCCAGCATCTATCATTGTGCCCTCTAGTATAGTGCTTGTTCTTAGATAGGGCAAGAAAAAATTACTTTCAACCCTCCAATGGAATTCTTTCCAATTATTTAATGCTGATGTGTGGAAAACTCCCTCCCATACTCCCCACCACTCTTTGGGCATCATGGCTAAGCCCACTTCCAATTCCCAGGTTACCTGGTAATAGGGGAGGGTGCTACCTCACTGAGCTGAATGTAGCTTTGAACTAAGTGATAAATACGTGTTTGTTTGTTTTTTATCTGACCTGCCCCCGTGTCACCTAAAATGTATATTGGGAGAAAGGGTCTTTCTGTACATCTGGTAATTTCGAACCTGTCTTGAGAAAGGATGTTACTTGAAGATAGCTAAAGAAGTCTGATCTATGAAGTACAAAATCTGTTTGCATTTCTGCAAACAATTTGATGGTTCCATCAATCACAAACTGAGAGAATCTCATTAGGCTGTGAGCCTTCTGCCTTTGGAAGGTTGTATCTAGACTTGGGGGTCAGAAGCCAAGACATCTGTCCAGCACTGAGCTACAGGATAGTGAATCCTTGATTTGAAGGTTTTTCTTACATTGACCCAATTTGTGTACAACTGTTTCAAGTGGACCAGTTGTGAGAGAAGAAAAAATCCTTATGAGAGAGTCGAGTTTTTGTCCACCATTAACACCAATGTCATTATGTGAAGATATATGGCACAACTTGCAAAGAAAAAATACACTGAGACAAATCTTAATTTGTTGAGAATAGAAAAGGAAGCTGTATATTTCCCAGGTATGTATTTATCAGTGACAATTAAGTTAGCTTATAAAGGCAAATCAGTTTTTATAATGGATATGATAAAACATATAGGAGAAGTGTATACAATTGACCAATCAAAAATGTAATTAGACTTTAGTGATGTGACAAATAGTTTAACAAGCATTTGTCAATGCCAAACATTTGATGCTTGGTAAACAATTTGTGTTTTGCAATTCTGAGAACAAATTTGAAGATACCTGTTTAAGGATTTGCCTTATAGACATGGCATATACCATTGATAGCATATTGGCCAAAATGTCATTTTGCACCAGAAGTGCGAAAACACATCTCATCCAAGATTTTAAAAATGGCATGTCATGTTTATGAGGCGGTGTGGAAAATGGCTATGTTGAAAGGCTGGAGTCAAAATATTGAAAATTAGTGAAGTTGTGAGTGAACGTGCTGAAACAGTGTAATGTTCAGTCATAACCTAGGCATTTTACTGTCTTTGTACACCAAATTTTCTGCATAACCTTCTTATTACCCCACCTAATAAACTCAGTAGGTGAACATTTTCAAATCCCCAACAAAACATCATTCCATATAACCAAAGCGTCATTCCATACCATAAGTACAAAAACACATTTAGGCCAGGATTTAAAAAATGACAGCTGCCATGTTCATGAGGTGCTGTGAAGAAATGGCTATGTTTAAAATTTGGGGTCAAAATACTGAAAATGACCAAAGTTCTAAGCCTGCATTTGTAAATGTCAATGTAGGCTAATAACGTTGTTGTTTTTTTAATATTTTTGCCCCAAATATTCAACATAGCCTTCTTATGATCCCACCTCATGAACAAGTGCAGAGAAAATAATCAACAGCTGCCTGAAAGGTGATTCCCGTGCTATAAAGAAATGGCTATGTTAAAAATTTGGGGTCAAAACATAGAAACATAGAATTTGATAGCAGATAAGGACCACTTGGCCCACCTAGTCTGCCCATTTCCCCACCCAACGGATAAGCTGCAGATCCTAGTTAATCAACAGCCTACTTCCTCCTACCCCCCACTAGAATTGCCTTATGTCTGTCCCATGCATTCTTGAATTCCCCCACTGTATTTGACTCTACGAACTTCTCAGGAAGGCTTTTCAATGTATCCACAACCTTCTCTGTGAAGAAATGCTTCCTCACATTACCTCTGAGCCATCCCCCCTCTATCTTCAAATTGTGACCACTTGTTTTTGCACATCTCTTTTTCTGAAAGATGCTACCCTCTTGGACTTTGTTGATTCCCTTGAGGTATTTGAAAGTTTATATCATGTCCCCCCTCTCCCTCCTTTCCTTGAGGCTATACATCTTTAGTTCCTTTAGTCTTTCTTCATATGTCTTCTGATGCAGACCATGCATCAATTTGGTTGCCCTCCTCTGGACAGCCTCCACCCTGTCTATGTCTTTGCAGAGATGGGGTCTCCAGAACTGTACACAGTACTCCAGATGTGGTCTTACCAACTGGCTGTGCAGAGGGCCAACAACTTCCTGTTTTCTACTGGCGATGCCTCTCCCTATGCATCCCAGTATCCCCCCAGCCCTCCTTACTGCCTTCTCACATTGCTGGCCCACCTTTAGGTCATCTGATATGACAACCCTCAGGTCCCTTTCCATTTTTGTTGTTGTAAGTATCTTACCCCCCATTGTGTACTCTTCCCATGGGTTTTTGTTTTCCAGGTGCATTACTTTGCACTTTTTTGCATTGAATCTAAGCTGCCATACATTTGACCATTCCTCCAACCTTGCCAAGTCCCTTTTCATCCTTCCCCCCCTACCTTGTGTATCAACCCTGTTGCAGATCTTTGTATCATCTGCAAAGAGACATACTTTCCTTTACAGTCCCTCTGCAATGTCACTTATAAAGACATTAAAAAGGACTGGCCCCAGTACTGAACCCTGTGGTACCCCACTAGTAAGTCCCTTTCCTTCACTGTGGATTCCATTTACTATTACCCGCTGTGTCTTGTTGTCCAACCAGTGTTTTACCCAGGCTACCACCCTAGGACCCACTCCCAGGCTGGCTAATTTGTTTATTAATCTTTTGTGCAGGACTGTGTCAAATGCCTTGCTAAAGTCTAGGTAGGCCATGTCCACAGCCCCTCCCTGGTCTACTGCTTTGGTCACCCAGTCAAAGAAATCAATTAGATTTGTCTGACATGACCTTCCCGCTGTGAATCCATGCTGCCTTGGGTCCTGTGCCCCACTGGCCTCTAGGTACTCAACAATTCTTTCCTTCAGAAGTGATTCCATCATTTTCCCTACCACTGAGGTCAGACTGACAGGTCTGTAGTTTTCTGCCTCTGTCTTGCTCCCACTTTTGTGAAGGGGAATCACATCCGCCCTCCTCCAGTCCTCAAGTACCACCCCATCCTCCCATGATTTATTAAAAAGGGTAGTCAGTGGTCTTACTAGTTCTTCCCTTAGTTCTTTTAAAATTCTGGGGTGAATCCCATCAGGCCCCATTGCTTTATCCACCTTCAGTTTTAAGAGTTCTTTCAGAACCCTTTCTTCTGTGAAAGGACTAATATCAACCCCCATCCAGAGTGCTTCTATTGACTGGATTAGGTATTTCTCCTGCTTTTCCATTGTGAATACTGAGCAGAAGTATTCATTCAGTATCCTTGCTTTTTCACTGTCGCTCTCTGCCCAACCACCTTCCTCTTTGTTCAGCCTCAGTATCCCTGCCTTAGTCTTTCTTTGCTCCCTAATGTTCCTATAAAAGGTTTTATCCCCCTTCTTAACCGAGTTGGCTATCTTTTCCTCAGTTTGGGCCTTTTCTATTCTGACTGCCTTACCCGCTTCCTTCTGTTTTAACTGGTACAGTTCTCCATCCCGCTCCTTCTGCGTTTCCTTATACTTCCTGAATGCTATCTTTTTTTCCTTACCTTCCCCACCACTTCTTTTGAGAACCATAGTGTTTTTTTCTTTCATTTTGATTTGTTTATTTGCTTCACACAAAGACTTGTTGCCTCTGTGTTGGCGGTTTTGATGTTTCCCCATTGTTGCTCCACCCCACCTTCTTGCCTGTTTGCTAGTGCTTTTCTGAGGCACTCTCCCATCTTGACAAAATCAGTCCTCCTGAAGTCCAGTACCTTTACTTTTGTGTGTCTTGACTTTACAGCTAAGTTTATCGTGAACCACACTGTTTGGTGGTCGCTTGTTCCCAGATGGCTACCCACTTCAAGATCAGAGATCCTCTCTCCATCCCCATTTGAGAGTACCAGGTCTAAGATTGCTCTATCCCAAGTGGGTTCCAAAACTAGCTGTCTGAGGCATGCCCCCTGTAGGGCATTGAGAATGGCCCTGCTCTTGGATGTGACTGCAACAAAGGTGCTCCAGTTAACATGTGGCATATTCAGGTCCCCCATCAGCAATATATCCCCTTTCTCTGCCATCCGAAGGATGCCTTCTATCATGTCCTTGTCCATTTCCTCCCTCAGACGGGGGTCTGTATACAGCCCTTATGCGGATTGTGGAGCCATTTCCAGTCTCCAGGGTGACCCACAGTGCCTCTTCTCCTCCCTGTTTACCCTTTAGTTCTGTTGCTCTTATCCCTTCCCTTACATAGAGAGCTACTCCTGCTCCTCTTCTTCCCTCCCTGTCCCTCCTATAGATTGTGTACCCTGGTATGTTGACATCCCAGTCGTGGTTCTCTGTGTACCATGTTTCTGTGACTGCCACAACATCCAGGCAACCCTCTTCCATCAAGGCCACCATTTCAGGGAGCTTTTTACCTAGACTGTGGGTGTTGGCACTCATTACCCTCCATTTTTTTTTATGGCTTTATTTCTTTTTGCCCCATCCCTGTCCCTACTGCCTTTGTCTTTTTCTCCATTTACCCCTGCTCTTCTCCCTATCGACTTCTCTATTTTGGTGTTTACCTCACTAATTACCCTGATTTTTGGGGGGGACTAGGATTTCCCTTCTCCTCTTCAGTGCCTCCCCCCTTGGCTAGTTTAAATGCTTGCCACTGAAGCATTTAAACCTATCACCTAGGATCCTAGTTCCCCTCCAGGATAGATGCAGACCATCGCACCTGTATAAGCCTGCATCCCTCCAGGTAGAGCCCCAGTCCCCAATGAAGCCAAATCCCTGAGCTCTGCTCCAGCTTTTCAACCAGTCATTGAATCCCATGGTGAGGAGTGCCCTAGCCTCATCCATGCCATAGACAGGTAGCACTTCCAAGAAAGTTACCGTGTATGCTACTTTGTCTAAGACCCCTCCCCAACTCCACAAACTCCTGTTGCACTGCTCTGATCCCATTCTCAGCCAGGTCATTCATCCCTAGGTGGATAATGACATCCAGCTCCCTCCCCTTACTGCTGCTCCCATGATCCTGAGGATTCATTTCCTGTCCCTTCAAGCCTTGGCACTGGGCAGGCACCTTACATCCCTTTCCCCTCCCTCCCCCAGTTCTACCCCCTAACAACTGAGCCCCCCACCAGGAGTTGTTTCCTTCCCCTGTGGGGTCCTGGGCCACCCTCCTGTGAGTCTCCATTGTGGAGGTTCCCAGCATCCTCCTTGCTCTGCACTGCAGGTGCCTCCACAAAGGAACCATGCTTCGCCAGAGTGGTGAATGAATTGTGGAGAGGCACAGCTGGAGGGATGCACCTATATTCCACCACCCTCACCCTCCCTGAGCCCACCGTGGTCCAACCACTCCTCTTTCTTGGCAACCTCTGAGGTAGTGGCAGTGGTCTGGGAGGTCCCAGGGTGGGGGAGCATGTTTCCCGAATCCTTGCCAGGTCAGCATGGAGATGAACAACCTCCTCCCTCAGACCAGAGAGGTGCCTGCAAATAAGGCAGCAATGCAGTTTCCAGAATGTCTCCTGGAAGACTGCTGTTCCACAGCCAGTGCATTACACCACTCCCCACATGACTGTGTCCCTTCCTGTTACAGATGTTTTTTTGTTTTTTGTTCTTGTTTTAGTGTGTGCAAGCTTGTGAGTGTCTCTACCCCTGTTCAGTGTGCTGTGCCTTTAAGAATATGAACAGGCGTATGTTGTGAGCAGTTTTGAGGAAGTGATGTCAGAGACCCTTCTATAAAGGAAGTTATGTGCCTGGGGTGGGTGGGGTGAGGGGAAGGGTGGGTGGGTGGGAGTAAACCTATGCTGTCCAGAAACAATCACCTACAACTCTTGCCCTCCACCCCAGGGAGTGCCTTACTTCCTTTCAGACACCTATTTCACAAACACTAAGTAACAGGTCTAGTCACATTAAAGTTAAAACTAAGAAAAGTCCACCCCAAAAACAGAATCAATACTAGTTACTTACACAGGTCCAAAAAGTAGTAATTCAGTTCAGTGTAGTCTAGAAAATAACCTCCTTGATTCGAGGAAGCTGTGGCTGCTTTTTCACTCTCCCTGTCTTCAGTTCATGATCTGGCATTAAAGAGTGAAGATATGTCTGTGGTTCAGAGAAGATGACAGCATCAGACCCCCGGTGGGTAAGTAAGGGCCCTGGAGGTGGGTGCTGAGTGGGATGGTTGGGTGGGGGGGTGAATTAATGGTGCAACAGACATTGATGGACAATTTTCTTTTTTACAGGCTTAAAAAAAAGAAAATAAAAAAAAAGAAATGCCCAGGGAAGGGTTTCTTTATTTCAGGTTTCAACACTTGGGGATTGGGCACAGTGTTATGTTTGGGGGATCATGGGTGCTGACTGAGAGGGTCAGGTGGGGATGACAATTACAGGGGCACCAGGAGTGGACAGTGGGGGACTGAGCACCCCCAGTGTCAGCATTACATTGGGGGGTGGTGTGTGCTGAGTGGAAGGGTTGGGTGTGGGTGATAATTACAGGGGAAAAAGCAGTGGACACTGGGGGATTTGGTACCACCAGTGTCAGTGTCAGTGTTATAAATGGTGGGGGGGGTGCAATAGACTGCAATAGACATTGATGGACCACTTTCTTTTTTACAAGCTTTAAAGGGGAAAAAAAGGAAAAAATGCAGAGGGAAGGTTTTCTTTATTTCACATTTCGACATTTGGGGATTGGGCACCCCCAGTGTCAGTGTTATGTTTGGGGGTGGGTGCTGAGTGGGAGGGTTGAGTGGAGGTGACAGTTATGCTAGCAGTGGACACTAGGGGATTGGGCACCCCCAGTGTCAGCATTATCAACTGCAGGGGAGGGGGGCAGTGGCCGCTGCAATAGATATTGATGGACCATTTTCTTTTTCACAGGTATTTTAAAATAAATAAAATAGGAGGCAAGGGGGGTTGAAGTTACGGTGGCAGCTGCAACAGACATAGATGGACCGTTTTCTTTTTTGCAGGGTATTGAAAAAACACAGAGGGAAGGTTTTCTTTATTTTAGGTTTTGACACTGGTGGATTGGGCAGCCCCAGTGTCAGTGTTTTGTTTGTTGGGGGGGGTGCTGAGAGGGAGAGTTGAGTGGGGAGGAGGAGGACAGTTTCCGGTACCAGCAGCAGAAATTGATGGATGGTTTTCTTTACTACAGGCCATATATTTGAAAAGACACTGGGGGATTGGGCACCCTCAGTGTTAGTGTTATTTTAGTTGGGGGGTGTGGCATGGTGGGTACTGAGAGTGAGGGTTGGGTGGGGGAAGAACAGTTATGGGGCACCAGTAACAGACATCAGTGGAAGGTTTTCTTTGTTGATGGAATGTGAGAAATTTCCTTGACTTTGGACACATGCATTAGCATGGATGTTAATGCACATGACAGAGTCGTGGATCCAAACACTGGCTCCTGAGATTGAAAGGTACTTAGCTGTTTGCTGATGTGACTTCATGCAGATCAAAGGACCAACGTCCTTTCTAATTGGAGCAGCTTTGGTCCTTTGAATTACAAGAAATTTCTGCCCACAGAACTGAGAGCTGTGTCACACCACAGTGCGTGGTCATTGGTGTAGACTGCAGAGTCCTGGTATTGTGAACTGCAATGGGCTCGGCAGTGACACCCCTCCCAAATCCCTTTGTACTCATCCCAAAATGTTTCATTGCTTGCACATCAAACATAAAAAGAGGACTGATGCATTTCTAGGATATTTACTGGATCAAAAACTCGTACAAAAAAAGAACTATGAACTGTTTAACAGTAGTTAAGCCAAGGAGGGCTGTCTTTTATATTTTGCCTAAAATCCACAAACACTTGACAGGACCCCCCCCCCCACACACACACACACACACACACATAGAACTCTTATTTCAGGAATAGACACACTTATGCAGCCCTTGTCTAAATTTGTGGATTTCTATGCAAGGGGTCTGGTCAAGAATCTCTGTGTCTTTTTGACGATCTTGGAGAAAGTGACTGACTGGTGACACCAAATGTCACCTTACTTTATATTAATAGTAGGGTTAGATGACATGTCACTGAGATCATCCTACTGAGGCACTTACAGAGATGGCATTATTTTTACTGGTGTGCAGCTCATTTAGTTTTGATGGAAAATATTTCTCAAATAAAAGAGATATGACATGGAGGCATTATTTGCCCCAATTACACCAAACTCTATATAGAGAAATGGGAAAATGAAGTGGTCCATAATTCTTTTATTTCATTTTTATTTTTTATATTGAAGAGGCAGATGAGCTACATAGCTCTTTTTCAAAGGTAACTAGTTATATTCATTAAGAAAGGGTACAAAACAGACATAATTCAATAATAAATACGACGTACAACCGTAAACAATGAATAAATTGAGTAGGCAAAAATTAAGATGGTTAGAAATAACTGAAGTGCAAATTGTCAGTCTTGCACTGGTGGAGAATAGAGCTGAAGGTAGGAGAAGTGGTGAATCCTTTCTTTTCCATAAGACTGAGCTTTGGAGATGCTTCATATATAATATTTTGACAGTGTGTCGGGGGAAGGAAGTTAAAACTAGCTGAATCTGTTTAGTCTCTGAAAACCAGTAATGATAATTTGAAATTCACTATTTTAACGGGTCAGCAGAAAATAAATTACATTGATCTGACTTGATGCCAAAGGGGGTGTGTATTACAGATTTATTTCAGAAAATAACAGACCAGAATATCTTCTTAAAAGCTGGCAGCTGACACACCTCTACACTATCAGAGGCATTCCAAAGGGGCAGTTTACTGAGATCCACAGAAATTGTAGTAAGGAGGACACCTATGTTGTACAGGGTCAGGCAGCAGAATTAGAAGACAAACTAAGAAGTAGATGGTACAGGGAGGAGATTATTATGCAGTCGAGAAGCATGTGAAAGTAAAAAAAATGCAGTGAGATATTAAAGCAGCAGTACTAGTTAGCCAGCAATATATGTCGTCCTATCTTTTTCAGCAGTAATGTATTCCTAATAATCTTAGATTATTCACTTGGGCATTTTAAATTCAATTAGCTATTTTTAAGACCATGTTTAATTACAACTTTTTGTAATTGTTGTGCATCTACAGTAAATATGGCAGCCCCCAGACCTTTTAAAAATCTTTTCCCCAAATATCATACACTAACTGCACACACTGGCCCAGATATTCAAAAGAGTTGAGCCATGCGCAATAGGATTGCGCCTGCGCAAGTCCGAAATTGCACCATTCTGCGATATTCAGCAGGAGGCAGTTGCGTCCCCGAAATCATGCTCAGCAACAGCGTAATGATAATGAAGGCATGCGCAACCGAAGGGGGAGGAATCATGCATAAATGGCACAGTGCGATATTCAATGACTTGCGCCATGCGCAATAGGGGAGCAAGCGGAAGTTGCGCCATAACGGAAATGAGCCAAAATAAAAAGGAGCAAGGGAGAGGCACAAGAACGCTACAGGGAAGCCAAATGAGGCAGAACTCTAGCCAGACAGACAGAGCAGGAGGCACAAACAGAGCAGGCCAGGGAAAGGGCAGTCTGTACAGCCAAGCACAGGGAAGGTGTGGGGAGCCACACAGCACAGAGGCCAGCACAGGCAGGTGTACCCGGTGCGGGGGAAGTAGCAGCCAGGACAGCGGGGGGAATACAGCAACAGCTGCTGGGGGGGTGAACACAAGCCAGGGACATGGCCAGTGCCACCTTCCAAATGGAGGCCGTTATGAGGGGGGTGAGAAGGCGGGTGGCAGGGGGGCGTGGCCGTGGAAGGGCCCTTCGGCAGTATGCCCCCAACAGGCAGTACCGAGCCCGCACCAGCTTTGAGCTGTACACTGATACTGAGATTGTGGGCTGGTACCGCTTGAATAGAGCAATTCTGAGGCGGCTCTGTGAGCTGTGCAGTGATGTGATGCAGGCACCCACATGACAGAGCCATGCCCTCTCAGTGGAGACTAAGGTAACAGCCTGCATGTACTTGCTCACCATGGGTACCTTCCAGAGACCAACTGGGGACACTGCAGGCATAACCCAATCAGCCACGTCACGCCACCTCACCCAGTTCCTCAGCGCACTGCTGCCACATGCTGCCAAGTACATCCATTTCCCCAGCACAGTAGCAGAGCACACAACAAACATACAGGAGTTCCACAGGGTAGCACATATGCCTGGTGTGCTAGGAGCAATAGACTGCACCCATGTGGCCATACGCACACCACCTGGCCCTGAGGGGGCCGCATACATAAATCATAAGGGCTATGCCAGCATCAACTGCCAGGTGGTGTGTGATGCCAGGGGGCACATAATCAATGTCTGTGCCACGCACCCTGGGGGAGCACATGATTCATTCATCTGGCACCAGTCAGCACTGTGCCACAGATTCGAGAGTGGGGACATCCCCACTGGACACCTACTGGGTGAGTATGCAAACCACATGGACAATCATAGGGCCTGGGTGGGCATGGCCAGAGGTGGCATGGGTAGTGGCCTACATACATAGATACATAGATACATAGATACATAGACAGTGTCGGCAGATAAGGGCCTATGGCCCACCTAGTCTGCCCATTTGAGCTTGTAAGTTCAGTTTGTTTTCCTAGAAGTCTATTTCCCCTTACCCCTGACCTCTAGAATTCCTTTATGTCTATCCCATGCATTCTTAAATCCGTGATTGTTTCAGCCCCACCACTTCCTCTGGCAGGGTGTTCCACTTGTCCACCACCCGTTCTGTGAAGAATTCTTTCTCATGTTTCCTCTGAATCGTCCTCCCTCAACTTCATCCCATGCCTCTAGTCCTGAAACATCTTTTTCGCTTAAAAATAGTGTTTTCCTGCACCCTGTTCCTCCCTGTAAGATACTTGTATGTCTCTATCATATCCCCTCTCCCTCCTCTCCTCCAGGAGTACATGTTCAGTTCCTTCAACCTGTCTTCATAGGATTTGTGATGCAACCATGCACCATCTTTGTTGCCCTCCTCTGAACCTTCTCTACCCTGTCTATGTCCTTACGTAGGTATGGTCTCCAGAACTGTACACTGTACTCCAGGTGGGGCCTCACTAGTGTCTTGTATAGCGGAATTATGACCTCCCTTTTCCTGCTGGTGATGCCCTGCCTATACATCCCAGCATCCTATTTGCTTTACCTGATGCCTTGTCACACTGTTTCCCTACCTTGAGGTCATCAGAGATGACAACCCCAAGATCCCTTTCCTGCTTGGTGCATGCTATATCCTCACCCCCAACTGATATATTGTGCCAGGGTTTTGTGCCCCATATGCATTATCTTGCACTTCTTTGCATTGAATTTCAACTGCCAAACCCTTGACCATTCTTCAAGTTTCTGCAGGTCCCTTCTCATTCTGTCTACACCCTCTGGTGTGTCTACTCTGTTACAGAGCTTTGTGTCATCAGCGAACAGTGAAATTCTGCCTTCTATATCCTGTGCAATGTCACTGATGAAGATGTTGAATAGGACCGGTCCCAGCACTGATCCCTGTGGTACCCCACTGGTCACTCTTCCCTCTGTGGAGTGACAGCCATTTACCACCACCCTCTGTGTCCTGCCACCCAGCCAGTTACCTACCCACCACACTACTGTCCTGCCCACACCCATATTCCCCAGTTTGTGTAATAGTCTTCTATGTGGCACAGTGTCAAGGCCTTGCTGAAGTCCAGATAGGCCATGTCCACTGCCCTCCTGATCCACCTCCCTAGTCACCCAGTCAAAAATTCAATGAGGTTGGTCTGACATGACCTCCCCTGGTGAAACCATGCTGCCTTGGGTCCTGTAGTCCATTGACAACCAGATGTTCCACCAATCTCTCCTTCAGTAGTGCTTCCATGATCTTTCCCACTACCGAGGTGAGGCTGACTGGTCTGTAGTTCCTGCTTCCTCTTTGTTCCCACTTTTGTATAAGGGGACTACATCTGCTGTCCTCCAGTCTTTGGGTACCTCCCTGTTTCCAGTGATTGGTTGAACAGGATAGCCAGAGGTTCAGCCACCACCTCTCTTAGTTCTTTAAGGACCCTGGGTGCACCCCATCTGGCCCCATTGCTTGTCAACTCTTATTACTTCCAGTTCCTTCAGGACCCTTTCTGTAAAGGGACTTGTGTCCATTTCTGCACCATTCTCACCCCTTGTACTCCTTCAGACCCATTACCCCTCTTCCTAGTAAAGACTGAGCAGAAATACCTGTTCAATATGTCAGCTTTACTGTTGTCATCCTCCACGCTGCTCCCATCCTCCCCTTCAGTCTAACTATCCCTCCTTTGTCCTTCTTTTTTCACTTATGTACCTGTAAAGGTTTTGTCCCTTTAACCACTGATTTTGCAATGTGTTCTTCTGTCTGAGCTTTGGCTTCCCTTACTGACTTCCCTGCCTCCCTTTGTTTCTCCTGGTACTTCTCCCTATCCCCTTCTGCCTGTGTCTTTTTGTATTGCCTGAATGCAGTCTTTTGGCTTTCACTTTCTTTGCTACCTCTTTGGAAAACCATAATGGTCTCCTCTTTCTTTTCCTCTTGCTAACCTGCTTAATGCATAATTCTGTTGCTCTTATAATCCCATTTTAAATACTGCCCACTGTTCCTCAATCCCTGATTCCTGTCCCATTCCCTTAATGCCTCTTTCAAGCATCTCCCATTTTCCCAAAGTCTGCCCCCTAAAATCCAGGATACGTGTTTTGTGTGGTTTGGTTCTGCTCTTTCTGTGATTTCAAACCACAATGACTGGTGGTCACTGTTACCCAGGTGCTCCCCCACTGTTACCCCCATCACACTGTCCCTGTTTGTGAGCACAAGGTCCAGTATTGCCTTCTGCCGAGTTGGTTCCATGACCAGTTGCTTGAGGAAGGCACCCTGAAGGGAGTCCAGGATAAATCTGCTCCTAGTTGATGCTGCTGCTGGGATGCTCCAGTCCACATCTGGTATATTGAAGTCTCCAACCAGTACTACCTTACCCTTGTCAGCCATCCTTTGGATGGCTAGCATCAGCTCCCTATCTGTTTCTTCCTCCTGGGCTGGTGGTCTATAGACCACACCTGTGCGGATGGCTGGCCCCATTTTCCTTTCCAGCTTAACCCACAGTATCTCTCCCCCATTTTGTTCCTCCTGATCTGTGTGGCCCTTATGTCATTTTTCACATACAGTGCCTCCTCCTCCCTTCCTGCCTGCTCTGTCTCTTCTGAATATGTTGTAGCCAGGTATGGCCATCTCCCAGTCATGGTTATCATTACACCAGGTTTCAGTGATGGCCACAATGTCCAGGTCTGACTGTACCATGACAGCCTCCAGATCTTCCATCTTGTTGCTAAGGCTCCTGGCATTTGGGCAGGGCGCAGGGCGATGCTGATCGCAAAACTAACCTCCACCCTCTACACACAGGTGACAGTGGATACCCACTCCATCCCTGGCTGCTCACACCATACCCGGTGACCAGCGATCCCGCCAGCAATGCTACAATGAGGCACATGCCACCACACATAATGTCATTGAGTGGTGTTCGGGATGCTGAAGGCAGCGTTCCATTGCCTGGACACCTCTGGCGGTGCCCTACAGTACAACCCCTCAAAGGCCTGCAGGCTATTCCTGGCCTGTTGCATCCTGCACAACATGGCCAACGAATGTGGGATAGCCATACAGGTCAAAGAGGGGGACAGCGATGGGGACGATGGGGATGCCGGTGATGATGGTGATGGGCAGCCCCTTGGCCGACGGGACCCCCGACTGCTCCGGCTGGCACAGCTGCACTGGGACACCATCATGGAGGAGCACTTCAGCCAATCCAGGTAAGTCATGGGGCCATGCGCAACCACCAGTGGCTAAGGCACAACCCACAAACACGCATGGACACACACCAGGGGGTGCATGCCATCAAGGGAAGTGGCAGGGCACAGAAGCACACACAACCAGGGATGGGTGAGGATTAACATGCCACATGGATGGACACACACACACGCTCACACACAACGCAACAAACATGCACAGAGAACAGGAGGCACACTGACCCAGAACGCACACCTTAGCAACACACATGTCCACAGGCCACCACAGCCACTGCCTGTCCATGTGCGTGTGTCAGATGCTGAGCACCATTGCACACTGGTGTACAGCACAATGCAGGCATCATCATGCACTCACAACTGTGGACAGCACCCGGGAGGGTGTGTAGGTGGACTGTGTGTCCGCGTGCAGGGCCGGGTACCCACCCGTGCACTGCCCACTGAAACACACAATGCACACAGGGCAGGACCAGACAGTAGCCGCTTCTGGGAGACAGGTCAGTCACATGACACAGTGCCACAGCCACCATGGATGCATGGGCGGCCCCGCTGAGACCTGCCAGCACTGACAGGCTGACCACTGGCCTCATGGGGTGGCACCGATGGTCCCCCAGGGGTTCCACTGAGTGAACACGATCATGCTCGCACAGGGGTCTGCAGCACACCGAACATGCCTGCACCAGGAGTGCTCAGGATGCCCACAGCTGAACCCAGCGTCAAAATGGGGGGTGGAGAGTGCACAGCATGGTGTCCATGATGCATGGGCACCTGACTGTGTGCCCATTGTGGACATGACAGCAATGAATGCCTGTGCATGCCTGTCAATGGCAGCGGTCACATCCTCCTGCAAACAGTCCACCCCTGCCAGGATCAGTGCGGTGTCCCTGCTGCGACTCTCCTCTGCCCGCTCCAGAGCCACATGCAGTGCATCCACGGATGTCGCAAGCTGCATCTGCTGCTGGACCGATGCTTGCAGTAGGCAGGTGTGCTCATCCAAGAGGTCATCAGCCTCCTCGGCATCCTGTCCCTCTGGGTGTGCATGGCCCTGATGATCAGCACCCCTTGAGGGTGGGTGTTGTGCACTAGAACCAGGTCTGGGCATGTCCACAGGTGGTGCACAGACGCCGCTGCTGAACCCTGTACCCCCAATCCCATTGGGCGACTGCTGATGCTGCCCCTCCAGCTGCCGCTCCCCAGGGCTCAGTGGTGCCTCCGCAGTGGCCGCAACAGTCTCACTGTCTTGAACAGACACCAGTGCTGCCCCACTGGTGCTGACAGGCATAGTCTGGGACTGTGCTGACATGCAGGCCTCCACGATGGCACCACCCACAGCTATGGGCGCGAATTGCCCTGCTGTGTGGCCATCCCATGGCACACACGTGTCACTGCCCATGACGGTCATGTCATCATCACTGGTGATGGACTCTGCACCGGCCAAAGTCACAGCATGCTGGCATCCATGGATGCAAGCACGCTGGGATACAGGCAGGGCTTCCTCCACACTTGTTACAACAACATCAGTGTGGACAGCCAGGCGGCCCCACTGTCGCAGTGATCCACGTATACTTGTGAAGGTGGATGGTCCCTCCTCCAACTCCAGCTGACTGTCCGCAGTGGACAGACCCACCACCGCTAACCCATGCAGATGCTCAGGATCTGTAAGGGAAAGCAAAGTCACGTTAGTGCGTGTGACCTACCTTGCCCCCCCATAGACAGACCATGACTTACCATGCAGTGATGGGCCACCACCCATCTGGAAGCCACCACCCGGAACACCCTCAATGGCACTGCGCTGCATGCTTCCAGCAAGCCTCTCCTCCTGTGGGGTCAGCTGTACCACCTCCGGCTGTCCCCCACCTGTTGCAGCACATGCTGCCCTGATGGCAGCCACCTTCTCCTTTATCATCCTCCTGTCCATGCCCAATTTTTTTCTTACACTCCTACATGGAGCGCTGGTGGCTGCCATGCAGGTTCACAGCACGTGCCACCTCCTCCCATGCAGCAGCAAGGGCTTGAGGTGTTCCCCGCCGTCCACTGAGAAGTGGCTCCTGATCCAGGTAGGCCTCAAACAGGGCCTCGGTCTCGGCCCTTGTAAAGTTAGGCCTCCTCCTCCTCCCACCACTGTGTTCCTCCTCTCCAACAACCTGCTCGGTCATTATGTAGCCTGTAAGAATGGCAATTGTTACCTGTGACTGTGCAGTCCCATGCATGTCCCTGAATCCACAGTCCACACTCCCAAACAGCATGCAACTCATCAATAGACTACAGTAACCGACTATGGCCACTGCAGCACATTGTCGCACTTTTATAGCGCAATCCATGCAAATGAGACGAGGAGCAACTTTAAGTAGATGCAAATTGCAGTGTTGCACCATTGAATAGCTGATTAGATGATTTGCATATGACGGCTCAATATCGCGCTGTTGCACTTTGCACAATTGTGTTGAACATGCTGAGCCAATGGCACAGTTCTGTGAAATGCGTAGTACACCTCACTGCGCATGCCCGGGTTGCTGATGCAGGCATCTGCTGCACTGATGACATGCTGTGCATGGTAGGGAATGCAGGGCATGGCCACCATTGTGCCAGTGGTGCTATAGAGATGGTCACTACATGGCGCTGTGGCACTGGGTCATCATAGGTGCAATGGCCCAACTGCTCGGTAGTCCACTATGGCGCTGGCACACAGGCAGCCAATTGTGCTACACACATTGTCTTCCAGTGGCGCTGTGCGTGGCCATGCGCCAGAGACCCTTGACCCTGTGCCCGACCTTTGCCCCCTAGGCACCATGCGTCAGGCATGGGTGCACCTCTATCGCGCTGTTTGGTAACAGCGTTTGGTAACAGTGTGATAGGGAATGGCAGTGCTGTACCGTGCAGCATCTGCACATGGGGAGACGTGCTGCAGAGAGCGCCATATTGCCTACTATAACTGGAAGGATGGCACGCAGACGGGCAGTGCAGTGGTCTGCCATTGAGTTGGCAAATCTGGTGGCAATTGTGGAGCCACACCATGGGCCTCTCTTCGGGGAGGCGCCCCTGGACAGGGCCAGGACCCAGGTGTGGCAGGAGGTGGCCACTGCCCTGGAGGAGGCCACCAGATGGGGGAGGAGCACAGAGCAGTGCAGGCACCGCTATGGGGACCTGCGGAGGAGGGAGCCGGAGCTACTGGCATGACTGCAGGCACGTGCCAGGAGGGGCACGGTGTCACATCCAGGTAGGGGTTCTGTCAACACACTTTCATTGTCCATATGGGTAACAGTTTTGTACGTGTCCATCACATAGGGGAGGGACTGTCTGGGGTTGGCTGTGGCGGTGTTCACAGGGTGTGGGGTGGGTGGGTCTGGCTGGGTGGGAGGGCACACACCTTGGGGCAGGGGGACTTTGTTTTGGGATTGTACTGATGTTCTTCTCTCCTTGTTTTCCCCACAGGCCCGGACGAATGCCGCCGGTTGAGAGAGGAGCGGTGGAGGAAGGAGGACGGTGCAGCCAGGTGGGGCGAGGGCCATCACTGCCCACCTGACTGGCCCGATGAGGGTGAGTGCCATACATCCATGATTACTATTGCATGCTGTGTGACAGGGTGGGCAGCGGGGCATGGCTACCATTCATCGACACCACTGCCATGCACGCAACTTGTTACAGTCAACACTGTCCAGTGGCAATGCATGTCTGGGAGTGAATCAATGGTGGTCCATGCGTGCACCAGCTGCATGGTTGTGCCACTGCCTTTGCACCACATAGCCATGTCACTAAACGGCTATGGTGGTGCTGTGCATGACTTGGCCGGTGGGTGTGTGCAGCATTCCGCATGGCTGTATGCGCATGGGTGGGCAGGTTCTGTGGATGTGATCACTGCGAGTGGTCACACACCATCACAGTGGTATGTCCCATGGCTGTATGCCATGCACAGTGGGTGGGCTGTATGGGGTTGTGCATTCACACCTATTGACTGTGCTCCCTTGTCCTAGGTACCCGCCATCTATGGGACATCAGGGAGGCTGTGAGAGAACTGCTACTGCTGGCCCGGGAATCACTGGAAATCCTCAGGTGGTTGGATAGCACCGGGGTACTGAGGAGGCACAGAGGCCAGAGGAGTCACAGCACAGAACCGCGCTCCCGCTAGGGATCTCTCAGTCCCTGAATTCCCCTACCCCTCTGGACCCACCCTCACACCCCTCCTTTCCCATCCCATTTGTTCACCCCTACCTCCTACCCATCCCCACCTTGTTTGTGGCCCCCCCAACCTTGTATATAGTTTTTGTAATTTTGTAAATAGTTGAATTTTATATTGGTGCAATACATTTGATTTTGATATGAATACTGTGGTGGTCTCTGATTTGCAGTGGGCTATAGGTGCTCAGCTGCAGTGGTGTGCATGGCGTCAGGTGTGGTGCAGTCATGGGTATGTGTGTGTGTCCGTGTGGAGGTGACTATGGTGTGAGGGTAGCTATCAGTCAGTGTCTGTGGTGTGTGTGTTGTGCCCTGTTCACTGGATGACTGTGTGCAGTGGTCCATGACACGTGCTCTGTGTCCGTGGTGCACCCATCAACCCGTCCATGGCCTGTGCAGCTGATACACATGCATGTCTGTGACCTGCACGGTCCACTGGCATGTCAGTGGTGGCAGTCCCTGCAAGGCGGCCACTGTACCCGTCACTTTGCTGGGTTGCCCCTGTCACTGGTGTGGTACATGCCTGGCTCGGGTGGCACTGTGGGCACCACAGTCGTTGTCCCACCTCCATGCTGTGCCTTGTGTGTGTTGCAGGGGATGTGCCCCACTGTCTGTGACTTGTGCTCCGGGTGACTGCTGGTGGTGTATGGGTCCACACTGCCTGCGCAGGGTGGCTGGCACTCCAGTGCCATGGAGGACTGTGGGTTGTGTGTACACAGCTTACATGGGCCCATAATGAGGGCTTGGTTGCCCCACCACTGCGTCCCTGTGTTGGTGTGCCCTTGGGTATGGGTGGGTGTCTGTCCATACACTGTGTGGCATCCGGTGTGGTGCATGCTTCCATGCACCACTGTGGGTGGCTGTGCTGGCTGTTGTGGCCAGTGGTGGGTCAGGGTGTGTCACTGGACTACTGTGCAGGGTGCTGTACCACTGGTGGTGCTGTCAAAGGCACATCCTGTCCCGTGTGGGGTACCTCTTGTGCCGACGCATGGTTGGTCTCTCAGCAGTACCTCAGGGGGACTGTGCATGGTGGCACTGTGTCTGCCATTGTTGCATTGCTGTGTGCTGCCACCCGCTGATGGGTGCTTGTGGTGGGGCTGGCTTGCATGGTTCTGTGGTGCACAGGGTTGCATTGTCACAGTGGGGGTGGTGGCATGCATGGGGTTTCCTGCAGTGGTGGTCACTGCTCATGGGGGGGTGTCTGTGGGTCACAGTGCAGGGTGTGCTCTACACTTGGGGGATGGTGTGGCACGGGGTGGTCTGCCCTCCTTGTGTGCCAGTCACAGCTTGCCGGTAGGTGTGATGGGGCACCATGGCCCGGCTATGGGTTGTTTGCTTGTCTCCATGGGCCAGTGGTTATTCCAGCACTCCCCCAGTTGTGCAGTGCTTGGGGTGTGGGGGGACGATGTCTGTTTTGCTGTGTGTTTCTGTGCCCATCTCTAGCATGGGTGGTGGGCCCCTACCTCGCTGGTTGCGCAGTTACATTGCTCTGCTGCTGGGGGGCTCCCTGGTTGCGCTATGGCGCCTCTGGACTGCTCAACTGAACATCCCTTGTTGCGCTATGGCGCATCAGATCTGCTCAGCTTCCCCTCCCTAGTTGAGCTATGGCACAGGTGGTGTGATATTCAGTCGTCGGCTGTAGGCGCAATTTGGCCTGCACCGTATGTGAATATCGCGTTTCTTGCGCATGGGCGCAATAGACTTGCACTTGCTCCTGCTATTGCATACTTTTTGGGCGCAGTTTGAATATCTGGGCCACTGTATTTTCAATGCAGATATGTAAGGCTGTTGCCAGGAAATTTTTCTGATGGCCAACAGCACCGCAACACCCATCTGCTTACATCCATGATGGTGGAACTGGAAAAGGAATAATAATGTTTAATAAATTCTGAATCCTCTATTTTGCTACAGGAATGAAATCAAGCAAAAAATAAAATCAGATACGGTATATTGATGTTTACATTTGTCTTAACTGCCAACCAAAGGATTTACATTTTGGTTAACTAGTACTGCTGCTTCAAATTGTAGATAATAAACAGTGGCAAAGGTAGAAAGAGGGAATTTTGTGACTACTTTTTCACCTTGATCAAGTGAGGTGCAGGAGATTTTGTGTAAAAACTGACCCATTGAGAGAGTTGATTCAGTACTAAAGGAGTTATCAAAAGTGTCCCACAGAATGATAATTAATAGGGGGAGGAATTTAAAGGATGACTTGGGCATTGTGTACTACCTCCAGACCCTAATGAGATACTGGAATGGTTTCCACCTTACTAAATGGGTGAAAAAGATGTGGTATGTGTAAGTGCTGTAAAGTAATGCGGAACACTAAAACATTCAGTAACCCTAAAACAGGAAAGGAGAATGATATTAAGGGCCTCATTACAAGCGCTACTGAAATGGTTGTTTATTTAACAACTTATAACTAGAGTATGTGGGAAAAACAGTGCACCACCTATGCCTTAGGGTTGGGAAACATATGAGAGTATCCAAAATGGGGACATGGATAATGTTTTGATACATACTGCCACCACAGACAAAATGTTATAGCCACATGTTATTAAACTAAGGGGATAGAACAGGTACAAAAATGGGGGGGACAGGACTTTAATTGTATTCTGAAGCAGAGGGAGAACTGAACTTTTGGATTTTTACCGGGGCACTGTTTGCCCTGGTCTGCATGACAGGATTGAATTGGCCCATCTCACTTAGCATTTATATAAATGAAGTGAAATTCGGTGTTGCTTTTTTACAGACCTCCAGAATGGATCAAGATACACGTAATGAGATATAATGTCAAGAAGTAGTTATAAGACATGCTCTGGTTTTGCACTTAATGTGCCTTTTGTGAATTCAAATAGTTAAAGCATATTCGTTCACTAGATTCTTTCTTAAAAAATCATGAGAATATATTTCATAAATGATTAAGTTCTGTGAATTTTTAGAATGACTGTGACTGATTTTAATCTTTTTTATGTTATTATTGGTTAAACATTTTTATTACTAGCAACTTACCACTTTATTTGGTATTTGGCAAAGTAGAAGGTCACTTCTGCCCCGAGTATGTTATTACTTTTTATTGAAAGGTATGTCTACTTTTAAGAACTTGCTATATCTTATCTACAGCTGGGGGCACTTGCCACTTACTTTTGAAAAAGTACTTTGCAAGCGTGGAATGCTTCAGGTGAGCTACTGGTTCCTTTGTTTGCCTGTCATTTGCTGCACTGCACTTTTAGAAGAATTTGAATTAATAAAGGAACATGTTACATTTTTAAGTCTTGTGGTGCTGCAGTTGAAGTGCGCATGCCTGGTCCTGAGTGATGAGTATGAAAGAATGGTTTTGTATAAGTATTTACTTAGGCACCAGAGTCCCTGGAGTGGTTCCACATCTTTGTTTGCTACTGATGCCCTAGTTTGGTTTGGTAGCTATCTGAATAATCATGCACAAGCAGCAAAGTTAAGCAGTGTTGTGCCTTCTTCCTGCTCAGTGAAGTATGTGGTCCCCAGGGCTCTATCCAGGGTTCCCAATTATTCTCACTGTTCATCAATTGTATGCTGACTTGCTGTGCTAACTCAGGCGTTTTACTTCATGCGGATAATGCTGTCATTTAAGCTTGTTCTAAGGACAGCTCTAGTTTAAATGTTTAAATGAGGATTTGGATTTGGAAAGTATGCAGACATGGCTGCTGATAAATGGACTTCTACCGAACAAAAAGGAAACCAACACCATCCTGCTTGGTACTTAACCAAAGATACTCAGAACACAATGGGCTAATTTATAACCATATTTGAGGGGCATGCATGTCCACACAAGGCGTATACTGGCCCTAACCCATGTTAGGCCATGCTGAAGGCTTTAGTGTCCCTGAAAATGGACATTTCAGAATTGACCTCTGATGATCAATGGGCCAGAGTCACCAAAACCAAAATTTCACCAACCCTCTCCATTGTGTCTCCCCCATATGTAATTCTTTTTAAAATGTTGTAAATCCCTGGTGTCCAGCAGAATTTGCTTCAACCCCTGGTCTTCTAGTGATCGCAGATGGCGTCACCCACCATGCATGTAAACACCCCACCCATGACCATAGCACACTTATGCCACATGTCTGCTTCCACTATAGCCTGCTTACCACAAAATGTGCTTCTGCATAAAATTATATTGTTCCATATATGGCCCAACACATATGTTAACTATACTGAAATAGGCCTCTGTTTGGCATAGTTTGAATATATGAAATTGTGAGAAAATATGCATATATAATGGTTAAATGTATTTATTTTGTAGAGAAACGTGTGTAAGAACATAAGAACGTAAGAATGGTCTTAGCAGATGTGGACCATTTGATCCATCTAGTCTGCCCAAGGTGGCTACCCCCTCTCCTTTAATTGTTCCAGCCAAGCTGTCTACACTGTCTGTCCCACGCTACTTTAAATTCTTACTGTTTTAGCTGCCACCACCTGTGCTGGCAGGCTGTTCCATGGCTCTATCACCCTCTCCATGAAAAAGTACTTTCTGTAGTTGCTCCTGAACTTGCCTCCCACAGACCAAGTTGTGCCCCCTTGTCCAAGTTCCCTTGTTTTCTTGGAAGAGGCTCTCTGTCTTGTTTATTCTCTTGATGTATTTGAATGTTTCTATCATGTCACCTCTGTTTCTTCTCTGTTCTAGTAAGTACAACTTCAGTTCCTTGAGCCTAGTTTCATATGTCTTATGGTGTAGCCCCTGCACCATTTTAGTGGCCCTTGTCTGCACCATCTCTAATCTGTCTTTGTCCTTTTTCAGGTGTGGCCTCCAGAACTGGACACAGTACTCCAAGTGTGGCCTCACCAAGGATCTGTACAGTGGCATGATTACCTCTTGCTTTCTGCTTTTAATGCCCCTACCTATGCATCCTAGGATGCCACTTGCTCTCTGTGTTGCTTTTTCACACTGTTTTGTGACTTTTAAGTCATTGGTGATGAGCACAACCAGGTCCCTTTCCATCTCTGTTACCTCCAATTGGTGCCCAACCAATGTGTCCTTTACTTTTGGGTTTCGCTTTCCTAGGTGTATGACCTTGCATTTCTTGGCATTAAACTTTAACTGCCATAGTTTTGACTACTCCTCTAGTTTTCTGAGAGCAGCCACCATGCATGTGGCCCCCTCCTGTGTGTCCACCCTGTTGCAGAGCTTTGTATCATCTGCAAACAGGCATACCTTTCCCTCCAGTTCCTATGCAATATCACTGATGAATATGTTGAAGAGTATTGGACCCAGCACTGACCACTGTGGCATGCCACTGGTCACCTCCCCTTCCTGTGACATAGCCCCATTTACCAAGACTCTCTGTTTTCTATTCTGTACCCAATTCCTAACCTAGTTGACTATCTTGTGCCTTAACCCTGAGTGCTCCAGCTTATTATCCAGCCTCCTGTGGGGGACAGTGTCAAAGGTTTTACTGAAGTCTAGGTACACTATGTCCACCAAGCTACCCTGGTCCATTGGTTTGGTAACCCAGTCAAAGAACTGTGTCATGTTTGTCTGACACGATCTTCCTGCTGTGAAACCATGTTGCCTGAGGTCTAGTTTTCTATTTTTCCTCAGGTGCTGTATTCCACTATTCTCTCCTTTAGTAGTGCTTCCATCATTTTTCCCACTGTTGAGGATAGGCTGACTGGACAATAGTTCCCAGTAACCTACTTAATTCCTCCCTTGTGCAGGGGCACCAATGTTGCTGTTCTTCAGTCCTGAGGTACTGTGCCACTCTCCAGTGATCTACTGAATAATTCTGCCAGTGGTGCTGCAGTTTTTTCCCTTAGTTCCTTCAACATCCTTGGGTAAATTCCATCCAGCCCCATTACTTTATCAACTCTAAATTTGTTTAGCTCTTCTGGGAATGTTTCCCTTGTGAAGGGGCTTGTGTCTGCCTCCTTGTTATTGTGTTCCATCTGCTTTGGTGGAGGACCTTTTTCACTGTCCTCTGTTGTGAAAATGAAGCAGAAGAACTTGTTTAACACCTCTGCTTCATAATTGTCATCCTCTGCCATCTGTCCATCTTGTGCTATTAGTCTGATTATTCCCCCCTTACTCTTCCTTTTTTATCCCATGTTCCTATAGAAGGGGTTATCTCCCTTCATAACTCCCTCTGCCATTTTTTCCCCTGTTTGTCCTTTGGCCATTTGAATTGCTCTTCCTGCCTCCCTGATCTTGTTCCTGTAGTTGTCAATGTTGGCTTCCTTCTGTGATACCTTGAATTGCTTAAAGGCCCTCATCTTATCCCTTATTATTGCTGCTAAGTCTCTGGTGAACCACAGCAGTTACATAGAAACATAGAATTTGATGGCTGATAAGGACCGCTTGGCCCACCCAGTCTGCCCATTTCCCTACCTGATGGATAAACTGCAGATCCTAGTTAACCAGCAGCCTACGTCTTCCTACCCCCACCCCCTAGAATTGCCTTATGACTGTCCCCTGCATGCTTGAATTCCACCACTGTTTGTGACTCCACAACCTCCACTGAAAGGCCATTCCATACATCCACCACCCTCTCTGTGAAAAAATTCTTCCTTAAATTACCTCTGAGCCGCCCCCCTTCTATCTTCAAATTGTGCCCCCTTGTTCTTGCACACCTCTTTTTTTGAAAGATGCTACCCTCTTGGACTTTGTTGATTCCCTTGAGGTACTTGAAAGTTTCTATCATGCCCCCCTCCTTTCCTCGAGGCTATACATATTAAGCTCTTAAGTCTCTCTTCATATGTCTTCCGGTGCAGACCCTGCACCATATTAGTTGCCCTCCTCTGGACAGCTTCCATCCTGTCTATGTCTTTGTGAAGATTGGGTCTCTAGAACTGCACGCAGTACTCCAGATGGGGTCTCACTAACTGTCTGTACAGAGGGATAATAACTTCCTGTTTTCTACTGGTGACGCCTCTCCCTATGCATCCCAGTATCCCCCCAGCCCTCTTTGCTGCCCTCTTACATTGCTTGCCCACCTTTAGGTCATCAGATATGACTACCCCCAGGTCCCTTTCCATTTTTGTTGTTGTTAGTATCTCACCCCCCATTGTGTACTCTTCCCCTGGGTTTTTGTTTCCCAGGTGCATTACCTTGCACTTCTTAGCATTGAATCTAAGCTGCCATACATTTGACCATTCCTCTAACCTTGCCAAGTCCCTTCTCATCCTTTCCACTAGACCTTGTGCATCAACTCTGTTGCAGATCTTTGTGTCATCTGCAAAGAGACATACTTTTCCTTCCAGTCCCTCTGCAATGTCACTTATAAAGACATTGAAGAGGACTGATCTAATCTGAACCCTCACCCACACTACTAACCCCACTCTTTTTCAGAGTGGACTCCATTTACTATTACTCTCTGTGTCCTATTCTCTAGCCAATTCTTTACCCAGGCTGTCATCTTGGGACCCACTCCAAGGCTGGTTAACTTGTATATTAATCTTTTTGTGGGACTGTGTCAAATGCCTTGCTAAAGTCTAGGTAGGCCATGTCCACAGCCCCTCCTGATCAACTACTTTGGTCACCCAGTCAAAGAAATCTATCAGATTTGTCTGGCATGACCTTCCACTGTGAATCCATGCTGCCTTGGGTCCTGTGCCCTCTGACCTCTAGATATTTAACAATTCTTTCTTCAGAAGTGATTCCATCATTTTCCCTACCACTGAGGTTAAACTAACAGGTCTGTAGTTTCCTGCTTCTGCCTTGCTCCCACTTTGTGAAGGGAATCACATCTGCTCCCTCCTCCAGTCCTGGGGTACCACCCCATCCTCCCATGATTTGTTAAAGAGTTTAGTCAGTGGTGTCACTAGTTCTACCCTTAGTTCTTTTAGAATTCTGGGATGAATCCCATCAGGCCCCATTGCTTTGTCCACCTTCAGTTTTAAGAGTTCTTTCAGAACCCTTTCTTCTGTAAATGGGCTGGTATCAACTTCTGTATCCAGAGTGTTTCTACTGTTTGTTTTAGGTACCTCCCCCTCTTCCTTTGTAAATACTGAGCAAAATATTTGTTTAGTATCTCTGCCTTTCACAGTCACCCTCTGCCCACCCTCCCTCCCTTTATTAAAACTCACTATCCCTCTCTTGGTCTTCCTTCGCTCCCTGATGTACCTATAAAAGGTTTTATCCCCCTTCTTAACTGAGTTGGCTATCTTTTCCTCGGTTTGGGCCTTTGCTGTTCTGACTGCCTTCCCAGCTTCCTTTTGCTTTAACTGATACAGTTCTCAGTCCTGTTCCTTCTGTGATTTCTTGTACTTCCTGAATGCTTTCTTTTTCTCTTGAACCTTCACTGCCACGTCCTTTGAGAACCATAGTGGTTTCTTACCTCATTTCGTTTTGTTTATTTGCTTTACACAAAGGCTTGATACCTCTGTGATGGCAGTTTTATTATTCCCATTGTTCTTCCACCCTCCTTCCTGCCCATTTGCTAGTGCATTCCTTAGGCACTCACCCATTTGACAAAGTCAGCCTCCTAAAATCCAGTACCTTTGTCTTTGTATGCTTGACTCTATTGCTGTGTTTATTTGAACCATACTGTTCGATGGTCGCTAGTTCCCAGATGGCTACCCACTTCTACATCTGTGATCTCTCTTCATCTCCATTTGAGAGAACCAGGTCTAGATTGCTCCCTCTCGAGTGGGCCCAATACTAGTTGTCTAAGGCATGCCCCTGTAGGGCATCTAGAATAACCCCACTCTTAAAAGTGGCTGCTGCAACTGCACTCCAGTTAACATCTGGCATATTCAGATCACCCATCAGCAATATCTCCCCTTTTCTGCCATTCTAAGTATACTTTCTAGCATTTCCTTGTCCGTTTCCTCCCCTGAGAGAAGTCTGTATCTAACCCTGTGCGTATTAGTGGTGCCATTGCGGTCTCCAAATTTACCCACAGTGCTTCTTCTCCTCCCGTTTACCCTTTTGTTCTGTTGCTTTGATTTCTTCCTTATGTAAAGAGCTACTCCTCCTCCTCCTCTTTACCCTCCCTGTCCCTCCTGTACATAGTGTATCCTGGTATGTTTACATCCCAGTCATGGTTTTGTGTGTACCATGTTTCTGTGACTGCCACGATATCCAGATGTTCCTCCTCCATCAAGGCCACTAATTCAGGAAGCTTGTTACTCAGACTGCGGGCATTGGTACTCATTGCTCTCCATTTTTTGATGGCTTTATCTTCTGTTGCAGCATCCCCCACTGATCTTTCTACCTTGGTCTTTTTCTCATTTAGTACCCTGTTTTGTAGGGGGAGGCCAGGATTTTCCTGCTGCTTATCAGTGCCTTAGCCAGTCAAAAATCATAAATAAATATGACTACACAATGATTTCAAATGTTCAGGTGGGTGTAAACCTAGGGACCAGTGTCCACAGGTCAGTCTGGCTATCAGTTTCCTCCTTCTTTTTGATTTACTAATTTGACATGTACATTGTTCAGTAACTGTTGCTATGGCCTTCTTAAAATGCTCCCAGTCATATTCCACATCCCTGTGCTTCCCCTAGCTAGTAATGATTTGAATCTTGATCTCATCTCTGGAAAGTTTGCCCTATGAAAATCCAGGATCTTGATTTTTGTGTGACATGTTTCTTCTGCCTTGTTGATTGATAGCCAGACTGACCTGTGGTCACTGGTCCCTAGGTTTACACCCACCTGAACATTTGAAATCATTGTGTAGTCATATTTATTTATGATTTTTGACCGGCTAATGCCCACTGAGCTGTGATAGCCTGCTTCCAGGTGGGCCTGTGTGGGTTGCATACACCTCTTTTGATAAGGGGTATGTTGGCCAGCATAAAAAGTCCTCTCCTCTTACAGTGCATGCACTGGGATCTTAAAATGCCACTTTCACAGCCACCACAGTTGAGCAGAAACCAACCTCGGTTGCACATTTTTTATTCTATTAACTGGAAAAGTGACCTGGTGAGAAAACATCTTTCAGCAGCATAACCTGGGTAATTTCATCCAAATCACAGTATAACAGTAGTGCAGCACCCCTAGTGCTACACTACAGTATCAGCATTGGTCAGATAGCCAAACTCTCTAGTGAGGGACTCATATCCATGACATTCCAATCTTCTGGCCCCACCCAGGCAGATTGAAGTTCAGAATGAATACTGAAGAACGTTCATGAATGCTCCATGAACACCCATCACCACTTTTAACTTATTGTTTTTCAGCTCAGTACATGAAACAAGTTAAAGAACTGTTCATCATACTGTACATGCTAAGATTTGGTTGACGAAATATGGGACACTGGCCCTCAAACTGAGCAACAGGTCCTCAAACATGAAGGTGCAACCTGTAAACACACTGGAAGCCAGTATTTTTATTGGTGCAAAATCTAATTTCAAGTCTGCATTGTAGAATATTATGATTTCCTGCTGTAAAGCCTGAATTAACAGTACCTTTCCATTGTGAGCAGCAACTTTTCAAGTGTGATGAATGTGAGACAGAACAATTTACATGGGTAAAATTAGAGATGCCCCTCATAATTTGAAGCAGAAAGTTGCCAAAATTATAATGAAGCATAATGAACCAAGAAACAATCTATTTGCATGACTAGTTTACATGCTACAATACATTTCTTCCCACTTTAAGAGGTACAGTATAAATAATTACAAAATCAGAAGTATGAACATACAAACTTATAACAAAGCCAGCAGAATAAAGCCATTTGGTCTATTAAGTCTGCTCATCTTGTAGGGTCCTCAACATCAGCTACTGACCCTGCCCCCCCTACCCAATCATCCCTTCCCCTCTGTCTATCCCTCCAATCCTTATTTTCCCCTTAACTCTATCCCAGCCTCACCTGAAGCTGTCTACCATTTTCAATGAAACCACCTCCTCAAGAAGCCCATTCCAACCCACCACCACCCTCTCCATTAGAGGTGCGCAAGGTTAGATAACTTTGCTTTGTGGATTAATATGCTAATTTGTGGCAATTCACAAATTTAATCTGCTCTGCAGAGTTCCATTTTGCAGTATAGGGCTAACGTCTAAGATGGCGATTTTGGTAACTTCACTGGTGAAGTTGGGTGAAGTTAGGTGAGGTTGGGCCCACAGGTGATGTTTGCAATGTGCCAAGGGACTGGAGGTGACATGGTACTGAAATGAGCTGTATGTCATGTGTTTAGTGTATTCTTATGAAGAGTAAGTTGGAAAGAAGACTGTCCCTGCTTATCTGTGCCTAAAAACCTAAAAGTACTCAAAAAATGGAATATTTTCAACCAGATTGCTCAGAAAAAATATTTAGAGTGCCTTGTACAGCTAGATTACCACTGTTTGTTCATAGATTTGTAGATTTATTTACTGTAGTTGAAAGTAGCGGCATTGTTTTGTCTAGTGAAGCAGTGCCGTGTGGGGAAAGGGAGGCGTTTCAGCTAGTAAGCAACGCAGCCTTCTGAGCACTAGTCTGATTTGTTTTTCTCAGTCTTTCTTGTTAATAACTTTTGTCTGTGATCTGTCATTTTATTTCAGTAGCACAGTTTTGTATGGCTAAGTGAATTATTTGTCAGTCTGTTTCTATATTGATTGTGGTTATTTTGCTTAGTTCTTGAAGTGACAGTACTACTCACAGTAACTTCTTTTCAATTGCCCCCTCTGTCATGTGTGTCTTGTTAAGCCCTGTCATGCTAAAAAAATAGCAGAACAAAACTCTTTTTTGGATGATCTTACTGTAGCTACTGTTAGCTCAGTAAACTGTTCTGTTCAGATTTAGATCACACTGCTAATCCCTCTGGTGAGGTGATGACTGCTGCTGCTGGTATTAAGTTTTACTGCAGCGTTTTTTTCCCTTGCAATATTAAAAATCTAAGTATATAAAATTACTGGAAAGAGAAGCTAGAGTAAAGGGAAAGTTGCCATCGACGCAATCAAGAAGTACATAGGATCTGTGAAGAAAAATGTTGCACCTAAAAAATTACTTTTGTAAGGGCGCCAGTGTGGGTAGTAGCAGCAAAGCAGTAGTTGGTGGAAGTGGTGGTGGCATTCATGTTGCCAAACTATTCCCTGCCACAGCTGTGGCATCCATTTCTGTGTATGCTGGGACAGGTGGCGACAAGAGGATCAGTCTGAGAGGTAGCAAAATCTCTGGCTCAAGAAATGTGGTCAATTAGAAGGTTGCTAGTGTCCCTGTGACTGGTTGTGGTGGCACTGAGCCTGATCTGGATGATAGGTTCCCAGTATGAATATGTCAACCAGTGGCCAAACAGCTGATAGTTCCTATCTGTGCATTACAGCACACTGGGCATGGGTACCTGGGATAGTATCTGACTCTGCTCGTGGAGAAAAAATGTACTAAGCCCAACTGCAGTGATAGCAATCCTTGGGGTATTTGCCAGCACATCATGCTGGCAATGAAGAGTATGTAACTGGATCACATACAGGGTCAGAAACTGTTAGAATTGCTCCTGACTGAGATTGATGAGTGGATGCAGCCTGTGGTAGTACCAAAAGGGGATGGGTTTGGGACAGGGTCTTCAGGCCGCTATGTGGAGGGGACAGGGGACTGCTGACCCTGAGACGTTTGTGTATCAGTAGCTTTATTTTGACCAAACTTTGTCTTGGTGTATCCCAAGAGCGAAGTTACAGTTTAAGTTAACAGGGTTGCATTTTGAATTATCCACCATTATGAAAGCAAGGGATTTCTGGTCACCAAAAATCATTGCTGGTTTGTGTCCATGAAAGTCCATTAGAGTTCACTGGAGGAGTTTCATGAACCTTTATAGACCTTCATGATCAGGGACGGTTACCCTTTAAAATATAGTTTTGGCTATATATTGGGAACTATATTATTTTTCCATATGGTCTTTTCTTCTAGCATGAACAGCAGGGTGAGGGGAAACAACCCATCTTAAATAAGGTCTGCTGGCACAGTCTGCTTGAGAAAGGAGATGCTGCAGTTCCTAAGGCCTTACAGGTACCAGAATCTAAAGTAATAAACTGAGGGAAGATCATTCTACCTGAAGAAACAATCTGAATCCTAGTGGTATCTTTTAAAGTAGCATTGTACAATCTCATCAGCTGACACTCTGCATGCTATTCTCAAAGAAAAGGCCAACTGAAGAACATTTCTCCTACTAACTAAACAAGACATAATGCACGATAAGGAGTGATCTGCATTTGATTATAGAAAAATTATACAATGCAAACAATGTTCAAACAATATAAATTGCTGATTATACCTATCAGTTTATTATAATTATAAATTATAAAATGGGTAAGAGAAACCAAGACCTATGGTTTATTTGAAGCAGTCACATGATCATTCATTATTCTAGCGTAACAACACAAGTCAGAAATACTTAACTTTCCTAACTTCATTATTTAGTTTTTAAAATAAAAATCAAGGGACCATTTCATAATCACAATAAGGCTCTCCAGGGTGTATGTAATTGTGGGATAACAGCTCTTCACAAAGTCATCCATTATCCCACAATACTGCATACCCTGTCATGCATTATTATGTAATCTACTTTATAATAAAAAGGAAATTTAAAACAATCTTCCTCAGAAAAAGAACTGGACACCCTCTTTAGTTTTTCTGGGTTTTTTTTGCACCAACCTGCCCTTGTGACTCAGCCCCAGCCTCACAGGACCCAACCATCTCCCTGGAGAAACCACAGACCACCGGTCCACCCAAGCTTACCCTCCAAGGTGGGGCCATCGAGGTGACCCCCTCCCATGGAAATATGTCCAGATTACCAGAAGCATCATCCCTATAGGCAGGGCTCCCTAGGCTTACCCCCCCCAGTAGTGCTGTGGGGGTAAGCCACCTGATGGTATACTTGCTCCAGTTGGGATCAGGTGTTGCAGGGGGCACAGCAGTACTGGGAGTCAGGCATCAACTATGGGATGGGCAGCACTTTTTGCATGCTAATCCCTGGGAGATGTGACGTGCAATGAGGTAAGGTGCACTAGTGTGACACCTCCCCATGAACCAGGCACTGGTTGCAGTGGATCCCCCAGCATCCGCTAGGGAACTGTATTGCACCAGACATGCAACCCCCCTTCCCCAGAGAAAGAGAGCCATCACTCAGATGCTCAATCCTTCTCCCCTCTGGCTGGTCCTCCAGTTCTGTCAGTGTAACAAGCAGATGCCTTGCTGCTATGCTAACAGGCCAGAGGCCCCTTTACTTTTTTAAATGTTGCATGTGAGTCCCACTTATGGATGCAAAAGGTTCTTACATCCAAGCAAATTCACAGGGCTGATCATTTTTAAGTTCTTACATGTAAGCAAATCCTCAGGGCTGATCATTATTAATTGTTATTATAGCAGTTTTATCATTCAGAATGTGATATAAAATAAATAATTTTTAGCTGTTTTTAATTTAAAAACCACTTGCACTGTGTTGACCTCATGGTGCTGTAACAGTGTACTGTGTTGCCACCTTGAGGACTGGGGACCACGAGTGATGCACAGACTCCCATGGAGGCCAGCTGGGGGTCTGAGTTTGTTACAGAAGTGAAGTACTCATCTTCCAGGCAGGGAGGGAGCTCATTGGCCACTCAGACTTTATGTATCTAATGGAAGCTGACCAAGTCATGGCATCAGTTTCAGCTGTAAAGGCAGCCCCTCACCAGAAGGGGGCAGCCATAGTAACCCCATTATTAGGGTTGGGAACAATGAGAACCAAGGGGGGTGGTGATATTTCAGAAACAGCTTTTGGCTATTACAGTGCAGATCTATGTAAAGCAGAAGATATCATTTGGACAGTAAGTCCACAAACTTCATCTTAGCAGGTTTCTGTGCAGTGGAATGGTACTATGGAGTCAGACTGTGGCACAGTATTTGGAAGAGGAGAGAATTGGAAAAAGGGATGAAATATCCTAAAGAAATTAAAAATAAGGAGAGATCACGTGATGCAGGATTACGAGTAGCAGCTCTCCATATGTCTCCCGCTCGCTCTGTGTCTTAATTTAATTAAACCTTGCTACGTTTACTTCAACTTTCAGTAAAACAAGCGTATTTCTAGAGTAGAACAGCTCTACAATACATTTCTGCAGTTTGCTGATTTAATATGGATGCAGAGATGAGGCAGGCACTGCCGAAACGCACGCCTCCTACAACGCCAGAAAAGCCCAGTAAAAAAACAAGGCCACAGGCTACCTCAGATGAACGTACCTCTCCAATGCCAGACCAGAATGTCCTAACTGTAAAATGTTTTTTACTGGAATTTAAACTGTTTCGGGAGGAACTCCGCTCACTAAATGCGGAATTTAAGTCTATGTCAACAGCAATGGAAAATGTCTCGACGAAAGCAAGCGACAATGAAGTACGTATTATGTCTCTAGAAAAACACCTAGAGAGAACAGATCCAGAATTGGTGCAGATTAGACAGAAGATGGCTTGGCTTGAATCTAAAGGAGAAGATTTGGAGGGGCGCAGTAGGCGCAACAATATTGTCCTCAGAGGTCTACCTGAGAAAGAAGAGGGAGAGGATACAGTTCCCTTTGTGCAAAAATTAGTTGCTAAGCTGGTGGGTTCCTCTCCGTATGGAGATTCTTACTCGATTGAAAGAGCTCACCGCTCTCTGTGACCTATTCCTAAAGAAGGTGCTCCCCCCAGACCTTTAATTGCCCACTTCCTGAATTTCTTAGAAAAGCAGAATTTTATGGCTAAGATTCGGAGCCTGGATCAAGTTAAATGGGAGAAGCTCAACTATGAGTGACTCAAGATCTTCCAGTTTCAGTTAGGCAATGCAGAGCCTTATTTCATCCCCTTGTGAATAAGCTTATCCCGGCAGGGATAAAGTTTAAGATGCTCTACCCCTCAAAGTTTCAAGTCTTGATAGAAGGTGCCTGGACCAGCTTGGAAGACCCGAAGATCACGGAAACCACACTGAGAGCCGCATTCCCGAATTTGTTCAAGGATCACTGACTTAAGAGGAATTTAAAACATGTCTTTTTCTGTGAAGATATTATTAGCTGTTGAGCTGTTAGAGGTTTTTTGAGTGCTTGTAAAT
The DNA here is from genome assembly GCA_016271365.2 of Neoceratodus forsteri. Taxonomy (NCBI): domain Eukaryota; kingdom Metazoa; phylum Chordata; order Ceratodontiformes; family Ceratodontidae; genus Neoceratodus; species Neoceratodus forsteri. The sequence continues at coordinate 658,495,345 of CM057454.1, read as the reverse complement.
GGTTTGTTTCAGTTCAGTAATGGACCTGAAGTGGAGAGGAGATAAGATTGGCTAGTGACTTTCCCAATAAAAGTTTTACAAGGCTAATTTGTATATTTTATTAACTGGCTGTATGAAGACGGACTCCTAGCATTGTTAACGCTTATAGGGGATTTTTTGTTGTTGTTGTTGTTCAGTAGTATTGCAAAGCAGAGGACTAGGCAATTTAATTTTCAGGATTTAAGTCTTAGTCTGCAAAAATCCAGGATTGATTTTGTTAAATAGTTATACCTATTATGGACACATGGGGTTGCCCCTACATAAGAAAATTGTGTTTGCTCCTAAAACTGTTTAAATCTGTCCGTGCTTAATCTGATCATATATCTGGCTGCATGAAGGCGGACTCCTAGCGATGTAAATGCTCACAGGGGATTTTTTCTGTTTAGTTGTACTGCAGAGTAGGGGACTAAGCAATTTAAGTTTTCAGGATTTAAGTTCTAGGCTGTCAAAATCCAGGATTGACTTCGTTAAGGAGTTATACTTATTATGGACACATGTGGTCGCCCCTACATGGAAATTTATGTTTGTTCCTAAAACTGTCTTAACTTGTTTGTGATTAAACTGTCCACATATCTGGTAATGTTTAGACTTAAAAAGAATCATGGCAGATTATAGATAAAATAAGCTTTGTTTCCCTAATTGGTAGAAGATATTATAATTCTTATTATTTTACGCTTAGTTGCTATAGCGTTCTAAGGTTAGGATCTAGTGTTAAAGTAGTTCAAATTTTGGTAAGAGCACAAGTGAGTTGGGGGGGGAGTGACGATTGTTATTTCTGTTGATCACGTACCTGGAGACTGTTAGGGTGGTGGGAGGTGGGGTACTTGTTTTTTTTTTTTGTTCTTTAGTATAATCAAAGTTGAACAAAAATGTGTGTTTCAAGGATTTAGTCCACAGTTTTTGGGTTATGCTTTGTTTTTTATAATGGGATTAAAAGTGAGAGTATTGGGGGGCAGGGTGGGTGACCACGGCTTGATGTCATTAATGATGGGTGGCTGTTCTTGCATACTGATTTATATTTCTTGGAAACAGGTAGTATCAGATGGTGAGTAATATAAAATTGCTTACATGGAATGTTAGGGGCACAAGGAAAAAAGTTAAACGCTATCAGATATTGAAGCATGTTAATTGTTTAAGAGGGGTAGTCATTTTTCTACAAGAAACTCATTTATTAGTTTCAGAGGGCTTGCTTCTTAAAAGGCAAGTTATAAGGCAAGTGTTCAATGCAGGGGACAGTACTCAAAGTAGAGGGGTAGCCGTACTATTGTCCCGTAATGTACCCTTTACTTGTGAGCTCTGTATACAAGATCCAGTAGGTAGATATTTAATTTTGAAGGGTTTATTGGACCACACAGACGTGGTGTTACGCTGTATATATGGTCCTAATACTGATTCTCCGGCTTTCTTCTCTAAATTACTTATGGACCTACTTCCCTATGCTTCCTTTCCTCTGATTATAGGAGGGGATTGGAATTTGCCCTTCACTCCTGATCAGGATAGGTCAGGAATTAAAAGATCTGGTCTTTCCCCAGCACGAATAACTCTCTGGGACCTATCTGACCAGTTGGGATTGATTGATCCCTGGAGGGTGTTACATCCCTCTTTGAAGGAATATACATTCTGCTCAGCTGTCCATGGAACCTCTACTAGAATCAATTATTTCTTACTTAGTCATAGTTTTTTACCCGGGCTTATTGATAGTGCCATAGAACCGGGAGTTATCCCAGATCATGCAGTAGTTTGGTGCTCACTAAATTTGACCCCAACGTTCCCAAGGAAACCAGTTGGAAGATGAACAATCAATTATTGCATGAAGAGGGAGTTATTAAGGATATTTCGAAGCTGATTGACCAATATACTGAATTTAATCTTGGCTCGACAGGCAGAATCGATCTGGAATGGTGTGCCTTGAAGTGCGTTATACATGGGGAAATGATTAAAATAGCTTCCTATAAGAAAAAAGCTAAACAACAAAAAGCCCTTACTCTATTAAAACAGATTCATCAATTGAAAAGGGGTTATCACCTTCCATACCAGAAGATGATAGAATCAAATTAATGGGCTTAAGGGCCTAATATAGCTCCCTTCTATTTGGCAAAGCTGAGTATGCTATAATGCGCACTAAAATTAATTATGTGGATCAAGGGGAAAAATCTGGCAAGCTGTTGGCTCTACAGTTGAAATCTCAGGAAGCCTCCAGAATTAATAAAGGTATTCGATCCAGGCAGGATAACAAGATACAGGTAAACCCTAAAAGAATAGCCCAGGAGTTTGTTACTTACTACTAAGACCTCTACGGCCCGATGTCTAATCCTCCCGAGAAACAAAATCTGGATAGTTATTTGGATGCCCTCCCATTGCCACAATTATTGGAAGAACAGAAATTAGGGTTAGTAGTTCCTATAACTGAGGCAGAAGTGAAAAACATAGTGGGATCTCTTCCTTCTGATAAAGCTCCAGGGCCTGATGGGTTTTCTCCCAATTTTTACAAATCCGTCAAAAAGCAGTTAACTCCCTGGTTAAATCAGTTGTATAAGTGGTTCCTGGAGGGAAAAGAAATGGATGACAGTTTTCTAGAAGCCCATGTCATTGTTTTACATAAATCGGGTAGGGATCCAGAAATGGTCACTAACTATAGACCTATCTCCCTATTAAATTATGATATGAAAATTATAGCCAAACTGTTAGCAAATAGATTGGTGGTGGTTTTACCCTCCATAATCCATTTGGATCAGGTAGGCTTCATGAAAGGTAGGAGTTCCTAGGATCATTTGAGGAAACTAGCACATATTTTCCCCATGTATAGGGACTCGGAGGTTCCAGCTGGGTTGTTGTCCCTAGACGCGGAGAAAGATTTTGATAGAGTAAACTGGGATTTCCTATTCTCCACAATGGGCAAATTTGGGATCCCAATGGTATTTATTGATTGGGTTGTCATTTTTTACAGGAATCCCAAGGCCCGTATTTACTGTAATGGAGTTTTTTCACAGAGATTCCTTCTCCATTTGGGAATGCATCAAGAGTGTCCACTATCTCCACTCCTTTTTAATATCTATTTAGAACCTTTACTCCTTAAACTTTTGGGTTCCTCCTTGATCCCCAGAATCTCTATGTATGGTTTTGATTTAAAACTGTCTGCATCTGCAGATGATATTTTGTTACATTCCATTAATCCTGTTGTGGCATTTAAGGCCACTCTGCAAATTAATTTAGAATTTGGTTCTTATTCTAATTATAAAATTAATTTGGACAAGAACATGGTTTTTCCCTTAAATTACAGATTATTGAAAACTAACATTTCACACTTGGGATTTCAGTGGACCCCTAAAGGCTTGAAAAACTTAACTTTGATGATACCCTTCATGTTATTTAGCAAGATTGTTCTAGATGGTTACCCCTCTCTATTTCTCTTTGGGGCGCATCAATATAGTTAAAATGAATATCCTGCCTAGGATATTCTACCTGTTGAATATGCTTAATGTCTGGCTACCCTTGTTGGTTCAGGAAAGTCCTCTCTATTATTTCTTCCTTTATCTGGGCTGCTAAACCCCCGAGAAGAGCTTATTTAAAATTGACAGCAACCAAGACCAAGGGTGGTTTGAGACTGCCACATATTGGGGGCTATTATTGGGCCAGTCAGATGTCTAAATATATGAAGTGGATGTCCAGTGAAGAAATGCTATCCCAACAGCCATATGGACCACAATGGTTAATACTGGAGAAGAGAATGTCAGCTATGGAGCATTTATCCATATCAACAATACTATACCACACAGTTAAAAACTTACCACTATGTATTTCCCATTCTCCTATAGGGATTTCGATAAGAGCCCGTACTCAGCTATGTGTATTTTTAAAACATAAACATACACAAGATTGGAACCATCCTTTGATGGTTAATCCGAATTTTAAAATAGGTGGCAGAAAGATTCCTAAATCATGGATTCCCCAGTTTCAGAACATAAAGATTAAGGATTTTCTAGACCCATTGGGGAAACTTATTCCTGTCTCTACTGTTGTTAATAATTACTCCCTAGGTTCAGGACAGATTTTCAAGATGTTCCAAATACCTCATTTATTAGGCCGACTCAATAGACAACTTTTCACAGAGGACAAGTTCTATGATTTTTTCAACTCCATGGTGGAAGCAGTACATCTTTCTCATGCAATTGCCTGGGTGTATGGTTCCTTTTTAGATTTTTCTCCTACCAATCAGGAGAATGCCCCCAAATACTGGGCTGGTCAATTCCTACACCCTAACATTAACTGGAATAAGATTTGGGAGGAGACTTAGATTTATATATCCCAAGATAGATTGTGTCTTACACAATTTAAATTGTTACATAATTTGTATTGGACGCCCCTAAAACTTTTCAAGGTTGGTAAGACCCCTACTCTGATCTGTAACAGATGTAATCAGGGAGAAGGTTATCTCAGGCATATTTTTTGGGACTACCCCCTGTCCAGATCCTTTAGGTAGAAATTCAGGATAAAGCTGATCCTTTGTTAGGTCTGGAAGACCTCTTTACTCTGGAAATATGCCTTATTGGGGACTATTCCAAGCTCAAGGTTAGAGTGCATAGATATCATATAGCAATGATTGCAATGACATTGAAAAAGCTTGTATTAAGGCACTGGATTGATGCACTAAAGCTCACTTATACAGAGTGGCTTCAAGACCTTTTGTTTAATTTGAATGTGGAGCAGTTCAAAATAGTTCCGGGGTACTCTTCTTCCAGATACAAATAAAATTGGGCTGGTATGCATACAATTTACATGCTTCAAACTGGTGTTCACTTAGTTTAGGGAATCCCAGGATAGTACCTCTCCTTATTGTATACGTATGAATACCCCTTTTTGTACGAATCAGTACAATGCTCTTCTTTGTGTTGCCTCTTGATTCCTGTATGGATTGTTTGAAAGACATCTAAGCTGAGGTGGGGTGGTAAGGGGGGATGGGAGCATGGTAGAAGTTTTTTTGGGGGGATAGTAAGTGGGAGGGCTTAGGTAGAGGGAGGTGGGTGGAGGGAGAGGAGGGAGGACATGTCACTGTTGTTCTTGAACTGTATGTCATGTAATTTTGTAAACCTTTCATTTGGTACCAGTGTCATGTCCTGTTGTAATTGGTAAAAAATCAATAAAAGGCTAATTTCAAAAAAAAAATAAATAAATAAAACCAAATGCAAAATGAATGGCCATGTCTGTTTTTTTCCCCTCAGTAGAATGTATTATTCCCCTCTGGTTCTTTACTACACAAAGCATAGAAATTCAAGGCTCTGTCAGTTAGTCGTCACACAAAGACTTCAACTGAATGGAGAGTATCATCCTGTGACATGGGAAGGGACTGGGGTAAAGCGGGGCTCAGAAAGCGTTTCTCTCCTTCCCACCAACAGAAGAGGGCAAATATCCTCTGCTATTTAATGACAGACTGAGCAGCCATTACATTTGAGAGTCACCAAACAAATAAGGTTTTAGAAGGTTCTTTATTATTTCTTTTTGGGCCAGCATTGGGAGGGACAAGGTTATTTCAGTCCTTTATTCTAGCAGCAGCATAACTGTTGTAGAGGTGAGTTCACTTCTGCAAATTCACTTTACATGGCTGCTGGGTGCTGTATATCCCAATATAAGTCTGCAGCTGCTGTCAGTGACACCTTATCTGAGTATATATGGTTTTGCAAGGAAAGAAGCTTAACTTTTTAATTCTGCATGGATTGCCTGCTGGGTTATTGCTTTAGCCGGTCTGACAGCCAGCACCAGAATCTGGTGGCCCAGGTGGGGATTACATAAATCAGAAACAAACTCATCTTTTTAAATCAAACCCTGAGAAATCCACAATGGTCAATTTCTGACCATTTCTCTGTTGGAAGGTTAAGGTGCACAGAAGTCAGTGAGGCATTGCAGTTTATGTGCTGAACTGTGAAATAAGAGCCCCCAGGCCCTAAGACCCCCCCAGGCCCTTATCCTGTATCAACCACCAGTTCGGTCTATGGCATTCATCAAAGTATCTGAACCTCCTCTGTGCTTTAGTCCCCAGTTGTAAAAGTGGATAGGCACACAACCCAATGAATGCTGCAAGGTCTTTTCGAAAACACAGTTACCCCTCTAGTCATTTTACATGTAGGGTCCAACGACGTAGACAAACTAACTGGAACTCCATGCAAAGGGACTACAAGATTATTGTTGATGTAGTAAGGAATTATGGTGGGGAAATTATTATTTCTGGAATAACCCCAATGCAGGGAAACAAAGCATTCAGAAACAAACAGATATCAATAATTAATGGTAAACTTAGACAATACTGTGTCGAAGAAGGGATTGGTTTTATGGATAATGAAAAAACATTTAGTAGAGCTTCCTTATGCAGAAATGATGGTGTCCATCTAAACTATGCTGGAGTCAGGATTTTGGGTAAAAAGGTTCAGGAGGTTGTTAATTTCCATTTAAACTAGATAGGAAGGGGGGTACGGATAACAAAAACTTAAACACAAACCCATCTTCCTCTGTTGGCATTATGGGGTGGAATGCTATATTGATAAAAGCACGAAGCTTACAGAACAAATATGATGAGCTAACAATAATCTTATGCAGTAATAAAGTACATATAGCCTTGGTCACAGAAACATGGTGGGATGAAAATGATGAATGAGACAAGGAAATTGAGGGGTATAAACTATTTTCTTATTGTAGAAAGTAAAGAAAAGGGGGAGGACTGGCAATTTATATTCACAATGATATTGTCTCAGAAGAACTAAAATGGGACGTAGGTCAAACTGAACTCCTTTGGGTTCAATTATCACCGATTAATAGACCCAAAATTATATTAGGTCTACTTCATAGGCCACCATCTATGTCACGTGATGATGACAGGACTTTATTGAATATATTTGAGAAATTGGACCCAAACACTAGATTATTGATAACTGGTGATTTTAACTTACCAAATATTGACTGGGTAAAAGGCACGGGCATTTGTCCCCTTGAAAGGCAATACATTGATATAATGGATCACAGGGGTCTTGTCCAGCTGGTCCAAGAGAGTACAAGGGGCAATAATATTCTCGATTTAATTTTTACTAATATGGGAGACATAGTAAATTCTGTGGTAGTTGGAGCCCCATTAGGTAACAGTGACCATAATATCATATCATTTACTATAAAGGAAACTGAAATTAGGAAACCAATGGGAGCTACTGCAAAACTAAATATGAGGAAAGCTGATTTCCATAAAATGAAAATTAAATTGGGCTGCTGGGATTGGATTTCTGAATTTGACAACAAACCCATGCAAAGCATGTAGGATTCTCTCAAAACTAAATTGGAGGAAGAAATTACTGAATTTATCCCTGTAACAACCAAATATCATAAGGACAGAGCTATAAGACCTGCCTGGCTTACTACAAAAATTAAAAGGTTAAAAAATTAAAAAAATAGATTATTTAAGAAGCTAAAAGTTCTTAAAAGGGTTAAATTATATACAGAGTATAAGGAATGTCAAAAAAAGTTAGAATTAATATTAGGAAAGCTAAAACCATATATGAGTATAACCTTGCTAAGAAAGTACAGGATAATAAAAAAGCCTTCTTTTCTTATATTAATAATCGGAGGAAGACTTCAAACAGTATAGGTCCCTTCACTACTGATGATGGATCCCCAGCTTCTAACTTACAAATGGCAAATATTCAAAACAAATACTTCTGTTCAGTCTACAATTCTAACGAAAATTATACATATAACACAAAGCAACCTCTTAAGCAAGAGAAGATAAGATTGAACCCAGCTAACATATTTAAACAGTTAGTTGGATTTAACCCAAATAAATCCCCTGGCCCAGATGGTTTGCACTCTAAAATCCTAAAGGAATTGGCTAGAGAACTGACCTATCCTCTGACACACATATTCCAAATATCTATAAATACTGGTTCTGTCCCTTATGACTGGAAATTAGCAAATATTGTACCCATCTTAAAAAAAGGACCTAGTACCCAACCAGAAGACTTTTGGCCCATAAGTTTGACATCAATTCCTGGAAAACTTATGGAGAGCATAATTAAAGATATACTAAAAGAACACCTGAAGGTACAAGACATGAGGGATCCTATACAGCACGGGTTTGTGAAGAACAGATCATGCCAGACAAATCTACTGTCCTTTTATGAAAAAGTTAATAGAGAACTGGACAATGGGAACCCTGTGGATGTGGTCTTTCTCGATTTTGCTAAGGCCCTTGATAAATTGCCACATAAGGAATTACTGTTAGTGTTGGAAAATGTAAAACTACCCAATAACATATGCAGATGGATTTCTGATTGGCTGTGGGATAGAAGACAGAGGGTGGTCATAAACGGGGAATACTCTGACTGGGCTTTGGTGACCAGTGGTGTGCCTCAGGGATCGGTGTTGGGCCCCAGTTTGTTTAATATATATATTTCCTCTTTAAAGATTAGGAACAATAATATATGGATGCAAAAGTTCGCCGATGATTGCAGATTGGGTGTGGTCACAAATAAAGATGAACATATATTAGCATTACAGCATACACTGGACTCAATATATGAATGGACAATCAGTAATAAGTTAGGGCTAAATAAAACCAAATGTAAAGTTATGCACATGGGGAAAAATAACATAGAAGCAATTTATCAAATAGATAACATTACACTAAGGGTTGTAACTGAAGAAAAAGACCTGGGAATTACAGTTACTAAAGACTTGAAGTTCAGAGTGCGCTGTAGAAACCAGCTTAGGAAGGCTAACCAGATCCTAAATTGTATACTTAAGCACATAGCGAGTAGAGATAAGAATGTGTTGATACCTCTGTATGTTGCATTGGTCAGGCCGCACCTGGAGTATTGTGCAAGGGTTTGGTCACCCTATAATAAGGAAGACATATTAAATATTGAGGGAGTCCAGTGAAGATTTACAAAAAAAATAAAAGGAATAGAAAATAAAACATATTACAATAGACTGGTTAGTCTAAATCTTTATTCTTTACAGTATCATAGAATAAGAGGAGATCTATGTTTCCTATATAAGAGTATGGAAGATGATGAGTTATTAAAAGAACTGGGGTTCACATATAAACTTGGGAGAACTAGTTCAAGGAATCATAATAAACAATTGTACCAACAAATTTGGGAACATAACTTTCAGAAATATTGGTATAGTTTAAGAGTTGTGGGATCCTGGAATAAATTACCAAAGGAAACTGTTAATAGTACAACAATGAATCAATTCAAGAATGGGATAGATCTATTTTTTGGAGATAACAAAGCCATATGTCAATAAAATTGGAAGGCGAGCTTTATAGGATGGTATTTCTATCCTCAGCTTGAATGAACCTATGAAACATAGATGCTGCATCTCAGCTGGTCTGTCAAGGGTAAATAAATACCCTTCTCAGTTGCAGAGTAACTGCTTCCTAAAGAAGTATCATTGTTCAAGTGACAGTAGCACTCTCACCCATTCGTTTAAAAGATCACCAAAGCTCTTTAAATGTTCAAGTAAAAAAAAAAAATATTTATTCCATATGACCATAAAATAATGCCTGGAGTAAAGAAAAATTGTTTTACTTGAACATATAAAGAGCTTCTATGATCTTTTAAAGAAATTGGTGAGAGTACTACAGCTGCTTGAAAACTGATGTTCACTACTTTACTGTTTGAGCACCTCATTCCTTGTGCGCACTTGTTGGAGAAACTGTTCCCAAAGAAGTTGTAGTAGTAGGAGTAGAGTTATTGAGCACATTTTCCAGTGGTCAAAGTGCTGTACATCAACATCATGTAAACAGACAGAAATGCGATCAAAAGTAATATGCATATTAAACAGAGAAAGAAACACAGGAACAGAACAAATAAAGCTAATGAAACACATACAACATGAACCAAGAAATTAACCAGACAGGAAATCTGATAAGAAAGAACAGATGCTTTTTGAGGCAGGCTTAGAATGAACTCAAGGAAGGGGAGACCTGTATTTTAAGAGGGGAAAGAGTTCCAGAGGGCAGGTGCTGCAATTGTAAAAGTCCAGTCTCATACGGACTGTAATCGGGGGCACTCACAAATGAAAGGGAGAATTTATTTGCTTTTGTTAACCGGATAAGCACACTAGACAGCCGAGTGCCTATTTTCAGGTGCGACCCAAGAGATTACAAGGTACATAACTTGGTACATACATGAACATGAGGCAAATAGAAGTGGAGGCTTACATTACATAGAATTAGCACAACAGGGACTTTACAAGCATCAGATTTCATCAGGCAAATAGTAGTGAAGAGTTAATATAAAGTAATCAGAACACAGGGACACCGTAAGACAACAATACCATTAACAGGGATTACAGTACAGTATTAAACATTGCAGTCAGTAGGAAGAAGTGCAGTGTGAGTTCAACGCTCCAGGCAGCAGGTTGTAAGGTTAGCAATTGGAATAAGGGGGAGTCATAGCAGGGATAGAGTGGGCCCAGTGTGAGAGAAAGAAGTGCACAGTTCTAGTGCTCATCCTGTTTTGCCGGTGGGCTTGAAAGGTCCTTTCTCATAGATGCTGTGAGAGCAGGAGGAGTATGAGCATAGCTGTGCTCTGCCCAAGTCTTTATGCTTAGGTAGCAACTCGGTTTGTTGGGGCATCTTAGGCAGAGAGGGTTTGTCTAATGCAGAGACAAGTGGCAGCCGTTTTGAGAAAACCCCAAAGAAGACAGATAGGCAGACTTTTTATGGTTTGGCTGCATTCTAATGAAATAATATTCTCTGTCTGCACAGGTACACCTAAAAGCATATGAAACTGATGTCAGTATCCAATGGGAAATAATGTGCTAAATGTCCCTTATACCCTGTGGAGGGTATGAGTAGTACAGTATGTGATAAGGAGGAGTTTTATCACAGTTGGGGAAGCAGTTTGAACATACAGTTAAAATTATAAGTCCCAAGATATAACGTGTTATAGCTCAGCCATCTAGATGTCATAACTGAGAAAAAGTAGGCAAAAAAAATACCTATATGTAGAGTGTGATGAATTATGTCTTAGAAAAACTGTCCATGCAAAGTTTAACCTTAGTCAGATGACCAGTTTTTAAAGGTAAACTTTATCAGCCCAGCCAATCACAAATCAAAACTCATGCAGAGATAAGTCACCATAGCCCACAGTTTAAACCTCCAGAGACATTGTGCTAAGTGATGTCTATACCAAATATGTTCCAAATTTGGTAACAGTTGTGAAGATATAGTCAAAATCATAGCAGTCAATCATAACCGAGACCTGCTGTAGTAATATGTTGTTATTGTCAAGATTTTGAAATTCTCAAGTTATGTGGTTACTAAGTTTGATTACAATCAGATAAGTGGGCATGTACAATCGGTCACCCTATCTATGAATCTGAATGCCTATTTAGTACCAAAAATGATCACATTTGGATAGTGGTTCACAACCTGTAGCCAAAGATGTAACAGTGAATCACTGCCTATAAAAACACATGTATGATTAAGTCATTAGGGCCAAGACTCCAAGATCTTTATAAAGTGGAAGTATAATAGCTATACCAAGTTCCATGCTAATTGTATACGTGTCTCTCAAGATAAAGCTAAAGATGTATCTACTAGTTGTATATCAGATGTCATGAATAACTGAGTCACTGTACAGGAGATTCTAACACGCTCAAGGTGTAGTACAAAATGTGTCCATCCCAGGATATATGAAGACAATTGGTTAAACAGTTTTCTTAAAAGAAACCAAATATGTGTTACACACTCACACAACAGAATGAACGCATAATAAACACTAGTTAAGATTCTGCTATTTTCAAGAAGTACTGCTAATTAATTAGGCATCAGTGCAACAACATGTAATGACAATCAACTAGTGAAGTTAAAGTATAACTGCCATTCTCAGGCCTGAACTCCTGCATACTGTAGTTAGGTAGCCGCAGATAAGATTCTTAGACCTCAAGAAGTTGTACTAAACATATGCCTATACCAAGTTTGGTGATGACTAGATAAGTAATTCTCAAGAGGTAGCCAAAAGTATTGGCATGATGTAGGCTAGAAAACATAACTTAGTATAATACGTACAGTACATACGTTCATGTATGCACATATTACATGCATACAGTAGGCTTTTACTACTGGGGATAATCTATCCCTTCAGACTGACATTTCATGATCATGAGATTCCCAGTGTCTGGTGATAAACTGCTGCTGCTGTCATGTACGGAGGGTTCTTGTAAATCACATACTGCACTGCATCTCAGTTTACTTTACTGTATTAATGAATCTGAAGTAAAAATAATACCATTCCTAGCCCAGTGTCAGTAGCTGGTGAGACATTAGTAATACCTGCAGCACAAGGAAACTGAACTGACCCCCCCCCACCCATGTCTCTTCAGTTCTGAAAAAACTCTGCTGATATACAGCATGCATGAGCTGATGTTGAATTTGTGAGACAATCTCAACTAGCTTACATTATCATCATATTTGATAATGGCTGTGTTATAGCAAATTCCAGTATCTTAATGACAGGCGACCTTTTACCTGTAACTCAAAAATCCAGTCGACAAGATTGCCATGCACTTGACTAGCCTGTGTAACATTTTCTAAAATAGACTCTATCTTGGTGACTGTTTTTTCCATTCCTTATTTACTTAGGAAGTAGTCCTGCTAATGTTAAATTTAACCCTAGTAGAACTTATAAAGAGCTGGTGGGAGCTTAGAGGAAGTGTAAAACAAGATAGGAAATGAGGGAAACATGTAACGGCTGCATCAAAGAAGTAAATTTGCTAATTTTATAACTGCAGTAAAGAAGCCGACTGAGTGCATTACTGGGTGCATAATGCACACCAGAAGCAGTTTGGGAACTCAGTTTCACCTTAGTTATATGCATTTCCCTACTGGTTATTATTCACCAAGCAATGCACAACTTCCAATTCAGTGGTGCTTATGTAATCATGACAAGCTGTGAGTAGACCACAGTGTAATAAGCTATAAGTACACTGCAGTACAACATTGCTCATGAATCCCTATGCAGTGACTTCAGGAGATGTTAAAAGTTATAACTATGTAACTGCCCTTGGAAGGCTTCTTCAGCCTCCAACATACAGCAGCTCCTATACAAGACTTGTCTAGAGCCAACTAGCTTGTATAGTTTTGTTTGTTTACTGTGTCATGTCTTGGGAAATCATAGGGTGTCCCTAGAAACAAAGAAACATAAACATTGCTGGCAGATAAAAATCCAGGATCCATCCTATTGGCACATGAAGAGTTTTTTACCTATGCCCCTGACCTAATGTTTCGAAGGGTTTGATACCCCATACCCTCCCTCTCTTCTCCTAGCCCCTCCCAACCTCCCTTGCTCCCCCTCCTGGAATTATCAGCGCGCTATGCCTTCCATTCAGTATATGAACTCATTTTTAGTCTCTGTACCCTCTCCCCCAACTTCTGCTAGTAATCTGTTCCACTGCCCCACAACCTTCTCAGTGAAGTGAAACTTCCTTAAGGCCCTCCTGAAGTTTACACCAACTAATCTCCATTCGGGTCATCTCGTGACTTGTCCAAAGACAATTACAGTTTTGGAGAAGTGATGAGGCAAATTATGCAAGCTTTGCATGCAGATTTATAGAGGGACTTTGGTTTCCACCAAAATAATTACATTTGGCATCAGCACAACTCAATAACAAGACATTGTGCAAAAAAAAAAAACTGAATTTGGAGCCATCCATTTCTGTATTATTAAGGATGTCCAAATGAAAACTGCACTTTTTTCCCATATAGTGCACTTACAGTGAAGGCTATATCTGGAGTTGAAATCGTAATAGCCTGCATGAGACATCACAGTCTGTTTCTGTAACAACTAAAGGCTATGATGTCGCATGCAGGGCGATGCGACTCCATTTCCAGAAAAAGCTCTAGTAGTACATGAACTGTAAGGGGGGAACTTCAGTGTTTATTCAGATTCTTTATGTAATGAAAAATGGAATAGCCTGAAATTCAAAGTATTTTTAGATTGCAGAACAACTAAGTTCTGTTGAGGCTGACTGGCTTTTTTTCTGGTGGCTGGACCCTCCCCCCTTTAAGGGATTGACTTGTCCAACAACAACACAAACCTGTGAGACACAACATAGGTTAATAAAAAGCGATATTAGTACCAGTGTGTGGCTTTGTTAAAATTTGTTAAACTCCAATGTCAGAAGTAGCTTCTGGTTCAATCTGTTTCCTGCAGCAGGTTTTGGTAGGTCAAGACAAGAAAAGCATATGCTTACAATTGCTACAGTATGCAATTAAACAACTGAAATGCATTCACAAAAGGGCGTTCAAGTATTAATAGTAACATAATGAAGTCCTAACTAGACTGGGCCAACACTGCTTCACATATGGAGCTTTTTTTCTGACACTACATGTCTTTGGTTGTCCCTTATAGTTCCTAGGTCATGCCTGAATTGGAGTGAAATTGGCCAGGGATAGGACAATTGGTTAACAGCCCCTTTGCTCCATTCTCCATGGTCAGTTCTCTCTTTCACTGTTTTTGACCCTGCCAATCCCTAGTAGGGTAGTGACATTAGAGAGTGCCAGCAAGCCTGATGCACCCTCTGACTGCCATGCTTCCAGCTCCCCACCATGCACCTCCAGCTATGGTCATCAAAGTGGTGGTATGGCAGTAGGATGCAGATCCCTCCCCTCCAGAAGAGTACTGCATCCACTGGGATGCTCAGTCCTCCTTCCCTGCCAGCTCTCTGATGACTCTGGCTTATTCCCGAACCTGGGTAATTGATTTCATAAGCATTAGCTCTACCACTGCACTGGTAGGCAAGCTAGATTGGCACTTATTTCTGGACAAAACTACATGCTTTGCTAGATATGTGGATTCTGAGTTTTAGGGTTTGTAAGCTCATTGTGTAGAAACATCACTCAATGCTGAAAGCCTAGATGTGGTTGATGAACAGTGCAAGCTGTGCCTAAGTACTTGTGTATAAATCTTGAATGAGCCTTAGTCAGTCTCGGACCCTCCCTCTGTTGCTGCTCTTTGTAATGAATTCTTTACCACATGTGCACTCCCCCTCTCTTCTACCTCCTGGTCCCTCTCCTACACCATCCTCTGCTACCTCTTCCCAGTCCCACTCACCTGAGGACATCCATTTCCCTCCTGTCTCCCCTCAGAAAATCTTCCTTGCCCTTACCTCTCTTAACTCTGCTAACTCCAGCCCTTATGGGCTGGACCCCAAACTCCTCCGTATCTCTGCTTCTGCATTTGCCTGTCCCCTCTCTCACCTTCTAAACCTCTTCTTCTCTCTCATTGTTGTCCTATAGGCCTGGGAGATTGCAAAGGTTCTGCCTCTGAACATAGGGGTCCTCCAACCCAAGCAACTTCCAGATCAACTCATTCCTCCCCTCTCTTGCTAATCTGCAGGAGAGGAACATCTACTCCAGGCTTGCTGACTTTCTTCATTCATCCAGCTCATTCCCCTTTTCCAGTCTGGTTTTGAAAGCACCACTCCACATTTTCCTACCTACTGCATGTACCTGATGCTATCCTCACCAGGATGGATCAGGGACACATCATTGTGGCCATGTTAATTGATCTGGCCAAGGTCTTTGACTCAGTGTACCATCCTCTCCTCCTGGAAAAACTGAGCTCTTCTGGCATCTCAGCTTCCACCTTTGACTGGCTCTATTTGTACCTCATGCTACAGCAACAATCAGTACAGGTATGAGGCATCATGTCCCCTCCCTTCCCCTCCCTTCCCCATCCTTGCTGGGGACCCACAGGGCTCCATTCTGGGTCCTACCCTTTTCTCAGTTTTCTGCAATGACCTGCCTGTACTTGGGTCCTCCTGCATATCCACATGTATGCAGATGACATGATCATGTACAACTCTGGCCCCTTGGCCATGGCAGGGAAGGTCTGCTCCAGTAAGAGTTCCACAACATACTGCATTGGTTCCATGCCAACCCTGGGTCAACACCACAAAAACAGTGTCTATGACATTCAGCACCAGCCAGAAGTTGACCAGACTCTTGCCATCACTTGTATTCTCCACACTGAATGACACCCTTCTTGAAGTAATACCTGCCTTCAAGTATCACGATGTGTGGCTTGATAGTAAGCTTGACTTCTGTGCCCACATTGTACCACCCATGCCAAGCTCTGCCTCAGACTTGGTGCCTTGTATCATGAGAAGGACTGCCTTTCCCTCAAGTCCACAAGGAGCTGGTCACCAAAATGGTTCTCCTGGTCTTCGACTATGCAGATGTGGTCTATGACGCCACCCCTTCCTCGTACCTTGCCAAACTGGATACCCTCTGCAGTGCTTTCTGCTGCTTTGCTACCAACTCACCACCCATACTCATGACTGCTTTCTCTCTACTGCTCCCTTTCCATACTCCCACTCTCTTCACATCATCAGTCCCATTGTGCCTCCTTCCTCTCTAAATACTGGTTTGTGTCCCTTCCCTTCTACCTTTCCTCACTCCTCTTCCCCCATCCCCTCCTCCTACTACTCACTCTGCTGCAGGGATCCTTGAACCTTTTCTTGTCCTCACCTCACTCCACTGCTGGACAAGCTGCCTTCTCCTAATATCTCCCCTCACGCTGGAGCCTGCTCCCGTCTTCTATCCACCTGTCACCCTCATTCTCATCCCTTAGATACCAGCTAAGGTTCCTTACTGGTCCCACCTGTTCATGTCAACCCCTGTTTGATTCTCCTTTTCTTCCCTCCTGTCCTCTCCCATGCATCTTCCCTTCGCCTATTAATTAGGCTGGGCCAGTGACTGATTCTGTACCCCTATAGCACTGACACCTTCTACAATGGGCACTGTGCACTTGCATGATTGCTCTACAAGTCATTGCTAAGATGTGCGGCGTTGTTTGCCTGTTTGTTCATTATTTTGCTCTGCACTTATAAGTTGAACTGTATCCACTTAGAAACATAGAAATATAGAATTTGCCAGCAGATAAGGACCACTTGGTCCTCCTAGTCTGTCCATTTTTCCCTGCCTATAGTATCACCGCAGATCCTACTTCATCAGTGACCCATTCACTCACCCCCCTTCCCTAAGATTCCCTTATGCCTATTCCATGCATTCTTAAACCCCACCACTATTTTTGTCCACATCAGCTACACTGGAAGACTGTTCCAGTAATCCACCTCTGTTTCTGTGAAGAAGTACTTCCTCATATAAAGAGACAGTACAGCAGAATGGTTTAGGGCTCTGAGCTGCAAACCTGGAGACCAAGGTTTGAATCCCACAGCCCCCACTTGCAAACTGTGTGAACCTGAGCAAGTCACTTAACTTCCTTGTGCTCCCAGGTTGCACCTGGAAACAAGCTTCGGCTTAGTGTGCCTTTCCTGGTTAAACAATTTTCCCTTTCCTTTCCTCACAACTCTCCTGAATCTACACACTCCTTTGCCCCCTTGTCCGTGAGAACTTTTTTTCTAAAAAATACTTCCCTCCTGCATCTTATTTACCCCAATGAGGTATTTAAAGGTCTCTATCATACCCCCCTTTCCTCTTTTCCGGGGTGTACATGTTTAGATACTTAAGTCTCTCCTCAGAGGGCTTGTGATGCAGATCCTGCACCAATTTAGTTGCCCTCCTCTGGACCACTTCCACTCTGTGCCCTTCTGGAGATATGGTCTGCAGAAATGGACACAGTACTCTATTTATGTATTTAGCTTTTGGTGACCGGGTAAGTACACTAGACAAGTAATATGCCTATTTTCAGAAATGACCCAGGAGAGTACAACATTGTGAATTACATGGTGGTACAGGGATTATACAAAAAACAACATAGCAGACAATTTGACTAGAGTGGAACAGTACAAGGTGACATTTACAAGTTATCAACAGGGGTAAAGTAATCTAGTACAAGGTGACACAAGTTATCAAC
This sequence comes from Neoceratodus forsteri, assembly GCA_016271365.2. Taxonomy (NCBI): domain Eukaryota; kingdom Metazoa; phylum Chordata; order Ceratodontiformes; family Ceratodontidae; genus Neoceratodus; species Neoceratodus forsteri. Next base: position 658,477,439 of record CM057454.1, on the reverse strand, counting down.
AGAGGTAAAGCAACCTAGGTAAACATCCAATTTCAGACAGTGTGAGGTAAAACAGAGTCACTAGTTAACTTTCATCCAATTTCAGACAGTGTGTAGTGAGAGAAAAACTGGTGATTAATGATATGAACAAATTGTGGTTTCGAAAATGGACAAATTATAACTCGGTCAAGTGCCAGCTGTTAACGGGTAGTGTCTCAGGCAAGTGCCAGGAGAGGATTCTTTAAGGGCTAACCATTTGCGTTTTGTAAAGCTTCACGGGCCTAGCAGTACGAGGACATTGCTCTATGGGGGTTTGGGACAGACACACTCAGAGGCCAACTTTAGAACACTCCACAGTTGTCTACGAAAACTATGGCAGCAAGGAGGGGGCCAATCAAACCTTCTCAGGAAAGGAGTTCCAGAGTCTTGGTGCACTTGCCGCAAAGTCCCTGTCCCACATGAGGGTGCGAGTAGGGGAAACTCTTAGCAGTCCAGGGACCTGAGATCTAAGTGAGCAGGAGGAGTGGTCCGCCGGTAGTAGTAGCTGTGAGAGCCCCAGTGGGGTGCCTGTTTTAGTCACTTTGCCCACGAGACATCCAAGCCCAAAATCAAGGTAGCTAGATGGTGAGAGCCAGCCAAGATTTTCATAGAGGTTGCAATGATGGGTAAGCTGGGGGGCAGCGAGGGCAAAGTGACAAATGTTGTTGTAAATCGTGGACCACCAGGTGAGGTGGGTTTTAGCAGAGCTGGCAAATAGGTGCAGGCCGTAGGAAAGGGAGGGAAGCAGGACACCTCACGCAAGGGCCAGACGAGCTTCAGGTGTGAAGTTGTATTTGACTCTGTAAGCCATGCCCAATTTGCAGTTCACCAATCTGCAAACATTTAGTATGTGACTCCCCATGTCAAGTTGGGGGTCAAGCGTAACACCAAGATATTTGACGGAATTTACAGTTGGGAGAGGGGTTCCGTCCTGGCATTTGATGCACAGGGGAGCTGGCACAGCTTTGATTTTGGGTGCTGATCCAAATAGCATAGCCTGCGTTTTTTTCAAGTTCAGAACCAGTTTATTTTTAGTTACCCAAGCCTGGATATTGTTAAAGTCATCAGACAGTTGCTGATTTAGAGACTCAATGTCCCTGGAGTGGGCCATGATGACCAGGTCATCGGCATAGAGAGTGGCGCTGCAGTTTGTAACTGCCGCCGGTAAGTGATTGACAAAGAGGGAGAAGAGGAGGGGCCCCAGGACTGACCCCTGAGGGACGCCTGAGGTAACCGGTAGTTGTTCAGAGAGCACTTTGTTAAATCTAGTCATCTGCATTCAACCATGTAGATAGCCACTGAACCAGTTCAGTGCAACAGAGGACAGGCCCAGAGACCACAGCTGAGTGCGGAGCAGCTCGTGATCAACAAGGTCAAAGGCCTTGGACAGGTCAATGAATACAGCTCCAGAGAGTTTGCCCTGATCCATGGCTCCTCTGATACTGGACGAGACAGAGACCAGGGCTGTGGCTGTGCTATGCCCCTTCTGAAAGCCGTGCTGGGCTGGGGATAGCAGATCGTGGGCCATTATGTGGTCAGTGAGTTGTACAGCCACAACTTTTTCAAGGAGCTTGCTGAGGGAGGACAGAATGGCTATCAGATGATAATTGTCCGGGACCTTAGGATTGCCCTGCTTCAGTACAGGTACTATCCTGGCCACCTTCCAAATGTTAGGAATAACCCCTTTCACTAGTGACAGATTAAAGATATGGGCTACAGGGGAGGCTATGTGGTAGGTACCTAGCTTAAGTAGTTTAGGCTCCAGATTGTCGGGCCCTGGGCTTGAGTACTGGGAGAGGCCAGAGAGAAGGTTAAGCATGTCTGAGACTGAAACAGCTCTGAGACAGAAAAGCAGACGGGGGAAGGAGGTTGCCCCCAGCCCTGGTGTAGGAGGGGGGCCAGTGCTGATCCCTGGAGGAGGAAAAAGTGTGGCATAAGCCGACAGGTCAGTGAAGTGAGCATTTAAGGCATTGGCAATCGTGTGGGGATTGTTGCAAGAGACTCCTCCAATGACCATGTCAGATACCCTGGCACTGGTGGGGCCACTGACAAGCGTTTTGATATTTCTTCAGAAACTTCTGGGATCATTGGCTGAGCTGAATAGGGAAGACTTACAGAAGTCACTTTCTGTGGCCCTGATTGCCTTTTTTCTCTTATTCCTTAGGTATCTGTAGCGTTGGAGAGTTGTCAGATCTAGGGAGCTTTTGTAGTGAGACCAACACTTGTCTCTGGCCCTCATGAGGGCAAGGAGACTCCCGTGCAACCACGGGGTGACGGACCCCCTGATCCTCCTCGTGACAATGGGGGCATGTTTGTCCTGCAAGGCCACGAAGGTAGAGAGAAAGCAGGTGGCAGCTGTAGAGGGATCAGATGCTCCCAGCACCTCTGACCAGTTGGTAGTCCTTAGGTCCTCCCTGAAAACTTCAGGTTCAAACCTGGCGTAGTTCCTTATATGGATGATTTTATGGAGGACTTTTGGGGTAGGTATTCTCCACACTCCATAGACTGGGGAATGGTCAGAGATAGATTCTGGGAGGATCCCTACAGAGGATATCCTTTCAGGTTGATTTGACAGGATCCAGTCCAGAAGGGAGCTGGAGGATCCATTAGCCGATCGTCTGGTTGGCTCCAGGACAAGTTGTGTAAGGCAGTGATTAGCAAGCAGGGACTCATAATGCCTTGCATTACCACCGGCCCAGTTTAGGTTTATGTCACCCAAGATAACAAGTTCATTTTCACCGGTACTGGGACCTACTGTGTCCAGAAGATGGGTCAAGCCTGGAAGGCCTCCTTTTGGTGGGTTGTAGGCGCAGGCCATGTGCAGTTTTTTAGAATTCCCAAGTAGGAGCAGGATGTGAAGCAGCTCACAGGGGGATGGGGTGGATAGCAGGTGAGCCACCTCAGTAACCTTCAGGTGGTTTTTGTAATATATCAAGATACCACCTCCCCGTTTATTCCCAGGTCTATCCTGTCTTATTAATTCATAAATGGGGAGTGCACATGCTGCGTCGGGAGTAGAGGGTTTAAGCCAAGTCTTGGTCACTCTAAGAATATCTGGCTTGTAGAGTGAGACCCAGGTGACTAGCTCATTGAAATTAGGTAGTAGGCTCCGTATATTGAGGTGAGCAACTTTGAGTCCCTTGCCCAGCCTCCATTCTGGGGGGGGGGTAGCGGGGGGCCAGGGAGCTAGGGCCAGGGTTGGATTCGATGTCACCAGACAGAGCTAATATTATGGGGAAGATCCATAGGGGTTACTGCCAGTGGGCAGCCACTCCAGACGAGGGCCTCCTTGCTAGGAAACGCTTAGTACGGCTGGAGGACAGTAGTCCTCTGAGGTCCAGACAGCTGGCAGGACAGTACAGTGATATGGAGAAGGCTAGTAGGTTAGAGAAGAAGTAGTCAGGTGCCACATCCAGGGGAGGCATATTCCAGCAGTCTCTGATAACCATCGGGGGGCTGGAGACCACTTGGAGGAGTGTGAGCCCCGTAAGGAGCCCCACTAGGATGACAGAGATCAGAGGTGGTGGTAGGACGTCACCTTTTTGGACCTTGGAGGACTCCCACTGTTTGGAGGAGAGTTCCCTAGGGGGCCCCATTGTGAGGAGCTGCAGGTGCATGGGCCACCTCATGATCCTCTGGGAGGACAAATCTAGTGGGGCAGACCTCTCAGTGACCTCAGTGAGGGATTATAGCAGTGGTAATCAGAAATAGGGAGTATCCCTCAGGCACTAAGTAGGGGGCCGGGGTGAGGAGTAGGAAATAATAAAGTCCACTCATCACAGGTGTAGTACTAGTAGTCACAGGAGAACAGCAGTTGTTAGGAGAGAAAAAACGCTAAATTCAGGAACATTAGATTCAGGAATCGCAACAAATAGCATTGAGAAAGCATAAATCAAAATTAAAAAGACGTTGAGTTGTGCTGAAATAGCATTAAGAAAGCATAAATCCAATTAAAAAGACATTGAGTTGTACTGAAATTATAACCACTAAGATCACTTGGCAGAGGTTCAGTACAGGGGCTATCTCCTGGAGCTGTGAGGTACAGGGAGCCTCAGAACAGCAGGGCAGGGTATAACCTGGTTCAGTAGCGTTAGTTGAGCCACCACACTGGCTATGGGAACAGGGAACACTTGTTGCACTTGTTATTGGGTCTTCCCCAGGCCATAATTGGTCAAGCCAGTGCACTGGGGGTGGAGCTAGTGCACATTTAATGGGAGGAGGGAACAGGGTGGGTGGGGGCCAAAAATTCAGTGTGGTGTGCAATCACCTGCACCAGCAGGGGTAAAGAATACTTTCAGGATTGTCCAAGGAGGCCCGCCGGTACAGCAATAGCTACTGGCACCTCAGACTCAGTACAGTGGCATGCGGCTCGGGGTGGGGGGCCTTCCAGGCACAGGTCGCCCTAGCCTCCCCTCCTCTGACTCAACTACAGCAGGTGGTCTGGCTACAGAATGTCTGCAGAGCAGGGGACCACTCGCCTTTAAGAGAGGCGAGTAGCCAGCATCACTTAGTGGAGGTCCAGTTAGCAGCAGGAGCACAATGGCGCCAAGTCCGAAATAGTCTGGAGTGGGCGTGGAGGCGTGGCTGGGTCCGTTGGCATGTAGGGACAATGGAGGCTCCAGGAAGCACGCAGGTAAGGGTGATTTCGATCCCTGATTTCACCCTCACAGCAAGACGCTCACCTTCCTAGTAAAGTCCAACAATTCAGTGTGGTGTACAGTCGCCTGCATCAGCAGGGGTAAAGAATGCTTTCAGGATTGTTCGAGGAGGCCCGCCGGTACAGCGATAGCTACTGGCACCTCAGATCCGGTACAGTGGCATGCAGCTTGGAGGGGGGGACTTTCCAGGCACAGGTCGCCCTCGCCTCCCCTCCTCTGACTCAACTACAGCAGGTGGTCTGGCTACAGAATGGGTCTTACTAGAAATCTATACAAAGGCAATACCACCTCTCTCTTTCTGCTGGTGATACCCCTCCGTATGCACTCCAACATCCCACTAATTGTCCTGACTGCCTTGTTGCAGTGCCTGGCCACCTTTAGGTCATCCGATATGATTACCCCCCCCCCATCCCTTTCCTGGTTGGTGGTCATCAATACCACTCCTCACATTTTGTATTCTGCTTCTGGGTTTCTGTGCCCCAAGTACATTATTTTTGCACTTTTCGCATTGAAACCCAGCTGCCATACTCTTGACCACTCTTTGAGTTTTCTCAGGTCTCTGCTCATTCCCCCACCCTTGGATTGTCAACTCTATTGCAGATTTTGGTGTCACCTACAAAGAGGCAAATTTTCCCTTCCAGCTTTTCTGCAATGTCACTTATAAAGACATTAAAGAAGACCAATCCCAGAACTGATCCATGAGGCACCACGCAAGTCACCCTCTATTCCTCTGGGTGAATTCTGTTTACCATTACCCTCTGTTGCCCATTCCCTAACCAATTTATCACCCAGTTTGCCAGCTTTGGACTCGATCCTAAGCTACCCAACTTGCTTACTAGTCTCATATGTGGAATGGTGTAGAAAACCTTACTGAAATCTAGGCAGGCCACATCTACTACTCCACCTTGATCTAATCCTTTGGTCACCCAGTCAAAGAAATCTATCAGATTTGTTCAACATGACCTCCCTCCTGTGAATCCATGCTGCCTTGGGTCTTGTAACCCACTGGATTCAAGATATTCCACAATCCTTTCCTTCAGCAGTGATTCCATTAACATTTTCCCATTACCAAAGTCAGGATGACTGGCCTATGATTGCCAGACTCTTCCCTGCTACCACCTCTGTGAAGTGGGACTACATCTGCCCTCCTCCAGTCCTCCGGAACCACTCCTGTTTCCAATGAGCTGTTAAATAGGACTGTCAGAGGTGCAACCAGTACCTCCCTGAGCTCTGTCAATACCATTGGATGCATCCCATCTGGTACCACCACTTTGTCAACTTTCAAATTATAAGCCCCTTCAGGACACTCTTCTCTGAAAATGGACTAGTGTCCACCTCCCTCCTTCAAATGATCCTGTTACTGTTTTGTGGCCCCTTCCCATCTCCTTCCTCTGTGAACACTGAACAAAAGTATTAAGGATGTTTGCCTTTTCTTGGTCTCCCTCTGCACAGTCCCCACCTTCCCTTTTTAATCTTACCATCCCACCCATGGTCTTCCTCCTTTTTGCTTACATACCTAAAAAAAATGTATTGGCCCCCTTTGTCACAACATGGGGTATCCTCCCTTCAGTTTGTGTCTTCACACTCCCTACTGCTCTCCCTGCTTCTGTCTGTTTCCCTTGATACATATCCCTATCCTCCTCTCTCTCTCTGTCTCCTTATATCTTCAGACTGCTATCCTCAGGGTGGACAAGGTAATGGTACCTGACGGCATACATCTCAGGGTACTAACGGAGCTAAGGGTGGAACTAGCATAGCCATTATCAGAATTTTTTAGTGAGTCTCTGAGCACAGGAGAGGTACCAGAAGACTGGAGAAGGCCTCATGTGATCCCACTCCACAAAAGTGGTAGCAGGGAGGAGGCAGAGAACTACAGACCAGTCAGTCTTACCTCAGTAGTGGGCAAGATTTTGGAGGTAGTCCTTAAGGAAAGGATAGTGCAACACCTGGAATCCATAGGAGCACAGGATCCAAGACAGCATGGGTTTACAACAGGAAAGTCCTGTCAAACTAATCTCATAGATTCCTTTGAATGGGGTAACCAGAGTGGTGGACCAAGGAAGTGCAGTTGATGTCACCTACCTTGACTTCAGCAAAGCTTTTGATACTGTTCCACATAGAAGATTGATTAATAAGCTGGGTACACTTGGAGTGGGTCAGAAGTTGGTCAACTGGGTGGCAAACTGGTCGGTGGGCAGAAAACAGAGAGTGGTAGTAAACAGTATACAGTCAGAAGAGATGCAAGTCACAAGTGGGGTACCTCGGGGATCAGTCCTAGGGCCAGTCCTTTTCAATATCTTCATCAGTGACATTGCAGATGGACTAGAGGGTAAGGTTTGTCTGTTTGCAGATGACACCAAGATCTGCAACAGAGTAGATGATCCAGATGGGGTGGGCAGAATGAGAAAAGATTTGGATAAACTGGCAAAATGATCGGAAGAGTGGCAACTGGGTTTAATGCAAAGAAGTGCAAGATCATGCACATAGGGAAGAGAAACCCTGAAGCCACCTATAGGTTGGGGGGGCAGTTGCTAGCAATCACAAGGGAAGAAAGAGACTTGGGCATCATCATCACCATCACAGATAACCTGAAATCATCCAAGCAGATCACTAAAGCAGTAGGTAAAGCTAGAGGGATGTTGGGGTGTATTAGAAGGGGTATTGCAAGTCATAAGAAGGAGGTAATAATCCCTCTTTATAAGACACTGGTTAGGCCCCATCTGGAGTACTGTGTGCAGTACTGGAGGCCTCACCTGCACAAGGACTTTAACAAAATGGAGGCAGTCCAGAGAAGGGCAACAAAAATGGTGCAGAGACTGCATCAGAAAACATATGAGGACAGATTAACGGAGCTCAATATGTATACCTTGGAGCAAAGGAGGGAGAGAGGCGATATGATCGAAACATTCAAACATCTTAAGGGCATTAACTAGGTGAAAGAGTCTAACATGTTTCAATGTAAGAAAAATAGCAGGACAAGAGGACACAGCATGAGATCAGAGGGAGGCCAATTAAGGGGTAATATGAGGAAGTTATTTTTCACAGAAAGGGTGGTGGATGCATGGAACAGCCTACATCAGGAAGTGGTGGATATGAATACACTGCAGGGCTTCAAACAGGCATGGGATAGGCATAAGGGAATAATGCAGATGAGCATGAATAGATAGGTCATTGACAGAGTACAGGCCTATGGCACATTCATAAGGTAGAAAAAAATGGGCAGACCGGATGTACCTTGCAGTCCTTATCTGCCATTAACTTCTATGTTTCTTTTAGCCTATACCTTTTCTGCCACCTCTTTTAAGAACCGTAGCAGTCTCTTTTTCCTCCTGCTTTTGCTTGCTTGATGCAGAGGCTTGTTGCCTTCCTTATGGCGTTTATTGACTTTGTCTACTGTTCCTCCACCCCACATAGGTCATCCCCCCACTAGGTCATCCCCGAGGCATTCGCCCATCTTTTTAAAGCTGTCCTCCTGAAGTCCAGGACATTCATCCTTGTGTGGCTCAATTCTGAGCCATCCTTACGTTGAACAACATTGTATGGTGATTGTTGTGTTCCACGTGAACTCCTACCTTGATGTCTCAACACTGTCCCTGTTAGTAAGTACCAGGTTCAGTATTTCCCCATTATGAGTAGGTTCGCTGACTAATTGTCTGAGGAATGCCCCCTGCAGGAAGTCAACGATGTCCCTGCTTTTAGCTGAAGCTGCAGCTGGGAGGTTCCAGTCTACATCTTGAAGAGTGAAGTCCCCCACCAGCAGCACCTCCTCATTTTCAGCCATCTTGCCCATAGCTTCCACCAGTACTTCCTCTAACTCCTCCTCCCCCCTGTGCTGGAGGTCTGCAGGTCATGCCAGTGTGAGTAGAGGCTTTCTGATATTTTGTCATAACTTCATTTTTCTGTACTCCCCTTCCTCTCCGTCCTGGATCCCACCTGGAAATGAGCCTTGAAGTGCGCCTTTCCCAGGTACCAGGTTTTTAAATAAATACATGAAATTCAAATTGAGGTTTTGACTCCAAGCTGAATGGTTTCATATGGCATAAAAGGAGGATGGGCGGTAAAGCCAATTTCCCCATGATTGCTTACGCCTGCTCTAGCCTCAACTTTGCTTCAACTGACTTCAGAAACAGTGTCTGTTTACTTGCTTTCTAGCCAGCACTGGGCCACAAAGGTTGGATCATTTCTATGATTTATTTCTTTATTTATTTCAAAAACTTTACCAGGAAAGTCATACTGAGTTGGTATCAGTTCGTTTCCAGATGTGTCCTAGGGGAAGGGGAATAGAGGAGAAGAGAACACATACAAAGCACAAACAGTAAATTACCATACAGTAAATTGTGGAATGGGCAAAAGAGCATTAAACAGTAAGCAGCATAACAAAATGAGAAACAGGGAAAAATGACTAAAACTGGGGGCAGTGCTGGTGTCAGTGTGGGGTGTGAAGGCAGGTGAAAAAAGAATCCACCTCAAAATTAGAAGCAACTAAAAGAGTGACTAGAGAACTCATGGAGGAGAGATTTCAGAGTGGGAAAAGAAGGGAAGAGTGAATAGAAGGGGAAGAGAGCTCCATAGTTTGGTGAAGTAGAAGGAGAAGGCAGCTTGGCCAGCAGAAGATTTAACTTGAGAGAAAGAGCAAGACAGCGAGATCAAGCATTGAGAAGGAAGCAAGAGGAAGAAGAAGGGAGAGAGAGATGAAAAAAGCAAGATAAGAAGGGAGAGAGCCAAACCAATTTTTGGAGATAAAGGCAATACAGTAGAAAAGGTGCCTGGCATCAAGGGGAGAGCACAGAGTACAATGATGCATATGCAGAATGAGTGAAAGAGAGGGTCCAGTCTTGCTAAAGTGGACTTTGGTACAACACTATAAACAAGCATTTGTCAATGCTGAATGTTGTCTCGCTGGCATTGGCAATGGTAGTGCAGGAGTTAGCAGTGAATTATTGAAGTGACACCAACCCCACACCCACCCTGCAGAGACTGACAGGCATTAGGGTGTTTCTTTGGGTTGTCAGCTATAACGCTCATACCATTTTACCTCACCCTACCCTGTAGACACTGTAGACACTGACAAGTGTCATGGTGTGCTTTGGGATCTTTGGGCCTTATACTTACCATATTCCATAAGGAAATACACTGAGGTGGGTGCAGTATAGGAGAATGGGGTGAACTTTGTGGCCAAACAGTCCAAGGCACATGCCGATGCCTGTCACAGGCTGCAGGATGTGGGTGGAGGTGGAATGGCGGGAGCATTGCAGCTGATGAACCCAAGTTACACCCCTGATGCCTGTCAGTCTCTACAGGGTGGGGTGTTACAGTTGGAAACCCTAATGCTGTAGGCATGTGTTGGTATTTTCACTCCAAATTATCAACTTGGGCTTTTTGTGACCCCCACCTCATGAAGAGTGGCACTATCAGTTTGTTAGCCAAAAGGTGATTTTACACAGTGAGTGGGCCAGTTGGCACCACAGGTACATAAACACATTTTGGACAAGTTGTTAAAAATGACAGCTGTATTGTTCATGAGGAGTTGTAAAAAAAATAGCAATGTTGAAAATCTGGAGTGAAAGTATGAAAAATTGGCGAAGTCAAGAGCATGCATAGAAACTTCACAATGCACGTCCGCAAGCCAATTATTTTGGGGATATTTTTAACCACATTTTCAACATAAGCATTTTGGGACCTCTCCTCATGAAGAGCAGCACTGTGATTTTGTTAATCTATCCCAAAAGTTGATTTCCCACAGTGACCACGCCATTGTATGCCACAGGTGCGAAGACACATTTCAGGCAGGATGTGAAAAATGACAGCTGTACTGTTCATAAGGAGGTGTGAAAAAATGGCAGTGTTGAAAATCTGGCATGAAAATATTGCAAATTTGCGAAGTTACAAGGGTGCATGGAAACTGTGGAATGCATGCTTGTAACACAGTCATTTTATGGACTTTCGTCATCATATTTTCAACATAGGCATTTTAGGACCTCTGCTCATGAACAGTGTCACTGTCATTTTGTCAAACTGTCCCAAAAACTGATTTCACACAGTGACCACGCTATTCTGCACTGGACGTGCGAAAACACATTTCAGCCAGGATATGTAAAATGACAGCTGTACTGTTCATAAGGAGATGTGGGAAAATGACAATGTTGAAAATCTGGAGTGAAAATATTACAAATTCATGAAGTTATGAGCATGCGTGGAAACTCCGCAATGCACTCTCGTAAAACAGCCATTTTTTCAGATTTTTGCCACCAAATTTGCAACATAGGCTTTTTGAGAGCCCTCCTCATGAACAGTGGCACTGTCATTTCATTAATCAATCCTGAAAGGTAATTCCATGCAGTGACTATGAAATCACCTTTTGGGACCGAATAACACCATGACAGTGACTAAATTCATGAGGAGGGGTCCCAATAACCCCATGTTGAAAATGTGGTGCCAAAATTCCCAAAATGGCTGAGATATGCACCAAAGTTGAAATACCCTATTTATGCCATTATACAGCTTACCGACATTTCTTCAGTTCGCGGTCGGCTATGAAGAGTGCAGACATGTTCCCGGTCCACTGAAGATCATCGCGCCGGGCTCTGGAAGTAAGTATGGGGTGAGTGGGGATGTGAGGAGGTGGGGTACACAGATGGTGGGTGCGGTTTTGAGGGAGGGAGCAGGACAGACCACGAGGAACCGTTTTCTGATTTACAGGTTTTAAAAAAAATAAATAACATTGCGGGACTTTTTTTTTTACAGGGGCATTTGGCACACTAGGATGGGCTCCCAGCATGCCACCTGAGTGTTTTGGGGGGTGCTGTAGCTGACGGAGATTGAGCACCTCATCTGCACATACCGAAGGAGTGGGGGGGGCAAGAGCTGAGGGTGATTGGGCACCCCTCTCAGCACACAACAAATGGGGGGGAAATTATGCCAATGGACAGTGGGCTCCCCATTAGCAAATTAAACTGGGAAGAGGGGACTAAAGTTGATGGAGATTGGGCCCCCTGTTGGCAAAGAAAGACTGTTTGGGGAGGCGCATGATGCCGAGGGGGATTGGGCACCCCCTTGGCACACACATGAAATGGGAGGGAAGGGGCATTATGCCGACTGGGAGTTGGCTCCCCCATTGGCAAATGAAGTGTGTTGGGGCATGCTGACAGAGGGATTAGGCACCCCTGAAGTCAGCACTCTGCGTGGCAGCAGTCAGTGCCACCATGTTTATTGAAGTGCTTCACCAGGAAAGGCACGTCGGGAGCCGTGTTAGTGTGCCACTGCATGATGAGCTTTCCTCTCATTGCAGCAGCACTTTTCTTAGATCTGATGGCCACTTTATGTACAGCTGGTGTCAGCACCTGCATGCTGGCTTATTGGGGAATGAGGGGTGCACCTACTGATGCATGCCCTGCATTCACCCACAGTGACTGCACCTCCAAATCTGCTACTACTGCAATATGTTGGCTGGTACACAAATGCGAGCCAACATAAAAATGTCTCCACAGTCACACATGGGGAGAATCATCTTAGTGAGGATTTATCTGTGTGCAGGAAGTGGCATGCTCCTCTTATTTCTGCATAATGCTCAAAGCTTGGGGTGAAGCTTCTTGTGGATAGCATCCACATTAACAGGAAAATCAAAGGTGGCTATCCAGCCAGATCCTAAAGTACTTGAAGGAGGAGACATCTTCCATAGTTGGACAATCAAGGTTATGAAAGGAGGGAAGAGGTGAAACTATAGTGAGGCTCTGCCTTGTGCCAGATGTCATAGAGACTGCTTTCTTAGCATTGAAGGATAATGGATTTTCTCAGATCCAGAGCTGGATGTTGTTAAAGACCAGTTAGAACTGTTTGCTGAGATCAGGGGCAGAGAAGTCAGAGAAAAAGAGTACCATATCACCTTCATACATATGAATGGACACAGAGGAACATGCACTGGAGAGGTCATTTAGAAAACTGAAGAAAAGAATTGGGCCAAGGACAGACCCTTGGGGGATGCCTGAGCTGACAGGGAGTGGGGGGAGAGTCTCCAATACATACAACTTGTAAGCAGCCATCGAGGTAGGAGCTGAAACACTCAACTGAGGTAGCTGAGAGTCCAGTTGCCTTAAAGAGCTACTGATGCCTCAAAGAAAACTTTAAAAAACATAATAATTAGGTGCATTCTGCCTGCATTCCATTCATATTTTGTATATTTCTCCTCCCCATTATTTAGAACTAAAGAAATTTGCATGACTACATGATCGTCATGCCTTAGAGTTCCTTTAGAGCCCATCTGCCTCTATAGTTTACTCCCTACTTCAAGTCATAATCCTCTGTTGTGACATCAGAGTCTGTTGCTATGGGAGACACTGAGATACTACAAGCAGTGCTCTATGACTTCATATAGGGAGAAAGCAGCAAGAATAGATAAAATCTTCAAGAGCAAAGATCCTGTTTTCATAGAAATAACCTTAGCAATAAGTAATGAGGAGGAGGAATACAGTACTAATGGGAAATACTGTACAAGCTGAACTGTGTCTAAATATTAGGTTTTGTTAAAGTTCACCTGAACATTTCACCAGCTCTTTAAGCTTCTCTAGGAGAATGGGATGGACTACAGTATCAAAAGCTTTGGCTAAATGGACAAAAATGCAAACAAAGAGAGTCAGTGGGTACCCTTGATATTTGTTTCACAGTAGTTTGTGTTGGGGCTGGTATTTATTTATTTATTGAAATAGTTTCACCAGGAAAGGCACACTGAGCAACAAGATGTTTGTCTTCTGGTGTGACCTGGGGGGAGAGGGTACAAGGGGGTTGGATAACACGTAGGTTATCAACTGAGCAAATAACAGAGGCAAGTAGCAGCATATGGATGAAATTGCATTAAATGACATACGGACAGTCCAGTCTTCACAAAATTCATGAATGCCAGCCACACACAATATTATAATAAAAAGTTTGTTTATTATAGTATTTCTTAACTCAACAATCCCCTGTAAATGCTCACCATTTCACCCACATCGGGCTTCCTCTGGGGCAAGGATCTGTGAGTCTCAAGTTTCACATTCAAAAATCAAAGATGATCTCCTTGTTAGTATGTATATTTCTTTGTGGTTTTCTTTCCAAACTGCAGGTTTTTTTTCTTTTCGGGGGGCCTTAAAACATAGCCTTGTTTTTTGTCTGCCTGAGTAGTTACTGGAGCTTATATGCTTCCTTCTTGTATGTTGCAGCACCTAAACTATTCTGCCAAATTAACAAAAGATGGCAGAGGAGACAAGGCCCTGATTCATGCCAGAGAGGATAGTATCAATGAGCTCGAGGAGAGAGCTGGAAGTGCAGTTTGACTTTCTAAAGCCAGACTGGAAAGGAGTGAAGAAGGAAGTTGTGTTAAGATGAGCAGCACAGGTGTAATATAGCTAGATCAAGAAAGCCCAGTCAGTAACCTGGCTGCTGAATGCTGCACTGGGTGAAGCTGGTGTATATCAAACCCCAGCAGCCCTAGGTAAAGGGAGTTGCAGTAATCCAAGTGGGAGGTCACAAAGGCATAGATCAATGTTGGCAAGTCATCAGGCGGAACCATATGTTTAATCTGGGTGATATTCTTCAGGTGATAAAATGAGGTCTTGACAAAGGGTGACACCTGAGCCTTCAGGGTCAGCCCCTCGTCAAGGATAATGCCCAGACTCCGCACCCGCTCAGAAGTCCTCAGCTGGCAGTCCCCTAAGTACAAGACCATTTGCCTATCTGCCGAAGACCCCTCAACTCATTGACTTGGATCCATAACCAACACCTCAATCTTGTCTGAGTTTAGCTTCAACCAGTTGGCACTCATCCAACACTGGATTTCGGATAAGCAGTTTGTTAAATACCGAGACCGTTATATCCTGTTCAGGCGCAAAGGACATGCACAGCTGAGTATCATCTGCACAGCAGTGAAAACTCAGCCTATACCACCTTACAATGTCCCCCAGCAGCAACATGTACACCACAAACAACATGGGAGACAGCATAGAGCCCTGTGGCACCTCACATGGCAGGAAGAATGGGTCAGAGGAATAAATTCCTGACACCACTCTCTGATACCTGCAAGTGAGGAATGAGTGAAACCACCTGAGGACTGTACCCAACAGTCCACAGATGACCTGCGGGCACTCCAGCAATATCCCATGGTCCATGGTGTCAAATGCCAGGGAGAGATCTAGAAGGACTAAGATGGAACAACTCCTCTGATCTCTCGCTATGAGGAGGTCACTGAACACCCAAACAAGAGCAGTCTCAGTACAGTGCCTTTTACTATATCCCGAATGGAAGGGATCATAGATGTCATGGATGGCAAGATGTCCTCCACCTGCAGCATGACCACTTTCTCAATAAGTAGAAAAGTAGGGGTGGGGGCCCTTTAAACTTTTGAAAAAATATTTGAGACTTCCAGTCACTTAAATCTTGTTTTATTTCATCCCCTATGTTTCACCCACATCTTGGGTTTGTTCACGGGGTACAATTTTCAATATTTCATAATTTATTTTCTAATGACAATCTAAAAAATAAAATATATCAATATTTAGAACTGATACAAATGAGCTAAATTTGGTATTTCCATTAGACAACTACTATTCCCCATACCTATGTAGCAATGTTGTCTGTTTCAAATAGCTTACTTTTCTAGACTATCATCTGGTTATAAACTCCTTATAAAATCTGTTAAACATAAAATCTACAAACAAAACAAATGGGGCATTTTTAGAGAAGAAAAATGTGGCAATGATAAATTTAACACAGTAAAGTACTTGTGCTCCTTTCTCACTAGAGCACTCTCATACCCTGTCCCACAATGGCTGTATCTCTTGCAGGTAAATTTTATCTGTAAAGTACATAAAGAGTAGGTTGTTTTAGTCAATACTACCAGAGTCTGTTTTAAAATATAGTCATATTAAGAAATTCTGCAGTTGTTAACCAAAAAAGTACTTACATTAGTTAAATATACCATCCAGATTCACAGGGAAACTACACTGCACCTTACAAAATGGTTTCTACTTCCAAAAAACATCTTTGCTACTAAGAGAGTGCTCCTAGATCCTCTTGTGCCCATTTTGCTGTAAAATCGTGAGAAGACATCATTACACAATGACATCACACTCCCGCGATTGCGCATGCACGAACTGACTGATTCTACAGTCAGATGCTGTCTCCAAATGAAGACAGACAATGTACAGCAAAACAGGTACTATATCAATGCCACAAAATTCTTGGACATATAAGGAAGGTTAAGGCAACGGTGAATTGTTATAGATATAGCAGTTATACATTTCTTATTTAGTACAAATTTCATACAAAAAGATTTCAATGAGAAAATATATTTTTCATAAATACAGAAACATTTCCTCCATACTTTCTTAACATACATAATAATGAACATCAATGGGGGTATCAACATAAGTGGAAAGTAATCATGCGCTGTACAACATCTGATGAACCTACAAAATTCCAGAATGTTACATTATTAATGTACATTACCATTATAGTATAACAAGGATGGTTATATTACTGCTTTCCTGCCAAGAATATAGTAGGGCCAATTCCAGTGGGCAATATAAACTATTTTCAAAAATGTGTTTAATAGCTAACATCAATTGCCTGGATGGTGAAAAATAATAATAACCAATTTTGGGTATTGAATCTTAATTTTCAAAATATATTTACTGGAGGTCAAAGGTCATGTTGACTAAAAACACTTTTTTTATTGTTTATCCATTTCCCACCATCACTCGTGCATGCACTTTCTCAATAAGGGAAGGTTAAAGATCGGTCTGTAGTTAGTGAGACATTCTGGGTCAAGAGAAGGTTTCTTGAGGAATGGAGTCACCGCTGTCTCCTTCAGTGAGTCAGGGAACACCCTGGTCTCTAATGAACACTGGACAATCTCAGCTAGGACTGGGCTGATGACCTCAACGCATCCCACAAGGAGACACATTAGGCCTGGATTCAAACCACAGTAGGTTGGCCTCATATTCTGGATGACCAGATAAGGAGAAAGAGAGGTTGAGGAGGCATGTAATAGGGATGGCAATGGCATGAGAGGAGAGGTATATGAGTCTAGGGTCAAAAACCATCAGGGCTCTCACCCTTGTGAGGATTTAGGGATAAGAGGGCCTCAAGTGCAACAGCAGAGGTAATGGGTGAAAAAGAGAAAAGGGATGTAGGGGCAAGTTGTTAAAGGAGAGGAGGAGAAGAGAGAGAGGGAACAGAAGAAAAGAGAGAAGGAGAGGAAGAGAAGAGAAGAGAGGAGAGGAGAGAACAGGCACAGAAGGTGAAAAAGCAACTGAAAGATGAGGCCACTGCAATGGGGTTAGAGATAGGAGTATCACCCATCTTGAGAACAGGAAGAAAGGACTGGGTTGAAGGGGAGAAAAGTGCATGAATTACCTTTCTTAACCTAGATGGGTGATTAAGGTTGTTCTGGAGAGTAGATGCAAAGTGTTCAGACTTTGCAAGCCTAGTAGCTTTAGTACAGGCATTATGAAGGGTCTGGTAACTTGTAAGGTCAGAAGTGGAGCCAGAGGATTTATAGGTCCTCGAGGCAAGGTCATGCGCACTATGACAAGCCAGCAACTCAGCTGAGATCCATGGGAGGTGGGAACCTTGGACCCTGGTTATTCTAGGGGGGGGTGATGATTCCAGACAGACATAGATTTAGTGGTGAAGAATTTGAAGGCATTGCCCATATTGCCAGCTATAGAAATAGGGTAACAGTCGATGGCTCCCAGGTCAGCATGAAGGTGGGACAAGTCCAGTGAATGGACTACATCTGTGTCCTGTTCACAAAAAAGCTAAGCATTTATCTACTTACACAATGTTAGTATTCAGTATACATAGTCATTTATTTTGAAAATAGCAGAGATATGCCTTCCTGTGAAACTGTCTGCCTGTGCTGTGTAACCACACATTTTCCTTCTGTTCTATTTCACGAAACCATTTAGGGACAGAGCAGCTGGTCTGAGCAGCAACTTCATTTTCAACATCAAATTTTTCTGGCTGGTGATAGTTTCTCTGCTCCTAAAGTTGTTAAGGCAAGTGGTTAGCTCTGATCCCCATCTCTACTAGCAAGCAAATTCAGAAGAAATGAAGAAACCTTTGGTTTTACAGAATATAAACCTTTTATGCAGTTTGTATGACAAAGCATTTAACAAAGCATTGCATGAGGCACAAGACTTGTAGTCCATAGCCTGCATGTAGTCCTTTAGGACAGTTAAGCAATTGACATACTGTGCTGATTCTTCCTCATCTAAATTGTCTAATATCTGTACATACAGTACCTGTTCTTTGCCCACTTCCTGCAGCATGCTTGAAAACAGATGCCAGAAATATGTTTGTAGTTTGCCTGAAAGTTTGGATAATGAGACTAAAAGTGTGAATGTCAAGTAACTTGACAAAAACACTTCAGTACTGCAGGCACTGCAAGTATGAAACAGGCCATGTTGAAGAACACAGAGGCTATGCCTGCAGTTCAGTGGGTGGGAGCTACCAACCACTCCCCCCTTCCTGAGCTACTATATTGAAGCAAACTTACTCCAGCATTATTCAGAAGCACTGCTTCTTTACTGCAGACAAAGGCTTTGCTGGTGCTCTGGCCACCTCCCTAGTCTCCCTGTGTTTACCTGCCACTTTTTCCTTTTGCATTTGGGCTTTCTGTTCAGTTTGTGCCTTCAATTGCTTTGTAGGTCAATACTGTATTTTGTCTTTCTACCTTTCCTGACTGCAGTTTGTGTTTCCTTCTTTTTTTTCATTCAGCTACTCCTGCAGCATTCCTGTCCTCATACGAACATTTGAAATGCCAGCAGAAACAGGCCACACGGTCTATGGAGTCTGCTCAATTGTGCAGCTAGCCCCACAACTTACTGCTGCCCCACCCCCTTCCCTCTCCACAGTCCCCCACCATGTCCCAACCCTTCTTGAAGAAGCCCACCATCCTACAGGAAACCACCTTGTCCAATAGAGTGTTCCACTTGGCTATCACCCTCTCTTTGAAATAATGTCTTCTGATTTCCCGCCTGAATTTTCCCCCCTCCAACCTCAGCTGGTGCCCTCTAGTATCCCTCCCCCTTCTGATATGGAAAATGTCTCCTGTATTAGCCTTGTTTATCCCCTTCAGATACATTGAAGGCATTGTCCTCATGCAACTCCTGTGTTTCTTTCTGTTTTAATTTTGATGTGCCTTCAAGTTTCCACAGTATGCATTGCCTATGTCATTCTGCAGTTTTAGATTGTACAATTTAAGGCTTCCATTTTGCTGTTCAAATCAGGCCACTTGCAAATTTCTCAGATCAACTGCATTCCCCATTTGCTGACACCTGCCTTCCTAGCAAGGCAGCCACCTCCCTTTACTGTTCTGTCATTTTAATTAATTTACTCAATCTGCTCCGCATTTGCCAACCTAGTCTTAGTGTGTTTACAGCTTCCAGCCCTTCCCTGTTGAGGCTGGGTTTTACCTCTCATTTTGACCTTGATATGCATTCAAATTTCAGTGCCATTCAGTCACTGAATTTTCCATCAATACCAGTGGTTCCATTCAGTAGTCATTATTCAGTTAGAATCTTGCCCTCAGGATTTTCCCTGAGGGTAGACGGTTCTGCTCCACTTGAAGTCTGAATCTTGAGGGTGAGTCTCTTGTCCCCAAGTGTGGGTCATTCTCTGTAGACCACTTGTATCCGGTGGTGCCTCCCAGCAGTCCCATTGGCTGGTAAGGTCCCACTCTCCAGGGGAAGCTTCAGCCATGCAGATCTTCAGTCAACGGCACCTCAAAGTGTAGTATTTAAGACTTCAGCTGCTAGACAGTGGGGCTTTATGCCCACGGGTGTTCCTTTGGCTGTGCAGACCATGTCAGCAGCACCTCCAAAATCTATTCTCCTTGAGTTGGCCTAAGGTCCTCCAAGTCTCATTCCATATCCCCTTCCTTTAGTTTTCAGTCATGGATAGTCCTCTTCATGGTTTTGAGGCTGGGTGATTGCATGCTTTGACAGGTGAGCTTCATTCACAGGGAATTTTCTTTAGCTCCAGTGATTGACTCATGGCATTCCACAGCTTTATCCCATTAGATGGGGAGAGAGAGAGTTATCCTTCCAAAAACTTTCCTTGAATTTCAAAATCCAAATTAGCATTCTGAGCTGTCATAATAATAAGTTCCAATGCCAGGAAAGATAGCAGCCAAGGCCACGGATTTCCAGAGGTTTCCTCCACTTCTCTCTTCTCTATCCTAAGTGCCAAAGACCATGATGTAGTATGTATTTATGTATAGTGTTTACCTTGGTAGTGAGTTCCACTGTGAGCTGGGGTTGGATAGTGTCTCTCTTATCCATCAGTGCAGCTGTTCCCTCTCCTTGTGGAAGTGATGCCTCTTGTTTGCTATCAGTTATCAGTTGCTGCCAGTCATTGCTCAAAAACGTCTCTGTTATTAGTCATCACTAGTTGATATTAGTCAGTGCTGACTCAGTCTCTTTGTTCACTGCCTGCTGCGTAGTACTTTTGGGCTCCTTCCTGAGGTACCTTTAGCCTAAACGAATTATGTTCCCGTGTCACTTCTAGAAGTGCAACACTTCTCAGGAGGGTCCTTTTGCTTGCCAGTAACCCAACAGGGTGGTAGTCTGCAGAGAGTGTGAACAGCCAAAGTTTCTTCAAATAACAGTCACACAACATATTCATTCAACTACCTTCAGTCTATCAACAATGTTGCACAAGTACAACTCCTCACTAAGCTGTGTCCACCCATTGAACACAAAGGCTATGCCTGCAGCTCAGCAGGCAGAAGATAACAGTCACACCCTCTTCTAAGCTATTTAAGCCAGCTTCCTCCAGCCTCATTCAGAAGGATTATTTCTTTGCCCCACCATCCTCACCTCCTCCAGCAGTGCACCTCTCTCCATGGAGCATCTCCCTAAGGTACTTTAGCTTAAAGGAAATATGTTCTTGTGGCACCTCTAGGGGTGGAACACTCTTTAAGATAGTTCATTTGCCTTCTGGTACCTCAAAAGGGTGGTAGTCCCCCATGGGACAGAAAGAGCAAATGGCCAAAGTAGCCACATAGAGCAGTGAAACACATCCTTTCAATTACCTTCAGACTATCAACAATCTTGTACAAGCATTAAGTTGCATATGCCCACTGAACTACAGTATGGCAGTTTTGGCCTGATGCCTATAGAGGCAGTATCCAGTAGCTACATACATGATGTAGGGCCTGTTTCATGCCTGTTCTGATACAGACAAGGTCTAATTTCACATTTCAGACATTAAACAATGGAACAATAGGTACTAAAAAGGCCATTTATTTTCAGCAGGGCTGACATAGACAATTGCATTACTGCCTGTTTGATGGATGTTGGCAGTGTTAGCCAGGACATAAGGGGCCATCCCCTTTCTTGCATTAAGTGTGATAGATTCTTCTATCTGAACATCCACTGGTGATGGGCTAAAGTATGGTACCACTAATAAGGCATTACCACCTCCACAAATCCTGCCACATCAGCATTAAATGTAAGCCCTGGCTCCTAGGATTGCTCCTGCTCCATGGACAACTGGTCAGTCTATTTATGTGCTTCTTATTTGAAATTGCCATCAAATAGATGCTGGGAGGACCCTATAAAATACAACATCTCACTTCCAAGGGATGCCCACATTACAGTAGGGTGCAGACATTTCATCTGTCATCTTTATATCATATTTCTCATAGAATACTGCAGATGTAAGTCAAGGCTTTCAGTGAATCTCTATTGGGAATCAAACCCATACCATTTCAAACACATACTATACCCAGCACTTTTTGTTAAAGCAGCTGTGCTAGTCAGCAAAAAAAAAGTCATCCCCTTTTTTAACAGTAATGTATTCCTGATAATCTTAACATCCTTGTTGGGGTATTTTAAATTAATTCCGCTACTTTTAAGCCAATGTTTAATGACGCCAGTTGCAATATATGTTGATCAACAATAATGATGGCGGCTCAACATGTCATTTAAAAATCTGTCCCCTGGAGGTCAGACTCCAACTGCACCCACTTCGCTCATAGTGCAGATATGCCAGAGTGTTGCCAGCACATGTGTCTGATGACCTGCAGCATGGCACCCCCTCTTATCTGCTTATATTCATAATAGTGGACCTGGTAAAGGAGCAATAACTTTTAAGAACCTTTAAAATCCTCAGCCATGCCTCAGGAATGAAATAAAGCAAAAAGGAATGAGACATACTGGTTTTTTGGTTTGTCCTAACCTTCAATATAGCAATTAGGTATTTGTGGTGCAGTATTAGTCACTGCTAGGCAACTTATATCACAAATTGTAGTGAGAAAGAAAGAAATAATGTGATCTACTGGGAATTGAACCCAGGCCCCCAGACTACCATCCCAGTGCTCTGATCACTGAGTTACTGGCTCACATGGTTGGGCCTGGAGCTTTCTGGACACATTTCATTTTTCTGGTATTAAAGAGACTAACTACCAACTAAATTATTTAGGTTTTTGTTAACTAACACTGCTGATATAGTGGCAGCATATTCTTCTTATTAAACACACCTAAAATTACATTAAAGAGCCTATGACATCCATGGAAACCCTTTGAAAAATATATGTTCACATGAGTTTGCTTATGTTTCATGTATTCCACACATTTATCTTTCCTTTCTTCTTAATTTCTAAGGACATGCGCTTGAAACTATGATCCATATCTCTCCAGCATCATCAGCTTATGCTGCCTGTTTACATGTGATGTCATTGTCCTCTCTATGTGCATCACAATTTGATGCCATAGAAACAATTATTATGTTATAAGCAGCAGAGTATGATCTCAGGTGCAGACAAGCAGCAGGAGCAGATAATGTCCACAGGACTAGGATCCTGTTTCCATTCAAATGCTCTTAATAACAGGAAACAAGGAGAAAGATAAAAGCAGGAGATATACTGTAGGAATGATAGCAAAAATGTTATATTATTTTCAAGGTGTTTTCAGAGGCCTCACAGGCTCTTTAAAAAAATCCACCCACGTACCAGTCAATGACAGAATAGCTCAACTATGAACATGTTGTACTGTAATAATTTCTTTCTGATCATAGAAAAAAAAACCTGGCAGATCAGTTACTGTGACTCAAAAGAAAATTACCTGGGTTAATGTAGCATTTTGTTACTCACAGCTGGAAAAGTGCTGATCAATTTAAATAATCAGCTCATACTTCTAGCACACTGCATATACATTATTTAGCAAAAGTGCAGTGGCTAATTCATTTTGCTGTTCACCATGGTACCCACAGCCCTTTGTTTTGTCAGACTTAAAGGGACACAGTCATATCTCCATGGCCCAAAAAAAGTAATTTATTTGAACTGACGTGACACATATATAATATAATGGCTAGCGCATGGGCCTAAAATAAATATGATTGATGTTTGAGAATGCTGTACCCATGACATCATCAGCGATGAAGCCACAGGTGATGTCGCAGGGGTCACAGATCACATTTTTAGGCCTCTGCCATAATTGAGTTGTCTGATGGAGGTGGGTTTGTGTAGTAAAAGGGTGGATGAGTTTCTATGAGTAGGAGGTTATGGTTAAAGTTATATAAACAGAACATGTTAAGAACAATCAAGTAAAGGAATGAAATTTTGTCAGGCTTCTATTCTGAGGAACCTACTCTGAGAATATTTGCTTGCCACGTAACCTAGAGTGAGAATATTTACTTTGTCATCTGACCTAAAGTGAGAATGCCATGATATTTTCACTGTAACTCACGTGACAAAAAAATTGCCTGATTTTAAATATGTCATTTAGTTCATCAGTGAGGAGGTAGTAAAATGACCCACAGGTGGCAAAGTCACAAGTGAGTTATGTAAGCCCTTCTCCATTAATACTGCTAATGAAAAGTGGCATATTCTGAGTTAGGCCATTGTGTCTCTGCAATTTATACAACATATTTTGAAATGTATAGCTTTTAAATGTGTTCTTTTTATTAAGATTTAACTTTTGCTGTGCTGTTTGATTTCACTGCTCCAAGTGCAGCAGAGGACATTGTGACATCATTAGGCATTGTGCAAGCTGCTCTCCCATTGGTAAATGGTTCCTTTGTGACCTCTGCAAAAGTGGAGATAAATGATGCACCCAATGGAGAAAAACATGATTTATACAATGTATG
This sequence comes from Neoceratodus forsteri, assembly GCA_016271365.2. Lineage (NCBI taxonomy): Eukaryota > Metazoa > Chordata > Ceratodontiformes > Ceratodontidae > Neoceratodus > Neoceratodus forsteri. The sequence goes on along the minus strand of CM057454.1, from coordinate 658,453,638 downwards.
TTATTGTTACTGCACTAAGACAAATGTGCTATCTCAAACATATTCTAGCTAGCTAGCAAAATTTTTTATCATTCTAGTAGAGTACGTCACTTCCATTTATCCTTACAGGTGGGTACGTCACTCTATACCTTGTGCTGAGTGCTTTGCTGCATGCTCTCCTGAACTGCTGCAGCTATGTTTTTTGCAATGATTTTAAAATAATATTAATGTACACTGTGTAAAATGCACAAGTGACTGGCGGTGATGAGAGATTGTTTTTATCTTCATTTGTGGTCAGTGACTTCTTGTAGCCTCAATCATGACTTCACCGCTCATGGGGATCAAGATGTCACTGACTACTCAGTCATGAGATAAAAACAATATCTCATTGGCCATCACATATCCCCAGTGTTCTGTCATTTGGACATCATCAGTGGCTAAATAACTTATTTTTATAGTTTGACTTTCCCTACATTGTATAAATAAGGGATATGAAATAGCCTGTCTCACAATATGTTATTTGTCTTCATGCGTGAGAGAGAAAGGCCCTAACTGATGAATGGAATAGCCACACATCAGTTTTGAAAGTTCTGCCTCCTTGCAAGTAAGGATAAACTGCATATTTTAAATTTGCTTATTTGGTATATATAAAATGCATGGAAAAATTAGCAAACAGCATAAATTACCAGTATGTGAAAAATGTATGGAAAATACATTCTGATAAAAATACACCTGCATGTTTCATATATTGTCCATGTCCATTGCAAGCAATTACATTTCAGAATCAGAGCTGAAGCACAAAGCCTAAAAAGTAAGGAAATGCAATGTTAGAAGTAAAACGTCCCCTAAGTCTTGGCAAATGTGAAGCAACATTGGCATTATCCTAACTCTGGCACTGTCTTTCAAGCAAAAAAACAGGACTGGAGCTCAGCTGTAGGATTATCAGGATCTGACATTGATTCTTACAAAAAAGCCCATAGCATCAAATCACCACCCCATGCCAAAGTTAGCGCATGTGCAAATGCACGTTTTGAAGGCCTTGAAAAAGCACATTTGCATATGCATGAAACGTAGGCGTATGGTGGCAGTTTGCTGCTGTGTTGTTTTTTTTTTTTTTTTTGGAAGAGTAAACTTCAAATCCTGGTAATCATACACCTGAGCTCCAATTTTGTTTTTTGTTGGTAAGCTGTGAGTTAGACAGACTTTCTGAAGCTTTGAACTGATTTACATATTTTTAGACTCCAGCATTTCCATGGCCATGAGCAGCATTGTGTTTGGAACCATCTTTCAAGGCCAGTTTACTCACCCAGTAATGCTTCGAAAGAAGAGTAGCAGTTAAGGTGATGCCAACACTGCATCGAACAACTAGTCAAACCCTGAGGAATATCACACCATACATTCATCTGGAGTCTGGGGACTTTTCACAATAATGTTGCATTTCCCTATTTTTGAGGTTCTGTGCTTCAATCCTAACTGTTGCTTATATGTAGGATGTTTGTGCAGTGAATTTCCTTTTGTTTTTAAAGGATATTTACTACTAGATTTATATTGCTTTTGTTACCCTTACATAACTAATTTATTGCATCTACTGTAAAAATATTTAGTCAAATAATGTGGTTACATGTTTATTATGTATTTATTTCAAAAGCTTCACCAGGAAAGACTGAGCTGTAAACAGCTCATTCCCAGATGCATCCTGGAGGTGAGAGAAAGTGGAACTACATCAAGAGGTGAAAAAACTGAACAGTATAAATTGCAAAAATAGAAGTCATACAGTATACAGCAATACAGTACAGTATATCAGAAGAGCATAAACATTGTAAGGAAAATCAGTGTAACAGATACAACTGAGTTTTGATATGCAGGGGGAACCAATCATACAGGTATATCCTGGGGGTGCAGGGAGCAATGACCAGGACAATATTAGTGGGAGGAAAGGAAGTCAAGAGGTAGAAGGTCACAGACAGCTAAAGCTGGGACCAGAAAAGTCATGAAGAACAGACTTACGGGAACAAACAAATGAGGCAGGGCAGATAGACAAGAGAAGGGAGGACCAGAGTTTAGGAAAATGATACAAGAAAGCAAATTGATTAGCAGTAGATTTCCTGGAAGGATTAGAGAGGGAATGGGAAATATTGCTGCTGAGAGGGTAAAAGGAAGAATGAGGAGAGGATAGTAGGGATGTAAGGTATAAGGGAAGGGAACCAAACCAAAATTTGGATATAAAGCAGGCACAGTCAAAAAAGCACCTGACATCAAGAAAGGGGAGGGGGAGGATGCAGTAGAGTGAGCAGTGATTGGTACGATGGGGCAGTCTAAGGCAAAATGACTAAAGGAGTCAATCGAGGGATCCAGCCTTGCAAGGTAGAAGTTGGGAGCTCTGCTGTAGATTATGTCACCATAGTCAAAAGCAGGGACAGTAATCTTTCGAAAACCCTTGTCATATTTATTTAAAACAAACATAACGACATAACATTCAAATGTTAACACTTTTTTTATGTGAGAAAAAACACTGAGAAAGATGCTGGAATACTGCTAACCACACTTCAAATATCATACAGTGTATATGATTACAGGTTTGAGTGGCCAAGCATTAAGAAAAAGATACGATTACATTTTTTACTACCTAGTTTCAGGATGCAATTATGGACTATTTTAAATAATTATAAATTTGCAATATTGAAGTATTTCCTTCCAAAAAACTCCCAGAAAGCACTACCTTTGTGTTGTTATCTAAAGGACCTGGAAGTTTCAGATTTCAGCTTTTTATCATTTTTATGTTGGTGCGCTTGCGCAGCCAACATCTTGCGGTAGTGCAGATTCGGAGGCGTGGTCACTGTTGGGCAAATGAAGGGCACGCATCAGTAGGTGCATCCCTCATTCCCCAATCAGCTTGCATGCAGGCGCCACACCACCCGGGCGAGCACATCTAATGAAAAGTCCGCTGCAATGTGAGAAAAGCTTGTCACACGCAGCGGACCTCCTAACGTGCTTATTTATTACAGTTGGTAGTACAGTGGTCCCTTCTCCAGTCACCCTCCCTGTATTATTTTTTTATTCCCTGGTAGTCAAGTGGTCCCTCCGCCATTCTTCAATTGCTTCCCCCTGTATACTTTTTTCATCCCTATTCGTAATACAGTGGTCCGTCCACCATTCTCCGATCTCCATCCCTTTAATTTACCAAGAGTCACTCACTCACTTACCGTGGAGCTTCCTGAGCATGAAGTGACTGAAATCAGCATACACAAAATACGCAGCATACGATCTTCTCAATGACTGAAAAAAAACATTTTATCACGAAGTCCCGACTTTTGTAAGAATGCGGTTTAACATTCAATTATGTTGACTGCAGCTGCCGTCAGGTCATTTCAATGAGGCCCCACATGTCAGTATGGGACAGGCAGCCAACGTCCAAGGAGATCCCTAAATCAATAAAAACAAAGCAAATAAATAAATAAGTGGTTGTTTGGGAGGCTAGGAGTTTGCCGATGATGAACAGGGAGCATAATGCCAGTACCCATTTTGTTAGACTGCTGAAATAGTGCATATAAATGTGATGCAGATACACACAAAACAATTATTAAAAAAGTTAGGAAGTACTGTGTTCCACTAGTTCAAATCTGCCCCAGAATTAAAGCTACATGCAAAAGAAACTGTTATTAATAGAAAACCACCATTGTTTTGTAGCAGCAGCTCCTAATTTGGAGAAAAATAACTTTTAAATGGTGACATATCAGCTTGCTTGGCGGGCACACATTATAGGAAACTGACAACAGGAAGTACTACCTGGCACTGATGTCTCGATCTGTCGGACATAAACTGTTATTGAGATATTTTACGCACAGCACTGAAAGCAATTAATCACACACACACAGAGGCAATTGTAGGGTTTAAATTAATTTTATGATAGAACAACAAAGGTGTCTACTGGCATCCCTCACCTGTCAATCGCTGTCCTCCTAATAAACATTTTCTTGGTGTCAAGTGGCATCCCCCCCTACCTCCGATCATTGACTATTTTCAGTCTCTCCCCGCTCCCTTAAACTGAGCAGAGTTGAGGACGGCAGGTAACAGTGACTGGGGGAGCCCACACACTTCACTTTGCTTCTCAGAGCTGAGAAACAAAAGAAGTGTTCTCTCTCTCTCTCTCTCTCTCTCCTGCACTGGTGACTGTGGCATAGGACTGGTAGTGTGTAAGAGAGCCAGGGAGATCCCGATACAGTTCTGCTCCTCTGGGCGGAAACTGCGAGATGAGTCTTTAATCACTGCCGGCACTGTCAACAGTGGCATATGTCTGGGTGTGGGGGTGAGAGAGAACAATAGGATTCGTTGCTCAGTTGTGCTAGCTTCACTCCTCCAAACTGCAACAGAAATAATGAATTAAAGTGAAAGTGTATCTCTCTCCCTGTTCCAGCTGTCACCAAAACACAAACAGACCAACGGCGGGAGGGAGAGTGAGTGATGGGATCCGAAAAAATTGAGTTTTAACATACAACTTTATAGGGGCACGTATATTGGTTGTACTGTACAACCTTCTTCTATTGCTTCTTTCTTCCATGTACTGTACCCTAAAGACAAACCTGGAAACAAGTTGTTTCAAAACTCAGTGGGCCTTTCCTCGGAAAACTTCTGAGTAATTATGTAAAACTCATCATCATGTACAGTATTTTAATTTCTGCTTGTATTTTTTAAATTGCTTTTATTGCTAGTTTTTAAAATGAATAAATATTGATGTAAAGCACATTTTTAAAACAATCTATACTGCTGAACATACAATACTTTTGACTGTATACACTAGATATATACCGTGGTTGTATTTGTCTGGTGTTTGAACACATTATCGCTAGAAAACAACACTGCACCTCAGCAAGATGTTTCATTTTTCCTGGTTGATGTGACAACAGCAGGAACCAAAACATATTTGAAAAAAGATCTCAGTTCAGGTCCAGGAATAAAATGAAAAGTGGATGGACTTCCCATTCAACCATGACAAGAAGGGCTGCTTAAAGAATTCGCTCTCCACCTGGGACTGTTTCCTAAAAATACTGAAACATGACAAATACATCTTTTCAATGAAATATAGACATTTTTCATTTCAGTTCATTCAAGTCTAAGGAAATCTATCACAGTCTTTCAATTTGTGCTGAATTCTCCTGTCAGATTTCTCCTCTGAGAATATGCCTGATATGGTATATATTGTAAGTGTTTAGCACAAATGAAACAGTGGTGAACAAAGTACCATCAAATAAAGAACTTCTTCTGACTGTCAATAACCTCCGCCAGTGCCCACGGGGTGACATTTTTTGTCACATATGTGCTGTGTTTGTTTTCTACAGTCTGCATCGAGAGTCTAGAGACCTCACCTGGCTCACAGATGCTTTAGAAAAAGTGCATGGTTTGGTGGCCGATGGAAATGTCACACCATGTGACATTAGAGCAGTGAGACAGGGACCAGCTTGTCCTCATCCAGCGCCCCTCCCCCCACACACACATATACACACACACATACATTTTTGCTTGGCTCCAAAGGAAATTCATACCTCTAGCAATACAATTCCCAGCAGTTTGTGTAGAGTCACCGATGGATTTCTTCAGAGATCCAGAGCATGGAAACTACATAAATATGCCGTCATTTTAATGTTGGCATGCTTGTGCAGCCAACATCTTGTGGTAGTGCAGATTTGGAGGCTCGGTCCCTGTTGGGTGAATGCAGGGCACGCATCAGTAGGTGTGTCCAGCGCTTCAGATAAGTCATTTTTGGACATATTTTGCATCCAAAAATCAGCTAAAAATGTCCAAAAATTCACTATCTGGAGCCAATTGATGTCAGTAAAACTTATGTAGTTTAATGCTGATGCCTGGTTTTTATAGTGTGGATGTCACGTCATCATTTGTATTACTCAGTTTCGGAATAGTCCACTGTGGAGACGACAAATGTTTTTTTTTTTCCAGTGCAGTCCTGTCCATCTGCTGCACACGCACCATCCAAAATGGGCCAATAATGCTCCTTCTGGCTCCTGCAACGGTGTAGCGCACCAACTTGTATATGCAAAATGCACCAATAATGATGGATGATTGAGTAAGGAGGAGGAGTTGGGAGCTGCTTTGCTGGTGGTGCTTGCAAGTTTAACCGTGATGCAATGCACCACGAGTTGGCGAGGAGAGTGTGCTGTGTGCCACCAGCAGTCCACACAGAGGAGGCAAGGAAGCTCTGTGGCTGCACAGAGATCGACCGTATTCGATCGTCGGTGTGCGTGTTGTCCCATAAGCAGCCGCATTCTAAAAAATATAGTTCAGTTTCATTATCAGACAGAGATCTGATCTGTCTGTGTCATCCCGGTCCACTTTTACTGTAGAGACCGTAGAGTAGAGGCCAAGAGCAGTCTGGAGACCCCGTGTGGTGCCCAATCCCATTGTCCCTGAGTGGCAGTACCACACAACATCGCAACTGAAGCCGGACCAACAGTGAGGCTCCTGGAGCTAAGGAGGAGAGGGCTCGGAGCCACCTGAGGGGACAGCCAGTTAGGAACAACAGCGGAGGATTGAGTTCAGAAGTGCTCCATGCGCATAAAGAAAATGCCCATAATATAGCTCAGCCTGGGGGTGAGGCCTAGTTGGAGCCATGAGTGCCGTAGTGAGTGGACGGAGAATGGGACCGACCGAACGCCTGCCATCATAGCAGCAGCCAGTCAGTCCTCAGAGGTGAGTGGCAATTAAAATTAAAATTTAAAAGCTTTTAAGTTAAGCTAAAGGACTGTGTGGGGTGGGGCGGGGTGTATTTAGATTAGGATGGGGTCAGGGAGGGGCACACACACCACCAGTAGGTTGCAAGGGGAAGGCCTGCAGGCTGAGCAGCAGACTAATGGTGCTGGCAGTGCTGCTGTAGGGGGGATCGGGGAGTGAAGCAAGTGGTGGGTCGGGCGACTCGAGCACACTGGGTGGGGTTAGGGAGGGAGGTTGGTTTAGGCAGGCAGCAGGCCTTGGCCGGACTCTCTGGGTGGTGGTTCCGTGGTTGGTAAGTGTCCTCCTGAGTGGCCGGCGGCACAGCAAAGCACCAGGCAGCAGAGTAGCCAGGCAGCAGGTCAGTTGGAGCCTCAGAGGAGCGAGGTGAGTAGCAGAGGAGTTCAGTGGAAAGCGGCCATTAGCACAGCCAGCCAGCATCATCCCCAGCAAAGGTAGGCAGCTGCTGGCAGCTAGGACATTGTTTCTTATTTGGCCTTACCCTTAAGCCAGGAACACTAGTCTGTACAAATACCTCAGGATGAATTAAGGAAGACCACCATTTTTTCAGTTCCTTACATCATTGTCTTTGTGGGTTGGGGTTTATCAGAGCAGGTGCCCACTTCCCAGCATATAATTTAAAATGCAAATTTGTCAGCAATCCCACCAGGGCAAAATCAGTGGGGTCAGCAGCACCAATTCAACACTGGGTACACAGGAACTTTATAAGGGAGCTCCCTAGATTGGTTAAATAGATAATGTACACGGGGGGGGGGTTTGTAAGTTCAGATCAGTAAGGCCACAAGTCCATCAAAATTTGCGAACATTCCTCCTTAGCTATGGTGCAGTTTTTTCCTCTCTGTTGCTGCTATGAGTGGTTTACATGACAGGGAAGGGTGAAGGGTTAAGGGGGATCCACAAGCAGAGGGGTTTCATCTTGATGGTTTTGATTGGGGGGGCAAGCAGCCAGACCTGAACCTTACTATGAGGAGATCAATAGATATGGGAACAACTATAACTAGCTATGCCATGCCATACTTGTCCCTGAAGCTGTTCTGCATGGCTGTAGGTAATACCTGCCATATTTTCAAATTCAGAAATGTGACTTGGTATGTATTCAAGAGACTAGCATGAAATCCACTGCATGAAGTTACTATCTGGATGGTTTTCTAAAAAGGACCTATAGGGAAGTACATCTCGCTGGTGTCTGATAGATGTGTACAGAGATGCAATGTCGATCCCTACCCAGACATAGCTCTTCTCCAGACATGTTGTCTAAAGGTGTCCACTCCTGAAGCATGTTCAGGTCCTACTCCTCCCCCCGGAGTTTCAACACTGCTGCAGATTTTAGTATCATCTGCAAAAATGGACACCTTCCCCTCTAGCCCCTCTGCAATGTCACTTATGAAGACATTGATCCCAGCACAGATCCCTGTGGCACCCTGCAGGTCACCCCCCTCTCCACGTATTGAACACCATTCACCACCACCCTCTGTGACTGTGTCCTGTCAGTCAACCAGTTTAATTTCTGATCCAGTTTGCCACCTGGGGCCACTCCCAGGCTGCCCAACTTATTTACCAACCTCCTATGGGACAGTTTTGCTTGCTGAAATCTAGGTAGGTCACTCACATCCACCTCCCATCTCTGATCCACTTCCTGGTCACCCTGTCTAAGTACTCTATCAGATTTGTTTGACAAGATCTTCCCACTGTGTATCCATGCTGGTTTCATGCCCAGGTTCCTAAACTTGTGCTGTAGCCAATCACAACTGGCCGGCCAGCAAGCACATTTGTGATTTTGGATTGTCTGTGTGTGTCAGGCGGGGGTGGGGGTGGGATCACTCCAAGTCTTGAAATGAAAAAGTTTGGTTTTCATGCATACAATCACAATGTCAGTGCGAAGCATCTTGCTTGCAAATGTAATAGCCCATGTAGAGTAGCAAGCAGTAGTAGAGTGGTGTCATACGAGGTGGCAGTGGCACCCTCCACAACCATAGAAGCACAGCACAGCACTATCTCTATAAAAACTTCATACGTTTCGTTTCCCTTTTCCCTGATGCAGGCAGCATAGCATCTGACTGGCGGTGAGCTGAGCTGACTGAAGGAGTCACATCACACACCAGTAGAAGAAGGCAAGCAGCAGCAGAGTACCCTGGCAGGGTTTTATTTAACTCTAAAAAAGTGATTAGCATTTTGCTCATAAAAGTTCTAAAACATTGTAAAAATGCATAGCACTTACCTCACTGTGTTTATCAAACATAACACATCTACAAAACCTATATAAATGCTTTCTGTACAGTTAGTATTGTCTCAAGAGAAAAACTGCTAATCAGTTATTTAAAACCCTGCCTGGGTAGCATGTGGTGATCGTACACGTATATTATTCCGAAAGGAAGCCATCACCAGCGACAGCATTTCATCACCTTAATTTGCAAGGTACTTACCGTTACTGTTACCTCTACTGTACCTCTTCAGTAGAGAAATGTTAAAATGCTTTTTTTTTGTTGGGTTTGAGGCCAGGTTGCTGGGGGTAGTTGGTGGGGGGAGAAGTAGTACTGTGGATGTAGGGTAGCTACCATAGATATAGAGGATAATGCATGAGCATCAGTGGTTAACCATAATGATGAAAAGGGACTTGGCAAGGTTGGAGGAATGGTCAGAAGTATGGCAGGTTTCATTTAATGCAAAGAAGTATAAAGTAATGCACTGGGGGAAACTAAACACAGGGAAAAGAGTACACAGTTGGGGGGGTGGGAGGTAATAACAACAACAGCTTTGGGCATGTGTACTAGGTTCAGTCTGCACAGTTGGGGTTTGTGTTTACAGAATAAGCTGTGTATTTACCACCGGGTCTAGGAGATTGATAGGGCCTTGCTAGACCTATCTTCTGGAGGGGAACCCAGTAAGTCCATGCATGAAGCAATAACGTAATGTCCAGACCTGCAGTCTGCAGATGGGATCCTACAGACTAGTGTGACTTTATTAAAACAAATTTTCTTTAGAACAACTTAGGGTAGTCTGGTCACCCAAAGCTTTACAACATAACACTTGGCAAATGTATTAACTTCCATTAACCCCATACATTACAATGGGGTTCCGTACTTGTTTTCTCACTATGTGATGACAGTCATGTGTGATTGCTGGTAAAGTAGCGTACACATGTTGAAACGACTTTTATAATTGCTTTAGAAAACCTGCTGGCTGACAACAACCAGAACCAACTGTGCATAAACAACACCTCGTGACACAAATTTTGAGAAGGAACTGTCGTGACACACGAATATATCAAGCTCAGTTCAAGCCAGTACGAACCCAAAGAGAACCACCACCACTACCACAAACTCTTTATTAGACTGCTGGTTAATAAAAAATGTCCCGCAACTCAGTGCCTTGCGACTGACTCTGGAGGGAGTTCATCATCTGTGAATGGACCGACTGCTGATTGTTCTTCCAATTCCAATACTGAAATGGAAAGTGACAACTACAACCTTGCTGTAACTTCAATTTGTTATTCTGATGACTTTCCTACACTTCAGTTATCAGATAGTGATGATTGTTCTTCCTCTTATGAGTGTATCCCACAATCTGCAGTTCCTCAGGGTCACACACAAGTGACACAACAATTATCAGTTGTTCAGAAATCATGCAGTGGTGACACTAGAAATCAGAACAGTCAATTATCAGATGCTGTGAAATCTGTTGTTATGTAATTACAGACATCAGTGGAAACTGAATTTGATTGGCTGGAGCAAGAGATGGGAAAATGTTTCACTTCGTGTGTCGTTCAGATCACCGTCTCACAAACAAATTTGCTACTACAGGTGCAGGTGCGTTAATGTGCATGCAGTATGTCTGACAGTAATGGTTCCAAGTAGCCTGATTGGCTGTCACAAAATGGGCTTTGGCTTCTCCAGTTCACAGTGGTGGTGGTTGTGAATTAAGTGGTAAGGCATGCCATGAGTGACATGATGATCATGACCATCTAGGGAGAGTTATGGTGTGATAACAGCCCGCCCACCTCCATATGGTTTGAAGCACGAGGTACGTGTAGCAAAGTGCTTCCATCACCTGAGCAGGGCCCCCCGTTACCCCACCATAAAGCACCCCATGAAGTGCCATATTGTGTTAATGAAATGTGTCCTTTTTGGAAACCAGTATGAATTTTTAAACAGGTTATTTCAACTGGGCCACGTTGTGCTGTGATAGCAGTCCAGCAGTCCAGCAATTTGTTAAAGAGATTAACTTGGGTTGTTGTGGGGATGGGTCAGTCAAACAAAAAGCATCTGTCTGCCAATCAGAATTCAGCATTTTTCTACACATTTCATAATCTGATATTGAAATCGGTAGAAGGGATGCTGAATTCTGATTGGCAGACAGATGCTTTTTGTATGACTGACCCATAATCCCACCACAACAGCCCAGGTTAACCTCTTTAACAAATTAATATATTCAAAAAAATTACCGATTTTGTACCACAATACAGCACTTCCAGGGAGTGGTGGGGAGCCCTTTATGTAATCATAAGACATGACAGGGTGTACAAGGATGGAACAGATCTTACGCACACATGGCCAGGGCATAATTTGGCACAAGGCCTTGGCAGTACCTTTAAGCCCTTGAAGTGCAGTAAAATCTGTTCCATGCATACCCGTCTTATTGCTTACTTCATATTCATCATAGTTCATCTAGTGAAGGCTTGCTACTTTTATTAATAATTTGTAACAGAAATGACAATTTCTGACTCAAGTATGCTGACTTTGTCACCTGTGTTTCAGGACTGCACTGTCCCTCCCCACCCAGATACTAATAAGTTTGATAACTTGTAGCCGGACATAGCATGGTGGAGTGCAAGCAACTGATAGAATCCTGCAGTCTATCTGTACAGAGAGTGTAATACTGAGTCACAACACCAGTATTATCTACTTTTAGAATATCACAGAACATACATAGATCTTCTTTGGGGTGATCTCACTCATCAGGTAGGTATGGTACCAGTACCGCAGCAGCACCACTAACACCATAGCCATAGGAATGTCACTGTCAGTGAATGGGAATCCACATGGAAGATTCTCTGCAGTACATTGCTCACTCCTCAGTTCTTTTCCACCATCGAGTTGCAAGCACATTCTCCAGTGACGGGCAGCAGTGCAGTGTTGGTGGATTTAGCACCATTTTCAAAGTAGGGCCTACTGCCACTTGGAGTACAGTAGTATCACACAGTTGTTTCACCGAGGTGAGTATTACTGTCTTGATATATTTAAGAGCCCATGCATTTTTTGGAAGGGATCCTGTGGACTTCTGTCTTAAGTTTATGGAGTCACGGGCAGATTCACTTGCCAAGGTCTTCTGTCTTGAGCTTAAGAAGATCCTTGGCTTGGCCATTTGTTCCAAGTCTCCTGTCTTAAGTTTATGGGGTCACGGGCAGACTCACTTGTCAAGGTCTTCTGTCTTGAGCTTAAGAAGATCCTTGGCTTGGCCATTTGTTCCAAGTCTCCTGTCTTAAGTTTATGGAGTCACGGGAAGATTCACTTGCCAAAGTCTTCCCCCCAGGGCTTGTAAGTTGTGCGTTGATCTGATCCCTTCTTTACTAGAGTGATGGTGGGGAACGACTGTGGATGGAGTGTGTGTGAATGACCAGTGCCACAACTATATTGGGCTGGTGAGGTCTTGCTGACAGTGTCACATGTGTGGCCAAAGTTGCAAACTTAATAAAAACCTGGTGTGTTTACTTTCATTCCATGATGGTGAAGAGTGCCTATGGTGCACTTGTAATCCACCTGGTGAGTGAGATCACCTCAAAGATCTACTCTTTATGGTACATTCTACATATCTGTTATTTCCCTGTGTCACTGATGTATGCCATTTCATTGTGTGCATAAAAGCAGACAGCAGCTTAGCCTTTACAGTTTTATTCTCCTCTTATCAATTCCCATAGTATTTACAAGAAAATAATTTTCCTATTTTAGAAAATTGTCAGAAATCAACCCTCAGCAAGCACAGTCAGACAAAGGACCATAGTACAGCACTGGAAGCAGACATTCTCAGAAGGAGACTGTATGCAGTTAGCGACAATGATGAGGCAGAAAGTTCAGAAGATAATGATTCAGCTATTAAATTTGTAAAAGACAGTGAACGTAATCTGTTTAAAGCGGTGTACTTTGCAGCAAAAACAGATATGGCAAATTGCAGTGTCAACCAGCTTTTAGATTTCATTCACTGGACAGGAGGTCAATGCTCAGTACATGATATAAGTGATTACACTGTTCATGATGTTCAGAGAAGTATTGTGAAAGTATTAGATAGCAAAGTCATAAAAGAAGCATTGCAAAGTCCTGTGTTTGGCTTGCTAGTTGATGTATCCACAGATCTTTCAGTCCACAAAACCGTAATAATGTATATTCGATATGTCAGTGAAGGGGAAATGAAAACAAAATGAATTGGCAACATCAGGGTAAAGGATGGTTCAGCACATCACTTAGCTGAGGCTATTGTAAACAGATGTCAGGCCCTGGGCTTTGTCATGAGTAAACTTGTGGGGTTAGGTAGTGATGGGGCTAGTGTAATGATGGGTAAGTCCAATGGTGTTGGTGCACTTTGACTTCACTGCATTCACCTTTATGGTTCATGTCCACTGTTTGGCTCATAGATTGGCTTTGGCCTGTTCACAGTCTGCTACTCACTTTAGATACCTACAAGACTTTCAGAGTAACATTAATGGTACATATGCCTATTTCAGTACATCTGCTGTTAGGCAGGCAAAGCTTAGAAGATATGCAAAGGGTGATTGGTACAGTAAAAAGGAAAGCTGAAAGAAGCAATTAATATACATTGCTGTCAATGCAAATGCTGTAAATGCATTACATAAATGTTACCTGCTATTCTCCCTATACTTAAAGAAGACAGGAACCATGCCAAAGCTCAGGGCCTTCCACATTTCTCACTACTTATATTTCTGCAGCTGTTCTATGTATGTTCTGTGATATCCTCAAAGTAATGGGAACTCTTTGTAAATCCTTTCAAAAGCAGGATGTGCTGTATGTGGATGTGAAACCACAAGTGTTCTGTGCAATTGGTGAGTCAGAAAACATGAAAAGTGAGTCAGGCCCAATCCTGACAGCGTTTCAAGAGGCATGTGAAATTGAGACTAGCGATAGTGGACAAATGACAGCATGTTGGAAAATAAAGGAATCTCAGCAAGATGACATTCAGATTGAACTCAAGTGTTCACATAAAATGACAGCACAATTCTCAAAACTGAGGGAGGAGTATCTCAATACTGTTATAAGCAACATGAAGTGTAGGTTGTGCCCAAATTCTAAAATGGAAGCACTTCTGGATGCCATTGCCAATCTAACTGACCCACAGTCTGTAGTAGACCGTAATACAGTCAGTGTTCAGAAAGTTTAGAAATTGTTTGTGAAAAATTTGGTTCCAACACACAATATGACACTGATCAAGATGATACTGAGACAAATATTCATAAATGCAAGCCTTTACTAGATGAAAATTGTCTCCGCTCAGACTGGGAAAAAGCAAAGGCAATGATGCTTGGATGCTATAGGAACCTTAGTTCCGAAAGCTTTATGAGAAGGGTAATTTCAAAGTACTCTGATACAATGTCAGTATATTCAACATTATGTAATATCGCTTTATGCATTCCACTGACATCTGTAGAATGTGAGCGAGGTTTCAGTGTGCAGAATAGGATAAAGACAAAATTTCATTGTTCACTAACAGAAGATAGCCTAGAGCTACTAATGAAACTAAACATGGGGCCTGACTTCTCCGACTTTGAAGTCGATAAATCTGTGACGTGTTGGAAAAAACAGAAAAAAAGGCACTATATGTCTTTGTGGCAAAAATCAAAAAAGGAGGAGACTGGAGAAGCCAAAGTCCCAGACAGAGACAGTCAGGTTTCATGTTTATGGTAGCAGCAGCAGCAGCAGCAATATTGGTGGTAGCTGTGCCATATTATCCAGAGGTAGCCACACATCAAACAAGGATTATGTCAGTATGTCACCATGTGTCAGCAGCAATACCTGTTCTGACACTGCAGATGATGGCGGCGCGGGTGCCAGTGCCACTGCAGTTTATCCTACAAGCAGTACTAACAGAAGTGCTCATGATGGGGGGAGGGCTGAAGATAGTGAATTAGGCGATGAGGATTTCCTGGAAATAATAGAAGGCATGGATGACAACAATAGCGAATAATTACATAAGTTTCAAATTGGACTCGTTTGATCCAGGTTCAGGTACACATTTTGGCCCAAATACAACTTACTGACAGACATACTGCTGCACATTGAATCAGCAGAAGCAATTATCTGAAAACCAGTATTATAAATAGTAAATTCACTCGAAAGCTGTGAAGAAAGCAAAATGTTTATTTTCTTTTTTGTTGCATACTACAGTCACAGTGCTGCTGTGTACTGTACATGGATGGAGTGTATGGACAAGGCAGCGATAGCTGGTGCAGGATGCATTGTTGCAGACTGGCTGCTGCAAAAAGTGCAGTGGTGATGGCTGGGAGGGGAGTGGGGACTGGTGTAACTGTGAGTTGCTGAACACAATGGAATATGGTAGGGCATTGGATAATGAAAAAATAGTTGCTTACTGTTAAAAGAAGACACAAAGTCTATTGTTCACATCACATGATGATGTGCTGTACCTTGGTTGGTGGCAATTTATGGTGACAGACACTAGCAGACGTAGAGGTACGTATTACATATAGTAAGTACACAACAGGTTGCATTGCCTCACATTGCTTGCAAGTAATGGATGTGACACAGCAGTCACATTACATAAAGCAAGAACAGGTTATTAAATGTATCATGGGGTCGGTCATACAGGGGTAAGTGCATTGTTAAGGCTACATGTTTTCTGCATTACTCTGTCTCCCTCAAATCAATTCTCCACACTTAACTAAAAAAACTGGTTTGCGTATCCAGCAAGACAACATCTTGCCAGGCCATTAGTCACTCACTGTTACATATTTGACAAATTTTAGCACCGACTCACACAGACTGATTTTTTTGGCCTTGATAAGCATCAAAAATGTCATCACTGCAGGAGTCACCCAATGTCTGCAAAGTGTCACGTTCAACCAACCAAGTGCCAACACCTATGGTACCAGCAAGTTGAAATGTTTTTATGTTTCAAAGTATAATAATTGTGGCTTACCAATTTGAATGTTATCATTAGCACTTTACCTTGTTAAATAAGTTCAAGTTAGAATGGTAAGGTAGGTTTTAAACAGCTGTTCCTTGATTGAGAAAGACTGTACAGTTAAATCCATGGATGATGCACACACAGTACCCCCCCAGGCACTGTCAGGCTGCAGCAGGCACCCATGTAGGCCTTGGCTATTTGTCCATGATGTGTTATGTATTACAATACATATACATACACAGGCAGGGCCAGCCAAATACATTGGGTAAATACATCATGTTATTTTGGAACAATTATGTAAGTTTCACTTTATACAACATCATATATTTCACTGTACTACAATTTAATTAACTTGTTATAATGTTATTTCCACTTGTAGAAATGGAACCGGACAAAAAAAACACAGATAATAACAATGGGCCAGATAGGAAACTTACAATGGAAAGAAAGGCAGCTTTGAGATAATACAAGGTAAAACACAAAACTAATACAATACTGTAACAAACAGTACAGAACCATCGAAAATGGTGTTAAGGACTACTGTTTTAAGTTTATGGAGTCCTTTGCAGATTCAGTGGTCCTTTTATCAAGATCT
Source organism: Neoceratodus forsteri (assembly GCA_016271365.2). Lineage (NCBI taxonomy): Eukaryota > Metazoa > Chordata > Ceratodontiformes > Ceratodontidae > Neoceratodus > Neoceratodus forsteri. Next base: position 658,437,176 of record CM057454.1, on the reverse strand, counting down.
TCTGTCTTAAGTTTAAGAAGATCCTTGCAGGCAGCCTGCAGGTGGCTCTATATAGCATGTGGTGGGTGTGCGGTATATAGCAGGGACTCCTGTCTTAAGTTTATGGAGTCCTTTGCAGATTCAGTTGTCTTTTTGTCAAGATCTTCTGTCTTAAGTTTAAGAAGATCCTTGCAGGCAGCCTGCAGGTGGCTCTATATAGCATGTGGTGGGTGTGTGGTATATAGTAGGGACTCCTGTCTTAAGTTTATGCAGTCCTTTGCAGATTCAGTTATCCTTTTGTTAAGATCTTCTGTCTTAAGTTTAAGAAGATCCTAGTCTCTATATAATACCACCACACGCCATTTGTAATGATTTGTTTGTGGTGTTTATCTTTGTTTTACCTCAAAACTTCCTTTCTTTCTATTGGAATATCCATATGTGGCAGGGAAGCCCATTATTCTGAGTTCAATTACCAGGCTATAAGTGGAGAAAACATCTTGTAATACGTTACTAAATTGTAATGTAAGTGAAATTGGTGTTATAAAGTGAGAAAAAAATATTTATGCAAAAATAAGATTTATTTAGCCAGTTTATTCACATTGCCAGACAGTGCCACTGGAGTATTTATGATGCAGTGTGGCAGTCGGCAGAATAGCCCATTTTTCCAACATGAGTTGTGATGGTAATAACAAATTACTAAAGATTTTACTTTATAACTAAATAAACAATGGGTAGTAATCAATCACTGATTACCACACTATGAATCATAATGTAGGTGGCAGCAGCCTAGCATACTGCTAGCAGCAGGCATCTATCTGCAAGCAACTGAAAGAGCCGCTAACGCCAAAAGTGCTACACTGCAGAATAAGCATACTGCCAGTAAATCTCACACCAAAAACTAGATTTTTACGTTACTTCGTTTTAAAGCCAGTAGCCATTTTGTAACCTTGACTGCACTACCTGTGCAATAAAAGCAGGTGTCGTTGAAGTGCTGTGTAGTTCTGTAACATACTAGATAATATTGTATACAGTACACAATGATTATTACTAATCTATGCACAGCGATGATTTGAAGATACTGGCATGGCATTGTCTACTATACAAGAACTGAACAATTCATGAAATAAACACATTGTCTGAAAATGATTACTGCGTGCTTACGTTTTCATTTCTTATCATTGAGAAATGTATTTATGTGGATGTAGCATGGATTACAGTAATGTACTCAGATAGCCAGTGAGTTGACTTCTAAAACTATAGGAGTTGGAGTATTTTGACTGCCAAAATTTGTCGACTGGAATTATTTTGACTTCCAAAAAATTGACAACTGGAGTATTTTGACTCCAGTAAAACTGAGATGACTTCCAAATTTCAACCCATGGAAGTATTTGACTTCCACCAAAAAAAATTATCTGAAGCCCTGGGTGTGTCCCTCATTCCCCAATCAGCATGCATGTGGGCGCCACACCACCTGGGCGAGCTCATCTAAGGAAAGTTCTGCTACAATGTGAGTAAAGCTCATCACATGCAGCGGGCCTCCCGATGTGCTTACTTGACACAAACATGGTGGCACACTGCCCACCAAACTGCCAACTTCGGGGGTGCCCAATCCCCCTGTCGGCTTATGCTGCCCCCCAATGTATGTGCCAATGGGGAGCCCACTCCCATCGGCATAAAGAACCCCCATTTGTTATATGCTGAGGGGTGCCCAACCCCTCAGCTCTTGCCCCTCCCCGGTTTCATTGTGTGCTGACAGGGTGCCCAATCCTGCTGGCATAAACTAACCCCCTTTGTTGTGTGACCATGGGGTGCCCAATCCCCCGCCGGCTACAGCTGCCCCCCCCAAAAATAAGGTCCACAGAACGCTGGGAGCCTACCCCAGTGAGCCACATGCCCCGTAAACATAAAAATGGTCCCACAATGTTTTAAATTTTTTGGTCCCTGTAAGCAAAAACGGTCCTCCATCTCTGCCCCTTCACAACCCGCCCCACCCTCTGCGACCCTACCTCCCACACACCCTCTGTTACCCCATACTTACCTCCGAGTCTGGCATGACGATCTTCGGTGGACCGGGAACATGTCTGCACTCTTCAAAGCCGACCGTGAACTGAGGAAATGCCGGTAAGCTGTATAATGGAATAAATAGGGTTTTTGCAACTTTGATGCATGTCTCAGGCATTTTTTGGAATTTTGACACCAAATTTTCAACATGGGGTTTTTGGGACCCCTCCTCATGAATTCTTGCACTGTCACGGTGTTATTCTGATGTGAAAGGTGATTTTGTGGTCACTGCACAGAATCACCTTTTGGGACTGACTAAAGAAACGACAGTGCCACTGTTCATGAGGGGAGCTCTCAAAAAGCCTATGTTGGAAATTTGGTGACAAAACTCCCAAAAATGGCTGTTTTATGAGCGTGCGTTGTGCTCTTTCTACACACACTAGTAACATCATGAATATGTAATATTTTCACTCCACATTTTCAAACTTGGCATTTTTCCACATTTCTTGATGAACAGTATAGCTGTCATTTTACAGATCCTGCCTGAAATGTGTTTTCGCACATTCAGCACAGAATAGTGAGGTCGCTGTGTGAAATCACATTTCGGGACAGTTTGAGGAAATGACAGTGACTCTGTTCATGAGCAGAGGTCCTAAAATGCCTATGTTGAAAATTTGGTGCCAAAAGTCCATACAATGACTGTGGTGCAAGAGTGCACCCTTGTAACTTTGCAAATTTGCAATATTTCCATGCCAGATTTTCAACACTGGCATTTTTTCACACCACTTTATGAACAGTACAGCTGTCATTTTTCACATGCTGCCCAAAATGTGTGGCCGCACCTGTGGCGCACAATGGCATGGTTGCTGTGGGAAATCAACTTTTGGGACAGATTAACAAAATTGCAGTGCCACTGTTCATAAGGGGAGGTCCCAAAATGCCTATGTTACAAATGTGGCTACCAAACCCCCCTAATAATTGGGTAACGGATGTGTGTTGCGCAGTTTGTATGCATGCTCATTGCTTTACCAATATTTCATATTGTCACTCCAGATTTTCAATGTTGCCATTATTTTATGCCTCCTCATGAACAATAAAGTTATCATTCTCCACATCCTGCCCAAAAATACATTTTCGTCCCTCTGTCGCCAAATGGCACAGCCGCTGTGAAAGACCACCTTTCATCTAGCAAAGTGATTGTGCCTTTTTTCATGAGGTGGCGTGACAAGCAGTCCATGTTGAAAATGTGGAGTGAAACTACCAACACACGCCTACGGTGTTAGGGTTTCCAACTGTAGCACCCCACCCAGTACAGACTGACAGGCATCCGGGGTGTGACTTGGGATCATCGGATGTAGTGGTCATGCCATTCCACCCCCCCACCCCGACCCTGCAGCCACTGACAGGCATCATGGTGTGTCTTGCACTGTTCGGCCACAAAGTTCACCCCACGCTGCTATACTCCACCCACATCAGTGTATTTCCTTATGGAATGGGGTAAGTATAACATCCAAAGACCCCAAAGCACACCCTGACACTTGTCAGCGTCTACAGGTAGGGTGAGGTACAATGGCATGAGCGTTATAGCTGACAACCCAAAGGCACACCCCAATGCCTGTCGCTGTCTACAGGGTGGGGTTGGCATCACTTCAATACTTCATTGCCATTCCTATTATGCCTCTCTAGCTCCAAAGATGGTGACCATGCTGGGTCAGCCAGCAATCAGCTCTATAGCTTGTAGCTTGTTGTTCTAACATTTTTGTTTTAATGTATTTGTTTTTTTCTTTTGTGCACTAGTCCCTGTTTCTACCTTCTAGTTCATCCATCTGCTCATTTACTTGCTTATAGCAAGGATAATGTAAGTTGCAGTCGGCTTTGCTCTTTAATCCAACCGCTTGCTTTAGTAAAAACTCTGAAAATAACCCAGTGTTTTTTCACTTACGTTTGGATGTTTATACTCACTGGGATTGTCCACTCCTGCCAGCTGCTGGTGACTGTTCAGCCGGTGACTGCTTTAGTAGAGCATGTGGGATTGTTTTGTTGGGGACGTTTGTACAATACTTGCCAGGTTTGCTTCAGATGGATTTGGGAGCCAGTGTTTCTTGGTGGCCCAGCTATTGGAGGAGTGGCTTGAGAGGTCTTTGACTGAGCTTGGGAGTCTTGAAGCTCGGCTTCTTGAAGTTTGTTTGCTGTGGATTAATTGGATCTTACAAGCAGGAGTTATTTGGATCAGGAAGCCTTTTTTCTGTGTTCTACTACCAACTATAACAACTGCAGGACTTTTGCAGTATATGTGAGATAATTTGTCATGGTTCTGGAGCTGCTGACATAAAGTTGGACTACCTGGCAAAAACCATTCTTTGGTCCGTGAGTAGTGGCTATCCTGTGCAAATGAAGATTTGACATTTTTTGCTAGCACAAGAGCTCTGACTGTGAAATTCGTGGGACTGTGTTTTATTGCACTATATATGGATCTTATGAGTATTGGTTCATGTCGTGAGGGTTTATTGCAGAGGCGAGCTGCTGGGGTGCTTATTGTTCTGGCTGGATTTGGGACGGGCAGTACTGGCTCTGGGTCTACCGAAGGGTGGGTGCAGAGATATCGGTGCCTCCTAGGCCTGCTCGGGGGGGTCCACTGGTGAATGGTCCCTTTCTGGGGGCCATGGTCCTGATCCAGGCTAGGATTTGAAGTTCCCTGTAAAGTTCTTTTAATGTAGAGTTGTCCCTTGCGGACTCTACGTTGAACCTTATTTTTAATAAGCCTGGTAGGCTGTTATTTTATGATGCTAAAATTGCCTTGATTTAGTTATGTCCTATAGTTTCTGGTGAGAGCAGAATTTGAATTAAGATCTAATAGGATTGGGGAAATGAGAGGCCCTAAATCCATACATAGGATATCTAATGTGGTAATTTGAGTAATACTATTATTTTGTGATTGTTGTAATATATTTACTAAGTATGGTAAAGATGGTTATTTTAAGTTAAACTGTTAAAGGAATATGGTTAATTAGTTTGATTTGTTTAATAAGTTAACCTTTTGTATGTTGTCATAATTGAATTTTTAGATATTTTAATTATATGGTTAATTGCTGCTTACTGAAATGTGTTGGGAAGGCTTTTGGGACGGTCAGGCGCTATTCTCCCACTCTGCTTCGGGATCTTCACTCTTTTCATTGTTCCCCTTTGGTGGCTGATGTGTATAACAAATGTTGTGCATTGGGGATAATGAGAAAGCATTGAGGGGTGGATGGACCGGGCAGAGTGGGAGAACGGATGAGGTCAATCGATAGAGGTAGTGGGGACTAGGAGATGCCCTGGGGTGAAATGGGTCCAGGAGAGGGGTCCTCCCTGCCTGATTCCCATACCCAAGGGCTCCGCAAATTGTGGGCAGGTACTGCTTTCCTCCTTGAAAACCCATCCAACCCGGGTGGTGCTATGTATTGCAGGTCAATTAAAAACAAGACCGCTATAATAGCAGACCTTGTTGCAACATCTGACCTGTCATGTATCACCGAGACCTGGTTGAATGAGAATGCAGGCCCTGTTTTGGCATCTGCTGCTCCGACCGGGTTCTCGGTGATACACCGGCCGAGGTTGGATCGTAGGGGCGGGGGTGTAGCCATCTGTTTTAAAATGGAGCTGGGTCTTGTGGATGTACCAGTGGGTTTCACTCGATCCTTTGAGTGTATCCTGGGAGCAGGTGTAGGGTTCAGGATTCTCCTCATTTACCAACCACCCGGTGAGGGTGGAGAATTCCTAATGGAGTTTGCAGACTTCATCATCAACGTGGCATTGGAGTCACCCAGGTGGTTGATACTGGGCGACTTCAATGCTTGGGTCGATGATGAACTCTCGCCTTTCGGGAAAAGCTTCCTCCAACTCATGACGATGTTGGGCCTTACACAGGTGGTTACCTCTGCTACCCATATAGGGGGTCACTATTGGACCTAGTGTTCCTACTGGAGTTGGAAGTTGCACATTTGGGGGTGGAACCAAATGTGTGGACAGACCATCATACCAGAAGATTCAGCTTCGGGGCACCCCCAAATAGGCCTGCCCCTACGGAGATGGTCCAGTATCACCCTTTGAGGGGAGTTACCCCAGAAGGTTTTTCGGTGGTACTGGACCTATCGGGTATTTTAAGAGAGTGCATGGGTCCAGGCGATCTCGTACTTGCCTATAATAAGGCTGTAGTTGAGGCCCTGGATCAAATTGCTCCTGTCCATGTTCGCCCGCTCACTCAGCACCTAAGATCTCCATGGTTTGATGGGTTTCTGAAGGAGATGAGGAGAGTTGGGCAAAGGTTAGAGAAAGCATGGTGGAAGTCCAGCCTAGATGCTGACAGGCTTAGATCGATGGACCATTATAGTGTCTATCAATCAGCAATCACCTGCAAGAAGGCAGAATTCCTGTCCAGGGAGATAGCTGCTGCGCAGAATTGACCAGCTCAACTCTTTCAGACTGTTGACAGATTGTGCAATCCACTGTCTGCAGTCTAGAAGAGATTTTTCACAAATAAAGTGTGATGAGCTTGCTCGATTCTTTGCAGATAAGGTTGACAGCATCAGGTCAGTAATCCATCCTGCTCCCTCTTTAGGGAACTATGGTGATTGATGAAGTGAAGCCAACCCTTGTGTCACCTGGCCTGACTTTAGTGGGCTGGGTTTCATGGATGTTGTGGGGATTGTTCAGACTGCACGACCTACCAGCTGTAGTTTAGATCCGAGCCCTACACCACTATTAATAGGTTGCATAGATGTTATCTGCCCGATCCTTGTTGAAATTGTCTGGAAGTCTTTGGAGCAGGGATTTTTTCCTGATCCCCTAAAGGAGGCGGTCATTCGACCTCTCCTTAAAAAACCTTCACTGAAACCAGACTGTCCAGGTAATTACAAACCTATCTCTAACCTGCCCTTTGTGGGTAAGGTTATTGAAAAGGTGGTAGCGCAACAGTTGGATGACCATCTTATGAATCACAATATCTATGATGCTCTCCATTCGGCATTCAGGAAAAGACATAGCACTGAGACTGCTCTCATCTGGGTTGTAAATGATCTCCTAATAGCGGGAGATTGAAAGGCTTGTACTATTCTATTCCTTCTTGATCTGTTTGCAGCATTTGATACTGTGGACCATGGTGTGCTGTTGGAATGCCTGTGGCTCCTTTGCGGACTGTCTGGTACAGTTCTGCATTGGTTTCGATCTTTCCTCACAGGGCGGACTCAGAGGGTTGACACAGGAATTTATTCCTCTGATGCCATCTCTCCATCCTGTGAGGTGCCGCAGAGCTCCATTTTGGCGCCCATGTTGTTCGCAGTTTATATGCTGCCATTAGGAGATATCATTAGGTGTTACAGTCTGGGTTTTCACTGCTATGCAGATGATACCCAGCTGTATCTGTCCTTTACTCCCAGACAGGATGATGCAGTCTCTTTGCTTAACAGCTGTCTAGCTGAGATCAATGACAGGATGAGTGCTAGCTGGCTGAGGTTAAACCTGGATAAGACCGAGGTATTGATCATGGATGCAGGTCACCTGGAGGCAGGTGAAAGGGCTGGGGTTCAGTCGGGTCTTTGGCTCGGCGGTGCCCAGCTCTTGACCTCAAGCCAGGTGCGTAATCTGGGCATTATTACTGACAGCGGTTTGACCATGAAATCTCAGGTGTTGGCTGTTGTTAAGTCCTCTTTTTATCATCTGAGGAATATTGCCCAGGTGAAACATCTGGTTCCTCCGGCTGACCTTCCAACTTTGGTCCATGCTTTAGTGACCACTCGCCTTGATTACTGCAATTCTCTTTACCTGGGGCTACCGGGGGCTGATATCCACTGGCTGCAGCTAGTGCAGAATGCAGAAACCAGGCTTTTGACTAGAACATCTAGAAATAGTCATATTACACCTGTTCTATGCGGGTTGCACTGGCTGCCAGTTCAATTGCGGATTACCTTCAGGGTCGGATTACTGACCTATAAGGCCCTACACGAACAGGGAACGCAGTATTTGCAAGATCTCCTTACTTCCTACTGCCCCTCTCGCTCGCTCTGATCCACTGATGAGGGATCGCTAGAGATTCCCAGGGTTCGTTTGAAAACATCTGGAGCACGTGTGTTTTCATATGCCGTGCCTGCTCTGTGGAACTCTGTAGCTCGTCGGATACGAAGCTGTCTGACCGTCGAGAACTTCAAAGCAGAGTTAAAAACATTTTTATTTACAAAAGCTAATGATATCTGATTTTATTATTGTCAATGTTTGATATTTCTCTGTTATTTATTTATTGTCTGTACAATGCTTTGGTTTAAGAAAAGCACTTAAAAAATAAATTTTACTTACTTACTCCGGCACTGCCAATGCCAGTACGACAACATTCGACATTGACTAATGCTTGTTATGCTTGTTGTGAGCAAAAAGAATCTTAAAATCAAGAAAGATTATGTGACTAATGTTTTACTCTTTAAATATATTTAGTTTTATTTCTGACTGGCTGTTTGCTAAGTGACAGATAGACAGTATAATTAGATGTTTCATTTCCTGGTTTTGAGATTCAACTACAAGTAGTATTAGAAAATGAGGAAGGAGAAATCTTCATTCTGATTGGCTAAGGTCACCAACCAGCTGGTCGAGTATCAGGCAACAGAAACTGGGAAATAATGAGTCCCAGTATCTGTTGTCTGATTACATTTAATATCACTGTGCTACATGGAATTTCAAAAATTTACATGACCCAGAGTTACTGAATAATGTTAGCCACGCACCCCTGCCATTGGTACTACAGTCTCACGCTTCCCCTGCTTGGCCATTGCTGTACCATTCCTCAATATCACCTCAACCTGTCTGACATAAAATACAATAAATTAAAAAAAACTACTAAACTGAGGGGCAGAACTGAAGAAACGTGTTGTGGAGTGTAAAGGATGACAACTCTCTACCGCTGGCTACTTTCCCCAATGCACCTAAACCCACCTCACATTTATGTCCAACTATGCTCTCCTCCAACCAACCATGCTTCCCAATGTTCACTGCTCATTTCCATCAGTAATAGTCATGATTGCGATTGAGGCCACTTCACCACCGGCTCATATTTAAGAAAAAGGGACACTTTATAAAACCAGATGTCTGCTGCCCAACCATGAGCACACAGCCACAGCTCCCTGTCCCAATCACAAAAGAAACACAAGTTACAGAGTCCAAAAATGTTTTATTAAAAAAAAAGCAATCAGTTTTTTTTCTTTTCGACTGCAAATGGCAGCTACAGATCAGTGCAAGCCACTGCAGCACTACTGCTGGCATGCTTCTTCTCTCCTGCTATGATACTGCCTCCTGACCCAACCAATGAATCATGGCAAGATACATTCTATCAGTTCCGATTGTAAGGGGGGATAAAAGCATTATTCTGTCTCTGGACCCAACAAATGAATCATGGTAAGGCTCACTCTACAGGTCTAGATTACAAGATTACATTATTCAGCAGAAAGAGACAAAAAACTGGATCTCACATCAATATTCAAACAGCACTTTTAAGTACTGTTAGCAACAATGCCCTTTAGTGGCAATTTACCAGTGGATGGACTATTTAAAAAAAATCTTTTACACATTTTGTCTTATTTTTTAACTTTGTTACACTAGTTTTTTTAAATAAATCCCATTTTCTAAGTGCACTAATACCCTCCAGGGTGGGCATTAGAGGGCTACGCCAGAACTTCCAGGGACTATAAGGCTGTCTGCGGTGTCAGGCCTCATCCACACCCATGGATAGTCCAGTATAGCTCAATACTGCCCATCCTGTTAGGTATTATTGTTCACGTAGAAGCAGTAGTAAATGTATTTATGGGCTTCCCTTCCTGGAGGCTCTTTGCTCCTTAGAGAACAAACAATATAAATCAGTCCCATTTACAGAGCATGTGAGACTATCATAAAATAAAATAAACCAGACAGACAGATAGATAGATAGATAGATAGATAGATAGATAGATAGATAGATAGATAGATAGATAGATAGATAGATAGATAGATAGAAGGATGGATGGATGGATATGTAACTCCCCACCCGGCTTTAACAAGGTATTATGATTGGTCACCTCTTCCTCAAATCTGGCATAATGACCCCTTCTATAACCCTGGTACTACTGTTCTCCTCCATTTTACTATCCCTCCCCACATCTACTCCCCCTCTATGTCCCTACCCTTCGCCACCCACCCCACTGTCTATTCTGTCACTCCCTTCTTTTGCCCCCTATAAGTCCACTGCTTCCCTCCCAGCTATCTCCTGGTCCCATTACCCCACTCCCCCTTCCTCCCCGGCCTACGGCCTATTCCTTTGGTTGCCCCCTTGCCTCTCTCTCCCACTCCTGCACCTGCTCCCTTCATCCAGCCCCCTCTACTACTGCCCCCACCAGCGGGATGGCTAAATCCCGGCCCCTCCACATGCTACGCTGCCACCTTACCATTGCACTACTCCTTCTGGCGGCAAGGGATATACACCCTAACCCTGGCCCAACCCTTACTCCAGGCACTGACCACCCCATATCAAACCCCTCAGCCAGAGCAAACTCCGTCTCCCATCCTAGCTCCCCCCCCGGGGTCTGCGTCTTCTCCACCTAAATATTCATAGCCTAGCCCCAAAGCTCGATCAGCTCCAGGTCCTAGCCACCCATTACACCCCTAATATAATCATCCTATCTGAGACCTGGCCAAACCCTAGCCTACCTGATAAAAATTTTGCTATTCCTGGGTTCAACATCATATGGTAAGACCGGCCCTCCAGAGGCGGTGGGGTGGCTATCTACATCAGATCAACCCTCCACTTCACTGTCTCCATTACAAAAACTGTACCCAAAGCTTATGAGCTTCTGATGGTAAAACTGTCCCACTCCTCCTCACTACCTATCTTTGTGGCTGGTATTTACTGCTGCCCAGGCACGCCAACCACAATAATCACCGACCTTCTGGGCCAGCTCTCTTCCCTTGCCCAGTCGGGTGAACTATATGCTATGGGTGATTTTAACCACAATTGGCTAGCACCCACTTTTAACAAAACCCAAAATGAATTAACTGCTCTTAACCTCAGCCAAACCATTACTGAACTCACTCGCTCTAACCTGAAGTCCGGTAATCACTCACTCCTCGACTGGGTGCTTACTTCTCACCCACACCGCGTCGTCAGCTCAGGTCTTCTCCCTGATTCCATTAGCGACCATCACCTAATCTACTTAGTCCGCAAAATCCACAGAGTTAAATCCCCTCCCAAATTTATATTCCAGCGTTCTTACAAATCCCTCAACCTCTCCCCCCTTTTGGATGATCTTCACCACTCTAATTGGGTCCCAAGCATAAACTGCTCTAATATGGATTCGGCCCTTATGCACTTTCAGAACACCTTCCTCTCCGCCTGGGACAAACATGCCCCCCTACGCCGGGCTAGAGTCCGTGGTCCCCACCTACCCTGGATCACCCCTGAACTGATTGCTTGCCAACAAGCCCGTGATAAGGCCTGGCGAATCTACAAATCCTCACTCCTAACAGGCGACCATACCTTCTACCGCATGCTCTGCAATAGGTGCACTAAGGCCATCCGCCTAGCTAAGTCTGAATATTTTAATAACACACTTAATGCAAACCTTGGAAGACCTTCCAAATTCTGGAAAGTCATTAACTCCCTTTTCTCCCCCCAAACAGCTAGCCCTCCACCTCTGCTCCTTGCCCAAGTGACTCTCCTTTCTGATCCCCTGAAGGTTGCCTCCGAGTTTAATTCCTATTTCACTACCTGTGCCCTGGCCCTCCTTGAAGCCCTTCTGCCTGCAAACACTCCATCTCCTCAGTCTCCTATCCCCCAACTATCTGGCATGACCCCTTCTCCTTTAGACACATTTCCCCCACTGAAAACCTAGATGCCCTTCGCGCCCTAAACCCCTCCAAAGGCAAATCCCCTGATGGTCTTGACAACAAACTCCTCTTCTTATCTGCTCCCGCCATCGCTACTCCCCTCGCAGCCCTACTAAATCTTTCCTTCATTACCGAGTCACTCCCCTCTGAATGTAAGCATGCCACTATTCTACCCCTCCCTAAAGGCGGTGACACTACCTCTGCATCCAACTACCGCCCCATCTCCATCCTCCCCACCCTCGCAAAACTCCAGGAACACCTCGTGCTATCCCAACTCTCCCACTTCCTCGCAGAAACTAACTTCTTCACCCCTTTCCAGTCCGGGTTCAGAAAACACCACTCCACTACCTCCTCTCTGCTCAGACTCACAGACCACATCCTCACTGGGATGTACAAAGAGCTAATCACTGCTGCTATTTTCATTTACCTAGCAAAAGCCTTTGACACTGTATCCCATTCTCTCCTACTATCCCACCTTTCTGGAGCTGGGTTAGCGGAATCTGCCATAAACTGGTTCAGTGCCTATTTCTAAATAGAACCCAATCCACTAAAGTAGCTGACCACATCTCCCCCCCTCCAGTCACCACTGGCATACCCCAAGGCTCAGTTCTCGGCCCCATCCTCTTCTCCATCCTGCTAAATGACCTGCCAAACTCCTGCTCTTCTTCTGCTATCCACTTGTATGCAGATGACACAGTCCTCTTCACCTCCGGCTGGACCCACAAAGAAGTCACCTCCAAACTTCAAGCTGACTTCAACAAAATCCAACACTGGTTCAATAGCAACCAACTCTCCCTAAATGCTAAGAAAACCAACTCTATGACTTTCGGCACCAGACAGCGCCTATCCAAACTCATCTCCCCTCTAAGATTCCACACCCTAAATAACAACACCCTCGAAGAAGTACCCTCCTTCAGGTATCTCGGGGTTTGGCTTGACCGCCACCTTTCTTTTTCCACTCATGTCGATGCCATCATTTCCAAACTGCACCCAAAACTTGGTGCCCTCTATAGAAACTGCACTAGTCTCCCACTTCCTGTCAGACGTGAAATTGTCCAGAAAATGATTCTACCCTCCTTCGATTACTGTGATGTAGTTTACAGTTCAGCTGCACAGACCACCCTAGCCAGACTAGACCCCTTCTTCACTGCTTTCTGCGGCTTTGCCCTCGATGCCTCTCCTCGTTCACACCACTGCATGCTTTATCGTTCCCTGTCCCTACCTTCTCTGATTAACCGGCGCCTAATTCATAGCAGTAAATCCACTTCTAACTTCTGGCTCGGCTCCCTCCCTACCTCGCATCTGCCCTATCCTCCCCACCTACCCCCTCACATGCCTTCAGGTCTGCTGCCCTAGACTACTATTCATCCCTCACCGTAGGACCACCACCGGCCAATCTGCATTCTCTTACCTCTTCCCCAAACTCTGGAATGGCCTGCCCACCCAGATCCACCATTGTTCATCCAAACTCTCCCTTTCCTATGCCCTCACTAACTTCCTTGCACCTAATTGCTACTGCCCCTGTCCACCCCCGTTAGCTTCACTTCCCCCAACCCCCTCTGTGCCTGACCAGCAGCCTGGCCATCGCCTAATTGTCTGGCTTATATATACTACCCTGTGCACTTACACCCTCTCTATTACCTACTCTTTGCACTCATAATTTCTCCCTTCCCCCCTTCCTAATTAACCTAAGCTCTCCAGCCCTACTCCCTCCCTCCTCATCTAACCTCCCCCCATACATCTACGGTTCTGCACCCTCCTTCCCTACCTCCCATCTTGCTTTCCAAATCCTTCCTTTCTACTTGATGCATCTTCCTGAAGCTCAACCTCCGCTACTAGCACTCAAGTTCTGCTATTACTACCCCTGTTCTGTAAACTGGCACTTACATATTTCATGTATTGCCTCGATGTGTACCCTTGTTTTGTCTACCATGCCCTTACGATCATGTTCTGTACTGTTCTTACCTCGTTGGGTAACCACGATTTGTATAACCTGTACTTACTGATCCTGTGCTGTACTGTACTGCTCTGCCTATGTAACAAGTTCAACTATGTACAGTATCCGTACTGTGCTACTGTAAGTTCAACTACTGTATGTATACCTGTACCTGCCTCCTCTGTAACCCCCCCCCCCAGGTCGCACCATGAAACGAGCATCTTGTTGCTCAGTGTGCCTTTCCTGGTGAAACATTTTCAATAAATAAATATCAGCATCACCATATAAAAATATAAACAGAGGCCATTACTGGTCTCCCAAGGCCTCATTGACCAGATACATTTTAAGACTCCTTTTATACGACTCCATTCAAGATGCCTCCCTCAGAATCCTTGGTAATGAATATCACAACACAAGGATGGCTACTTCAAAGGCACAATCCCCAGAGGGTTTAAGCCTGCCCCTGCAGACTGACAGGAGACCTTACTTGGTGGAGGATTGGTGGGTGGTCAAGAGCTCAGACTGGTAGCAAGGGCTCAACCAGTATAGTGTCTTATAAGCTAATAACCCAGCCATGAAAGTAATACACCACTTCACTGGCAGCCAATGTAGTGTCACTTTGGATCCGTGAGCATGTGAAATGACCTAAGTAGGCCTGTCAGTAACCTAGCTGTTGTATTCTGCCTCAACTGCAGGCAACACAGGATACCTCCATTAACCCTGAGATAGAGCACATTACAGAAGTCATGACTAGCTGTTACAAACACATGCACTAGCATTGACAGATCTTATAATCTAGCACACTGTTTAAACAGTGTGACTATGGGGACCCATGAAAAGACTTTAAGACAAACTCCTTAAAAAAAAAAGTTCTGTGTATGTACTGCAAACACAAAATAAAGATAACTCAGAGTTGCTCCAGCCCTGGTAGATCCTGTACATAGGCAATTTAGCCCACTATTATAACCTGTTTAAAAAAATAAATATTTTTCATGTTTTTGACCCCGACCCCCTCTACCTTTAAAATTACTGATCTATTTTTAATCAATTTTGAAAGGTTTGGTGATCCTACCACCTAGGGCATGCAAACTATTTTTAAGACTCTAGGTCAAAATTTGGCGGACTGCTAAGTGATTGAAAATCATGATGTAAAGGGACACTGCCAACCTGTTTTGCATCATATTATTTCTAGTTAAAAACCTACATTTTATGATTGCTTATCTTCTCTAAAATTAATTAATGTTGCTGTTTATTTTGTCTGTCTCCTTGTTTAGTAGAACTGAAATGCATACTAATGTATATTAATAAACGACTTTGTTTTGTTTCAAGTCCTGAATCTGTTCTTACTGAATACTTCCTGAACATTAGAAACACCCCCAAACAGTGCAGTCACACATGATGAAGTAGTCTCCTAAACTCCCATTGCATCACAAGTGGCTAGAATGTGTTGGAGATGTTTCCAAACCCAGGAAAGATGCAGTGGGAGTTGATCGAGGGAATGTAAGCAAACCTGTTTTGGTGTGCTAACACTAGTATGTTGTGCAGTCTGTTTTTCACTTTTTAAAAGAGAAAAAATAATCAGAATCAAACTACCAGCTATATCAACAATCTTTACATAATATTGGCAATCATAAAATGCATTTTCTAAACTAGGGACACTTTGAAGCCTATGGAGGTTGTCAGTATCCCTTTAACATGTATTTATTTATATTTTTTCAACTCCAGGATATCCTTATTTAAACAGGTGCCCAATTTAAAAGCATGCCCAGGACAGATAGTTACTGCATAATCAGAAAAAAAAATTAACAGTTCATAACAATGCAGGAGTGCAGACTAACTGAACTTCTGGTCTTTTTTCTGCCATCATTGTCTATGTTTTTATGTTTCTGTGATGTATACATAGTATAGACCGTACTGTAACACAAAACATTATGCACAAAAAGTTCAGAAGTTCAGGCTGTCAGCTTTGCTTAAGAGCCATTGGGTAAGATACTGTGTAAGTAGTTAAATTTAATCTAGACAGACAGAAGCAGGGAGGGGGCATAGAAGTGCCTGCACAAACTTTAATGGTGCTTCTGCACCATTGTAACACAGTCTGTATATTTTTTTGTCTCTCATATATTTTAAATACACTGTATTGTTCATGCAATATATACTGTATAATACCCAATGACAGGGCATACGCAAGCAAACTGGAAGGCACAAGGCCAACCGTTGAGTGCAAGGCAACACTTAGTCAAAATCCAGAGGGGAAGAACATGCTTCTTCAACAGCTGAGTGCCAGTTAAGTCACATGTGAAGTATATTAATTCTCAAATCCATGCCCTAAAATCTATTGTTGTGCATAAGAAATAGATTTTTTTGGTTAATGGAAAAGGGTTACATTTTCCTATAGTTAACTGTTGCTAGGCAGAAAATATGAGTTTGGAAACAAAGGCAGAATGCCTTTAAAGAGCACCTTTCCCAGTCCTTTTGACTTTCATGCATAAATTACCCCTTTGTGCATTGATTTTATAATTGTATTTCATTACTGTCCTCTGCAGTTAGTTTTTGCATTCTGAGCTGCTAAAACCTACAGGGTGTACCAGAGCTTCTTTAGCAAGCCTGGCATTGCTGTGGACCCAGGGCTGTACTGTTGATACCACTATAGGGCAGATAAGTGAATCATACTGTGCAGTGCAGTATAGTGCAGTCACAGCAATTTTGCAAGGGAAAACTACCAGTACTCAATGTACGTACTGAGTTTCCACCTTTCCCCAAGATACCCTGTAAGCAATGCATTATGCCAAAATCCGAATGCCTTGTCAGTATGTTTTTTGTACAACTGATGTGTGTGAGTCACTCCTCTACCATATAGTAATGTGAGCAGTACAGCCCTGGGTCCACAGAAACACTTGGCTTGCTACAGAAGCTCTGGTACACCATGCAGTTTTTAGCAGCTCAGAATGCAAAATCTAACTGCAGAGGACAGTAATGAACTACAATTCTAAAATCAATGCAAGAAGAGGTAATTTATGCATGAAAGTCAAAAGGATCGGGAAAGGTGCTCTTTAAATCTCAATCTCTATCTCTCTCTGTCTCTCTCTCTCTCTCTCTGTCTCTCTGAACAAAATATTGCTCTCTTTTATAAGATGTATTTTCCTAGTAGCTTGGTAGAAGACACCAGGAGAAGGACTGCTGTGTGACTGGACTTCTCTGCTGGGACTAAAGAAGTAGAACTCTTGTACTTGGACCTTTAATTTAGGGTAAAAAAAACTAACAAACAAAACAAAAAAAAAGTGTGTGTTTGTCTGAGTTAACTGAACTGAATGGTTATCTGAACAGTTATCTAGGTGTAAATCTCAGGTGATTGAAAGGACTTCAATCAATCAAGTCTTTATTTAACCAGGCGTTCATCGTTGAGCAGAAGCTCATTTGCAAGATGGACCTGGGTGGAGCATGAACAATTCTATATACAGGTCAACACAGCTATTTACAAGGCAATACAGATAATACTCTTTACAGAGAGGAAGAAAAAGAAGTTCATATGTACATAGAATTATACAGATATTGTACAGATTACACGGTATTTACATACATAGAAGTGTCTATAGGAAGATAAAGCAGGTTATCTAAGGTTGCAGGAGGAAGTAACTGAAGAAAAAATAAAATAAAATACACACCAGGTAGAGGTGAAGGTAGGGGGGAAGAGAGGGAGGGAAGTAGGGGGAGAAAGGCTAGGAGGGCACGGTGCACAGAAAGGAGTTGGTAAAGCTGGATGTAGAGAAGGTGGATGGAGAAAAGGAGTATGTGTGAGCCCCTGGATTGAATGCTATAAAGTACGGGGCATGGTAGGATGTCACAACCCAGGGTAGTGAGCTCCTCATCCGAGGTTGGGAAAAGGAAGAATAAGGGGATGGATGGGCCTAGTGTTGATAAGACAGGGGATAAGAGAGAGAACAATTAGGCTTGGTGAGGAGCAAGCTGGAGGGGCTGGGTACTTAAAATTGGGTCTAGGTATGGCTATATACCAGTGCAGACACCGTACTGGGTCTGAGGTGAAGCAGTTACATACTTTCTGATTGTAATGGAAATAAAGCATCTTGAAAGCATTTATACCGATTAGAGTGCTTAATTTGAGGGTTTTTGTAGATTGTTCCAAAAGGTAGGTAGCACGCTTATGGCTGCCCTGCCGAAGGGATTTTGCTTTGGGTACTTTAAGTGTAATAGCTGAGTAACTCTTAACGCTGGATTTCTAATTATACTCAGGGAAGACAGCAGAGATATAGTAAGGCAGCTTATTAGAGATGGCTCTATAGGTCCAGAGAGCGGTGTTTCTGTGGCGCCTGAACTTTAGTGATGTCCATCCCACTGCCGCATATAGGTGCAGTGATGTGTGTCAAAGGGAGTCCCATTATAAACCCCAGTGCTCGATGGTAAGAGTGTGTCCAGTTTAGCCATTAAGAGTTGGGGCATTGGCTAGAGGAAGTCAGTGTAATCAACCAATGATAGGAAAATGGATTGGACCAGTTGTTTCTTGGCATCTCTGGTGAGAAATTGGCTGATTCTAAAAAACAGTCCAAGCCTTTGCTGAAGTCATTTTAGCAAGTCCTCGATATGTTCAATGCAGGAGAGTCTTTGGTCTATCCAAACTCCCAGATACTTGAATTTTGTAATAAATTCTAGTTTTTCACCTAGAACTGTGGTAATTTGGGGAACTGTCCCACTGGACACAGGGTTAGCTGTACGGATAAAAGGAGAGAGGACCATCGCTTAGTTTTTTTTGGCATTAAGGAGTAGCTTTTTTTGGAGGAGTTGGCTTTGCAAAAGGTTGAATTCTGACTGTAGGTCATTGCAGGCAGCTTCAGGTGTTGGGCCTCCACGAGAGAACTGTATCATCTGCAAACAGATGGATGTTGGCTTCTTTTATACAGTAGTCGATGTTATTAACGTAGATTGCAAAAGTAAGGGCCCTAATATAGAACCTTGAGGTACCCCTCTTTGCAGAGTTTTTAAGGGGGACAGGCCTCCTTCGGCTTTAACTTGTTGAAGGCGCCCTGTAAGATAGTCAGTGAACCAACGCAGAGAGGAGGGGTCCACACCTATGGTTTGAAGGGCGGAGAGGAGCAGACTATGGTCGACGGTGTCGAAAGCCTTGCTTAGATCAAGGAAAACAGCACAAATAAAGTTTTTGCTCTCAAGATTACGCTGCCAGTCATTAGTAACTTTGGTGTAGGCTGAGATAGTGCTATGTTTAGCTCTGAATCCGGACTGCATAGGATTTAGCAGTTCCTAGACTCAAGGTGAGTCCTCAGCTGTGCATTTACAATTTTATCTAGGAGCTTGGACAGGACCGAAGGAGGGAAATTGGCCTGTAGTTATTGAGATCGCCACGGTCACCTGATTTGAACAGTGGTATGACATGTGCTGTCTTATAGGTGATAAGGTGCCCTGAGACAGGGATAGTTAAAAGGTGGGTGACGGGTAATGTTAGTACGTGGTAGGCAATTTTTAGGAAGTAAGGGTAAAGGGAGTTGGCCCCAGCACTTTTTCTAGTATCCAACTGAAGCAAGAGGTCCTCTACCTCTTTCAGTGTGGCAGGTTGAAGTGAGAAAGGCCGCAAAGCTATCAGAGTTTCAGGCAGTTGGCTGGCATTCTGGGAGTGAAGTATGTTTGCAGGGGAGTTATCAAATGCCATGCCTGCAGTAGCAAAGTGGTTATTGAATGCGTCAAGTATATCCATCTTTTCGGTTATAGTCAAGTTGCCAGAGGTAATCTTGGTCGGGAGTGAATTTCCTGGGGAGTGGCCTAGCAGATCACTGATTGTGTTCCAGAGCTTGATTGGGCTCTTTGTGGCAGAGTCGAGTTCGGATTTGAAGAAGGTGGTCTTCGATTCTCCGATTGTTTTGGTACATAAATTTCGTAGTCTCCTGAACTGGTTCCAATCCTCTGCAGTGTTCAGTCTGAGTGCTTTTTTCCAGAGCTTATCAATTTCTAGAAGCAAGGACTTGACCTGAGGGGTGAACCATTTACAGGTTTTAGTCCTAGTTCGAACTTTAATAAGGGGAGTATACTTATTAAGGGCCCTTGATAGAATGTTGTGGAAGATATTGTAAGCTGACGTAATCGCTTGGCCAGGTAGAAATCTTGCCACCAGGGAGTACTTAAGCTCGCTTTAGGTAGGCATGTTCATTGAAGTTGCGCCTGATCTCTTCATAGAGAAGTTGCTGATGGGTGCTGGGTTGTTGGTGGATCTTACTCCCACATAAACAATGGTCGCTATGCCTGAGAAGAAGACTACATCAGCGTGGGAGAAGAGATGAGGTTTGCTCACCATTAGCACATCCAAAAGTGTACTTTTACTGGGGTTCTTCACGCTTGGGTGTGTTGGTTCAGTAATAAGTTGCGCAGCCCATGTTCATCACAGAAGGATGCAAGGGGAGCAGCTGTGTTAGAGAGCCAGTCAAGTTGAGGTCTCCTAAAATAATAGTTTCTGGCAGCCCTGTCCCAACTTGTCACTTAGATATGACACAAGCTGTAGGCCAGCAGACGGTGGTCTGTAGCATCCTATTATGCAGAGTGCAGTAGTCTGTGTAATTTCCACTTTGAGAATTAGGCATTCAAATTCTGCCTGACAGATGCCGAGGATAAGCAGGAGGCAGAAAATTTGTCTTTAACGTAGATAGCTACCCTCCTCCTCTGGCATGCCTATCAGCTCTGAACAAGGCATAGTTGGGTATGTTTACTTCTCTATCAGTGGTGCTGGGTCTAAGCCAAGTTTCGAAATCCACAAGTATGTCAGGAGAGGTATGATTTACCCAGGTTTGTATTAAGGTTATCTTTTAAGGAGGCTACATGCGTTAATATGCAAGAAGCTTATTCCCTTTTAAATTTGCTAGTTCTGGCAAAGCAATAGCTTCTGTGGGGCCAGGTTGAGTTTACATTGCCTGAACAAAGCAGGAGGATAAGTAGGATTTTTCTAAGAGCGCTAATTATAAGCTTGTAATTCCTGCCTTTCTCCTGCCTAGCAGATCTGATGTTTTTAAGGACTGGAAAGTAGCCACCATAGAAGAGCTGATCTGTTGTAGCAAGAGCTAGTACCCCTACCACAATAGGCGGGGAGGAGATAGAAGTCTGTGTGGTGGGAGGTGGGCCTTGTGGTGGGGGAGTGTTATAAGTACTACTGGTATGTGTGGTCCAAGAGCAGGGTTTGAGGTACTGGTACTTGGAATCATGGAGGCAATTAAAGGATAAGTTGCCATGTGGTATATAGCACAAGATGCCATTGTAGACCAAACATGATGGTAGTTCAGGTGTCCAATGCTGGGCAGCTGGTATCAGCAGAAGAAGGGCAGTAAAAGGAGCCATATAGGGCCTGACATGATGGTACCTCAAAAAGGAGCCACTCAATTAGCCCAGGGGCCAGTGGGGTTCTGGATTAATGCAGCTTATCAGTAGCTTTCCGATCCAGGTCGACCCAAATTTGATAGCATTAAAGATATTTAGTGGTGAAGGCACAGCCAAGGAGAGCCTATGTGTTTTAGTAAAGCGAGGCCCTGAGAGTTGGATCCTGTAGGCTGGATAGAAAAGAGGGGGATCACGAGCTAAGTCTCTATTGGTGGGGCACTGCGCCAGGGGACGTGGACTAATATTTTGGCAGGAGCTACTGTATTTAATAATCAGCAGAGGTGGGGGAGGGGGCGGTTGAAAAAGTTGCGGCAGTTGCCGTACCTTGTAGGGCCTTGGGTCCGTGTCTGCGGTCTTGAGCATCGGCTAGAGGGGCGCCGACCGCCCGGTAGCCGGGAATCCCGCGGCTTAGGAGCTGGGAGCCTGGGCGACAGTTTCTTGGCTCAGGGAGAGGAGAGTGAGGGTTAATAAAGTTGATTCACATAAAGGGTTAGACAGAACAGTGGGGAGTCCAAAATTTGCAGAACAAAAGGACGTGTATGGTACCAGCAATGCCAAAAGAAGTAGTGGCGAGTAGTAGTAGGTGGTTGCACCCAAGGTAGTTTGTTTGGTGTTGCTGGCCTGCTTAACTGCAAGCTGGTTTATAGTTGAAAGGGTATATAGTCGAATTAGGTGAGGTCCCTAACAATAGGGCAGGTAGAGCAGTAATTGAGAGGAGTTAGATGGAGTGGCTGGAGAAAAGGTTGAGAGGAAATGTATCCTGTGGGTGGACAGCTTTAAAAGGGCGGTAAGAAAGTGGGTCAAGTCAGGTATTGAAGACAGGGAGGCCAATAGCATGAAAATGTGCAGCAGTGGAGTGACCAATCTGCTGCTAGGCTGAGGAAGGGGTGGAGTAAGGGTCTATTTAATACTATGAGGAGGACGGGAGGGGTGGGTGAAAAAATTCAGTCCAGAACAAAGCACAGAAAGAGATTTCCCTGAGACCAGGAAGCACCAGGTGTTGGAAATTCAACCAAGGAGTACAGCTGCCAGTCAGTGCCTGGTTCCTCCACTGGGCATCCAGTCAAAACAGTGGCATTCAAAACCATGAGTCTCGGAGGTCCAGTGCGTACCTGAATCTGTCCGGGGGTCAGTCGGGTGGTCTGTTAGCTGTGGCCTGCTCAGAGAGAGCCAAGGCCACAGGAGCAGCTTGGGAAGCCCACAGATGGGCTGTCTGTGGAACAAGGAGGGAAACACAGAGGATTAAATACAGCTAGAGCACAATAGCAAGCTCAGTGGGGGCAGGCAATGGGGAAAGACAAAGCATGAGGTAAAGAGGTGGTAAATGCAGGGCAATTATTTGGAGCTAGAAGAGGAGTTAATGGGGGGGGTCGTCTGTATTTTGGCACCAGGATGTCTGAGGAGGACAGCAGCAGCAGGTGGGGTGTAAGGAAAGGGTTTGTAGGCAAGGCAGAGAAGAAAGTAAGGTGTTTAGAGAGACAGCATTACAAGTGGGGCAGAGAAATTAATAACTGGCAGAGTGACCAGTGTGGGGAATGGGCAGAGTTCGTCAGTAGGGCAGAAATGGAAAACTGCAGCAGTCTTGCTCAGTAGCTAGGTCAAGCAGTCAAACATCAGCTACTATACAATACAGTTTGTCAAGCACTAAGTAACACCGAGAGGCTAGACTAGTGGCTTGTAATAGACTAGCTAAGCTGGCAAGTAAAGTAAGACCAATTGATGCATAATAGCTTAATAGCTGTGAGGTTTAAATTACTTGTAGAAAGATCTAGTAAGTAGGGGGAGTGGCTTAGCTAGAAGGAAGCTTCATTTAAAGACTGCCTTACAAAGATTCTGCTAGTAGCTTGGCAGAAGACACCAGGAGAAAGGACTGCTGTGTGACTGGACTTCTCTACTGGGACTATATTGCCCTCCTTCCCTTCCCTCCACTCTCCCACCCAAAGCTATTTTTACTTTTACAGGCACAGGATTTGACTGACAACAGGAACTTCCTGTTTGGGAGCAGAAAGTGAGTGATCACAGAGCCACCAAAGACCCATCATCCTAGAAGGGCAAGAGTAGCTCTCTGGCCCCCTCTAGCTGCTGGAAGTTTGCCTCTGAGCAAGTAAGGGGTCTACTGAGAAATATAGAATATTCTTGTCTCGGAACAGGACAATCAGGAGCTTAAAGGGCACACAGGCAGAAAGTAAGAGAGAGAGAAAAAACAGAGGAAAGAGTAAGGATTGCAGACAGTTAAGGGGCCAGAAATAAGACATGATGGGAGCGGTGCAGTGCAGTGACTGTAGAGCAGCAGTCTTCCAGGAGACATTCTGGAGGATGCAGTGTTGTCCCATCTACAGGCACCTTTCAAGGCTGGGGGAGGAGGTTGCTCATCTCCAGGCTGAGTTGGCCAGGATTTGTGGGACCTCCTCTTCCATCCCGTGACCACCAGTGCCACTGCTGTTGCCTCAGAGGTTGCCAAGAAAGAGGAGTGGTTGGACCACAGTGGGCTCAGGGAGGGAGAGGGTGGTGGAACAGAGGCACATCCCTCCAGTTGTACCTCTCCACTATTCCTATGCTATTCTGGCAAAGTGTGGTTCCTCTATGGAGGCACCCACAGCGGAGACCAAGGAGGATGCTGGGAACCTCCACAAAGGAGGCCCACAGGAGGGTGGCAGGGGACCCCGCAGGGGAAGGAAACAACTCCTGGTGGGGGACTCCATTGTTAGGAAGATAGAACTGGGGGAGGAAGTGGAGAGGGAGGTAAGATGCCTGCCTGGAGCCATGGCTTGGAAGGACAGGGAGCGAATCCTTAGGATTGCCGGAGCAGCTGCACAGGAGAGGGAGCTGGATGTCATTGTCCACCTAGGGACAAATGACCTGGCTAAGAAAGGGATGACAGAAGTGCAGGAAGAGTTTGTGGAATTGGGAAGGGGCCTTAGACAAGTAGCACACACGGTAACCTTCTCGGAGGTGCTGCCCATCTATGGTGTAGGAGAGGTTAGGGTGTTCGGCACCATGGGATTCAATCAGTGGTTGAAAAACTGGTGTGGAGCTCAGGGAATTGGCTTCATTGGGGACTGAGGGTCCACCTGGAGTGATGTAAGCCTATACTGGCATGATGGGCTGCATCTGTCCAGGAGGGAACCAGGATCCTAGGTGATAGGTTTAAATGCTCATTGGCAAGCATTTAAACTAGCCAAGGGGAGGCAAGTGAGCAGGGAAATCCTAGCCCCCAAAAAATAACGGTAGTAAGTGGGCGTAAACACCAACATAGAGGTGTCGATAGGAGAAGGCAGGTGTAAATGGAGTAAGTGACAAAGGCAAGAAGGACAGGGATGAGGCAAAAGGAGTAAGGCCATCAGGAAATGGAGGGTAATGAGTACCAATGCCCATAGTCTGGGCAACAAGCTCCCTGAGCTGGTGGCCTCGATGGGAGAGGGATGCCTGGATATCATAGCAGTCACAGAAACATGGTACACAGAGAACCATGACTGGGATGTTAACATACCAGGGTACATAACCTACAGGAGAGACAGGCAGGGGAGAAGAGGGGGAGGGGTAGCTATCTATGTAAAGGAAGGATAAAAGCAACAAACAAAAGAGTAAACAGGAGGAGAGGAGGCACTCAGGGTCACCTTGGAGACTGGAAAGGGCACCACAATCCGCACAGGGTTGCTACAGACCCCATGTCAGGGGAGGAATGGACAAGGATATGATAGAAAACATTTTTAGAATGGCAGAGAAAGGGGAGATACTGTTGATGGGAGACCTGAATATGCTAGATGTTAACTGGAGCACATTTGCTGCAGCCACATCCAAGAGCAGGGCCAGTCTTGATGCCCTACAGGTGGCAGGCCTCAGACAGCTAGTTTTGGAACCCACTCGTGAGGGAGCAATCTTAGACCTCGTACTCTCAAATGGGGGCAGTGAGAGGATCTCAGATCTAGAAGTGGGTTGCCATCTGGGAACAAGTGACTATCAAACAGTGTGATTCACGTTAAACTCAGCTACAGAGTCAAGCCATACAAAAGTGAGGGTACTGGACTTCAGGAGGGCTGACTTTGGCAAGATGGGAGAGTGCATCAGAAAAGCACTAGCTAACAGGCTAGAAGGAGGTATGGAGCAACAATGGGGAATCATCAAAACTGCCATCACAGAGGCAACAAGCCTTTGTGTGAAGCAAATAAACAAATCAAAATGAAAGAAAAAGCCACTATGGTTCTCAATAGAGGTGGCTGTGAAAGTCAGGAAAAAAATATAGCATTCCAGAAGTATAAGGAAACACAGAAGGAGCAGGACAGAGAGCTGTACCAGTTAAGGCAGAAGGAAGCAGGGAGGGAAGTCAGAATAGCAAAGGCCCAAACTGAGGAAAAGATGCCAACTTGGTTAAGAAGGGGGATAAAACCTTTTATAGGTACATCAGCAAGCATAGAAAGACAAATAGAGGGATAGTGAGGCTGAATAAAATGAAAGGTGGGTGGGCAGAGGGGAACAGTGAAAAAGCAGGGATACTGAAGGAATATTTCTGCTCAGTATTCACAAAAGAGGAGGGGGAAGTGCCTAATCCAATTAACAGAAGCACTCTTGATAGGGGGGTCGATCCCAGTCCTTTCACAGAAGAAAGGGTTTTGCAAGAACTCCTAAAACTGAAGGTGGACAAAGCAATGGGACCTGATGGAATTCATCTCAGAATTTTAAAAGAATTAAGGGAGGAACTAGTGAAACCACTGGCTACTCTTTTTAATAAATCATGGGAGGATGGTGTGGTACCCGAGGACTGGAGGAAGGCAGATGTGATTCCTCTTCACAAAAGTGGGACCAAGACAGATGCAGAAACTACAGACCTGTCAGTTTGACCTCTGTGGTAGGGAAAGTGATGGAGTCACTTCTGAAGGAAAGAATAGTTGAGTACCTAGAGGCCAGTGGGGCACAGGACCCACGGCAGCATGGGTTCACAGCGGGAAGGTCATGTCAGATGAATCTAATAGATTTCTTTGGCTGGGTGACCAAAGTAGTAGACCAGGGAGGGGCTGTGGACATGGCCTACCTAGACTTTAGCAAGGCATTTGACACAGTCCCACACAAAAGATTAATAGTCAAATTAACCAGCCTGGGAGTGGGTCCCAGGGTGGTAGCCTGGGTAAAACATTGGCTGGACAACAGGACACAGAAGGTTATTGCAAATGGAGTCCACTCTGAAGAAAGAGGGGTTACTAGTGGGGTACCTCAGGGTTCAGTATTGGATCCAGTTCTTTTTAATGTCTTCATAAGTGACATTACAGAGGGACTGGAAGGAAAAGTATGCCTCTTTGCAGATGACACAAAGATCTGCAACAGGGTCGATACACAAGAAGGCATGGAAAGGATGAGAAGGGACTTGGCAAGGTTGGAGGAATGGTCAGAACTATGGCAGCTAGGATTCAATGCAAAGAAGTGAAAAATAATGCACCTGGTAAACAAGAACCCAGGGGAAGAATACACAATGGGGGGGTAGTAACAACAACAAAAAAGGAAAGGGACCTTGGGTTATCATATCAGATGACCTTAAGGTTAGCAAGCAATGTAAGAAGGCAGTAGGGAGGGCTGGGGGTATACTGGGATGCATAGGGAGAGGCATCAGCAGCAAAAAACAGGAAGTTGTTATTCCTCTGTACAGACAGTTGGTGAGACTCTATCTGGAGTACTATGTCCAGTTCTGGAGACCCCATCTCCGCAAGGACATAGACAGGATAGAGGCAGTCCAGAGGAAGGCAACTAAAATGGTGCAGGGTCTGCAAGAGAAGCCATATGAGGAGAAACTAAAGGAGCTTAATATGTATACCCTTGAGGAAAGAAGGGAGAGGGGGGACATGATAGAAACTTTTAAGTACCTCAGTGGAATCAACAAAGTCCAAGAGGGTAGCATCTTTCAGAAAAAGAGATGTGGAAGAACAAGGGGACACAAGTTAAAGATAGAGGGGGGGTTGTTCAGGGGCAATGTGAGGAAGTATTATTTCACAGAGAGGGTAGTGGGTGCATGGAACAGCCTTCCTGAGGAGGTTGTGGGGTCTAAAACTGTGGGAGAATTCAAGAATGCTTGGGACAGACATAAGGCAATTCTTGTTGGGAGTAGGAAGAAATAGGCTATTGGTTAACTAGGATCTGCGGCCTATTCTGTAGGTAGGGAAATGGGCAGACTAGATGGGCCAAGCGGTCCTTATCTGCCGTCAAAGTCCATGTTTCTATGTTTCTAAGTTGAAACTCTGCCTCCTGTTCTTGAAAGTTTCATGTCCTGTCTTTCACAAAATGGGGTAATTTATGCATGAACATCAAAAGAACTAAGAAAGGTGCTGACAGCAACTCTATCTTCTCTCAGTCTGCATGGTTTGTTATAGAGGCAGAAGTAAGTCAATTTTGCAAAAAAAAACATACTTACAAAGTATTTGGATTTTGGCATAATGCATTGCTAACAGCATGTCTTGCGGAAGAGGGGAACACAGTATTTACATTGAGTACTGGTAGTTTTCCCTTGCAAAATTGCTGCGACTGCACTGCACTGCACAGTGTGAGCCACTGATCTGCCCTATAGTGATGTCATAAGGAGCCAGCAGACCAGCAGCTGAACAGCAAAGGCAAGTGCAGCAGGGGTAAAGCAGGGCTCAAAAACAAATCCAAATTATGGAAGGCAGAATAAACCTTTGCCCAAAATAACAAATGCACATGCCCTTTCAGGTCTAGTACTGCATATAATAACTACAAGCTGTAACTTTCTGGACCATGATGAAAGGTGCTCTTTAATTCACTCTAGGAAGTTTCTTTATTTTGAAGAAACCTATGCCTTGTTGTGGGCTACTGCATTTAAAAAGTGGAAAAAAAGTTTTTAGTTTATTGGGAAAAGGGTTGTTTTTTGTTGAATTAGTCAGTTGCTATATAGATTGAGTTAGGTTCATTACAAACTGTGCAGTTTCTAGAAAATGAGTCACTGGTCAGCTAATGAGAGTCAGCCAAGGGAGTTTTTAGATTTTGTCACTTTCTTAAAGAGCTGCTGACACCTACTTGAAACAGCGTTTTCATCTGCAGGATGTGTCAAGGACATCCTGACATAGAATCACAATAAAATCCATGTGTACAGCCACTTCTGTGTGGTATTATTTTATTATTTAAAACTGCACCAATCCCATTTGTGTTCCATGGTTCTGCAGTGACTGAGCATGGATGTCAGCATGCTGTGACATCAAGTTTGGAACAGGCCACCAGTGTGGTCTGTATGTTTCTCCTTCAGGGTGACTGAAAGCGGGACTAACAAACTGGCAAAGAAGAGGAGGCAGAGTATTCTGGAAAGCTAAAACATGATCCTGAACTAAGAGATATTAGGTACTGTGTTTCATTGTTGAAAGTTTATTGCATAAATAACTGAACAAAATCTAAGAGGCAAGGGGTGTTGATACAAGGAATAAGATATGTAGGCTGGCAATGGCCCCTGCTGGAGGTCTAAGTGAGACGAA
This sequence comes from Neoceratodus forsteri, assembly GCA_016271365.2. NCBI lineage: Eukaryota > Metazoa > Chordata > Ceratodontiformes > Ceratodontidae > Neoceratodus > Neoceratodus forsteri. Next base: position 658,408,532 of record CM057454.1, on the reverse strand, counting down.
GCACTCAGAGGTGTCATTCAGGGGTACCTATTGAATGGGTTTTGTCACCTATCCCTGGTGCTAGTGTACCCCCCTATGATTCAATAGATGGCATTACTGGGCCTGGTGCCCATGGTAACCCCCCCCCACACTGTCTGATCCCAGCTGCTGCATACACCATAAGATTATGCCTGGTGGTAGTGCCCTCTACCCCCTCCCCACGCGCATCACCAGCCCATGTTCTGAAAGCATCCTCGGTGCCAGTATTAACCCCCAAAGTCAAATCCACACCATCCATGTGCACAGAAAATGTATTTATGTTCTGCACTGTAATGAAGGACAGTCCCTTTGTTATGTACCTTTCTTGTTGAACTGTACTGCTGATCTGCAATTGTCTCATGTAAGTATGTCATTGTCCTCCTTATGACGAGGTACCATTGTAAATGAGCCACCAGCTCAAAGGTTGTTAAACTGATGTCAAAATAAAATAAAATAAAAAAAAAAAAAATAAGACCTTAGTTTGTATTTCAGAGATTGGCTTGGATGAGAAGGGTAAAACTGGCAGTTCAGGTGCCACGTCTGCTGATTCCTCCTGCTAAGATCTTACTCCCACCTCTGTAGCACCCCCCCCCGTTACCGTATCCACCGTGGGTGCATACAGCAACTGGCACGTACCCACAGTGGATACGATGATGATGCCGTTGAGTACAAACTGAAGTTCTACAGACTTGTGAGGTAAACATCTCCCAAAAGGGGGGTGTAGAGACCATTAACATAATATGGGATATTTATAAGCTCCTTAGGAAATGATTAGACCTTAAATATTTCCTTTCACAAAAAGGAGCAATTAATGGATTTGACTTCAGCCTTTGATTTGAGTAATACTTCTGATGTGGGTTATAGCATGCTTGAGTAGCCCAATGAAAGACTGAGAGCCCAGATTCAAAATTGAACATGGCTGTTGATGGATTTGCAGCCTACCTCATAAAGGTGTGATGGGGAACACTGCATGCCAGGAAGGGGCTGTGTCTGCGTCGGGGCTTGGATCGGATTGGGGGGGCACCACTACCACCATGAATGCTATCAAAACATGGGCTGGCAATGGGGATGGTGTTTTACTACCACCAGGGATAATCTTTGGTATGCAGGGGCTGTGAGGAAACACTTTTAGATTGAGGTTAAGAGGTCTAAGTGGCAGGTAGTTTTAATACATTAGACGCACATGTCCCCCAGGAGAGGCAATGAAAATCAGTGCCTCGCTGGGAAGGAACATGGATCTCTTCATCTTATTCCTCTAAGGCTAGAGGTTCCTCAGTGTGGCTCCCATGTGAGACCCAGGTTAGTATACTGGGGCAGATAATTGATCCTGCTGGAAGATACATTCTGGTGAGGGCTGATGTGGCAGGGGTGGGTACGCTCTCATTGGGTTCAATATATGCTCCTAATGTGGAGGACCCTGGCTTCTACCAGAGGCTTGTCCTGGATATGGTGGGATGGTCGGGTTCCTGGATTTTGGGGGGTGTTTTTAATTGTGCTAGGGATACTGTCCTGGATCGGTCTAACCCAGCCCCCATTCCAGTTTCTAGAAATGCAAGAGCCCTGGGTGAGCTGGAATCAGAATTTGGTCTGCTAGATGTGTAGAGACACATTAACCCCATGGGTAGGGACTACAGTTTCTACTCCCATGCACACAAATCGTATGCACGCCTGGACAGGTTGCTACTAAGCTCTTCACTCCTTCCAGTGGTTAACACAGTGCATTACTCACTCATCTTATTGTCAGATCATACCTCCCTCTCAATCCGCTTATCTCCCCCGGACCCCCCTCCAGTGGCCAGACAGTGGAGGTTGGACCCTCTTCTTCTTAAAGATCAGCAATACATAGGGGCTATGACTAGTAGCATTCAAGAAATGTTGCTGTTTAATAAAAGGGGGGACACGTCTCTTCAAAATAGGTGGGAGGCCTTAAAGGCTTATATTAAGGGGCAAATGATAGCCTTTTCAGCCTACTCAAAAAATTAAATGAGCAGGAGATCAACCACCTCTGCATTAAAACTGAGGTCTGTGAGGATGCGCACAAACAGCAGCCCACCATGTCATTGTTCAGGGTCATTCAGAAACTAAAGTGGCATTTTAACATGTTAAGTAGTGCAAGAGTAGAACATGCTATTTTACTAGTGCAAGCTGGAGCTTACTAAGATGGAGATGGGGGCAAACTATTGATTTGGCAGTTACATCGGAAGGAGGGGGAGAGTCTGGTTGGTCAGATCCATGACAAGTTAGGTAAGCTGGTGCAGGACCCTGTAGCAATTGGGAATTCATTTGGTGCCTTTTATAGTTCCCTTCACACCTACCCCTCAAGAGATGGACCATTTAATTTTGAAAGCCGCCCTACCAATGCTGGTTGGAGGGGTGGAAAAAGAACTGGATGCCCCAATATCTAGAGCTGAGGTGCAGGCCACTATTAAAGTACTGAAGGGGAATAAGGCCACAGGCCTGGATGGATTGCCTATTGATTTTTTTAAAGCATTGAATAACATATTAATAGACCACCTATTTGACATGCTGAGGGAGAGTCTAGATAAGGGTGAGCTGCCCCCCTCCATATGGTCAGCCACTATGACAGTGTTTCCAAAGCTGGGGGAAGGACCATACTTGGTGTGCATCCTATAGGCCAATATCTTTACTCACAGCTGACTATAAAATCCTGGTGAAGGTCTTGGCCTCCCGGTTAGATGCTGTGCTCCCAGACCTTATTCACCCACATCAGTCAGTTTTTGTGAAGGGGCACCAGGGCAAGCATAACATCTGTAGAACTTTAAATGTGATCCACCATTGGGAGAAGAATACACATAAACATGGGGTGGCAGTCCTTGTGTTAGACACTGACAAAGCTTTCAACCGTGTGGAGTGGGAGTACCTTTTTGACACCCTGAAGAGGGTGGGATTTGGTCCATCTTTTAGATCTTGGGTAAGGGCTCTATAAACCAATCCTCAAGCCCAAATAGCAGTGAATGGTCTGGTGACTCCCCCCTTCATTTTGGGGCATGGAACTAGGCAAGCTACCCCCTGTCCCCACTACTTTATGTACTATCTGTAGAGCCTTTGGCAGCTGCCGTTAGAGAACATGGGGGGATCAGAGGGCTGGTGTGGGGCCGGTCTAAACATAAAATAGTATTATATGCAGATGACTTGCTCTTTTATCTACAACAACCAGCACAGGATTTGCTCAGGGTACACCAGTTGATGAGGGATTACAGGAGGCTATCTGGCCACAAAGCAAATTGGACAAAAAATGAATTGCTTCCAATGGAGAAATTGGAGAGATCAAACCTAATAGCGAACTTGGGGGGCCTTCAGTTAGTTGCAAAAATAAAGTATTTGGGTATTTCAGTCTCTGCTAAAACAAGCTCCTTGTATGCCCTAAATTATAAACCCCTTTTGTCAAAACTTTTGAAGGATTGCAACAGATGGCAGGCTCTCCCACTGTCTGCTGGGACGAGTTGGGGCTGGTAAAGATGACAATCCTGCTGAAATGTCTGTACTTATACCAATCCCTGTCCATAAAGGTCCCTAAAGCTCATTTTAAGCTCCTGAATGCAATCCTACATAAATTCCTTTTGCGTGGTAAGGCAGCTAGGATCAGGAGAGTTATATTGCAGTTACGGCAGAAACTGGGAGGCATCGGACTCCCAAACTTTCAATGGTACTACTGGACCTCTCCACTGGCATTCCTTCCAGTTGGAAATTCGTAAGTGGGGAATAGCTGGACTAGATTAGAGGAGGACACCTTGAATGGCTCTTTGAAGGGAGATTTATTGCAGTGACGCTTTGGCCTGGCTCTACTCTGGAGGTCACCAATTCCTTCACAGCCACCACACTGAAAGCATGGGTAGAAGCTCATAAGCATATTGAGTATATTTACTGACCTTCCCCCTATACCGGACTTATTACAGCAATCCGGGCTAGGGGGGGCTCAGTACTGTCCCTTTGGTACACAGATTGTTGGACTGGAGATGCAGAGGGCTGACTAATGCAGAGGGCTGACTACAGTGCACCAGTTATATGAGGATGACATTATATTGAACTTTGCATCTGTCTGTGCTACGTAGGCCATATCTGTAGGTGACTTCTTTGTATCCCTTACAATCAAACACCGCCTTGGGGACTCTTTGCCTTTGGTAAATAATTGGGCCACCCCTTTCCCTTCGAGGAAGAGCTACACAGACCCCCAACCAGGCAAGAAACCACTAACTACATACTATCAAACAATACAAGGCAAAGACTGTCAAGTTGCTGCGGGTGTGCAGGTGGCCTGGAGCAACAATTTGCTTACTCCAGTTGATGCTCAGACATGGAGGCTGGCAAGTCATCATCTCCAAAACTGCTTCCAGAGTAACAAACTCAGAGAAGTTCAATTAAACTTTATGTATAGGGCATATATCAACCCTAAAAGGCTACACTCAATAGATGCACAGAAGCCCAGCGAATGCCCTAAGTGTGCTTGTGGGGTGGGGGACTTTGTGCATATGGCCTTAACTTGCCCAAAGGTAACCCCCCCTGTTGGTATGGTGTATATCAGGTCATGTGTGATGTTCTGGAAAATTGTCCCTCTGGATCTCAATTTAAGCTTGGCATCCCGGTGGGAGGATCTACAACCCCCAGTGGTCCTTGGCCTTGGCCAATGCTCGGAAAATGGTGGCACAGTCCTGGATGTCTCCCCCTCACCAACACTATTCGGCAGTGGGCTAACAATCTTAAGCTGTGTATGTCCTTGGAGAGGGCTCAGCTCTCTCCCCTCAGGAGGAGGCAGGCTTTTCTAGACACTTGGAGCCCACTTTTAGATGCTATAGAGCGAGGTGTGATTCCCATTTAGAGAGTATACTCTGTTTGGGAAGCTACAAAACATTAACATTCCCTTTTTGCATTCCTGCCAATGTGTTCCTCTTGACCTAGTATGTCTGTTATCTCCTGATACTCCTCCTAGGTAGCTCAAGTAACAATCACATGATATGAAGCCGGTATATGAAGTCTGATTAATTATTTTGTATTACTCATATGATGTGATTATTCATTTGCTGTGTATTTGGAATTGATGGAGTAATATGTCTGTAATTCATCGTCCAACATCTTTTCAATAAAATAGTTTGAAAAAAAAGAACAGTTTTAGACACACCCTGGTGAAAGGGTGGATAGCCATAAAAGGTGGTAAACAGAGGGTATACAAAGATACATCTGACCTAAGTACAAATAGAGGAACGTGGGTGAATTCGATGAAACTGGAGGGGGAAGATTCGTGAGGGATGATCACAAGCTCTTTTTCATCAAAAGAGTGGTGTACAAATGTGACAAGTGGGACAGGAGATGGTGATGGTCAAGGTATGGTGGGACAGGCAGTGGGCAGACTGAATGGGCCACTGGGACATTTTCTGCCATCATTTCCTATGTTCCTTTGACTATAAACAACAAAAGCTTGACACAACTTGGCAAAATTTTTGTGGTGAATTCCATGATATTTGAAGGGCCTGCAAAGAGTCAGTCACCATTTTGTCGCAGCAGAGGTTTTTCCTCCATTTTTTCTCCCTGGGCCCACGAACATGCAATGGGTGGAGTGGCTGAGCTCTGCCTCCACAGAGATGGCCTAATGCCCTGGATGTGTAGTCCTTTCCCCAACGTGATGGCATGCATGCGCTGGCATCTAGCTACCGCTGGGTGTCAGGCAGTCAGCGCTTCATACCATCCCCCCTCCCCATGGAAGGAGAGCTGTCTGTGCACACTTGAACCTTCTTCTCCCCACCAGCCTCCGAGCAACCTGGGTCCACTCCTGAACCCGGGTCACCAGCGTGGCGTGAGATGTGGCGTCCAGTGCCTTAACCCCCAGCATGACCGGGCCAGCACAGAATTGTGAGTTTTTTTTAATGAAAACCAGGAGATTTTAAGGTGAACCTTGTGTTTTTGTTTGTTTGTATTTTTTTGTTAAATTGTGGAAATGTTTTGTGGAAAAACTGTAAATTGCAAGATTATGCTCTGTTCTGTGCACTTTAGTATCTGTTAGCTAAATTCCACATTTTCCAGAATGTTTGCCAGTGGAAAAAATGTATTCTGCCTTAACTGGAATTCTAGTGAAAGCAGAACTAAGCAATTCTAGGCAGTACTAACAGGAACCATCACTGCTAACTGTCTGACAACCTTCATGAAGTAACAATGGCACCTGGCATCTCTAGGCATTCCTACCCAGTTGCTGCTCTTGTCTCTATTCCTTAAGAATGGGATGGTACTTGGGCAGCTTACTGGACAGCTCAGTCTGTAGGACAGAAACACCCTGACAATGGCAGACTCCTTTATATCTGTAATATGGCCTCCTGGGCTAGGGGAGAGTGCTTATGCCTTTTCCTCCTTGTACTTGCAATCAATGCCATTTCCATGCAAGTAACTCAGGAATGGTACACACGGTGGAAACCACTGGGATGTACCCTGTATTGGGGACCTTCCACAGGCCTAGCACCATCCAGAAGATATATTCCATGTTGCACAGTGCTGGACGGTCATTCAGAGACAAGGCCCGATGGGATGACTGCGCCATATTCAAGACTCGGGAACCATTTTACAATCCTCTGAGCTTGGCAATTAGACCAGGCTGGTCGAAGCTGGAACTGGTCAGGTCAAACCCTAAGGTGCTCTGCAAGGAGCTCTCCTCTTCTATCCCCTAAATCCCTCCATCTTCATCACTCTTTTAAATTGGACTCCCAAATTATACTCCAAGCCATAATCATCCATATCCTGCCTGGGCGCTGGGCCTTTTGTTTGCTTATTTTGAAAAGTACAGGATGTCCTGTAATTAACAATGCTTCCAAGGGGCAAAACGTTTCAGCTACACCAGCTCAAGATTGCAAACATTAAGCCCCTCCTTACTGCAGAAGTACCTGATCATGCACTACCTTTTTAACTCTGGCTCTTTTCTGCAAGGGGATTACAGACATGTTTCCAAACTTATCAGTTTTAATGCCACCCCTACTCCCTACTCATGCTCAGTAACTCTCAATGCCAATCTCCATAAGGAATCTGTACGGTCCTGCTTTGCAAGTCTGACTGGTGCTAGGTTCTGCAGCCCCACCAGGTAGGCTATTGTTAATCAGTACATTTTTAACAACCCTCTCTGTTACATGTGTGAATCCAAGGTACTGTACATGAAATAATAGATAACAACCAAACAAATCAGTTCATTTAATACCACTGTGCCATTTCAGTCATTACTTCGGCATGGATGTAATTATTAGTGACATGTTACTTGCAGTTTTAGAGCCTGGTATTTAACAAGCTATTTGCAGATTTTCACAGCAGAACTCAAGTGTACCCACTGCTGCATAAGGGCTATTATCACCCATTCATCTGCCTCAGCTATTTGATGTTGGTTTTTTGAAAGTCAATATCATTATCAGTGCAAGCACTAGAAGACTGCAACTGTGTGAGGGCCTCGTGTGGGCCTTTATAAATATTAAAAATAAGGCATTGCTGGTTGTCAGTTGAAGAGAATAATCAGCCCAATATGTGTAAAACAGCTTGCAAGCACTCCCAAGAATTAAGAGGAATCCACGTTTTCACATAAAGGCAAAGATTTAATAAAAAAAAGCTGAAAGACAGCCTAGGAATTATAATGGCATTCAAACAGCACAGTGGCAGTGCATTGTGAAAGTGGCCTGCAGGTGTTAAACTCAGAGCTGCATATGACACCTTGGTGAGACCCAGGCTCAGTCACTTAATGCATTTCCAATATATTTTTAAATGCACATCTGTTACTTGGATGCAAAAAGATGTACTATACAACCATACGCTGCAATGCTGCACCAGCCAGTCAGCACAACTGAGCACTACGGAATCTCACAAATGTATGAGGAAGGGGGATTCAAACCCACATACCAAACACAATTCAGTACTACAGAATCATCACAAACTCAAGGGGGAATTCAACTTACCTACTGAACGTTGCCCAGTACTACAGAGTTGTGATCACATAAGGGCTTCAGGGACAATACCGTACTGAACACTGTGCAAAACTACATAATTGTAATTACACAGGGTTTCCTGGATTCAAACCAACCTAGTAAAACAGTGTCCAAAACTACTAAATTGTAATTACACAAGGGGGTCAGGGATTTAAACCCACCAAGTGAACATTATTCAATACAAAATAATCTTACTACCAGAAGGGATTTAGGGTCTATAACCAACCTACTGAACACTGTCCAGTGTACCAGAAGTCTCACATTTTGGTGACACTGTGTTGCACTCTCTTGACAGCCTCAATTATTTCTGATGTACTGATAAGTCCAGAACTGCACAGCATATTCCAAGTGAAGCCTGACTAGTGCCTTTTAAAGAGACAGGGCGACTTCCTCCACACAGTGGTTATCCCACATTTGATGCACACCAGCATTCTGTGGGTCATCTTGAAAGTGGCTACACACTGTGTAGCATGCTTCATCTTGTAGTCTAATATGACTCCAGGTTATTTTAGAGTCCCACACAGTGTTTAGACCCTAACTCCTCCCCAAGTGTAGCACCTTGCAATTGGCTGCATTCAGTATGATGCTCCAGGATTACAACGAACTCCCCCAGCTTATTCTGGTCATTCTGAAGTTTGACTCCATCTTCAGTGGGGCCAACCACCTTGGTCAGCTTAGAGTAATCAACCAAAGCAGCCTGCCAGAGACCTCAGCTTCTAGTTCATTGATGAAAATGTTCAGTGACAGTGGACCCAGCACTGATCCTTGAGGGACACCATTGTGTATCCCTTTCCACTTGGAACAGTGCCCAGGCACCAAAACCCTCAGCTTCCTGCCCCCAAGCCAATTAGCAATCCACCTTGGGTGGTGTATACCACTTTCCTAGTGGTATACACCACCCTAGGTGTATTGCTAATTGGCAAGCACATATATTACCCACAACTGTTGAAACACACACACACACACACACACACACACACACACACACACACACACACACACACACACACACACACAATATAAGTGATACATAGAAAGGTCAATGATTCAAACCAGCTTACTGAATACTGTGCCATATTGCAGCCTGACAAGCACCCAAGGTAACTAGGGAATCAAATTCATCTACTTAGCACTACTGAATCCTTAAAATGCAAGAGATAGAGGGTGGTTGAGGGTTTTTACCCACTGAATGATTACTATCCATCAGTGTCAGTAGCTCACTAGGTAGCATGTTTGGCTTTGGGTCAGGAGGCTCTGAACCACTGCAAACCAGGATGAACCACCACCACCAATGCACAATATGAAGCCAGGACATGAGCACATCGGTAGGACAGCACTTTTCACAGCCAGACCATTTCCTCTCGGATCTGGCTGTCCTAACACTAAGAGGCAACTTCAGAAACACACAGGAGAGAAGGATATGAGAATTAAAATATCTCAAAAATATAACAACATACCGCATATGAAACAACTTAACACCAACTGTAAGTCTCAGTTGGGACAGTGGATTTATGGAACACTATGGAAAACTCTTACTGTATGTTACTTTATACAAATATGTTTTTCTGGTTTTTTTTGTTTTGTTTTTTTCTGTCACTGGCCCCGCTCCTCCAGCACTTTGTGTATCTCAGGTCATTGCTATATGGTGTTCCTGTCAGGATATGTTTCTTTTTTTTTTTTAACTTGCTATTTATCCCCTCCTCACCCAGGAGTTATGCTTCTTCAGGAAACACCTAGGCACTACCCCACCACTTGCCTTACCTGAATCCCCAGGGGTTCCTCCATGGAGCTTTGGATATACCCCCAGGTGGGTATGGGGTGGGGCCTTTACACCCAGATGTCTTCAGAATTTCATCAGGCCCCCTGGTGGTCAGGCAGGCAGTCACAATCATGGTCAGTGCCAGTGCTCCATCTACCCATGCTCCAGTGGTGTTATTCCCTTTTTTTCTCCCACATGGTGTGTCCCCTGATGTCAAGGTGTTGAGTGCCAACGTCCACCACACTGCTCCCCCAGACCCCTACTGCAAACTGCAGGACTTGCTGTACCTCAGGCCAGCCAGGGGAGAAGGCTTGAGTGTCCCAGGGACTGCTTGCCTTCTCTGGGGGGAGGGAGGGGATCAAGGTCCGTAGCTTGCTTGATCCCCTCCCTCCCCCCACAAAGGAGTCTTCATCAGGGATTGTTTGAATCAGCTAAAGCAGATTCATCTATCCTACAATACTGTAAAAAGTAATCTGTTTGCAACTCTTTCACCAGGTCTCATAGCGTACATCTCATCACTTGTTCTCTTACTCTGTACTGAGGCATCCCCATGTGCAGTTTTTTTAATTTACCCCCTTCCCCACTTGTCTGGATTGCTAACTGTGCTTTGCACCTTCAACCTGCCACATCTCCTTGGGTGCTTACCTCACAGGTCCTGGCCTCATCTCCAGTCCAAAATGCCTAATGGCTCTCCTCCTACAATACTGCCTGTGATGAGCCTCTTGATGTACCAACAAATGCACTCCAATTGTAAGCATGGTCAATGAGGGGTGAGGCAGGCTAACTGGGGCTGATGGAGTAGAGGAGCTAAGTGGCATCATCTGCCAACTGGACAATTCTTCTTCTTTTTGTTTTTAGTCTTCCCTATCACCCATGTTCTCTTGATCATCCAACAGCATGCAGTCCTTGTGGTGGAAAGCCAAACACTGCATGGATAACCATGACATTCACGGCGCCTCCCCCATCTAATGGAGACACCTTTATAGTGAGAAAGCTGACCCTCTCCCTCCTAGAACTTGATAATTCTGCTTCTACAGTGCTCCCTCACCACAACAGGTCCAGACCAGATGGGCAGGTTTACATAATAAACACAGTTCACCCACTTGGAAGCACAATGCACTCAGCTGGTGACACTGGGTTGCCCCATGTGCAGCATGTTACTGTTAAATGATGTGATGTGAATTTTTGCATGTATTACTGCATTTTATTCTTTTTAGCAACCTGTATGTAACCACTCACAGGACTGTCTTATAAACAGGGATTTTTTTCCCTAATGACATGCTTTATCCTGTGTGAAAATAAAAGTTATCGATCTTATCTTAAATATACTATGCAGGGGAGTATACCTGCTGGGAAGTGAGTGCAGTTTCTACTGAACAAATATGGCACCTGAGATTTTGTGCATGATTTCAGACACATATCCTGGTAATAACTATGCATAATCAGGGGGCTTCATCCCTGGCATCCCCCTTTATTTGTATATTAAACAGAAAATGCTTACCATACCATAATATTCAGTATAAAAGTAGTGTATGTCACTTGGCAACATGCAATATCAAAATCACGCACAAAATCCCAGGCACCATTGTGTACAGCACAAACTGCATGCAAGTCCTTTGTGGCTTTATGGCTGATGACCATTACATGTTGTGAGTTAAATTCTTTCCAGCTTTTGTGGCCATCTATGAAGACCTATCTGAGCATTTTTTCAATAAGACTCTTCACTCTTTTTTTTGGAGGTGGCATGAATCTGTATTTTGCATCACTTGCTAGCTGCAGAAGGCCTGCCCATCCTAAAGCAAAGCAAGGCACATTTTAGTCCATAGCATCCTATCCCAAGGGCACAGGGTGCTTTACACAATGATAAAAGTACACCAGAAAAAGATTAAAACATGAAATATTGTAATATATACAAACGAGCAAAACAGAGGATAATGTATGTTCTTTGGTTAATAACCACACTGTAAACACTTCGAGAGGTTGCCATAACATCACTGTAAACCTCAGGAGTGCATTATCCTCTATATAATTACTGGTGAGACCCTTTAACAACCTGAATTCAGACACTGTGAAAATGCCGTAATAACCTGAAATCGAGTTATTACAGCGTTTCACAATCTCAGAGTCACTCTCAAGCTGTACTCTGTGCTCGAGACAGCTCAGGCGCTAACTCAGATTTTCCCCAGCTGAAGCGCTTCTGCTTACCAACTGCCTCCGTTCGAGTTGTTATTTAAAAACCATCAGAAAAACAATGTTGAACAAAATATCGCAATTTCAAGACGCCTTCTCTCTCGTAGGTCACCACAGCAACTCGAAGATCTGTGGCCACCACAACACTTCCTGCTTGGTGCACTGCTAACGGCACAATTTAAAACGAGCTCAATATTTTAAATTTCTCACTTTACAAAACAGTCTCTTAAATTTTAATTAATCTTTCACTCATCCACCATTTGACTGTGTTTACCAGCGGATATCTACAACGACTTTTCACGGACATTTGGACTTCTGGTATCTTTTTTTTTTTCTATGAGAAAAACGCTAGATAAGACTGCACCAGCAATTATAAAAAATAAAAGATAGGCAAGTGTGTGCCTATGAATATTTTTTTCACACCCTCGGTGTGTGATGACTGCATAAACCTCTCGAGCATCTCTCGAGGTTTATGGGTCATCACACACCTTGGGTGTGAAAAAAATATTCATAACACACACTTGCCTATCCATTATTCTCTATATAGTGCATAGGCTACCAAGGTTGTGTAATTACAGATTGAATTACCTTATTGAATCACTTTACAGAACATTGATTGTTGTGAGCATTCTGTTTTGCTAGAACATTGTTGTGAGCATTCTGCTTTGTTATATTATTGATATATAATGTATGGTAGAACGTTGTTATAGGTAGAAATCTACCTTTTTATAACAACATTTTACCATCGATGTGACGTCACGATCTTGTTAACCCATTGATGGTACATCACATTGATGGGTTAACAACCGGGAACAGTCTGGACATGCACACAACTGGATTGGAGGGCCTTGAAACGGCTGCGGCGGTGAGGGCAGAGCGGTGGTGATTGAAACAAAACTGCAGTAAGGATCTGCTTTCTTTTCTTAAAAATCTAAATGGTACCATACACTATAAAATATAATGTATGGTACATCGATGATTAACCGTTTTTTTTACCAATCTCGAGGTTGCCATGGCGATGTAAACCTCTCGAGCTTCACTCTCTAGGTTTACACGGTCACCCTGGCAACCTCTCGATGGTTAACAAACCGGTTAACCATCGATGACCATACATTATACTCTATATGATGTATGGATAGCCCCTATTAACCACCATAATCAGCAGTAACACAGCCTTGTTATGCCACTGTTCAGAATGTTAAAAGCTGTTAACCACTCTTCAGAAGTTCCAAGCAGTGGCATAACAAAAAAGAATGCTTGAATGCGGCAAGATTCCAACCCCATAGGTCGCGACCGCCAGTCTCAGCAAACAATTCAAAAGCATATTCCATTACCAAGACTAGCGACTGAAATGGCAGCAGTAAAGTTAAAAACGAGTGACTTCTCTGACCTGCAGGATGTAAACTTCCCCTCATATCATCATTTGTTTGGGCCCCAGAACAAGTCATAACGTCACATCCCACAACCATTAGGATTTCCTGACCATGTGACCACCAGCAACCAACCGGATTTTTTTCTGTTGCTGTGTAAAACTATCCCAAAGGCTCCTACTGTATCACAGATCTAACGTAAGAGTTAAATGCATTTTATGGTGTTTTTTAATGCTTTTTTCACCATACACTATAAAAGATAATGGCTTGGAATCGGGTGATAACCATGCATGTAATCACCTCTCATGGTTGCTAGGGGCAACAGTAAACCTCTCGAGCTACACTCTCGAGGTTAACCAAGTTGCCCTAGCAACCACTCGAGGTGATTACAATGTGGTTATCACCCGATTCCCAGCCATTATCCTCCAAGACATATTCAAGAATGGTTAACAACAGAGTGATGTCATAATGACAGCATAACAAGATTGTAATCTGCTTGATTTCAGTTAATAATAAGGGCTCCCCATACATGGATGGGCAATAGTGAACAACTATGCTATGTTCACTTTCAGAGGTTGTCATGATGACCAAGAAGACCTCGACAGTGAAGATTGAGAGGTCTATGGTTGTCCTGACAACCTCGAGAAGTAGATGCAGCATTGTTGTTCACCGTTGCCATCCATTGTCTTTTATAGTGTATGGGCAACAGTGCAGCAGCGGATCATTTTTTGAGCAGATTATGTCAAGCAGCATTCATTCTGAGCAAACTGAGCATCTGTAACCACGTTGCAACTCAGACCATAAGTGATTGCCTCTCAGACCACCACACACTTACTTTTCTTAAGAGTGATACAAACGACACAAGTGCCAAAATAAAGATTTTTATTAGCACCATAAACAAATATCAGCATTCAGGTTTTAAATATAAAAAAAAATATATTCATTATGTTGTAGTAGCAGCAGATGGCACTGTGTGTAATCAGCAGTTTGAAACACCTGCTAGAAGTGTCATAAACTAACAACATGAGGAGTGAATAGAAACAGCAGTCCTCCAGGTAATGGACTTCGCTGTAAGAGACTGTTAAAAAGATTGTTTAATGTTTGGAAAATACAGCTGAAGCCATTGCCAATTGCTCTTTTTTTTTCACTTAACAACTGACAGAAGTAACTCAAAAAAATGAGTGATCAGCGTGGCTGTTGGAGTAATGGGAGCGCGAGGGCATACTAAGTTGTTGTATCATGACAGTGATGTACGCTTGATGGTACAACAGCTGTTTGACATAATTACAATGGTACAACGGGCCTGGGAATTCATTGAATTCCATTCATAATCACACTTGCCAATACACTATAAAACAGTAATAAAAACATACACAAATATGTAGACAAAACTAAGCAGTGCCAAAAGCTTGAGAAATAGACAAAACATTGCCCACAAAAGGCAATGCTAGTCATGAGACATTATCAGAAATCTCGCAGAGAACAATCACATGGAGGCGGCAGTCTACAGCAATGGTTAGCTTTGATTCCACTTCCTTCCTTTTTTGCTTTTAGATTGACTATTATGTGTGTTTTTTTTTTGTAAGTAAAGTGCTTGGCAAAACCTTTGTCTCAAACACTATATGAAATTTAAATGGTTATGCTATTTGTAACTTCTACTGCAATTTGGATGGTGACAAGTATATAAAAAGGTAGCTAGCCAGCTATTACTGCTAGAAAAATAACCAAGCTTGATTTGTGACTCATTCTGCTGGGTTGGTTTAGCTGAGTGATGTGAATTTAGCTGCCAGCCTCAGCTGAAGGCTATTAGTTAAATGACTGTAGGGGAACACACCATCTGCTCCTTTATTAAGCCTAAAAAGGCTGTTCTCTACCAAAATGGAGAGGGGCCATTAAATATGACATGTACTTCTGTTTGTTCTGCTTATGAAAACTGTTTTCAACTGAAGATATTTATCAAAACAAAGCCAACCCAGCATTGTTAGCGTGCCAGCATGAGTTGTTATTGGTGCCCATCTGCTGGGTTGTGATTCCCTTTTCAGCAACTTTTGGCACAAACTGAATCTGTTTTAGAAGAAAAAATGGTGAGAACGATTCTGATTTTAGGGTAATTTTTCAGTAATGGAATACCAAAAGTATGTCAAATTTGCTGTCTACAGTTATAATAAAACAAACTGCATTTCTCTTGCAAAATTATTTTTTTTAATAAATCATTTGCTGCTAGGACGATTAAAACAAGCTAACAAAGAGAACTGCAGTTGAAGGCTAGCCATGAGAAAGGACGCTTCTACTAGGGTATTAATGCAAGGTTGGGGGGAGTTGGAGCATGACACCGAATCAGCTCACTCCAGACCGCAGTCCCACTGGGCTTGTTGAGGTCGGGTGCAAGTGCAGTCCCCATGGTGGTTAAATGATTTCTGTGGCCCCACCCCTATTCCAACAGTGGTCTCTTTATTTCTTTATCATGCTCCCAACTGCACTAGAGTGCACTATCAGGCATTACTACGGAATTAATACCTGCTGGTTTGGTATCACATGTTACAGTTTCACTAGTGATTACTCTCTATTTTCTAAAACATTTATTGCCATGTTACACGTGTAGTTTAAGCTACAAAAGAAAATGTTCCCCTTGAGATAAGTCCCCCGCCAAAAAAATAGAACAAGCAGTTTTACAAATTGTACAGAATGTAACAATTATAAAATATGCGGTGCATGAATACACAGAATTCTTTTTTCATCCCTGCTTATGAAGCAATGGGGATGGACACGATGGATCTTGTGTCCATTCCAACCTTAAATTACTACGTTACAGTGTTAGAATTTCTGGAGTCTGCAGCTCCTTTTTTGTTTTTTTGCTTACAACACCTTTTGCTTGTTACTGAGCTCTGTACTGCCTTTATTATCAATATACGGAATAGAGTATGGGCAATTATGCACAGCAAGGCTGTGTTTCCACCAAAGGGTTAAGATGATAACATACGATCCTGAGAGTGACTGACAAGTGATCCCTGCTGTCTTCTCAATCCCGAGATGGAAACATGCTGATTTGTGCTTGATTGCCCATATACTATTTTACACAGTTTATGTTTATTTAAATGTAAAAGCAGGGCACAAAATAAAAAGAAAATGCAGTTTTTTTTAGAGCAAAAAGCAGGATAATGAAACATTTTATGTGCCCGCCTACCTCTCAAAAATATAAGGTTATTAGTTTGATGTCATCTACCATTTGGGGGGGGGTCCCTTTGTTTTCTTGCAGTTTCTCTCAGGCAGGATTTTTGAAGAAACTGCAGCAGCCATGGTTCCTACTGTTGAAAATGCTGAATAAATGGCATTTTGTGGTTGGAATGTGTTGCGTTAGGAATGACATAGTGGCTTTTCTTTGTGCTACTGTTATGATTTCAGAACTACTACTATACAATGACTTTTGAATGTTGTCGTATCATACAAACATTCTGACATCACAACTATTGTGCAATGATGGTTTTAAGTGTATGGATTTCCATACACAGCAGGTGCTAACTATATAAAATTTGAGTGGGCTGATTTTTACACAGAACAATGGCTAACCATATGCTTGCTATAAAGCCTTTGCATTGTGACACCAGTTAGAGTTGTATCTGTAACAAGTGTGCATGAGTGCAAAGCTTTATTGTTCTCAATTTCTTTTTGCTGGGAGCACCACAGGCTCAGAAATGGCGTTCATCTTGGTTTACAGTCCAATTTATTCATTTGTTACAATTTGTCTGGCTGAAAATTAAACAGTTTAAAGATTTCTGGTTTCCAGCAAAATATTCCTCGCTGGCATCAGCAGAACACAATAACATAAAATTCAGGCTGGCCCAGTGGTGCAGAGAGTTGAGAAACTGGATGCCACACCTACCACCGCACCATCACCCTGGGTTCCAGAGTGGATCAGGGTACCTGGGGTTCGTCTGGGGAAGGAGGGGATCGAACAACCAGGGGGCAGCTCTCCTCTCCGTGTATGGGGGGGGAATGGTTCTCAGTGTAAGCCTGCCACTAGTAATGGCTGGGGGACATGGCAGCCAGGGACCATTATGCTGGGGACAAGGGGAGAGGCAGCCACCAGCATCCTGTGCATGGGGATGTGCATAAGGCCATCTTGGGTAGCACTGCATGCCTGCTTCCCAAGGCAGAAATTCCCCTGAGGAGAAAAGGCAGGTTCCAGCTGCCTGGGCTTCTCCAGTCACTTGCAGGCCATGCACAAAGTGGGCACCCGGGCCATGCAGTGGAAGCATGACCATAATTCATTGAGGAAAGCTGGGGTGATGGGGCTGGGATGGTTGGAGGCA
The DNA here is from genome assembly GCA_016271365.2 of Neoceratodus forsteri. Lineage (NCBI taxonomy): Eukaryota > Metazoa > Chordata > Ceratodontiformes > Ceratodontidae > Neoceratodus > Neoceratodus forsteri. The sequence goes on along the minus strand of CM057454.1, from coordinate 658,390,921 downwards.
AGTGGCCAAACTGGAGATTGTTGGAGGGAAAAGAAATTAAATGCAAAAAAACAATAAAATTCACCCCAAACTGGAATGTTACAATATTCTAGTTTTATTACTTATATTATTGTGCTGGCAGTATAGCCTAGAGGTTAGATGAACGAGGTGCGAATGAGCTTGGTACATCCAGCAGACCAGACCTGAGTTTGATTCTCATAATCTCCACTTGCATACTGTGTGACTCTGAGCAAGTCACTTAACTGCCCAGTGCTCCCAGGTCACCCCTGAAGACAGGCACTTGTGCCTAGTGGACCTTACCCAGTTACCAAAGACTTAAAAAAAATCCTTATCATCATTATAGTTTGTTAAATGACTCAAGATCTGGAATTCCCTTCTGGCTTGTTTGAGGCTAATAAATCTGTTCAATGGTAATCTTTTGACCAAACTGGAATGATGGTTCTTTGAAGCTAGTTTTAGACTTAAGCCTTGCTACACATAAAATAATTTTTTGTAATGTAATTTACTGTGTGTATGCTATGTTATAAATTGAACTTGTATATAATTCTGTCCTAGGCCCCAGGGCCCATGGCCTCATAATAAATTAGAAAGTATGCCAAATGATAGCATCCTGGCAGAAATAAATAATATTTTTGGAGCTAACGTCATATAAACATGGGGCCCCATACACAGTCTCAATTAAGTGGAGTAAAGTTGTGGCTCTGACTGCAGTGCACCTCCATTCTAATTTGTGACCTGTTGTAACATACACCTTGGTGTTGCAAAGTTTTCCTTGCACTTTTACAAAAGGCATTGTGACAGCACAGGAAAAGGGGTGTATGGAAACTGAGCACTGGGTTATGCAGCGATGTACGTTGCTACTGACTCAATCCAGTTGCATGCCAGAGCACTGTTACAAGCAGTTCCTTGGGTGTCACAGGACTTGGGTGAGGTAGAAGAGGTTCATCAGGTGACTCAGGTTACCAAGGAACCATTTTAAGGAGTTGTGCACATGATGGCATATGGCTAGTGAGGTGGTCCACTGGACATCATGGAGAAAATGAAGTTTGTAGCAGGGGTTGGGCCACTGAATCATGAAGAAGGACCAGTGAGAGGCAGAAAAAATGAAACTCATCATGGCCCACAAGCAGACCTTAAGGTACTAGTAGAGGATGGGGGATGACTGAGGTTGTATCACTTCCTAACATAGGGGCCTATTCACAAAGGTGCGGAGTGGGACACGTGGCACACATCCCTGGTGCATAGCCCACTCCACACCGGCCAGCCCACTGTGCACATTCATGAGTGAGGTATAAGCCCCCTATGCACCTAATCCCCTGGCTGAATGTGCAACCCCATGCCAGGGTGGGCTGAGGGTTAAGGGCTGTGCTAGCACTCCACATTATTCTCAAAGTTATAGAATGCTGCACACGGTGGCCTGTGGCAACACATCCTTGGGGCAGCCATAATCCCGAGCAGCCAGTCACATGACCCCTAGGGAAGCAGCCACTAGCCACAGTGGGGGGCACTGGTCCCTCAATAGGGATGCTCCTGCCATCAGGGCACACCGGGAGTTTGGGGTCTGTCTGCTGGGGACCCCCCCTCAACATTGTGGTCAGCACTCTGCATGCCGGCCAGCATCATGGTGCCTCCACGGGTGCAAGGGATCCACTATGGGACCTTGCCACAGCAGCCGGTTGGCAGCCTGCCCATATCCGCTGCTCAGCACCAGCCTGCCCCCTGTGGACCAGCATACCAGGGTGGGGCCGCGTATGTGAGCCAGGTGGAGGCTGGTGAATGCTACCTCCACATTGATCTCCCCAGGGTGCAGAGTTGCACGTCCGGGTATGTGCCTTCAGGGCATACATTGATGAATAGGCCCCAATGTGTCTATGGATGGCAGGGAACCATGTACCTAGTGTCTGCCTTGCCAGACCTTCACAGATAAGAAAAGGAAGTAGGCAAGTAGTTTATTTGTTAGGAACCCTATCCTGCAAACTCAGCGTGACATACAAAATATGATTATATAGAGCTCTGTGCAATTCCTAGCTAATTCCAAACAATACCCATTACTAATCCCAGCATTTTATAGACTAAATTCTGACTAACATCAAATATTAGTATTGCGACATCCCAGTATTATTCTGACCCCCGACAAGATCAAAGATTTTCAAACCCTTCTAAAAGGCTAGAATGAAGGGATCTCCTTCAAATACAGAGGCAGAAAATTTCAGAGTAGTGGGGCAGCCACTGAAAAGGTCCAGTCTCCCAGCTGCTTTAGAAGACAGCTAGAGACTGTCAAAAGATCCTTGTCAGGAGCAAAGAGGGCGGTCGGAAGTATAAGGATACATAGATTCTTTTATGTAGCCTGGGCCCACTACTGATCACCACTGTGTTAACAGGAGAAAAGCCTATTTATGCCTGTTAACATCTGGCAGCTACACTTTCACTGGGACTTAGCCCTCGACATGTGGCTCAGTCAGGGCTCTGTGTATGGCAGTTTTCAGTGATGGTGGGATTTGGTGCCTCTTTGCACTCAATAATTAAATAATCACTGTGACTGTGTGTTAGGTTCATGATCTGTTCCCTTTAGACTTTTTATGTTGGCTCGCGCATGCGCAATCAACATACTGCTGTAGTAGCAGATTTGGAGGCGCGGTCACTGTTGGGCAAATGCAGGGCACGCATCAGTAGCTGCGTCCCTCATTCCCCAATAAGCCTGCATCCCAGTGCCACACCATACACACATAATGTGGCAAGCACATCTAAGAAAAGGTCCGCTGCAATGCGAGCAAAGCTCATCATACGCAGCGGACCTCCCAACATGCTTTCCCTGGTGAGAAAAAAACATTTAACATGGCGGCACACTGCCTGCCATAATGCCGACTTCGGGGGTGCCCAATCCCCTTGTTGGCATGCCCTGCCCCAATGTATTTGCCAATGGGGGAGCCCACTTCCCATTGGCATAATGCACCCCCCCATTTGTTATGTGCTGAGGGGGTGCCCAATCCCCCTCAGCTCTTACCCCCCAGCTTTTGTTGTGTGACAACAGGGGTACCCAATCCCCCGTCTGCTACAGCATCCCCCCAAAGCACTTAGGTGACACAGTGGGAGCCCACCCCAGTGTGCCAAATCTCCTGAAAAATAAAAACAGTCCCACAATGTTTTTTTTTCTTTTAACCCTGTGAAAAAAGAAAACAATCCCTTGTCATCTCCCTGCCCCCTTCCACAACCCGCGCCCACCCTCTGCTCATCCTGCCTCCCCACAACCTCCTCACCCCATACTTGCCTCCGGAGTCTGGTGCGATGATCTTCGGTGGACCAGGAACACGTCTGCACTCTTCAAAGCCGACCACGAACTGAAGAAATGCCGGTAAGCTGAATAATGGCATAAATAGGTTTTTTTTCAATTTTGGTGCATATCTCGGGCATTTTTTGGAATTTATGCACCAAATTTTCAACATGGGGTTATTGGGACCCCACCTCACAAACTCAGACACTGTCATGGCGTTATTCAGTCCCAAAAGGTGATTTTGTGGTCACTGCGCGGAATCACCTTTTGGGACCGAGTAACGAAATGACAGTGCCACTGTTCATGAGGGGGGCTTTCAAAAAGCCTATGTTGCAAAATTGGTGGAAAAAAATCCCCAAAATAGCTGTTTCATGAGCATGCATTGCGCTGTTTCCACACACACTTGTGACTTCATGAATTTGTAATATTTTCACTCCAGATTTTCAAAATTGATATTTTTCCACACCGCCTGATGAATAGTATGGCTGTCATTTTACATATCCTGGCCAAAATGTGTTTTCGCATGTCCGGTGCAGAATAGCATGGGCGCTGTGCAAAATCAGTTTTCAGGACAGTTTGAGGAAATGATGGTGACACTGTTCATGAGCAGAGATGCTAAAATGTCTATGTTGAAAATTTGGTTCAAAAAGTCTATACAATTACTGTGCTGCAAGCATGCATTGCGCAGTTTCCATGCACCCTTGTAACTTCGCAAATCTGCAATATTTCCATGCCAGATTTTCAACACTGCCACTTTTACCCACCTCATTATGAACAGTACAGCTGTCATTTTTCACATCCTGCCCAGAATGTGTTTCCACACCTGTGGAGCACAATGGCATGGTCGCTGAGGGAAAATAAACTTTTTTGACAGATTAATAAAAATTACAGTGCCACTGTTCATGAGGGGAGGTCCCAAAATGCCTATGTTAAAACTGTGGCTAACAAACTCCCAAAACTAATTGGGTTATGGGCGTGTGTTGCGCAGTTTCTATGCATGTTCATGACTTCACCAATTTTTCATATTTTCACTCCATATTTTCAACATTGCCAATTTTTTATGACTCCTCATAAACAACACAGTTGTCATTTTCCACATCCTGCCCAAAATGTGTTTTTGTCCCTGTGTCGCCAAATGGCATAGCCACTGTGCAAAACCACCTTTTAGCTAACAAACTGATTGTGCCGCTTTTCATGAGGTGGGCTCACAAAAAAAACATTTAGAAAATTTGGAGTGAAAATACTAACACACGCCTATGGTGTTAGGGTTTCCAACTGTAGCACCCCACCCTGCACAGACTGACAGGTGTCAGGGGTGTGACTTGGGATCATCGGCTGTAATGCTCACGCCATTCCATCCCCTCCCCCACCCTGCAGCCAGTGACAGGCATTGTGGTGTGTCTTGCACTGTTCGGCCACAAAGTTCACCCCATTCTCCTATACTGCACCCACCTCAGCATATTTCCTTATGGAATGAGGTAAGTATAATGCCCAAAGACCCCAAAGCACACCACAACACTTGTCAGTGTCTACAGGGTAGGGTGAGGTACAATGGCATGAGAGTTATAGCTGATGACCCAAAGGCACACCGCAATGCCTGTCAGTCTCTACAGGGTGGGGTTGGAGTTGGCATCACTTCAATACTTCACTGCCATTCCTATTATGCATCTCTAACTCTGGCACTAACAATGCCAATGCCAGCGAAACAACATTCGGGATTGACAAATGCTTGTTTTGTTCCTGCTGCTTATTCCCACCCTGAAGTCATAATTCCTGTATTTATGACATCACAACCAATCACCATGGAAAGTATTATGTTCACAAATCGGATTAGGACCTCAGGGCAGAAAATGAGCAGGATTAGATGAAGTCCATGAGGAAAAGAGCTCGTTTTCAGTAATTAAGAAAGGAATGTCCTGAAATAAAAATTTTCAGTGGATTGTTGTAAGAGTTTGTTTTCCGTGGACAGCTTGTTCTGTCTTTCTTTGACAGGGTGTCTTTGATTTGATCTGGGGATTTCCCCTACTGGGTTGTCATGACCCAGCATTGTTGAGCTGGGAGCTGATAGGAGCCGTCCATTTGTGTTGGAAGAGTGAATGAGGTCTGTAGGGTGATCTAGGAGCTGCAACCAATCTTTTATGAACTGGATCCAGGCCCAAAGTGCCTTGTATTGGGGTTTGTGGGATTTCTGAGCACAGTGTTCACTGAGTTAGTGCAGTGTTCCCTTTGAGGGGTCTTTCAAAGAGCATTGAAAACTGCGCTGGTCAGGCCACTCCTTAAGAAACCATTTTTGGACCATAACTGCTTGATGAATTTTCCCTTTTTTTAGGAAAGATTATTGAAAAGACAGTGGCACTACAGCTTTAGGAACACATCACAGCCTTTGATATCTATGAAGCTTTCCAGTCTGGGTTTATGTCAAGACAAAGCACTGAGACTGCATTGGTCAGGGTGCACAGTGGCCTTCTCAGGGTGAGAGACAGTGGAGAGCATTGAGTTCTTTTTTCCTCGATTTCTCCTCAGCTTTTATTACCATGGACCATAAGCTGCTATTGGATCAGCTTAGGGAGCACTGTGGCTGTGCTGGCATGGTCATCTGCTAGTTTGAATCCTTCTTCAGAGATAGGGTGCAGAGGGTGGTGATAGGGAGTTTTTTCTCATCCCTGATGCTTCTGGTCTGTGGTGCACCTTAGGGTTATATCCTCTCACCTATGTTGTTCACACTATACATGCTGCCCCTAGGAAGGATCATTAGATGGTAAAACTTGGGTTGTCATCACTGTGCTGATGATAAGCAGTTGCACCTGTCTTTTGAGCCCAGGATGCCTGATGCGGCCGAGGTGTTAAATTTGTGCTTGGCTGAGATTCAGGACTGGATGTCATCTAGCTGGTTTAGACTTAACCTGGACAAAATGGAGGTACTGGTGCCTGAGCCTGGTTGTTATTGGGGTGCATAGGTCACTGAGAAGTTGGTGATCTTAGTGCTTGGCTCCTTTACTATAGTGGTCTCTGCTAAGGTGAATAATCTGTGGGTCATTCTAGATGACAGGCTGACATTTGAGGCTCAGGTGTGAACTATCACCCAGAATGACTTTTGCCATCTCAGAAACATCACCTGGATTAAAGTCTTTATCCCCACTTAGGACGTGCCCTCACTGGTACATGCTTTTCTTACTTCCAGACTCAGTTATTGTAATGCTCTGTACCTTGGGGTGGTCAGAGGTATGCTACACTTGTAAAGGGTGCAGAATGATACAGCCAGGTTGTTGCCAGGCCTCCCTACAGTATATCTTGTCTTATTACCCCAGTTTTGTATGAACTGCACTGTCTGTTGGTGAAATGGCAGATCACCTTCAAGGTTGGTTTGGTGACCTATAAGGGTCTCAATGGACTGGGTCCTAGTTACCTTGGTCACCTCCTTACCCCTTGTCTGACTTCCTGCCCTTTCTGTTCTGCCACGGAGGGCCTCCTATCCATTCACAGGGTCAGGCTTAAAATGTCTGGTGATCCATCGTTTGCTCACATGATTCTACGCTGTGGCACAGGCTCCTTAGATCTCTTTGGGAGGCCCCATCAGTGAAGGCCTTTAAGAGGGGCCTACAGTCTTTCCTGTTTCAGGATGCTTTCAGCTGAATATAATAAGCCTCAGGTTTATGCTGCTAATATGATGATGGAATTCTTTTATTAGCTTCACCTTTGCCCATATTTCTTTGAATTCTTTTATTTACAGCATTATATTTTTCTTGGCTCTGTCTTAAATATATGATTTTATATACAGCATTCTGAGACCCTGGGAATGGGTGCTTAACAAGTAGAGACTTATTTAATTATTATAATTCCTACCTTATATAAACTGGTCTCTGTTTCCTGACAGGGTATGCTGATCCACACTTGGGGGTGGCCTCCTACCAGCGTTGAGACAAAGAACTCTAAGATTTTTGTTTAAAGCATAGCTTATGTGGAGGGAGGCTTTTATCATATTAACGCACAAAGGACAAATGCTTGACCATGACATTTTCTGGTCATGAAACTAAATAAGTTCATTCAGTTATTCACTGAATAGGTGTTATGTTTTTATTAGAGTGGATTCATTTTGTTTAATAATACGAAAATACTTGTTTGATTCTAATTGTGGTTTGACCATTCTCCTTGTGTCTCCTACCTGAGGTCAAGACAACAGTTTATGTCATGGGTAAATAATGTCATCCCCTTGTAGCTCAGAAGTAGGTCAGAATTAAGAATAACAAAACAGTTGGAAGCTGGAACTGTCCTGGTCAGGAGATGTTCCAATTAAAAAACACAGACAGCCCTGATAATGAGCTGTGTGGTTGGTGGTTCACTCATAATCATCTGGCACTCAAACTAGTTATTAATTGAGTACAGCCACAATATGACGGTTGCAAAGTTAAACACCCTATACTAGCAGTATTAACACATTTTTTTTTATTTTTCAGTTAACCAGAATTTTTCATCATTCAGAATATCTCAGCTGCATTGCATCTTCTCAAGTGTAATCTTGTTTCCATTTCATAGATGGGATAACTGAAGCTCACGGAGTTACGTGCTCAATATCTTACAAGTTGTTGGGTGCAGTGGGATTGGAACGTGGAATATGGGTTGTGTGGATGTGATCTGTACTGTTTCAAATAGACAAGACAAGGCAGTTTTATTTATACAATGCAACATCCAGGGAGCTTGGGTCACTTTACAGTAAAATGAAAATCAGATAAAGCAAAGTATAGCAATACCACATGCACTAAATAATAAATAGGCACAGAACAAATCAATTACACAGCACTTCTAGGTCTCCGTTGTCATCATGGGGGATCTGAGAAAGCTTAGGTAAATAAGAAGGCCTGCAAATTCTTCTTGAAGAGTTCCTTCAATGTATTGGCCCAGATGTACAGTAGAGTGGAATCAAGTTCCACAATAGTGGTGCAGCCACTGTGTCCTGTCCCCCACATTCCCAACATATTTAAACAACAGCAGAGGATGGAAAAAGGATTGGCTTTGGTGGAGTGAAGGGACTGTTCAGGTGGTATAGCATCAGAGGGTTCATTAAGCAGCCGGGAATTACTAAAATAGTGCAGAATATCCACAATTCCAGAGCAGGTAATGTAGTATCCAACATTTATCATCCTACCAGACACCACACCATAAGGGTTTCTGGGTAGCCTGCTGAATAAGATGAAACAATAACTGTAGAACCTTACTGTGGATCTTTTAGTTCACATTCTATTGATTTGACCAATGGACCACACAGCTGTCTATTCTTTATTCTTCTACAGCTCATATTATAGCACATTCACATTAACTGTAGAGTGTGCTCCAGGTCCCAGGTTCAATACACAGTGCCAGCACTTAGGAGAATTCACAGTTGTTGATAGGGAAAGTATGTAATGATCTGCCACTGCTAAGAAAGCAATCCTTTCATTCTTACCCCTAACCTCCACCAGTTACAGTGCTCCCAGATTTACAGGGATTGCCATATTTTACAGGGAAATGGAGTAGTTTACAGTATAAAGTGTCACCACAGACATGTATTAGTCATACAGAAAAACAGAGCAATTTGGGTTCCATTGGGAACACTATCATTTACAGGGAATACAGGAAAACCAACTGTGACTTATAGGACAGATGTCAAACTGATTTGGGAGCACTTGCTGGTACAGTAAGGAGATAACATCATCTTTCTGTTTCACTCTTCCTTATTCACCATAACCCATTTTATGTTTGCCCTCATGGACTACCAGGTATCTTCAGGCAGATAGATTCCTGTATCCTGTACACACGCACATACACAGGATCTTAAATATATATCTGTATATTATTTTCAGTTTGTTTACCCATGGCAGCTCAGCTTTGATAGCCCTACTTAAATATACCATCTTGTTTTCAATAGAATTCTGCTTTTACCTGTTGATACAGCTGGGTGAACTCATGAACTTATGAACCTTGGGAGGTTAAGTGACTTGCTCAAAGTCACAATTAGTATTTGGCTCTGGTGGGGTTTGAACCTGTGATCTCTTGGTTCTCAAGTTGGTGCTCTAATCATTATAGACCTGACTGCCTCCTTAATCAGATGTAAAAAATAATTTATCATGGTGCACAGGGAATTCAGGGTCCCAAAGGGCATACCACATATTTATGGAATGAAAATGGGAGACAGTATAGTGTAGTGGTTAAGAGCACTGAGTGGGAGGCAGTAAAGCATAATGGTTAAGAGCACTAAGCTACAAACTTGGAGAACTGAGTTCGAACCCCATAGCCACCATTTGCCTGCTGTGTGACCATCAGTGCTTAAAGTAGTCTTGGTCTTGCAGGGTCTCAAACCTGGCAAAAAATTATTGAGGGATTTGAGGGGGGGGTCTAAAAGCAGAGCCGTTACTCCATGTTTGTTTACCCTTACTATAACTTCAAGAGAGCAGTATGACATTTAGTTCCATTGTTCCTCAATTTCCTACAGCAGCTTCTCGTTTTGAGCCTACATTTTGACTTATTATTGAAAAAATGGATAATAGTGAAAAGACAAATTCCACACTATAAAGGAAAAAAAACTCCCACAATAGCAGTCCATGCATCTTTTTACACTTATGACCCTTAGAAACCTGGCAGTTTTTTTTTTTTTTTTTGCACCCTTTACGCACTGGTGACCATGAGCAAGTCATTCAATTTCCCTGTGCTCCCATGATGCACTTGGAAACAAGTCTTGCCTTTGTGTGTCTTTCCTGGCCAAAAACTGTAAAGAAAAAGGTTGCATGAACTCTGACATATTGGAATGGTAGTCCTTTAAACATGGATTTCTACTGAAGCAAAGAAAAAGAGGACAATGATTTACTGGAAGAATATCCTGTCCCCTCAATGCTAACTGAGAGACTCAGCAGGGTAGCCAGAGCAAAACAAAACAAACAGGAGGGGGAAAGGGTTGGAACTAAAAAGAATGTCCAGGGATTCCACTTCAGTGGCTGACAGCTTGAGATGAATCACTCCTTTTCTGGTCTACAGATACTGAGCATGGTGGCACTTAACCTTGCAAGCAGCGCAAGGGACCAAGCCAGGCTGTCCTCTGATAACGTTAACGCTTCAAGAGTTCAGAGGGACAGCAACAATCTCACTTCAGACAGCCACATTACAGTATCTGAGAAAACTATTATGGGCCCCGCTTTCATGTGTTTAAACCACATCCCCACTCTACTAAATGTTCAGCATTATTTATTTATGATCCTGTCCAAATCAAATTGACAAAACATATTTCCTGAAAAGGAATGAGTCACCTATAGCAGTGTGACCCACTTGGAATATAAAACAAATCCAGGAGGAATTCACTCCATAAGCCCTCATGAATTATCAGACACTCTTACTATATTCATATAATCATATTACGATAGCTTATTTTACATGAACTAACATTAGTTTGTGGGCTTGTTCCCCACAGTTAGCACCTAGTATATAGTGTTACCACCTTTTAAGAAGCCCAAAGTGGGAGATTTCTTACAGAAACATGATTTTGCGCAGGACAATATGTAATCTCGGCCAATGCAACAAACTTGCTTTCTCTAAATAATCAGAATTATGACTAAGTGGTGTAGTTTTTTAGTTGTTTCTATTGTTTCTTATCATTTTAAGTTATTTTAGTTATGGTATTATAGTTTTCTGCAACATTTAGAGGAAAGCTGGAAGATATTTTTTCTACTGTAAGGTCAGGACATGTGATACTTTTCATGTTTTTTTGCAGGACACAGCTGCCCAAATCAGGACTGTCCTGTGAAAATCAGGACAGATGGTAACCCTACTAGTATACATTTACTATGCTAAATTCAGTATTTTCTTTTAATATTCAGTTGAACACACAGTGGGTGTAAGTTATAACCCATACTGCATGCACTTGCTCAAAAGTTACAAGCAAAACAATATGCAAATTCTACTGACCCTAGTTCTGGTAGTGAGTAAGTCAAGTGCAGGACTTCACCAAGTACAGAAGATAATGTATAAGACAGCTCCAGAATTAGACACACTTTAAAAGACTAGGGTTTAACCCAGCTGATGAGATACAAAACAACAGTGCTAGAGAAACTATTAAAACAAGGTAAGAAGGTCATGAAAAAAACTTTATTACAGACTAGAAAGAAAAGTCCTTTTCAAGACACACCCAGGGATACTGCAATTCTACACACTTCCTAAAATCCACAAAGGCCTAGTGAACCCTCTGGGAGACCTAGCACTGCAGGGATGGGATCTGCTCTGGAGCCACTATCTATTTTTGTGGATTACTATCTCAAGCGCCTGGTCACTTTCACACATTTATGTTTGAAAGGCACAGCCCGCATGATAGAATTTTATATTCTAAAAGAGTTATTTTATAATAAATATATTTGGAATTCCTCAGGCATATCAAAATTGTCCAGGAGACATGATCAGTGTTTTCCAAGTCCACGAAACATCGACTATTGTGTTTGTTGATATGCCAGTTGCTGGTGGTGTCATTTTTATGGAGTAAACTAAATTAGAAAATCCACCAGTATGTTAGTTGTATTATCTGCTGTGGCTAAAAAAGAATGAACTGGAGAATTCTGAAAGTTTATGTTCATAAATAAGGAAAGAATGCACTAACTAGGGAAGGAGGGTACGCTGTGACCCGTTTCTGATTCTGACTCTGATCTTTATCCAAAATGTTCTGATTTATTCTGATATACCTAAACAGGTACATTTTCTGGGGTGGTCCAATACCAGGTCAGAGGTAGCTCCAGACTGACTGACGGGGTCTGTGACAGAATCACGTGACCCCTTCATAAAGCATTTATTTATGACATTTTATGTGTTTTCAACCAGTTTTGCACTTTCAATAGGAATAAAGTGAGTCAAATCTGAGTCAAGCCACAAATATCTCTGATTTCTAGAATTCAGTCAAGGCAAGTCATTCCAGTGGCGGGGGGGGAGGGATCCGAGGGTCCCCCTTTTTATATTTTACATGGCACTTACCACTATATTTGCCCCTGGCTCTCACTGCTCCCCTTCTTTCTTTTGTTTTGTACTCCTGTCTGTCGGTGCCCTGCTACTCCCAGAGCCTCTCTCCCTTACACCTTCCCCTCCATCCTACATATCTTCAACTATTCCCACCTCACCTTATGGATCATGCTATTCCTCCCCCCTTACCTCCTTCCATTCCAATGGTATTATGCAGTTAGCTGCTTGCACTTATGTAGATATGAAAAAATTGGAGTAATCTGACTGTGCCTTGTTATGTATTACCCACTGTATTGTGTGAACTATTGTATTAATCTGTAGTGTTTTCCTTTTATGTATACTATGTGTGTCTCCCGAGGACCACCTTGCAAATGAGTATCTCAATGGTGTATTTCCTGGTAAAAAATAAAATTGAATTGAATTGATGGTCCTTCCATCCCTAGCAGGACTTGATTCACTGTGTCTACACTCCCTTTCCACAAAGAGTATACATACATTTATGTTTGTGGGGCACATTACTGGTGGCTTGGTCAGGAAGTTGCACATGTTTTGTTTTGCAAATATGAGTAACTCAGAGCTAATTAGGACTTTTTAGAAAAAAAAATTAGAGCCAGAATCAGAAGTGGATCACAGCCTAAATTAGAGCTAATTAGAACCTTTCAGAGAGAAATTAGAGTCAGAATCAGAACCGGTCCACAGCCAGCTCACCATCACTAGTTCAGACTATTACAGTAACTGACACACAGACCTGATGGATTCCTGCACAAACATACACAGCACTACAAAATCCATGCATAATAGTCAGCAAAAGGAATCATGCTATCAAATAAGTATTTTATTACATTAATGTAACTTAGACTGTAGCATAGCATGTCACAGAAGATTGCAATAAAGTTCATTGATGTATTACATTAATCAACCATTTTGCTGTCATCTGTAACAGTGTGCTTGGGTTTATTCAGCCTTATGCTGTGGATTTTAATTCTTTACATTTAAACACCATGAGAGGGTTCAACACAGGGCAGCATGCTTATTAGTGTGGCTTAGGGGGCAAGAACTCTGGGAGACTGGACACTCAAAAATTGCTTTGCCTCTAAAAAAGAATATATGATCACAGTGTTCTGAATATGAGAGGAGCTGTATAGGGTGAAGTATACAGTAGTGGCTGCCGACATCTGTAATGATATCCTTTGATATGGCTAGCCATGACTAGACATGAGTCATTCAGTTCAATAGAAGACAGTAAAAGCCATGGCTGGATATGGCTAGTTACTGTGATGGATGGCCATGGCTGTCACTGTAGATAGATGTTTCAGCTGAGGTCATGCCAGCAAAACTAAAGGGCATGCTCTCAAACTGGAGAGGTGGGGAAGGGGAAACTTTTAAAGGCCCTACTTCACACAAAGCGTAGTTAACATGTGGAATAACCTAGTAAATTAGGTTGTGAAAGCTTGTCTCACTAACTGTGTGAGATGTACATAGTAGGACTGATGCCCTTATTCTCTGGAGGCAGTGCACTCTAGTGGTTAAAGAAGAAGAAGAAATGTCCTCCCAGCACCCCATCCCCTAGACCAGAACACCCAGTGCAGTTTTCTGAGCCCCAAGATTACTTATTTCTTTACCCCTCTGTCTTAATAATGTAAAACTAGAAATTTTCATTATCAAACAATTTTCAATATTTTCACTAAAGCAGTAATTTGCACTAAAATAAATTTGTGCCAATTAGTAATATTAGCACTTTTTTCCATTATAGTGAATGCAACACTAATGCCTTAGTGCTAAATTAAATTTACGCAATTATAGTTGTATTTTGGCTTGCGCTAAGATTACTTTGCATGAAAATAAATAGTTTTACCATATTGGCTCCAATGTAGTAGCAGTAATGTAAACAAATCCGGAGCAGCGCAGCGTCATTTCACTCGCTCAGCATGGCTCCTCGCAGCTCCACTATATCACTTACACAATAGAGCAGCATGGAGCTATGCAGAATGTGTGAAATGACACCATGCTCCTTCAGGTTTGTTTACATTAGTGCTGTTACACTGGAGTCAATACAAAGACAGGAAGCTAAAGAAAAAAAATAATTTGGGGTCTCAAAAACCTAATCAGGGGATTTTGGTTTGGGGGATGGGGAAGCTCATAGAACATTTGTTCTCCTTTAAAGCAGTGGCTTGGCACAGGAACCTGGAGATCTCCAGTTTTGGAAGACCTTGAGCAAGTAATTTAACCTCCAAGTACTCCTGCCCACCCAGCTTTAGAAATGGGTAGAAGCAGGACCCTAGTAAAAATGAGATGCTGCATCTCATCTGGGTAATCCTGGATAAATAAATAAATTGTAAAACAAATCAAAAGTCTAGAACTGTTCAAGCTTTGAGAGCAGTACTAGACACATTCTTGAGGAAGCATGACATTAAGGGTTACACATCTTGAATATGGGCAACAGTGTGGCTGATAACTTTGGATGTGTGTCTGTAGTAGTCACTGCCATGAGGTAAGAAGGCCAAGCAAGATGGACCCTAAGTCCCTTCTGTCACCACAACACTATGTTGACTCTGTTATGTTTATTCTCTCAGACCTCTGTGTTTTCCGATGGAATCACATCCACTTCAATGAAACTGCAATTTAAAAATTTTAAATAAAATCTAATCTATAAAGTATTTGCCTGTACTCTTCTTGGTAGTTTTGTCTTTGCTCATCTGTTTATAGTGAAAGTAGCTGCCCTCTGTTCTTGTCCTGCCTAACTCTGTAATTCATATTGTAAAAGAGACAGTGGGAGCAAGAATGAAAACAGGCATCTCAGAAGGTCAGAAAGCACTCGAGTGCAGATAAAATATTTACAGAATTAATTAAAAAGTCACTGTCCCTGCACTGCCTCCTGGCATGAATTGAAGAATGAGCAACCGTTGCCCATTGCCGCAGAACAATTTACATACTGTAAATGCTGATGTTTTATTGTACCAGTGTGGGTGAAGTGCAGAACTGCTGGTGAGGAGACTTTGCTTACATGCCACTTTTAAGTTTATTCTTCCCTTGGAGCTACTAGAATAATACTTTCCCTAGCATATACAAATCAAGTTATTACATCCCCAGTAATCATCCTTTTAGACATGCTTTGCTCAATTACTCCATTATACAAGTCATTTACCGCTCAGGTGATGAGCTGTAACACACCTCCAGAAACAAATTAAACTTACAAAAATAGTTTTATATTCAGATCGGTTTATTTCCCCACTCAACATTTACCTAAAAAGTTCCATCAGATTTGGGGATTTGGCACTAATTGAAATGTGAACATGGGTTGCATGTTAATTGTGTAGCTAAGACAGAGGTACTGTTGCTTGAAACAATGGCTGTGCAGGTTAATAAACCCACCTGTAGCCTGCTGGTATGTTAGGCTACTATTGAAGGTTAATTTTTCACTTTTGGGAACCTGTTTTTCACCACTGTCGCCCCACCCATGATGATCATAAAGGCTGCCTTGCCACATATCCAACTAGAAGGGGGGGGGGGCAGGGAGTGGCAGTCTTCATGGCCAATGCTTCTGTATAGTTACATAGTTGTCTGCACATGGAAGCTGGGCAGAATGCCCCTCCCTCCCCAGGGGGATTGAGTGCCTGACCTCTATTTATAACATGGGGTTTAAGAAAGTGAGCAATTCTCAGAAAATACTTGGTCTAAACTATCACCTGACTATGAATTAATTCCCCAGGAAATCCACAGTTCATAACTAACCTCACCTAATCAAGTAAGCAATAAGACATGACAGAGTGTGGGTTAATTTTTGTAATCTGCACGCCCTGGTGCCTTCAACCACCTGGAAGTGTGGCTTGCAAAAATAAAACTACATCTTGCAGTATTGTCTTGTGATCATAAAATGGCTAACAAGTAATGAACAAAAAAATGCATTCTGTATTTCAATAAGTTTCAAGGAGAAGAAGCAGCAGAAAAAAGGAAAAAGGAAACAGTCCCTCTCACAATTTAAACCCACCACCCTCCCCTGTTATAACTTCGCTTGCTCACAACAGTCCCAACACAGACACACCATCCTGTTCCACATCACCCCAAACAACTCTGCAATCCATTATTTTCTAATAATGGGAAATACAGATCATAGCTACAGCACTGAAATGTTGTCCCCCATCACACCAGGCAGTACAACCAGTTAGCCAGTTTCTTCATATAAAACTTAGCCAAAGCTGGAAAAGAAAGAGGTAAATTAGATTACTCACTCACTCAGTTCTATGGGTGACTTCAGGAAGGCTTGGTCCAGGATGTGCAAGGTATGGCCCACACAGCTGCATGTCTTAAGTTCTACATTTTTGAGGGGAGGAGTATGGGGGTGCACACCACATCATGCCACAGTGAACAATAGCAAAAGATGGATGAGGAGTGAGGCCAGTCATCCTGAGTCTGATGCAACACAAGAAGGCCACCTTACTGTGGCTAATTTAAGTTTACATTTCCTTCCTTTATTTTTCTCACTCGCTCTGCCAGTTACTATGCACACAACCCCCAGCTCCCCCATCAAAATATTATTTTTTTAGGAGATCAGGATTCCTATGTAATACAGTTTGTGAGCAAAGAAGTTAGGGGATTATCGTTGATTAGTTTGTTGACGAAAGTGGCACTAAGCCACTAAAGGCCATTTTACACACAGTGGTCTGTATAGGAATGACCGGTACAGACACACTGTAACATTACCTGTCTCTACAGTGTACAGTCAATCCATGCCGCGACATAGTGAGTGCTCGTTTAAAAATAGTTCCATTTTTCTTGGCATTGTAACCTGGCATGTAATCATGCCATGTCTGTCATTTCGGCACACAACTCTTTTTTTACCACAGACATCCCGTTTGTTGTTTCTGTGCCAGTATGCAGTGGGAGGGAGATGGCAACGAAAGATGAACTGTGTGTAAACAGTAATGAAGAATGCTACACTTGCAATGGAATGACTGCATGCCAGAACAAAATTTTAAAGTAAGCGCTGTGTAAAAGCGGCTATAGTAGAGATGGAGTGGGTCTTGGCAGCAGCATTAACCATGAAAGCAACAGAGTTGCTTGAAAGTAGAGTGGGAGTGCAGCTGTTTTTCATCAACCAAGACTGAGAGACAGAAAGAGAGAGAGAGAACAGCATGCCATCAGCAGAGAACAGCTGTCTCACTGTCAGCCATTTTTTTTTTACTTAATGCCATCTCGCTCTGTATCAGTCGCTCTTTCAGGTCAGGATTTTTCTAAAATGTAAATCCCGAGTTGTGGATAGATGCAGGTGAGGGGGTGGTGGTTGGCAGTGTCAATCAGGATGCAGAAATTCTCTACCCATTTTATACATTTCAGTTATCCCTGCCTGTCTCTTCAAGCAGGAGGGATAATGGGGGACAGTTATGTCATTACTTAAACTTCTGCTGTTTGCCTTTAGAGACCATGCGGCTTGCCCTGAATGTGTTTTGGAGGGATCTATGATGCCAGTTCAACAAAAATGTGTCAACCCAATGTTACAGCGATGGCTGTATGACAACTGCAATTGCGGTTGGCATTGTGATATCCAGAAAGAAGTGTTTTTTAGCAGGGGCATAACTCGCACCTCCACCAACTTCTCATAACTAACTCCAAGTCTGAGCTGTTTTGGGAGGGGGCAGGTTCCAGAGAAGCTGTTAGAACTTATTACCACCATTACAGCAATCTGTTGATGTTGTTGCTGTAATGGTCTTCGGCGATTATGTTTCCCTGTAGCAATGGCATACCATTTTGCAGCACTCAGCTCCGGTATGTAATGAGCCTGCTCCTTGGGCTACTTAGAGCGTGCAAAGGTGACAGTTTCCAACTGTTGTTGACCCTAGCAGAGGTGAGTAAAGGTGCTCAGTCCCTGCAACTTGGCTTATTTGTTTAAAGCCTTCCCTTACCAGTCTGCTGTTTACGCTGGCAATGTTGGGTGGCTGGCAGGGAACCAAAAAGTAAGACTCACTCAATCTAGTGTGTCTGGACGGGATGGTTGTGTGTGGTGGGAAGTGGTTGCAGTTTCTAAATGATGAAAAGTCATAAACTGCAGAATTTATATGAGAGAGAGAAAGAGAGAGAGAGAGAGTAGCACTACAGCAGGAGGGAGCGACATAGCCATTGAGACTCTGTCTCTCTCTTGCACTGTCACTCTCATGCTCACTCACTCTGTCTCTCTCATTCTCTGCTCCCCCTCTCAAATTACTGAGATCTCTGTGTGCCAGTTTAATGGGGCTGCGGGCAGTGGTGGTGAAGTGGAGTGGGGGCCAAGATGCCATTTCACTGGGACACTTGAACTTAAAAAGGCCTTAAAGACCCATTTATGGTCAAAGGCTTACCCCTGATGATATTTTATTGTATTTTATGAATTCAACAGTTATTGGATCTGTGTTTATTTTACTGTTTTATGTGCAGTTGTTGTAAAGGTGCCTTGGTTTTAAGAAAGGTGCAGTATAAATAAAGACTTATTATTTATTATTATTATTATAACAGGACTGAGTGAGACCTGGTGGAAAAGGGGGAAAAGCTGGGGTGCAGCAAGGGTAGATATTCACAACCTCTTTAAGAGGAGAAGCTCAGAGGAGTTGGCAAGGTACTTTCTAACATTAATGAAGGACTGAAGCAAGTGAGAAAAGGGAGTGAAGAGGAGAGGGAGTTTTACAAAAATGTCAATGGCCAGATTTAGGATCCACAGAAAACAAAAGCTGCAATTCCAGGAGTATGTTACAAACTTCCAGATAATACAGCTGACCACAAGAGGGAGCAGCTGTGGGTCCCTTGGTTTACACTGGGGATTTCAACCTTCCTGACATTGACTGGTTGGTGGATCCCACTTATGGGAGAGCAGAAAGGAATTTATTGCCAGTTGTGAAGGACTGTTTTCTTCTTCTTCTCCATGTCAGGCTTGTGATTATGGATGCTGTTCTTGATCTTCTACTGGGTAGAGGGATGACATGGTAAGAGCTGTAAAGTTGGGACCCTAGTGGATAACAGCCATAACAGGTTTTTATTCAAGGTAATAGGGAGAAACTACTTCACCAAAATAAGACCAAGACACTAAACTTCAGAAAAGCTGATTTTAATAAACTGAGGGCACTTGTTGTGGCTAACTCGACAGACACACATTGAATGAGAGTGACATTGCAAACTGTGAGGTGGTCCTGAAACAAAATGTAATGGGGCCAGTAACAAAATATTTCTCCATTTGAAAACTTGCAAGAGGGCTATGTGTTGATCTCATGCTTGTACAAAGGACATCAGAGGATGTCAAGGGGTGAAAAAAAGAGAGGGCATGATCAGTGGAAGTATTCACATGATAGAACAACAGAAGCTGAGTACAGGGCATTACAGAAGGCATGCAGGCCCAATTGCCAAGGCCAAAGCTGGTCTGGAAGATGGGATTCCACATGGGATTAAGGAGAATGACTTATCCTTTTTTCAATAATTAAGAAACAAAAGGAGAGTCAGAGATAAGGTGAGGCTGCTGATCTTTAGGGAAGGAGAGGAACCATCGAGAGAGGTAGGAGAATAGTGGAGCTTTTGAAAAACAATTTTGAGTCATTTTTCAGTGAGGAAATCAGGGGCGTGGTCAACTCAGGGTTAAAGTTATGGAAGAGATGCAGACTGAACTGAAGGTAACACTGATTATGCCAGAATTAGTGGTGAGTATCTGGACGGTGTGAATCCAGGAAAATTCCCGGATCCAGACGGTATCCACCCAGTGGTAACGGTGGACTTAACAGAATTCTGACCGAGTATCTCATAGTTATCTTTGAGGACTCCTACCACACAGTGATAGTGTTAGAGGACTGAAAAACAGACAGTGTCATCCCCAAAAAAGGTGCAAGGTCAGACCAATGTGATTACAAGCCTGTGTGCATTGCCTCAGTTCTTGGCATGGCACTTAAGCAAATTAGAATGGATGTGGAGATTTATCACATAAATGGAAATGGGCTGTTCGCTAGCATACAAAATGGTTTCACACAAAGCAGAGCCTGCCAAACAAACTTTATTGCCCTATTCCAGGAAATAACTAAGGTGATGGCTAGGGGCCCAGAGGAGGATGCAGTCTATCTTGACTTCAGCAAGGCCTTTGACACTGTACTACACGTGAAATCAATGCATAAAACAGTATGGAATCCACAAAGTGCACAGGAGGTGGATAGCAGATTGGATGACAGGTAGGGAACCCACAGTGGTGATTGATGGTCACCATTCAGAGTGGAGAGATGCACTGAATGAAGCATGGCAGGGGACTAGGGTGGGTGCAATACTCCTTAAAAGACATTAATGACCTGGAGGAGGGATAACATCTACTGTAATTAGCAAGACACGTATACAAAGGGAGGGAAGCACAATTTGGGGGATATGCACACATTAGGGGCATGGGTTGAGAAATGTGGCTAAGAGGACATGCAAGATACTGCCTCTATGGGCCAGATATCTGGGTTGCACGGTACAACAGTGGACAGCACAAATGAAGAAAGGGATCTAGGAGTAACTGTGGGCAGTGAACTGAAGCTAGACAGGCAATGTGGTGCTTCAGTTACGAAAGTAGCCACAGTGTTAGGATGGATAAGAAGGGTACAAGGGAGCAAGTCAAAAGAGGTGGTATTCCCTCTTTGCAAGCTTTGGTTTGAACCCCACCAGGATCAGAGCATTTATTTCCAGTCATCACAGTAGAAAAAGGATTTTGAAAATGATGCTGGGTCCAGTATGGCCATCAAGCAGATTAGTGGTTTAGGATGCATAAACTACATTGAAAGATTTAGCATACTCAGATTTTTCAACCAAGAAAACAGGAGGCTGAAAGGGGACATTATCACAGTTTTACAAATTCAAAAGGGGGTAGACTAGATTGATTATGTAAGCAATGACCCATGACAGGGTGTGTTGTTATTGGGGATTAATGCACACCTGGATGCGTTGAGAGGCACAAGGCCAGATGTGCATTAATCCCCAATAACAGCACACCCTGGAGTGGGTTATTGTGCTTATAACATGGGGTAACGTGCAACCACAGACAAAACAACATAAAGGGGTTGTCTCCCTCTGTAAAGAGCAAAAAAAGGAGTGTAGCTTGTCACCACACAACATAGTCCCTCACAAATAAACCATATGTCACTAGTTTTATGCACATACAAATGTCAGAAATACAGCATTGACATGATTTCTGACATGATGTGCATAAAACACTTTCTGACAGTTGCCATGGTATGTACTGTGCACCCCCCCAAAAAAAATGCAATTCTGAGCTGCACACAGACACAGTACTGACACTCTCTCTCTCACACAAGGAGTATGTTTCTGCTGCACTGTGAAGACAAACAACACGACAGAGACAGGCACAATGCTGCCATTTCACTAATACAGTGCCCAAAGTGAGCATCAGAACGGGATGCTGACAGGTACTTCCATGCCCACTGATAACTACAGTGTGCTGCAGCTCACCCTCTCAGATCTACATTTACAGTACATGACCTGATCAGTGTCACTGTTTTACTGCCCATGGGTTTCCTAACATAGGCTCGCACAGACCCAGAGACGGGACACTTTTGCATCTCTCTCACTCTCTCAGTATTTGAAGCATGGTACAGTCATTGTATCCCTAGTCCCTGCACTGCCTCCTAGTCACAGTCATGCATCTCCACCTCTCTTGCCTCACATCTGCACTCCCGTCCTCACATCCCTCCCACTGTACTCCTCATCCCTCCTCCCAGCTCCCCGACTCCCACAGACATTCATTAAAACACACTGCTGTTGTTTTTCTTGCAGCCCAACCCTCAAAAGTAGCACAGTGAATAGAACCAAACCAAAAAAAAAGCCCAAACCTTCAGCTGCACTCCTTTCTTTCATGCATTCAGGCGGCGATTTGGGCACAAATCATTCTGCACTTCTAATTTTTGCTACTTACTATATAGGAATGATTTACAAAATGAAGTAACACTATTGCTCACAAAACTAATCTGGTGCCCTGGTAATTTATTTACATTTGCAATCTCTGTGGTTTCAATCACAGAGCTAAAATAAAACCATGTATCAGGTATGATTCCTGTGACACACCATGCCCAGAGTCATAAAGAACAGGAGTCTTCCATTCTGTTGCATTCTGAGAGGTCTTGTATTCTGTTCACTTTTTACTCCTACTGCTAACATTTTATTTCAAAACATGAGTACTTTCAGCTACCATTGACTACATGCTATGTTGACACATGGAGCTGAACTTGTACTTGCTTATTAGGAGTGGAACTCAATAGACAGAGAGACAGAGAGAGAGAGAGACACAATGACAAACAGAGAAGCGTGCAGCAAGACGGCACACACCTGTATTGCAAAGTGTTTGTGTATTGTACCTGAACTGTTTCTGTTATGATGTGTACCCTGTGCAGCTGGCACACTTTTCATCCACTGCACTGTGTTTCGGTAGCTTGGAGCTCTCAATGGCTGCTGCTGCCATTTCAGCATCTCTACAACTAAGGAGAGTGGGCACCTCATCCCCTCACTTACTCTGAAAATGTCAGCACTCCCTCTCCCCATTCACTGTGTTGTACCCGTAGATCAATGGGCCGGGTGGGGAGCCCATTAGCACTCACCAATCAGCCCATTATAAATGGCTGCTTTTGACGTTTATGCCATCAGCCACAAAACAAGACTCATTCTGCCCAGTGATCCATCATCTGTGGGACCCCTTCACTCTAACTGTGCTGATAATGTGCATTAATGCACTGTCACCTAAGGGCACTCTACCAATCACCTACATCCCTCTCCCTACCCCATGTTAAAAGCGCAGATGTTTGAGTTAGTGAGTGAAAGCAGAGCAAGAAGGCATGCTGTCAAACTGTGGAAGGAGGGGGTCTGAATAGGGGAAATTACTTCCCGGAGAAGGGGGTTAAAACCAGAAATAGTCTATCCAGTGAAACTGTGAAAGTTAGCACTGTTCAGCTTTCAGAGCACGATTAGAAAGATACCTCAGGGAGAACAGCACTGAGGGTTATACAATATGAATAAGGGTAAAATTCCAGCTGATAATCTTGGCTGTATACTTCAGTCACTATACTTCAGCAATAGGGTAACAGAAGGCAGAGGCCCATGGATACTGCACCCCACTGCTCGGTGGAAGTTATCTAACCTGCCCTCCTGTATAAAGGCATCCAACCCATGTTTGAATTTTGACAAGTCTGATGCATTCACCAGATGCTCCAGGATCTGGTTCCAACGTCTAACAATCCTTGGAATAAATGCGTTTTTCCTAAGCTCAGATTTTGGAAAGGATTCCACTACTTGATGCATATGGCCTCTAAGGTCATATTTAATGTCCTTATATCCCAGTTCCAGACCTAACATAGAAACATAAACTTTGATGGCAGATAAGGACCACTTGGCCCACCTAGTCTGCCCATTTCCTTACCTATTGGATAAGCTGCAGATCCTAGTTAACCAACAGCCTACTTCTTCCTACCCCCACCAGAATTGCCTTATGCCTGTCCCATGTATTCTTGAATTCTCCCACTGTTGTTGACCCCACAACCTCCTCAGGAAGGCTGTTCCATGCATTCACCACCCTCTCTGTGAAAAAATACTTCCTCACATTGTCCCTGAGCCATCCTTCTCTATCTTCAAATTGTGTCCCCTTGTTCTTGCACATCTCTTTTTATGAAAGATGCTACCCTTTTGGACTTAGTTAATTCCCTTGAGGTACTTAAAAGATTCTATCATGTCCCCCGTCTCCCTCCTTTCTTCAAGGATATACATATTAAGCCCCTTTAGTGTCTCTTCATATGGCTTCTGTTGCAGACCCTGCACCATTTTAATTGCCCTCCTCTGTACTGCCTCCATCCTGTCTATGTCCTTGTGGAGATAGGATCTCCAGAACGGCACACAGTACTCCAGATGGGGTCTCACCAACTGTCTGTACAGAGGGATAACAATTTCCTGTTTTCTACTGGCGATGCCTCCCCCTATACATCCCAGTATCCCCCCAGCCATCCTTACTGCCTTCTCACACTGCTTGCTTACCTTTAGGTCATCTGATATGACTTACCCCAGATCCCTTTCCATTTGTGTTGTTGTTAATACTTCCCCCACCCCACCCCATTGTGTACTCTTCCCTAGGTTTTTGTTTCCCAGGTGCATTACTTTGAACTTCTTTTGCACTAATCTTAGCTGCCATACTTTGACCATTCCTGCAACCTTGCCAAGTCCCTTCTCATCCTTTCCACCACCCCTTGTGTATCAACCCTGTTGCAGATCTTTGTGTCATCTGCAAAGAGGCATACTTTTCCTTCCAGTCCCTCTGCAATGTCACTTATGAAGACATTAAAAATGACCGACCCAGTATTGAACCCTGTGGTATCCCTCTAGTAACCCTCCTTTCTTTGGCATGGACTCCATTTACTATTACCCTCTATGTCCTGTTGTCCAGCCAATTTTTTACCCAGGCTACCACCCAGGGACCCACTCCAGGCTGACTAATTTGTTTATTAATCTTTTGTGTGGGACTGTGTCAAATGCCTTGTTAAAGTCTTGGTAGGTCATGTCAAGGCCCTCCCTGGTCTACTACTTTGATCACCCAGTCAACGAAATATGTTAGATTTGTCTGACATGACCTTCCCACTGTGAATCCATGCTGCCTTGGTTCCTGTGCCCCGCTGGCCTCCAGGTACTCAACAATTCTTTCTTTCAGAAGTGATTCCTTCATTTTTCCTACCACTAAGGTCAAGCTAACAGGTCTGTAGTTTCCTGCATCTGCTTTGCTCCCACTTTTGTGAAGTGGAATCACATCCGCCCTCCTCCAGTCCTTAGGTACCATACCATTCTCCCATGATTTGTTAACAAGGGTAGTCAGTGGTGTCACTAGCTCGCCTCTTAGTTATTTTAGAATTCTGGGGTGAATCCCATCAGGCCCCATTGCTTTGTACACCTTCAGTTTTAGGAGCTCTTTCAGAACCCTTTCTTCTGTGGAAGGACTGGTATCGGCCCCACTATCCAGAGTGCTTCTATTGATTGAATTATGTACCTCTCCATCCTCTTCTTTTATGAATACTGAGCAGAAGTATTCATTCAGTTTCCCTTCTTTTTCACTGTCCCTCTCTGCCCACTCACCCTCCTCTTTATTAAGCCTCAATAGCCCTCCCTTGGCCTTTCTTCGCTCCCTAATGTACCTATAAAAGGTTTTATCCCACTTCTTAACTGAGTTGGCTATCTTTTCCTTGGTTTGGACATTTGCTATTCTGACTGACTTCCCCGCTTCTTTCTGCATTAACTGGTACAGTTCTCTGTTCTGCTCCTTCTGTGTTTCCTTATACCTGCACTTAAGACTGAGTCCTCCAAAACCTTAAACAAAAGTAACATGTCTGCTCTTGATCTCCTTAGGCTTATGTCCCACAGGCCCAGGTGCATTAAACGCTGGGCATACAGTAACTTCTTACAGCCCAGACAAGTTTGGTAAATTTCCTCTGCACTTTGTCTATCATGTCCTTATGCTTTTTGAGATAAGGACTCCATACTTGTGAACAGGAGTCCATGTGTGGCCTAATATAAGACCTACAAA
The DNA here is from genome assembly GCA_016271365.2 of Neoceratodus forsteri. NCBI lineage: Eukaryota > Metazoa > Chordata > Ceratodontiformes > Ceratodontidae > Neoceratodus > Neoceratodus forsteri. Next base: position 658,365,143 of record CM057454.1, on the reverse strand, counting down.
GGGGTAACAGCATGGAACTAGGTCTAAAGGAAAAGGACCTGTGTATGCAGTTTATTAGGTGTCCTGCTTTTGACGCAACCTGTCTACAGTGTGGACTGGGCTTGAGGTCTTTGCTTACTATGACCCCCAGGTCCTTCTCAGCAGTTCCAGATTTAATTATGGTTCCATTAACCTGGTATGTTTGTCAACCATTATTCTTTTCGAAGTGCAAAACCACACATTTTTCTGTGTTCAGCTGCACCTAGTTAGTATAAATCCATTTACCTATGTTTTCAAGGTCTTTTACCATCATATTTCTCTGTGTCTCATTGTCCACTATATCCCCAAGTTTGGTATCATCAGAAAACTTAACTGACTTGTTACTAGTAATATTCAAATCACTTATGAATATGTTAAAAAGCAGTGGTCCGGAGGGGCACAAGAGAGCCAGCTTCCAGGCAGGATGTGTTTTCTGCAGCTCTGCACTTCTTACACCTAATTTGCCGATTAAAACATACAATTTTAGCTGAACTTTCTATTTTAACTGAACTCAGTGAATTCTGCAGATTCTCAGCTCTCTAATGGCACCACGCTTTTGATGGGGTGTACTAAGCAAAATCAGCCTCATTCAGCAGCAAATCTGAGGCCTTCTACTGCATCTCAACCTTAGTCTCCTAGCTCTGATCATGACCATGTGGTGGGGCTTGCTACTTCCAAGGATCCTCCATGGCAAGCTCTCATAGAATCTGTCAGAGCAATGGACTCAAAACTTGAAAAAACACTTTCTAAATTGAAGGCCCACAATGCAATGATAACAGCACTGAGCTCAACTGTTGCTGTTGCAGACAAGTGATCTCTAGCAGCTCAGACTACCGCAATCACCTTGGTGAAAGAAAACCAGCAACTAAGATATCGCCTGGAGGGAGTGGAGAATATGATTCGGGTGGGGAAAGTCCGAGTAGTTGGCCTACCTGAAGGTGCAGAAGGGGTGATCCTCTTGTCCTTTATGCAGCAGTGGCTGGCTGAGATCCTATCGATCCCTTAGGATTTCAAGTAGACAGCTTTGCAGCAGGCGTATCAAGCAACACCTAGGGTACGGCCTGCAGACGCGGGTCAACCGAGGATGGTGATCCTGAAGACAACGGGGCCGGAGGTCCGGGACATCCTAATTAGGGCAGCTCATGCAGCTTCTCCCTTGGAGATCCAGAACCATGAAATCAAGTTGTTTCCTGATCTCTCCTACCAGACATGCTCAAGGAGGAAACAATTTGATGCAGTTCACCAGAAGCTTCATTCGTTGGAGATAGCATACTTCTTCTCGCTACCAGCCCACCTAAGAGTCACAAATGGGGGTTGGAGTTGGCAGTTTACAGACCTGAAGGGCACAGGTTGCTGGGCTGAAAAAGTGGCTACTGAATTCAACAGTAGACCAGGACTGGAAAATGTGGTGGTTAGCTCTGATTTGGAGGAAGGCTAAGTACTAACTCTGACTTTTTCTCTAGTCATTCATTTTACTTTGCCTAATAGTTAAACGTTAGAGACTGGGATACCGAGGGTGAAGTAATATTTTGGGGGAAGGGGTAGAGATGTTCAATTCCTTCTCATAGTTATACAGACCCAGTTTTAATTTTGTTCATGTTATCTCAATTGCTTATATTGTACACTGAGATAAGCTAATTGTTTGTGTGGAGGGTGGGTAGGAGCAGGAGACAGCGGAGTGCATGGGAACCATGTCTACCCCTAATAAACAGACTATCACCTTAGCCATGAAGCGGCTGGCAACTTAGACTTTCTTATGGGACAGTTGGTGAATTTTGCCAATTATTTTATTTTATCCCTCACTCCTGCTGCATACTATATAAGAGCTAGAATGAACTGATATTCCATTTGTTGCTATTGTAACTGAATGAATCCTCTTGCATGAGGGAAAAAAAAGTTGTAATGTCTTTCTATTAAATCAATAAAAAGGGAGTACAAAAAAAAAAAAGCAGTGGGCCAAGGACTGAGTCCTGGGGTACCCCACTAGTCACAGTGCCCTCTGGGGAGACTACACTGTTAATTCTTACAGCCTGGCTTCTGTTCACTAGCCAACTCTGGATCCAATTAACTAGACAGAAATCAACTCTTAAATTAAGAAGTTTATTCACCAAGATTTTATGAGGGAGAGCATTAAACACTTTCCTGCAATCGAAGAGTAGCACTTCCACCCCCTTCCCTAAGTCTACATTATGGCTTACAAACTCATAAAAGCTGATTAAATTAGTGGCACATGACCCATTATTGGAGAAGCCATGCTGTGATACGTCAGATAAGCCCCTGCCTGTAACGTCATTAACTAATGCATCCTTAATTATACTTTTAATTATTTTACCCACAATGGCCAACAAGCTAATAGGCCTGTAGTTGCCAGGGTTTGTTTTACTACCCTTCTTGTGAATTGGTATTATTATGGCTCTACGCCAATCTGAGGGCACATAGGCGTTTATGAGAGATCTTTTCCCAGTATCTGCTATCCAAGGTGCAAAGACTTGGGCCAATTCTTTCAACAGTTTATGTTGCAAGCCTTCAGGCCCAGCTGATTTATTTACAATGAGCCCTGATAGTTTGGTGGAAACTTTTTCAGATGTGATTAGCTCCCTGGTGTTACTACTGGTGATTATGGGCTCAGGGAATTTCTCCAGAGGGGCAACAGGATTGCATTCTGAACAGAAATATTTATTGAATTCAGTTGCCATCCCAATGGGGTGAATTGTATATGATGTTGTCAACTATAAAGGGACAAACAATTCTGCCATTCCCTTTGTTCTCATTGATATAAGAATAGAAAGCCTTATGATTGCACTTAATGTTTGCTAACCTGAACTTTGTCATAGCTTTGGATTTCTTTATGTCATACTTTTGTTGCTTCAGTACTTTTTTATAGTTCCTAACATTAGTCAGAATAGGGTTAAGTTTCTTCCTGTTGTAGGATAACCTTTTCTTGGAAATAAGCCTTCTGATCCTATTATTAAACCATAAAGGTTTCTTCCCTCTGTTATTATAAACCTGATATGTAGGAACATATAATGTCTCTATTGATGAAATTATGGTAAGCGTCTTATCCCATGCTTCCTCGGCATTTGAATTGCCCACTATAGAGTTCCAGCCCATTTTCTGCAGTGCTTCCCTCTTTGCTGAGAAATTAGTTTTTGCATAATTTCTGTTCATTGTCGTCCCCTTAATAAAACATTTTGATCTGTTAATTTCAAAGCAAATAATATTGTGATCACTATTATTGGGGGGGGGGATTTCAATATTTTGTCTAGCTTCACTGATGTTGGTCAATAGCACATCAAGTACATTCACTCCCCTAGTTGGTAATGTTATAAGTTACTCCAGATCACATGCAGTTAGTAAAGCTGAAACTTTAGGTTCCTGAGCACCCCTTCTGTTATCACTGCCCTAGTTAGTTAGTTAGTTAAAACTTTAAAGTTATCCTGTGTAAAACAAGTCTAGTTACAGTCCATAATAATATTCATATATTAGGTGACAAAAAACACCTAAAGAACAATACATAATCAATTGATACAAAGTTACCATATTGCACATAGTCTCATACATACAGTCCTAGAAAATGCAAGCTATACATATAATCAGTCACATTATCATTAACAATCACCTAATAAACAATAAACATTTTACATATAAGTTATTCACAAACTTCAATTAATACAAAGAACCTAAAAGTGCTAGGTACAGGTACATACGTTCATATAATTTTTACTAATGGCTGTTTTAAAGGGTCCTGTCCTGGGTAAAGTCCTCACTCGTGGGAGAATTCTTTCAATAGAGTTCCCCCACAACTAATCAGTCTGTGGAAGATTTAAGTCTCCCATTACCAAACATCACTGTCATTAGCTATCTCACCAATGTGGTCAATAAGCCTGATTGTATCATCTTCTGGGCAGTCCGGAGGCCTATATGTGGCCCATACTTAGGAAGGCAGTATAGCGCAGTGGTTTAAGGCTCTGAGCTGCAAACCTGGAGAAGGGTTTGAATCCCTCAGCACCCACTTGCATATTGTGTGACCCTGAGCAAGTCATTAACTTCCTTGTGTTCCCAGGTCGCACCTGTAAACACGCTTTCGGCTTAGTGTGTCTCTCCTGGTTTAAAAAAAACAAAACTGAAATAAAGCAAAGTCCTGGCTGGAGTTGATTCTGTCATCACAATACCAGATTATGTTACTACTGCATGACACTACAGGCTGCTGAATGAAAATCAGTGGAGTGCTCTAACCTTGCGGATAGAGTGAAGCAACCTTTTGCTGAATGGTTAGAGTTATCTTGTGTTCTTATGTAGTTGCTGTCTTTGGGTTTCAAGGTCTAAGGTTTGATTCCCACTCTTGGCTAGAGGTGAAATTTCCCAGGCAGAAGAAACATTTAACAGTGTGAACTTCTTTAAGTGCAACATTGGGCAAACAAGCAGGTAACATAACAAACAAAACTATGAATGTAATGGCATGGGGCATGCCAGAGGGTTCTGCAGTACAAATGCTATTTTCCTAGGCTAGCTACTTCTTTTGTAGTGGGAGGTATCCACTGCCTAGCCCACAGCCCTTTTTCCCATGGCCTCCCATACCCACACACTCACACTGAGGGGGGACATTGAACAGGGATATTACAAGAATCCAGCAAGCCTGGGTAAAGTCCTCACTCGTGGGAGAATGCTTCAAGGCCACCATTCCTCTGGGCCACCAAGGGGAGCAGAGCAGCAAACATATATGCCCACTCATCTCAGAGGAGGAGAATGCACACAGTGACATCCATTGTCCTGCAGTGACGACAAAGCATTGGATTCTGATCCCAAATCCAAAATGGCCAACTCCTTAAAGTGGTTTTCCACTGTCCAGGAAAGTGTTTTAAAGTACAGTATAAAATATATATGAATATCTTAATAGATCGTATGTTTTATGATGATTATCACATTGAAATGTATGTTTGCTTATTGTTCTATTTATGAAATTTTTAATGGCAAAAATGTGCAGCATATGTTACTGAAGGCATTTGCATAATAACAGGATCTATCATCTCAGACTTCCTCTCAGCCTCCTGCCTTCCCCCCCCCAACAGCAAAAGGATGGTATGAAGCCAGACGGACACAAATAATGTTTCTATACAAATTTCTGTATTAGTAAAGAATGAGGAGCCTTCAGTAGGCACAAAAAAATAATGAAATGGAAGATGAATTGTGTAGGAATACTGTTTTCAAATGTTTTCTTGGATGCTGGAACCATTTTAAGTTTGCACAGTGAAAAAATACACCATAGGCATTATTGTAAGAAAAGGGCCATACTTGCCCCAAGCAATTTTACTAACATGGAATCAAAGACTGTGGATGTCATTTGCCACTGCCGACACTTTACACAGCTTACCCATCACTTCAGTATCCAAGGTGAAATAACACAAAGCTAAATGGGGAAAAGGAACAAGGCCCTGGAAGTATGCACTTAGAAGCAGCATGCTCTTGCAAGAAGTGGTCCTCTAAGTGGGCTACATGATAACACAGTAGTAAGGTAACTGATAGCACTCTACAGTAGGCTGAGCACAAGAACAGCAATGTTTCAAAAGGCAATTAAGGGAGTGAGTATGGAACAAATATGTTTGTGTACCCCAGGCTTAATTACGGTAGTGATTTTCAAAGGCCAAGTGTTGGAAATTAAGCACACAGTTTCTTTCCTGTGTAAGGTACCCCAGCTATTATTCAGAGAAACTTAAAGTGTATAATTGCAGTTATCTCTATTCCTTATAATGAGAGAGTGAGTGAGAGTGAGAGAGTGAGAGAGAGAGAGAGAGAGAGAAGATACTTTCTAAACAGAAAAACCTTTCAACATCTTTTATCCTTCAGTAACTACAAAATCTGAAATAAGACCCAGCATGCACAAGAATCAGTTATTTCTCTCCTCCCTCCCTCCCAAGTCTGATCCTTAGACCTTATTCCCAAACTTACTATACCGTAGCTGTGTTTTAATAATTATTTCCCAGGAGGCAATGTGGTCCAGTGATTTGTTTATAGAACAATGAACCAGGAGATCCAGATTGAAATACCACAGAAACCAGCCTAGTGATTTTTATCGGGCAGAGTAGTGACCCTCTCTCACGTGTTCCTGTGCTTCTGTCTTGAGATCAGCTGAGAAGAAGTAGGTTGTTCCTTCACTGCAGCTGAGAAGGTACATCCTAGTTGCAACATGATGAATTGATTAAAACTTTCTAACTCTTGGGAGCACTCTCACCATGACGCTTGTATTAGAAGTGCTTTGGTGCTGGAGTAGTAGCTTGTTGTAAAAGCTTCATACCAAATATAACAGTATAATATATTACAGAGGTGACAGAAAGTGCCTGAGGGTCCGTGTTACCAACCCCTTCTGCCACATCACAGTGACTGTACCCAATTGTCCAATTTCAGTATGAACAAGCAGCCAGGCTTATCAGCAGCAATGCTTCCCTTACTCCTGCAGTGTGCAGTGTAATCATCAATGCCTGTTTATCTCAGGAGTCAGTCTCACTGGGTAGGCTATTCCACACAGCAAGTACGCTCCGTGTGAAGTGAAGTGATGCTTCCTATTGTAGAATGGATCAAGGACCTCATGATATGCAAGGGTCTGACATGACTAACTAGGTAATGTCATAGTAATGGGGATTTTCTTAGCCTGATATACTGGCTGAGTGAGGCTGCTCTTTGCATTTAGTGATGAGAGTGCAGAATGAAACAATTTTTTTTTTTCATAAGGCTTTTTCCATAATGGTCATTGCAGATGGGCTCGCAGCACTGTCCCTGCCTCCCCACCTGGCAACCTGCTCCCCTGGACTCACCTGACCAGAAGACTCCCCAGTGATTTCTCCCATTGGTGGGGTCGGGAATGGAATGGACACCCTCCATACCCAGTGACTCCCATGCAGTGATGGGCCATTGGTCCAGGCAGTGGTGTAGGCTGAGAGAAGGCAAGCAGGGCTTCATGTAGCCTATGGTGACCTATTTTTCATTTTCTCCCTTGGTTCCACTGCCACCGTGGCACATAAGTGTGTGCACATGGAGACACATGTATGGTACAGAACTGCAGCCCCTCCCATCTATGTCACTTGAGGGCTGGTGCTACCTGTCAGCTGCCACCTAGTGACAGCCAACGGCTAAGTCTTCACACCTCCCCCCAAGAGAGGAGAGCTGTCTGTCTGACACCTGATCCTCTCCTCCCCCCCCCACAACCTGAGCTGGTTCCTGAACCTGGGTCACCAGCATGGTAGGAGGGAAGGCACACTGTGCCTTAGCCTCCACTTTACTGGGCCAGCCCATGAAAATAATATTCCTCATAAATTGAGAACTCCTTGATTTCCATTGACTGTGGTCCCCCATACTTAAACTGAATTGGGCTATTCCTTACTTTTTAAAGGGACACTGTAAACCCCAGACTGTTGTCCATTTAAGTGAGGGCTGACAGTGGCAAACAAAATAATTAATACTCTGGACAACCTGTTTCATCATGCAATAGAGTTACAACAGCTCCTGTCATTGTTTATGGGCCAGGATCTGGCTCAATACAGGTAAAGAGAAACCAGGCACAATTCAGGTGAACTGGGAGCTGTAATTTGATATGCTCACACTAATATTCTTATTGACATTGCCACTTTATTTTTTTAATCCAATCCTCATCCAGAGGCTTTACATAGAGAACTGTATATTTAATACAATATCAGCCCATTGGATCATGAGTGTTGGACACTGTCACGCTAAGTGACAGACTTCAGCACCTGATAGACATACCCTACTAGATCATTTTAAGAGGCTTCCAAAGTAATATACCGGGCTTACTAGATCTAGAATAGAATTTATTTATTTATGTATGTATTTGTTTACTGGGTAGGCACACTGATTCAATGGACCATTTTCAGGCCCAACCTGGACCACACAGATGGCACATACTGTACAAGAGCATAGTGAAACATTACATTTTCAGATACACAAGACAGGTACAGTAAGGTAAGGGTGAGAACAGTTACAGTTGCAGAAATTCAATGAAGTACAATTACAAGATATATAGTTTCACATTATATTGGGCTTGAGAAGCAATAAAAAATGCAAGAGTAAAACAATTAGAGCCACCCTGGAGGGCAGGTATACTTTTCTGCAGCCAGTAGGGAGGCTTTATAGTGAGTTTTGAAAGACGTGTGTGAGTCAAGGGAGCGGAGGGAGGTGGGGAGACTGTTCCATAGCTTGAGTGCTATGATGGAAAAAGCTCTGCTGCCTTGGTTGGTGGAGATTATAGGGACTTCCAGTGGAGGGATGCTGGAGCTTCTCAGGAGGTGGGGACAGTGCCTCTTGTTGAGCAGGGAGGAACAGGGGATAGGTCACTGTCCCTGATGGCTTTGTCTACTATGCATCCAAGAAAGTAGTTACACCACTGTTGTAGGGGGAGCCAACCCAGTGCCTGATAAAGTGAGCAGTGGTGGGTGTTATAGGGAGCCATTTGAGCAAATTTGCAGATATTGTTGTAGATGGTGGTAAGTCTAGTGAATAGTTTGGAGGTGGTGTGGGTGTATATGGGAGCACAGTAATCCAAGAGTGGGAGGAGGTTTTCTTGGGCTCTGGCAAGTCTAGCTGCTGGAGTCAGGTGATGATGAAGGTGGTAGCCTATCACCAGTTTCTGGTGTATTCATTGTATAGTGGCATTAATGTGTGCAGAGTATGTTAAGGAGGGGTCCAGGGTGACACCCAGGTACTTGAAGCTTGTCACATTCTCAAGTGACATGCCATCAGGGGCTAGGATAGTTAGAAAGGATGAGTTGCTTGCCAGATTTGTTAATTTTGGTTTTGGCCTCTGGAGCATGGTCTTGGTTTTATTGTCATTTACCAGTAACGTGTTTCCAAGGAACTATTTGTGGGCTGCTTGGTAGTTGAGAGTTAGGTGGGAAGAGAGGCTTGCTCGGGACTTGACACTATGAAATGACACTAAATCATTAGTATAGCAGATTACCTTACACATGAGGGTTTCCTCAGGTAGGGGGGTTATAGACAGGGAGAACAGAAGGGGGCCTACTATGAACCCTTGGAGTACCCCAGTGTTTACAGCCTTTGCTGCTGAGATGGCATCTTTTATAGTGACCATCTGGTGACAGTTCTGGAGGTAGTTTTGGAACCAATTTGTCATCCCCTCTGAACAACCAAGGCTTACTAACCTATTGTGTAGCAATTTATGGTCAACCAGGTCAAAAGCCTTGGTCAAATCAATGAAGATGGCACTAGTGAGATTCCCTGTGTCCATTTCTCTCTATAGACATGGTCAGTTATATGGGTCAGGGCTGACATTGTACTGTGGTGTTTTCTAAATTTATGTTGGTGTGGGCAAGGAGGTTATATTTATTTATGTACTCAGTCAGTTGGTGATGGTTAATTTTTTCCAGAAGCTTACTCAGGTGTGATAATATCGAGATGGGTCTGTAATTACCCCAAGATTAGGGATCACCAGTTTTAAAAATGGGTACTACTCTAGCCAATTTCCACATAATTGGCACAGATTAAGTGGTTAGAGCTAGGTTAAATATTCTGGTAAGAGGTTTGGTATTATGAGGGGCAATGAGCTTCAGGAAGTGGGGGTAAAGGCCATCACTACCTGGGCTACCTTGATTTGAAAGGCACTTCATCAACTTTTGAGTATCTTTTCAAGAGATGGTCTTGAAATAACAGGGAGTTGTGGAGGAGACGGTCGTAGGGGTCCAAGTACCAGGGTGAAATTTAGTTGCAGCTTTAGTAGGTGGTAGTTTGTTTAGGTGGTCAGAGGTCTGTATATTTGTTGTTATGGGCATTTGGTACTTCAACGTGGTCAATGATGAGACCTGCTGTGGTTTTGAGGCTAAGGGTGGTATGTTGTGGTTTTGGTGCCATCATGGAGCTAATAATTGATCAAAATTGGCAGGGGTTGCTAAGACTATCAGTTTGCAGCTTTTAGTAGTAGCTCGCCTTGCTGATTTTGATTTGCTGCTTACATGTATCTCTCAGCCTCCTATACTCATTCCAAGTGGTAGGAGAGGGGGAGGCTTTACAGGCTGCCCATAGGGTGTCCCTATTCTTCATTAGTGAGAAACTATTTTTAGTAATCCACCGAGTGCAACCACCACGTACCAGATGCATTGTAAGGGGAAAGTATTTGTCCTGTATGCATGCTAGGACATCAGTGAGGTAACCAACTGCTGACTCAGTGTTTGGGAGAGAGAGAGAGAGAGAGAGAGAGAGGAGAGAGAGGGAGAGAGAGAGAGAGAGAGAGAGAGAGAGAGAGAGAGAGAGAGAGAGAGAGAGAACAGGGTATGCCAATTTACTGCCCTAACATCCTTGACTAGTCTGGTATAGTCATAGTGGGCAAAATCTCTAAATGTTAGATATCGGGGGGGGGGTGGAATTTTGATGACAAGATAATGTATGCAGGGGTATGGTCAGTGATAGCATCTGCTAGTGTACCAGGATGGAGGATTCTGTCTTCCCGGTTTGTGATGATCCAGTCCAATAAGGAGTGGTTTTGTGTTTTGTTGTTGTTCCTAGTGGGAAGGGTGATGATTTGCATGAGATTATGTTGCTTTCGGAGATTACTGTACTCGAGTTTCTTTGGGCCTACCCAATTTAAGTTGACATCCCCTAGTATAATGCATTCCCTGTGAGGGGAGAGTCATTCCAGTCCCTCTAGGAGGTTAGTGAGGCCCCCAACCCCCCCTTGTGGTGGTTTATTGCAGCACCCAAGAGTGAGTTTTTTTATGTGTCCCAAGCATGAGTTTCGCGAGTAGCCAGTCACTTTGGGAGTTTGAGTCAGAGTGGAGGGCTAGGGTGGCAGTAAGGGGATTTTTGAGGTACAGCAGTACCCCCTTCCTTTTTTTTGGCCTGGTCTGTCATGTCTTAGCAGGGAGTAACCTGTTAGCTTGCAGTTGTTGTCAAGGATGGAGGGTTTGAGCCACATTTCCGTAATGCCAAGGATATGGGGTTTATATAGGTAGACCCATGCCTCCAGCTCAGCCATTTTAGCCGGGAGACTGCAAATATTGAGGTGGGCAGTCTTAAGGCCTAGGGGGTTAGGTGGGCCATGCTTGAGCAGCGTGTGTTATAGGTGTATTTAAGGTACCAAGATCGGTCTCAACATCACCAGCTATCTGCAACAGCGAGAGCAAGGGTTCATAGTTTAGGCATGGGCTGAACACTGAAGGCAGAAGGATGACTACAGAATAGATGCATGACCCCAGCTGGAGGCATTCTCTCTTTGATAGGAGGGTAAGGAAGTATGGGCTGAGTGATTCGGGTGGCCACCGTGTTTCATTATAGTTGGGGGCATCTAACCTTTCAGAGTGCTTAAAAGTGGCTAAAGCTGCCTGATCGATGGCTAGTATACTGTTGCATAGAGCCATATCTTTCAGCAGTCCTGAAACTAATAATGCATTTACTTGTATGCAGTGCTTTGTATTCTTTAGACACAGTATCTCAAAGTACTTCACAAAGTAATGAATTAAAAACCTATTGTACAGTAACTACATGCAAGAAAACATGGTGTAGCAAACAACCGTGTGCCAGCAATAACACATGCACAGCCCAGAAATACTGTAGATACTAAACAGTTTCCTATGGGAGAAAGGGACCCTTGTCAAATAGTTTCATGTGACACATTTTTCTTTTTAAGTATTTTTGTTTAACTGGCCTCCTCCCATCTCCACTACTGCCTTATCTGAAGGAGCTAACTCGCACAGTGTTTCCTCTCAGTGGGGCCTTCAGAATGGATGAATCCCCCTCCAAGCAATATACTTCTTTTTAAGGTGGCAGCATGAGACCATCATGTTCAGACACTGGTCATTGTCACTCTTGTTTCTTTGCCTGCAGAATCATGCCACTACTAGAGCCCAAAATGTATGCACACACTGGTGTGCGGATGCAGGACCTAGCAAGTAGCTGTAATGCCATGGGATGTTTACTTTTCACCTTGTCAATCAATAGGAGCAGGTGGAAGGGACCTTGATTTAATGTCTGAACTGAAGCGTGGTAGGGACATTTTGAAAAAAAAATACAGTAATAGACATGTTTTAGCTTATATTTTATCTGCATTTTGCCTCTCCTTTTTGTTCTTTTTTAATTAGCCTTCATTTTCTTTTAATTAAATGTTTCTTTTTTTAGATTTTTGCAAATTGCATAGAATGGCAAAATGTGCCACCCAGTAGTCATTGTAGCTTTTTCTTCCTTATTCAGTACCATGACAACCGGATCCTCATTCATTAGACTTCATCTGCTCTGGCTACTTGTTGCATTGAAATTCAAGCAGTGCTTGTAATATGACAGGGGATTGTGATGTCAAGTGTAGACAAGCGACTAAGGGCAGGGGCAGTGATCCTGTTTTCATGTTACTGTACATACTTCTTAAAAGAAAAAAAGAAGCTAAGTGCAGAAAATAAAAATATAAGCCAAAATATGCATGTGTGAAAAATACACCTAAGAAAGGCTGTTTGTACTTAGTCCACAATATGCCTACTGCATCTAGTTGTGTTTTAAATGACCTCACAGTATTGCTATTTACCACACTTGTTGGCATACTATTTCAAGCTGAAACCCCTCTCAGTATAACAAATAAAGATCTTTTATCATGCTTTGCTGTTTCCCCAGATGGCTGGAAATCATCGCTCTTTGAAGATGAGATTTGAGTTTTGATTTTTAAATGCAAGCAATCCATCAGACTGGGTCCTTGTAGTCTTGTAAACCAGCGGCATATCACATTACTCCCTCAAACTTCTTCTCTTCACAAATTGTTCCTTCAGAGTGTCCCCTGTAGTGTGGTGAACTCGTTAAAGGTTCTGCTCTTACTACCAGCTCTGAAAGATGTCTCTCATAGCTGAACTGTTACAACAATTGCCCTCTGGATAAGAGTCCCTAGTTCATTGTCATTTAACTGCTCCTGGCAAGTCTGCCCACTGGCTGAACCAGACGTAACAGGAAGGAAAGGGGAAATTGTTTAACTAGGAAAGGCAGACTAAGCCAGAGCTTGTTTCCAGGTGCGACCTGGGAGCACAAGGAAGTAAAGTGACTTGCTCAGGGTCACACAGTATGCAAGTGGGGGCTGATGGGATTCAAACCCAGCTCTCCAGATTTGCAGCTCAGTGCCCTTAACCTCTACACTATACTGCCTCCTTAACAGCTGACATTATGCTAAAGACAACGTCACAAGATTTCATATTCTTCATTCATAGGAGTGAGATGACTCTCCCAACAGAAGGAGCCCGACAGTATAAAATGAAGTTTCATCTTTGAAAATTACTACAACAACAACAAAACATTCTTAGGCATTCACTTAAATGTAACTGACTTCTGCACTGGACAGATACTAACAAGTAATCAATTCCCTAAGGAATCCTAATAGAGAGTAATATTGATAGAGGTGGCCATCTGCTCTGAATGAGGGCACAGTTTGTACATCATGAAAACATCCTCAAGGCTGAAAAGGAACAATTAAGACCATCCAGCTAAAACTGCTCTCATCAGAATCCACCTCCTGATGTGACAGGATTTTTATAGAAGTCTCTCAACTACTATATTGCTAGACCTGATGGTGTGTTAATATGGTATATGTGTGAAGTAGATGGCAGATGACTGAGGAGGTGAGCAGAGGGTTTGTGCCAGATGTCACTCTGAGACTGTATCAACATACCATCAGGTGTATTAATATGGAGTCTCATGGGGGGCACTGGAAATTAGTGGCAATTGCCATGGAGACTGATAGAGGGTGGGGTTGCCACTGCACACTAGAGTCAGTGAACATTGAGATAGGGAGAGGGTGGCGTGGGCCACTGGACACCTGGAGCAATGGACAGTGGACATGGGGTGAGAGGATGGGGGCACAGGAGTACAGTAGACATTAAATAAGCACTTAAACCACACATACTGTCATCCTTAGACATAGATATACACTGCAAATGCTGTGCCGCATCTTTACATCTCACCTTTCTAGCATGTGGAACTAAAAAGTTCTGCTGTACTCCACAACCCACATCCTCGATCCACTGTGCAGAGCAATGTCCCTTGATAATGGCATGTAAATGGCAGATAATAATATGGTAAGGAGGTGTTAGGCCTTGAGTGTTGAGTAGGGTCATCATTAGCATTTTATGTATGACTATTACAATTTCGCACTTCAGCGCTAAAGATTTGTGTCTCACAAAGTGCTCAGCTTCCTTAGCATGAAGAGGTAGTCCATGTGATAACCCCTGTGATTTGTGCTCACACAACAGTTACGGCTTTCCTTTGAGCAGCACAGACAGGAGGTATATTGCAAACCTGTTAGCACCGCTCAAGGCTTTAGCTCTTGGTTTCCAATATTTCATCTTTTGTGCCACAAACACAGTAGTGTAAACACAAAGCCATTTGCACACCACTTTACACATGATTTCAATAAGGCACCCATTGTGTTTTAACATAATTTATAAAAAACTGGATTGCACCCATAGTTCATCAGGATAAGGAAAGTGAGCAACAAAAGTTAAGCAACAGAAAATTATCTAAGATGGATTTCTAGCAGTCGTGTGTTCTATTATGGTAGTTGAATAAGGTCTTTTGAAGACACTCAATTTAGCAGACTCTAATGTTATCTGAGAATGCATTCCAGGTAGTAGTGGACTCTTTAATGTTATCTGAGAGTGAATTCCAGGTAGCCAGGCAGCTGTTGCAAAGGCATTTTTACCAAAGTACTTAGTACATGGAAGAATTTCCTGTTCTGGAAGTGTAATTGATACACTAGCTCAGGGTGGGTCCGATTAATAGGTTGTTTTAGGTAATGCAGATAAGGGCCCTTTACACATTTATATAATAATGTGCCCATTTTATATTTTCTTCTCATGTTTGGTGGGAGGACATCTAGACTGGAATACAGAAGGTAGGGCTGAGGTCTCTTATCACCAATTATTGCCAATCTGCATGGGTTATTGAAGGCATCTGTGATTTTGCCAAGTGTTGTGGAAGTTGCCATTCTGTTAATTTCCTCCCATATTCAAAGGTGGGTTGCAGTAATTGCCAAAGGGTGTTCCAGATATTAAGGATTAAGCATTCATTTGTAATTTTAATATATTTCTTTTATTTAGTGCTTGGTTTTTACTTTCACTGCTTGGTCATGAGTTTTATTGTGATGTAAAATGCTTCTATTCCTATATTTTTTGTATTTATTGCCTGGTTTTAACTTTTACACCATAGTCATTCAGTTGTTTTGTAATATCTAATGCTTCTTGTCCTATATACGCTTTTTGCATTATCTGCTTTGTGCCATCTTTATGGCCTGGCTTGTGCTTGAAAATGGTCACTGGGACTAGTGCCCCGACCAGTGAACAAATCAGTAAATAAAGTCAATAAATAAATAAAGCAATTTTTGTACAGGGGATACAGTAGGCCTAGTTTCCTGTGACACAGAAAGCCCTAGTTATGTGTTCAGTGAAAAATAGCTTCATGCCTATCCGCATGCTTAGACATTTAAAATGTATTGTACCTTCTGCAGAGGTGGTCCTGATGATGGATGTTTAGAGTTGTGGTGAATTGGTTCTCAGTGAAGATTATAGTTATAGTGTCTTTCACTGGGACACAGTCTGAGTTCATCCAGGTCTGTGACTTATCAAATACTGTTTGTAAAGCTTTATTGAGTTCAGTGATGCAGTTAGCTTTAGTATACATAACTGTATGGTTTGCATACAACTCAAGTGTATGTACAGTATATAGCTGAACTGGTGTAGAAAGAGGACAGATTGTTGATGAAGAGGCTAAAAAGTAATGGACCTATTTGAAGCCCTGTGAGACACCAAGTTTGAGTTAATTTTACTCAAGTGTCATCATTTACCTTACGAACATGCAATCCGTCCAAGAGAAAGTCTTTGAGCCAAGCTCTGGGGCCATGTGCTACATCTATGGCTTGCAGTTTGTCTAGCAGAATATCATGGTTCACCATGTTGAAGACCTTCGTTCGACCTATAAATACTGTGCCAACAAGGAGGCCTTCATCAAGAGATGTCAACAGATCATTACTTTTGGAGAGTAGTGCTGGTAGGGAGATTGAGATGGAATTCTGACTACATGCCTGAACACACAGTAGGCTGAATTCATTAAGTCATACTACAGAAAATATAAGCAGTATGATACCTACCAAACCTATAAAATAGCACCCTATTCAGGATTGAGGTAGACCAATAGGAAACAGAGGGTAGTGGTTAATGGCACTCACTCTGAGGATGAGGGAATGATCAGTGGGGTATAACAGGGTTTGGTTCTTGAGACTAGTTCTCTTCAGTGTTTTCACTGTGGACGCTGTAAAAGAACTGGAGTAGAAGGTATGTCTTTTTGCAGATAATACCAAAATATGTAAGAGAGTGGACACTCAGCAAGGGATCGAGAAAATGTGCAGGGATCTTAGGAAACTCATGGAGTGGTAAGAATATGCTCACCCACAAGTACATGATGTACACAAGGTATGACATGACTACAAGATTACCCACACACACACACACACATATCACGTGCACAAGGCACGTCATGATTACCTGTATGCTAATGCCATGCAGATAACACACAAGTACATAGCCCACAGCCATAAGTGGGGCATCTCACACACACACACACACACACACACACACACACGCACACAATGGGGGGACACATTACATATAAAGCTAGGGACTCACACACATAGCTAGGGAACATCTACATAAGTTTAGTATACGTTTACATACACATAAGGTTAGGTGATTCTTTATTCTTGCACAGAACCTAGATACAAGCTATGAACTTGCACTGCTTCTAAAGCACAACCTTTACCCTACATATGATCCAGTAGGCAGGGACAGACAAAACACCATGAATGATATGCTAGGCTAGTAGAACTGCACTGCTATTTCGGTGCAATAATGTCCAAAATTTTGCTGACACAGCTATATTTATAGGAATAAACCTTTCAGAGAGCATGATGATACATTTACAAAATGTTTCATCCATAAGAACACGTCATTGACATAAGAGTATTCTTATGACTAGAATGCTACAATTGTAGCATTTAAAAGGGCAACTGAGATAATACTCTACTGTCCCCCAAACTGACCAATAGAAGTAACAGTAAGTGTGATCATCACATGTACATGAACTGGCTAACCAGCACCAGACTAAGATCTTATCAGGATATAAAACCCCTTTTCCCATGCCCCCTCTTTGAGGAAATCACAGGCAGACCCTGAGTGACACTGCAGTATTCAAGAGAACCAGACTCCTGGATACATATGTTACATAACTAGTATGTGATGTATGAAACATAGAAGTTGACGGCAGATAAGGAGTGCACGGTCCAACCAGTCTGCCCACCAAAATCCAGTATAATGACTGTCCTATAAGCTGACTAGTGGGATAATAAAAATAACCTTATGTTGCTTTTATGATTGCTTCTGATTCTCATTATTAGCCTTTCTCAGTCTTAGAACCTGTAAGAGAGGTATTGTATGTTTTGTTATGGTGTAGTAATCTCCTGACGTTCCCCAAAGGGCTACATTTCCCTGCAGGTAACTAAGGGTTTGTTAGATCATAATAATGTAGTCAGAGGGTGTCCAACAGAGCCCAGCAAAATACCTAACAGAGTGGTCCAAAACATGGCAGTTGAGGTTCAATGCCAAAAAGTGCAAGATCATACGCCTAGTACAGAGGAATCCCAATGCTGAGAATAGAATGGAGGGGGAGTACTGGCAATCACTAGACAGGAAATGGACCTTGAGGTGATTATATCAGAGGACCTCAAGGTGGCAGCACAGTGTGTGAAGGCTGTGGGCAAGACTACTGGGATACTGAGATGAATAGGGAAGGATGTCTCCAGCAGGAAGAGGGAGGCAGTGCTGCCATGGCTTCCTGGTAGACTCCACCTGAAGTACTGTGTCCAGTTTTGGGGACCTCACATCAGAAAGGACATAGACAGGGTAGAGGCTGTCCAGAGGAGGGCAACTAATCTGGTGAGGGGTTTGCACAAGAAGCCATATGAGGAAAGGCTAAGGGATCTCAACATGTACACCGTGGAAGTGAGGAGAAAGAGAGGTGACATGATCAAGCCCTATAAGTCCCTCAGACAGGTAAACAGGGTACAGGTGGGAAGCCTTTTTCAAATGTGGATGAGCACTAGGACTAGAGGACATGTGATGAAGCTGGAAAGGGGGAAGTTCAGTAGAGATGTGAGGGAAATATTTCTTCACATAAAGGGTGGTAAACACCTGGAACAGACCGCCTGCAGAACTGGTGCATGCTAAAATGGTGGGGAGCTTCAAGCATGCATGGAATAAACATATGGGTGTATTAGAAAAGAGAGACATTGGAGGAGAGTTATCAGAAACCAGATAGATTCTGTGGAGATGGAACAGGTAGGGAACACTTAGGCAGGCAGGGTGGGCCAAATGGTCCTTTTCTGCCAACAGATTCTATGTTTCTAGTCCAGTTTTGGGTCAGCATCAACTTCTGCAAACATTCTGGGATGCTGGGTGCCCTCCAAACTCTATGTGTGCCAGGACTTCTGCTCCATTACATATGCGTCATGCTTCCTGCATTCAGCAGCTTGGCATGAAGTAAAGGTGGTTCACTTCCTATGCTAATGGCCACATCGCAGTGTCAGTGACTCAGCAGGTTGCACACTCACCTCTGAGGCTGGAAGA
Organism: Neoceratodus forsteri; assembly: GCA_016271365.2. NCBI lineage: Eukaryota > Metazoa > Chordata > Ceratodontiformes > Ceratodontidae > Neoceratodus > Neoceratodus forsteri. Next base: position 658,346,469 of record CM057454.1, on the reverse strand, counting down.
CAGGAAGGTTGTTGGTTCTACCCCACACAAGGAACTTGGAATAAATTCCAGTACTGACACTGCATGAGGGGGGTACTGCATGAATAATGTGAAGTCTTTCGGACAAGATATTAATCCAAGGCCCTGTCAGCCTGTTCTGATGGTTGCTCAGGTGGACATTAAAGATGCCATGGCACTTCTCAAAAAGAGTAAGGTAATGTCCCTGTTATCCTGGCCAAATTTCCCCCATTCACTAAAAATACCCCACCAACAGCTTAATCTGGGTCAATTTCAGTTGATTTCCATCTGTATCTCCACCTTCCCCAGATGAGGCTGAAAATTGGCAACATTTCCATGTCCTCCTTTCCAGTTCAACAAATAGTTAAAATAAATAAATAAATACATTAGTTAAGTTAGGAAAAATACCACCTTAACCAACATAGGGCACACACACTCTGCAAAGGCTGAAAACAGATGATGAAACACATGCCTGTCTTCTGTTCTTAGCCTTTACAGAGTGTGTGATGTGCCATTTGCACCATATACTCTTGCCTAAAGTGGAACCAATCTAAACTCTTTTATGGTGACTTGCATACACTTCCCACAATGCTCTACATTATAGGGATATGTGTAATTTTACACTTCCTTGAAATGGGCCTTTATTGCCAGTTCCCTTTCTTGATAATCCTTGCCTCAGTGCTTTTGTTTTCCAGTTCTATGACTTTTAGATTACTTTCTTGTTTTATTTTAGGCTCCACCATGACCCAAATCAATAAGAACAAACTATGTCTGGTTCATCCTTCCCCTGGGCTGTTACAGATGAAGCACACCGATGAGGCCTATGTAGACTATAACACATGCCTGTGTCTTCCATTTTTAGCCTTTGCAGAGCATGTAAGAGGTCATTTGGCACCATACTACACTCTTGCTTAAATGGAAAGTCCCCTCGACCTATTTTCTGTATATCTGCATAGTCTGTAGACATGAACAATGCTTACCTCTGTTGTATCTCCCTAATTTCATCCTAATTTAAATATAAATGAGGTTGCTTCACTCTGTTTTGCCCTGGTATGAAAACCTGTTTGTCTTCATTGCAAAGGTCATAAGCCCACTCACGTAAAGCATCATGGGAGTTAATGATATGTACCTGCACACACCAGCAGAAGTTATACTCTCATTCAGTTCTGTTACATGTATTGTAAAGTCCCTGTATTCTCTGAAAGCATTTTTTTTCTAACTCAGATACACTTTAAACTAAGAAAAACCACAGGGCACTTACTATGCAGACAGCAACAATGCTGATTAATACTGTATAACTACTGCAGGCTTTAGCACTAAAAAGGAGACCATTATGGTTTTCGAAAGAAGTAGCAAAGAAAGTGAAAGCCAAAAAGATTTCATTCAGGCAATACAAAAAGACACAGGCAGAAGCGGATAGGGAGAAGTACCAGGAGAAGCAAAGGGAGGCAGGGAGGTCAGTAAGGGAAGCCAAAGCTCAGACAGAAGAACACATTGCAAAATTAGTGGGTAGAGGGGACAAAACCTTTTACAGGTACATAAGTGAAAAAAGAATGGCAAAGGGATGGATAGTGAGACTGAAGGGGGAGGATGGGGGCCGCATGGAGGATGACAACAGTAAAGCTGACATATTGAACAGGTATTTCTGCTCAGTCTTTACTGAGGAAGAGGAGGGTAATGGGTCTGAAGGGAGTACAAGGGGTGAGAATGGTGCAGAAATGGACACAAGTCCCTTTACACGAGAAAGGGTCCTAAAGGAACTGGAAGTAATAAGAGTTGATAAAGCAATGGGACCAGATGGGGTGCACCCCAGGGCCCTTTAAGAACTAAGAGAGGTGGTGGCTGAACCTCTGGCTATCCTGTTTAGCTGATCACTGGAAACAGGGGAGGTACCCAAAGATTGGAGGACAGCAGATGTAGTCCCCTTATACAAAAGTGAGAACAAAGAGGAAGCGGGGAACTACAGACCAGTCAGCCTCACCTCGGTAGTGGGGAAGAGCATGGAAGCACTACTGAAGGAGAGATTGGTGGAACATCTGGTGAGTCAATGGACTACAGGACCCAAGGCAGCATGGTTTCACCAGGGGAGGTCATGTCAGACCAACCTCGTTGAATTTTTTGACTGGGTGACTAGAGAGGTGGATCAGGGGAGGGCAGTGGACATGGCCTATCTGGACTTCAGCAAGGCCTTTGACACTGTGCCACATAGAAGACTATTACACAAACTGGGGAATACGGGTGTGGGCAGGACAGCAGTGTGGTGGATAGGTAACTGGCTAGGCGGCAGGACACACAGGGTGGTGGTAAATGGCTGTCACTCCACAGAGGGAAGAGTGACCAGTGGGGTACCACAGGGATCAGTGCTGGGACCGGTCCTATTCAACATCTTCATCAGTGACATTACACAGGATCTAAAAGGCAGAATTTCACTGTTCGCTGATGACACAAAGCTCTGTAACAGAGTAAACACACCAGAGGGTGTAGACAGAATGAGAAGGGACCTGCAGAAACTTGAAGAATGGTAAGGGGTTTGGCAGTTGAAATTCAATGCAAAGAAGTGCAAGATAATGCATATGGGGCACAAAAACCCTGGCACAATATATCAGTTGGGGGGTGAGGATATAGCATGTACCAAGCAGGAAAGGGATGTTGGGGTTATCATCTCTGATGACCTCAAGGTAGGGAAACAGTGTGACAAGGCAGCAGGTAAAGCAAATAGGATGCTGGGATGCATAGGCAGGGGCATCACCAGCAGGAAAAGGGAGGTCATAATTCCACTATACAAGACACTAGTGAGGCCCCACCTGAAGTACAGTGTACAGTTCTGGAAACCTTACCTACGTAAGGGCATAGACAGCGTAGAGAAGGTTCAGAGGAGTTCAACAAAGATGGTACATGGATTGCATCATAAGTCCTATGAGGACAGGTTGAAGGAACTGAACATGTATTCCCTGGAGGAGAGGAGGGAGAGAGGGGATATGATAGAGATATACAAGTATCTTACAGGGAGGAACAGGGTGCAGGAATACACTATTTTTAAGTGAAAAAGATGTTTCAGGACTAGAGGGCATGGGATGAAGTTGGAGGAAGGGCGATTCAGAAGAAACATGAGGAAGAATTTCTTCACAGAACGGGTGGTGGACAAGTGGAACACCCTGCCAGAGGAAGTGGTGGGGGCTGAAACAATCATGGTATTTAAGAATGCATGGGATAGACATAAAGGAATTCTGGAGGTCGGGGGTAAGGGGCAACAGACTTCTAGGAAAACATAAACTGAACTTCCAAGCTCAAATGGGCAGACTGGGTGGGCCATAGACCCTTATCTGCTGACACTGTCTATGTATCTATGTGAAACATCATAACATTCCAGGATGCCTTACATGACTCAAGTCATGATCTTTGCAATAAAGTCAAGCAGATTTTCATGCCAGACTTAAGTACAGTGCATGTCAGTAAGTGTGGACTATTCTGTGCACTCACTATTTGTCCACATTAAGCAATGTCCACAGTTACCAGTGGCAGTGAAAACTGATAGCATCTCTTGTGCTGCACATTCTCATTACTTGGTAAACCATCATCGGGACATTAAAAACCCCACTACTGCTCTACTTGGAAAAGTAATATTTCTTGATGCCTCAGTAGCCAAGGGCTTATTTTGCATCAGTGTTTCAGTGCTTTAGACTTTATTTTTCTTTTGTGTTTGTGCTTTGTTGTGCTTTAGTTCTACTTCAGTACTTTAGCCTTTATTTTTCACTGGGCTTCTTAATATGTGGGCTTGTGACATGGTGGGTAGTGGGGGTGGTGTGTTGGTGTGAGGGAATTTAAAAACATTTCAATCACTTGTTAAAATAGGATGTGATAGCAGTCTGCTTCTATGGTGCTGTTCCCTACTTCTGCTATCCTTTTTCAGTATGATGCAGGAGATCCCAGTCCGGCATGATATCTGGCCGTTGCAACATGGCCAGAAGCAGAACAAACAGTGCCTGTCGAACATCACTGGCAGACAAGGTGGCATTTTCTTTTTCCTCGTCTTCACCTCCCTCTTCAGCACCAGCATCCTCCACATTTTCAGCCAGCTGAATTGAAGAGAAAACCCAAGCAACATCATCTAACTCCTGCTGTGGTTCAGGTTCATTCTCTCCTAGTTGGGACAGTGCCTCGAACTTCTCATCTGTCAGTCCTTCTGGAGCAGGGACAATTTCTTCCTCTTTGTGATCAAGGGTAGGCTCTTCTGTTTCACTTGAGGCTGCTGCAGGATCACCATGGGATAATCCTCCCTTCCATGAGCAGTTTTTAATGGTTTGTTCAGACACAGAGTCCCAAGCTGTCTTAAGGAGCATAACCATACCAAGAAGTGTAATTCACTTCACACACTCCACAACAGTCAGGTCGGCCCAAGCTTCTGGCTCAGAAAACACTCAAGACTGCATCTCATGAATGTAATGCCACTTCATAGAATAGATTATCCCCCTGGTTGAGGGGCTGTATGATCAAAGTGGTGTTAGAGGGTAGGAACGCTAGCTTGATGTTCCACAAGCCACGATCATCAGGATGGCCTGTGAAGTGTTCCAGCAAGAGTGCTATCTTTCTGCCTCAAAGCCTATGATCCCACCCCCTAACCCACTCTGTAAAGATCTCCCCAGTCATCCAGGAGGTTCTGTTATTTTTGTAGCTCACCGGTAAGTGCGCAACCTCCAAAAAACAATTTGGCTGCATCGATTTACTTACCAGCATAAGCTGCAGTTTGTCTGTGCCTGCCATGTTGCAGTAGGTCATCACAGAGACACGCTCTTTTGCTTTTTTTTTCACCCCATAGGAGCTGTGCCCTTAAATGACGTTGTCCTCTGGCCCACACATCTGAAAAATAGGCTGGTCTTGTCCACATTGTAAATGTCAGACAGACCGTAGCCTGAAAGAAAATCCGGCAACACATCTTTAATCCAATTGCAGGCTCCAATGTCATCTGCTTTTTGCTTTTTGCCATGGGCATGATGAAGGTAGATGTTATTGCAGTTCTTCCTCCTTTGGAGCCAGCCATCTGTTGGATTAAAATCAGGTTTCCTTAAAGCAACTGCCAGCTGCTTCGCCTTTTCCATTAGTAGCGGACCACTGATCATGGTGTCACGGCTTCTGACATCCATGAACCAGATTAATAAGGCATCTTCTATCCCATGGTCCTCACTGTCCTGTTTTTGTTTCCATTCTGGATTTTGGTTTGAATGTCACTGCTGTAGAATGCTCTCTTTCTGTTTCAGCAGCTCTGAAACAGTGGATTTAGGAATTCCAATCCTCTGTGCAATGTCTCTAACACTGCACTTAGGCAGTGTTTCTGTCTGGTGGAGCAGCTCAACCTTTCATGAGAGTGGAATGCCAGGTCGCCAACAGGAAGCCATTTTCTTGTAAGATAGGGTGTTAATGGAGGTGCATGGATCTGGCAGCTTATAAACACACCTCATTAACACCTGCTGCATTGATTAATTGATGCATTCTGCCCTAACAGTGTGTGAGCAGTTAACAAGTTAAGTGTGTAACTGGAAAGCATGCCAATGTTAGATGATCTCTTTGATGAATGTGCTTGCATTTCTGGTGATTTAGTGCCCATGGTAGGTGGCGCGCCAGGTCTGCATTATCAGGTGTTGGTATCATTATGAAGGTGTGTTTTGGTTTTGGCAGTGAGATTTTGTAAATGAAAGTGACTGCCCACGGTATCCACGTCTGTATTATGTGGCGGTGACTGTACCTTCATTTGCACTTAATCCTGATGAAATTAGGAGGGGGCAATGGAGGCAATCATTGTTCATGCTTGCAAACTACATAAGTAAACCAAATAAAAGGCTGAGGAGACCTTCCTTTAAAGTGGAACCAGTCTGTAATCATTCATAGTGATTTGCATATACTACCCATGATGCTTTGCATTATAGGCATATGTGTAATTTTTCATTTCTTTGAAATCTGGCCTTATTGCCAATGCTCTTTATGAGTAAGCCCTGCCTCGGTGCTTTAGTCCTGAGGTTCTTTGACATTTGGATTTTGCTTATCAGATCAGTTTGAAATAAAAAAAGTATGTTAAAAAAATAGTTTCGAGCAATATCACCTCACATTCATACAACAGGTTACAGCTAATCATAGCTCTCCATTTCCTTACTCATTATGTAATTAGTATTCATGTTCACCATGTGACCATTCAAAGGGAGGAATTGGAATTCACTGTGAAGACAGATGCTTGTTTTCCCTCCCAGTTAAAGGAAGGATACAGTTATGAGTATCACAAGCATTAGGGTGGGAGAATGAGGAAAGCATAATTCTTTCCATGATTTATTTCCCTCCTGCCATCCCCTGGTCCTTGTAGCACCCAACCTCTTGGTCATGTCACTGACCATCTTGTGGACTTACAGGTTAACCACAACATGCACAGGACAGTTGTAGGTGGGTAGCCTGCCATGTGAGTCGTACAGTGCATACAGAGGGTGCCAGATCAGGCCGGAACATTTTCCTACTGAAGTTTCCTCACCAGGGTGTTGGCATCCAGAGATGTACACACACATGTAAATCTGCATGCCTTCATGCCACAGTCTACCTGATAGCCCTGCCCCTGTTCCTGCTCTCACCTAAGCTACAAGCCAAGACACTGGATTCCTCACCCAAAGAGAGGAGAACTGTTCCAGAAATGCTTGATCCTCCCTCCCTTCCCCAACCAGTCCCCAATGATCTGTCCTTGTTCCCAAACACAGGTATTTGGCATCACTAGTCATAGCCCTACCACTGCACCAATAGGCCAGTATAACTTAAGAAAATGCAAGAAATAGTTGCTGTTAGTATGATAAGCAAAGAAAGTGAAGGCACACATGATTCTCATATCTTGCAGCATGTTTTATAGCACAAACTCAGGCTGCCCCCTTGACAAAGTGGTTCTGCGCTGTGAAACATATTAAATAGTAAGATAGTAACTTATGGTCAGAAGGGACTCTAGATGCTTTAAGTCCTCCACCTCCATTTCATAAACAGGGATGACATATTTATCTTTGCAAACGTACCAATTCATAGAAATTCCCTACCCACACTGTGTCTTTCTTAGCTTGTAATTGTTATGGCACCTCTTTGCCAGGTCACCCTTGTAAAAGGGATTTTTGCTTTTTAATTCAGCTTTCTTCAAGTAATATATTCAAGTTGACAGCAACACACTTATTCATCATATATTAGACACAGGAACAATCAGCCAGGTCAACAGGTCCCTAAAGAACAGCCATGAACAATAAAGCAGTTCCGGTATCTGCAAGCATTGCACACCAAGGAATGGATAAAGAATGGTGCAAAACTAATATTATTAGGTAGGATAAAAGTCCAGGATATAAGTAAGTACAGTCAAATCTAAGAGTTCAGGGCAAACAAATGGCATAAAATTAAACTTATGAGATAAAATTATTGCACAAGAGTCCTGTTACAGTACATTGCCCTCTCAGATATGTAAATGTCCCAAGGGTAGTGGTGGGTGAGTACTTTTAGTTTAAATATATAGCAGAATGTTTGTACCTAAGGCCTCAAATATTCAGAAACTCTGTATTTGTAATTGTTTTTCATGTGTCTGTAGAAAAAAAAAGTAAATGAAACAGTCCCCCCACATTCTTCTCCAGCTCAGTCCTTTAAAATACAACCCTCATCCCCCTACACTCTGCTAGAAGCCAAAGCTCATCATCCCCCCCATAGCATCCGCAATTTGATGTTTTAAACAACAGCAACAACAAAACAAGCATTTATCAATGCTGAATGTTTGCTTGCTGGCATTAGCTGTGGAAGTGCAGGAGTTAGACAGATGCAGTATAGGAATGGCAGTGAAGTACTGAACTGACATCAACTCCACCCCCACCCTTCAGAGATGGATAGGCATTGGGGTGTGGCTTTGGGTCACTGCCCATAACGGTCATGGCATTTCACCTCACCCTACCCTGCAGACACTGACAAGTGCCGAGGTGTGCCTTGGGGTGTTTGGGCTTTACATTCACCTCATTCCATAAGGAAATATGCTGAAATGGGTGCCATTTAGGAGAATGGGGTGAACTCTGGGGCCAAAGGGTCAAAGGCGCACCTTGATGCCTGTCACTGGCTGCAGGGTGGGGGTTGGGGTGGAATGGCATGAGCATTACTGTTACAATCCCAAGTCACACCCCTGATGCCTGTCAGTCCCTACAGGGTAGGGCGTTATGGTCAAAAATCCTAACACCCTGGGTGTTTCTTAGTATTTTTACTCCAAGTTATCAACGTGAGCGTTTTGTGACCCCACCGCATAAACAGTGACACTATCAGTTCGTTAGCCGAAAGGTGATTTTGCACAGTGACTGTGCCATTTGGTGCCACAGGTGTGAAAACACATTTCAAACAGGATGTGAAAAATGACAGCTGTACTGCTTATGAGGAGGTGTAAAAAATGGCAATGTTGAAAATCTGGAGTGAAAATATAAAAAACTATTGAAGGCACGAAGGCATGAAACTACAAAGTAACGACACTCGTAATGTTATTAGTCAGGGTTTTTAGAGCAGATTTTCAACACAGGCATTTTGGGACCTCTGCTCATGAACAGTATCACTGTGATTTACTTAACTAAACTGATTTCCCACAGTGACCTCACTATTCTGCACTGGAAGTGCAAAAACACATTTCAGCCAGGGTGTGAAAAATGACAGTTGAACTGTTCATAAGGAGGTGTGGAAAAATGCCAAAGTTGAAAATCTGGACTGAAAATATTACAAATTCATGAATTCATGAGGGTGCTTGGAAACTTCGCAATGCATGCTTGTAACACAGTCATTTTATGGACTTTTGTCACCAAATTTTCAATATAGCCATTTTAAGATCTCTGCTCATGAACAGTGTCACTGTGATTTTCTTAATCTGTCCTGAACATTGATTTCGCACACCAACTGCGTCATTGTGTGCTACATGTGCAAAAACACATTTTGGGTTAGATGTGAACAATGACAGCTGTACTGTTCATAAGGAGGTGTGGTAAAATGGCAATGTTGAAAATCTGGAGTGAAAATATTAAAAATTCTCAAAGTTATGAGCATGCGTAAGAACTGCGCAATGCACGCTCATAAAACAGTCATATTTGGGAATTTTTTCACCAAATGTTCAATATAGGGTTTTTGGGGGCCTACCTCATGAACTGTGACACTGTCTTTTCATTAATCAGTCCTGAAAGGTGGTTCTACGCAGTGACCTCGAAATCTCCTTTCAGGACTGAATAACCAGAAGACAGTGACTGAATTCATGAGATGGGGTCCCAAGAAACCCATGTTGAAAATTTGGTTCAAAAATTTAAAAAAATGACCGAGATATGAACCAAAGTTAAAAAAAAAACCTATTTATGCCTTTATACAGCTTATCAGCATTTCTTCAGTTCATGGTCGGCTCTGAAGAGTGCAGACGTGTTCCCGGTCAACCGGAGATCATTGCACTGGGCTCTGGAGATAAGTATGGGGATGTGAAGAGATGGGTGTGCAGAGGGTGGGTGTGGGTTGGGGGTAAGAGAGTCAAAAGAGGGACCATTTTCTTTTGTTGCAGGGTTTTTTAAAAAAAAAGATGATGCAGGACTTTTGCCACATTGGGGTGGGCTCCCAGCATGGCACCTGGAAGTTTATTTGGGGGGGGCAGTGGAGCCAACTGGGGATTGGGCACCCCCATTGGCCATACAGTTTGTGGGGGAGCACATGATGATGCAGGACTTTTGCCACGCTGTGATGAGCTCACAGTGTAGCACTTGAAGTTTGCTTTTTGGGGGCACTGGAGCCGATGGGGATTGGGCACCCCATCGCACATACAGTGTGCTTGGTGGGGGTGTGCATGTGCCGAGGGGGATTGGGCACCCCTTCAGCACACAAAAAATGGTGGGGGGTGCATCATGCTGGGAGATGCAGTGGCCTACAGCTGAAAGAGAATGACTGCTAAGGTGGTGACGTGTAGGCAATTTGCGTACTGCTGACAGCACGGCAGTATGCAAATTGCCTACACGTTACCACCACTGATTGTAGAGGTCTTTCTCTTTCAACTGTATGCCACTGCATCTGAACTGTTGTCATAGACAGCTCGGACATTCATTGGTTCCCTGCTGCCACACCTGCAAAAACTATCAGGGCATTAGAAGTGAGGATGCCACACCTACGAAAACTCGTATGGTGGCACTATGTTTCTTGCACATGCATGCAAGCAAACATAAAAACTCCTATGATGGGCAACTGGCATAACCCACTGAATCAAAGCATTCCCACCCTCACTAGCACAGTAAGACAGTTGATCAGATGATCATCTTTTTTACTATGTGTAAAGTAGGCTTATTTGTTAATGACTAGCACAAGAGTGCAAGCTTGCTGCTCTGAGAACTTGGCTTGATTTTGAATACACTGTATATGCCAGTTAAGTGTGACCACTTGGATGGTGTGGCCATTCTGTGAAGGTCTGTTTCATGATTCCAAGAGCTGGACTACTGTCTTTTTCTTGATGGGCTTTCTTGAGAGACTTGCCATTCACCAACAAATGGTGCAGAACACTGCAGTGGGTTTCTTGACATAGATACATTGTGTTAACCATATTACTCTTTCAAGAGAAATAACTGGATGTGAATAATGATGGTGAGACACAGCTTCTCTCTCTCCCATCCCTTACCTGCTACACTTCTGCAGTAGGTGTCCAATGAGAAATAGCTCAGGGATAGCTGGGGAGGGGTAGTCAATCCAGAAATCCTTTGCCAGGGCCTGCCCCTTCTTCAAGCGAGTAAAGGCAGAAAGCCTGAATGAGTCTGTGCAGGGCAGGGCTGCAAACTAGGTATACAGTATTAATTTAAAAATTATTTAAAAAATAAAATATCTTGTGTAAAAATATAGGGCAAGATTTTCATTGGGCTGTTTTCCTTTCTTTTAACACAACCACGCGACATCCACCCAAATTTTTTGTCCAAACGTGACTGTTACAACTTGTGCAATGCAATTTACGCAAATGGCACCTGCAACAGAATTTGATGCATGTGACATTTGTTTTATTGTAAAATGTAGCAAGTGTCACAGACACATCAGGATGTCTGAATATATGATGAAAAAATAGAAACATAGAAAAACATAGGAACAAAGGAATCCCCCTCACGATATTTAGCACTAGCCCTTTTATTCACCACTCACACATTTCCAGTTAATATGAACTGCTGCTTTATAAAATGGAATTTTCAAGGTCTCATTTTAAAATGATTTTGGCCAATGGGGAAAAGAATAGAAGATACCTATTATAGTGCATGGTTGCCCCTTGCTGTGTATAGAAATGCATACACAGCATAGGGCAATTCACAGGTCATGAAAAGTTGTTATAATATAGTTCTGAAATCACATCAATACTATAACAACTTTGCTGCTTTGAACCACCCATAAGAGTCCTTAGCACAACATTCGGATGGCAGCATTCTGAGCATGACTAGAAGAAGCCGCTCAGTAAAGCCGCATTGTGGCTATCTGAAAAGAAGAAGTCATTTAGGTAACTAATGTTTTTTTTTTTTTCAAAATGACAATGCTGAAATTGTTTTACATTTATTGAAGCAAGTGGGCAGGTGGCATAGTGGAGCCTGTGGCTGGAGAGAAGCTACTGGCCATGCACGCGCTGAGCACTAGAGTGAGCACTGTGTTAGAAAACTCTTATTTTTTAAACCATGTACTACATAAAATAGTAGCTGGTCAACCATACACTAACCAGGCTGTGTTACCATCTTGGGGTTGAGATGATGTTGGGACCTCTTGAGCTTTCCTCTAGAGGTCTCTCTGATGTCACCGCAACCCCTCGATGGAAACAGCCTTGTTGTGTATGATTGCCCATACACTATTCTATATTTAGTATGCTCCACTTTCTGCACACAATGGATTGTGACCTGTTAGAAGGTGATGCAGACATCCTTCTTTCTCTCTTATACATTATATGAATCAATGGTCTCACTGTAAAGAACTTATAGGTGCCTCACACACCAGTGTGAGGCAGATCCCAATGTGCATTTTGTGTGCAAGAACATTGTGGTTTACTTACTGTTTGCTGTAGTACAGCAGACTGTATCAGACTAATTTTGCTTAGTTCTAGGCTGACATGTTCTATCACTACTAATCTTAGAATACCTTGCAACTGACATCAGAGAAGTGGGGGCAGTTGGAGAGTCAATAGCCTGCATGGCATGTTAGAGTTTATCTAAGCTCTGATCTTTTGTTTGCTGGTCCCACTGTCCTCCCTGGGCTAAGTACAGTCACAAAGAACTGTACTTAGTCCCTGGACAAAAGGAGACCTGGACAATATCAGGGCCTCAATATTGAGAAATCAGTGCAAGCGCAGTGCAGCTGTTTACACTGCACTTGTACTAGCAGTCCCCGCAGTACCAGCAATATTCAACCAGCTATAGCTTGTTGATGGAGCAGCGATATCTGACTGAATATTGGCCCATGCTGGCTCAGCACTACATGGATCTGTGCTGCCTTAATACAGGCCAGAGGGCTGCATAAGACCCACAGAAACAGCTCTGCCAGAAAATGAATATCGGTCCATGTCAGCACAACACTAAGTAGATCTGTGCTACCAAGATACAGACCAGAGGGCTGCATAAGACCCACAGGAATAGCTCTGCCAGAAACAGGATAGCACCAGGTTCCCTGTGGACCATATTCATCCCGAGCATGCAAATGAGCCCATTGGGCATGCAAGGCACTAAGGGGTCATCTGCATACCTATTGTAGGCTAATCTGCATGTGGTGTAGCAGCCCTTAGTGCCCCTATTACTGTTAAACTCACTTCTTGCTGGTCCAGTGGTTCCACCCACTCCCCAATCACCCTGTACATAGGTGTTTGTTATATCCTGGTGGTCTAGTGGTGCCCCATCCCAGATCATCCTTTACATAAGCATTTGCTATATCCTGCTGGTCTACTAGTTCCCACAACCACATGATTGCCCTGTACATAAGTGTTTGCTATTGAATGGTAGTCTAGTGGTACAAACCCACCCCCTGATCACCCTCTACATAATCATTTGTAACATCCCAGTGATCTAGTGGTACCCCACCACCTGCATGCCTGCCAAGAACCCTGCCCCCACCACCCCTCACCTTGAGTACTGGTTTCCCTAAAAGCAGTGGCCAGCACAGCCCTCCTCTCACCACTTCAGTGGGCTACTGTCTGACAGTCGCAGAGCATGATCCCTTATGTTATCATGTTCCATAACTGTCAGATGGAAGGTGGCTGAGGAGGTGAGAGGAGGGCTGTGCTGTTAGGGAAACCATTGCTTGGGGTGGGAGTGTATGGGTGGGGGTCCTCACTGGGTGGGTGAGTGTTGGTGTAGAGTTGGGGTGGGAGGTACCACTAGACCACCATGATGCTATGAACACTTATGTACTGGGTGATTGGAGGGTTTGGGGTGCAGCTAGACCACCAGGATATAGCAAATGCTTATGTATAGGGTGAAATGGGGGGATGAGGGAACCACAAGACCGACAGGATTGTATAGACACTTATGAACAGGGAATTGGGGGATGGGAAACCTTTAGACCAAAAAGATTGTACAAATACTTATGTACAGGGAGATCGGGGGGGGGCCACTTGACCACCACGGACTGTTACACTAATATATACTAGGCAATCAGGGGCAGCTTGGCACATGATCAAATGGTTGCAGTAAAGATACCCTGCCTTCAGAGGGTTGGGGGGTGGGCTTAGCTCCTGATTAAGAGGTAGTGTGTCATGGCAGTAAACAACACCGACCATGGGTCTGTTTACCACCACCACTAACCATTGAAAATGCTGCTGCACTCATATACAAGCGGGGACCCCTCATTTGCATAGTTGCTGCTGCATTTTAGCACCTTGGCACCACTAGGTTTGGGTGTACTCCAGGTGTACTCCAGGGGCCTCTGAATATGGCCCCACCGAGAGTGCCAGCACAAACCATGTGTGTGCTGACACTAACCTTTAAATATTGGGGCTCTGATCAGAAATTATAAAAACTTTAACATGCTCTACAGGGTATTGAATCCCCTACTGCTGCCTGCTGCTCTGATGTCAGCCGCAGTGGATTCTGTGATTTGTAGTAACAGAAGATAGCCTAGAACTTAGCAAAATGTGTCTGATAAAATCTACTGTACTACAGTAAACATTAAGTAAACCCAAATTTTTTGCACACAACATGCACATTGGCACCAGTCCCACACCTGAATGTGGGACCCATTGTGCTGACTGTTCCCTATTAAGGATGTGCCAGACATAAATCACATATTAAATCAACATTATTTGGCTGATGCAGTTTGATTTGGACAACTCTAACAACATCAGTTCATGAAATGACATGATTTTTTTTTTTTGATTGTCATGGTGACTTGGATATTAACCAGCGCTGCTAGGCATTTATATGCTGCCTGTTATGAATGATGTTTGAAGACTCATACTTCTTTCACTAGTTGTCATTAAGCAAACTCTCATATGCTGTGTGTTTTTCGCACCTCTAGGTAATTATTGTCACATGAGTAATGACAAAAAAATAGCATAGGTAGCAAATATGTCGACAGAAATGGCAACAGCTAAGTAATCAGGGTCATACTATTGATTCCATGTGCAACATTGCTGTGAACCCTGTGCATTATAATTAGACTAAAACCAGACTGAGTCAAATATTAGTATCCTACATAGATACATAGATACATAGACAGTGTCGGCAGATAAGGGCCTATGGCCCACCCAGTCTGCCCATTAGAGCTTGTAAGTTCAGTTTGTTTTCCTAGAAGTCTGTTGCCCCTTACCCCTGGCCTCCAGAATTCCTTTATGTCTATCCCATGCATTTTAAATCCCGTGATTGTTTCAGCCCCCCCCACTTCCTCTGGCAGGGTGTTCTACTTGTCCACCACCTGTTCTGTGAAGAAATTCTTTCTCATGTTTCCTCTGAATCGTCCTCCCTCCAACTTCATCCCATGCCCTCTAGTCCTGGAACATCTTTTCGCTAAAATAATGTTTTCCTGCACCCTGTTCCTCCCTGTAAGATACTTGTATGTCTCTGTCATATCCCTCTCTCCCTCCTCTCCTCCAGGAGCACATGTTCAGTTCCTTCAACCTGTCTTCATAGGACTTGTGATGCAATCCATGCACCATCTTTGTTGCCCTCCTCTGAACCTTCTCTACCCTGTCTATGTCCTTACGTAGGTATGGTCTCCAGAACTGTACACTGTACTCCAGGTGGGGCCTCACTAGTGTCTTGTATAGTGGAATTATGACCTCCCTTTTCCTGTTGGTGATGCCCCTGCCTATACATCCCAGCATCCTATTTGCTTTACCTGCTGCCTTGTCACACTGTTTCCCTACCTTGAGGTCATCAGAGATGATAACCCCAAGATCCCTTTCCTGCTTGGTGCATGCTATATCCTCACCCCCAACTGATATATTGTGCCAGGGTTTTTGTGCCCCATATGCATTATCTTGCACTTCTTTGCATTGAATTTCAACTGCCAAACCCCTACCATTCTTCAAGTTTCTGCAGGTCGCTTCTCATTCTGTCTACACCGCCTGGTGTGTCTACTCTGTTACAGAGCTTTGTGTCATCAGTGAACAGTGAAATTCTGCCTTCTAGGTCCTGTGCAATGTCACTGATGAAGATGTTGAATAGGACCGGTCCCAGCACTGATCCCTGTGGTACCCCACTGGTCACTCTTCCTCTGTGGAGTGACAGCCATTTACCACCACCCTCTGTGTCCTGCCACCCAGCCAGTTACCTACCCACCACACTACTGTTCTGCCCACCACTTATTCCCAGTTTGTGTAATAGTCTTCTATGTGGCACAGTGTCAAAGGCCTTGCTGAAGTCCAGATAGGCCATGTCCACTGCCCTCCCCTGATCCACCTCCCTAGTCACCCAGTCAAAAAATTCAATGAGGTTGGTGTGACATGACCTCCCCCTGGTGAAACCATGCTGACTTGGGTCCTGTAGTCCATTGACAACCAGATGTTCCACCAATCTCTCCTTCAGTAGTGCTTCCATGATCTTCCCCACTACCGAGGTGAGGCTGACTGGTCTGTAGTTCCCTGCTTCCTCTTTGTTCCCACTTTTATAAGGGGACTACATCTGCTGTCCTCCAGTCTTTGGGTACCTCCCTGTTTCCAGTGATCGCTAAACAGGATAGCCAGAGGTTCAGCCACCACCTCTCTTAGTTCTTTAAGGACCCTGGGTGCACCCCATCTGGACCCATTGCTTTATCAACTCTTATTACTTCCAGTTCCTTCAGGACCCTTTCTCATGTAAAGGGACTTGTGTCCATTTCTGCAACATTCTCACCCCTTGTACTCCCTTCAGACCCATTACCTCCTCTTCCTCAGTAAAGCACTGAGCAGAAATACCTGTTCAATATGTCAGCTTTACTGTTGTCATCCTCCACGCTGCACCCATCCTCCCCTTCAGTCTCACTATCCCTCCTTGTCTTTTCTTTTTTTCACTTATGTACCTGTAAAGGTTTTGTCCCCTCTACCCACTGATTTTGCAATGTGTTCTTCTGTCTGAGCTTTGGCTTTCACTGACCTCCTGCCTCCCTTTGCTTCTCCTAGTACTTCTCCCTATCCCCTTCTGCCTGTGTCTTTTTGTATTGCCTGAATGCAATCTTTTTGGCTTTCACTTTCTTTGCTACCTCTTTGGAAAACCACAATGGTCTCCTCTTCCTTTTCCTCTTGCTAACCTGCTTAATGCACAATTCTGTTGTTCTTGTAATCCCCATTTTAAATACTGCCCACTGTTCCTCAACCCCTGATTCCTGTCCCATTCCCCTTAATGCCTCTTTCAAGTATCTCCCCATTTTCCCAAAATCTGCCCCCTAAAATCCAGGATACGTGTTTTGTGTGGTTTGGTTCTGCTCTTTCTGTGATTTCAAACCACAGTGACTGGTGGTCACTGTTTCCCAGGTGCTCCCCACTATTACCCCCATCACACTGTCCCTGTTTGAGAGCACAAGGTCCAGTATTGCCTTCTGCAGAGTTGGTTCCATGACCAGTTGCTTGAGGAAGGCACCCTGAAGGAGTCCAGGATAAATCTGCTCCTAGTTGATGCTGCTGCTGGGATGCTCCAGTCCACGTCTGGAATATTGAAGTCTCCAACCAGTACTACCTCACCCTTGTCTGCCATCCTTTGGATGGCTAGCGTCAGCTCCCTATCTGTTTCTTCCTCCTGGGCTGGTGGTCTATAGACCACACCTGTGCGGATGGCTGTCCCCATTTTCCTTTCCAGCTTAACCCACAGTATCTCTCCCCCGCTCCTATAATACCATCATGTACAGTATGAAAAAAGTTTGTGTTACTGCATTGCCTATTCCAGCTTAGTTGGCTATTTTTGTTTTCTATATTTTTGTCTAGGTCCAGCCAGCAGGAGTAAATGCTTTGCTTTTAAAGCTTTTAATTTCATCAAACTGCACCCAGCCATAAAAGGAACAGAAATCACCCTTGGTCATCAATGCTATAATTAGCAAACACTGTAGCTCTTTTCTTGCAGATACTCACTCGATTAGATCTCAAGTGATTGCTAAGCTGTAAATGTAGTCTTCAGGGTCTATTAGATAAGGAAAGGGACTTAAAATCTCGGCTGTACTGCTTTAGAATTGAATGTAAACCAGTGTGTGCTGAATCTATAGGTGCTTTTACACACAGGTTTTTAAAACTAAATTGAGTGTTAATTGTGGAGCCGTTGTGCTCTGTTGCGTTTTTAGGATCCCTTACACTCCACGAGTTTTCTGGCAGCTCCTACCTCCATTTGTGTTTCAGCACCCCCATGGAGCTTGCTGCTGTATTGCTGTTTGTGCCCCACTTTGGAATGACTGTTTTTACACAGCCCGACAAAACGGAACACAACAGTGCAAACCACGAAAAGCAGAGATTACGGTTTGGACGAACGTTCGCCTATGGAACAAAACAGATGCACTTTACACACAAGGGATGTAATGGAATACTGTTTCTGTAACAGTTATTCCATTACATAAACCTGTGTATAAAAGCGCCTTATGGTCGAACACACATCACTGTCACATGGAACAGGGGGATTGTAGGAAAAAGAAGAGCAATAAATCATTATAATGTGGCGATCCCAAGGCTGTAAAACTAGTAGGAGATGCCATAAAACTTCTAGGCAAGTTGAGAAAAAAACTCCTAATAGCAAACAAAGGCAAGGACACGCCAGGACTAAACACACAAATCAAAACACTCTGCACAACATACGTTTTTGCAAATGCTGACTATAGTACTCCTTTAAATTACTATGTTGCTTTGAAAAATACCTCTAAGTGAGCCAAACCCATTTACTTTTAATCAAAATATGCATACCGATCAGTAGCATCATGGGTAGTTGTAAACTACCAAAGTACTATCACCATGTTCAACAACATAAACTTCCCCAGTGGTGTATTAGCCTGTATTATTTACATCTAGTTATGACTGCCGATTTCCTGGCCCTAGTGTTTGTAAAAGTTGAGATACTGTACTAGAGTATCTCAGAGCTGAATCCCTCTGTTTATCCACATATTGCAGGTAGTGTTGTGAGAAATTGGAATATTTCGAAAAAGCAAAATATTTCATGTACTGTAATTAACGCATTACGCAAAATATTTTTCTTGGCGAAATGCATCATTTCACCAGTGGTTGTGAGTGAAATTTCACCCCCAAGCTGGCAAAATTTCGCCCACCACTGCTGGTGGAATTACGCCACTTGTGGGTGAAATTTCATCTCCTGTGGGCTAAATTTCACCATCTACTGTATGCTATACCGGTGGACTGCCGAAATTGCAGCCCAAATTGTTAAATTTAGCCACAGTTATGTGAAACATTTCACGTGGCGAAATAGGTGATTTCACTACAATTTCATTGGTGAAATTTAATTTCACTGCTTCCCTAACTGCAAGCAGGGACAGCTGTCTTTCATCGCTGTTTTGCTGCTGCTCCACAGCAGTGACTCAGAGAGTCTACACATCCCCAGAAGTTAAGCCACGTAGTCTCCATACCCATTCTGTCAAATACCTCTTGTTAGCAAAGGTTGCCCAGCCAGTTGTGCCAGATCCTATCAAACTGTGGACACTGTTTATGTGACATGAACTAACGTTAGTTAGACACTCTGCACTGGGGGAAGATTTTCTTTATTCAGGGTTGATTTGTGGGTGCTGGTGGGGGGAGGAGGGTTATGTGGACTGGGGGGTTGGGTAGGGGTCTGCGGACTTGGCATGCTGCTTAATAAAGACAATGGGATTCAGTGGGGGAGGTAGTTGGAGTGTGTCTGGCATGTAGGTGTGGGGAAAGGATTACTTTTTCTAGCAGATGCAGCAGCATTTCACTGGGGCAGGAGGGAGGATGGAACAGCATGCCAATGCCAGCGGGGGGGGGTATCATTGTTTTAATGTCAGGGACAGTTTTTTTTATTGTTTTGGGGTTGGGGAGGGGGTGTACCACATAATTTGAGTTGAGGTTTGATTGTGACTTGTCCATTCGCCTATTCACATGGTGAATGACAACAACATGAATTACGGTCCTCAGCTTCTGAAATTTATTGAAATTCATGGATTTATTTCAAACAGTGATTTTTGTCAACATCACACCACTAGTTAGAACTGAGCTGAGATCACAGTAATCAAACTTGTTTCTTTTGTGTCCCTAGCAGAGACCTACAATTCTAGTTTGTTATACACCAAGCCAGACAACTAGCACAATAAAAAGACAGCTGTGTTCTCTGTATAGGAGAACCTTTGACTTGGAGATTCCAGTTTTTTTCAGTATATTTACAAAGATAGTCCAGCTGAGATGCAGGATCCCTTTTTCAGTAGGATCCTGCTTCTGCCCATTGATACAGCTGGGTGAACCAGATCACTTAGAAGTTCAGTGACTTGTTCAAGGTCACACACAGAACACTTGTGAGGTTTGAACCTCTGATCTCCTGGTTCCAAAGCCAGTGCTCAACACCAGAGCACACTGCTTTCAGCTTTGACCACCACCATAGTCAGTGAGTACCATGTGACCTCGAATAAGTCACTAAACCTTTGTGTGTTCCTGTTCTGTCAGCTGTAAAGTGGAGTTAAAGCAGAACCCTATCAAAATATGCTGTTTCATCTCAGCCGAGCAACAGCATCCAGGGTAAATCAATTATTTAAAAATATACTGTTACCCTTAACCTTTTTGTACTTTGAAACAATATTTTTTTTTGCCAGAAATTTATGACTCAATTTATCGTGCAGCTTTTTTCAGTATACTGTTACCTTTAACCTTTTTGTACTTCAAAACAATATTTTTTTTTTTGCCAGAAATATATGACTCAATTTATTGTGCAGCTTCCCTCAAAGTAATAATAAAAAATGTAATTTACAAATACTAAATTTCTAGGATCACATTACACAATCAGAAACTTGTATTGATCTATATGACATTTCTAAAAAAAAGGCACAACCAATAAAAAGCAACATCTTGTGCATGTGCTTGCATATGTGAACGCACACACACAGAAAAATATAGTCCTATGACAGTATACCTTAAAGGATAATTTTTACATAATAAATACAATATTAAAATGTAAGCTGGGAAACAAAGTCTTTGTCTCCATTAAAACTATGTATAATGCATATATGGCAATATTTTATTCATTAAAAGCATATGAAGATTTCCCAATGGGCTCTCAGAAGATGTAAACAGGGCAGGCTTTGAATGAAAGCTTATTAAATAACAGTGCACCATGATAACAATATGAACTAGCAGGGGAAAAAGGGAAGTGGGAGAGAGAGCAAGAGAGAGAGAGAGAGAGAGAGAGAAAGAGATGGAGAGAGAGAGAGAGAGAGAGAGAGAGAGAGAGAAAGAAAAGGAGACAGAGTTGGAAGAAGTGAAAGACAACAGCTTTAACATGATGAAATTCTGTAGACCATTCATAATGACAGATATTTTCCTGTCTGATTGTTGCAAACAACAGCAACTGCCACATTACAAGAATTAAAGATTGGATGATCAGGAACAAAGTCAGTATCTCTCCTCTTCCAGGCAAGGGATTATTATAAAAATTAACCTCCCTGCTTTTGACTATGGGCATGCCCATAGCTCTTCCTCTAAATTCTCCCTAGCCAGACTGGACCCTCATTCCACTCTGTTGCACTATCCTCAACTGCCCCCTCCCCATTCTCATCATCGCTCCCTGTACTACTCCCTCCCTGTTTACTCTCTTGATGGCCATCGTCCCTCTCACTGTGCTGCCTCATATCCAAGTTCTGATTTGGATCACAGCCTTTCAACCTTAGCTCGTTCCTGCTCTGTCCCCAACCATCCTCTTGCTTCCTCTGCTTAGCTGACCCTTGCTCTTTTTTCACACCTTGGCCAAAACTCTGCTGGTCATTTGTCTTCTCACATAGTCTTTCTTGTCTCTGGACCAACTTTCTTCCATTTATTTGCTCTGTGACTTCCCCTTACTCCCTGAAAGCACTACTTCAGGCCCACACTGACCAGGTCTGCTTCTGTCTTATCCCCTAGCTCTCCCCCTCTACAATTTTGCTGTGTTCACATTCTACTGTATTGTTACAACCATCTTAACATTGTAATTTCTAAGGTTTGCTTCTTGCTACCAAATTTCCAGGAACAATGTCTATACCTCTTCAGTGCTGTTGCATTGGACCTTCACTGTTCATGTTCACTGCATTATTTTTGCTGTTTTGCTCATAAGAATTTGATTTGTACATAGCTTCTGATTTTCAGTGTATCTTACTACACCTCCTACAGGACACCACTGGAAACTAGCTGTTTTCAGCTCATCAGGGCTTTTCTAGTAAAACTGTTTAATAAATAGATAAAATAAAATCCTACAATAGCAGAGATTGTGGATCAAGTCAATCTGTAGTAGCATCTTCCTTTAAACTTTCCCTCCCTTGCCCGGCTAATGTGAGAAAGTAGGACACTGAAGCTTAGCTCACCTCTGTAGTGCCTGGGGTAACAGCTGACAGTTCTATGTATGAATTCCATTCAGTGCATCTTTTGAATGCAATATTCTAACAGTTTTAAAGCAGCAGTTCATATTATGGTAAAACCTTTGCAACTTTTCAAATTGATCCATTTTAGATTGCCTCTTTGTTCCATGGTTTGAGTCTGGCTTGGCATCACATGTTTCTTAGATTTGGAATATTTCATGGTAAGCATTATTAAAGATGGCTACTCAAGGTTCCATCAACATTTTCAGCTGTATTTAAACAGCTATAGTGTACTATTAATTTTGTTATAATGAAGATGAACAGGAAAGTAATATACACTGCTCCTTGACTAGTGTTGCTTGGATAGTATACTATAAATTAGAATACCACCAGATACCCGATGTTTGGCCAGAATATGAATCCAGTCGGATAGTAGTGCTATCTGACTGCATATCTGACCACTCTGGATCCAGGTCAGATTCCCCCAGATCCAACATCAGATCACTGAATCCAACTCTGAATCTGACATCGGATTCCTGGATCTGACCTCAGATAATGAGAGATCTGACCTCCTATTTAGGCCACATCCCACGTCGGATCCCAGGTTGGATACTGCCACTATCTAACAGATCACAATCGGATCCACAAAGGCACTATATGAGTATCACTATCCTTGACCTTAAGAGACACAGGATATCAAGGCTAATTCCAGGCCACAAGAACTGCTACTTCATAAATCAGCCAGTGTGTGTGTGTGTGTGTGTGTGTGTGCCAATTGATCTATCAGCTCTGTTTGTCTGCCTATGCAGTATGACTATCTATTCCTACCTATATCTAGTACCTACCTGTTTCTAATACCCTCAACAACAGCTGCCTAACAGTGCAAGATGGAGCTCCCATTGTGCTTTCTCTTATACTAATGATCAGTCACTATTTCCCAAAAATCTATCCTTCAGTTTTTATTCATTGATGTTTTTTGAATGTGGCAAAAATAAAGCATCCAACAGTGGCTTGCTTACAACTGCAATGCTCAAGCTTACGGCACACCCCATTCCCACCACCACGTGTATGGGTGTAATTTGCAGGTCTGTATATCGTCTCTCTGTTTTACACGTGCCACATTCTAACAGAGTACTTTGATATAAGCACCACCATTCACATCATTAATGTCCTAGTCTGTAAAGCAACATCAAACACATATTAACTTCAAAACTGCAGAGAGTGGAGGTATTCTCTCTATTCCAGTTAAACTGGAAACATTCGTAGATGTGAAGGACACATCTCTCAAACTGAACAAAGGAGCTAGACAAGAACAAGGACATTCACTGAAAAAGCAGGCAGAGTGATATGAACTTGGAGTATGTTACAACAGTGCATTGATGGCTGTAATATTTACAATTTGGAAAGGGAGCCAGGAAGCTGGCACAGCAGGCTAATGTACCAGAGATAAAGTAGATGAGGATCACATCAGCAAGGGACCTAGCCCAAGAAAAGGTGAAGAGCAGTAGTGACAAAATTGTAAAAGATTTTATCATTTTGTTTGTTTGTAACTTGTTATCAGGAGAGGCACACAGTTCTATGACAGCTCTTTTCCAGGTGCATCTTGGGAGATAGTTACATAGACTTATAAAGTGGGTAAGGAAAATTGTGCATCCTGATTGGCTGGTACCTGCTGTATGTCTTTGATCTGTCTAATACACAGGTTAAAAAGGTGTTAGTAATCAGGACACAGCATACTAACAATTTCAATTCATTTTTCCAAAATTCCTGATTGCTGTAACAAACATACGTAACTCACAATTAACTGTGGTCATTCAGTATGTTCACAGACCTCAAGGTGTTAACTACAGCCAATCAGAGAGACTTCTTGCAGACTGGGGTGTCTGGGAGTTTTTAAGGGGTGCAGCTCACTCCTGATGACTGACAATTCATTGGGTATGGTTGTTTACTCAGTTTCTCAGACTTCGATTTTAAAGAGTAAAAAGACTTGCTTGAACAAGGAACCCACCCAAGCCTTGGGGTGTTGGTGGCAACCATCTACCATGAAGCCCTCTGTAGGGTGGACATTCCACAGCATGCAGATCCTGAGGGAAAGCTATTTCTTTACACGCAGTTAGGTTTGCAGTCTCTAAGGTAAAATGTGATTGTTCTGGGCATTGAAAATAAAAAATGTGTTAAGGCACCTCAGTGCCTCCCCCACTGCTAGATAATGGGGGATACCCTGTAGTGGGGTAGTGCTACCATTCAGCCCTGCATCCTTTGCCCCAAGGGACTGATGAAGTAGATGGTTGGGATGCAAGTCTTGTGGCAGTTGCAGTCCACCAGTGAGAAGTGCTCCTGTTTTACCCTTTCTTAATTGTGTGGTGAGTTTGTCAGTAAGAAGTGCTACTATTTTGCCCTTTCTAAATTGTGTGGTGGGTCACACATGTCCTCAATTAGCTGTGATCGAAGCATGAAACAGGTGGAGATTATGTACTGTAGGCTCCAGGGCCTCGTCATTGACTGTGTAATTCTTGGGAGGCAGACACATGTGAACCTAAATTTGGCTACTGTGGACCCTGTTTGGGTGTCAGCGGCAAAGTGGGTACCCAGAGTAGGGGAGGTTGGAAGGATGCAATCTGCGGGTTTCCTCTGGGCAGAATGCCCCTTAGTTGCATTTATATTTCATTGCTGGTGCTTTGACTCCTCAGCCTGATGTTTGAGTTGTTTCTACCTCATGATGGATCCTTTCAAATAATTTGTGTATGAATCCCACTGCTACAAGTATGGCCTAAGTGCCTCAGGGTTGTCAGCTGCCCCTAAAGAAATTACTATGCCTAACAGAGGGCCTGTGTTGAAGTTTCCGAAAGTGCAGTTCACACTATAGGAAGAAGTAACTGAAACCCTTCTGGCTGGAATTTATGATTTTCCCTTGTACTACTATGCTCCTGAGTTTTTACATTTATTAAAATGGATTCTGTTGGACTTGATCAGTTATTTGGACACTCAGTTATTAGTTGCAAAGTGTTTACCTGATAACCAGCTGATTCACAGCACTCAGTGGCATGGGAGGTCAAGTAAGTCAATTTATTATTTCATGGGCTCCCTCCCCATGGAATGAGTCAGGAAAGATGTCCCTAGGCTGAAAGAGGGTTACATGTGGCTGCTTGAGTCCATGATTTGATGTACTCTGGGGTGGAGAAGTTCAAGAGATTGCACTGATGTGCACAGAAAAAATCAAGATTTGGAACATTTTTGAGCTACATGGGTGAAAATTCAAAATGGACCCTGTATAGCCTAATGGAAGTGTGTAGTGTGGCACTGTAGCTTGAGGTGGACAGTGAGCATGCCTCAAAGCAATTGTGCCTCGGTTCAAATATGCATACAGGTGACCTCATTGTTGAAAACAGTGGTGTAGTGTCCAGGAATCAGAAGCACTCCCATGTGTGAGTTACACAACATATCACTGTTTAGTTATCAGTAAAAATAATGTATTCAGGTACCTTGTATTCAGCTGGCTACCTAGTCCTGTCTGTGTTGAAACATGTGCTGCTGTAATAACTATTTAAATTTGGAGGCCACCAACCCCAATCCAAGAGCCACTATTGGCTCTAAGAACAGAGGGGAATGTGGCTTTGAGGAAAGTGGTGCCCAATGCATGTGATCTGGTAGTCATTAAGGGGTGGAACTGTGAAGAGAAAAGAGCCCAGAAGTGTTTGATGAGCACCCATTACAGCAACCAGCTTGGCTTTAAAGTAAAACCCCCTGTAAAAAGAAAAAAAACCTTTGTTCCCCCTGGTGCACCTATCATCTGATCACTGCACAAGGTGAATCCTGGCACACCATGAGGTGAAGACTGGTCAGTGGATTGTGACCATATCATGAGTACCCGTGAACAATTTAGACATTAGACTTTCTGAAACTAAGTCATCACAAGCAGTGAAACAGAAAGAGTAAAGAGAGCTGAGTGAAACTGAAGTGAGAAACTGAAGTGCAAGTATCTATGTGATTTAAAGTTTTTGGTGAAAATTCAGCGTGTGGCAGGACTTGGAGGTAAAGGCTAGCAAAAGCTGAGAATTCTGCTGCACAGAACTTTCACACGAAACCCACCCTCTAGCTGTGTCTAGAGGACCTGATGGTATATCTACTGGAAGGGGGCACAAGCCAGGAATACATCAGAGATCCCAGACAATAAAACAAAAAGCCTGACCTGCCTTGACACTTAAATACATACTGTCAAGGTGAGATGGATCTTCACCGCATAGCAAGATGGAGGAATAGCTGGATACAATGGGCAGATAAGGCACTGGAGCTACATCTGGGGGGCAAACTGGTTAACAAACAGACAGCACAGACAGGCAGGAGCACCAGATTTTGAAAGAATAAAAAATTAAATGAATTTAATTAATAGAACAAAAAATTCAGCTCCATGGGGCTGGAAGCACAATGAAGGACAGGCACAAGGATGTACAGCAGCAATTTATTGCAGCAAAAAGCTGTGGCACACAACATAGGCCTAGACAGGCCAGACGAAATGGATTCCACTTAGAAAACTGAGCTCAGAGGCTAGGATAGCAGGGCAGCAAAACAAACCAAGGCCTAACACTGCACCAGGGCTCTCCAGACACACGCCTCTGGTCAACTCTGGCCTAGTAAACACTGCTTTGCACCCTGCTTGCATTTAGCCACACCAAACAGGGAGATCTCTTACTGCTGGCTCTCTCATGAATCTATACATCCTGCAGCATACAGGCATAATGCAGGATCCTACCCAGGTCCCACCCCAGACCAAACTCACCACCAGGCAAGGCAGGCCTGGCTTCTCTCACTCCTGGCTGGCTGCCAAACTGAAGGCAGCATGCCACACAGGTACAACCCACCTTATGCTGCAACCACTGGATAGGCCATGCCGCATTTCTTCCACCACTGTCGCATCCCTACTGCCTCACATAATCCACATATAGGACAGGCCCTGACCCGCCTTGGTGCCAAGGAGCACAAGGTGGATCATAGACAATTTCTCTAGGCCACGGCTCCTACTCCCATGGGGCTCCCATCCCACTGAACACCTCCCAACAGACCTGAGTGCTGAACCAGTGCCGCTGAGCTAGCCTACAAGCTCCCGGGCCACAGTTCGAACCCCAGCCCACACATGTTCTGCAGTCCAGCTAGCCTCCTCTCCCTCTAAACTCCTCCCAATGTATACCCACCCAGGGCCTAACTTAAACAGAGGCACATACACAGGGCAAGCAAGATAACTTTTAGTAAGGCCCCAAATTGGGGGGGGGTGGAGGGTGGCAAACATGCAAAATTTCACAAACCTTTCTGAGCTTCCACCATTAACAAGATTGGAATCTTCCAAATGTGTTTGGTGGATTTTCACCCTGTTCTGTGGAATATTTTGGCTGAACTGTGGAATAGTGCCATACTGTGGAACAATAGTTCTGAGGAATTTTATTTTGCAGTTTAATGGATTATTCCATAATACAAGTAATAATTTTGCAGTTCAGTGATCAGTACTGTTGGCTTTTTTCCCCACAGTTTATTACATTAATCCACAATTCATACATTCATTTCACAGTTCAGTGACTCGCTGAACTGCAGAATAAAAGTATAAATTGGGAATATTGTATTAAACTGCGGGAAAAAAAAATCTGCAGAACTGACCACTGACAGTGATCGTTCTGCAGAATTTTTTCCCGTAGTTTAATACAATAATCTGCCATTCATAATTTATTTCTGCCGTTCTAAGTGGGAATTTCCACGAAAATTGCTAATTTGATTTCCGAACTTTCATGGAAGCAAAAATCTGATTTTCGTGGAAATTGTGCTGGCAGAAGTATTTTTTTTTTTCACATCTCTTCTTGGGGTAATATCTAGAGTATGCTATGACAGTATGAAACTGCAGTCTGTAATCAGGAGACTGAAAAAGCAATAAGGGCTACATTGCTAGCTTCAGCCTCCATATCATCTTCCACAAATCAGACCATTGTGCCCACCTGTCTCCTAACAGGTAAGGACTCCATAACTTCTTCTATGGGTTCACTTACTTCATAGCAATTTCAAGAACAGCTGTAGGAAGCAGTTCTTAAAAAGCAGCAGTAGATTGACCTTACTGCATGCCTCCACCAAGATCGGTCATCTCACCAGCCAACAACAAGGCCAGGATTTAAGCCCCCACAAGATGAGTAGGGGTGTTTTTGTTGATACCAAATATATACAAGTACAGACAAATAATCAAACCATAGAAATCATAGGGTCACAGAATGAGTATAGGGAAGTTTTCCTGGTGTCATAGCTAACACTCCCTCATCATTAAAACAGGCCCATATAACCATCCCCCAGGGACACACCTAAAAACAATCTATCAAAGCTTAGTGTGCCTTTTGCAGGAAAAAATTACAAAAAAAACCCGGGGGAAAAATGAATATTGACATTTTATAAGCAATTACATATCATTAATATCAACATGTGCCCTTATGCTTTATGTATTTTCTTGCTGCGTCAACAAACCAGTCAGCTGTCCCCCTGTGACCCACCTTTTTCTGTAGCCCATAGGTTATAGTCACTAGTTCTAAACAGTCAGTTGCCCCATCATAATTTGAGCAGCACTTTATGTTCACCCCCAAAATATTGTCTGCTTTATTTAAACAAGCATTTGTCAATGCCAAATGTTGTCTTGCTGGTGTTGGCATTGGTAGTGCAGGAGTTAGAGAGATGCATAATAGGAATGGCAATGAAGTATGCAATTGACATTAACCCCACCCTGCAGAGACCGACAAGCACTGGGGTGTGCTTTTGGGTCATCGGCCATAACACTAACGCCATTTCAACTCACCCTACCCTGCAGACTCTGACAAGTGTTGTGTTGTGCCTTGGGGTGTTCAGGCTTTACACTCACCCCATTTCATAAGGAAATACACTAAAATGGGTGCAGTATAGGTGAATGGGGTGAACTTTGTGGCCGAAGAGTCCAATGCACACCTCAATGCCTGACATTGGCTGCAGGGTGGGGCTGGGGATGGAATGACGTGAGCATTATTGATGACAATCCCAAGACACACCTTGATGACTGTCAGTCCCAACAGGGTAGGACATTATGGTCGGAAACCCTAATGCCCATGTGTTTCTTGGTATTTTCAGTCCAAGTTTTCAACATTTATTTTTTATTTTTTTATTTTAGTTTTTGTTGACCAGGTAAGTGCACTAGACAAATTCTGCCTATTTTCAGGCATGACCTGGGGGAGGGGGATACTGATGAATGCCAACTGACCTTGAACCAGATTAAGCTGTTGGTGGTATTTTTAGTGAATGAGGAAAATTTGGCCAGGACACTGGGGAAATTCCCCTAGTCTTTTCGATAAGTGCCATGGGATCTTTAACATCCACCTGAACTACCACCAATCCAGGCACATGGGACCTCGGTTTAACATCTCATCCAAAAGACAGCACCTCAGAAGTGCAGCACCCCTCTAATGCTGCACTACAGTGTCAGTACTGGGATATTAACCCAAGTGCCAGATGTGGGAACTGAAACCACAGCCCTCTAATCGCCTGGTCTCAGAGGCGAGTGTGCTACCTACTGAACCACTGACATGGCAAACATGGGCTTTTTGTAACCCCACGACATGAACAGTGACACTATCAGTTTGTTAGCTGAAAGGTGATTTTGCACAATGTCTGTGCCATTTGGAACCACAGGTGCAAAAACACGTTTCAAACAGGAGGTGAAAAATGACAGCTGTACTGTTCATGTGGAGGTGTAAAAAAATGGTAATCTTTGTGACACTTGGACAGCTGGTTCTGATTGCTCTATGAATTTGTAATATAGAATGTGGTATGTGACCTGTCTCACAGGAGACATCCTGTGCCCCTTGGATGACCCCCCCCCCAACCAGGTCTCATTAAAATAACAGGATATATGTTAACCTGAAAGCCAGGAGATAATTAAAGACTAGAGAGACATAATTAAGGGTCTCCTGTTTATCTGACTTAATTGTAGCTGACCAGCTGCAAGGAGGGATCATACACTTTTATGATGTTTCAGAGAAGTTGCAATTTATGACCTGCTGCCTTTGAAGTGTGGAATTAGGAACTGCTCAAAGATCAAAGAGGAGCAGGAAACCACTCAAGATCAAATAAATCATTTGGAAAACAAGTTTTTGCTGATGTCACCTTATTTAATATACTTCCTGAGTGATGGGACATCCTGTGTGTATTAATTTTTATATTTTACAGGGAGGAGCCAGGTGACATCATGGAAGGGGCAGGTTTAGGGACAGTTTAAACTGTATTCTGTATTTTTCATCTGAGACACATTCCTGTTTGGACTCTTGAAACAACAGCTAACTAAAGCACTGTAAGAAGGTATACATTAGATAGACAAGTCTAAGAGTATTGTGGTAGGAATTTATGTTTGTATTTTGACCTTGTTCTTTTAAGTGATTGTATGTTTTGTGATATATTGTTCTGTGGTTACATTTTACATATTTTATTCATTTTAAGTAAAACATCTTATTTTAAAGAGACTGCCTGTGTCTTCAAAATTTCTTTGCCCGTTAGGTACAGATGGTTAAAGTTGACATTCTTATCAGCTTAATGGCATACCAAACTGGGAAAAGGTAAGAATTTATCTAAGGTCTTTCATAGAGTTTTTAAGGGTTCATTTTGTATACCTGGTTAGGTGCCTGTAGGCAAAAGATATCTGGCATTCCCCAAAAGGCAGACTTATGTGATCCTGTACATTGGGGTATGCTAGCATGAGGTTCACAGTTTGAATCCCTCCAGAACTTGAGACCAAAGGTGATTTGGACCCACAAAACAGACAGGAGGTTTACTCTGTTCTGTTACCCTGTTCACAATACTGCTTTCGGAGGTTGGCACTGTGGCAACAGAGGGCCTGACCTGCTGAGTGGTGTTGTGACAATGTTGACAATCTGGAGTGAAAATATAACAAAATTGGTGAAGTCACAAGTGTGCATAGAAACTGCACAACACACACCCATAATGCAATTATTTTGGGGATTTTTTACACCAGCTTTCCAACATAGGCATTTTGGAACCTCTACTCATGAGCAGTGGAGGGCAACAAAGATGATATGTGGAATGGAGGGGAGAGACTATGAGATCAGGCTGGAATACCTGAATATGTACACCCTGGACAATAGAAGGGACAGGGGGGACATGATAGAGACATTCAAGTGTCTGAGGGGAATCAATAAGAATGAGGCAGATGGGGTATTTAAGCTAAAGAGTGAGAGGGACACCGGGAGGCATGGGCTAAAAAATGGGGGAAGGAGGAGGGAAATGAGGAGACACTATTTCACAGAGATGGTGGTAGCAAAATGGAACACACTACCAGTGTGGGTAGTATCATGCAAATCTGCGAACAGCTTCAAAAGGGCATGGGACGGGGAACAGGGAAGAGTGAGGATGTGGGAGGTGGGGGAGGCAGTGGGATGACAAAGGGGAGGGGGGATGGGGCAGCTGCAAACTAGGGGTGCTAGCTGCACACTTGAGCAGACTTAGATAAACTGGGTGGTCTGTTTCCTGCTGGCACATTCATATGTTTGCGTGTTTGTATTTTCTTAATCTGTCCCGTACGTTGATTTCGCACGGTGACCAAGCCCACTGTGTGCCAAAGGTGCAAAAATATGTTTGAGGCAGGATGTGAAAAAATGTCAGCTATACTGTTCATCAAGCAGTGTGCAAAAATGACAATGTTAAAAATCTGGAGTGAAAATATTAAAAATTCTTGACATTACATGTGTGCGTGGAAACTGCACAATGCACTCTCATGACACAGTTATTTTTGGGAAATTTTTTCACCAAATTTGCAACATAGGCTTTTTGGGAGCCCATCTCATGAACAGTGACACTGTCATTTCATTAATCAGTCCCAAAAGGTGATTCTGCACAGTGATTATGAAATCACCTGTCAGGACTGAATAACAACATGACAGTAACTGAATTCATGAGGTGGGGTCTCGAGAACCCCATGCTGGAATTTTGGAGCCAAAAGTCACAAAAATGGCCGAGATATCCACCTAAGTTGAAAATCCCCCCAATTATGCCACTATACAGCTTACCATCATTTCTTCAGTTCATGGTCAGCTTTAAAGAGTGCAAATGTGTTCCCGCTCCACCGGAGATCATCATACCAGGTTCCAGAGGTAAGTATGGGGTGAGGGGGGTGTGGGAAGGTGGGTGCGCAGAGGGTGAGTGGGAGTTGGGGGAGGGGGCACCAGAGACAACGCGGGACCATTTTCTTATTTACAAGATAATAAAAACAAAAATAAACTTTGCAGGAAGGTTTTCTTCTTTACAGGGAGATTTGGGGTGGGTTCCCAGTGTGCCACCTGGATGTTTTGAGAAGGGGTCTGGAACTGACTGGGATTGGGCACCCTGTCGGCAAAAAAGGAAAAAAGAGTCTTTTTTTGGGGGGGGCATGATGCCAAGGGGCACTGTGCACCCCCTCGGCACACAAATGAAATAAATAGAGGTCATTATGCTGAAGGAGATTGGGCTGCCCTGTCAGCAAAAGAGCTGGGGAGGGAGCATACCGACAGGGGGATTGGGCACCCTTGATGTCGCCTTTCATGGGGATTGTGAGAGACGGATGCAACAGCCGCTGCCACGTTTATTGAAATGTTTTGCCTGGGAAAGCATACCCTGCAATGAGGGGTCGCACCCTCATTGCAGTGGCAAAATTGTTTCAAGTTGGTGGCATGCTTTTCAACTGCTGTCATAGACAGCATGTTGTTTCATTCATGCCACAAAGCCCAGCCCGAAAAAAGTAGTGGCACGATTGGCCACAACATGGCTGCACCTCCAAAACTTGCTATTCCAAGCTACACAACATGTTGCTTGCACGTGTGCAAAACAACATAAAAAAATGTCAGTTGCTTGGTGCAGCTAGTGCTGGAAAGTTGTCTAGAGCTACACTTTAAAGGCGAACAGTTAACACCAAGAGCCACACACTCAAGTGTGGGGCTGATCCCAATGCAAACTTTGTATACAATAACATTTTGGTTTACTTAAAGTAGATTGTAGCAGACTAATTTTGTTCATGTCTAGGCTGACAGCTTCTGTTACTACAAATCCCAGAATCCCCTGCAGCTGACATCAGAGCAGTAGGCAGCAGTGGGAGATTCAATCACCTGCAGTGCATATTAGAGTTTGTATAAGCTCTGATCTTTGGTTTGCTTTTCCTGCTGACCTCTCTGGGCTTAGTACAGTCACAGAGTACTGTACCTAGTCCCAGGACAAAAGCAGAACCAGAAAGCATCTGATTGGAGATTATAAAAGCTGTAACATGCACATTAGGTTACTGAATCTCCCACTCTTGCCTACTGTTCTGATGTCAGCTGCAGGGGATTCTGGGATTTGTAGTAATAGAAGATGTCAGACTAGTAGTGAACAAAATTAGTCTGATATAATCTACTATAATAACTGGTTGTTTTTTTCCCCATCGGGAAACCGGGTTGTAATTTTATCGTTATATCCAGGTGGTTATAATGACAAACACATGCCCAGTTCCCCTATCTTGGCGCATGCGCTAGCTGCATTCTTCCTCAGCTCTGCACGTCCTCTGCCATCCCTGTCCTCAACTCTCTGCAGTTCACTGACAATAGGAGTCGGCGGTAAGCTCTTTTTTCAAAAAAATATATGACTGAGCACTTAAAATGTTTCCATTCTTTTGGTTGGAAATAAAAAAAACTAAACAGTGGTTTAGGTCAGGAGCCGAGTCTCTGTGGACCAGATTGAAACCCAAGAGGCCCATGGCTTGGCTCCATAGAGATGCACATTTATTTTGTATACTTGATGTGGCAAAAAAAACAGTCCCCAGCAATTATACAAAATGAAGGATTAGTAGGTGCACTGCCTACTATTCTGATGTCAGCTGGGATTTGTAGTAATAGAAGATGTCAGCCTAGAAGGGGACAAAATGAGTCTGATATAATCTACATTATTACAGTAAACAGTAAGTGAAACAAAATATTTTTGCACACAGCGTACACATTGGGGCCAGCCCTACATTTGAGTATGGGGCCCTTTGTACTGACTGTTCCCCATTAACTTGTTTCTTTTTTTTTTCTTGTTCATTTTAGCTTAACATTTTTCTGGTCCAGCCATTGCCAGACCCTTGCCTGGTAAACTTTTGTAAGTTTTAAGAAGAGAATTGGGAAACTGCACAGAAAGTCTCTTTCGAGCCTGGCCATGACCCCTCTATGCTACTTGTGCTGCCTTGTGATTAGATAGCTGCTATGAAAGGCAGCAGATAGATGAGACTCATATAACTAAAAGGATATGCTGTATTTTCATGAGACAGTATAGCTTATTGGCTAAAGCATAGAGCTGTGAGACTTGAGACACAGCAGGCCTAGGTATGAATCCCAGAGTTGCCTCATGCTTACAGCATGATTCAGAGAAAGTCACTTACCATACCTGAGCAGCTTATCTGCTAGTGAGTTTTGACTCAGTTTACCTTTCCTGTTTAAAAACTCTAAATCCATAGTTAGAAGAGATCACCTAGCAAATATTTTTGCATGGTGAAAGAAAAACAAAGGGAAAAAACTCAAAACACTTTGTCTTTGGCCAACCCAGTGGTGTGTGGTGCAGGGGGTGGGAAGAATGGTGGACAGGGGCTGGGCATTGTACTGTGAGCTGGGAGACATGGGTTCACATGCTAACCATGGAATCTTGGTCCGGAGACAAATACATCATGATATGGGTACCACCTTGTAAGAAACTCAAATTAGAACATTTCATACTGCAACATAGTTTATCAAGTAAGGAACAATCCATGGTCAGGTGTGCAGCAATACTGTAATAACCAAATGGCGTGGGTGGGTTGTGAGGTCCAAGGCATAGCCAAGGGCCTTCAACCACCCAGGAAGTGAGGTTATTACAGTACTGACACACACTTGAAGTGGATATTATACTTGCAATGTCCTTGAAAGGGCCAAAAGTGTTATAAATGACAATATGTAACCTCTACCAATTCAGTATACTTCTTTTCTATAACTAATCAAACTAATATTGTGTGTTTTAGTTTTTTTTTTATTAGTTTTTCATGTTGTTTCCTAACATTTTGGGGTATTTTATATAAGTTATTGAAGGTTTCTGCTCTGCAGCTTTTAGAGGAAAATATGAAACTATTTTTTTCTAGTTAAAGACCAGGACATTATGAATTTGTCCTGATTTTGGCTGGACCCCCACACCCACCCCAGGCCAGGGTTGCACTGACAAAATTGGTACAAGTGGTAACCTTATATCATGGGGGTCAGATGCTCAACTCTTAATGGAATTGTGCAGAATGTTGTCAGCTGTGAAGATAGTGGCGTGTCTACCTGCTCTCCTGGCCTTAGGAAAGGGTGCAACCACAATGGCCCCAAGTGTCAAGGATGTAGACAAACCAGAAAAATTAGGAGAAACATAAAATTCAAACAAAAAAACTTTATCAGAGAATCAGCAGGGCATTCAACTTTTGTTAGGTTTAGGGAATATTTTGATTTAATTAAAAGTAGAAAACACAGTGCTGCCTCTAACATGACTTGACTGGCTCCTTTAATTATGTTTTGCACATTTACAGTTTGTTAGCAGGATCAAATCCCTTGAGTGAAGCATCTAGATTACAAGAGGTCCCGGGAGACAGCAGTTTAAAATTACAATAAATTATATACATATTAATGTAATACATTATTCATAAGAATACTTTCACTAGAGCAGTCTATAGAGTGTAACATGTAAATACACAGTGTGAATAATAAAAGATAAGGAGCAGACCACAAATTAAATTATAGAGTAGCGGAAAACTGTAATGACTCTGGAGACAGTAGCGTAGTAACAGTAATTTAAGGTTGGAAGGGTCTTGGGGTCTACAATATCCACCTTACTGCTTCATAAGCAGGGATGAAAAAAGTCCAGTATGCTATGGCAATGCATACCAGTTGTTACAGATTTCCTATCCAATCTATTACCCAGTAAGGATGAACTGATGCTGGCTTGGAGTCCAGTGTAACAACCATAAAACAGCAATTGTAACATTGGTGAAAGGGTTCTGAAGGGACTCAGTTTCCCTTCCACATATAATCACTTTGATGTCATAACGTAGTCTATTTTGTTCCGGGGTGATGTATGAGCTTATGCAAGCCACAAGATCCACAGCAGCCAATCTTTGGTTACTAATGATCATGATCTCCTCATGCTAGGCATACCCCAGTGTCATTTCCAGTTCTCTTTTGGCTGTGGAGGTCGTGGCTACTGAGAGCTCTGAAACTCTTAGAATTACAATAATATAATACATTATTTGATCACAGTACTATTTATTGTCTCTCAGACAATAGTCATCAAAAACCTCATCCTGTAAAGAAGTGTGTCTACTAAATTACTCCTCCTTCTCTTGAAATATTATAAAAGAAAAGTATATACTGTATATTATGAACATTTTAGAAATTAAATTAAATGATAATGGTTAAAGGATATGACTTATAAAATATCTAAAATATCATAATACCCTTCTGTAAAAAATGAATGAATGGATGTGGTTTGTTTTTATTGGGGACACTGCTGATAGCCATGGTGGCACATGTTTATTCCAACTGGATACATGGAGCATACAAAACAGAAACTGTTGCATACAGTTATGCAGTGTCAAAGCAAGAATGTTCAAACACAGAGCCATCTGGTCATACTGCTCCCTCTCCTCATCTCTCTTATTGTGGTGTTAATACCAGTCATGGCATTGAAATCAAATAGCAAGATGTTTTATATCACTTACACTAATTCATCCGACCCCACCACGAATGGGAAGGGGTTGAGTGGCCACACAATTCTCAGTGCCTCACATCAGTTTATTTTAACTGTACAGTTCCAACCGTCTCCTCCTCAACGTCCTCCTGCCTATCCATCAAACATAGTCCCCAAGGGAAGCTGCAAGCTCAACACCAACAATGACTGCCTCCATCCTGAAAGGACTGGTCAGCTATTCCAACCAGTTCTTTGTCTAGTGTGCATGGGCTTGGGGGTGAGCTGGTAGCTGAGATGTGTGGGAAGGGGGCAGGGCTTCCTGAGTTTAAAAGGCTGTGCCACCCACTAGCAGTGAATCCTACCTATCCATCAAGGACAGTCCCTGAGGTGAGCAGCAGGCTCAACAACAACAACTGCTGCCTCCCACCTGAAGGGACTGTTCAGCTATTCCAACCCGCTCTGTGTCCAGCATGCAGGGGGGGCTCGGGGCAAGCCAGCAGCTGGGCTGAGTGAAAATGGACTGGAACTTTCTGACTTTAAAAGTTTATGCTGCCTACAAGCAGTGAATTCTGCCTATCCATCAAGGACAGTCCCTGAAGCAAGCAGCAAGCACATCACCAAAAACAGCTGCCTCTCACCTGAAAGGACTGCTCAGCTATTCCAACCAGTTTTGTATTCAGTGTGCAGGGGACTCAAGAACAAGATACCAGCTGGGATGAATGAGAAGGGGGTGAGGTGTCCTGATTTTAAAAGCCACTGCCGCCTGTTGGTGTTTTTGCTTGGCATAAACACGAGTACCACTCAGAACCAAAATTGAATCAAAGACTTGTAAATGTGTCTCCATTTGTTGGTAACTAATATTCTTCTATATTATACTATTGGAACTGTGATTCTCTGTTATTAAGTATGTGGTAGTTATTAACAGTTTTATTAAGCTTCACCCTCTTACTTGAGGTGCCAGTCCATCACGTGACAGCAGCAGACTAGCCTGGAAGAGGATAGGGTGTTTTACCTTTGGAGGTCCCCTGTTTAATACATACATGAGCATTTTAACTTGTTTAAACCAACACTACTTTTTAAGAGGAATAAGCTGACCTACAGGGTATGTACATGGTTGAATTTGCAAAGTAAGAGTTGTGAGTAGCGTGGAACATTAACTGGGTAAAGGGTCTCCTAGGTGACTTAACACTGTGTTCTAGTGAATGTATAGCCCATATTTAAATTTCAGTTATAGCAACAATGGGACCCCTGTTTACATTGCTGTTAACTTCCCTCATTTTAGAATCTTTAAGGTGAGGGAGTGGGGGGAAGGCAGAGGTGAGGGATTACTGGATAAAGGACACTGAATTATTTAGGCCTAGTAGAGGCATGAGGTCACATTTATATGTAAAGGTGCAAAATATATCCCTAGTGAGACATCCATTGTTAAGGGGTAATAGTCCACCTCTAGGGTTGTTATTGGCCATGGCCCAAAATTGTGTTGTGGCTAATTGATTGGAGGAAACTGGGGAAGAAGTGGTACAAAAGAGCAGTCCTTCACTTTATACAGTAAGCTTGTTTGGTATTAATCTCATGTTTAGGCCCTCCATCACCCTAAACTTACTACAATATGGAGACATCAAACCAAATCCCAGCCCACTCATTTGTAACTTTAAAAATAGGAATGGCATTTTGCTTGTCCACTATAATATAAGAGGTATTCTCCAAAAGATTGATATGATTAGGGAATTTGTACCAGACTGTGAACAATACTTTATGATTTTCACTGCAACATGGTTGAATGACAGGTATGAGGATGCTGTCTTGGCCATACAGTGGTATAATTTGATTAGGGTGGACTGAAGAAAAAAAAGGGGGGGATAATATATAACTAAGACAGGTTCCTACAGAAACAGTTACTACTAAGTGCTGATTCAAACTGTTGTAAATACCTTGCATTAAAAATAAACTTTAGTTCAGGAAAACATTTTTAGTATTTGGAGGCTATAGGCCACCGAGGCCCTCAATGCTAAATATGTTGGCATTAGTAGACACACTACTTCCCTTTACTACTACTCATGAGTTACTGCCGATCAGAGACTGGTTAGATTTAGATAGATCTAAACATATTAGATCAAACACGCTAAAATAGGGTTGGAACAACTAATTTCAGATCCCAGCCACACAACTGTTAAAAACACTGAGGACTCATCACTAATTGATTTGATGCTAACTATTCCACCTCATAACTATAAGGAGTTGGGTGTGATGGCTGACCTATTCAGTGACCATGATGTTGTATACTGTATCAGAGGTAGGAATAGACTGACTGGCCTGACAAAGTTTGTTAAATTTTGACCATGTAAATAATTAAATTATCTGGCTTTTGTGTCAGATCTGGAAAAATTTAACTAAAAAAAGATTACAATTTAATCCCAGATATAAATGAGAGTTGGTCATGCTTTGTTTCAGAACTGGTGGCAGTTTATAACAAACATCTACCCTTAAATACAAGGAAGATCAAAAATAAATGGGCCGACCTGGTACTCATCCAATAATCTGAAATTAAAAAGGGATGAAAACAAAGGTTGGGAGGCTGCCCATATGTCGAAAGCATTGAAAGACTGGCAGCTTTATTGGAAACTTAGGAACATCTATGTGCTGTAGTTGGGGTGAGAAATGCAAAAAAGACTTCTACAGGGATAAAACAATGAAAGCTACAGGAGACCCAAAGAAATTTTGGTCAGTTGTAACTTGTAAGGGAGTTAAATGGCCAAACTAAATCCAATGCCAACATTCAAATTCATGCAGACAAAGACTCTGATAAACAGATTCCCCTTGCATAGAAACATAGAAACATAGACTTTGATGGCAGATAAGGACCGCTTGGCCCACCTAGTCTGCCCATTTCCCTACCTACAGGATAGGCCACAGATCGCAGACAGATTTTGCAGCTTTATTGTTGAATCGGGGAACTACTTTGGCTAGTCAGTTCAGAATCTGCAAAACCCATGGGACTGTGGGGATACTGGAGGTAACACCCCCTTTTCATTTGGTATGAAAAAATTGTATGAGGTTCTGGAGCTTTTGTTGGATTTAAAAACAAACAAAAGCTGTGGTCAGGATGGACTAATCCATTCTATACTGAAAATTGTAGCTTTTCATATAGCTGAACCTCCTGTGCTGAAATATTCAGCTTTTCATATAGCTGAACCTCTTACTTATTTATTTAATTCATTCCTATCCTCTGGTCTCCTTCTCCAAGCTTTGAGGCTGGCTAGGGTGTCCCAATCTTTAAGGAGGCAGCCCCAGCCAGCTGACAAATTATCACTCTGTCTCGCTGCTATCCTTAGTCTCTCAATTACTGGAACAATTGCTGGCTAAATATGCAACAGCTCATCTTCAGAAGTGCTGTTTATTTGTTAGTTTTCAGCCTGGGTTTTGTACATATCATGGTACAGAGGTCTCTATACTGAGGGTCTTGGATGACATCAACAAGTTATGAACTCCAGGCAACTTACCAGGGCCATCTTTGTTGACCTCTCCAAGGCCTTCGGCATGGTTGACCATTAAATTTTACTGTACAGGCTAACTGAGCCAGAGCTAAACAAGGAGGAATTAAATTGGTTGTGAGCATATCTGTACCAAACAAGTCAGACAGCTGTGGTAAATGGAAGTGAATCTTCTTCATTAACAATCTCAAGAGGGGTCCCCAGAGTTTGGTCTTTGGGCCACTCCTATTTTTGACCAATTTAAGAGGTCTGGAAGTTAGTGTGGGTGATGCATCTTATCATCTACATGTTAATGACACAGTAGTCTGTACTTCCAGCCCTTCAGCACTGGAGGTACAAGATCAGTGTTACAGACATTTTGATGTGTAACAGGCCTTCTTTAACACCTCTAAATTGAAGCTGAATTCAACTAAAAGCAAGCTTATGCAATCTGGTGCAGCATCAAAACCTAAATTTGCACAAATGTATCTGTAAGGGATGTAAATGGTGCCTCGTTGGAATGTGTAGACACATATACATACTTACTGTAGGTTTTTGGTTAGATCCTGCAGGGACAAGCATAGCTGTGACCCATTTACTGTCTTTTCTCCTACCACCTCAGCTGGTAGGCTCAATTACCCTCTCCATGAAGTAAAACTTCCTAACATCCCTTCCGAGCCACCCTCCCACCAGTTTTTATTCATGCCTTCTTGTTACTGGCTACTGATACTACTGAATAGCTCCTCACTGTTTATCTTGTTTAATTTCTTTAAATTTGTTTTGTGTGTTTCTTGATGCATTCTTCTTTCCTTTTCTTTCTTTTTGAGAGGGATATTATATAATCTATACAATCTCTCAGGCCTGGAGAATACAATAATTGACATAATGGAGGTTAAGTGGTGACTACCAGAGGGAGAAGGATAAGTAACAAAAATGTATGTGATATATGGATGGTCATTTTTCTTAGAGAGAATCAGTGACATCCTAAAACAACAATCCCATCTTTCTGACATTAGAAAGTCATAATACGATCTCTCTGACATCAGAAGAAAATTCCATTGAACAATGCTCATTTACAAAGAAGTCCTTGAAAGGACAAACAAATGATACCTAAATAAACTGAATACAGATTTAGAACAAAGATGGCACACTGTATCTACCTGCAGGTCCATTTTCCTAAAAATATTAAGGCAATTACAAAGCAATTCAACAGTGATGGAATAGCTATTAATTGGCAATTTTGCAAAACGATTGCAAAGCACTTACAGACAAACCAAATTCAGCAGAACCAGTGATCAGATCCAGATCAGAAATAACTATTTTGTGAAATTACATGACACACGGTGAATGCAAAGCAGATCAATTTTTTATGAGAGAAGTAAAACTGCTTGCGGAGGCCATGACCCTAAAATAATTAACTAAATCCTAATAGCAGCTACAACTATCTGTACAATGGTTTTCAATCACTGACTGAAAGACATTGAAACTAACCTGGTGTCCTAGTTTATGGGTGCTCTGCAACTAATTCCAGAGTGTAGGGGTGAATAACTGAAAGCAGATTTTCTGTAAGAGATATGGTATCTAGGTGGTTCTACATACAGTAAATTACAAAGTTACTCCTCAGGACATATGAACATGTACAACAGCACTTTGTTTGAAAGAATGCTGTGATATATTATTGTAAATTATACAGCAGGGCTTTGTAGATCCTCAGATAGAGTTTTGTTAACCTCCTTGTACTAAGTGAGGACCAGCCTAGGGCAGAATTATGCATTCTAGGACTCCAGACAGTTGTTAAGCAGAGTCCTAAAATATATAAAATGTCTAACTTATCAAGATACAGAGAGGAACGCCCGCTGTATATTAAGTCTCCATAGACCAGCAGTGGCAAGAAAGTCATTTGCACCAGCCTTTTTCAGGAATCAGCTGCAAAGCCCCTCTTGTTCTAAAAATAAAATCCTGGGCGGGGGACAATAGTCATGTAATTGATGCACCTCCTAATTTTATCAGCAGGAACTGCCCTGATATGTCTAGACCACAATCTTTCTTATTTCAGCTGTTTTCAAAAGTTGAACTTATCTGCAAAACATCAAGCTCTTTTATGGTATTTTACATCCAATAGTTAATAAAAAGGGCTAGGCATAGATGGAAAAAAAAAATAAACCAGGTTACACTTGTTGAACAACTGTGTCATGTACAGTTGTATCTGAACTTAGCAAACTAAGCATAAGTCAGAATTATGAAAATTAGACTGAGCTTTGACAACTAGACATGGGGCAACAATTTGCTCTCACATCCAAATTTGTGCACAATAGAAATAGCATCTAGACATACAGTAGGCTTTGAAAATCCCCTACCCGCACCTTGTACCCAGTTTCAATTTTTTTTTTTTTTTGTAAATCAAATAACTGCATTAGGCAAAGGACAACCTAATGAACCTATAATCAATCAACAGCCCCATGTACATTTGTAACATGGCAGAAAACTAGACAGTGAAATAACTGAAACTGACTGGATGAACAGCAACATGTGACCGGCAAGCAACCATGGATTAATTCTCCGTATTAATCCATGGTTGCTATCAGTACAGGACCACACTCAAGAAAGAATTAGATCACACTTGGGATCGGGAACATAGTCAGGGGTGTGCTGAAGAAGTGCTCAGTTGTCTTTCTGTAAAGTTTGTTCTCCCACCACCCAGGGACCTCGGGGATTGTAGTGGTCAATGTGCGTGCTTGTCCTGTGATTCCCCAATAGGGAATGGGAAATAGAGAGAGACACCAGACGTTAATGCAGTGT
Organism: Neoceratodus forsteri; assembly: GCA_016271365.2. Lineage (NCBI taxonomy): Eukaryota > Metazoa > Chordata > Ceratodontiformes > Ceratodontidae > Neoceratodus > Neoceratodus forsteri. The sequence goes on along the minus strand of CM057454.1, from coordinate 658,303,531 downwards.
AGAGGACTCACCTACATAATGTTATCGCTGTGTCTCACTCCTGGTTACTATCCACATTAACAGTGTTGCCCCAAGATCAGAAAAAGATTGAACTTGTTGGAACTGCGAGCCTAAACTGTTTAAAAATCTAATAGTAAGTTACAGGAAGTGACTTTTACATTGTTTCACAGTAAAATAAATAAAAAAAGAGGTCTACCATTATTTCTATAAGGAAAGGAATCATTATGCTTTCTTTTTGCAACATGCAAAAGTGCACAGCTACCCACAGTGCAACATTGAAATTCTGAGTGCAATCATATGAACGGAAGAAAATAAGCATAAAATACATATGAAAAACATAATAATCTAAACAGTGTAATACATATATGCATACTGTGTTGTTTTTTTTGGCACATCTGCTATATGTTAAAACTAGTCAATTGGTATATTAATAGATGTTCAGTGTTAAAGGCGCCTGGACACGTCTTGAATTGTTTGCAATGCTACAGAAACATGCCTGAAAGTTGAAAAAACTATTTTCTACAGCAGTTTCCTGTAAGAATTGTTTTTATTTGATTCTATTAACCAACATAAAATGCACATAATGCTTGCCATGTTACAAGTGCATTAAACCACTCCAGAGCATGGTTCTACTGTGGAATTATTGCATGGTTGGGTGGCCCAACCCCCCCCAACCATGGATTAATTCCACAGTGGAACCATGCTCTGTTGTGGTTTACTTGAGCAATAAGGCATGACAGTATGTGCGCTATCACTGAATAATGTAACACCTAGGGTAGGTCGAAGCAGTAGGCCATAGGCCGAGTGCTTCTGCCACTCTAGGTGTGACGTTATTCAGTGATGACACACACCCTGGAGTGCCTTATTGCGATTATAATATGGCTATAAAAAAATCTGACAAGACTTTAATGACTAAGCAATAAACATAAGAAATACATCAGAAGTTATAACTTTATTATAATTAATTTAAACATAAGATAGAGATAAAATAGTCTCTTCAAGAGCTTTACTGCATCCCTCCATATTGCTTGCACTGTCTTTTTTTATAGCTGATTTTATTACTTTGAGTGTAGCAATATTTTTATACTCCTGCTTTTATCTGATTTTTCAATTTGCAGAATTGAACACATATACTGATGGTCCCATTTAGTGTCCCTATAGAGATCAATTGTGCTGCGACAGAGGCATCCATATGGTTATTTTCTGTGATTCCATTTTGTTGTTTTTTTTTTCTTTAAACAGGAGTGAAGATTGTCCTAACAAACAAAAAAAAAACAATTAAACAAAAAGTCATGACAGGGTATGCATTGTGGTTGGATGGTGGCACACCTCGGGTATGTTATGAGGCTTCATTGAGTACCTTCACTTCAACCACCAAAGACATGCCATTACCCTACCATAATGTGCACCCTGGAGTGTTTTACTGTGAATATAAAATGTGTCCAAGATTTTTTTTTTTTTGGGGGGGTAGAAAATGCACCAAATCAAAAAAGAGAACATTTTTATGACTTTTTTAAAACAGTCCCAGCACATCCCAGCACTTACATGCCATCTCAGGTTTAAATATTATGTACAGCAAAATTTGTGTATTTTTAATTAGCTCTTAAACCCCCTAGTTCTCCCAACCCACACCCTTTTACCCATTCCCTCGCCTTTCTTTCTTCTTCTTTATAATATTCTCTCCCTTTTCTCTGTCTTGTTTATTTTCTGTCTTGCCAACATTCAAGAGATGGACTGTTTACTATAGATAGATTGCAAGAATTCAATCCTCTGTTCAGTTCTGCTGGCAGAATGTTTACTCCCACTAGCACACAGCAGAAGGCCTCAGATGGAGCCAGGGCTTTTATTTTATCTGTAACACAGATTCCTCTAGTAAGCTGGTGAGGATAGGAGGAGGATTTTCATGGTCAGCAAAGAAACACCATAAATTACAATTCTAAGTACTGTAGTGCTTAATTTTTTAAGTAATGTATGTGTGTGTAACAAGAGTATTATGAGGGCAAATAACATTTTATTCTTATCTTTATAAATTTAATTCAGTTTTATTTTTAGGGCCTAATTGAAGGTTTTTAGTGAGTGAAGGTGACAGACACATTTGTGATGGCAGTCAGGAATGCCTGGTACTATTGATTTTATTGTGAAGAGGCTACTGGACCTTCTTCCAGTGCATTCGTCATGGGATATCAGCACCGGGTTCTGAGCAAGTCAGCCAATCAGATTGCTGGATTTTTATAGCCATATTATAATTAAGCAATAATGCATGAGTGTGGTATATCATGGTAAATCGTCACACCTCGGGTGCACTGTGAGGCACGAGGTGAAGTCAAGTGCCTCATACACCCGAGAAGTGATGATATCCCATGATATACCACACCCTGGAGTACATTATTGCTATTATGAACCAGCTGGGTTTTTTGTAATTTAAAATGAATAAATCATTTTAAAAAGAAAATTTTTTTTGGTCATTTTTTTATGTGGAATAGTACTAGGATACAAAATTGTTCTTGCTTTGGCCAGCAGGTAGTGCTTTTGTAGTGATCGGGGGTTGGTGGCAGTTCATCAGTATTAACCACATCCACTTCCCTGGCTGACTGTACTTTGTGTGTTGTGAAGGGGAGATTAGTTTTACATTTATGACAGCTGTGCCACAGAATCTGCTGCTTATATTTTTAAAAATGATGTATTCAATGTAGTTCGATATGAAACTCTGCAGCAAGTGAGCAACAGAGCTTAGTTGTTGGGGCAGTTGACTGGCATGGGCGAATCAGTGGCAGCTCTGCCACAAAATCTGCTGCTCCTATTTTTAAAAATGATGAATTCAGAATGGTTCTGTATGAAACTCTGCAGTGAGCGACCAACAGAGGTTGGTTGTTGGGGCAGATGACTAGAGCGGGTGACTGCATACCCTGCAGTCAGGAAAACAGAAATGAAAAATGACAAGTAGAGGGATATTTTTCTTCCAGACAGCCGGGAAATTGAACAAAGTTTAGAGAAGGTGAATCTTGGCACCGCTTGTATTAGCAGGCAGTAATTGAAGAAATAATTTTTTTATGGCCAGATGTACATTTAAATTTCCCTCAGTGTCTGCTATGCTGTTCTGGTTGGGTCAAGGGCAGGTCTAAACACTAGGCTGATTGTTGTGAGTTTAGCAGTGACGTGTAGGTGCGAGCAATCGGACGAATCGAGATGAGGTAAGGCAACCCATTGGCTGGCACCTTTTCTTAGCCGTGATTATGTTGCTGGATATCATCACAGGTAAGAAGAGGGGCTCAGCCAATCAGCTTCTAAGATTCAAAATGCCCAGTTCATAAGACTTACTTATACAGTGACTGATTCTAGCTTGTCACCGATTATAGTGGAAATAAAGAAATTAGAGGGATTCATAGGACATTGATCTATTGGTGTGAACAGCATGACCTTAGTATTTAACAGATAAAGCATCAATTTATTTTTGAGTAGTCTGAATTGTAAGATATCAAAAGTAGCCTGTAGATCAGATTTAACCATACCAATAGACAGACTAGTGATATACAAGTCGGTATCATCTGCAAGAAATTGTATTTAAATATTATATTATTCTATGTGTTACATTTTGTAATGCTTTTTGATTACTTGCAGAAAGTGCAGACAAATAAAATAATAAAAGGTCCGTAGGTTCTACAGACAAGTGTAGGCATGAGGCTGTTGAGCTTGTCCACCGTATTAATGGAAAACACCACTGAAACGTCCCCCAGCAGGTATTTATCAAGCTGCTACTTGAAGCGATCCAGAGATCTACTATTGACTACTTCCTTTGGTCAGTTGTTCCTTGCCCCCAGAGCTCTCTCAGTGAACCACCCTTTTCTCCTTTCAGTTTTAAAGTGACTGCCCTTGAGTTGTATATTGTGCCCTCTTGTCAATATTTCATCATTTTTACGCTGTAAATGCAGACATTGCAGTGCATCAGTACTGGATACATAGCTGCCTCTATTTCTTCTCATTTCCCAGCTGTACAACCTCAATTCTCATAATGATGAGGGTATGTGTGTGTGCGCGCGTCCATGTTTTCATGTGTCCTGTATGTGTCCAATTGTTCTTTTGACTTCTGACCTCTAGAAGCTGAGCTGGAGATAGCAAGTGAACTTAATTTGGGGAATGGAGCTCACATCAAATTCAGACCTCATGTACTGAAAACCTAGGAAAACATATCAACTTAGTTGCGAGTCTTGCCATGCCCCTAATTAATGATAGCTGTTCAGCTAGTTTTAATGCAGAAAAGTGCAAAATAATGCATCTAGGCCATAGGAACCTGGGAGCGGAGTACAAGATGGGTGGAGATACTAATGAAGACCAAGCAGGAAAGAGACCCATAGGTACTCATATCGGATGACCTGAAGGTGGCCAGGCAGTGTGATAAGGCAGTTAGGAGGGCTAGTGGGATGCTGGGTGCACAAGTAGGGATATCTCCAGTAGAAAGAGAGATGTGACTCTGCCCCTCTATAAATCACTTGTAAGACCCCACCTTGAGTATTGTATACAGTTTTGGAAACCACATCTCAGAAAAGACATAGACAGAGTGGAGGCAATCCAGAGGAGAGCTACTACAATGGTGCAGAGTCTGCATCAAAAGTCCTAGGACAAAATAATTAGACAGCTAAATATGCACACCCTGGAGGAAAGGGGGGGGGTATGACAGAAACCTTCAAATGCCTTACAGGGGTTAATAAGGTACAGGAGGGGATTATCTTTCAGAGGAAAATGTGCTCTAAAACAAGAAGGCATAATATGAAGCTGAAGGGGAGAAATTCAGGAGGGACATGAGGAATTACTTTTTCATTGAAAGGGTGGTGGATACCTGGAATAGCCTTCCAGAAGAGGAGTGGGTGGGGGGTGAAAACAGTAGACGGCTTCACAAATGTCTGGGATAGGCACAATGGAATTGTGGAGGTAGGGTAGAGGGTACAGTAATAATTACTATTATAATAAATTCACAATTGGGCAGACTAGGTGGGCCCAGCAGCCCTTATCTGCCATCGCATTCTATGTATCTATGTGTCTATGTATCTATGTAACTAAGGAACAGTTTGGCCCATGGTGTCAATAATAATAAAAGTTCCACTAGCCTTAATTTTATGTCGGAGTCTAAAGATCATGGGCCAGATTTTCAAAGGATGGTGCAGGGTTTGCGTCAGGTTCTGTGCCATAACGCTTCAAATCTGCTGGCATGCCAAACTCTTTTGTCACAACTGCATCTGACTTCAGTAGGTAGGATGCAGTTGTGGCAGTTTACCCAATTTACAGCAGCTTGCACCAAATCTCCGGTGAAAGCACAGGAAAATGGGTCCCAGTTATTGACACAAGCTAGACCGCAAAGAGATGGTCTAACCTGCAGTAATTGCCACACACAATAGAACATCCCATTAGATTGCTGCAAACCCTGAGCACCATATCTGTGGTAAACCCTGGTCTTGTTGCAATCTAGCCCTTCTGAAAATCCAGCCCCATAACTTCAGTTTTATGAGAGTCCAGAACCACCCAACTTATAAAGAAATATTTCTGGACCACATCAAATTCATTCTTGGAGGACAGAGAGAACTTGCACTACATTTTTTCACATACAATGCATTGCAGTATCACTGGCAAACAGGTGGACTTTTGCCCCTTGCAGCTAATAATCTATGTCATTTATTGAGAGTGAAAATAGAAGGGGGCCTGGACTGAACGTTGTGGGGCCCCATACTGAACTAACGTCAGTTGGGAATTGATCTCATGAATATCCACAGATTGTTTATGGTTGATTAAATAACTGGTGACCCAGTTTTGCACCATATCACTAAAGCCTGGTTTTGCCAATTTTTCTTACACTAAGGCATTATCAATCATGTTGAAGGCCTTTGAGAAGGCAATATGTCTTTGAGAAGTTAATAACAATAGCACCAACTAAAAACCTTTGATCAATAGCAAGTCTGATTACATTCACAACATTTAATAAGGCTGTTGTTGTGCTCAATAGCCAGATTGATTCATTTCCACAAATCATGATCTTATAAAAAATAATTTACCTGTTTAGCTAACAGCCTCTTTATTTTCTTTAACATGACCAACAGATATATTGAGATATAGATAGATAGATAGATAGATAGATAGATAGATAGATAGATAGATCAGTAGGTAGATAGACAGTTGATAATGATAGATAGATAGATAGATAGATAGATAGATAGATAGATACAGACAGACAGATAGACAGACAGATACATACGAACATATGAATCTGCCAACCGAAACAGGCCTTAGGGTCTATCAAATTAGCCTGCTCGATTGCGCAGCTAGCACCATTATATTGCAGCTGCCCCACCCTCCTCTCTCCCCTCACCTTTATTCCCCTCACATCTTGTCCCATGCCTTTTTAAAACTGCCCACTGTGCTACAGGATACCATCTCCTTGGGTAGAATGTTCCATTTCTCCACCACCCTCCCTGTGAAAAAATGCCTCCTCATCTCTCTCCGATATCTTCCACACTCCAACTTGAGACCATGCCCTCTGGTGTCCCTTCTTCTCCTCAGCTTAAATATCCCTTCTGTGCCTGTTTTGTTAATCCCACTCAAATATTTTAAGATATCAGGCATATCCCCTAATCCCTCCTCTCCTCAAGGGTGTACCTATTCAGCTCAGTCAGCCTGCCTTCATAGGTTTTGGCCTGCAGTCCCTGGATCATCTTAGATAGATAGATAGATAGACAGACAGACAGACAGACAGACAGACAGACAGACAGACAGAGATGGAGAGAGAGGTAGGCAGACAGACAGATGGACAGACAACCAGATAGATAGAATCAGTAGATAGACAGACAAGACAGAAATATAGATAGATTGTAAAGGATGGGAAAAAGACTAGTTGTCCATAGAGTCTACCCTGTTGTTTCTACAAGGTGATTATGAAACAGATAAACGTTTAGTTCTTTCTTATAAGTAAATTATTTGTCAAAAGATTTCGTGCTGTTTAAACATTTGTTCCATACTGTAGTTTGGTGCAGAACAGCAAAAGGCACTCTGCCCCATACTGGAGTGCAAGACTACTCCCTGCAGCATATGTTTTGATGCTGAATGCAAGTCTTGTTGTCTGGTAGGAAATTCACACTTAACAAAAGGACATTTTAAAGTCTCAGTTTTTTTTTTTGTATCATTTCTTTATTATTTTCCAAATAAATAAACTAAAATCCCATACATACACTCTTTTTGGACAGGATACCAAGATTACATACAATATTACACTCATAGCCCCTCAGACTCAGTCCATTGTTCCACTCTTTAAGCTATGCATATATTAGTCCATGTGGAACCATAGGTTCATAGTCCTGGGATGATGCCATTGGTACCTTAGTAACACCCCTCCATGTAAATGAAAATTGTTCAATAAACAATCAAGTCTTTATTTAAGTCTTTATTTAACCAGGTGTTCATCGTTGAGCAGAAGCTCATTTGCAAGATGGACCTGGGTGGAGCATGAACAACTATATATACAGGTCAACACAGGTATTTACAAGGCAATACAGATAATACTCTGTACAGAGAGGAAGAAAAAGAAGTTCATATGTACATAGGAATTATACAGATATTGTACAGATTACAGTATTACATACATAGAAGTGTCTATAGGAAGATAAAGCAGGTTATCTAAGGTTGCAGGAGGAAGTAACGGAAGAAAAAATAAAAATATAACCAGGTAGAGGTGAAGGTAGGGGGGAAGGGAGGGAGGTAAAGGGAGAAAGGCTAGGAGGGCACGGTGCACAGAAAGGAGTTGGTAAAATGGGTATAGAGAAGGTGGATGGAGAAAAGGAGTATGTGTGAGCCCCAGGATTGAATGCTATAAAGTACGGGGCATGGTAGGATGTCACAACCCAGGGTAGTGAGCTCCTATCCGAGGTTGGGAAAGGAAGAATAAGAGGATGGATGGGCCTAGTGTTGATAAGACAGGGGGATAAGACAGAGAACAATTAGGCTGGTGAGGAGCAAGCTGGGGGGTCAGTACTTAAAACTGGGTCTAGGCGTGGCTATATACCAGTGCAGACACCAGTACTGGGTCTGAGTGGGTGAAACGATTACATACTTCTCTGATTGTATGGAAATAAAGCATCTTGAAGGCATTTATATACCAATTAGGTGCTTATTTGAGGGTTTTTGTAGATGGTCCATAAGGTAGGTAGCACGAAGCTTATGGCTGCCCTGCCGAGCGAGATTTTGCTTGGGTACTTTAAGTGTAATAGCTGAGTAACTTCTTAACAGGTATTTCCCAATTATACTCAGGGGAAGACAGCAGGAGATATAGTAAGGCAGCTTATTAGAGATGGCTCTATAGGTCCAGAGAGCGGCGTTTCTATGGCGCCTGAACTTTAGTGATGTCCACCCCACTGCTGCATATAGGGTGCAGTGATGCGTGTCGAAGGGGAGTCCCGTTATAAACCTCAGTGCTCGATGGTAGAGTGTGTCCAGTTTAGCAATGTAAGAGTTGGGGCATTGGCTGTAGAGGAAGTCAGCGTAATCAACCAATGATAGGAAAATGGATTGGACCAGTTGTTTCTTGGCATCTCTGGTGAGAAATTGGTTGATTCTAAAAAACAGTCCAAGCCTTTGCCAAAGTCGTTTTAGCAAGTCCTCGATATGTTCAATGAAGGAGAGCCTTTGGTCTATCAAACCCCAGATACTTGAATTTTGTAACAAATTCTAGTTTTCACCTAGAACTGTGGTAATTTGGGAACTGTCCCACTGGACACAGGGTTAGCTGTACAGATAAAAGAGGAAGGACCATCGCTTTAGTTTTTGGCATTAAGGAGTAGCTTTTTTGGAGGAGTTGGCTTTGCAAAGGTTGAATTCTGACTGTAGGTCATTGCAGGCAGCTTCAGGTGTTGGGTGACTCAGTAGAAAACTGTATCATCTGCAAACAGATGGATGTTGGCTTCTTTTATACAGTAGTCAATGTTATTAATGTAGATTGCAAAAAGTAAGGGCCTAATATAGAACCTTGAGGTACCCTCTTTGCAGAGTTTTAAGGGGACAGGCCTCCTTGGCTTTAACTTGTTGAAGGTGCCCTGTAAGATAGTCAGTAAACCAACGCAGAGAGAAGGGGTCCACACCTATGGTTTGAAGGGAGGAGAGGAGCAGACTATGGTCGATGGTGTCAAAAGCCTTGCTTAGATCAAGGAAAACAGCACAAATAAAGTTTTTGCTCTCAAGATTACGCTGCCAGTCATTAGTAACTTTGGCGAGGGCTGAGATAGTGCTATGTTTAGCTCTGAATCCGGACTGCACAGGATTTAGCAGTTCCCTAGACTCAAGGTGAGTCCTCAGCTGTGCATTTACAATTTTCTCTAGGAGCTTGGACAGGACCGGAAGGAGGGAAATTGGCCTGTAGTTATTGAGATCGCCAGAGTCACCTGATTTGAACAGTGGTATGACATGTGCTGTCTTCCATATAGGTGAGTAGGTGCCCTGAGGGACAGGGATAAGTTAAGGTGGGTGTGGTATTGCTGAGTACATGGTAGGCAATTTTGGAAGTAAGGGTCAAGGGTGTCGGCCCAGCACTTTTCTAGTATCCAACTGAAGCAGAGGTCCTCTACCTCTTTCAGTGGGGCAGGTTGAGCGAGAAGCAGCAAAGCTATCGGAGTTTCAGGCAGTTGGCTGGCAGTCTGGGGGCGAAGTATGTTTGCAGGGGAGTTATCAAATGCCATGCCTGCAGTAGCAAAGTGGTTATTGAATGTGTCAAGTATATCCATCTTTTCAGTTATAGTCAAGTTGCCAGAGGTAATCTTGGTCGGGAGTGAATTTCCTGGGGAGTGGCCTAGCAGATCATTGATTGCGTTCCAGAGCTTGATTGGGCTCTTTGTGGCAGAGTTGAGTTCGGATTTGAAGAAGGTGGCCTTCGATTCTCTGATTGTTTTGGTACATAAATTTCGTAGTCTCCTGAACTGGTTCCAATCCTCTGCAGTGTTCAGTCTGCATGCTTTTTTCCAGAGCTTATCTCTTTCTAGAAGCAAGGACTTGATCTGAGGGGTGAACCATTTACAGGTTTTGGTCCTAGTTTGAACTTTAATCAGGGGAGCATACTTATTAAGGGCCCTTGATAGAATGTTGTGGAAGATATTGTAAGCTGACGTAATCGTTTTGGCCAGGTAGAAATCTTGCCACTCAGGGGAGTACTTAAGCTCGTTTAGGTAGGCATGTTCATTGAAGTTGTGCCTGGATCTCTTCATAGAGAACTTGCTGATGGGTGCTGGGTTGTTGGTGGATCTTACTCCCGCAATAAAACAATGGTCGCTGGCATCTGAGAAGAAGACATCAGCGTGGGAGAAGAGATGAGGTTTGCTCACCATTAGCACATCCAAAAGTGTACTTTTACTGGGGTTCTTCACGTTTGGGCGTGTTGGTTCAGTAATTAGTTGCATCAGCCCATGTTCATCACAGAAGGATGCAAGGGGGGCAGCTGTGTTAGAGAGCTAGTCAAAGTTGAGGTCTCCTAAAATAATAGTTTCTGGCAGCCCCTGTCCCAACTTGTCACTTAGCTATGACACAAGCTGTAGGCCAGCAGACGGTTGTCTGTAGCATCCTATTATGCAGAGTGCAGTAGTCTGCGCAATTTCCACTTTGAGAATTAGGCATTCGAATTTGCTGGCGACAGATGCCGAGGATAAGCAGAAGGCAGAAAATTTGTCTTTAACGTAGATAGCTACCCCTCTTCCTCTGGCATGCCTATCAGCTCTGAACAAGGTATAGTTGGGTATGTTTACTTCTCTATCAGTGGTGCTGGGATCCACAAGGGGGGAAAGTAATAGCTAAAATGGAAAGAATTCAGGGAAGCTCATAGAAATGAAAAAGGTTTGATTGAGAGAGTGGCAAAGCTGGACAAGGAGTTCTTTGTGGAGCCATCTATTATAAGTAGGTCCAAGTGGGAGAAAGACCTCAAGATCTCAAGAATAATTAATACATTAAACAGTACATATACAAGAGAAGAAAAATACTTTAACAATAAATGTGCAACCTTGTTTTTAATTAATAAAGTAAAATTTTTAGTGAATAGTTGATGTGTGCTTTTCTCATAATAAAACTATTACTGATGAAGCAAGCATCTGTGTGCTGTGTGATTTGTTCCTTTATTCCCCCAAACCCCTCAGAGAAGATAATCACTTCCGTTGGGGACAGGGCAAAGATAAATTGAGCCCAGGCTGTAGTGAATAAGTCCTCCTTTCCCTCAATGCAAAGGTAAGCCTTTCCATGGCTAAAGTGGACAGTGTGAAGTTCCTCCACATTAGGGCTGTTGGCACTGTGCATGAGACCCATGTGTTCAACAAGACTTGATGTACCAGGATAAGCAATACCCTTATCCATCTGGGATATAGAGACCAATCCCCTTTCCCATCCTTTTCCACCCCAAATAATAATGAGACCGGGGACATCTCTAATTGTTTCCCCCACATCCCACTAATTTCATTCCTTACCTGCTCCCAATATCCCTTGACTGTTTTACATTACCATAAATAATGTAATTAAGTGCCCCTCTCTGTCAAACACCTTCCACAAAGGAGTGAAATCCCTGGATGTAATTTATTTACCCTCACTGGGGGATAAAATAAGTAGTGGAGAAACTTGAACTGCGCCTCCTTCAGCCTGTTGCAAGTCAAAAGACCCATGTGTGAGGTCACCACCTGTTCCCACATTTCATCGCTGATAGAGATCTTGAGGTCTTTCTCCCACTTGGACCTACTTATAATACTGTAGATGGCTCCACAAAGAACTCCTTGTCCAGCTCCGCCACTCTCCCAATCAAACCTTTTTCATTTCTTTGAGCTTCCCTGAATTCTCTCCATTTTAGCTATTATTTTTCCCCCTTGTGGATTCCACCACCACCTTTTCCCCATAGTGTCTTACTTGTAAGTAGCGAAACATATGAGAGTTTGGCAAGTTCAGACTTCTCTTAACATCCTCAAAAGTATGCATTCCTTCTGTCCCCCTTAGGTCCCCTAGACATCCGATCCCCTTGGTCTCCCAACTGGCCAGACCAGCATCCTCCCAACCTGGGAGGAGCTCTGGGTTTCTTGCTATAGGTACCAATAATGTAGTGTCCCCCATAGCAGCGCCTCTTTTTTTGAAGCATTTCCAGGCCTCCAAGACCTCAGCAACCATAGGATTTGGACATGGCAATTGAGCATAGGCCTTGTCTCCTCCCAGCAAGAGGTAGGTCATGAGATGACCTGGGCAACCCTCCTGTTCAAGGTCCAACCAGGTTGCAGCCTCTCCTCGGGATACCCAGTTGTGCATATATCTCAACTGTACTGAGAGGAAGTACCTTCTTATATCTGGAAACTCTATGCCTCCCTTAAACTTAGAGGCCTTAAGTCTGCTCAGTGCCATCCTTGGCCTTCTACCCCTCCAGATAAAATTATTAAAACATTCATCCAACTGTTTCAGGTCCTTCAGTGAAGGGCTGAATGGTACCATATGCAATATATAAAGTATTCTCGGGAGTGTATTCATTCTTATAAGGTTAACCCTTCCCATCTATGAGATGGGGAGTCCAACCCACCTACCCAGATCCTCTTGTACCCTTTTTATGATTGGGGAGTAGTTTAGCCCATATGTTTTGTTCAAGTCCCTACCCACTTTTATTCCCAAATAGGTGAGGCTTTGACTCACAGCCCAAAGGCCCCACGTATCCTTCCCTTGGTAGTTACCATCTTTATCCAAATACATTATCTCAGGTTTATGTAAATTAAATTTATACCCAGAAAAAAGGGCAAACTCCCCAACCACCTCCAGAAGTGATGGGACTGAGACCTCTGGGTTGGTTAAGTATAACATTAAATCATCAGCATGCAGGGAAAGGCAGTGTTGTGAACCATTCTGCACCCCTACACCCTGGATTATTTGTCTCTCCCTAATTGTGCAAGCCAGAGGCTCAATAGCCATAGCAAACAGCAGGGGGGGAGAGGGGGCAACCCTGCTTCATGCCCTATAGAGCTGAAACTCTTCCAAGGGAATGCCATTCACAAGTACTCTTGCCATGGGCCTACAGTACAAAAATTTCACCATTTTAATAAAGTCAGTTCCCACCCCAAATCTCTTCAATACCTCAAATAGGCATGACCATTTGATTCTATCAAATCATTTCTCAGCATCCATAGACAGTACACAAGCTCTACCTGGGTGTTTTGTGCCCCACCAAACAACATTAAGAAGACTTCTAATATTATGCTATGACATCCTTCCCTGAATAAAGTCCATCTGATCTGGATGGATGATCAAGGGTAACAAATGTTCCAATTGCATGGCCAGTACCTTAGCTAGGATCTTACAATCATAATTAAGTAATGAAATCAACCTATATGAGGTGCATTCTGTGCTGTCTTTGTCTGATTTCAGCAATAAACAAACATTGGCTAGGGAGCATGAGGCAGGCAACCCCCCCCCCCAGCATCTTTGATGAGACTGCACATTGGACTCACTAGTGCATTCTTCTGCAACTTACAATATTCTGCCCCAAATCCATCTAGACCCCCAGCATCACCCAGTTTTAGTCCAGAAATTGCCCTTTTAATCTCTTCCTCTGTGATCTCTGCCCCCAACATGACTGCCTGCTCCTCCGTCATGGTTGGAAGCTTAATATTATCTAGGAAAACTTTTGCTTTTTTCCTCACTGCCCTAGCACTCCTCCTTATATAGGTTGGAATAAAATGTCCTGAAAGCTTCCCTAATTAAAGTCTCAGTTTTCAACAGATCCCTCTGGTAACATTCTAGCCAGTTCAATTCTCAGTATAAGAAGCAATGGTGACATAGGTGTTGAGTTTGGGGTGGGGGGGTCTTCCAGGCTTGAACTGCCCCCCCCCCCAGAAAAACTGAGCCCTTCTCCCCACCTCAGATAGGATAGTCTAAAAATACGTTCACTGTTTAGGTCAATAGGTTTAAGCCTTAGAGCCCACCCCCCTTCAGAGAACCTAAACTCTACACTCATGAATGGTGATCAGTAAAATTTGCTAATATTGGGATATAGTATATGTTGAAATACATCATTCTAACTCTTTTAAACTCAGTTTCTGATGAGTGATCATAAATTAAAGCTCCATGGTTAAGAATGGGAAGCAGAGCCCTTCATGCTAATGCAGTGGAGCCGGGCTTCACCCATGGGGAACACTATCAGTCACATCTTAATTAATAGTTGAGAAAACATCTTTTTTTTTTTTATTATTACCTACAGTATTTAAGTCATTGTAGATAAATTTAGAACCATACAGATGCCACTGGGGCAATGCCCATTTCACCCAATCTAGATAACAGCAAACTACGTACCAATTCTGCTATGAAGCACGTTCCTCATGATTGACTCTTCTATCCTCAGTGGATTAAATGCTATACCCAGTAATGTTTCTCATTATGAAAAACTGAGCAAACTTGATTTTGAAAAGTCCAGCACTCCACTTCCACCACTTCCTTTGGGAGTGCAGCCACTATATTTATTGTCACTGGAAGCATTTTAGCAGGCCATTATTAAAGGGAAGTTCTGTTTGTTGCACATGACGAGCCAGTTTAGTTTTGAATTAAAATGTTTTTTTTTGTTTTAAAGACAAGTTTTTGATACAATTATGTGAGGCACTTCTAAAGGACTTCATGAGGGCTTGAATAAACTGTGGATACTGTTTCTTTAAAATACATTGTTTCATGGTATTATAATATTGTGCTGTGTGAAAACACAGAGATAGTCTACAGTAATTCACTCTTCCTACCACATGGCAGTGATTTTACCCCCAATCTGAGTTCTGATACATTGTCCATTAAGAAAATGTCACTCAGGTGAACTATTTTCTACACGGATAGAACAACATTTCTATCTGGCAGCTGTTTATAATTCTCTTATTTACTGTAATGATATTCATACCCTTAAATGGTCTATATATAACTGTACCTGAATGAAAAGTGATGCAAACTACTCTATTTTGCACTGTTTTTTTTGTTGTTGTTGCAGTTCTCATCCTGGAACCAGTGATCTAGAGTTTAACTATGTCAAAGTTTGTGTACAGAACTCTAAGCATGATTCTGATATGTCAACAGCTCATGCTTAGCATTCTTTACATAGATTGCTACATAGTAAAAATTGCAACTTACTTAACTAAGAACATCACTAACTGCTGCCAATAAGCACTCATTTTCTGGGTATCGCATCAAGTCTGCGTGGACCAAAGGAGCATGATCAATAGTGTGTAGTCAAAATGTCCAAATATAGTAGAGATATACAAAATAGTACTTGCATGACCACACATAGTGAACAGGTGCCTTAACCACACACTGTCAATCCTGAGTCCACTGATATGCCTTTTACCTCAACTTTCACTGGAGTGCTGATCCATGGCGGCGGGGTGTGGTAATATTAAATCTGCACTTAAGGCAAAAATTTCACTGGGGTGATCATCAGTGGCGGCATGGTGTGGTAATAGCAAATCTACTCTTAAGGGAAAGGTTGTTTGTTCTCTTTGTGGAGCAGTATGCGCTGTTGTATGCATAGCTAGTGTGAGATGTTTTTCCCCTTTATGCTGTTTTCCCATTAGCTGTTATGGACAGGCATGGTTTTGCCTTGCAAGGTTTTGTCTACTCTGTTGTTTTATGCACTGCATTATTTTTAGCAGAGTTGACGTGGAACCCATTTTTCTGTATCCTTAAGATTGCAGACATATCAATAGAAAACATACTCCTGCTTGACCAAGACATTTTAGGTGGTACAAAACCTGGTTTCTGTGCCACTAATGTTTGCAAATCAGCAGTCAACAGAAAATAAAGAAGATGGTCATGGCTAATTTTAGTCTTCAGATGAAGAATTGACAAACTGTAGTCAAAAGACTGCCACTGAACAACAAGTAATTTCTCAAAAGGAGTTGCCAGCAACAGCATTTTATGCCAAAATTGAACTGGAGATTTCAAAAAGTAACCAGTTACTCAAATTAACAACAGCCAGAAGCTTAACAGGTGGAAACGATGTCATGGCTGGGCTCCAGCATCTCCAGGACTATTAGAAGCCCTCATCTGCCCTCTATTAAGGAGTATGAGTAACTTGCCTATGGGCTTTCTACATATTTGATACCCAAACAGGGCAAGGAGTCAGCTATTTAGCCAAATCTGTTTGCCCTGTGCCTTAACAGGGAAAAAGTCAATATCTAACAAGCATTTGTCAATGCCGAGTGTTTGCTTGCTGGTATTAGCATTGGAAATGCAGGAGTTAGACAGATGCAGAATAGGAATGGGAGTGAAGTATTGAACTTCAGGTGAACCCCACCTCCACCCTGCAGAGATGGACAGGCATTGGGGCATGCCTTTGGGTCATCGCGCATAAAACACACGCCATTTCACCTCATCCTATCCTGCAGACACTGACAAGTGTTGAGGTGTGCCTTGAGGTGTTTGGCTTTACAGTCACCCTACTCCATAAGGACATATGCTGAAATGGGTGCAATATAGGAGAATGGGGTGAATTCTGGGGCTGAAGAGTCTAAGGCACACCTTTATGCCTGTCACTGGCTGCAGGGTGGAGGGGTGGGGATGGAATGGCATGAGCATTACAGTTGGCAATCCAAAGGCACACCCCTGATGAATGTCAGTCTGTACAGGGTGGGACGTTATGGTTAGAAAGCCTAATGCCCCTGGCGTTTGTTGGTATTTGTACTACAAATTTTCAACATGGCCTTTTTGTGACCCACAGTTCATGAACGAATTTGGGACCTCTTCTCATGAACAGTGGCACTGTGATTTTGTTAATGTGTCCCGAACTTTGAGTTCCCACCGCATCCGTTCCATTGTGCGCCAGATGTACGAAAACACAGATCAGGCAGGATGTGAAGAATGACAGCTATACCACTCATAGGGAGGCGTGAAGAGATGGCAATGTTGAAAATCTGTAGTGAAAATATTAAAAAAGGCTTGAACTTCTGAGCGCACATGGAAACTGCGCAACGCATGTGTGTAACACAGTCATTTAGTGGAATTATTTCACCAAATTTTCAACATAGGCATTTTGTGACCTCTGCTCATGAACACTGTCACTATGATTTTCTTAATCTGTCCTGAATATTGATTTCCCACAGCAACCGTGCTATTCTGCGCCAGATGTGTAAAAGCATATTTCAGGTAGGATATGAAAAATTACAGCTGTACTGTTCATAAGGAGGTGTGAAAAAATGCCAATGGTGAAAATCTAGAGTGAAAATATTACTAATGCATGAAATTATGAGGGTGCGTAGTAACTCGCAATGTACACTCGTAACACAGTCATTTTATGGACTTTTGTCACTAAATTTCAACATAGGCATTTTAGCACCTCTGCTCATGAACAGTGTCACTGTGATTTTCTTAATCTGTCCCGAACACTGACTTCCCACAGCAATCGCGCTATTGTGTGCCAGAAGTGCGAAAACACATTTCAGCCATGATGTGAAAAATGACAGCTGTACTGTTCATAGGGAGGTCTGAAAAAATGCCAGTGTTGAAAATCTGGAGTGAAAATACTACAAATTTGCAAACTTATGGGCGGGTGTTGAAACTGCACAACGCACACTCGTAACAGTCATTTTATAGACGTTTGTCACCAAATTTTCAACATAGGCATTTTAGGACCACTGCTCATGAACAGTGTCTCTGTGATTTTCTTAATCTTTCTCAAACACTGATTTCTCACAGCGACTGTGCTATTCTGCACCGGAAGTGTGAAAACACATTTCGGCCAGGATGTGTAAAATGACAGCTGCACTGTTCATAAGAAGGAGTGGAAAAATGCCAATGTTGAAAATCTGGTGTGAAAATATTACAAATTCACGAAGTTACGAGTGTGCGTGGAAACTGCGCAACACACACTCATAAAACAGTCATTTTTTGGTCTTTTTTCACTAGATTTGCAACATAGGCTTTTTGAGAGCCCACCTCATGAATAGTGGCACTGTTGTTTTATTACTCCGTCCTGAAAAGTGATTCCACACTGTGACCGCAAAATCACCTTTTGGGATGGAATAACACCATGACAGTGACTGAATTCATGAGGAGGGGTTCCAATAACCACATGTTGAAAATTTGGTGCCAAAAGTCCCAAAAATGCCCAAGATATCCACATAAGTTGAAAAAAAAAACATTTATGCCATTATACAGCTTACCAGTATTTCTTCAGTTCGCAGTCTGCTTTGAAGAGTGCAGATGTGTTCCTGGTCCACCAAAGATCATCTTGCTAGACTCTGGAGGAAAGTATGGGGTGTGGGGTGTGGGGAGGTGGGATGTGCAGTGGGTGGGCACTGGTTGGGGGAAGTGCCTCCAGAATCAACGAGGGACTATTTTCTAGTTTACAGGTTTAAAAAAAATGTAATAACATTGCAGTAAGGTTTTCTGTCTTACAGGGACTTTTGGCACACTGGGGTGGGCTCCCAGTGTGCCACCTGAGTGCTTTTTTTTGGTGGGCTGTAGCCGACGGGGAATGGGCACCCCCATTGGCACACAACAAATTGGGTGGGGGAAAATTATGCTGATGGGGAGTGGGCTCCCCCGTCAGCAAATGAACTGGGTTGGGGGGGCATGCCGACAGGGGGATTGAGCACCCCTTTCAGCTTTCATGGAGCTCTGAGGTGGCAGCTATGCCACCTCCATGTTCCTGGAAATGTTACACCAGGCACGGTACCACCCTGCAATGACGGTTCGCTCCCTCATTGCGGCAGAATGGCTGATGCTGCAAGGATGAGGCGGCCCCTGATTGCAGTGGCCAAATCATTTCAAGTTGGTGGAACTTCTGCAGAACCAGTGTCATCAGGACACTGGGCCTGCATTGGTTGAGCACTGCCAAGCCCGCAAATGCAGTGCTGGCATTGGCCACCACAGTGCCACACATCCACAACCCGATTCTCTCCTAAGCTGCCACTTAATGTTTCTTGTGCATGCGGCAAGCAAATGTAAAAAACTGGCATCTTATTTTTAAAGCAGCAGAGCAACAAAATTGACCAAAAAATGGGTATACCATTCCCACAGTGAAGACCATCACAGTGACAAAATCGACAGTTTGCTGTGATGGTGTGCTGGTTTCCCCGGCACTGCTGTGGAGATGGTTATCTATAGTGTGGGGGGCTTTAACACACTTTTGTACAGTGATGGCACAATGCCAATTGGCAGCATTGTGCCACTGCTGTAGTCACGGTCCCCGAATTTCCTGTCGCTGTGGCAAAATGGAACCCAAAAAATGTGACATTACATTTTTTTCACTGTAACAAATTCTTGTCATCCTCCAGTTTTATTTGGTGGTAAAATGTTCAAGCTCTACAAAAATTTGAGTATTTCAAAAATGTTTTAGTTTAACTTTTTCTCAAGAGAAAAAACAATGGGCACCACATTTGGAATATAAATAGACTTGCTAGATTTACAGTGCTATCAAGAAAAAAAGAACAGGTCATGGTGCACATCTTAGGAGGTGCTTAGAAACGTAGATTTGATAGGTAAGTTAATATTTTCTTTTTACTTATAGCTGAACCTAGCTCTTTCTGGAACAACAATTTTCATTGCACTGCTGCTTTATCTACAGCTCTGAGTTGAGAACTGAGCTATTTGCAGGCATGAACTCTTTCTAACCTGCTTTCTCTTACAGCCTGCTTGCTTCTGAAAGGCATTGGGTCACTCTTGTGTGATATGGAGATGAGACTAAGACTAGCAATCTCAATTTAAACTTTGTCCAGAAGTGAACTTCACATTTCCCAGGAACAGGAAACTCTACATGTGGCACTGTGCATGACACCTCCAGCCATACAGCACATCCAGCACACAAGTAATGTGTTCTTGAAGAGGGAGAGCCTGACAGAATACTGACCGAAGACCAGGAACTGATCCTTAACCAGAAGGACAGGAGTTTCTTAGTAGCCCATCATCATTTTATATACTATACTTGTAGAATTTAAAGGTGTTCTCAGATGTGATATTGCTTGGTATAAAGTAGAATACACAGGCAACCTGTTTAATGATAAATCCAAATTAGCCAGGCACTCAAGGAGAAACTTAAAGTCAGTGTAGCTGATAAATGTACAGGAGGCAAAAATCAAATTCAAGCTTTTATTGCAAACAAAGGCTTCAGTGTACAAGTGTGTGAATGAGTGAACTACTCAGCCAAAAGATGCTTGGTGCTTTGATTGTAGTCTTTATCAGGTTCACTCACTCCCACACTAGTGCACTTAGGCCTTTGTTCGGAATAAAAGCTTGGATTTGATTTTTGCCTCCTGTGGATGTAACAACTTTACTGGCTTTAAGTTTCTCCTTGAGTGCCTGGCTTGTCTGGATCTGTCATGTTGTTTTGGGGGGCTAGCAACCCCCACCCAGCACTGGACTCCTGCGGCTGCAGAGTGAGCTCGTTTCTGTCCTAATCTTTTTAATGAAACTGTTGTTCAACAGTGTTAAAGAAGAGCTGCAGTGAACCTCTAAGTCAGTCATCCTAAAGAAACATAGAACTCGATGGCAGATAAGGACCATGTGGCCCACCCAGTCTGCCCATTGTGCCTACCTATTTCAAACAACCACAGATCCTAGTTGATATGCAGCTCACCCTTTCGTTCCTGTCTCTAGAGTACCCTTATGTCTGTCTCATGCATTCTTGAATTCCCTAACTGTATTTCCCCCAGCACCTCCCTAGGGAGGCTGTTCCAAGCATCCACCACTCACTCAGTGAAAAAGTATTTTCTTATATTGCCTTTGAACCTCCCTCCCAACTTCATCTCATGCCCCCTTGTTCTTGCACATCTACTTATTTGAAAGTTGCTATGCTCTTGTACCTTGTTTGTAACACTGAGGTATTTTGAACATTTCTATCATGCCCCCCACCTCCAGGGAATACATATTGAGTTCCCCCAGCCTCCTCTTGTAGGGCTTTTCATGAAGAACTTGCATCAACTTTGTAGCCCTCCTTTGGACTCCCTCCACTCTGTCTATGTCCTCCTGGAATTGTGGTCTCCAGAACTGGATACAGTACTCTAGTTGAGGTCTCACCAGCAACCTGTAAAGTGGCATAACCACCTCCTTCTTTCTTCTGGTGATACCTCTCCCTATGAACACCAGCATTCCACTGGCTTTCCCTACAGCCTTCTCACACTGTTTGGTCACCTTTAGGTCATCTGATATGAGTATCCCCAGGTTCTGTTCCTGCTTTGTGGCCACCAGTATCTCCCCCCAATCTTGTACTCTTCTCTTGGGTTTCTGCTCCCCAAGTGCATGACTTAGCACTTTTTTGCATTAAATCTTAGTTGCCACACTTTGGACCACTCCTCCAACCTGCTTAGGTCTATTCTAATTTTTTCTACCCCCTCTAGAGTGTCAACCCTATTGTAGATCTTTGTGTCATCTGCAAAAAGACATACTGTACTTTCCCCTTCAGCCCCTCCGCAATGTCACTTATGAAGACATTGATGAGGACTGGTCCCAATACTGATCCCTGTGGTACCCCAGTGGTAACCTCCCTCTCCTGAGATTGAACCCCATTCACCAGTACCCTCTGTGTCCTGCCCCTCAACCAATTTGTGACCCAGTTTACCACCTGGAGGCCTATCCCCATGCTGTCTAACTTGTCTGCCAACCTTCTATGTGGGACAGTGTCGAAGGCCTTGCTGAAGTCTAAGTAGGCCACATCCATCACCCTTCCCTGATCTACCTTACTGGTCACTCAGTCAAAGAAATCTATAAGGGATTTGTTTGCCATGACCTTCCCACTGTGAATTCATGCTGCCTTGGATCCTGTGCTCCACCAGATTCAAGGAATAACACAATCCTCTCTTTTTAACAGTGCCACCATTTCTTTCCCAACCACTGAGGTCAGGCTGACTGGTCTGTAGTTGCCTGCCTCTTTCCGGCTTCCACTTTTGTGGAGAGGGACCACGTTTGCCCTACTCCAGTCTTCTGGGACCTCTCCTATCTCCAGTGATCTGTTGAATAGGGTGGTCAGTGGGGCTGCCAGCATCTCACTGAGCTCTTTTAATATACTTAGGTGAATCCCATCTGGCCTCATTGCCTTATCTATTTTCAGTTTCCCAAGTTCCTCTAGGACTCTTTCTACTGTGAAAGGAGTGTTGTTCACCTCCCCTCCATGGTTGCTTTTTTTGCTGAGTTGTGGACTTTGGTCTTCCCCTTCTTTGGTGAAAACTGAACAAAGACCTTGTCCTATGTGTTGAATTTGTAATCTGACTTACATGTCTTATGTTTTGAATTGTAACCTGACGTGGAACCTTTGTAAAAGAGCTCTGGCTCAAAGGTACTGTAATCCTAGACCTAATTAAAAAAAAAAAGATATTTCTTCAGTACTGCTGCTTCTTCTATGTCCTCATCTGCACACCTTCCTCCCTACTTCTTTATCCTGACAATCCCACTTCTAGTCTTCTTTTCACTAATATATCTGAAGAAGGTCTTGTCACCTCACATTATAGCCCGTGCTATATTTTCCTCAGTCTGTGCCTTTGCGCTCCTGACTGCCTTCCCTGCCTCCTCTGCTTCTCTAGATACTGCTCCCTGTCCTCCTCACTTTGTGTTTCTTTGTATCTCCTGAAGGTCTCCTTTTTTATGTTGATCACGCGCATGCGCAAGAAACAAGTTGTGTCAGCTTTCTCCACAAACAGGTTGTGGAGAATCGGCACTGTTGTGGCCAATGCCCCCACAGCCTGCAAAGGCTTGTCCCACTTCCCCTGATGCCGTGGCACGCTGCTTCTGACACTAGTTCAGCCAGCGTGCCACAACCTTCTAAAAAAGTAGCCGCTGCAATCAGGGGCCGGCTCATCATTGCAGCGTCAGCCATCCGCTGCAATGAGGGAGCAACCTGTCATTGCAGGGTGGGATGTAAAACCCCTGATATTGTTTGTGAACATGGCGGCAGATTGCCGCCATGTTCACAAACAATATAACCCCCCCACCATGTTTAGTTGCCAACGTGGGGCCCCAATCCCCATCAGCTTTGGTGCCCCTGTGTTTCTTTTGTTGACAACAGAGCCCTCCCCATTGGCATTCCATAACACCCCCGCTTTGTTCCTGCCGGTAGGTGCCCAATCGCTCGGCTTTGGTCGCTCCCATGTTTATTTTGTTGCCGGCGGAGCCCTCCCCCGTCGGCATTCTGTAACCCGCCTTTGTTCCTGCTGACAGGGTGCCCAATCCCCCATCGGCATAATGATACCCTCCGCCTGCTTGTCGACGGGGTGACCAGTCCCCTATCGGCTACTGTTGCCCCTGACAAGAAAGCCCCTGAGAAGAAAAAAACGGTCCCACAATGTCTGTTTTGTTTTTTTCTCCTGAAAAAAGGACACCGTCCCTCAGCGCTCGCCCTGCCTCCCACCCACAACACGCACCCACCCACTGCAAACCCTGCCTCCCCACACCCCCCTCACTCCATGCTTACCTTAGGAGCTCGGCACGATGATCTTCAGTGGACCGGGAACACATCTGCACTCTTCAAAGCTGACCGCGAACTGAGGAAATGCCGGTAAGCTGTATAATGTAATACATAGGGTTTTTTCAACTTTACTGCATATCTCGGGCATTTTTGGGAATTTTTTCACCAAATTTTCAACATGGGGTTTTTGGGATCCCTCCTCATGAATTCTTGAACTGTCATGGCGTTATTCGACCCCAAAAGGTGATTTCCGGTCACTGCACAGAATCACCTTCGGGGCGGTTAATGAAATGACAGTGCCAATGTTCATGATGGGGTGAGATCTCAAAAAGCCTATGTTGCAAATTTGGTGGAACCAAAAAAATGACTGTTTTAAGAGAGTTCGTTGTGCATTTGCTACGCACGCCCATAACTTTGTGAATTTGCAATATTTTCACACCATATTTTTAACATTGGCATTTTGACACACCTCCTTGTGAACAGTACAGCTGTATTGTTCACATCCTGGCGAAAATGTGTTTTCGCACTTCCGGTGCAGAATAGAGCGGTCGCTGTGGGAAATCAGTGTTCGGGACAGATTAAAAAAATGGCAGTGACACTGTTCATGAGTAGAGGTCCTGAAATGGCTATATTGAAAATTTGGTAACAATACTCCATAAAATGACTGTGTTACGATCGTGCGTTGTACAGTTTGCACGCACGCTTGTAATTTCACAAATTTATAATATTTTCACCCCAGATTTCCAAAATTGCCATTTTTCCACACCTACTTATGAACAGTAAAGCTGTCATTTTTTCCATCCTGGCCGAAATGTGTTTTCGCACTTCCGGCGCAGAATAGAGTGGTCGCTGTGGGAAATCACTGTCCAGGACAGATTAAG
Organism: Neoceratodus forsteri; assembly: GCA_016271365.2. NCBI lineage: Eukaryota > Metazoa > Chordata > Ceratodontiformes > Ceratodontidae > Neoceratodus > Neoceratodus forsteri. Next base: position 658,279,261 of record CM057454.1, on the reverse strand, counting down.
AAAATGAGAGTGATACTGTTCACGAGCAGAGGTCCTAAAATGCCTCTGTTGAAAATTTGGTGATAATAGCCCATCGAATGACTGTGTTGGAATTTTTTCACACCGCCTTATGAGCAGTACAGCTGTCATTTTTCACATCCTGACCAAAATGTATTTTCACAGTTCCGGCGCAGAATAACGCGGTCGCTGTGGGAAATCACTGTTCGGGACAGATTAAGAAAATGACAGTGGCACTGTTCATGAGCAGAGGTCCTAAAATGCCTATGTTGAAAATCTGGTGACGAAACTCCATAACATGACTGTGCTACAAGCGTGCGTTGAACTGTTTCTATGCACCCTTGTAACTTCGCAATTTTGTAATATTTTCATGCCACATTTTCAACAGTGGCATTATTCCACACCTCCTTATGAACAGTACAACTGTCATTTTTCACATCGTGGCTAAAATATGTTTTTGCACTCCTGCCACAGCATAGCACGGTTGCCGTGGGAAATCACTGTTTGGGACACATTAAGATCGAACAAGTGAGAGAGCGGAGTGACCGCGCTCTGTCGGGACTGCTGTGGATTTGTTTGTGGGCAGAGAAAGGGACCAATGCAAGAGCCCAGTACAAAAGGGCAGCCTGCAGCACTGGGAGAAACAGAGCGAGAGAGTGAGTGACGGAGGGGGAGTGAGCGAACTCACCAGAGCTCTTTCAGGACTGCTGCGGATTTCTTTGTGGGCAGAACAAGGCATCAATGCAGGCAGGGGCCCAGTACAAAAGGCCAGCCTGCAACGGTGGGAGAAACAGTATGAGTGAGTGAGACAGGGGGACTGAGTGAGCTCAACGGAGCTCTGTCAGGACTGCTGCGGATTTCTTTGTGGGCAGAAAAAGGCGCCAATGCAGGCAGGAGTCCTGTACAAAAGGGATGCTTGCAGCACCAGGACAAACAGAATGAGCATGTGAGAGAGGGAGACTGAGCTACCTCAACAGAGCTCTGTCGGGACAGCTGCGGATTTGTTTGTGGACAGACAAAGATGCCAATGCAGCCAGGAGCCCCATACACAAACGCAGCCTGCAGCACCAAGAGAAACAGAATGATCGAGTGACAGAGCGGTAGTGAGCGAGCTCAACGGAGCTCTATTGTGACTGCTGTGGATTTCTTTGAGGCAGAAAAGGGCAACGTGGGCAGAGTCATAATAAAAAGGCCAGCTTGCAGTGCCGTCAAACGGAATAACTGGAGGAGAGCTCAATGGAGCTGTGTCGGGACTGCTTCAGATTTCTTTCTGGCCAGAACAAGCCGCCAATGCAGGCAGGAGCCCAGTACAAAAGGGCAGCCTGCAGTGGCAGGAGACACAGAATGAGCGAGTGAGGGAGGAGGAGTGAGTGAGCTCAACGGAGCTCTGTTGGGACTGCTGCAGATTTGTCTGTGGGCAGAAAAAGCCAGCAATGCACACAGGGGCCCAGTACAAATGGGCAGTCTGCACTGGCGGGGAAACCAGAAAGAGCGAGTGAGAGAGGGGGAGTGAGCGAGCTTAACAGAGCTCTATTGTAATTGCTGCAAATTTCTTTGTGGGCAGAAGAAGGCGGCAACGCAGGCAGGAGCCCAATAAAAAAGGGCAGCCTGCAATGCAGGTAGAAACGGAATGAGTGAGTGAGAGAAGGGGAGTGAGTGAGCTCAACGGAGCTTTGTCAGGACTGCTGCAGATTTCTTTGTGGGCAGACAAAGGCACCAACTGAGACAGGAGCCCAGTACAAAAGGGCAGCCTGCAGAGCCAGGAGAAACAGAATGAGTGAGTGACACAGGGGGAGTGAGTGACCTCAACGGAACTCCATCGGCAAAGCTGTGGATTTCTCAGTGGGCAGAAAAAGGTGCCAATGCAGGCAGAAGCCCAGTACAAAAAGGCAGCCTGCAGTGCCAGGAGAAACACTGTGAGCGAGTAAGAGAGGGGGAGTGAGCAAGCTCAATGGAGCTCTATCGTGACTGCTGCAGATTTCTTTGTTGGCAGAAAAAGGCGGCAACACAGGCAGGAGCCAAGTACAAAAGGCCACCATGCAGCGCCGGCAGAAATGGAACGAGTGAGTGAGAGAGGGGGAGTCAGCAGGCCTAACAGACCTGTGTCGGGACTGCTGCAGATTTCTTTGTGGGCAGAAAAAGCCACCAACATAGGCAGGAGCCCAGTACAAAAGGGCAGCCTGTAGCACCAGGAGAAACAGAATGAGCGAGTGAGAGAGGAGGGAGTAAGCCACCTCAATGGAGTTCTGTCGGGACAGCTGCAGATTTCTTAGTGGGCAGAACAAGGTGCCAACAGAGACAGGAGCCCAGTACAAAAGAGCAGCCTGTAGCACTGGAAGAAACAGACTGAGCGACTGACAGAGGGCCAGTGAGCGTGCTCAACAGACCAACACAATCAACATTCGACATTGACAAATGCTTGTTTCTCTCACTTTTCTGGCTACTTCCTTTGAGAACCAAAGTGGTTGTTTCTTTCTTTTACTCTTGCTTTGCTGTTTAACACAGAGACTCGTTGCCTCTGTTATAGCCCCCTTGAGAATGGACCACTGCTTTTCTACATCCCACCATTTTGTCTCTTTTGCCAGTGCTCCCTTGAGATATCCCCCATTTTGTCAGAGTTGGCCCTTCTGAACTTCAGGACCTTTAATTTTATATGGTTGGCGTCTTCTGCTATTTTAATATTAAGCCATACCATCCTGTGGTCACTGGTTCCTATGTGGCTACCTACCTTTGCATCCTTGCCCTGACCCCATTGATGAGCACCAGGTCCAGTATAGCCCCCTAGTGTGTGGGTTCAGTCCCAAGCTGTCTTAGGCATGCCCCCTGCAGTGCTGTGAGGATGTCCTGCTTTTGGCTGTACTCACAGTCTGGGTGCTCCAATCTACATCTGGCAGACTGAAGTCTCTTAGCAACAGCATTTCACCTTTGCTTGCCATTTTGTGGATGGCTTCCACTAGCATTTCATCTGTCTCCTCCCCCTGCACTGGAGGTCTGTAGATCACCCCTGTCTGAATGCTGGTACCATTTCCTGTTTCCAGGGTGACCCACAGTGCTTATGCTTCCTCCTGCAGCCCCTGTACCTCTGTTGCTTTGATACCCTCTCTCACATACATGGCCACCCCTCCTCCCTTTCTTCCTACCCTGTCTTTCAAGTAAAGTGCATATCCTGGTATGGCTATATTTCATTCATGGTTTTCTGTGTACCATATTTCCATAACAGCCACTATGTCCAGGTTCACTTCCACCAGCAAAGCCACTAGGTCTGGGACTTTGTTTCCAAGGCTGCGAAAATTTGTTCATATTGAGCTAAGAAACTTTATTTAAAGTACTGGCTCAAATTCTGTAATTGTTTTACATTTACTGGCCTTTTTACAAAATCACTGGATGTTTCTGATGAACAATCTGGTGCTAAGTACCTTTCAAAACTGTATGGTGTAGTTTATGTCCTTTCAGCCATATTTTTATAGTACAACATAAAATTGTATGTGCCAACAATGAAAGAGTTAAGCAACAACATAAACTACACAGAAACATAGAATTTGTCAACAGAAAAGGACAGTTTACCCCACTCAATGTGGCCAAATGTTCCCTTCGTACTCTATCTCCACAGACCCTAACTGGTCTCCAGTGACCCTCCCTCCTGGCAACCTATTTATTAATACTGCTCTATGTTTATCCCATGCAAACTTGGAGCTCCCCATTGTTTTTGCATTCAACACTTCTACTGGCAGTCTGTTTCAGGCCTCTACCTCCCTTTCAGTGAATGGTGCTTCCTCACATCCCTCTAAAACTCCCCTTCCACCAACTTCATTGCATCATACTGGAGGGAAACTGTAGAAAAAGATTGTGAGAAAGCAGAAGTCTTAAACCAGTACTTCTGTTCTGTGTTCACCAAAGAGAATGCAGGGGATGGGCCAAGCCTGCATAGCAGAAACACCCAGGGAACTGGGGTTGACACAAACCTCTTTACAGAGGCTCAAGTCTTGGAAACTTTAAATAAGCTAAAGGTAGACAAGGCCATGTGACCAGATGAGATTCTCCCTATCATTCTCAGGGAGCTTGGGAGTGTACTAGCAGCACCCCTAGCAAAACTATTCACCAAATCACTAGAGAGTGGGACCATACCGGAGGACTGGAAAAGAGAAACAGTGGTCCCACTCCAGAGAGCAGGGAGGGGGCTGGCAATTACTGTCCAGTAAGCCTCGCGTTGGTGGTAGGGAAGCTGATGGAGACGTTACTCAAACAGAGAATCATAACATATCTGGAATTCAATGGGCAGCAAGACCCAAAACAGATTGGGTTCACGGTAGGAAGGTCTTGCCAAACCAACCTGGTAGACTTCTTCAACTGGGTTACAAAGATAGTAGATCAGGAAGCAGTGGGAGATGTCGTCTATCTGGACTTTAGCAAAGCCTTCAACTCTGTTCCACACAGAAGGCTGGTAAGGAAGCTGGACCACATGGGGGGGGCAAGGAGGTGATTGAGTGGGTGAGTAGCTGGCTAAGAGGAAGAACACAGAGGGTTCAGGTAAATGGGGCATTTTCAGCTGAGAGGGAGCTGACCAGCGGGGTACCACAGGGTTCGGTACTGGGTCCCCTACTCTTCAATATGTCCATAGCAGACATTGAAAATGGGCTGGAAGGTAAAGTGTGTCTATTTGCAGATGACTCCAAGATTTGAAACACAGTGGACTCCCCTGAAGGTGTGAGGATTATGACTTCAGACTTGAAGAAACTGGAGGCATGGTCAGAAACATGGCAGCTGAAATTCAAGCCAAAAAGTGCAAAGATAATTGCTACCTGGGAGGAGAGAAGCTAGCCTCCATCAGCCAGAAGAGGGACCTGGGGGTCATTATATTAGAGGACTTGAAAGTAGGTAAGCAGTGTGAAAAGGAAGCACTAAAGGCAAGTGGCATGCTGGGCTGCATCAGGAGGGGAATCACGAGTGACAGGAGGGAGGAAGGTGGTGCGCCCCCACTTGGAGTACTGCATACAGTACTGGAGACCGCACCTCAAAAGGGACACCAATAGAATCGAGACGGTGCTGAGGAGGGCCACAAAAATTATTCAGGGCCTGCACCATATAGCATACCAGGACAGGCTGAGACAACTCAACATGTACTCCCTGGAACAGAGAAGAGAGAGGGGCAGTATGATTGAGACTTTTAAATACATGAGGGGTATAAATAAGGTTAACGTTCAGGAGCTTTTCCAATTGAAAGAGAGCAGGAGAATGAGAGGGCATGACATGAGACTAAAGGGAGGGAGGTTCAAGAGTAATACAAGGAAGTTCTTCTTTACAGAGAGGGTAGTGAACCCATGGAATGGCCTACCCAAAGAGAAAGTGGCGGCCAAAATGGTAAGCAAGTTCAAGAATGCATGAGATAGACACAAAGGTAGCATACGGAAAGCAAAGGAGGGGAGGTGGAATAGCACCAGGTAGGTTCTTGGGCAGACTAGATGGACCGTGCAGTCCTCTTCTGCCATCACTTTCTATGTTTCTATGACCCTGGTCCTGGTGCTGTTATTCATTTGAAAGAGACTTCCCCTCTTGCACCCTGTTCAACAATGCAAGGTTCTTGTGGGTCTCTGTTATGTCCCCTCTTACTCTACTCTCTTAAGGGTGTACAAGTTGAGATCCCTCTGACCTCACAAAGCTTTGGGTGCAACACCTGTACCAGTTTAGTTGCCCTCCTCTGGACTGCCTCCACCGTAAGCAAGAAATACAAAAAAAAAAGTTGCACTGGGACAGTGGTCCTGTCAATACCAAAATGTGTTAGGCAATAGTGGGTGTCTCTGTGTGTTAGGTTTTGCACTTAATAAAAGATGGGACTATAAATATTTTTATAGACTAAGACTAAGTGTCATAATTATTAAGGATAAGTGCCCAACATTCTAGTTGTGTGTACTGTCTCCACTCTATGTTCTTTCCGAGGTGTAGCCTTTAGAAGTGGACACAATATTCCAGGTGGGATCTCACCAGTGAGTGATATAAAGGCAACACCACCTCCTTCCTCCTGTTACAGATAACCCTCCCTATGCACTTCAGCATCTTACTAGCCCTACCCACTGCTTTGTCACGCTGCCCTGCCACTTTGAGGTCATCCATTATACTAACTTCAGGGTCCCTTTCCTGATTTATTGACTGTCAGTTCCTCCCCCTACATCCTAGAGTCAGCTCCAATGCCCGAGGTGAAGGAGTTTGCACTTTTTGGCATTGAACTCCAACTGCCATGCTCTTGACCACTCTCCAAGTTTCCTAAGATCCCTGCACATTCTTCCACCCCTCATGAGTGTCCACCCTATTACAAATTTTGGTATAATCTGCAAAAAAGCATACCTTCCCTTTAAGTTCTTATATGTCACTTATGAAGACATTGAAGAGGACTGGCCCCAGTACTGAGTCATGTGGCACCCTGCTGGTCACTCCACCATGACTAGTGTGAGTGCCATTAACCACCACACTGTAACGCCTATCTATTAACCCATCTCTAACCCATTTCACCACTCTGGATCCCATCCTTAGACTGCTCAGTTTCTTTATCAGTCTCTGGTGCAGCACACTGTTGAAAGCTCTGCTAAAGTCTAGATAGACCACATCCACTATCATCCTTTTAACTATTTTCCTGGTCAGTCAGTCAAAGAAACCTACTAGATTCATTTGGCATTAACCCCCCCCCACCACCACCACCACCATATGCATGCTGCCAGTAGTCTTGTAGTCCATTGGATTCAAGATACTCTACTTGCCTTTCCTTTAGCAGGGTTTCCATTAATCTACCCACCACTTAAGTGAGACCGACCAGCCTATAGTTGCTAGCCTCCTCAATGCTAGTGCTCCAGGGGGACCATGTCTGGTCTCCTCCTGTCTTCTGGAACCACACCTATTTCCAGTGAACAGTTGAATAAAGCCATCAGTGGAACAGCTATCACTTCCCTGAGTTTCTGTAGTACCCTTGGGTGAATCCAGTCAGGTCCCCTATCCTTGTCCACCTTCAGAGCTGCAAGTCCCTTAAGAAATATTTCCTCTGAAAATGGACTTGTGTCCATGTCCCCCCCCCCCCTTGTTCATGCTGCTCTCTGGTGGTCCGTCCCCTTCCATCCAATGTGAAGACTGAAAAGAAGCACCTTTTCAGGATGTCAGAATTTTCTTGGTCCTGTTCTGTGCAGTCTCTCCCTACCACTCTGCTTACCCTCATTATCCCTCCCCTTGCTTTCTTCAACTCACTTGTATACCTGGAGAAAGTCTAATCCAGTGATACTTAGTCCTGACCGGCTCAGGAGCCACATGAGCAGTCATGTTAGCCAACGAGCCACAACATACACTTCCTAATAAATTTTGGCAAACACACTCCAGTGTAAAAGAAAATATTTCAATTACTAAACATTTTTTTAATTTCATTTATTCCATTTATTAAACATTAGTTAACATTTGCACAGTCTGACAGGGTGCAGCTTGCAAGAAAATTAGCAATAATCTTTGAAAACAATGCTTGCTGGTGTACAATGTAGTGGTACTATAGTGCATCCTGGTTGGTTAATACTGTACAGTGCGGGAACTATTTGCATCACTTACTGGGAAGAGCCACAGGTGATAAGCTGAAGAGCCACATGAGTCTTTAGAGCCATGGTCTGAGGATCACTGGTCTAATCCCTTTTAGCTACCCATTGGGCTATTCTTTCCTCTGTCTCCACTTTGCTCCCTCACCTCCTTTCTTGCTTCCCTCTTTTTTCTTGGTACTCCTCCCTATCCTTCTCACTCCACATTTCCTTATACCTACTGAATCTCGCCTTTTTTCCTTCACCACCTTGGCCACTTCCCTAGAGAACCATAACAGTCTCTTTTTCCTTTTACTTTTACCCATTTCTTTCACACAGATGATGGATACCTTAATTATGCCCTCCCTTATTGTTCCCCACTGTGCCTCTACCCTTCATAGACAGTCCCCCCCATGAGGCAGTTTCCAAGGCAGTCTCCCGTTTCTTTAAAATCCATCCTCCTAAAATCCAGGATCCTCATCCTCATGTGGTTAGCCTCTGTTCCCAGCTTAATGTTAAACCACACTATATGGTGATCACTGGTACTTACGCGACTCCCACTGTGACGTCTGCAGTGCTGTCCCTGTTTGAAAGCAGAAGGTCTAGCATTGCCACATCCCTAGTGGGTTCTTTAACTAGCTGCCTAAGAGAAGCCACTTGTGGGAAGGCTGGGATGGTCATGCTAGTTGCTAAAGCTGTAGTTTAAAGGCTCCACTCCACATCGAGCAGATTGAAGTAATGAACTAGCAGCACCTCCCCCTTACTTTCCATCCTGATGATGTCTTCCCCAAGTGCCTTATCCACCTCTTCTCCCTGTGCTGGAGGTCTGTATACCACCCCTGTATGGATAACAGCCCCAGAGACTGTCTCCAGGAGGTATGTCACCACTACAGCAACATCCGCACAGTGAACCCCCCACAGCAAAACCTCCACTGCACCTAAATCGGCAGTAATGGGAGTTTTGTGTCGAGACACTTTAGGGCGATGGGGGGTGACTATCTAACTCCACTGTCTGTGCGACATGGAGTTAGATATCTATAGTAGGAGGGGTGCGGGGGAGGGCACAACCCCCCCCCGCATTGTGCTTAGTGATGTTGCTGGTCAGTTTGGGGTCACATCATGGTCGGGGTGTCAATGGGTTCCCAGCACTGTTGCGGATGTCGTGGTCGGGGTTGTTGCACCGGTGTCATGGATCTTCTCCAGGATAACTCACTGCACCTCCAGCCCTTCCTTGTCCTCTGGCTAACCCTGTACTTTTTTTTTTTCTTTTCTTTTTCTTTTTTTAATTCTTTGGTAACCAGATAAGGCCCTCTAGGCACAGCTGCTTGTTCTCAGGGGCAACTTAGGAGCACTGGGGGAGGTTAAGTGACTTGCTCAGAGTCACACACTATACAATTGGAGAGGTTGTGATAATCAAACCCATCTGTCTGCTGGATGTACCAAGCTCATTCACAGCTTTATACTCTAACCTCTAGGCTATACTGCCAGCCCCAATGTTGTCACAAGCAACAAATCTTCATGGCCTTGTTCCCTCCTTCACACACAGTACAACCTCTCTTTCCCTTCCCTTTTCCCTGCCCAGTATCTCCTGAACAGAGAGTAGCTTGGTATGTCTGTGTCCCAGTCCGGGCTCTCAGTGCACCCCAACTCTTTTTTGGTCACCAAATCCAGGCTAGCCTCTGTTATGATGGCTCAAAGGTCCTGCATTCTATTTCAAGAATCCCTTCCGCGGGCACACGTGGCTCACCTTACCTTACTCCTTCCCTGCCTGCTTCCTCCACCCCACCACCTGTTCTGTTCCCTGGAACTCCCCCTGACCCACGTCATTCCTTTTTACCTTCTCTGTTACCTGATTCCTTTACTCTTTTATGCTTGTATACAAATTCAGCCACATCAATTTGTTCTGAAATGGTCCAAAGCAGTGTGTAAATCTGAAACTCCCACTGTTTGTACTAAATGGCCAGCAAAGATGAAACAATAACAGAATTGTAACTACTATCTGAAAATCAGCTTCTGCAGATAATAAGTACTTACAGGTTAAATACAGTTCTTCTTTAAGAAAGAGAATTGAGATAAAGTTGTAAGTCATTGGCCTCTGTAGAAGCTGATTTTTAAATACTGGCTTCAATTCTACTACTGTTCTATCTTCAGAGGCTGCTTAGTTATCCTTGTGTGTGTTTCTGATTTACATAGAGCTAGTAAGTACAATTTTAGAACTAAATGTTGTAGTTTATGTCCTTGCACAGCTCTTACATTGCTGACACAATGCATCCGCGTTGTACTACTGAACTCTTTGGTTGACAGGGACATAAACTGCATCATACCATTCTAAAATGGCATTTACCAGCACAGTGTAATTCTTAAACAGCCAGTGAAGTTACTAATAGGCATATATAGACAGAACAATAACAGACTTGGAACAAGAATGTAAAAAACCCAGCTTCTACTGGGAAATATGACTTTCAGGTTCAGTGCAGTCCTCCTTAACCTTTATTGTTTTGCATTTTTCTTTGACTTTCTTTTGTTCTTGATTTAAAAATAATCATATAATGCTGTACATATTTCACTGAGTCTTTCAAAACCAGATTGTTTCCAGATGACCTCACAATTGCTGCTTATGACATCACAGTCTGTTGTTATGATGAGCATTATGGTATCATAAACTAAGTCACTGTGATGTAAATGGGGAATAGGCCAATGTTTTTATATTTAGACACAAAAGGTGTGCACTGGGATAGTGGTGCTCATGGCAAAAAGGCAAGAATAACACAAACTAGATGCCGGGCACTCACAAAACTAATTATTCTAGATACTGGAGCTTATGAAAATACAATAAATATTTATTAAAATCTCGTATTGGGAGCCATCCCGGTGGCACTGAGGGCTGAGGCGCTGGTCGTCTTACTTCGCGCTATGCCGGTGACCCGTGTTCGGGAATGAGCACGGGCTGCCAGGGGGTGGCAGGGGAGGAGGAGAAGGATCGAGCGTCCGCAGGACTGCTCTCCTTCTCTGGGGAGGAGGGACACCAGCACTTGGTGCATAACTAGCCCCTGGCAGAGGCTAGGGGCTGGTGCACCAAGGCTACAGAAGGGGGAGATGAGGCAGACGCTCGGAGGAGCGCATATGGAAGCATGCGTGTTCGCTCCTTGTGGCATCATTGTACACCTCGGTTCATGGGACCAACAAAAACAGGAGGATAAAGGGCACTGGCATCACAAGAATGAAAGGTCGGTCCCCACAGGCGCTGCCCCCATGATGGGCAGTAATTCTTCCAGCACTGAATCCATAGTTAGGCAGGTTGAGTGATACCCGCCACCCCACCATGGGGGGCGAGCCGTGGGGCAGCTAGAAGGGTAGGCTGCAAGCAGGGAACAGGGCTGGAGGATCCGACAAGGATGTAATGCCACCAGGGACCAGGCGGATAAATCAATTAACTGCAAAAAAAAAAATTTCGTAGTGGGAATGAAACAGAACTTGGTCTGCACACACCTGATGCATTTCAGACTTTAGCAGTCCTTTGATAAGGACTGCTAAAGTCCAAAATGCATCAGGTGTGTGCAGACTTTCTTCTGTTTCATTCCCAAAATGGGATTTTAATAAATATTTATTGCTTTTTCAAAAGCTGCAGTGTCTAGAATAATTGGTTTTGTGAGTGCCTGGCCTCCAGTTTGTGCGGACAGTATTTTTATACTGACTTTTTGGATAGACTATCAATGTGTGTTATAAAGGAAACCAGAAAATTAAAACAAAATGTGTTCTCTAGTAAACTGTTATAGCTGAAACATCATGTTTATGAAAGTACATGCTGAAGTGCAGGGCTGCTTCTTAAGGCTCACTAAAATCTGCTTGAGGAATTGGAACCCTGATTTTATTTATTATGTCCTAGAAGAAACACCTAACTGATTTGTTCCCTTTCTATATTCAAAGAAGGGAAAAAAAATATCCCAAGGAGAGCCATCCCAGTGGCATGGAGGTCTGAGGCATTGGGTGCCTCATCTCCTGCTACACCTGCATCCTGGGTTCGGGAACAGACATAGGTTGCTCTGGGAACAGCTGGGGGAGAAAGGATTGAGAGTCCCATGAACAACTGTCCTCCCTTGGGGGGGTCCATGCATTCTGTTAGGTGGCTTCAGGGTTCTGGGTGGCAGTGCAATGGGACATGGGGAAAGGAGTCCCACCCACTTATTGCCGAAGTGTGTCTCTGCAGAGGTGGCGCTCGCATATCGAGCTCCCAGGGAGAAAAGACACTCTTACTCATGCTCTTTAATCCACAAGTTTATTCTCCCACAGGAATCAGTCTAGCCCTACCTTGAAAGCCTCAACAGTTCCTGCTTTGGCTATTTCCCGAGGTAGGTCATTCTGCACATGCTGATTACCCTGTGTGAAGTAATGCTCTCTGATGTTTCCACTATCCTGCCCTAACTTGCCACACAGTTTGAGAGCAGACTGGATATTGAAAAGTTAGCACCCCCGCTAACATAGTTAGCATGGGCACTAACATGGATTTGCACAGGCGCTGTTAGCAGGGCTATATTCAGAGTCCACAGGAGCACCCTTCAAACCCAGCAGTGCCAATGTACTAAAATACCACTGCACCTATGCAAGTGAGAGGGTCCTCTCATGCATGCTGGAGCAGTGGGATATTCAAAGGTTTGCAGCAGCATTGATCAGCTGCGTAAACAGGCTGTTTACCACCATCAAAAACCACATCGTAAGATGGTGCTAGGCCCATGCCCACAGCCCCCCAAAGACAAGGCAGCTGTACTGCAGCCATCCACCCCCATTCTCCCATTCAATCCATGTACAATATATCTTGGTGGCCCAGTGGTTCCCTCCAGCCCCTATTTTCCCATTCTCCTGTTCAGTACATGTGAAACATTCCCTGCTGGTCCAATGTGTTCCCCCACCTCTTGATTGCCCTTTCTATACATGCAAAATAGTCCCTGGTGGTCCAGTGTCCCCCCAAACCCTCTGTTCCTCCAGTATACATTACTGTAGGTCCTGGTGTTCTAGTGGTCCCCCACCCCCACCTGATCCACCCACTGACATCCCACATCCCTGCATTTGCCCTTACTCCACTTCACAGAGATCATACTAGTCACATGTGGCAACCAGCACCATAAAACTAGCAGGCAAATTTAGAAAAAAAACTCCTATTAGCAAACAAAGGGAAGGACAAACTAGGACTACACAAACAAATCAAAATACTCTGTGAAATTCTGACTGCTGTACTCCTTTAAATGCACCTGAGAAGTGAGACTAAATATCACCATAATGGAACAACCTTGAGACCACATATATGAAATGAAAGAAACAAAGATACAGTAGCTTCATTGTTAAGTGTGTAATATAATTAAATAGAACCACGAGGGCGAGAATGTGAGCTACTTTCAAATGTGTGTTTTTAGTCAAAAGTACTTCCTTGCTCATGTATTTGTTTGCATCTATTTTGGGTGAAGGGACACTGTCTGAAATGAGAGCAAGATGATGTGCAGGCATTTAAAGCCACAGCAGTTGTTGATAAGGTGCTGGGTCTCCAAAGAAACCAGGATAGCTATTTAAGCAGTCCTAACATTTAGCATCTCCCTCTGAGGAAGGTGGAGTTACTCCAAAATGTCAGCAGTAATATGAGCATGTGCATGCACATGCTCACTTAGGTATCCCAGATGCTAGCACACAAGGTTGCGGGGCAGCCTCTGCATGTTAAAATAATTAGGAATATGTGTTGTAAGCAAGAAAAAAATGGATTTTGGCAACTGAGCCACAAGCATATTTACTGCTGGCATGAGTTGCTTCATTTGATTGGATACATGGACACTGTTACTGTGGATTTGTTTGATGATGAAGTAAAACACAAGGTTGGGTAAAAAAAATTACAAATCTCCTGGCTTTTTTGTCCTATGAGTGCAGACAGAATGTTACATAGCCTCATTTTGTGAGGTTATGTACACCACAGAAATATAAATTATGTTTTGAAAAGCTTTTAGGATTTTCAGAGCTTTTCTCACCATAAGCAATGATATGATCTCACTTCTCAGGTGCATTTAATGGCACCTGGCTGCACCTCATGCATAACAATGCACCCGAGGTTTGCAAATATATCACCATAATGCACACCCTGTCATTACTTATGCTTACATAATTACTGATTTTGTCTTACTATAACCAGATAACCAGCACATTATTTCCCGTCGTAACCAGCCGGTTCTAATGGGAAGCACAAAACAGCTCTCAGCCGTCAATCTAGGGCAGCAATGCGAGCTATGCTTACACTTAGACTGCTGTTTTTGGCAGTGCCAGTTTTGGGTGGGAAAGCACTACTTCAAAGCACACCAAGTGTGCAAGTCAGAACCAGGTTCGGAAACTGTATCTCCAAGCACTGGTGTGTGACTGTTGTTTTTCTGCTGCATAGAGTGCCAATGTTATGGCACCACCAATGCTTTCTCATGTCATCTTCAAGACCTAAGGACTGCAGTGCCACAAATTTATTTATTTATTTATTTTATTAAGTCCAGGATTACAAATACCTTTAAATTCAACAAGGTACAGTGGACCTTTTACCCTAATGCTGCCTTTCTCTATGTTTATTGCTTTGTGCTGCAGCCCTTATGGGTGAATTAACATAGTTTTTCATCGCAGCTGAATAATGGTTTCACTTGCATCCTTGGTGTGAGTAGAACAGTTCAGCTTTTCTTCACTGTTCTGTGACTCGAAGGACTTGTGAGACCGCACTTATATTGCTAAGAGTGTCTTATGTGGAACATATAAATGCACATCACATACAGTATCATGTCATATTGACACCATCACTGTATTTCTTTTGCATCACAACCTACTGTGATGTCAAGGAGCAGAAAGGCTGAGACCAGTTGTGGACCGCTGACTTTGGTACCTTGATACTTAGACATTGTTAGCAGATAAAAAGGTCTACCAGCCCATCCAGTGGGCCCACCCTGCCTAACTACTCTGCTCTGACCCTACTGCTCATCTCACCCTTAGTTTTTACACCCCCTTCTGACTAAGCTCATATGCCTGCTTGAAACTGCTTATTGGTTTGACCCTTACCTCTTCTTCCAGTACCTTGTTCCACTTGTCTGGCAGCACTCTTTCAGTGAAAAAGTGTTTATTGAATCTCTCCCACTGCTAGTTTTAGTGAATTCCTCCTCATCCCTGTATTTGAGCTCAAAGACAAATATTTCTTGGTGTTCGCCCTGTTTATCCCATGCAGGTACTTCTACCTTTCTGTCATGTCACCGCTTTCCCTTCTCTTCTCGAGGGTGTACATGTCCATGTTCTGCAACCTCTCCTCATATGACTTGCCCCTTGGTCCCTGGAAAATCTCAGTTGCCTTGTACTTTGCTGCTTCCACTTTGTGGCAGTCTTTCCCCAGGTGTGGATTCCAGCACCTTGCACAGTATTCCAGATGCGGTCTCACCTGTAACCTATAGAGTGGGAGGATTACATCCCTACTCTTGCTGTTTATCCCCTTTCCGTATGCATCCCAGTATCCTGTTTGCCTTTCCAATGGTGAGTCACATAAAGCACCAAGTAAAGGCATATCAAAACTATTAATGAGACCAAGAACGGGATAAATTCCACATCCTGCTGTAGAATACATTAACGGTTATTCTGATGAAAAGAAAAGACATAATACAGCAAGTTTCCAGCTCCCGCAGCATCCCCAGTGGTGGATCAAAGAGGTAAGGAAGACACATGCATCCCCTTACCTCTTCCAAAGGGACCCTGTGGATGTATGGGCCTGCTCTGGCATATGGTGAGGAGGGATGGGAAGGAGGAAGCAGCATTAAAACTCTGGTAGCAGCAAGAATGATGTTCCCCTGGTACTCTTCAGTCCTGCACCAGCCTTTGCGTACCTCATGGGGCTGGTGCGGAACTTGAAGGTTGCCTTGGTGTGCAGAAGGCCAGTGTGGCAGCAGCCACCAGCAGAATAATAAGATGGATTATAAAAAAGAAATCGCAATTTGTTTGAAGTCAATTCTTTTAACTGTTGTAAGATTTAGTTTTAATTTAGAGCCCGGATCCAGTCTGTGGTTAATAACATCAAAACCACCTTCTGGAATGGGCATGAACAAGCACAGTTATTACTCTGGTATCATTAAGTGCCCACGCTGGCTCTTGGCCATGATCATTATCCTGCTGGCATATGCCTGCTCCGCTGGGTTTTAGTGCTCAAACATGAGTTTAAGATTGTAATGAGGCACTGAGATGGCTGCAACATGAACATATAGCCTTGCGTGGCAATTTGAGGAACATTTATTTTGCAAACTTGTGACGAGTTTCTTATTGGATTATAGATGTGATTTATCTGAGGTCACCAAAGGTTATGTGCTGAAGGAAATTAGATTTGGAGGACCAGAGCACAGAGGCTGGAGGATGATAAATAAATCTTTGTTTCTTTCAGTCTACCGAACTCACAAAGCCCTATGCATCCATTTTGAATTGGTGTAACGCATATGCATGCATTGATAGAATGTGTGTGTTGTACATAACCTGGCTGTGAGTTCAAGACCTAAGTGTTGCGTTTATTAATTTATTCTATTATTATTTGTGACACTGCTTACTAATGCCATACCAGTATGACATTTATGAACAGTACAGGAGTTTGTGATATATATGGAATATGCAATGGTCTGACTCAGAGTACATAATTTATCTTCATGAGTGAGGGGGCAGAATAATAACTCACAGGTGGTCATTAATTGCATATTTTGAATCAAGCCATGTATTTGATTTAAGCAACATCAGTTTGAAAGTTATGACTTTTAAATCAACTGTGCAAAGATTTAGCTACGTCACTCTGAGCTTAGTAGCTGACTTCAGAGCATGACAGGGTTGTGATGTCTTAAGCGCTGTGAGCACTGTTCAATGGTTCTGAAAAAACCTACTGCTTTAGAATACGTAGTTGTGACATATGTAGCCTCTCTCATTCATTCAAATGGTGGCCAGCTGAGATGGTGTGTGGGAATGGTTTGTGGCAGTTGCTGATTGAGTAAGCCTTCTTTAGGTAATCCTGCTTACACCTGGGGTGGAGGTGCGGGGAGTTAGTAGAATGGCATAGGGTGCTATGTACATTAGTCCTTTTTCACAACAGAGAGTTCTTAAGGGACTCATTAATCTGAAAGTGGACAAAGCAATGGGGCCAGCCGGGGTGCATCCAAGGGTACTGAGGGAGCTCAGGAAAGTACTGGCTGTACCTCTGACTGTCCTGTTTAACAGCTCAGTGGAAACAGGAGTGGTTCCAGAGGACTGGAGGAGGGCAAGTGTAGTTACACATCGCAAAAGTGGTAGCAGGGAGGAGGCTGACAACTATAGACTAGAGATGTAGCGAATTCAAATTCCGCTAGCGAAGTGGGCACTTCACATTGCCACTCCGCTACGTGGAGTGGGCAATGCAAAGTGCTCACTCCACTTTGTCATTACTTCACGTTAAGGCGGAAGGGCAATGCAAAGTAAGGCGAAGTCATTGTTTTTAATGGACTTTGCGTTCCTCATTATGATTATAAGTGATCCACTTGGTGTCTCAGATTTGGCAGCCCCCCCCACACACACACATCACATGGCTTACAGTACTGTGAGTCACATGCTCTTTAGCTAGGCAGGAAGAAAGTGAGTCATACAAGCAGACACTTTTACTTTCTCCTGTGCAGATGGAGAGAGAGAGGAGCTTGTTTTGTGACTGCTGGTACTTTGAAATCAGAATGAGGAGCAGATTTAAACTTCGATTTAGACCCAACAGCTTTTTTAAAAGCTACATTTTTTTGTCTTTTTTGTCTGTGCTCTTTTTTACTTAATTTGTTCTTTCTGCAAATTTTATTTCTTTTACAGAGAGGGACATCAGTTGCAAATTATGTCCATGCTGGAACTGCTGCTAGATCACCATGGGATCCCACATTCGTTTTTTTTTTCCCTCACACCATGTGCCCCCCCACACCTTCCTTGCTGTGTTATAAAATGTATTCCTCCACCATCCCCGACCCTTGTATGTAATTATGCCCTTTATTTTGTTGTCTTCCATATGTATTCTGAGCAGTGGAAGTATGCTGTGCTAAACTGTATGGGTGCAGTTTTCTTTCCAGTCTGTGTATGTACTGCAGACACTGTCCAACTCCCTGACTTAAAAACATTTATTAATGAGTACAATGGTGGGGTGGTGAAGTCTGGAGAGATACTACAAAACAGGCTAACAATACATCCAAGGAACTAGTAAAAATATTAATGTTGTGATTTGTGACGTAATCGTAAATCGTGATTTGCGACTGCATTTGTGACCGTGATGATAAAGAAACGCAAATGCCTATGGCTGTACTTCCCCGGGCCCCGATGAGGTGTGGCACAAAACTCCCCGACTTAAAAACACTCATTAATGAGTACAATGGTGGGGTGGTGAAGCATGGAGAGATACTACAAAACAGGCTTACAATACATCCAAGTAACTAGTAAAAAAAATTACTATTGTGATTCGTGATGTGATCGTAAATCATAATTTGTGACTGCATTTGTGACCGTGATAATGAAGAACGTGATTTGTATAACGAGTGACTCCTGATGATGGTCCTGACTTAAAAATGCATATTAATGAGTACAATATTCATGCTAAATTATGCACCACACCTGTCCAGTACTCTGAAGGGAAGCCAAAGAAACAACTGTTACTTAAGTTAGAGATGGAAACTGGGCACTAAAGAGATGCAAATGTACAGACAGATTAAGATTGCGCTGTGCACTGAAGAAATGCAGATGCAAAGGCATAACACCTAACCAGTGCTCACCATCAGAAATTCAAATCTGGAAAATAATATCTTTGTCAGTCGGGGCGGGCCACGGGGCGAGGGGCAGTGTACTACACTGCTGCAGTAAGAGTCACTACTACGAGTACCAGTAAAGATACCACAAAGAAGTACAAAAAATTAAACAGCTGCAGTGGATAGCAGGTTCACATTGCTGAAATTATGTGGCACAATAAAAGGTCTCTGATTTGGTGAGACGCGTCACACACATACTCACACACACACTAAGTAATGCGTAGCAAATTGAAAACTTCAGTAATATAATCACATATTTTAAACAAACTAAAATTTGCACTGCTGCACCACAACAATCAGCAAAAAAATGGCAAGAATTATTGAAAATATTACTGTGTGTACATTAACACAGTTATACAAGTAAAATATCAAAACAGAAAGCACTGTCTTTTTCTTCAAGTTAATCTACCTACACCACAGATACACCCCTCCCCCAAAGCACACTTCCACTGTCCCTCAGTACACAGACTGAATGTTGTACATTAACATTCAAAATGCACACACAAACAATAAACGCTCAATGATATGAGCACAGGAGGGTTTCCTATAATCGATTAACTAAAGTTTCAGCAAAACAAATGACTCAAAAAGGCTTCTTTAACAGCTTTTACAAGGTTTGAATTACAGAGAGCTCTCAAAGCAGATTGTCTCCTACAGCTTTCTACGCACACTACCCCAAACTGAGGCTGTGCAGAACAATCTAGAGCCCATGTGACCTGAAATCCCATGAATCACTGCAAAATTGACCTTTGGAGCTTAAAAACAAGGCAAAGTAAGGAGAAGGAGAATTAGTGGAGTAGTAGTTTGGGAAGGCGGAGTAACGTGAAGTCATTGTTTTCAACAGACTTCGCGTTACCCATTAATAACGCAAAGTACTCTACTTCATGTTGCAGAGCACTCCGCAAATTCACTTTCACTCCGCATTCCACTTCATAGAGCGAATTGGGGCCACTTCACCCATCTCTACTATAGACCAGTCAGCCTGACATTGGTGGTGGAAAAACTAATAGAATCACTGCTGAAGGAAAGGATTATGGCATATCTTGAATCCAATGGGTTACAGGCAGCATGGATTCATGGGGGGAGTGTCACATCAAATAAATTTGAGTTCTTTGACTGGGTGACCAGGGAATTAGATTAGGGAGGACATGGTCTGCCTAGATGTCAGTAAAGCTTTCGACACGATTCCATATGGGAGACTTGTAAAGGAGCTGGGCAGCTTAGCAGTGGGTCCAAAGGTGGTACAGCAGGTAAGAAATTGGTTAGGGGATAGGTGACAAAGGGTGGTAGTAAACAGAGTTCACTTTGAGGAAGGAATATGGACCAGTGGAGTGCCTCAGGAATCAGTACTGGAACCGGTCCTCTTTCATGTCTTTATAAGTGACATTGCAGAGAAGCTAGAAGGGAAGATCAGTCTCTTTGTGGATGATACCAAAATCTGCAATAGGGTGAACACTCTTTGGAGGGTGGAAAGAATAAGCAGAGACCTGAGAAAACTCAAGGAGTGGTCAAGAGTATGGCAGTTAATTTTCAATGCAAAAAAGTGCACAATCATACACTAAGGGCACAAAAACCCAGGGGCAGTGAAAAATGGGTGGAGAGGTATTGACAACTACCAAACAGGAAAGAGACCTGGGGTAATCATATCTGATGACCTAATGGTGGCCAGGCAATGTGACAAGACAGTCAGGAGGGCTAGTCAAATTCTGGGGTGCATAGGTAGGGGTATCACCAGCAGGAAGAGGGAGGTAGTGTTGCCTCTATATAGATCAGTGGTGAGACCCCACCTAGATTTCTGTGTCCAGTTCTGGAGACCACAACTCTGGAAGGACAAAGACAGAGTGGAGGCAGTCCAAAGGAGGACACCTAAAAGGGTGCAGGGTCTACATGAAAAGCAACATGCTCAAGAACAAGGGGGCATGCAATGAAGCTGGTGAGGGGTAGATTCAGGAGAGATGTGGAGAAGTACTTCTTCACAGAAAGAGTGGTGGATGCTTGGAACAGTCTTCCAGCAGAAGTGGTGTGGGTAAAAACAGTGTTGGGGTTCAAGAATGCATGGGATAGGCATTAGGGTGTCTTAGCAGAAAGCAAGTGCGTCAGAAAGAGCCAAAGAACAGGTAAGGTCTGTGGTGATACTGTAGTTAGGGAAAAATGGGCAGCTTCTATGTTTTTATGTTCTATATTCCAGACACCTACTATGTATATGTGGATTGGACCCTTAACCTTTCTGTGCATGCCTTATGGCCGCTGTTAACTACTTGTGGACTATAAAGCACTTTGGGATGCAGTGTGTATGAGAGGTATAGCTATATAAAGCCAGTGTCTTTTATTTCTTTAAAGTGGAAAAAAGGCAATAAAATAGCTTCAGAAATAGTGGGAGACAGTTAAACAAATCATTAAAATTATGATAACAAAAGAATGAGACTCCAAACCTCCAGGCATATAAATAGAAAAGAACAGAGAACATATTTGTGACAGAATTCCCAATCAAGCAAATCTTTTATTCAGCAAGGATGGGGCACCTAAATAACAACTCTGCTCTAGATATCAGGCCCATCTCATTGTTTTCGGGCTCCCTTCCTGCCTCTCCTTCGCATCAAAGCAGTAGCAATAATAAAGAAAACTCACAATGTGCTCAAATTGCTGTGCTGGAATACCTCTTGTGACTAATCAAAAATGGCTGAAATGCAGCCAAAAAGACAAAAAAATAATAGCAACCTTCTGTCAGTGATTATTTTCTTTTCGAGAAGTAAAACAAAAGATGCTTCAACCAGCATTTGCATGATTTGTCAGAGGCAGGGAAGTGCTTAGATTTGCCACTGGCGACTTGTTAGTGCAGTTCAATAATACAGACATGTAAGTCGTGAGTTACAAAAAAAAACACCCAAAAAAACAATTCAGTGAGAATTTCTTTTTGTGTTTCTATATACAGTTATTAAGTCTCTTATGGTTATAAAAAAACATAGAAACAGAATTTGCCAGTAGAACAAAATACTGCTTGGTCCACCCACTCTGCCCAGATGGTCCCTGCCTCGTCTGTTTCCACAGACCTTAATTAGTCTCTAGTGACCCACACTTCTTCCTGCCTATTTACTGATATTCCCCTATGTCTACCCCATGCATACTTGAAGCTCCCTACTGTTTTCACATAAATCGTTCCACTAGCGGTCTGTTTCAGGCATCTACAACTCTTCAGTGAAGTAGTACTTCCTCACATCCATCTTAAACTACCCCCCCTCCCAGCTTCATTGCATGGCTTCTGTTCCTGGTGCTTTCTCATTTGAAAAAGACTCCCCCTACTGCACCTTGTTTACCCATGAGGTACTTGTAGGTCTCTATCATGACCCCTCTCACTCTCGCCTCTTCCAGGGTGTACATGTTGAGATTCAAGGTAGAGCTTTGGGTGCAATCTCTGCATCATTTTAGTTGCCCTCCTCTGGATTGCCTCCACCCTGTCTATGTCCTTTCTGAGGTACGGCCCCCAGAACTGGGCAAAATATTCCAGGTGGGGTCTCACCAGAGAGCAATACAGTGGCAACACCACCCCCTTCCTCCTGTTGGAGATACTGCTCTCTATGCATCCCAGCATTCCACTTACCCTACCCACTGCTTTGTCATATGGCCCTGCTACTTTGAAGTCATTAGACATCATAAATCCAAAGTCCCTTTCCTGTGTGCCTAGTTGTGTTTTCCTGGGAGAGAGAATTATGACTCGATGTTGAGCAGTTGTGGTGCAGAATGACTTTGGAAAGCTCTTCCGAAACTAGTGCCAATTGATTTGTTCTGGTCATTGAAGAACCAACAAAAATCATACAACTTATCTGTCTGCACACTGATGAAAATCACAGAATGTCACAGAATTTGCATTGTATACCAAATCTCGGCATCATCCCTGCATGCATTTTGCCATAATGTATTTCAAGAACTGTTTCCATTTCAGAAACTGAATCATTAATCACTGGATTATACTTGTCATTTGATCTCCTGTACATAGAACTGGATTACTTCATTCAGCATATGGCAGTGGCCCTGATCATAAGTGATGCAGTAATGGTGTGCAGACATATTATAAAATTATAGATAAGGGCAGGCTGGATGGGCATTGTGGTCCTTTTCTGCTGTCAGAGTTCTATGTTCCAAGCTTCTATCTGGAAAAGAATGCCCACATATCTGTACAACATAGCAGTGGCCCTATGTAAGTGGCCATTCCTGGACATCTGCATAATTTGTTTCTGCAAACACCAATCCACAGCCTGAGGTAGACTCTGATAAATGCAAATCACAGGCCCCAAAACTGCAATCCGAGAAGTAGCAGCAGCAGTGTGAAGGCTTGAACACAAATGTGCACAACAAAACTAAACCCACACCAGTACATTGTGCACAAGCAACAGTCCCGTCCGGGTAACCACACATGCTCCAGCCCATGTAGGTGTGGTCAGGTGTTCCAGTGTTGTATAACTAACCCCAACCATATGCCACAATTGGACACCATGCACACACGCATACACACACACACACACACACACACACACACACACACACACACAGCTGCTAATCATATTATGCTTTGGGGCCCATGGGTGTCTGTTCAAGTTTGCATAATGCATCACACTTGGGTCTTTTATCTCACTGCAATGGTACATCACTGGTAGTAGCCCAGGTGTTTGCTCTGGCAACCAGGATGGAGCACACCATGGAATGAAAGGGCCCACCTTTAAACCTAGCCATTGAAGTCCTATGATATGCAGTGCACCCTCATATGTATCACTATGGTCCATCTGGTTGATGGAGCTGGGGGCCAGCCCTGATGACACTGAGGCTATCAGGGCCTGTTCATTCTTCTGAGTTCAGGATGGGGTCATACTGGTGGTGGCTGGTGTATACCCCCAGTTGAGATGGACTGTGTAGCCATATTGCAGGATTTGGCCATAAGGGTATCTTGGAGTGTCCTTTCTCTTTTCTTTCTGAAGTTATCCTGCCTCATTTCAATTCCATATATGATGAGACAGTCAAAATGGTGCAACAAAGGACTACCAAAATGATCAGGAGTAAGGAAAACAAAAGCTGCTAGAAAGGCTGGTGGCTCTTAACATGTTCACTCAGGAGAAAAGGAGACTGAGAGGGGTCATAATATCAGCCTTCTGTATACTCAAGGGCATTAACCAGATTGAACAGATAGAGCTGTTTGATCTGGTATCCTCCAGCAGGACAAAAGGATATGCCCTGAAGCTCAGAGTTGGCAAAGTCAGGAATAATGATCAGAGGCACACTTTGTCCCAGTAGCTTAACCTATGGAACAGCTGCCCAGTGGAGGGAATGGATATAAAGGTACTTCAGCTCTTAAGGTAAGTATGGCCACAAGTTGTTTTTTATCAAGGGAATAACTGGATACACTGAGTAGTAAGGTGGGTAGGGAACCCTTAAAATTAGTGCATAGTAATTCAGTATACTTACTCCTCCCTGCAGATGATGCAGGGGTGGTGGGGTGCAGATATAATTTACCTTGAGTCGCTTTTGAGCTGCAGTTGCTCCCAGCTCTAGTGGCACTCTTCCCTATGTTGTAAGAAACTAAGCGAATGCCCTAGCCCTCAGTATATTGTTAGAAGTACACCATGCTGCTGTGTTTGTTGCCTTTCAGATGATATATATATATATATATATATATATACATACACACACACACACACACACACACACACACACACACACACACAATGTTTTACAGGGAAAGGTACACTAAGCTGTAACAGCTCATTTTCAGGTGGGCCTGGGGGAAGAGGGTTGCATGTACCTTTTATATTAATGGATGGGGCAGCATTGGCAGGACACATAGGAGACTCACCAACGCTTAATGATAAGTGCCCTGGGGACTTAAATATACATCTGGACAGCCACCAGCGATGGGCAGATATGACCCCAAATTAATGTCTCAATCACAGAACAGTGCCTTAGCATTGCAGTACCCCCTTTGCTACACTACAGTGTAAGTATTGGAAATTAGCCCAAGTTCCTGGTGTGGGACTAGAACACACAGCCTACTGATCCTACAGCCCCAGAGGCAAGTGTGCAGCCAACTGAGCCACTACCAAACTCTTAAATTGAGGTCCCATCTGATTATTCTGGCAGTTGTTTTAAATACATATTAAAAGATCCCAATGGCCAGTTCAAAAGAAGCCTGGGAATTTTCCCCATTATCCTGGCTGAATTTCCAACATTCAATAACCAACCTACTCATTACCCTGCTTTGATGTTGTGTAATGTGCTAGAACCATTATTGTGGGTTCCCTCGATTTAATGCTTCACTGCCTGCATTGTGATCAGTTGATATTTCAAGCTCAGGGCTCTAAGGAAGATGTCCTATAACTGGACATTAAATTGTCATCTGAGTGCATGCTCCCACTGTGTCCATAATAGTGCCTTCAGTTCATAACCCTTGCTGTGCCATGGACTGATACAGTGCATCAGTCCAAAACCCCAGTATGTTCCAATTCTGCCAGCAGCCCAAGGGTTAAAACTTTTCTGCATTTGATGCACATAGTAAGTATTAAGAGTATTGCTTGCATTAAATATCTTTTGCTACCTTGAACAATTCTAGGCCTTCACCACTTGGTATATCTGGAGGTAAGAAGAAGTTCAGCCTGCATTTAATAGTAATATGTAAAGGGATGCCTAAACAAACTCCTCCTACCACAAATTGCTACAGCACCGTATTTGACTATTCATTTGTCTCGCACCTCCACAAACAAATCCATGCCCCTGAAAACTGTAAGGGTTACATGAGCTATTATTTTCCCATTGGTGCCGGTCAGTATGTTTAGCTGCTGCCATTCAGGTTTTGTTTATATTTTTGTGTACACTACTCCCACCACTAACATTGTGCCTCTACTTATTCCTCTCTGTTTACTATGGCCATGGAACTGGGGTACACACATTACTTTTCTGAGTTGTGCACCTTTTGTTCACCTCATATACTTCTACATGCAGTCTTCCTCGCCACCATGCCAATCACTAAACTATGAACCAAAAGCTTTTCTTCCATATGTATTTTATCCCCTTGTCTGCCCTCCAACCCCCTTCAGCCTACAGCCTGTTCAGCACCATCACCCACCTTCGCTAAGACTTTCTGGCTCTGATGATCCCCCATGGATTGCAGCCCATCCCATGTCTTCATCTTGATGGGAGCCTCTCCAATTGGTGATGTGTGGTCTGTGGTGGGTTGGAGCATCATCCTGACAGCAGAGGTGTTTCACCCTGTTCTTCTTGCCTAGGGTTCCAGTGTGCAATGATGCACTGCATGTGCAACTGTGCAGCTGCACTGACATGCATATCAGCACCGAGGGATCCCTGAGTGTCCAAGCCTCCCTACTGTGCTGCCACCTAATTTCCATCAGGTGGCAGCCTACGAGTGGGATGGCTAGTCCCCTCATCCCCAGGAGAGGAGAGTGCTCTCCGGACACTTGATCATCCTTCCTCAGGTCAACCACCGACCACCACGATCAGCTCCCAAACCCCAGCCACGTGCATGGCAAGTGGTATTGCTACTGCTGAGCCACTGGGCTGACCTGTGAATTAAAGTTTTTAACCTAAATTCATAACATCAAACTGAACAAAGGAGTGCCAAACTGAACCCAAACCACATTTTCTGCAGGGAACCTTCTCTCACCCTTAATTGTATGTTACAGATGCTACTTTTTGGTCAAGTCATTTTTTTCCTGTTTTTCATTCTCAGGCACTTTGTATCACCATGTCATGTGGACTGGATTTGAAAGTAATTTCCATTATTTATGACAACTCTTTCAAAACATTTTCTTATCATCCTGTTCAATGCTAATATTACTTGGTGGCTCACAAAACACAAGTATTTGAAATCCACTCTGACAGTATTAAGTGAGTTTTATTGTTTTCATAAAGAGTCTTCTTGTTGCTATGCAGTCTAGGGTTGTTTACTGACTTGGCAGATTTACTGTACTTGATTTAATTGATTAAAGCATAATTTGAATAGATTAGCAAAAATAAACCTCACATTATCTGGGATAGACCTAAATGGAGCTCTGGTGCTACAGCCCACAAAGGAAATAGTAAGTGCCATTAATAAATGCAATGTTTTGTCAGAATTGTGTCAACAGCATGAAGACACCTTTTTAAAGAAAAATACATGATTGAAAAGAAATGTTAATTTATTTTTGTTACCCAGGTAAGTGCACTAGACAATATATTACCTATTTTCAGGAACAACACAGAACAATAAATTACAATACATGAGAACTGGACCTGGGGAAGGGCAACTAATGATGTCCATTGCTGCTGCCATTGTCAGCTGTCCCCATGTAAACATGGCTATCTTAAAACAGGTAGGATAAATTGGGAAATATGACTGGTCAAGTGTAGTATGATAACATGACCTTGCATTAGTAGCAGAACATCACAGATCAGAACTACTTAACTTTGTTAACTTTCTTACTCAGTTATTAAATGAAGTCTTGAAGACCATTTTGTAGCTGCAATAAGTCGCTCATGGGTATGTGTGTAACTGTGAGATAATGGCACTTTTTGAATGCACATAGCACTTGGCTTTGCCTTATGCCTCATAACTTCATCTTCATCATTTTATTTGTCTATACTTTTCCACAAGCAGTTAAAAAGCATTACAATAAAGATTCCATGTATAAAATTATATAATTTATAAGGTCAGACAAAAAAGACATTAACTTGTTCAATATATAAGTAATCATTTTGACCAAAAGCTTTCATAAAATGGTGGGTCTTCAACAAACTTTTGAACTCCACTGATGAGATTGGTTGACTCACATTCCTTGGTAAAGGGAATTCCATAGCTCTGGGGCTGATACAGAAAAAGTCATATCACCCACAAATTTTAACCCTGACGTGGGAACAAGGAGTAGCCTCCCTGTAGGAGACTATAGCCTGCAAGTTGGAACATACCAGGCAGGTGTGGGCAAAGTGAAAAATAAAATGCAATTGCAATTTGCTACAAAGTGTGGAAATTTGCATCTCAAAATGCACTTTGCAGAGTAAAACACTATGAAAATTGCAGAAATTCATTTCATCGTAGCATTTTACCAGGCTGTATCAGTTCACAAATTAAAAATTAGCAGAATTGAAGCATAGTTCAAAGTGGCCACTTTGTGAACACGACAAAAGTGTGTAATGGGCCACTTTGTGCTAACTTCACTGGTGAACTTTAAACTTTGCACACTCTAGAACTAGGATAGGAGCTTCATAAAACTAGGGGAGCCTAAACCATGTAAGGTCCTAAATGGGAGTAGGATAATCTTTAGTATACTCTTCATCTCCCTGGAAGACAGTGCAATGTTGCAAGCAATGGAGAGATGCAACAACATGAACTCTCCCCCGTCAATGGTCTTGTTGTCACATTCTGTACTGACTGCAGCCAACTTAGGGAATTTAGAGGTAGAGGTAGAGGTAGAAGGCAGTCAGACTAGCAAAAGCCCAAACTGAGGAAAAGATAGCTAATTCAGTTAAGAAGGGGGATAAAACCTTTTATAGGCACATTAGGGAGTGAAGAAGGATGAATGAAGAGATAGTGAGGCTTACTAAAGGGAAGGGAGGGTGGGCAGAGGATGGCAGTGAAAAAGCAGGGATACTGAATGAATACTTTTGCTCAGTATTCACAAAACAAGAGGAGGGGGAGATACCTAAATCAAAGAATTGAAGCACTCTGGATAGGGAGGTCGACACCAGTCCATTCACAGAAGAAAGGATCCTGAAAGAACTCTTAAAACTGAAGGTGGACAAAGCAATGGGGCCTGCCGGGATTCACCCAAGAATTCTAAAAGAATTAAGGGTAGAATTAGTGACACCACTGACCTCCCTGTTTAACAAATAATGAGATGATAGTGTAGTACCGTAGGACTGGAGGAGGTCAGACGTGATTCCCCTTCACAAAAGTGGGAGAAAGACAGAGGTAGGAAATTACAGACCTGTTAGTTTGACCTCAGTGGTAGGGAAAATGATGGAATCACTTCTAAAGGAAAGAACTGTTGAGTTCCTAGAGGTCAGTGGGGCACAGGACCCAAGGCAGCATGGATTCACAGTGGAAGGTCATGTCAGATGAATCTAATAGATTTATTTGACTGCGAGACCAATGTGGTAAACCAGGGAGGGGCAGTGTACATGGCCTACCTAGACTTTAGCAAGGCATTTGACACAGTCCCACGCAAAAGATTAATATACAAGTTAGCCAGCCTTGGAGTGGGTCACAAGGTGGTAGCCTGGGTTAAAAATTGGCTGGACAACAGGATACAGAGGGTAATAGTAAATGGAGTTTACTCTGAAGAAAGGAGGGTTACTAGAGGGGTACCGCAGGGTTCAGTACTGGAACCGGTCCTCTTTAATGTCTTTATAAGTGACATTGCAGAAGGACTGGAAGGAAAAGTATGTCTCTTTGCAGATGACACAAAGATCTGCAACAGGGTTGATACAGAAGGTGGGATGGAGAGGATGCAAAGGGACTTGGCAAGGTTGGAGGAATGGTCAAATATATGGGAGCTTAGATTCAATGCAAAGAAGTGCAAAGTAATGCACCTGGGAAACAAAAATCCAAGGGAAGAGTACACAATGGGGGGGGGTGAGATAATGACAACTACAGAAATGGAAAGGGACCTGGGAGTAGTCATATCTGATGACCTTAAGGTGGACAAACAATGTGAGAATGCAGTAAGAAGATCTGGTGGGATACTGGAATGCACAGGGAGAGGCATCAGCAGTAGAACACAGGAAGTTGTTATCTCTTTGTACAGACAGGTGGTGAGACCCCATCTGGAGTTCTGCGTCCAATTCTGGAGACCCCATCTCTGCAAGGACATAGACAGGATGGAGGCTGTCCAGAGGAGGGCAACTAAAATGGTGCAGGGTCTACACCAGAAGACATACGAAGAAAGACTGAAGAAGCTTAATATGTATACTCTCAAGGAGAGGAGGGAGAGGGGGTACATGATAGAAACTTTCAAGTACATCAAGACAATTAACAGAGTCCAAGGTGGTAGCATCTTTCAGAAAAAGAGATGTGCAAGAACAAGGGGGCACAATTTGAATACAGAGGGGGAATGGCTCAAAGGTAATGTGAGGAACTATTTTTCACAGAGAGGGTTGTGGATACATGGAACAACCTTTCTGAGGAGGTAGTAGACTCAAAAACAGTGGAGGAATTCAAGAATGCATGGGACAGACATAAGGCAATTCTAGTGGGGGTAGGAGGAAGTAGGTTGTTGGTTAACTAGGATCTGCAGCCTATGCATTAGGTAGAGAAATGGGCAGACTAGATGAGCTAAGCAGTCCTTATCAACTGTCAGATTCTATGTTCTATGTTCTATTTTTCTAGACCACAGTACATGATGTTCCCATAGTCCAGCCTTGACGTAACAAGAGCATGGACAACAGCTGCAAGCTCTGTAGGCAGCAATAATGAGTGGATGCGTTTAATGCAACTGCTTCTTCCACCAGTGTTGCATTTAATAAAACACAGGCGGAAGAAGCAGCTTTCAGTGATAGCAGCAATCAAAGAGTCCCAATTAAAGGACTGATCCAACTTAACATTCAAACTGTGAACAGGTTTCACCAAAGAAAAATTCCCCCCAAAGGCAGTAGGAAACTGACGCCAGTTGCAATTTTGTCAAATGTTTCACCCTACCATGTACTATAAACTAAGCATCTATGGGACTGAGCTTAAGCCAACTGGAACTAGACCATTCAGCAATGTCAGACAGGTAGTTACATCATAATGTCACTGAAGCCTCCATATCAGATGACAAAGAAAAATAAATCTTGGAGTCATCTGCATACACTTGAAGACCCAATCCATATTTACTGTCAAGTCCTGTAACTGGCACAATACAAGAAGCACATTATATAATACATTGGCAAGAACCAACCATTAAGGCTCTGTGGAAGGGACTTCAGACCATGTAGAGGTTCAAGTTCCTATCTGGATGGCTTATATTCACCTCAACAAATCTGGCTGGAATCCATTTAAGACCGTCTCAGAAATCACTACAAATGTACACAATTGGTACGGTAGAACCGCATGACTCACTGTATCAAAGACTACAGACATTGTGACATACAGATATTGATACATGCCCTGTTTACAGTTTTGTAAGCAGGTCATTCATGGCCCTGGCCAGGGCAATTTCAATGCTTAATCCCTTCCAGAAACCAGACTGGGTCAGTCAAGGATGTTACAAAGTTCAAGGCAGTTTTAAAGTGGACAGACCACCACGTTTTCAGTTAACTTCTAGGCAAATGACAAGTTAGCCATTGGCATAAAGTTAGAAAAGTCTCCTGGGTCAAGGGAAGACTTTTTTTTATTAGAATAGGCCTTCTTGAAATTAGCTGGAAACAAGTTCTCACTGAGAAAGCTAATCACAGTCAAACAAAGAACTGGATCTAACCCACATGATGCTGGGCACATCTCAGACAGAATGTAGAGAAGCTGAGGAAGACTGATGGCTTCAAATTGAACCAGCAGCTGAAGAGAATAATAAGAGCCTCCTATATCTGCTTCTGTCACCTGGGTTGCAGCAGGCACACTAGTCAAATCGTTCTTTATCCCTTGAGTCTTGATATGAAAGAATTTCTGGAATTCTTGAAGACCTTGTTCAGAGGGCTCAGCCCTTATCTGTAATGGGTTCAACAATCCGTTAACAACTTCACAAAGCTCTTTCCCTTTGTTCTTTGCCAACTTTCAGTCAAAAGAAGGAATCTTGACATGGATTGCATCACCAGGAGATGATATGGCATACATAGTTCACCAGTGTACCAAAGAATGCTGCTACAATAATATCCTACCATTTTCAGTTACAGTAGTTAGTTTTTTTTTTATTTTGCAGTTTATTTACCAAGGATAGCCCATCTATGCTGCAATATGTCCTTTGCAGTGGGGTCCTGAGTATACCAATTTCTGTAGCAGGGTTGACTGGAGCACTGAGAGGTGAAGTGACTTGCCCAAGATCACACCATGATTATTTGATTCTAGAGGGCTTTGAACCTGTGACCTCCCAGTTTCCAAGCTGATTCTCTAATCACTAGACCTCACTGCCTTTGCTAGTACTGTACTGACATGAGATCTTTAACTTCCATCTGGGCAGCACCCAAATAGGCAGAAGAAATTTCAGTTTAACAGCACATTAGAGGACTGCATCGTCAATAGGGCACCATTCCCTAGCACTGCACTATTGCATCAGCAATGGGTTAGAATCCATGTCCTTGGTAAAAAAGAGGAAAACAGTGCTGCTGTACCACAGAGCAGCATTGCCAATAATCAACAACAGTTCTCAATGTAGACAGCCTTAGGGCCACATAATGAACAGTAGGGAATGATTTAGCGAGGGGGTTTCAACCTTTTTGTGTCCATAGACCCCCATGGCGAATGTCAGTAGTATCAGGGACCCCTACCTGTAACGGCGGACAGATGGTACAAAGAGGAGGTGGAGATTAAGTTTCTTACACAAATGGTGATGGTGGTATGAAGTTTGAGTACAGAACTTCTGGTCAGAGACTAGATAGATTTGAATCCCATATTCACCGTGTGACCCTGAGGAATTGGAGGTGTGGGAGGTGTTAAGAGTGGAGAGTTGTTAATAAAAGACCCAGATCTGAATCCCACAAAGGAAATCCAAGATGGCTGCCAGGAGGCTGCAGGTGCTGGTCTGGACAGCCCTGCAGGTCAGAGATATTCCCCTGTTGTGTAATGTGGAGGAACAAGTCTGGATAATGTCTTTCTACATGGGTTAAATACATTATTATGACACCTTTTACAGTATACCTGTAACTAAGTGAAGGAGAGAAAGAAATGTGGTGAAAGATGCTGCTCTGCATACCACTGATACATACTAGGTACTATGAGTGAAATGCAGCTCAAGATAAAACAAATAACCAGTTTCAACTGGACTCTTTTCCTTACAACTGCTTGCTTCCAAGTACTTATTTTATGAGAAGGAGCATGAACGCAGCTGGGGCTGCTATGGCAGAGCATGGAAAGCATGTTCAAAATACAGTGAGGGTATTAAACACCGTTTCTACAGTTTCATATTTAACATTTTTCCTGCTCACTCCACGGCCCCCCATACCTTATTCAAGGACCCCCAGGGGGCATAGGACCCTTGGTTGAAAAACCCTGTATTAAGCAATGAGGCATGACAGGGGATAGGTTATGGTTGAATAATGGCCCACCTCAGGTGGGTTGAAGCATGAGCAAAGCTGGGTGCTTCCACTGCAAAGATGGGCGTGAAGCCCACCACGTTACACCCGCTGGAGTGCCTTACTGTGAATATGATATGGGTCCTTTTTAGTAAATTGGGTGTATTTTTAAGCATATTTTTGTGCAGCTACTTTCAGCAGGGCTATCATGCTGGGATAGTGGCCCAGATGTAAAAACGTCTTGGCCAATCAGGAGCCAACATTCTTTCTACCCATTTCATAATGTTATTTACTTTACCAATAAAAGGCCACTGAGTTTACACACTTCTGCAAAGTCATCCAGGACAGTGGAGTTAACCAATAGTTAAGGTACATAAAGAGACAGAAAAGGTGCAATATCTAACCATAGACACCATTATTTAAGGAGACTGTTTGTTTCAATTGGACAATAACCCTCCAAATTAAAATAAAATAATTTAGGATAGATTTCCAGCAGCTAGAATTACATGGCTTACTAAATATCAGAAACGTCATACATTACTGAGGCACTGAATGTTTTAACTGGCTTCTACAATTAATGCCTGGTGGAATTAAACCTGACTGGTCTGACGTGCCCATCAATCTTCTAACAATTTCTAAAATCAATAAACTGTATATAAACCAAGACAAGAAGGTTGGGTTTAACCCCTGATTCATTTTCAATCCATGGGTATCAAAAGACTCCTGAAAAACCTCCTCCTCCTCTGCATCTGCTTCCAACTTTTTTGTTCCTGTTGTTTTTCCTTACATTATTGTCCCTACATGCTCGAACAATGCCCATGACCTCTCTCACACAGGACCCCAGGGGCCCCATGGAAAGTGAATAACAGGCCTAAAAACACAGTGGATGAAAGGACATCGTAACATGCTCATGTTCTATTTGATTTCCCTGTCAGAAGTAATATGATGGCTGTCTTTGTGGAGATGAAGCATAGAGATTGAACATCTGTAAATCTGTAAATGAACATGACTTCTTGGGGAAGCAAATGGGAGATATGAGATGCTGATTGCTGTGTTCAGAAACTGGCCTCTTAACCCACAGCGATGCAGGAAATTAATATTAATGTGGCATCTTTAAAATATTGGGTTTGAAGTTCAGAGTTGGCAGATTTTATGAAATCTTTACGTGATGGAGCTGAAGTAAATGCTGACAGGCACCATATAAAACAGCTCCCTCCTTTTTATCCTTTCTGCTGAGTTTGCGCTCGAAATCGCCTACAGCCTGATTACATGGCATAAAACAGAAATAAAATGGTCCCCTATGAGGTTTTTCTTTTCCTGTCCATGAGATAAATTTTTCAATAGGATGCTGAAAAGAATCCTGGGGAGATGCAAGCAGTTGCAGCACTAGGGTATAGCTGTTGCTGCTGATGAGTCAGAAAGGAAGCCACAGAGAGCATTGCTGGTTCAAGGGGCCCTTGTATTGGATATCTTTAGCTTTGATCTTACTACATGATGTCATTCAGTGACGGTAGCTCACAGATGTGCCCACAAGGTTCTGAATCAGGCATTCTGGATACTTAAGCCAAGCTTCGGTGGGTGGGCTAAGCAAAATGAATGTCTTAAGATCTGGCTGGTTTGAAGTTTAAAGATAAAAAGACAAAAAGAATACCTTGTTAAAACAGCAGTATTTTTTTAGTGGGCAGAAATGTGATTCATTTATTTATTCATTCATTCATATGTTTTATTTATTATACTGGATAAAATGTAGTGGGTTAATCAGCCCCTTTTCACGTGGATCCAGTCTTGAACAATAGAAACATCACAAAAGACAAAATATTAACAGAATGAAACAAGGCAGTTCTAATTACAAGGGAAGTAGAATTGTGATAATAACATATTACGAAAGACATATTTAAAACTTGCCATTGTTTTACAAGATGTAATAAGAGAACAGTAAATTATTGTACCAGTAGTCACCCTATAAGAGCAAGGAACCTTTTCATAATCTATTGTTTCACAGCATTTATATATTTCTGTCATAATTAGATTCATCATCAGTATATTTGTAGATCTTACAGATGTTTTTGAAACAGCTTTAATCACTAGTTGTATAATTAATGACTTAAGTCATTAATGATAGTGGCCCACTAGCATTTTTTAAATTCCCTTCCCTCTGGTTACTTTATGATTTCCATGCTTGATTCATACTGCGGATATATTAGGAGTGTGCTGGCACACATTTCTGATGGCAAACAGAGCCACACCACATCAAAATGTTTAATTTATTCACAGTGGCTGTGGCTAGAAAACAAGAACATTTGAAAACTTCAAAACACCATATCTCAGTTTAGGAGGGAAATAGAATGAAAAGAAAAGAAAAAAAAATGGATGTATTGATACTTTTGCCAGAGATACAGTATTGCTAATAAAAGCCTATGCAATGGCATTTTTTTCTTACTACCACATACTTCTACTTTAAAGAGCAGTTACTTTGGCCAGAAAATTTACATCAGAGAATCAAGCTGCCACATGGAAGTCTGCATTCATATTCC
Organism: Neoceratodus forsteri; assembly: GCA_016271365.2. Lineage (NCBI taxonomy): Eukaryota > Metazoa > Chordata > Ceratodontiformes > Ceratodontidae > Neoceratodus > Neoceratodus forsteri. The sequence goes on along the minus strand of CM057454.1, from coordinate 658,244,191 downwards.
TGCCCTGGAATCCCACACTGGGGCTGGGCATCTCATAGAGAGTAGGTGTGTGGCCACCATGGAGGGATAGCATGGGCTGTCTGGTGTTCCCATGTACTTCCCCTCTGCAAGCCAACTAAGGTCTACATTGGCATCAGTTGTTAAAACAACAGCTGGTCCACCCTCCAAGCTGGAGTAAAAGATGCAGCAGCAGTGCCCTCAATCAATGGAGAGGGTGGTAAAGGGAGAAACAAAGGAAAAAAAGTAGAGGAAAACAAAAGAATCCCAAAAATGTCAGTGTGCTTTCTTTAAAATGTAAATGAGGGGACAGTCCTGATGATCTGATGGCAGTTCATCATGCGTCCATACAAGTGACCCCAGTACAGGAGCAGACTTAGGTCACCATGTCGGGAGGCAGGCCAGACTGAGGAAGTAGTTATTTGGTAGGATGGGAGGGTTGACGGTAACTTCTGGTGCCACAGTGGCACCCTGAGGATGGTCTAGGGAGATAGCCTCTTGTTGCAGGGATACTGTGACATCTGACGCTGACAAAGGCAACGCTCGTTCCGTGGTGTGGAGCAGTGCAGTGCAGAATGTTCAGTTTCTAATGGAATGGAATGGAATTCTGCGTAATTTCAGATCATTCCACAGAATTGCGATGATACTGTAGCAGAATTCCACCATTCCACATGCAAAATGTTTTTCATTGATTCATAATCCATAGTTTACATAAACAGCGGATTCTTTTTTTGTGCAATCCATGGTAAATCCTTCCACAGTTTTCATGATCCACAGAACATAATTCCATGGCTCACACAGAAATGCTTTTTGAAATTCCGCAGAATTTAAAATGAAATTCCACAAAGCAATTTAAAAGTGGAATCAGCATTCCACGTGTATTCCGCTGGCAGAAAATCACATTCTGCACAGCTCTAGTGTGAAGGGAGGGACTTCAAGGAGAAAGCTAGGAACAAAAGTAATGTGCACCAAGTGGTCTATGACAGTCATCGGTACCCTCAGGCTCTGCCCCATGCAGATTCCCATCGTCTGTGAAGGGGCAGGGAGAAGCTGACAGGACTAAGGGGCTACAGATAGCACAGTAGCAAGATCCAAAAGGAGGAGTACATGGTGGCTCAGGGGCTAAAAAGTGATATTGAAAAAAAAGAAATAAGTAATTTGTACCTAAAAAAAAAAGAATTGTTCAGTTTTCTGTAAAAACACAACTGGCATCAGCTGACCCAAATCCCATAATATTGCAATAAATGTTGAATTTCAGGACATTCTGTTCTTTATTACTAAAGATGTTTGCAGAAAGCCAGGCAATTTTCCCCTCAGACTTTCCCTGTTCCTGCTGCTATCCTGTCTTGAAGTTATAATCCTCTGCTGTGACCTCACAACCTGTTGACAGGGAAATTATTTGGATGCTTCAAGCAGAGGACTGGGATTTCAAAGCAGGAAAAGCAGCAGGGTCAGATGAAGTCAGAGGGAAATGAGCTAATTTTCACACAAAATGTCTTTAGTGATAAAAAATGGAATGTCCAGAAATTTAAATCTGGGTGTGGGGTACATGTAATTCTGCTGATCCCAACTGTGATTTTGTTTTTGTGGAAATCAGAAATGGGCTTTAATATGCAACTGACTACAAAAGGTTCAGAACAGGCGTTTGAAAACAGGAACCTTTGAGAATATGTTAGGCGCTAGTAAGAACCAGTTACTACTAGAACTAGAATAGGCTGACATATCCCTAATTTGAGGTTCTATACCATAAAAGCAAAAATAAAATGGTGACTGCTAATACAGCGAGTGCAAATTGCCGACAACCAAAACAGAGATCAGCACTATACTGAGGAGTAAAAACAGCGAGGCTCCACACTCTCTCTATAGGGGGCAATCTCAAATTACTTTTCATGTGGGAGGCAAGACCCTCACCCCCCCATATATAACATAATCAGCTCTGAGGGGGGGTGATAATGGGTGACAGAGGAAAACTCAGGAAGGGGGCTACACTACGGTGGGTTACCAGTCTGCAAGTGGAGAATGTTGGGGTCGGCAACCTGCAGATGCGGGGAACAAAGTCAGGGGAATGGGAGGTCATTAACCAAAAAATAAAAATTAAACAAGTAAAGACACCAAAAAAATCCAACTCATATCCAGTCCTGAACCTGGGCCCATCAGCTTCAAAGGCAGTAACCACCATGCCAGGTGGCCAGCTCGGAGCTGGCTTGCTGAATAAAGCATTATAATCTGCTGCAGCTGCCTCTACTTTCTTATTCACTGACTCAATATTTATTACAATCTCTATTTTCTAATGGTCACTATTTCCTCCAGGGCTCAAACTGAATCACTCAATTTGAGTAGTTCAGTTTCATTTGCCCTTATCACAGGACAACCTAATTTGAACAAATGTAATCAATGACTCCTCCACCTGACTAGTTTCATTGCTTCTTCAAATGCTCTCCCATCAGTTGCATGTTTCTAGCTCTGTTATATTTCTGAAGTGTTACATGTATGTTTTACTATCTTTATCCTGACCTACAAAGATGGCTGGGATAAACTCGATTCGAGCATATCCTGGCTGCAGCTCTACACCCCTCGATGGCCATCCACACTGGACTGCATTCACAGCCCCCTTCAGTCCTGCCACGCTAGTGCAGAGCATCCAGTTGGGATGGGGGGGAGTGAAGGGTAGTGCTGGCCCTGACCATGGGCATCCAATTGGATGCCCATCTTGGTCTGTCAGTGGATCCCTGCATGTGCAGGATGCAAGGATCGATGGAATATGGCACTGCTGTATCCCCAGCAGCACAACATGTCAATTTCAGCAACACCAGCAGGTGCAGTTACACCCATCCAGCCCTCCCTTGCAGTTCATAGGGTTGTGTGTGGTAGTCTGACTGCCAATCTGGCCCTGTGGGTGGTTGGATAGCCAGGTGGAGGGGACAAGTAAGTGCAACTACAGCCCCTAGGGTGGCATAGGGTATGCCCCCTTTACCCACCGTCTACATTGTGGAGATACCATTACATAGATAAATAGAATTTGTTGGCAGATAAAGACCACCTGGCCCATCTAGTCTGCCCATTATCCTACCTATTTCATATTCCGCAGACTGTATATGATCTGTGGCTTTCCTTCTTTTCTCTGTCTCTAGGTTTCCCTTAGGTCCATCCCACACATACTTGAATCCCTCCACAGTTTTTGCCCCCACCACCTCTGCAGAAAGACCTTTCCAAGCATTGATTACCCTTTCTGTAAATAAGTACTTCCTTACATTACCCCTGATTCTATCTCCCTCCAACTTCATGCCATGATCCCTAGATCTTGACCACCCCCTTTTCTGAAAGATACTACCCCCTGCATCTTACTTATACCTTTGATGTTTTTGAACTTTTCTATCATATCCCCCCTCCCTCTCCTCATCTCCAGTGAATACATATTGAGGTCTTTCAGCCTCTCCTCATGTGACTTCTGGTGCGGCCCCTGCACCACTTTTGTCACCCTTCTCTGGACTGCCTCTACTCTGCCTATGTCCTTTCTGAGATGCAGCCTCCTTAGCTGGACACAGTTCTCCAGATGAGGTCTCACCAATGATCTGTGTAGTGGCATCACCACCTCCTTTTTTCTGCTGGGGAAGCCTCTCCCTATGCACCCCAGCATTCCACTGGCCCTCCTAACTGCCTTCGCTACTGTCCAGCCACTTTAATATAATCATCCCCAGATCCCTTTCTTGTTTGGTGGCCGTCAGTACCTCCCCCCCATTGAGTACTCCTCCCTCAGGTTTCTATGCCCAAAGTCCATAATGTTGCACTTTGCATTAAATCTCAGCTGCCATACCCTAACCCATTCCTCAAGCTTGTTTAGGTCTCTTCTAATTTTTTCTACCCCCCACCGAGGTGTCGACCCTATTGCAGATCCTTGTGTCATCTGCAAAGAGGCACACCTTCCTCTCCAGCCTCTCTGCAATGTTACTTATGAAGAGATTAAAGAGGACTGGGCCTAGTACCAATCCCTGAGGCACCCCACTAGTCACCTTTCTCTCTATGGACTGAACTACGTTCACTACCACCCTTCGTGTCCTACCGTTCAACCAATTTCTAACCCGGTTTACCACCCTGGGGCTGACTCCCAGGCAGTTCAATTTGTTTATCAGCCTCTGATGCAGGACGGTGTTGAAGACCTTGCTAAAATCCAGGTAGACCACATCCACTACCCCTCCCTGATCTATTTCCCTTGTCACCCAATCAAAGAAATCTATCAGGTTTGTTTGGCAAGACCAGCTTGTGGTGAAACCATGCTGCCTCGTATCCAGCTGTCCACTGGATTCAAGATATGTCACAATCCTTCCCTTAAGTACTGATTCCATCAATTTCCCCGCCACTGAGGTTAGGCTGACTGGTCTGTAGTTTCCAGTCTCCTCTCTGCTCCCACTCTTATGGAGAGGGACTACATTCACCCTTCTCCAGCCTGCTGGGATCACTCCTGTTTCTAATGATTTGTTAAACAAGGCTGTCAGAGGTGCAGCCCGCTCCTTTCTAAACTCTTCTAATATTCTGGGATTGAGGATGGGGTGCACCCTTACCTGCCCTATTCTGGTCACCTGCTTAGCTTCGCATACTGGGTTGGATTGAGTGGGGATAGGGCACACAACCAGCTGTTCTTGTGAGGATAGGGTACACAGCCGGCTACCAGCTATAATCTGCTATGTCACCTGTGATCTTATCTGCCAGTCAACCTCCTGGCAGAAAAGAGCATGCGGTGGGCTTTAACTGTATATGGAAATGAAAGACAAACCAGTATACACACATACACCCACAGCTAGGATGGTGCTCGAAGTGCAGGATGTTATTTCATAATAAACAGGCATCCAAAAATATCTCCAGGACAAATACAACCCAACTGCCCTTCTATGTGGTGACTTTCCACTTCATTAGGAGGTCAGACTGCTATGTGACTAACCCATTTACCACATAGTCACCTTTTTTTTTTTTATGCCAGACTTGTAATTTCTATGTTTGCATGTTACAATAATGGATTTTAGAGGTGTGTCACTGTTGGGTCCAGTGCAGCTCAGGCTGTAGGGAGCTCGACAGTGAGAGCTCAAAGATCAGTGAGGCTGATCACGAAAGTGTTTTCTGCTTGGGGGTGGAAGCTTTGTGTGGTTGAAAGGAGCGAGCCAATCCTATAACAGAGCAATTCAGTCCTTTTATCTGCATGACACCACCCCAGCAAGCTGCATCCAAATCCTTCCCTCAGTATCCCATCCATAAAAATAAAAGTCCCACTCACTGCCAAGTATTCCACCCATCTCCCAATCCATCCCTTGGTGCCCCGTCTGTAAAAATAAGCACCTTCCTACTGCCAAGGATCCCACCCATCACCCGATACTTTCCAATGCCCTATCCATAAAAATAAAACACCCTCTCACTGCCAAATATGCTGGCCACCTTCCAATCCTTTCCCATGCCCTGTCCATAAAAATAAAACACTCTCCCACTGTAATGTATACTACCCACCTTGGGATCCTTCCCCATGTCCCATCCATAGAAAAAAAAAAACTCTTCCACTACCAACCCACACACTCCCCACCCCATATTTACCTATCCAGTCAGGCACTGTTCCTTCTCGAATGTCCTGCTTCTTTTTGAGCTCCACCAGGAAGTGACAGAAAACAAGGTAAATTTGGTTAATTAATTTTTAATGTGTTTTTAAGTTTTGCTCATACTTTGATGTTTCTTAATATTTGTACCTTACTTTTTCAACATGGCCTTTTTTAATCCTACTTTATGAATCAGGTAGATTACATTTTTCAAATCCCCCCCCCCAAAAAAAAGTTTTCACAGTTGCTCTGTGAAATCATGTTTCAGACAGGATTTATGAAATTTCACCTGTCTTGACTATAAGGTGGGGGTAATAAAGAGACTATTTTGAACATTTGGGGTCAAAATCTAAACAAAAACAACAGTTATGATGCAATGTTTACAAATAACTACTATTTTTCCAGATTTTGACCCCAGATGTTCAACATAGCATTTTTTTACACCACACAATAAACCAGGCAGGTGCAATTTTTAAATCCCTTCTTAAACATGTTTTCATAGTTGCTAACCTTAAGGACAGGACTTAAAAACTGCGCTTGTCTTTATCACAAAGTGGGGTAATAAAAAGACTATGTTGAAAATCTAGGGTCACAATTTAAAAAAAAAAAAGCAAAGTTATGAAGCAACGTTAAAATTCTTCAATGTTTTCTCATAAGTTTGCTAATTTCCTAGATTCTGTCCCCAGATTTTCAACCTACAGTAGTCTTTTTTTACCCCACCTCATGAACAAGGCAGGTGTAATTTGTTAAATCTTGAAGACATGTTTTGCAGTTACTCTGCAAAATCACTTTTCGGGCAGAATTCAATACATTCCACTTTTCTTGTTCGTAAGATGAGGGTTATAATAAGACCATGTTAAAGTTTGATATGGAGACTGTGGATGTCTGTGCAGTCCTTAGATTTATTTGTCACCCTATTAGTTGAGTGGTGACTTTCATTTTCCTCTAAGATTGCTTAAACTTACAGTGCGTAAAAAAGCATTGAAAAAATGTCCCCATAGACTTGTATGGAGCGCAACCCCATGCTCTCTCTGCTTAGATGTCACAAAACATCTGAGCATGAGGGCAGGGCCGGCAGAGTAGGAAGTTGAAGGGACTGGTTGGCTATGAGTTCACCGCAGTTATGATCCCTTACCTACCTAAAAGGACACAGTTAGAAATTATACTTTTGGCTGCAATTTGCTAATACTTTCTATAAGGTATTGGGCTATGAAGTCCAAACAGAGTTTCCAAAATGTTGGAAATTCACTTTAAGACTGAACAGTAGGACATCACTGACTAAGGCTAGATCTCATCATGTAAGCAAAGCCTAGTTTAGCACTGATTGATTTACATATGGATGAGACATGTATAAAATCATTTACAAAAGGGTACATTGGCTCTAAGATACTTATTTATTTATTTGGAAATTGGTAACTGAGAAAGGCACACTGATCCAAGGCTGGTTTCCAGGTGCGGCCCAGGGGAAGGGGAGTACAACAAAACAGCATACACAGCATCAATCAATGGAACAAAGTAACGTGCAAGAAATGCACTAGTTAACATGTCAAAAGTGACATAATAAAAGAAGCAAATACACTGTTACATGGGGTAGCACTGTATGCAGAATAAACTGAACAGTGCCTGTAACTAAACAGCAGTGCTGTAGTTGTTGGGGGCAGACAGATTAGGGCAAAAGTAGAACCCACTTGGAAGATAAGGACCTCATTGGCAGGGTGGTCAGATCAGGTAGAGGGCAGGCAGGAGCAGGATGGTGCATGGAGATGTTTTAGCTGGTGCCTGGGGAGAGGGGGGAGAGATGGAGAGTGGGCAGGAGCAGGTTCCAGAGGGAGGCATGATGACTTAAAGGAGGATTCATCCTCAAGAAGGGAGCTATCACATCAGGAGACTGAGAGACTGCAAGTGCCTGAGGATGGTTTATGTTTGGCGCCTAACAGCATAGTTTTAATTTTATGAGAGATCAAAACAAGCCTGTTCAGATTCAGTCAACTCTGAATGCTTCCAAAGTCTACGCTAATGTACCAGTTTAGGATTGTAAGGTTGCTGGAGCAATACTAAAATAACAGGATGTCTGCATGGAGAAGTTTTCTGTAGTGCACAAAGTACTTAGGGAGGTCATCAACAAGAAGGTCAAATAGCAAGTGAAGGAGTACAGAACCATGGGGAACATCAATGGAGATAGGCTGCAAGCTTGAAACAGAATTTCTGATCTTAACCTGCTGACATTGGTTATTATGGTAACTAGAAAACCATTTCAGAGCAGTGTTAAACCCCTCCAAGGTAGAGAGCCTGTGGACCAATGCCATGATTCACAAGGTCATAGTCCTTGTTTAATCCCATAAATACTGCACCTGTGAGCAAACCATTATCCATGCCATTACAGATGTCATTCGATAGTTTTAGAAGGGCAGGTGTTGTCCCCTGACCTTTTGTAAATCCACAGCGAGAACCAACTAGGAGGGAGTAATTTAAGTATCCAGAGAGTTGGTGATGTACCATTTTCTTAATACTCTCACCAGATTCATTTATATAAAATACGAGCATTCAAGGTCACTGAACCAACCCCCTGGGTTACTTCACAACATAATCTCTTTTTGGAAGGCTCTGCCTGTAGTTCAAAGGGGGGAAAATAGCTCCTTCCCCATTCTCTACTAAAGCTTTTCAGCCTCCGCTCCCTCTGCTTAGAAGCGAGTTGGACTACTTCTTGGTGGCAAGGCTGAGTCGGGCTCTCTCTCTCTTCCCCCCTTCATCTGTGGCCATTTTGTTTGTTGTGCCACCCTGCTCCATTCTTCCCTTTGCTGTTGCCTTGCTTGTTGTCCCCCCTGGGCTTTTCTCCTTCCTCTCGATCCTGTACCTCTCTCTGTGTGCCTCTGGTGCTTCTTTTTGGGCTTCTTTTCCTCTGCCAGCTGCACCTCAGTGCCTCCATCAGCTAGCTCACTCCTCCTTGCTGGGACTGCTTGTGCTTCACGCTCACAGCCTGCTGCCACTGCTCTCTCTCTGTCCATTAGACATTCCACTCCCAATGGCTGTACTGCTGCCTGCCTGCACTTTATGGCATTCTCTGTGTCCAGGGTGTCACTGCTCACGCCTCACTCATTCCATTTGTCTCTGGACTGCTGACTCAACTGTTTCTCCTTCTCAGTGCTGAGACATTGTGTAGCACCACTGTGCCAAGCTGGAGCCCGCATTTCCTGCCTTTTTCCACCACTCGATGTCTGCAGCTTCCCAGACCATTTTATTCCTCCAGGAGGTTGCCATCTGCCAGCCTGTCTCTTCCACACCAACTCAGCAGTCCTGCCCCGAAACCTTACTGCACCCAAGACTATATCAGGACATCTACCTATTCTGCTGCTATAATTGCCTGTGGACAGTATGCTTCCTATCACCTAGTCTACGTTTCAATCAGCTCCCTGTGGGATTAATGGGGGATCCTTCCCGCACATACTCACCACACTTGCTCTATGTTAGGATGGACAGGTAACAATTCCCTATGGGTGCTCTATCGCTTCATCTTGTTACTGCACTTGTAATACTGTGTCCATCAGTACTTGATCTTCCACCATTCATGACTGACAACTTGATCTAACACTCAACAACATCTAATGTGTGTCGGGCATGATGGTACATACTACAAAAGTCGCTCTCCATAATTCATGATTTTGCTGCTGACCTTTTGGGCCATGTGCCCAAAGCCCCTGCACAGCCTTGCTTATCACAGCATTTTTAAAACCCATAGGAGTGCCCAGGATGTCTCACTGTACCTAATGAAGGGACCTTAACCCTGGATACCATGTTCTAGGACATATATACCTTACTGCTATTTATTGACCACTTTATCACATTCTCATACTGATATCTCCTGTAGCTTTCTTTCTCCCAACCGGCCTAAATGGAAGCCACTACACCGCCATCCTGACTCTGCTGGTCCAACCAGCCTACATGGAGGCAGGCTCAACTCCTCACTTCTAATACTTCATGTAGACTTACATGGAAGTCCCACCAGTCCAACTAGCCTACATGGAGGCCTAGCTCAACTCACTTCTACCCCTCCACAGCAGACCTACATGGAGGTCCTGCCAGTCTGGCTAGACTACATGGAGGCTTAGCTTGATTCACTTACTCTACTCCTCCTTAGGCAGACCTATGAGAGGGTCCTGCCACTCCAGCTCACCCATGTGGGGGGCTGACCAAGCTACTTGATCACTTGCACGTTGTCCTCTGAGGACCTTCATGGGGTTCCTCTGGTATACTGACCAGGGAACCTTATATCGCCTAGATAGTACAACCTTCAAATCTTGCAATCCTGCCACCATGCTGGTCATTGTACATTACCATTCTACTCCTTTCTCACTATACCTAGCAAGGGTTTCAGCTTTAGCCTGGCTATATCGATGGCCTTTCAGCATTTCACCAACTCATCCAGTCATCCAGCACGGAATCTCTTGTTCAGCTTGGACTCTGTGGAACTCAGAAGGCTCATATTTTGTCCACACTTACTACAGCACCAGTTGACCCAGGGGGGGTCTTATCATTCCAAACATCCATGCCCATAATGGGCATCTCCTCATTGCTCATAATTCCATATTACATGTGGACTCACTTGGGGTCTTTTCCTCATTATATTGGACCATGCACCACTGCTACAATGGCAGATCATGGGGGAGGTCCAGACATTCTTTACTCGGAAAGCACAATACTATGGTGATGGTGGATTATGCAAGGTCCTGCCATCCCAAACATACACGCCCCATAAGGGGGGGCCCTTCTTCTTAGTTCAAATGTACTCAAGTCACTACAGGCAGACTATTGCAGGGGTTCACCCCCCATTACTTCAGAGCATATCATATTATGGCGATGGCGAACCCACATGGGGCTCTCGCCATCCTGAATCCATCGAGCCTCAGAGCATTCTCCTTGCTTAAATAGCTTTCCATCTTCACAAAAGCAGACCCATGTGGGGGTCTCATCTTCCTTAAGCTGACCACCTGATACCTACTCTATTGCTCAAGCATTCACACACTGCTTACTCTGGACCTCAAGGAATCCATGCTCCAGCTTGCCCATCAGGCCTACCCTACTTCATCAAGTCACAAGTGGGGTACCTCAGTGTACCTCAGGGCTCAGTCCTGGGGCCAGTCCACTTCAATATCTTCATCAGTGACATTGCAGATTGACTGGAGAGTAAGGTTTGTCTGTTTGCAGATGACACCAAGATCTGCAACAGAGTAGATAATCCAGATGGGGTGGACAGAATGAGAAGAGATCTGGATAAACTTGCAAAATGGTTGGAACAGTGGCAACTGTGATTTAATGCAAAGAAGTGCAAGATTATGCACATAGGGAAGAGACACCCTAAAGCCACCTATAGGCTGGGAGGGGAGTTGCTGGCAATCACAAGGAAAGAAAGAGACTTGGGCATCATCATCACCGATGACCTGAAATCATCTAAGCAGACCACTAAAGCAGTAGGTAAGGCTAGGGGGATGTTAGGGTGTATTGGTAGGGGTATCACAAGTCAGAAGAGGGAGGTAATAATCCCTCTTTACAAGACACTGGTTAGGCCCCATCTGGAGTACTAAGTGCAGTACGGGAGGCCACACCTTCACAAGGACATTAACCAAATTGAGGCAGTCCAGAGAAGGGCAACCAAAATGGTGCAGGGACTGCATCAGACAACATGTGAGAGCAGATTAACGGAGCGCAATATGTATACCCTAGTTTAAAGGAGGGAGAGAGGTGATATGATTGAAACATTCAAACACCTTGGGGGCATTAACAAGGTGAAAGAGTCTAACATGTTTCGATATAAGAAAAATAGCAGGACACGAGGACACAGCATGAGATTAGAGGTAGGCCGATTAAGGGATAATGTGAAGAAGTTCTTTTTCACAGAAAGGGTGGTGGATGCATGAAATGGCCTACCTCAGGAAGTGGTGGATATAAATACAGTGCAGGGCTTCAAGCAGGCATGGGATAGGCATAATGGAGAAATACAGATGAGTATGAATAGATAGGCCATTGACAGAGCAAAGGCCGATGGCACATTCATAAGGTAGAAAAATAAATGGGCAGACTGGATGGGCCTTATTGTCCTTATTTGCCATCAACTTTTATGTTTCTATGTTTCTATCATTCATTACTTCTTCTACTAATCCATTTCATGTCTGGTCCAGTTCCAACCTAGTATCTACACCGACCATCTCTGTAGAGCATTCCTCTATCCTTGGACATCTTAGGACAATTCTCGCTTCTGAGAAAGTACTGGATTGAAACCTACTATTGCACTGGAATTCCAGCTTCAGGCAAGCCTCCCTTTCACATAGAGTCCAACATCATCACCGTTTCCATGCTGGCATCACTGCTGATCATTTCATCCTCTAGGATTATCTGTCCACAAATCTATTCCTGTTGGCACTCATCTTCAACCATGCTGACTGTCCATGAATACTTTACTGCCATTTTATTCACAGCTGTCATGATCACAGATTAACCATTATAGATACATAGATACATAGACAGTGTCGGCAGATAAGGGCCTATGGCCCACCCAGTCTGCCCATTTGAGCTTGTACATATAAATTGTTGCACTTCCAAACTCCAAGCTGGATATCACCATCTGCCGGAACTTCATCTTCAACGTTGACTTCCTGCTTATTATCAACTTAGACAGTAGAACTTGGAAATCTAATAAGGAAATCTTGTCTTCATCTGCCTTTATTCATTAACTGTGCGTAGACAGTTGTCTAACCTTCTCACCAGACAGTACCTAGCTCTGCTCCCAGTCAAGGAAAAAATTTGCTTTTCCTACCTTCACTTCCCTTTTGAAAATGTTGAAGAACACCCATCATTGTATGGGTCTCCACGATGATGACTTACTGCTCCGGCCTATGGTCTCAGCATTATTCTGGGATTTTTTCTAATTACTGCTATGCCCCACCAAAGGGGACCTAGTGCATGCTCTATGCATTCCATTTCACCTTGGCTGACCTACATGGGGGTCACCTTCATTCTGTAACCCATGCACTGGTGAACCATGTGGGGTCCCACCATGTCCCTGGCTTTGCCCGTATAGGGCCTGGCTGCTTGCTTATCCACATTCCATCTCCTCTCAGTCGATCCACATGGAGGTCTCATCATGTCTACTGGAACCCAAGCAATGGTGCACCACATGGGGTCTGCCATGTCCCCTACTTCACCCCACAAAGGGCATGGCTACATGTTCAATGCACTCCTACTTCACCCGCAAACAGGGCCTATCTGCTTGCTCTACACATTCCTGCTTTGCCCCACAAGGGGGCCTGGAGGTTTCTATCTGCTTCACCCTGCAAGGGGGCCTGGCTGCCTGCACACTGCATTCCTGAATCACCCTGCAAAGGGGCCTGGCACCTTCTCTACTGGAACTATGCATGTCAGATCATGTGGGATCCATCACTTTGTCCTACTCTTCCCTGCAAGAAGGCCTAGCTGCTTGCTTACCATAATCCATTACATCTTCTACAAGAGACTTCTTCCTTCATTGCACTCCAGGCTTGACCATTGACCAGTTCTACATTCTAGCCACTCCAAGGTGTGATTCTGCAAACAGCTGCTAGTCAAGCTGTCTGACGATGCACAACTCCTCACCTCTACACCTATAGCTATTACGGACTTGGATTTGCTAACCTGTTAAGCTAATTTCTCTCCATGGTGGACTCTTCATTTGCCAGTACCTCATCTTCCAGGATTACCTGCTTGCAATCGAATTCAGGATATGCCTCTTTGACTAACACTCTGGATCTAGTTAGAAGACAACTTATCAATACTTCCCTACCTTAGGATTACTGTTCTTTTAGTATACCCAGAGGATGGGCAGGTCAGTAGCCATGGGTCCTCAGAGGTCCCCCCAAGGGGGGGTTTTCCTCTCCTGTGTGCTGCTGACCACACTATCCAGAGTTGGAGGAGGTAATCACATTGGTAATTACATTTTATTTGGGCCTTCAATCCTTCATTTACCTAGCATCCCGCGAAAGGTGGGATATAGAGAAAAGCCAAAAGAGCAAGTTCTAACAGCAACCATATCTCATCCAGCTCATGTTCTAAGCATCAACCATATATCATCCAGTTCCTATGTACCACAAGCACTGATTTATGTACCAGTCCAGCTCAAACATATCTAAGCACTAACCATATCTTACCCAACTCTTACATATCACAAGCACTGAGTTATGTACCACACATTAAATCAATTAGAAAAGATGCACTCTACATCTACTTTGTGCATTTCATGTTTTTGAGCCATTCTGGAATGGGATGTACCTGATGGTGCTTAGGGAACTGGCATCAGAACTTACTGAACCCCTGGCAGGGCTATTCAGTTGCTCACTACAGTCAGGGTGGTTCCAAAAGATTGCAGGATAACCTATCTGGTTCCTTTCCACAAGGGAGGGAACAAGGAGCAACTTGGTTACTACCTGCCTGTCAGCCTTACTTCCATTCTGGGTAAACTGATGGAGATACTAGTCAAGGATGATCTAATAGACTACCTGGAGAAAAATGGGCTCCTGGATTGTCAGCAGCACTGGTCTGTGGCAGGGAGGTCTTAGTCCAATCTTATAGTATTCTTTGACTAGGTTACTAGGGCAGCTGATAAGAGTCATGCAGTGGATTTACTCTACTTCAGCTTCAGCAAGGCATTTGACTAGATGCCACACAGAAACAGTTAACGAGGTTAAGGGATCTGGGTGCATGAAGGAATTAGATGGTTTGGCTGTTGGCTAGGTGGAAACAGCAGAGGGGGGTGGTAAACTGAGGAAAATCAGAGGAGAAAGAGATCACAAGGTGGGTGCCACAAGAGTCAGTCCTAGGACCAGTCCTTTTCATTACGCTGACATTTTTATATGTTTTAAAGTAATATACTTTATATAATTAATCAGACATGGAGCCTTATCAGATATCTTTCCAAAATTCCAGTATATGATGATTACTGCATTCCCACCATCTGCCATAGCAGGCCATGTCAAATAAAGGTATAGTCAGACAATATTTAAAGCCAGAAGAATTTACCCTAACAGTGGCCACTGCATGAACTTCTAGTGCTTATGTAGCTCATTATCAACCCCCAGACTGTGCATTATGTCAGTCCATCAGAACAGAACCCCATTAATGGTTGTTGCTACTAACACATGACTGGATTCTTCACACGAAATGACCAGACCCCAGCAAAATGTTTTAAGCCTTGCTAAGATTTCAGTCGAGTCAGCTACATGCCACCTGCCCATCGTATAAACAAAAACAACTTCTCACGCTCCTTTTATCAGTGTAGTGTTGGCTTTAGTTATCTTCTCTCCTCCTCAAGGCACTTGGTCCATATATGTGGGACATAATTGTATGCAGCAAGAGTTTTGTAGAAAGTGAAACCACACATTTTTTTGTTTTACTAGGGGATTGGCAGAGCCAAAGTCCCATTTCTAACCATACTATGACCTTAAATTATACATAAAATTACAACAGGGTATTAGGAGAATGATAATAAAAGCACAAAAATTCAAAGCAACATTTATACTTTTTATAAATTAATTACTTATTGATTTTTTTGGGGGGGTAGGGCAACATACTAAGGCTGCTGTTGTAGCTGGGTACCTGGCAAAGTGGTGACCCAACAATGCTTCAGTTAATGAAATTTGTGAAGCATTTAAAGTCCAGAAAATTATGAGTACTTCTCAAACTCATCTAGTGGAATCAATTTACTTCTTTTTCTCACTTCAGAATGTGAGACTTAGACTTATTTTACTTCCCAAAAATTGATTACGCATTCAGATTTTGACATATAAATTATTGCACTTCCAAAGAGAAAAGCCTGTGTTAAAGGTATGCAACTACTGCAGGCAATCATAGTTTTCTAAGCCCAACATAAAGATGTATTATTATTGCAGTGTTTAAGGAAGAAGGATGAATGGGACTTCAAAAGCAGACATTTGGCTGCTAGACCATATGATACATTGAACATTGTTTTAGTATATGGTAGAACATTGTTCTAGGTAGAAATCCATACCTAGAGTAATGTTGTTGTGCTGCAGTAGCTGCATAATTTTGTTGTTGTGCTGTACTAGATATGTAGAGGTGGATACTGCAGCACAACCTGGAACGCATTCATGCATGCGCCTTCTGGAAACCTCCGCTCTTCATGAAATGGCTTCTGCATTGAGAGCTGGCCCAGGAAGAGCACAGTGCTGAAAAAAACACAACAATAAGGACACAGTCTTGAATTTATGGTTGCCCATTCACTATAAAAGATTGTGAATGAGCAACCATACACATACAAGGCTGCTTTTTAATCTTGAGGTTTCTGTGGTAATGAGACTTCTCAAGCTATAATCTTGAGGTCTGTTGTTACCACAGAGACCTCTCAATTGAAAAAACAGCCTTGCTGTGTATGATTGCTCCTACAAAATCCTCTATATTAAGAAGTACAGCATTTCTTTGGATAATACTGATAGAGGTTAAGCATTTGGAATTACACAAATAAATCCTTTTATGCTGTCTTCTGCTGCTGCTTCTGCTGCTGCTGGAATCAAGTCATACCCTATGTTGGGCATCCTGTCCAAAAGAGAGCAGATGTTCCAGTCCTGGGTCATGTCATAAGACTTGTAAGTTAGCAACAGCTAGATCTTACATTGTTTGAAGAAACACAGTCTCTTTAAGAACCAATGTGTTGTGCTTAGAGTTCTTTGTGACCTGGATTTGATCATGAACTTGGGACATGGGGGGTGGGCTGGTCCAGTGGAGGAGGACTGAACATCTCATCAGATGCTTCCTCTTTCAGGGACTGAGGCGGCTTGCAGTGCCCGCTGCTATAAGGCCACCTGGGTGATCAAAGATGGTGGTGCAATTGAATAGTCTTGTGACTGGGAGGATGCAGGCTGGCATCAGAATGCAGGCAAGCATTGTGTACATATGCACTTAATGGAGACCTTGACACTTGCATCCCGGGGATGAGGGAAAATGAGGTGGAAGACCATGGTATACAGCAGTATGGCAAGGGTACTACTCAGGCCCCATTGAACCCAATTGCCCATTATACCATGGACCTGCATAAGGAACCAGCTAGCACCATCTCAATACTATTAAAATCTACTATCAATAGCATTTCTCTCTGTAGACTTCCAGAATATTGACGTAAGTAACAAAGAAAGCATTAGATGTGGCTGGAAGGAAGCCATGGCAGAGTTTGGCAGCATAGGAGAGGGGATAAATACAATATTATTGAAAGAAAAATTGCTTAGGTTATTTTTTCCTTTTGCAATAAACTTACTAGCTGAATCAAAAAGAGACAAACTAAAATCTTAAGATGGGGATGGGCACAGAACCAATTTGTAGAATAAGCAAACAATACTGGAATCTAGGCAGGAGTCTAGGATCCTTTAAGATACAGTGGCTTATATTTATGATCAGAGGTCACAAGGAAGCTGCTGAACAATTGGAACACTGCATTCCCCTGCATGCTAGGCATTCTTATTCAGCAAATAGTGTCCCATACCCAGTTGCCTGGGTAACAAGCAGGTGTGGAGCATCTATGTAAAAAATGTTTTAATAAAAAAAAGGCAGCACTCCCTTTGCCTTTAATGTATTAATACATCCAGCAGAGCAAATAATTGCAGTACAAGAGTGACTTTACTTGTGCCCAGCAGGTCGCAGGACAGCTCAGCATTGCTTGGCTTTGCTGATCTCTCTCACCCGATGAAAGTGCATGTAGCCATTGTTATGTAGTAATGAGAGGCTCCTTGGGATGTAGTAACACATAACATTAACATCAGTGTTACCACATTACTTTTCTCCTAGTAATTCAATTAGGCAATTACTCATGTTGTTAAATGGTATATGTCATCCCAGGTTTAAGTGATAACTTATTTTATGTATTTCCTGATTGGCTGCATTGTGTTTGCACATTGCAAGGCACTTTGTGCTCTCAAGATAGGGCACCAATACCTAAAAATACTACTCCTACTTTGCTGAATCAATTTAGCAAAGGCAAAATAAAGCAAAATTAACACTAGAGGGAATTTTCATGTATATACAATGAGTGCACTGAAACTGCTGAACGGTTCTGATGTTTGACCTTTTCTCTGAGCTAGGAGACTGATTATATGCAGACTGATTGTCTGTTGGATTGTCTTCATTCAGTTTGACTTCAATATACTGTATGATCAATATTTTAATCTTCCAGTAGTTTTTTATTTTAAAAATTGTTGACCATAAGGAAGACAAGTAAGGAAGCATTAGGATTGCACTGATCAATGTTTCAATCAAATGATCATAAAACACATAGATTATATAGCACAAACATTAATACTTGACCATGTTGTCCCAAACAATATATTGATGCAGTACTGTATTAATATATAAAGCAATTATAGATATTTATAATAGTTATATATCAAACAAACAATATGGTAATCTACTGATCTACTGATTATAAAACACACAGATATTAAAGCACAAACATTAATACATGATCATGTTGCCCCAAACAATATATTGATGCAGTACTGTATTACTGTATAAAGCACTTATGGATATTCATAATAGTTATGTTCAAACAACTTACTAATCTACTGATTATAAAATACGCAGATATTAAAGCACAAACATTAATACATGACTATGTTGCCCCATACAATATCTTTTTTTTTTGCCCCCTTCTCTCTGCCATAGTGGAACTTCTTCAGGGAGTCCCTAGACTGTAATCCCCTAGTCCCTCCCCAGGTACCTACCATGGTGTCGCTCGGACCTACCTCCATGTTGCCTCAGCCTACCCCCCCGGGCGGGGAGGAAGGGGGGGAACCCCTTTTATCCCCTCCAGTCCATTAGTGTGCATCATGAGGTCCATCTGCAGCATCCAAAGGTAGTCCGGTTATGGGTTATCTGGGGCAGTTGGGTCCCATCTCCATCCTCCATAGCAGGTTCCTTTTTCCATTTTTCTGTCCCTCCCACAGGACATGAGCACCTAGGAAACCAGGGGCGGCCACGACGCATAGGCCTCCAGTCTCCAGCCCATGTCCTCTCTCCCTTCTGTATGCAGTCCTGCTGCACCTCCACCCGTGGTCACCCAGGTGGTGGTAGAGCTGTGGGACATGCATCCCACCCCTCCCCAGAGGAGGAGAGCGGCCACTGGGCGCTCAATCCTCCTTCCCCCGGCCGACCCTCCAGCCGCTCGAGTCCATTCCCAAACCCAGGTTGCTGACACCGTGAGCGGTAACCCTACCACTGCGCCGGCAGGCCGGCTGCCCCATACAATATCTTGATGCAGTACTATATTAATATAAAGCAATTATGGATATTTATAATAGTTATGTACCAAGCAAGATACTAATCTACTGATTTACTGATTATAAAATACGCAGATATTAAAGCACAAACATTAATATATCATCGTGTTGCCCCAAACAATATATTGATGCAGTACAGTATTACTATATAAAGCAATTATGGATATTTATAACAGTTATGTATCAAACATACTAATCTACTGATCTACTGATTATAAAACACAGAGGTATTAAAGCAAAAACATTAACACATGATCATGTTGCCCCAAATAATATATTAATACAGCACTGTATTAATATGTAAAGCAATTATGGATAATTATAATGGGTATGTATCAAACAAAACAACATACTAATGTAATCCAATTTATTCTTTCATCAAACAATGAAGAAAGTCTTTTAAGGTTTCTTGACAATGCATATTCAATAAAAGAATAAGCTAAGGAAACAGTCGCTCATCTATTAAGGTACAGTACTAGCTTGTAACCAACTGAGAAGGAAGCTGTGTACTATTGCCTTATTCTTTTGTCAAACACAATGCACTGTAGACCCTGAAAGAAAAGGATCTGCCCCCCATTTCAAACACAAAAGGTACACCCCCATGCTACATGTTGTAGGCAGAAGCTTTTGCACTTGATGCACCGTCCTTACAAAAATACTATACTAATCAAAATGTTCCATTTCAGAACACCTGGAAATCATTTTACAAAGTCACTGCATTCTCATTTTTCCAATTTCAAATCCACTGACATTCACCAAAGGGAAGAAAAATAAATGCTCAGGGTTTTTCAGTTTAACGTCTGGCACCAAGGAAAAGTGGAAACTGAGGAGGCAAAGAAGTAACTGATGAACAGACTCACTGCTGCCTGATTCTACAAGGTTGAGCTTCTGCTTCCCATCATATGAAACATTCAAGATGTTCTACAGTGTATACTGAGAGTGAGCTGGAAAACACCTTGCATATTCAATAGGGAATGACCACAGGATATCCCCTATCTAAAGTCAAGGGTCCCAGTCTGATACTGCGTGGCTCTCACAAGCTGCTGCATCCCCGGACTCAGCCTCCTGAGCAAGCAAAAGGGGCCCAGTTGGACACCTTGTGGCTCTCACAAGCTGCTGCATCCCCGGACTTGGCCTTCCAGACCAAGCAAAAGGGACCCAGTCTGACACCTCGCAGCTCTCACAAGCTGCCGCATCCCAGGACTTGGACCCCCAGATCCAGCAAAAGGTAAACATCTCCTCCAATCCAGCCACCTGGTGCTATTTTCAAACTTCCAAAGTGCACAGGTTATTTTCAGTGCCATGGGATTCAAGACTCTGCTATTTTGTGAACTGAATTATACTGCTGTTAATGTTTCATTGCCTGCATCCCCTTAGGGATTTTTTTTTCTCTTTTTTTCAACTATTTCAGGGTATTTGTGAACCCAGTTGTACTGCTGTTCATGTTTCATTGCCTGCATCGCATCCCCTTAGTTTTTTTTTTTCAACTGTTTTTTGTCAGGATTCATGATTGCTCTGTTGAAATGTTTAATTAAGGATTCTTTGCCCCTGATCTGAGCAGTCCCTGATTTAAGCAATATGGGTCCCTGCTTCAGATTCCCCAGTTTGAGCTAAATTGCTGACACAATGTACCCCATCCAACAGCAGCTTGTAAAAGCTCTCTGTTTTAGTTTTAGCAGCTCTCGGCTTGTCCCTCTCCCAATTGCCAACAGCCCTCCCCTTACCTGTATTTAACGTGCTGCTTCTCTTCCATTTTCAGGATCCCGGCTGGACACCTCACGGCTCTCACAAGCTGCTGCATAGCTGGACTCGGACCCCCAGACCGAGCAACTCTTGCAGCTGCTCTGCAGCGGCTACCCTGTCCAGCCTCCTGTGGTTGTCTCACTTATACAGAAGCATCTTTTGGGTTGAAGGTCAAAGGTCAAAGGGGCCCAACCCCTTCCCACCTCTCACCCCACCCACCCCTGGAAATAGTTCTTTATACCTGGGGTTCTGACATCATTTCCTCAAGAGTGCAAGGTGCATATCAATGTCATATCCTCTCTAGCACACAGCACTGAAAATATACGCATACACATTGTATAATATATATATATTTCTATATAACAAACCAATCACACACACAAGTGCACACACACACACACACACACAAAAATTGTACATAATCATGTGGGGAGTAGTGCAATGTAATGGCTGTGGGGTAGCAGTCTTCCGGGAGACTTTCTGGAGGCTGAGATGTTGCCCTATTTGCAGACAACTCTCTGCTCTGAGGGAGGAAGTTGCCCATCTTCAGGCCACACTGGACAGCAGTAAGAGAACCTTCCCCCAGGCCAGACTGGATGGTAGAAAGGGAACCCCCCCATCCAGGGAGCACCAGAGCCACCACCACTACCTCAGAGGTTGCAAAGAAAGCACAGCAGTTGGACCACAGTGGGCTCAGGAAGGGTGAGGAGGGTAGAACAGAGGCACACCCAGTCAGTTGTTCCACTCCACAATCCATACACCATTCTGGGGGAGCACAGCTCCCCTATGGATGCACCCACGGAGGAGATTAAGGAGGCTGAGGACACCAGTCACAAGGGAGGCCCACAGGAAGGAGGCAGAGGATGCCACAAGGAAAAGAAGCAGCTCCTGGTGGGGGACTCAATTATTAGGGGGATAGAACTGTGGGAGCAGGGAAAATTGAAGTAAAGTGCCTACCTGGTGCCATGGCTTGCAGGGACAGGAAGCGCATCCTCAGGATCATGAGAACAGCTGCACGGGAGTCTGAGCTAGATGTCAATGTCCACCTAGGGACAAATGACTTGGCTCAACATGAGATTAGAGCAGTGCAGAAGGACTTTGTAGAACTGGGGAGGGGCCCTAAGACAAGTAGCACACACAGTATCCTTCTCAGAGGTGCTGCCTGTAAATGGCATGAGTGAGGCAAGGGTACTTTGCACCATGCAGTTTAATGAGTGGTTGAAAAAATGGTGTGGAGCACAGAGATTTGGCTTCATTGGGGACTGGAGTTCCACCTGGAGGGACACCAGCCTATACTGGCAGGATGGTCTGCATCTGTCCAGGAA
This sequence comes from Neoceratodus forsteri, assembly GCA_016271365.2. Lineage (NCBI taxonomy): Eukaryota > Metazoa > Chordata > Ceratodontiformes > Ceratodontidae > Neoceratodus > Neoceratodus forsteri. The sequence goes on along the minus strand of CM057454.1, from coordinate 658,222,246 downwards.
GGGAACAAGTCTTTTGAGCAATCAGTTTAAATGCTTCATTGGCAAGCTTTTAAACTAGTCAAGGGGAGGCACTGATAAGCAGCAGGAAAATCCCAGCCTCTCCTACAAAACAGGGTACTAAATGGGAAAAGACCGAGTTAGAAAGGTCAGTGGGGATGCTGCAACAGAAAGTAAATCCATCAAAAATGGAAAGCAATGAGTACCAATGCACGTAGTCTGAGTAACAAGCTTCCTGAATTAGTGGCCTTGATGGAGGAGGAACATCTGATATCGTAGCAGTCACAGAAACATGGTTCAGACAAAACCATGACTGGGACGTAAACATACCAGGATACACTATCTACAGGAGAGACGGAGAGGGTAAAAAGGGAGGAGTAGCTCTTTACATAAGGGAAGGAATCAAAGTAACAGAACAAAAGAGAAACAGGAGGAGAAGAAGCACTGTGGGTAAATTTGGAGACCGCAATGGCACCACAATCCGCACAGAGGTTGTATAGACCTCTCTCAGGGGAGGAAATGGACAAGGAAATGATAGAAAGTATACTTAGTATGGCAAAAAGGGGAGATATTGCTGATGGGTGATCTGAATATGCCAGATGTTAACTGGAGTGCAGTTGCGCAGCCACTTGAAGAGTGGGGTTATTCTAGATGTCCTACAGGGGCATGCCTTAGACACTAGTATTGGAGCCCACTCGAGAGGAGCAATCTTAGACCTGGTTCTCTCAAATGGAGATGAAGAGGATCACAGATGTAGAAGTGGGTAGCCATCTGGGAACTAGCGACCATCGAACAGTATGGTTCTCAATAAACACAGCAATAGAGTCAAGCCACAAAGGCAAAGGTACTGGACTTTGGGAGGGCTGACTTGCAAAATGGGTAAGTGCCTAAGAAATGCACTAGCAAATGGGCAGGAAGGAGGGGTGGAAGAACAAATGGGAATAATAAAACTGCCATCACAGAGGCAACAAGCCTTTGTGTGAAGCAAATAAACAAAACTAAACGATATAAGAAACCACTATGGTTCTCAAAGGAAGTGGCAGTGAAGGTTCAAGAGAAAAAGAAAGCTTTCAGGAAGTACAAGGAATCACAGAAGGAGCAGGACAGAGAACTGTATCAGTTAAAGCAAAAGGAAGCTGGGAAGGCAGTCAGAACAGCAAAGGCCCAAACCGAGGAAAAGATAGCCAACTCAGTTAAGAAGGGGATAAACCTTTTATAGGTACATCAGCGAAGCGAAGGAAGACCAAGGGAGGATAGTGAGAGCTTAATAAAGGGGAGGGGCTGAGGGGAGACTGTGAAAAGGCAGAGATACTAAACAAATATTTTGCCTCAGTATTTACAAAGGAAGGGGGTACCTAGAACAAACAGTAGAAACACACTGGATACAGAAGTTGATACCAGCCCATTTACAGAAGAAACGGTTCTGAAAGAACTCTTAAAACTGAAGGTGGACAAAGCAATGGGGCCTGATGGGATTCATCCCAGAATTCTAAAAGAACTAAGGGTAGAATTAGTGACACCACTGACTACCCTGTTTAACAAATCATGGGAGGATGGGGTGGTACCCGAGGACTGGAGGAGCGAGATGTGATTCCCTTCACAAAAGTGGGAGCAAGGCAGAAGCAGGAAACTACAGACCTGTTAGTTTAACCTCAGTAGTAGGAAAATGATGGAATCACTTCTGAAGGAAAGAATTGTCCAGTATCTAGAGGCCAGAGGGGCACAGGACCCAAGGCAGCATGGATTCACAGCAGGAAGGTCATGCCAGACAAATCTGATAGATTTCTTTGACTGGGTGACCAAAGTAGTAGATCAGGGAGGGGCTGTGGACATGGCCTACCTAGACTTTAGCAAGGCATTTGACACAGTCCCACACAAAAGATTAATATACAAGTTAGCTAGCCTGGGAGTGGGTCCCAAGATGACAGCCTGGGTAAAAATTGGCTGGAAAATAGGACACAGAGAGTAATAGTAAATGGAGTCCACTCTGATGAAAGGGGGTTACTAGTGGGTACCACAGGGTTCAGGATAGGACCAGTCCTCTTCAATGTCTTTATAAGCAACACTGCAGAGGGACTGGAAGGAAAAGTATGTCTCTTTGCAGATGACACAAAGATCTGCAACAGAGTTGATGCACAAGGTGGGGTGGAAAGGATGAAAAGGGACTTAGCGAGGTTGGAGGAATGGTCAAAGGTATGGCAGCTTAGATTCAATGCTAAGAAGTGCAGGGTAATGCACCTGGGAAACAAAAACCCAGGGGAAGAGTACACAATGGGGGGTGAGATACTAACAACAACAAAAATGGAAAGGTGGGCAAGCAATGTGAGAGGGCAGCAATGAGGGATGGGGGGATATTGGGATGCATAGGGAGAGGCATCACCAGTAGAAAACAAGAAGTTATTATCCCTCTGTACAGACAGCTGGTCAGACTCCATCTGGAGTACTGTGTGCAGTTCTGGAGACCCAGTCTTCGCAAAGACATAGACAGGATGGAAGCTGTCCAGAGGAGGGCAACTAAAATAGTGCCAGGTCTGCACCGGAAGACATATGAAGAGAGACTAAAGGAGCTTAATATGTATAGCCTCGAGGAAAGGAGGGAGATGGGGGACATGATAGAAATTTTCAAGTACCTCAAGGGAATTAACAAAGTCCAAGAGGGTAGCATCTTTCAAAAAAAGAGGTGTGCAGAACAAGGGGCACAATTTGAAGATAGAGCGAGTGACAGCTCCAGAGGTAATTAGGAAGTATTTTTTCACAGAAAGGGTTGTGGATACATGGAGCGGCCTTCCAGAGGAGGTCGTGGAGTCAAAACAGTGGTGGAATTCAAGCATGCATGGGACAGTCATAAGGCAATTCTAGGGGATGGAGGGTAGGAAGAAGTAGGCTGCTGGTTAACTAGGATCTGCAGCTTATCCAGTAGGCAGGGAAATGGGCAGACTGGGTGGGCCAAGCGGTCCTTATCTGCTGTCAAATTCTATGTTTCTATGTTTCAATGTTTCTATTTCCTCACAAAGCCATCTGCAAGTTATAAGCTCCCTCCACTAGGGGCCTCTATTGAGCTACACAGCGTTCTATCTGAACTGTTATTAGGAATCTTCTTTATACATAGAAGGATAAACCAGCAAAATACACACCCTAGTCCAAACTGTTCTTAGAAATCTTCACTAAATATATAAAGAAACTGTTATTAGGAACCTTCTTTATATATAGGAAGTAATAACACCAAAATAGCCTCCCAAGTCCAAGTGGAGACATTAATCCACACTAATCCACAGCAGCTACCCCTCGCATGTTTCCAAGAACCTTCTTTAAAAATGATTTATTTTAACATAGAAAGAAACAACACCAAACTTGCCAACTAAGATTTGAGTGCACAAAAATCCCCTGCAGTCATCTAACATCTCGCTGCTCTTGTCTTATACCTTCACTGTCCTACACCGGCAACCCCTTGCCACTTGGCCCTTAGAAAGCCCAGGATGATGCCATTCACCCTCTTCCTAATCCTGCTTCAGCCTCCTATCTCTCTTCTCTCCTTTCTCCTATGGGCCCACACACCCCTCCCCTCACCCTTCTTTCTCCCATCACAGGTGTCTTCCTACCCAGCCCCCTCACCTCCTCTCCTCCAACAAACACTGTCATTTTCTCCCCCTCCATCCCTCATTCTACCACAGGAAACCAATACTCTTGACCTACCCTACCTCCTCCTCCTTTACTACCCTGGTCCCCCCACCATGTGGCTCTCTGTCACAGATGTTAAACAGTCAACGTTACGCACACCCTCATCTCATCTTCACACCACTAGGAGGATCAGGGCATTAATTCTTCTCCTCCTCTTCCTCCTCTGTGGGACTATCCACCCCAACTCTGGACTCAGAAACTCCTGCGCCCTGCCCAACCAGGCTCTCACCGATAAAGGGAATAACATTAGCATAGTTCACCTCAACATACAGAGCCCACCAGCTGAAAAAGATGCCTTCCAAGCCTGGGTCACCTGCAATGACTTTGATGTTATTGCTGTCTCTGAAACTTGGCTCTCACACAAAATCTCCAATGGGGAGATCGAACTCAGCGGGTACACTTCTGTCAGGAAAGACAGACCCAGTAAAAAAGGGGTTGGTTGCTTGTTCTTTGTTTCAAACAAGTTCTCTTTCACTTAACACAGTCCCAATTCCGAGTTCATTAAACTTGAGACCCTCACCATCCACTTCCTCATTGGGAAAATAAAACGCTTACCTTCACAACCGAATACTTTCCCCAGGAACTCCCCACTCTGACTAAGTGACCCTGTTAGCACTAAAAAACTCCCTCCCCTCAACAGGGAGTGTTTACTCCTCTGGGATTTCAACATAAATTAGGCCTCCAGGCAAGCAGACTCAGTCATATCCTGTATTGCTGGCCATGGCCTGCAACAGCTGAGCTCGGCCCCCACCAGGTCAAATTACAAGACAGGAACCCAAACGTTAATCAACTGGATCATTGTCTCCAACCCATCTCGTATCACTGTCTCAGGAGTGCTGCCAGGCTGTTTAAGTGATCACTGCACTACTTTCTGCCTCTGGTCAGCCCAATACCTAAACCCTCCCCCAAGTTCATCTTTACCAGATGCCTAGCAATAACAATACTGAAGAAATAAGGAAATAACTAAAGCCTTCCACCAGGTCGACTGGTCTTTCAGCACTGCATCTGGCAACCTTGATACTGTTATCAACAAATTTTCCACTATCTATAACAGTGTCTGTGATAAATTCACCCCTCTAAAAAAAAATCAGCATCAGGGGATTTGTAAATGAATGTGTCTCCCCCAAAAATCATTAAATTGATGAGGACCAGGAATAAAGCCAGGGCTCGATACCACAAGCACAGCAACCCTGCCCAGCTCTCCCTTTACAAAGCACTCAGAAACAAGTGCACATCTGCCATCAGAAAGGCCAAAATTGATTTCTTGCAAAATAGACAACTGGGGGAATCTACCAACCCATCAACTCTGGGAGACATTCAACTCCCTCTGAGGGAAGACCAAGAAAGCAGTACCCATCACCCTTATCCAAGGAGGTAGGCAGACCAATGACCCCACAGAAGTTGTCAATATTTTTTACTTTTTTCAGTGGCCTTGAAAAGATAAATCTTCCCCTGACACCCTTAATTTGGCTACACACCCTTCCGCTCCCCCCATCCCCTACACTAGCACCGAGCCTTGCCACAAATTCTATTTCTGGGTCCTCAAGCTCTCAGATACCATTGAGATAATTTGGAGTAACAATCCTAAACCCAGCAGAGGGACTGACAGAATCTACTTCAAAATCTTCAAGCTCACCATTAAACCTCTTGCAACCCCTATCACCAACATACTTAACATCTCACTCTGCTCTGGCTATTTCCTCAGCGTATGAAAAACTGCCACCGTCAAACCTCTCTTCAAATCAGGGTCAAGGAATGATGTTGGGAATTACCGACCTACCTCTCTCCTTACCCCCCTCTGCAAAATCTTTGAAACAGTCATACACCCCAGCTCAATGCCTTCTTCAACTTCCATAACCTCCTATCAGAGGCCCAAGATGGCTTGAGAGTGGGCAACAGCATGGAAACTGCCCTGGTTAAGTTCACCAGTGATATCCACAAGGCTAACGACACAGGCCAGTACACAGGCTCGGTTTTCATGGACTTGACCAAAGCCAAAGCCAAAGGAGTAGGCTGTGGTCAACCTGGTTGACCACAGCCTACCCCTTGACACTCTCAAGGGTCTGCAGATTTTGGAGAACATTGTTAAATAGGTCCAAAGCTACCTGTCTCCTAAATACCAGAAGACAACCATAAATGGTCATTCTTCAGCAGACTGCCTAATTAAATACGGGGTCCCCGGGCTCCATTCTGGGCCCACGCCTATTCTCCCTTTTTATAAATAAGCTCCCCGACATCTGCCATGCCACCAAAATTGTCCTCTATGCTAATGATGCAGCCCTTTACTGCAGCAACAATAAGCTGGACACAATGTTCTCTTATCTGCAAGCTGATTTCAGCAAGCTACACACTTGGTTCTCAGCCAAAGGTATGGTCCTCAACTCTAAGAAGACCAAGCTTATGATCTTCTCTGGCCCAAGAAAAACCCCTAACATAAGCCAGACCCTCATGGACAATCTGGACAATAATATAGAAAAAGTGGACAAATTTAAATACCTGGGACTGCTCCTTGAACCTCACCTGACTTTCCACACAAATATAGCTAACCTCATCAAGAAGATCTACATGAAGTTAGGTTTTCTATACCAAATAAGGAAAACTCTAATCCTCATCTCCAAATTACACCTCGCGAACTCCCTGCTCCTTCTCCTCCTTGATTATGGCTCTATGGTCTATTCTACCACCAGAACCAACCTCCTTTTCACCAAACTCCGGGCAACTTATAATAACATTGCACACTTTGTCACTGGTCTTCCATGGTCCACCCACCACTGTACCCTTTACAAATCCCTTAAGTGGATTATCCTTGAGGATAGGTTTCACCTCAAAATCCCCTCATTCTTACACAAGTCAAACATTAAATTACTGCCAACAAGTGTCACATCCCTTTCCCTAAAGCTGTCATTAAGCGCAGTACTAGAGGTGCCCCATACCACATCTTTGACATCCCTTTCTACCACACCACACATGCCCAGAATTCCATTACCTACAAGGGTCCCAAGCTCTATAATGCTCTGCCCCAAGAAATCCAAGCATGCAATCCCATCAGTAATTTCAACCGCACCCTCAAGGACTACCTCCTGAATACAACTACCTGCACCTGCATGGTCAACATCCTCCCCTCAGAATAAATAGAAACTCCTCTTATCCATGTCCAACTCCTCCCTTTCCCTTTCCCCACACACTCCCATTTCACTTTCTTCCTTCTTCCTCCTTCTTCACTTACTTCGGGGCAGATGGTAGCTGTCCCCATTTCGTGTCTTGGATCCTCAATGTGGTCCAAAGACAGGATGCCTCAGATCAGAACTTAATGCAAGTTACTGTATATAGTTCATTGTTGGATTGCTAATACTTTACCCCTGTAGTTTCCCTCTGTGACAGTTCCCAGGCTCCTAGCTCGGTATATATTCTATTGTATTTATACCTACCTGACTCAGTATATATTCTATTGTATTTATACCTTGTATAATGTGCAGCCTTCCTTTCATTTATGTACTATGTACTCTATCTCAATGGTTAATCTGTCTCTAAAACTGGACATTTGTGAAAATGGGCAGTTTTGCTCACATACTCTCCAGTGTAAAACTGATTGATTGATTGTATAAAGTCAATCCGTATGCAGTGAGCCAAATAAAAAGAAGAAAAAAGAACTGATGTTTTGGTGCTGGCCTTTCAAGAGAATGTCTCTAGTCTGAGTCAATCCAAGTTGTGTATAGCACCCCAGTGTGTATGCAGTCTACCCTACTCTGTGGATCCAGCTCTATCAACAGGTGCTAACACTCACTTAAGGGTACAAGGAATTAAAAGATATACATTCATCTATATTTACCAACATGCTAAAGGGGGTTATGTTTATATTTTTGAAGACTGTAGTTCTTTAGCTATGCTTCATTCCAGATGCAGATCATTGCCAAATGATTTTCATGTGTGTGATTCTGTCTCAGGTTTGGCATACTCAAGTACACTTTGTGCATACTCTTGCTTATCTGCTACCAACAAGACAAAATAGTTTTACCAGGTAATCCAATACATACTGCACAGCAGAAAATAACAGATGTTTTGAAAACTGTGACTGCATATTAGTGGCATGGAATGTAATATTGAAAGTATAATACAACAATGCAAAGTGACAGCCTCCATGCTCAGTAGACTGACAGCAACTTTTCTGAAATGATCAAAATAATGAAGGCACACATATTTATGTCCAATGCCATACTTACACGTATTCAACGATCGTTTGTGTCAAGGACTCAGGAATGTTTAATCCCCTTGTTTAGAGCTTATGTCAGGCCTTATTCTGATTATGGGTCTCCTTTTTGGAGTCCTTATTTAAGACAAGATGGGGATAGAATTGGAAGGATTCAGAGGAGAGCAACCAGAATGGTTCCTCATTTGGCTAAATTGGACTATCAAGATAGACTTCTGAAAACTGGGCTACATTCACGTCAACTAAGACGCATAAGAGGTGATTTGTTACTTTTATATAAAATTTCTGATTCTCAGGAATTAACGAACTTATGTGGCTTAAGTTTGTCAAATAGAAGAACTAGCCCTCGGTTTCATAACAAACAAGTTGATGTTGCAAGTTCTAAAACCAATAAAAGGTTAAATTATTTTACAGTTAGAGCACCTAAGGTTTGGAATTTACTACCACAAGACCTGGTAGAATGCGATTCAATTTCATCCTTTAAAAGGGGATTGGATCCTTGGTTAGAGTCTAACTACTTCAGGGTTTAATTTTCCCACTATGTTGGTGGGGAACAATCTCGATGGGCAGTAGCCTTCTTTTGTCCCTGTGAATCAAGTAAACCAAGTATATTCCAAATGTGATATTATAAGAGAGCAACATATTCTCACATACATAAGTGCAACATATTATATGAACGACGGAGGACAGATGATTGTGACTTCAGCAAAATGACTACAGGAGTAGAAAACAGTTGGGAACAAGGATAATGTGTCCATTTAACATCAGTCTAGTAATGAAGAAAGAAAGCAATAGAAATACAGAAAATATAATATATATATATATATATATATATATATATATATATATATTGAAATGTATCTGAATGTTACATTTTTCAAATCTTCACTGAGAATGACAAACTCTTACCAACTCATTAACTATCATTTTGTTTTCTACTGTTTAATCTGTAAACCCTATTCTGAACATATTTATTCAATGTAATTCCATTTTCTAGTGTTTTAATGTAATTCATTTTCCTGGCATGACTATGGTTTTTGACTAATGTTATGGCAGACAAGATCTTGTGGTAAACTGTGCACAAAATCTTACTTGCCATGTTGCCAGATCTCAGCATGTTGCAGTGCTTTTATGTCCTAGAAGATGCCAGCTTGTTTATTATTTAGTTTTTCAGGGACTAAGCCCCCTGACACCTTGTCTCCACCCGCTACCCTCTATCACCACACTGACTCATTTACTCCTACTCAATTACTAGTACAAGACAGCTAGATTTAGACAGATAGTAGCTGGTGATGTAAAGCACATGACTCAGAATCTAGAGAGTACACCAATTTCCTTCTTATTCAGTTCTTGTTATTGATATTAGTTTAATATCATTAGCATACTGATTACCTTGAAGTTACCTATTTTATGAGGATAATATTATGCCATGTGAAGAATGGATATCTTATCTGCTACATATATAAAACAGCAAGGGTTACACACCTCTGTCTTATGCATGCATCTGATTTGAAAGTGTCCCACTCAATCCTGTTCTTAACCTGAGTCATGTCCTATATTTAGGATAAAAACAAATCATTCAGCTCCCCCATCTCCACAATATAGTGAATTCCCTGTTCACAGTCACTGTCTATTTGGCAAAAAGATAATATTCAATGGAATTTGCTGCATATGCAGTGCAAAACAGGGCACTGGTGCTCTATCACAGCTAGACTGGGTATAATATGTTATACCCTACAACACTTGTGAACAGAACTGATAGGTAACCCTGAGATTTGTATACTGGTTAGTCTATGCTTCTACCAGTTGATCCAGGCATATTAGTGATCTTCCTGCTCCATTCCCAGGGATCACCACTGTTCATCACATACTGCTGCAGACAAACAATCATCACACATCTCTTATGGATTTTCCCATACTGACTCCAATGGCTCTGTCAAGATCTGCCATTAGAAAAGGTTAGTTTCTAAACTCTGGCTATGCCATGATAGTCTGTGCAAAAGATGGGCTCACTGATTCTCAAACTGTAGTCTGGCTTTTTGCCTCGTAAGACACCACATGCTAATACAAAAGGACACATGGACAGTTGCAAGCTCAGAAGCATTGCAAGTTTTCTTTTGAACACAATAAAGCAGTAATGAAAACATTTTAAAGCATTTTATCAATTACAAAAAAAAACTCACATATCTGTTATATATAATTTTCTAAATATTTTGTATCATGTTTATTCTTTTATTTTCTTTTTTTATAAGATACTGCTTCTTTGCCAGGATCTGGACAGCTTTAAAAGTTCCAGGTTGGTTGAGGAGGTATGCAGCTGCTTGGACATATGATTAGCACTCCGCTGATGAGGGCACAGCAAATCCAGTGCTTTGGTATTTTACATGCTACTTATATAACTGTTGCCATATGTTTTTGTGTTGGCAGAACTGTGTGTTGTATATCATGTTTATAGTAAGTCAAATGAAACAAACCAATGCAAAACCACATCACGTGTAACGTGCTACTGAACAGGCCTGCACTATATGTATCTCTTTTTGTGGGAACTTGTTTCACCAACTTTGTTTGGGGGAGGGAGTGCAGGAACATAGTGTACCAAAAGGCCTTACAATCTGCATGGGCTTGAAAACAGCAAACCACATTCGTACTCATCAGTGTGCTATAGCTGCTGTCTCAGTTTGCTACATGGGGCTAATCAGCACATGCTGAGGCTGGCTTTGTGTCATGGTGAACCCAAAAGAGGAAAGTAACATAAAGGACAAGTACGGAAAAGCATCGAAATTCATGGCCACTAAAAGGTAAGGCCAGTTTTTCTCCAGCTAATTAGCCCTAGTATGAAAGATACCAGGAATCAAGCCCAAGATTCTTTCAAAGTGACGGCTACCAAAACACTCTCCTGCCCTTAATTCCATTACATCAGGCAGCCACCAACTATTACCATATACAGTAAAATACTCAGTGGATAAAACACCTTTTCTGCAGTACACTTGTTTCTGTGGCCACACAGGCCCCTTTGTCAGGTACTGATGAGGAGACTTGTATCACACCAAGTGCTTGTGTTCTATAACAATAGAAGGTATTAGTGTATCACACTGTCCAACACATCTAGTTTTTAAGGGAACGGTATGGATCTGGGCACACTTTCTTACATTTGAACTACCATAATCTACATGACATAATATCTGTAGTTTGGAAAAGTTGATATTTAAAAGCTATAATGTAAAAAAAAAAAAAAAAAGAGTCTTTCATCATCAGGAAGCTAACACCTTAACATTTCCAAGCAAACGTAACTACAGCCTACTGTTTTTCCTCAGTTGTGTTGTACAGGTTATGCCCCCTTATGATTTCATAGCAGAATTGAAACATATATGGATGGGGCTTAATTGCCCCCATAGGTCTTTAAGACAAAGACTTAACCCACCTAAATTCCTCATATTAAAACTTTAGCCAGCTTTCATTCCTTTAAAAAATCTTCTGTTTCTGCTGAGGGCAACATCATGCACTAACATTTTTTTTTAATTTATGTGTAAATCAAAACTACAGCCTTCAGCAGTGCCAAAAGCATACAATACGAAACTCTGAGTGCCACATTCTTTTAATTAAAAACAGCATTAAAAAATAAAGGATTACATTATTGCAAACCCATTGAAACTAGCCCATAATGTATCATGTGTATGCACCATGCATTGAAAATGCGTTGACTGAACTCTGAGAAGAAAGAGAGAGGGAGCTCAGCTGAACTCCAACCACAGCCAATCATAACCCAAAGAGGCCAACTGCACCCTCCTAGATGCTAAACAAGCCTACAGTTCATCAATAGGACCTTTGTAGTGTTAATAAAACCAACAAACAACAATACAGTTCAAACCAGTCCTGGCACAGAAGCTACAGAAAGGTTGCGGATTTGGAAACACAAATTAAAACATAGACTGCTTTAGAAATGCCTACTGTAGGTTTACAGAAATTGTTCCTGATAATCTGTTGCATGTATCTATTTGCAGCCCAAGTCATAACCAAAAACCACTGCATTCATTTCAGAATACATATTTTGCGGCTTGTCCATGCTGTTAACACTTCACAGTAACATTATTTTCAGGCAATCTTTATTCTTTCAGAAGGAATCAGCTTTAACCAAAGAGTATGAAGATATATTAAAAATCAGTTGACTTCAGCTATGGACAACTCATCAATAAAGTCTTCCCAAACTGTTTGTATGATTTCACTTATTTCATTCTCTAGCCATTGTTAACTGTGCATTACCACTTCTTTTCATTGCTGTGATTAAAGCCAGAATAGTTTTTCTTTTGCCCACTGATGAAGTGGTGGCTGCTTTCTTAGACTCCCATTGGAGCTGAGCAAGCCCCAAGCACAGTCATGTAGATCTTAGTTTTGGAAACATTGAAGATAAAATATTTAAAAAAATAGTGAGAAAGTTTTTGACTCCCCATCAAGCACATAATAGGAGGTAACATCCAATTTGCTCTAATAGAATTTTGACTCCCAATCAGGCACACAACAGGAGGTGATATCCAATTTGCTCTAATAGAAGTAATAATAATTTTTTTTTCTAAAGGTAAGTTGTTGTTTTTTTTACTAGAAATATGCTGACAATAAAGCAGCAATGCAATGAAAAATAGTTTTCCCCCAAAAGCTAGTTTTATCTACAATTAATAAAAAAAACTTAGCATATCTGTTAAATCTGCTTTTCTAGGTACCTTCTATGCTGCACACCATGAGTTTTTTATTTTCTCGATCCTGACTCTTGCAGGGCACAATTCTATTTTTAAGCCAAATGTGCTGGCCAACTTTTTTTCTTGAGAAAAAACGAAATTAAAATATAGATAAAATACTAGACTTGTGGTGGAACTAGAAAATGTTATCACCATATAAAACTGGGAAATGCTGCAAATCTTTTATAGTGGTAGGGTCCAATGTTTTTTTTTTTCAAAACTTTGTTATACTGCTACTTCAACTGACAGCAATTGATGGCAAAAAAACTCAGGACATGTGAAGGATTTTGACTTCCAGAAGCTTAAAATGACTTTCAAATATGTACTCAGAGAAATGTTTAACATTTAAAAGAAAGAAAAATTAACTGTACACCTATCTTGACCATGCTTACCTTCATGCATGCTCTTAAGGAGCAGTTCAGTCGGAGACATGCAATCACCTCCCTACATTATGCTCTGGTGGTGAAGTCTCTCAGTCAGATATTGCATGTCCACCAACCCTGATGACCAGTTCACCTGCCCCTGAGACTGCATTTGGAATGCTTTCCTTCCTTACCCTTTTGTCACTTAACTAACAGCAGACATCAGGCAGCATACAAAAATATCAAGCACTACAATTCTAGTTACCAACTACAACACCTACGTACAACTGCACTTCATCTTGAACAACTCTGCTGTATAGTTTTTGGCCTCTGGGAAATTATTTTTGCCAGTGTGTCACTGGTTTGCAATGTTTTGAGCTGACAACTTTAAGTGATGGTGCAACAAATGTTCCTGTCTGAGGTTTTGAAATGCACCCAGTATATGAGCATCAAACCTCCAGCTGAAAATGGGCGAGGGGTATTTTCCTCTTGTATGGATGAAACTGGCCCACATTTCAAAGATTTTCAAAAGCAATTACTGACATTCATCAATGAAAATTCAGGCAGAAGTTATTCTTATTTACAGGTTTGCTGTGTGTCCTTCTTTCTATACCACTAATAAAATATAAAAAATATATCATTTGTAAACTATCCAACAGATTCAAGACACACATGCATCAATGCCACCTCACTGTCTTTTTGAGGGGTTAAAACCACAAGCACCTGTCCCAGTCAAATCAAACTGATATGCCATGAACACTGAAGTCAAAGGATCAAGAGACCACAACCTGGGAGGGGGTCAGGGAAAACACGCACCACCAGGAAACACAGCACAACTTTGATAAAAGAACATGAAGTACATGTATTTCAACCCTGTGTGACCTGTTGAGACCTGGGAACTGCGAGCCCTACAGGCCATGATTTTACAGCATTTGAAATTGTGTTTCATCTAATGCAGCTACTCATACTGCAAGATATCTGCTATGGCTGCAACATGCATGCACAATGAATTTCTGGAAACATCAAGGGAAAAAAAATCTTTGGAGACACAGCCCATGTTCTTGTGAGTCAGCAACAGAAATAAATACATCTATGAAAGCTGGGAAGCTCAATTGTCATTTGGATCTAATGGGGCTGCCCTTCAGTACAGAAACTGGATTGGATTACCCAGCATATTCCTAACATGAAGAGTATCATGGATGTTCTCAAAAAATAGCATCAGCAATTTATGAATGTCTGGTTGAGTAGAGTAAAGATTATAATGAGAAAACTATAGAAAAGCAAAGGATATAAAAATATAGATTGATAGGCAAATGTAGGAAGTATGAGTGAGTAAAAGTGACCAGTGCACATTTGGTTTGTCTTTGATTCAAGATCATCTTCTTCATATACTTTTGTAATACAGCTGAAAACCTTCAGCTAACAATGTATAGAGGTACAGTAATTGGCATAGAGCAAAACCAGACAAAACAGGAGTGTAAGAATTCTTCATGTCAGTCCCAGTCAGATTCCACACTCTGTCCCTTCCCTGTTTTCCCACACACATTTAAAAAAATGCTAACATCTTTTATAAGATACCCCCTCTGTATCTCAACCCCCAAGTCCCCATAGTAGATATATTTTACAGTGGCCCCCTCTCCTAGAAACATAGCAACAGAACATTATGGCAGAAAAATATCCAAGGTCAAGCCAGTCTGCCCAGTTTTCCTACTTGTTCCCAACAGAACTATTGAAGAATAGGGTTCTTATTTTTAGATCTGACCCTCAGTTCCCCCAGCTGAACCCTCTCCATTCTCTACACCCTTACTCCTTATCCGCCTCTTCAGTGCTGCAAGCTCTCTGAATCTGCTCCACCTGAACTTGAGCCTATTTGTAGACCAAGCCTCCACCATCTCCTTTGGCAGCCTATTCCGATATTCCACCATTCCTTTGGTGAAAAAGAACTTCTAATGTCTCTCTTAAATCTTCCCCAGCTATTCTCCACTCATGCCCTCTCATTACTGTGCTTTCATTCCTGGTGAATTGTTCCATACTGTCAATTTTGTTTATCTCCCTCAGGAACATGTAAGCCTCAGTCATATCTCTACTCTCACTCCTGGCCTCCACCCTGTACATGTTTGGGTCTGCCAGCCATTCCTTATATGATTTGCCCTGCTGAGCAGGGATCACTTTCGTGACCCTTTGCTTCACTGTCTCTAGTCTGTTCCTGTCCTTTCTCATGAGTGGGCTCCAGAACCAAGCACACTATTCTAGGTAGGGCCTTACCATGGACATGTACGGGGCAAAATCCTGACCTTCCTCCTGCGATCAAATCCTCTCCTTATAGAGTACATCCCAAACTCCTGGCTGCCTTGTTATGTGCCTTGTTGCAGTGGCCTAAGATTTTGAGACTGTTGCTGATGACAACCTCAGGATCCCTTACTTTTGTTGTTGCAGCTAACTGAGTACCTCCCATGCAGTGCTCTGTACATGAGCTCTTATTACCAATGTGCATCACTTTGCACCTTTTGGCATTGAACCTTAACTGCCAGAGTTTGGTATACTTCTCCAGTTTTGCCAAATTCCCCTTCAAATCCCTGGCCCCCCTCTTCTCTGTTGACCCTGCCATAAAGTTATGTGTCATCTGCAAAGAGATGCATCTTAACAAGCATACCCTCCCCGATGTCACAGATCAACATGTTTCAAATTACAGGATCTAGGACTGACCCCTGTGGCACCCCACTTGTGATCTCCCTGTCCTCTGAATTGATTTTGTGACCTCCCTGTTTGGAGGGGGTATTAAGATCCTTGATTTAGGGAGGCTAATAGTCTCATAGTTCAGGCTAATTTAGTTCTATTTATTTCTTGTAATTCTTTTACCAGGTAAACATACAGAGATACAGAAAAAAAATCTCAATTAAAGATGTGACCTGAGGGAAGGGATTACAAGGGGGTACAGGTCAATGTACAGCAGCCAAGAAGGTTAAAAACTAAACTATAAAGTTCCTGAGATGCTGAAAGTTACACATCAATTACTACAGTAGGTGTAACAAAGCCAGCAACAAAATTACAAGTAATGTTTGACAACAACAAATTCAGAACAATTCAAACAAGTGAGTAAACTCAGGTAAAGTCACAGCAAGATGTGAAAAGTAACTTAAGGGAATGTTTAGTAGCAGGAGCACTGCTGGGCAGGTAGGGATCCAAGACTATTCTGTTCCATGATTGAGGGAGTCTGGTCCTGAAGACAGCTAACCAGACATCATTTTGCACCTGTGGACAAGGTGTCAGATGCCAGTATGGGAATGCAGAGTGTGCCCAGAGTCCAGGGATGGGGTAAGCCAATTATTTAGATAACATGGGAGTTTGTTAGGCAGAATCTGAACCCATATAGACCCAGATGCTGTGTCTGTAGATGAGGGAAGGCCACTGCAAACTGCCATATACAGTACAGTGATGTGTCCAGGAGAAGCACTGGAGCACAGAGCAGCAGAGCAACTTGTACATTAACAAGAGGCAGCACATTTAACAGACGGTTAGTTGGGGGACTGGACAGCTGGGAGGAGGCACCTGCAGCAGTGGGATGGGAGGAAGTGGGGATCATTAAAAGGGGAGGCCCCATAGAGGGAAGAAGAGGTCCTCAGATGAGGAGGAAGCAGATGCTGGTGGGACACGATATCATTATGGGGACAGACTTGGGAGTGGGGGGGGGGAGAAGAAGGTGAAGTGCCTTCCTTGTGCTTCAGCAGGAAAGGATGGAGAGCAGGTCCAGAGGATCACTAGGTCAACAGGAGATGAGAGGGAGCCTGATGTCCTTGTCCACCTAGGGACACATGACCTAGCAAGGAGTACGGTATGAGTAGCTGGATAATTTTAGGGAGATGAGTAAAGCCCTGAAGCAGGTTGCATGCATGGTGGAATTTGCCAAGGAGTTACCTGTGTATGACCACGGAAAGAAAAAGTTACTCCACACCATGGCTTTTAACAATTGGTTGAAGGCATGGTGCACAGAGGAGGGCTTCAGCTTAACTGGGGACTGAAGAGCAACCTGGGAGGATATGGGCCTCTATAAAGGAGATGACCAGCATTCTTTCAGGAAGAGGACCACAGTCCTTAGTGGGAGGTGTAAATGCTACTTGTATGAGCATTTAAACTAGCCGGGGGGGGGGGAGGCTGTACCAGTGGAGGCAAAGATTGCCTCTGCCCAGATGATGAAGAAACAAGGAGGGAGGCTTGAGGGGAGGAAGCTCCCCCAGGGCAGAGACAGGAAGAAAAGGGTGGAGGACAAGGGGGTATAAATCAGGATAGCAAGAAGAAAGGAATAATGGAAACATGTAATGGAGAGGGTAACATGGGAAGTAGGGACCAAGGGAACCTTCAGTAAATAGCACAGGCAGGGGGGGAGAAAGCAGGGAGGCTGGTGGAGGGTGGTGTTAAGGCATGTGCACCAATGCAGTGAGTCTGGGAAATAAAATTCCTGACCTAGAAGCCATCATGAAGGAGGCTAGCCTGGATTTGGTGGCCACTACAGAGTCATGGTGCACTGACAGCCAATATTGGAATGTGGCCATACTGTACCAGGTTACTCTATGTTCAGGAGAGACAGAGAAAGGAGGAAGAGAGTAAGGATTGAACTATATGAGAGGGAGGGAATCAAGGCTACTGAAGTGCAGGGCCACATGGAGGAAAAGGAAGGACTGGAAGTGCTGTGGGTCACCCTGGAGATAGGCACTGAGGATGCTATCTGTACAGGAGTGGTATTAAGACCTCCAGCACACAGAGAACAGTTGTATAAGGCACTTTGGCAGGACATCATCAGTTTGGCAAATAAAGTGGAGGTGCTTCTAGTTTGTGACTTCAGTCTGCCGGATGTGGATTGGAGCCTCTCGGCTGCAGCTTAAGCAAGGAGCAGGTTCATCCTTGACTCCCCACAAGTGGCCTTTCTCAAGTACCTAGTCAGTGATTCCACTAAGGACAGGGTAGTGCTAGACCTGGCACTTATAAACAGGGACAGCATGCAGACATCATGGTGGGTCCTCCCTAGGTACAAGTAATCACCATATAGTGTAGTTTAACATTGAGATGGGAGAAGAGGTAGGCCACACGAGGACAAGGGTACTGGATTTTAGGAGGGCAGATTTTAAGGAAACGGGAGACTGCCTCAGAAACTGCCTAGTAGGGGGGAATGCCAGAGAGGGGTAGAGGAACCATGCAGAAAAATAAGGGAGGACATAATTAAGACAATTGGCCTCTGCATGAAGGAAGTGAGTAAAAGGAGGGAAGACTCGAGGGGAGGAAGCTCCCCCAGGGCAGAGAGTCAGGAAGACAAAGGGTGAAGGACAGAATGCATGGAACGGCCTTCCAGAGGAGGTTGTGGAGTCAAAAACAGTGGTTGAATTCAAGCATGCATGGGACAGCCATAAGGCAATTCTAGGGGGTGGGGGTAGAAAGAAGTAGGCTGCTGGTTAACTAGGATCTGCAGCTTATCCATTAGGTAGGGAAATGGGCAGACTGGGTGGGCCAAGCGGTCCTTATCTGCAGTTAAATTCTATGTTTCTAAAAGGAAAAGGGAGAGGGAAAAACAGACCATTGTGGTACTCCATGGAAATGGCCTCGGTGCTGAAGGAAAAAAGATTGACATTCAGGAGGCAAGGCAAGTTTTATTTAAAAGACGCCCAATCCCAGAGGATCTTGGCGCCATACATAAAAATACATATAAAACAACTTTCAATAAATATACATTGTCAAAATCACAGTAACTAGTAAGTAAAGTAGCTAATAAAATTAATAAAGAAAATCAGAAAAATAACAATATACCAGGTCAGAGACAGGACAATATTTACTTAACTGTGTCTGGGAAAGCCTGCTCAAAAAAGAAGGCATTGAGGCATGCCTTAAATAACTCCACCAAAATGGCTTCCCTAATAGATCGTTGTTGCGAATTCCATAGGATGGGGCTGGTGATGCTAAAAGCTCTATCACCAGCAGTTTTTAACCTCATCCTGGGAATTGCCAGGAGGCCCCTTGAGGAGAAACAGAGGGAGCGGACCAAGGTAGAAGGTGGAAGGTGGAAGGTGGAAGGTCTTCCAGGTAACCAGGGCCCAGGGCATGGAGGGAATTAAAGGTAAGCAAGCCCACCTTAAAGAGGATCCTCAATCTGACTGGCAGCCAGTGCAGTTCACGCAGCACCAGGGTAACATCGCAGTACTCAGGTTGCCCTGTCAACAACCTAGCAGCTGCGTTCTGCACTAGCTGAAGCTGACAGAGGCTACCTTCCAAGACCCTGAGGCAGAGTGCATTACTGTAATCAAACCTCGACGTCACAAAGGCATGCACCAAGGTAGGGAGGTCCAGGGACTGAACCAGGGGCTTAATCCTGGCGATATTTCTCAGATGGTAAAAACTGATACAGACCACAGCTGACACCTGAGCCTCAAGTGTCAGGCCGGTATCCAGAATAACGCCCAGGTTATGCAACCTGAAGAAGGCCTTTAAAGGCATAGAACCCAGGACAAGTCCTGTTTCTGTGCCCAAGGCCATCCTGTCATGCCCTCTGTTTGACTCTACTACCAGTACCTCCATCTTATCGAAGTTCAGTCACAACCAACTGGAGGCCATTCAGTCATTGATATCGGCAAGGCAGCTGTTAAGCACGTCTACTGCGTTGGATGTTCCAGGTGCAAAGGAAAGATATAACTGGATATCATTGGCATAACAATGAAAACCCAGGTTGTATTTCCTAATGATCCTTCCCAAGGGCAGCATGTACATGGTGAACAACATTCAAGACAAGATCGAGCTCTAAGGTACTTCACAAAACAGGGGACTAGAGTAGGAGGAGAAATTCCCCATCACTACCCTCTGTCTCCTGTTTGTGAGAAAGGACTCAAACCAGCAGATGACTGTGCCGGCAAGTCCACAAAATTCCCTCAGGAGGTCAAGCAACACATAATGGTCCACCGTGTCAAACGCTGAGGAGAGATCGAGGAGAACGAGAATTGTCCCTTCCCCTCGATCCCTCGCCCTGAGAAGGTCATTGTGCACCCAAACTAGCACAGTTTCTGAGCTGTGCCTCTCCCAAAACCCAGACTGGAAAGGCTTGTATAGCTCAAAGGCAACAAGGTGCTCCTCAAGCTGAAGCACCACAATCTTCTCAGCAACCTTACCCAGGAATGGAAGGTTGGAGATTGGACGGTAATTTGCCATGATGTCAGGGTCCAAAGATGGCTATTTCAGAAGGGGTCTCACTAATGCCTCCTTTAAGGCATCAAGAAAGACCCCCTCAGACAAGGAGCACAGGACAATCAAGGCAAACACCAGGCCAACAGAGTCGACACATCCCATCAAGAAATGTGTTGGCACCGGGTCCAGTTCACAATATGTGTGCCTCAGCCTGGAAGCAATCCCAATGACCTCAGCCACTCCCACTGGTCTTAGCTCACCCCAACCAGGCAGAGTGCTCTCTGGGCATCTGAGGCAATCACTGTCGGCCAAGTAACGGCCCACTGGTGGAATTCCATGTCTGATGGCAGACACCCTGTCTGAGAAGAACTGAGCAAAATCTTTGCATAAAGCACTCGAAAAAGCTTTTTTTGGCTGCAGACAGGCTGGGTTTAGCAGACTATCCACAGTCCAAAAAGGCACAGTTGGTCAGTTCTTCCCTGCCACAATCTCCCTGGACAGGAACGCTGCCTTCTTACAGTTGATTGCCCCCTGGTACACAACATAGTGGGCACGCAGGGCCAGCTTATCTGCCTCCACACTGGTCCTCTGCCAGCAGTTCTCCAACCTCCAACCCTGGGCCTTCATCACCTTGAGGTCCCCATCAAACCATAGAGATCTCAAGTGAGAAGATCTAGGTCATACATGGACTGGTGCATGGTAGTCGAGCACCTCAGACATCACCTTATTATAGGCAGTGACCGCGGTACACACAGAGGGAAGCAGACAGAGATGTACCAAGCAAAAGAGAGGGAATAAGGTAAGGCAGTGAGGAAAGCAAAGGCACAGACAGAAGAAAGGCTTGCCAAAGAGCTAGCAAAGAGAGAGATAAGACTTTCTTCTGATACATATTTGAGAAGAGGAAAGCAAGGGAAGGGATAGTCATGATAAGGAGGATGACAGGGGGACACTGCACAGAAGAGGACCAACAGAAAGCAAACATCCTGAATATCTACTTTGGCTTAGTCTTCACAGTGGAGGAATCAAGCTACAGACCACCAGTAATCGGTGGAAACAAAGAGGGAAGGGAAGAAGAGTTCATTTTTAGAGTAATGAGTCCTGAAGGGTCTGAAAATGGACAAGGCTATGGGACCTGACAGGATACACCATAGGGTACTGAAAGAACTCAAGGAGGTGCTGGCTGCCCTACTGATGGCTTTATTTAACAGCTCACTGAAATCAGCCATGGTTTCAGAGGACTAGAGGAGAGCAGACATGGTCCCTCTACATAATGGCTGCAGCAAGAAAGAAGCCAATAACTATAGGTCAGTGAGCCTCACCTCAGTGGTGGGGAAATTAATGTAAACACCATTAAAGGAAAGGTTGGTAGAGTATCTTGAATGCAATAGGCTGAAATATCAAAGGCAGCATGGATTCACGGGGGGGGCAGGTCATGCTACATGAACCTAATTGAGTGCTTTGTCTTGGTGACCAGGGAACTAGATGAGGGGAGGGCAGTGGATGTGGCCTATCTGAACTTCATCAAGGCCTTGGAGACTGTGCCACACAGGAGATTAAGAAATTAAGCAGACATGGGGTGGAATCCAATGTGGTGAATTAGGTTAGAAACTGGTTAACAGAGAGGTGACAGAGGGTGGTAGTTAATGGCACTCACTCTAATGATAGGAGAATGATCAGCAGGGTGCCACAGAGCTCAGTACTGAGACAGGTCCTCTTCAATGTCTTCATAAGTGACACTGCAGATCAACTGGAAGGAAAGGTATGCCTTTTTGAAGATGATACCAAAATCTGTAATAGTGTATATAAGGAAGGAATGGAAAGAATGCCTAGAGAGCTTGTGAAACTTGAGGAGTGATCAAGAACATGACAGCTGGGGTTCAATGCCAAAAGTGCAAAATCATGCACCTAGGGCATAGGAATTCAAGACTGAATATAGGATGGGGAAGCGGTACTGTCAGTCACTAAGCAGGAAAGGGACCTTGGAGTTCATATATGATTACCTCAAAATGGCTGGGCAGTGTGACAAAGCAGTGGGCTGGACCAGTGAGATGCTGGGATGCATAGGGAGAGGTATACCCAGCAGAAGGACGGAGGTGCTGCTGCCACTGCATAGCTTGCTGGTGAGGCACCCCTTGAATATTGTGTTCTGTTCTGGAGGCCGCACATCAGAAAGGACATAGATAAGGTGAAGGTTGTCTAGAGGAGGGCAACTAAGTGGTATATGGGTTCCACGCCACAAACCCTAAGAGTAGAGACTGAGGGATCTCAACAGGTACATCCTGGAAAACAGGAGCGCGAGAGGGTACATGATACAGATCTACAAGTACCTCACTGGGGAGAACAGGGAGCAGCAGGGGAGTCTCTTTTAAATGAGGAAGAGAACCAGAACCAGAGGGCATGCAATAAATTTGGGTGGGTAGGAAGTTTAGGAGTGATGTGATGAAGTACTACTTAGCTGAATGAGTAGAGGACCCCAGGAATAGACTAAGCAGGGTCCATCTGTGCAAACTGGATTGGTCAAGAGGTCCTTTTCTGCTGACAAAGTCTATGTTTCATTGTTTCTATGTTTATGCAATGTGTCCAGTTTTGATAGGTCACTTTTTGAAGCAGTGGCATAGGCAATACTACCATAGTCAATTGTGGATAAGATCATGTGTTCAGCTAGGCATTTTCTGATACCAGGGGAGGAGCAGCTAGTTACTCTATAGAGGACATCCAATTGCTTGTATAATTTTCTGCCTGGAGACTCGATACAGGAGGAGAAATTTGGAGACTGAACAAGAGTAAACCCTATATATTTATACAGTGATACAGCACCTGAGACCACAAATCATAGAGACCATATTAAACTGAATGAGTGCTAGATGGCTGAGACACAAGTAAAGAGGCTGCTGTAGTCAGATTGAAGGGAAGCAGAGATAGCAGTCAGGTAGAGACCAGTCACTAGAGAATAGTGTCATCAGCATACATATGAAGATTACAGAATTGGATTGCAAAGTGAAGGCAATTAAGAAAGATGTTAAGTAGGAGGAGCCCTCTCTTCTGCAACCCACCTGTTCCATGTCTGCAATGCAGTCATCTGACTGTACCTCAAACAGTGTATGTGGCTTTGGGGGAGAAAGGGGCCAAAATACCTGTGTCTCTGATAATACTAAGAAGACTGACTGGTCATTCTGCTGAGCATCATCATTTGATGCAGCCCACTCTGCCCTTTTTCAGGATGCAGGCCCCACCCATACAGTCAGATGATTGTATTACAGATGGGGAACAGGCACAGAGCAAAAGGGATGATTACTGAGTTAGCATAGATTTTAGAGGAATGGTTGCTGAGTATAGATTTATGAGACTATTTGGCCCCCAAATAATGAATAGGGTCAATAGGGTGTCACTGTAAAATACATCTATTTTAGGAACTGAAGGGTTGGGGTATGAAGGCAGGTAGCTTATAAAAGACATCACAGGGTCATGGCATAGCACCAGGAGCTGATATTTTTTTATTTAAAAAATATGTCTGGTAGAATGGGAAGGGGTGTTGAAGGACAGGAAATGATAAGGGTGGGGAGTGAAGTTGCCAAAGGAGTAGCCCTGAAAGGGCTAGAGATTTTTCCTGTGTTTATTTGGCAGAAGAGGCAAAGTGCCCCAAAACTTCCATGCCTGTTTCCAGAGTAAAAATAGACTAGTTTTGGCCCATCCACCAAAGTTCACTGTTGTTTTAACTCACCCCAGCAGGAAATATTTTATCATGATATAAATAAAAGAAAGGATGATAAGGCCTAAGAAATGTAATTCAAAATAAGTGTTATAAATGTCTATAATTTTGTTATGCAAACTCAGAAGTGACATCATCCAGGGTGTTTGAAATGTAGGAACTGTAAGCGAGCATTGGTGCATTCTCCCCGTCCTCTGGGGTACCGCAGGGCTCTATGCTCTCACCCATGCTGTTCGTGGTGTACATGCTGCCATTAGGAGATATTATAAGGTGGTACAGGCTGAGTTTTCACTGCTATGCAGGTGATACTCAGCTGTACATATCCTTTGTACCCAAACAAGGAGAAGCTGCCTTGGTCTTTAACAACTGCCTCTCTGAGATTCAGGACTGTATGAGTGCCAAATGGTTGAGGTTGAATCTGGATAAGACTGAGATGTTGGTTGTGGACCCAGGTTGGCAGGTTGAGGGGTTGTCTGCTGGTCAGCCATTCGGGTTATGGCTGGGAGGCAGCCAGCTGACGACCTCTGATCAGTTGCGAAATTTGTGCATTATGCTTGATGCTGGGCTGACACTTAAGCCTCAGGTGTCGGCCATCATCAAGACCACTTTCTACCATTTGAGGAATATCACCTGGATAAAACACCTGGTTCCGCCTGACGATCTTCCAATGTTGATCTATGCCTTTGTGACCTCCTGCCTGGATTACTGCAATGCCCAATACTTAGGGCTATCAGGGATGGACCTTCACCACCTGCAGCTGGTGCAGAATGCAGCTGCCAGGTTGTTGACTGGCTTACCGAGATCTTGCTGTATCACAACTGTGCTCCGCGGACAGCACTGGCTGCCAGTTCAGTTGGGGATCACCTTTAAGGTTGGGTTATTGACCTAAAAAGCCCTACACAGACACGGACCATGGTATTTGCAAGATCTACTTTGCCCTTACCATCCCCTCTATCCTATCTGCTCCACTGATGAGGGATTGCTAGAGGTTCCCAGGGTCTGTTTGAGAACTTCAGGAGCCAGATTATTTGCATTTGCAGCTCCAACCCTGTAGAACACTCAACATCGTCAGATTACAGAATGCTCGCCCACTGAGGCTTTTAAATCTGCCTTAAAAACATATGTATTCAGTTTGGCATTTATTTGAAATTTGGCTGCCTATGTTTAATTGTTCTAGAACTGTGTTATAGCTTTATATATGCTTTTTAGAGTTTTATGTACAACAAATAAAGATTGTTTGCTTGCATTCACTAATAGAATGCAAACATATTTACACATTTTGGGATGACATATTAATGGAAACATTAGTAATGGCTGATAAAAACATCAGTAAAGATCTGGTTAACATCTAATTGGACTCTTTGCTTCCTCTCCCCTCTGATCCAACAAATACAATTTTTTTTAATCAGATTGATACTGTCAATTGCAAAAAGATGCACAATAATACTAAAGTACATATTAAGATCTTAAGGGCAGAAGAATGCTGGTGTAGCCCATCCAGATGGCTCCTCCCGTACCTCAGTGGAAGTACCCATCAGTGTTACCCTCCCTCATATATCGATCTAATCTTGATTTAAGTGTTGGCTTTGAAGTGCTGCTAACTACATCCGCAGGAAGACCATTCTATATGCTCACAGCTCTTTGAATGAAGAACTTCCTATGATTCATTTTGATAGTTGGTCTTTTAGCTATCTGTTATAGCTTCTCATAATGAGAATGTTGGTTTTATACTCAGTGTTCATTTGGGACATAACGGGTACTGTCCCCAGTGATATCATAGAGTAAAAGGTCTCCCCAACTCCTTCTCCTCTCCAGACTAAGCAGTGCCAAATGCTTCAGATGGTTAGAGTAAGACAATTGCTCTACTGCTCTAACTAATTTAATTGCTTTTCTGTGGATTCTTTTCATCCAGTTAAAGTCACCTCTCTGTTATGAGGACTAGAAATGTGACCCAAATCTAAATCTGATCTTATGTATGTTCCGTATAATATCCCCATAACTTTCTGGCTGTGGTTTTTGAAATTTCTACGGATGCTAATGAGAACCCCACTGGCTTTTTTAATTACCAAATCACATTATTTGCAGTGTTTGAAGATGCTAAATATTATTATCCCTATCTCCATTCCTCATCTTTGGATTTAAGACATGGATCATTCAGGTAATATTTAGCTTTAATATTTTTGGTACTGAGGTGAAGAATTGTGCATTTCTCAAAATTGAATCTCATAACCAATTTTCTTGCCCACTCACTTATTTTATCAAAATCTTTCTGGACACTATCAGTCCTTTCTTGTGTTGAGAGTGGGCCACGAATAAAGTATTAGCCATTTCACAGCATTGGAGGAGAGACAGGAGATGCTTCAACAGTTCAAGAGGGAAATTGGGATATTGATAGAAATGGTAACTACAACACAAATGTCAGAGGAAGTGTGGAAAACCATATGTGCTTCCAGTTCTAAGGGACATAGTGGAATGAATACAGAATGTGAGGGACTAGCGGTCTGGAGAACTGGAGCTGTGAACTAAGTTGAGTAGCATTGTAAGGTATTAACATGGTAGTAGAAGGATCAGACAGGGGTGGGTAGAATGAAACAGAAAATAAATAATTTTTAAAAATCATAACATTAAGGAAAACACACAGTACTGTATGTTGGGTGGTGATATGTTTAAAATAGTTGATGGCATGAGTATAGCAAGAAGGGAAATACTCTGGCAATATACAGTATAGCTGCATAAGGTCCGCGGATCCTAAAATGAAGAGCAGCATCATTTGATTTCCAAAATCTGATCCAAACAACAGCCAGTAAACGACTGTATAATCCGACAGCCACCTCCAGGAAAAAAAAGCTAATTTTTTCATCCTTGGTTCCAAAAATCACCAGGGGGCACTTTCTGCTATGAAGTGCCTGCAGGGCCTTGTATTTGGGAAATGCACTAGTGGTGTACCACAAGCTGAAGTGAAAATTAATGCACCCATACTGTACGGTAGCATTATGTCATTACTCATCAGTGCAGAAATAGCATGGGATCAGGGTCATGCAGTTTCTTGCTGCTTTTCAAGTGTCCAGTTGTACTTTGCCCTCAATTGAATGTCCCAGATTGGTGCTGATATACATCTTGAGTTCAGTGCTAATGTTCCTCTAACAGTGTCATATAAATATGCTGCTCACATTAAGAGAGCTGCTCTACTGTATGTATGAGTGTCCCCTGCTCCTTCTCTTGGACCCTCTTAAAAAACAAGATGCTGCATATCCTAAGGCCATCACAGAGAGCACAACTTTAAATAAATCTTAAACTAGTTTGTTCTGTACTCAGATGCTGCATAGTGCATGTAGTGCCCAAGCCATGACCACCTTATTAGGGACCATGCATCTCAATCAGTTGCTATGTGCAAACGGGCCTCCCAAACTCATTTTAGCCAAGTTGCACTGGGTAATAAGATGTGATATTTGGGAATGCATTCAAACCCAATCACATTCTCTACGGGAATGTCACACTGCCACTGTGTGCCTTTATTCCATGTCCATGAGGTACATAATGAGTGCATAAAGTGAGGGAAAGTAATTACAGCATTGTCTCTTCCTGAAGGGAATGATCTGTATCATTTTGTCATACCTCTGTGGCTGGTTTAAATTCTTAATTTATTAACTCTGACTGGCTCAAAAATCTTAATCCGTGTTAGTGTAAACAATTTGTCATTCAAAACTGGAACTCAGTTAAAAAAAAGTGAGCACTACAGTGTGGTTGCCTTCCTCCTGACAGGAGTCTGTTCCACCAACTCCCAAGATAGCACTTTTCATGCTGTGTACAGTATGTACCTTTCATAGCACAACCATTATTCTCCCTTGTGTAAACAAAAAGAAGAGGCTGTTTATTATCATAGGGTTGGAATTATACAGCCAGAGGTACAGTATGTGACCTTGCTTCTAGCTGTGGGACTCCATTTCAACTGCAGCAAAAGAAAAAGATTGATACTACATTCGTATACCTTGTAACATCTCTGCATCTGTATAATAGAATCACCCAGGGCTTATATTAAAAGGAATATGCTGACCTTGTCTGGATGGCACATGGGAGGGAGTAGGCTGGATTTTAATTTAATTCTGTGTATTACTACAAACCAGCAGCTTCACCCAAAATGTATTATATGAGTAAGCATGGTTTGAACTTATTACCCTTCATGTGTTTAAATGAATTAGAAAAGAGGTTGTCCTGTTCTAGTAACATGTTCCTTAATTGGTAGCACAGGTGATTTGTTTTTTATGCTGTGGTATATAACTTAACAGACAGGGGATTAGAGGGCTGTATCGATAACAGACAGAAAAGCACAATACTTCAGCTTTCTAATAGTATTTAAGAAAATCTGGAAAAGAAAAATTCCAAAGGACTATATTGATGACAGGTGAAAAAGCACAATACTGCAACTCATTATGAGTAACTGAATAATTTAGAAGCACTTTTAGACGTGGCGAATGGGGTGACCTTGTAAGCTATAACACATTTACTCATTTTTCAGCTGAAACATGCAACTAACTATCCTTTCTAACTAAGATAGGAGCCAGAAAAACAGGAAAAGACATTTTCAGTGTGCATGCCTTGTCGAGACAGCACATGCTGGTGGGGGAGTAGAGGGTGCTGGATTTAGATTTAAGTACAAAAAGCAAAAAATGGTTGCACTAGGGATGGGTGCTCAGATAAACAACACAATGAAAGCAAGGCAGAAAATATCTGGCACTCCCCACTCCATGAGCAACTGACTCTATAGTAGCATTCATTGTGAAGGTAAAAGGCAACTCCTGCTTGCATGCTTGCACTATTGCCTTATTTTGCACTCATGTACTCAATAAAAGCAGTTTTGTTTTGTACTAATTTGAATAGTGTTTCATGATGTTCTGAAAGATTGGAGCTGCCTTTTACCTTCACAGATAGTATTTGTCTTGCTTCCATTTTGTGATTTAAGGGCATGCATGA
Source organism: Neoceratodus forsteri (assembly GCA_016271365.2). Lineage (NCBI taxonomy): Eukaryota > Metazoa > Chordata > Ceratodontiformes > Ceratodontidae > Neoceratodus > Neoceratodus forsteri. Next base: position 658,193,431 of record CM057454.1, on the reverse strand, counting down.
TCCCAAACCAGTAGCCTAATGTACCTAAGAAGTATTATTACTGTGAAAATTATTTAAAAGTTATGAGTAAGCCTGTGTTAAACATTTACTTTTAATGTGTTTAAAGCAAAAAAATCACAGACAGAGTAAGTGTGTATAAGGTGCTTGATGCACCTCCCAGGGATAGGATGCGTAAAGCCAAAGGACAAGTGCCTGATTCTATAAATACACACTTTGGAGTGGGTTATTCCACTTATAAAATGTTTTTGTTTGTTTCATGGAAAGGAGATTTGACATCTGAACCTGTATTTATAGCTCATTATTGCATGAACTGGTGACATGTTTTGATCAATCAGAGTGAAGGGGTTTTCAAACCTATTTTATAAAATCATATAAGACACAATAGAGCAAGGTGGGCCTTCTGTAATACGAACCCTGGATGAGTATCTGAACAAAGAAGATTGTGCAGTGTCAGATAATGCACTATTAAAAGGTGTTTAAAGGTCATGGTACTGTACGAGGAGAAGATCTTTTCACTAAATTCATGTCTACTTCTGGATCTGGAACGTACATTTTCATGTTCCTGTTTTGAGGTTGTAATTTTTATAGTAGTAATGCTTTGTTGTGTAATTTTTGTGATATAATATTGTATGTATTATAGTGTTTCTGTTTGTATTGTATGTGTCAGATTGGGGCCAGCTCCTCCATGAAAAGGGGCTGTTTAGTCTAAGTGAAGTTGCACCTGGGAAAGAAAGAAAGAAAGAAAGAAAGAAAGAAAGAAAGAAAGAAAGAAAGAAAGAAAGAAAGGAAGGAAGGAAGGAAGGACTCTGGTTCTTCCAAGTTATCCATTTTCAGATCTGAAATGCAGCCCCGCATTGGTTTGTAAAAGCAAAATGCTTGCTAATCAGTTTCTGGATAAATATTTTAATGCTTACTGCAGGATCAGAAGCTCTGTATTAGAGAATAGGTAATGGAAAAAAAGTAACAGGAAATTGCATTGTGCATGCAAATGACCAAGACAATATGCACATAAGTCAAGTGACCCAGGGAGTGCCTGTCTCTATAGGATTTTCCTTCCAGGAGATGGTAATGCTCCCTGTGAATTCAGTATGCTATCCCATTAGATGATGACAACCAGCTCTATAATGCTATTGGGTAATGCATTTATTCACTGAGTATTTGGTCCATTGTTGCTGCTGATCCAACCTGTGGGTTTAATTCTCAGAAATTTCAACCTGTGCCAGAACTGAGAGCTTCAATGAGTCTGCAATACTTTCAGAAGCAGAGGGCTTTGCCTACCTCTACCATCTGATCATGTTTTCATCCTTTCCTGCAAATTACCATAGAATGATTAGAACCATCACCAAATTTAATGTTTATTAGAACTTGTGCCATACACAGCAAAAAATAGGGTTTAGGATAATGCTGCTAATTTTACTAACTGGTGGAGGTTTGGGTATGTCTGTACATTCATCCAAAATATCATTAGTTCATTTACTAAAGTTTCTAATGGAAGTGTCAGAGGTTTTCAGATCCTTCGCTAAACTGAAGGAGGTATGGATTCCAACAAGATAAGCCACCAGTTTCAGGAGACTTGAATTGTTTGTCAATAGCAGAAGAGGAGTTAACAGTTGAGTCTGTCCTCCACATTCCAAACAATAGGTGGAAATACTAACATTTGCAGCTCCTCAAAAAAGGAGAGTACTATAAATACAATACTTGTATCAATAGCTATCACCAAAAGAAAAACACATGTGGCCATATAACTATCACTAATAATGACAGCAGAATTACTTACACTGAGATCATGTTCTCTTCCTAGAATAATTACCCTCTGATTGATAGTACGAAGAAGCTTTTCCAAGATCAGTTCAATGTGTTTCGTAACCTCTGCCTAAAAATAGTAGGAAACAAAATGAGAATGAGTTTGCAAGTAATGTGAAGAACTGTATTAAATGTAAATAATTTCCAAGGCCATTTATGGGTTTTCATCTATCCATCACAGAAATGCGAGGTAAATGTCAAACACTGATATTTATTATGAAGTGGGGGTAGGAATTTGTCCTTCCAGGTTGTCAAGTGTATCTGTCAATGTGTGTGAATGCAAGGGCAACTGCATGGATTTTGATTACTTGAACACTCTACTGTATGTGATATTAACTTTTTTCTTTCAAGGTACTATTTGAACATTTCAAATGTTCCTCAATGCCCCAGTTTCTTTCTTCCTTTCACTTTGCTTTCCACTTTTGTTGAGTGCTAAGAGAATCAACAGAATCTCTCATCAATATAAAAGTGGTTTTGTGCACATTCTTTTGTCACTGGAACAGTGAAGCAAAAATCCACGAATACTAGGGAGACTACTCTTACATTGATGAGTGGCTCTACAGAATGCATTAACACTTTTTAAATGCTCCAAATTAAGTGAGCTGTTAAGAATAAACAAGTCACTTATCCTACCTGTGATCCCAAATGAACCTGGAAACAAGCTTCAAATCATTATGCCTATCTCTGCCAAAAATTCTATAATAAAAAAGTTATTTTAATTAAGTGATTATTTTTAAGTAGATTGCTGCAGTAATAGAGACGAGGGATCATTATTTCCCAGTCTCTGTTGCCAGATATCAGACCAGCTGGTTGGTGGCTTTAGCCAATCAGCGTCCAGGATTTACCCAACCCACTTTCTGAAAAAAAAAAACCCAGTGGATTTGTAATCTGTGGTTTACAGAAAATGGAGAACAGTATTCAGTGGTTTATGCTAATCAGGGATTCATTTTTGGATATTTTACATCATCCATGGAATATTATTCAACAGTTCACATAGAAGTGCTTTTTGAAATTACACAGAATTAAAAAAGAAATTGCGGAATGTGCCTCGGAAGCAGAATTGCCATTTCACATGAATACCACTGGCAGAATTGCATGTCCCACACAGCTCTAGTGCAAAGGTGGTGGGTTCCCCCAGATTTTTTGTTTCTCAGTTCTGTTGCTTAGGGTTGTCACCTGCCTTCACCTCACCTGGACTGTCTTGATGGGGATGGCTACATTATAGAAGCATAGGCTGTATCCACTGTTCAGCACAAGTGGGGGCCTATTTTGTCCTCCTTACTGCTCTAGGGGTATTTCTGAATGTACTGTTGCTCCTCCTAAGATCACAGACTGTAATGTGCTAGGCACTGTTGCTACTACACAGGTCTTGCTGCCCACTGTATACATCTGTTGTGTACATTTCTTGTGTCTATTGTCCAGTATTATCTAACTAGCCTAGCCACAACTCTCAAAAGTTTTTACATAAGTTCCCACCCTATCTGGGTGTCCCCTGCTTCCCTCCTAAACTGTTATATAGGCTCCCACCCAATCTTGGTGCAGCCTGCTTTCCTCCTAAACTGTTATATAGGTTCCCACCCTATCTGGGTGTAGTCTGCTTCCCTCCTAAATTGTTCATTTAGGCTCACATCCTATCAGGGTCTTGCCTGCATTCCTCCTAAATTGTTATACTGTATAGGCTGTTACCATATCTGGGTGTAGCATGCATCACTCCTGCACATGTATACAGGCCACAACCCTATCTGGGTGTAACCCTGCATCACTCCTAACATTCTTATTTAGGTTCCCACTCTATCTGGATCCCCCTCAAATACATTTTTACATAGGCTCCCACACTATCTGTGTATAGACTGCACCCCCCTTAAATTGTTCAATTAGGCTCACACCCTATCTGGATGTACCCTGAATCCCACCTAATTTGTTCATTATGGTTCCAACTCTATCTGGGTGTAACCCAAACCTATACTAATTTGCTATTCAGGCTTCCACCCTACTTGGATGGATTCATCCAGCATGTTGCTCCTCATTCTATTTTTTCTGTACTTTATTTTTATCAGAGAAAAATAATTCAATAATTACAGTTCATTTCATAGCACATAAAAACATCTTGAATAATAAGCATAGAAATAAAAAGGTTTTCAAATTTTTTGTAGGAGGAGATTTAAAAAGATAATACATTTTAAAGCAATTGAACATGAGGTGGGTTTCCAAATAATGAAGATCATGTCCATGTTTTCATGCTCTAAGCTATATCATCCTATCAAAAGAAATTAAATAATAAGCATCATCTTATCCCAAACCATCTGCTTATCAGTACCTGTATATAAGAATTATAGTTCATTTGAAGTCCACAGCAAAGAAGAAAAAGTTGATTAGAATTCCCCAAAAAACTTGAGAGAAAAGCGACATAGCATTTATTTATTTAACAAGCTCTACTGAGTGATATCTACTTTTTCCTCCTCTTCCAGGCTGGACCCCAAATCTGTTGGCAATGCAACATTTTTCTTGTAGAAATCGTGAGCAGCATCAACATTTATTCTTATTTACTATGCTTTTTGTAGTGCCAGTCCTCCAGTGGCTCAGCCCACACTCTTCAGGCCAGTGCTCCCTCTAGGACTTACCTGGCTCAATGATCCACCCTGGCTTTCTCCTTTTGGGCAAGGCCACCAAATAGACACATCCCACACAGAAGACTATTTATGGTTCCTGGCACAGGAATCCACCAGGAATCCTCCTTGTCTTACACCCCTCAGGGTGGTGCCGCGGGGCCAGGTTATTCCTGATGGAGACTGCAAGCTTGGTGGCTGACCAAAGGTCATAAAGGGCAGTGCAGAGCTGGAGAAGCAGGGCATCATGTATGAAGCTGGCAGCAGTTTTTGGTAGTTAGCTCCCCAAGAGGTGTGGTGCACAATGACGTAATGCATGAACGTCCAACACACCTCCCTGACAGCTCAGCCCTGGCAGCTGTATTTCCCCTGGCTTCCACCAGGGGTCAATCACATGCTGGTCACTCCCACCCAGAGAAGTAGAGCAGTCCTAAGGATGTGTTAGCCTTCTCCCTCCAGTTGCCCCTCTGGCGCTTGGGTCTGTTACTGTATCTGGGGCGTCACAAGCAGAAACGCAACCGCTGCATTGGCAGGACAGCTTTCCTCCTAATTCTAGTTATACTTCCTTTCCTCATCTCCCTTTCCTCCCTTCCTCTTTCCACTGCCCCATCCATTCCTCCCTCCCTCCTACTCCCTCCCCCTTCTCTCCCTTCCTTGCCTGCCCATCCTCTTCCCTTCCCTCCCTTTCCCACTTCCCTGGTGTCCTGGTTGCTCCCTTTAACCTGCCTCTTTGCTCAACTTAGAAGATATCTGGTGCCTCCTTCGCGCTCTCTCCTGTTCCCTCTTTGCCACCCATTCCACTTCCTTCAAAGCAGCTCCATAATTCCCTAAATAAATTAGTAAATACATTTTAACACCTTGTTCTCTTGCTGCTGTTGTTAGCAATGGACACTGAGCTTAATCCTCTTCTTGTCCCCACCTTGCAAATGCAGTTTCCCAAAGGACTGTGGGTTGCCCACCTTAACATAAGTAGTCTCAGCCCAAAGCTGGATCTATTACAACCCCTCATGCTCGACCTCCAGTTGGATGGTCTCATCATCTCAGAATCCTCACTCTCCCATATGGTCTAACACTCTTCAGTGTTCATACCTGGTTATTCCACACCTCCGTAGCTAGCCAGGATCACCCCAAGAGAGGTGGCAGTGTTGCAATCTACCTCTCCTTTGCCATCCAATTTATGACTGCTATCAATCTCGGACCATGCTACCTATGAATTGCTCCTCTTCAAACTGTCCTTCCCTCACACAGTCCCTCTCTTCATTGCCAGAGTGTACTGTCACCCTGGCTTCCCCATACTTTGGTCACTGAACTCCTCTCCTCCATCTGCTCCCACTTCTGCTCTGGTGAGTTGTTGATGCTTGGAGATTTTAACACTAATTGGCTGTCTCCCTCAGTGAAAAAAACTTAGTTAGAAAGTTAAATCACTCCAGCTATCTCAACTAATTTTTGACTGCACCAGTCTTAATCATAAATCCTCAAACCATGATCTGCTGGACTGGGTACCCAATGCACTATGGATGCAGGCATCCTTCCAGTGACCATCATATGATCTACTGTGTAAATAAAATCTATTGTCCCAAAGTTCTTCTTAAAATTATCCTTCTGACATCCTTCAAGTTGCTGGTCTTAACCTACCTCCACACAGACCTGTCCTACCGCCACACAGACCTGTCAGTCATAGACTGGTCCCACATCTCTTCTGCCACTGATGTCAACTTGGACCTCCACTCCTGCCACACCAAATTCATGACTGCCTGGGAGTACCACACCCCACTAAGGAAAACCAGGGTCCAAGGCACTCATCTTCCCTGGATCAATGCCAAGCTTCGGCCTACCATCAAGTTTGTGACCAAGCCTGGTGGTCCTATAAGATCACTGATTCCCCTGCTGCCCTGTTAAATTATCAGACCCTTTGCAATGCTTGCACCAAAGCCACTAGGCTAATGAAATCAGATTACTTCTCATGCACACTCCAGAACAACCTTAATCACCCCTGCAAATTCTAGGAAGTCATCCTACCCAGTCTTCCCCATCTGTCCTCAAGGCTGGCAACTCCCATATCACTGATCCAGCTGCCGTTGCTGCTGCCTTCAACTCCTTTTTCACCACCTGCTCCCTAGCTTTCCTCCCTGTCCTCCTTCTCCCATCCACCCTTCCCCTCATTCCTTGAACTCCTTCTCTCCTACTACTGCAATCCCACTCCTAAAACCCTCCTAGCTCTTGACCATAACAGGGCTACAAACCCTGATGGCCTTGATCCTAAACTTCTGTACTTCTCTGCACCAGTCATAGTCTACCCTGTCTCATTCCTCCTTAACCACTGCTTCTCCTCTGATTGTGTTCCTGATGCCTGGAAGCCGGCTACTCTCATTCCCCTCTCAAAATGGGGTGATCCAACCACCCCTTGAAACTTGTGTTACTTTGTCCTGCTCCCCACACTGGCCAAGCACCAGGAACATCATGTCCTCTCCCAACTCACCCCCTTACTTGATGACTCAGCTTTTTCACTCACTTCCAATCTGGTTTCAGGAAGTCCCATTCCACATCCACCTCCCTCCTCTGGCTCACTGACTCCATCTTTTCCAGTATTGACCAGGGGCAAGTTACCTCCACCACCTTTGTCAACCTGCCCAAAGCCTTTGACATTGTGTCACACTCCCTTATCCTGGACAAGTTTAAGACAGCAGGATTCTCTGACTCCTCAATCACCATATTCCTCTCCTACCTCATGGGCAGGTCACAAGTTGTCTGTATTGGAGACTCCATTCTCCTCTCCCCTTCACTCCCTATCAGCTTTGGCATTCCCAAAGGCTCTTTCCCGGGTCCTTTTCTCTTCTCTGTATTCCTAAATTGCTTCCCCTCTGCCTGTTCCTCTGCATGCATCTATATGTACGCAGATGATACTATGCTCTTTTCTACTGTTTCCTCTGCTGCTCACCTAATGGCCCATCTTCAACAGGACTTTGACATTGTGCAGGACTGGTTCCCTACAAATCTTCTGTCCTTCCATGCCAAGTAAACAATCTCCATGACCTGTGGCTTCCAACAGAGGCTTGCCAGACATCCTCTTCTCACCTCCTTCCACACTCTTGATGGTACTACACTTGCTGATGTCTCCTTGTTTAAGCATCTAGGGGCCTGATTGGACTGGAACCTCAATGTCTCACAGCACATTGATGCCTTTCATCGCAAACTTAACCCAAAACTGGATTCACTGTATAGAAACAAAGCAAGCATCCCTCACCATGCCCACAGGGAGCTAATCATGACATTGATCCTTCCTATCTTTAAATACAGTTACATTGTCTACAGCACCACTCCCAAGTCTTCCCTTTCCAGATTGGACCCCTTCTTCCACTCTTTCTGCCACTTTGCATTGGACTCCACCCATACACACCACTGTTCTCTCTCCACTGCTCTCTCTACTTCTCTCTTTCCCTCCCTTTCCTTGAAGTCAGATGCCTCATTCACTTGCCATCTTCTCCTCCAAATTCTGGTTTGTCTCACTCCCCCCAACTCTCTACTGTACTTTCATCCCCACCTCCTTACTCCAACCCCCTTCAGAACACTGCTTCCCTGTCCCTCTCCATCCCCCCAGGAAAACTTCCAAAGGTCAAGTTGCCTTCTTATATCATTGTCCTAAACTCCGGCCCTCTGCCTCCCTGTTGAATTTGCTCAGCCTCGTCCTTCTCCATTGACCATTGCATTCCCTGTGTTGTTGATGTCTCCCCTTGTATTACCTACTCCTGTGTTGTTGACTTCCCCCTTACCCCCAGCTGTGAGCAACTTCCTCCCATCCCCCAGGCTAACTGTGCCTTAATATCTATTTTGGTATCAATGTCCCAGAGTATACCTCAGGTCCTGCCTTATCTGCCTCGCCCTGTTGTCTGCATGGCATTAAACTACTACCATCTGCATTGCTCCCTGCACTGTTTGGCACTTGTTTTTTTTTAAGATGCCTCACAGTATATCTCATAACTGTAAATCCAAACAAATCAAATCACTCACTGGCAATAGTAGCACTGTTCAGCTCCACCAAAGTATCACATACACAACTGCAGAGTTGCAAACAGGTTTATTCCAAGAGCTAAAACAGTAACCCCTCAGGAAGACCTCTGGTCGAAGTTCTGGGGTGGTGTGGCTAAGCAGCTGCAAGCTCTTTTATTTTGTTTCAGCTCTTGGAGTAAAACCTGTTTGCAACTCTACAATCAAGTATGTGATACTTTGGTGGAGCCGAACATTACTACTATTAACAGTGAGTGCTCTGATTTGTTATGATTTCTGGCTAATTTGGGGGCTTGCAACCCATTCTCAGCACCGAGCCCTTCACTGCTGAGCACACCTTTGTTTGGACTTTCTATCTCATGCGCATTGATATATATTTAATTTTAATTTGTTGAATGAATTTTTACTCGTTTTATTACTACTGCATTGTATACAATGTTTTTATGTTGATCTTGTGCTGTTTACTCCTCTTACCCATCCCTCCAGAATACATATTGAAATTAGTTGTTTTCAAGTTCAGTATGTCTTTCCTGGTGAAACCTTTGAAATCCCTCTAGCTCGTATTACAATACCAATCAACATCAACACGAGACCAACCGTCCCTCCTTTCATCTAAAAACTACCACCAATTCTGAGGTCCTTACGTTGCTCAAGAGACTCAAATGTGATAGCTCTCCAGGCTTTGACACCATGTCCCTTCAATTCCTCTGCACTAGGGCATTAGCGCTTGCCCTGCCCATCTCAATGCTAATTAATCAATCTTTCATCACCCGCTCTATCCCTGACAAATGGAAAACAGCGGTAGTGGTACCTGTCCACAAATCTGGCCCAGTTGATACAGTCCAAAACTATAGACCAATTTCTATCCTCTGCCCTATTACAAAAATTCAAGAATGAATCCTCTATGAACAATTGTAATCATTCCTTGAACAAACAAACATCTTTACAGACTTTCAGCATGGTTTCCGTAAACACCATGGACCCGTCTCTGCCCTCCTCTGCGTCACCTCTGGCTTGTTCAATAACATGGATCTGGGCCAAGCCACCAGCGCAGTCTTTGTAGACCTAATTAAGGCCTTTTGACCTTGTTAATTACCCCCTGCTCTTAGCTAAACTTCACCACATCAGACTGGATAATAACTCCCTCTTGTGGTTTTCAAATTATCTAGCAAATCGTTCTCAATGTGTCAAATGGGAAAACACACTATTCCCTCTAGCACTAATCACTGATGGGGTATCACAAGCGTCCATACTTGGTCCCCTACTATTTTCCATATTCACCAATGACCTGCATCTAAACTGTGGTGGTGCATCAGTACAACTCTATGTGGATGATGCAATACTCTACAGATCTTGAAAGGATATCCGCACCCTGACTGCAAATCTTGAGGTAGACTTCCATGCCCTATAATCTTCGTTCTTAAATAACCAACTGGTTCTCAATGAGAAAAAAAACAAAACTATGCTCTTTCGTCACACCTCCTTCAAAACCCGATATGACACCCTTCGTCTTAAAAACGTCCTCGGGTACTCCACTGGAAAAAGTCTCATCATTTAAATATCTGGGACTCACACTTAATGAGAACCTAGTGCTCAAAGCACACATAAACAGTGTCATCAAAACCACTAATCAAAAACTTGGGCTACTCTACTGCTCAGCACCCTACCTCTCAAAGCGTGCCAGAGAGACCACTGTCTCTGCTACCCTACTCCCTGGTCTATTCTATGTGGCACCTGTCATCCACTCGGTTAAGGCTCCATTACTGAACAAGCTAAAAAAGACATACCATAGGATAGCTCGCTTTGCTGCCTCAGCCCTTGCCCATACTCACCCACTGCCTTGTACTCAACAAACTAAATTGGCCAACCTTTGACAACAAATTTGACTTCCTCGTGTGCTGTACCGCCTTTAAGTTGATTCATCAGCCACCCCTTCCCAGTCTGATGGGCCTGCTATCCCTAAAACCTACCCCTTGTGTACTAAGATCTTCTAGTCTACCATTACTGGAACTCCTGAAGGCCAGGATAAAGATAGGCCAAAGATGCTACGCAGTCACTGCCCCAGAATTTGGAACAATTTGCCCCACCCTCTACTTTCCTGCAAAACCATTAACAAATTCAAAAAACTCTACAAGGATGAGTTCTTCAACCTTCCCCAATGCATCGGTAACTGTTATTAACAAATAAGGCCACATGTGACTAATGTTACGCATCTCTCTCAATCTCTGCAATGGTCACAAACAGCCTCCTTTTTCTCTATCTCAAAGACAAGCTGCTCTCCCCACTTCTCACTCCTCCTCTACCTAGAATAACATCTGACTGTAACCTGAACCCCATGTGTCTAACCAAATGCAGTTGAATCTGGCTATTCTTAGTTATCTTGCTGTTTAAATTGTTGACATCTGGTATGTGAATGACATAAATGTCCCTGCACATGGTATAAAAAGTTAATCTGCCTCCTGCCTCCCCTGGCTACCTGCAAACTACCTGTAATCCTGAATCCTTTGGTTATTGCCTACTCGGGTACTGTTGTTATTTACCCATGGCTTAACTGTATATTGTGACTGACTGTACTTTTCTATGTGTATTATTGTATTATGTTTTGTTCTTGGAATGCTTTATTCCTTGAGTCATTATTGAAAAAGGGACTTTGTCTCAGTTGACCTACCCAGTCATCAAAGTTCAAATAAATAAAATAAATCAATTAATCAATAGAAAATGCTGGGCAAAAAAAGGACCAAGGGTTCATCATGTTCATATCTTTCTACCCATGCAGCCACAACTTCAGTGTCATATGAAATCCCTGTAGCCATATGAAAATATGAAGAAGCCAGCAGAAGAAGGCCATTTGGTCTATCTAGTCTGATCATGTTGCATGGTCCAAGCTTGAGCTACAGACCCTGCCCCCTCCTCACTCCTCCAATCCTTTCCACCCTCCCTACCCATGATCCTTACCTTTCTCCCATGTCTATCCCACCCTCTCTTGAAGCTGCCTATTGTCTTCAACAAGACCACCTCTTCTGGCAGTGCATTCCAAGTGTCCTCTACCCTCTCCATGAAGAAGTGTTTTCTTATCACCCCCCTAAACCTCCCCCCACCAGCTTAAGACTGTGCCCTTCTTGTTATGGTTGGCACTTAGCTTAAAGAGACCCTCCTTACCTGCCTTTTTTATCCCTGTCAAGTACTTGAAGGTCCCAATCATGTCCTCTCTCTCTCTCTCTCTTTCTCTCCTTTCCTCCAGGGAGTACATGTTCAGTGCTCTCAACCTGTCCTCGTATGCCTTACCCTGCTGACCCACTATCATCTTTGTAGCCCTCTTCTGGACCTTATCCAGCAGGTTAATGTCCTTTTTGAGGTGTGTGAACCAGTACTGAACTCCATACTCTAGCTGTGGCCTCACCAGTGACCTGTACAAGGGCAGTATAACCTCCTCTCTCCTACAACTGTTCACCCTATTTATGCATCCCAGCATCTTATTTGCCCTTGCTGCTGCTTTCTTGCATTGCGTGGAGTGCTTCAGGTCACTTGTGATCATCACTCCCAGGTCCTTCTTCTCCTTTGATGCAGTTACCTGGACTCCACCCAGGTAGTACTCAGTCCTGGGATGCTTGGCTCCAATGTACATAACTTTGCATTTCTTGGCATTAAAACTAAGCTGCCAGACCCTGGACTACCTCCTCAGCTTTTCCAGATTGTCCTGTAGGTCCTGTATCCCTTCAACTGTGTCCACTGTTCTGCAGAGCTTGAATTGCCTATGTGATCTGTGCAAGCTGGAATGATTCTGCCCCCTCTCCCCCCACCTTTTGTGGGGTCTCCCCACCCTTGCAACACCCTTTTCTCTCCAGCATCATTCCCCCCCCACCTGGCCCTCTCTTCCCTCCCTATAGTCTTCTCCACTACACTTTGCTTATTGTGGACTGTCACACTGAATTCTGAATATCCACCTGGTTGTTACATGATTTTTGTGTGCCTTTTTGAAACTGCACTTTATATGGTTTACCTGGTAATTTGCCACCTTACTGTATTGTTCTCCGTGTTCCTCTGATGATGTATATGGACTTGTCGCTAGCCTACAACTTCACCTTGTACCTTATTGTATTCCAATTTTTGTTAATACCCTATGTACTGTAACTCCCTGCACCTCATTGCAAATGGCCTGCATTGTGGCCATGTTACTCATCCTGTATTCTGTTTTGCTAAATGTGTCATTATTTATGGCCCAGGTCATGCCTGAAAATGGTCCCTTGGATTTGTGCACATACCCAGTCACCAAGACATAAATAAAATAAATAAATAAATAAATTGTTGAATCGCCATTGTCAAATGGGAAGTCCAACCAATAAGTGGCATGGAGAGGAAATCCACTAATGGAGCAAACCTTTAGGAACCGAAGGCCAAGTGATCTGCCATTCTATCCTGGGCACACTAATCCTGCTATGAAATATGCTCTCTGGAAACAAGAATGGGGCACCCTGGGAATTCAGACACAATTAAGTTCCATATCCAGGCAGAATAACAAAATCCAAATATTTTATTGGAAAACAGATAAAGAAACAGTGGCAAAAGGCTGCTAAAATAGTGAGAAGGGAGGCCAAAGATTTGCAAAGTGGTATCACTTCATCAACAACTTCTGAAGCATAGTGGAGCCTTTAATCCACCCATCTAGCACCTCTGTTGCCACTGTTTATTTGCCTGTTTTCCTGTTTATGGTCTAATATTAAAGTTTCAAGATGGCGCGGGAAGTGTTTGGTTACAGCTACTGCTTTTTCATGTCTTAATCCTCTGCTGCTGCCACCACCAGTCTTTTATAATGCTGAATAATTTTGTATTTTTGTTGCTTGTTTTTGATTGTTTGCTACACTAAACACTGTGGAGTTTTTGTTCCCTAGCCATGCTGAAAGCAGTAAGGTGCAGTCATGACTGTGAGCAGTGTTTGCTCAAACTATGATTTCCTGGCTGCAGTTTGTAGCAGCCTTACAAACTTTCACTATCCATCCTGTGTGAAGTCTTTTCCAGACAGTTTATTTCTTCATTAGAAACTGTGTCCCAGTTGATGCATTTTTATGTTGGCTCATGCTTGTGCAGCCAACATACTGCAGTAGTACCAGATTTGGTGGTGCGGTCACTGTGGGCAAATGCAGGGCATGCATCAGTTGGTGCGCCCCTCATTCCCCAATAAGGCAGTTGCAGGCACCGACACCCTCAACACGTAAACTGGCCACCAGATCTAAGGAAAGGTCTGCTGCAATGAGAGCCAAGCTTCTTATACAGTGGCGTGCCTTTCCTGGTGACCAGTTTACGAAACATGTTGGTATGCTGCCACAGAGTGCCCCGACCCACTTAATTTGCTGACAGGGGAGCCCACTCCCTGTCAGCATAATGCACCCCTCCCATTTAACATGTGTGCCGAGGCTGCCCAATCCTCTCGGCATCATGTCCCCTTCCCAGTTTAATTTGCCGATGGGGTGCCCAATCCCCCGTTGGCTGCAGAACCCCTAAAAACAAACACTCAGGTGGTATGCTGGGAGCCCACCCCAGCATGCCAAATGTCCCTGTAAAAGAAAAACCATCCCACAATTTTTTTTTTAAACCTGCAAAGCAGAAAACGGTCCCTCGTTGACTCCGGTGGCCCTTCCGCAGCCCGCACCCATCGTCTGCGCACCTTGCCTCCCCACACACACCCTCACCCCATACTTATCTCCAGAGCATGGCTTGATGATCTTCAGTGTACTGGGAACATGTCTGCACTCTTCAAAGCCGACTGCGAACTGAAGAAATGCCGGTAAGCTGTATAATAGCATTAATAGGGGTTTTCCAACTTTGGTGCATATCTAGGACATTTTTGGGAATTTTGGCACTAAATCATCAACATGGGGTTATTGGGACACCTCCTCATGAATTCAGTCACTGTCATGGTTTTATTCCACCCCAAAAGGTGATTTCGCGGTCACTGCGTGGAATCACCTTTTGGGACCGATTAACGAAACGACAGTGTCACTGTTAATGAGGGGGGCTCTCAAAAAGCCTATGTTGCAAATTTTGAGAAAAAAATCCAAACAAATGGCTGTTTTACGAGCGTGCATTGCACAGTTTCCACACACGCTCGTAACTTCGTGAATTTGTAATATTTTCATTCCAGATTTTCAACATTGCCATTTTTCCACACCTCCTTATGAACAGCACAGCTGTCATTTTACATATCTTGGCCGAAATGTGTTTTCGCACGTCCGGTGCAGAATAGTGCAGTCACTGTGTGAAATCCATTTTCAGGGCAGTTTGAGAAAATGATGGTGACACTACTCATGAGCAGAGGTTCTAAAATGCCTATGTTGAAAATTTGGTGACAAAAGTCCATAAAATGACTGTGTTACAAGCGTGCGTTGTGCAGTTTCCACGCACTCTTGTAACTTCGCAAATTTGCAATATTTTAATGCCAGATTTTCAACACTGGCATTTTTTCACATCTCCTTATGAACAGTACAGTTGTCATTTTTCACATCCTGCCCAAAATGTGTTTTCGCACCTGTGGTGCACAATGGCGTGATCACTGTGGGAAATCAACTTTTGGGACAGATTAACACAATCACAGTGCCACTGTTCATGAGGGGAGGTCCCAAACTGCCTATGTTGAAAATCTGGCTCTTCAGGGTGGAGGTGAGGTTGGCATCAGTTCAATACTTCACTGCCATTCCTATTATGCATCTCTAACTCTTGCACTACCAATGCCAATGCCAGGGAGACAACATTCGGCATTGACAAATGCTTGTTGAGGTTTGTGTTGGTGAACTAATGTTTCTGCTCTTGGATGGCTGAAAAGGAAGGGTGCCTCCCCAGTGATGGTTGTAACTGTGTATATCTTGTGACTGGTTGGCCTGAGAGTATAGTCTCTCCTGCAGCTGAATTCCATAGTGGAACCTGCTGACTGTGGCGGTATTGCCAGAACTGCAACCAGGTCTGAGTTTTTTCTGTTGGAGAAATATGCTGACTTTCAGATTGGGCAGGAGATGATCTATCATGCACGTATTAGGAATGACAGATATTGAATGTTCCATGTCTATGAAATGTACTATGACATATGTGAAGTTATTGTAACTGTCCTAGCTGTTTGCCCTTTTTTCCCAGTTATTAATCTAATGTATACTGTGTATCTCTGTCAGTGATATAATCATTCTGCTTTTTCTCTGTAAGACAGACATATCTCTGTAAAATGTGTAATTGTATGTATGTGCCATCTACAATGCTCGGGTTGTGCCTATAAATGGTCCATGGGACCATTGCATTTACCCAGTTATCAAATACATACATACCTACATACATATACATACATACATGCATACATGCATACATACATAAATAAATAAATAAATAAATAAACAAATGCCCTGGAACTGTTTGAGGGACTGAGTTATAATCTGGCATTCATTCTCAGAAGATTAAGTGTTGTATGGGAACTGTGTGAATTAACCCCATTTTGAACTGCTGGAAGCTGAATTAAAGAGGACAGAAAATGAGTTCTAATATGCCGCTGTTTATGTCGTCACTTATAGAAATAATATCCATCAGCCTGAAAGATCCATAGGTAACTGTACCTCAATAAAAAGTGATGTGAAAAACAGTTTTTTGCATTGTTTTGATTTTACAGGAATCATTCTGTTACAGTTCTCTTCATGGAACCAGTGATGTGGAGTTTTAACTATGTCACAATTTGAGCAAAGAACTCCAAGTATGGTTCTGATAGGACAATAGCTCACATTTAGCATTCTGAATTCAAACCGTGACATAGTAAACACTCCAAATTACTGGTTCCATGAAGAGAACTGTGCAGAATGTTGTCCATAAAAAGAAAACAATTGAAAGCATAATTTTTCACATCAGTGTCCGTTAAGGTACAGTTAAATATGACTCTTTTTAAGGCAAGTTTATTACTTCTCTTACTAGGAACATTATTAACTGCTGCCAATTAGCACACATTTCCTGTCCCCATTAACCCCATGTTTGAACTATATATCAACAGTCAATGGAAAGAAGTTACTCGATGGACTTACATTTGTTTACTTTAATATTTTTAATGTGCCAATAACTCTGTTGTTTGTATATAAGATATTTTAGTTGTTTATGTATTGTGTTTTATTGTATGCATTCTTTATACTCTCGTGTCTAGCTGTATGAACTACTATCTGCAGGGTTCCTCGCTGGTTGCAATATTTCCAATCAACCTAAACCAAAAACTAATTGTATTTTGCTATTCAGTTTCCATTATCATGAGTCTGACACCTCCTGTCATTTTCTCCAGCCACCTCTGACATGATTGGCAGCACCTATTACTCCACTGAAGTGAATTCTTATTGTTTGCTCCATGCTCCATGTGAAACCAGGCATGGCACATTTGAGTTCCAAGAACCTTATTTCATGTTTTCCTTTCACATCCACAGTTGATAAAGCCATAGCGAAAAGCAAAGCTCATGCTCGTGAGGGTTAGTTGTTTAAAAAAAATCATTCAATTTTAGTCATGATCATGATTAACTAAATCCAATGCTGACTGGCCGAGCAGGTGAGTGAAGGGGTTTTGATGGCTGCTGTCTGAGGGAGGGGGGGGTCTACAGTGATACCAGGGTTAGACTTGCGATGCCAGCCAAAACAGCAAAATCCAAGTGGTTTATTAGAAAACAGACAAATAAAAAGTAGCAAAAGAGCTGCTGCAGCAGTGAGAGGGCAGGGTCACCAAGCTATTAGTGTGTGACACTGCCTCACCAGCACCCTATGAAATGTAGGGGGGAGCCTGCCCTCTAAACCATGCAGCATATCTGTTGCCAATATTTATTTGGCTGTTTTCAAAAAAAATATTTGGGTTTTGCTAGTCATCCCTTAAGTTTAACTTTCCATTATCATTAGTCTGAAGCCTCAGTGTATGCCATTTCTAATTGAGTTTGCTCCAGCCACTCCTGACTTGATTGAATCTTGTAAGGTCATGAAGTGCATTCCTTTTTGTCTGCTACATGTTCCACGTGAATCCTGGATCACATCATCAGGGCTTGGCCACAAAACATATTCAATGCCTTTTAATTTACATCTACGGTTGATGTAGCCATAGTCAAAAGCAAAGATCATGCTGATGGGACTAAAGTAATTTTCAGAAATATGTCCATTTCAGTTGCGATCCAAATTAACTAATTCCAGTGTTGCTGGACAAGAATGGGAGAGGAAGGTTTTTTGCTTGCCACTGTCTAGGGATAGAAAGTCTTTGGTAGCACTGTGTTTGGGATTTGGTGGCACCAGAGTTCGGTTCACCACACAATCTAGTTCAGGGAAGAGTAGATAAGCATGCTCTCAGTTGGTGTCCTTTTTGCATTCACTTGCACTTGCACAAGGCACATCTTCAGACTATAAGGCAAATGAGAGGTGCGTCACTGCCAAGCCAATTACACCTGAAACTGCAATGGGTTTGGCAGTGTACACCAATGACCAGGCACTCTGATTGAGACAGCAGTTCAGCTTTGCTGATGTGGTATGTGCTGGACTTGCAAGAAATGAACCTCTCGAATGGGAGCACTTCATTTCTTTCTGTAGCCTGAACTCTGGCCATATACATTTGAGTGCACACTAATGCACATGGCCAGAGTTATGGCCACTGTATTCTTTCTCCCCATCTTCGCTCCTCTGATCCCCCCCAAAGGCTTCAACATTAGCCGTGGTGTGGCTTTCTCTTACAGTGCTGACTTCTCGTCCCCCCCTCCCACCTCAACACTAGCGATGGTGTGGCTTTCTCTGCCCTTTCCCAATGCTCGCTTCTCTATCCACCCCCCGCCTCAACATTAGCAATGGTGTGGCTTTCTGTTAAAGCTAACATAGGGGTGCCCGATCCCTGTCTTGGCAATAAAAAATACAGCGCCTCCACTGAAGGATACTGGGAAGCCCACTCCCAGTGTCCCTAGCTCTGTACATTCTCATTCTGGGATACTGGGGAGCCACCCCAGTATCCCTATACATATACCCCATTTAGAAATGGCCAGACTGTGTGGGCCAAATGGTCCTTATTTGCTGCCAAAGGTATGTTTATGGTTCCCTGTAAAAAAGGAAACAGTCCTCCGACTTTTTTTTTATACCTGAAAAAAAGAAAATGGTCCCTCATTGTCCCACCTGTCCCCCTTCCCCATGCTGGCCCTCCCGCTACGCACCCACCTCCCCTTACTCCCCCTTATCCCATACTTACTTCCAGAGGTCAGTGGCTGTGATCTTCTCTGGACTGGGACACGTCTGCACTCTTCAAAGCTGAACCACAACCTGAAGAATCAAGGTAAGTGCCGTATAATGGCTGTCAATGGGGGGTTCAACTTATGTTGATATCTCAGCCATTTTTTTGAATTTGTGCCTCAAATTTTCAACATAGCCTTTTTGGAACCCCACCTCATGAACACTGGTACTTTCATTTCATTACTCTGTCCCAAAAGGTGATTTCATGGTCACAGCACAGAATAACCATTCAGGACTAATTAACAAATAACAGTGCCAGTGTTCAGGAGCGACGATCCCAAAAAGCTCATGTTGAAAATTTGGTGAAAAAAATCCCAAAAATGACTGCATTAAGAGCATGCATTGCACAGTTTCTATGCATGCTCATAACGCCACCAATTTTTAATATTTTTACTCCAGATTTTCCACATTACCATTTTTCACACCTCCGCATGAATAGTACAGCTGTCATTTTTCACATGCTGTCTGAAATGTGTTTTCGCACCTGTGGTGCAGAATGGCATGGTTGCTGTGTGAAATCAACTTTTGGGATGGATTAATGAAATCACAGTGTCACTGTTCATGAGGTGGGGTCTCAAAAAGTCCATGTTGAAAATGTGGTACAAAAATACCCTAAAACACCAAAGTTACGTGCAGTCGTTGAAATTTCATTGTACATATGCATAACTTTGGCAAATTTTTATATTTTCACTCATAATAGTCAACATTGCCAGTTTTTCACACCACCTCATGAACAGTATTGCTGTCATTTTTCATATCCTGCCCAAAATGTGTTTTCACATTTGTGGCACCAAATGGCGCAGTCGCTGCGTGAAATCACCTTTTAGGATTGAGTAACAAAATGATAGTGCCACTGTTCATATGGTGGGGTCCCAAAAAGCCTGTGCTGAAAATCTGGAGTTAAAATACCAACAAACACCTGGGGCATTACGGTTTCCAACAGTAATGCCCCGCCTTCCACCCTGTAGAGACTGACAGGCATTGGGCACCTCCAACACCTGTCAGTCTCTGCAGGGTGGGGGTGGGGGGAGCATTAGGGTTGGAAACCCTAATGCCTCATTAAGGAAGTAAATCAGGGAGGGACTATTGAGGTCACCTACCTTGATTTCAGCAAAACCTTTGACAACGTCCAACACAGAAGGCTGATTAACAAGATGCGTAGTCTGGCCATGGGGCACAAGCAGATAAACTGGGTTAGAAACTGGCTGATGGACAGGAGACAGAGGGTGATGGTAATGGGATCCAATCTGGGGAGAGGAGGTGACCAGCAGGGTACTTCAGGGATCAGTTCTGGGACCATTTACGGTGCAGTTCCCCCTTGCAGCACCTGCCACTCTCACTTCTGCCTCCTCTCTCCTCTGAAGACAGTACCAGTACCAAACATCACTGCAAATACCTGCAAGTGAATGTTTGGCATTGATAAATGCGTGTTTTATTTAACACTACTGTATATCTGATGTTGCGGTTGAGTTCATGTTTTGGTGTAGAAGGGAAGCAACAGTGTGCTACTGGGGTGGATACATGGTGGGTGTATTTCTTTTTATATTTAATGCTATGTCTGATACCAGGTTTGGGCTCCCAGAGGGATCTTTTCTTTTTTATTTAACACTATGTTCTACACTGGGGATGGGCTTCTGGTGTCAGTGTTGAAAGGAGTACTAGCATGCCACTGGGGTGGGCTCCTCAATGCTTCATATTTTTTAAATGTAAAAACATATCCAACACTGGGGTTGAGCTCCTAGTCTCAGAATCAAGGGTCGGGAGAAGGCTAACATGCCACCAGGATGGGCTATTAGTGGCTGCATGTCTTTAAGCTATGTCCAACAGTGGGGTGGGCTTCCAGTGAGAAAATCAGGGTGGAGTACCAGCATGGTACTGAAACGGTCGCATTTGTTTAAAATTATGTCTGACACTGGGATTCAGATCCACTGTTTTGGAATCAGGGTATGGGGCATCAGTGTGACTCCAGGGTGGGCACCAGTTGCACAAATCCTCCTTGCAAATGTCAGGTGACTAATTAATGAAAGCATAAATAGTTTCAAGGCATGGTGGGATAACTAGATGGGGTCATCAGCAAGACTCGGTAAACATTGGAGCCAAGGCACTGTGGACATGGTAGGTAAGGCTATGAATGAGTACTGTAAGGTAGGGCCTCGGGAGACACCCAATGGACTTAAAGTATTTTTTTCCTTACTTTCTACATTTCTACAGTGTATTATGTCTCTGACATATTGCTTGTGTCTCTGGAGCACATAGTGCCTTCTTTGAGCACAACCGCCAGAGACAATTATCTGATCCACAAAAAACAATGAGTGGGAGCATGCAAGTGTCTCTGGGAGTTGTAGTATCATGTAGTGAGGTGTAGAAGTGGGCACACTGTTGTAGAAGTATAAAAGTTACATTTTTTATTTCCTCAAAACAGAGAACTTTTAAAGTGTGGTGTGCTGGTTTGTGATGCAATGGTGGCAGTTCTGAGGTAAAGCACTACTGTGTGGCCAGGGCTGTGAAGGGACAAATTGAGCGAGTGAGTGGGCGGGAGAGCTGGCAACAACATGGACATTTTCAAATGAGCCAGAGAGCAGGTGGGGTTAGTATGACTGGATTTGGGGGTGGGGAAGAATATATATATATTTTTTAAGGTAGAAAACTAAGACAAAACTTCCTGCGATCAAAGCACTAATAACTGGAAGTAGCAGTTGATGCTCATGGCTACAAGCAAGCGTGACTGCTTTTTGAATGAAAAATGTTGGGTGTTAGAAATAAAAATTTTTAAGGTGGCACACTGGCACACTGGTGAAAGTGACAAGGCTGGCACTGATTTTGTTAGCCATTTGTAGTACAAACATAAAAGTGTGGTTTGCAACCTATGCAAGTCAGTCAGGCTACAGGTTTTCTCTACCCATTTTATCAGAACATTTTTAACTCTACAAAGTTTTCATGATCTACTGTGCTCCCATCAGCTTGATTGGTGTTTGATTAGAAATGAGATGTTATTATTTTCAGCTGGGTTAGCTTCAGCAAGTGAATTTCAAATAAATTCATCACTTTGACTGATTGGAGATCCCAGTTCTGGGTCGTGACTGCTGATTTTCAAAATGTTTGCGATGTTCTTCTTACAACAAAATCAACAGACATCAATCAGGCATGGGTTCTATTGACTTTTTGTTTTACTTTGGAACATAACAACAGAAATACTCATAATTGAAAACATTGTGGTTTCCTATATGCCATACATTGCTTATAGGCTCTTACTAAGAGAGGGACACCTTCTCAGGGATTCTGACATTTGATTTGAGCTGCAAGATCCTGTATGTTTCCTTTCTAGTACCTTTAGTTTGTGATAAGTTACCAAAAGGTCCGTACCTATTTGAATCAAGTTGCATTATAATATAATGTCTGGCAAATGAGCATTCTGATTGGCTGACAAGATTCTAAAAGGGTTAGGATATTGTCTGAAAAGACGTAGTCACAACATAATTCAAATTTTAACTAGAGAAACATCCATTAAAAAATGAAAATATTTTATTTAATTACTAGTAAGCATTAGGGCAGGAACTGGGTTACCATTGTTAATTAAGCCCTAGGGACAGAAGGTATTCAACTTCAGCACATCACATGACTTCTTTGGGTTAGGTTAACTGATGGTATTATAACCCAACCATTGATCATGCCTTAATGCTTCTTTATTCAACATTATTGTTTACTCCTCTAATCATGATATTGTTAGCAAACATTAATAACTTACTTTTGATAATCTTGCCCAAATCATTTAAATAACTTATGAACAAGAATGTTCATAAACTCTAGGTCATACTGCTAGCTCTGCTATACTGGGGCTGGCACTATAGAGGGGCTTGCAGTATAGCTTAGAAGTTAGAGTAACAATCTGTGAATGAGCTTGGTACCTCCAGAAAACCTGGGTTTGAGACCCACAACTTCCACTTGCATACAGGGTTACTCTGAGCAAGTCAGTTAACCTCCCCGGTGTTCCCAGATCACCTTTGTAAGGGCCTTTGTGTCCAGTGGGCCTTACCTGGTTACCAAAGAATATAATTGAAAAAAAAATTTAAACAGCTTTGGAAGATTTGGTCATGGATGACAAACCTTGAAAAACATCACTTGATTAGAGACAGCCTACAGGAGTTCGTTAAAGGGGAAGTCACGCTTAACCATCTTTCTGGACATTTTGATGAAATATTCATATAACTGAAATGGTAGACAAGGACAATGCAATAGATATGAAACAGTTGGGTTTCTAAAGCACTTATGATGAGGTTTAAAATCAGCACTAAAGCAAAATGTTATGGAATAGGAGGCAAAAGACCTTGCTGGACAAATTTCCCAAAACTGATACAAACTAGATTGGTGTTGGTGTATGATCACCTGCTATATAATTTGGTCCTTTCTAAAAAATCAGTGTGATGCTTGCCACTTTACTGAATTTAAAGAGCTTCAAAATATACCAATTTCTTTGCCCAGTATCATTTAAAATCACACAGATATGTATATCAATATGTACATAATGTATCTCAATATGTACGTGTTTCAGTAAGTAGCAAACTCACCTCTGTGGCTGGAAGAGCAGAAGGTTGTGGGTTGTAGCCCCACAGCAGACACTTGGGTGATATCCCTAACTGATACTGTCTTACAGGATGGGGGGGAGGTGCTGTACTGGTGAGGTTCCATCCTTTGGATCAGAATTTAAACTAAGGTCCCTTCTGCCCATAGAAGCATAGAAATGTAGACTTTGATGGCAGATAAGGACCGCTTGGCCCACTCAGTCTGCTCATTTCCCTACCTAATGGATAAGCTGCAGAGTCTAGTTTACCAAGAGCCTACTTCCTCTAACCCTCCACTATAATTGCCTTATGGCTGTCCCATGCATTCTTGAATTCCCCCACTGTTGACCCCACAACCTCCTCTGGAAGGCAGTTCTATGCATCCACCACTCTCTCCATGAAAAAATATTTCCTCACGTTGACCTTGAGCTGTCCCCTCTCTATCTTTAAATTGTGCCCCCTTGTTCTTGCACATCTCTTTTCTGAAATATGCTACCTTGTTGGACTTTGTTGATTCCCTTGAGGTACTTGAAAGTTTCTATCATGCCCCCCTTTCCTCAAGGGTATACATATTAAGCTCTCTTAGTCTGTCTTCATATGGCTTCTGTTGCAGACCCTTCACCATTTTAGTTGCCCACCTCTGGACCGCTTCCATCCTGTCTATATCATTGCGGAGATGGGGTCTCCAAAACTGCATGCAGTACTCCAGATGGGGTCTCATGAACTGTCTGTACAGAGGGATAACAACTTCCCATTTTCTACTGGTGATGCCTCTCCCTATGCATCCCAGTATCCTCCCAGCACTCCTTACTGCCTTCTCACATTGCTTGCCTACCTCAGCATCATCTGATATGACTACCCCCAGGTTCTTTTCCATTTTTGTTATTGTTAGTACCTCCCTCCATATCTCTGGTCACTGTCCTGGTGGAAGCAAAAGATCCCATAGCACTTATCAAAGAAGAGGGGGAATTTTTTATGAAAACAAAACAGCCAGATTAGATAGTAAACAAGGCATCATATCAAAATTTCAAAAACAAAATCATTATATATAGTGCCTTCACCCACATCCTTAATTCATTTATTTTTCTGTTAAAGTAATTAGTCCTGCTAAAGGTATCTCCTTTTTTTGGAGCACATATTGGCACTTATTGTATATTGCCATATCCACCACTTCAAACAGGCACAGATAACAAGGTCCTTTTATGCTAACACTACCATGGTTGTCCCCTATCTCCTGGAACTGGTACAGTAGTCTCTCACTAGTGAACACCTCTGGGTCCATTTAGAGGGTTCATTTAAGGAGGAACAGCCTTTTTCATGAGTAAGATCATAATTTTATTCCCAGTCAGGTCCTCACCAAATGCTCCATGGAAATACAGTAGTAATTATGTCTGAAGGGCAGCGCAAACACCCTGTGAGTGTACCTTTATTTATTTTAATTAAAAGCCTTGTGGTACACTGTAATGCACCTGCGCCCCCTCCCAGTCAACAATCACATTCCTCACCTTTCAGTTTGAAGCCAGGCACTCCATGATCAGAAAGACTGACTGACAGGAAGCAGGACCAAGATGATTGAATGGTTCTTCCGTATTTTACAGGAGACACAAAACTTGTAACTGCCTTGCAAAGTGCCAAGGGGAGAAACTAAAAAAAAACAAAGATAGCAGGAATGCAAAGGGAGGAGGGTTTGTCTTTTCTTAATATCTACACCGGAGGGGAGGAACAAAAAAGTAAAGCCACTCTGCACAAACTTGGTTTGCCCACAAGTTCATGTAGACTACATTTACTATTGATTGCCAGCACTGTAAGCAGGCTTTTCTTGGGAGTGACCATGGGGAAGTAAGTATGATTTTTATGTTTGCTTGCATGCATGTGCAAGAAACATAGTGCCATCATCTGAGTTTTCGGAGGTGTGGCAGCCCTCTTCCAGTTCAGTCAGTGTGTTGGCAGGCACGGCCGCAGTTCTTCAATGCCTGCTGGAGCTGTCTATGACAGCTCCAAAATGCAGTGGAGTACAGTTGAAAGGGGGAGCTACGCTTCAGTGAGCAGCGATAAGATATCGCCTGCTCATGCACGCTCCCCCACACACACACACACACACACACACACACACAGGCATGCATACTGCGTGCTCGCCCCTCATGCACCCACTGTGGCCGATGGGGTTGCCCAATCCCCGTCAGCTGTACTGTGCCCCCCAAGCAGAGTCCATGCCACGCTGGGTGCCCATCCCAGTGTGGCCGCACATTGTATAGCTGACAGGGGTGCCTAATCCCCCATCAGCTCCACTATTCCCCCCCCAGTACAGGGTGCCACGCTGGGAGCCCACCCCAGCGTGGCAAAAAATGCTATTGTCGATGGGGGTGCCCAATCCTCTGTCGGCTCCACGCCCCCCCGCCATCCTTATGCCATGCTGGGAGCCCACCCCAGCATGGCAAACATCCTGCGTCGCCATGTAAACACAAAAAAAAACCTGTAACTTAAAATGGTCCCCAGTCTCTGCCCCACCCACACCCACCCACCGCGCACCCTGCCTCCCCACACCCCTCACCCCATACTTACCTCCGGACCGCGCGACGATCTTCGTGGACCTGGAACACGCCTGCACTCTTCAAAGCTGACTGCGAACTGAGGAAATGCCGGTAAGCTGTATAATGTAATGAATAGGGTTTTCAACTTGCTGCATATTCAGTCTACTTTTTGATTTTGCACCAAATTTTCAACATGGAGTTTTTGGGACCCCTTCTCATGAATGCTCTCACTGTCATGACATTCATCGGCCTGAAGGGTGATTTTGCAGTCACTGCACGAAATCACCTTCGGACTGAATAACTAAACGACACTGCCACTGTTCATAAGGTGGGCTCTCAAAAGCCTCTATTTTGAAAATTTGTGAAAAATTCCTAAAATGATCATTTCACGAGCGCATTGTGCAGTTCCACGCGACCGTGTAAGTTCATGAATCTCAATATTTTCACTCCAGATTTTCAACATTGCCATTTTACCACACCTCCTTATGAGCAGTATAGCTGTCATTTTTCACATCTTGCCCAAAACGGTTTCCGCCCCCATGTAGCGCATAAATGGCAAGTCAGTGTGCAAAATCAATGTATGGGACACATTAAGAAAATCTCAGTGACACTGTTCATGAGCAGAGGTCTTAAAATGGCTATGTTGGAAAATTTGGTGAAAAAATTCCTAAAATGACTGTTTTATGAGCTATGCTATGCAGTTCCTACACACTGTAAGTTTGTGAATTTTCTATGTTTTACTCCAGATTTTCCACATTGCCATTTTATTACACTTCCTTATGAACAGTACAGCTGCCATTTTTCACATGTCACCCCAAATGTGTTTCTGCACATGTAGCACAATGGTGCAGTCGGTGTGCAAAAGCAATGTTTGGGACAGATTAAGGAAATCACAGTTACACTGTTCATAAGCAGAGGTCTTAAAATGGCTATGTTGAAAATTTGGTGACAAAAGTCCATAAAATGACTGTGTTACGAGTGAGCATTGTGCAGTTTCCACGCACCTCGTAAGTTCATGACTTTGTAATATTTTCAGTCCAAATTTTCACCAGTGGCATTTTTCCACACTTCCTATGAACAGTACAGCTGTCATTTTCCACAACGTGGTCGAATTAAGTTTCCACACTTTCAGTGCAGAGATGCGTGGTCGCTGTGGGACATCAGTGTTGGACAGATAAAGAAAATCACAGTGACACTGTTCATGATCGGAGGTCCCAAAATGCCTGTGTTGACAATCTGCTGTAAAAAATTCCCAACCTAATTACATTACAGGTGTGCGTTGCACAGTTTCTATGCATGCTCGTGACTTCAGCAGTTTTTTTAATATTTTGACTGCAGATTTGCAACATTGCCATTTTTTACACCTCCCCATGAACAGTACAGCTGTCATTTTTCACATCCTGTTCAGAATGTGTTTTTGCACCTGTGGTGCTAAATGCCGTAGTCGCTGTGCATAAGCAGCTTTCGGCTAACAAACTGATATTGCCACTGTTCATGAGGTGGGGGTCACAAAAAAACCATGTTGAAAATTTGGAGTGAAAATACCAATGAATGCCTGAGGTGTTAGTGTTTCCAACCATAACGCCCCACCCTGTAGAGAATGACAGGCATCAGGGGTGTGACCTGGGATTCTTGCCTGTAATTCTCATACCATTCCACATCCTGCAGCCAGTGAGAGGCGTCAAGGTATGCCTGGGACTCTTCGGCCCCAAAGTTCACCCCATTCTCCTATACCGCACCCATCTCACCATATTTCCTGATGGAATGGGGTGCGTATAAGGGCCAAAGACCCCAAGGCACATCGTGACACTTGTCAGTGTCTGCAGGGTAGGATGTGGTGAAATGGCGTGGCTGTTATGCCTGATGACCCAAAGGCACACCCCAATGCCTGTCACTCTCTGCAGGGTGGTGGTGAGGTTGGCTTCAGTTCAATACTTCACTGCCATTTCTATTATGCAGGTCTGTAACTTCTACACTACCAATGCCAATGCCAGCAAGCAAACATTCAGCACTGACAAATGCTTGTTTAAAATGTATTGGTTTGCTCAGCAGACAGTTTGGTAGGTGGTAGGAAATTTCTGTGGCAATAAGGAAAAAAGCACAATGTGAGTTCAGATGATGTAAAGATGGGAGCATTGGTAAATTCTATTAAAGATGCAGAAGGGTTCCAAACTGAGATTGATAGGTTTGCAACTTGGGCTAGCAGCAAGAAACTATATTTCAACAGACGAATGCAAAATAATGCATTTTGGGCCAGGTAATATTAAAACCAAGTACTACATAAATGAAACAGAACTTAAAGTCACTAAGGAGCAAAAAGATTTGGGTGTAAACATTAGTAACAAATTAAAAGTTTGAAGGTCACTATAGGGGTGTATTGAAAACAGGAACTAGAATGTTGGCCTGCATAGGAAGAAATATTAGGAGCTGGGACAGGGAGGTGGTGTTGTCCTTGTATAGGGCCTTAGTTAGGCCCCATGTCAAGTACTGTGTGCAGTTTTGGGTACCAAATAACAAAACAACTATATCATGACCTGAAGGATCACAGAGGAGGGTGACTAGGATGATTTATGATGCAAGAGGGTTGACATACAAGGAGATGATGCATGAGTTCAATGTATTCATCACAATATAGAAGGTTAAGAGGCAACCTCTGTTTGGTTTACAAAGCATTCAAAGACAGAGATGTATGGGAATGCTTGAAACTAACTTGAAAGGAAACAGAAAGAGATATTAGGGGTCATCAGAGGAAACTCAGAGGTATGAGGTACAGGGGGAATGCCAGAGGCCAATGGTTTAACCAGAGGATTGTTTTAGAATGGAACGGCCTCCCAGAGGAAGCGGTTCAGAGTCCAAATATAGAGCAGTTTAAGAAGTCACTAGATAATTTTATGATAGCAAGAGGAAGTGTGGGCTTTAGTGGATAAATTGTCAAGTCATCACAACAAACAGCTTCTGACTTGTATACTTCCTATGAGTCCTACAAATTTTTAAACACTGGCAGATTCTATACACAGCAGGCTAACTATGGTTAAAAGGCTGCAGGAGACTGTAATATGAAAAGAGTAGCAGTGGCAGACAGCTGAGATGGAACCCATTGTTTTCATCACTCACACATTAACACCTGCTTAATGGATTAAGCTGAAAGCAATGGGAGCCATCACAGTGTTCCTTATAACCAGGATTCGCTATCATGAGGGATGTTATAGTGAGGGAACACCGTACTTCATATGTTATCTGGCCAATAAGGGTGCCTTCCAAAGATGAGCAAATGTAGGCTAAAAGGTTAGTTTGTAAGCCCACTGAAAGAACAGGAGACAGGGCTTCAGCAGCAGCAGCAGCAGCAGGCAGCGCCAGAGCAGAGATTAGATCAGCAGGACACCAGGATTTAGCAGCTTGAGCTACAGCTGCAATGGGGGATCTGTGGCAACAAGTCAGCCACAGAGCACTGGAACCACAGCAATGAACTGGCCACACAGGAAGGAAGGGCCAATTAGGACAGCCGCAGCAAATCTAAACATCGAGCGGCCCTTTAAAGACCACGACCTGCTCTCAGAGAAGCAAAAAAGGAACCTGAGGACCAAGGGGAGAGGGTCACTCTGTCCCATCTATGGACTCCCTCTTCCCCTCACACAGAAGCACAACTGAAGCACCGGAGTGGAGCTTAACAGGAGACAGGGCTTCATCAGCAGCAGCAGTGGGCAGCGCCAGAGTGGATACCAGACCAGCAGGACACGTCCTTTAAAGACTGTGACCTGTGCTCAGAGAAACAGAAAAGGAACCACAGGACTGAGGGGAGAGGCTCACTCTATCCTGTCTAGGAACTCCCTCTTCCCCTCAAATAGAAGCAGCAGCAGAAGTGCCAGAGTGGAGCAGAGCCCATCAGGAGACAGTGCTTTATCGTCAGCAGCAGCCGGCAGTGCCAGAGGGGAGACCAGACCAGCAGGACACCTGGGCTTAAAAAAGCCACCCTCCCTCCCCCTCCACCATGACATCTTAAATGCTCAGGAAACTGAGCAGAGATTAGGCAGCTTAAGAAGGGGAGGAACACAGGGGCAGGATGAAGGAAGGAACTCTTCTTAGAAGGGCTGATCACTGAATAACAAGTCACCCTGTAGGAACACTCTAAAGGGCTGAACAGTATTTATAAAATGGGTAGGCTAAATGAAGCAATGTGATTGACTAGTAACCCATGCATGAAATATGTTTCATGCATGGGTAAATAAAGGGGCTGGCAGTAAAAAGGCCAATATCCATAAGCCATGGAACGTTGGCATTTTTACTGTCTGCCATCTTTGTATTTGACAAGCGTGAGGAAAACCAAGTTGAATTATTCAGCCTACCCATTTTATAAAACAGAATGATGTTTAGAGCAAACAAAGTGGATTTTAACATTAGCATGTCGGATGAGGAGATGGAGAGGATTTTAACACAGCCACTTTGGCTGAATGTAAAACAGTGTTGTGCTGTTGACAAAAGTGTCAAAATGAGAC
Organism: Neoceratodus forsteri; assembly: GCA_016271365.2. Taxonomy (NCBI): domain Eukaryota; kingdom Metazoa; phylum Chordata; order Ceratodontiformes; family Ceratodontidae; genus Neoceratodus; species Neoceratodus forsteri. The sequence goes on along the minus strand of CM057454.1, from coordinate 658,163,183 downwards.
CTGCTGTAGTAGTTTGCTTGGGATTATGGGACACCCGCTCTGTTTAAAAAAAAATGTTACTGCTTGTGCTGCGATCCTCGCCCTCTCCATTTAAAAAAAATGTTGCTTTCTTGTCCTGCCATCCTCGCCTGTCCCCAGACCTAACTGCAGTTCTCCCCATTCCATACTTCTGCTACTATCAGTTGCAGCTTTTATCCTAGCCCACTCCATTTAAAAAAAAAATGTTACTGACCAGCTCCGTTTAAAAAAAAATGTGCTTTCTTGTCCTGCCATACTCGCCCGTCTTCAGACTAAATTCAGTTCTCCCCACTCCATACTTCTGCTATTGGTTGCAGCTTAAATTAATCAGAAAAAAAATCTTGCCCACTTCATCATCTTAGTATATCTATGGATCCCAATGGAATGACAAATGTACTACAGCAATTACCGAACACAAAGGCGGAAGGACTATTTTACTATAAATACACTAACATATGTCAGTGTATTCCTATCTAAATGTGTTTTTAACATAAAAAATTGTTAAAAAAATAAAATAGACCATTTTATAAGAACAATAAGACACTCCAGGTATGTGCATGGAACATATTTTACCGCACGCCAGGGGCTAAAGACACTCGGCCAAGGCCTCATGCCTTATTACACCCCTGGCCGTGCGGTAAAATATGTTCCATGCATACCCTGTCATGTCTTATTGCTTACGTATTTCACAGGAACACTCTAAAGGGACTAATAGTATTTATTTTTTTAAATAATTGTATAGAGCTTGTTAACAGGAACACTCTAAGGGACTAACAGTATTTATTTTTGCATAAATGTGTAGAGGCTGTTTAGAGGTTGTTAAGTGGATTATGCTAGAGATGTATTAATGTAAAATAAATGTCTAGAGGATTATGCTGCTGGGGCTGGATAAGCTAGGTAGTGAGTGTGAAAGGTAAAGGGGCTGCCTGAGGTACAGGGTCTTGCTGCAGATTAAGGGAATAGTAACCTCAGAGGGACAACAGCACAATGGGCAGTTCAGAGTGAAATAGGTTTTAACAGAATCTAAACTGAACATGTGCATTGCATTTTAAGCATTATAAATGTGGGGGGGAGGGACTTTTTGCATAGTTAGAACAATCTGCTTTGAAAGAGCAAATAGTGGTACAGGTGCTGTATAGGTTTAGAAGGCAGATTGCATAAGTGAATGAGGAAAGGTGCAGTTTATACACCGTATAGGTTTAGGAGCAGGTAGAGGAAAAACTGCAGGTGGTAATGTGAAAGGGAAAACTACCCTTAGTGGTTTTAAAGGGCAGACTGCTTTGGTTGGTAGGACAAACTTTGCTGGTTGGCCAGTTTTCACAAGTGGGTAAGGTATCGGAGAACTAGTGGAACATGGACAGAGCTGGTATAGAAGGATGGGAGGAGACATGGGGGTGGGATGGGCATCCTTCATCTGAATAGGTGGGGGGCACTGGTGGACGAATTGCATGGAGAGTGGGGGGGTTGTTTGGTGTGCAAGCAAATAATGCAACTTAAGAATGAGATCAGAAGTCTACAAGAGGAGCCAAGGTGGGGACGGCGGGTGGCAGTGGAGGACAACCCAGCAGCTGGAGATGGGGAGGGTAACTGAGGAGGGAGGTCAGATCAAACCAAGAGGGGGAGGATGAATGGGGGAAAGGTGGTGGATGGGGAAATAAGGTGGGCGACCCAGGCCAGAGGGCAAATGAAAGAAAAAAGGGGGAAGAATGGAAGAGGGAGAGGAAGGAGGAATATAAAGGTCACAGAGTCAGCAATGGGTGGTGGCTAGCAAGAGAAAGGAGGAAGTAAGGAGTAGTGAAGGATCATCAAAAATTGTTTCACAGTATTGGCAGGACTTGGTGATGTGATGGGGGTGCGCTCAGTGGAGGAACTGAGGATAGACCGGAGGAGGAAAGTATGGGTGGGGGTGATGTTACAACAGGGGCAGAAAGGGGAACAACTATGCTGGAGCAAGAGAAGGTGTGGGGAGGAAGGAGATGGGATAAAGGGAGGCCAGGGAGTGCAGAAAATAAAAAAGGGAGTGGGGTTTTAGTGCTGGGGAACTTAATACTAAAAGGGGCCGATGAAGCAAGGGGAGAGGCATAGATGCATTTGGGTGGAGGCCATGCCAGGAATGACAGTGGAAAGGGTGGGTCAATCTGTTCTGAAGTATGCTAGGAGAGGTACGGAGAAACCTCATGTAGTTCTGCATTCGGGAACAAATGAACTGGCGGAGAATACGGTAGATGTAATTTAGAGGAGGTTTGAGGAGCTGGGGCTGATATGTAAGGATGCAGGAAGATTAGTAGCTTTCTCAGAAGTACTTCCAGTGCCCAGGGTAAGCACTGGAAGGAAACTGAGGATAGAGAAATTTAACAAGTGGCTAAGAACCTGGTGCCAGTCTAAAGGGTATGAGCTGTTGAGGGGTGGGGAAAGACCTGGGAGGACAGTGAGCTCTATGCTAAGGCTAGGCTCCACTTAAGTGAGGAGGGCAGCAGAATATTGAAACAAGGATTGGGAGATTACATAGTAAAAGAAGGGAATTTAAACTAGGAGCAGGGGTTGGCATGCAGAATCCACAGAAAGTGAAACAGAACGAGCTTAGCCCCCATACTGGAAGCAAGGGACTAAGGGAAAGTACTAGAGGGGAAGGCTAAAAAGGGAGTGCAGGAAGGGAGAGGGGAAGAAAAAGGTGGAGGGTGGTTACCTTAAATGCTACTAGCTTGGGGAACAAAACAGCGGAGTTGCAGGCTCTCATGGCAGAAGGGGAGGTGGACAAGGTGGCCATAACTGAAACATGGGCCACCCAGTACCAGGACTGGGACCTGGTGGTACCAGGGTATAGGATATTTTGCAGGGATATGGTAAATGGGAAAGGGGAAGGTGTGGTGATGTATGTGAGAGAAGGGCTGAATTGTGTTCAAGAGGAGGGGGGAGAGGGCAGCACGGAGTCATTATGGATGCAGATCAAAGATTCCAAAAATAGGACACTCAGGATGGGAGTAGTGTAAAGGCTGCCCTCTCAGACAGAGGAGTTAGATGAGGAACTAGTGGGATAGATCAGAAGGAGCTGCAGGAAGGGTAGCATGGTGATTGTGGGAGACTTCAACCTGACGGGAGTGGTGTGGAGTGAAGTACCCCAGCCACCACCAATAGAAGGGAGCAGGTACTTCTAGACACCTTCCAGGATACCTTCCTGCTACAAATGGTCAGTGGGCCAACCAGGTTAGGGTCGGGGAACACACTGGCCCTCATGCTGGCTAATGGGGAGTTGGTGAGGGAGCGGGGGTTGAAGAACCACTGGTGGGAAGTGACCATCACTCAGTGTGGTTCATGATAAATATGGGCAAGGAGGGAGGTAGAAACAGGTACAAAGGTGCTAGACTTCAGGATGGCCAACTTCAAGAGGGTGGGGGAAGTAGTAAAGGAGTATCTAGCCAGAATCTGTCCTAATATGGATACAAACCAGAGGTGGGAGGTCATCAAACTGGGGATCGAGAAGACAGCCAGAACCCATATCAAGGTCCAGAGTAGAGATGCAGTGAAGTAAAATTCCGCCCACAAAATGGTCACGAAGTGGCCACTTTGTGTTAGTATTCTGCTACACGGAGTGCCCATTTTAAACCCTCACTTCACCACTTTGTATTGCAATTATGACTTTGTGTTGTGCACTCCACCTTATTCCACTTTAAGGCGGAGTGAGAATTCACAGGCAGCTCACACACATCACATGGCTTACACAGTGTAGGTCACATGCTTCAAGCAGGCAGGCAGGCAGGAGGTTATGGGCAAAACCACTCTCCAAAGTGGGCTGACTTACATGTTTTGCATGGGGTGAGACAAATGGCTCTGCTCTGCGAATGGCCGGGAGTGGGGTGTGGACATGTAATGAAGAGAGGTGCACAGGTGACAAGTCCACAAATGAAATTATTTTCCCCGTTTTACATTTATTTATGTATGTATGTATTTATTTATTTATTTAAGCGTTTAACCAGGAAGGCATGCTGAGCAGGCTACTGCTCAATTCCAGATGCATCCTGGGAGGAAGGGGTACAAATACATAGTTGAAAGACAAGCATAATACAAGTGTGAATACATAATGGGGGTAATCACTACCCAATAGGTCCTGGATTAAAGACATAATGGATTGAGAGAACAATACATACAGACATAGTTTAGATACATTACCATAAATATAGTCGAATAGGTAGAACATACATTGATATATTCACAGATTGGTTGAACAGACCTGCCACTCTGTGATCTTTTTATTTTTTAATTAAACTTTTATTGAGTTTTTACATAGAAGCTCCAACACGGAGGGATCGATAACATACTACAGAGACTAGTCATAAGACACTCAACTCCCTGAGGAAGCCTCCCATCCCTCTCCCCACAGTCCCCCCTCCCTCCCTACACCTCTCCCAGCTTCGCACATCCCTATATAACCTAGGAAGCATGGTACATGTAAAGTCTGCATATCAAATGTAGTCAGACATTGCAACAGTGTATAGAATAACATTCCCATCAAAAACTAGATAGCACTTAACTTCGAGACTCCAGTCTGGAGAAGATATAAGGTGTGTAGGCTCTCCCACACTTTCTTGTAGTGGGAAAGAGATCCACCAAAACTAGTGTAACCCCCCCTGCAAATGGGGGTTTCCAGAAGTCTTCCAGGAGCTTGTCTGAATGCTCCAAGTCTGGGTGGTGTTCGCGTCTGAGCTGTTTAAATGTGGTTCCAAGTGAGTGCTATTTGAGCCTCCACATACTGTCTCTTTAAGAGCTGTCTGCTTGTAGACTTAATTAGTTTGTATGGGGGGACTGTGTATTTAATGCTCGAATCCTGCCCGAGCTGCTGTCAATTCGCTCCGTCTCTGCCGTCACTACATGTGCAGAGGGAGCCTTGTTGAAAGATATAACTGTTTGTCAGAAATCATTTAGCGTGACTGAGAAAATGTAGTTTATCTAACCTGTCTTCATTTCAGCATGGACTGTTTCAGTGTAGCTTTTTCATTTTGGTCCTGAATAGCTGACTTGGACCAATCAGGATGATAGGGAGACCCTAAAATGGAGCCTGTGGATGAATCGGAACTTGGACTCTCAATTTTGAGCCAGCCACAAGGGGATTGTATGAGCAGTGACTCTGGGAAATGTAGTTTTGACCTTGGCGCCTTTTTTCACCATCAGAGGTAGTCTTATTGTGAGTGACAGCCAAACCAGCCAACAGAATGGTGAGGAACTCAAAGGAAATGCCCTGCTGTTACTGGAAAGGCCAGATCAGTTGTGACAGTGAAGAGAGAAGGAGCTCTGTGCTTCTGCGGTGTATAGTTTTGCGCGGGAAGTGCGTGTGAGGCCTTGAGGTTCGGCCAGCAGCCATTGTGAGTGCCAGTTCGGACTGAATCCGATTTGTGAGGAGAAGGAAGGAAGTCTGAAGAGTGGAAACCAGGCTCACCCTATAGAAGCTGGAGAAATTGCTGAATCGCGCTCGGTCTGTCAGGAACTGAAGCTGCTATGTGTACTCCCGGGTATTTTGCAGTAATTGCGATCGGGATCAAGGAGCAGCCTGCCTGGTATAGTACTTTCCTTTTACATATGAATGTGTGTAGTGCTTGTGGGGAATCGCTATTTCCAATCCCCCATGCTGTGTGTTGTGTGTTGAAGAGGGAAGCAAACCCCAGCTTGTCTCGGACTAAATCCGGTTGCTATCAGCTGCAGTGGGGTCCAGTCACAAGGACCTTGTCTCCATTCCCTGTTGTTCTGGCAATCCAGAAGAACATCCACCATCCGGTCCTCAGCTTGGGTATTGTGAGTACAAATCAGGGTATTTCCCTGCAGCCTGTTTTCAATCACAAGTGTGTCATCTAATTCTTGTTGTTTCACTGCTTCATGGATTGAGCCATCCGGCCCCGGATTACAATTGGGTATTGTGCATATATTTTCTCCTACAGGGCCCTATCCATCTGCACCTGCCGACCAACCCCAGGCAACGGACCTGGCTAGCCCCCACCCAACCTGGGTACCCAGAATGTGACTTTTTAGCCTCTGTATGTGTGCACAATACTGTGATTTAATGCCACCAATTAACCTGATTTCCCCCTCCCATGTTACTGCCCCCTAAATAAATCAGATTTGTTGTTGTTATACTATATACTGTCTGTGGTGTTGGTACTCATGGAAACAGTATTGTGTTTTGCTGTATATGTTGTTTAACCTTATTTTACAGGGGGTCCTCAGAGACATGCTGCAGAATCAGTCTTGAGGGTAAGTGGTATCTATATGAGTGAACAGTGTGTATACGTGGGGTATTGGGGCTGTAACTCTGGTGTATTGTGTGAGCCACTAGAGGGAATAAAAGGGGGTCTCAGTGTCCCAGCGGGCTGTGACCAAACTAGTCTAACCACTACAAATCCTGAACTCTGAGTGGAGGCACCCACCATAGGACCTAGGCCCCTCAACCTGTCCGTAGTCAAACAGGCAGGGGTTGTAGCCCTTGGGATAGAGCCACCTAGGGGTTACACTAGTTTTCATTTGTTCAGCCCGGAGACTAAATAACAGGTCTTTTAACCATTCCTCATAAGTGATAATATGATCATCTAACCAATGAAACAGGATTAATTTTTTAAGGGTAAGTGCTATCATAGCCATATGATACCTACAATTTTTGATCAGGATAGTGGAGAAATCCCCCACTAAACATATCTCTGGCATGAATAGTTCTCCAATACCCAGTAGGGGATCAGCTCTATCCCTTATTAGATCCCATAACTTCCTAATTGAGGGGCATTCCCAGAATATGTGGAGCATATCCCCTTCGGCATTCTGACATCTAAAACATTGGACGTCCGCTGGCCTGCCTATTCAGTGGAGTTTAATTGGGGTCCAAAACATGATATTCAATAATCTATACTGTGTAAGCTTCAACCTGTCTTGGGATACATATCTGAAAGAGTCCAGACAAATGTATTCCCACTTCTCAAAAAAGTTTGGGAAACAGGAATTCCAATATCTGGCATAAATTAGGGAAACTGCATGGGGTTTCCCACAGGCTGGGCTCAGAGACTCCAACCAGACACAACCCACTATCAGGTTTACAATATCAGGAAACATCTTATTTGAAAGATGTCGAAGTTGCCATACTTTAAAAATCTGTTTTTGAGCTATAGAGTAAGAAGCCATTATGGTGGTGGAATCCATACGTGACCCTTCCTGAAATAAGTCCCCTACACAAGTTTTATTAAGCTGAGGGAGCCAGAGTGGAGAAATAATTTCTCCCCCCAATATGAAGATTTGGGTTGCCAACTATTGATTGCCTGGGATCCTTGGTGTTCTGGTATTTCAGAAAGTCACACAGTTGACCGTGTACTTTAAGGGAGACTAGTATAGGAAATTTGCTAATACCAGCAGGGAGGTTTCTAATGGGAACACATAAAAGAGCATCCTTGGCCATATTTAAATTATCAAGTATCTCTCTGTCTAACAACAGCCACTTAGGTATATAAAACATGGAGGCAATCTCTTCTTGAGATAAAAACCAGTGTAAATATTTGGTTGCCTCACTTGCCCAGTAATACATGCCAAAATGAGGCAATTTAAGGCCCCCCGCTTGTGTAGATGCAGCTAATTTAAGATATGAGCATCAAGGGTGTTCCCCCCTCAAATAAAGGAAGATATAATGGAGTGTAAAGTCTTAAACCACGTTTGAGGTATCCATATAGTTAACATATTGAGATGGTAAAATATTCTAGGCAAGATATTCATCTTGACTATACTTATCTTTCCCCAAATAGAAATCGGAAGAGATTGCCACCTTTTAAAATCCTGTTGAATGGTTTAAAGAAGGGTGTTAAAGTTCACCTTCTTCATGCAGCTTTCATTTTTAGAAAGAGTTAAACCCAAATACTTAATATACTTGGAATTCCATTGTACCTCCATTGAGGAAATATCTTGTTTTAGAAACCTATAATTTAGGGGGAAGACAATCGTCTCAGTTAGATTCATTTTATAGTTAGAGACAGTTCCAAATTCATTAATAATATTCAAGACTATAGGAAAAGAATAAGCTGGGTGAATCAGGTGAAGAAGCACATCATCAGCATAAGCCGATAATTTAAAAATGTGGGTACCTATGGGGATTCCTTGAACACCTTTTTCTGCTCTCAATTTGACCAACAGTGGTTCCAAATAAATGTTGAATAGTAGGGGAGAAAGTTGACACCCCTGCCTTGTGCCTGAACCCAGTGAGAACCTATCAGATAGAAATCCATTACAATATATTCTAGCCTGAAGATTCTGATAAAAGGAGGTTAAACATTCAATAAATTTAGCTGGAAAATTGAATCTACGCATGGTTTGAAATAGGAACTGCCAGTCTACGTGGTCAAACGCCTTCTCCGCGTCCAGTGACATCAAGCCAGCCAGTATTTCTGAGTCTCTGGACACAGAGAAGATGTGTGCCAGTTTCCTAAAATGATCGGATGTCTGGCGTCCTTGCATGAACCCTACTTGGTCTGAATGGATAATCTCGGGAAGTATACTTTTGAGTCTGGTAGCAAGAAGCTTTGCTAAGATTTTAATATCACAGTTCAGTAATGATACTGGACGGTAACTGCTTGTCAGTTCAGGGTCTTTACCCTGTTTATCTATTCTAGCACAATTATTGTAGCTTCTAGCAGAGAACTGTCTAAAGGATTCCCACCCAGTATCCAGTCAAAAAGACGGGATAACCAAGGCACAATTTGCTTGCTGAAAATTTAATAAAAATTAGGGGAAACCCATCTGGACCTGGAGCCTTGTCTGCTGCTAGGAAGGAGATACCCTGGTGAATTTCTAACTCTGAAATGGAGGTTACCAAGGCTTCTTGTTGAGCCTGAGTGAGGGATGGGAGGCCAAGTGGTCGAAGATACTGCTCCACGGTCTCAGTGGTGGGTCTATTAGACATAGAGTGATACAGATCTTTGTAAAAGTCTACAAATTCAGTAGTAATAGCTTTAGGGTCAAGGAGAAGATCTCCCATATTTTGGGATCTTGTACTTGGTATAATTCTGGAAGATTCGACCTGTTTCAATCTCAATGCCAGAAGATGGCCTGCTCTCTCTCCTTGATCGATATATTTCATTCCAGTTTTTAGGATAGCATATTCAGCTTTCTCCCAGAGTGTTGAGCTGTATTGATCCCTCAAATCCACCAATAGCTGTCTATCCTCCGTAATGGTTGTGGGAGACAAAAGATGTCTCCAGGGTACTTATTTTGGAAAGGAGTGAGAGGGATTCCTGATCTCATTCCATCTTCCTGCGTGAGGCCACCCTGATGAATACTCCCCTTAATACATACTTCAAGGCTCCCTACTCAAGATCTGGCCTTGAAGTAGAATTCTGATTAATTCTGGTATATTCTTCTATTTACCGAATAATCATTTCTATAATTTGGGGGTCCATGAGGAGCTGATTATTCAGCTTCCTTAGAGAGTCAGGCGATACATCCGGTGTCAATATCAGATCACATTTCATCACTGAATGATGTGAAATTACTCCTGAAGTAATGCCTGTATCCACTATCCCCTGCAAAAGTGATTGACTAATTAAAAAATAATCTATATGGGATTATGTCCCATGAACACTAGACCGGAATGTGAATTCCTTGGAGGTGGGATACAAGATTCTCCATGGGTCCACTAATCCCAGATGATCATCCATCTCTCTGAAAGCACATTGTGCCAGGGAGAGACCTTGTCTCCTGGAAGTGGACTTATCTAAATCAGGGGAAAAAGGAAGATTCCAGTCTCCCCCTATAATACATGGATAAGCAGTATAAGGTGCCAGTAGTTTCAAAAGATTGGTAAAAAATAAGGGAGAGTCATTATTAGGACAATAGACACATCCCAGAACTAAGGAAGGTCTTTCTAAAGTGCCCTTCACAAATAAATATCTACCCTGCAGATCACCCATAACCAGTTCAGGTTGAAAGGGTATTTTCCTAGCTACCAGTATAGCCACCCCCTGACTCTGGGAGCTGTCCCCTGCATTAAAAATCTGCCCAATATGTTGCCTATGGAGGAGTGCTCCCTCCAACTCCAGAAGATGAGTTTTCTGAAAAAACATGAGTCCCCCTTTAAGCAAATTAACATGTTTCAATACCTGATAACATTTCAGTTTAATGCGGCGGCCTTGGACATTCCAAGTTACAAATTTCTTAATACCTGTCATGATCACTTAAAAAAGACATTAGAACTTGTTGAACTGTGTAACCTGTTGCATGAAAAAATACATGTCCCTCGTGCCAAGCTGCCCCCCCAACGTAAAAGTGATCTCCCCCATCCTTAGTATATAACATCCACTTTAATAGCCCTTTTACTCCTGTCCTCCCACAGATTCCATCCCCAAATGTTGTCTCCTTTCCTTCCATGACTGAAGTAAGAGAATCTACAGGGAGCCCTCCTCCCCACCCTCATATTTTGAGTGCACAATACCCAGCACCATGCACTGTCCCTCCTCCCTTCACCCCCCAAACCTCCTCACTGTATTCTAGTTTAGATAATATTTTTACCCCATAATAACATACACAGAAACCTGATGAGGAACTATCAGAGTCTAAATATATTACCCTGTTTTATCCAACACATGTACTTTGCTAATATATGGATTTTTATCAGGTCTAAATTCCATTTAGCAGAAAAAACAGAAAATGTGACCTAAAATAACAGATCCCCTGCCCCTACATGTGTTACTAATTTAACCCATCCCATTGCTACCTAAACACCATGCTGCAATCCAAGATCGTTAAGATAAAAATAAAAAGAATGCAGGAGCGAGTACTAGCGTCAGGTCTTAACTAAAAATTGTCCCCAGGCCATGTATTATTGCTTTCATAAGGATGGACTATGGTGGAAGTTCACGCTCAGAGGAAGCAGGAGTTATTATAAAAAAAAAAAACAAAGGCCCTGGATGAATCAGTCGCTAATTGCATTCTGCTGACACGTAGCTTCCATCACCTTGAAAGAAATTAAGGAAACACCCCTTCCTAGTAAAAAGCCAAAACAGAAAACCCAAACCAGTTCCATCTATCTGTGATGGGAGAGTGCTTCTCTAAAGGGTTGATGATATTAAATTGTGTCTCTCCTAGCAGTATGGAAAGAAATGTTTTGCATCCAATTTTTCTCAAATTTCCAGAGATTAGCTTGCCGCACATTCTCCTTTGCTCCGTAAGATACTGTTAGCTGTAAATCCCTGCAAGATCAAGTTAGGCGCTCACCCATCTCTGAAAAGGTTGGGAAGTAGTTTCCTCATCTCGAGCTCTGCAGTTTTCGGGTCTTCCACAAGAATCCATATTCCCTCTATGGACACTTGTAAATTAGCAGGATACAACATCCTAAAAATGGATGTTCGCTGCTAGTAGCTTGGTTACCACTCTGTGATATTCTGCTCTCTTTTGCCTCACAGTTAGGGGGAGATCCTGAGTAATTTGAATGGGGGATCCCTCCCAAAGCACTTCTTTTAAATCTTTAACCATAGCCAGCACATGTTGGTGTTCCTGATAATTCAGGAATTTAAAAATAAAAGTCCTGGGTTGAGCCCCTGGTGCTGGCATAGGCCTCAGTACTCGATGGGCCTGCTCCACTATGTATTCAGCCCCAAAAGGTGAGGGGCTTGCTATCTTCTGAACGAACTTTTTAGCAAATAAAATGGAGTTAGAGCCTTCCTCTTGTTCTGGGAGACCAGGCTAGGGAGGGCAGCAATCAGCTATTCTCTAGCTATAGCATGGAACACCCTACAAAAATCCCTAAAACTGTCCAATATCATTCCATTTGCATCCTGTAAACAGCATTGTACAGTCTTCTTCAAAGAGAAATGCAGTTGCTACCGCTAGAGCTAGCATTGTCATCTCACAAATCTCCCTTCCAAACCATATATGGCATATTCCTTCCAGACAGACACCCCATCTTATGGCACCCAGTAATACCTTCACCATCCTAGTATTACATTATGTTGAGTGTCTGCCATGGCCCCCCCACTGGGATATGTATATACTGTACATACTGTAAATATTAGCTTAACTTTCCTGTAACCGATTTTTATCATGTGAATTTACTGTACATCACTGTGTTTATAAACGTTATTTTCCCCTGTATGTATAACTGTCTTATGTAAGTGTATGATGTATCTGTTGTGTATCAACTATTGAACCTTGACCTTATCAGGTCCATCTTGTAAATGAGCCTTGCTCAATGATGTTCGCCTGAATAAATAAAGATTTGATGATGATGATGATGATGATGATGATGATGATAACTACAACATTATTTCACCGATTTCGCCCCTCAAGGTCTTCAGCCTTGGCTCCCAGTTTAGAAACACGTTGTCTCACAAGTGCCATAGCTGGATCCACTTTCTCCAGTCCTTTCACCACCGATGTAATTCACACCTCACAATCACTGGCACGTTGAACTAGTTCTTCCAGCTTCCCTGTCGCCATTTTCAGCTCCTCGGTTAGAGATCTAACTTCATCCAGAAAGGGATTAAATTAGAAACATAGAAACATAGACATAGAAACATAGACTTTGACAGCAGATAAGTACCGCTAGGCCCATCTAGTCTGCCCATTTCCCTACCTACAGGATAGGCCGCAGATCCTAGTTAACCAACAGCCTATATCTTCCTGCCCCCCACAAGAATTGCCTTATGTCTGTCCCATGCATTCTTGAATTCTCCCACAGTTTTAGACCCCACAACTTCCTCAGGAAGGTTGTTCCATGCATCCACTACCCTCTCTGTGAAATAATACTTCCTCACATTGCCCCTGAACTGCCCTCCTACTATCTTTAAATTGTGTCCCTTGTTCTTGCAAGTCTCTTTTTCTGAAAGATGCTACCCTCTTGGACTTTGTTGATTCCCTTGAGGTACTTAAAAGTTTCTATCATGTCCCTCCTCCCTTCTTTCCTCAAGGGTATACATATTAAGCTCCTTTAGTCTCTCCTCATATGGCTTCTTTTGCAGACCCTGCACCATTTTAGTTGCCCTCCTCTGGACTGCCTCTATCCTGTCTATGTCCTTGCGGAGATGGGGTCTCCAGAACTGGACACAGTATTCCAGATGGGGTCTCACCAACTGTCTGTACAGAGGGATAACAACTTCCTGTTTTCTGCTGCTGATGCCTCTCCCTATACATCCCAGTATACCCCCGGCCCTCCCTACTGCCTTCTCACATTGCTTGCTAACCTTAAGGTCATCTGATATGATTATCCCCCAGGTCCCTTTCCTGTTTTGTTGTTGTTACTACCTCCCCACCCATTGTGTATTCTTCCCCTGGGTTCTTGTTTCCCAGGTGCATTATTTTGCACTTTTTTGCATTGAATCCTAGCTGCCATACATCTGACCATTCCTCCAACCTTGCCAAGTCCCTTTTCATCCTTTCCACGCCTCCTTGTGTATCAACCCTGTTGCAGATCTTTGTGTCATCTGCAAAAAGGCATACTTTTCCTTCCAGTCCCTCTGCAATGTCACTGATGAAGACATTAAAAAGGACTGGACCCAATACTGAACCCTGCGGTACCCCACTAGTAACCGCCCTTTCTTCAGAGTGGACTCCATTTACAATTACCTTCTGTGTCCTGCTGTCCAGCCAATGTTTTACTCTAGGCTACCACCCTGGGACCCACTCCCAGGCTGGTTAATTTGACTAATAATCTTTGTGTGGGACTGTGTCAAATGCCTTGCTAAAGTCTAGGTAGGCCATGTCCACAGCCCCTCCCTGGTCTACTACTTTGGTCACCCAGCCAAAGAAATCTATTAGATTCGTCTGACATGACCTTCCTGCTGTGAACCCATGCTGTCTTGGATCCTGTGCTCCACTGACCTCTAGGTACTCAACTATTCTTTGATTCAGAAGTGACTCCATCACTTTCCCTACCACAGAGGTCAGACTGACGGGTCTGTAGTTTCCTGCCTCTGTCTTGGTCCCACTTTTGTGAAGGGGAATCACATCCACCTTCCTCCAGTCCTCGGGTACCACACCATCCTCCCATGATTTATTAAAAAGAGTAGCCAGTGGTTTCACTAGTTCCTTCCTTAATTATTTTAGAATTCTCGGTGAATTCCATCAGGACCCATTGCTTTGTCCACCTTCAGTTTTAGGAGTTCTTGCAGAACCCTTTCTTCTGTGAAAGGACTGGGATCGACCCCCCTATCAAGAGTGCTTCTGTTAATTGGATTAGGCACTTCCCCTCCTCTTTTGTGAATACTGAGCAGAAATATTCATTCAGTATTCCTGCTTTTTCACTGTCCCCCTCTGCCCACCCACCGTTCATTCTATTCAGCCTCACTATCCCTTCCTTTGTCTTTCTACGCTCGCTGATGTACCTATAAAAGGTTTTATCCCCCTTCTTAACTGAGTTGGCTATCTTTTCCTCAGTTTGGGCCTTTGCTATTCTGACTTCCCTCCCTGCTTCTTTCTGCCTTAACTGGTACAGCTCTCTGTCCTGCTCCTTCTGTGTTTCCTTATACTTCCGGAATGCTATCTTTTTCTTCCTGACTTTCACAGCCACCTCTCTTGAGAACCATAGTGGCTTTTTCTTTCGTTTTGATTTGTTTATTTGCTTCACACAAAGGCTTGTTGCCTCGGGGATGGCAGTTTTGATAATTCCCCATTGTTGCTCCACACCTCCTTCTAGCCTGTTTGCTAGTGCTTTTCTGAGGCACTCTCCCATCTTGCCAAAGTCAGCCCTCCTAAAGTCCAGTACCCTCACTTTTGTATGGCTTGACTCTGTAGCTGAAAGAAACCACTCCAGAAATAGAGGAGTGGTCTCCATAGTGACTAGTGTTTTCTTAGCTGCTGAGGTCATCTGAGCCTTCACTTTCTTGGCCATTTTTTCAGGCATAATCGGTGGCATACGGTGCGGTAGAGCCATTTGCATTTCAGTCTCCATGCTCTGGTGCAGACAGCAAATTTCTTCCAAACTGCTCACAATCAGGACTCAGCACTGCAGTAGAGCAAGTTAAAAAATCAGTTAGGTGAAAATGGAGGTTTTAAGTAGGGATGACAGAAGCACTCAAGAGAGCGTCTACTCAGTGTAAGGCATCACGTGATCTCCCCCACTCTGTGATCTTTAAACTGTCTAGACACATGAGCAGGTAGAGGAGAAATGAGATTGGAGCATGGAGTTAAGAAACAGGGGGGAAGAGAAGTGATGAATGTTTGCTGGGAGGGAATTTCACAACGTTGGCAGGCGGTGGCTGAAAGCTGCCTGGCTAGCAGCAGTGGACCTATGTGGGACAGCTAGGGACAGAGAGTCAGTGTTTCTGAAGGAGTATGCTGGGGTGCTGGGGTTGACTAGGGCAGTGACGAGGTAAGAGGGGAGCAGCTGGGACCAGTACTTGGCTGTGAGCTTAGTGCAGGGGACAGTCTACAATTATCTAGAGAGGGGAGATTCATTGATTGGTATAGGGTACAGTGGTGTGTGGAGTATGGACAGTTCAGGACAAAGCGACAGAAAGAGTGAAAGAGAAGGTCTAGTCTGGCTAAGGTGGACTTGGGACCAGCACTGTAGACTAAGTCCCCATAGTCGAAGACAGGGAGCATCATTTTCTGCACAATGGCCCTACGGGCAGAAACTGGGATGCTGTCCCGGTTGTGGTAAAGTGCACCAAGCCTGGGGTGCATCTTCTTGATTATGGAATCAACATGTGCAGAAAAGTTGAGGTGCTGGTCCAGCCAGATCCCTAGGTATCTGAAGGAGGTACAGGCCTCCAGGGGCGTTCTGTCCAGGGTGTGGAATGTGATCAGGGAAGGGAGTCTTGAAAGTCTCTGCCTTGTGCCAAAGGTTACTGAGACTGTTTTCTTGGCATTGAGGAGGAATTGATTGGAGTGAAGCCAGTGCTGGACTGTAATAAAGTCCAGCTGCAATCTAGTCATAACCTTTGAGGCCAAGAGACCAGAAGTATACAGCACAGTGTCATCTGCATACATGTGGGTTAAGGTGTGTGGGCAGGCAGAAGGCAGGTCATTCAGAAAGATGGAGAACAGGAGTAGGCCAAGGACAGAGCCTTGCGGTACCTCTGTGGTGACTGGAAGGGGTGCCGAGATGGAGGTACTGATTCTGATGGATAGGGACCTGCCTGCAATGTACGAGTGGAACCAACTGGTGGTACAGCTGGATAGACCAGCATTGGTGAGTTTAGTCAGGAGGACTGAGTGCAAGACAGTGTCAAATGCCTTGGCCAGGTCGATGAAAATGGCAGCTGTGATGTGGCCAGCATCCATGTCAGTGAGGATGGAATTAGTGAGCCTGAGAAGGGAGGTAGTGATGGAGTGGGATTTCCTAAAGCCAGACTGGTAGGGGGTGAAAAAGGAGGAGGAATCCAGAAAGGGTGATAGGTGAGAGAGTACTAGACGCTCTTGTAGTTTTGCCAGAATTGGTAAAAGGGAGATGGGTCGGTAGTTGCTTGGGTTTGAGGCATCCCCACCCTTAGGAAGGGGGATTATGGTGGCATGTTTCCCTTCAGTGGGTACTTCAGCAAGGGACAAGGACAGGTTAAAAAGGGAGGCCATGGGTTTGGCTATGGAAGGGGGCGAGAGATGGAGCATTTTGGAGTCCAACCCGGTGGGGCATTTGCCCTTCCTTGGATTAAAGGCAATCAGTGCATTATATACCTCACCTGGGGTGACCTGCAGGAAGGAGAAGGAGTGGGCTGTGGGTGTGGCTCTGACTGGGGTGGTAGAGGTGGTGTACTATGCAGGGTGAGATGAGAACAGGAGAAGAGCATGGCTGTTTGTGAAGTGGGGCTGATGCACCACTTGCACTAGACATACTGCATTGACCACCACCACCACCACCACTGCTACTCTGACCACCACTTGACAAGATTTCTAAATAATAATCCTCCCCCTCATCATGCCTGTAGTAATCCTCTGGTGTTATTTCATTGCTACTGCAGGCATTCCTACTTGGTCTTACTCTCATGGAAGGGGATAACATTCTCAGTAAGGTTGATGACGGGGGTGAGCATCCCACTATGGCATCAACTGCCATCTGGTGCCGGGTCCACAGTGCCATGTGCCTGTTCTTAAGATGTGTATGCTGGCCCTCCATGTCCAGATGACTCCCCTATTAACCTCGACTCACACATGCATGGCAAAGCAACTGATTCATAATCTGTATCTTGGACAAAAAAATCCCAAACAAGGGATTGTGATCCCCCTACTTTTAATATGTCCCTTATGCTGCTTATTGGACTCCATTTTTTAACCCCTGAAATGGGGGTGTGCTACATGATTTTTCAGGCTGGACACACTAGGACTCCAGCTGACCACCACGACTACCTATGATTATTACTGGGTCATCATCATTATCATCAACAGGAACTGCTAAATTACAACTTTTTTGAGGAGGGGGGATTTAATGCCAACAGACTCAGACAAAGCCACCTTGAATTTCTTTTTCTCTGGTTCCCAACAGGGGTCACTGACATCATTATCATATTCATCAACATCATCCACATCCACATTTTCTGCTTGGATGCTGTCATGTAGAGAACATGTTCCAACCACAGTAGCATCATCATCATCATCATCACCTGATATTTTTGCACCACACTTTGAATCATTGGGTAGTAAAGGCATGACCTCAACAGTGCTGGAAGAAATATGACAGTGTGAGTTATTGTTGCCCAGATCAGAATCATGTTCAACTACCATGGGGATGTTAATGGGGAGTATGACATCATCTGCACTGTCAGTCGTAGCCTTAGACTCAACTATATTTTTTGAAACGGTTAACTAGTCAGAAGTGGAACAATACTCATGCCAGCAGAAACTGCACTAACACCACCAGTTGGGACAACATCATCTCCTCCACCTGTGAGAGAAGCTACAGATTGTGCTGTAAAAAACATTGATGGAGTAATCCCTTTACTGACATCAGCTATGCACTTCTGCGTACTTCCACACCCATGGACAATCTTTCCACTGGCAGCAGTGCCAAGGGCAGAAACAGCTTTGCTTGCGCATCTCTTTGCAGGCATTTTGGGAGATCACCAAGAAAATTCTAAATAAATTTAGATTTCTGAACTTTCAGTCTGGGCTGGTGGATGTGAAGACAAAAAAAACAACAAATGTGGCTTGCAGATGGAGATTGGGCACTAAACAGATGCAAAAGCACAGACAGATTAAGCTTGCACTGTGCAACCAAGAAGATATGCAAATGCAAAGTCACAACAACACCTTAACCAGTGCTCACAAGTCACAATCCAATCTAGAAAACAATACCTTTTGCCAGTTGGGGGGTGCAGTGCACTGCAGTAACAGTCCAAAATCAAGATACCACAAAGCAGTACAAAATCACGCAGGTGCGGTGGATAGCAGGTTCACACTGCTGCAATTACTCTGTGGCACAATAAAATGTGTCTGATTTGATGGCATGCATCACACACACACTCACACATACACACACTGCAAGTAATGCGTAGCAAACTGAAAACTTCAGTAATATAACCAAATCTTTCAAACAAACTGAAATTATGCACTGCTGCACCACAACAATCGGCGAAAAAATGTCAAGAATTACTGAAAATATTACTGTGTGTACATTAACATAGTTATACAAAAAAAATAACCAACACAGAAAGACTGCCTTTTTCTCCCATTTTTAACCTACCTCCACCACAGACACGCCCCTCCCCTAAAGCACACTTCAAGTGTCTGTCAGTACACAGATTAAATGTTCAAAGTTAACATTCAAAATCCACACACAAACAATAAACACTCGATGATATGAGCACAGGAGGAATTCCAACAATCGATGTACTAAATTTTGAGCAAAAAAATGGCTCAAAAATGCTTTTCTAACAGCTTTGAGAGGATTAGAATCGCAGAACTATGGGAGAAAACTGTCTCCATCTACCACTACACACACACACACACACTGCACAGAACTGAGGCTGTGCATAACAATCTAGAGTCCATGTAACCTGCAATCCCATGAATCACTGCAAAATCCACCTTGGAGCTCAATAACAAGGCTAAGTGATGCGAAGTACATTGATTTCTATGTGCTTCGCATTAAAATTGGGGCAGAAGTGGTTGGGGAAGGCGGAGTAACGTGAAGTCATTGGCCCAATGGACTCTCGCATTCCTCATTATGACGCAAGGTACTCCACTTTGCGTTGCGGATTACTTCGCAGATTCCACATTACTCTGTGAATTGCTTCGTGGAGCGAATTTTGGCCACTTTGCCAGCTCTAGTCCAGAGTAAGAGAGCGAGGGCCAAGAAACCTAGCTGGGTGAGCAAGGAGATCATGGAAAAAGTAAGGAAGAAAGAGATGCCTTTAGGAGGTTCAAAAAAACAAGGAGTGGGGAGGACAGAGTTGATTACCTGAAGGAGTTGAAGGAGATGACAAGGGCAGTAAGGGCAGCCAAGGCATCGAGGGAACTCAGGCTGGTGCAGGACATTAAGGGGGAAGGGTGAGGAGGACTTCTTCAGGTACATCAGGGAGAAAAGGAGTTGTAAGGAACAACTCATAAGGATTAAGAAGGATGGGGGTGGGTGGAAACAGGGGAGAGCAGGTAGAAGTGCTTAACGAATACTTCTGCTCTGTATTTACTAAGGAGAAAGGAGAGGCAGTACCAAGGGGAGGTGGGAGGGTAGGCATGGAGGGGGAGGTGGTGACAGATGGGAGAATCACGGTGGGCAAAGTACTGGAGGGCTTGAGGGCACTGAGGGTGGACAAGGCACCAAGGTCAGATGGCATACACCCCAGGGTGATGGAGGCAGAAGTCCTGGCAGGACCCTTGGAAGACCTGTTCAATCCCTTCCTGGACTAAGGGTGTGTCTCTCAGGACTGGAGGATGGCTCACGTGGTACCTCTCCATAACAGCGGCCCCAAGGATGAACCAGGGAACTATAGACTGGTGAGCCTCATATCCATCGTGGGTAAACTAATGAAAACAATCTTGAAGGAGAGGCTGGTATCCCTGCTGGAGGCTAGTAGGCTGCAGGATGGTAGACAGCATGGGTTTGCTGCAGACAGATCCTGCCAGATCAACCTAGTGGATTACTATGACTGGGTAACTAATCAGTTAGACAAGGGCCATGCTGTACATGTCCTGTACCTGGACTTCAGTAACGCATTTGATTCAGTGTCACATGGGAGGCTAGGAAGTAAGCTGGAGGGCACAGGGGTGGGGGTGAAGATGGTGGGATGGGTAGTGAATTGGCTGCAAGGGAGACCACAGAGGTGGTGGTGGGAGGGGAGCTCTCATTCATGAGGGCAGTGACAAGTGGAGTGCCACAGGGCTCTGTGCTGGGGCTAGTGTTGTTTGGGATATACATAACAGACATCACGATGGGCATCAAAAACAAGATCAGTCTGTTTGCAGATGACACCAAAATGGGAGCAGCAGTGGATGACCTAGGAGGGTGGCAAGGGTTGCAGTGTGATCTGTCAAAATTGGAGACCTGGTCGGACACCTGGCAGCTGGGGTTCAATGCCAAAAAGTGCAAAGTGCTGCACTTTGGCACGAAAAACCCAAGGAGGAACTACTAGTTGGGGGGGGGGTCAGGTAGCCATGATAGATGAGGTGATGGATCTGGGGGTGGTCATTATGGGCTCAATGAATAACTCAGCACAATATAGGAAGGCAGCTGCCAAGGCCAACAAGATGCTGGGTTGTATTCCCATGGGGTATATCCTCCAGGAGAGGGGAGGTGATCCTGCCTCTGTATAGGTCACTAGTTAGACCACACCTGGAGTACTGTGTGCAGTTCTGGTGCCCATACCTGAAGAAGGATATTAAGTTACTGGAGGGGGTGCAGCACAGGGTGACAAAGATTATCCAGGGGCTAGGGGGCATACCCTACGAGAGCAGGCTGAGGGAGATGAACATGTACTCACTGGAGGAGAGGGACAGGGAAGATAGGATCGAAACCTTCAAGCACATGAAAGGAATAAACAAGACAGGCATGGAGGTGCCTTTCAAATTAAGGGGGGGAGGAACACTCAAAGACAAGATCGGAGATTGGAGGGGGAAAGGTTCAGGAGAGAGATGAGAAGACACTTTTTTACATAGAGTGTGATGTCCGGGTGGAACACATTGCCTGTGGAAGTGGTATCCTGTAAAACAGTGGACGACGTCAAAAGGGGACGGGACAGGGCAAGGGGGAGTGTCATGGGGAGGGGCAGCTGCAGAATAGGTGCTGTTAGCTGAACAAACGAGCAGACTCGCTAGCCCATAAGGCTTTTATCTGCTGGCAATTTCATATGTTCGTAAATACATCTTGCTTTCCTCTTGCATCTTGCTTTCCACTTTGTCTAGATTGGTTGTCTATTGTTAAGAGTATTGCTTTTGACTGTGTGTTATGTCTTTGTTATCATGTAACAAAATAAGTACTGTCACAGTACAACCTTGTAAATAAGGCCCCTGGATCCTAAGCATTTCATCCTGTTCAAAAATAAAGATATTTACTACTACTAATACTACTACTTTTTACATATTTATTTTCACTGGCCTTCTCGGATTAGAGTTGGATTATAACTATTTGATTTTTAAATATTTGTAAACTCAGTTTTTATTGTATTTAATTGTATTTATAACTTGTACAGCACCTTGGTTTTGAAGGCACTATAGAAATAAAGATGGATTGGATTGGACTTTTAAATTACAATAAGGATGGGTACAGTATCTCTCCTTCATCTGTTTGTGTTTGACATTACTTTTAACATTAAGCCAGCCATGGGTACACAGCCATACAACATTCCACATGCTTTTAGGCACCCACTCATCTGTTAACTGTTCCACAATCATTTTTCCTCTATAACTCTGGACTAGGACCATATCGGAGTAGTAAAAAAAAAAAACCTTTTGCTATCACTCCTTGGTACAGTTCTTTCCAGTATTGATGAAGACAGCAATCTTATTAAGATGCCATTTTTTTAAAAACACTCTTGCACATATGTAAGTTCTACTTTACCCTTCCATCTTATGACTTATAATGTTATGCTCCTAAGCCTCGAGTTTGATTTTACATTTAAGTTTAAACAAAATCACTGCATATGTTTTGATGCCTTTTAATATTGGCCAAATGTTAAAACTCATAAAGACACAGTGAAAGAAAGCAACTGGATTCACTCATTTTAATGTTCCAGTAAGTATGTCCCCTTTTTAACAGGGTTCATACAGCTTCCCCACAGGAGATAAAGGAATAGACTAGAGAGAGTTTCTTCCAAGGACACTGGTGGAGGAAATAAAAAGCTTAAAAACAGAACAACAGGAATCAAAAAAAGTTTTGGCCATATAAATTCTTCTTTGTTTTGACATGGTCCATCCCCACCACTTACTGACCTTAACTTTTGCTGTGTCCATCTATTTTTCGAATACAAGAACCATCTCTGGTCCCCAAAACCTAGCCTTTAGAATGTTGATGGGTTCTGAGGGAATTTTGACACTATCTATATCCACTACGGTGTTGTGTTTACTAGGGCTCATCAATATCCCCATACTTTTCTCCTTGTGAAGTTTAGCTCCTGCAAATGTACTTAAAGTACAAAAATATTATAAAGCAGAGTTGTTGTTATCTCGTCCCTTTACCAGTAAAAAGATATAATGAGGGTGACAGGGTTGAATAAAGAATCTGTCTCATTTGTAATACAGAGAGAGGCTAAAGCAAGGACCTACTTTTCGTCCTCTCCTATTCTGTCACTTATCTTTCTCTTGTCTGTCTGATTGCACAATCAGGCTTTCTTTGTGGAACCTTGGAATTGGCCACTCCAGCTGTCCCACAATCTCCCTTTTTGTCCCTTCCTTCATTTGCTGTTTCTATTCTTTCTTCACTTGCTCCTCTCTAGTTAAAATATATGTATTGTATGTGAAACTGGGATCCCTTGGTTTGTAAATGTATATAGTTCTAGTGTTGAAAAGAATTATAGACAGCTATTTGAGTTTATCTGGAACACAATGGGGTTAATTCTGAGGTGCATTTTGACCTCCACAAGTTTGTTTACAGAATTATCAGCAGGAAGTCAGTTCTGGGATACAATGTTCTATTTTGTTACACCTGCAGGAAAGAAATTGACATTGTTCTGATATATTTTGTAAGAAACAGGAGATGTAGCATAACAAGATCAGGATGCAGAATGTAATTGCCAGAAAAAGACATTATATGTACAGAGAGCACTCATTTGTTAGAGTGAGAGAGAGATCGAACTTTAGACATACCCTCAGATAAAGGACATTTGTTTGAACTGCCAGTATAAGAGCTATCCTGCACAATTTTATTTTTTATTTTACTGTTATTGGCCCCAACATGACTGGGTCGTCCCTGAAAAAGGGACCTTTGGTCTCAGCGGGCCTACCCAGTTACCAAAATTCAATAAATAAATAAATAAATATTGATAATAAATCACTACTTTCACATTTTACAACTTCTCCTGGTTTGCCTATGCTTTCTGACCTGTGCCTTGCATAAGCTGATGTTTTCACTGGCACAATATGAGGGCCCACTGTAGCATGTTGAATATTACTGTCCTGCTATATGTGCTTTAGTACTAGGTCTATGTACAAAGCATGGAGCACTGGGCTAAGTGGGCATACTAGTCTTACCCCTCTGACCAGGTTGAATGCCTTTCAAATCCTACCATTTACTAAGGAAGTAGCTGTGGCATTTTTGTACATTGCTGTAATTAACTCAACAAACTGCAACTGGCAAATCATAACATTGCAGTACTTGAAACATAACATCATGTTACACTCTATGGAAGGCTTTATCCTGCTCTAGAGAGAGAGAAGGTCTTCCATTGCTCCTGTTTGTCCACTCTCCAGAAATTCTCTTAAATAATGAAAGATTATCTCAGATTTTCTTTCATGAAAGAGCACAAGTTTGGGTTGGGATAATTTGCTTAGAAGCTGCTATTGCTGGATGTTTACTCAAAGTTTTGCCCAGTATCTTAATGTCTGAATTGAATAAAGTAAGGAGCCTCCAATTTGTCAAAGTGCACTTTTCTTCCTACTTACATATAAAGAACATGATTCCCTTAAACAAGGTTCTGCCCTCCATGTCCTCATGCAACAAGTTATTAAATATGCCAGCTAAGATACCACTCAGTTCTTCAGTATATACTGAATTTGTACATTTCCCCAAGTAAGCCATCCTCACCTGGAGCCATGTTGTTATTTAAAGATTTAATTGGCTAACCAGTTTCTTCCTTGGTAATATCTATTTGCGATGAGTTACAAACTTCTTTAGATGGGGAGGTTGTAAAGAGTGTAAGAAATCCCCACCAAGTTCACATTGCTTTCCTGTTTCACCAAATCTGTCTGATACGGGCATCTACCACAGTTTGCATCTTTTCTGTAGTATTATACAGCCCCCTGGATGAGGGATCCTGTTGGGAAGACAGGATCGACGAGGCATCTGAATCCTCCCCCACATCGCCCCAGTCTTTATAGGTATACAAAACTTCAAAGGGATTATCAAGTTCTACTTGGTCTTTTCTGCAAAACTTAGGATTTGGCTGGCCTGTAAGTTTTCTTTGCCTAGTAACATGAAAGAGCCATCCTCCAGTCCAGATATTCTCCAAATCCATGGTTGGACTCAGGGATCCGAAACTATACACTTTTGTTTCATTCAGTGGAGGATGTTAATAATGATAACTCCCACATTCTTAACACTGTCTCTGTTTTGATTTTGTGTTTAGTGAGGGGAATAGCAGAGGAGGAGGACAACAGGGGATTTCTTTGAGCTGATGATACTTTGCCCAAAACCTTTCTAAGCTTTCCCCTGTCTTGAAGCTCACATCAAAGGTGGTACACCCTTATATATGTATTAGTGCAGAAAGTTTGGTGACAAGAAATCTCATACTGTCTTTTAGAAGAGTTCATGCCACATACCTCCTGTTCGGCTGTTCCTTCAGTCCCCCTTTGTAGTTAATATCCACATTAGTGCATAATTTCCTTGGTTCATTTGGGCTTCTAAAATAGTCAGAGTATTTTTTCCTTTCTTCACCACATTGGACCTTTTCCTGTCCCCCTCCTGATTTTGCTTATATCCTGACATATATCCACCCTGCTTTGATAGCCTTCTCTGTGAAGGGCCTGGGTTTCTTTCATCTTCGGGATCCTGATTATGATCCAAAAGGCTTCAATTGGGGGGGTGTACCAAGAGACTGATTTACATTCTCCAGCTTGAGGTTTCACTGGATGTGATAGGCATTTGCTGTGGCACACTGGGTTCTTCTGAGGAAACCCAACTTAGCAAACCATGTTCAGACAATATAGGGGGAAAGTGAGCTGGTAATGCACCTTCAGGCTAGTCTGTTAGCTGATATGGGGAGGGACCACCAATATCATAGCAGTACCAGCAGATGTCCACTTAAACAATTTTGGGCCCTTTCCTTTAGCAAATTCAAAGCTAGGGAGAAAAGACTTATTGAAAGCATTGTTGTCTATCTGCTGTGCTCTAACAGCTTGTGCATAATAGCCTCAAAACCTATTTCTCTGGGTGCATATGCAAAGGGTTTTGTTTTTATTAATTATTATGACCAGTGGCATTGGGGATCAGGGAGGGGGGACTACCAGGAAGAATGTTTTATATATGTATATTTTTATATATATATATACTGTATATATATATATATATATATATATATATATATATATATATATATATATATATATAAACATAGAAACATGTCGGCGAAAAGGACGCCTGGCCCACCAAGTCTGCCCAAGGATGATTGGGACTTGGGGGCACTAAACTACCAGGAAGCCTTTAATATTTATAACAGGAGGTTGGGCTGGGGTGGGAGACTTCAGCATATTGCTGCAATTGTGCACAACTCACCCAGAGGGTGAATTTCTAAGTACCCTTTGACCAGCCCTGGCTGTTCTAAGGGTACTTAGAAATTCACCTTCTCAGTGACTTTTGAGAATACTATTTGAAGTGCTTTGGCAGACTGTGTCTTCCATAAGCCCCTAGCAATTTGCCATAGACCATTCCATGGTGCACAGATGGCACAAGCCCCGTTTGGTGCTGGCAGCTGGCTGTGGATGCAGGCTGCCTCTGTGAATCACTCCCAGGGAATCATTTGGCACAAGGGCACTTTCCATCAATCATTGGGACACAAGCCCCTTGCACCACCCCTGGTGCTTTGAGAACTAGCCCCTTATCTTTTGCCCCCATGTTGATAATCTGGTGACCATAGTTAGCAGAAGACTGGGTGCCCTGTACCGCAAATGGAATAATCTCACTGGGGATGCTAGATGCTTTATTGTGGCCAGCTCCATTCTGTCACCTCTAGATTATGGCCCCTCTCTGTCTATGCAGCTTCCTGTGACATGCTACTAAACAGAGTAAAGCTGATCAGTAATAGGGTGTGTCACTTTGTACTTGGTGCAGATAACCACACTCATAGTTGTACCCTTCATGCACTCACTAACTGGCTACCTTTACCCAGTAGAATTAAGCTCCAGACGCATCCAAAACAGGCATACTCTAACCTTTGCATTGCTCACAAAATATAATTCACATTGCTACTGAGGGGTGCTACTGGTTTGTGGCATGTAACAGACAAACAGAATCCAGTGCACATTCCCCCACCAAACATTTGGGGAGCTGTGGTACTCCTTTTAGCATGCTCCCTTTGACTGCCTGTGAAAATTCCTGGGTGGAAGCACTTTATTAAAAGGAGCCAATTAG
This sequence comes from Neoceratodus forsteri, assembly GCA_016271365.2. NCBI lineage: Eukaryota > Metazoa > Chordata > Ceratodontiformes > Ceratodontidae > Neoceratodus > Neoceratodus forsteri. The sequence continues at coordinate 658,136,509 of CM057454.1, read as the reverse complement.
GCAATGCATTCTATATTTAAGAGTAGCCACTGCAGGCATTTCAGAGCTGAGAAACTAGTGTAGGGACCAAATTGTGGGTCCCACCTTGAAGATTTTGTGGTTTGGCTTACTAACATTGGAACTCCAGTCTGATAACTAAGAGGACCCCCTTTTTCATTGAGTTTAATGTAAGAAAAGCCAATTCAGGTAGTTAAAGTGTTTACTTTCTAATATGTGCCATGTTTGGCGGGGGATGTGCACTGGCTTCTGTTTGTTTGTGAATTAAGATCCAGACCTGTTTGCTAGTTAAAATGGTGCTCTTGGGCTTAACACCCCCTCTTCTGCTTTAATGCATTTGCTTCTGCATGTCTCCAACCAACAGAACACCAAGAACTTGGTCAGGAATGCCCTTAAGCCTCCTTTCCACCAGACAGCTGAGAAAGTGGTCATTTGCTGTCAGGGTCACTCATGGGTAAAATGAACTGCCCAATACACTGCTGAATCCCCCCAAGATTAATCAGTTTAAGAGATCTTAGTGGTCTGCCCTTGCAGTCGAATGCAGCTGTAATTGTTAAATGTTTTTATTCAGTTCCTCTCTATACATGTCCTGTGACTTTTTATACAACAATCTGCATTTTTTTAAGAACTTTGTAACTGTATATACTGTAATGGTTCTGTTTAAATGTTTTAAGCCTGATATGACTGCATTTCTTCCGTAACTGCTTATTGTACATGTAATTTTTTTTTGTGATTATGTACTTGATGTGGAACTTCTGTAAATGAGCACTTGTGCTCAAATGTAATCTCAGATGTTTTCAATAAAATAAATAAAATAAAATATGCACACAGTGTATCCCAATATGTATCTACATATGCTCACAAAGGGCATGATACTCAAAGGGTGATGCAGGCTTCCATCAAGCCCGGTGTCAAACCCAGCACTGTGACCAACACACTGTCGCACCTTGCACCCAATTCTCATAGGTCATGTGCATTTACGACACTGTGCCCTTTTTACAGTGACTTGTGCCAAATATTCAACCCATACACAGTCCCATGACTGACACAAAATTACACCAGTAAAAGCTGGTCTAACTCATGGCATGTGGCACATGGGATCGAGAATCCCGAATGCCAGCCAGGAATGCTGCAAGCCCCATGCTCCATCTTTTCGGTGCACTGGCATTCCAATACCTTTGAGAGTCTGGCCTTATGTATTTATAAGTATATCAGTATGTACACAATGTATTCCAGTATGCGTAACTATAGGTACAAAATGTGTCTCAATATGTGTATCAATATGTATCTCAATATATACATAATATATCTCAATATGGATATCAATATGTGCACAATATATCCCAATATGTCTGTCAACCTGTACACAAAGCATCTCAAGATGTGTACACAATATATCTTAATATGTATATCAATATGTACAAAATATATCTCAGTATGTATACCAATAACTGCACACTATATCTAATTATACAATGGCAATGAAATTTTCTGTATTCTGGTTGGTTAGTTTGTGCCTGAGACAGTGATGTTATTACACAATGACATCACTGTATTGATTTATAGGCTGGTTTGTTGGATGTTATCTCAGAAACACAAAAAATCTACTAAAAACATTTTTTTTTTGTTTTTGTTTTCTTTATCAACCATTTATATAATTGCAATAAGGCCCTCCAGGTGTGTGTAGACCGTGTAATAACATCACTCCCAGGGTGGTCACTGCAAGCTTCCACCCACCCCAGGAGTGATGTTATTACACGATAACACACACCTTGTCATGCCTTATTGCTTAAATATGTATATCAATGTGGGGACAATGTATACCAGTATGTATAACAGGATGTAAACAATGTAGCTCAATATGTATACAATGTATCTCAAAATGTGTATCAATACATACAGTCCACAATGAAGCTCAGTATGTATCAATATGTATATGTAAGCAATAACCGACAACAGGGTATAGGGTTATAACGCACCCGGGGTGTTGATTAATCCCCAATAATCCCATACTCTGGAGTGGGTTATTGCATTTATAACATGGATTATCTTAGAAACAAGCAGAAAACAACATAAGGGGTTTTCTCCTTGTTTAAATATAAAAAAGTGACTGTATCCTGTCACCTAGAAAAATAGTCCCCAACAAATAATACATATGTGAGTGCTTTTATGCACATACAAATATCAGAAATACAGTACAATTGAAGACTCTTAAACGGGATGGCTCCGTGGCAGGCACATAGTCCCATTTAAGCAGCCATCCCAATTAAAAGAAGTGTTTTTTTTTTTCATTCAATTATCGGTCACCGCAAACCCCCTGCACCACCCGCCAACACAGAAAACACAGATGAAGAATGAACTAGCACACAACAACACAGCATCATGAATTACAGCTCTTCTTGGATTGTGTGTTTATTTGTTGTGCTGTTTGCAGTTCAAAGACATCTTTATTTATATGGCCATACTTTTCAGTACATTTTTTTTTTAATTACTTATCTGGATGTTGCTGCTCATGGTTACTTACTGATATTTCAAGAAGGCATTTCATCAGTTGGATTAAAGTAGTCAGTAATTTTACTTTGCCTCTTCTCTGATGTGAGCTGGAGATGCACAACTGTTTTCAGCTCGAAGACCTGTTCCCAGAAATGTATTTGATTGTTTTGCAAATCTCTAAGTGAGCTGGCATGTAGGAGCACTTCTGCACTTGGGACATTTACTGGGGGTGCGTCATCATCATCATCTGGACCTTCCTATGTGGGCACGCTGCCATCAGGTAATCATCAGCAAATGTCATCCAGGGAAAGCACACCTTCTGTGACCTCCTCATCGTCAACCCCCACAAAGGCCTGAAACTCTTTGTGGGACATCCCATCAGGACATCAGCTAGTAGATCATCTGCTCCAGGCTCTTCTGCTTGCTTAGGTGTATTCAGGCTGTCAGCCAGTATGTTACTTTTCAGCGAAAAACCAGCTTTTCAAAAGCAGTTCACAATAGTAGATTCCTTGACAGTGGCCCATGCCTTGGCTATTATTTAGATTGCAGCTAACAAATTTACAGATTTTGAAATCTCAGTAGCCAAGGCAGAGGAGCCACTTACAATGACACCCACAATGCACGCAGTGAACAGGGAACAGTATTGACCCTTGAAATTCCAAATCACCCCCATGTCCATGGGTTGGATAAGACTGGTGGTGTTGGAGGAAGGAATACAATTTTGATCTGGCTAAATTTGTCAACAAATGCTGTAGAATGAGCACTGCATTTGTCAACAAAAAGCAGCCCTCTCCTGCGGCACCTTCGCAGCTTCCTGTTCCATGCTGAGAACCACTCATGGAACAGAGCTGCAGTCATCCAAGCATTGGCTGAGTTGAGGTAAGTGACCAGAAGAGAAGCAAGGTCCTTAGGTAGACATTTGGGATGCTTGCTCTTGGCGATCACTAAAAGATGTAACTTTTCAGACCCATCCAAGTTTGAACAGCACAGGATGGAAATGCTATATTTGGACGTCTTCGCTCCTATAAGGTATGTAGCATTGTGTGTATGCCCACGGTCTGGGTACCTTCAATAAAACACCCCATTTCATCTGCATTAAAAATGTTAACCAGTGGGTACTTGTCCAGCAGACCAGGGAGCACATCGTTAAGCCACAGAGATGCATAGGGAGCGTCTGCATCCTGTTGTTCACTCTGCTCGCACTTCCACACAATGCTGTTGTGGTTCTTCCACCGCATGACTCAGCCATCTGTTGCCTCAATGTTTTCATGAACAAGATGTTTGGTGATCTCTTTGGCCTTCTGCTTCAGTACAAGGCCAGTAAGTCGTGTACCTCTACTGATGGCATGATTAAACCAGGCCAGTAAGCTGTCCCCAGCCTCTTTGTCCTTACCTTCCCTTTTTCTTCAATGGCTGGGGTTGCAGTTTAGTTGCCACTCAGCCATAAGAGACTCTCCGTTTTTGCTTATCCTCCTGGTCTGGCTCTTGGAAATCCCAAACTGCTTTGCAACCTTGGCCAGGGGGGAGTTCGGTAGCTGAAGGCATTCCAGCACTTTAATCTCATACACCAGAGGGAGATATATTCTTTTAGAGGACACCACCTAAGCAGCAACAAACAAACCAACAGTTAAACAACTGAGAACAAAGCATTTTTCACTGTGACCGTTTATATAACGAGGTGTTAACAACTGTTAATAATAACCTTAATACACACAACTGGCAGACAATTGTCTAATTTAAGTGATTTAAGGGTCCTGATTAAAGGGAATAGGCATGCATTGAATAACATGAAATGGAAATTGGTGCCCGGAGGATCACCCACTTTAAGCAGCCATCCCCTTTAAGTGGCACCGACTGTACTGACATGACTTCTGACATTTGTTGCACATAGAATACTTTGCTACAGTGCGTTCTCTCGGTTTACAGTGAGGGACATTCAGTCTCTCTCTCTCTCTCTCTCTCTCGTTCTTGCTGTGGCTCTGGGTGTGCCTCTCTCTCTCTCTCTCTCTCTCTCTCACTATAATATATCATGCCTCTGCAGTGCATCACAGTTTCCCCTGCCTCACTCTCTCCCCTGGCAGTCTGACTTGCACATTCCACAAGATAGGACAGAGAGAGAGATACAGCACTGACAGAGCATGGCCACGCCCCCCCCCAAACATGTATGTCAACTGCACTGAAATCCTAGTGACAGGGAGAGGTGGAGACATAGAAACACAGAAAGGTGACGGCAGAATGAGACCAAAGGTCCATCAAGTCTGCCCTTGTGATCCTGAGATCCTAGGTGATCATGGGTCCTAACTGGTAGTTTCCCTTGTGGATTTGATTCTAGCGTATTCTAGACACATAGAGACATTCCACCATCGACAGTGAAACCAACTGTTCCCCGATTCCACTATAACATTTCTTTTCACTTAAACTGCTCCTGTAGGCAATAGAACAACTGTTCCCTGATTGCACTATAACATTTCTTTTCACTTAAACTGCTCCTGTATACAGTAGAACCACTGATCTCCGATTGCACTATAACATTTCTTTTCACTTAAACTGCTCCTGTACACAGTAGAGCAACTGTTCCCTGATTGCACTGTAACATTTCTTTTCACTTAAACTGTTCCTGTGGACAGTAGAACAACTATTCCGATTGCACTATAACATTTCCTTCACTTAAACTGCTCCTGTACACAGTAGAGCAACTGTTCCCTGATTGCACTACATTTCTTTTTCACTTAAACTGCTCCTGTGTACAGTAGGGCAACTGTCCCCTGATTGCACTATAACATTTATTTTCACTTAAACTGTTCCTGTAGACAGTAGAACAACTATTCTGATTGCACTGTAACATTTCTTTTCACTTAAACTACATAGATTACATAGATTGCTCAAGCTGTTTTAGACTTGCACCCATATTTAGCATGCCTAGATATTTATCTTATTTCATATTTATTTGTGATAACCTCATCAATCCTAGTCTTAAATGCCTCTGTGGAATTACTCATGACCACTTCTGCTGGTAAACTATTCTGTAAATAGGGAACCCTTAGGCTGAACCAATGTTTTCACTTTTGCAGATTCCATTTCTCCATAGTTAATTGCTGTGAATGACCCCGATAGGGTATGTTCCATGCTTTAGTGTTAATCTATATGCATTTACTGTAGTTACATTCTGTAGTTCTTTGTATACCATGCACATATCCCCCCCTCATTCTTCTATATTGGAGAGTGTAAAGATTTAGTTATTTTAGTCTTTCTGTATATGTGAGTTTGCTACAGCCTGTTATTACCTTATTAATCTTTTTTGGATTTTTTCAAGTTTGATGATATCCTTTTTTTTGTATGGTGACCAACCCTGTGTCCCATGTTCCATCTGAGGCCTAACCAATGCTCGATACATGGCAGTATCACCTCCCTGTCTCTACTGCTAATATGCCTAAGAATACAGTTCAAGTTCCGACTTGCCTTACTTGCCACTATACTGCAGTGCTCACTAAACTGGAGGTCCGGAGTTATTATTATTCCCAGATCCCTTTCCTTATTTGTCACTGGTAAAATCTTTATTTCCAATAGTGTATTGTATATTTAGATATCTCCCCATGTGCATAACAGCACACTTATCTACATTTAGGGGTAGTTTGTATTTGATTGCCCAGTTGTAGATCTCATTCAGTGCCAGCTGCATATTGTGTCCCTCCTCTGCATTGTTTACTGTTGCCCCTAAACTACAGTTGTCTGCAAATTTTGTAACCCATATATTGGAATAGTTGCACTGAATCATTGACACATATACACTGAAAAGGCAAGGACCCAAGACCGAGCCCTTGGGGATCCTGCTCGTGACCCCCGCCCAATCTGATTTAACCCCGTTAACCATCATTCTCTGTCTTCTATTCGACAACCATGCACTCACCCAGTTGATTATATTTATATTTAATTTAGGTGACTCCAGGATGCCTATTAACTCTTTATGTGGTAGTTTATCAAAGGCCTTAGAAAAGTCTAGGTAAGCCACATCCACTGAATCCCCCTGGTCAACTGCCTTACTTGCCTGTTCATAAAAGGAAAGCATATTAGTTTGGCATGATCTAGCCTTAGAGAACCCATGTTGTGTCACATCCTGCAAGCTGTTCACTTCTAGGTTTTGATTATAAGTTTTTTCAGTATACCTTCCAAAACCTTACCCAACACCGAGGTCAGGCTGACTGGTCTAAAATTTTCTGGTTTTGTTCTAGGTCCCTTTTTTAGGATTGGTACCACCAATGCCTCCTTCCAGTCCTGTACCACCTTGCCTCTATCTAAGGATAGCTGAAAAATATGGGCAAGTGGTGGTGGTGCTAAATAATCAGCAATTTCTTTCAGTACCCTGGGATACATTTGGTCTGGTCCTGGGGATTTATTGGTGTTAAGATTCTTCAATCTTTTCTTGACTTCCTCCACTTCTACTTTTACCCCCCTATATCAGATTTAGTTTTAATTCTTAAATTTCCTGATAATTCAGGGCTAAACACTGAGCAGAAGTACTCATTCTGAATATTAACTGTTTCTCTATTATCTGCAATTTTGACTTCATCATTCATGTATGGTCTAATGCCATTTGGACCATGTTTATTTTTATTTATATTGGCATAGAACAGTTTGTGATTATCCTTAGCTTTTTTGCCAGTGTGAGTTCATATGCAGCTTTAGCTGTTTTAATAGCTCTTTTGGTTTCTTTGACCAGTTCCCTATATAACAGTATCTCTTGGGAGTCCTGCGTGCCCCTCAATAATTTAAAAGTTTAATTTTTCTTTTTTATCAGTTTTTTAATGTTTTTATTGAACCATCCTGGTGTTATCCTTTTATTTACATATTTATTTCTACTTGGAATATGTGTCTCTACTTCCGTTGATATTTTATCCAATATTATACAATGGCAATAAAATTTCTTGTTCCCTGATTGGTCAGTGTGTGCCTTGGACAGTGATGTTATTGAACAATAACATCACTGTATGAAGTCCAGGCACACAAGTGACCATAGAACACTGACAGAAATCCCCCCTCCCTCCCCATGCAAGCCACCGGGAAAGTGACAGTACCTTGAAGCATCACAGCTCACTCATAACTGTGGCCGTTTTAGCACATGTACACTACAGCCGATGCTCATTCCTTGACTGAGACGGTGCACATCTGTGTTTTATACAGCATTAGAAATAAAAAAAAATGAAAATAAAACAAATACAAAGCCGTACCTGCAATCGGCTTTTTTCACACACAGCAGAGCCCCGAGTAGCTGCATTCCCGAATGTGCTGGAGGTCCGCTGCATTCACCGATCGGCTCGGCGTCCACGCTTTCTACTCAACAAAATAAATGCCCCCACTGTAAAATGCTTCATTTCCAACAGATTTTAAAAATGTTAAAAGCGGCAAGGTGACAAGCTGGAGCCATGATTTGCCACTGTGACAACACAACGGTGTGTGTGATAACAGAAAGAAACCTGTAGACAAGCAAACTGAAGGCAGCATATGCTCACAGCACCATCTAATGAGCAAAACAGAAACTGTGGATTTTTTTTTTAAAACATGTACTTCCACACACGTAAAATGTTAAAAAAAGCCCCAAAAATATATATTTTTCTTTTTTTCTTCTATCATAAAAAAATGAGCCATTGTATAATAGCAATAAGGCACTCCAGGGATGTGTGTTTTTGTGTAATAACGTCACTCCTGGGGTGGTGGAAGCACTCAACTTCGCCTCATGCTTCAACCCACCCCAGGAGTGATGTTATTACATGATAACACACACCCTGTCATGCCTTATTGCTTAAATAACCTCCTTACTTCAGTAGTATTTGTATCCTGGAACTCAGCCTCCCAGTACCAAGCTCTCATGCCATTCGTTAGTGATACAAAATCTGCCTTACAAAAATTTCATGTTTTAGTGGATCCCATACTAGCATGTATAACTGATGAATGCCTAATTCAAAATCTAACTGAGCAGTGATCACTAGTGCCTAGTGGTGTACATATTTCAATATCCCCTACCTGCTCACCCATATTTGTAAATATAAGATCCAGAATACTATTTCCTCTGGTACCCTCTGGTCAGAAGAAGCCAGAAGGTGAAGGAAGGAAACATATTCAATTCAGAGCTTTAGAGTAACTGGTAATTGGTATTTTTCTTTTAAACTTAGATTGTAGGCTTGTAGTGACACTATACTTTCTTTCTGTGTTGTCTTTACTTATAATTGTTTTTGGGCTGTTGAAAATTTAAAACATAGTGATGGTGTAATTCTGTGCTGTCTTTAATTGCTGCAAATTTTATCTTGGCTTGTCTGACTGTCCTGTAGCTGGGTGAAGGGTGTTAATTGTCTGGCCTCTGACCTCAGCTACGTGATAACTGGAGGTGGGGCTTAGTCACAATTAAAGCAGCAAACAGAGGTTCATCTTCTCAGAAGAAGCCAGAAGGTGAAGGAAGGAAACATATTCAATTCAGTGCTTTAGAGTAACTGGTAATTGGTATTTTTCTTTTAAACTTAGATTGTAGGCTTGTAGTGACACTATACTTTCTTTCTGTGTTGTCTTTACTTATAATTGTTTTTGGGCTGTTGAAAATTTAAAACATAGTGGTGGTGTAATTCTGTGCTGTCTTTAATTGCTGCAAATTTTATCTTGGCTTGTCTGACTGTCCTGTAGCTGGGTGAAGGGTGTTAATTGTCTGGCCTCTGACCTCAGCTACGTGATAACTGGAGGTGGGGCTTAGTCACAATTAAAGCAGCAAACAGAGGTTCATCTTCTCAGAAGAAGCCAGAAGGTGAAGGAAGGAAACATATTCAATTCAGTGCTTTAGAGTAACTGGTAATTGGTATTTTTCTTTTAAACTTAGATTGTAGGCTTGTAGTGACACTATACTTTCTTTCTGTGTTGTCTTTACTTATAATTGTTTTTGGGCTGTAGAAAATTTAAAACATAGTGGTGGTGTAATTCTGTGCTGTCTTTAATTGCTGCAAATTTTATCTTGGCTTGTCTGACTGTCCTGTAGCTGGGTGAAGGGTGTTAATTGTCTGGCCTCTGACCTCAGCTACGTGATAACTGGAGGTGGGGCTTAGTCACAGTTAAAGCAGCAAACAGAGGTTCATCTTCTCAGAAGAAGCCAGAAGGTGAAGGAAGGAAACATATTCAATTCAGTGCTTTAGAGTAACTGGTAATTGGTATTTTTCTTTTAAACTTAGATTGTAGGCTTGTAGTGACACTATACTTTCTTTCTGTGTTGTCTTTACTTATAATTGTTTTGGGGCTGTAGAAAATTTAAAACATAGTGGTGGTGTAATTCTGTGCTGTCTTTAATTGCTGCAAATTTTATCTTGGCTTGTCTGACTGTCCTGTAGCTGGGTGAAGGGTGTTAATTGTCTGGCCTCTGACCTCAGCTACGTGATAACTGGAGGTGGGGCTTAGTCACAGTTAAAGCAGCAAACAGAGGTTCATCTTCTCAGAAGAAGCCAGAAGGTGAAGGAAGGAAACATATTCAATTCAGTGCTTTAGAGTAACTGGTAATTGGTATTTTTATTTTAAACTTAGATTGTAGGCTTGTAGTGACACTATACTTTCTTTCTGTGTTGTCTTTACTTATAATTGTTTTTGGGCTGTTGAAAATTTAAAACATAGTGGTGGTGTAATTTTGTGCTGTCTTTAATTGCTGCAAATTTTATCTTGGCTTGTCTGACTGTCCTGTAACTGAATGAAGGGTGTTAATTGTCTGGCCTCTGACCTCAGCTACGTGATAACTGGAGGTGGGGCTTAGTCACAATTAAAGCAGCAAACAGAGGTTCATCTTCTCAGAAGAAGCCAGAAGGTGAAGGAAGGAAACATATTCAATTCAGTGCTTTAGAGTAACTGGTAATTGGTATTTTTCTTTTAAACTTAGATTGTAGGCTTGTAGTGACACTATACTTTCTTTCTGTGTTGTCTTTACTTATAATTGTTTTTGGGCTGTTGAAAATTTAAAACATAGTGGTGGTGTAATTCTGTGCTGTCTTTAATTGCTGCAAATTTTATCTTGGCTTGTCTGACTGTCCTGTAGCTGGGTGAAGGGTGTTAATTGTCTGGCCTCTGACCTCAGCTACGTGATAACTGGAGGTGGGGCTTAGTCACAGTTAAAGCAGCAAACAGAGGTTCATCTTCTCAGAAGAAGCCAGAAGGTGAACGAAGGAAACATATTCAATTCAGTGCTTTAGAGTAACTGGTAATTGGTATTTTTCTTTTAAACTTAGATTGTAGGCTTGTAGTGACACTATACTTTCTTTCTGTGTTGTCTTTACTTATAATTGTTTTTGGGCTGTTGAAAATTTAAAACATAGTGGTGGTGTAATTCTGTGCTGTCTTTAATTGCTGCAAATTTTATCTTGGCTTGTCTGACTGTCTTGTAGCTGGGTGAAGGGTGTTAATTGTCTGGCCTCTGACCTCAGCTACGTGATAACTGGAGGTGGGGCTTAGTCACAGTTAAAGCAGCAAACAGAGGTTCATCTTCTCAGAAGAAGCCAGAAGGTGAAGGAAGGAAACATATTCAATTCAGTGCTTTAGAGTAACTGGTAATTGGTATTTTTTAAACTTAGATTGTAGGCTTGTAGTGACACTATACTTTCTTTCTGTGTTGTCTTTACTTATAATTGTTTTTGGCTGTTGAAAATTTATAACATGGTGGTGGTGTAATTCTGTGCTGTCTATAATTGCTGCAAATTGCCCACCCTCCCACCCTTCCCCAACTCTTAATTATATGCCCTCATAAACCGATTGACAGGAGCTAAACACAGGGTATAGTAAGAGGTGTGAAGTAGGAGGGGCATAAGGGGGTAGAAGATCACCCTCAGCATGACAAGTGTTTTGACTCATTTATTTATTTATTGGTTTTTTTTCTTAAAAAATATATATATCTGACGATCAGTTACAGGATTTTAGTACTGTAAATAAATAAAAGAGAACTAAGAGAGCTTCAGTAGCAGAGAAGTAGTGGAATTGCAGTATAATGTGGGAGTGGTGCAATGCAGTGGCTGTGGGCAGCCATATTCAGGCAGACCTTCTGACACTGAGGGTGCTGCCCATCTGCATGCATCTCTCTGGACTGCGGGATGAAGTAGCCAGACTCAGAGCGGAAGTAAACTGGGTCAGGAGTACCATCACCCCTATCCAGGGACCACCCAGTCCAATGCAGCTGCCTCAAAGGATGCCGAGAACGAGGAGCACTTGGATGACAGGCTCAGGGAGGGTTAGAGCAGTCAGGCAGAGGCACATCCCAGATCCTATTCTTCAATAACTCATATGCCACACTGGCAAATGAGGACAACCAAATAGAGGTACCCAGGGAAGTGGAAGGAAAGGATGTGGAGGTTAGGCAAGGAGGTGACCTCAGTGGGGAAAGCAGTGGACCCCCGAGGAGGAGGAAGTGAATCCTGGTGGGGGACTCCATCATAAGAGGGATCCAGCTAGGAACACAGGAGGGGGAGGACAGGGAGGTGAGGTGCCTACCAGGTGCCACGGCATGGAGGGATGGAAGGAAGATACTGGGGATCACTGGGAAGGCAAGACGGGAGGGTGAACTGGATGTCATTGTCCACCTAGGTACTAATGACTTGGCAAATGGGGAGCCAAAGGAAGTTCAGGAAGAGTTTAGGAAACTGGGAGGGGTCTCAAGCAAGTAGCTACTTCTGTCACTTTCTAGAAGTACTACCTGTGAGAGGCAAGGGAGAGCATGGATGCACCAGGAACTTTAACTCATGGTTGAAGAACTGGTGCTGTGAGGAAGGGTTTGGATTCATTGGTGACTGGGGACCCACCTGGAGGGATGGAGGTTTGTTCAAGCCTGACGGCCTGCATCCATCCTGGAGGGGAATCCAAGCACTCAATGATAAGTTTAAATGCTACATTGACAAGCATTTAAACTAGCAAAGGGGGGTGGCAGGCCAGCAAGGACGGTACCTACTTGCTCACCCCCCACAGCTAGTAGTGGAACCAGTGAACCAGAGGAGTGGCTATCTCTGCAAAGCAGTGTGCAAAAGATGGAGATTAGTGTCCAAAAGGTGGCTATGCAGAAAAGGGCAAAATTCAGCAGAAGGGCAAACAGCAAGGAGAACCAGGGATAAATGACAACCAAGGAAGGGGCTGGAGTAGAACAGTGAAGCAGTCTAGGAGGTCAAATCATGAAAGCCATGTGCAAATGCCAGGAGCCTTAGCAACAAGATGGAAGATCTGAGGCTGTCATGGTACAGTCAGACCTGGACATTGTGGCCATCACTGAAACCTGGTGTAATGATAACCATGACTGGGAGATGGCCATACCTGGCTACAACATATTCAGAAGAGACAGAGCAGGCAGGAAGGGAGGAGGAGTGGCACTGTATGTGAAAATGACATAAGGGCCACACAGATCCAGGAGGAACAAAATGGGGAGAGATACTGTGGGTTAAGCTGGAAAGGAAAATGGGGCCAGCCATCTGCACAGGTGTGGTCTATAGACCACCAGCCCAGGAGGAAGAAACAGATAGGAGTTGATGCTAGCCATCCAAAGGATGGCAGACAAGGTGAGGTAGTACTGGTTGGAGACTTCAATATACCAGACGTGGACTGGAGCATCCCAGCAGCAGCATCAACTAGAGCAGATTTATCCTGGACTCCTTCAGGGTGCCTTCCTAGCAACTGGTCATGGAACCAACTCGGCAGAAGGCAATACTGGACCTTGTGCTCACAAACAGGGACAGTGTGATGGGGTAACAGTGGGGAGCACCTGGGTAACAGTGACCACCAGTCATTGTGGTTTGAAATCACAGAAAGAGCAGAACCAAACCACACAAAACACGTATCCTGGATTTTAGGGGGCAGACTTTGGGAAAATGGGGAGATACTTAAAGAGGCATTAAGGGAATGGGACAGGAATCAGGGTTGAGGAACAGTGGGCAGTATTTAAAATGGGATTATAAGAACAACAGAATTATGCATTAAGCAGGTTAGCAAGAGGAAAAGGAAGAGGAGACCATTATGGTTTTCCAAAGAGGTAGCAAAGAAAGTAAAGCCAAAAAGATTGCATTCAGGCAATACAAAAAGACACAGGCAGAAGGGGATAGGGAGAAGTACCAGGAGAAACAAAGGGAGGCAGGGGTAAGTCAATGGAAGCCAAAGCTCAGACAGAAGAACACATTGCAAAATCAGTGGGTAAAGGGCAAAACCTTTTACAGGTACATAAGTGAAAATGAAAGACAAAGGGAGGGATAGTGAGACTGAAGGGGAGGATGGGAGCCGTGGAGGATGACAACAATAAAGCTGACATATTGAACAGGTATTTCTGCTCAGTCTTTACTAAGGAAGAGGGGGTAATGGGTCTGAAGGGAGTACAAGGGTGAGAATGGTGCAGAAATGGACACAAGTCCCTTTACACGAGAAAGGGTCCTGAAGGAACTGGAAGTAATAAGAGCTGATAAAGCAATGGGCCAGATGGGGTGCACCCTCAGGGTCCTTAAAGAACTAAGAGAGGTGGTGGCTGAACCTCTGGCTAATCCTGTTCAGCCAATCACTGGAAACAGGGAGGTACCCAAAGACTGGAGGACAGCAGATGTAGTCCCCTTATACAAAAGTGGGAACAAAGAGGAAGCAGGGAACTACAGACCAGTCAGCCTCACCTCGTAGTGGAAAGATCATGGAAGCACTACTGAAGGAGAGATTGGTGGAACATCTGGTTGTCAATGGACTACAGGACCCAAGGCAGCATGGTTTCACCAGGGGAGGTCATGTCAGACCAACCTCATTGAATTTTTGACTGGGTGACTAGGAGGTGGATCAGGGAGGGCAGTGGACATGGCCTATCTGGACTTCAGCAAGGCCTTGACACTGTGCCACATAGAAGACTATTACACAAACTGGGGAATATGGGTGTGGGCAGGACAGTAGTGGTGGGTAGGTAACTGGCTGGGTGGCAGGACACAGAGGGTGGTGGTAAATGGCTGTCACTCCACAGAGGGAAAAGTAACCAGTGGGTACCATAGGGATCAGTGCTGGACCGGTCCTATTCAACATCTTCATCAGTGACATTGCACAGGATCCAGAAGGCAGAATTTCACTGTTCGCTGATGACACAAAGCTCTGTAACAGAGTAGACACACCAGAGGGTGTAGACAGAATGAGAAGGGACCTGCAGAAACTTGAAGAATGGTCAAGGGTTTGGCAGTTGAAATTCAATGCAAAGAAGTGCAAGATAATGCATATGGGGCACAAAACCCTGGCACAATATATCAGTTGGGGTGAGGATGTAGCATGCACCAAGCAGGAAAGGGATCTTGGGGTTGTCATCCTATGATGACCTCAAGGTAGGGAAACAGTGTGACAAGGCATCAGGTAAAGCAAATAGGATGCTGGGATGTATAGGCAGGGGGCATCACCAGCAGGAAAAGGAGGTCATAATTCCGCCTATATAAGACACTAGTGAGGCCCACCTGGAGTACAGCGTACAGTTCTGGAGACCATACCTATGTAAGGACATAGACAGGGTAGAGAAGGTTCGAGGAGGGCAACAAAGATGGTGCATGGGTTGCATCACAAGTCCTATGAAGACAGGTTGAAGGAACTGAACATGTACTCCTGGAGGAGAGGAGGGAGAGAGGGATATGATAGAGACATACAAGTATCTTACAGGAGGAACAGGGTGCAGGAAAACACTATTTTGAGCAAAAAAGATGTTTCAGGACTAGAGGGCATGGGATGAAGTTGGAGGAGGACGATTCAGAGGAAACATGAGAAAGAATTTCTTCACAGAACGGGTGGTGGACAAGTGGAACACCCTGCCAGAGGAAGTGGTGGGGCTAAAACAATCATGGGATTTAAGAATGCATGGGATAGACATAAAGGAATTCTAGAGGGCAGGGGTAAGGGGAAACAGACTTCTAGGAAAACAAACTGAACTTACAAGCTCAAATGGGCAGACTAGGTGGGCCATAGGCCCTTATCTGCCGACACTGTCTATGTATCTATGTATCTATGTACCCTGTAACACCCTTTGTTCCATACCAGCATTAGCCATAGTTTCTAGATATTGTTTTTCCATAGAGGAGCCTCCTTCTAGGTCTATCTAGTTTATACCAAGTAAGTTAAAGTCACCCATAATGATGTTGTTTTCAGAGAGATCCAGGTCAGAAATATATTTAAGTATTATGTTATCTGTCAGTATTGAACTAGAGGGGGGTCTATATACAATACCTAAATTAATCTTGGGTTTGTTGTGTAGTAATAATTTAACCCATAGCATCTCTACACTGTCTGTTTCATGAGAAATGTCTTCACTATTTATGGTATCCTTTATATATATATGGCAATACCTCCCTCTTTTCTATGTTCCCTGGATATGGAGTATAATTTAAATCTTGGGATATTTTTTCCATATCTATCCCCCTCTTCCCACCATGTCTCCGTTATTAGGGCTAAATGTACATTCTCATGTTCTAATGTATATTTAAATTCTTCCATCTTGTTTCCTAGACTTCTGGCATTTAATAATATTCCCTTCCATGTTTTAAATGATTCCTCATCACTACCCGATGTGTTATTTATGTTATTTGGAATCTAATAAACTGTTCCTGTAGACAGAAGAACAACTATTCCGATTGCACTATAACATTTCATTTCACCTAAACTGTTCCAGTACACAGCAGAACAACTGTTACCTGATTGCACTATAACATTTCCTTTCACTTAAACTGCTCCTGTGCACAGTAGGGCAACTGTTCCCTGATTGCACTATAATATTTCTTTTCACTTAAACTGTTTTTGTAGACAGTAGAACAACTATTCCGATCGCACTATAACATTTCTTTTCACTTAAACTGTTCCTGTAGATGGTAGAACAACTGTTCCCTGATTGCACTATAGCATTTCTTTTCACTTAAACTGTTCCTGTAGACAGTAGAACAACCTATTTCCCAAATGCACTATAACATTTCTTTTCAATTAAACTGTTCCTGTATACAGTAGAACAACTGTTTCCTGATTATACTATAACATTTCTTTTCACATAAACTGCTCCTGTACCATAGAACCACTGTTCCATGATTGCACTATAACATTTCCTTTCACTTAAACTGCTCTTGTGCACAGAGCAACTGTTACGATTGCACTATAACATTTCTTTTCACTTAAACTGCTCCTTTAGACAGTAGACAACTATTCCAATTGCACTATAACATTTCTTTTCACTTAAACTGTTCCTGTACACAGTAGGGCAACTGTTCTGATTGCACTATAACATTTCTTTTCACTGAAACTGCTCCTGTACACAGCAGAACTATTCTGATTGCACTAAAACATTTTTTCCACTTAAACTGCTCCTGTAGACAGTAGAACAACTATTCCAATTGCACTATAACATTTCTTTTCTCTTAAACTGTTCCTGTACACAGTAGAACAACTGTTCCCTGATTGCACTATGTTTCTTTTCACTTAAACTGCTCCTGTACACAGCACGGCAACTGCTCCCTGATTGCACTATAACATTTCTTTTCACTTAAACTGTTCCTGTGTACAGTAAACAACTGTTTCCCAAATGTACTATAACATTTCTTTCATTTAAACTGTTCCTGCGTACAGTAGAACAACTGTTTCCTGACTGCACTATAACATTTATTTTCACTTAAACTGCTCCTGTGCACAGAGCAACTGTTACAATTGCACTATAACATTTCCTTTCGCCTAAACTGCTCCTGTGCACACAGCAACTGTTATGATTGCACCATAACATTTCTTTTCTTTTAAACTGCTCCTGTACAGTAAAGCTACGGTTCCCCAATTGCACTATAACATTTGTTTACACTTACACTGCTCCTTTAGACAGAAGAACCACTGTTCCCCGATTGCACTATAACATTTCTTTTCACTTAAATGGCTCCTGTAGACAGTAGAACAGCTGTTCCCTGATTGCACTATAATATTTCTTTTCGCTTAAACAGTTCCTGTACACAGTAGAATAATGGTTCTCTGATTGTACTGTAACATTTATTTTCAAGTAAACTGCTCCTGTACAGTAGAGCCACTGTTCCCCGATTGCACTATAACATTTTATTTCACTTAAACTGTTCCTGTACAATAGAGCCACTGTTCCCCGATCGCACTATAACACTTCTTTTCACTTAAACTGCTCCTGTAGATAGTATAAAAACTGTTCTGATTGCACTATAACATTTTTTTTCACTTAAACTGCTCCTGTACAGTAGAACAACTGTTCCCTGATAGCACTATAACATTTCTTTTCACTTAAACTGCTCCTGTAGACAATGGAACCACTGCACTGGGCACAAAGTTTCAAACTGCCACAATCTTTTCCCCATCGCTTAGCAAGAACAAGAGACTGAGATTCATTGAGAGTCATGCCCCCCCCACACACACACACACTCATGCCAGTAACAGAGGAAAATATATCTCTGCTTTTTTTATTGTCATGTGTGCAAAATGAGCCAACTGCAATTTTATTAACACTCGCTTTATTGTGAGGGATTTGACCCCCCATCCATACTACAGTCAATGAAGAGACTGCCAAAACAAACAATATGAACTTTGATATCTTGTTCATTCTTGTTTTCTTTTTAGCACATTTCTTTCACTCACATACCTCTCTCCTGAACCTCATTCACACAGCCTATGGCCAGCCACCCTGTCAGCCTTCTCCCAAACTCTTCTCCACACTG
Source organism: Neoceratodus forsteri (assembly GCA_016271365.2). Lineage (NCBI taxonomy): Eukaryota > Metazoa > Chordata > Ceratodontiformes > Ceratodontidae > Neoceratodus > Neoceratodus forsteri. Next base: position 658,118,333 of record CM057454.1, on the reverse strand, counting down.
CGGGATGCTGGCTGCCCATCTTCTTTCTCTTCTGACTTCATTCAACACCACGACCCATGCTATCTCTGCCATACACGCTACACCCCCCCCACTACATAAATAAATAGCAACTTTACTCATTCCAGCAGAAGGGACAAGGAGCAACCAGAAAAAAGAATGAGAACTCAGGAGCGGCAGACAGTGACCGCGTGTCGCTCCAGCAATCGAAAATCATTCACTTTAGCGTGGTTTTTCACCCTGCATTCCATTCTTCCTTTTAAAGGCAGCACAGCGGGCAGCAGAGCGGTTTTATAATAATTAAAAATAAACTGTGCCACAAAGAACACAAGAAACACAGAAGGGAACGGACAAAAAATTTGCAGCTCAAACATTTCAGGATGCTACCATACATAACAGCACCCTCTACTGCCAATGCCAGTAGAGGGACTACTTCACCCAAAAAGGAGAAAACAACTAATTTTTGTCATTTTTATTTTGGCTTACACTTGCACAGCCAACATCTTGTGGAAGTAGCAGATTTGGAGGCACGGTCACTGTTTGGCTAATGCAGGGCATGCATCAGAAGGTGTGTCCCTCATTTCCCAATCAGCCAGCAGCAGGCAGTGACCTCACACATCCTTAATGAGGCCACCAGATCTAAGAAAAGGTCTGCTGCAATGAGAGCAAAGGTCTCATGCAGCTGGACCACAACATGCCTCCCTACATGCAGGTAACATGGCGGCAGTGACTGCCACCACCACCACCACCTGTCACAATGCCGATGGGGGAGCCCACTCCCCCTTGGCATAATTACCCCCTCCCATGTACAATGTATGCTGAGGGGGGTGCCCAATCCCCCTTGGCATCATGCACCCCCAACAGTTTTTCCTTGCTAATGAGGGGCCCAATCCCCATTGGCATTTAACTCCCCATCCCCTTGTATTTTGCTGACGGGGGAGCCCATTCCCCATTGACATAATGTGTCTCCCCCTTTTGTTGCTTGCCAAGGGGGTGCCCAATCCCTCTCAGCTCATGCCTCCCCTCAGTATGTGCCAACAGGGGTGCCCAATCCCACATCAGCTACAGAATCCCCCCCCAAAAAAAAACACTTAGGTGGAATGCTGGGAGCCCACCCCAGCATGCCACATGCCCTGCAAAAAAAACCCCATCCCACTATGTTTTTTTTTTAAACCTGTGAAAAAAGAAAATGGTCCCTCTCTGTCTCCCTGTCCCCCTCCCGCAACCCGCGCCCATCCTCTGTGCACCCTGCCTCCCCACACCCTCCTCACCCCATACTTACCTCCGGAGTCTGGCGCGATGATCTTCGGTTGACCGGGAACACGTCTGCACTCTTCAAAGCCGACCGCGAACTGAAGAAATGACGATAAGCTGTATAACAGCATAAATAGGGTTTTTTCAACTTTGCTGTATATCCCGGGCATTATTCGTAATTTTGGCACCACATTTTCAACATAGGGTTATTGGGACCCCTCCTCATGAATTCAATCACTGTCATAGCGTTATTAGGTCCTGAAAGGTGATTTCATGGTCACTGTGCGGAATCACCTTTCTGGACCGAGTAACAAAATGACAGGGCCACTGTTCATGAGGGGCTCTCTCAAAAAGCCTATGTTACAAATTTGGTGACATAATTCCCCAAAAATGGTTGTTTTATGAGTGTGCGTTGCACTGTTTCCATGCATGCTTGTAACGTCGTGAATTTGTAATATTTTCACTTCAGATTTTCAAAATTGGAATTTTTCCACACCTCCTGATGAAAAGTACAGCTGTCATTTTACATATTCTGTCCGAAATATGTTTTCGCATGTCCAGTGCAGAATAGCGTGGTCGCTGTGTAAAATCAGTTTTTGGGACAGTTTGAGGAAATGACAGTGATACTGTACATGAGCAGAGGTCCTAAAATGCCTATGTTGAAAATTTGGTGCCGAACATCCATAAAATGACTGTGTTAGAAGCATGCGTTGAGCAGTTTCCACGCAACCTTGTAACTTCCCAAATTTGTAACATTTCCATGCCAGATTTTCAACACTGGCATTTTTTCTCCCCCCTTATGAACAGTACAGCTGTTATTTTTCACATCCTGCCCAAAATGTGTTTCTGCACCTGTGGCACAGAATGGCGTGGTCACTGTGGGAAATCAACTTTTGGGGCTGATTAATAAAATCACAGCACCACTGTTCATGAGGGGAGGTCCCAAAATGCCTATGTTAAAAATTTGTCTAACAAACTCCCCAAAATAATTGTGTTATGGACATGTGTTGCACAGTTTCTATGCATGCTCATGACTTCACCAATTTTTCATATTTTCACTCGAGTTTCAACGTTGCCATTTTTCATGCCTCCTCATGAACAATACAGTTGTCATTCTCCACATCCTGCCCAAAATATGTTTTCATCTCTGTGTCGCCAAATGGCATAGCTACTGTGCAAAACCACCTTTCAGCTAACAAACTGATTGTGCCGCTTTTCATGAGGTGGGCTCACAAACAGCCCATGTTGAAAATTTGGAGTGAAAATACCACCGCACGCCTGCGGTGTTAGGGTTTCCAACTGTAGCACCCCACCTGGTACAGACTGACAGGCACCAGGGGTGTGACTTAGGATCATCGGATGAAATGCTCATGCCATTCCACCCCCATCCCTACCCTGCAGTCACTGACAGGCATTTTGGTGTGTCTTGCACTGTTTAGCCACAAAATTCACCCCATTCTCCTATACTGCACCCACGTCAGTGTATTTCCTTATGAAATGGGGTAAGTATGATGCCCAAAGACCCCAAAGCACACCACAACACTTGTCAGTGTCTACAGGGTAGGGTGAGGTACAATGGCATAAGCGTTCTAGCTGACAACCCAAAGGCACACCCCAATGCCTGTCCATCTCTACAGGGTGGGGGTGGGTTGGTGTCACTTCAATACTTCACTGCCATTCCTATTATGCATCTCTACCTCTGGCACTACCAATGCCAATGTCAGTGAGAAAACATTCAGCATTGACAAATGCTTGTTATAGAATTACTTTAGGGTCTTTTGTAATCCTATAAATAATGACACAGATTGCCCATTTTCTAAGTGCAATAATACCCTCCAGCGTGGTCGGCATGGGCAATATTGGACCTTCCAGGGGCTATAAGGCCCTCTGACTGTGGCGGTTGGCCTCATTACACCCCTGGGTGGTCCGGTATTGCCCAATACCGCCCACCCTGTTGGGCATTATTGCTTGCTTACACTGCTCCTGTACACAGTTTAACAACTGTTTCCTGATTGCACTATAGCATTTCTTTTCACTTAAACTACTCCTGTAGACAGAACCACTGTTCCCTGTTTGCACTATAACATTTCTTTTCACTTAAACTGCTCTTGTACACAGTAGAACCACTGATCCCCGATGGCACTATAACATTTCTTTTCACTTAAACTGCTCCTGTACACAGTAGAACAACTGTTTCCTGATTGCACTATAACATTTCTTTTCACTTAAACTGCTCCTGTACAGTAGAACAGTTGTTCCCTGATTGCACTATAACATTTCTTTTCACTTAAACTGCTCCTGTACAGTAGAACAACTGTTCCCTGATTGCACTATAACATTTCTTTTCACTTATACTGCTCCTGTAGACAGAACCAGTTTCCTGATTGCACTATAGCATTTCTTTTCACTTAAACTGCTCCTGTACAGTAGAACAGCTGTTCCCTGATTGCACTATAACAGTGGTTCTCAAATGGTGAGGCCAGCCTCCCAAGGGAGGCCCCAAACTGTTCCAGGGGAGCGCCCAGTCAAGTCTGAGAATGTACAATATTTAAATTTAAAGTTTTGTATGTTTTAGATGAAGGGATGAAGCAAACAAATGGATAGTGGCAGGTGGATTTCTTTACTTATGCACAAATTGGTGACCAGGAAAGGCTTAGTGAGCAAAAGCTTGTTTCTAGGTGTGTATTTATATGTAAATTGGTGACTAGGAAAGCACAGTGAGTCAAGGCTTGTTTCTACAGTAGGTGATTATATACAAATTAGTGACCGGGAAAGGCACAGTAAGTCAGGGCCTGTTTTTACAGTAGGTGTTTATATGCAAATTAGTGACCGGGAAAGGCACAGTGAGTCAAGGCTTGTTTCTACAGTAGGTAGTTATTTACTGTATATGTAAATTGGTAACTTGGAAAAGCGCACTGAGCCAGTGCTTGTTTTCAGGTATGACCTAGGATAGGTACAGGAAGTTGCTTAACAACAGGGTAAGAGGGGGACAGATGAAGGTGGCTTAAGGTTAGTTGTTTCAGATAGAGGGGGAACAGGGAGAATAATAAGAGTCCAAGAGTCAGAAGAGGTGAATAATAAGGATAACCTGAGGCATGTGGCTGGGGGTGGAGAACAACAAGTTAAATGAAATGAAAATATACTCAGTAAAATGTATTAGTCTTACTCTATTCCTTGGTGTACTGTGTAAAGTATATTTTTTCTGTGGGGAAGCCTGAAATTTTTTTCCTGATTTGAGGGAGGCTTGAAATCTTTTCAGTGGCTTGGTGGAGAATCACTATCACAAACTGTGAGAACGAATGCACTATAACATTTCTTTTCACTTACGGCCACTGTTGCTGTGCACTGTGAATGCAGCCTCGGGAACGTCACTGAGAAGACTGAGTACTGTTGTGTCATGATGACTTTGGCTGCAGCATGCTCTCGGTCTCACTCTCTCTCTCTCTCTCTGCAGTGTGGTTACCTGATCGTTTTCATTCTGTCTCTCACATGCATGCGTACCTGATACATTTACACCGTGACAGATGGTGACAGACAGAGAGCGGCCAATGTCAGTATGGTTCAGTGGTGATGCTCTCTCTCCTGGAGGACCTGCTCACACTATCAGGGTGGGGTGGGAAAGAAAAGGACACTACAGCACCACATAGCTGTGCTGATCATTGTCTCCATTGGTACTGTACAGAGGAACTGCAGGCCAGCAAGATGACTACCTCTCTCTCTCCCTCTCTCTCTCTGTCTCTCACTCGCTCTCTCTCTCTGTCAGGAGCACATTCCACTCCTTGCTGTCTCTCACAAGCACACACAAACAGGTGAGCATGGCTTATGGGGTGGGGGGGTTAGGAGGTGGTCATGCTCACAGGGGGGAGCTGCCAACACACTGTCACACCATCACCCTTATGTTCTACCTAACACACACAGAAAGCAAAGTTTGAAGCACTGTATTTTCATTTTGTGCCAGTCTTGTCATGTTTGTATTTTGCAGTGCTTGCTCAATGCTGGTCACTGTCTGTCTGTTAATGACTAGAGATGCAGCGAATTTAAAATCCGCCAGTGAAGTGAACACGAAGTGGCCATTTTGCATTGGCACTTTGCTATGCAGAGTGCCCCATAGGAAAGGCTCACTTCGCCTTGTTATTATTACTTCACGTTGGCATTCCACCTTAAACATTAAGTAAGGCAGAGTGACAACAATATTGGTAGCATCCCACCCATACAGTCACCAGAATGAATGTGCATCCTCAAAATGCTACTGTCTTGTGTCCAGAAAATTCCCCAGTGCTGACGAAGTGAAATGAGAGCGTAACAAGAAACGCAATCTCCCAGAATTGTTGGTGCCATGCAAATGCACAGACAGATTAAGATTGCGCTGCACACTCAAGGGATGCATACGAAAAGGCACAACAACACCTAACCAGTGCTTACAAGTCACAAATCCTAATCTGGAAAGGAATACATTTTGCCAGTTGAGGGATTAGTGCATGGCAGTAACAATCCACTACCAGTAAAGATACCACAAAGCAGTATAAAAAATTCTTGCAGGTGCAGTGGATAGAAAGTTCACACTGCTGCAGTTACTCTGTAATACAATAAAAGGTGTCTGATTTAATGGCACACATTGCACACACACTCACATGCACACTCAAGTAATGCGTAGCAAATTGAAAACCTTTAGTAATATAACCAAATGTTTTAAACAGACAAATTGAACACTGCTACACCACAACAATCAGCAAAAAAAGTCAAAAATGACTGGAAATATTACTGTGTGTACATTAACACAGTTATACAAGAAAAATATAACCAAAACAGAAAGACTGCCTTTTTCTCCCAGTTAATCTACCTACACCACAGATACACCCCTCCCCCAAAGAACACTTCACAGTACACAGACTGACTGTGTAGGCAATAAGGCATGACAGGGTGTGTGTTGAAGAGATATTACCACATGCCCAGGGGCATAGTAAGGTATGGGGCCAAGCCGAGTGCCTTCAGCCTCTGGAAGTGAGGTAATATCTGTTCAACACACACCCTGGAGTGTTTTATTGCACTTATAAAATGGTTCTTTTTTTTTTTTATATTTGTCACCTTAAAAAATATTACTGAACTGAAACAAATTGAAATCACTGTGTTAATTTGAGATAAAATAGTCATTCCGCCTACTAGGTGATGACATCTTTGTCTTCTGACACATTAACATTTGTACTGTTGTGGCTGCCCTGCCCCCCCACCGTCCCTATCGAGAGATCAAGTGTGGTTAGGAGAGGAAGTAACAGGTTCTCCCCGACAGGTTGAGCCACTTTTCTAATTAAAAAGTAAAAAAAAAGGAATAAGGGATGCAGATTTGTTTTTGTTAAATGTAGTGGGACGGAAGCACAGTTTGCTATGAGACAGCGTCCCGTTCTGGTCTATTTCCAGTTTTGTGCGGCAGCAAGCTTCAGTCTCCCCAAACTAGAAGAATGCTTTATGCACGATAAAATGCTGCTGCTCTCCGATTTTGAGTTCTAGCAGAGACGAGGTTGGGAGCGGGATTGTCATCAAGACATTCACTCCCTCGCTTACCAAGACTAAAAACAATGGTGGCCTTTAAAAAATGAACATTCCACTGACACATCTTAAAATTCCATTTAGGGGCATTGATTTATTGACCTGTACTTTTTTTTCTCTGTGTGTAAAACATACTGTATATGACACTTCATTTCTAGCCAAACAGATTGCTTATTTTTACAAGCCCATTTTATAATCTAAATTAACATTCAAAATCCACACACAACAATAAACACTCAATGATATGAGCACAGAAGGGTTTCCTACAATTGATGTACTAAATTTGGAGCAAAAAATATTACTCAAAAATGCATTTTAAACAGCTTTTAGAGGTTTTGAATCACAGAGCTCTGAGAGCAAACTGTCTCCAGCTACCATTGCACACACACTACCCAGGCCAGAACTGAGGCTGTGCCGAACAGTCTAGAGCCCATGTGACCTGCAATCCCATGAATCACTGCAGAATTTCATTTGGTGCTCAATTACAAGGTGAAGTGAGGCAAATTACATTGATTTCAATGTACTTCGCCTTAAAATTGGTGGCAAAGTGGTTTGGGGAAGGCGGAATAACGCAAAGTCACTGGTTTCAATGGATTTCGCATTCCTCATTATGAAGCGAAGTACTCTGCTTCACATTGAGGAGTTCTCCACGGATTCCACATTACTCAGTGAATCACTTCATGGAGCAAATTGGGGCCACTTCATCCACCGCTACTTACAGTAGTGTAACTCACATGCTGTACGGGAAGGAATACGAATGCCTATGGCTGTACTTCCTCGATGGGCTGTAGCAGAAAACTCCCAGACTTAAACATGCTTTTTAATGAGTACAATGGTGGAGTGGTGAAGCCTGGAGAGATACTACAAAACATGCTTATAATACATCTAAGTAACTAGTAAAAAAATAAATGTTGTGATTTGTGACGTGATCATGAATCATGATTTGTGACTGCATTTGTGACCATGATGATGAAGAACATGATTCGGTGTTGACGGTGTGAGATAAACAATATGAAATCTGTATTGGTAACGGGATTGCCTAAGGCTGTACTTCCCTGATGAGCTGTAGCACAAACTCCCTGACTTAAAAACGCTCATTAATGAGTACAATGGCAGGGTGGTGAAGCCTGGAGAGATACTACTAAACATGCTTACAATACATCCAAGTAACTAGTCAAAAAATTAGTGTTGTGATTCATGACATGATCATGAATCGTGATTTGTGACTGCAGTTGTGACTGTGATAATGAAGAATGTGATTCGGTGTCGACGGTGTGAGATAAACAATATGGAACTGTATTGGGAGGGGAACACAAATGCCTACGGCTGTACTTCCCCGATGAACTGTAGCACAAATTCCCTGACTTAAAAATGCTCATTAATGAGTACAATAGTGGGGTGGTGAAGCCTGGAGAGATACTACAAAACAGGCTTACAATACATCCAAGTAACTAGAAATAAAATTAATGTTGTGATTCGTGACGTGATTGTGAATAGTGATTTGTGACTGCATTTGTGACCGTGATGATGAAGAACGTGATTTGTATCACGAGTGACTCGTGGTGATGTTCCTGACTTAAAAAAACATATTAATGAGTACAATGTTCATACAGAATTATGCACCACACCAGTCCAGTACTCTGAAGGGAAGCCAAAGAAACAACTGTGACGTAAGTTACAGATGGAGATTGGGCCCTAAAGAGATGCAAATGCACAGACAAACTAAGATTGTGCTGTGCACTGAAGAGATGCAGACACAAAGGCACAACACCTAACCAGTGCTCACCATCAGAAATTCAAATCTGGAAAAGAATACCTTTGCCAGTTGGGGTGGGCTGTGGGGGAGCAGTGTACTACACTGCTGTAGTAACAGTCACTAGTACTAGTACCAGTAAAGATACCACAAAGAAGTACAAAAATCACACAGCTGCAGTGCATAGCAGGTTCACATTGCTGAAATGATTATGTGGCACAATAAAAGGAGTCTGATTTGATGACACGCGTCACACACATACACACACACGCACACACACACACACACACTAAGTAATGCATAGCAAATTGAAAACTTCAGTAATATAACCACATATTTTAAACAAACTAAAATTATGCACTGCTGCACCACAACAATCAGCAAAAAAAATGGCAAGAATTATTGAAAATATTGCTGTGTGTACATTAACACATTTATACAAGAAAAATACCACCAAAACAGAAAGCACTGTCTTTTTCTCCAAGTTAATCTACCTACACCACAGATACGCCCCTTCCCCAAAGCACATTTCCACTGTCTCTCAGTACACAGACTGAATGCTGTACATTAACATTCGAAATCCACACACAAACAATAAACGCTCGATGATATGAGCACAGGAGGATTTCCTATAATCGATGAACTAAAGTTTCAGCAAAACAAATGACTCAAAAAGGCTTTTTTAACAGCTTTTAAAGGTTTGAATTGCAGAGAGCTCTCAGAGCAGATTGTCTTATTTATTTTTTATTTATTTATTTTTGAAAGTCGGATTTACAACTTTTGAGTCAGGGACTCATTTACAAAGGCACCTCGTCGCAAGGAGGGTAGACATGGTTACAGTATGAGATACAACAGTGGTAACATACAGGTGCAATACAGATAACAAAAAGAACACACTATAACAGTGGTTTACGGGATAGCGTTACATGCAGTAAATAGCAATCGTATAAAGTATAACAATAGTAGAAGTCACAACCCTGGTCGTCCATTGGGAAATACCTAAGTGGGGGGGGGGGAGACAGGGGTGAGGAAAAGAGAGGAAAAAAAAAGAAAAAAGGGGGAGGGGAGCAGTCCAATGGACACTGTCAAGGCTATGGGCAAGAAATGGGGAGGGATCCCAACATTAGGTTGATTAGGGACAACTACAGCTTCCAGTGCCAAAGAGGCAGTTACGGAGAGCAACTTTAAAGGGACCAATTTTGGTAGAGAGCTAAGTAAGCAGGTTTGGTAGTGCAGGCACTCCTCCAAGGTGAGCAGGTTGGCAGTGGAATAGGGCAGGCAAGTATGGGTGCAGAGGGATGCACCAGTCAGAAGCCTGCAGGCCTTGTTTATTGAGGTCTGGATTCTGGTGAGGGCAGTATTGTCGGCTGCAGTGTAGATAGGTAGGCTGTAGTCCACTAGGGACAGGAAGGAGGAGTTGATGGCCAGTCAGACAGCGGTTTGGGGGAGGCAATCGTTGTGGCAATAGAGAAGGCCAATCTGAGGGTTTATGGCTGAGGACAGGGTATTGATGTGGGTGTGGAATGTAAGAGCCGAGTCGAAGGTGATGCCCAGGTACTTGTAGGACGACACCTGCTCGAGAGGGTGAGCATTACTGGGGAGAATGCAGAGGGGGGCATTTTTGGCCTTATTCTGGTGATGCGAAAAATGCATAGATTTGTTTTTTTTGAGGTTAATGATCAGCCTGTGATAAAGGAACCACTTTTTGGCTTGGTTGAATGTGTGCTGCAGGGATTCCTGTAGAGATGCGTGGTTAGGGTGGAAGGCAAGGAGAACTGCATCATCGGCATAGAGTACCATATTGTCCGAGCAGGAGCTGGGGAGGGTATTGAGAAATAGGCTGAACAGAACGGGGCCCAGGATGGAACCCTGGGGGACACCCGAGCGAACGGGCAGGGTATTAGACAGGGTGCCATTTACCTTCACACTCTGTGATCTGGCAGAGAGGTAACTGGTGAACCAAGCCAGAGGGCCAGGGGAGAAGCCAAGTTGATGGAGACAGTCAAGTAGGAGGGGGTGACAGACAGTGTCAAAGGCCTTCCAGAGGTCAATAAACACTGCACCCGCAACATGACCAGAGTTGAGAGCAGAGTGGAGGTTCTGGGAGAACTCCAGGAGGGCTGTAGTGGTGCCGTGTCCAGGGCGGAATCCATGTTGTTCCGGACACAGCAAGTCGTATTTGGCCAGATGCTCAGAGAGTTGAATGGCCACTACTTTTTCTAGTGCTTTGGAGAGAGGGGGGAGAATGGAGATGGGCCTGAAATTGTTAGGGGAGGTTCTATCTCCACTCTTATGGATAGGTGATTTCTGCAATTTTCCAGGCACTGGGAAATTGACCAAGACATAGTGACCGGTTTAAAAGGTTGATGAGAGGGGCTAGTACAGTATCTAGGACTAACTGGAGAATTCTGGAGTCCAGGGGATCACAGCTGGGGTTGTTGCTAGCTAAGGCTTTTTGCAGATGAGGCCTGGCTTCAAGGGATGATATGGCACACAGGTAGAAAGGGGGAGCTATGCGAGGTGGGGGGGTGGAGGCAGGGATAGGGTCTCCTACAGCTGTCTCCTACAGCTTCCTACATACACTATCCCAAAATGAGGCTGTGCAGAACAATCTAGAGCCCATGTGACCTGAAATCCCATGAATTACTACAAAATTCACCTTTGGAGATAAAAACAAGGCGAAGTGAGGCAGAGTACATTGTTTTCAATGTACTTCTCCTTAAGAACTTGTGGAGTGGTGGTTTGGGAAGGCAGAGTAATGCAAAGTCATTGCTTTCAATGGACTTCGTGTTACCCATTATAACGCGAAGTACTCCTCTTCGCCCACCACTATTAATGATATGACAGTGCGGGGGACAACTGCTTTGGGAGTGGATGGCAGGGCCAACAGAGACACTCACCCTCTCTCACACTGTGTGCTGGGAGAATGTATGGCCCAGGGGATGCCAACAAGCTACTGGCACTGTCTCTCTCTCTCTCTCTTTCTCACTCTCTGCAGTGTGCAACAAATGTCAGTGCTGGGCATCTCTGCCTTCCCCTGGATATCTCTTGCTACCACATTTTTCAATAGCTGCCTTTCCGTTTTGCTCTCTCATGGATGGAACGAGTGCCAATGGCACTTACATGGGTCATTCCGAGGAACTGTGGATTAAACAGGGTATTTAATCCATGGCCAGACAGAGCGACTGCACCAGTAGGGTTGCCTATTTTTGCCAACCCATGTTATAAAAATATTTATAAAACGTATCTCCACAGACCGCTGTAAAGACTAACACAAACTGTTAAAACTTCTATCATTCCTTTACCTATTCTGACCAGTTCCCAACAGCCACATCCTAATTTGCCTTGCAATCTCCACCTTGTATGAATGCAAATGAAGATAACATTTTGGTGTTTGACATATTCATTGCCAATTCTTATTCAGTTTCTTTTTGCAGTTCTGAAAATCTTTTTAAGTTACATCTGCTTAAGCTGCATTTTTCACAGTCCTGCTCCTTGACAGAATCTTTATAGGGGTTCGGAAATCTTTTTTACATACAAGCTTTTTTCTCTAAATACTAATTTATTCTTCATTTCAATAGTACCCACTCTTGTGATATGCTTTGTTTTCTCTGTTAGAAAAAGGACTTTTACTGTCATCAGATCTGACTTTTAGACTCTTTCACTGTTAAATGTTGTTTATTTCCATTTTTCCTGGAACGTCTATGACATCAGTTCCACTCTTCAATTGTTTTTCATCCAGAAGTACTTAACTAGAGAAGAGGTATCATAACACAGTCAGGAAGCTTAGATTCTGTCAGCAGTGAAAACGAGATAAAGATTCAAACTCCATGACAGTAAAAAAAAAGTAATAAAATTACATCAACAAAAGAGAAAGCCAAGCTCAGAAGAAGAATAGAAACATTTAAAAAGAAGAAAAAATGTGTGTTTTAAAATGTAACAATTAACGGGTCTCCCCTTTTTGCTATAGGGACACCGTGGCGAAATTTGCCATTATAAAGGAGTGTTTATAATGGCAAACACGTGCACGGTTCTCCTACCTCTGCGCATGCGTCCACTGTAGTGTTTCCCTTTCTGGCTCACTGCTGCACTGTCTGCTTGACCACAACCTAGCCGCCAAAGAATCACGGCACGGCGATAAGTCACATTTAAAAAAAAAACAGTTATTTTCTACAGGATACAAGTTTTAATTATTAAAAAAAACACACATGAAACCTCCGAAAATCTAAATGTAAGAACTGGACGAAAACCGAACTGGAGCATGACCGCACTGAAACTGCTATTTTATATAATTGCTGTGGCCAAAAAGGGGAGACCCAGCAATTATATAAAATAAAATATGGGTGGTGTATGAAGTCAAAGTTTACACATTCTGGGTTAGATGTATACAACCCCTCGAAGCTTCGTGCCTCGGGTTTATTCAGCATCTAACCCCTCAGTTGTGTGTAAACTTCTCATTACACACACCACCCCATACTTTATTCTATATTTTTCGGTAGTTTCTAATCTCCTTCCAATATTTAAAAAAGACTTCTTCATATCATTAGTAAATAGTAACTGTTTTGGCATCCTTCTTTGAATATATTGCCTTGAGTTTCCCCTTTTAGCTATTTCAGTTTTACTGGAATGAATTACAGTTGTATCTCCACAAACGTATTTTGAAGCATTGCCCTCTTTTCTGCTGTGATGTTAACATGCATTATAGAATTCCAGTTCACATTTTTATTTGCTTGCACGCATGTGCAAGAAACATAGTGCCATCATCCGAGTTTTCGGAGGTGTGGTAGCCCTCTTCCAATTCAGTCAGTGTGTTTGCAGGTGCGGCCACACTTCTCCAATCAACGCTGCAGCTGTCTATGACAGCAGTTGAAAATGCAGTGCCATACAGTTGAAAGGGAGAGCTACGCTTCAGTGAGCAGCGATAAGATCGCGTGCTCAAGCGTGCTTCCCCCACACACACACACGCATACTGCGTGCTTCCCCCTACGCACACACTGTGTAGCTCACGGGGTGCCCCAATCCCTCATCGGCTGTGTTGGCGCCCTCCCAACAGAGTTCAGGTGGCGTGCTGGGAGCCCACCCCAGCATGGCAGCAGTCTGTATGGCTGGACGGGGTGCCCAACTCCATCGGGCTCTACTCTCGTTCCCCAAGACTATCCGGTGCCACGCCGAGCCCACCCCAGTGTGGCAACAGGTCCTATGACTGACGGGGTGCCCAATCCCCATCAGCTCAATTCTGCCCCACCTCCAAACAGCCTTCCAGCTGCCAAGCTGGGAGCCCACCCCAGCATGGCACAAGTCCAGCATCGCTCCAAGTAAAATAAAAACACCTAAAATAAAAAAACCTTCCTCGCAGACTGTCCTGACTCCCCGCCCCACCCGCACTCCCACCTCTGTGCATCTACCTCTATCCCCCAGCTCACCCCTATACTTCCTTTGGGAGTCCAGTGCAATGATCTTTAGTGGACCGGGAACACGTCTGCACTCTTCAAAGCTGACCGCGAACTGAAGAAATGCCAGTAAGCTGTATAATGGAATAAATAGGATTTTTTCAACTTTACTGCATATCTTGGGCATTTTGAGGAATTTTTTCACCAAATTTTCAACATTGGGTTTTTGGGACCCCACCTCATGAATTCTGTCACTGGCATGGTGTTAATCGGCCCCGAAAGGTGATTTTGAGGTCACTGTGCGGAACCGCCTTTCGGGACTGATTTATGAAACAACAGTGTCACAGTTACATAGAAACATAGAAACATAGACTTTGACAGCAGATAAGGATCACTTGGCCCACCCAGTCTGCCCATTTCCCTACCTACTGCATAAGCTGCAGATTCTAGTTAACCAACAGCCTACTTCCTGCCACCCCCCACTACAATTGCCTTGTGTCTGTCCCATGCATGTTTGAATTCCCCCACTGTTTTAGCCCCAACAACCTCCCCAGGAAGGCAGTTCCACGCATCCACCACTTTCTCCTTGAAAAAGATTTCCACATTACCCCTGAGCTGTTCTCCTCTATCTTTAAATTGTGTCCCCTTGTTCTTACACATCTCTTTTTCTGAAAGATGCTACCCTCCTGGACTTTGTTGATTCCCTTGAGGTACTTGAACATTTCTATCATGTCCCTCCTGTCCCTCCTTTCATCAAGGATATACATATTAAGCTTTCTCAGTCTCTCTTCATATGATTTCTGATGCAGACCCTGCACCATTTTAGTTGCCTCCTCTGACTGCTTCCATCCTGTCTATGTCCTTGCTTAGATGAGGTCTCCAAAACTGCACACAGTACTCCAGATGGGGTCTCAACAACTGTCTGTACAGAGGGATAACCACTTCCCTTTTTCTACTTGTGATGCCCCTTCCTATGCATCCCAGTATCCCCTGGCTCTCCTCACTGACTTCTCACATTGCGCACTCCACCTTTAGATCATCTGATATGACTACCCCAAGTCCTGCTCCATTTTGTTGTTGTTAGTACCTCCCTGCTATTGTGTACTCTTCTCCTGGTTTTATTTCCAGAGCATTACTTGCACTTCTTGCATTGAATCTAAGTTGCCATATGTCTGACCATTCCTCCAACCTTGCCAAGTCCCTTCTCATCCTTCTACCCCCTTGTGTATCAACTCTGTTACAGATCTTTGTATCATCTGCAAAGAGACATACCTTTCCCTCCAGACCCTCTGCAATGTCACCTATAAAGATGTTAAGAGGACTGGACCCAGTACTGAGCCCTGAGGTACTCCACTAGTAACCCCTTTTCTTCGGAATGTGTTCCACTCACTATTACCTTCTGTGTCCTGTTGTGCAGCCAGTTTGCAACCCAGGCTACCACCTTGGGACCCACTCCCAAGCTGGCTAACTTGATTATTAATCTTTTGTGCGGGACTGTGTCAAATGCCTTGCTAAAGTCTAGGTAGGCCATATCCACAGCCCCTCCCTGGTCTATTACTTTGGTCACCCAGTCAAAGAAATCTATTAGATTCGTCTGACATCACCTTCCTGCTGTAAATCCATGCTGCCTTGGGGCTTGTGCCCCGCTGGCCTCTAGGTACTCAACAATTCTTTCTTTCAGAAGTGATTACATCAATTTCCCTACCACTGAGGTCAAACTTACAAGTCTGTAGTTTCCTGCTTCTGCCTTGCTCCCACTTTTGTGAAGGGGAATCACATCTGCCCTCCTCCAGTCCTCAGGTACCACCCCATCCTCCCATGATTTGTTAAAAAGTGTAGTCAGTGGTGTCACTAGGTCCTCCCTTAGTTCTTTTAGGATTCTGGGGTGAATCCCATCAGGCCCCATTGCTTTGTCCACCTTGAGTTTTAGGAGTTCTTTCAGGACTCTTTCTTCTGTAAATGGACTAGTGTCAACCCCCCTACCCAGAGTGCTTCTATTGTCTGATTTAGGTAACTCCTCCTCATCTTCTTTTGTGAATACTGAGCAAAAGTATTCATTCAGTATCTCTGCCTTTTCACTGTCTCCCTCTGCCCACCTCCCCTCTCCCTTGTTAATCTTCACTATTCCTCCCTTAACCTTTCTGTGCTTCCTAATGTATCTATAAAAGGTTTTATCCCCCTTGTTAACTGACTTGGCTATTTTTTCCTCAGTTTGGGCTTTTGCTATTCTGACTGCCTTCCCCGCTTCTTACTGCTTTAATTGATACAGTTCCCTGTCGTGCTCCTTCTGTGATGCCTTATACTTTTTGAATGCAGCCTTTTTCTCCTTAACCTTCCCTGCCACCTCTTTTGAGAACCATAGTGGTTTTTTGCTCTGCTTTGTTTTCTTTATCTGTTTCACACAAAGGCTTGTTGCCTCTATGATGGCAGTTTTGATTTTCTCCATTGTTCTTCCACCCTCCTTTTGGCCATTTGCTAGTGTATTCCTCAGGTATTCACCCATTTTGCCAAAGTCAGCCCTTCTAAAGCCCAGTATGCTTGTTTTGTATGGCTTGTCTCCATGGTTGTGCTTATTGTGAAGCACACTGTGCAGTGGTCGCTTGTCCAGGTGTCTACTGACTTCTAAATTTGTGATCCTCTCTCCATTTGAGAGTACCAGGTCTAGTATTGCTTCCTCCCGAGTGGGTTCCAACACTAGCTGTCTAAGGCCTGCTTGCAGGGCATCAAGAATGACCCTGTTTCTTGGATGTGGCTGCAGTACATGTCATCCAGTTAACATCTGCATATTCAGGTCCCCATTAACAGTATCTCCTTTTTCAGCCATTTTGAGAATGTTCTCTATCATTTTCTTGTCCATTTCCTTCCCTTGAGATGGGGTTCTGTATACAACCCCTGTGCGGATTGTGATGCCATTCCCTGTCTCCAAGGTGACCCAGAGTGCCTCTTGTCCTCCCCCTTTACTTTTTAGTTCTGTAGCTTTGATCCCTTCCCATAGGTATAGAGCTACTCCACCTCCTCTTTTCCCCTCCCTGTCCCTTCTGTAGACTGTGTACCCCGGTGTGTTGCCATCCCAGTCATGGTTCCCTGTGTACCATGTTTCTGTGACTGCCACAATATCCAAGTGTTCATCTTCCATCAAGGCTGCTAGCTCAGGAAGCTTGTTTCCCAGACTACCGGCATTGGTACTCATTGCCCTCCATTTAATGTTGGCTTTATCCTTTTTCCCCCCATGCCTGCTCTTTTTGCCTTTGTCTATTTTTCCATTTACCCCTGTCCTGCCCTCTGTTGAGCACTGTACCTCAGTGTCTACCTTATTACCTGTCATGTTTTGTGGGGGGAGGCTTGAAATTTCCTGCCTCTTATTAGCACCTCCCCCCCTGGCTAGTTTAAAAGCTTGCCAAGGAAGCATTTAAACCTGTCACTTAGGATCTTGGTTCCCTTCATGGACAGATGCAGACCATCGTGCCAGTATAAACCTTCATCTCTCCAGGTGTACACCCAGTCCCCAATGAAGCCAAAGCTCTATGCTCTGCACCAGTTTTGCAACCATTCGTTAAACTGCATGGTGTGTAGTACCCTAGCCTTACACCTGCCATGGACTGGCAGCACCTCTTAGAAGGTAACTGTGCTTGCTACCTCTCTGGGGCCCCTCCCCAACTCCACAATTTCATCCTGCACTGCACTGATCCCATGCCTAGCTAGGTCATTTGTCCCAAGGTGGACAATGATATCTAGTTCCCTCTCCTGTGATGTTGCTTCTTCAATCCTGAGGATTCGCTTCTTATCCCTCCAAGCCATGGCACCAGGCAGGCACCTTACTTCCCTCTCCTCTCCCTTCCTCAGGTCTACCCCCTCTAACAATTGAGTCCCCTATCAGAAGCTGTTTCCTTCCCCTGTGGTGTCCCTTGCCCCCCTTCTGTGGGTCCCCCTTGTGGGTGTCCTCAGCATTCTTCTTGGTCTCCACTGAGGATGCGATCATAGAGGAACCTTGCGCTGCCAGACTGGCATATGGTTTGTGTAGAGGTACAACTAGGGGGCTTCACCTCTGTTCTACCACCCGTACCCTCCCAGAACCCACTGTGGTCTAACTGCTATTCATACTTGGCAGCCTCGGTGGCAGTGGTGCTCTTTGGGTGGGGAGGCCTCCTTAGTCCTTGCCAGTTCAGCCTGGAGGTGGGCTACCTCCTCCCTCAGAGCTGACAGTTGCCTGCATATAGGACAGCAATGCAGTTTCCAGAATGTGTCCCAGAAAACTGCTGCCCCACAGCCAGTGCATTGCACCACTCCCCGCATGTCCCTCTCCCTTATAATATACAATATGTAATATATATATGTATTTTTTTCTTCTTTGTGTGGTGTGTTCTTACCCTTTATGCACTGTGCTGGGTTATTAAGAATATGACAGTTCTGCCCCAAGACCTGTTGAGGAAGTGATGTCAGAACCTTAGCTATAAAGGAAACATCACGCCTGGGGTGGGGAAGGGTGGTGGAGTCCACAACCACTGGTGACTATTAGAAACAATCAAATACACCACTGGTCCACCACCCTGGTGAGTATTGCCCTTTATAGTAATTCAGCTAACCTCCAGTAACTGATTTGTCAACTATTTAAAAGTAATTTGATGCAAATTGTTACAGAATACTAGTAGACAGTCCAGTTAGCCACAAAGGAAAATCAAATATGCAGTTATTTCAACCCTTCTGAAGTTGCTCACAAGATAAGTAGTTTTGAAACCCCCCTTCCTGATTTAAAAATGAAATTAAACACAAAGCAATACCAATGTAAGACTGTAAAGTAAGGAAAACTTCCCTCAGATGTAAGTAAGAGAGATCAGTTGCAGATTTCTAGTCCAATATAGTATATCCCATGCATCTTCTCAGTTGTTTCAAAGCATAGCCTGTTACACCACTTGAAGAGATGGGCTTCTGTATGAAACAGGATCACACCAGTAGTTCATAGTAGTTGATCAATGCTAGAATGTTCCTCCACCCAAAACAATTGGCTATGATGCAAGGTCTCCCTGACTAGTGAAGACAATTTCCCCCACCTGAGGCTGTGTCTGGCATCAAATTACAAACTGCAGCCTTTGCTATTCAAAGTACACAGCTACTACCAGTAAGTTATTTCTAACTATATTAGTGCAAACTGTCAGAATACTAGTAGACAGCCCAGTTAGCCACAAAGAAAAATCAAATATGCAGTTACTTCAACCCTTCTGAAGTTGCTCACAAGATAAGTAGTTTTGAAAAACCCCTTCCTGATTTAAAAATGAAATTAAACACAAAGCAGTACCAATATAAGACTGTAAAGTAAGGAAAACTTCCCTCAGATGTAAGTAAGAGAGATCAGTTGCAGATTTCTAGTCCAATATAGTATATCCCATGCAGCTTCTCAGTTGTTTCAAAGCACAGCCTGTTACACCACTTGAAGATCACGAGGTAGGCCTCCAAAAACCTTATGTAGAAAATGTGGTGAAAAATTTCCACAAAATTACTGTTTTACAAGCATGTATTGCGCTGTTCCTACGCACACTCGTAAGTTCACAAATTTTCAGTATATTCACTCCAGATTTTCAACATTTCCATTTTACCACACCTCCTTATGAGCGGTACAACTGTCATTTCTCACATCTCACCCAAAATGTGTTTCCGCACATGTAGCACACAATGACGCAGTTGGTGTGCGAAATCAATGTTCAGAACAGATTAAGAAAGTCATAGTGACACTGTTCATGAGCAGAGGTGTTAAAATGGCTATGTTAAAAATTTGGTGAAAAGATTCCCAAAAATGACTGTTTTACGAGCATGTGTTGTGGTGTTCCTAAGCATGCTTGTACGTTCGTGAATTTTCAATATTTTCACTCCAGATTTTCAACATTGCCATTTTACCACACCTCCTTATGAGCAGTACAGCTGTCATTTCTCACATCTTACCCAAAATGTGTTTCCGTGCATATAGCACACAATGGCACAGTCAGTGTGTGAACTCAATGTATGAGACACATTAAGAAAATCACAGTGACACTGTTCATGAGCAGAGGACTTAAAATGGCTATGTTGAAAATTTGGTGCAAAAATTCCCTTCAGACATTCTGCAATGTTACTAATGAAGACACTGAACAGGACTGGCCCCAGGACCGATCCCTGCAGCACCCCACTGGTCATCCCCTCTCCCTAGACTGCACCCCATTTACCACCACTCTCTGCCTCCTGCCTCCTGTCTGTTAGCCAGTTTCTAACCCAGTTTACCACCCTTTCCCCCATGCCCAGCCTACCCAGCTAGTTTATCAGCCTCCTATGTGGGATGGTGTCAAAGGCTTTGCTGACATCAAAGTAAGTGTTGTCCACTGCCCCACCCTGATTCACTTCTTTTGCACCCAGTCAAAGAAATCAACCAGATTTGTCTTACATGATGTCCCCACTGTGAATCCATGTTGTCTATGGTCCTGGGCTCTGATGGCTTCTAGAAGCCCCACTATCCTTTATTTAAGCAATGTCTCCATGATCTTCCCCACTACTGAGGTGAGGCTGAACAGCCTATTGTTCCCCGCCTCCTCCCTGCTGCCGGACTTGTGTAGAGGGAAAACATGTGCCCTCCTCCAATTCACTCATGTTGAATGACTCAGTGAACATGGCTGCCAGAGGTACTGCTATCTCCCTTTGCAGTTCTCTTAATACCCTTGGGTGTAGGCCATCTGGTTCCATCACTTAGTCCACCTTCAATTTACTGAGCTCCTGCAGGACTCTTTTGCCTTTGTATGGACTGTGACATAGACAGCCAGCTCTGAGTGCTCAAGTGCTGTATTAATTTTTGTTATTACATATAAAATATGTGAAGGGAAGGGTCAGTTCAAGGAAAAGTCTGTCTTACTGGAACTGACACATCAAGACCCCCCAGGGATAAGTTCAAAGGACAGGAGGCATTTTAAACTGCAGAGATCTGGGGTGCAATTACCTTGTCATTTTGCTTTCATCCCAGGAAATAAGATTAGCCATTCATAATGCCCTTAGGGAGATCCTTTGACTTGCATATTTGCCAGGAAGGACTTGTGGGGAAGAGTGTCGAGAGAGGCCAGAATGGACATTGAATAGGTTTGATGTTTGAGCCAGGGAGGACCTAGATGGATTTTGAAGGTCCAAAATACATTCCTGGGGAACCCTTGACCGGGGAACCCTTGAATTACATCAGAAAGACCTGAAGTGTAGATTCCAAGGTCCAGATGGAATGAAAGAGGCTAATACACATTTGCTTTGAATACAGTGACTTAGATCAAAGAAACTTTTGAGATGTATGTGTAGCAGAACAAAAACCAGTTCTGACCAGTTAACTTGTGGAGAGGAAAGTCAGTGAGGTCATCTCATATGTTTTTTTAAATATTTTATTTGGAGACCCTGTTTTGTAAAATATAGAGTTTGATACACCAAGGTGGAGTTAGTGACCTCATGAGAAGACCGGCTCAGAATTGTGTTTAAGTGCTGAAAGAACATGACAGAAACACACAAGAAAATATTTCTGACTGACACAAGATAATATTATCTGACTGAGGGAGAATCATCACAGCACTGAAAGAGAGTAAGATTAGACCCGCCTAAATGTATGTATTGTAGGAACTGTACTTTTTCCTGTTTGTTTTAAGGCTGTATGTGTTGGGATATATATTTTGTTCTGTAATTATTGTTCTGTTTTTATATTTTTAAAGTAAAGATATGTTTTTACAAACAAAACTGCTGGAGTGCCTTGACAATTCTGTTTATTTTAAGTGGAGCTTTTAAAGGTTATAAGTACACTCTGTATGGGCTTATTGTATACCAAACTGGGAAGTGGATAGAGTTCTCTAAAAGTCTTGCATTGAGTTCTAAGGGTTCATTTGAAAGACCTGGTTGGGTGCCCGTAGGTAAAGATATCTGGCCCCCCCGAAGACAGAATTATCTGAGCCTGATAATTGGGTACTCTAACAAGAGGTTATCAGGTTGAATCCCTTCAGAGCTTGAGACTAAGGTGACTTGAACCCACAAAACAGACAAGAAGGTTACCTTGTCTGTTCACTGTACACAAATCATACACTCACAGACTGGCACTTAGGAAGCAGAGAGCTGACTGGCTGAGTGAGTTTGTGACATGGACTATTGTCCACCTCTTCACCCCCTTGGCAACTTCTGTACTGCTGTGGCCCTTGCCCCTCCCACTCTTCTGTGAATACTGAATGGAAAGACACAGTGCATGTTTTGGGTGGAAGGTATGGAACTATCACTTCCAAATACCTAAACAGCACATGCAAGCAAGCAACACTCAGCATTGACAAATGCTTGTTTTCAAACTGTTTCTCCCCTTCTGTAATGCTGCCCACCTTTGGCAGGTTATCTCCCTGCACCATCTGTTCTGATCTCTGTCACATGCTTGGTACTCAGGGGTCAGAGAGGGCAGTTCTTCACTAGAGGCTTTTGTTTTGTGCTCCCTCAGGAGTGTCAGCAGCAATAACCTCCCCTGAACTCTTGGGCAGCTGGGAGCGGTGGGGCCCAGGAGTGCTGGCTTCATGGTGCAACATGTCAAGGCTTGTTCTTCCTATTATTCCCAAAGCTCAGGATGCAAATGGCAAGGATGTCCCATGTGCATGTTGAAGTGTGCCTGCACATGGAGCTAGTAACTGTCCTTTCACTCGCTGCTCTGACTGCATTAATACCTGGAATCACCCAGCAGATCCTGCATCCCTCCCTCCCGAGAGGAGGAGAGCATCCTCTGAGATGCTCGATCCTCCTTCTCCAGCCAGCCCACAATGATGCAGCTTATTCCTGAACTCAGGTCACCAGCAGCACCACTGCTACTGCACCAAGGGTCCAGCTCCAGCTAACATTTTTCATGCGAAAGGCACACAGTACAATACCCTTTTAAGTCTGCTTTTTTGGTCTTATCAGCTTTTTATTTCTTTCCCTAATATACCCCCCCCATGACTACTTCAGGCCTAATTATTATCGATATTAAACGTTCTCCAACTTTGATCTTACTTACCATACTTGGTTTCTTTCTCAGGACTAGGTCTAGAGTAGCCTCTGAGTATGTCAGGTGCTCAATGAACTGTGTAAAAGAGCAACCCTGTACTGCTTCTAGGAACATGCCTCTCTTTCTTCTTTTTCTACTGTGGTTATTCTGTCAATATCAGTGTCATTAAAGTCCCACATGGTCATAGTCTGAACTTTTTAACAGGCCTCCTTTACTTATAGAACGTTTTGTAGAACTACTTCCTCTATGACCTTCACAATGTCTCCTAGAGATATGTAGCAACAACCAAGTATCCTCCCACAATCTTTTTGCCATTCATTTTGACCCCTTTGTCTGCTGCATCAGTTAATTGGCCAGTATGTTTCCTTTCAGCAGATACAATATCCTTCCACACCAGCAGTACCATTTATTCTTCTACTCTAGTATCAATTCTGTATAAACTCTATGCACCACCTTTTAAAGCACCAGTAATGTTCCTGATTTAGCCATGTCTCTGTAACTCCAAAATGCATTATACACTTACTTTTCCACAAAACACTCCAGTTCACCAGTGTTATTACATATGCTCTAAGTATTTGTGTAAAAAGATGAGCACATCATTGGTTTCCTTTCTGTAATTATTTTAGTCTTTGGTAACCAGGTAGAGCCCACTGGGCACAAGTGCCTGTTTTCAGGGTCAAGCTTGGAGCATTGGGGAGGTTAAGTGACATACTTAGTCACACAGTATGCACGTGGAGATTGTGGGAATCATATATAGGTCTGCTGGACATACCAACCTCATTCACAGCTCATTATGGTAACCTCTAGGCTATACTACCAGCCCTATATGACTGTGAAAGAGTAAAATAATATAGCATTGTGGTGACAAAAGGGACTAAGGAACTAGAAAGGGAAAGGATCAGATCTGTTTCAGTACAGTAGCATCTTCTTGTTGTTTTTACATTGTTTCTTGTGGATTTTACTTGGTAGAAGGTTATTTATTTTCTTTTTTACTACTTCTAAGGGGCTAGCAGGGTACTGTTTTGGGGCTGTTGGAATTTTGAAACCTGTTTTCGTGGCTATAAGTGGGCTCATTTGTTTGATGTTTCACTGTGTAGCAGGCTACATTTGTGGAGGCCTATTTCTTCTGATTTAAAACCTATTTGGTGTGATTTAATTAGGGCTGTTTCTTTGAATTGGAGACCTATATCTTCTATTTTCAAGCCTATTTTGATGTGTTGTTGGTGAAACTGTTTGAATTGGAGACCTGTTTATTTTGGTAGCAAACCTATTTTGGGGGCTTTGAGTAGAATTGTGATTAATTTTTGCTGGCTTCATTAGCTGCAAAGTTTAGTGCATAGTGGGTGAAGGGAGCTAATGGTCTGACCAGGGGCCTCAGCTAGCTGATTGTTTCTGGAAGACTTGGACTGGTCCCACCCACCCCTGGTCCATGATTTCCTTTATACCATGGGTTCTGACATCACTTCCTCAAATGGGCAAAAGATATGCACCTGTCATAGCAGAAGCAGACATCCAGGAAAGGAACAGCAGTGAGTGAAGAGGTGACTGCTATCTCAGTGGAAGGGAAGTCACTGCAAATCAAGGAGCTTTCATTGTTACTTCTTTGCATTTATATTGTAATGTGGAAAGGAGGAGTAGATGTTTGAAGAAGGTTGTGTAATAGCTACTTAAAGTCTCTTTTTGGGTGTGGATAGGAAGGATAGGAATATAAAAAGCAGTTGCTCAATCTATCTAAATGTGTACAACAAAGAGGGTAAGGGAAATTAAGAAAATAATGTTTTGCACTGATGGGGACACGGGAGACTTGGGGGAGTGTTTGGTATCCTTCATCTGGAAGGGTGCGGGGTCATTGGTGGGCAACAACAGCAATGGGTAGGGTGGTAGGCTGCAACAACTGTGGAGTACCAATCTTTCTAAAAATTGCCTGGAGTGTGGGGGAATGTTTAGTGTGCAACCACATAGAGAAAGTTAGAAAGGAGATTGAGGGTCTACAAGAGGAACTAAGACAAGCAAGGCAGACTGGGGGTGGGTTTAGCCCAGTACTGGAGGGAGGAAGGAGGGGAGATGAGGGAGGGTGATTTGAGCCAACAGTGGTAAGGAGAGGGTCAGAAGAAGCAAAGCTGAGACAAAGGGGCCCAGGCCAGGAAGAACGATTGCCAGGGAAACCAGGTCAGGAGACAAAAGACAAATGGAAGGAGGAGATAGGGACTTGTGAGGGGAGGCAAAGAAGTGGCAAAAGTCATGGAGTGGAAAGGAGAGAACAGGTTACCATAAAGAGAGAGGGAGTGGGCATTTGTGAAGGGTCTTCAGAAAATAGTTTTGCACTGCTAGAGAGGAAGAAGGAGGAGGAAATGATGAAATTAGAGGAGTAATTGATAAATGCCTGGACCAAACCAGAGCGGGGAGGGGTTTGCTGGGAGAATTACAACAGGGTCAAAAGGGGGAATTTATTTATTTATTTATTTTATTTAGTTTTTGTTGACCGGGTAAGTGCACTAGACAAATCCTGCCTATTTTCAGGCATGACCCGGGGGAGGGGGGACACAGATGAATGCCAACTGCCATTGAACCAGATTAAGCTGTTGGTGGTATTTTAAGTGAATGAGGGAAATTTGGCCAGGACACCGGGGAAATTCCCCTACACTTTTTGATAAGTGCTATGGGATCTTTAATATCCACCTGAACTACCACCAATCCAGGCAGATGGAACCTCAGTTTAATGTCTCATCCAAAAGACGGCACCTCAGAAGTGCAGCACCCTTCTCATGCTGCACTATAGTGTCAGTACTGGGATATTAACCCAAGTGCCAGATGTGGGAACTGAACCCACAGCCCTCTGATCTCCCAGCCTCAGAGGCAAGTGTGCTACCTACTGAGCCACTGACACTGCAACTGAAATAATGTGCAAGAGGAAGAAGAGGAGCCGGAAATGAGAGAGGGAGATGAATGGAAGCAAACAGGGAGTAAGAGGGGTGGAATCTTAGTGCTGGGGGACTCAATACTAAGAGGAGTCAGGTGGGGTAGCAAGGGGGAGAGGCATTGTCACATTTGGGTGGAGGCCATGCCAGGAATGACAGCAGAAAGGATGGGACAATCTGTTCTGAAATATGCTAGAAGGGGTAGGGACAAGCTTCATTTAATTATACATCTTGGGATGAACGACCTGGCTGACAAGACAGTAGATGTAGTCCAGACGAAGTTTGAGGAACAAGGACAATTATGTGAGGGGACAGGAAGATCAGTAACTTTTTCAGAGATACTTCTAGTGCCCAAGGTAAGCACAACAAGAAAGCTGAGAATAGAGGAATTTATGGATGGCTAAGAACCTGGTGTTGTGCTAAAGGGTATGGGTTGTTGGGAGGGGGTGGGGAGGGACCTGGGAGGACAGTAGTCTGTATGCCAAGAACAGACTACACTTGAGTGAGGACAGAAAGAAAGAAAGTGTTGAAACAGAGGATGGACGAGTACATAGAGGAAGTTGGAAATTTAAACTAGGAATGGGGGGTGGCAATTGGGCAAGAGACATGCAGAGACCACAGGTTGGGAAACCATATGAGCTTAACCCCCATAACAGTGACAAAGGACAAATGGCAAGTACTATTGGTGATGCTAGTAAAGGAGGGCAGGATGGGGGGGAAGGGTGGAAGGTAGTTACCCTTAATGCTAGGAGCCTTGGGAGGAAAACTGCAGAGTTACAGGTGCTCACTGCAGAGGGAGAGATGGACATTGCACCACAATCCACACAGGGGTTGTTTACAGACCCCGATCTTAGGGGGAGGCAATGGACATGGATATGGTGGAAGGAATCCTTAGAATGGCAGAAAAAGGAGATATTGTTGATGGAGGACATGAATATGCCAGATGTTAACTGGAGCACCTTTACTGCAGCCACATCCGAGAGCAGGGTCATTCTTGATGCCCTACAGGGGGCATGCCTCAGGCAGCTAGTGTTGGAATCTACTCAGTAGGGAGCAATCTTAGACCTGGTTCTCTCAAATGGGGATGGAGAGAGGATCTCAGATCTAGAAGTGGGTAGCCATCTGGGAAGAAGCGATCACCAAACAGTATGGTTCACAATAAACACAGCTGTAGAGTCAAGCCATACAAAAGCAAGGGTGTTGGACTTTAGGAGAGCTGACTTTGGCAAAATTGGAGAGTGCCTCAGAAAAGCACTAGCAAACAGGCAAGAAGGAGGGGTGGAAGAACAATGAGGAAAAATCAAAACTGCCATCACAGAGGCAACAAGTCTTTGTGTAAAACAAATCAACATAACAAAAAGAAGGAATAAGCCACTATGGTTCTCAAAAGAGGTGGCAGGGAAGGTTAAGGAGAAAAGGATAACATTCAGTAAATATAAGTAAACACAGAAGGAGCAGGACAGAGAACTGTATCAGTTAAAACAGAAGGAGGCAAGGAACGTAGTGAGAATTGCAAAGGCCCAAACTGAGGAAAAGATAGCCAACTCTGTTAAGAAGGGGATAAAACCTTTTATAGGTACATTAGGGAGTGAATAAAGACCAAGAGAGGGATAGTGAGGCTTAATAAAGGGGAGGGAATGTGGGAAGAGGGTGACAGTCAAAAAGCAGGAATATTGAGCGAATACTTCTACTCAGTATTCAGAAAAGAAGAGGAGGGGGAGGTAACTAAACCAAACAATAGAAACACTCTGGATAGGGGGGTTGATACCAGTTCATTCACAAAAGAAAGGGTTCTGAAAGAATTCTTAAAACTGAAGGTGGACATGGCAATGAGGCCAGATGGGATTCACCCCAGAATTCTAAAATAACTAAGGGGAGAACTAGTGACACCACTGACTACCCTCTTTAACAAATCATGGGAGGATGGGGTGGTACCTGAGGACTGGAGGAGGGCAGATGTGATTCCACTTCACAAAAGTGGGAGCAAGGCAGAGGCAGGAAACTATAGGCCTATTAGTTTGACCTCAGTGGTAGGGAAAATGATGGACTCACTTCTGAAGGAAAGATTTGTTGAGTAACTGGAGGCCAGCAGGACAGAACCCAAGGCAGCATGGATTCACAGCAGCAAGGTTGTGTCAGATGAATCTAATAGATTTCTTTGACTGGGTGCCCAAAGTAGTCGACCAGGTAGGGGCTATGGACATGGCCTACCTAGACTTTAGCAAGGCATTTGACACAGTCCCACACAAAAGATTAATAAACAAGCAAGCCAGCCTTGTAGTGGGTCCCAAGGTGGTAGCCTGGGTAAACAATTGGCTGGACAACAGGACACAGAGGGTAATAGTAAACAGATTCCACTCTGAAGAAAAGGCAGGTTACTAGCAGGATACCGCAGGGTTCAGTACTGGGGCCGGTCCTCTTTAATGTCTTTATAAGTGACATTGTGGAGGGACTGGAAGGAAAAGTATGTTTCTTTGCAGACAACACAAAGATCTGCAACAGGGTTTATACACAAGGACACAGACAGGGTGGAGGCTGTCCAGAGGAGAGAAACTAAAATGATGCAGGGTCTGCACCAGAAGCCATATTAAAAGAGACCAAAGGAGCTTAATATGTATGCCCTTGAGGAAAGGAGGGAGGGGGGATATAATAGAAACGTTCAAGTACCTCAAGGGAATCAACAAAGTCCAAGAGGGTAGCATCTTTCAGAAACGAGATGTGC
Organism: Neoceratodus forsteri; assembly: GCA_016271365.2. Taxonomy (NCBI): domain Eukaryota; kingdom Metazoa; phylum Chordata; order Ceratodontiformes; family Ceratodontidae; genus Neoceratodus; species Neoceratodus forsteri. The sequence goes on along the minus strand of CM057454.1, from coordinate 658,089,757 downwards.
AAGAACAAGGGAGCACAATTTAAAGATAGAGGGGGACAGCTCAGAGGTAATGTGAGTAAGTATTTTTCCACAGAGAGGGTTGTGGGTATATGGAACAGCCTTCCTGAGGAGGTTGTGGAGTCAAAAACAGTGGGGCAATGCAAGAATCCATGGGAGAGACATAACACAGTTCTAGTGGTGGGTAGGAGGAAACAGGCTGTTGGTTAACGAGGATCTGCAGCTTATCCATTAGGTAGGAAAATGGGCAGACTGGTTGGGCCAAGCAGTCCTCATCTGCAATCAGATTATATATTTCTATGTCAATGAAGCTACACAAGCATAACTCATTACTAATGTGCGTACACGCATTGAAATCTAAGGCTATGACTGCAGTTCTATGGGTGCGTGCAATTAGTCATGCCTCCTGCCTCATGCCTGAGCTATTTAAGTCAGCTCCCTGCAGTCTCATTCAGATGCATTCTTTCTTTGCCCCACTATCTTCCCCTCCCTTCCTCCTCCAGTAACATGCCTCTCTCCCTGGGGCTCCTTCCTAAGGTGCCTTTAGCTTGAAGAAATGATCTTTCCACAGCACCTCTAGGGGTGAACCCCTCCTCAAGAGGGTTCCTTGACTTCACAGTACCCCAACAGGGTGGTGGTAGTTCCTCATGGGACAGAAAGTTCAAATGGCCAAAGTATCTATTTATCTCTACCAACAACTTAAGCATTCAAATTCTATCAGACAATTAATAAAGTTACACAAGCATAACTCTTCACTAACTTGCATACACGCATTCAAATCAAAGGCTATGACTGCAGTTCAATGGGTGGGAGAAATCAGTCATGCCTCTGGACCAAGCTATTTAAGACAGCTCCCTGCAGTCTCTCTCAGATGCATTCTTTCTTTGCCCCACCATCCTCCCCTCCTCCTCCAGTGGCATGCCTCTCTGTCCCTGGGGGCTCCTTCCCAAGGTACCTTTAGCCTAAAGGAATTATATTCCCACAGCACCACTAGGGGTGGAAACTTCCCCAAGAGGGTTTCTTTGCCTTCATGGTACCCCAACAGGGTGGTTGTTCCTTGCTGGACAGTGGGTGCAAATGGCCAAAGTATCTACAGTATTTATCTCAGTCAGCAACATATGTTTTCAAATTCTAAGAGATTATCAATGAAGTTGCACAAGCATAACTCATCACTAACTTGTGTACTCACTTTGAGACATAATATAAGTACCTGCACAGAACAGGTACACCTGCTTGATTACCTAATGGAGTGGGGGAGACTGCCTTTGCCTTTCTACACATATAAACTTCTCAGCCAGATTGCCAGCCCCACTCATGATGTGTAACCATCAGTGCATTTTTTTCTCAAGAATCTACCTAGTCCTGTTTTGAAAGCCTGAACAATACCAGCTTCCAAAACCTCACTAAGTATTCTATGCCACATTTTATTTTTTTATGTAATTTGTTTTGTAATTTATTTTTGTTGAGCACTCAAAACACACCACGGTGCTCTCAACATTTGATATATGAGTGAGTGGAAGTTAAACAATAAGGCATAACAGGGGGTGCATTATGGTTGGATAACTGTCCACCTTAGATGAGTTGAAGCATGAGGCAAAGACAAGTACTTCCACCAGCTAATAACGACTGTTAGCCTACCATAATCTAGAGTATTGAGTTCAGTACTGGTGCCTACACCTCAAAAAGGACATTAACCTGCTCAAGAAGGTCCAGAGGAGGGCTACGAAGATGATAGCAGGTCAGCAGGGTAAGGCATATGAGGAGAGGTTGACAGCACTGAACATGTACTCACTGTAAGACAGGAGAGAGGGGGGGCATGATTGGGACCTTCAAGTACTTGAAAGGGATAAATAAGGTAGATAAGGACAGACCCTTTAAGCTGAGTAGCAACCATAACACGAGGGGGCACAGTCTTAAGCTGGAGGGTGGGAGGTTTAGGATGGAGGTAAGGAAGCACTTCTTCACAGAGAGGGTGGTGGACACTTGGAATATGATGCCAGAAGAGGTGATCTCATTGAAGACAGTGGGCAGCTTTAAGAAAGGCTTGGATAGACATAGGGGGAAGGTAAGGATCATGGGTAGGGAGGCTGGGAGAAGTGGGGAGGGAGGGAGGCAGGGACAGTAGCTCCACACCTCAGGACCTCCCGTAAATACGAGAAGACTCGATATACCAAATGGCCTTCTTCAGCTGGTGTCTTCATACCCCCTGACGTGCCTTATTGCGATGGTGAAATTGGTCCTATATAGTAAATTGGATGCTTTTTCTAAACATATTTTTCTTGGACTAATTTGAGCCATGCAGTTGTGCTGTGTTAATGGCCTGGCTGAAAGTACCTCTTGGCCAATCAAGAGCCAGCATTCTATCTACCTATTCCATAATAGATGTTATACACTTCTAGTTGAGACAGAATGCTGGAGGTCTGCCAACGCATGGATTTTTGATCTACATGTACCTGTAGTGAACTTCAGACTGACTTACATTTAAGACTAAAAAAAATAACCCCTGTGCTCAAGCATCAAGATTAGTTATCAGATGCAAAGCCCCTGCTTAGGGATGCTGCATTAACATATTTGCAGCTTAAGAACAAAACCTAAACTAGCAAAACAAAAGCCTTATTATAGCGTGGAGAGAACCGGCAAAGCCGGCTGATATAATAGGAGGTTTGTAATTTTCTATCTACTAGGCAAGTAGGGGAACCATATTAGAAATAACTCTGTTTCTGGTGGTACAGTAGCATAGAAAACTTCAACTTTAGAAACAGTTTTTAATTCCAGCCCAGGATCACAGTCCTACTTCTACAATGTGCACAGGTTGAAAAAGAAAAGTCTCTCAGTCTCTGATGGTGCATTTGGTGCAAAGTGCTGCCATGTTATTTTACCAAGAGTCCAGGCTCTGTATTTCAAGACACCTTAAACATTTCACTCTTAGCAAGTAGCTGAGTTGAATCATGATGTGGAAAATAAAAAAACAATGTACTCACCACCTCCTGCAATACTATACTAGAAAATGATGCCCCCGTCTTAAACATTACACTCACACTGATCAAAGAAACAGACAAAGTACACAGTTAAAATGAAAGTAAAGTGAAAGTATAACTTCATCATGGAATGAAGTACTTACACACCCTCTCTCCCCTGAACAGTGGCAATTGGCATGTCGAAACTCTCACAGGGTCTTATCTTCACAGTACTGGTGGGAGTACAGTTGGAAAAGTTTGATAACTTCCTTACACCTGTACAGCAGGTTTTTTCTTTCTCTCTCATTATTTCTTTTCCTCTCTTTCTCTCATTCTCGCTCTTTTTATCTTTTTCTTACTCTCTCATTCTTTGTTTTTCTGTCTTTCTCATTATCTTACTCCCTCTTTTTTCTTTTTCTTTCTCTCTCACTCCTTCTCGCCTCTCTCTCTGTCACTATTTCTCTCTCTCTCTTTCTCTCAGTCTCTTTCTTGCAGTTCTGTGGCTGACTGACCAAAAGCTGCTGAGGGAGCCTTTTCATAGCTCTGAGAGTCATATGACCTGTCACTTGAATTCACATTTTGCATCATTAACATTCAGTGTGTACCAAAATCACAAAAGAAACAGATAATTAAACACCAATTACAACAGAAAACAATACTATATATGTTTCACTAAACATGATTCATCCTCACTTTACAAAATAATTTTTTAGTACATTTCCCTTAATTACCAGGAACCCCCCCCCCCCCTTTAACTGCCAGCACATGGATCCAAGGTTCTATAAAGGCATTAATTCAAGGTGGAGCCAGGCCTATAGAGAAAGAGGAGTTAGCTGACTGCCGAGAGTCTCCAACCTTAACCACTCACAGCCTCCCAGGAAAGTTAACAGAAAAGTTTGTTGCACTGAGAAACAGCTTTGAAGATGCAATTTTTTTTAACAGTTAAAGGGTAACTGTTAGAAATGTATTCTAACTTCAAATGCTGTCTTGTTTTAAATAGTTACACAAACTTCTTAACTGTTCCTAGGTTGATTGTTTCTCCATTTTAAACAGGGCACCAGTCCTGCATGCATTTACCTGTTAATATTTATACACAAGTCATCTCAGGGACATTAGAAAACCTCACTTGCTTTTATCATTATTGAATTTTTTTGTGGGGGCAGTTTACTTCAGCTGAAGCAAGTCCTGAGCCCTGTACTCTCCCTCTCTCTCTCTCTCTCCTCCCTCTCTTTCCTGGGCCACTGTTAACTCACTAAAGCCAACACAATTAATTATACTGTTCATACTGTACATGAGTTCATGCATGAAAACAAGCTTGGCCGCCCTGTTGACTCTATCTGACCTGGCAGCCCGTCTACACAAGATCCCAGTTGTGTTTATGATGTTACAGTAAGTTGCTGGACAAATGATTAGAAACATAGAAACATAGAATTTGACGGCAGATAAGGATCGCTTGGCCCACCTAGTCTGCCCATTTTCCTACCTAACAGATAAGCTGCAAATCCTAGTTAACCAACAGCTTACTTCCTCCTACCCCCCACTAGGACTGCCTTATGTCTGTCCCACGCATTCTTGAAGTCCCCCACTGTTCTTGACTCCACGACCTCCTCAGGGAGGCTGTTCCATGCATCCACAACCCTCTCAGTGAAAAAATACTTCCTCACATTACCTCTGGAGCTGTCCCCTCTATCTTCAAATTGTGCCCACTTGTTCTTGCACATCTCTTTTTCTGGAAGATGCTACCCTCTTGGACTTTGTTAATTCCCTTGAGGTACTTGAAAGTTTCTATCATGTCCCCTCTCTCCTCCTTTCCTCTAGGGTATACTTATTAAGCTCCTTTAGTCTTTCTTCGTATGTCTTCTGGTGCAGACCCTGCACCATTTTGGTTGCCGTCCTCTGGACAGCCTCCACTCTGACTATGTCTTTGGGAGATGGGTTCTCCAGAACTGCACACAGTACTCCAGATGGGGTCTCACCAACTGTCTGTACAGAGGATAACAACTTCCTGTTTTCTACTATTGATGCCTCTTCCTATGCATCCCAGTATCCTCCAGACTTCCTTACTGCCTTTCTCACATTGCTTGCCCACCTTTAGGTCATCTGATATAATTACCCCAGGACCCTTTCTATTTTACTGTTGTCAGTATCTCACCCCCATTGTGTACACTTCCCCTGGGTTTTGTTTCCCATGCATTACCTTACACTTCTTAGCATTGAATCTGAGCTGCCATACATTTGACCATTCCTCCAACCTTGCCAAGCTCTTCTCATCCTTTCCACTCCATCTTGTATATCAACCCTGTTGCAGATCTTTGTGTCATCTGCAAAGAGACATACTTTTCCTTCCAGTTCCTCTGCAATTCACTTATAAAGACGTTAAAAGGACCAGTCCCAGTACTGAACCTGCGTACCCCACCAGTAACCTCCTTCTTCACTGTGTATTCCATTTACTACTACCCTTGCATCCTGTTGTCTAGCCAATTTTTATCCAGGCTACCACCTTGGGACCCACTCCAAGGCTGGCTATCTTGTGAATTAATCTTTTTGTGGGACTGTGTCAAATGCCTTGCTAAAATCTAGGTAAGCCATGTCCACAGCCCCTCCCTGGTCTACTACTTTGGTCACCCAGTCAAAGAAATCTATTAGATTCGTCTGACATGACCTTCCCATCCTGAATCCATGCTGCATTGGGTCCTCTGCCCCACTGGCTTCTAGGTACTAACAATTCTTTCCTTCAGAAGTGATTCCATCATTCTCCCTACCACTGAGGTCAAACTAACTGGTCTGTAGTTTCTTGCCTCTGTCCTGCTCCCACTTTTGTGAAGAGGAATCACATCTGCCCTCCTCCAGTCCTCAGGTACCACCCCATCCTCCCATGATTTGTTAAAGAGAGTAGTCAGCGGTGTCACTAGTTATACCCTTAGTTCTTTTAGAATTCTTGGGTGAATCCCATCAGGCCCCATTGCTTTGTCCACTTTCAATTTCATTAGTTCTTTCAGAACTCTTTCTTCTGTAAATGGACTGGTATCGACCCCCTTATTCAGAGTGTTTCTCTTGTTTGGTTTAGGTAACTCCCCCTCCTCTTCCTTTGTGAATACTGAGCAGAAATATTCGTTCAGTATCCCTGCTTTTTCACTGTCACCCTCTACCCACATTCCCTCCCCTTTATTAAGCTTCAGTATCCCTCCTTTGGTCTTTCTTCGCTCCCTAATGTACCTATAAAGGTCTTATCCCCTTCTTAACAGAATTGGCTATCCTTTCCTTGGTTTGGGCCTTGCTATTCTGACTGCCTTCCCAGCCTCTTTCTGCTTTAACTGATAAAGTTCTCTGTCCTGCTCCTTCTGTGTTTCCTTATATTTCCTGAATGCTGTTCTTTTCTCCTTAACCTTCCCTGCCACCTCTTTTGAGAACCATAGCGTTTTTTTCCTTCATTGTGTTTTATTGATTTGCTTTACACAAAGGCTTGTTGCCTCTGTGATGGCTGTTTTGATCACTTCTCATTGTTCCTCCACCCCTCCTTCTTGCCTGTTTGCTAGTGCTTTTCTGAGGCACTCTCTCATTTTCCCAAAGTCAGCCCTCCTAAAGTCCAGTACTCTTGCTTTTGTATGGCTTGATTGTATGGCTGTGTTTTATCGTGAACCACACTGTTTGGTGGTCGCTTGTTCCAGATGTCTACCCATTTCTAAATCTGAGATTCTTTCTCCATCCCCATTTGAGAGTACCAGGTCTAAGACTGCTCCCTCCTGAGTGGGTTCCAATACTAGCTGTCTGAGGCATGTCCCCTGTAGGGCATCAAGAATGACCCTGCTCTTGGATGCGCCTGCAGCAAAGGTGCTCCAGTTAACATCTGGCATATTCAGGTCCCCCATCAACAATATCTCCCCTTTTTCTGCCATTCTAAGAAAACCTTCTATCATTTCCTTGTCCATTCCTCCCTGAGATGGGGTCTGTATACAACCCCATGCGGATTGTGGTGCCATTTCCTGTCTCCAGGGTGACCCAAAGTGCCTCATCTGCTTCCTGTTTACTCTTTAGTTCTGTTGCTTTGATCCCTTCCTTTACATGAGCTACTCCTCCTCTTTACCTCCCTGTCCCTCCTGTAGATTCATGTGATTCTGGTGTGACATCCCAGTCATGGTTCCTGTGTACCATGTTTCTGTGACTGCCACAATATCCAGGCAACCTCTTCCATCAAGGCCACTAGTTCAGGGGAGCTTGTTACACAGACTATGGGCATTGGTCCTCATCACCCTCCACTTTTTGATAGCCTTACCCCTTTTAGACCCATTTCTGTCCTTATTGCCTTTGCCTTTTTTTACATTTAAATCTGTTCTGCTCCCTAATAACTTCTGCACCTTGGTGTTTACCTCACTAATCACCATGTTTTGTGGGGGGAGGCTCGGATTTCCCTGCTCCTTTTCAGTGTCTCCCCTTGGCTAGTTTAAATGCTTGCCAATGAAGCATTTAAACCTCTCACCTAGGATCCTGGTTCCCCCTCTGGACAGATGCAGACCATCGCACCAGTATAGGTCTGCATCCCTCCAGGTGGCTCCCCAGTCCCCAATGAAGCCAAAACCCTGAGCTCCACACCAGTTTTTCAACCACTCATTGAATTCCCTGGTGAGAAGTGCCCAGCATCTCCCTTGCTATAGACAGGCAGCACCTCCCAGAAGGTTACTGTATGTGCTACTTGGTTCAAGGACCTTCCCAACTCTATAAACTCCTCTTGCACTGCTCTGATCCTATTCCTAGCCAGGTCATTTGTCCCTAGGTGGACAATGACATCCAGCTCCTCCCTCGTGCAGCTCCTCCCATGATCCTGAGGATCTGCTCCTGTCCCTCCAAGCCATGGCTCCAGGAAGGCACCTTACCTCCCTCTCCCCTTCCTCCCTCATTTCTACCCCCTAATGATTGAGTCCCCCACCAGGAGTTGTTTCCTTCCCCTGTGGGGTCCCATGCCACCCTTATGTGGGTCTCCTTTGTGAAGGTTCCCAGCATCCTCCTTGGTCTCCACTGCAGGTGCCTCCATAGAGGAACCACTATCCACCAAAAGAGCGAATGAATTGTGGAGAGGTACAGCTGGAGGGATGCAACTCTGTTCCACCACCCTCTCCCTCCTTGAGCCCACCCTGGTCCAGCCTCTCCTCTTTCTTGGCCACCTCTGAGGTAGTGGCATTGGCTCTGGTGGTCCCTGGGTGGGGGAGGAGGTTTCACGAATCCTAGCCAGGTCAGCCTGGAGATGGGCAATGTCCTCTCTCAGACCAGAGAGGTGCCTGAAAATAGGGCAGCATCGCAGCCTCCAGAATGTCTCCCGGAACACTCCCACCCCACAGCCATTGCACTGCACCATTCCTATCATGTCTTATTTTGTGTCCTCTCTGCTGTTTCAGTGGATGCTTATTCTCTCCTCTCCTCTCCTTACAACTCTCACCCTTCCTGTTCTGGGTCAGCAACTTCCTATCTTCTTCAGTAGCCTCCTTCTTCCTTGCTCAATATCAGACCACCAGCAGCTGGGGGAGGGAGAGTGAGCTACTTTTTTTACTTTAGGGTTGACAAAACCAATGTTTCTCTATGATCCTTTCCTTCCTACTGCCAAACAGGAAGTTCCTGTTGACAGTCAAATCCAGTGGCTATAAAAGTAGAACTGGCTTTGGGTGGGTGGGATGGAGGGCAATTAGTAAGAAAAAAGGCTAGCAATGGGAAGTTGTAATTTGACTCACCTGCTTTTCTAGTGTCTAAACCACACCCCCAGGTAAGCTCTCTTTCCTCCTACTGGTTTAGCAAAGTCAGCTGATACAGTACCCTTCCCTGCACAGAACACACACTGACTTTCTTTCTTTTCTTTTTTTTTAAACCCTAAATAAGACCCCTTCTACTTCTAATAAAGTTATATGTCTACTTAATCTTAACTGACACTGACTCCTGCTGAGATATAAGTTTTAAATTAATAAGAAAATGTAGCTTCTTTTAGTTAGCTGCTTTCTGCTCTACAAGCAAGGCTAGCAACAGGAAGTTGTAATTTGACTCACCTGCTTTTCTAGTGTCTAAACCACACCCCCAGGTAAACTCTCTTTCCTCCTACTGGTTTAGCAAAGTCAGCTGATACAGTACCCTTCCTGCACAGAACACACACTGACTTTCTTTCTTTTCTTTTTAACCCTAAATAAGACCCCTTCTACTTCTAATAAAGTTATCTGTCTACTTAATCTTAACTGACACTGACTCCTGCTGAGATATAAGTTTTAAATTAATAAGAAAATGTAGCTTCTTTTAGTTAGCTGCTTTCTGCTCTACAAGCAAGGCAAGCAACAGGCTGCAATAAATAAAGGTATGGTGATGTCAGGTGTAGGCAAGCTGCCAGAGTAGATGAAGTCTATCAGGCAGTGCTCCTGTATTCATGTGGCTGAACTTGATACAGTAATAAGGAAAAGCTGAAAAGAATTACCAAAATGAGTGGAGCCAGAACTGAGGCAACACAGTAACTTGATGTAAATTATGTCACAAAATACTTCATTAAAAAAGACACCTTAAATGCCATTGACTTACAGTACACCTGAAGCTCTCAATCTGGTGATTCATAGTTCGGTGCTCTCTGTTAGACAATGGCCTTGTTATTTACGGTGCTGCTACCGATACTGCTCTCAAAAGACTCACTGTTGTGCTAAACAAGGCTTGTAGACTCCAAATGGGGGCATCCCACCTCACCCACACCTGCGATCTCTATAAACACACTGGATGGCTCAATCTATCTGGGAGAATTAAATACCACACCTGTCTTCTTGCTAAAAAGATTCTAGTTGGGTTCATGCCAAAGGGTCTGTGTTGTCTACTTCACAAATCTCCAAAGACCCAACATACATGCACCTCATCCACTGAACTCCTACTAGTCCCAAGGTGCCAGACCACACAATGCCAATGTGCCTTTTGTAGCAGAGCACCTTCCTAGTTCAGTGGACTCCCCAATAGTCTAGCTACCTTTTCTAAACTTGGAGAGTTCAAACATAAGCTCTGAACTCACCTCCAGACTGAAACCTCCTGTGATTGCGCCACCTAATTTCAAGGTCCCTTTTCAGGACATCCACCAGTCCATCCCCCCCTTCCTGAACCTCCCCTCACTGATACCTCTATCACCTCCATCTTATCACCCTCTTCCCTGCCTTTGTCCTCTCCCCTCTTCTCTCTCCTCCCCTTTCTAAGACTCTTTCCTCCCCTAGCATACCTGCAACTTGACAAGGCTGCCTGGCTACCTCTCCCTCTTGGTTCTCCCCCCACTTTTCTTCCTCTGCCTCTGATCAGATTTTTATGAATGTATATAACCAAAGCTTAATTGTCCTATACTATAATGTAAACACATGTACATTTGTTCTGAAATATTCTGTATGACTTGTCTGTTTCCCTGTAACTGTTTGTAACCCTCCCTACTGACATGGAACCTTTGTAAATGAGCTGCCTGGCGCTCAAAGGTATTTGTAATTCCTAGAATGAATAAATAAATAAATAAATACATAAAATACACTTTTCCCAGCAGTATACTGCACCATTACTGTGTTGCATTCTGTCTGGTGCCACTGCACATGAAATATAAACTAAATGGTGTCTAAATTACAGCTTTGTTCTCTGCTGTAAATATTGTAAGGTGCCCAGAGCCTCTGGGGAGGGGCACGATATGAAATAAACTGTACTACTACTACTACATCTTTCAAAGGTTTCCCAGTGGTGTCAGAGATATTGATTGGCTGCAGCACTGTGATTTGGCAGTATTGACTACTGCTACAGGAACATGTACCATTGTTCCATTCTCTACATACAGAAAGTAAGTGCCTTAAAAAACGGAAAGCTTTGCTATGGCCCAGAAACGTGCTGATATCATGGGGGGAGGGGTTCTGTTTTTGATATTTATGCTAAAGAAACAGAGCCATGCTGAGTGACAGAACCCTAGAAAACTAATTTAGGAGATTGCACAGAACTGAGATACAGGAAATCAAACACAAGTGCAGTTTTTAATAAAACATCCAGGGAAGACATTAATAACTGATAGCAAGATCTTGAACATGCTCAAGCAGACATAGTCACCCATAAAAAAAGGAGTTTATAAGTTTTTAAGATTAAGGATTGGGTTTATATCTAAGAAACAATATACAACTTCCTTTTACAGATAAATGAATGTGTCTCCAAACTGTGCCTTGCAGTGGCTGATAAAATTTATGAATCTCACCTTTCGAACTGCATTCATGCCAACATTAAAAAGTGATCGAGAGGATGGGGGAAGGGCACAGCAGGGCGATTTTTCTAGGTTACTTAACTAATTGTAGCAAAGTGATCATCAACAGTATTCTCACAACACCTAATCATGTACTACACGCTGCGGATGCTTCTTTTGGTCATTAATCTATTCTGTTATTCTGTATTCTTTAAAGACCAGCTGACACCTTTGAGAAAACCTTGGAAAACATAATATTTAGACGCATTCCAGCTTGCATTTCATGTTGATTTCACTTCTCAGTTATTTAGTTCTTAAGAAATCTCCACAAGATCTTTATTCCGTTGAGTTCCTCTGCCTTTATAGCTTATGCCATACTTGATATTATAATGCTCTGTCGTGTCACCACAGTCTGTCACGAGAATAACTGTGAAGCCACAGGCAGAGTATTATGACATGAGATTGGGAAGAAGCATTAGGAGCTGATGAACCTTCAAGGAACAACTGTCCTGTTTTCATGCATATACTGTAACCTTAGTAATAAATAATGGGGATAAGAAATACAGAGTTAATGAGAAATATAAGCTGCTTTCCATCCATTTATTATGTTTTTCAAAGTTCTTCTGGAAGTGTCAGTGGCTCCATCACTTATGTTGCCTCAGCTTCACAGGAAAGGTCAGTCTCTGCTCACATTCCTGACACAACAACATGCAATGCAGTTTGCTAGTACTACAGTCCTGGCCACCAGTAATAAAGAATGATCCTTTTGATGCTTTGGCATTGATACTTCACGGTTATAGTACAGTACATACCACAGATCCAGTTACTGGAAAATAGTGTTCACAGCTTGCACAACTGCAAAACCACTGCTGCTATTGTCCAACAGCATCACTTGGTCCTTGTTCTCAAAAATGGATGTTTGATGCTGCAGATATTTGTGCTTTACATCAAAAAAATTGTATTTTCATGTTCTTTTCTATGCAAATCACAAAACCAGATTCCCCACTCTCCCTCTGAAGCAGGGTGAACGTGGAGCACATCACAGCCAGCAACAAAGGTATTGAAAGAGCCTCAGTCCTTCTAGTTTTTAAAATACTTTACAACTGATTTATGACCCAATTTTGTAGATTTCTAGCTGTTACTTTAAGACTTTGCAGTTTGTATGTTTAACCTGCTTTTCTCACAAATGCTTTTTGTTCTGTGCCTGGATGTTAAGTACAGTGTCATATCTGACTAGTGTTGCCTGAATGCTTGTCTGAGTTTTTCGCCATATATTCAGCATTTGTTTTACCTGCATTGCTTAGGTTGATTTGGAGTGCCCATCTTTGTGTCCTGGGGCTATATCTGCATATGAACAGTACTCGTGGGGCCCATCCCCCACTCTGTCTTGCGCACAATACCTCTCCTAAAGCCTTTGTCCCTATGTTAATTCGGGGTCTCCTTCCTTCTTTTCTGTAGGCTGCCATCTCCATTTTGGTTTTCCCTCTGAAGCAGGGAGCACATCGCAGCCAGCAACAAAGGTATTGAAAGAGCCTCAGTCCTTCATGCAGCAGTTTGTCTGCAGACTGTGCTAGCCTGTCGACACTGTGCAATGACTGCCCCCAGCCCTGGTTTTTCATTACATTTATAGGTCACACTGACCATACTGTATGACCTGCTCATGTGACTTTGTGCAGTTTTGTTAATCTCCTCACTTTCCCACTTGTTTTTTATACACTCCATCCACCAGGAGTCAGTACTGAGACCACTATTCTTCTCTTTTCATAGGTTCATAGGTTTATAGGTAATTTACAAGCTCAGCAGGCACAGTTGCCTTTTTTGAACTCGCCACCATGTTTAATGATGGAAATGAAATTTCTTATCACCCATATATGTGTCTAGTCTACTTTTAAATTCACCAACTGTATTACTATTTACAATATTCCATGGTAAGGCATTCCATGTGGATATAATCCTTTGTGTGAACCACTGATTCCTTCAATCATCAGCACATTTAACCAGCCAACAATGATTGTTCATAGGGAGCATTTTTGATATTAATATATTAAAGAGTATAGGCCCCAGAACTGAACCCTGTGGAACCCCACTAGTAACACTCTCCCAACTAGATAAATGGCCCCTTAGAGATACCCTTTGTATCCTATCATTTAACCAACTTGTAATCCAGTTAATTATTGATTGATGTAATTCAACTTTAATTAGATGATTAATCAAAATATCATATGAAACCCCATCAAAGGCTTTAGTAAAATCCATAAATATTATATCCACAGATAAGCCTTTATCCAAGGCCTCACTTACTGGTTCAAAAAAATTCAACAGATTGGTTTGACATGATCTTCCCTTTACGAAACCATACTGAGTATGCTCTATCAGCCCTTTATCAACTAGATGTTCTGTTATTTTATTTTTTAAAAGTCGCTCCATTAATTTACAAAATGCAGCAGTAAGGCTAATAGGGCGATAATGTTGTGCCAAATTTCAGTTTCCATTTTCATGCAGTGGAATTATTGTAGCCTGTTTCCAAATTGGTAAAATAATTCCTAAATTAAGTGAAGTATTGAAAATATAAGTCAATGGGCCCACAAGTTGGTTAGCAGTATTTATAATAAAAATAGAGGGTATACCATCTGGTCCCACAGAGCTACTAGGTTTTATGGCCTGTATAACATCCAACACTTCTTTATGGGTAAAATATATGGAGTCATCTGGTGCAACTGAAGACTGAAGTAAAGATTTACATATTGGATTAAAAACACTCGTAAAGTATTTATTGTGTTCGTTTGCTATTTCAGCCTCATCTGTGATCAATCCCTGCATTGTTTCTAATGGTTCAGTTATACTGCTACTTTTTTCCTCCCTTCTAACGTATCACTGATTAGCCCCACCTGCTGCTCACTGCTTTCCCTGCTTTTCTCTCTTCCACTGCCTTGCCTTCTCCACTCTCCCCTGTACCTGGATTCAAACCTTGGACCTTTTACATCAAAGTTAGCAGTTTTACCACTGTACTGTTCTGTCCCCTCATTTTTCATAGGTCATTTGAACTACTTGTATTTCGACACCAACATTAGTACTGTAGTCTTGTTCACTGCATTTAGCCGAAACTTCCTGTTTATGTACATTTTTGCATCTGCTGTCTTGTGTGTTTCTGTCATTGGGTTATAATGAAAGCAACAACTTTTTTGCTGGGGTGCCTAGCAGGTATGCTGCATCTCACCTATGACCTATAACCTGACTCTTTATATGTAGCCCCCTCTTACGGTTCTTGGTTTTATACTTCCTGCCCCATACCCCCTACAGCTATACTATTGCCTAACTTAGCTTTCTTTAATTTACCCCATGTGCCTGGTTGCCTTACCTTATCGCCCTACACCAACTATGCAAGCCTCACCTGGTCCTCTCCCTTCCCAGTTCCCATATATATATATACACCATACACTAAGATACTCCTGTATGTGTCTTTGTGTCCCCTCACTACATATTTACCCCCCACCTCCTCTGACTCCTGTACTCTTAAAGGGGGTAGATCCTGTCTGCATAGACTATTACTAAAATCAAAAAATCACTTTTGTTGATACTTCTTTGTGCAGGGAATGTCGAGCTTAACCCTGACCCCCATCCCCGCTCCTTCAGCACTACCCAAGCTTAAGGGGCTAAGCCTTCACCACATAAACACCTGCAGCTTGATCAAGAAATTCAATGCTATCCAGACTTAGCTAAACCTCACTATACCTGATATTGTAGTGGTGACCGAGTCTTGGCTAAGGCCATCAACCTTGGACTCTGAAATCAACATCCCATCATATAATGTTTTCAGGACAGACTGAATAGCAAGGGGTTGGGGATAGCCATTTATATTCATGACAAATATACTGCCACTGTAGCTGACTCCACCTCACTACTACAGGGAATTCAAATGTACTACTTAAAGGTGCAACTATCCTCATCATCCTACATCTACATTATTGGTTGCTATAGGCCTCCATCAGAAGAGAACAATGCATTTAAGCATTTATGCGATGTTCTGGACTCCTTGCCCTCTGCAGTTATTATCATGGGGGACCTTAATATAGATTGCCTCTCTGCTGCATCCAAACCCCGAAGAGAATTTTGTGATAACTTTAGGTTCTCCCAACCCATATCCGAAACTACCCGTCCTAACAAAAAAAATCCGGAGCACAGTACTCTACTAGACATAATATTGGTAAACAAACTGCATCTCTTCTCACACGCAGATGTGATCTTCAATGATCTTAGTGACCATTGTGCTATTGCCTGCATGCGGGCTGCCCCAAAGCAGTATCCTCCTCTAAATAGACATTTAAAAGAAGTCATTGCAACTTTGACTCCATAGCCTTTCTCTCGGATCTTCAACATGCAAATTATCAAGACTTCTATTTGGCCCCTTCATTAGACCAAACTTACGAGATCCTCCATAATATTGTACTTGATGTCATCAATAAGCATGCTCCTCTAGTTAAAACCCACACTAAAAAGAAAACTTATCCATGGTTCACCACTAGCCTGAAATCTGAGCTGCTACATAAGGATTCCCTGTGGAAGAGGGCAAGAAAAACCAAACAGTCTGCTGACTGGACAACATTCAGAGCTGCAAGAAATCAGTTCACCAAACCAATTAGAGCGGAGAAAGCAAACTTTTATTGTACCGAGTTTGAATCCTCTTCTAACTGTGCCCCTAAGTTCTGAAAAACCTTAAAGAACCTGCAAGGTCACAGCTCAGCCAGTCCAACCCCTCCAAAAATCCTTATTGGCAGCTATGCCATCACTGACAAAAAAGAAATACTTGACCTCTTCAACAACCATTTTGCCACAGCAAGCTTGACATTTGACACCTCACCAGCCAACAACCTCAGGGTACAGCTGGGAAACCTGAACCCATATGGTCTTAACTCAGACACACCAACTCAAGCCAAAATGTTTCCTTTCAACCCTGTCTCTGTGAAACAGGTTGAGGACTTCCTACTGCACTTGGACATCATGAAAAGCACAGGTGCTGACCTCATCGAACCTTACTTCCTCAAACTTGGATATTATGCTCTGTCTCCTCCATCTTTTTAATTTGCCCTTAACCCAGGGTATCCTGCCCTATATATGGAAGACTGCCCATGTCATTCCACTTTTTAAATCTGGAGGCTCGAGTGATTTAAATAATTATTGCCCAATATCCCTGCTTCCTATTTTATCTAAGCTGCATGAAAAGGTGGTTAACACCCAGTTTAGGCAGTTTCTAGAGGAAGCTGACCTACTAAACCCTGCCCAGTCTGGCTTTTGTCTCTGACATAGCACCATCTCTGCACTTGATAAGGTCTCAAACGATTGGCAGAAAACCCTGGATAATAAGAATTATGTATGTGAAAAATGACATAAGGGCCATAGAGAACCAGGAGGAACAAAATTGGGGTGAGATACTGTGGGTTAAGCTGGAAAGGAAAATGGGGCCAGCCATCCACACAGGTGTGGTCTATAGATCACCAGCCCAGGAGGAAGAAACAGATAGGGAGCTGATGCTAGCCATTCAAAGGATGCCAAGCAAGGGTAAGGTAGTACTGGTTGGAAACTTCAATATTCCAGACGTGGGCTGGAGTATCCCAGCAGCAGCATCAACTAGGAGCAGATTTATCCTGGACTCCCTTCAGGGTGCCTTCCTCAAGCAACTGGTCATGGAACTAACTTGGCAGAAGGCAATACTGGACCTTGTGCTCACAAACAGGGACAGTGTGATGGGGTAACAGTGGGGGAGCACCTGGGGAACAATGACCACCAGTCATTGTGGTTTGAAATCACAGAAGGAGCAGAACCAAACCACACAAAAACACGCATCCTGGATTTTAGGGGGGCAGACTTTGGGCAAATGGGGAGATACTTGAAAGAGGCATTAAGGGGAATGAGGCAGAAATCAGGGGTTGAGGAACAGTGGACAGTATTTAAAACGGGGATTACAAGAGCAACAGAATTATGCATTAAGCAGGTTAGCAAGAGGAAAAGGAAGAGGAGGCCATTATGGTTTTCCAAAGAGGTAGCAAAGAAAGTGAAAGCCAAAAAGATTGCATTCAGGCAATACAAAAATACACAGGCAGAAGGGGATAGGAAGAAGTACCAGGAGAAGCAAAGGGAGGCAGGGAGGTCAGTAAGGGAAGCCAAAGCTCAGACAGAAGAACACATTGCAAAATCAGTGGGTAGAGGGGACAAAACCTTTTACAGGTACATAAGTGAAAAAAGAAAGGAAAAGGGAGGGATAGTGAGACTGAAGGGGGAGGATGGGGGGCCACGTGGAGGATGACAACAGTAAAGCTGACATATTGAACAGGTATTTCTACTCAGTCTTTACTGAGGAAGAGGAGGGTAATGGGTCTGAAGGGAGTACAAGGGGTGAGAATGGTGCAGAAATAGACACAAGTCCCTTTACACGAGAAAGGGTCCTGAAAGAACTGGAAGTAATAAGAGTTGATAAAGCAATGGGGCCCAATGGGGTGCACCCTAGGGTCCTTAAAGAACTAAAAGAGGTGGTGGTTGAATCTCTGGCTATCCTGTTTAGCCCATCACTGGAAACAGGGGAGGTACCCAAAGACTGGAGGACAGCAGATGTAGTCCCCTTATACAAAAGTGGGAACAAAGAGGAAGCGTGGAACTACAGACCAGTCAGCCTCACCTCAGTAGTGGGGAAGATCATGGAAGCACTCCTGAAGGAGAGATTGGTGGAACATCTGGTTGTCAATGGACTGCAGGACCCAAGGCAGCACGGTTTCACCAGGGGAAGGCTATGCCAGACCAACCTCATTGAATTTTTTGACTTGGTGACTAGGGAGGTGGATCAGGGAAGGAAGTGGACATGGCCTATCTGGACTTCAGCAAGGCCTTTGACACTGTGCCACATAGAAGACTATTACACAAACTAGGGAATATGGATGTGGACAGGACAGTAGTGTGGTGGGTAGGTAACTGGCTGAGCGACAGGACACAGAGGGTGGTGGTAAATGGCTGTCACTCCACAGAGGGAAGAGTGACCAGTGGGGTACCACAGGGATCAGTGCTGGGACCGGCCCTATTCAACATCTTCATCAGTGACATTGTGCAGGACCTAGAAGGCAGAATTTCACTGTTCACTGATGACACAAAGCTCTGTAACAGAGTAGATACACCAGAGGGTGTAGACAGAATGAGAAGGACCTGCAGAAACTTGAAGAATGGTCAGGGGTTTGGCAGTTGAAATTCAATGCAAAGAAGTGCAAGATAATGCATATGGGGCACAAAACCCTGGCACAATATATCGGTTGGGGGTGAGGATATAGCATGCACCAAGCAGGAAAGGGATCTTGGGGTTATCATCTCTGATGACCTCAAGGTAGGGAAACAGTGTGACAAGGCAGCAGGTAAAGCAAATAGGATGCTGGGATGCATAGGCAGGGGCATCACCAGCAGGAAAAGGAGGTCATAATTCCACTATACAAGACACTAGTGAGGCCCCACCTGGAGTACAGTGTACAGTTCTGGAGACCTTACCTCACGTGAAGGACATAGACAGGGTAGAGAAGGTTCAGAGGAGGGCAACAAAGATAGTACATGGATTGCATCACAAGTCCTATAAGGACAGGTTGAAGAAATTGAATATGGACTCCCTGGAGGAGAGGAAGGAGAGAGGGGACATGATAGAGACATACAAGTATTTTACAGGGAGGAACACGGTGCAGGAATACACTATTTGTAAGTGAAAAAGATGGTCCAGAACTAGAGGGCATGGGATGAAGCTGGAAGGATGACGATTCAGAGGAAATGTGAGGAAGAATTTCTTCACAGAACAGGTGGTGGACAAGTGGAATACCCTGCCAGAGGAAGTGGTGGGGGCTGAAACAATCACGGGATTTAAGAATGCATGGGATAGACATAAAGGAATTCTGGAGGTCAGGGGTAAAGGGCAACAGAGTTCTAGGAAAACATAAACTGAAGTTACAAACTCAAATGGGCAGACTATGTGGGCAATAGGCCCTTATCTGCTGACACTGTCTATGTATCTATGTATGTATCTATGTATGTGCTCTGTTTCTTGACCTTAGCAAAGCCTTCGACATGATGGGCCACAGTCTGCTGTTGGTCACTTTAAAGAACATTGGGGTAGGCAGCTTGGCCTAAAATTGGTTTACCAATTACCTCACTGACCACTTCCAGCAGGTCAAGGTGGGCGGTGACCTTTCTCCAGTGAAAACACTGACAAGAGGAGTGCCCCAAGGATCTATTCTTGGACCACTTTTGTTTGCCATTTACATTAATAGTCTAAATACCGGACTCCAGTCAGCTAACATATACATACCATATATCTTCTATTTGAAACCGCGGTTAATATTGCAAAAGGTAGGTAAAGCTGGCGGCTTATCTTAGAGGGTGGCTACTCATCAAGGGTGATTTGTAATACATTTTTCAATTTAGAGAGCTGCTTTTAAGTCCCCAAATCTATATAAAAACTATCTGCAGATGTTGTTTCTTTGCCTCTTTACCTCTGAGTAACAAGCAATCGCAAACGTAACAGTCACAATGTCAAAGCGCAAGTCTTTTGATCTTGAGTTTAAAGTTGCAGCCACTTGAAGAGCAGAAAAAGAAGGAAATCGTCCAGTTGTAGCAGCATTGCATATTGATGAGAAGCAGTTGCGGGACTGGAGGAAGAAACTGCCTTCTCTTGAAGAGAAGGTGACTGTGTCTGGATACATGGGCTCCAATCGTAAGAGAAGATGGCTTGATGGTAGTGGTCAGCGGCCCAAGTACCCTGAAAGTGAATTGATTCTAGCAGCATGGATTACTGAACAAAGGGAGCAGCACTACAGGGTAACTAGAAAAGCGATGTCGATAGTGCAGGATCCCTCATTTTCTGCCAGCTGAGGTTGGGTTGACAAGTTTTTGTGGAGGTGGGGCTTCACCATCCATTTAAAAACCACTGTTGGGCAGAGACTGCTGAAAGATTTTGTGCCCAAAATAATAGACTTTGCATGTTACTGCAAGTGACAGATTGCAGCCTCTGACTTCACACCATCCATGATAGGCAATATGGATGAGATTGCTATCCGGCCTGACATGCCTGGAAATCGAACAGTGGATCTTATTGGGTCCAAATCAGTCCTTCTGATAACAACAGGGCATGAAAAACAGTGGATGACTGTCTGTCTTGCTGCAGTGGCCGATGGCCATAAGCTCCCACCTTTAGTGGTTATCAAGAGTAAAAGAGTTCCTAAAGAGACAATAGGCATTAACAGTGTTGTGGTTGCCATGTCCCACAATGGCTAGATGGACAAATCCCTCACAATTCAGTGGCTTGACAAGGTCTAGGGGTCTATGGCATTCAGAAAATGAATGTTGGTATGGGACACCTTCAGGTGCCACATTAGCCCTGCAGTGAAAACTCACGCTAAATAAAAAAAGACCATAATCTCAGTGATCCCTGGTGGGTGCACAAAAGTTATTTAACCAGCAGATGTAAACTGGAAAGCACCCTTCAAGGCAGCACATAGGGAGTGCTATGATAACTGGATTGCCAAGGAAGAAAGGGAGCTAACAAAGCGTGGAAACCCACGTGCACCGGGAAAAGAAAAAATCCTAGACTGGATAAAAACTGCTTGGCAGTGTGTATCTAAGGATATTATTATTAAATCTTTCCAGGTACGAGTGCGTTTGCCTATCAGCTAATAACAAAAAAATTAAATGGGTGTTTGAAAATTTTTTGGTTTTTTCTAGGTTTGCGCTATCACAAGTTGTGATCCAGATATGATCAGCTGCCTAAAAGAGGGAGGACTACTGCAAGATGCGAGAGGGGAGTTTATCAAGAAAACCACAGAAGGGGACTCAAAACCAATACTGTGATGATCGACTGGGCCAGCTGAGCCAGGAGAACTGTCAGCCAGACAGCTCAGAGGGTGAACCAATAAGCAATGATGAAATTGAATGAACTGTTCTATCCAGTTGAAGAAGCAAACTGTACTTTATTTTTTAATTTTTCTGCTTTGCGGCTTTTGAATAAAATGAAAAGTTTTATTGCAAACGTTCTTCAGTTCTCTGCTCATTGCTTGTTGCTCTTTGCCTTGTTATGGTCATTACTAGGGATTGCCAGGATAAGGTTGTTGCTAGGTACTGGTTCTCAGCTCAGGCTTTTTTGCTGACGTCGGACACCGCGACAAACAACATGGTGTGTTAGTGCAACAGCGAGTGCTAGTCAAGTGGTACCATAGAATTTAATCAACAAGAAGCTCAGGTAATGGCATGTGACAATGTGACTCAAATGTGACAGTGAGGAGTTAGTGAGGACTGCGCAAAACCATATCCCAGTTGCTCTATGTGTTTCATTCGAAACGCCTCCTGTAGCGATAGCGGCCAATGTTTGAGGGCGGCTTGTGTTAGATCTTTTGGTTCTTTTAAATGCTAAGCAAATGAAGGCTATGCTTCTCTCCCCATCATTTAATGCCACTAAACCCTTGATCCCAGGGACTGTTTCCCAAGTAGTCACACTGCTAGGTGAACCCTTGGATTTTGTGGAATCATTTAAATACCTGGGAGTTTAGATAGACTGTAAGCTGTCATACAAAGTCCACATAGTTGAACTTTCTAAAAAATTAAAACAGAGGATTGTGATTTTCTTCAGGATCAGGCAGTTTTTATCTCAAGAGGGGAAAAAAAGGCTTGTACAAACCACCTTCATGCCCCTCCTGGACTACGCCAACTTCTTGTATGGACACAGCATGAGTGCGGCCCTTTCCACACTCAATTCCCTCTACTATCGTATGCTTAGATTTATTACTTGCTCTTCCTACTCCACTCACCATTGCACCCACTATACGACAATAGGCTGGTGTTCCCTTATCCTTAGGACACATAACAATGCATTGTTCTGGACTTACAGAGCAATCTCTATTGAGTTTCCACAGTACATAAAGGACTGTCTGCCTGCTTGCACTCCTGGGAAGTACCCCTTAAGGAGTCTCTCTCACATCTTCCTTCAAATCCCTAAAGTCAGATCATGTTTTGGCTGAGCAGCGATAAGCCATTCACTCCTTTCCCTTTGGAACAATGCACAAAAACACTGAAGCTGGCTATACCAGTGTTGCTGTCTTTCTTTAAACACTTGCTCTTACAGTCATTTAAGGTGACTTGTAACTGTTTTTACCAATGACCTCATACACACGGCTGTGCCCTTTCTGTGGTCTGTTTTCCTGATGACCTGCCTTTCTTGCTCTGTGGTCTATATCCCAGCATCATGGACCTCTTGTTCTCCTACCTCTTTAGGTTGCATCTCTGAGGGGTCCATGTACATTGACTCCATGTTAGATACAGTAAATATCCTTCCCTCGTGGCACTCCTCTCAGCCCCTTGATACAATGTATCCTGATATAGTGTATATGCTTTGTGTATTACATTCTTGTCTATGTAATTTCTTCATATTGTGTACATGCTGTGATTCTGTAAATTGCTTATTTTTTTATGTATTCATATGCATTCAATTCAATTCAATTCAGCTTTTTTTTTAAAAGGCGCTTTTCTTAAAACCAAAGCGCCTGTACATTTTGAACAATAAATACAATAAAATTAAAACTAAAATAAATCATTAAAAGCTATGCTAAAAAGGTGGGTGGGCATGAGGCATAACTAACTGTATCTGTATTCAGCCTTGTTTTGATATTCAAGCCTACCTTGCCCTGTATCCCATGTCATTGTGTCTAGTTCTCTGGTTACGTAGCCCCCTGTTGACTGTATCTCTGTGATGTATTACTGTGACCATATGCAGGTCCTCCTTGTAAATGAGTACATCTCAATGGTGTTTTGCCTGGCTAAATAAATACTTAATTGACTGATTGATTGACTGATTGAAACAAATTTTGTTTTATAAAGCACTTCTCATACAAATTATAACCCAAACTACTTTTCAAACCAGGAGAGGGGACACAGTGTTGCTGCCATTGAAGTAAACATGATAATTCAAACAACAGTACAATAGATTAAATGGAGATTATGGCAGCAGTATTTATTAGTCAGCAAGGGTTGCAGAGGTGACAGCCTTCTGGGCCCTCTGCCAGCAGAAGACTTATCTTCACTGTATGGTACTCTGACCTGTGCAGCCAAATCTGCACCTTCCCTTCCCAGGTTGGGGGTTATGCATGGCAATGCTGCCTAATAGTCCAACCCTGCATCTTTTCTTCCAAAGTTGGAGGTGGTGCTGCACTGCAACGCTGCTCAACCACCTCAGCAGCATGTAATAATGGTGACGGTAAAACAGCAATGTTATAAGAGTGAAAACAATAACGGCAAGTTATAATTAATGGCTACCGGGTGTAAACGGTGAATCCAAGGCATTAACCTACCCCAGTGCCAAGGAGCATCTTGGAGTAGAAATAATAGACATAGAGGGAGTCCGGGGGTGCAGCCCCCCCAATAGGAGGTATGGGGGGCAGAGCCCTCCACTTACAGAAATGGTCCCTGGTGTGTGCTATCTATAGGGTGCAAAATGGTTGTATATGTCAGTCGCCATTTCTTTTGGGCACTGTAATTGTAGTCGCCGTTACAAATTTGCCATTTTGTCGGTCACCATTAGTTTTTCATCATTATTACATGGAACCACAGCCTTGGCCCATCCAGCTGGCTCACTGAACTCACCCCCAAACTCAGGTCACCAACACAGGATCACAAAGCACTACCCAGTGGGCCAAAGGCTGCATACATCACAGCATTTCCTAATATTTTTTTTTTATTTTGAGCCAAAATTTCCAATATAGTCATTTTATGACTCCCCTTTATAAACATGGCATAAGGCATTTTTAAAATTTTGGCCAAAACATAATTTTGCACCACAAGTGTGAAAACTTGTTTCAGCCAGGATATTTTAAAAAATGATGCCTGTCACATTCATGAGGTGGTGTGAAAAAAATGTCTATGTTGAAAGTCTGGAGTCAAAGTATTGAGAATTACATTAGTTATGAGTGAGCATGGAAAAAAATTCAACCTACATTCATAGCTTTCTGTTTTTTTTTTAATGTTTCGACCCCAAATTTTGAACATATTCTTCTTATGACTCCATCTCATGAACACAATAGGTGAAAATGTTCGAATCCTGCTCTAAAGGTGACTTCATGGAGCAACTGAAAAATCACCTTTCAGGCCAGATTTGAACATTTTTTCACCTACTTTATTCATGAGGTGGGGTCCCACAAAGGTCATGTTGAAAGTTTGGTGGAAAAATATTAAAAAATAATGAAGCTATAAAACAGTGTAGAAATATATTAGTGTTCACTCACAGCTTGATCATTTCACCATATTTTTTCATCAAATTTTCAAGGAGAAGTCTTATTCTGGAGGTCCAGGGATAAGCCAGTGGTTCTGAGTCATGCATATCTCCTGGCAGTACTGCATTTGCCTGGCCATTTGTGGCTGTGTCATTGGTGTCGGCATCCATTTGTAATTGTTTTTTGCTGTGTCTAAACCATTTTTCACTGTTTGCATTAGCTGTGATCTTTCAACTAATGTTATGTTGTCATAGAAAGGCAAAACTGCTTTCCAAAGAGCTTCCTGGCAATGAGCTGTACAGCACAGAAAGGCAAATTATCTCATTAGTAGGGATGCAGAGAAGAATGATTGCTTCCCAAAAGTGTCAACTTTCCTTGTGTCCTAATCTGAAGGGGATGAGGAAAAGGTTGCCCAAGCTTTGCCACAGGCAGCTGCCTGTATCAGGACCTCTAGTTCTAATTACCTACCACAGCCCTATGCCCACTACAAAACTGTCCTATCACAGGTGGTGTTAGGGGAATGTCACAGGATCATACATTATGGCTACAGTATGTCTCTGGGGACTCTGGTAAATCCCTTCTCCCTAAGAGAAAAGCCTGGAGACTGAAACACTTCCTTACAGGCTCCAGGAGCCTAACTTTATTGCTTCTCCTGCTGTCTGTCAATGTTCACCCAAACCCAGTCCCTACAGATAGCCCTTGGCACGGCTCTGGGAGTCAAGGGAAACTAAACATAATCTCCCTAAACATTGGTAGCCTCCTTTCTGACCTTGCTGAGCTCAGAACCTGGTGGCATTAGTGAAACTGGATATTATTTCCCTTACAGAAACCTGGCTAAATGCCACAGTACCTGACTCTGCCACCTCATTACCAGACCAGGCAAGCGGGGACTGCCTGATCTATCTCAGATCTGACCTGCAAGCCTCGAAACTTAAAATCAATGACCTGTCTATGGACTGTGAATGTGGTCATCAAGCTTCTGCTGGGGTGATGTCAAAAATCTCTTGTCCACCTATGGTTTATATCCTGCCTGGTAAACAACAATTGGTTATGGAGTCCCTCTCTAACTATCTTAGACAATTTAACCACAGGTGAGAATTCATAGTAACTGGTGATTGTAATATTAACTGGACCACAAAGTCCAGTACAAGTGCAGAGATACGATCCCCAGTTTATTTCTTATACAAATTGTTACTGAGCACATCAGAACTAACTATAAATCAGACATTATGCCACTACTCGATCTGGTACTTGTAACTCACACACACAGAGTCAAAAAGGTCAAAGTTCTGCTACAGTAGGTACCCTCAGTGACCACTGTCTGGTGCAGTGCTTGTCAGAAGTAAAATACCCTAGACACTTCCTTCACATCATAAACAGCTATGTCATATGCAAAATGAACATGCTAAAATTCAAATCTTGTGTAGTTCAGCTAGAATGGATCTTCCTTTATGCTATCCCTGATATTGATTCAGGCCTCAAAGTCTTTGTCATGGAATTCACAACTGCCTGCAATAAATTTGCAGCACCCTTCAAAAAGTACGACACAAGAGGTGCACGTGCTGGCTGGATAACCCCATAACTCCCTACCTTCATGAGATAGAGGGATAATTTGTGGGCAATGGCCAAAGAGACTGGGTTCCCAGTCCAACTACAAAAATACAGTACAAGGAAGCTAGGAATAAATTCACTACTAGGAGTCGACTGGCCAAATCCAGCGACAGCAAGACTCAGCAAACCCAAAATTGGTGCAGTGGTAAAAGATTCTGGGAGAATATCTCAGCCCTCCTTGGTAACGGTGACAAAACCTTACCAAAAATGCTCATGGTTGATGTACATGAGGCATAGGTGCTGGAACAGGGAGGGTGCTACTAGGGCCACGGCCTTACCACTTTCATAAATGGCCCCATCACCTTTTGCAAACATGTTAATGTATTTAATAGGAGAGAATTTACCCCTTATGTCCTTGGCCCTACCACTTTCAAACTGTTCTGGCACCAATTGCATGAGGTACTTGATCTCACTGAAATTGCCAACAGATTCAATGTTGCATTCACTGACCTTAGCTCTGTCATCACAGTTGAGCCAACCCTGCCCTCCAGCGAAGGTCCTTGTCCTGTTGACACATAACCACTGGACCCTGAGCCAGTATATCCTAAATTCTATTTTAAATCTTTCTCAGTAAGGGACAGCTATAATTATATAAGAAAGGTGCTTGGTAAAACCAGAATCAGGGGTGATTCAATTAATATGAAGCTATTTACCCTGGTTGTTGAGGAGCTCTCCTACACCATTTTCAAAAATGTCAGCTTCTCTTTGCACTACTCCCAGCTCCCTGAAAAGTGGACATCCGTGCTGGTTACACCAGTTTTTAAAAGTGATGACTGTTCTAATTTTTCCAGTTGGGGAGGCAGTATAGAGCAGTGGTTTAAGGCTCTGAGCTGCAAATATAGAGACCTGGGTTTGAATCCCACAGCCCCCACTTGCATACTGTGTGACCCTGATCAAGTCACTTAACTTCTTCATGCTCCCAGGTCACACCTGTAAACAAGCTTTCAGCTTAGTGTGCCACTCCTGGTTAAACAATTGAAAAAAAAATTACAGGCCAGTTTCCATAATCTCCCACCATCCAAAGCCCTTGAGAGATGTCAGATCAACTTTTCTCATATCTTGAACAGTATGAAATACAGTGCCCCAACAGCGTGGCTTTCAGAAAAAAAACATAGCATAATACAGCTCTGAGTATTCCAGTTTTGTCCTTGAGGCCCTTGACAATGGTGACAAGGCTGGCACCATCTATACTGACTTGACAAAAGCTTTTGACTTTGTCATTCATTAGCTCCTTCTCTGCAAACTGTGGCCTAGGCCTGTCACTAGACACAGTCACCTGGTTCCAGAGTTATCTCACTAATCACACTGAGATAGTTGGCTCTTTTTCAGACATTAGGAATGTATCCATTGGCATTTTCAAGGGCTCCATTCTGGGCCCCCCACTATTTGGCTTATTCATAAACTACCTGCCTGATGCCTGGCATTCTGCAAATGTATTTCACTGTGCTGAAAATGCTGTTATCTATTTCAAGAACCTTGACCTTGGCAGCCTTACCTCCACCTTCCAGGGTAATTTTGAGGCCCTTAAAGAATGGTTCTCCCAAAACAAACTGGTTCTAAATTACACAGAACTAATATAATGCACTTCTCAAGCCCACAAGTGAAGAGAAAGGTACCCCCCCCATCATCCACAATGACCTGCAAGAAATACTTGAACAGGCGGAAACCCTTACATACCTCAGGGTGATCCTTTTGCTCCCCACATTGACAACCTTGTGTCTACAGTAAACAGACGACTTGGAGCCTTGTACCACAACCAGGTCAACCTCCCTGCTGATGCTAGGCACCTCATAGTGGCAAGCACAGCACTGTCACTAGTTTACTATGGCCTCCCTGTGTATGCAATTGCCTGTGACTCAGTTCTCAGCAGAATAGATTTAACCTGTAATAAGGCTTGTCACTTTGAGGCTTGGGACCTACAAGCACACCTACAACTGCACCCTCTACACCCAAAGAAACTGGTTACAACTACCTAGAAGAATTAAGTTCCAGACATGCCTGCCAGCCAAGAAGGTACTATTGGGCATAGCCTCCCCCAGCCCTAACTCACCACTTCCACCCTGTTGCTAATCTCTACAGCATCAGGAGCATAGTTTGGAATTCCCTTAAACTTCCTTTTGGCCGTACTCAGCTGGGCAAGCATTAATTTGCTGTTAGAGCCACTGGCTGGTTAAATCAGCTTCCTGGGCTGGGCCGCCGATGCAGCGGTTGGATTTCCACTTGCAGCGCCAGCAATCTGGGTTTGGGAATGAGCCCAGGAGATGGAGGGCCGACTGGAAGGAGAAGGCTTGAGTGTTCCAGGGACAGCTCATCTTCTCCGGGGGGAAGGGGGATTCAGGGCTTGGCACTTCTCTGACCTCAGGTGGAGATCTGAGGTACAACAAACCCAAGCCATTACCAAGGGGGTGGCATGATGGACATTGGTGTTCATTGCCTTGATGTCAGGGCACTCATTATGCCCAGAACACCAGAAAAATTACCCCGCAGCACTCCCAGTAGATGGAGCACCAGGCCCGATCCCCATTGCCCCTACCTGCCCCAGTGATAGCATCCAAATAAAACAAGAAGACTTCAGGGTGTAAGGGCCCCCACCTCGTACCCACCTGGGTGGTATAGCTATGGCTACAAGGGGATGGACTGCTCTGGGCTCCAGGTAAGAGGATGGGACTAAGAAGGCAGTAGGTGTCTCCTGTAGGGAGTGGAGTGCTGCGGGCAGGGGGAGAATAAAGAAAAAGTTAAAAAAAAAAATCAGCTGCCTGATATCTTGCTTAATCAAACTAAGTTTGACCAGTTTAAATGGAAATGCCCTCCTGCAATTGGGCCATGACTCGGTGTGAGGCATGACCCAATTAGCATTTTCACAAAGTGGTTTAAGTTCTTTAATCTATGGTTTATGAGATACATAGAACATTATCTGGTTGATCCTGCCACCCTACTGCTAGCATGTTGAACTACTTGGCATGCCCACAACCTCCCGAGGCTGTCCCAGGGTGACAGAAAAGATGGGGAGCAGCTGTGGGAGCATCTACAGACATCCGGTATAAGTGGAGCTACTCACAGCTCCAGTTTCCAAAATACATGCTGCCAGTTGACTGCCAGTCTATACCTGGTCTCGGTATAGCACCAGGACATGTATTTTGGAAACCAGAGCTGTAAATAACTCTGCTTACATGGGACATCTGTGGATGCTCCTGCGGCTGCTCCCCATCTCATATGTCACCTTGAGACAGCTGCAGGAGGCTGTGGGCACGCCAAGCAGTTCAAAATGCCAGCAGGAAGGAGGCAGGATCAACCAGATAACGTTCTATGTATCTCATAAGACATAGGTTAAAGAAATAAAACACTGCGAAAATGCTAATCGGGTCATGCTTCACACTGAGGCATGGCCCGATAGCAGGTGGATGGTTCCCTTAAAGAGAGCACTATGGACAACTCTAACAGTTCAGTGGAACTGTAACTGTTAATCATCCTAAGTCCCTTCCGGTATACATATTAAACTGTGTCACACTCTGACTCTGTGGTCATGTACCATTACTATGCTCATTGTGCACTGTTTCTGTTTCCCTGCCTTATTGTGAAATTGTATGCAACTGAGCCTATTTATTTGAACTTGCTCGACTATACTGTACTTTTTTGTCTTCATTCCAGTAGAAGTTAATTTGTATTTGTTATCTTTCCTTGTAGTCTCTGTTACAAACATGGAACCTTTGTAAAAGAGCACTTGTGCTCAGATATTCTCCAAAATCTTCAATAACTAACTAACTAATGAACGAACTAACTAACTAACTAACTAACAAAAAACGAACTCACTAACTAACTAAAACACCTGATATCTTTCTTCTACTTTTTTGTTTATTGTCATTGCAGTGGCAGGCAATTCCAATATTTTCTTACTCATTTTCCTGAAGGACTCGTGTATGGGGGATGCTAACCTTTTTAGTTGAAGTCAGTAGTAACATATTTCAGAAGTCTGACTCACCTGCCTCTGCCTCTGCATCTGACTTAGTCATGGGAATATTTGTCACTTCAGTAATTTCCTTGAGAAAAGTTGAGTACAAGGTAAAATCATCCAGTGCCCTAGATAGTGGCTCAATCCCCTTTATCCCCAGTAGCATCAAGTGTAAGGCAGTCTCCCAGGTGTAAAAGGATCATCCTCCTCTTCCTCACCATAATACTGCTCTGTCAAACATGGTGCACTTTTAGACTGGTGGGTTTGAGGCTAGTGCGTTCATGGCTTGAAAAAAAAATCCCATATCTGTTTAAAGCAGCAATGCAACTAAACTGGGCCAAAAAAATTGCTCTACCTTTTCACTATAAAAGATTCTAGGCATCTTCTAGTTTTATTTGGTGGAGCAGTTCTCTAATTCTACCAAAATCTGAGTATTTTATAAATGCTGTAATTTAGTTTTTTCTCAAAAAAAAGAAAAGATGGCTGCCACATTTTGCATAGAAATTCTATCATAGACCTGGCAAGGGATAGGATCTAAAAAATACAAAAGCACTCATGGTGCACAGCCTTGGAGGTACTTAGACAAGTACATTTATCAGGTATGCTAATATTCTTCTTAATTGTAGCTGAAACTAGTTTTTTTGGAAGAACATCTTTCATTGCACTGCCACTTGAAATTCTTTCAATGAGGGCCTAGTAGGTTGTGCTGGGGTCACAGAGACTTTGTATTTTTTCTTTCTCAGATTCAACCTGTTTTTCTTTCTTGAGCTTTTTCTGACTAGAAGATTATACTGATTCCTCAGCGTGCTCCTTTCTGTATTTTTTTAATCTTTTCCTGTGTGTTCCTCTGTTGAGGATTTATGTTCTACTGTATCCTTTTAGCAGACTCTGCCTCACTGGCTGTATCCTTTGGTGATGTGGGTGCAGCTGACATGATGAACAAAGGGTTCACAGCTTTTACAAGGAAACACTCTTTGGATCTAGTCAAAGATGTTGGAGCTGACATAGATTGCCTTTTATCCTGTCTCCTTTTCTGCATCTTAGGACAAAAACCTTGCACAGATCACAGTTTTTCCAATTGTATGATATGCCCAAACACCTGTGGCATTCTGTATGCCTATCTGCCTTAGGCAAACTGGTGCCCCACTTTTTACTTTTTTTAAAGCAGTAGGACCAGTTTTCTTTTTACAGTAGTATTTTTTCTCTGACTGAGACATGTGACCAGAAAAAGCACCACTGCATAGAATCCAGCCTTATATTTGAGAGCAGGTTCAGAAATGTGACTACAGTTTTTGAGCCAATGACTTTTTACTTATTTATATTTGTATCACCAGTAGGTGGTGATGCAGTGCTGTAAAAATGATGGTAGAAGCACTATCTACCAACCACAGTCATTGTGAGTTGGCCCAAACAACTTTAAATAGGCTCAGACTCCAATTATTTTATTCCTAAAAGTAAGATAAACATAGTTTTAAATCAAAGCAGAACCCATAAACGGGAACCACGCAACTTTAAAAGTGAGCTACTACTCTTCAGTTAAGAGTATAAATGCAGCCTGTTTCTCAGTATTCAGCAAGCGGGGGCAGAGGAAAAGACAATTTATAACCAAACTTGTGTTAAAACACAAAACAGAGAAAGTAAATAGCACTAACTATGTATTTATACTAGAAATAAAAACAAATATGCAGATCTAAAGACTTGTCAAAAATTGCTTGAGCACAATATGGGGTGACTGCTCCCTTTGGCAGAAACTAAAGATCTGTCAGGGATGGGCTGGCAGTGCAAGACCAGCCCAAGGAGAAAGTTTTCATTTTAAAAACATTGCAAGTTTTGGGGCACCATTCCACACTGAGAGATCATGCAATAGTTCGATTAGTTGTTTTAATTATTGTAGTGATATATATTTGCAATATATATATATATATATATATATATATATATATATATAAGGAATATGCAATGGGGACAAGTGGGGTTAATTATGTATCTATACAAGTGCTGTTTGACCTCAAGTTATGTCATGAGTGGCATAAGTCAAGAGCAAAGAGGCTGTGGTCAGACAGCACAAGTATAGATAAATCATTTATCCCACTGGTCCCCATTGCATATTTCATTTATGTAAGAGGCTAGGACTTTGTGTCTGCATTATTTAGCTTACTCCTTAAATCTATAAGCTTGTGAATTTTGTTGGTAAAATAGTGCTACTCCGCATTTCATTCCTCCTCTTGTCATGGCCATTCCCATGGACACACAGTCGTGAAGGCAGCATTGATGGGAGTAGAGCACAGCTGACTGGTGATTCAAGTGGGAACCAGAAAGTTGTGTGACGATGTGGCAGCAGCTCTTAATGAGCAGGGATTGGGGAGAGCATCTCCGTGGGAAGTACAGAATGGTTGCTATCAGGATTACAGTGGGTTTTTTATTTACTCTTGTGGATTCTCTTGGTATGATACATGTTGGCATAATGTGTAGTGAGATGGCACTACTGCGTGTGGAGCAAGCATGATCACATGGAGTGAGCAGGAGCAGCAGCATGGCAAAGTAAATGAAAGGTTTGTTTTAGTGAAAAAAATGACAGTAGTAAGGGGGCTGTTTCTTTATCTGCAGATAGAGGGGGCAGGCTAGTAGGGCAGTAAAAGTATATCATATGTGGGGCTGTGGGGCTTCCAGCAGACAGTATTGTAGTATACAGTAAGTGAAACCATGAGTGTACAGTAAGTCACGCTGCTGGTCGGGGAAGGATGACACAGCAACTATGGAAAGAAATGTAACTGTTTATATAAATGCATTTATCTGACTGCCCCCTGTTTTGCATTGCTACAAATTATTTCTCTAGAGTGATTAGTGTCCATACCTAGTGCATAAATAGGGAAATATGCCATGGTCCAACTGAGAATATCATTGATATTCTTCCCGAGTGCACTTTTACTTTTGACATCATGAGTGGTGCAGCCATGAGAGATTCCTACGGTCAAACTTCTCGAGAGCAGAATATCAGTGATATTCTCAGTCTCGGGCTGTTGCATATTCAATTTATGCAAGGTAGCTTTGTGTAACTGTTTTTAAATGGTGCTTTTACCTTCTGTGATTTTTTTTTTTTTGGGGGATGGCCGAGCAATGCTGAAGATGACTGTGCAGGGTTTCTGTGTTGTCAAGGGATACTTTGCGTGCATTGTTGCATTACGTTGTTGTGCATGAGGATCATGTGTGAGCTGAGAGTTGCTGCCTTAGTGATTGGGTGTTCATGGTGGTGAAGCCTGCTGGTGCAGCCTAAAGACAGGCTAAGGAAAGGACATAGGTTTGTTGCATATGGGACTGGAAAGTGCCAGTCAGAGAGAGCTGCAGTATGTGTCACGGGTATGGAGGAAGGTAACAGGTTGGGGACTGAATTTACTATAGAAACATAGAATTTGACGGCAGATAAGGACCGCTTGGCCCACCCAGTCTGCCCATTTCCCTACCTAATGGATTCGCTGCAGGTCCTAGTTAACCAACAGCCTACTTCCTCCTACCCCACCCCCTAGAATTGTCTTATGTCTGTTCCATGCATTCTTGAATCCCCCCACTGTTTTTGACTCCACATCCTCCTCAGGAAGGCCGTTCCATGCATCCATAACCCTCTCTGTTAAAAATACTTCCTCACTTTGCCTCTGATCCGTCCCCCTTCTATCTTCAAATTGTGCCCCCTTGTTCCTGCAAACCTCTTTTTCTGAAAGATGCTATCATGTCCCCCCTGTCCTTCCTTTCCTCGAGGGTATACATATTAAGCTCCCTAAGTATCTCTTCATATGTCTTCTGGTGCAGACCCTGCACCATTTTAGTTGCCCTCCTCTGGACTGCCTCCATCCTGTCTATGTCCTTGCAGAGATTGGGTACCAGAACTGCACATAGTACTCCACATGGGGTCTCACTAGCTGCCTGTACAGAGGGGTAACAACTTCCTTTTTTCTACTGGTGATGCCTCTCCCTATGCATCCCAGTATCCCCCCAGCCCTCCTTACTGCCCTCTCACATTGCTTACCCACCTTTATGTCATCTGATATAACTACCTCCAGGTCCCTTTCCATTTTTGTTGTTGTTAGTATCTCACCCCCATTGTGTACTCTTCCCCTGGGTTTTTGTTTCCCAGGTGCATTACTTTGCACTTCTTAGCATTAAATCTAAGTTGCCATACATTTGACCATTCCTCCAACCTTGTCAAGTCCCTTCTCATTCTTTCCACCCTACCTTGTGTTTCAATCCTGTTGCAGATCTTTGTGTCATCTGCAAAGAGACATACTTTTCCTTCCAGTCCCTCTGCAATGTCACTTATAAAGACATTGAAGAGGACGGGTCCTAGAACTGAACCCTGTGGTACCCCACTAGTAACCCCCCTATCTTCAGAGTGGACATCATTTACTATTACCCTCTGTGTCCTGTTCTCTGGCCAATTTTTTACCCAGGCTACCATCTTGGGACCCACTCCAAGGCTGGCTAACTTGTATATTAATCTTTTGTGTGGAACTGTATCAAATGCCTTGCTAAAGTCTAGGTAGGCCATGTCCACAGCCCCCTCCCTGATCTACTACTTTGGTCACCCAGTCAAAGAAATCTATTAGATTCGTCTGACATGACCTTCCCACTGTGAATCTATGCTGCCTTGGGTCCTGTGCACCTCTGGCTCCTAGGTACTCAACAATTCTTTCCTTCAGAAGTGATTCCATCATTTTCCTTATCACTGAGGTCAAACTAACAGGTCTGTAGTTTCCTGCCTCTGCCCTGCTCCCACTTTTGTGTAGTGGAATAATATCTGCCCTCCTCCAGTCCTCAGGTACCACCCCATCCTCCCATGATTTGTTAAAGAGGGTAGTCAGTGGTGTCACTAGTTCTACTCTTAGTTCTTTTAGAATTCTGGGATGAATCCCATCAGGCCCCATTGCTTTGTCCACCTTCAGTTTTAAGAGTTCTTTCAGAACTCTTTCTTCTGTGAATGAGCTGGTATCAACCCCCCTATCCAGAGTGTTTCTATTGTTTGGTTTCAGTACCTCCCCTTCTTCATTTGTGAATACTGAGCAAAAAATATTTGTTATCTCTACCTTTTCACAGTCACCCTCTGCCCAGCCCCCTCCCCTTTATTAAGCCTCACTATCACTCCCTTGGTCTTCCTTCGCTCCCTGATGTACCTATAAAAGGTTTTATCCAGCTTCTTATCTGAGTTGGCTATCTTTTCCTCGGTTTTGGCCTTTGCTGTTCTGACTGTCTGCCCTGCTTCCTTCTGCTTTAACTGATACAGTTCTCTGTTCTGCTCCTTCTGTGATTCCTTGTACTTCCTGACTGCTAACCTTTTCCTCCTAACCTTCCCTGCCACCTCCTTTGAGAACCATAGTGGCTTTTTTACATTGTTTTGTTTTATTAGCTTCACACAGAGGCTTGTTGCCTCAGCGATGGCAGTTTTGATTATTCCCCATTGTTCTTCCACCCCTCCTACCTGCTCATTTGCTAGTGCATTCCTTAGGCACTAACCCGTTTTGGCAAAGTCAGCCCTCCTAAAGTCCAGGACCTTTGACTTTGTATGGCTTGACTCTACTGCTGTGTTTATCATGAACCATACTGTTTGATGGTCGATAGTTCACAGATGACTACCCATTTCTAAATCTGTGATCCTCTCTCCATCTCCATTTGATAGTACCAGGTCTACGATTGCTCCATCCTGAGTGGGTTCCAATACCAGTTGTCAAAGGCATGCCCCTTGCAGGCATCTAGAATGACCCCGCTCTTGGATGTGGCTGCATCAAATGCACTCCAATTAACATCTGGCATATTCAGATCCCCCATCAACAATATCTCCCTTTTTTCTGCCATTTTAAGGATACCTTCTATCATTTCCTTGTCCATTTCCTCTCCCTGAGATGGGGGTCTGTATACAACCCCAGTGCGGATTGTGGCGCCATTGCCTGTCTCCAAGTTGACCCACAGTGCTTCCTCTCCTCCCCATTTATCCTTTTGTTCTGTTGCTTTGATTCCTTCCCTTATGTAGAGAGCTACTCCTCCTCCCCTTTTACCCTCCCTGTCCCTCCTGTAGATAGTGTACCCTGGTATGTTTACAACCCAGTAATGGTTCAGTGTGTACCATGTTTCTGTGACTGCCACAACATCAAGATGTTCCTCTTCCATCAAGACCACTAGTTCAGGAAGCTTGTTACCCAGACTATGGGCATTGGTACTCAGTACTCTCCATTTTATTGATGGCTTTACCTCTTGTAGCCCCTTCCCTGTCCTTACTGACTTTGCTTTCTCCATTTACCACAGTCCTGCTCCCTACTGACCTTTCTACCTTGGTCTTTACCTCATTTAGTACCCTGTTTTGAAGGGGAGGCTGGGAACCTCAGTCCCCAATGAAGCCAAAACCCTATGCTCTACACCATGCTATGCTGCTGTCACTGCTACAGGAGAAGGAGTAATGCTACAAATGTTTTTGGGGGTAGACCTTTTATATTAATGAGTGAGTACTTTTTAATATAAGTCAGGAGGGAGAAGGTGAAAGTGTCTGGTGTATAGCAGCAGAGTAATGAAATTGCTGAGTGGGGCCACTGGCCCGGTGGTGCTGAGGGTTAAGGCAGTGGATGCCACACTTCATGTTACACTGGCAACTTGGGTTCGGGAATGGGCTCAGATTGTCTGGGGTCAGCCTGTGGGGAGGGGGAGAGTGAAGCTGGATTGAGCCACCTCATGATAGCTCTCCTGTCCAGGAGTGGGCTATGATGCCACTTCACTAGGGAGTGGTGCGGGGAGGGGAGAACACCATTAGGCACTTGGCAGAGGTTATGTTCTCCACACGACTTCTTGCCTGGGTTGTGACCCTTTGTGCCAGAGTTGTTCGGGGCAGGGACTGGGTAGCTACTTCAGTAACTACCAAATAAAAAAAAAACTCACCCCACTGCCATGCTGTGTGATCCCCATAAAAGGGGGGGATTTAGCCCTAGATGGCTGGTACTGCTGGATGCCATTCAGGAAAGCTTCCTGACACAGGTCATCAGTGAACCAACCTGAGGGGGGAACACCCTCAACCTAGTGCTTAAAATTGGGGAGTTTGTGATGGATATCAAGGTGTAATGAACCACTAGTGGGGAGTGACCATCACTCAGTATGGTTCAGGTTGATTATGGGTAAGGCTGTAAGAAATTCACGCCATGCATGGATTTCACGATCTCCGCGATTTATAAGCAGTACCGTGAAATTGACTAATTTCTTCATTTTGCCATGAATTTGTGTCATATGTTCAAAAAAGCTAAAAAAAAAGCTCACAATTACTTAGAAAAACATACATTTTGCTCATTCTGCCTTCTGCCCTGAAAAGCTGACATGCAGGGGCAGAAAACTAACTAAGTGGCATCTCTCACTGACCGAATCCCAGTAACCGCTAGCTTTAAGTGACTAGTCTGTACGAGGGGACAGTGGCTCCGACTCCTTCCATTCTTCTGACCGAACACCCAGGAACCGCCAGCTCCAGCTGCAGCTGCCTAAAAAATAAAGAACTACCGAAACTGCGAGGGATGGCTGTGCACTCCTACCACTATCTCACTACTTAAATGCTCAAGCAGCATCTCTCTGACCTTTGACCGAGCCTGCCAGATTGCCAGATCTACGATCCTTCACAGACACGCCACCAACGATGTTGTCTCCATTACGAACATCTCCTACGTTGAGGTTACATCACTGCATACTTTTTAATAAAAGAGACAACAAACGCTAGCAAGGGAACAGAAATGAACAAAAAAGCAATAGGGAAGACAACAGAATAAAACAGGGCTACACTATGTTGTGCCATGCATGAGCCGTGAAAATAGCATTTTTTTACTGTGCAGGCACCATGAAAAACATAAGTCTTTACCGTGAAAATATTTCAGCCCTAATTATGGGCAAAGAGGGGGTGGCATCCAATGCAAAGGTTCTGGATTTCAGGTGGGCAGATTTTGCTAAGATGGATGAGATAGTGAGTGGGTACCTGGCCAAGATCCAGACTAGTATGGACACAGACAAGAGATGGGAGTTCATTAAGAAGGGGATACTAGAGTCTACCAGTTCCTGTATCAGGACTTGGAGTAAAAATACCAGGGCAAAACGTCCAAGCTGGATGAGCAGGGGGATTGTGGAAAAGGTGAGGAGAAAAAGAGTGGCTTTTAGGAGATACTGGAAATTAGGGAAGGGGAAGATTGGGAGGAGTACCTTCGGGAGGCAAAGGACGTGACAAGGCAGTAAGAACAGAAAAAGCCACTGTGGAGGGGTTGTGGGATAACAGATGGACCAGACACTGAACTTCAAGTTCAACACACAAGCTCTTTGTGATGTTTATTCAAAATGCAGCAGATAACCTTCAGCAATGGCATATCCCGTCTTCGGTACATCTGTTTGTAGCAACAGACTATGCAAGTCTTTTCTCTACACTTAGCCAGCACCTACTGACTCACTGATCTCTGACCTAACTTAACAGCTGAGATTCAGCCTCCCCTATGCGGACCTCATTTGCTTGGGTGGTGGGGGCTCAAAAAAAAAAAGCTAAAGACATAGCACCTCAGTGCAGAAGCACTGAAACAAGGGTTACCCCAAAGGACTTTGACAATAAGCCAAGTTTCAAAGAAACATATCACACATACTTCCGAAATAGAAAGCATCATGGGATATATGCAAATCACCAAGACATTTCAGACTTGTTCTGTTTGCACCAATTTATATGCATTTTATATAGCACAACTAACTTAATTTCTATAATATACAGTCACCTAGTACTTTTTACCTTTATCTAAAACACCTAGTACCGTGGTATTTTCAACATTGACAGGTTTTATACACATAAGGTATATACATTAAAGTATTTTATGACATAGTGCCATTGAATACTAAATCCAACAGCGAGGAACTCAGCCTGTTGTTTTACATCAGCTCGGAGGTCACCACAATAACCTCCCTGTATGAGGACCTGAGAGGAAAAGGAAAATTAAAGCGGACACTACAGCATAGTCAAGAAAGGGAAGGGGATGCCCGTAGGTTGCCAACCTTATGGACTAGAAATAGCAAAGAATAAATTAGGCTAAAACATAGAAGAACTGTTGCAACAGATTTAAGAAAAGGTCAGTCTTCAAGAGTGGCAGGAGCTCCCTGTCACAGCCACCAAAGAGCTCAGGCTGGTGCAAGGCATTAAGGAGGGGGAGAAGAGCTTCTTCAGGTACATCAGGGAGAAAATGAGCTGTAAAGAACCGATAGTAAGGATTGAGAAGGACAGGCAATGGGTAGAGAAAGGGGGAGGCAGAAGCACTCAATGACTACTTCTGCTCAGTATTTATGAAGAAGAGAGGGGGAGTGTCACCCAAGGGAGGTGGTGGGGCAGTAAAGGCTGGGGAGGGAGTAATGGATGGGGGTAATCACAGAAGGTAGAGTGTTGTAGGGCTTGAAAGTAAAAATGATGGGATGGGTGACAAACTGGCTGCAGGGAAGGTAGCAGAGGGTGGTGGTGGAAGGGGAACTCTTATCCCCAAGGGCAGTAATGAGTTGGGTTCCACAGGGCTCGGTGCTGGGACCAGTGTTATTTGGAATATTTATTGCAGACATTTCCATGGGCATCAACAGCAGAATCAGCCTGTTTGCCGATGACACCAAGATAGGGGCAGTGGTAGATGACATAGAAGGGTGGCAGAGATTGCAGGAAGATCTTAAAAAGTTGGAGACCTGGTCGAACACTTGGCAGCTGGGGTTCAATGCCAAAAAGTGTAAGGTACTGCATTTTGGGGTCAAAAAATCCAAGGTGAAACTACCAACTGGTGGGAGTGCTGCTAGCAGAGACTGAGGATAAGGATCTGGGAGTGGTCATCATAAGATCAATGAACAACTTGGCACAATGTAGGAAGGTGGC
The DNA here is from genome assembly GCA_016271365.2 of Neoceratodus forsteri. NCBI lineage: Eukaryota > Metazoa > Chordata > Ceratodontiformes > Ceratodontidae > Neoceratodus > Neoceratodus forsteri. The sequence continues at coordinate 658,049,886 of CM057454.1, read as the reverse complement.
AGCAAGGGCCAACAAAATGCTGGGTTGCATCACAAGGGAAATAATGTTGAGGAGGGGGGAGGTGATTCTGCTGCTGTATAGATCATTAGGTAGACCTTATCTCGAATACTGCATGCAGTACTGGCACCCATACCTGAAAAGGGACATTAAATTACTAGAAGGGGTACAGTGCAGAGCAACTAAGATGATCCAGGGACTGGGGAACTTACTGTATGAGAGTAGGCTAAAGAATTGAACATGTACTTGCTGGAGGAGAAGAGGGACAGAGGGGATATGATCGAGGCATTCAAGTACATGAGAGGGATAAACAAGACTGGTATGGATGGGCTATTCAGGGTAATGGTGAGGAGGGACACTCAAGGCCATAACATGAGATTGGAGGGGGGAAGGTTCAGGAGGGAAATGAGAAGACACATTTTTATAGAGAGGGTGGTGGCAAGGTGGAATGTGCTACCAGCAGAGGTAGTAGCCTGTAAAACAGTGGGCTGTTTCAAAAGGATCTGGGACAGGGCAAGAAGGAAGATAAAGGGATGGGGGGTTAGGAGGGAGAGGCAGCTGCAGAGTAGGTCTGCTAGCTGCAAAATCGAGCAGGCTCTATAGACCAAATGGCCTTTTTCTGCTGGCAAATTTCAATGTTTGTAACACCATGAGAGATCAGAATAATGGCCACTGGCATTGTCCGGCCCTATACCACACAACAAAGGATCTGCCACCAACACAGACAAATAACATTAGAAAAAAGTATACTGTTGCTCCTACTATGGGTAAAGGGATAAAAGCAGGCACTAGACCAATCAAGACCAGACCCTCACTATCTCGGTGATAATATCTGTTTTTCTTATCACCCTCCATTTATCCGGACCATGAGTTTGAATGCACCCAGATCTTGCACAAGTATATTCCATAGTTGCACCACACCCTGACTGTAATAATATTTCCTACTTTCTGTGTGAAAAAGGTTTCTTCCGATTTTAAGTTCATGCTGTCTAGTTCGAGTACTCAAATCTCAAGTGTTTAGATAGCATATTGTCCCCAACAATAGTATTAAGGAGTAGTAAGTCACATCTCAATGTATAGTGCTCTAGACTGTGTAACGTCTGGTTATCAAGGCACTGCTCAGAGCCAGCCCAGTGGTGTGAAGGACTGAGGCATTCAATGCCTCACCTCCTGCCACACTGGTGACCCAGGTACAGAAATAGATGTGGGCTGCTCAGGGGCTGGCCAGGGGAGGGAGGACTGGTCATCCTAAGCATAGCTCTCCTTTCTCAGGGAGGAGGATATGTGCATCCTGTTAGGCGGTTATCACTTGGAGGTTCTAGGTGAGAGCAGAGTGGGATGCCAGGGAAGCTGTCCTGCCTGCTTGACACCAGGGGACATTTCCATGGAGGTGGAGCTCACTTAATGTATCATGCGCTGCAACCCCTCCCCCGACCATGGCAGGATGAAGGCCCAGTCCCTCACTGGCCCCATACCAGCAGCTGGGTTCTCCTGTTCCCCTGGCAGAAGATGGCTGTCAAAACAACAACAATCAGTAAATCCCAGAGAAGCCAGCTGATGGGGCTGGGGGGACCAGTCCAGAATGGTCTGCAGGTGCTGCTGCAGGGGTTGACTAGCCCCCCTTTCACTACTCTAAACATTAATCCAAGTAGGGTCTTATCAATTGTCTATACAACAGCATACAGTAAGTATTGCCTAAGATGCTGTCATTCCTCTAGAATTGTGTAGAATTATTGTGTTCTGCCCCTCAGTAAATTACTCACCCAAGAAAGACTTAAAATAACTGCACAGCATTCTGCATGGAGCTGATCTGCAGAGTCAGACATAGGTGGGTAGGCGTATGAGGGAGGTGCCATCTTTGTTCAGGCAGGTCTTCATTCTTTGTCTGCCTAACTCCACTCAGATAAACTTCTCAAGGACACCTTCCCCACTGCTAAAGTATTCAGTTGTCTGCACCTCCCCATGTCACACAAAACAGCCTGAAATGAGACCTGCTTGATAAATAAAGGTGTTTAATAGGGTCACCAGGCATAATTAATCAGGATTAATAAAAAAACAACCGCACACCTTCATGTTTTATGCATCAAACGATTAGGAAAATTAATCAAATGTATTACTTATTTTTAATTAAATGCACTATCCAGTTTCCAATTCCAATTTATTTTCTGGATAAAAGTAATACATAAATCAACTCCAATAGGAAAAATAATCTGCTGGATGGTGCATTTTAATGCTCCTCAGTGGTAACAATGCAGAAATCATTGGAGGAAGTTCAGTCCCTGACATCTGCGTATCTAATAAAATCCATTTATCCTAAAACTAAAACATTGTTAAGGATGTGACCAAATCAAAATGACTGCTTGCAGTTTTCATACATTTGTTGAAATTGGAAAAGGACCAGCAGAATCAGTCTGCAGCTAGTAAGATAATGCAGTGTTGCCTGCTTGGTAGAACACAGGAAACACGAAATCTATTATTAACTTACACCAGACGCTTACTGTACTTTGAGTTGTTTGACCTCCTTATCGTAAACAAAAATAATGTACCCACCCACCACCCCCAGCAGGTGGGGTTTATGTTTTCTCAAGCTAAGTCTCCTTTAAAAGAGAGCTGGGTACAGGATGTTATTTCTTCTGAATTCTGTTACAATGTTAACAAAAGTAACAAAGGCATGAAATGGGTTGTTATGGTCGAAGAGGGGTATAAAAGGGAGTCCATGAAAATAAACTGAGTTTTCTGAGTTAAGTGTGTGAACCAGGAAGCTGGAATGGTACCATGTGCTAATAGTGCCCATGTAACAGATCCTTAGAAGAAGAGAAAGGATTACTGCCTAAGTTTGCCAAGAAGGTTACAGTGCCCTATCAAAAGTATACGAGTCCACAGATGAAATGTGCCACCAGCACAGAAAAAGATCAGGGGCTGTCCCTTTTGTTATGTTGGCTTCCGCGCTTGCGCGCAGGTCAACATATTGGGAGAGTGGAGATTTGGAGGCGTGGCTGCTGTTGGGCGAATGCAGGGCACGCATCAGTAGGTGCGTCCCTCATTCTCCAATAAGCCAGCATGCTAGCGCTGACACCCACATTATGGAAAGTGGACAAAACTTGTAAACAAAGTGCCGCTGCAATCAGAGACAAGCTCGTCATTCAGTGGCATAAAGACACGCCTCCCATACGTGCCTTTCCAAGGCAAACATTTCAATAAACATGGCACCGAAGCCCCTGCATGGCGGGTGAAGCTCGCGCCCCTTGTGTGACACGCCGATGGGGGAGCCCACTCCCCATCGGCATCACCCCCCCAACTGTTGAATGCCGAGGGGGGTGCCCAATGCCCCTCGGCTCGCGATCCCCCGACTTTGTTTGCGGCGGGGTGCCCAATCCCGGCATTAACCCCCATGTTGTGTGCCGATGAGGGTGCCAATCCCCGTCGGCTAGTGACCCCCTGAAACCTACTTAGGGTGGCACACTGGGAGCCCACCAGCGTACAAAACAGTCCCGCACCTTTGTTTGCCGTGGGGGGTGCCCAACTCTCGCAGCATTAACTCTCGCAGTTGTGTGTATGCCAATGAGGGTGCCCAATCCCCCATCGGCTACTAACCCCCCAAATCTACCTTAGGTGGCATGCTGGGAGCCCACCCCAGCGTGCCAAACTGTCCCATGACGGTTTCTGTACCTAGAATACGAAAACGGTCCCTCGAGTCTAGGGTCTGCCTCCCCCACCTGCACCCACCCACCGCGCGACCCTGCCTCCCTCACCCCCCACCCCATGCTTACTCTGGAGTTCGGCGCAATGATCTTCAGTGGACTGGGAACACGCCTGCACTTCTTCAAAGCCGACCGCGAACTGAGAAAATGCCGGTAAGCTGTATAATGGAGTGAATAGGGTTTTTCAACTTTGTTGCATATCTCAGGCATTTCTTGGACTTTTGCACCAAATTTTCAACATGGGGTTTTTGGAGCCCCTCCTCATGAATTCTGTCACTGTCATGGCATTTATCAGCCTCGAAAGGTGATTTTGCAGTCACTGTGTGAAATCACCTTTCAGGGCCCATTAACGAAATGACAGTGGCAGTGTTCATGAGGTGCCCTCTTAAAAAGCCTAAGTTCCAAATTTGGTGGAAAAAATCCAACAAATGCCTGTTTTACGAGCGTGCATTGCGCAGTTGCTACGCAGGCTCGTAACTTCGCCATTCACAATATTTTACTGACGGATTTTCAGCATTGTCATTTTTTTGTACACCTCCTTGTGAACAGTACAGCTGTCATTTTTCCACATCCGGCCCAAAATGTGTTTCTGCACTTCCGGCCACAATAAGCGCGAGTCGCTGTGGAAATCAGTGTTTGGGTTGAGATTATCAAAATGACAGTGACACAGTTCATGAGCAGAGGACCTAAAATGCCTATGTTGAAAATTTGGTGATGATACTCCATTAAATAACTGTGTTACGAGCATGCGTTGGTAGATTGCACGCACGCTCGCATTGTCGTACATTTGTGATATTTTTCAGTCTGGATTTTCACCATTGCCATTTTTCCACACCTCTTGATGAACAGTACAGCCGTTCATTTGACATATCAATACCCAAAATGTGTTTCAGCACTTCCGGCAGAATAGTGGTGGCTGTGTGAGAAATCACTTCTTAGGAATTTCTTTGAGGAAATAACAGTAACAATGTACATGAGCAGAGGTGCTAAAATGCCTATGCTGAAAATTTGGTGCCGACCACCCATAAAATGGCAGTGTTGCAAGCGTGCATTGCATATTTCCCATGCACCCTAGTAGCTTCGCGAATTTGGTATATTTACATGCCACATTTTCAACACTGGCATTTTTTTCCACCTCCTTATGAACTGTGCAGCTGTAATTTCTCATATCCTGCCCAACATGTTTTCCCGCACTGCACTACCAAACACCCAAAGGGACACCCTACTGCTTGTCACTCTCTGCAGGGTGGGAGTGGGTTGGCATCAGTTCAATACTTCACTGCCATTCCTATGATGCATCTGTCTAACTCCTGCACTACCAATGCCAATGCCAGCAAGCCAACATTCGGCATTGACAAATGCTTGTTAGTTTCTAGTTTGGAGAGGAATATATCCACTACTGTTTCCACTGCTATGAGGTTGAGATGATCTCTACTTATGTATCAGTGCTCTAGTACCACCATGATCTCCTGGTTTCACTGAAGCTGCACTGTGTGCACATGGCGTGGTGATCCCAGCTTCAAAGTCTTTTACAAATGCTACCAGACTAAACAGATGTATGAGAAAGCATGTTCCAATATGGAGAGACGGTACCCCAGACAACATGTAGTCAATTACTTTACTGTACCATTAGAGGTATGACTGTATCAAAGACCTGTGTGCTTAACTGTAAACAGACTAGTTCTGTTATATTGCAAGTTGAAGTTCTGACAAACCGTTTGTATCTGCCTAGTGTGATGAACACAGGAGCTGATGTGCAAGCGATGCACCAAGCAGTAAAAAGATAAACTGAAGAACACTTCTTAAATGAAGTTTTGAGCCAGTCACCGTGGATGTTTGACGTGCCCAGTATTTATGCAAGAACTAGAAACGCAAAGGTTATTGAGACCCCCTACTTCCTGGGGAAGTGGACGCCAAGTGGCCCATACCATACTGTAATTTTTCTGATGGACAGCACCTCTAGACTTGTCCTATGAAAAGAATTACATTGAGTGGAGGCACAACGCCATTGAAATTTCAGACTTACAGTTACAAACGCAGGGTCATCTGCCCAAGGAGACAGACCCTTGCTCTAACCCCTATCTTTCACAGTTGTGCCAAGGCTTAAGCTTTGTGGCAACTGGCAAGAGATCCAATAAAATGATTTATCCAGCCAAATAGATTACCCCTGGTGTGACCTGTAAAATATCTGTATATGGAAAATTTCATATGCCTGCCTTTTTGACTTGATATTTATAGTCAAGTGAGAGTGAGTAAATAATTCATGATTTGTGAAGCTACAAATCAGTTATTTCAGATTATATAATGGGCTTCAAAAATACTAAATCCTGATTAGTCATTTGGCATCTTTATGCCTGGGTAAATCCTGCCGTAACTCACAAGTTACATAATGGCTTACCAGTTTTCCACAACATAAGTACAGAAACCAGTATAGTATAATCTGTTACATAGAAACATATGATGTGTTGGCAAAAAAGGACAAGTACACCCATCTAGTCTGCCCAATTTCCCCTGCCTAACATTACACCCTGGACTCTGTTTGGCCGCTGTCCCTCCCTCCTCACTTACCTCTGTTTGTTATACTCGCATGCCTATCCCATTCATGTTTGAAGCTTCCCACTGTCTTCACCCCTACCATCTCTTCTGGCAGCCTGTTCCAGGTGTCCACCACGCTTTCTGTGAAGAAGTATTTCCTCACTGCCTTCTTAATTTCCCCCCACTTAAGCTTCATAGCATGCCCCCCGTGTTCTGGTGCTCCTCCTCTTGTGGAAGAGACCCCCCTTCTGCACTTTGTTCACCCCCATGAGGTACTTATAGGTCTCAATCATGTCCCTTCTCACTCTCCTCTCCTCTTCTCTCCTCTCCTCTCCTCTGTTCTCCTCTCCTCTCCGGAGTACATGTTGAGCTCCCACAGCTTCTCCTCATATGGTTTCTCATGCGAACTCAGCACCATTTTAGTAGCCCTCCTCTGTACCATTTCCACCCTGTTGATGCCCTTTTAGAGGTATGGCCTCCAGAACTGGCACAGTACTCCAGGTGGGGTCTCACAGATTAGATATACTGAGGCAGTGCCACTTCCCTTCTGCTAGAGATCCTCATCCCTATGCACCCAGGCATCTGGCTTGCCCTGCCTACTGCCTGTTGCACTGCCCTGCCACCTTGAGATCACCATATATGATCACCCCAAGATCCCTCTCTTGATTGGTAAATGTAAGTACCCCCCATCTTATACACAGCCCCTGGGTTTCCCCACCTTAGGTGCATAACTTTGCACTTATGGGGATTGAAACACAGCTGCCATTCCCTAGACCACTCCTCTAGTTTTCCTAGATCCCTTTGCATTCTCTCCACCCCTCCTGAGTGTCTACGCTGCTGCAGATTTTTGTATCATCCACAAAGAGACACATCTTCCTCTTCAGTTCCTCAGCAATGTCACTCATGAAGACATCAAAAGAACAGGGCCCAGTACCAATACCTGTGGTACTCCACTGGTTACTCGTTCATTCTCCAAGTGACTGCTGTTTACCCCCCCCCAACCTCTGCCTCTATCTTTCAACCTGTTTGATGCCAAACTCACCACCTTCTCCCCTAGCCCCTGGTTGCTATGTTTAAGCTTCTTTATCCACTTCCTGCGTGGTACAGTTCAGGGGCCTTACTGAATTCCAGATAGTATGGTACGTGAAGTTTCTATCATGCTATTCCCTGGTCCACCTCCCTAGTTACCCAGTCAAAGAAATCTATGACATTCATTTAACATGACCTCTCCCCTGTGAAGCCATGCTGACTGTGGTCCTGTAGCCTACATGTCTCCAGGTAGTCCATCAGTCTGTCCAAGGACTCCATTAACTTCCCCGCCATTGATGTGAGACTGATTTGTAATTGCTGGCCTCCTCCCTGCTGCCGCACTTGTGAAGAGGGACCACATCATCCTTTCTCCATCCCCCAGAACCACATCTGTCTCCAATGAGGTGCTAAATAGTGTTGCCAGAGGGGTGACTAGCACCATGCTCATTTCCTTATATACCCTTGGGTGTATCCCATCTGGCCCTATCGCTTTGTTTCTTTTAGTGCTTCCAACCCCTGGCAAACTCTCTTCCATAAATGGACTTGTGTCAGCTCCCTTCGGTACTTGTTAGTGCATGATAGCCTGTCCCCCCCCTTTCACTGTGAAGACTGAGCAGGAGTATTTGTTTAAAATGTTAGCTTTTTCTTGGTTTTCTTCTGCGTAGTCATTCCTCCTGGTCTACAGATTTTCACTATACCACCCCTTCCCTTCATCTTTTCACTTACATACCTGACAAAATTGTTATCCCCATTCTTGACTTCCTGGGTAATCCTTTCCTTAGTTTGAGTCTTTGCTGTCCTTACCCTTCTTCCTGCCTCCCTTCGTTTCTCTAGAGACATCTCCCTGTCTGCCTCCATGTGGGTCTCCTGATAGAAACAGTGAAACATAGACAGTGATGGCAGAAAAAGACCACTGGTCCATCCAGACTGCACATAAACCCTAACAAACCTGGGACCTATTGTCCATACAGTGTTCTAACTCAAGAGCAGAGGTAAACGGAAATGCAGCACCAGGAAAAAACACCATGGCACTAAATCATTCATGTCATCACATTTAAAATCACCCAATAATGGGCTGCCACATCACCACCTTACAAAAACAACAGTGAATAGATTTGGAACTTGGTCAGGACCTTCCTGCTATTTGCCATTTTCACATTGCACCAAATGCATGGAACAACTGAAGAATGAATGCTTCCTGCTACAGTGCATAATGTAAATTACAAAAAATAAATAAATTACATTCAAATATGGCATTACTGAATATAAATAGTTAATAGCTAAAAATATCCATGTCAAAAAAATATTGCAGAAATATCCATTTAGAATGTGCAGTTGGTCAAATGGGAGGTTTGTAAGGTGGTGATGTGGCAGCCCATTACTGGATGATTTTAAATGTGATGTCATAAGGGTTAAGTATTTTTTAGGCACTTTGTTCACTTGTGTGTTACTCTGATGATGAAGCTCATTAGTTAACGAGTGGAACATTAGTTTTCTCCATGACTTGCTTTGCTTATGTGGGCAAATGGTTTTTGCCGCATCTAGTGGTATGGTTTTATTTGCACCATTTTTTATATTAAACTAGGTATACTTATTAACCCTTGCACGGCTGCGGACTGATATACCAGTCCAAAATTCCTATACATTCTAATTCTGTAGGCAGCCTAAGGGTTAAAAGCCAGTGTATGTGTGTGTGTGTGTGTCATTTTTTGCCAGGGGGGTGCTATTTGAACTCTTTACAGGGTTCTAACCCACACTTTCCACCTCCATGCTCTTCGTCCTACTGCTATCACCCTGAGCAACCACTAAGCCCTTCAGTCTCTCCCAGCAGTGTTTGAAACCATTGATAGTTTTGGCGCCCACCTTTTGTTTTAGTTTTGTACTTCCTGAAAGCTGTTTTTTTCTCCCTCACTGCCTTAGCCACCTCCTTTGAGAACCATAGTGGACGCTTGCTCTGCTTACCCTTGCTTATTACTTTTAAACAGCTAGCCATTACCTTAGTAATTACCCCCTTTTTCTATTCCATTGTGCTTCCACACACACACACACACACACACACACACACACACCCCGGCTATCCCCTCTTCATGGTATTTCCTAAGGCAGTCTCCAATTTCCTTAAAATCTGCTCTTCTGAAGTCTAGGCCTCTTGTCCTAGAGTGTTTTCTCCTGCTCATCCATATTGCAAACCACACTGTACAATGATTGCTTGTAGCCAGGGGGACTGTGACATCTTTAATGCTGTCCCTGTTCACAAGTACCAGATCCAGCACTGCTCCATCTCTAATGGGATCTTTAACCAGGAGCCTAAGAAATTTCCCTTGCCGGGAGTCTAGGATGACCCTGCTCCTAGTTGTAGCTGTGGCCTGGATGTTCCCATCCACATACAGCAGATGAATGTCACCCATAATTACTACTTGATAGCCTTTACACCACCCCCATGCATATAAAGGCCCCAGCCCCCATCTCCAAGCCATCCCAGAGAACTTCCAGTCCCTCCCTCTCCCTGCTGTGTCCTTGAATTTCCATGGCGTTAATACCTTCCCTTACATATAAAACAATCCCCCCTTTCCTCTCTGCCCTATCTTTTCTAATAATGTTGTAACCCAGAATGGCCACCTCCCAGGTGTGGTTGTTGGTGCACCATGATTCTGTTATGGCCACCAGATGTCTGCCTTACTAATGGTAGCCCCAATTTTAGGAACTTTGTTTCCTAGGCTTTTTGCATTGGCCCACATGGCTCTCCACTCATTTTGTTCCTCCCTGCCCCTACTTTGCCCTCTGTTCCCTAGTCCATCATTCAGTCTTCTTTTTTCACTGGTACTGTTCTTCCCCTTTTATCCTCCCTTTGCCCACCATCCCTACTATTTTCCTCCAACATAGTTCCACCTTTTAACTCTCCCATCCCTTCTCCCCTTGCCACTACTCCCCACTACCCCTGGGGAACATATTTCCCCCAGGGCTATTCACTGCTGCTCCATCATCTGGGGGGCATTCACTGCCTCCCCTCATTTCTTCTGCCTTCCCCTTGACTAGTTTAAATGCCCATCGAAATAACATTTTATTTATTTTTATTGAGAAATTGGAATTACAACCTTTGAGCTAAGAGCTCATTTACAAATGATCCTCATCAACAGTTTAAAAAGATACATTATGGTGCAACAACAGAATTGCAGCAGACGGTTTTTACCAAGCAGTAACACAAACTAACTCAGAGTTTACATAGGAAAGGGCAGCAAAATATAATTTACAAATTTTACATGTCAAAATATAAATTAAACTGCTGGAGGCACTGTCAATTTCCCAGTCCACTCAGGACTGCCATTCTCCTCCTGGATGGGTGGAGACTATCCCATTTGTATAGGTTTGTATCCCTTCAGGTTGGATCCCAGTCCCTGATGTAGCCAAGCCACTCTTCCCTGCACCATGCCTTCAACTGGCTGTTGAAGACCATGGTGCATTGTGCCATTTCCTTCCACCAGTCTTGCAAAGGTAGCACCTCAATGAAGGCCACTTTGCATGCTACCTGCTTCAGGCCCCTCCCCTGCTCCCTAAACTTGTCCTGCACCACCCAACTGGTTCCCCTGCCAGGTCATTTTTCCCCAGATGGACAATGACATCTAGCTCCCCCTCCTGCCCCATTGTTCTAGTGATCCTAAGGATCTGTTCCCCATCCCTCTGTGCCAAGGCATCAGGTAGGCACCTCACCTCACTCATTCCCTCCAGTGCTGTTTCTAAAACTACCCCACTGGTGACTGCATCTGCTACCAGATGTTGTTTCCACTTCTGTTCAGGTCCTCTTCCTCCCATCTTAGGGCCTCTGCTCTGAAGAACCCCCATATCCTCCCTTGCCACTATCACTGGTCCCTCATCTCGGCAGTATCATCCTAACAGGGCACCAAAAGAGCTCTGTAGTAGCACTGGCTGAAGAATGCACTCCCTTACCCCACCTCCACTCTCCCAGAAGCCAAGACAGTCCAGCTGGCTCTCCTTTTAAGCACCCTCTGAGGAATTGGTGGAAGACGGAGTGGCCCCTGGTTGGGGGAAGAGGTCCCCCAAATCCTAGCCAACTTGGCCTGGAGTCTAGAGACCTCCCCCCTTACCCCTGAGAGGTGCACACAGATGGGGCAGCACCTCAATCTCCAGAAGGTCTCCCTGAACACTGCTGCTCCACAGTCATTGTACTACGCCACTCCTATCATTCCCAAATCTGCTCCCCCAATAATGTGACAATGAATTTATACCCAAACCATAGATAGGGTGTTTCTTGACTTCCCTTTTCTTGTACAGATTACCCCCTGCTACTATATCCTAGTTAGGAATAAGTTTCTTCCCCTTTAAACTAAGTAGAGTTTTACTAGTTTTCCCCTTTAAACACTGGCCCTAGATAGAGTGTTATTAGTCTTCCCCCATTCCCCCTTAATTCCCTTGCATTCCTGCCCTAGTTAGGGTGTTGTAACAATTCCCAGTTTGTGCCTATCCTTTACTTTCCACCCCTTCCTACAGTAACTGTAACAACAGTAGTGAACAGGTACCTTACTTTAGTCGACTGGCAGAAACATAGAACCATAGAATTTGACGGCAGATAAGGACTGCTTGGCCCACCCAGTCTGCCCATTTCCCTACCTAATGGATAAGCTGGATAAGCTGCAGATCCTAGTTAACCAGCAGCCTACTTCTTTCCACCCCCAACCCCTAGAATTGCCTTATGACTGTCCCATGCATGCTTGAATTCAAGCACTGTTTTTGACTCCACAACCTCCTCCGAGGCCGTTCCATGCATCCACAACCCTCTCTGTGAAAAAATACTTCCTTACATTACCTCTGAGCCATACCCCCTCTATCTACAAATTGTGTCCCCTTGTTCTTGCACACCTCTTTTTTTGAAAGATGCTATCCTCTTGGACTTTGTTGATTCCCTTGAGGTACTTGAAAGTTTCTATCATGTCCCCCCTCTCCCTCCTTTCTTCGAGGCTATACATATTAAGCTCCTTTAGTCTCTCTTCATATGTCTTCTGGTGCAGACTCTGCACCATTTTAGTGCCCTCCACTGGACAGCTTCCATCTTCTATGTCCTTGCGGAGACTGGGTCTCCAGAACTGCACACAGTACTCCAGATGGGGTCTCACCAGCTGTCTGTACAGAGGATAACAACTTCCTGTTTTCTACTGGTGATGCCTCTCTATGCATCCCAGTATCCCCAACCCTCCTTACTGCCCTCTCACATTGCTTGCCCACCTTTAAGTCATCTGATATGACTACCCACAGGTCCCTTTCCATTTTTGTTGCTGTTAGTATCTCACCCCACATTGTGTACACTTCCCCTGGGTTTTTGTTTCCCAGGTGCATTACCTTGCACTTCTTAGCATTGAATCTAAGCTGCCATACATTTGACCATTCCTCTAACTTTGCCAAGACCCTTCTCATCCTTTTCACCCCACCTTGTGCATCAACTCTGTTGCAGATCATTGTGCCATCTGCAAAGAGACATACTCTTCCTTTCAGTCCCTCTGCAATGTCGCTTATAAAGACATTGAAGAGGACCGGTTCTAATACTGAACCCTGCGGTACCCCACTAGTAATCCCCCTTTCTTCAGAGTGGGATCCATTTACTATTACCCTCTGTGTCCTATTCTCCAGCCAATTCTTTACCCATGTTATCGTCTTGGGACCCACTCCCAGGCTGGCTAACTTGTATATTAATCTTTTGTGTGGGACTGTGTCAAATGCCTTGCTAAAGTCTAGGTAGGCCATGTTCACAGCCCCTCCCTGATCTACTACTTTGGTCACCCAGTCAAAGAAATCTACCAGATTTGTCTGGCATGACCTTCCCACTGTGAATCCATGCTGCCTTGGGTCCTGTGCCCCTCTGGCCTCTAGATACTCAACAATTCTTTCCTTCAGAAGTGATTCCATCATTTTCCCTACCACTGAGGTTAAACTAACAGGTCCGTAGTTTCCTGCTTCTGCCTTGCTCCCACTTTTGTGAAAGGAATCACATCTGCCCTCCTCCAGTCCTCGGGTACCACCCCATCCTCCCTGATTTGTTAAGAGGGTAGTCAGTGGTGTCACTAGTTCTACCCTTAGTTCTTTTAGAATTCTGGGATGAATCCCATCAGGCCCATTGTTTGTCCACCTTCAGTTTTAAGAGTTCTTTCAGAACCCTTTCTTCTGTAAATGGGCTGGTATCAACTTCTGTATCCAGAGTGTTTCTACTGTTTGTACTAGATACCTCCCCCTCTTTCTTTGTAAATACTGAGCAAAAATATTTGTTTAGTATCTCTGCCTTTTTACTGTCACCCTCTGCCCACCCCCCCTTTATTAAGCCTCACTATCCCTCCCTTAGTCTTTCTTCGCTCCCTGATGTACCTATAAAAGGTTTTATCCCCCTTCTTAACTGAGTTGGCTATCTTTTCCTTGGTTCAGGCCTTTGCTGTTCTGACTGCCTTCCCTGCTTCCTTTTGCTTTAACTAATACAGTTCTCTGTATCAGAGTCCCCTTCTTCCTCTTGCAGAATTCTGCTGAGGCCTAATCTTACACCTGTTCCATTCCTTGCTGTTGCACTCACAAGCTGGACACAACCTTGTGTGGGACACACCAGGAATGTCTGCTTTGATACAACAGATGGAACCTTCTCCAGGTGGGATTTCCTGAGTCAGCTAGTGTCTCTGATTGGTGGGCTAGATTTCTGAGCTAGTTTCCTCCCATACTATATGTTACAAATTCAAAGATAATTTTCAAAGTGCCCCAAACATTGCCTAAAAATTCTCTTTTTCTCCCCACGTATCCTTCTTCTTTCAGTATGAAGAGAAATAAATAAATAAATATAAATATACCTTTAAAGAGGGACTCCTGCCAGAAGTGTTACATTGTAGAATTAGAATAAGCATACCCACAATAAATCTCATACCAAAATTTAGATTTCTACGTTACTTCATTTTAAAGTTATGAACTATTTTGTAACCCTGATTTCACTACCTATTCAAAAAAGCCAGTTTCAGTGAAGAGCCACTGATGATGTCATCTCCTGAACTCACACTCTACTCCTCCTTGTCAGCAATCTTATAGGACCTGCTTCTCCAAAGTGTAAGAAACTGTAACTATAGTAATCCTTTAAAAAAAAATGTCATATGGTTAGCTGCAAAGCTTGTGTTTCCAGAATGTTCAGATGCATGGCATTGTACTTTAGAACATATCAGAAGGTGGTTTTGGAATGCAGCACTGAACCAAGGCACATAATGTCAAGAGGGTGCATGATTTTAAAATGTTGTGGGGGACACGCAATCTCAGAATGTGACAGGGATGTGCCATCTCAAAATGTGGTGGTACACTCAGTCTCGGAATGCAACAGGGACACACATCGAGTAATTTGGTGGGGACTTGCAATTTCAGAATATAGTGGGGATGCATGTTGTTGGGAATGTGACAGGACACACCATTTATTCTGAAATTAGTGTCGCTGACACTTTCCAGAATTGTATGCACCCATCATATTACAAAAGTGTGCATTACATTCCCACCACATCCCAACATTATGCCTTGCAGTCACATTCTAAAATTATGCATCCTGCTACATTCTGAAATTACACATCCCTTCCCCATTCCCAAATTGTGCATCCCTGCCACATTCTGAAAGGGTGCATTTCCACCAATATCCACAACTGCATATCCCCACCAAGTTGTGTTTCAGTGCCACATTCCAGAATTGTCACAGCCATGTTCCCAAATTGTGCATCATGCCACATTCTGAAATTATGCATCACCACCACATTCCAAATTTGTGTGTCACTGCCACATTCCAAAACTGTGCATCACCACCACATTCTGAAATTGTGCATTAGCACCTCATTCTGAAATTGCGCATCACTGCCACATTCAGAAATTATGCATCACCAACACATTCCAAAATTGTGAGGCAATGCCACATTCTGAACCTGTGTATCACTGCAGCATTCTGGAATTATGCATCACTGCCACATTCTGAAACTGTGTGTCACTGCTGCATTCCAAAATTGTTAGTCACTGCCACATTCTGAACCTGTGTGTCACTGCTACATTCCAAAATTATGCATCACTACCACGTTCCAAAACTGTGCGTCACCACCGCATTCTAAAAATGTGCATCACCACTGCATTATGAAACAGTGCATCGCCACTGCATTCCTAAATTGTATATTACCACCATTCTGAACTTGTGTGCCACTGCTGCATTCTGAAATTGTGCATCACCGCCGCTTTCCAAAATTGTGTCCCTGCTGCATTCCGAAATTGTGCATCACTGCTGCATTCTGAAATTTTGCATCACTGCTGCATTCTGAAATTGTGTGTCACTGCCACATCCCGAAACTGTGTGTCACTGCTGCATTCCAAAACTGTGCATTACTGCCACATTCTGAACCTGTGCATCACCACCACATTCCAAAAGTATGCGTCACCGCCACATTCCAAAATTGTGCATCACCACCACATTCTGAAATTGTGCATCACTGGCGCATTCCAAAATTATGCATCATCACCACATTCCAAAACTCTGTGTCACTGCTTCATTCCTAAGTGGTGCGTCACAGCCACATTCCAAACCTGGGCATCACCACCGCATTCCAAAATTGTGCATCACTGCTGCATTCCAAAATTGTGCATCACAGTTGCATTCCAAAATTGTGTGTCACTGCTGCATTCCAAACCTGTAAGTGACTGCCACATTCCGAACCTGTACTTCACCACTACATTCCAACTCTGTGCATCACCGCTGCATTCTAAAATTGTGCATCACCACTGCATTCCAAAATTGAGCATCACTGCCACATTCTGGAATTGTGCATCAGCACCATATTCCAAAATTCTGCGTCACTCCCACATTCCAAAACTGTGCATCACTGCCTCATTCTGAAATTGTGCATCACTGCCACATTCTGAAATGATGTGTTCCAGCTACTGTCTGAGACTGTGTCATTGCTGTTTTCCACAGTTGCAACCCAGTGACATTTCAAAGTCTCATACCTGCATTATTTTAAAAATTGCTCACAACTTTGTCATTCTAAAGCCATGTTTGCTGCTGAATTCCAACCCCCGCATCACATTATGAAGTACTGTACCTTGCACCTACACATTATGGAAGTACATGTGCTGCCCCCCCCACCCCAAGTGTCAGTTTTCATTTTTCAGATGTTTACTACACCTGCAGTGTTAAATAACACAGGAGAAATGAATCATATAAGGTAGCTTGCAGAGAGGACTAGGTTGTCAGTTCAGGAGATGATATCATCATCAGCAGCTCTTCACTGAAACTGGCTTTTTTGAACAGGCAGTGAATTAAGGGTTACAAAATGACTTGTAACTTTTAAACAAAGTAACTTTCAGATCTGATTTTTGGCATGAGTCTGATTGAGAATATGCTGATCCAAATTCTGAATTTTTTGATACCAAAAGTGTTGGCCTCAGTACCTATTTAAGGTAAAGCTAGAGCTTACACTCCTGTCTGTCAGCAAGTCTGTACTTCTATCACTGAACCCCAACTAACTTGACCTTTAAATCTACTGTCTTTAGTTAGAAGGCACTAAGCCTGTGACATTTCTTTATACCTCAGACTTTTTATGCTGGCTCACGCTTGTTTGCCAGCCAACATATTGCAGTAGTAGCAGATTTGGAGGTGCGGCCACTGTGGGTGAATGCAGGGCATGCATCAGTAGGTTCGTCCCTCATTCCCCAATAAGGCAGCTGCTGGCGCTGACACCAGCAACACGTAAACTGCCACCAGATCTAAGAAGAAGTCCCCTGTAATGAGGCTTAAGCTCATCATGCAGCAATGTGCCTTTCTTGGTGAAGCAGTTCAATAAACATGGTGGCATTGACTGCCACCGCACAGAGCGCCAACTTCAGGGGTGCCCAATCCCCCTGTTGGCATGCCTCAACCCACTTCATTTCTGACAGGGGAGTCCACTCCCCATTGGCATAATGCCCCCTTCCTCCCATTTCATGTGTGTGCCGAGGAGATGCCCAATCCCTCTAGGTATCATATGCCCCCCAACAGTCTTTCTTTGCTGATGAGGGGCCCAATCCCCATTGGCTTTAGTCTCCCCTTCCCAGTTTAATTTACCAATGGAGGAGCCCACTCCCCATTGGCATAATGTCCCCCTATTTGTTGTGTGCCAAAGGGGGTGCCCAACCCTCCTCGGCTCTTGCCCCCACCTTCTCCTTGGTATGGGCTGACAGGGGTGCCCAATCCCCCATTGGCTACAGCACCCCCAAAACATTCAGGTGGCATGCTGAGAGCCCACCTTAGCATAAAAAATGCCCCTGTAAAAAAAAAAGTCTCGCAATTATTTTTTTTTTAAAACTTGTAACTCAGAAGACAGCCTCTTGCGGTCTGTTCTGCTCCCTCCCTCAACCTGCACCCACCCTCTGTGTACCCCACCTCCCCACACACCCTCACCTCATACTTACCTCTGGAGCTTGGCACAACATTCTTCGGTGGACCGGGAACACGTCTGCACTCTTCAAAGCCGACCTCAAACTGAAGAAATGCCAGTAAGCTATACTATATAATGGCATAAATAGGGTTTTTTCAACATTGGTGCATATCTTGGCCATTTTGGGGAATTTTGGCACCAAATTTCAACATGGTGTTATTGGGGCCTCTCCTCCTGAACTCAGTTACTGTCATGGCATTATTTAGTCCTGAAAGGTGATTTCTTGGTCACTGCGTGGAATTACCTTTCGGGACTGATTAACAAAATGACAGTGCCACTGTTCATGAGAGGGCTCTCAAAAAGTCTATGTTGCAAATTTAGTGATATAAATCCAAACAATGGCTGTTTTACGAGCATGCGCTGTGCAGTTTCCACGCACGCTCATAACTTTGTAAATTTGTAATATTTTCACTCCAGATTTTCAACACTGCCATTTTCCCACACCTCCTTATAAACAGTACAGCTGTCATTTTACATATTTTGGCCAAAATGTGTTTTCGCACATCCGGTGCAGAATAGTACAGTCACTGTGTGAAATCAGTTTTCAGGACAGTCTGACAAAATAACAGTGACACTGTTCATGAGCAGAGGTCCTAAAATGCCTGTGTTTAAAATTTGGTGATGAAAGTCCATAAAATGACTGTGTTACAAGCTTGTGTTGAGCAGTTTCCATGCATCCTTGTAGCTTCACAAATCTGCAATATATTCATGTCAGATTTTCAACACTGGCATTTTTTCACACCTCCTTATGAACAGTACAGCTGTCATTTTTCACATCCTGCCTGAAATGTGTTTTCACACCTGTGGCGTACAATGGCATGGTCCCTATGGGAGGCAGATTAAGAAAATCACAGTGCCACTGTTCATGAGGGGAGGTCCCAAAATGCCTATGTTGAAAATGTGGTTAAAAAAAAATAAATAATTGGGTTACAGATGTGCATTGCTCAGTTTCTATGCATTCTCATGACTTCAACAATTTTTCATATTTTCGCTCCAGATTTTCAACATTGCCATTATTTATGCCTCCTCATGAACAATACAGTTGTCATTTTTCACATCCTGTCCAAAATGCGTTTACATACCTGTGGCGCCAAATGGCACAGTCGCTGTGCAAAAATCACCTTTCGACTAGCAAACTGTTACTGCCACTGTTCATGAGGTGGGGTCACAAGAAGCCAATGCTGATAATTTGGAGTGAAAATACCAACACACGCCTACGGTGTTAGGGTTTCCAGCTGTTACACCCCACCCTGTAGAGACTGACAGGTGTCAGGGGTGTGACTTGGGATCATCAGCTGTAATGCTCCCACCATTCCACCCCCACCCTGCAGCCACTGACAGGCATCGAGATGTGCCTTGGTGTGTTCAGCCATAAAGTTCACCCCATTTTCCTATACTGCACCCTCCTCAGTGTATTTCCTTATGGAAAGAGGTAAGTATAACACCCAAAGACCCCAAAGCACACCACAACACTTGTCAGCATCTACAGGGTAGGGTGAGGTAAAATGACATGAGCGTTATAGCTGATGACGCAAAGGCACATCCCAATGCCTGTCAGTCTCTGCAGGGTGGGTGTGGGGTTGGCATCAGTTCAATACCTCACTGCCACTCCTATTATGCATCTCTAACTCTTGCACTACCAATGCCAATGCCAGCGAGACAACATTCGGCACTGACAAATGCTTGTTATTTCTGCAACCATCTTGCCAGCTGAAATTTGTCTCCCACAATGGCCAATTTAAATTTAAGTTTCAAACTCACAACCAAGAACTTCAGATAATATTTTGCAACATTATGGAAAATGAAAGTGACACAGAGGTATATTATGTGAAAGGAAGGTACCTGAAGTTTCCACCATGCCAACAGAGTCAGTAAATCCAAACACAAATCCTTCTGAGACTGCTACCACCAAAATTCTGTCCACAAATCTACCTGAGACCACTGCTACCTACACTGTCTCTAAAGCACCTGCTACCACTAAGAAAACATCTGGCCCAATTCCAAACACCACTCTGAGTAAACCATGGTGAAAGAATCAACTACCATTACTGCTGTCTTCCTTCTGCTAACGTAACCGAGTGGCTTCTTAAACATCCAATGTTGTCCTCCCAGAAAAAGTATGAGCAAATCTGCTCTTCTATCTTTGTTGCTCTTCTGACACCCTCTCTCAGCACCAATAAATAAAACAATAAACTTAACCGTGCCATTGGGGTGGAGGAATTGCATGTAGAGGAAGCATATTTTATATACCGCCTGGTGGGGAGGAGGGGAGGGACTATTTCATATACATGGTGGAACGATATTTAGAAAATGACAGAAACATTTAAAATGTATTTACTGTATTTTCTAACAAATTATTAAACAGTTTAAAAGGGTTTATTGTATAATCACAATAAGGCACTCCATGGCATGGGTAATTGGGTACTTGCTCACTTCTCATGTTATTAAAGTACCTACGTATGTGGACTTGTGACACACCACACAAGGCATTGGCAAGTCCTACAATAATCTACCACCTCCTTTCATCCCTTGTTGCTTAACTAACTCATAGGCAGCTAAATAATAATATCATAATACCAATCATATAAATTCATATACATTCATTGTATATGGGTTATTTCTCCTTTTTGCAATTCAGATTGCAGTTTGTATTGCTGCCTTGACACTTTGTGCATTGATATCCTAAGCATTATGTTCTGGACTGTTTGCAGTTGAACTCTGTAGGAATACAACTTGGATCTGAGTGCTGTTGATGATTTGTGTTATTCTGGGTTTTAAGCAGAACGAGTCAGTTATAAAAGTACTGCCCCATCACAAGTAATGACAAAAGTATACTTTGGGTTAGGCTGTAAGGACTGATTTAGACATCAGTTTAAAAGTTATAACCCTTAAGTGTGTGCAGATTTACCTGAATCACAGTGTGTTGAATTAGGTGATGTACTAGAGCTGTCTTGCTCCGTCTAATGTGAGCCAGAAATTAATCAGCAAAACAAGTTTACTGGTTCGAGTAATCCAGTAGAAGAATGTTAGACCCCTAAAGGATCATGAAAATAGTGACACAATAACAAAGGACAAGCAGATAGTAGAATGTCTATATAAGGTTGTTGCATTAGTATTCACTTAGAAGAATGGCATAGTAACTGACAGTAAATTTTATTCAAAGAAGCAGAAGAAGAGACACTACAGAGAACATATGCATAACAGCCAATAAAGTTGAGAGAATGCTCAAGGTGGTTATCAGAAGCAAGGAAATGGGCACAGATGGAATGCACTCAAGAATCCTAAGAGAGATGGCCAAAAAAGGTCCATCATGCTGACAATGATATTCAATGAGTCAGTAAGACCCGTTTATATCCCTGAGGACTGGAGAGTGGCTCATGTTGTGCCAAGATCTGAAAAGGGTTCTAAGGCAGAACATGGGAGTTATTGTATATGCCAGTACACAACAGCAACAGCAGGTAAGCTACTGAAGACAATCATATGAAACAGAATTGTTGAATGCTTACAAAAACTGAATGGTTCAGTATTGATTCCATGAAGGGAAAGCATGCCAGACAAATCTTATGACTTTCTTCAAGAATGTGACACAGGAACTTGATACAGGAAAACATACAAACATATGAAATTGCAGGCAGAAAAAAGCCCACAGGTCTATCAAGTCTGCCTGATTGTGCAGCTTTTAGTTTCATATCACTACAGATGAACCACCCCCACCCAAACCCCTCCCTTCCTCCTCCTCTTTCCTGGTCCTTCCCCGCTTTGTGTTCTTGTCTGTACTAACCCAGACCTTGACATGATCCCAACCCCACTTAAAGCTATCCACTGTCCTTTGATCGATTAACTCCTCCAGCAGTGCATTCCATCCTGCCACCAATCTCCCTCCTAAAGCTTCCCCCTTCCAACTGTGCCCTCTAGTGACCATTCCCCCCCTTTAAGCGGAACACTCCTCCCTCCCTGACTTTGTTTATGCCTTTCAAGATCTCTATCATGTCCCCTCTTCCCTTCTCTCTTCCAGTGAGTGCATGTTGAGCCCCTTCAATCTTTCCTCATATGGCAACTCCCCTAGTCCCATGATCATTTTTGTAGCCCTACACTGCACTCCCTCCAGTAATCTCCCATCCTTTTTGAGGTATGGGCACCAGTACTGTACACAATACTCCAAGTGTGGCCTCACCAGAGATCGATACCTCCCCCTTTCTAGAGGTGATCCCTCTGGCAATGAACCCAAGCATACTATTTGCCCTTACTGCCACCCTCCTACACTGTGCTGATACATTCATGTCCCCTGTAACTATTACCCCCAGGTCTCTTTCCTCCTCTGAAGCTTTTACCTGCACTCCCCCCAGCCAGTAGCTGTTCCTGGGATTTCTGGCTCAGAGGAGCAAGACCTTGCACTTATTAGCATTAAACTCCAACTGCCTCTCCCTAGACAAGTGTTCAACTTTAGCTACATCCTCTCTGAGTGCCTGCCTCCCTTCCTCATTGTCCACTTTTGCACAAATCTTAGTGTCGTCCGCGAACAGGCTGATCTTACTCTTGACCCCCTCTGCAATGTCTCCAATAAAGACATTGAACAAAACCAGGCCTAGCAATGAACCCTGCAGTACCCCACTCATTACTGGCCTTGACTTGGATGTCTCCCCCTTTACAACTACCCTCTGTTGTCTGCGCTGCAGTCAGCTCTCAACCCACCCAACCAGTTTTTACCCTGCCCCCATGTCCCTCAAATTGCTCATTAACCTTCTTTGTGGCACCTAGTCGAAAGCTTGCTGAAGTCCAAATACAGGACATCCACAGCATGGCCTTCATCAACCGCCCTAGTGACCCAATCGAAGAAGTCGATCAGGTTAGTTTGGCAATATCTTCCCATGACAAACCCATGCTATCTCTCATCCTGCAGACCATTGCTATCGAGAAAGGTTATCAGTCTCTCCTTCAGAATAGTCTCCATCAACTTTCTCACTATGGAAGCCAAGCTCACCAGTCTGTAGTTGCCCAGTTGGTCCTTGGATCCACTCTTGTGAAGGGGCACCACGTGAGCCATCTTGCAGTCCCTGGGTACATTCCTTGTCTCAAAGGAGGTGTTGAACAGTTCCATCAGAGGGCCTGCCAACACCTCTGCCAGTTCCTTCAGGACCCTTGGGTGTACACCATCCAGTCCTGGTGCCTTGTCCACCTGCAAGGTTTTAAGGCCCTTCAGAAGTCTATCCTTTTGGATGACCCCATCTGTTATCTCTGCCTCCCTCCACCCTTGCCCCCTTTCCCCTTCTGTATTGGGCCATCCCTTTCTTTCGCGAACACCAAGCAGAAATACACATTGAGTTCTCTGCCTGATCTTCCCCTTGTTCTGCCCATCCCCCATCTCTCTTGATTCTAACAAAGCCATCCATACAACTCCTCTTCTCCCTTATGTATTTAAAGAACCCCTTTTCCCCCCTCTCTCATCCCCTGAGCCAACTTCAGCTCCTTGGCTGCCTTGGCTGCCCTGACTGACCTGGTCACCTCCCTAGATGTCTTCGTGAACACCTCTCTAGCCTCCTCATAACCCAATTTTTTGAACTTAATGAAGACCAGTCTTTTTCCCCCTCACCTCCCCTCCACTTCCCTGCTGAGCCAGCTTGTTTTTTTTTTTGACTGGGACTGCCTACTCTGAGAT
Organism: Neoceratodus forsteri; assembly: GCA_016271365.2. Classification (NCBI taxonomy): domain Eukaryota; kingdom Metazoa; phylum Chordata; order Ceratodontiformes; family Ceratodontidae; genus Neoceratodus; species Neoceratodus forsteri. The sequence goes on along the minus strand of CM057454.1, from coordinate 658,026,499 downwards.
TTGGAACACTTGTTCTTAGCCTCATTCAGCCCCTTCCTAATGATTGCCCACTTCTGTTCAGCACCCATCCCTGGGTTAATTTTAGCTAAATACCCCTCTAGGGTGCTGCCCATTCTGGAAAAATATGCCTTCCTGAAGTCCAACACTCTTGTCCTGGTCTTAGCCGACTCCCTCCCTGTGTTGAGGAGGAACCACACTGAGCGGTGGTCACTTCCTGCTAAAATACTGCCACATCCTGGACTTGATCCCCATTTGTTAGCACCAAGTCCAGTATATTCCCCTCCCTGGTAGGATCCATCACCCCTTGCACTAGGTAGCTGTCTTGGATAGCCTCCAGCAGCAACTGTTTCCTGGCATGTGCTGTAGTTACTGTCTGCCAGTCAACCCCAGGTAGGTTGAAATCTCCCACTATAACTGTATTCACTTTGCCACTCACCTTACTGATTTTCTTCCCCAGCTCCCTATCCACCATTGGTTCCTGTGTACATAGATTTCAGCAAATCATTTTATAGTGTCCAACACAGGAGGCTAGTTCCCAAAATGCAAAACTACAGTAAGAATAATTGGTAGAGTGTTACAGTGGGTTAGAAATTGATTGCAGGACAGAAGCAGAGAACTATAATTAATGGCAACCTCTCAGTGTAGAAACAAATGACAATTTTTATCTTTGGACCAATGCTGTTTCATATAAGTTATTTAGAGATAGGTACCAATAGCTGGGTTGCCATGTTTGCTGGTGACACCAAAATAGGAAAAGCAGTTCCTAGGGAGGCAGTACAACATAGTGGTTAAGAGAACTGAGTTGCAAACCTGGATAACTGGGTTTAATTCCAGTCACTATTTGCACACTGTGTGAACATGAGCAAGTCATTTAACTTCCCTGTGCTCCTAGGACAGAGCTGGGAACAAGCCTTAGGTTAGTGCATCTTTCCTGGCCAAAACTTTTAAGAAAAAAAAAGTTACATCACAGGAAGAAGTAAATGAGATGGGTGGGGGGAGAGAGACAGACAGAGAGAGAGACCTTATTAAGGTGGAAGAGTTAGCAGGGAGATGGCAGATGAAATTCAACATGGAGAAATGCAATGCCATGCAGTTTGGAAAGAAAAGTTTGAAGAAAAATGCTACCTAATTGGTTCAAGGATTACCAGATGCTAAAAGGAAAAGGACCTGAGTGTAATGGGACAAATAGTGTAGTGTGGCAACTAGAATGGAAAACAGAATTGTGGGATGCATCATAAGAAATGTTATAAGCTGGTATAAAGATGTTTTAATGCTCTTGTACCAGTACTAAGCACAATGTTTAGATCTGGCCCCATAGAGCATCTGAGAATATATATTTACATGACTGAAAAAGTCCAGAAGAGAGTGACTAAGGCATTTGAGAACTTAAAACACATGAGGTGTGAGGACTGACTGGCAGACCTACAGTACTGTTGGGTTTTTCTCACTGGAAAGAGCAGACTTAGGAATGACAGGATCATAAACACTATAGACCATGGGATGAAGTTGGAGGGAGGACGAGTCAGAGGAAACATGAGAAAGAATTTCTTCACAGAACGGGTGGTGGACAAGTGGAACACCCTGCCAGAGGAAGTGGTGGGGGCTGAAACAATCACGGGATTTAAGAATGCATGGGATAGACATAAAGGAATTCTGGAGGTCAGGGATAAGGGGCAACAGACTTCTAGGAAAACAAACTGAACTTACAAGCTCAAATGGGCAGACTGGGTGGGCCATAGGCCCTTATCTGCCGACACTGCCTATGTATCTATGTATAGACCAAACAGCTCTTTTGACTATCTAGGATGAATGAACAAGAGGGCCCACATTGTTATGAAAAAGAGGAAAGTTCAAGCAAAATATCAGGAAAAAATATTTTAAGGGATAGATGGTGAGTATATGAAACAGACTCCTAGAGCAGGAGGTATCAAATAACACTGTAGCTACTTTTAAACTTGGATGTGATAGGCCCTATGAAGAAAATGGGGTGGCAGATTATTCCCTCTGAACTGGTGGAGGACAAAACATGATGGACCAATGGTCTTTCTTTCCTACACCCATAGGTTTGTTGAGCTGTTAAAAGACCAACAAACTACACTAAGTGCAAGATCTTGCTGAGGGAGGGGGAACAGCAGCATTAGCAGTAGCAGCAATGACTGAGAAGTGCTGTGGCACAAGTGAGTGGATGGGAAGATAAGGAAGGGTGGGGGACTGTAATTGGCAGAGTCAGCTGTAATTTCTGAGTAGCCTGAGGTCCCATATGGTGCCAATCAGGATGTTGCAAGCAAGCAGTATATGTAGCATGAACATTCTGGCAGGCACACACACACACACACACACACACACACACACACTAGTTATCACCCTCAAGGCATGCTCACACATTATGTCCAGCCCCATAAGTTAACAGCTGCAACTGTGTGTAGTCTATCTGTATGTGTCTGTGTCTGTGTCTTCAGTGGACTATTTCATGTCCCCGCAGCCCAGTACATTGTCTTCACTCTGGGCTCACCATTCCATAGGCTGAGAGCAATCATAAGTTAGTGTACACTGCTTTGTCATCTCATTGGATGAATGTTGGCTCTCCCAAGTGCTTGCCTCAGGTTTGCACCCTCCCTGACCAGTGACATTACCCATGACTCTCATTGGGTGTCATCAGACTTTAATTCCAGAATCCCAGTCTGAAACAGACTTAGTTATTCTTCAAAGAAAGGTAAGCTACTTGGGTCTAGCTTGCAGTGTTTATGTTAGTCTGATGTTTTCATGATTCAATAAGGGGAGAGACTAAGACAGTTCTTAGTTATCTTGAACAATTACAACCATCATTTATTTTCTTTTGGTTTAGTGGTGTGGACTGTGTCTAAGTCAGTATGACTAGGGGGGTTTGGGAATAGGGTTGCAGGGGGCAGGATCAAGGGGCAGCCCTAAGGGGGCAAGCCTGGGGGAAGATTGTCTTCTTGTGCTGTCATAATTTCCTGCTTGTAACATCATAATCATTTCCATGGCAACCAATAGTGATTCATACAAGGAGGATTGTGATCCCAACTATAGTTAGGTAGCAAGAACAGATAAAGTCTAAAGAGCAATGACCTTATTTTCAAGAATCTGTTCTTACTAATAAAGACAGAGTAAAAGATAAAAAGGCAGTATGTGAGCTATAAGTAGAATTGTGTGTAACTTATGCATTTCAAAGTTTCCCAACATGTTATAGTCTCCTTAAGGTATAAACAGGAGTTAATCAAAGTACCAATGGTACTGAGTGGAGCCAGGGTACTGATGTCTCATGTCTGTATAGTAAAAGGTAGTGTTGCTCATATAGTATCCTGTTAGGTCAGATACCATCAATTAGATTGGATATCAGATGGCCTCGGATGGCATAGACATCCAACCAAGGATCCAACCTCCTTGGATCCACTGTAAGGATCTGAGGTATCCGTGGATCCAACCTGGATCAGACCATCAGACCCAGGGATCCGACCATAGGATCTAATGTATCCAAGATTGGATCTGACAGATCTGACCACCAGATCCAACTTTCCGAGGGTGGATCTAATGGATCTGACCTTAGATCCATTGGTTGGATCCTAGGTCAGATACCAGCACTTTCTGACTGAGGATAGTTGGATCCACAAAAGCACTATCCAAGCAATGCTCGTAAAAGGCACATATACATGCTGTGATACAGGCACATACATGCACACAAGCACACACATACATCTCACAGAATAAACAAGCGCAGCCTACACAATACACAAACATTCAGTTCCTGCACTAGGGCATCTGGAGTCAGCATCACCATTTGTAAAAAAAAAAAAAAAAAGTCTCATGAGCTGTGATTGATGAGCCACCTTTATTCTTTTTTGAGCCTGATTACTCTTGATGGAGTGGGACAGTTACATGTTCCATATTTTTATTTCCTGTGCCACTAATAGTTCCATGTTCTGAAAACTACTCCAAGCCCTGAAAGCCCTGTCATTATTATCAGAAATGACATTTAACAGTTTCTTTCATAGAACATAAATTGTGCTAAGAAGGAAACAAGCATTTGTCAATGCCAAATGTTGTCTCGCTGGCATTGGTAGTGCAGGAGTTAGAGATGCATGATGGGAATGGCAGTGAAGTATTGAACTGACGCCAACCCCTCCCCCACCCTGAAGAGACTGACAGGCATTGGGGTGTGCCTTTGGGTCATCAGCCATAACGCTCATGCCATTTTACCTCACCCTACCCTGTAGACACTGACAAGTGTTGTGGTGTGCTTTGGGGTCTTTGGGCCTTATACTTACCCCATTCCATAAGGAAATATGCTGAGATGGGTGCAGTATAGGAGAATGGGGTGAATGTTAGGGCTGAACACTGCAAGGCACACCTCAATGCCTGTCAGTGGCTGCAGGGTTGGGGGGTGGGGGTGGAATGGCATGAGCATTACAGCCAATGATCCCAAGTCACACCCTTGATGCCTGTCAGTCTCTACAGGGTGGGATGTTACGGTTGGAAACCCTAACGCTGTAGGTGTTTGTTGGTATTTTCACTCCAAATATTCAACATGGGCTTTTTGTGACCCCACCTCATGAAGAGCAGCACTATTAGTTTGTTAGCTGAAAGGTGGTTTTGCACAGCAGCTATGCCATTTGGCAACACAGGGACAAAAACACATTTTGGGCAGGACGTGAAAAATGACCACTGTATTGTTCATGAGGAGGTGCACAAAAATGGCAACAGTGAAAATCTGAAAAATTAGTGAAGTCATGAGCAGCCATAGAAACTGCACAACACATGTCTGTAACCCAATTATTTTTGGGATTTTTATAACTACATTTTCAACTTAGGCATTTTGGGACCTCCCCTCATGAACAGTGGCACTGTGATTTTGTTAATCTGTCCCAAAAGTTGATTTCCCACAGCGACCACACCATTGTGTGCCAGAGGTGCGAAAACACATTGTGGGCACGATGTGGAAAATGACAGCTGTACTATTCATAAGGAGATGTGAAAAAATGCCAGTGTTGAAAATCTGGCATGAAAATATTGCTAATTTGCGAGGTTACAAGGGCGCGTGGAAACTGCTCAACGCACTCTTGTAACACAGTCATTTCATGGAGTTTCGTCACCAGATTTTCGACATAGGCATTTTAGGACCTCTGCTCATGAACAGTGTCACTGTCATTTTCTCAAACTGTCCTGAAAACTGAGTTTGCACAGCAACTGTGCTATTCTGCTCCGGACGTGTGAAAACGCATTTCAGCCAGGATATGTAAAACAAGCATTTGTCAATGCCGAATGTTTGCTTGCTGCCATTGGCATTAGTAGTGCAGGAGTTAGAGAGCTGCATAATAGGAATGGCAGTGAAGTATTGAGCTGAAGCCAACCCCACCACCACCCTGCAGAGACTGACAGGTATTGGGGTGTGTCTTTGGGTCATCAGGCATAATGGCCATGCCATTTCACCACACCCTACCCTGCAGACACTGACAAGTGTCATGGTGTGCCTTGGGGTCTTTGGCCCTTATGCTCACCCCATTTCATCAGAAAATAAGGTGACATGGGTCCTGTATAGGAGAGTGGGGTGAACTTTGGGGCCAAAGAGTCCAAGGCACACCTCGATACCTCTCAAAGGCTGCAGGGTGTGGAATGGTATGAGCATTACAGGCAAGAATCCCAAGTCACACCCCTGATGCCTCTCAATCTCTACAGGCTGGGGCGTCATGATCAGAAACCCTAATGCCTCAGGTGTTCGATGGTTTCACTCCAAATTTTCAATATGGGTTTTTTGTGACCCCGACCTTATGAACAGTGGCAATATCAGTTTGTTTGCCAAAAGCTCATTTCACACAGTGACTACGCCATTTGGCACCACAGGTACGAAAACACATTTCGAACAGGATGTGAAAAAATACAGCTGTACTGTTCATGGGGAGGTGCAAAAAATGGCAATGTTGAAATTATGCAGTGAAAATATTAAAAAAACTGGTGAAGTCATGAGTGTGCATAGAAAATGTGCAATGCACATCCGTAATGCAATTAGTTTGGGGAATTTTTACAGCAGATTGTCAACACAGGGATTTTGTAACCTCCGCTCATGAACAGTGTCACTGTGATTTTCTTAATCTGTCCCGAACAGTGATTTCCCTCAGCGACCATGCATTTCTGTTCTGGAAGTGTGAAAACACATTTTGGCCATGATGTGAAAAATGACAGCTTTACTGTTCATAAGGAAGTGTGGAAAATTGCCAGTGGTGAAAATCTGGACTGAAAATATTAGAAATAATAAGAAGTTACAAGGGTGCGTGGAAACTGTGCAATGGTCGCTTGTAACACAGTAATTTTGGGGAATTTTTTCACCAAATTTTTAACATAGCCATTTTAACACCTCTGCTCATGAACAGTGTCACTGTGATTTTCTTAATCTGTCCCAAACATTGATTTCACACACCGACTGTGCCATTGTGTGCTACATGCATGGAAACACATTTTGGGTCAGATATGAGAAATGACAGCTGTACTGCTCATAAGGAGGTATGGGAAAATGTCAATGTTGAAAATCTGGAGTGAACATATTGAAAATTCGAGAACTTATGAGCGTGCGTAGGAACAGCACAGCGCATGCTCTTAAAACAGTCATTTTTGGGAATTTCTTCACCAAATTTTCAACATAGGGTTTTTAAGGGCCTACCTCATGAACTGGGACACTGTCATTTTGTAAATCAGTCCTGAAAGGTGGTTCCATGCAGTGACTGTGAAATCATCTTTTGGGGCTGATTAATGCCATGACAGTGACCGAATTCATGAGGTGGGATCCCAAAACCCTATGTTGAAAATTTGGTGAAAGAATTCCCAAATGCCCGAGATACGAGCAAAGTTGAAAAACTTATTTATTCCATTATACAGCTTACCGGCATTTCCTCAGTTCATGGGTCGGCTTTGAAGAGTGCAGACGTGTTCCCGTTCATCAAGACCATCGCACTGAGCTCCTGGAGGTGGGGCATGGGTGAGGTGGGGGTGTCGGGAGGCAGGGTGCGCAGCGACTGGGCACAGGGGGGAGAGGGGGGTCAAGACAGCAGTGAGGGAAGGTTTTTTTCTTTCAGGGTTCTTTTTTTTCTTAGACAATGCAGGACGTTTGCCACACTGGGGTGGGCCCCCAGCTGGAAGGCTGTTTGGGGGGCCATGGAGCTGACGGGGGATTGAGGACCCCCCATCGGCCATACGAACTCTTGCCACACTGGAGTGGGCTCCCATCATGGCACCCAATACTCTCTTGGGGGAGACAGTGGAGCCAACAGGGGATTGGGCACCCCATTGGCCATACAATCTGTTGCCACACTTGGGTGGGCTCCCAGCATGGCATCTGGAACTCTGTTCAACTCTGTTGGAGGGGAAGCACAGCACAGTCGATGGGGGATTGGGCACCACCATTGGCTATACAGTGTATGCATGGGTGGGGGGAAGCACGAGCATGCAGTATGCGCACATGCGTGTGTGTGGGGGGCGAGCAGGAGCATGTGATTTTTTATCACTGCTCACTGAAGCGTAGCTCTCCCTTTCAACTGTACGACCACTGCATATTTAACTGCTGTCATAGACAGCTGCAGCATTCATTTCAGAACTGAGGCCGCACCTGCAAACACACTGACTGAATTGGAAGACGGCTGCCACACCTCCAAAAACTCAGATGATGGCACTATGATTTTTGCACATGCATGCAAACAAACATAATGACAGCTGTACTGTTCATAAGGAGGTGCAGAAAAATGTCATATTTGAAAATCTGGAGTGAAAGTATTACAGATTCATGAAGTTACGAGCATGCATGGAAACTTCGCAATGAACACTAGTAAAACAGCAGTTTTTTTTAATTTTTTCACCAAATTTGCAACATAGGCTTTTTGAGAGCCCCCCTCATGAACAGCATCACTGTCGTTTGTTAATCTGTCGAAAGGTGATTCCGCTGATGACGAAATCACCTTTCGGAACACTCTATGCCATGACAGCAACTGACTTTTTGAGGAGGTGTTCCAATAACCCCATGTTGGAAATTTGGTGCCAGAATTCCCAAACATGCCCAAGACATGCACCAAAGTTGAAAACAACCCTATTTATGCCATTACACAGCTACTAATGCAATATGTTGGCTGGCACCCAAGCGTGAGCCAACATAAAAAAGTGCCCTACTTAGAACTGTGCCCAGGCATCTCGCAATTACTGTTTGTCCTAGTGTTCTGCCACTGTGCTATTGTTCAGCAGGGTGGAACATAAGGTTTCTAGACAAAGATGCATACTATGTGAAAGTATATACTGCATTGACTGCAGATCTCCCCCATATACAACTGCAGTGGAGTAAACCACAGCCGGAGCTAATTAACTTGACTCCAACATGGAACATTTCAATGTTCTGAAACCTTATGTAAATCCCTGCTGAAACCCTATCCCTATCAGCAGCAGTGACAACAGTTTCTTTCATACTACATAAACTGTAGGGGGAAGAAAGATGTTCCCCCAAGGAACTGAACCTGGGCTTGTGTAGATCTGCAACCTTATGCAAACCCCTAAAAGCCATATCAGAGTCAGAATCAATGACATGATGTGGCCAAATCAGTCAGCGAATGTACCTTTAAACTTTTATCAAATGAAGGAAAAAAATACATGACCACACTACAGCAGGTGCACAAAAGCTATGCTTGCTGCCATCTAGAAAACAGTGGCTGTATATGTCAGTGAAATGGTTTACAAGCATCCTTTCAAACTGTACAAGTAGAATAATTAGTTTGGTTTGAAGGTCATTCCAGTGCCAGGGGCAAGATGGTGAAAGGGTATTCTTCCAAAATAAGTTTTAACTTTTAGGACTACAGAATTAAGACAAGACTGGGATCTATGGCTGTAGTGATGGATAACTGAGCAACACAGCATTTTATGCTCCTTGATGATGATGATGATGATGATGATGATAAGTTTATTTTTATAACCCACTAGAACCGAAGTGCTTTTTTCAAGAGTAGACCAGTAATATCAAGTAAGTTTCTTTGAGCATTTAAGTAGTGCAGTTTTGTAAACACAGAGAATCCAATGTAGGCATGGTTAATTAGCTTGTATCAGTCATAATTTTGAATATTTTTTAAAGTAGTATTGAAAAAAGATTTCATAATATATTGGTTGGAAGCCTTTTTATGTTTGCTTGCATGCATGTGCAAGAAATATAGTGCCACCATACAAGTTTTCGTTGGTGTGCCACCCCCACTTCCAATACCCTGCTCCTTTTTGCAGGCACGGCCGCACCACGCCAATGAATGTCTGAACTGTCTATGACAGCCGTTCAGATGCAGTGCCGTACAGTTCTGAGAAAAACACAGCTACAATCAGCGATGGTAACATGTAGGCAATTTGCATACTGCCGTTGGGAGGCAATCTGCATACTGCCGTCAGCAGTATGCAAATGGCCTACACGTCAGCACTGCAACTGAACTGTCACAGACAGTTTCTGATCCCCGTTGGATCCAGTCCCCCCCCATGAACACCTAGGTAGCATACTGGGAGCCCACCCCAGCATGCTCTTGCGCTCCCCTCCACCCCCACACACTGTATGACCAATGGGGGTGCCCAATCCCCCATTGACTCCACTGCCCCCCCAAGAGCAAACTTCCAGGTGCCACGCTGGGAGCTCATGAATGTGGCAGACGTCTGTGGCCCATGGGTGCCCAATCCCCTGTCAGCTCCACTGACCCCCCAACAAACTTCCAGGTGCCAGACTGGGAGCCCACCCCAGCATGGCAAAAGTCCCACGTCATCTTTATAAAAAATTAAAATTACGTAGAACAAAAGAAAATGCTGACTCTCTTGCCTCATCCCCCAACCCGCACCCACCCTCTGCATACCACACCTTCCCACACCCCCCACCCCATATTTACCTCCGGAGGCTGCTGCGATGCTCTTCGATGGACCGGGAACACATCTGCACTATTCAAGCTGACTGCGATTTGAAGAAATGCCGGTAAGCTGTATAATGACATAAATGGGATATTTTTTTTTCAGCTTTGGTGCATATCTCGGCCATGTTTAGGAATTTTTCACCAAATTTTCATCATGGGGTTCTTGGCACCCCATCTCATGAGCTCAACCACTGTCATTTTGTCATTCAGTCCCGAAAGGTGATTTCACGGTCACTGCGCGGAACCACCTTTCGGGACCGAGTAACAAAACAGCAGTGTCACAGTTCATGAGATAGGCCCCCCCAAAACCCTATGTTGAAAATTTAGTGAAATAATTCCCATAAATGACTGTTTTATGAGCATGCATTACGCAGTTCCTATGCACGCTTGTAACTTTGAGAATGTTTACTATTATCACTCCAGATTTTCAACATTGTCATTTTACCACACCTCCTTATGAGCAGTATAGCTGTCATTTTTCACATCTTGCTCAAAATGTGTTTTCGCACATGTAATGCACAATGGCGTGGTCGGTGTGCAAAATCAATGTTTGGGGCAGATTAAGAAAATCACAGTGACACTGTTCATAAGCAGAGGTCTTAAAATGGCTATGTCGAAAATTTGGTGACAAAAGTCCATAAAATGACCGTGTTACGTGCGTGCATTGCGCAGTTTACATGCACCCTCCTAAGTTCACAAATTTGTAATATTTTCAGTCCAGATTTTCAACACTGGCATTTTTCCACACCTCCTCATGAACAGCACAGCTGCCATTTTTCACACTATGGCCAAAATGTGTTTTTGCACTTCTGGCACAGAAATGCGCGGTCGCTCTGGGAAATCAGCGTTTGGGACAGATTAAGAAAATCACAGTGACACTGTTCATTAGCAGAGGTCCCAAAATGCCTATGTTGGCAATCTGCTGTAATAAACCCCCAAACTAATTACACTATGGGTGTGCACTGCGCAGTTTATACGCACACTCGTGACTTCACCAGTTTTTTTATATTTTCACTCCAGATTTTCAAAATTGCCATTTTTTACACCTCCCCATGAACAGTACAGCCGTCATTTTTCACATCTTGTTCAAAATGTGTTTTCACACCTATGGTGCCAAATGGCGTAGTCACTGTGCAAAATCAGCTTTCAGCTAGCAAACTGATATTGCCACTGTTCATGACATGGGGTCATAAAAAAACCATGTTGAAAATTTGGAGTGAAAATACCAATGAACGCCCAGGACGTTAGGGTTTCCAACCATAATGCCCCACCCTGTAGAGGCTGACAGGCATCAGGTGTGTGACTTGGGATTGTTACCAGTAATGCCCATGCCATTCCACCCCCACCCACACCTTGCAGCCGGTGACAGGCATCGAGGTGTGCCTTGGACTCTTCGGCCCCAAAGTTCACCCCATTCTTCTATACTGCACCCATCTCACCATTTTTCCTTATGGAATGGGGTGAGGGTAAAGGCCCAAAGACCCCAAGGCACACCGTGACACTTGTCAGTGTCTGCAGGGTAGGGTGTGGCGAAATGACATGGGGGTTATGGCTGACAACCCAAAGGCACACCCCAATGCCTGTCAGTCTCTGCAGGGTGGTGATGGGGTTGGCTTTAGCTCAGTACTTCACTGCCATTCCTATTATGCATCTCCTAGCTCCTTCACTACCAATGCCAATGCCAGCAAGCAAACATTCAGCATTGACAAATGCTTGTTCCAGATAGTGCCTCAATTCTCACAATTGGAAACATGATGGAATGCATCTGCCCAGTTACAATATCCACTGATAGAGACAGAGGTCCAGGCAAACTAATCAGGGAAAGACAACATGTAAAAGTGATACTGTAACATCCCAACAATGGACTGCGCATAAAGTCAAACGTACAGCCACTTGTATCCCCAGCAAATGTTTAATGAGAAAAGCTGAACGGTATAACAAAATACTGCTAGATGGAACAAAGAGCACATCCAACATACTGCTAAAATTTTACAGGTCATGAAAAATACACAGAGGACTGTTTCCTTGACAGCTGTCATCCTGTGTGAGGTTCATTAAGTAGCACTACTGAGGCCATGTACAGCAAACAACACAAGCATGATTAAAGAGACGTTGTGAGATACCACATGTACAAAAGATAAAAACTGAAATAATGATAGCATGTGACTTAATGCCACTGCTTACATACAAACATAGCTATGAAATAAAATGAGTTTGATCATACAAAAACTGCCAGAATATGAATAAAGTAAATAAACAACTCTTGACAACTGATACCTCTCACAACTACAGTAACTGAGGTGGTACTCCAGCCTAACATCAACTTTTTAAATGTTAACAATGTAATACTTGACTAAAAGGTTTAATCAGTCATTACAATTTTCAAAATAAAAAGCAGAGCCTTTATCACAGGTTTTATGTTGCCTCCATGTAATGCTGACACTTCCTACTTGAAAAATGTCTGAATTGGCTCCACCCACCAATCTGTAGAGATTCTTGAAGTAGATGTACAGTTAGAGCCATGAGCATAAGCCTGTGATCTTTATTTCAAATTTGCATGACTGGGATAGGCATACAGAGCTGAAACTCATTTCCAGGTGTGACCAAGGTCGAGGGGGAGCAGGGGGGAGGATGCAGAAGTTTGAGTAAATGTGAAATTAACAACTTTGGTTTGGTTTGTTTTGGATCCCCTATCTTTTGTTCATCTATGATAAGTTAGCCAAAGACATGTTGTGTCTTTGGTATTGGGGTTTAGCAGACTACAAATAGGGTAAGTGGTACCCCTTAGCCATCCCTCGCCCACTCCTGTAAATCCTGACCTCTTCAACTCTCCACCGGATTTCCTGTTAGATTTTTTAGAAAAAAAATCTGTCAGCCTCTAGCACAGAACCAGTAGGTGAAAATGTTTTTTATAATATAAAATGTCTAGTGAGGGAAGAGGAGGCTGGGAAATGACTTGAGTTTATTAAGGGCTGGTTATGGGACAAGCCTTGGCCACTAGAATAGGGCTAAAATGTTTTTCATTAACTGGTCAAGGGTCAGAGTAATCCTAAAGTGACTCAAAAATTGAACTAGGCTGAATTGGAAGTAGAAGGACTATATTTTGGCACATTCAGCAAATACAAATTTGGCATCTGCTCATTGTTATACAGACTACATCAACACTTAATGCAAGAGGTAAGGCAAGTTTTCTTTGTATGGTGCTATTCTCGGAGGTTCTGGGCACCTCACAGAAAAATAAAATAAACAAACAATGCATAACTATAAAATAACATTAATACAGTTTGAAAAACTAAAATATAAGACATATAAAAGCTGATAAAATATCATAAATAGGGACCAGCCAGTATGTTAAAATTCAGAGTTCATTAAAAGCCAGGCCGAAAAGATGTGCCTTCAACCTCTGCTTAAATACCTCTACCGAGGGGGCCTCCTGGACTACAGATGGTAGTGCATTCCACAGGGATGGCCCAGAGATGCTGAAAGCATGATCTCTAAAAGTCTTGAGCTGTACCCCTGGGAACAACCAGGAGGCCCCTTGAAGAGGCATGGAGGGAGCGGGCAGAGGTCACCGGTGTCAGAAGTTCTAACAGATAGCCAGAGCCCAGTCTGTTTAGGGCCTTATAGGTGAGAAGCCTCACCTTGAAAAGGACCCTCCACCTGACCAGCAGCCAGTACAGAACACGCAGAACTGGGGTCACATGACTAAACTTAGAAAGGCTAGTCAGTAGCCGAGCTGCTGCATTCTGCATTAGCTGCAGCCCGCAGAGGGTACCTCCCATGATCCTGAAGTAAAGAGTGTTACAGTAGTGTAGTCTGGAGGAAACAAAGGTGTGCACTAGTGTCGGTAGGTCCTCAGGCATAATGAGGGTCTTAATCTGGGCAATGTTCCGTAGATGGTAAAAACCACTAATGACAACAGACGACATCTGATCGTCAAAAGTCAGCCTGCTGTCAAGGATTATGCCCAGATTTTGCACCCTCAGGGAAGCTGTCAATGGAGCAGAGCCCAGAACAAGACCAGAATCAGCTCCGGACAGCAACCCATCACACCCACGACCAGGCTTAATCACCAGCACCTCTGTCTTAGCCAGGCTGAGTCTCAGCCAGCTGGAAGCCATCCAGTCATTGATTTTAGCCAGGCAGATGTTAGGCACATCCACAGCTCCTGATGTTCTGGGAGCAAATGACAAATACAGTTCGGTATCATCTGCTTAGCAGTGAAACTCCACACTGTATTGACAAATGATCTCACCCAGGGGCAGCATATACACTGCGAATAACATCGGTGACAGGATCGAGCTCTGTGGAACTCCACAAGACAGAGGCATTGGGGAGGAGGAGAAATTCCCCTTCGCCAGCTGCTGTACCCTGTCAGAGAGCTAGGACTCAGAGCACCTGATGACAGTGTTGGCGAGTCCACAAAACTCAAAGAGGCGATCCAATAGCACGATGTGATGTATATATGATGTGATAAACATGTATAATGTGCCAAATACAAGGAAGAATGCAAGACAAGAACACCACAGATGCTGAGAAATAACTACTCAAATCAAGGATGTGCATACATTGCAAACAACATCAAAGTAAAATTACAAAATATATCATAAGTAAAATTTAACACCATGTATTGCCTGACCAATATCCACAGGACAGGGAATGGCAATGTAAGCAAAAGGATGATAAGGAAAAAGAATACATAAAAATAAATGTTTAACAAACATTGTAAAGATTGCCCAATCATAATGGAGAGGGGTGAGGAGTGCAAAATCAGTGGGGTAGACTAGGGACTAGATGCACAGACATCATGAAGGAGGTATCTGACAGAAGGACTAGAGGAGAGATGGATATGTACAGGAAGGCTATTCCAGAGACTGGGTAAGTGGACAGAGAAGGTGGACAAGTCTGTAAAAGTTTTACAGTGTGGGATGTCCAAAATGTGGACATCAGAGGAGCAGTGCGAGTACTACAGTGGGATGTAGGGGACATGAGGGCAGGTAGTACTGTAGGAGGGAAAACAGGAGAACCAGCATTTAAACAGATTTAAAAACAGTAGGGTTGAGTTGCTGAAACTCAAGGTGGGGGGGGTGAGAAAGACTGAGGTAAAGGGAATAGTGATGAGTAAATGGAGGGACATTTAGAGAAAAGTGGAAAAAGAACTGAAAAAGGGAGTCCAGTCTGGTATGTGTGTATTTGGGGCAGGGGGTAGTACTGTACAGCATTTCTACATAGTTGAACACCTTCATAATCATCTTCTGGGTGATCTCACAGTGAAGCAGAAGAGGCAGGGAGGCCATGTAACTATACAAAGTGCCATGCTTGGAACAACATTTTTATGTTGCTTGCACGCATGTGCAAGAAACATAGTGCCATCATCCGAGTTTTCGGAGGTGTGGTAGCCCTCTTCCAATTCAGTCAGTGTGTTTGCAGGCGTGGCTGCAGTTCTCCAATGGCTGCTGGAGCTGTCTATGACAGTAGTCCAAAATGCAGTGGAGTACAGTTGAAAGTGGGAGCTACGCTTCAGTGAGCTGCAATAAGATATCACCTGCTCATGCGCGCTCCCCCTACACACACACACAGGCACGCATACTGCGTGCTCGCCCCCCACACACTGTATAGCAAAAAGCTACGCAGATCCCTGCTCCTGTGATATGCAATTTGAGTATTTAAGAGCAACAGCATCTCAGCGTCAGACTTGGTTAAAGTTAGATATAATTCTTATCACCTAACCATCTAACAGAGAAGCACACAGTTGCTTATTTTCATTGCCCTACCATAAATACATGTATTTTTACATATTGGATTTTGGTAACTGCGGAGACTCACTAAGACAAGTTGTCCTTTTTGCAAGAGTTGTCCCCTGAAATGTTGTAGTTGCAATTTAAAAGAGGGGTAATTCATGAATATCAATTAGAATTTACAGCCAGGAGTTACTGGTCAAGGTTTTCTGGTACCTCATATGAGGTCCTTATGCCTAGCCACAGGCGCACCATTTCACACTCATTTCAATAGCAGCGGCAGGAAAGTGAGTGCTGGGGGTGGGGAGCAGCATGAGCTGAAGTCACAATAAAATTCAAAATATGCTCAAAACGTCACATAGATAAAGTTAGGAATGGCAGCTGTAATGTAAAATGTACCTCTGAAAGTGCACCACAATAAGGTGAAAAAATACAGATACCTCACTGACATTGTTGTGTTAAGGGTCCAGTAGCCTAATTTCACCAGAATCACAGAGGTTCAAATGCTCATTGCAGTAGAATCTTTAGTAGAATCTCTTCTTTATTGTCAAATGTTTTACAATCTCTGTTAATTTGCAGTTACTGTATGTCCAATGTTTTACTGCTCTGTTTAATTTGCACTGTAACAGTGCGTAATCCATACCCGGGTCGCCCCTGAAAAAGGGACCGTACTATCTCAGTGGACTCACCCAGTCACCAAAACTCAAATAAATAAATAAATAAATAGATCACAGGGGTTATGAAGCTCTTCCACTCACTAAATTTGATAGAAAATGCTACAAGCTTACTTTAGGGGTGGCAGTAGAGATCATAGGAGTGGCAAAGAAATAAAAGGCGCCTCGACCACTACCCCTGATTACCCTTAAATGAAGCCCCTGTAAGGGTCCTTCTCAGTTCTCCCCATAGTGCACAAACTGCCTCTCTTTTGTATTTAGATTTGTTTCTGTAAATCTGAACCTTGTGGCTTCAGTCATGCTGCTTACTGCACCACACGCCAACAGTGGAACACTACACTGCACAATTCAGCAGCGGTTTATATTGCCAGGAAATTTATTTTATTTACCATAGAGAGGAATGTTATGACAATGAATTCAAAATCGCTGGCTAGTAAATCATTAATATACCCCAAAATAAGGCAAGCCTTGCGATGCGATTTCTGGGGACCCCAAAGGGTTACAGCACACAGTCTTGATCTATTTTACATTGCTGGGGGATGTTCACTTTATATTCAGAGGGATGCCATTAAGCCCAGTAACAGCATGCACATAAAATAACTGGTAGGTTATATGTCTCTTAAAATGCACATGCTCCTATGTTAAAGGTGCTGGTTTCAAATTTCCACAACAACCTGGAGTATTCCTATAACTACTCATTCCTATACAAATATTGCCATTTTGAAAGTTCTGCACTCGGAACTATATGCACAGATAAATACTGGTTGCTGCTTTTTCTGATCCTTATTGGAGGGGAGTGGCACCAAGATTCACAGACACTACCGACTCCACTGCATGTGTTACCTGTGTGGCCATCTCAGAGAACTGAATGGGAAACCTCCCCTTCTGTCTCTGGCTGAGGCACCAATCAGGGTGGCAGCTCTGGCATGCTGCTCTGCACATTTTGGCTCAGATCTCGAGTCATTCTGTTCACTTCTCAGTTATTTTATCTATTCCGAACACTTCACACGTCCTCTGCTGCCAGATCTTACGAGCCAGCTCCTGTTAGGCAGCAGGCTCCACTGCTATCAGAACTCTTGGCCAACTATGTAATCTCCCCAGGCTCATACGCCCCTTTTAGCAGTCAGAAAACAACAAATCCAGGAGTCTCCCTACACCAAGTTCAACACATATTTTTGAGAGACGTACTTCTGGGGATGGCAGCTCTGCATCACGAGGTCCAACCTGAACAGAGAGAGATGATGGTTCCCATTTGGAAGAACAACTTTGTTTTGCAATTTATTTACTAAGGGTGGCTCATAATGAGATGCAATATATCATTTTCTGGCTTTAGGTATTGTTATAGCTGGGGTGACTGAAGCTCTGAGTGGTTAAATGACTTGCTCAGTCACACAATGTATATAAATGGTGGGATTGAAACCTGGGTCTCCTACCATTTCCCAAACCTGTGCTTTAGCAACTAGAATACAGCCTCTAATATGAACAAGAATTACATGTCTAATTACAGGTATCTGTTGAGCAAGAGCTTCCCATCAGAATGAACTGAAATGAATGATGCTATAGTGCTTACTGTATATTGTTGTACGATATTGTTATTGGAGGCAGTATAGCGATGTGGTTTAGGACACTGAGCTACAAACATAGAGACTTGGGTTTGAATCCCACAGCCCTGGCTTGCATGCTGTGTGACTCCGGGCAAGTCACTTAACTTCCCCGTGCTCCCAGATCGCACCTGGAAACAAGATTTGGTTTAGTATACCTTTCCTGACTAAACAAGTTCCCCTTTCCCTATATTGTTGCCCGACACCTTTTGCCTTCTGGAGTTTTGTCCGATAACAAGGACTTTGCTGGAGAAGCATTTACCACAGCCGAATACTTGCTTCCATAGGTACCGGCTGTTTGCTTTCAAATATATCAGGAACATTGTGAGTTCAAATTGGTACAACCATATGTATTTTGAAAGAAAAAGTTCAGACCGAGCATAGCCCATTATAAAGAAAAGAGTCGCGACTGAGATGTGTTGTAGACTACTAGCCATTGCCAAAAGCGAGTGGTAGTCCAATAATTAAATCTGCCCTTATATTTTATACTGCCCTCAGAGAGAGAGTGCTTATCACCTCCCCAGAGCATATATCACCACAGTAAATTGGTATGAACTCTCCGTCTGTGGATTAGCTCTCACATTATTGGCACAAGGGCACTAACTGATGCAAGGTTTGTGACCTCTCAAATGTATCCATATATTTTGATGTGAGATCACCCAGTCTGTGCCAGGTTACCGTACAGGTCGAAGTGATATTTGATAAGTATACTGTACCTTCCCAGACATACAGTATTTCCCTGTTTGTGCTGTGAACCCACCCTGACTGTGTACTGTAGTACTCTGATTATTTTCACTAGTGTTTATCATATTCCTGATGTGAACAGAACCTCCCCAGTGTGTTGGTGTGAATCACCTTCTGAGTGGAGTATTCCTCACATTATTGGCACTGCAGTCTAACTGTGGAGTCGCTGCCAAGTTCAGAGAATTCTATCTGGTGAGGGAGGACATGCCCTTTCCCTTCTGGTTTCCTTGTTACATTCTAAGGTGCCCAGCTGAATTTCTCCACTAGTGTGGAAAAGATTCCTGTTTTAATTAAACATGCTAATTATCCTTTGGGAATGGTGTCGCTTTCAATGACATTTACAAAGCCCCATGACTTATACAATAAAGTCAGACTTTTAATGACTTGACAAATGGCCTTTTTAGTTTATGAGATGCAGAAACATTTAATGATTGCCATTTTATTTAATTTACGATTAGTTACCCTAGGACACTCAGCTTAGCTGAGGTACAACACCTGGCTTATAATGGGGTTCTGTTTCCCTCCAGTTTTATTGTTGTGTGGATAGGAGCATAGAAATGTCACTGGACTTGCTCAAGGTCACTGAGCCATTGCCTCTGGCAGGACTTGAACACTGGGCTTCCACATATTTAAGACTACCCTGAAATAGGCAAGCTGTGTTTCTAGCTATTAAAGTAAGCAATATCACCAAATAACATGTTGGTAGCTGAAATAATATGGAGGGCTTGGGTGTGTGGGGCCAAACTAAATGCCTCCAACTCCCGAAGAAGTCCTCCTATTTCTGCATGACTTGGAATCTGGGAGGGTGTTATTGTGCATATGAAACTGTTACTGTAAATACTGAACAATGGGCTGCAACAGTTTTGCTGTTCAGGTTGCTGAAATAACCAGACACAATCATGCAGTTCTCAGCCAATCAGACTACTGGACTTTTCCATCTTGCTTCATACTTTTCAGTTTTTTCTCAGTGATATGTGGGACACTTACACTGAAAATGCACCACATATTATCAGACATGGAGGTAAAATCTCAGACCATTGTGGAAACCGACACCTTTATTGCTGCAAAGTTTAATTATGATTTAGCAACATAAGTTTAAAGGACCATCTCTGTGTTCAGTACCTTTTCAGTGCAAGCCTACTCACTACACTGCACACGTTTATGAACAGTATTTAAGCACCTGTTCTAACTCATCTGCTCTTTCCCTCTTCTCTACTTTTTTGATTAAGGATATTTTGTTATGTTAATGGTGAAACTCCTCATATTTAGACACAGTTTGTTTGGCTTATGTTTTATTGATATTCTGTATTTGTGTTCTTCATTAGAGTGTTTATTTTCATGGAAATGGGATCATTGCTCCCTGGAGTTGATCTTCTGTTTAATTCCTTGCTGAAGTCACAATCATGTGTCGCTTTAATTATAAAGTATTATAGGACAGGTATCTATTGTAAGCCAATCAGAACACATGAGAACTTTTATTTAATACTCCATAAGCTACTATAATCACGTTAGACAGGAGGTTTTATCCATATTTTAGACATGCCCACAGTAGGATATCCACATTTCAGATATGCCCACAATAGTTTAATCATTTATTTCACTGAGAAAAAAAGGGGGGGGGGCTTGTTCCACTTTGACTCCCATTGAATTTTCAACATCCTGGGCTCAGAATTCCTAGTCCTATAACAGTAATAACATTCAGTTAGCTGCTGGAGTATACTCTGAATAATCAGCTCCTGTGGGCTTTCCTTCACATACTCAGGCTAAACTGAATGTTATCACTTAAATAATTTCCTCAGCAACAAACTGTGGTTTGACACCTTCAGATTATGATTAAGGACTAAAAAATCTAGGGGACAAGGA
This sequence comes from Neoceratodus forsteri, assembly GCA_016271365.2. Lineage (NCBI taxonomy): Eukaryota > Metazoa > Chordata > Ceratodontiformes > Ceratodontidae > Neoceratodus > Neoceratodus forsteri. Next base: position 658,005,959 of record CM057454.1, on the reverse strand, counting down.
TCCTACTTCCATGCAAATTAGTAATGAAGAACAAACAGAAGAGGAATGTAGACAAAATATATGCTCAAGTGTGTCCAAATGTTAGGGTTTCAAAGCTTTCTCCAACTGTACTTCTGAACTGTACCACATTGAGTGACATCCCTCATTAAAATTTTACCTTTCATAATTGCTGTGTCCCATATCTGCCCCTCATGGCAAAGCTGCTGACCACACAGAGAATGTGCTGCAAACTCAGCCATAGGCAATGACGGGTTTGCTTTAGGGCTGCTCAGTGATTCTGAACTGATTAAAAAACAAAACAAACAAAAAAAAACAAGCAAGACTCTAATACATTTTGAAATCTCTCTTGCAGAAACAATGACATTCCCTCTAATGATTTAATGCCCTGCTATAATGCAAACTGTGTTTTGGCTAAAACAATTGTGTTAGCCCATTTATCATGTTGCTTGCACGCATGTGCAAGAAACATAGTGCCATCATCCAAGTTTTCGGAGGTGTGGCAGCCCTCACTTCCAATTCAGTCAGTGTGTTTGCAGGCGCGGCAGCAATTCTCCAATGGCTGCTGGAGCTGTCTATGACAGCAGTTGAAAATGCAGTGGAGTACAGTTGAAAGGGGGAGCTACACTTCAGTGAGCAGTGATAAGATATCGCCTGCTCATGCAGCTCCCCCCGCACACACACCCCACACACACACACACACACCGCACGCATACTGCGTGCTCGCCCTCCCCCACACACACTGTGGCAGCCGATGGGGTGCCTAATCCTCAGCTGTGCTGCACTCCCCCCAAACAGAGTTCCACATGCCATGCTGGGTGCCCACCCCAGCATGGCTACACATCATAGCCGACGGGGTGCCCAATCCTGTCAGCTCCACTGTTCCCCCCAGAGAGTACAGGGTGCCACACTGGGAGCTCACCCCAGCGTGGCAACAGATGCTATCACCGACAGTGGTGCCCAATCCCCTGTCAGCTCCACGTCCCCCAAACAGCCGTCCTTGTGCCATGCTGGGAGCCCACCCCAGCATGGCAATCATCCCGCATCGTCAACCTTTTTTAAAAAAAAACAACCTTGAAACACAAAAACGGTCCCTCGCTATCTCTGCCCCCACCCGCGCCCACCAACTATGCACCCTACCTCCCCATACCCCCCCACACCCCATACATACCTCCAGATTCCAGCACGACTATCTTCGGTGGACCGGGAACACGATTGCACTCTTCAAAGCTGACCGCGAACTGAGGAAATGCCGGTAAGCTGTATAATATAATAAATAGGGTTTTTTCAACTTTGCTGCATATCTCAGGCATTTTTTGGAATTTCTGCACCAAATTTTCAACATGGGGTTTTTGGGACCCCTTCTCATGAATGCTCTCACTGTCATGGCATTAATTGGGCCTGAAGGGTGATTTCGCAGTGACTGCGTGAAATCACCTTTCAGCACTGATTAACAAAACGACACTGCCAGTGTTCATAAGGTGGGCTCTGAAAAAGCCTATGTTGAAAATTTGGTGGAAAAATTCCTAAAAAAGACTGTTTTACGAGCGAGCATTGTGCAGTTCCTATGCACGCTCATAAGTTCGCGAATTTTCAATATTTTCAGTCCAGATTTTCACCATTGTCATTTTACCACATCTCCTTATGAGCAGTACAGCTGTCATTTTTCACATCTCGCCCAAAACATGTTTCCGCGCATGTAGCGCACAATAGCGCAGTCGGTGTGCAAAATCACTGTGTGGGACACATTAAGAAAATCACAGTGACGCTGTTCATGAGCAGAGGTCTTAGAATGGCTATGTTGAATATTTGGTGACAAACTTCCTAAAAATTGCTGTTTTATGAGTGTGTGTTGCGCAGTTCCTATGCACGCTCGTAACTTTGCAAATTTTCAATATTTGCACTCCACTGACTTCCAAATACCTACACAGCACATACAAGCAGGCAACATTCGGCATTGACAAAAGCTTGTTTATGCATGGTGTTTATGTGGTAGTAGAAATCAAGGTTTCAATCCAACCACACACTGATGTACTTGAAGTGGGAGGGCCATCAAGGGTCCTGAACTCTGGGTTTGTTTGGAGGCTGTCAAGAATATGTTTAGTACTGAAAGGTATGGAAATCATCTTTTGTGTGTGAGAGAGAGAGAGAGAGAGAGAGAGAGAGAGAGAGATGGATGGAAATAGTTTTAGGGGAACCAAAGTTCTAACTAAAACATTATCTAAATTCCATCCATAACTTAAATGTTTAAAATAGACAAATCCCTCTCTGATCTCCCTACCTCCCAATCTCATCTCAGCCTCTGATCACCATCTCTTAAACATAGAAACATAGAAAATGATGGTAGGTTAAGGGCTAGTGGCTCATTCAGTCACCCCAACCCTCTCTAATTTTGGGACTGTGCTCTTGTCAGTCCTCCCTCTCCCCCCTCTAAGTCTACCTGTATGCACTATTCCGATGTGTCTGTCCCATTTCCTTTTAAACCCTCTTGCCGTTTCAGCACTGATGCCCTCCTCTGTGAGCTTTTTCAAGTCAGACAACACTCTTACTTTTAAAAGTACTTCCTCACTTCCTTCTTGAATTCCCCTCTCCTCAGTTTCGGGGCATTACCCTGGTACTCATGTCACCACTCATTGTGAACAGCTCACTACTGTTGTTTATTTCACAGAGGCACTTGAATTCTCAATCATGTCATCCCTTTTTCTCCTGAGCTGTAGCCTGTACATGATTAGATCCTTCAAGCACTTCTCATAGGACCTACTCTGTTGCTACTGTATCATTTTGGTGGCTAGTAACTGCACCACCTTTAACCTGACCCTGTCCTTTCTCAAATGTGGGCTTCAAAATTGCATACAATAGCCTGAGTGAAGGTGATTCAGGGAATGTATTGCCTCTCTCCTTCTGCGAGTGATCTTTCTTGCTCTGCAACCGAGCATCTAGTTTGCCTTGCCAAATGCACTTCTAGGTTGTACCAATGCATTCCTGCTCTCCATTATTAACATGCACAGGTCTCTTTCCTCTGATGTGATCTCCACTACCACCTCCTTATCCTTTCATTTTATTCTCCATTCTTGGGTGTGTGGCCCCTATGTGCATTACCTTGCACTTTTTTGCATTACCTTTCAGCTGCCACACCCTTGGCCACCTAGCCATATTCTCTGGATCTTTCTTTATGGCCCTTACCCCTCCTTGCTGTCCACTCCCAGAGACCTTGTTGTTGTCTACAAGGAGGCATATCTGTCACTGAACCCCCTTCCCTACAGCACAAATAAATATGTTAAAACCGGTCATAGAACTGATCCCCAGGGCACCCTGTGCGTGACTTCTCTTTCCCCTGAGGGTTCTTCATTTAGGACCATCCTCTAAGTCCTCCCACTCTACAAATTTTTCACCCACCCTGTAATCTTGTCCCCCATCCTCGGGTGACCCAACTTCTTTATCGACCTCCCATGTGGCACTGAGTCGAAGGCTGATGTTTAAAAACACAGGAAATCAAGCACCTGCATCCCCTGCAAGTTTCACTACCCTAATTCAGCTAACAGTTATTGTATTTCATTACCTTTAAATTTGCTACCTTCTTCACATTTAACTTCATGACCCCTCCACCACTCACTGAATGTGTCTTCCAGATTTTACTTCACAACCTTGTCTTGCTTTCACTGAACTGCTTATTTCAACTACCACAGTACTGCTTCCCCAACCTTTCACTTTACTACTGTCACCTTTTAGCACTATCATGCTTTGTTCTCCACCACCTTCTCCTATTTTCACCACACAGACTCCTCCATCTTTCACTCCACTGCCACATGTACCTTTCACTACACTCATTCAAACATCTTTCACTGAAATACCTTTCCTCTTTCATTGCCCCCTTTTTCTTTTTTCCATGTTACCTCATTCTCCTTTCATTGTTATCACTTCTTACTTTCTTGGGGCTATTGTCGCTCTTTTTTTACCATGCTACCACTGCCACCACCTTTTGCTGCACTCCCTCATTTCATTGCACCACCTCCTTCTAATACTGTCACTGCATTATTTACACCAATTTCAACACACTGCCTTTGCCATTCAGAGCATTATTTAGCCTTCACCCCATTTTACTACTCATGTTCCTTAAGCACCTTGTTCTATACCTCCCTGACACTTTGTTGTACAATCTGCACTAGCATTTGGTCAAGAAAAGTGGTTCCCCTTTCATAACCATGCCTCCTTTACCCTTCAGTGTGTCACCTCCCCTACCTTTCACTGTACCAGCTTTCATCTTTCAGTACATCTACTCTTCTGCCTTTCCATTCAACTCCTTCAAAATCATTCACTGCACTATTGCTTCCAGACTTCACTGCACACCCTTCTTCATCTTTCACTGTACTACTTCTACTTTTTATGTTTGCTTGCGCACATGTGCAAGAAACATTATGCAGCAGCTTAGGAGAAAAGTGGGTTGCGGAGGTGCGTCAGTGTGGCCGCCAGTGCCAGCACTGTATATGTGAGCATGGTGGTGTGCACCCAATACAGGCCCAGTGTCCTGATGACACTGGTTCTGCAGAAGTGCCACCAACTTGAAATGATTTGGCTACTGCAATGAGGGGCCGCCTCGTCATTGCAGTGTCAGCAATTCCACTGCAATGAGGGAGCGACCAGTCATTGCAGGGAGGTACCTTGCCTGGTGTAACAGTACCTAGAAAATGGCAGATCTATGCAGCCACCTCAAAGCTGATGGGGGTGCCCAATTCCCCTGTCAGCATGCCCCTGACCCCCTTCATTTGCTGACAGGGAGCCCAGTCTGCCTTGGCATAATGCCGCCACCCCCAAATTTCTCTTATGTGCTGAAGGGGTGCCCAATCCTCCTCGGCATCATGCGCCCCCCTGCAGTATTTCTTTGCTGACAGGGGGCCAAATCCCCATCGGCTTCAGTCCCCCCTTCCCAGTTCAATTTGCCAACAGGGGATCCCACTCCCCGTCAGCATAATGTTCCACCCCTCTGCACTGTGCCGAGGTGCCCAATCCCTCAGCATCATGCCCCTGCCCCAGTGTCCATGTGGGCCCAACTCCCATCTGCTCAGTCAACTCCCACAAATGCAGGTGGCACACTGGGAGCCCACCCAAGTATACCAAACAACACCTGCAAAAGAAGAAAACTGACCCGTGTTGTCTGTTTTTTTTACCTGTAAAACAAGAAAATGGTCCCTCGTGGTCTATCCTGTCCCCTTCCCCAACCAGCGCCCACCGTCTGTGCACCCTGCCTCCCCACACCTTGCCCACCCCATACTTACCTCCGGAGCCCAGTGTGATGATCTTTGGTGGACCGGGAACACGTCTGCACTCTTCAAAGCAAACCACGAACTGAAGAAATGCTGGTAAGCTGTATAATGGCATAAATAGGGTTTTTTCAACTCTGGTGCATATCTCAGGCATTTTTGGGAAATTTTGCACCAAATTTTCAACATGGGGTTATTGGGACCCCTCCTCATGAATTCAGTTACTGTCATGGCATTATTTGGTCCTGAAAGGTGATTTCACGGTCAGTGCACGGAATCACCTTTTGGGACTGATTAACAAAATGAAAGTGTCACTGTTCATGAGGTGGGCTCTTAAGATGCCAATGTTACAAGTTTGGTGAGAAAAAGCCAAAAAAATGACTGTTTTTACTAGCATGCATTTGCAGTTTCCATGCACACTCATAACTTTGCGACTTTGTAGTATTTTCACTCCAGATTTTCAACATTGGCTTTTTGCCACACCTCCTTATAAACAGTACAACTGTCATTTTCCACAAAAAATCAGTTTTAGGGACAGATTAAGAAAATGACAGTGACAGTATTCATGAGCAGAGGTCCTAGAATGCCTATGTTGAAAATTTGATGACAAAAGTCCTTAAAATGACTGTGTTACAAGCATGTGTTGCACAGTTTCCATGCACCCTTGTAACTTTGCAAATTTGCAATATTTTCATGCCAGATTTTCAACACTGGCATTTTTTAACAGCTCCTTACGAACAGTACAGCTACCATTTTTCACATCCTGGCCAAAATGTGTTTTCGCCCTTCCGGCCCAGAATAGCACAGTTGCAGTGGGAAATCAGTGTTTGGGACAGATTAACAACAAGTAAGTGAGAGAGAGGGAGTAAGCAAGCTCAACGGAGCTCTGTCAGAACTGCTGTGGGTTTCTCTGTGGGAAGAAAAAGGCACCAATGCAGCCAGGAGCCGAGTACAAGAGGGCGGCCTGCAGCGGTGGGAGAAACAGAATGAGTAAGTGAGTGAAAGAGAGTGAGTGAGCTGAACGGAGCTCTGTCAGGATTGCTGTGGATTTCTTTGTGGGCAGAAAAAGGTGCCAATGAAGGCAAGAGCCCAGGCCAAAAGGCAGTCTGCAGCACTGGGAGAAAAAATGAGCAAGTGAGAGAGGGGGAGTTAGCGAGCTCAACGGAGCTCTGTCGGGACTGCTACGGATTTCTTTGTGGGCAGAAAAGGTGCCAATGCAGACAGGAGCCCAGTACAAAAGGGCAGCCTACAGCGCTGGGAGAAACTGAATGACTGAGTGGGAGAGGGGGAGGGAGCGAGCTCAACAGAGCTCTGTCAGGACTGCTGAGGATTTCTTTGTTGGCAGAAAAAGGCGCCAATGCAGGCAGGAGCCCAGTATAAAAGGGCAGTCTGCAGCACCAGGAGAAACAGAATGAGAGAGTGAGAGAGGGGTAGCAGGCAGAAGCCCAGTACAAAAGGGCAGCCTGCAGCGCTGGGAGAAAAAAAAACGAGCAAGTGAGCGAAGGGGAGTGAGCGAGCTCAATGGTACTATGGCGTGACTGCTGCAGATTTCTTTGTGGGCAGAAAAAGGTGCCATTGCAGGCAGGAGCCCAGTACAAAAGGGCAGCCTGCAGCGCCGGGAGAAACAGAATGAGCAAGTGAGAGAGGGGGAGTGAGCGAGCTCAACGGAGCTCTGTCGGGACTTTAGAGTTGCCCACCCATCTGCTCAGGGTCCTGTGTGGTCCTATATTACAGCAGGGTCTCTGGGGTTGAGACAAAGCAATGATTGTATACTTTTATGATTGCTGTAATAATTCAGATTTAGTTGTTTTGTTTATTTTTCTAACTGAGCTAATTACTGAGCTATACTGTTAGGATTGCTGTAATAATACATATTTACTTGTTCTGTTTATTTCTCTAACTGAGCTGAGTAATACCTGGAGTGCAATATGATTTCTAACTGGGCTAAGCAAAACTATGAGGGCTGAGAACAAAAAGTATGGTAGCTGATGGGTAAAAAACAAGGAGGCTTTTGGATTGCTACAGTAATACAGTATCTAATGGATGAGATCCGAGACTGAATTAACCCGGTTGGCAATGGGGCAGTAGGGGGACTAGCGTGGAGGGAAACAGGAATTTGAGTTAATAGGGCCCTAACAGTTGTAGTAGGGTACAGAAACCGGGATTAAGAGCCCGTAACGTAAAATGGGATCCAAAATGGGGCAGGTGCCACAGGTCAATAGGGCGGGCATCTTTGGAACGGTGTAGGGGTGTACAGGGTATGGGTCTGCCATGATCCTGGACTGGGCTTGGAGAATGGGGGGATGTATGCTCTGCAGACAGCTGGCTAGTTTGAGGGAGGAACTGTGGAGGTTAGGGAGGAATCTATGTGGCAGAGCAGATGAATATGGTAGGCATCGTGGCTGGAGGGGGAAAGGGGATGGCAATGTGGGATGGGGGAAGAACAACTAGGGACTGAAACTGACCCCAGTATCAGAGACACTAGCAGAAAAGAGAAGAAAAGGGAGGGGGTGCCCAAGGTGAGGGAAGGGGCCTCCTGATGGGGAGAAAGAGACCACGAGGAGTAACAGGGGAGAGAGCAGATGGCTGTGGGTACGAGAGACTGGGGGCAATGGAGGGAACATATGTAGGAGGGGGAAACTGATAGGGGAAGAGATGTAGGAGGGGTATCGACTAGGAATAGATTTGAGCTTCTGCTATGGGAGAGAGGGGGAGCAGGAACATACTGAAGGGGGGAGGACAAGCAGGACATGAGAGGGATGGCAACAGGTAAGGGAAGAGATAGCGAGGATAAAAGGGTAGAAGGAGGGCTAGTAAGGAAGGAGGGGGTGACTGGAGCAGAAAAGGCTATGGGAAGGGGAAGGATGGGAGGGGCATCACTATTGGTGGGGTCAAAGGGAATGGGGCTCTAAATCGACAACAATGGTGATGGAAGAGGGGTTGGAAATTATCAGGGAAGGAGGGGAGGTCAACATGGGAAGTCCAGTAGGAGGTAGCCAGGCTGGGAAGGGGTTCAAGGGGGATGGGAGGAATGAAGCAGAGAAAAGGGGTGAGGCAGAAGTAGAGGGTGCAGATACAGAAGTCACAGAGGGTGCAGCTGGTGGGGGTAAGGAGTAGGGAAGAATGAATACTGGAGTGGTGGAAGGGGCATTAGAAGGGAAAGGGGGTAAGGAACGGGGGTACTTGTCCTGGGGGAATCTATACTGAAAGATGAGATGGGGCAGAAGGGGCGGAAGACACAGCTGTATTTGGGTTGAAGATATCCCTGGGTTGACTGCAGGAGGGGCAGGCACTGCTCAAATGTGCAGCAAGGGGGAGGAAGAAACCTAATTTACTGTTGCATGTGAGTACAAATGACTTGGCAGGGAATACTGTGGAAGTAGTGAGGGGAGGTTCTAGGAGTTGGGCAGGTAGTGTGAGAGCATGGGGAAGTCAGTGGCATTCCTGGAGGTACTCCCAGTACCATGTGCAAGCATGGGGAGGAAGGGTAGGATCGAGGAGTTCAATGAGTGGCTGAGGGATTGGTGCCACACCAAAAATTATGGATTTGTGATTAACTGGGGTAGGGTCTGGGGGAATAGACTTATACATGGCGGACAGGCCACACTTGAGCAGGGAGGGGACGAGAGTGTTAAAGTCAGGATAAGAGAGGTATATCTCTACTAAGGTGGATTTAAACTAGTGGGGGGGAGGTGGCCAAAAGACTGAGGTTGGTACAATGGTCCAGACAGGGGAGCCTAATGAGCTCATCCCCCTAGATATAGATAAAGGCAGAAGCGTAGTAATCCTGGCAGGGGGTGGGCAGACTGGTCTGAGTGTAATACAGAAGGCGCCACCACCCGGTAAGAATAACTAGGAGAATGGGTGCGGACTACCAGGAGGAGGGACACAGGCCAAGGAGAAGAGTGAGGAGAAGGAGGGGTATGGGTGGAAGGTGGTCTCTCTCAATGCAAGAAACCTGGGGAACAAAACTGCAGAGCTTCAGGTGCTCCTTTCAGAGGGGAAGGTGGACACTGCTGCAGTGACAGAGACTTGGGCCACAGAGTACCATGACTGGGACTCGGCCATCCTGGGATACAGGATATACAGCAGGGACCAGGGGGTTGGAAGGGGGTGGGTTGCACTCTATGTTAAGGAAGGGGATCAAATGCATAATGGACGAGGGAGAAGAGGAGAAGACAGAGGTGCTTTGGGTGCAACTCCTGGACTCCAAGGGCAGAAAGCTGAGGCTGGGAGTGGTGTACAGACCACCAGCCCAATCCGGGGAACTGGATGGGGAGTTGGCAGAGCAGATAAGGAAGGTCTGTAGAAGGAGGAGTGTAGTGATAGTGGGAGATTTTAACCTACCAGGGGTTGACTGGAGCACCCTGGCCACTAGCAGTACCAGGGATCAGGTGCTCATTGATGCATTCCAGGACGGCCTTCTGATGCAATTGGTAAGTGGGCCTACAAGGCTTGGTAGCACTCTGGACCTAGTTCTGGCAAATGGGGAGGTGGTGAGAGAGGTAAGGGTGGAGGACCCACTAGCGGATAGTGACCACCAAACTGTGACTCGTTCTCACGCTGGGCAGAGAGACAGGAGGCACAGGCACTAGGGTGGTGGACTTTATTGGGGTGGACTTTGGGAGGATGGGAGCAATACTGTGAGGGAGACTCCAGGATATAAGGCTGGGGATAGATGCAGAACAAAAGTGAGAAGTCATAAAGACTGGGCTAACAGAGGCCACAGTAGCCTGCACCAAGGCCAGGAGTAAGACAAGCAGAGGCAAGAAACCATGCTGGCTGAACAAGGAAGTGCTGCAAGGAGTAAGGGCATAGAGGGCTGCATACTGGACGTACAAGAGAACAGGTAAGGGAGAGGGGTTGGTCAAGGGAGGTGGCAAGGAGGGTGAAAAAAGCTAAAGCCTCCAGGAAATTAAGGATAGCACAGGGCACAAAGGGAGGAGAAAAGGACTTTTTATGGTATGTCAGGGAAAAGAGGAAGTGCAAGGAACATATTGTGAGGATAAAGTGGGGAGTGGATTGGGAGGAAAAGGAGAGGAGCAAGCAGAAATTCTAAATGACTACTTCTGCTCCATTTTCACTAAGGAGAGGGATGGTACACTCCAGCATGGGCTGGGGGTGTGGGGAAAGGGGGGAGGTGGTGACAGACAAGGTGATCACAGGGACTAGGGTGCTAGAGGGGCTGAGGGAAGTGAGGGTGGACAAGGCACCATGTCCCGATGGCATCCACCTCAGGGTGCTCAGGGAGATGGTGGACCTTTTGGCTGAGCCACTGGCAGATCTGTTCAACATCTCCCTGGAAATGGGGTCTGTGCCCTAGAAGTGGAGGATGGCCCATGTGGTGCCCATACACAAGAGTGGGCCTAGGGAGGAGCCAGGAAATCATTGGACAGTCAGTCTCATGTCCATAGTGGGTAAGATTATGGAGATGATACTGAAGCAGAGGTTGGTGGCATTCCTAGAGAGTAGTGGCCTCCAAGATGGGTGGCAACATGGGTTCATCTCAGGGAGGTCTTCTCAAACCAGCCTAATAGAGTATTATCACTGAGTGATAATGGAGTTGGACAGAGGCCATGCGGCACATGTCCTGTAATTGGACTTCAGTAATGCCTGCGATACAGTGCCTCCTTGGAGATGGGGGAAGGTGATGGCAGTGGGGGTGGGGAAAAAAGCTGACTAAATGGATAGAGACCTGGTTACAGGGGAGGGTGCAGAGGGTGGTGGTGGAGGGGGGAGCTCTCAGCACCTAAAGCAGTGACAAGGATGGTGCTGCAGGGGTCAGTGCTGGGCCCGGTGCTATTTGGGCTCTTTATCTCTGATATAGCACATGGAGTGGGGAGCAGGGTTAGTCTGTTTTCAGATGATACCAAATTGGGGGCAGTGGTGAACAAACAGGACGGATGGGAAAAACTGCAGGGAGGCCTAACCAAAGTAGTGACATGGTCGGTGGAATGGCGGCTAGGATTCAATGCAAACAAGTGTAAGGTGATGCACTTCAGACCTAAGAACCCAAAGAGGGACTATTGGTTGGGGGGGGTGAGGTTGGGGATCACAGAGGAGGAGAAGGACCTAGGGGTGTTGGTAACTAGGAGCATGAACAAGTCAGCCCAGTGTAGGAGAGCAGCAGCAAAGGCAAACAGGATGCTGGGGTGCATTGCAAGGGGGTTCTCATCCAGACACAGGGATGTGATCCTATCTCTCTACAGATCATTAGTCAGACCGCACCTGGAGAACTGTGCGCAATACTGGAGGCCATACCTGAGGAGAGTTATAAAGTTACTGGAGGGGGTGCAAAGAAGGGCAAAAAAATTGTTAAAAGGGATGGAAGGAAAGAAATATGAAGCTAGGCTGAATGAGCTGAACATGTACACACTGGAGGAGAGGAGGGATGGGGGTATATGATTGAAGCATTTAAATACCTGAGGGGTGTAAATAAACCTAGCACCGAGGGGGGTGTTAAAGTGAGGAGTGGAAGAGAGGCGAGGGGACATGGACTAAGGTTGGAAGGGGGAAGTTTCTAGAGGGAAATGAGGAGGCACTACTTCACTGAGAAGGCAGTGTCTAGTTGGAATGCACTTCCAGAGGCAGTGGTAACATGTAGGGCAGTCAATAGCTTTAAGAAGGACTGGGATAATGCAAGAGAAAGAGTCAGGAGGGCAGGGGCCGAGACAAGCGGGGGAGGAACTGAGGGGGAGGTGGCTGAGACAGCTGCAGTCTAGGGTGCTAGCTGCACATTCGAGCAGATTTAGATAGACTGATTGGTCTGTTCTGCTGACAGATTCGTATGTTTGTATGTATGTTCATATGTAAAATCACAGTGGCTTCGTTCATGAGCAGTGGTCCTAAAATGCCTATGTTGAAAATTTGGTGAAATAATTCCACTAAATGACTGTGTTACGCGCATGTGTTGTGCAGTTTCCATGCGCACAATACGCTCGGAAGTTCTAGCATTTTTAATATTTTCAATACCAATTTTCAACATTGCCATCTCTTCACACCTCCCTATGAATGGTGCAGCTGTCAGTCTTCACAACCTGCCCGATCTGTGTTTTCATACATCTGGCGCACAATGGCACGGTTGCTGTGGGAACTCAAAGTTCGGGACACATTGACAATCTCACAGTGCCACTGTTCATGAGAAGAGGTCCCAAATGCTTTCATGAAGTGGGGGTCACAAAAAGGCCATGTTGAAAATTTTTAGTGCAAATACCCACAAACACCCAGGGCGTCAGGGTTTCTAACCATAACGCCCCACCCTGTACAGACTGACAGGCATCAGGGGTGTGCCTTTGGATTGATGACTGTAATGCTCATGCCATTCCACCCCCCCCCCACAATGCAGCCAGTGACAGGCATCGAGGTGTGCCTTGGACTCTTCGGCCTCAGATTTCACCCCGTTCTCCTATATTACACCCATTTCAGTGTATGTTCTTATGGAGTGGGATGACTAAAAAGCCAAACACCCCAAGGCACACCTCAACACTTGTTGGTGTCTGCAGGACAGGGTGAGGTGAAATGGCATGAATGTTATGGGGGACAACCCAAATGCATACCCCAATGCCTGTCCATCTCTACAAGTTGGAGGTGGAGTTGGCGTGAAGTTCAATACTTCACTGCCATTCCTACTCTGCATCTGTCTAACTCCTGCATTTCCAATGCTGATACCAGCAAGCAAACATTCGGCATTGACAAATGCTTGTTTACTTCACTGCTATCACCTTTCTCTACACTATCTCAGCATCTCTTCAAACTACTGTACCTGTCTTTAACTGTATTACCTACTCCCACTTCAGCATAATCCCTCCTCTATACAGTATTTCTATACACTACCATCGCCACCTTTCACTGTACTGCCTCATCTATCTTTTACTGTACCACATACTCCAGCATGCACTGCATTGACTGTTCTCCTTTCATTGCACTTCCATCTTTTTACTGTCCTTAAAGGGCTAGTGCATTGCCTGACATTAATAATAACTTTCAAAAGTAGTGCAATATTATTTCTTAAATCTAAAGAATGTTTTTCTTTTTCCTTTTTGTAATTGAAAGATTTACTACTTGACAGTACAAGCTGTGATATCAATGAGGAACAGTACTCTACCAAGAGGCTGACATAGCTAGTTCCTCTTCATACATTATCTGTACTGTGACCTCACTGATTATGATATCACAGCTACCCAAGAAGGGCCAATGAATTGTTGCCAGATTGCTAACCTGTGATGTCACAATAAGTGAGGTCACAATGCTGATGATGTGCAAAGAGTAACAGATAAAAATAGGTTATTCTCCAGGTAAAGCACTGCTCTTCATATCAAACCCAATACTACCAGAAAAAAAAGCCTTCTACTGAGCAAAATGAAAAAGAAACATGCTTCAAAATTAAGTAATGGCCGAAAACTTCTAAAACTAGTAATACTTTCTGCCTGCTAATTTGGTGCTACTGGCTTTTTAACCTCCTCCTACTTTTACTGTATAATCCCCTCCCCTTTCAACATATATACAGTGTATGAAAATGCAGCCTTTAAGAACAGCACAAACTAGATGTGAGCAGCTGCAAAATAACAAGCCCTACTGGGCTGAATAGTTGTAACGACAAAAAGATCTCAGGTCAGGCAGTGGTTCTGGAAAGTGCAATGTACAGTATCAAAGCATCACTGGGATCAAGCGCTTTCTTGACCTGACTGATCTGGCAACACTAGTGCATGCCCTGGTCTCATCTAGGTTGGATTACTGTAATGTGCTCTACCTTGTGTTATCTGTGAGGCCGATGCATTGCCTGCATCTAGTTCAGAATGCAGCAGCTCAGCTGGTTGCTGGGACATCCCATTCCGAGCGTATCACGCTGGTTCTCCATGCTCTCCACTGGCTCCCAGTCAGGTGGCACATTGGCTTGACAGTCTGCTTGTTGATATACAAGGTCCTACAAGGGCTGGGGCTGGGCTACCTGCAAGACCTTCTGGTGCCATACACTCCAAATCATGTCCTCCAGTCAGTGGCAGCAGACTTCTTGTCCATACCCAGATCTCAGCTAAAATCCTTGGGTGACAGACCATTCAATGTTGCAGCCCTGACTCTTTGGAACACCCTTCCCCTGGAGGTGAGAGGTGTTCCTTTACTGACTGCTTTTAAAAGATCTTTAAAAATCCACTTTTTCAAGTTTTTTGGCCTGGAATCTTGATTTTGACGATTTATAGCTTTCTTATTGATTGTTGTTATGTTGTCTTGCGCGTGCAGCGCAGACAACATATTGGGGTTACTTGAAGTGCAAGAGCAGGTTTTGGAGGCGTGGTTGTGTTGTGGCCAGTGGTGCCACTGCTTTTTAGGGCTGGGCTCCGTGGCATGAATTAGATTGCACACTGTCTATGACAGCAGTTGCAAAATGTGCCTGTAAGAGTGTGGGTTCAATAACAGACACCAGTCCTTAAATCAAGTGCATAAAAAATGCTGGTGTAGCGTTTATCATTTTATTTTCCAAAAATGATAATAACAAAATTAACTGTTCAAAAATATTTACAGAAAAGAAATGGGTGTTTAAACTTTCACACCAAAATAACAACAAAAAAAAAAATAATCAGGCTAGTTTTTCCTCATACTCCTTGCTCTTCTCTGTATATTCAATAATTTTCTCCACTCTGGTGTGTAGGCATTCACACCTCCTCTCCCTTGCTTGGTCAGAAGAAACTGACCAGCACACCTTAATTGGTGGTGAAAGCATCATCAAGGACCTTTTTAGCCCCTCCCCTTTCAATGACATCACCACACCACTTCTATATTAGCAGCCATTTCCTGGGCTGCCAGCTCTATAGAAGCCATCTCTTGATACCTGCCACCATTCCAGGTAAAGAAACCAAGAAAATCAAACTTGTTTATACAGGACTCTAACCTTCCCAGATAAAAACAGAATAGGGGTGCGCTCCCCCTCTATTTATTCTGTGAAGCCAGAGTAGCTCTATCAATGTTCAGCCTTGTTTATTTATCCCTTAAATTTGTTACTTGGCTTAGTTTTTCTACTTATACCTTTTTCATTTGAACACATTTTTTTTCTCTGCATACATTCCAAAAAGAGCCTAGTATTATTATTATCCTTAATTTACTGTGCTAGAACTGTATTTAAACATATTTTTGTGTTTTACATTTCTCCACCCCCAACCCCCATGACAGCTCTGCTATTTCAGCAGTTGGCAAACATTGCAATATTTCACTCCCCATACTGTACTTCACTTCTTGGTAGCTTTAAACAGCACAATAACAAGTCAAACACCACAAATCATGTTTTTATACACAGGAACAGTCTGCGCTGATGCTGCAGTACTTATTTTAACTTTTTATTTAATCTCTTTGTTTTTCAGGCAGCAGAGCGAGATCTACAGTGAGCGGCTGCAGGAAAAGTTTACTTTCTCCCTTGCAACAGCCTGTTTGCTCATCTTTCAGTCTTGCAGAGACTCACTTTAAAATGGGGCTATATGGCAATCTGCTCTGGAGTTTGAAACACTCTTGTTTCTTGGGGGATTCAAAATCTTCCACAGAATTTACATAGCAGGAGGCTTTAAAGGGGATCTGCTTTTAACTTCATGTGGCAGTTTTGATGGCTAGAATGACAACAGATTAAAGGTATAGCACAGATAGGAGAACAGAATTGTCAGGTTGGCCACCCTGACAAGAAATTAAGGATAGACAGAAAAGTTTAAGAGAATAGGACACAGTGAAAAGAGTAAATGTTTTTTTTTTTAATTTTATGTTGACATTCTCATCCTGCCACAGTGCCACCAACTTGAAACATTTTAGCCACTGCAATGAGGGAGTGACACCTCATTGCAGGGTGTGCCTTGCCTGGTGTAACATTTCAAGAAACATGATGAGCGATGGCTCGCCACCTGCCGCCCACCACTCACAGTGTCTAGGAAGCTGACGTTGGGGGGGTGTCCAATCCCCCTGTTGGCATATGTGACCCCTTTGCTGATGTGGTCTGCCGAGGCAGTGCCCAATCCCCCCCTCAGCATCATGCCTCTGAACACAGATATGCTTACTGATAGGGGTGCCCAATCCCCCTGTCAGCATGTTAACCCCCTCCCCATTTTCCTGCTGCTGTCCCTCCCCGATTGTGTGCCACACTGGGAGCCCACTCCAATGTGGCTAACATGCCCCCCAAAGAAATGCACCACACTGGGAGCCCACCCCAGTGCGGCCAAACCTGCAAAAAAAAAAAGAAAACAGTCCAATGTGAATTTTTTTAATTTTGTTACCTGAAACAAAGGAAATGGTCCCTTGTCATCCTGTCCCCTCCCCCAGCCAGCAGCCACCCTCTGCGCACCCCACTGCCCCACCCCCCACCAAATATTTACCTCCAGAGCCTGGTGCAATGATCTTCGGTGGACCAGGAACTCGTCTGCACTCTTTAAAGCCGACAGCGAACTGAAGAAATGCTGATAAGCTGTATAACGGCATAAATGTTTTTTTTTCAACTTTTGTGCATATCTCAGCCATTTTTGTGAATTTTGGCACCAAATTTTCAACACGGGGTTCTTGGGACCCCACCTTATGAATTCAGTCACTGTCATCTTCTTATTCTGTCCCAAAAGGTGATATCATGGTCACTGCATGGAATTGCCTTTTGGGACTGATTAACAAAATTACAGTGTGACTGTTCATGAGGTAGGCTCCCAAAAAGCCTATGTTGCAAATTTGGTGAAAAATTTCCAAAAAATGACAGTGTTAGGAGCGTGCCTTGCACAGTTTCCATGCAGGCTTGTAACTATAAGAATTTTTTATAGTTGTACTCCAGATTTTCAACATTGCCATTTTTTCACACCTCCTTATGAACAGTACAGCTGTCATTTTCCATATCCTGCCCAAAATGTGTTTTCGCACATCTGGCACACAGTGGCACAGTCGCTGTAGAAAAACAATGTTTGGGACAGAATAAGAAAATCACAGTAACACTGTTCATGAGCAGAGGTCCCAAAATCCCTATGTTGAAAATTTGATGAAAAAATTCCAAAAAATTACTGTGTTATAAGAGTGCGTTGAGCAGTTTCCATGCACGCTTGTAACTTTGAGAATTTTTTATATTTTTACTCCAAATTTTCAACATTGCTATTTTTTCACACCTCCTTATGAACAGTACAGCTGTCATTTTTCACATCCTGCCTGAAATGTGTTTTTGCACATCCAGCTCACGGTGGTGCTGAAGCTGTAGGAAAACAATGTTTGGGACACAGTAAGACAATCACAGTAACACTGTTCATGAGCAGAGGTTCCGAAATGTCTATGTTGAAAATTTGGTGAAAAAGTTCCACAAAATTACCGTGTTACACGCGTGCATTGCACAGTTTCCATGCATGATTGTAACTTAGAGAATTTTTAATGTTTTTACTCCAGATTTTCAACATTGCAATTTTTCCACACCTCCTTAAGAACAGTACAGCTGTCATTTTCCATATCCTACCCAAAATGTGTATTTGCACATCCGGCACACAGTGATGCAGTCTCTGTAGAAAAACGATGTTCTGGACAGAGTAAGAAAATCACAGTAACACTGTTCATAAGCAGATGTCCCAAAATGCATATGTTAAACAGTGAAAAAATTCTACAAAATGACTATGTTACAAGCATGTGTTGTGCAGTGTCCATGTACAGTCGTAAGTTCGAGAATTATTATTTTCACTCCAGATGTTCAACATTGCCATTTTTCACACCTTCTTAAGAACAGTACAGCTGTCATTTTTCACATCCTGCCCGAAATGTGGTTTCACACATCTGGCACACAATGGCGCAGTCACTGTGGGAATCAATGTTTGGGACAGATTAAGAAAAATTTGGTGAAAGAATTCCAAGAAAAGATTGTTACGAGTGTGTGTTGCACAGTTTTCATGCACGCTCGTAACTTCAAGAATTTTTAATATTTTCACTCCAGATTTTCAACATTGCCATCTCTTCACAGCTCCTTATGAATGGTGCAGCTGACATTTTTATGTGGTGCAGAATGGTGCAGTCACTGTGGGAAATCAATGCTCGGGACACATTAACAAAATTATAGCGACACTGTTCATGGGCAGAGGTCCCACATACTTTCAGGAGGTGGGGTCACAAAAAGGTCATGTTGAAAATTTGGAGTGCAAATACCAGGGCGTTAGGGTTTCTAACCATAAGGTCCAACCCTGTACAGACTAACAGGCATCAGGGTGTGCCTTTGGATTGTTGGCCATAATGCTCATGCCATTGTACCTACACCCCTACCCTGCAACCACTGACAGCCATCCAGGTGTGCCTTGGACTCTTTGGCCTCAAAGTTCACCCCATTCTCCTATGCTGTACCCATCTCAACATATTTCCTTATGAAATCGGGTGAGCATAAGGCCCAATGACCTCAGGGCACAGCGTGACACTTGTCAAAGTTTGCAGGGAGGGTTAGGTGAAATGGCATGAGCGTTATGGCCAATGACTCAAAGGCACACCCCAATGCCTGCCACTCTCTGCAGGGTGGGGTGGGGTTGACGTTGGTTCTATACTTCACTGCCATTCCTATTATATATCTCTCTGACACTTGAACTACCAATGCCAATGCCAGCAAGACAACATTCGGCATTGACAAATGCTTGTTTTATTTGTTATTTATTGTAAGGCACTCAGAGCCTCGTGGATTAGGCACCTTATAAATAAAATTACCATTGCCAAAGAGCTAGTGTACTGCCTAAAACTAGTATTAGTTTTTAAAAGCAGTTAACCATTATTTTGTACGTATCTAAGATACTTTTTCTTTTCCCTTTGGTTTATTAGAAGATTGTTAACCTGCTGTTAGTACAGTAGGTGTGATGTGTGGAACAGTACTCTGCCTAGCAGCTGACATACCTGTCTCTATTCCCCCATTACATATTCAGCATTGTGACCTCACTGACTGTAACATCACTGCTGCTTAGGAACAGCCATTCAGTAACAGCTAGGTCAGTTGCCTGTGATGTCACTATCAATGAGATCACAGTGCTGATGATGTCATTGGGAGGGTAGAGATATATATGTCAGCTGCCAGGCTGACAGCTGTTCAACACATGCATCACAATGTTATCACATTGGAGACTTTCTAATGAGCAAAAGGAAAAAGAAAAATACTGTAGAAATAAAAAGTTATAACTGACTCTATCTTAAAAGTTGTATTATTTTTCTGTCTGTTTTGGTTCCACTAGCTCTTTAAAGCCCAAGGAGCACCATGACTTACCACTGGAGGGAATATTTTTTATTATATATTTAGTATGCGTTTTCCAGCGGGGCCTCCTGTCAAGCTCTGCCCTGGTCATGGTCCCCGGACTCCCACCTACCATCACTGCCGGCACTCTCCCAGGCACCTCAGCTTTCCCCCCTAGAGGGCGGGGCCGCAGCACTGGTTCCCCTTTCCCAGCATGATGGAACAAGTATCTGTTTGGGAGAACCAGTGATGGAGGCTAATTGAAGCCCAGGGAGGGCTTCATAGAGATGAAGGTCCCACACATTTTTCTCCCCTGCAAGCAGGGACATGCAATGATGACCAGTGTTCGCCCTGCCACTGAATTCTAACAGGCGCTAGTGCGTAGTATTGAATCCAGCCTCTGCCAGGTGTTGCCACTGCACCGAGCACTCAGTCCACCCTCCCCCCTTGAGAAGGAGAGCAGTGTTGGGACACTCAATCTTTCTTCCCTGGCCGGCCTTCTGACGACTCAGATCTGTTCCCAAACCCAGGTCGATTGCGTCGCAAGCAGAAATCCAACCACTGCACAGATGGGCAAGCACTGGAGGAAATATTGCCCTTTGACTAAACGGTTCAGGAGAGCTGCTGTAGTTGGAACTCGGGGACTTAGGTTTGATTAAAAAAACAATAGAAATGATAGCACCATCCACCATACATAACTGGTAAAAAAATGTACAGTATTTTACTGATGAATTACAAATCCATATGAAGTGCCACATAAGGGAAACAAATTGCTGCCGTTCAAGAAGTTTCGCACTTGCATGCTTCATCGGGGCAGGCCTTTCCTTGAACTGCAGCAGTTTGTTTCCCCTATGTGGCATTTGATATGGATTTGTAATTTGTAAGTAAAATAACTTTTCTACTCATTAGGTATGGTAGATGGTGCTGTCCTTTCCTTTGTTTTTTGATGTTCAGCTTTGCACTCAGCACATTATTATGAAGCAGCCTTGTGTGTTTTTATTGTGATTCAGGTTTGATTCAGAGCTATGGATGGAGGTACATCTGTTGACATAAAGGGGATAAACATAATAGTTGTATTAAGGACAGGATTTAAGCAAGAAATGAAAATGGCAAGTTTTGAAAGAAGTCAGACTTGAGCTTTCATGAAGCATAAGAGAGTTTCTCAAATTGTGAGGAACGATTAGAGCAACTTCTGCATATGCCCAAGTAGAGGGGGATGTCATAATAAGCACCTCATCTTCCAGCTTGCACTGCACTAGCTCCACCTGCTTTTACTGCACTGCCTCTTCCCCTTTCTTTAAACTACCTACTCTACATTTTACCTCACTAGTTTCTCCTTATTCCACTGTTCTGTACTTTTAGTCTCCACTTTAGTATCTTCTCCAGTACTGGGGAAATCAAAGAACTGGCCCTAGCAGTCCCCAGTGCTGTGTCCACGAACTACAAACTAAAACAAAAGGAGATACCAATCACTTCATAATAAACAAAAAACAAAAAAGATGTGTGTGCTCACCAATTGTGGTGTTCAAAAAGCTTCTTTATTCATGAAAAATCTGTGAGAGTACAAACAACGAATAAAATATGCTGCTCAGGGTGGCTGCCAGCACCCTGAGAGTATAACTAATAGCTTTGTATTATACTTTGTCAGAGGTCTGAGCAATTTTTCATGCATGAATAGGCTTTTTGAACACTGCAAGTGTCAAGTATATCCATTAATTTTACTGCAGGATGAGTGCTATTTCCTAATGGGTCCAGGGACCTGATATTCAAAAGAGCACAAAGCAGAGTGCAGAACTTTGCGTTGTGCCTTGCAATTACCCGGGATCCCGAGGCTGCTATATTCAATCAAACAGCACACTGGCGCTATTCGACTGAATATAGGGCCATGTCAGCACAGTGCAGAGTCAAGTAGCACTGCCATGACATGGATCCTGAAGTACGCCACCATTACTGATTTTGCCAGAGTGCTATCTGAATATTCAAAGGGACCCAAGCAAATGAATCCATTGGGAATGCAAGATGCTAAGGGACCATTTGCATTCCCATAATGGGCTCATTTGCATGGTAGCGAGGAAGATTAGCATGGCACCGCCAGAGCTGTGTCGATAATCCCTGGTGCTAGTGGTCCTCACCAATCGCTAGCCTGTACTGTAAGTAAACACACCTCCTGGTGGTAGGGCACCCCCCTCCAATCACCAGCCCATACTGTAATATAAAAAAAGGTGTTAGTGACTCCACTGATTGCTAGCCCATACTGTAAGTAAACACACTTCCTGGTGCTAGCAGTCCCCACTCATACTGAAATACAAAATAATCCCTGGTGGTAGTGGCCCCCCTGATCACCAGCCCATGCAATAATCCAAAAACAACCCTGGTAGTAGTGGTCCCCCCCTCCGATTGCCAGCCTGTAGTACAATGGAAAAGTCACCCTGGCATCCAGTGGTCCAATCCATGGTACCACTGTTTGCAATGCCATACTCCCTGGTGTCTAGCAGTCTCCCTCACAGTGGCCCTGAACACCTACCCCCCCCCCCAGTCCTCTTGGGTGGATATGGTGACTGCTACAGTCCTCCTCACACCTACTCGGCTGGCCACCATATGTCCAGGCAGGGAGCATACCCTTTATTTATAGAACAGGGCATGTCACCCTGTCCTATAAATTAGAGGCATGCTCCCTGCCTGGACATACAGTGGCTGGCTGAGGAGGTGTGATGAGGGCTGCAGTGGTTGCTCTATGCATCAAGCAGAGTAGTAAGGTGACTGGGGGGGTGGGTGTTCAGTGCCACAGTTGGGGGCAGCTAGAAGCCAGGAAGTCGGATGTTTTGAATGGTGGTACTGTGAATCGGTGCCTGGGGGAACAGTGTACACCAGGGAGGGTTTTACATTGTACTATGGGGCGGCAGTCAGAGGGAGGGGGGAACACTACTACCAGGAATGTTTTTGTATTACAGTATGGGCTGGCAATAAGGGGGAGCAATACCACCAGGAATTTTTTTGTATTACAGTACGGGCTGGTGATAAGAGGGGGGTACCAGTACCACCAGGGAGTGTGGTTACTTACAGTATGGGCTGGTGATCAGTGGCAGGGGGCACTGGCACCACTGAGTGTTTTTACTCACAGTACGAGATGGCGATTGGGGAGGGGCCCTACCACCAGGGATTTTTTTGTATTCCAGTATGGGCTGGTGATCAGAGGGGGGGACCAGTTCCACCAGGGAGTGTGTTTACTTACAGTATGGACTGGTGATTGGTGGGGGGGGGCACTATCACCAGAGAGTGTGTACACTTACAGTATGTAGTGATTGGAGGGTGGGACCTTTGGCACCAAGGAGTGTGTTTACTTATGGTGTGGACTAGCTACTGGGGGGGGTGCCAGAGACCACAGAAGGTGGGTGTCCTCCCCCAGTGGCCAACTGGCTAGGTGGCTGCATTACCTTCAGCAGCTGTTAGAGTTGCCTGAAGTAAGTCAGGGTTTTGTTTGGTTCTATCTGTGCTGCACAAAAAGGACTGCACTTAATCATTGTGTGTAGCCAAAGCCACTGAACATGGGGAAGCGGGTCTATTCATGGTCACACCACCTCCCTTTGCCCGCCCACATACGTTATATTTTGTACAGGCACTAACCCTCTTTGCCTGGGCAACAGCCCCTTTTGAATACAGAGATCCAGCGCAAACCCCGGTTTGCCCAGGCAATGACCCATTAGAGCCCGTGCAAACCTTTGAATATTGGGCCCCAGGTTTTCTTTAAAGAGAAAAGATCCTTCGATTTTCTATTGCCCTTTACAGATTTTAATCATCACTTCCTTTATTTTTCAATATGCTAATCTCTTCACCTTTCGCTGCATCACCTTCTCCACCTTTCACTGTACCACCAGCTTTAGCTTTTGCCACACCATCATGTTTGACTTTCACTGTACTTTCTGCTGCACCTTCCACCAAACTATTTTTGAGCAATACTATTTCCCTTATCTTTCACTGCCAGCACACTTTGAGTCTAGTCTGTACTCTATGATTTCCTCCATTATTTCCTTCAGCCTGTTTTTTCACAGTTGACTTCACACAAGAGCAAAATTATTATTTTCTTTTAATTAAATATACTTTATTGAAGTTTTAACAAGTGGTAAAAACCAATAACAGTAACAAGGAAGACAAATTTAACAAGACAAAATATGAACAGAGAACCAAACAAACAAACAACATAGAGGAAAAACAAACCACAACCTGTATAAAAACAGGATAAAAAGAAATAACCCTGAGAAAAGAAAAAAGAAAGACTCAGACTCATCTGCCTCACCCCCTCAGGACCTGCACTCCATAGAGATATAAATCAGCTAAGATGGTAATCCATATATGGACCCAAGACCATCTTAAGTGCAAAGATAAGAAATGTAATGCATGAGATGACCCAATGAGCACATGAAGAGGCAAATGCCAGTCAAGGGGGCCTCTGGATACAAAAAGTAGACAAGTTCAAGATCCCAAATGATAGGTACATCCACTAAAATATCAGTAAAGTAAGCAATGCTTCCCACCATTTATGAGAAGAGGGGTATCTGTAGTGAATAGTGGCGATTGTACACTCAGCTTTAAGAGCAATAACATTTCCCAATGCTACTCTGCATAGGTTGGGGTATCGTCATCTAGCCAGTGTCTGAGAATAATTAATTTAGAGACTGACTACATAAGTGCTATGTAGCGTTTCCAGGAGCCAAACACAGTATCATCATAGAAACCCATAAGGCAAATCTTAAGTGTAAATGCCTCTTGCAGACCAAGTATGGGGTCTAGTTTATTCTGAACCTTAGCTGGTTGGGCTTGAGTACATGTTCACAGAATGTGATACAGTATGCCAACCTTACTTTTACATTCTTGACATGTATCTAATTCTTTACACATCCAATATAACATCTGTGGCATAAAGCACAGGTTGTGCAAAATTCTGAATTGCTGTATTCTGAAACAGTCTTGCAAAGTGTACTTACTAAGATTTTTCCAGAGCTGCTGCCACTCCCCATCATCCAAGGTTAAGTCCAGCTCCTGAGACCAGTAATTACAACTGGCTGAGGGCTGAGAGGGATCAATGGCCTGGAGGGAGTTATATAATCAAGAGATAGGGTGGGATTAATTACAATCAGTTGCCAGGTGTTGAAGTACTGAACCTCCTGCATTTGACCATGTGGGTAGGCCCAAAAATAGTAAGTGTTTTAGCTGTGAGAATTTAAATACAAAGGGGACTGATACTTCAGAGCATTCTAGAAAAGTCTGGTATGTAATAAAAGAACCATTAGTTAAAAAAGTCTGTTGCAGAAATGTTGATATTATTCCAGTATTAGGATCTAGGATCCTGTCCCCAGTCTTAAAATTTGAATGTAAGAAAAATGATTATGTACTATCTTTGAGTAAATGAAGGCTCATTCGCTTACATAACTGGGTTTGGACTCTGACAGACCACATAATTGGGGTACGATGGAGTGAGAGAGGGATGTAGGATGTGGGGGTGTAGATATGAGAAGCAATATACCACAATGCTGTGCCAGCTCTTCCTCTATAGATAACCAGTGTGGTTTATAAGATGTAGTACAGTCTGGGTTTTGAGGGGTGTCCCAGCGAATATTTGCACACATGAGAGGCAAAGTAGTAAAAGATGAAATTAGGTAAACATAGGCCACCAATCTTTTATAGGAACATCTGGACCCTTTATCTCGCCAAAGAAATTGAGCTATTCTGCCATGGAGCTTAGTAAACCACTGTAGCAGAAGAACTAAATTGATCATGCTAAGGGGATAAAGCACTTGGGGTAATACATGCATTTTGATTATATGAATATGACTCAGAAGTGACAAAGGAAGAGAGGACCAGCAGAAAAGCATCTTTCCTAGTTGCTACTGTGTTATTTCTTGTAACTATGCTACCCCCCCCCAACTTAGCTAACTGTCTGTATAGGCCATATCCTTATACTTCTCCTATGTGTATTATTCTACTGAAACTGTTGCTCTCCCATCCCCTGTACCTTACCTTAATGTTATTCTTTGTGTCTCTGTAAGCTGATGTGGAGCCTTTGGAAATGAGTCTATGACTCAAAGGTTTGTAATTCCGATGAACATAAATAAATAAATAAATAAATACAATATCTTGATCAATTTGTTTAACAGAGAGACAGAGGTTTAGAGTATGAAATTAGAGACATGTCTAGGAATTTTTATCCCTAAATAAGTTAAAGATTTAGCATCCCATTTAAGCCCAGGTTGAAGCATGACTTGCTTATCCACCTGGTTATTTAAGGAAAACACAGCAGTTTTATGAACATTTTTCTTATTAGAGGATAGCATGCTGAAATCCTTGATAATAGCGGGAACCTTAGGTATAGTCACCTGGGGTTCTATAAGATGAAGTAAAATATCATCCGCATATGTGGAAATGGAATAGCTATGAGACCCAATAGTTATGCCCCTGACATCTTCAGTGTATTTATGTTTAAGAATAAGGGGTTCTAAGTAAATATTAAAAAGGAAGTGAGATAAGGTTCTACCTTGCCGCGTACCTCTTGACAATTAAAATGTGGGCAAAAGTACACCGTTACAGCTGATGTGTGCCAATGGTGATTGGTATAAACTCTGGACCCGCTTAATGAAGGCTTCAGGTATACCATATCTGCCTAAGATCACAAACAAGTAGTCCCAAGCCACACGATCATAGAAGCATAGACTTTGATGGCAGATAAGGACCACTTGGCCCACCCAGTCTGCTCATTTCCCTACCTATTGGATAAGCAGCAGATCCTTGTTAACCAACTGCCTATTTCCTCCTACCCCCCACTATAATTGCCTTTTGTCTGTCCCATGCGTTCTTGAATTCCACCACTGTTTTGACCCCACAACCTCCTCAGGAAGGCTGTTCCATGCATCCACCACCCTCTCCATGAAAAAAATACTTTCTCACATTGCCCCTGAGCCTTCCCCCCTCTTTTTTCAAATTGTGTCCCTTTGTCTTGCACATCTCTTTTTCTGAAAGATGCTACCCTTTTGGACTTTGTTGATTCCCTTGAGGTACTTGAAAGTTTCTATCATGTCCCTCCTCTCCCTCCTTTCCTTGAGGGTATACATAATATTAAGCTTCTCTGTGAATTAAACCCACAACCTCTGACACAGAGGGCAAGCTTCCAACCCAATGAGCCACACAATCTACCTGTCGAAGGCCTTCTGTGCATCCAGGGAGACCAGGGCTGCTGCTGGTCCAGTCTCCCCAGATGCAGAGATAAGGTGAAGTACCTTGCGAAAGTGGTCACTCAAGAGGTGCCCCACCATAAAATCCACTTGCTCAAGGCCAATCAAGCACTTTTGCTAATATTTTAAGATAGACATTTATAAGGGAGATGGGTCAGTAATTCTCTGGGAGGGTATCATCTCGGCCGGGCTTAGGGATAAGTAAAATTCTTGCTTCAATCAGGGTAGGGTCTGTGATCCTTTCCTCAAAGAACTGATTAAAGAGCAAAATCAAATTGTACAAGCTACTTTACAGTCATGTTACCAAACACTAGTAACTTTTTCTAACTGTCTGATTTCCTGTCCTAAATCAATTTTCTAACAATTTCTGTTAAGGATAGCTGTACTTGCATTTCTAGCTTTACTGTTCTTTAATAGCAGAATGTACAATAATTTATATTTACTGTTCTGTTGCACCTTTCATATACAGAGTATGTTAATAGGATTTACAAAGCAATGGATTAGATACTGCCCTAAACTCCACCACAGTCATGAAGAACTCTGTCTTCGCCCTACTTCCCTTGTATTTCCTCTTAATTGGTCTCTAGTTTAGCCTCAAATGACTGTTGTCATTAATGTGAATAGGCAGAGGACATACTTGAGCAATGGCTGCAGCACCATGTGCTGGAACAGGCTGTGGAGTACAAGTCTGGGGCTCAAAATCAAACCAGGACTCAGGGTCATAGGCAACACCAAGACCACAATGCAGTAGTGGGACCCATTGCCCAAATAAATGAGTGGTAATTCAGACAAGATGTTAATTTAATGTCCCATATCCCCATTTCTGGTAGTTGTCAAGGTGAAAGTTAAATATCCCAGGGAAGATTTTTGAAAAAACTGTATAGGCTCACTTAAGTGTCTTCATAAAGATTCTCTCTACCCAAGATTCTCATATATCTGTTTATGGATGTAAGTGGTGTGTCTGGACAAGGTTTCTCTGCATATTTACCTCTTTATTCCTGTGTCAAACCTGTAACTCAGTGGCTAGGTTGCTTTTGTAAAAGGGATACTGTTTCAGAGAGCCTACCTGGTTAACAATAAATAAATGCTATAGCCGTAGGTCAGGTTAGGGTCTATAGTGACAAGGAAGGCAGGGAAAATGAGTAGACTAGGTGAGCCAAGCATCTATTATCTGCTGACAAATTTTACATTTCTATGTTGTCATGTCTGTCTGCATATGGTCTTTGCACGACTGACATAGTATCTACCTCTCTGATTTGTAAATGACTTTGGTATGCTTAGTGCTTGAAAGGCAACTCATAAATCACGAATTTACTCATTAAATAAACCAAACAGTTAAATACCACCTCTGTAAAAAAACCTTCCCCTTAATAATGTTGAGAAAGCCAATTTTGGGGCACTAGAGACTGTGATGTCTCAGAGCTCCCTAGAAGAAGCTAATAGTTTTTGGCATTCTGTTTTCAGAGGAGTTTCTGCTAATGAGTTTTGCTATGTCCCATGTTAACAGAGTAAAGCAGAGTGTAGCATCTTAATGCAGCTAGGATTAGTCTATACTGCCATATGATTGCATTCTCTATCAAATGAGTATGGTGTGGAATACATAAACCCATGGTACAATGACTAGATATAGATAGCACCTGATGCTGGGCTTGCTATTAAAAGTAATACATTTTTATTAATTTGATATAAATCTATTTTCTAGATTCTATAGACTCCAGCAAACACGTGCTGGCAGTATAGCCCAAAGGTTAGAATAATGAGCTATGAATGAGCTTAGTAAATCCATCAGATTTAGGTTTGATTCCCAAAACCTCCACTTGCATACTGTGTGACTCTAAGCAAGTCACTTAACCACCCAGTGCTCCTGGGTCACCGCTGAAAACAGGCATTTGTGATTAGTGGGCCTTACCCAGTTACCAAAGAATTAAACAAAAAAATACTATAACTAAGTTATATATTGATGCCATTTACTGTGAGATTGACTTAAAGGGAGAATAAACCTTTCCATCCTTTTTAAATATACTGCAGTTGGAAATTTGGCCAAGTGTGTTGCCTCCTTCATTTCCTTACTTTACTTTTTCTTTAGTTCACATCAAAATGATACTTTTTCCATTTTTAGAGACCCTTGTTGATGTTGTGTTTTCCTATCTTGTATTTATTTTTACAACAGCTGATCAGTTCACTGATCAACTCTGGAACTCACTGGGGCCAGTGTTGGGGCTTTGAGGACTTGGCAGAGAGTCAGCCAGGCAGAGAGCTATGATTGGGGGCTTAGTAAATCACCCACCACTTAGATTAGAGCTATGGAAATATATAACCATATAACAGGAAGTAAGCACTAAACAGGCCCTGCATAAGGCATTACACAGTTCCTGGTGAATATCCTCTGAGTTTCTAGCACTGTTTGTCACATGAGTTCACTAAGTGCTTGTACAAGACAGGTATGCCTTCTACTATTTTTGGTTGCACATAATGGTATGGGTCTTATGTGAGAGGTCAAACAATATTTCAAGACATCTTGAGAGCATATACAGTACATTTTGTCTCTTTGCAGTGCTTCAGCAATTCTTGCTGCTGTACACTAAACTATCCCACATACCTACTCTTTCATACTGGACAAAGGCCGATGTTAGGTTATAGTAGTGCAATATTTTATTTTTCAGACTTGAATTTAGCATGAAGGATTTAGTCATGCCAATGCAATACAGACTCCTAGTTGTTCAGCAAGTGCTTTTTATTCTATGCAGCTCTATCCAAACATATCTGCACTCTCTGCTGTAACTTCTTCAAGCTCTGGAAAAATGCACCCCACCCCACCTACTGCCCCTGTCTATGTATTATCATATTATCTTGAGTATATGAGGCAGTCTTAAACTCAGGTATTACCATGAAAGCTAGAGAAGCCCTTTCTACACTGAAAATTTCAGGCCAAAATTCTACATTCAAAATTCCAAACCATCTGAGATATCTATCTCTATCTATCTATCTATCTATCTATCTATCTATCTATCTATCTATCTATCTATCTATCTATATTATAGTGGCACAGTAGCGCCACAATAGTTAAGCCTGAGTAAATTAACAATAAATGCCTAACTCTGCACTTTAATAGCATCGCCCCTGTTCAATGGATTTGCACAAAATTTTCATATGCCGTCTTTGGGGGGGCGGGGGCGTCAGAGTCTCTTGATGGGCCAAGTGTAGTTTTGGTCAGATGTGCAGATTCCAAGATCTGTATAGAGCAATTTTAAGCAAAGATGTTTGTTTGTTTTTTGTCTTTTTTGTCATTGCCTCGTGCCCAGATCATAGGGAATTTTGGTCTGAAATTTTTAGGATAGGAAGACTTGCCCTCAAATGGTGCCTTTCATTGCTTTAGTGAAAAAAAATATTAATCCATTTCCCGAGTTATAAGGATTTGAAATTTCGGTTCTGTGCAACAAAATTGACACACATTAGTTTCAGATGTAGGACCCACTTTTGTGAGCCTTAGTAGTCATAAAAGTGAGGAAAAGGAAGAAAAACTTTTGCTCATCAAAAACAAGAAAACATGTTGGAAGTTAAGTCTGAAGCTTAAGTGATCTATTGTGCAGGGTGTAAGGTTGCTTCTTCAAGTGTTTTTTCTTTTTTTGTTGAAAAAAAAAACATTTTCAAAATACTATAACATCAGGCAGTTGTGTGTCCTGATCTTGTGACTTGCAAACCCACTTTCTGGAGTTTGCATACATGCTGCTGTACATGAAAATAAAAGAATATATCATGAAATATAGAAACTTCGAAATCCCAACCACTGAAAAACCGTGTACACAAGACTGAAAATCACAACACTGCAAGTTACAACAGCCCGATACTGTCAAAGTTTAAAACTGCATGTTGCAGGCACAAAAACACTGTCTATCACATGTAAATCAGGGGCTTTGCTCCCCGTACCACCCAATGCCCCCCACATCCCTGGTATTTAATTATGTATCCTCTGAGGCTGACGTATCTTGGGGATGTCAGCAAAAGCAATGAACCAGCAATATGAGACTGCTCATGGTGATGAGTGGTAGCTGCTTCCACAGATGTAAACTACTGCAGCAGGAGCACACATGAGGAGAGCAATCAGGGCTCCTGTCCAAGACAATATGAATTGTCACTGGTCTCGGAAGTATCAAAAACAGTGAAATCAAAACATAGCACTATGGAATCTGACAAAACACTGAACATGGAACCTAAGTGCTCTCCCAGCAAACCTGTCGTAAAGGCAATATGCAAGCTGGTCCCTCACATTTCCCTCACTTCTCCTGAATAAAACAACCCACTATCCTAATTCCCAACAAAATATAATGCAACTCACGCAGCACCAGCAATCCCGACACTAACACTGTTGGGACCGCAGTTCAAGATGCTGTCAGTCGAGCTGCTGAGTCTCTCGGGCATCTGAACCCGGTGAAGTAAGTATCAGGATTCTAAGTTTCAGTGCTTTAAATGGATACCAAATAAAAGATTGCCATGCACCTTGCATGATGATGCTCCCTTTGTGGCATGAACTGGAGTTTTCTTGCAAACAGTGTGATAACTAAAGATTGTCATGCAGTATGCATGAAAAAGTGCCCTTTGTGGCACAAACTATACTTTCCCATAAGCTGCGTGAAAACAAAAGATCTTTGGTGCTGTTGCTTGAAATGTCCTTACCCCTGATCTGTGTTTTACCAATATATGAGTATTGGTCTGAGATATCTTGGATTCTTTCTGAGTTTCTGTCCTGATTCAGTACGTAGAACACACTGGGCAACTGTGGTGCTGTCTCCTGCCTCTCCACCACTTAAGGTTTTCACTGCTAGCAAGTTAATATTTCTCATTGTCCTGGCACTCCAATTCTTGTAATTGGACGGTGCCTCAGTCAAAGTAATGCTCTGTATTTGTTGGCATGTTGTTCTCTCTTCTTGTACCACAGCCTTTGGTATTAGTAAAGACTTGAGCTCCTTTGCTGTGTTGCTTTGTTCAGAAGGTGCTGTATCCTCATTCATGGGTGTTTTGCAGTAGTTCACCAGTCTCAGGTAGGGGTCCTTCACATGCTGTTTGACCATCAGCGATATGTTTTTTTTTAAATTTAAAGTTTATTAAGTTTTGATATAATACAGTATGCATCAAGCACCACATACAGTATGTTACACAGTACTAATAAAAATCCTGACCGGGGTTAACCCCTTGGAAGTGCAACACTAAAATAAGCCAGAAACATTAATCAAACAGTAATCCATTGCACCTTTTTCTGTGTTTAACAATAAACAGGGTACTAGTAAAGAGAATTTATCCACTTAAATATGCTAAGGACATTAAGAATTGAAATCAGCCTTCATCTGAGACTGACAGGGTGAAGAACCACACCTTTTTCCAAGGCTGGGAGGGAAAGGTGGGATGGTAAGAGGGACGGGGAGAATTTTGGAATGTTGCAGGCCTCACAGTACTCGATGGTTAATTTATTGGGCATTGTACTTGGGGGAGCTGGGTGACAGAGTTGAGGAGGGTACAGATGTGTGAGGAATGTAGTACCCTTGAGGAATTTGGCATACATTGGAGCAGAGGAACAATACCCAGATATCCATGAACTCTGTTTGCTTCCCACAGATTGTATAACATATTTATTCAAAGCTGGGTATTTTTCCCCAACTCCTGCAGCCATTCTTATATGACTGGTGGATTTTGATCCTTCCAATATCAGAGCAGGACCCTCTTAGCTGTTATAAGGGCATCTAGCAACCATTTTCTGGAGGTAGAGGGGATCAATGAGTTTCCATTCTCATGGTCCAAGATGCCTAGCATCACTAGGCATGTAGTGAGCTTAATATGGGTGCTTAGCAGGTGGGAGCAGATGTCCTGGACTTAGTCCCAACATATCTTCAGTGCTAGGCATTCCCATAATATGTGCATGATGGTGCCTGTGGAGGCTAGGCATCTCCAGCATTTATCAGTGTGGACAGGCCCCACTTATATAATTTCTGGGGTGCTCCATACCAGTGATGTAAGATTTTAAACTGTGTAAAGCAGTCCCTGGTATCCCTGGCAGCTCATTTTAAGCCTCTCCAGCACTTCTGCTAGTCTTGAATGAAGCTATCCATGCCAAGTTCTGTGCACCATTTCAGCCGGTATGATTCAGTGGGATCAGCCTGCACTCCAGCAGCTGGTTATATATATCTCTTTGGGTCTCAGCCCTCTTCTTGAGGTGTTGTCAGAATGTCATCTAACAAAATCAGATCTACCCCTTTAAGTTCTGAGCCTTACAGTGCCCACATGGCATGTCTAAGTTGGAGGTATTGCCAGCATTGGTGTTTACTCAGTTTGTAGTGTTCTGGGCTGCATATGCAAATCACCACAGAATATTATGCTGGTTCAACTTTAAGCAGAAATGCATGGTGCTGAAAGGCCTCCCACACAGCCTGCAAAGGGCACCAACAGAAGACACAGACACGTGCCCCGTCCCACCAGGACACATCAGCATGCCCCGCCTGTCCAACACCCCAGTGGAACGAACCAGCCACCCCAAGATGGTCCTTCTGGGTTAAGTTGTGGTGAACCCAATTAAAATAAAAAACAAATTAAAAAACAAAGAACCTATGTGCGAAAGCACTGAGGCAATGTTTACCCCAAAGGGCATTTGGCCAGGAAGCCAAGTTTCAAGAAATACAAAATCACATGGGGCATGTGTGTGATTTTGTATTCTTAAACAACTCCTAACATATCCTGGGGTAACTATTACTCGAGTGCTAACAGAGAGTCTTTTTTTATAGTGTTCTTGCAACTGGGTAAAGGACTTGAGGTGGCATGTTTTAGGATCCAGAAGGTCAGCTAGCTGACAAATAACCTTGCTGGACCACTCTTTCCAGTGGACTACATCAACTCCAATATGGAGCAGGAGTTTTCCAAAGAAGGAAAAGAGGGGAATGACATGGGTGCCAACCTGCCCATTTAACACAGGTCATCCAGCTCTCTATCTTGTGGGTAAAGGTGGGGTGGGAACTAATTCTCTTGGGGAGTTGTCCAAATAGACTTATGGCATGTTGTTGGGTTAGCAGGAGATGTGATTCGCAGGCAACCCATTTTGGCAGGTAGCTCTCTGTGTTTGAGGGTAGTGCCTGTAAAAGCTGGAAAAAGGCCTATGCTGTGTGTTTCAGCTGGAAGTCAGGTAAATTTAAGCCTCCTTTCTCCATCGGCCAAACAGTTTTGTCCTGCCAGTGTGTTTGGGCCCTGAGCCCCAAAAGAAGCTCAGCATTTTGGGATTTAATTAATTGGAACAAACAGGGGCTGATCTGGATGGGTAGATTGTCTAAGATATATTGGAGTTTGGTGACTGCCATCATTTTGAAAGTTTGTGCCCAACCCCAGTGTATGGGATGAAGACAATTCCATCTGGCCATGTCTTGCTGTATGGCCGCAAGCAGGGGATACATGTTAAGATCAACCATCCATGAATAGCAGGGTAGAGAGGGGGCAACCTTGTTGCATCCCTCTGCCAAGAGGAAAGGGGTGGAGGTCAGATGGTTTGTGGCCACCATAGCTGAGGCCCCTCTGTGCAGAGTGTTGATAAGATGGATGAGGCATTCTCCAAACCTGATGGTCTCTAGGATGTGAAAGAGGTAGTCCCTCTCTACCAGATCAAATGCTTTCTCTGCATCAAGAGCTACTGGCACTGATGGGAGATTAAGGTGAGTGGCCTGCCACATCAGATTTAGGAGCCATCTAGTATTATTTACTCCTCTGTATTCTTTAATGAAGCCAACTTGATCGCTGTTGACCAGTGTGGGGTTTACCTCTAATAAGTGCACGACTAGTACCTTGGCATATGCCTTACAGTTGGCTGGGATCAGGGAAATGGGGTGGCAACTCTCACATTATGTGAGATCTTTCTCCAGCTCTGGGAGTAGGGACATGACAGCTGTGCACATGGATGAAGTTCTCTGCATTCTGGCAGCTTCAGGTCAGGGCTTGCATTAACGGCTTCATCAGAACAGCCTTAAAAGCATGTAATAATTCCTTATGGAGACTGTCTGCCCCCTGGTGCCTTGCCCAGCAGCACAGAGCACAAGGCTGGTATAACCCCCCATAAATGGGGGTTCCAAAAAGTTTTCCTTGAGTGTGTTTAAATACCCACTGCCAGGCGGGCGTTCTGTGTCTTTACAGGTATAAAACTGCTTGCATGCGAGTGCCCTGTTAGCCTCGTTGCATGTCTCTTTAAGAGGCATTATTTTTGTAGTGTATAATTAATCTGTTTAGGGTCGAGTGTTTTCAGGCTTGAGTCCCACCTGAACTGCAGTAATATTGCTCCGTTCTGCCATCGATAATGGTGCAGAGGGAGCCCTGTTAGAACTGTAATTGCTGATTAGCTGCTCTAATAACAATGGTATTATAGTTTGTCTGACCTGCCATTCTTTGCAGCATGGACATTTCTGTATTGCACCAATCAGTACCTTTTGGGGACCTTAAAATGGAGTCTCTCCCCAGGGATCCTGTGGGAGTGAATTTCTGTAGGAACTGTAGTTTTTTCACTTTGGCACCTAAATGGACGTGGAAGGGGAGCCCTTGCTTTGACAGACAGATGAATCAACCAACCAAACCCTTTTTGGATCAGAAGGAAGTCGCGGTGCTACCTGTAGCAGAGAGTCAGTCTGAGTTTGGACTTGAGAGAGTGAACAGCTCGAGTGATTCGAGCAGCTGGTCCTGTGTAGTCATGCAGGAAACTGGTGGAAAGGCTGAGTTTGGCCTGTCTGCCTGCTGTCCCTCGAATGGGATCCTTACAGAGTGCTTAAATAATTGAACGGTACCTTTGCCTGAAGAAGACCGAAGATTTGCTCTACGTGATCAGCCTGTCAGGACATCTGAATCACCACAGAGATCAAGGTTTTGCTCAGGAAAGTTGAAATTGCAACTGGACTGTCATCCAAACTGGGGTTTTGCTTTTCTTTTACTATAAGTATGCTGAATGCTGTTAATGGGTCGCGATTTGGTTCCCTACTGCCTAACTATGTCACACTTGCTGGAAGCTGCATCCAGCATTTACTGGACTGAATCCGAACTGTTCACCCGGCCTGGGCCCTGTCAACTTGTTCCTGCCAGCTACTTGCGATGCAGAGAAAACCATCAATAAGAGATCTGCCCTTGGGTCAGCCCCCTGCTCAACACCTCGAACAGGAATGACACCTTGGTGTTTCGTGTGGGCCCTGCTTCTCCTGGCAAACCAGCAAGTCATCCTAAAGTCTCCATTTCATCCATCCTGTGTCCTGTACTGGGTAGCGTGAGTAAACACCAGTGTAGCTCCCTGCAACAACAGCTCAATCAAAGTGTGTCATCTGACTTAGTTGTTTTGTCTAATTGTCACAAACTGAGCCTCCTGGCTCCAGATTACAAATTGTGTGGTTGTGCATGCTTCTTTCCATCACAGGGCCCTGACCAGCTGCAACACCAGCCTACACCAGGCAACGAATTAGGCAAGCCCCCCTTTGTTCCAACTGGGTACTCAGAGTGTGTGACTGTGAAGGGACTCTAAAGTGCATGCATGATTGCCTGATTGAATCAGTTACAGAACTAATCAGCCAAATTATGCCCCTCCCTTGTTCATTCCCCCTGAATAAATTAGATCTAATTCTTTTTGCATTTAACCTGACTGTGGTTCCATTTTGTACCAGAAGCACTATACTGTTGTTACCTGCTGTGTCTAACCTTATTTTACAGGGGGTCTCCAGGGTCAGACTGGTGGAACCAGCCCTAGTGGTAAGTGCAAATAGAGTGGGGATTTGTATGCTGATTAGGGGCTATTGTACCTGTGTATGCTGTTCATTGTTTAGGCCACTAGAAGGGAAAGAGGGGTGTCACAGTATCCAGGAGGGCTGCACCCAAGTCAGCTATGCTACCACTAACCCTGTCCTCCAGGTGGAGGCACCCGTTTTCAGTACCCAGGCCTCTTAACCTGCAACTAGTCACACAGCCAGAGGTAGTAGCTCTTGGGATAGTACCACCTAGGGGTTACATCTTGGAGGCTACCGCTGGGATTTGCATCCCCCTAGTGGCCAAAATCAAGAATTATTGTTAAAGATTAATGGCTACCCCAGTACAAATGGCTGTACACCAGTTGGTGGAGTGGTGTGTGGGGCAGGAGAATGACCCCCACAATGTCTTGCTAATACTGGATATACATAGGGGCACTAGTAAGGACACTGTTGAAGGGGCACTTTCCAAAGTTGAATGTTTGAAAAAAGCTTTAGTGGTGGGTTGATAGGCTGATTTAACTGCCCAAACTCTCATGGCCTTGGTGGAGTGTAGTGACCCCCTGGACAGTTCAAAGGTGCCCCAGACTATCACTCCAGAAGGGTTTCCAGCTGCCTGGAGGGTGATAACCAAAGATAGCAAGGATCCCTTAGAGGATGAGCCCCCACCATTATCTGAGTCTTTTGAGGAGAACTCTGCCAAGTTGTTACTGGAGGAGGGTAAAACCATGGAGGATTTAAAAAAATTATTCCTGCCACCTGGGAGTGTCCCTTCCCCACTGTCCACACCAGCCCCAGCACCTATTCTTTCACCAACTTCTGTACCTGCCTCTGTGCTAGCAGGTAGTCATGATTCGTACCACAAGCTCAAGGTGTTCTCTACTCCTAATGGGGATGTCGACCTAGAGACCTGGATAGACTCTGCTACCCTTGCGGTACAAGACTGGCAATGCTCAGAGGCTGAAAAAAGGGCCCACCTGGGGAAAGTCTTCAGGGGCCCACCCTACATGCTTTTCGCTCCCTGAGGTCCTCAGACCCTGATAAGAAAGCCCAAGAGTACTTAGTCGCCCTTGAAAATGTGTTTGGGGGCACCTTTAGTGTTGAGGCGTTGAAATGAAAACTTAAAGATTTTAAACAACAGCCGGGGGAATTGTTATCTGCCTACATAGACAGGGTTTTAAATAATTGATTAGCAGTTTTTTCTTGGGACAATACTAACTGTACAGAAAGCATTTATATAGGTTTTCTAGAAGTGTTATGTTTGTTAAAGACAGTGAGGCAAGTGCTATGCATTTTCAGAATGTTTTAGAACTTTTATGAGCAAAACGCTAATCAATTTTTAGAGTTAAATAAAACCCTGATGGATCAATTAGAGGGAATCCTACAATCCATTTTATGGAAAGGAGACTGGGCCTCTAGTGAGGTGGACCAGGTAAGACTGGATCATATACTCCACTCTGCCCAGCATTCCAGCTGGGTGTTGCTCAAATTGCAACTGCATCAAAGGAAATCTGGTCCCCTGCCCTTCCAAATGGTGATGAAGGAGATACAGGAAGTTGAGGAGGAGGAAGGCTCTCAGGAACCCTGTGCAGTCGTAGCTGCTGCAGCCCCTGCTCTAGGCACGGGGTCAGTCGCTGATGGTCTGAAATTCCAGAAATCACATGACAGAATCTGAGAACTAAATGCTGGTGCCAGTCCCAGGGATCCCAGCAAGAAAGAGACTGCTAAGGATGCTTTGCCATGGGATGAACTGCTGAGGGAGTTCAGAGACACAAAAGCCGGTCTGTTTATGAAGACTGCTGTTGCGGGTACAGACCCCGATCCTTATCAGAGTGCTTCTGCTATGGGGGTGGGGGTGCACACCCAGGCATCTCCTGCTGACAGCAGCTTAAAAATTGATGAATTAACTATGGAAGTGAGAGAAGTATTGAGACGTCTCCCAATGCTCACCACGCTGCAGACAGAGGTGGAACCAAGATTCTCAGTTGGTGGTACCCCACCTCATCTCCCAATGTGATGTCTCGGCCACATCAGACCCTGGAAAGCATATATTGTCATAATTGTGGGAAGGATTGGCATATGAAGAAAGAATGCCGGTCCCAAAAAGACCTAGATAAAGTTGTATACAGACTTCAAGGGGAGCTCTGGAAACTGAGACCATGGCCGAGGGGTGCCGGCAACGACCACAGTGAAGGCTCAAGAAATACTAACCCAAACTTCTTTGTGGCTAAATCATCTGTCCAGGTCCCTGCTACTGCCCCTTCAGACTGGTCCAAATTGGTGGGCCCTTCGATAGAGACTACTGTGACTGTAAGTGGTGTCCATGCTTGGGCTGTGCTCAAGAGCGGGTCATAAGTGACCATTGTATTCCAGGACTGGTATGACAAACACTTATCTGATGTCCCATTATAATGTCTAGAAGGAATACATGTGTGGGGCATGAGTGACAAGTGTTATCCCTACCTAGGATATGTCCGGCTCTGATTGTCTTTTCCTGTGGATGTAACTGGTGTAGATGAACAAGTAGAGATGCTGACCCTGGTGTGCCCTCCTACAGGAATGTATGATGGGGTCCCCTACTCATTGGAACCAACATCCACATGTTTGGGAGGTTAGTGCAATTGTGTCAAGGGAAACGAGACCAACAGACTGGTTGGGCAATGAGAATTCCAGCTCTGATCAAATAAGCTTATGACCTGCAGAGGCAGTCTGTGGCAGAAGGCCAGGATGAGCCCATTGGAATTGTCTGGAAGAAGGACCCTGATTCCTTGATATTGCCACCCAGTACTCAGTATACTGTTCATGGAGAAGTTTGTCTTAGAAGAGATGTGAAAAACAAAATATTAATGCTGGACACACCAGGTGAAGGAAAGTTGCCAGAGGGGTTATTGGTTAAATCCAGTATCCATCTGCCCTTGCCCATGCCTATGCACGATGAATGATGGTCCAGATTCAAAATGTGTCAGATCGAGAAGTATGAGTGAACAGAGGGTGTACACTAGCTACAGTACACTGCGCAGGCACTGCAGTATTACCCAGCAACAAATATTTTGTTGAGATGTAGGAGATGACCTCAGACCTATTTGGCTTTGATGATTCCCCCTTGTCTGCTGAATGGAAGACTCGGATCAGTAGGAAACTTGCCCAGAGAGACCAAGTATTTTCGCTAAAAGAATGGGATGTGGGATGCACCCGTGGTGCTGAGCATAATATTTGGCGGCACGATGACAGACTTTTCCAGGAGCAGTCCCGGCGCCTTGCTCCAGCCAATACAGAAGATGTTCGACGGCACCTACAGGAGATGCTTGCTGCTGGAATTATTCAAGAGTCAAGAAGCCCTTACACATCTCCCATCATAGTTGTGCACAAGAAAAATGGGTCTGTGAGGATGTGTGTGGATTATCGGACCCTTAACTGACAGACTGTCCCAGATCAATACACCATGCCCTGCATACAGGATGCCCTGGACTGCCT
Organism: Neoceratodus forsteri; assembly: GCA_016271365.2. Taxonomy (NCBI): domain Eukaryota; kingdom Metazoa; phylum Chordata; order Ceratodontiformes; family Ceratodontidae; genus Neoceratodus; species Neoceratodus forsteri. The sequence goes on along the minus strand of CM057454.1, from coordinate 657,966,085 downwards.
GAATGGGAGTCAGTGGTTCTCAGTACTTGATCTCCACAGTTGATATTATCAAATCCCAATGGCCCTGGAGGACCATGAGAAAACAGCCTTCATCTGTCCTTTGGGGTTCTGCGAATTTCTGAGGAAGCCACATGGCATTTCGGATGGCCCTGCTACCTTCCAGAGGTTGATGGAACATGCAGTAGGAGACATGAATCTGCTATAATGTTTAGTGTACTTGGATGATGTCATTGCTTTCGGTCATACGCTAGAAGAACATGAAGCCAGACTGTTCAAAGTCCTCGATCGCTTGGAAGAAGTCAGCCTCAAGCTATCTATAGACAAGTGCCAGTTTTTTCAAGCATCTGTAAAATATGTGGCACATATAGTGTCTGCTGAGGGGATACAGACAGACTCCAGTAAAGTAGACTCCCTGACCACTGAGCCCCAGCCCACCAACCTGAAAGAGCTGCAGCATTTTCTGGGATTTTGCGGCTACTATTTCCAATTCGTTAAGGGCTATTCGAAGGTAATCCGGCACTCCTTAATCTTACCCAAAGCTATCCTCCCACCAACCGCAGATACAAGAAGGGGTCCCTTAAAGAAGAAGACAAGGAGTATTTTCAAACAGGTGAACCTTTTGGAACCCACTGGACCCCCGAGTATGAGGCAGCGTTCTTCAAAGTCATCTATCAGCTCCCCCACACCCCAGTCTTTGCATATGTTGATCCCACCAAACCATACGTCCTGCACATGGATGCCAGTCTGAAAGGGCTTGGAGCTGCACTATGTCAAGAATATGAGGATAGCCTGAGACCTGTGGCCTTCACCAGTCGCAGCTTGACACCCTCTGAGCGGAATTATCTTGTGCACAAGTTGGAGTGCCTCGCTCTAAAGTGGGCCATAATCGATCAGTTCCATGAGTACCTCTGTGGGGCCAAGACATTAGCAAAGACTGATAACAATCCTCTAACGTATGTACAGACTTCAGCCAAGTTGGACGCCACTGGGCACCGGTGGCCTTCTGCCTTGTCAACTTACGATTATGTGGTTGAATACCGTCCTGGACTGAACCATATTGATGCTGACACCCTTTCACGGTGGCCAAGTTCCAAAGACAATTGGGTGAAGCTGTCTGAACCTTCTATTAAAGCATTGTGCCAAAAGTTTGACAAAGATGAGTAATTGTCTGCAGACGCAATGGACTGCCTGGTGGACTGTTTGGGGCTCCCCGATACTTGCACACCTGCCGCTTATTGTCATTTTGCTGCATTAGATAGCAGTGCTTTGCCCCAGTTTAATAGTGACAGCATTCAGTGGGCTCAATCCCACGACCCCATGATTCAGCCCACACTTGATGTCCTGTGTGCAGGGAAGGATGTGTCTAAATTACGTTCTACTCACTTACGAACTGCACTGTTATTCAAAGAAGGCCCCAGACTAAAGTTACGAGATCAGTTATTATATAGAGAGACAGTAGATCATCAAGGTCAAGTGGACAAGCAGCAGTTGGTCCTACCCACAGCCTTCAAACAGCTGGTACTGAGGTCCTTTCATAACCACATGGGACACCTCGGTATTGACCGGACCCTCGACTTAGTATGATCCCGATTCTATTGGCTGAAAATGGGGGCAGATGTTGAGAATCATGTCAAAATTTGCAGTCACTGCCTCCAGTGGAAAGCTTTGTCCCAGAAAGCTGCCCCACTTGTCAACATCACTACCAGTGCCCCGATGGGACTAGTTTGTATAGACTTCCTGTGTCTGGAGCCCGATCAAATGAACATTGGCAATGTACTGGTAGTAACCGATCACTTTACCCGATATGCACAAGCTTTCCCGACCAAGGATCAAAAGGTCTCTATGATGGCCAAGGTGCTAGTAGAAAAGTTCTTTGTCCACTATGGTACACCCCAACATATCCATTCCAACCAAGGAAGAGACTTTGAAAGAAGACTAATCAAAGAAATGCTCTGTCTATGGGGGGGGTGCGAAAGTCCAGAACCACTCCCTATCACCCTCAAGGGGACCCCAGCTAGAACACTAACAGAACCCTTTTGGACATGTTCGGTACTCTCCATCCTAAATACAAGTCTGAGTGGAGTCAGCAGATTAGCACTTTGGTACATGCTTACAATTGCACCAAACGTGATGCTAGCGGATTCTCTCCCTATTGTCTCATATTCAGGAGGGAAGCCCAGCTGCCCGTGGATGTTTGCTTTGGGGTCTTCCCAGATGGGGTCTGAGCTGAGAACTATTTACAATATGTACAGAAACTGAAAGCTTAATTGAACTATGCATATCAACTGGCTCAAACAATGGCCACCAAGAGAAACCTTACTAACAAAGAGAGGCACGACAAGAAAGTGAAGGCTCAAGAGGTACTGCCTGGAGATCGTGTATTGTTGCACAATTTGGGACTGCATGGAAAGCATAAAATTGCTAACAGGTGGCATCACCTTCCACACATAGTGATTGGTAAACTGGATTAACTGCCTGTGTACAAAGTGTGCCCTGAGAATAACTCTAGAGCTGTCAAGACCATACACCGCAATCACCTACTGCCCATCAGTCAAGTGATCATTGATGCTGAACCAATTCCCCCAGGCTGGTGACTCATGCTGCTGCCAAAAAGAGACAGAGTCAACCTGCCCCTGTTGTTCCAGACCTAAGGCCTTCCCCGGCAGGCCCTGAATGACGATGACTGTCAGTCCATTTCTGATTAAAGTGAAAGTGATAATGCCTGCTATCCTTCTTACAAACTGAGACAGTTGTTTCAAGGCAATCCTCTGCGGAATCGTGGGGATGAAGCTGGGTCTTCAGAGCTGTCTATCCCCCAGCTTCTTCCCTGGAACCAAGGCCCCCTGAAAGTGAGGTGCAGAGTATTATGTCTGAAATAGCAGAGTCCTTGTGTCTAGTGGAACTGTTTGAATTACCTGAGGAGGAATCTGCTCTGGAAAATCCCCCTGGTGACACACCAGAACATGCAGAACAATATGATAGTGTTGACAGCACCCCTTCAGTGCCACAAAATTCAATGATCCAAGAGTTCCTTCAGGCTGAGCAACCTGGGCCCTCTTCAGGAGAGAATAATAAGCAAAGTAATGTGGAAGCAGAATCTGCCATGCAAGGAGATGATAATGTTCCGCTACTGGAGACTTTTTCCAGTGCAGAGGTACCCCTTTCTACTGAAGAAGAGACTGATGCAAATGCTGGTACTCCAGAGACTGTACCTGTTTCCCCAAGGACGTCTGGAAGAGCGGTTAAACCCGTAATACGTCTGAGCTATGACTCCCCTGGAAGACCAGTAGATCTTCCTTTAAATGTTGTCCACAAGGGTATGTATGTTTCAAAGAGCTCACTGCCCAAACTGAGCCTTTCTGCTACTTCCAAGTTGATTGTCCATCCTTCAGGACATGGTGCCCCACCCTATCTAACCCCAAGTTAGCCGATAAGGATGGGACCCCCATCTATGTTGTTTAGAATGCAAGAAAGCTATAATATGAATGAGTACAGTACTATTATTGTGTGAATCATAGTGAAATCATTATTGAATGTATGAAAAATGAATAGCTGTTGCCATCATATAGAGGATTGTGTATGAGCAGTCATACATAACAAGGATAGTCTTGTATCGAGAGATTTCCTTGGTAACAGATGACCTCAAGAGCATAGCTCGAGAGGTACTCTGTTACCAAAGGAACCTCAAGATACAAGAATCTCCTTGTTTGTGTATGGCTGCTCATACACAATCTTTTACAGTGTATGGGCAGTCACAGCATAGAAAATCACACAAAACCAGCTGGAGACAACAACAGAGAATAGAAATTTTAACATTTTCTGTTTTTTTTAACTGACACAGTGTGATGCAGATGTTTCTGTAAGTTCAAGTTAAAGAAAAACAGCAACTTCCAGCTCAACTGAATTGGGGAAAGCAACTATGTGGCAGTATTCCAAGATGTTATGCTGCAGTAGTGACATAGGTAAGGCAGCATAACAGCTGTGATGATGTAACTACTGCAGCATAACAACTCCATTCTAGTTATGGATTTCTAGCCATAACAATATTCTACAATACACTATGTATATATATATATAATCATATATATTAGCTATTTTGAATACGTATAGTGATGATGATGAAGCATATATTTTGTATAAGTATGTCTTCAAATAACGTTGTTGTGAGCATAGACTTGACGTGGATGCCAAATTGTTTCCAGGCAGGGAAAGGTGTAAGCCCCCTACAAATAGGGGTTCCCAAAAGTCTTCCTTGGGTATGCTTAAATGCTCACTGCCAGGCAGACGGTCTGTGTCTTTACAGGTGTAAAAGTGCTTGCATGAGAGTGCCCTGTTAGCCTCCGTGCCTGACTCTTTAACAGACATTTTTGTAGTGTATAATTAATCTGGGTAGCGGCCGAGTGTTTCCAGGCTTGAGTCCCACCTGAGCTGCAGTAATATTGCTCTGTTCTGCCATCGCTAATGGTGCAGAAGGAGCTCTGTTAGAACTGGTAATTGTTTGCTGATTAGCTGCTCTAATAACAATGATATTATAGTTTGTCTAACCTGCCTTTCTTTGCAGCATGGACATTTCTGTATTGCACCAATCAGTACCCTTTGGGGACCTTAAAATGGAGTCTGTCCCCAGGGGTCTTGTGGGAGTGAATTTCTATAGGAATTGTAGTTTTTTCACTTTGTTGCTAAATGGACATGGTAGGGGAGCCCTTGCTTTGATAGACAGATGAATTAACCAACCAAACCCTTTTGGATCATTAGGAAGTCCCGGTGCTGCCTGTAGCAGAGAGTCAGTCTGAGTTTCGAGTTAAGAGAGTGAACAGCTAAAGTGATTCGAGCAGCTGCTCCTGCATAGTCATGCAGGAAACTGGTGGAAAGGCTGAGTTTGGCCTGTCTGCCTGCTGTCCCGCGAAAGGGATCCTTAAAGAGTGCTTAAATAACCGGACTGTATCAGAACCAATTGTGACAAAAGCCACTGGATTATGAATGTACCTTTGCCTGAAGAAGACCGAAGATTTGCTCCATGTGATCAGACTGTCAGGACATCTGAATCACCACAGAGATCACGGTTTTGCTCAGGAAAGCTGAAATTGCAATGGTACTGACATCCAAACTGTGGTATTGCTTTTCTTTTACTGTAAGTGTGCTGAATGCTGTTAGTGGGTCGCAATTTGGTTCCCTACTACCTAACTGTGTCATGCTTACTGGAAGCTGCATCCAGCATTTACCGGACTGAATCCGAACTGTTCACCCAGCCTGGGCCCTGCCAACTTGGCCCAGCCAGCTACTCGCGATGCAGAGAAAATCATAGACGAGAGACCTGCCCTGGGATCAGCTCCCTGCTCAACACCTTGAACAGGAATGACACCTTGGTGATTCAAGTGGGCCCTGCTTCTCCTGGCAAACCAACAAGTCAATCTATAGTCTCCATTTCATCCATCCTGTGTCCTGTACTGAGTAGCATCAGTAAACACCAGTGTAGCTCCCTGCAACAACAACTCAATCAAAATGTGTCATCTGATTCAGTTTTTTGTCTAATTATCACAAACTGAGCCTCCTGGCTCCAGATTACAAATTACGTGTGGTTGTGCATGCTTCTTCTTTCCATCACAGGGCCCCAGCCAGCTGCAACACCGGCCTACCCCAGGCAACAAATTAGGCTAGCCCCCTTTGTCCCATCTGGATACTCAGAGTATGTGACTGTGAAGGGACTCTAAAGAGCATGCATGATTGCCTGACTGAATCAGTCACAGAACTAATCAGCCAAATTATGCCCCTCCCTTGTTCATTCCCCCTGAATAAATCAGATCTAATTATTTTTGCATTTAACCTGACTGTGGTTCCACTGTGTACCAGAAGCACTGTACTGTTGTTACCTGCTGTGTCTAACCTTATTTTACAGGGGGTCTCCAGGGTCGGACTGGTGGATCCAGCCCTGGTGGTAACTGCAAACAGAGTGGGGATTTGCATGCTGATTAGGGGCTATTGTATCTGTGTATGCTGTTCATTGTTTAGGCCACTAGAAGGAAAAGAAGGGTGTCACAGTGTCTCGGAGGGCTGTACCCAGGTCAGCTACGCTACCACTAACACTGTCCTCCAGGTGGAGGCTCCCGTTTTCAGTACCCAGGCCCCTTAACCTGCAACTAGTCATGCAGGCAGGGGTAGTAGCCATTAGGATAGTGCCACCGAGGGGCTACACTTGCTTGAGTTCAGTTTTGGATATTGGCATCTCTAGTTGTGCTCTGACTTCTGAGGAGAAGCATGGCAGGGTCAGTGTGAAGGTAAAGGCAGAGAGGTCTGCCTTGCTGGGAGAAGCTTCCTTCTAATACAAGGCCAAGTAGAATTCCTGGAAATCGGCATTGATCTCCTGGGGTTTATGATGTAACTCTCCTACTTTGTTCCTGACCCCCAATATAGAACATCACTCTTGCCTTTTCTTGAGTTGATATGATAGTAAGTGGCCTGGCCGCTCACCTGCTTCCCAGAAGATCTGAGTCAGAATATGGCATATTCAGCTTTCTGGTGCAAATACATTTTGACCTTGTAATGTGTACCCACTATTTCAGCAAGCATTCTGAGGGACCACTGTTGACCAGTCCTGTAACAGCTCTACAGAGTCTCTGAGGGTTTGCAACTGCTCCTCCAGATCTTAGTTTCTGACTCTTTTTAAGTAGGAAGCATGACTGATGCAGCTGCCATGGATGAAAGTTTTCAGTGCATCCCATCTTACTGCAGCCAAGGTTTCACCTGGCTTTTTTTTTTTTTCTTAAGAGTGTCTTTTGGGGTTTTGGGATTACGTAGTGAGGAGGGATGTGTCTGGGAAGGTATGAGAGCCTGGGGTGGCCCAGGATAGTGTATGGGGTATCCCGGCTGCTCAATCTTCGGCATTCTTTGAGCCTCCCAGTATCTGTTACTACAGCAAGGCACTGTAGGGAGGTTGGAATGGGGAGGAATCACAGGATTCGATTGGGGTGGGGTGCCCCATGCACTGTAGATGGTGGTAGGATCGAGGTAGTGGGGTACAGAAGGTGCCCTGGGATTAGACGAGCCTTAGGGAGAGACCAGGTGTGCATAGTTTCTGTCACCGGGGTTCCCACTAGACTGAGTGGATAGGCAACCCGAGGGGCTGCACTGTCCACCAATCCCCTGAGGGCGATGCTTTGCAATGCCAGATCAGTCAGAAACAAGACTGCAATTATAGCAGACTTGGTTTCTTTGGCCGATCTGGCTTGCATCATGGAGACCTGTATTGGTGATGATGCTGGCCTGGTCCTAGAGGCTGCTGTCCCGCCCTGGTATACCATAGTGCACTGCCCCAGAGTGGAATGCAGGGGCGGGGGGGTAGCCATCTGTTTTAGATTTGAGCTGGGCTTCACTCTGCACCCAGTGAGAGCACCACATTCATTTGAATGTGTGACCATCTGTGGTAGTCCGGGAGAAGGTTGCTTGAGTCTCCTGATTTACTGCCCTTCTTGGGCAGCAGGAGATTTCTTGCAGGAGGTGGATGATTTCATCATGGGGGAAACATTGGAGGCCCCAGATGTTTAATGCTATGGGACTTCAACGTTTGAGCTGAAGATGAATCTTCTCAGCTTGGTTACAACTTCCTCCAGATGATGTCATCTCTGGGCTTTGCTCAAGGAGTTACCTCCGTGACCCACCAGAGTGGCCACATGTTGGATCTGGTGCTCTCACTGGGGCTTGAGATAAATAGTCTCAGCATTGATCTGGTCATTTGGTCCGATCATTGCATGGTGAAGTTCCGGTTTGGGGCCCCCCTTGATAGCCCTGCCCCTGCAGAGATGGTCAGCTATCGCCTTTTGATGAGGGTTTTTTGGCAGTGGCTGACCTATCTAGTGTGGACAGTGCATGTGTTGGGGGTGTGTGTGTGGCAGTGGATGCTTATAACAAGGTGCTGTCTGGTGCGCTCGACTCCCTCGCATCAGCCCATGTACGACCCAGGTCTTCTCACTTGACGTCCCCGTGGTATGATGGGGAGCTCAAGGTAATGAAGACTTTGGGTCGGAGATTAGAGCGCTGCTGGCAGAAGTCTAGCCTGGAGGTAGACAAACTGGCCCTACGTGTGCACTACGGTGCATGCCAGGGGGGTAATCAACTGTAAGAAGGCAGAATTCCTGTCCAGGGAGATTGCTGCCAGGAGGAACCGAACAACTGTGCTGTTTCAGACTGTGGACAGGCTTCTTCATCCTTCCTGTCTACAGCCGAAGGTAGCCTTTTCAAACGCATTGTGCAAGGAGTTTGCTCAGTTCCTCTTGGACAGAGTGTCTGCTATCAGGCAGGGGGTTCTGCCAGTGGACCAGACTTTGGCCAACAGTGGTCACCATGGGCAAGCGGAGAGCACTGTGCCTGGTTGGCGTGAGCTTAGACTGGTGGAGGTGGCTGAGGTCAGAGAGATTGCCTCCAAGCTTCGGAGTACCTTTTGTGACCTGGATCCAGTGCCAACTTGTATCTTAATGAGATGTATTGACTCCGTTGGCCCAGTGTTTGCCTAGATTTTCTGGTGTTCCTTGTCAGAGGGGGTTTTCCCCGATGTCTTGAAGGAGGCATTGGTGAGACCCCTTCTGAAAAAACATCGTTGGACCCTGACATCAAGGCAAATTACTGTCCTATCTCCAATCTCCCACGTTTGGGTAAGATTGTGGAGAAGGTGGTGGCCCTTCAGCTAGAGGAGCATCTCGTGGCCCATGATCTGTATGAGCCACTCCAGTCTGGGTTTTGTGTGAGGCATAGCACAGAAACTGCACTAGTTCAGGTGCATAATGACCTCCTTCGGGCTAGAGATCGAGGGGAAGGGACAATTCTTGTTCTCCTTGATCTCTCTTCAGCATTTGACACAGTAGACCATCGAGTGTTACTTGACCGCCTAAGGGAATTCTGCGAACTGGTCGGCACTGTCATCCACTGGTTTGAGTCTTTTCTATCTAATAGAAGGTAGAGGGTAGTGATGGGGAATTTCTCCTCCTCCCCTGGCCACCTGTCATGTGAAGTTCTCCAGGGTTCGGTCTGGTCACCGATGTTGTCTGTCATGTATATGAGTATAGCACAGTGGTTTAAGGCTCTGAGCTGCAAATCTGGTGACATCCAGCAGACCAGACCTGGGTTTGAATCCCATAGCCCCCACTTGCATACTGTGTGACTCTGAGTAAGTCACTTAACTTCCTTGTGCTCTCAGGTCACATCTGGAAACAAGCTTCGGCTTAGTGTGCCTTTCCTGGTTAAACAATTTCTCCTTCCCCTTCCCTTCCATATGCTGCCCCTGGGAGAGCTCATTAGGAAGTACAGTCTGGGTTTTCACTGCTATGCTGATGATACCCAGCTATATCTTTCCTTTGCCCCTGGAACATCTTGCGCAGTGGAAGTGCTTAACAGATGTCTTGCTGAGATCAATGACTGGATGGCCTCCAGCTGGTTGCGACTGAACCCCAGTAAGATGGAGGTACTGGTGGTGGAGTCAAACAGAGGGCGTGATAGGTTGGTCTCTGGTGCAGAGACAGGGCTTTGTCTTGGTTCTGTACCATTGAAGGCCTCCTCTAGGGTGCGTGATATGGGTGTTAGTCTTGACAATGGATTGACACTTGAGTTTCAGGTGGCATCCATTGTCCATACCAGTTATTATCATCTGAGGAATATCGCCAGGATAAAGCCCCTGGCTCTGCCACTGGATCTCCCCACATTGCTGCATGCCTTCGTGATGTCCAGGCTTGACTACTGTAATGCACTCTATCTTGGGGTCTCTGGGGGTACCCTGTGCCAACTGCAGCTGGTGCAGAACATGGCAACAAGGCTGTTGACAGGACAGCCTAAGTATTGTCACATCACTGCATCAACTGCACTGGCTGCCGGTTAGGTGGAGGGTCCTCTTTAAGGTGGATTTGTTCACCTTTAAGGCCCTACATGGCATGGGCCCTGGCTACCTGAAGGACCTTCTTGCACCTGCTGTCTCGGTCCACTCCCTCTGCTCCTCCTCTAGGGGCCTCCTAGTGATTCCCAGGATGAGGTTAAAAACTGCTGGTGACAGATGATTTAGTGTCACCGCTCCCGTTCTGTGGAATTTGCTTTCTTTAGCTATCAGGGAGGCCCCTTCTGTGGAGGTATTTAAGGCCCACCTCAAGGCCTTCTTGTATAATCAGGCCTTCCCGGACTATGTTTCATAGTCCCTTCCTGTCTTTTAGAAATGGATGTTTAATTTAATCTCTACCCATTCTGAATTTAGTTGCTGTCGAGGGTAGTAAATTCTGTTTTAACTGTTTGGAATATTGTATGTAAATGTTCATTATTATGTTGTTTTGTATTTATTTTGATTGTTGTACGGTGCCCAGAGCCTCCGGGATGGGCGTCTCTTAAATAAAACTTGCCTTGCCTTGCCTTGACTCTAGGAAGGTCTGGATGACTAACTCTAGAGACCTACAGAACTGTGGGTCCTTTAGGAAGGTGATGTTAAAAATGCCACCTTCTGCTGGGTGAGAACTCTGCCCCATTTGATAGCCAGGTAAATGACACTGAGGCATGGTCCGAAATAGCCACCATCCCAATAGTTGTTTCCACTACATCTGAAACCCAGTGGCAGAGATCAAGTCACATGTCAATTCTGGAGCATATATGATGCCGGGGTGAGTAAAAGGAATAGTCCCTTCTAGTGGGATGGATTATTCTCCAGATGTCAGCTAATCCAAATTCAGAGATTAAGCTCGATAGGGCTTGTGAAGCTGGGGTTTGGGGGCAACTGGGAGGATTACTGCTATCATGAAATCATCAAGAACCATGTTGACATCCCCATCTAATATGAGACTGCCTTTTGCTTGCAGTGACAGAGTTGGTACCAATGTATTAAAGAATGTGGCATCAAATTGGTTAGGACCTTAGACATTACACATTGTGATTTCCTGAGTGCCCAGGGTACTATGGACAATAACACAAACTTGGGGGGCTAAAGCCCTTTAAAGTCTTCACAAAGACAGCATAGATGTTACAGGTCATTTTCAATTCATTTTTATTTTGTTCCCCCTATGTGTCGCTCCATTTCTGAAGCTTGTTCATGGGTTTTTTTATAATTTTTATTCAGCTTACATCTATAAAATAAATACAACCACAATTAGTCCACTATATTACCTTAATTAAACTTAATACAGGTTTTAAATCAATTTTGTTCAACTGCAACAGAAACAGCCAGCCTACCTAGGATCTTTATTTGCATGCTTATTTAAAATATTCAGTGTAATGTTTAAAGGGCTTTACACCCCCCCAGTTTATGTTGTTGTCTGAAGCAGTCCATAAGGGGGTTAGCCAACTGACTATTGGAATAGAAGAGATTCAAAATAACATATTAATCATTTCCCATGAAGCCTGGAGTTGGAATTTACTATGGACAATGACATAACAGCTCTCCTAACTAGAAATCACCAACTCAGGCATGAAGGAGATATTTCTATGTACAAGAATGGCCAGCCCCTCTGCTCTTTGAATTATAACAACTTCCAAAGACCTGAGACACCCATCCCATCTTAAGTTTACTAGTTGCAATTAGTGTGAGTTGGGTTTCTTGGATAAATGTGATCCTGGTCCTCTCCCTGCGAAGATGGTCCAAGACCTTACTACACATAATCGGGGTTTGAAGACCTTTAACTTTCCAGGACACCCACTTTATTGGTTGATGAGCCATGAGTACTGTATACTAGAATAGCAGAGGGGTATCTTAACACACACACCTGAACCATGCAGCTAAAGGTACACACATACATACCAAATACCCTGTTTTTATATTTGTACTGGAGGTGCCATGCAAGTGACAACCCCAAAACACACACTGGTAGGCATCTACCAGAGTTAAAGCATGTGTGAGCTAATAGTATAAACCAGAATGTAAACATCTGCATGCATAAAGCACTAAACAGTAAGCTCTGCAAGAAGCTATGGGCAAACAACAACCATATCAGTAGACTAACACAAATCGGACAAGAATTCCCAACCCCAGAGGAAGTGGGGGCCCACACAAACTCTTTTAAGAATGTCAGAGTTTTGCCTGCGTAGGGGTGAAGCCCTCAAAGCAGTCCCTCAGGATATCCATCCCACACACCCATGCTGTGGGATGATATATGCAGCCGAGAAGCCAAAGGTAGTGCCACGCAGCAAGGTACACACCTCTCCCAGAGCAATGGTAGGAGAAGGGATGGGGAGACAGGAGTCCCAGACTGAGGGAGCCTCAATAATGTGGGTGAGTAAGTAGCCGGACAATGCCAGAGCCACAAGGAGGGGGGGAGGCTGTCACGTGGGCTTAGGAAAAACCATCCTGCAACAAAATGCAAGATATAAAGTTCATGCCCATCTAATATAAGAAGTTCTTACCCATAACCACTGGTAGAGGCTGGCCAGAAGGGGAGAGGGGGCTGTTAATGATGAGATGGGGTGGGCAGTAGGGGGGAACCCGGAAATGGGCAGGAGGGTACCATGCGGAAGGGGGGTGCCAGACTAAGCCACTAGGTAATGCACAGTGAGACAAGTCCATGCTTTCAGGGAATCCTAATAAAGGTACTGCTTGGATGGTGTCATGCTGGGAAGCAGTGCCATGATGAGTTTTGTCAATGACGTCATCTCCCTACTAGGAGCACCAGGAAGGTAAAATGACTGAAATGCAAGTAAGCTCTAGTAGGGGAGTGCATAGTTAAGGTAAAGGGAGGGAGGAGAGGGGCACCCTGAGTGTAAAACAGGCTGCAAGCATAGGTTCAAATAGAAGCGAACTGCCTGGGAAAGCTGTGCAGTGAGCCTGAAACAAATCAGAGGAACCACAATGCACCAGGTGGCAGTTCTTTGTGGTAGAGCAATGCTCATCCTCTCCACTAGGGCTCCCACCTCTGTAGGTGCAACCCATTAGGAAGGAGTTATATTTGGCTTTGTTCTGGTGACCTCAGGTGTACTGCTGAGACTGCTGGGCCTTAAAGAACAGAGTGGAGTTGATCTATTGTTCTGGGGAACAACTATGTAGCAAGGGGAAATCAGCTGCCCTGTTCTACCCAGTATATGGGGGGGAGAGGTTATTGAATCTGGGTCAGATGATGGGAGACTGATAAGCTGCTGCCGAGCAGCTTGTGTCCCATACAGGAAGGGAGTAAGAGCTATGACAAAAAAGCATTCAAAAGTCAGGAGATTGAGACTGCATTTTGTAAACACAGAAGCTCATGAGCACAGATTGCACCCAAAAGATAGGTTAAATTGAAAATTAAAAAATTAAAGAATACTGGCAGTATCTGCTGATCAAAAGACAAGTCCTCCATGCATACAGTTCAGTTCAAGTTTTAGGCCTGCCTCCTCACACAGTCTGCAAGGGGTGCCAACAGAAGACACAGCCAGTTTCATCCTACCAAGACTCATCAGTGTGCCTCATCTGTATGATGCTCCAGTGGAATGATCCAGCAACCCTAAGTTGGTCTATCTGGGTTGGGTTGTGGTGAGCCCAATAAAAACCAAAAACAAGCTAAAAGACAAAGAACCTTAGTGTGCAAGCACTGAAGCAAAGGTTACCCCAAAAGGCATTGGCCGGGAAGCCAAGTTTCAAAGAAATACAAAATCACACATACCCACACAATGCAAATCATCATGGGCTGTACATGCAAATCACCACAAAATATTATGCTGGTTCAACTTTAAGCAGAAATGCATGGTGCTGAAAGGCCTCTCACACAGTCTGCAGGGGGTGCCAATAAAAGACACAGACATGTGTTTTCATCCTACCAGGACTCATCAGTATGTCTCATCTGTATGACACCCCAGTGGAATGAACAAGCTACCCTAAGTTGGTCTATCTGGGTTGGGTTGTGGTGAGCCCAATAAAAACAAAATACAAGCTAAAAGACAAAGGACCTTAGTGCACAAGCACTGAGACAAGGATTACCCCAAAGGGCATTAGCTGGGAAGCCACATTTCAAAGAAATACAAATCACACATGTCCCCATATGCAAATCATCATGGGCTGTACATGCCATCACCACAAAATATTATGCTGGTTCAACTTTAAGCAGAAATGCATGGTGCTGAAAGGCCTCTCACACAGTCTGAGGGGTGCCAATAAAGACACAGACATGTGTTTTCATCCTACCAGGACTCATCAGTATGTCTCATCTGTATGACACCAGTGGAATGAACAAGCTACCCTAAGTTGGTCTATCTGGGTTGGGTTGTGGTGAGCCCAATAAAAACAAAATACAAGCTAAAAGACAAAGGACCTTAGTGCACAAGCACTGAGACAAGGATTACCCCAAAGGGCATTAGCTGGGAAGCCACATTTCAAAGAAATACAAAATCACACATGCCCCCATATGCAAATCATCATGGGCTGTACATGCAAATCACCACAAAATATTATGCTGGTTCAACTTTAAGCAGAAATGCATGGTGCTGAAAGGCCTCTCACACAGTCTGCAGGGGGTGCCAATAAAAGACACAGACATGTGTTTTCATCCTACCAGGACTCATCAGTATGTCTCATCTGTATGACACCCCAGTGGAATGAACAAGCTACCCTAAGTTGGTCTATCTGGGTTGGGTTGTGGTGAGCCCAATAAAAACAAAATACAAGCTAAAAGACAAAGGACCTTAGTGCACAAGCACTGAGACAAGGATTACCCCAAAGGGCATTAGCTGGGAAGCCACATTTCAAAGAAATACAAAATCACACATGCCCCCATAATGCAAATCATCATGGGCTGTACATGCAAATCACCACAAAATATTATGCTGGTTTAACTTAAAGCAGAAATGCATGGTGCTGAAAGGCCTCTCTCACAGTCTGCAAAATCTAGTCTATCCAAACTGGTTTTGCACTCTGCTCAGATCTCTACAGCTCTGCAAAACATACACCACCCTTGAGTTTTAAGAGTATATGAGGCAGTCTCAAAACCAGGTATTGCCTTGAAATACTGTAAGTACCTTGTAATAACGTTGGATTCATAGGGGACTCCATTATAAAAGTAGTGGGAAAGTTGGAATGGCATAGTAGGACCATGATGCTCGTGCAGGTAAAGTGAACTGACTGCCTGCTATATAGGTCAAATGAGTGTGATCAATTGTTGGTCATTGCAGCTAGTGGGAGGAGCTAACTACAGCCCGTATTCAGATTGGGTGTACACATTCTGAGGACATAGGGTGTATAAGGTCTGAGGACAGAAGAATTGGAAGGGAAGGTATGCCTTTTTGAAGATGATACCAAAGTCTGTAACAAGGTGAATAACCAGGAGAGGCGGAGAGAATGAATAGGATCCATAGAAAGCTTGAGGAGTGGTTGAGGATATGGCAGCTGGGGTTCAATGCCAAAAAGTGTAAAATCATGTATCTAGGGTACAGAACCCAGGAGCTGAATATAACAATTAGGAGTGGGAGGTAATGGTGTTCACTAAGCAGCAAAGAGACATTGGGGTTATCCAATCTGATGACCTCAATGTGATGGGGCAGTGCGACAAGGCAGAGTTTAGGACTGGTGTATGCTTGGATGCAAAGGAAGAAGTATCACCAGTAGGAGAAGGAAGATGGTGTTGCCACTCTGTTAGTCACTGGTGAAACCTCACCTGAAGCATTGTGTCCATTTCTGAAGGTTGCATCTCAGAAAGAACATAGAATAGAGGAAATCCAGAGGAGGGCGTCTTAAATGGTACAGGCGTTACATCAAAATCCCTATGAACAGAAGCTAAGGGATCTCGACATATACACCCTAGAAGAGAGGAGAGAGGGAGAGAGGGTACATGACAGAGACTTACAAGTAAGATTGTATGCAATGAAGCTGGAAGGGGGGAAGTTAAAGAGGGATGTGATGAAGTATTACTTCACTGAACAAGTGGTGGACACCTAGAATAGTCTGTCAGCAGATGTGATGGGAGAGAAAACAGTGGTGGGCTTCAAACATGCATAGGATAGGCATAAGGGAAATTTGGTAAATAGGCAGGGAGGGTGAACAAAGATAAGGTATGGTCTGTGGAGACACAATAGGCAGAGAATATCTAGGCTAACTGGGTGTGCAAAGCCATCCTTTTCTGGCAACAATTTCCATGTTTCTAAGACATGTGGAGATCATTTATTACATTTGCTTGTGCGCTTACACAAAGCAAACGTATTGGTGGTGCTCGGGTGGCATTGTAAGGGAGCTGTGGAGGTGTGTGCTGTCTAAGTGAATGGATGTAGAAATGCAGGAGGTTTGCTTCTTGAAAGCCTTTGCTGGCAAAGCTGAAGATGACAGTGTCAAGCTGGCTGATGGATGTAAACATTTAGTATTTCAAAAGGTGAAGTCTCATCAGTCACACTGGTTTTCTACCCATTAGCCAGCTAGCAGACATCATTATCAGGCTGTGAAGATGAACAGACAGGAGTCTGGAGAGCATCTATTTGAAAGCACTGAGCAAAGTAGGAAAAAACATGCAAAGAATGCAGAATGAAAATATAATAGCAGCCATCAAATATATTAACAGCATGTGCCAATAATGAACACAAAACATCAGAAATTGTTTTTTTAAAGAGCTAGTGTACTGCCTAAAATTAATATTCATTTTTAAAAGCAGTCAACTATACCCTTTTATACTTGAGGTGCTTTTTCTTTTACTTTTGGGTAGTTAGAAGATATTTTACCTGATGTTAGTAGGTGTGATCAGCACTCCGCCTTGCAGCTGACATATCTAGTCCCCCCCCACTGCATCATCAGTATGGTGACCACACTGACTGTGACATCACAGCAGCACAGGAAAAGCCGCTCAGTAGCTGCCAGATCAATCACCTGTGATACCAGTCAGTGAGGTCCAAGTGCTGATGTAGCGTGGGAAACAGAACTAGATATCTCTGCTGCAAGGCAGAGTGCTATTCAACAATCCAAAACACAAAGTGCCCCAGGGTTCCTTTTGAATTTTTTAATTAATATGAAGAGTAAAAGGGGGAGACATCCAGCATAATACTGTCACATAGAACACTTTCTAATGAGTAAACAGAAAAAGAAAACTACTTCAGAAATAAAAAGTCCTAGCCAAGATAGTCTGGAGGTCATTGGAGACAGGGATCTTTCCAGATCCCCTGGAAGAGGCAGTCATTCGGCCTCTCCTTAAAAAGTCCTCCCTTGCCCCCGATTGCTTGGCAAACTACAGACCTCTCTCTAACCTACCCTTTGTGGGTAAGGTTATTGAGAAGGTGGATGCATCACAACAGGATGATTATTTGACCAGCCACAATGTCTATGATTCTTTCCAGTCAGGATTTAGGAAGAGACATGGTACTGAGATGGCCCTTGTATGGGTGCTAAATGATCTCCTAATAGCGAAAGATCAGAAGATGCATTCCATCTTGGTCCTCCTTGATCTCTCTGCAGCTTTTGACATTGTGGACCATGTAGTGTTGTTGGAGCACCTGCAGCTCATCTGTGGACTGTCTGGTACAGTCCTCAGATGGTTTCGATCTTTCCTTGAGGGTAGGACTCAGTGAGTGTTGTCTGGAATTTATTCCTCTGCCCCTCTACCCCTATCCTGCAGGGTGCCACAGGGCTCCATCTTGTCACCCATGTGGTTTGCAGTGTACATGCTGCCATTAGGAGAGATTATTAGGTGGTATGGTCTGAGTATTCACTGCTATGCAGATGATATTCAGCTATACATGTCCTTTGCACCTGGTCAAGATGTGTTCCTCTTGGTATTTAACAACTGTTTTACTGAGATCCAGAACTGGATGAGTGCGAGTTGGCTGCGGTTGAACCTGGCTAAAACTGAGGTGCTGGTTGTGGACTATAATCTTCGGGAGGTGGGTTTGTCGGCAGGATCACCCTCTGGATTATGTCTTGGGGGTGTGGCACTGACTACCTCAGACCGGATGTGGAACTTGGGCATTATCATTGATAATGGTTTGACCCTTAAATCACAGGTGTCAGCTGTAGTCAAGACCTCTTTCTACCATCTGAGGAATTTCACCTAGGTGAAACACCTGGTTCTTCCTCAAGATCTTCCAACATTGGTCCACGCCTTCGTTACCTCTCACCTTGACTAGTGCAATTCCCTTTACCTAGGGCTACCAGGGGTCGATGTCTGCTTCCTTCAGCTAGTGCAGAATGCGGCAGCCAGTCTGTTGACTGTTACATCTACAGCCAGCCACATAATGCCTGTGCTCCGTGGACTCCACTGGCTTCCAGTGTGGTGGAGGATCACCTTCAAGGTCGGTTTGCTGATCTATAAAACCCTTCACGACCAGGGACATAGTTACTTGCAAGATCTCCTTCACCCTTACTGTCCCCTCCGCCCTCTCCGATCTGCCAACGAGGGATAGCTGGAGACTCCCAGGGTCCACTTAAAGACATCTGGGGCCTGGTCTTTCAGCTTTGTGGCCCCAACCATGTGGAATTCTTTACCTGGTCAGATACGAGATTGCCTGACCATCCAGGAGTTTAAAACTGCACTTTTTTATTTTATTTTTTATTTATTTAGCTTTTGTTGACCGGGTAAGTGCACTAGACAAATCCTGTCTATTTTCAGGCACGACCCGAGGCAGGGGGATACAGATGAATGCCAACTGACCTTGAACCACATTAAGCTGTTGAACCACTTAAAACTTATTTATTTGAATCAGCATACTGTGGCTTTAATTGACAGTATTTTAACGGTGAGTTTTAAATATAGCATTTTTTTGACAAATTTGAAATCATTTATTGTATTGGTTGTGCTATGTACAAGCGACTAGGTTGTAGAAAGGTGCTTTTTACAAATAAACTATGATATGATATGATATGACACTTGATACTTCTTAAAATAGTACAATTTTCCTGTCTGCTATTTTTGGTTCTATTAGCTCTTTCAATTACATATTGATTGTTATTTTATTTTATTTAAACGATTGATAATCGGGACAGGCACACTGAGCAGAGGCTTGATTCCAGGTACGACCAGGGGGAAGGGAGATAGAAGTACATACAATTTTG
This sequence comes from Neoceratodus forsteri, assembly GCA_016271365.2. Lineage (NCBI taxonomy): Eukaryota > Metazoa > Chordata > Ceratodontiformes > Ceratodontidae > Neoceratodus > Neoceratodus forsteri. The sequence continues at coordinate 657,947,145 of CM057454.1, read as the reverse complement.
CTTACAAGATGCAAGTTACAGCAATATTACATAAACAGTGGATACATCAGAACTGGTGGATTCTGGTCTTTGAGACAGATGGGCATATGTTACAGAGAATACATCATCAACTATAGAGTACATCAGTCTGGAGAAAGTCATTTCGGGTCGAGTGACAGGAGCTATGAAGTTACGTGTGGAAAGTGCACACATTGAGAACAGTAGTAAAGTAAGTGCTTAGGAGGCAGTAGACACGAGAGCCAGGTGACAGGAGGATGAGGTCATCTGGGACAGAAGAGGGGGAGGAGGAAGGCAGTGAAGTTGTTGCTTGCAGGTGAGGTAAGAGGAGGAGCTCCTTATGGAGGGGGTTAGCTTGTTCCACAGACTGGGGAGTCGGAAGGAGAAGGCAGCCTGGCCAAAAGAGGAGGATGGATGGGGTATGCAAAAAGAGCATTCATTTCTGTGTCTCAGTTCATAAGGGGGGGGGCAGAGGCAGGGGAGAAACTATCCAATGGGTAGGAGGGTAGCATGTTGAACCAGAAGTTTGAGGAAGTGGATATAACATCTGTTGGACAGAGGAGTTAGTCCAAGAAGAGGGTAAAGAAGGGGGTATCTACCGTTAAAGCTCTGTTAGACTGCAAGGAAACATTCAGCATTGTCAAATGCTTGTTGAATTAAGGATGGACCTTTAATGATGGCATCCTAAGATTCATGGAGGGACAACAATTCTGTCTTGAAAGCAAGTCATGTGCAAATCACACCAAGCAGAACTGGCTAGCCACAGGCCAGATGTACTTGCAAAGCCAGGACATAGGGGCAATCAGAGAGACCTACTAATGGAAGAAAAATTCCAGCAACAAATTGATCCTAAATAGTACATGCCCCTACAGACCCCTATAGATATTTTTCTATAACATATAATTGCAAAAAGGGTGGGTGCTCCCAGTAAGCACTTGTCTCCATAAGGGAACAAAAAATGTAGTGGAATGTGACTGTTCTTGGGCAGTAAGGTATGCTCTGCTTGTAGAAATTAACCATCCAGCAGTTTGTGAAGTTGAGTGTGGGTGGTTGGTTCATTTCTGCATACTTTATTATTTATTTACCCAGGATAGACCAATGGAGATATAAAGTCTTGCATGTACCGGAATGTTTACCCAGTTTTACAGCTGGGAAGATGGAAGCACAGGAAGGTCAACTGTCTTCCCAAACTGAATGGTTGTTTTTTGCCATCCCTTGAAATTAAGAACATTTTAATGGGTAACTTACTAAGCATCTTTCATCAGCATTAAACATCATATCTAATATACTGTATATCATAAATTGGGAGACAGTGTAGTCTAGTGGTTACAGCATAGGCCATTGGATATGGAGACCCAGTAGACCTGGGTTTAAAGAGCTGGTGACACATTCAGGATAACCTTAACAAAATATAATATTTAGGTACTGTCCAGCTTGTATTTCCCATTAGTTCTGTATTCCTCCTCTACATTATGTAGTAGTGAGGTCATTTGCACGAAAACAGGATCTTTGCTCCAGAAGAGTTACTCTATTCCTACTGCTTTCTCCCTACCTGAAGTCATAGAGCACTGCTTGTGACCTCACAGTTACTCTCATGGCTACAGATTGTGATGTCACTACAGAGGATTATGACTTGAAATAGGGAGTAAGCTACAGAGGCAGATTAACTCAAAAATAACTCTAAGGGACAACAACCATATATTCATACACATTTCTTCAGTAATAAATTATGGGAAGACAACATTTATAAAATATAAATGGAATGAAAGTAGAATTGTAGCTAATTATTATGTTTTTTAAAGTTTTCTTTGTGACGTCAATAGCTCTTTAAATACCACAGTGCCACTTGCTTTACTGTGTGTCCATAAGCAAGTCACTTAACCTCCTTTCATTAATTCTCTCCTGGATAACAACTAGAAATGAGCTTTGACTCAGTGTGCTTTTCCCAGGCAGAATGTTGAAATAAAAATTCTAAATAAATATAGATCATGAACTAATTTCCAGTACTGTATTCATATGTAAGCCTAGACAGAGCAGTAGGCAATTTGACTCGAACTGCAATTATTTATTGATTTATTTATTTTTCTTTACTAGGTTCCGTAAATGTGCTTGACAAAGAAACTGCCTATTTTCAGTCATGACCTGGGAGCTTACAATGTGGTTAAAAAAAAAAAAAACACAAGAGGTTGTACAATACAAACAAGCAGGGAATGGCCCTCATCACATTCCCTAACCATTTTGTCAAAAACATGGATGCATGCAGGCTTACTGGGGTTGTTTTTGTGGATCTTACAAAAGCATTTGATTTGGTGGACCCCAACATCTAAATCAACACGTTGTGCCACTTAGGTATACTTATATATCCCCAGTAGCATCTTTTCTGGTTTAAGAGCTACCTATCTGGTAGAAAATAACATGTTAGCTAAGGTGGTTCCCTCTTCACCCCTACAATGGTCACTACTGGGGTGCCATGGGGATCCATTCTTGAGCCAATACTTTTCTCTTTCATCATCGACTCCCTCCCCAAGGCATATCAGGGATGTCCATACTCTCCTCTATGCAGATGACCTTAAATTGTTCCATGGTGACAAATCCCCTGCAGTCATCTCCACTACCCATGCTGTAAAGTTTTGCTCTGCACATTCTTCATTTCAAAATAACAGACTACTACTTAACTTCAAAAACATAAAAGCTATGTTATTTGGATCTAAACCTGGGCTTTTCATATTGTCTGTAGTGGACTCCACATGACCCCTCCCTTACCTTCTCTGAGCATATGATGCTCACCGCCAAGCACGTAAACCAAAACCTGGGGATCAGTTACAGATTACAGGATCTTATGACCCCAGAAGTGAGGATAGCTATTACTAGGGGAACAATACTCCCCCTCCTGAACTACTGCACACCCTTCTTTTCAAATTCTTCCATTAATAATCTGGCTAGACTGATTTGTTAAATGGCCCCTTTTGGTAGTCAGCACTGCTCCTTATACCTATCCCTTGGCTGGCGTGTCCATTGGCCTGCTGTGAGTGTCTCTTAGATTGTTTTATGGACAAGTCATGGAGAGACAAAGAGCTCCCCCCTCTTGACAACATTCTAAGGCCAAAATTGTGCCACCACAGACTCAGGTCCTCATCTCTCTGGCTCCTAGAGACACCTTCTGTTGCAGCTTGTATGGATCAAAAGACATTCTTGGTTGCTTTCCCAACCCACTGGAATTACCTGCCTAGCTCTCTGTGCTCTCTGTCATCAAACTCACAGGTAAAATTACTCTACCAAGCTACTGTGTGGAGGTGCATGCAAAAGAAGAAATGCCAGCTTGAACTGGTAACTCCAAGACCATAAAATATCCTTACTAAATTAAGTTGTCAAAATCCATTTTTGTATGCTGACAGTCTTCTATGAAGTCATGGTACTGTATAGGGAGTCTATTCATCCTAAAATTGTAAGCATTCTGTCAGTTTACATTAATATAGAAGCACATAAAGTTCAGCAGTTGTCTCTGTGTAGAATGTCCGGCAACAGCAAACACTCTGCGGCACATAACTGTCAGAATGGTGCGGGCATGTCTGTATCAATCAAAGCCCTGACTGAAAAACTTTCAAATCCTTCAGGTAAAAGCTGTAAAATTGACAAAACAGACAGAAGTGACTTTCATTAAAGACATGCTATTTTCGATCAAGGAAGATACAGCTGGTTTAAAAATTAAAGAAAAAAGTACAGAAGATAAGCTGGTGGGCATTTTAGCTCAGATGGACTTATTCGAGGAGAGAGCAACATTTATGGAACATACTATCACTAAATTAGAAGATTTTACAGAAGGGGAAGCAAGGCAACTTAGTCAGGTAGCAAGATAAACTAGATGATCTAGAAAACAGGGGACGTAGAAATAATTTACATTTTGTGGGAGTCCCTGAGGGGCTGGAGGGGCATGACATGATTCGTTTTCTACAAGAATTTATTCCAGCTCTACTTAACTATCAATGGGGATGGCCATTAGAACTGGAAAGGGCACATAGGGCTCTGACAGCTAAACCTAAACCTGGCCAGAAACCGAGGCCAATAATTACTAATTTTTTGAGATTTTCTGCTAAAGAGGAGGTGCTTAGAGTGACAGGGGAGAGGAAACATCTGAGTTGGAATGGGAAAATAATCTTTACATTTCAAGATTTTTCTGCCGAAATTGTGGTGGAAAGAAAATGCTTTACACTTGTCAGAACAGCTCTTCAGAATCTAGGAGTAAAATACTTTGTTAAATACCCTGCTGTTCTCATTATTCGGAAAGGAGGAGGCTCACATGACTTTAAAACTGTAGAGGATGCTTGGTCTTTTATACACAGAAATTGGCCTAATAGTTTGAAGCACAGTAATTCCCCGAATCAGAGAGAAAACCAAAGGCAGCGCTCAGCAACAACTAGCTTGAGACAGTCTTATGATTCTCGAGCCATAGAACAAGGAGGCATGCAGAATAACTTTCAGGGGCCCAGTAAACATGTTTACTCATCTCCGAACAAAACTCCTCACAAATCCTTTGTCCCCAACACTCTTGCAGCCTAATCCTAAGCTGATATCACTTGCATGGTCTGTAAAATCATATAGGAAAGCAATCCCTGTGTCAAAAAATAGGTATCGGCTTCTCGATCTGTCCTCTAAACTTACTGAACAAAGCGCACACACAAATGAAGCAGAAGAGCCACTAATCGATGACAGTGGAGCTGGTTTCTCCCCTACAGTAAATTCCTTTACTCAATCTATATGCATAGAAGATAATTCTACATCTGAGTCTCACGCTTACTTAGAAGAAAACTGTATTACCTGAATAAACTGTAGTACTTTGTTTAAGTGATGAAAATCTGAAGTTACAGAATGCTTTGGGATTGCATGTTGTGAGGAACTCTCTCAAAAATGTGTAGAACATTGGGAGAATGTTATCTTGAAAAGAATTGGCTTCTTCAGATCACATGAGCACCTCTCTATGGTATAAAGAACTTAATGTGTACTCACTTGGCCGGAAAGTCAAGATGACTCAAAGAACTATACAAGATCCATTTCTCCTAAGTAATTTTATTATTCCACTGGGTCATTTGGTTTCTCTTAGATGATAAAATCTCAGGGAAATAAGGGCTTTGAATAAAAAAGGAAAGAAGTTATATTAAATGCATTCTTGAATGTATATTAAGCAGAAAGCTAACAAGTTTATTAGTATTAGGAGGCCACCTCAGGCTCAGCCCATGATCCGGGCTCCCTGCGGCCGATGGTCTGGCCCTGCACTGCACCAGCCTTGCTATGCTTCAGCACCCACACAAGAAAAGCCAGGCCAGGCTGTGATCCCGGCTCCCAGCGCAAATGGTCCAGCCCTGCACTGAGCCGGTCATGCCATGCTTCAGCACCCACAATAGAAAAGCCAGGCTCAGCCCGTGATCTGGGCTCCTTGCAGCCGATGGTCCGGCCCTTCAAAGTGCCAGTCATGCCACACTTCAGCACCCACATGAGAAAAGCCAAGCTCAGCCCATGATCCAGACTCCCTGTGGCCAATGGTCCAGCCATGCACTGCACCGGCCGTGCCAAGCTTCAGCATCCACACAAGAAAAGCCAGGCTTAGCCCATGACCTGGGCTCCCTGTGACCGATGGTCCAGCCCTGCACTGCGCTGGCCATGCCAAGCTTCAGCACCCACACAAGAAAAGCCAGGCTCAGCCCGTGATCCAGGCTCCCTGTGGCCAACTGTCCAGCCCTGCACTACATCAGCTGTGCCACGCTTCAGCACCCCACACAAGAAAACCCAGGTTCAGCCCATGATCCAGGCTCCCTGTGGTCGACGGTCAGGCCCTGCGCTGCACTGGCCATGCTGCACTTCAGCACCCACACAAGAAATCCAGGTACACCGATCGACTCCTTGAACAGGCCGGTTCCTACATCGCTGTTCCCATTGGCTGCCCTCTCGACACTCTGTTTGCAATTGGTGTGTCTCATGCCAGCTTGCTCCCCATAGGTCTCAGAGACTGGGCCACAATTTTTTGTTTGACTTTGAGCTTTCGGGGCTGTGACTCACAGCCTGCCTGCCTCTAATTGCTTGCTTCTCCTGTAATTGTGTCAAGGATAGCTTCTGTTATTCAGTTTTGATTATACTGTTTGGTACTGTTCTGGGCTCTGGGACTGGGACAAGTGTGTTGCTTTATATGTATGCACAGCTAGATTTAAAGGCCATTTCTGAAACTGTTTACTTTTAATACTGTTTGTTTAACTTAGTCGCTTAACTTAAGCTGCTCTCTGCTGCCCAGCTACTTTAAATCCCTAAACCCCTCTGTCTTTCAACCCATAAACTCTTCTGCTGGCTCCTCTACTGTTTCTCCCTGCCCTAGAAACATAGAAGTTGACGGCAGATAAGGACCGCAAGGCCCATCCAGTCTGCCCATTTCTTTTTCTACCTTATAAATGTGCCATCGGCCTTTGCTCTGTCAGTGGCCTATCTATTCATAGTCATTTGTATTGCTCTCTTATGCCTATCCCATGCCTGTTTGAAGCCCTGCACTGTATTCATAGCCACCATTTCTGTGGATGCATTCCATGCATCCACCACCTTTCTGTAGAAAAAGAATTTCCTACATTCCCCTTAACCGGCCTCCTCTAATCTCATGCTGTGTCCTCTTGTCCTGCTATTTTTCTTATATTTAAACATGTTAGACTCTTTCACCTTGTTTATGCCCTTAAGGTGTTTGAATGCTCCGATCATAACACCTCTCCCTCCTTTGCTCAAGGGTATACATATTGAGCTCATTAATCTGTCCTCATATGTCTTCTGATGCAGTCCCTGCACCATTTTGGTTGCCCTTCTCTGGACTGCCTCAATTTGGTTAATGTCCTTGTGAAGGTGTGGCCTCCAATACTTCCTTAGTACTCCAGATGGGGCTAACCAGTGTCTTGTACAGAGGGATTATTACCTCTCTTACGACTTGTGATACCCCTACTAATACACCCTAACACCCCTAGCCTTACCTACTGCTTTAGAGGTCTGCTTGATGATTTTAGGTCATCAGTGATGATGATGCCCAAGTCTCTTTCTTCCTTTGTGACTGCTAGCAACTCCCTCCCAGCCTATAGGTGGCTTCAGGTTCCTCTTCCCTATGTGCATGATTTTGCACTTCTTTGCATTAAATCCCAGTTGCCACTCTTCTGACCATTCTGCTAGTTTATCCAGATCTCTTCTCATTCTGCCCACCTCATCTGGATCATCTACTCTGTTGCAGATCTTGGTGTCATCTGCAAACAGACAAGCTTACCTCTAGTCCATCTACAAGGTCACTAATGAAGATGTTGAAGAGGACTGGCCCCAGGACTGATCCCTGAGGTACCCACTTGTGACTTGCATTTCTTCTGACTGTATACCATTTACCACCACTCTCTGTTTCTGCCCATCAACCAGTTTGCCACCCAGTTGACCAACTTCTGACCCACCCCGAGCCTACCCAGCTTATTTATCAATCTTCTATGTGGAACAGTGTCAAAGCTTTGCTTGAAGTCAAGGTAGGCGACATCAACTGCTCCCCTTGGTCCACCACTCTGGTTGCCCAGTCAAAGAAATCTATGAGATTAGTTTGACAGGACCTTCCTTTTGTAAACCCATGCTGTCTTGGATCCTGTGCCCCTATGGATTCCAGGTGTTGCACTATCCTTTCCTTAAGGAGTGCCTCTATAATCTTGCCCACTACTGAGGTAAGACTGACCGGTCTGTAGTTCCCCGCCTCCTCCCTGCTACCACTCTTGTGGAGCGGGAGCCCTCTGTCTCTCTTGCCCTGGCAGAAAAGCCTGACTGATCCACTTTGCGCTAATCCTCTCTCAGTAAAGCACAAGTGTTACAGCGCTTCTCTGCTGTATTTACCTTGCTTCCTATCCTACTGTCTCCCATCTAAATTCTCAGCTCCTCTCTGTGATACTGCCTTTGAAATGGGCACTCTGCATCAGAGACTCTTTCTGCCCAAAATTACTTCCCTACCTGCCCGCGCCATTTTTACCTTTCCTAACTTGGCCATACATTTCTACACCATCACTCTCCACTCCCCCCGCCTCCACCAGCAATTATCCCTTTGGCACCATAAACTAGTTGGTGACCCCCACAGCCCTCTCTCTTGCTAATTACTTGCAGTCTACCACCTCCCCTTTCTTGCACGTACTCCCCTTTCTTTTGTGCTTGCTCCTGACCTGCCCTTCTAGCTGCTTAGTTCCCAGCCCGTATATAACCACAGACCCTCTCTCTTTTTTCTCCCTCAGGCTCAGTCCATGATCCAGGCTCCCTGCAGCCAACGGTCCAGCCCTGCACTGCACTGGCCATGCCACACTTCAGCACCCACACAAGAAAAGCCAGGTACACCGATAGACTCCTCGGACAGGCCGGTTCCTACACTGCTGTTCCCATTGGCCACCCTCTCGACACTCTGCTTGCAATTGGCTGGGTCTCATGCAATCTTGCTCCCCATAGGTCTCGGAGACTGGGCCACAATTTTTAATTGGACTTTGGACTTCGGGGCTCTGACTTGCAGCTTGCCTGCCGCTAATTGCTCCCTTCTCCTGTAATTGTGTTCCGCCCACCCAACCCGGCCTCGAACTCTATTAAATATGCCTTCTTCCCCCACCAAATAGCAGCCCCATTGCTGGTCGCACTATCTCTGCCCTTCTAAGCTGCAGGTTGCAGTAACTGGTTGTGTTTCTGACTTCAACTTGATCACAAGGGATGAAACAACTTTTACACATCTACTACCCTGCCACTCTCTGACTCCCTGCCGCACCCAATAATTACATAGTATCCAGCTCAACTGCTAGCCAGACTGCACTTGTGCTCTACTGCTCTTTGCTAGGGTGTCTGGTATGTGCTGTGTAGATTGGGGGTTATAAGCGCATCCTCAACTCTCTGTAAGCACAACTCGGAGGATTATGAGTGGGCTTGTCAATCACTAGGTCAACCACCCGGTTCCCAAACTGTGGGAATCCTTGGCTTCTTCTTGGTGCCAGGCGCTACTCCCAGAGACTGTACTCCCTATCTGCAACTGCCAAATGCAGTGGTAGTGTGAGGGAAATGTCATTTTCAATTCTAATCCTGTTTGCGACCCTGTCACAATGGACAAATCTAGCTGGGTTCAACCCTACCCAAGTTCCCCCTGACGCCTTCAGTCCTAGCCTAATTAACTACGGGCTACTAAAGGCCTGTGCATGCACCTCCTCATCTGTCAGTCAACAGCTGAAACTGTCTTTCCTAATTCCTCGGGAACTACTTATCCCCTCTCATGATATGTCACATACAGTGTCTTACCTATCACCTGCAGTGAACTTAAATCTGCTGCAATCGGACTTCAGAAAACGCAGGTTAAGGATGCGCAAATCCCAAACCCTCAGAAGCCTCTCCACAAGGAAGGTCTTACTAATGCTCCTCCTCCTCCTATCTGGAAATGTACACCTAATCCCAGCCCTCAGGACAATGCAGGCAACCTTGGAACCAAGTTCAGTTGGCTAAAACTGGCAACCATGAATGTATGTAGTCTTCTCCATAAGATGGCACAACTACAGGCATAGGTCACCTTACACAACCCTGATGTAATTTGCCTGACAGAAACCTGGTTATCCACAAGTGGTTAAAGATAGTGAGATAGGGCTATCTGACTACAAGACCTTTAGGTGTGACAGGAAAGGGCGAAGGGGAAGGGAATGCCTTATCTATATCAGAGACTCCCTGAAGGGAGCTGTGCTACTCATCTCGGCCAGTGCTGAGGGTCATGAGATTCTCATGATAAGCCTCATGTTTGGGGCCTACAGCAAATCTCTCATCATTGCTTGTGACTACCTCCCACCAAAAAAGGCTAAGGAGGGTTTAAACAAAATTCTTGTGTCCGTAGCAGGCTTCAGTATAAGCAGCGAGCTCATTATTATGGGAGACTTTAATCTATACTGGCTAGGCACAGAGTCACCCAACCTAAAGGACATGGTAGCTAGCTCATATCTCACACAGCTAGTTAGTGAACCCACAAGAATGAACCTGAAATCTGGCAAACACTCTCTTCTGGATTGGCTCCTTTCTAGCTCACCAGATAGGATATCAGAGGTTAAGGTGCTCCCTAATTCTCTAAGCAACCACTCCACTATCACCTGTCTGTGGTCTAGCAAATTCAAAAGTGCTCCTTCGATTATGGTAAAAAGCAGAGATCTGAGAAAAGAGCAGCTAATTGTTTTCAAAGTGGCACTCTCCAGTATAGATTGGTCACCCCTTGATATTCTAGATGATTTAGATAAAGTACTCCAATACTTTATTGATAAGTTCAATATGGTCTGCGACCGTTACGCACCAGTCAAAACAAGGAAATCCCATGGATACAATAATGAATGAATCACCAGCTACCTACTGGATCAAATGAAGGAAACAGACAATCTCTGGAGCAGACCTAGGGCCACTGGGAATCAACAAGACATTCAGCACTACAGGACGGAAAGAAATAAATGCACCCACCTGATATGATGTGCCAAGGCCGACTTCTACAGGGATCAACTTGAAAAGAACTGGGAGGATGGGAGGCGGTTCTGGGATAAAATAAAATAACTCACTGGTAAGGTTGACAAAGTACGACCACAGGTGCTAATTATCAATGGCTTGAATTCAATGGATCCCCACACCATTGCCCAGGAGTTCAAGTCTGCCTTCATGGACCTAAGCTCTGTTCTCCCAGAAGACTACCTAAAACCAGTAGAAACCAACTAAGTGGGCACTCCTAGGCACTACAGTCATCCAAATTTCTGCTTCAGGCGAGTACAGTTAAGGAAGCCCTGGGCTATGTTAAACAAGCATTTGTCAATGCCGAATGTTTGCTTGCTGGCATTAGCATTGGAAGTGCAGGAGTTAGATAAATGCAAAATAGGAATGGCAATGAAGCACTGAACTGATGCCAGCCCCACCCCCACCCTGCAGAGATGGACAGGCATTGAGGAGTGCCTTTGGGTCGTCACCCATAATGCTCACGTCATTTCACCTCACCCTACCCTGCAGACACTGACAAGTGTTGAGGTGTGTCTTGGGGTGCTCAGGCTTTACACTCACCTGACTCCATAAGGAAATATGCTGAAATGGGTGCAGTATAGGAGAATGGGGTGAACTTTGGGGCCAAAGAGTCCAAGGCACACCTCGATGCCTGTCGCTGGCTGCAGGGTGGGGTTGGGGGTGGAATGGCATGAGCATTACTGTCGACAGTCTCAAGTTACACCCCTGACACCTGTCAGTCCCTACAGAGTAGGGCGTTATGGTCAGAAACCCTAATGCCCTGGGTGTTTCTTGGCATTTTCCCTCCAAGTTTTCGACATGGGCTTTTTGTGACCCCACTGCATGCACAGTGACACTCTCAGTTTGTTAGCCGAAAGGTGATTTTGCACAGTGACTGCTCCATTTGGTGCCACAGGTGCGAAAACACATTTCAGGCAGGATGTGAAAAATGGCAGCTGTACTTTTCATGATGAGGTGTAAAAAAATGGTAATGTTGAAAATCTGGAGTGAAAATATAAAAAAGTTGGTGAAGTCACGAGTGTGCATAGAAACTGCGCAACACAGACCCGTAATGCAATTATTTTGGGGATTGTTTACACCACATTTTCAACATAGGCATTTTGGGACCTCCGCTCATGAACAGTGGCACTGTGATTTTCTTAATCTTTCCCGAATGTTGATTTCGCACAGCTACTTCACCCATTTTGTGCCACAGGTGCGAAAACATGTTTCAGGCAGGATGTGAAAAATGACAGCTGTACTGTTCATAAGGTGGTGTGGAAAAATGACAATGTTGAAAATCTGGAGTAAAAATATAAAAAATTGGTGACGTCACAAGTGTGCATAGAAACTGCACAATGCACGCTGGTAACACAGTCATGTTTTGCAATTTGTTCACCAGATTTGTAACATGCGCTTTTTGGGACCTCTCCGTATGAACACTGTCACTGTAATTTTCTTAAAATGTCCCAAACATTGATTTCACGCAGCGACCACACTATTGTGCGCCACATGTGTTCAAGCACAGTCCGGGCAGGATGTGAAAAATGACAGCTGTACTGTTCATAAGGAGGTGTGGAAAAATGGCAATGTTGAAAATCTGGAGTGAAAATATTAAAAATTCTCAAATTTAAGAGCGTGCATGGGAACTGCACAATGCACGCTCATAACACAGTCATTTTTTGGAGTTTTGTTCACCAAATTTGCAACATAGGCTTTTTTGGAGCCCAGCTCATGAACAATGACACTGTTGTTTCGTTAATATGTCCCAGAATGTGATTCCATGCAGTGACAGCATAATTACCTTTCGGGACCAAATAACGACATGACAGTGACTGAGTTCATGAGGTGGGGTCCCGAGAACCCCATCTTGAAAATTTTGGGTCAAAAATTACAAAAATGGCCCAGATATCCACCTAAGTTAAACCCCCATTTATGCCATTATACAGCTTACCGGCATTTCTTCAGTTCACGGTCGGCTTTGAAGAGTGCAGATGTGTTCCCACTCCACCGAATATCATCGCACCAGACTTCGGAGGTAAGTATGGGGTGAGGTGGGGGTGTGGGAGGTGGGATGCGCAGAGAGTCGGTGTGGGTTGGGGTAGGGGACTCGATGGCAAGGGACCATTTTCTATGTTTCAGGTTATTAAAAAAAAACACCACGTACCGTTTTCTTTTTTTACAGGTGTAAGAGTTTGGGGCTTCATGTTAGCCACAGTGGGGTGGGCTCCCAGTGTGGCATACAATGGGGGTTTGGTGGGGGCAGGAAAATGCTGATGCGATGGGGAGGATTAACATTCCGACAGGGGGATTGGGCACCCCGTCGGTAAGCATGTCTGTGTTTGGGGGAGGATGATGCCGAGTGGGATTGGGCACCCCCCTTAGCAGATTGGGGACAGGGCACTGAAGTTGATGGGGATTGGGCCCCCATTGGCAAGCGTGTCTGTTTTTGAGGGGATGATGTCGAGGTGGATTGGGCACCCCCCTCGGCAGACAAAACACAGCAAAGGGGCACACATACCGATGGGGATTGGGATCCCCCATTGGCAAACGAACTGTGGAGGGGGCATGCCGACAGGGGGATTGGGCACCCTCGAATTTGGCTTGCTGGGGACAGTGAGAGGTGGACGGCAACAGCCGCCACCATGTTTATTGAAATGTTACACCAGGCAAGGCACACCCTGCAATGAAGGGGTGCTGCCTCATTGCAGCGGCAAAATCGTTTCAAGTTGGTGGCACGCTTGCAGACCACTGTCATAGCCAGCATGCCCCTTCATTAGTGACACACAGATGAGCCCTAAAAAGTACTGGTGGCATTGGCCACAACACTGCTGCACCTCCACAACCTGCTTCTCCAGCAAGCTGCCACAACATGTTTCTTGCGCATGCACACAAGCAAACATAAGAAGGTTTTAGGTCCCAGTCCTCAATTAACCTAAATGGTCTCTGACTATTCAAGCTCAAAATCCAACAGATTTCTCTGTGAAGCAATCTAATGAGCTTGTTTCATCCCCCTTTACTCACATATACAGTTGTGTGACCCACAAACGTTAAATGTCTGAGACTGCCACCATGTACTTCCTTGAAGTGGACACTCACTGGAATGTCTGATCAAGAATTTTAATGCTTCACCCTTGCTCCCAGTCCCCTTATCTCTATCCTCACTTCCCCCTGCATCTGTTCTCTCTGTTCCCATTCTTTTTCCCTCTTCTCTCTCCCCCTTCCCCCCTCTACCTCCCCTCCATCTTACTTCTCTGCTCTATCCCTCTCTCTGCCCCAGCAGTTAGCTAATTCACTGTTACCCCTAGGTTTGCATTCCTTCGCCAACTCTCATTATTTTGGTTTCTGTCATGTAACTGTATATCATTGCTGTTTTGTTGTTTTCCACCTTTACCTTATGTATGTTAAATTGTCCTCCAGGATCACTTTGTAAATGAGCTTGCCTCAATGGTGCATTTTCTGGTTAAATAAAAATTGAATTGAATATATGCTCTTGAATTTTCTCACATGGGGGTCTTATGGTGCTCACCAAATAGATTTAATTGCAGGAGCACCATAGTACATAAACTAAAAATCTGGTGCTACAGTTACTAAGTTCGCAAATATTAACTGATCTGTTTAGTGTCTCCAAATGAAACTCTTTTGTCTGGATACAAGACCTACAGACACAACAGTGTCCTCACTTAAACATCCCATTTGGTGACAAAAGTAGCCAGTTACAAAATTCAGGAGTTGCTTTAGGGCTTGTGAAGCAACTGTGGACAAATGTAGCCCTCAAACTGGGTGCCCTTTTAAATGAGATACTTGTTTGTCTTCTACCACTGCTGTCAGGGCTGGGTTCCCCTTCAAAATGGGCCAATACTTCATGATGGTTATTATCAATTTATCCTGACTTACTGTTATACTCAGTGACAAAGTTGATAGGATTTTCCATAGGCCTGTTTTTTTACTTATGTTTAATAAAAGCATTTCTGTCTAGATTTTTGGCCCTGGATGCTGCCATTGTGACACCATCTCTATCATTGCCCCTATTCACAAACCTTTGTTTTCATATCTGAGGCCTGTTCCTCAAAGTCCTATATAGAAGAGCAGTTCCTCCTTAGCCTTCAAAACTTCCTGTAAGGAATGGATGTAATAAGACTTCGTGGGTGCACACTGTCTGCTCATAACAGGCTCTTTGTGGCTATAGGTTTCCGATATGTACTACTTGAGGCAATACCATCTTCATGGGCTTTAAGGGTGGTACCCAGAAAATTAAGTGACTCTTTATCCGTGTTACAAGTAAATCTGGCATTTAGATCATTGGTGTTCAACCAAGGTACAAATTTCATATTCCTCTTTCTCAATTACTTCCCACATACAGTTCAAATCATCAGTGTAATGGTACCTTTAGACAATGTGGTCTGTGTATGGGTCGTTGCCTTTGTGAACACCACCTTCTACTCCCCAAAACACCAAAACAGTTTGGTAAATGAAGGTGCCACTGATGCACGCATGACAATGCCACAGAGTTAGATTCCTTTGGTGCAACATCTGGACTAGAATATTGAGGTATGAGCTCATATTGTTTAGTGCAACATCTGGACTAGCATGTACAGGTATAGTATGAGCCCATCTTCCAGCAAAGGTAGCAGTCCAAACAGGAACAAAATGAAGAAAATAGTAATTGTTTTAGAAAATCATTTTATTTCATGAATGCTAAAATATAAATTTCAAATAACAAAAAGTGCAGGTAACAGAAGGTCTCACCAGAACCCCTGCGCTTTGACCAGTAGGTCTTCCTTGGGGGGATAAGGTCTGGGTACTGCTGGATTGCTTAAGAGCCCCAAGACAGTACAGGATCTGTCTTGTTTAATGGTATGAGCCCATACTTTCTGGTGCAACATCTGGACTAGGGTTGTGCAGTTGCCTCCATTTTTGAACTCAAACTTTGTATACTGTTAGCCCATCTAATAGATAGTCTAACAGGCTTGGATGCATTTCTGCTGTGACAATAGCAGCAGATGCATTTAGCACAAGGTCATAATGTCACAAGACAGAATGCCGCAGCAATATATTGCGCTGTCAATACAGGGCGATATGTTGCCAGCAGCATTTCTTTGTGTTTTGTGGCACCTGAAACCCGCCCAACTAAAATAATCAACTCAGGGGGAGGGGGGGTTGTACACTTAAATTGCACAAAGTGCGAAAAAAAAAAATTCCAAGCATCCAGGACCGGGATTCGATACCCAGTCCACAGACCCACCACCTCCATTGCTGCCTGTGGTTCATCCTGTCAAGCCACAGCAGCTGCTTGGCAGACCCTCCTCCTAGCAGAGAACTTATCCTCTGCTAGAGAACAGTGACAGGCTGCACAACCACACATAAACCATTTAGCAGTTTTGCACCCTGTCACTATTTCCCCCCACTGCGCTGTCTGTGTTGCGCGGTTTTAACCTACACCACCTTACATACGGTGAACTGACCTGATAGGGATGCATCCTGGGTGGATCTTTCTGAAGGGACTATAATTGTCTCAGTGGACTTACCCGGTTACCAAAATTCAATATATACATAAAAATGCCCTGTAACTGTTTGCTCTGCAGTTGGGTTAATAGAGTGCAGCTTGTCTGTTTACATTGTAGGCAAATTCTAGAATGATATTTTTCTAACCCCAGGAACCCCTCACATAGTGATTACACTTCAGCATCTATCTCCTGGGTGAGAGTGATGCCCCAGAGACAGAATCTTATTCCTAATATAGAACTTAGAATGAAGGTTGAAACTGTGAACTGTGGTCATGCTCCACTCTAGCCTTCAACAGCAGATGTGTTTCTCAGTCTGAAGAGAAAAGTTGTCTCAAAGTCAACTCTAGTCTCGAGATGGCAATTTTTTATCTACTTTGTTGTTCTAACTGGTAAACAGTGAGAAAAAGTTTTCTAGTTATGCTTGTGTTAGATATGATTTCGTTTTTAATTATTTTACATTTAATTGTGGTTTCTCCAGTTCCTGATCGGTGCCCAGGAACCAGAAAAAGCAGCACCAGAGCACGGTTCCCATCTGAAGGGAACTGCATTTCTTTTGACTAATTTTTGTGCAACTTAATGTTTCTACAAGCTTTACTCAACAGTTTCACCTTTTACCTTGGTTCCCTCTCTATGGGAACTGGATTGCAAACTTATAAAAATGTTATAGCCATCTACTAAAAACCGCTCCTATTTCCCCATTTGCATTTTTATTTAAGATATTAGCAGTCCCTGTCATTGAGGAAACAGGATTATTTTAATATACCTTAGAACCTAATCTCATTACTTCAGGTTCTGTGTCACTCATAGTTTTGTTTGGGAACTAAAACAATTTTTTCAGGATCTTCAGTGTTTGGCATGACTGATAGACCTAATAAAAGGAAAACAGGACCAACAGGCTAAAACATTTGTAAAAACTGTTTCTAACACTTGGCAAAGGCAGACTGCCATGAGCTTTGTTTAAGGTGCTAGGGTCCAGATCACAATTTTACTAATCATGAGCTCTGTATAAAGTTGTGCCCTAAAACCCAAAAGTAAAGGGCTTAAAAAGCAAAGAGTTTATGGCTTCTCAGTCTGCCTCTATGTCATCAGGCTCTGAGGGCTTTCCTAAGGACGGCGGAAAGGATGTTTCAGAGGGCTAGTTTTCTTAAACAGAACAGCAGTCCCTGCAAAGGGTACTGGGGATACAGCTACTCAGTCATTGGATAAGCACGATAAGCACGATAAACATGGTAAAGATACCTTATTCGAAAGGGCGAACCCTGAGTCCAGTGATGGCAAAAGTCCAAAATAGCCTCAGAGCAAGCACAATTAACAGTGTCTGCCAGAAAAAACCAAAAGAAAAGAATGTTCTTACCACTCCTCCTGAAAACGGAAAGGAGAAGGCTTTTGACCAAAGGCAGATGCCCTCAATGGAGAACATAACAAAAATGTGGCAATTTTTCTAGGTGTAGCTCCTCTCTGGTGCCGTTCTGGAGAGGGCCACTACCCCTGCCATGCAGGCCTGACCACGGTTAAGGGGCCTGGGTTCCCATTGCTGACCTACAGGGGTCCTTTCCCAAAAGTTAACAAATAAAATGGTGGTGCCTCCACCCAGAGAACAAATTAGTGAGCCTGATTACCTGCAGTACAACCCCCTGGGATTTCATACCAACCCACCTCCCCAACAGTTACCCCAATATGGACTTACCAAGATTCGAACCTCCCCACATTCAGTTAAAACATTTACCTTTCCCATTTCAGCCAATAACGTGCTTACTAAAATTAGGCTCTGGAGTAATTTCTGCTGCAAAGCAATAACATCCGGTTTATTTACAAGGGGAGGGTTTAGGATGAGGGAAATGGAATAGAATTCAAGCATTTTTAATATCTGCATTTCCCAATAATCACGTTTTCCTTTTTGATTCAATCCCATATTGCAATCAATGTAGCCACCAGGTCTGTCTATACTAGCTAATGGCTGCAGAAGTGCCCAAACCCAGTCCTCAAGTCCTAGTCCATTTCAAACCCCGAAGTCCGTTTACTGGGTACCCTGATTTAAATTGCAGGCCTGAGGAGCAGCTGGTAGCTGGCATTGGCGCGCTTAAGTTTTAACTTTTTACATGCTTTACACTTGACTCTACCTCCAGCCCTAGTGTGTGTACTTTAACTATTTACAGTTCCCAGGCACAGGGCAATTCCTGTAATTTACTCGAGGTTCTGCAGAATCAGTCCTTAGATGGCAAAGTTTGCTGAAGACCTGGGGATTACTGGAAAATGCATTCAGAACTGAGCACAATGCTTGAAACAGGGACACAGAGGCTATAGCTTGCTCTTTCTCTTCTTTCTTGCAGATCTTGCAGCTTGTCCCCTTCAACCCACTACAGGCCTCATTGCAGAGCACATGCACAAGGCCTGTCAACTACAGGGAACCCAGACCAGGAGTGACCCCACAGCCTGGCTCCCTCCGATCAGAGTGCCCTAGCACTAGGGTACAAGACGTGTGATCCCCTGCAATGGCAGACCCCACTTGATGGGGGTTAACGGGTTCCCCACCTGGCTCTGGGTGTCAGCAGAAACATTCAGCACATTCTCTTCTACTTCTCTTTCTTTCTCTTTTTCTTTCCTGCCAAGGTGTGTAGCCAAAACAATCTGTTTCTTTTCAATGTTGTACCTCAGGAGCAGATAGCAGGTACCCCAATTCCTGAAAATCACCTGTCCATCCTTCTGCTTTCACAGTCTCTCAACTTTAACACACCCACATTCTCGCTCTGGCTCACACATATTTCCTGCACTCAAAGTCCTTTTTCTCACCATGCAGGTACATAGCAATTCTCCAAATGAAGAGGCTCACTCTTTCTTTTCTTCTCTCAGCACATTTATTCTCTTGTTCCTCATCATTCCTCTGCATCACCATCTTTTCCCAGGTTTAGACACAACTTTTTTTCCTTTTACCAGGTGCACGACACAACCTTTGTCTTTTTCATGGCTTAGACACAACCTTTGTCCTTTTTCCAGGTTTAGGACAAAACCTTTCCTCCCTTCTTCTTTATCTCACCGCTGTGGTGCTATTTCAGAACAACACAGAACATTCCACATTCTGCAGTCTTCTTTTTCTCTCTGCCGCTTCTTTAATCTCTTTTCTCGCTCCAGCTTTTCCTTTCACTTATGGGGCAGGCACTCCCTGCCCTGGGGGACAAATTGCTAGCAGCCCCCAGGCAGGCCCATCCTGCAGCCCCATTATCTCCAGGGGCAAAAGCCCCGCCCTCCTTCTGGAGGAGCTGTCACCAAACTGACTCAAACTCCAACAGTCCTTAACTTTTGGGAACCTTTTCCTTGCTTCCCATTGGCTGGAGCCACAGTCCGTAGGCCAACATTATTAATGCATGAGGCTCCCTTGATGCCTCATTGGTGCAGAAAAAAGATGCCTAAACTTCCTCCGGCATTTTCCCCCAAAGGTCTGTTCACACAGTTCCAGAGTCCTTGGCAAGAATCCTGACATGGTGGTTGGCTAGCTGGTGTCACATGGCTGCAAAACATGGTGGCCGATAGAAACAGAGTCCACACATTTTAACAGTGTCCCAGGTTTAAAACATTCCTGAATTCCTGCAGCCAAACCCTTTACCTTTATATAATTACTCTCCCACCATTTGGCAGCCACCCCTGTGCCCTGTGGAGTGACTGCACTATTTGTCAGGTCATCCCTCATTTAGGCACTGCTGCTGTTACACCTTGCCCCCAGGCAGCACACATATCCCCATTACAGTTTAACTGTGTCCCAAGTTTAAGCACTGGCTGCAGTCTGTCTAATCTCTGAATTTATTTAACCTCACAGACTGACAGCCTTTATACCACTACTTTATTTATGTTTTCCTTCCCTGTCACTAGCACTGTCTTTACAGTTTGCCCCGGCGCTAGACAGGACTTCCAATACTTCAAAGGGATGCCACCTTATTAACATTCATGAGGTGGCTCCCGTTCTCCTGAGCGCAATTGGAATGCCACTTCCCCACTACCTCTCTGGTCCTGCCAATGTCTTCAGTCCCTCTCTTGTCTTTCCCTGGGACCAGGACCACCAGAGAGGACAGCCAAAATGGCCGTGAACTGCCACAATGAAATTGTGCTTCTGCGCATGTACAGAGCTCACTGGCACCGAAGTGCCATTTCCAAACCTGGCAGCTCCACGAACTTGCTCCTCCAGCCCCGTTCTCTCTCTAAAAACCATGCAGGGCCAGCAGAAGAGAACAAAGGACACAAGGGCAGAAGCCAGGAAATCCAAAAAAGAATGGGGATGGAACCAAAACCCTGGGGAAAATTAGTCTTTTTCTGGGGCTCACAGGTAAGCCCCCAACAGGAGGGTTCCACAGGCCTTCCAGTTCATGAGAAACTTTATGAATATGCCTGCCCCAATCCCCCCTCTCCAGGCTCTGTCTCCAGCCTATCTGCATGTGGAGAAGGAGAAAGAAATATACTGTGAAGTGGAGGAGGAAGGGGAACCTATTGAACCAGATGGTTCACCTCGGCAGGAATATGGCTCCCCTCCAAGGGCTACAGAGAATTACTCTAAGCAGGAATGTTGCTTTCTTCTAAGGGCTATAGAGGATTACTCATCTTTTTCCTCTTTCATTAGGCAAATGATGATTGCCATCAACATGCCTCCTTAGGAAACAGAGTAGCTTGAAGAGGAAGCAGAACTTATGGATATGATGGGGTTAGCCCCTACAAGGAGGCTGCTGGTCCCCATTCACAAATCATTACAAAAAGCCACTACATGTCTGCACCTGCTTCAGCTGCAACCACAGATAAAAAGACTGAAAAAAGTATCTGGTGGACAGACAGGGGGTTGGAATTCCTGTATGCTCACCCTGATCATCCAGATGTATTCCAAGCAGCTGCTTGTCAGAAGATTTAGGTATCCTTCTGTATACAGCCCTTGATGAGGACTCCAGAAAACTGGATACTGTGGCCAAAAAACATTATACCTCAACTTCCCTGCTCAAGCTTACTCAGCTCATATAGCCCAGTACCAGAAGGCAAGGAATATAGTACTAGCAATGACTGATAAAGCTGATGGTGAATTGGCACTGAACCTGACTGCTGCAGCATAGTCAGCCCTGGATGCCCCTAAGTATCATTTCCACATGGCTATGGACACTAAAGACACTGCCTCAAGGGTTTTAGCTCATGCATTGACATTGAGGTGGTTCTTTTGGCAAAGGGCAATCATCTTTTCCCAGGACACTCAGACTAAGGCAATGGATTTCCAATTTGAATAATCATTTTTGGTGACAAAATAGAGGCATACATGAAAAAAGTGGATGAGTACAAAACTACTTGTAAAAACAATACTTACCAACCCCCAATGGATGGGGGCTTACCTTGCTTGGCCCCTTATAGCTCCAGCTGTTCTTGGTCCTGGTTGGGTCCTCTTTGTGTGCTTCTGATTGCCCCCAGTGTTAAAAATCCTTTAGGGGACCAGAGTTGCAAGATTTAAAGGAAAACCGCCAGCTTGGGGACTTCCGATGACACATGCTGAGAAATGGCAACTTGAGGAGAGAGCTCCAAGTGGATCCCCGAAATTTTACCTCCCTAACTACAGCAAGTTTAAACAAGGGTGATTATTTTGGCTAAGTGGAGGTTTTAATCTTATGGGCAGACAACGCCAGTCTCAGATAAATCTGCAAGAGGAAGCAAACCACTCTTTTATGTTACCTTCACAACAGAGGCCTGGCAAAATTATGGTGTCTGAAAAATTGGTGGATGGGGAACGGCCTTCTAACGCTGTTCTCGAAGAAATTCAGGCGTTTCATGAGGAAACATGCTCTATTTACCAACAGCTGCAATCATCATTAAGGCAGGTGGAGCAGCAACTCTTGGACATGGACAGCAGAGTCGATCACCTGGAACAGCTTTTTACTTGTCTTCTCCAGGACTCTCAGTACTTAAATGAAATGTGATGATCTTGAGAATTGCTCAGAAGGAACATATAGGATAGTGCATGGGGAACAGTTGACAACAAGGCTATTCTTTCACCGAGTTGGCACTATGAGGGTGGATTACCTCAAGAGCGCAGCTCGAGAGGTAATCCGTCGTCGGTGCCAACGAGGTGAAAGATTAGCCTGTTGTCAACTGTTCCCCATGCACTTTTCTTTATAGTGTATGGTGGAACGTTATTTTTTGGGAAAAATAATCACTACAGCATGTTTCTGCTTCAAAACATTTTTACTAGGTTACTAGAAGGAAAAAAGAACTTTACATTTTGAACGTTTTAACGCTAAACACTAGTACTGCCACCGACACTGCTGCTTTCCCTATGTGTCCTGTCTATGGAGTGAGCCGTAACTGTCAAATGCTGCTCGAGGACACAGTGTGTGATGTGCGCAGTGCAGTAGAACAAACAAGCATTTGTCAATGCCGAATGTTTGCTTGCTGGCATTGGCATTGGTAGTGTAGGAGTTACAGAGCTGCATAATAGGAATGCAGTGAAGTATTGAACTGAAGCTAACCCCATCACCACCCTGCAGATAGTGACAGGCATTGGGGTGTGCCTTTGAGTCATCAGGCATAACGGCCATGCAATTTCACCACACCCTACCATGCAGACACCAACAAGCGTCACGGTGTGCCTTGGGGTCTTTGGCCCTTATGCGCACCCCATTCCATCAGGAAATATTGTGAGATGGGTGCGGTATAGGAGAATGGGGTGAACTTTGGGGCCAAGAAGTCCAAGGCACATCTCGATGCCTCTCAGTGGCTGCAGGGTGTGGGTAGGGGTGGAATGGTATGACCATTGCAGGTGACAATCCCAAGTCACAGCCCTGATGCCTGTCATTCTCTACGGGGTGGGGTGTTATGGTTGGAAACCCTACACCTCAGGCATTCGTTGGTATTTTCACTCCAAATTTTCAACATGGGTTTTTTGTGACCCCGACCTCATGAACAGTGGCAATATCAGTTTGTTAGCCGAAAGCTGCTTTTGCACAGTGACTATGGCATTTGTCACCACAGGTTCAAAAACACATTCTGAACAGGATGTGAAAAATGACAACTGTACTGTTCATGGGGAGGTGTAAAAAATGGCAATGTTGAAAATCTGCAGTGAAAATATTAAAAAAACTGGTGAAGTCACGAGCATGCATAGAAACTGTGCAATGTGCACCCGTAATGTAATTACTTTGGGAACTGTTTATAGCAGATTGTCAACACAGGCATTTTGGGACCTCCAGTCATGAACAGTATCACTGTGATTTTCTTTATCTGTCCCGAACAATGATTTCCCACAGTGACAACGCATTTCTGTGCTGAAAGTGTGAAAACACTTTTCGGCCATGTTGTGAAAAATGACAGCTGTACTGTTTATAAGGAAGTGTGGAAAAATGCCACTGGTGAAAATCTGGACTGAAAATATTACAAATTCATGAACTTACGAGGGTGCATGGAAACTGCGCAATGCTCACTCGCAACACAGTCATTTTTATGAATTTTTTCACCAGATTTTCAAAATAGCCATTTTAAGACCTCTGCTCATGAACAGCATCACTGTGATTTTCTTAATGTGTCCCGTACATTGAGTTTCCACACCGACTGCGCCATTGTGCGCTACATGCGCAGAAACACATTTTGGGTGAGAAGTGAGAAATGACAGCTGAACTGCTCTTAAGGAGGTGTGGTAAAATGGCAATGTTGAAAATCCGGACTGAAAATATTGAAAATTCACGAACCTATGGCGTGCATGTAGGAACAGCTTAGCGCACACTAAAACAGTCATTTTAGGAATTCTTTCACCAAATTTTCAACATAGGCTTTTTGAGAGCCCACCTTATGAACACTGGTACTGTCATTTCATTAATCAGTCCCAAAAGGTGATTTCGCACAGTGACTGCGAAATCACCCTTCGGGCCTGATTAACGTCATGACAGTGACAGAATTCATGAGGAGGGGTCCCAAAAACCCCATGTTGAAAATTTGGTGCCAAAATTCCAAAAAATGCCTGAGATATACAGCAAAGTTGAAAAAACCCTATTCATTACATTATACAGCTTACCAACATTTTCTCAGTTCGCGGTCTGCTTTGAAGATTGCAGACGTGTTCCTGGTCCACCGAAGATCGTCGCGCCGAGCTCCAGAGGTAAGTATGGGGTGAGGTGGGGGTGTGGGGAGGCAAGTGTGCAGAGGGTGGAGTGTGGTGGGAGGGGCAGGAGACTGTGAAGGACCGTTTTTGTGTTTTCAGGTTTTTTTTTAATTACGGCGGGGGCGTTTGCCATGCTGGGGTGGGATCCCAGCATGGCAATTACAAATGCAGGACGTTTTGCACACTGGGGTGGGCTCCAGCAGTGGCACTCAGTATCTCTTGGGGATTGTGGAGCCGACTGGGGATTGGGCACCCCAGTCGGAGCCAAACACATTGTTGCCACGCTGGGGGTGGGCTCCCAGCATGGCACCTGGAAGACTGTTTGGGGGAGGGGGAGAGCACTTCAGTGAGCACTTCCCTTTTCTGATCGTGCTCACTGAAGCAGCTCTCTCCCTTTCAACAGTAAGCCACTGCATTCTCGAGTCCTGTCATAGACAGCTGCAGCATGCATTGGGCAACTCTGGCCAAGCCTGCAAACACATGGAGGAAATTGGAAGAGGGGGTGCCACACCTCCAGAAACTCAGATGATGGCACTATGTTTCTTGCACATGCGTGCAAGCAAACATAAAAAGTATTGGGGAAAACAAGACTGAGGAGTGACAACCTTGATATGAAACTTATTGCACTGGCAATCAATGAACTGATCATTCCCATAACTAAGATCTTGAATAGATTCCTCATACTTGGGAAATTTCCCACTATTTGGAAACAAGCACTAGTTACCCCAGTTCATAAAAATGGTGACAGGACCATCACTTCCAACTATAGACCCATTTCAATCCTCTTTCCCCTCTCTAAAGCACTGGAGTAGGCTGTGGCAAATCAAATCTCTGAACATATACTCAAGTATCAATTACAATGCCCCCAGCAGCATGAGTTTAGGCAACATCATAGCACAACAAGAGCCTTGATTGACTTCACCGACTATGAACACATGGCTATGGATGAGGGTAAATTGGTTGGTTCAGTCTTTATTGTTCTGACTAAGGCATTTGATACCAACAGAATTAGATACCAAACCTGTCTTCTGGGGAGAATGGCCATGCTCTCACTGACCCCACCCTGCATCTCCAACCTGGTAAAGGTAGCTAATTCCAATGATAAAACCAGGAGAACAGCAGTGACATCCCTCAGTGTCCCATTTCACAGAACTGCTCTGGGACAATGCTCCTTCTCCAACTGAGCTCCACTTTGGCTTAATGAGACCCCTGCAGCTGCAATAAACACAACCAATCTCTGGGTCTTTAAAACTGAATTAAATAAACACCTCCTTAATCTGAGCAACTGCAATTGCCCGCAATGAGTTAGTCCCCTTCCCTCTTGTTATACACCCATCTTCCCTGCAATCACTGGACCCATCTTCAACACCTCCTCCTTACCCACCACTTCTTCCCACCATTCACCATTTCCCCTTCCCCCTCAACACCCTCTTCTCTTCCCTCACTCCCTTCCTCCTGTGACATCCTACCTTTCATGCTCCCCCCTCTTTTATTCTGCACCCTGCCCAGGCTCTGCTTGTTTCACTGCCTGGGTCCTCTCCTCCCCACCTGTCCATGTTCCCCCCTTTCAGCTCCCCCCTTCAGCTCCTCCCCTACCCCTCCCCTCCATGTCCTCCTGTTAACCCTATACTGGACAAGGCCCTTCGGGGCTGCTATATTAAGGACCTCTCTCCCCACCTGTTCACTTCCCTTCTCAGCCACCCCCTACTACTCCCCCCCACATGTCCTCCTGTCCTCCTTTTACTAGACAAGGTCCTTTGGGGCTGCAATGGTATGATCTACAATTGCTGTTAAAGTTTATGCTTGTGATATACTCTTGTGTTTACCCTATTTGAACTGGTAATTCACTGTTTTGTACCCACCACTGTATTGAAACTGTTTGTTTGTTGTTGCCTGTCTCTTGCTCTAAGGTTTATCTGAATTATTATAAAATAAAATAAAAAATAAAAAAATCTAGTGGATGGAAAAGGGGACATTACCCTTTTGTTATGATATTGTCAATACTCAAACTTTTTTTTTTCCTTCCCAAAAGATGTGCCTCTCCTTTTCTCCCTGCTGCATCCTGAGCATATGGCAGTGGTATGATGAGAATCCTTTACTATCAGTTGTCTCTTCATAAGAATTTCCAGGTTGAGGGACAGGAAGCTAGTGCTTGCACACCATTAGATGCTATGGAAAATGGAAACATATAATGTTAAGTCACAGTTTTAGTATGTTCTCTCTCCTGTAGAATCTCCTTATATTTCCACCAGATACGAATTAAGAAAATTAAAAAAAAAAAGGGATTTCTTCTTTCTAGCTGGTGTTCTCATACAGGTATGCCTCTAAAATAGTATGCATGCCTCAATGGTATGGCGCTTATTTGGCAACAGATAACCCAGTGTCCCAGTCTTGGTCGCTGTATCCTGAATATGGGATAGGAATATTTGTGTAAGGGACTAAGTACCAAGGTGGTGATTCCAATGAGTTTTAAAGAAAAGACTCCTATTTTGGCTTATTGGGTAAGCTGGAACCTCAAAGGCTCACCAATTAGCACAGATGAAATAAGATGTTATCCTGTATGAGACCCTGTTTGCCAATCAGATATCTCGTTAGTGGAGGTTTTTGGTATTCGACAGGAGAGAGAAAAGTAAGTATATACAGTATATCTGGCTTGGGTGGGGATATAAATTACTTTATAAAATGGATCATTTATCCATGATAAAATGAGACTTTTTAGGGATATTCCTTACAGTTTTGATGTGAATATTATGTTATGCATCCAATGGTGGGGTAGAGTACTGGAGTCTTATATTCATTATATATGGCGAATCTATGACTGGACATTATGGGCAGGAAAGGCAGGCAGAATAGAATTATGATAGATACTTTTTTCCAGTGTCCGGTGCTTGTTGCTCAATTCACGAGGTTTTATTATCTTAATGCAACTAACTGCATTTTAGAGTTAGAGATAGGGATAAAAGTACATACATTCTTATAATCTAAACTAACTTGTTATTGTCAGGAGTTCTAATATTATACTGATTCTCTATTAAAATGTGTTCTTTCTAAGATTTAAGTTAGAAGAAGGTCAGCTATAGAATGTGTTACAACAAATAGTTATAGATGGCATGGATGGTTACTAGTTTCACAGGTGGCAAAGAATTAATAAGGGTACTTTGGGTCACTACTCAGTACAATTCTTTAGTGGGTCTTTCCTGTTTTTGTTCAAGAACCTTAGTTTAACAAGGCTCTTACAGTTTAATAAGTATTACAATAATTACTTATAGTACTGTGTTTTACTGAACTTTTTGCATATTAACTTACATAATATCAACATTTTTCTAGATATAAGATAAGCTAAACTATTATATTTTAGTGTGTGTAGTGGCTTCAAGTACTGTAGATACCTGTGCTATTTTGATACATTACAGTAGAATATACTCTATATATACAATTTCTGGGTTTTGTTCCTGATACCATGGTATCTTAAGAATTAACCTGATTGTATTTACCCATTTTACTTATTTTATTTGATGTCTTTGTATACAAACATTGCTTCCTACCAGAAGGCATAGTACTCTCTGTATAATTATGTATATAATCAATGTACTCTATTGTTTTTACTCATCTCATATTGTATATATATTTTTTTAAGTCTTTTACGTTTTGCACTCTATTCCTCATGTGTTTCAAACCTTTGTACTCATCTGTTTTACAATATTGATCATACAGAATGGCTCTTCAAGCATTGGCTATTACTGTATCTTCTGGTGAATTGTCATGCTCTAAGTAGACTCCTAGTTGCTGTCAATTCCCAAGTGCATGCGATTGTCTTTTGTATCTCATAAAGTGTCTCTGTATTGTTCTTTTTATTTCTGTTCTCTCCCAGGTCGCCCCTGAAAAAGGGACTGTAATTGTCTCAGTGGACTTACCCAGTTACCAAAATTCAAAAAAATAAATAAAATAAATAAATATACCTTTTTCTGTTATTAGGTAGATTTGGTACTTTAGTAATTGTAGACTGTTAGAATAACTTGTGTTATGTCAATTTTGAACTTGATCACATGGAATGTTAATGGATTGGGTTCCCCAACAAAAAGGAAAAAGGTTTTAAATCACTTGAAGAAACACACAGGGGACATTGTGTTTTTACAAGAAACACACCTTATATCTAATAAAGTAGACAAATCACAGAGACAATGGGTAGGTCAAATTGCACATAATTGTTTCTCGTCAAAAAAAGAGGATTGGCCATTCTGATTCATAAAAACTTACCTTTTGTAAAAGAAAAACATATTATTGATTCAGATGGCAGGTTTCAAATTCTTATGGGATCTCTATATGGCAGGGATGTTGTGTTATATAATGTTTACGCACCTCTGATACAAAAAGCTGAACTTTTTCACAATTTACTGGCTACCTGTTGCCTTTTAAAGATCAAGATATTATTTTGGGAAGGGATTTTAATAATGTGATGGACTCTATTCTGGATAGATCAAATAATATAGGTCTAGGTAGGAGAGAGATGACACATAATTATTTGAAGGAACTAGTGGAAGACTTAGCCCTTCTCGATATATGAAGATTAGCCCACCCTCAGGGAAAAGACTATTCTTTTTTTTCTGCCCATTATAATTCTTTCAGCAGGATGGATTATATTTTCATGCCCCTATCATTATGTAGTATGTCCTCAGATGCTCAATATGCTTCAATTGTTATTTCTGACCATGGTTTAATAAAAGTAACATGTATTCTGGAAGGGGCACCTCCCAAACAATTTAGGTGGCACTTTAATGCTTCCTAGTTACAAGACAAAGAATTCAAAGATTGGTTATCTAAGGAGAAAACAGTTTTTTTTAGATCAATGATAACAGAGAAACATCTTATCACACTTTATGGGACGCTTACAAAGCATATATCAGAGGGGGTATTATTAGATACTCAGCTAATAGGAAAAGACTAAGACAAAAGGAAGTAGAAAGTAAAGAAAAAATGATTAAATACAGTGAAAATAAGTTGAAACAAGAACCTCAAAAAATCAAGATCTAATATATAAGTTAATAAAAATGAAATTTGAAATAAATAAAATCTACTCCAGTAAAGCTGAAGTTGCTTTATTTCATACTAAACAACAATATTGGGAAGCAGGGGAATAACAAGGGGAAACTTCTTGCATATAGACTGAAGAAACAAAAAAAATCAGAAAATGATACCTAAGATTAGGGCTTCAAATAACAAAATAACGCATAATCTAAAAGAAATTAATACATGTTTCCTAACATATTACAAAAATCTTTATAAGCCCATTCCTGCAGATATGGATGTGGACATTACAAAATTTCTAGTTGAAGCCAAACTCCCATGTCTGTCTATTTTAGAAAAGGAAGCCTTGGATAAGCCAATTACAAAATCTGAAATATTACAGGTCATTCAAACAGCAAGAAAAATAAAACTCCTGGTCCTGATGGTTTCTGCAGTGAGTTTTATGAAAATAACAACCCTATTATTATAGAATACCTGGAAAAACTATTCCAAGAATCTATGCATCTGGGACAAATCATAGGTACCCTAAATGAAGCTTATATTTGTCTATTGGCCAAGAAAAATAAAGACGCTCTAGATCCGGCAAGTTATAGGTCCATATCTCTATTAAATTTTTATTATAAAATCTTGACAAAAGTATTGGCAAACAGACTAGTAAACATAATTCAAAAATTGATAGGTAAAGAACAAGTAGGATTTGTCAGAGGTCCCCAAGTGTCAGATAATCTCAGGAGGCTACTCTCTGTGATCTGGTCCACAAATAATAGTAACAAACCCTCAATTGCTTTATCCCTAGACATAAGTAAAGCATTTGATTCACTAGACTGGAAGTATTTATAAACTGTTTTGGAGAGCTAAAATTTTGGGCCTACTTTTAGACAATGGATTAATACAATTTATTCAGAGCCTTCGTCTGCTATTATTTCTAATGGCTTGATTTCAGAATCTTTCCAGTTGCACAGTGGTACCAGACAAGGATGCCCTTTATCTTCTTTTCTGTTTATTTTGGCATTTGAACCACTTTTAAAACATATACAACATTCCATACAGATCCAAGGAATTTGTTCAGGAAAGGTAGACAACAAGGCATTTGCTTTTGCTGATGATTTGTTAGTCACCTTATCGAATCTGCCTAAATCCCTCATAGCTTTAAATATTCTAAATTACTTTGCCAAATTCTCTAGGTTGTCTGTTAACTGGGAAAAATCAGAGGGAATAATGGTAAAGGAATCAATTCAAGAAAGAGAGCTTTTAAATAGTACATTTAATTTCCCTTGGGGCACTAAAGGATTAATGTACTTAGTCTTTCGAATATTTAAAACAATTCCCAAAATAATACAAAATAACCTGACAGGTATCATAGGAGATTTACAGAAAGAACTAATGAAGTGGGAGAAATTAAACTTATCTTTATGGGGGAAGATCAACTCAATAAAAATGATTTTAGCACCCAAAATCTTTTACAATCTTAACAACATTACTGCAAAAATGCACACTAACTGGTTTAAAAAAATGGACAGGATCTTTCTCAGATTTCTTTGGGACAGCAAACCTCCAAGACTGAAGATTGGTAAATTAAGAGCTTCTTGGAAAGTAGGGGGTTTTAATTACCCTTGGTGACAAGTATACCACTGGGCATTCCTACTTTAGAAAACGATTATGTGGATATCCAATGATAACACAGTTGGAATTCCCTTATGGCTGCTACTGAGAAAGAAATTACTTATCCACAAAATCCCAAAGACTTTGTCTTTAAACAATCACAGCTGAGTTAAGATCTCATCCTACCATGTCAGTCTCCATTGGACTTTTTAAGACCTTTGCCAAACAATTTCATTAAGGTCTGCTACCTTTAGAATTTACCCCAGTTTGGAAAAGTCCAGGTTTAACATGTGCGGGCAGACAATTTAATAATCTGGAATGGAGAAAGGTGGGAATATCACAGATAGGGGATTTACTTGATACAAATACAGAGACAATTTTGTCTTTTCAAAAAATTCAGGAGAAATTTAATATTTCAAGATTACATTTTTGGCTCTATCTACAATTAAGAGAACACATTAATCACTATGTTAGTCCTCCATCTTGCATGTTTCTGAAATACTCTAAATGGCAACAAATAGTGACAATAGCCGCTCTGAAAAAAGGGCTAGTCTCCTGTATAGATATATTTCAGATAGTCGGAGTGTCATTACATTATCAGCTAAAAAAGCCTGGGAACAAGACCTTAAAGTTAAAGTGTCAGATAACGTTTGGGAAGGGCTGTGGAAAAATGCATATAAATGTAGTAGAGAGGTTAGTGGAAGGCTGACACATTTCAAAATTCTTCATAGGTACTACTTTTTCCCGTCATGACTTAATAAAATCACAAACTCACAAACTCACAAACTCATGTATGTTGGAAATGTGGTGCACAGAATGCCTCCTTAGGTCACATGTTTAGGGATTGCTCTGCAATCATCTTGAAATGGAATGGAATCCATAGTTTTTGCCAAAAGATTGCGAAAGATCAGTTTTCATTTTCTCCTCTTACGTTTATTTTGGGAAGTTCTGTGTTTTTATTTCATATTCCCAGAGCCTTGCAGTTATGGATTTTGACATTGGCATTGACATATAAGAGACTATTACTACAAAACTGGAAATCACCTAGAACTCCAGAGATAAGATAATTATTGGATTCCATAGGTAATGTAGCAATTAATGAAATGATTAGATATATACCAATTAATAAATTAGACTATTTAATGATATGTGGGAACCATTCCATTGTTCTCTCAATTCTGAATTATATTTAGATATAACTGTAATGGGTAACTGTATAGCACAATTATCAAACAATGTCTTAAACTGCATTCTTGTTTGTTTGAATGATCTGAAACAAATTATACTTCTTATTATATTATGTAAGTATATGCAATTATCATTTGTAATGTTTTTTGTTTTGTGTATTTTATTTTATTAAAACAATACATTTTAAATTGAAAAAAATCTCTACCGAGCTACTCTTCTGGGCAACTTTATCTGTAAATTCATACTTCAGAAGCAAATGTTTTCAATATTTGAAAGTACATCACAAATCTGAGAAAATCTATTCCACTGACACCATATTCCAGCACCCCTCACCAAACCTGATACTACAAGATGTCAAACTTGCAGAAGCCAGAGAAGAATATTCACTTTATTGCTTTCCATGCTGTGCCTAAAGTACATAAAAACACAGGAGTCACAAGATGGACTCAGATCTAATTATCCATTCAACCTGACCCATGTCCTCATGAAAGTTGCTTCTCAAAGATAGCATTTCAGTTGTCCACAAAGCAGTACATTACTTATTTCTGTTATGTGTCCTAGATTCTTGTATATAGAAACTACTCTGGGAATCAGAGGGCTTAAAGTTCACCTGTTCCTTGAATGGGTGAGAAAAAAAATCACCAAATGCCTCTCCCATTTTGTTAACTTAGGCCTATTTAGAGGAATCTGGATCCATTAATACCTGCTTATTCCTCCAGTTCTGCAATTGGTGTATTTAAGTCAGAGCTTATGTCTCTGATAAACAACCCCTCAGTTTTTCCTTGATTTTAACAGGTTACTTAGGTTCACATTTTTTGTCAGGTTGGAGTATTTCATGGTCTATATACATTTCCTTCCATTTAAAACCACATAGGGGCCTTGCTGCTTGGCTAGTAGGTTGTGTTCCATGCCAGAAAGCAACAAAAGGACCCTGTTGCCTTTTTGCAATTCATGTAGCTGAGTCTTTTTTTATGTTTGCTTGTGTGCATGCACAAGAAACATTATGTGACAGCTTAGGAGAGAAGCAGGGTTTTGGAGGTGTGGTACTGTGGCGGCCAGTGCCTCCACTGCATTTTGAGGCTTGACCCTCTTTTCCCAATGCAATGGCATGCTGCTGCTGACACTAGTTCAGCAAGCATGCCATCAACTTGAAAGAAATTCACTGCTGCAATGAGGGAGTGGCTCGTAATTGCAGGGCATTGCCTTGCCTGGTGTAACATTGCAATTAACATGGCGGCAGCTGTCACCGTCTGCCTCAGAGTCCCAATAAAAGCTGACAGGGGTGTCCAATCCCCCTGTTGGCATGCTCCCTTCCCAGATCATTTGCAGATGGGGGAGCCCACTCCTCATCAGCATAATGACCCCCATACATTTAGTTTGCAAGGGGGGTGCCCAATCCCCCTTGGCATCATGTCCCCCAACACAGATCCTTTTTTATTTGCTGACTGGGGGCCCAATCCCTGTCGGCTCTAGTCTACCCCCCTCCAAAAACACACAGGTGACATGCAGGGAGCCCATCCCAGGGTACCAAATCTAAATGCAAAAAAAGAAAAACTTTCCCGACATGGCTTTAATTTTTATGTTGATTGTGCACAAGTGCAAGAAACATATTGTGGCAGCTTTTGCAAGAAGCAGGTTGTGTAGGTATGGACTGTTGTGGCCAATGCCCCCACAGCCTTTAAAGGCTTGGCCCGCTGTCCCCAATGGTGTGGCACGCTGCTGCTGACACTAGTTCAGCCACCATGCCACAACCTTTTAAAGTTTTAGTCGCTGCAATCAGGGGCCGCCTCATCATTGCAGCAGCATCCACTGCAATGAGGAAGTGACCCCTCAATGCAGAGCTGTTGCTGACGGGGAGCCCAGTCCCCATCAGCTTGTCCCACCAATTTCTTGTGTGCTTGAGGGGGGTACCCAGTCCCCCTTGTCTTATGTCCCCCCTTCTGCATTTGCCGATGGGGGTGCCCAATCCCTGTTGGCATATCCCCCTCATTTCTTGTGTGCCGAGGGGGGTGCCCAATCCCCCTCGGCTCCAGTGCCCCCTACCCCAAAACACATAGGTGGCATGCTGGGAGCCCACCCCAGTGTGCGAAAAACACCTGCAAAAAAAAAAGTCCCGCAATATCTTTTTTTTACTCCTAAAAAAAAGGAAACTGTCCCTCGCCATCTGCCTGCCCCCTCCCACAACCCGCACCCTCCCACTGCGTACCCCACCTCCCCACACCCCACTCACCCCATAGTTACCTCCAGAGCCCAGCACGATGACCTTCGGTGGACCGGTAACACGTTTGCACTCTTCAAAGCTGAGGAAATGCTGGTAAGCTGTATAATGGAATAAATATGATTTTTTTTTTTACTTTTAATTTTTTGGAATTCTGGCACCAGATTTTCAACATGGGGTTTTGGGACTCCTCCTCATGAATTCTGCCACTGTCATGGCATTACTCAGCCCTGAAAGGTGATTTCACAGTGACTGCATGGAACCACCTTTCGGAACTGATTAATGAAATGACAGTGCCAGTGTTCATGAGATGGGCTCTCAAAAAGCCTATGCTGCAAATTTGGTTGAAAAAATCCAAAAAATGACTGTTTTATGAGTGTGCATTGCGCAGTTGCTATGCACGCTCACAACTTCACGAATTTACAATATTTTCATGCCAAATTTTCAACATTGGCATTTTTCCACACCTGCTTGTGAACAGTACAGCTGTCATTTTTCACATCCTGGCCAAAATATGTTTTCGCACTTCCAGGACAGATTACAAAAATGACAGTGAGCAGAGCTCATGAGCAGAGGTTCTAAAATGGCTATGTTGAAAAATTTGGTGCCGATGCTCCATAAAATTACTGTGTTATGAGCGTGCATTACGCAGTTTGCATGCACGCTCGTATAATATTTTCACTCCAGATTTTCAACATTGGCATTTTTCCACACCTCCTTGTATCAGTACAGCTGTCATTTTTCAGATCCTGGCTGAAATGTGTTTTCACACTTCCAGCGCTTAATAGCGTGGTACCTGTGGGTAATCCATGTTCGGAACACATTATGAAAATGACAGTGACACTTTTCATTAGCATAGGTCCTAAAATGCCTATGTTGAAAATCTGGTGATGAAAGTCCATAAAATGAGTGTGCTACAAGCGTGCATTGTGCAGTTTGCACGCACGCTCGTACCTTCGCAACTTTGTAATATTTTCACTCCAGATTTTCAACATTACCATTTTCCCACACCTCCTTAAGAACAGTGCAGCTGTCATTTTTCACATCCTAGCCAAAACGTGTTTTCGCTCTTCCGACGCACAATAGCGCAGTTGCTGTGGGAAATCAGTGTTTGGGGACACTTTAAGAAAGTCACTGTTCATGAGCAGAGGTCCTAAAATGCCTATGTTGAAAATTTTGTGATGAAACTCCATAAAATGACTGCATTATGAGTGTGCATTGTGCAGTTTTCACGCACTCTTGTAACTTCACAAATTAGTAATATTTTCACACCACATTTTCAACACTGACATTTTTCACACCTCCTTATGAACAGTACAGCTGTCATTTTTCAGATCCTGGCTGACATGTGTTTTCGCACTTCCGGCACAGAATACCGCAGTCGCTGTCAGAAATCAGTGTTTGAGACAGATTAGGATCGAGCGAGATGGGGGGTGGTGGTGACCGAGCTCAGCTGAGCTCTGTCGGGACTGCTGCAGATTTCTTTGTGGGCAGGAAAAGGCACCAACGCAGACAGGAGCCCAGTACAAATAGGCAGCCTGCAGCATCTGGAGACACAGAATGAGCGAGTGAGGTAGAGGGAGTGAGTGAACTCAATGGAGCTCTGTTGGGACTGCTGCAGATTTTTTTGTGGGCAGAAAAAGGCAGCAATGCACACAGGGGCCCAGTACAAAAGAGCAGCCTGCAGCAGTGGAAGAAACAGAACAAGCGACTGAGAGAGGGGAAGTGAGTGAGCTCAACGGAGCTCTATCATGACTGCTGCAGATTTCTTTGTGGGTAGAAAAAGGCAGCAATGCACGCAGGGGCCCAGTACAAAAGAGCAGCCTGCAGCAGCGGAAGAAACAGAACGAGCGGGTGAGAGGCGGGAGTGAACGAGCTCAACAGAGCTGTGTCGGCAATGCTGCATATTTCTTTGTGGGCAGAAAAAGGCAGCAATGCATGCAGGGGCCCAGTACAAAAGGGCAGCCTGCAGCAGTGGGACAAACAGAATGAGCGAGTGAGGGGGGAGTGAGGAGTGAGCTCAATGGAGCTCTATCGTGACTGCTGCAGATTTCTTTGTGGGCAGAAGAAGGCGCAGTGCAGGCAGGAGCCCAGTACAAAAGAGCAGCCTGGAGCGGCAGCAGAAATGGGACGAGCGAGTGAGAGCGGGGAAAGAGCGAGCTCAACGGAGCTCTGTCAGGACTGCTGCAGATTTGTTTGTAGGCAGAAAAAGGTGCCAACAGAGGCAGGAGCCCAGTACAAAAGGCCAGCCTGCAGTGCCGTCAGAAACAGAATGAACGAGTGAGAGAGGGGGAGTGATTGAACTCAGTGGAGGTCTATCATGACTGCTGCAGATTTCTTTGTGGGTAGGAAAAGGTAGCAACCCAGGCAGGAGTCCAGCACAAAAAGCCAGCCTGCAGCGCTGGCAGAAATGGAATGAGTGAGTGACAGAGGAGGAATGAGTGACTTCAATGGAGCTGTGTCAGGACTGCTGCAGATCTCTTTGTGGGCAGAAAAAGCTGCCAACGCAGGCAGAAACCCAGTACAAAAGGGCAGCCTGCAGCAGCGGGAGACACAGAATGAGTGAGGAAGGGAGGGGGAAGGAATAAGCTCACCGGAGCTCTGCTGGGACTGCTGCAGATTTCTTTGTGGGCAGAAAAAGGCAGCAATGCATGCAGGGGCCAAGTACAAAAGGGCAGCCTGCAGCACTGGCAGAAACGGAACAAGCGAGTGAGAGAGGGGGAGTGAGCAAGCTCAACAGAGCTCTGTCAGGACTGCTGCAGATTTCTTTGTTGGCAGAAAAAGGCATCAACAGAGGTAGGAGCCAAGTACAAAATGGCAGCCTTCAGCGCCAGGAGAAACAGAATGAGTGAGTGAGACAGGTGGAGGGAGCGACCTCGACGGAGCTCTGTCAGGAGAGCTGCAGATTTCTTTGTGGGCAAAAAAAGGTGCCAATGCATGCAGGGGCCCAGTACAAAAGGGCAGCCTGCAGCAGTGGGAGAAACAGAATGAACGAGTGAGAGAGAGGGAGTGAGTGAGTGAGCTCAATGGAGCTCTATTGTGACTGCTGCAGATTTCTTTGTGGGCAGAAAAAGCCGCCAATGCAGGCAAGAGACCAGTATAAAAGGGCAGCCTGCAGCAGCGGGAGACACAGAATGAGTGAGTGAGTGAGGGAGAGGGGAGTGAGTGAGCTCAACGGAGCTCTGTTGGGACTGCTACGGATTTCTTTGTGGGCAGAAAAAGGCAGCAATGCACCCAGGGGCTCAGTACAAAAGGACAGCCTGCAGCGGTGGGAGAAACAGAATGAGCGATTGAGGGAGGGGAGTGAGTGAGCTCCAGCGAACTCTATCATGACTGTTGCAGTTTCTTTGTGGGCAGAAAAAGGTGGCAGGGCAGGAGCCCAGTACAAAAGGCCAGCCTGCAGTGCCGGCAGAAATGGAATGAGCGAGTGACAGAGGGGGAGTGAGCAAGCTCAACAGACCTGTGTCGGGACTACTGCAGATTTCTTTCTGGGCAGAAAAAGCCACCAACAGAGGCAGGAGCCCAGTACAAAAGGCCATCCTCCGACACCAGGAGAAACAGAATGAGCAAGTCAGACAGGTGCAGTGACCCACCTCAACAGAGCTCTGTTGGGACAGCTGTGGATTTGTGGACAGAAAAGGGTGCCAATGCAGGCAGGAGCCCAGTACTAAACAGCAGCCTGCAGCACCAGGAGAAACACAATGAGTGACTGACAGAGGGCCACTGAGCGAGCTCAATGGACCAATGCAATCAGCATTCGGCATTGACAAATGCTTGTTTTTTTTACCTGAAAAGTAGAAAACGGTCCCTCATTATGTTTGGTGCCTTTCCTCAACCAGTACCCACCCTCTTCACACCCCACATCCCTGCACCTCCCTCACCCCATACTTACCTCCGGAGCCAGGCGCGATGAT
This sequence comes from Neoceratodus forsteri, assembly GCA_016271365.2. Taxonomy (NCBI): domain Eukaryota; kingdom Metazoa; phylum Chordata; order Ceratodontiformes; family Ceratodontidae; genus Neoceratodus; species Neoceratodus forsteri. Next base: position 657,909,072 of record CM057454.1, on the reverse strand, counting down.
CTTTCGGTGGACCAGGAACATGTCTACACTCTTCAAAAGCCAATTGCAAACTGAAGAGATGCTGGTAAGCTGTATAACAGCATAAATGGGTTTTTTTCAGCTTAGTTGGCTATCTCAGCCATTTTTGCGAATTTGGGCACCAAATTTTCAACATGGGGTTCTTGGGACCCTACCTCATGAATTCAGTCACTGTCATGTTGTTATTTGGTCCTGAAAGGTGATTTTGCAGTCACTACATGGAATCACCTTTCAGGACTGAGTAACAAAATGACAGTGTTACTGTTCATGAGGTGGGCTCCCAAAAAGCCTATGTTGCAAATTTGGTGAAAAAATTCCAAAAAATTACTGTGTTATGAGCTTGCATTGCATAGTTTTAGTGCACACTTGTAACTCTGAGAATTTTTAATATTTTCACTCCAGATTTTCAGCATTGCCATTTTTTCACACCTCCTTATGAGCAGGACAGCTGCCATTTTTCACATCCTGCCCGAAATGTGGTTTTACATATGTGGCGCACTATGGTGTGGTCGCTGTGGGAAATCAGTGACACTGTTCATGAGCGGAGGTCCCAAAATGCCTATGTTGAAAATTTGGTGAGAACATTTCCCAAAATAACTATTATAAGAGTGCATTGTACAGTTTCCATGTACGCTTGTAACTTCGAGAATTTTTAATATTTTCACTCCAGATTTTCAACATTGGCATTTTTTCACACCTCCTTATGAACAGGGCAGCTGTCATTTTCACATCCTATCCAAACTGTGTTTCCACACATCTGGCACAGAATGGTGCGGTCGCTGTAGCAAATCAACATTCGAGACAGGTTAATAAAATCACAGTGCCACTGTTCATGAGCAGAGGTACCAAATGCTTTCATGAGGTGGGGGGGTCACGAAAAAGCCATGTTGAAAATTTGGTGAGAACGTTTTACAAAATGACTGTATTATGAACATGCACTGTGCAGTTTCTCTGTACGCTCGTAACTTCAAGAATTTGTTATATTTTCACTCCAGATTTTCAACACTGCCATTTTTTTCACACCTCCTTATGAACAGGACAGCTGCCATTTTTCACATCTTGCCCAAACTGTGTTTTCGCACATCTGGTGCAGAATGGCACGGACGCTGTAGCAAATCAATGTTCAAGACAGATTAACAAAATCACAGTGCCACTGTTCATGAGCAGAGGTACCAAATGCTTTCATGATGTGGGGGTCACAAAAAGGCCATGTTGAAAATTTGTAGTGCAAATACAGTACCAACAAATGCCCGGGGAGTTACAGTTTCTAACCATAGCATCACACCCTGTACAAGCTGACAAGCATCAAGGGTGTGCCTTTGAATTGTTGGCTGTAATGCTCATGCCATTCCACCCCCATCCTGCAGCCAGTGACAGGCATCGAGGTGTGCCTTGGACTCTTTGGCACCAGAGTTCACCCCATTCTCCTATACTGTACCCATTTCAGTGTATGTCCTTATGGAATCGGATGACTGTAAAGCTGAACACCCCAAGGCACACCTCAATACTTGTCAGTGTCTGCAGGATAGGGTGAGGTGAAATGGCGTGAGCGTTATGTGTGACAACCCAAAGGCATTCCCCAATGCTTGTCCATCTCTGCATGGTGGAGGTGGGGTTTGCGTGACGTTCAATACTTCACTGCCATTCCTATTCTGCATCTGTCTAACCCCTGCACTTCCAATGCTAATACCAGCAAGCAAACATTCAGCATTGAAAAATGCTTGTTAAATATAGTATTGCATTATCTGGGCATACTGCAAAAAAAAATTCTCCTGGGCAAATCTGCCCATGGAATCTACTTAAAGTATATCTCTTTTGTTCTGTCCTGTATAACAGTTCCCCCAATTCTTCAAAATGAGAAACCTACATGACCTATTAATTCTAAGTAATAGTTATTCACTACAGTATCTCCAGATGCTGAGAGGAATCTTTCAGCATCTCATCAGTTCACCGACTGAAAATTATACCTGTTCCAGGTTTTGGGACCCCCCAAAACTGTGGATTGGCATTATTACCTTTGTTCATTTCTTTACCCCTGTTTTGGACACCTGTTTTGATTCTGAAATGCCCTAGTCTGACACAACCTCTTTTTTATTTGGCTCATAGTTTTCTTGGAATGAAAGCAGGAGGAAAACAGATCAGGGTCAGTAAAGGGGAAAACAGTGCCCACCTCCTCCTCGTGGCTCTGTTTTATCAGATTATATATCTGGGGCCATTCTGTGATAATATGACCAGTCCTACCTTGAAAAATGAGCCATAGTAAATAAAGTATGAGTCACCTCAACTCATATTTATCACATTCAGTCCATAGCCTTCATTACAATTGTGATCACAGAGACTTTAGCCAGTATCATCCCTTTTCCTCAATTCAGATTTCACCATTCTTCAATCAGTGTCTGACTATCTCCTAAGTCAACTAGTATTTGTATAGCCTCTTTTCCTAACTGTATATACACTGGGGCTTAAAATTCATTGTTTTGTAATGAGGTAAACCTCTACATGTTCATAATCTGGATAGTCACACTCCATCTGATGGCAGAATGTTTGTCCTGGTGGACCACACACAAAATTAATTACTGGGGTGGCATATTTATCCTGTGCCCTTGGACAGTGCACCAGTTTCCTTTGGGGAAAGGAGTCATGTTATTTGATCTAACCCCTGTCTCTAGATCCCTAACACAAACCTAGATTCGGAATCATCCATAAAGTGGCACCTAGTGTCAGGTTCCCTGATGTCTAGTCATGTCAGCCAGTATCTTGAGTGAAGAACTGTTGAGAACAAAGACATCACTTTGCACATACATATTCTCTTGCAATTTGCCAGCTAACCACTAGATTCCATAGTCTAAAGTGTGTGTGAAGGCACACACATTCACACAGCTGTTGCTGAGCAATGTCATCTGCTATCCCTTTAACAAGCCTGTAGATAACAATGTATATTTCAAGCATGTAATGAGCCTGTGACATCTCTGGAAAGACTTTGAGAAACAGTATCTAGCCAAATTCTACTTATTTGACACCATTTTCAATATTTTCCCCACTTTCTTCTTCATGAAAGACAGCTGGTTGAAATTAGGATTATTGTCCATCAGACTTCATCTGTCTTGCTGTTTGCACATGATGTAAAAATCCTCAGTTTATTAATCACAGTTGGTTGTTGTGGAAATAATTATGAAGTCACAACAAGATATAATGACAGCAATTGTCTAGACAGAGAAAGTCTAAAAGGCATGGACTTTGTTTCCCTGAAAATATCTTAGGAAATAGAAACTAAGAGGAAGATATAAAAAGAAAACATAGAAATCCAAATAAAATTATGTATAATTTGCAATGTTTTCTCAGAAGCATCATACGCTCTTTAAAAACTGTGACACCAAGCATTAAAACTAGTTGTGACTGTGGAAATAATGACAGTAGTATCAGGATATCTTTAGTGACAAAACCTGATGCTGGGCACCATTGTACATAACAGTACATGTAAATAGTAATTTAAGGTTGAAAGAGGTTCTAGGTACATCTGCTGTGTCTTGTGCTATTTAAATAGGGATTAATAAGTATGTTGTACAAAAATGTACTAATCTATAGGAACTCAAAATCATTCCTTTTCACCATACCCCTCTTAAAATCCTATTGTTCTTCACCATCATATCTGACAGCAATGCAGCCTGAGCTGATATATGAGTCTCAGTCTTGATAAGGGCTCTGTGCACCATCTCCGGCTACAAGACGGTCTTTGGTCAGCTGAACCTCATCGGCCAATGTGTTTCACTTATGCTTGCAAGCCTAGCCTTGAACCTTCTTCTGGTAAGACATCCCAGAACTGCAATATATCGATGATTTGCTGGGTTTCTGGCATGAGCCTACAAGCTGCCAGATCCTTAAAGAGTTGTGCTATGTCTTGAGGGCAGGCTGCACCTGGGAATGACTTCATGTGGAATCTTCTTTGATAGCCTTTGGCAGAAAAGCCCAGATGTAAAAAGTACAGTAGACCCTCACTATAACAAATACTTTCAGAGTCACATCCACTATGTTATAGTTCCTCATTCAATAAAGTGAGGGATGCTAATATGGTACATGCTGTAGGGTGATGTATTTGGCTTATTTGGCAGTGCTTAATATAGTACAGTAATCTTTGGGGTAAATGTGAAATTTTTTTTTGTATGTGTTTTATTTTGCTTGGTGAGCTGTGTGTGTGCCTGTGTGTGTGTGTGTGTGTGTGTGTGTGTGTGTTGCGTGTTTTACTTGCTTGGTGCACTTTAATTAATACTGTACTGTACTTTAAAAAAACAGACTTTTCAGTCCACTTCTTGAGCCCTGAAAAAATTGGTTATTTTCAAATATTTCTCTCTTTTGGCTACAGCCATATCCTTGGCAAAGGGCACAAATTGTTTCAGTTAGATAATCCTTATGGGATTGACTGCTTGGTTTAAGAGCCATTGCCAGCCTGTTCTCCAAGCCTTTGATAACTTCACTGTTTGTCAGCGATGGCAATGGCTCCTCACAATCTTCATCTTCTCCTTCTCCCTCTATGTCCTCAATTTCTGGTTCTTGGTTAAGTGCTGCTGAAAGACTCAGTATCTGACAGCTGCTCATAATTCTTGACAGTGTCATCTCCTGTCAGCCACTTCTCAATAACAGCTTCTGGGTCTGTAGAATCTATCAGTCTGAGGTCGGTGGCCATCTATGTGATTTTTACCAGTATCAGCATGGTCCATCTCATCTTTTGGGGTAATGTCTTCAGCAAAAGCAGAACCCAGTGTTGCTAATCAACAATGAGCAATAATGCTCTCTGACACATTGTCCTATGCTTCCCAAATCAAGTGTACCATGGTTTTTTAATTTGGGAACTTGATGAAATCAGTAACTTGGGTTCAGATATTCACAAAAACCAAGCCTGACAGGAGTTACTTCCTATACAGCTTTTTGAAGATCACTGAGATACCCCTGTCCAGGAGCGGTATGTAAGAGGTTATGTCCTTTGGTAAAAAGTACCAGAAAAGCTGACTGTCAGACAGGAGCCAGACTGTCTGTTCGATATAGCTGAGCATTCACTATAGTGAGGTTTCATTTAGTGAGGGGCTATTGTAGTTGCCTTTAGATGATCAGAATCCTTGATAGAAGTCTTGTCCATTACAAAATATATGGCCAGGACTACACCTGTCAGGTAGGGGACATTATGGATTGCCCATGATTCCTCTGAGCACTGAGCAATATTAGCAGCTTTTTCAAAAGTTATCAAATAGAACTCTGCACTGATATCAGGTTCCACTTGGTAAGAAAAGTATTTGACCATGACAACAGGCAGCAGCACTAGATTTATGGGTCTTTCTTTTCCTAAGTATTAACTATAAGCATTAAGCATGAGTTTCCGTTACATTTGCTGATCACTCATACAGCAGGTTATGCTATGCTATGTTTGCTGCTGTTGTTGGGTTTGGTGATCTCCCCTGTGCTGCAGAATCACCTTTTACTGCTGTCGTTGGGTCGGTACCCTTAAAATCTCCACAATTTTCATTAACTGTTTTCCTTTCTCTTTTTTCTTTATCCTCAACTTCACTTCTGGGAATGTTCATACCCCACTTCTTTTCAACTCACAGTTTCTACCCCACTTACCAGGCTTGATATCCAGTCCTAGGCTCTGCCAGTGATTTCTGTCCTGGATCTCCACTGCTTATCTGGGGCCTGTCTGATCCAGTCACTACCATCTGTGCTACAAAGTTTCATTAGATTCCCCCAAGGTAGGGTTCACTCTTCTAGTTTAGCCCCTGCTGTCAGCAAAAGATAACCAGATCCAGTAGCAGCAATGGGAAGAAGGGGGGATGGTACAGTCATGTATCTACAGGGTTCAGGCCAAGATTGGTGTCTGGCCTTCATTCTGCACCAATTAGTGGTAGTTTTACACCCCTTAAGACCCAGCCATTCCCTGTATTGGCAGGCATGCTCATGACTGCCCTAGGATTTCCCAGAGGGGCATAGTCATCCACACCACCACTGGCACCTCTGCTATGTCACCACTACATTTTGCTCAGTAAACAGCACATCAAGCCACCCACCCTCTTGAGGAGACCATCTGCAAGGACATTCCAAACCCTTGCCATCAGCCACTGTTCCTATCATCTTGGGCATGGGTTGCAAACCAGAGCCCTAGTGTGTCAGAGCTGTCCTCCATCGCTAAGTGCCATGGAGCTAGACATCACATCCCATTACTAACACCACATGAAGGAAGCCAGGCTATGCTATTGTGAGCAAACAAGGACTCGAGAAGCAACAATGTTCAGTTCAAACATGTGATCTGGCATATCTTTATTCTGCAGTTCATAGCAAGCAGAAAAGCATACAGTACAGTACTTGCAGCTTTAGAGCCTCAGCTACCAAAGAAACCCAGAACATTTGAACTTCCTGTTTTATAAACTTGAATTAGGTACTCATTCAACTAGCTGCCGATATAAAGAAGTAAGCAAGGTTCTGTCTTACTAACTATTCCATGATGGAACATGACAGCTTAGATCTGCAGTCTGCATTACAGTTACTGTACATGTAATCATCAACAGTCCTTTGTTGTAGCTAAGAGTCATAACCCTTTCATGGCAGAACATTTTATCAAGCCAGAACATCCTAATTTCCATGGCATTACATGCTATATAAGGCCCATATACACCATCTACATCTTTTGCCAGGGTAATGAGTGCTTCTCCATCACAGAGTGTCAGGTGAGGTGTAAATGCTCCAAAAGGCATACCCCATATTAATCCTGAGGGGTCTATACACCCCATCACACAAGCATACTACTTCATGTTAGCCAGTAGGACCCTAATGACTCCATTCACTAACCCTCTTCACGCATCATTTCCTACTATGGTAATACCCAATAGAAACTTCTTCCAAGACTTAACAATGGATTTGTCGCCTATTCCACCTCCTCCGATGTTAACTTGGACAGATGGGATATTTCTTAAAATATCATTTCCTGTTTTGTTTTGATATCCAACTGACTTACCCATAACTGTCAGCTATGCACTGAGCTAAACTGCTTACCCCCTGTTGCTCATCGCTCCATTACTATAGGAACCCATATGGACAAAATTCTTAGGACTTCTGTGTGCTCCTTCTTAGCTGCACAGTTGAAACACAGTTGAAACCCCTGGACCTGGCTTTCCCCTTCCGATATGATGAACTGTCTCTACTAGTCATCCAAATGTGTACTATCAAAATGGGGAACATGCCTTTTCCCACTTTGTCCCAAAATATTGAATCTCCCTTCCAGTTGCCCTTGTATCCCGTGTCCAATTTAAAAAGGACTTATACCTATATCTAAAGGCTTCTGACATATGTACCTGTGCTTCACTCATTGGCTTTTATGCTATGGACTGCTTTCCTTATGCATTTCATTTATCTGTTAATTGCTTACTCATCTGTTGCAATTTCATCTGTACCTGCACTATATTTAATGTAATTTACTGTACCTCTTTGTTACCATCTTTATTGGATTTTACTGTGATACTACTCATTTCCCTGTACCTTATTCATTGTATCCATACGCCAATGTGCTTGTGACTGTGCTCTCCCATGTTGTGACTGAAAATAGGCATTTTATTTTCTGATGCACTTACCTGCTTATCAAAAACCAAATATATAATACATATATGTCTAGTATTGTTTTGAAAGCCTTCCTGCTGCATACTTCTACTGTACTTTTGTACCAGCAATCTATTCATTACATTCAGTACTTTCTAGGTACTAAGTGCTTCATTTCATTGTCCTGTATCCTTTCTCCTATGAATCAAAGATTATGCTTGCTGTTCTTAATGCCTTTTACTAACTGAAGTAGATACTGTACACCTGATTAATATTGCCATCACCCCATAGGATTGTAAGCATCATGATAAAGTCTGCCCTTACACATGTTCTCTTCTGCTAGAGGAACAAAAGGAAAACTAATGACACTTTTCAACCTTCATTCATACACTAAGGTCAAACACTGTATGATTATTGTTAGATATATCTCACAACTGGTCTTTAAAAATACTAGTTTGAGTTGTCAAATGGTCTCCAATAGCATAATGTCTTACATGTGCCTATTCCTTTTTGTCGTCATGATTAATTCACATCACCAGATATTTCATTTTGAGGTTTAAATGTCTTGTAAGTAAGGACTAAGGTTAATCTTTGACACTGAGCTGACATCTTAAGGTCAAAAGATGTTCAATTTTTGGTAAGAAAAAGATCTCTTCTCCTGTATACTGTCCGAGGCTGACAAGGGTCTGGTTAATGCACTAATGCTGCCAGAAAACACACAGAAGCTGAAGTCACAATACCCCTCTACCTCTGACTTTCCAGTTCTGATTGAACCCTGCCAACAGAATGACTGTGAGCTGATATTAAACAGTATCAATTGACAACATTTCAGCACCTCATAAGGAGAAGGTCAGTGTGGGATTTTAAATCAAAACACAACACAACATGTCTGAGGATCTGGTTACACCAGATGGTACCACAAGTGCATCATATTATCATGGTATACCATAACAAAAGGTGGCAAGCCCATTGACCAACATGGCAGGGGTGTGTACTTGTAGCACAGAGAGGAAGTGACACGTGTTTGGTAGGAGAAAACTGAACATGAAGAAGGAAGCATTTCAGTACAGTATGTCTCTGTGGTCTATCAGAGTTGTCCCTCACTCTGAGCCTGGATTTCTCTCTATGTTTCTTTAAACTGCCTTTATTCCTCCCACTATTACAGTGGAAATGAGAAAATATAATGCAGGGTCAGACATTAAAATTCTTGTTACATTTTGCTTCAGAGAGGCAGTTCACTATGTCACTCATACTCACAACTCTCTCAGTTAAGATGAATTCTTTTTTACACACTGTCACAGATTTTGCATAATTATTTCTAATTTCTTTTTCAACACTATCCCTGCCTTTTTCTTGTCATCAAAGAATAAGGCAAAGCTTTAAGCAGTTGAGCTGGCTGGTAGCAATGGAACCATTGTTAGTGTTTGGCAGGGTGAACCACTAGTAGGAAAAATTCTGTGGGCATTCATCAGCTTTAACAATAAACATTCATCTTGAAATTTTTGTGCTTCAGATTAATCGTGCTATCAGTAGCTTGATGGTAGGAACACATTCAAAATATTTAAATTTGGTTTTAATTGTTGGTTGAACACAAACGATATAATAGTGCTATTACACAGTAACATACATAGCAACGTAATTTAAAGGCTGAAGGGGACTTTAGGTCCATCCTGTCTGCACCCTTGCTTCATAAGTCTGTATAAAAAAGAATGCTGTGTAAACATGCACTAGCTTGATCCCTGCTCACTCTACTACCCAGGGAATCCAGTGATTCCGTTAGGTAAGCAGGGATTTGTCCAGACTTATCTTGAAGGCCTGCACTGTCATCATGTCCATCCACTGTCTCCACTAGAAGGCTGTTCCACAGCTTCACCATCCTCTAAGAGAAGTAACATTGGCCCTTAATTTGCCACCTCTGACCATCACAAGTCTCGTGTCCTGCTACAGACCAGATCAAACATCTTTGTCTGTTCAACATTGCCCATAATCTCTTGGCCTCATTTTTTTCCCTCCCTGTATGTTAAGGGTCATCAGCCTCTCCTCTTATTTTTTGTCATTATCCCTGACCATTTTGGTGGCCCTGCATTGCACCCACTCATCTGCCTTAATTTTCTTTTCCTAATGTGGAGCCCAGAACTGCCCACAATATTCAAGGTGGGGCTTGACCAAGGCCTAGTAAAGAGGCAGGATTACCTGGCCTACCCTGCTGATGCCCCTGCTCTTGATGTACCCCAGCATTATTGGTAAGGCCGCTGGTAAGTGATACCTTCTGTATAGGCCATTGTGACTTGCTGCTGGTTTAGTTCACTCCAGAAACTGCAGGGTTCATTTTGCTTCATGACAACTGGCTGACAGCAAATACAAGTTTTCCACAAGCCAGTAATTTGTTTAACTCTGCCTGGGAGTGAATTGTCAGGGGTGGGTTGTCATAGGAGTGAACTGTTGCTGGAATGAGTTGTCAGGAGCCAGTTGTCGTGGAGCAAAATGATTGGAGTGAATTGTTGTGCTCCTGATCTCAGTCTTCGGCAAACTAAATGGGAATGACAAGGTCCAACAGACAAGAATGTTTGATCTTGTGCCAGCAGGGCACAGGGACATGCCCTGAAACTCAAAGGTGATAAATTCAGGGATAATGCTAGGAGAGTGGTAGACCTATTGAACAGCTTATAAACAGTGACAGTGAACAAGAAAATAGTACATGCCTTCAAGGTAAGCATGTACAAACTTCTGCTTACAAATCACAGGGTAGCTTTGGTAGTAAGGTGGGAAATCCCTATAACTCCATATAGGGGGTAAAAATGGCGGGGTTGACTACCCTTCTCTGCTACCCAACAGTTGACAACACTTCAGCGACACCTGGTTTGGGGGTGTACAGACTTATCTATTTAGATTTTATTGATCAGGTAAGCACACTAGACCCTATTTTCAGGTGCAACCCAGGAGAGTTACAAGACATTACATAACCATACAACAATGTTACAGTGAATCTATACACGCAGCAGGCAGACATATTGGTAATTACTTAATATGCATGGTAAGAGAATCTTCCTTAGTGGAGTAGCTGGTACTCTACTACAACCCTCTGGGAACTCCCACCTCCCCTCCTGGGGATGTTTCTAAATACTCAGAGAGAGCTTCCGAACTAGAAAACAAGCTTGCTGTGAGAGGTTATATTGACCACACTATAAATGGAGCCAGAAGTGAGGTAGATAACATGGACTGTAAAGATTTGTTAATTGAGAAGGACCCCAGGGAGAAAAAAAATACCCCCCAAGTTAATTTTGTTTCTAATTACAGTGCACAATCAAACAAGCATTTGTCAATGCCAAATGTTTGCTTGTTGATATTGGCATTGGTAGTGCAGGAGTTAGAGAGCTGCATAATAGGAATGGTAGTGAAGTACTGAACTAACACCAACCCCCACCCCTACCCTGCAGAGAGTGACAGGCATTGGATGTGCCTTTGGGTCGGCCATAACACTCACGCCATTCCACCTAATGCCACCCTGCAGACAGTGACAGATGTCATGGTGTGCCTTGGGATATTCGGCTCTTACTCTCATCCCGTTCCATAAGAAAATAAGGTGAGATGGGTGCAGTATAGGAGAAAGGGGTTAACATTAGGGCAAAGACCCCAAGGCACACCTCAGTGCCAGTTACTGGCTGCAGGGTGGGTGTGGAATGGTGATAGCATTACAGCTGAGAACCCCAAGCCACACCCTTGATGCCTGTCAGTCTGTACAAGGTGGGGCATTAACAGTTGGAAACCCTAATGCCCCATGCATTGGCTGGAATTTTCTTTCAAAATCTTCAACATAGGCTTTGGGACTTCCCCTCATGAACAGTGGCACTGAGATTTCATTAATGTGTTCCAAAGCTTGAATTCGCACAGCGACTCCACCATTCTGCACCACAGGTGCGAAAACACTTTTTGAGCAGATGTAAAAAATGACAGCAGTACTGTTCATAAGGAGGTGTGCAAAATGGGCAATGTTGAAAATTTTGAGTGGAAATATTACAGATTTGTAAAGTTATGAGTGTGCGTGGAAACTGCGCAATGCACGCTCGTAACATAACTATTTTATGGACTTTTTTCACCAAATTTACAACATAGGCATTTTAGGACCTCTGCTCATGAACATTCTTACTGTGATTTTCTTAATCTGTCTCAAACACTGATTCCCCTCAGCGACCACGCTATTCTGTGCCAGAAGTGCAAAAACACATTTTGGCCAGGATGCGAAAAATTACAGCTGTACTGCTCATAAGGAGGCGTGGAAAAACGGCAATGTTGAAAATATAGAGTGAAAATATTACAAATTTGTGAAGTTACAATGGTTCATGGAAACGTCACAATGCACGCTTGTAACACAGTCATTTTATGGACTTTTGCCACCAAATTCTCAACATAGACATTATAGGACCTCTGCTCATGAACAGTATCACTGTGATATTCTTAATCTGTCCTGAACACTGATTTCTCACAGCTTCCATGCTGTTCTGCACCGGAAGTGCGAAAACACGTTTCGGCCAACATGTGCAAAATGACAGCTATACTGTTCATAAGGAGGTGTGAAAAAATGCCAATGTTGAAAATCGGGAGTGAAAATATTGCAAATTTGTGAACTTTCAATTCTGCATGGAAACTGCACAATGAACACTCGTAACACAGTCATTTTTGGCATTTTTTCACCAAATTTGCAACATAGACTTTTTGAGAGTCCACTTCATGAACAGTGACACTGTCATTTCATTAATCAGTCCCAATAAAAGGTATCAAATCATTTGTTTCTAGATCAGTCCCAAAAAGTGATTCTGCACAGTGACTGCGGAATCACTTTCAGGACTAAATAATGCCATGACAATGATTGAATTCATGAGGAAGGGTCCCAAGAACCCCATGTTGAAAATTTGGTGCCAAAAGTAAAAAAATGGCTGAGATATCCACATAAGTTGTAAAAAAAAAAAAACATTTATGCCATTTAACAGCTTACCGGCATTTCTTCAGTTCATGGTTGGCTTTGAAGAGCATAGATGTGTTCCTGGTCCAACAAAGATCATTGCGCCAGGCTCCAGAGTTAAGTATGGAGTGAGAGGGGTGTGGGGAAGTGGGGTGCACAGAGGGTGACCGAGGGTTGGGGGAAGGGGCACTAGAAACAGCAAGGGACCATTTTCTTTTTTACAGGGCTTTATAACAAAAGGAAGAAATGGGAGCTTTTGGCATGCTGGGGTGGGCTCCCAGCATGCCACCTGGATATTTCTTGGGGGTGGTGGAGCCAACGGGAAGTGGGCACACCATCGGCCACACAGTGTGCTGGGGGGGTGGGCATGAGCACACTGGGGTGGGCATCCAGTGTGCTACCTTACATAGAACATAGAAACATAAAATTTGATGGCAGATAAGGACCACTTGGCCCACCCAGTATGCCCATTTCCCTACCTAATGGATAAGCTGCAGATCCTAGTTAACCAGCAGCCTACTTCTTTCTACCCCCAACCCCTAGAATTGCCTTATGGCTGTCCCATGCATGCTTGAATTCAATCACTGTTTTTGACTCCACAACCTCCTCCGGAAGGCTGTTCCATGCATCCACAACCCTCTCTGTGAAAAAATACTTCCTTACATTACCTCTGAGCCGCACCCCCCATCTTCAGATTGTGCACCCTTGTTCTTACACACCTCTTTTTTTGAAAGATGCTACCCTCTTGGACTTTGTTGATTCTCTTGAGGTACTGGAACATTTCTATCATGTCCCCCGTTTCCCTCCTTTCCTCGAGGCTATACATATTAAGCTCCTTTAATCTCTCTTCATATGTCTTCCAGTGCAGACCCTGCACCATTTTAGTTGCCCTCCTCTGGACAGCTTCCATCTTGTCTATGTCCTTGTGGAGTCTGGGTCTCCAGAACTGCACACAGTACTCCAGATGGGGTCTCACCAGCTGTCTGTACGAAGGGATAACAACTTCCTGTTTTCTACTGGTGATGCCTCTCCCTATGCATCCCAGTATCCCCTCAGTCCTCCTTACTGCCCTCTCACATTGCTTGCCCACCTTTAAGTCATCTGATATGACTACACCCAGGTCCCTTTCCATTTTTGTTGTTGTTAGTATCTCACCCCCCATTGTGTACTCTTCCCCTGGGTTTTGTTTCCCAGGTGCATTACCTTGCACTTCTTAGTATTAAATCTAAGCTGCCATACATTGGGTGTTTGTTGGGGGGGGACTGAAGCTGACAGGAAGTGGGCACCCCCATCAGCCATACAGTGTGCTTAGGAGAGGAGTGTGCATGAACTGAGGGGATAGTGCAACCCCTCAGCAGACAACAAATGGGGAGAAGTGCATTATGCCGATGGGGATTGGGCTACCCTGTTGACAAATAAACTGGGAAGGGGGGCATGCCAACAGGGGGATTAGGCACCCTCATCAGCTTTAACAGGGACTGGGAGAGGTGGGCGGCAGCTGTCTATCGACTTCGTGGGGACTGTGAAAGGCCAACGGAGAAGCCATCACCATGTTTATTGAAAGGCCAGATTTGAGCAAAGCCTGCCTTAGCAAAACCTGTTTTCAGATGAGAAAATTACATGGGGAACAGAAAATTAGATGGGGGCCAGATTCGAACAAAAACTACTTTCAGACTGGAAAATTAGACGTGGGCTAGATTTTAACAAAAACTGCTTTTTCACTGCAGAGCGGAGACCAGAAAACTAGACGGGGGCCAGATGTGAACAAAACCTGCTTTCTCACTGCAGAGTGGAGATACAACTAGCACTATCCACTGCCCTGTACATATTCAGAGCTCCCTTGAACACATAGTCTGTTACAATAATCCTACATTCACCGCTGCAATCAGGAACACCCCGGCATCAGACTGTTCAGAAACATAGCTGATTGTTCAGTGATGAGGTGCTCCCTGATTGCAGGAGTCAATTTCTTTGAGCATATTGGCATGCTCATTAACTGCTGTCATTGACAGCATGCTCCTTTATTGGCACGGCAGAGACCAGCCCCAAAACAGACTACTGCCATTCGCCACAACACTGCCGCGCCTCTACAACCCGCTACTCCAGCAAGCTGTCGCTATATGTTTCTTGTGTGTGCACACAAGCAAACATAAAATATCTCTGAGATTGTAAATAAGCACTGGCACTTGGTGGGATTAGATCCTGGGTTACCTGATTTATTTGAAACTAGACCCAGATTTGTACACAGTAGAGGCAAAAACATCAATGACTGGGTGGTGCATTCAGTACAAGCCCAGCCCGAGAAACCTAGGATGTGGTTGCCTGTGAGAAATGATGGTTGCTGTAAGTGTGGAAATTGCAAATATTACATCACAGTAAATTATTTAATTATTTATTTATGTATTCATTATCTCGGAATTACACCTTTGAGCTAAAAGCTCTTTACATTGGTCCCATGT
The DNA here is from genome assembly GCA_016271365.2 of Neoceratodus forsteri. Taxonomy (NCBI): domain Eukaryota; kingdom Metazoa; phylum Chordata; order Ceratodontiformes; family Ceratodontidae; genus Neoceratodus; species Neoceratodus forsteri. Next base: position 657,894,060 of record CM057454.1, on the reverse strand, counting down.
CAAAGGAGTTATGTACAAAAGGCAAAACAATTCAAGTAGGGTGCAAGACATTACAGTCAACATTTACAAAGAGAATAATCATGTTGAGGGCTCCTACAGACAGCCTAACTGAGAAACAAACAGCGAAAAAAAAAGAAAAAAGAAATCCTATGGTGCTCATAACTGTACCAGGGTCCCGGTGAATCAGAGGTGGTTAACTTTAGGCTCAACAGGGCAGACACAGCTATCCACGTAAGGCACTTTACAATGTATGCCAAAGTTTAGCACACAATGCTAAAATAAAATCAGTTGGCAACAAAGGAACAGGACAGAGACACAGTAGGAGAGAGGGGAGAGGCAGATCTTGAGGGTAGGGTGTGAGGTCAGATAGAATTTGGGAGTTGCAGCCCAGAAGGCCTAGTTGAGGGACAGATAATGTGGCATGAAGGAAGATCCAAAGGGTAGGATCCATGGCAAGAGAGCATTAGCGAGATTACAGCCCAACAGGCCAAGTTGAGGGGAGTTAATTGGGGTAATGGATATGAGGAAGACCCATGGGGCCTGAGTGGTAGTTAGAGATTAGCTAGTCGGGTAACAGGGGGTTGACATGAGAGGAGCTGCCTAGAAGCCCTTTCTAAGGAGAAGGTGTAGGAGCAGGGGAGGGCTTCAGAGAGGGGAGGTCTAGGTGAGGTGAGATGAGAAGAGGAAGCAGGGCATAGAGAGGGGAGGAGTAGGTAATGGAGGCAAGGGCCCAGGGAGAGTGGTCAGAGGTTTAGTGCCTCCTAATGCAAACAGTCACAATAATAGCAAAACTTTTCTCAATCCCAAAACTGGGATACTCTGTAAAGTGTGGGGCTTTATCACTTGTGTAACTGAGAGTGTAATCTACCTGGCAACATGCACTTGTGGGTGCTTCTGTATTGGCAAAAGTAAATGCCAATTTAAAGTACGAATAGGTGAGCATATGAGGGCCATTGAGAACCAGGATCTCAGCTACACTCTGGCTGTACGTATAAATCGAGTGAATGACCAAAGTGCCTATCAAATTTCTTTCATAGGAATTAAGAAACCTGTATAATACATAGGAGTGGGTAACCATGACAATGCTCTCCGAAAAAGAGAACAGCATTGGATCTTTTCAATGGGGTGATTCATCCCCCCCCCCCATGCCATGAAATAATTACATAGCTCTTTATTTCATTGCTTATATATTATTTTTTATATTTGGGCATATTTATGTAAACAATATTTCTAATATAATGAAATACTGAGACAATTTAAATTATGACGGTTTTAGATACTGTTGTTTCTCCATAGCATTCGCCTTTCTAATCCCTCCTTTTAGCCTTTATGGTATTTTTTATATTTATATTTTATTCCTGTACATTTTTTTATTAATTCTGTTTTATTTTTTTCTAGCTGCAGATGTTTTCAACTCTTTGGCTGCCAGCACTTTTTTGAAGTTTGTCATCCTTGGATCTGGATCTATTTAAGTATCTTGAGTTTCCATTGTACTTTTTGTGTTGCTTGCACGCATGTGCAAGAAGCACATGGAGTCAGTCAGCAGTTAGGGAGCATGCCACAATGCGCCAAGAAATTCAGACACGTCACCATGCAATCAGCTGCTTTGTTGCATTACAAGCTACCAAAACAGCTGATTGCATGGAGTCCACATAGCGACGGCTTCTCCATCGGCCTTTCACAGTCCCCAGGAAGCAGGCGGAAAGCTATGCCTGCCATTCAGTGTGCCTTCCTGGTGAAACATTTCAATAAATAAAAAAATAAAAAAGGTGACGGGGTGCCCAATCCCCCTGTTGACATGACCCCCTTCCCAGTTCATTTGCTGATGGGGTAGCCCAATCCCCGTCGGCATAATGTACCCCCATGGCTCATGCATGCCACCCAGCACTCTGTGGCCAACTGGGGTGCCCAATCCCCCATTGGCTCCACTGCCCCCCAAACAAACTTCCATCTGTCATGCTGGGAGCCCACCCCAGTGTGGCAAAAGTCTCCTTGGCCAACGGGGGTGCCCAATCTCCCACTGGCTCCACTGCCCCCCAAACAAACTGCCTGCTGCCATTCTGGGAGCCCACCCCAGTGTGGCAAAAGTCCACCATTGTCTTTAAAAATAAAAAAAGACCTAGAAAAAAATGTCACTTGTTGATTCTCTTGCCCCCTTCCCGACCCTCGCCCGCCTGCTCACCACCTCCCCACAACCCCACCTCACCCGATATTTACCTCTGGAGCCCAGTGCAATGATCTTTGGTGGACCAGGAACACGTCTGCACTCTTCAAAGCCAACTGTGAACTGAAAAAATGCTGGTAAGCTGTATAATGGCATAAATGTGTTTTTTTTCAACTTTGGTGCATATCTCAGCCATTTTTGGGAATTGTTTCACCAAATTTTCAACATGCAGTTCTTGGGACCCCACCTCATGAACTCAGTCACTGTCATTTTGTTATTTAGTCCCAAAAGGTGATTTCGTGGTCACTCCGCGGAACTATCTTTTGGGACCAATTAAAGAAATGACAGTGTCACAGTTCATGAGGTATGCCCCCAAAATCCCTATGTTGAAAATTTGGTGAAACAATTCCTCAAAATTACTGTTTTATGAGCGTGCACTGCACAGTTCCTATGCACACTCATAACTTTGAGCATTTTTAATATTTTCACTCCAGATTTTCAGCATTGTCATTTTACCACACCTCCTTATGAACAGTACAACTGTCATTTTTCACATCTCACCCAAAATGAGTTTTCGCACATGTAGTGCACAGTGGCGATGGTCGGTGTGTGAAATCAATGTTCGGGACAGATTAAGAAAATCAGAATGACACTGTTCATGTGCAAAGGTCTTAAACTGGCTACGTTGAAAATTTGGTGACAAAAGTCCATAAAACGACTGTGTTACGAGTGTGCATTATGCAATTTTCATGCACCTCATAGGTTCACAAATTTGTAATCTTTCCAGTCCAGATTTTCAACATTGCCATTTTTCCACACCTCTTTATGAACAGTACAACTGTCATTTTTCACATTCTGGCTGAAATGTGTTTTCGCACTTCTGGTACAGAATAGCACAGTTGCTGTGGGAAATCAGTGTTCAGGAAAGATTCAGAAAATCATAGTGATGCTGTTCGTGAGTGGAGGTCCCAAAATGCCTATGTTGAAAATCTGCTGTAACAAATCCCAAAACTAATTACAATACGGGTGTGCATTGCACAGTTTCTATGAACACCGATGCCTTCATCAGTTTTATTATATTTTCACTCCAGATTTTCAACTTTGCCATTTTTTACACCTCCTCATGAACAATACAGCTGTCATTTTTCACATCCTTTTCGAAATGTGTTTTCACACCTGTGGCGTCAAATGGCGCAGTCGCTGTGCAAAATCACCTTTTGGATAACGAACTGATAGTGTCACTTTTCATGTGGTGGGATCACGAAAACCCCATGTTGAAAACTTGGAGTAAAAATACTAAGAAATGCCCAGGGTGTTAGGGGTTTTGACCATAACACCCTGCCCTGTAAGGACTGACAGACGTCAGGGTTGTGACTTGTGATTGCCGATAGCAGGGTTTTAAATAAATGATTAGCGTCTTTTTCTTGGGACAATACTAACAGTTTAGAAAACATTTATATAGGTTTTCTAGAAGTGTTATGTTTGTTAAATACAGTGAGGCAAGTGCTATGCATTTTCACAATGTTTTAGAACTTTTATGAGCAAAACGCTAATCAATTTTTAGAGTTAAATGAAACCCTGTGACAGTAATGCTCATGCCATTCTACCCCCACCCTGCAGCCAGTGGCAGGCATCGAGATGCGTCTTGGATCCTTTGGCCACAGAGTTCACCCCATTCATCTATATTGCACCCATTTCAGTGTATTTCCTTATGGAATGAGGTGAGTGTAAACCCGAACACTTCAAAGCACACCTCGACACTTGTAAGTGTCTGCAGGGTACGGTGAGGTGAAATGTTGTGACCATTACGGGCGATAACCCGAAGGCACACCCCAGTGCCAGTCCATCTCTGCAGGGTGGGGGTGGAGTTGGCATCAGTTCAATGCTTCACTGCCATTCCTATACTGCATCTGTCTAACTCCTGCACTTCCACTGCTAATGACAGCAAGCAACACCTGGCATTGACAAATGCTTGTTTAATATTTCCTCTCCTGTGGGACATAATATCCTTTCTGTATAGTGCCCTACAAAGTTATGTTTTGGTACACCAGGACTACTGACTCAAAATTTATTTTGCTAGATTGCAGTCTGTGCATTTTTAATATTTATATTTATATCTTTATTTAAGTAGTGGTACTGTTATATTTATGCATTTTGGTCCTATGTTTTTAATGGAAATCTGAAAGAGTTAGATATATAGATGATCAATACTTTGACCTACGTTTTTAATCTTTTCTCTGTTTGTAATATATCTTTAAGGGCCCAGGATTTTAGAGCAGTGTTTGCAGTGCCATGACAACCTTTGACAAAACACAATTGTGTGAAACGTGTCAGGTGATGTGGGAGTTATTGTGTGGAGGGGGCAATGAGGATTATAGTGTCCTGGATCCATTTTGCTGCTTTTTAATCTTTGTACACACTGTGTGACTTTCAAAACAAATGAAAAATTTGTGTGGACCTATCAGGTATGCTCTCTTCCTTGGCTTTATTTTTCAAGTGACTACAAACAGGACTTTTTGGTTGTAAAAAGCCAACACATTCAGTCTGTGGCTTTGCAGGTGCCAGTTACTGCTCCTTTTACATTGTTTCATTCATTAACATGGCGCTGCCTCCCCAGGTGTGTTCCCTCCTCTCTAACTACTATTATGTTGAATACCTCTCTTTTCACGGCTGCCCCCCCCACACACACACACACACACTACACACCAGGCATCCTGGGGGGATCAGATTTCATGCAAGTCTAAGAAGGAAAAAAGGAAGTTACACCAGTACATATTTACATAGCATACAGTAAGCATTGGTCCTTGCTTATGAAACTTAGAACAGGGTGGACTTGATGAGAATAGTGTCCTTATCACCCTTTAATTAGTGAGTTACAGTACTCACTTCAAATTACTCTCCTTAGGAACTGGACTCTATATTCTCAGAAAAAAGCTAGTATTTGCACAAGGTTGTTGTCACAATCACACATAAGTCGAATAGACAGTACAGCAGGAGGAACTCCAAAGCATTGGACTTCTTTCTGCTCTTCCCCCCGGATTACTTTAACTGAGATTGAACCCTTCTAATATCAGCCTGTGGTATTGTGGGATACAGTACACATAGAAGAAGCAGATTTTATATTTTTTTATTTTAAAATATAGAAAAAGTTCAGAATCAAGACCTACTGGCCTAACATGTCAAATTGTTTGGAGACAATGTTTGCACTCCCTCAAGAAGATGCTTTCTCAGAATTTTAAGGGTACATGGTTACCCCCTGTAATGTGATCCAGTGCCCTTTTCCTGTAGTCCCCCAAGGATAAGTAGACAAAGTTTATGCAACAGCTGATCACAACAATCCCATGCACAGATCCACCAACCCATGCAGAAAAACAAAAGTAAAAACTAATTTACTGACATCTTTTGAGATCAGACCTTAAGTCCTGTTGCACTCACTGTCTTGATCTTTCTAATACATTCTCTGGTAAAAGTGCCCAGCTCCCCAAGACAACTTTATAATGAAACTGAAGAGTGTTGGAAACAGTTACAGAAGCAGCTGGGTTCTGGCTGTGTCATGCAGCAGACCCGCTCTCTATGCCTTTAATTGCTCTGACATGAATTCTTGGCATCTCTAGGATTACAAGCCTTAATGATGTCTTAATAAAATGCCTAAATGGTCCTGTGCTTGCAAGGCCTTGACCATTAGGAGAGCTGTCAGGGTACAAGCATCTGAAAGGATGATTGGGGGAAAAAAAAGGAAGAGGAAAATAATGAGCTGTTTAAAATTCTGTCAGAACGCACAGGGAAGCACAGTCCTGCAGAAGTGAGACAACTCACAAATGGACTTTTGCTATAGTGGAGAAAGAGAGAGTCACACTGCTAAAGAATGAGACTCTGCAGGCCTGCACTGACTGTTTTATCTAAATCGGATGCATTCGTCAAACATCTGTAAGACATGAAGGGAATATGGTGACAAAATCTTTCATGCTGCTTCTCTCAAAGCACTTTCACACTCTCTCCTTCACCTTCCTTCTTTCTTTGTTGTTCATTTAAAATTGATTTCCTTTAGTACATCCTTGATGCTGTAACAATCCAAATATTTCACATGGTACATTGGTGAGTGGAAAATAAATAACCAGCATCGGTGCTTCTCACAATACAAAGAGGCTGTCATTTCCCTCAGGAAATACTTCTCTTTCACTAATCCATTTTTGAGTAACTTAACCTTGCCTCTGACTCTTGGCAAGGGAAACTGATCCAGCACTGGTGCAGGCTTCCCTACTGGTATTAATATCCTATGATTTCATGTCTGATACTCTCACAGCCATGGTGGTTCTCAGTGCTGCACTCCCATGGAAAGGTCACAGCTGACCTGTGCAAATTGGTCTCCTCCAATGGGGCAGCAGTGTTGGACTATTAAAAAGTCAGGTGTGTTATTTCACTGTCTGACAGGCTTACTGAAAATCTAGAAGCCTTCTTTATTTAATGACTGTATTTATTTTCAAATTGTTGTCTAGGAAAGGCACACTGAGTTGAGTCTTATTTCCAGGTGTTGCCTGGGGGAAGGGGTAATAATAGTTAGAGAAATAAAAATAACAGAAGTGAGTACAATATTGCAAAGAAAAAAGGGGAGTCAGTGTGGTTTAGTGTCTTCTATCTCCTCCCTGCAAAAAAAAATGATTGAGTTAAAATCTAAACACAACTGAAAATGAGTTGCTATATCTCAGCAGATTAATCTACAGGACCCTGAGTGGATTTAAGACTCCAGCAGTATATCTCCTCCCCCCAGAGCTTCTCTTCATCACAATGATTGTTTGCCATTTTTCCCTGAATGTATTGAGAATGCTTTCCACTTTAAACTGCATTCATATCATGTGTGCAAACTCCTTTGACAATAAATCTGAAAACTTGTATTTATAATTCTTAACCAGGAAAGATGCACTGAGCTGTGATAGCTCATTTTCAAGTGCATCCTGCGGGTGGGTAACATGGACCTGTTTTACTGACAAGAGGAATGTTGGCCAGGACACCTAGGAAACTCCACTAGTATCCTTTGATAAGTGAGATGGGATCTTTAACTTCAATCTAGACAGTGACCAGGGATGAGTAGAGGGGACCTCAGTTTAATGACACATTTGAAGGATGGCATCTCACCAGTGCAGCACTCCCTCTTACTGCACTACAGTGTCAGCCGTAGGTATTAACCCAATTACCTGGTGTGGGGATAGAACCCAGGACCTTCTAATCTTCCAGAACTAGAGGCGTGCATGCTATGTACTCAGCCACTGAAAGAAATACTTTTCCACAAGCTGCAAATAAATCTGCAAAACATACTAAAGATGGAGAAAACAGTACATAGAAACATTGGCAGTGACAGCAGATAATGGCCACTTGGCTCATCATCTGCCCTTCATACACAAAGTTTCAAGCACAAATACAAAGTGCATTATTGTCTTGCTAAAGATTTTGAAAGAGAAAATCAGTTAGGTGAATCAGTTTGTGCAAATAGCTAGCCTGTAGATCTTGTATATCTGGATTTCATTAAAATATTTCATAATCTGCATCCCAGGATGCTCATAAAACAGAGAGCTGAAGTAAAATCAGGGAGTGATTAAATGGATTAAAAAATGGTTGCAGGACAGAAAGCAAAGGGTCATAATAAATCCAATGGTCCATACCATTGCATGCTGTCACCACATTCCAGTCAAGCACACCCTGCAAGCTGACATCTGATGGTCTCACCTTTCTACCCAAAATTGACCTTAACCCATTCCAGTCAAGCACACCCAGGCATACAATGGTCTCCCCTCCCTGTCCTACCCAATTCTAGTCGAGCACACTATGTTATCCAATGATCCACCCTCCCTGCCCCACCCATACCCCATGGTCAAGCAAATGCTCCCTGACTTTCAGTGGTCCCTTCATATTCCACCTAAACCCCATCCAAGTCAAGAGCTCCTTTAGAAACTTTAATTTCCTTAATATTGAAATGTGTAAACTGTGGAATGCTAAATTGATGTTAATGGAAATTGTGAAATCCATTTTTTCATGCCTACCACTACTAGTCCGCTTCCAGTCTTTTTGCTTCCCTTCTTGCCCTTATTGCTGCAAATTATTAACACCCTACAAAAGTATACATACTGGACAGTGTTTTTCAATAGGCTCAACTGACAGAAACCAGTACAGAGCAAAAGAAAGGAAATTTAAAAGTAAGCCTTACAAATAACACCAGAAATTAGTAACAAGATGTTTCTCTAAAGACTTAAAAGAGTGTAACAAGCTATTTCTCCATTTAAAACACAATTTGTTTTTATTTCTGGTCACAAATATGCAGCAGATAGAGCAACTATTCTGTCTTCTTCAGCAATCACTGAAGTTCTCACAGCAGCAGGCTTCAGGTACATATGAAGAAGTTGGCTGCTTTAGTGATATAACCCTTCAATGTTTCATTCTGGGTCCTGCAAATCTGCTGATGTGAATGCATGACTTGTGGAATTATTTTGGAATTTTCAGCAGAATAAAACTGCATAACCACAAACTGTAGTCCCAAGCAGCAAGCGAAGAGTACCTACATGACTGAACAGCTTTTGTTTCTGTGTAATTAAACAGTGGAACTGCAACATTTAAGCAGAATGGTAAAATACAAGTATTTCATCAGCACACCACTGCTTGTTAATGTTAGGCAGGGGTGGTAATGTCAGTTTTGAGATGGGGGTTCTATTGTGAATACACATTTGAAAGTGTTAGTATTACCATCAGAAAGGTCCACCTATCACGGTATTAAATTGCAGAATAACATTTTGCTGAATTTTATAGAGAAGTGCAGAATGACTACATTAAATTGTAAAATGAGTGCTCCCTGAACCTTTATTCTGCAGGTCACATGTATTGTTCTGCAGTTCAGTCAGAAATATTGTGTATGGGGCCAAATATTAGTGGAACCCACTTGGAAGATTTAGACTTCACCAAGGTCAGGATGTCATCAAATTTTGCAAGGTTTACAAGGAATCATAATTCACAGTTTCGGCACAACACTTGTTGATGTAGTAGAACCTGCGTGTACACATACTTTGAAAAACATGGTATAACCACTGACCCAGTGAGTGACAAGAGATTTTTTTTTTAGTCTTTGGTAACCAGGTAAGGCCCACTAGGCACAGATGCCTGTTTTCAGGGGCAACCTGGGAGCACTGGGCAGTTAAGTGACTTGCTCAGAGTCACACAGTATGCAAGTGGAGGTTGTGAGAATCAAACTCAGGTCTGGTCTGCTGGATGTATCAAGCTTGTTCACACCTCATTCCTCTAACCCCTAGGCTATACTGCCAGATGGATCAATGATCTTCATTCCTCTGTAAAACTGTACATTTGTACATACATAAAATGAGGTGTTACGGAGAAAGCTTTTAAGTCTCAGCTCCATAGATGGTGATGTACAGATGCTCCATGAATACTGACTGAACCAGGCAGGGAGTGTTCCAATTTTCCCATACACTGGCTCAAAAGGGAAGTGGTCACTTACTAACTAACTGCAGAGATGTCTGAGCTACAGCTATAGAGAGACTCTGAAAAGTTTAAAGAGCTAACCACAAAACTTATCTTCTAGACCGGATGTAGAGACAGCAGCCATCTTTGATTTGAGAAGTAAATGGTAAGTTCTGTAGCCATATTTTGCTCCTGCTGCACGCACACTGTGCCTACTGTATGTGTGGGAATTCCTCATTCATTCCCCTAATCCAAGACAGCTGCCATGCCTATACTGAACTGATGGAGTTGGCATAGAGTGCCACACATATGACTCTACAGAAGCAGAGTGGTAGATTTTATAGTTAGATCTGATGAAGTTAGATACATGGTTCTTTGGCATGTATTTTACATACTAACATACTATTTGCCAGCAGATTAGGCCTTACGGTCAATCGAGTCTGCTCGAACCTCAGATCCCTAGTTGGGTGCTGAGGCCCTTCCCTCCCTAGTGTTCCAGAAACCCCTATCATCCATCCCCACCCCCCTGGGACAGGCCATCATCTGATACCTCCACTTTCTGTGTCCATCCCACCCTCTCTTGAAGCCCTCCACTGTGGATCTCTGAACCAGCTGCCAAGCAGTGCATTTCAAGGGTCCCTGCGCTCTCAGTGAAAAACCTCCTCTCTCCCCCACCCTTCCACCTTCCAACTTCACACCATGCCCTCTGGTGATACCTCCCTGATTTAGTCTAAAGATCCCCTCCATGTTTACCCTATTTATTCCCTTGAGGTACTTGAAGACCTCAATCATGTCCCCCCTGTCTCTCCTCTCCTCTCCTCCAATGAAAAAGGCAGAGCTCCTCAAGTCTGTCCTCATCGTCAAATCCCTAGCCCTCCATATCATCTTAGTTGCCCTCCTCTGTACCCTCTCCAGGGCTGTATGTCCCTCTTCAAGTGTGGTCTCCAGTATTACACAGTACTCAGGTGTGGTCTAACCAGTCCATTGTACAGTGGCAGAATCACTTCCTTGCTCCTAGAGGTGATCCCCCCACGATGCATCCCAACATCCTGTTTGCCTTGCTGCTGCTCCTGCACTGCTCAGGTTATTCTATGCATCCACCATGACCCCTAGGTCTTTTCCCCTATTGAGGCCTCCAGCGCCTCCTCCCAGGGTGTACCTGTGTTTAGGGTTTCCCTACCCAAGATGCAACACCTTGCACTTGGTGATATTGAAATTTAATTTCCATGTGTGAGCCCAGCTTTCCAGGGTGTCAGGTCCCTTGCAGGGCCAACCTCCCTCTTCTCCCTCAACTTCTGCTCCCATCTTGGAGTCATCAATAGAGACTCATTTCACACCTATACCCTCCCTGATGTCCGATATGTAGCCATTAAACAGGATCGGACCCAGGACCCGGCCTCTGGTACCCCACCAACCTCTCTGGGGTTGAGAGCTCCCCCACAGACCACTACTCTCTGGGTGCATCCAGCTAGCCAGTTTTCAATCCATCTGACCATCAAAGGGCCTACTCCTAACCCCATCAGTTTCTCCACCAGACCATTGTGGGGGACAGAGTCAAACGCCTTGCCGAAGTCCAAGAATAATACATCCACAGGCTTTCCCCTGCCCAGTTCTGATGTTACCTATTCGTAGAACTCCACAAGATTGGTTTGACATGATCTACCTGGCACAAACCCATGTTGCCGACTATCCAGACCTCCACCTCCTCCAAAGTACACCCCAGTCGTCCTTTAGTATACTCTCCATTAATTTTCCCACCACGGTCAAACTGATGGGTCTATAGTTACCTGGTACTTCCCTCGACCCCCCTTTATGGATTGGCACCATGTGCCTCTTGCCAATCCCTAGGTACCCTCTCTGTCTCAAGTGACCTGTTGAAGAGCTCCGCCAGGAGTGCAGCCAGTATGTCCGCCAATTCCCATAGTACTCTCGGATGAATGCCATCTGGCCCAGGAGATTTGTCTTTGTTCAGGGCCTTGAGGGCTAACTACACCCTTTTGGCAGAGAGCATCATCCATCCCCTCCACCTTACTGGCCTTTTTATCCTTATCCAGATGTGACACCCCTGGGGTACCTCTCCCTCCCTCTTGCTCCATTTCTGTTGCTCCCCTGATCCCACTCACTGCCGCTTCTATCCCCATCATGCCTTGCTTTGTAGATATCCCATCCCCCTTCCTAGTGAACACAGAGGCAAAGTACTCATTAAATACCTCTGCCTGGTCCCTCGCCTCTTCCACCCACCCTCCTTCTGATCTCAATCTGCTGAGATGGCCCTTAGTTTTCTCGGCTCCCCAATGTACGGAAGAACACCTTTTCCCTCCATGTATCACCTGTACCAGCCGTTGATCTTTACTGGACTTTGCTCCCCTCACCATCGGGTGGCACTTCTAGATGCAAGATGGTACATTTCCTTATCCCTATCCCCTTGTTGTTTTATATTTTTGTAGCGCCTTCTTTTCTCTGACGCTACTCCTGTACCTCACTGGACCACCAGCATGGTTTATGTGACCTTGCTCCTTATGTTTCAACTTAGCAAGATCCTGACTGCCTCATGAAGTCCCGCTTATGACCTCCATCTCCTTTCCACACTTGTCATTGATGTAATCCCTTCAAGTGATCCTTGAGAATATTTCCCATGCCCACAAAGTCTGCCCCTGAAGTCCACTGCCAGTGTCCTAGATCTCCCCTTCTCCCCCATGCTTATTTGAAACCATACAGTATTGTGGTCGCTCCCAGTCAGGGGATCCTCTACAACCAGGTCCATTACCAGATCCCCATCTGCCAGAACCACGTCCAGGACATGCCCCGCCTTTGTGGGCTCCATCACATGCTGTGTTAAGAACACATCCTGGAAGCCGTCCAGCAGCCTCTGCTCCTTGGCCACCTTAGAGGACATGGTTCCCCAGTTTGTACCTGGCATATTAAGGTCCCCCATCAACACCACTCCTTCCCCTTTTGGTCCACACTGGGCAATGATGTTGTCCAGCAAACCATCCTCTAGAACATCATTCATCCCGGGGGGCCTATACTACACCCAGCTTGACCTTATCTCCTGCTGGGGATCGTAAGGTGACCCATAAGGCCTCCATGTTTCCCTCTGCCTCTTCTACCCTAGCAATTTCTATGTCATCTCTAATGAACATAGGCACTCCACCCCCTCTGCCCTCCTTTCTATCCTTCCTAAGCATAGTGTACCCCCGCACATTTAGGTCCTAGTCATGGTTTTTGTTGGCCCACGTCTCCAAGACCACCGCCACATCCACCCCTCCCTCGAACAGCATGGCCTGGAACTCTGGCAACTTGTTTCCTAAGCTCCTGGCATTTACTAACACCAACCCCCACCCCTTATCCCTGATCCCCTTTGTCGAACCCCACCCAGGTTCCTTATACTCCATCCTCCCTCTGCTCCTCCTGAAACCACCTCCCCAGTCTGTTTCCCCTCCCTTGGGTTGAAGGCTACCCCTCATCTGGAGGAGAGGGCTTTGGTCAGCCCTCCCTTATCCCTCCCCCACAAGTTTAAACCCCACCTGTCTTGAATGTAGTCAGCCATCCCTGTTAAGGACTTCCTTCCCTAATGGGGCAAGATGAAGCCTGTCCTTGGCATACAGTCCCTTATCCTCCCAAACTCCTTTCCAGTTCCCTAACACCCCCAACCCACTCTCTTCACCCCACTTCCTGAGCCAGTCATTAACCTCTGTGATCTTCATTTTTTTCTCCACTGAGGCCTTTGGTACTGGCAATATCTCGAAAAGGAAATGTTGCATCCATTATCCCGACAGACTCTGGCAAGTTCTTGGAACCTTGCTTGGATTTCCAAAACGCTATTTCCCTCTAGATCGTTAGTTCCCAAATGCACCAGGAAATCCGGTTTTCCTCCACAATCCCTAACCAGTTCATACACCATGAACTTTGCTCTGTGCACTGTCAGCCCAGAGATACTCACTGCCTTCACCTGGCTATGGCATCCACCCCCCTGTCCCTCCACTGGATACCCTAATCATGAGTCTCCCAATAACAGAACCTTAACACGCCATCATCCTTATGGTTACCTCCACTATGCCCTCTCAGCCCCCCATCCCCCCTTTATTCATGATCTCAATTCCATGGGAGTCTTCCTGCCTTATTAGAGACCCCCTTGTCACCCTCCCCTTTCTGCCTCCCTCGTTATTTAGCCCACTTAACTCAGACCCCCTCCGAATAGGTGTCCCCTTTAACCCTCTCTTATCCGAACCATTTATCCTGGCCCTGATGGTTTCCCCTTCCCCACACCGCCATCCTCCCCCCTTGTAATAGTACCCCTGCCTCCAGAGGCTCTCTGTGGGTCCCCTTTAGCTAGGGCCCCATCCTTGGTACTGACCCCCCTGCTGAAAGGGGCTCCTCTCCCACCTCCTTGTCTCCCAGTTTCTCTCCAGTCATGCTCTCCTCCCTCATGTCTGCAATATGTTGCATCTCCCCCATCTGCTTAACATTTATGTTTCCCCTTCTCCTTCTGGGACTATTTCTATCCTTTCCATTGCCGGTCTGTGATGCCCTATGGGTATCTGACTCCTCCCTCCCCTGGCCTCTGTATCAGTTTCCTCATTTCCACCAACCCCTTCCTCACCTCTAGGTTGCTTAGTAGCTCAAATTTATTGTGACACTCTATATCAGCCTCCATCAAGTAACCCGAGTTTCCCTGACTGCACCTCTAAACTGCCCCTCTTCTTCCCTCTTGCTCTGTTCTCCTTAGGAGCTCCTTCCCACAGTCTGCTGTTTAGGCTTCCCAACAGCCCTCCTGACTCTTCCCCTCCACTCTCTTTGTATTCAGAATGTTCACCCCGTACGCTTTCCCCTTAGCATCAACATCCCTATCTAAAGGTCCTCTGTCCCTAATATCCCCCTCCTGCTTGCTGTAACATAACATCCTGTAATTTCGGAGTGTTGCCCCAGCCTGCCCTCAGCCCCACCCTTCTGCTGCCCATATCCACACCCCTTATCCTTGGACACCCCCCCAGCTCCCCCAGCTTACTCCTTAACCAATATACCTCACTCCTGATACAAGATAGCTGTCTACAGAGTGGGCAGCCTCCCTCTCTCCAGGCCCAATTTAGAATTATTGCCATCTCACAGCCTGCGCAGCCTACAACCCTTCCAAAGATTCCTGCCATGGTGGAATATGGCCACCCTGTTTGTCCCCCTCTGTTTATAATGGCACACCCCCTTTTCTCAGTCTCTTTCCCCTGGAATACAGTTTCTCTCTATACTGACTGCAGTTATTTACAAACCCAATTTCAACCCCACCAATAAAGTTCCCAAGTCTCACAAACACATACAGTCCAGTGTGTGTCCAGTCCCACTAACAGTGTGTGTATGCAGACATCAGGTACCGTATGATGTCACAGGCCCACCAGTTCCTGTTGCTTCGAATTTCAGTCCCAAACAGAAATACACAGCCCTTCAATCCCAACCCCCAGTGGCTTTTCAGTATTTAAGAAAGCCTACAAAACAGGGTGGGTGGGTGGAGGCTCTTACCAACACCAGGCAAACATCACATTTAAATTTCACTCTAATTATCACTGCCAAACAAGTGTTCCCAAGCCTCAAAAGTTACAATATCACAGCCCAAGTAACAGTTCTAACTTAAAGTAGTAATTTTTAAAACATAGAACTAATTTCACATACAAAACTATTCAAATATTTCAGTTAAAACAGAATATAACCCCAGACCTCTGTCCTTACCAGCCTCCTGCTTAAGTTCCCAAGTGAACAATGAAAGACAAAGTTGATTCCTGTTAATTTCCCCTCCCCCTAACACCAGGCAAACATTGCATTTAAATTTTCCCCTAGATGGTTCCACAGTTTTCCCAAGCAAAGTCTACAAAGCCAAGAAGATTTTGTGAGTACCAAACATGGAATGAAGATTGTTGCAAATTTTGTGTATGACACAATTCTAGTGCTTTGCAAATGGACTGTGATTATTACAAATAATGGAAATGAGCAGTATTTATTTGGGTTGAATGTGAACCCAAAATATGAAAAGTAAAAATATATATATTTTTTTAAATGTAATTTAAAATGTATATCACTATTCTATTAAACTCTGTTTTATCAATAATATTTTGCCATATTGATACATGAAAACAGTATAGGCAAAACATGCCTATATAGACTTGACTCCAAGATTTAATTGAAGAGAAGGTTCTTACTGCTACAGTTCTCCCCACCCCCCACCGAACATATAACAAAGCTCACCTGTCCCCAAATGGATTGCGATATAAAGTTTAATTTATTTGTGGCAGTATTCACAGAAAAAGGATTGTATTATCCTCTGTGGTGCCCACAGCCAAAATTATCTTATTTTCCTATTTAGAGACCCCCACATTGCTAGCATATTATGTGATGTCAGTAAATAAAGAGCGCAAGGGCATGCTCCATAGACTACAATGGGGGAATTTCTTTAAAGGCTTTTTATTATACTTTAGAGTACTTATTTTGACAAATGAAGGCCACCACTCAACTAACAAGGTCCTCAAGAGCACCATCTGCATACATCAGTATGTTTATGTCAGTATTTCCAGTTGTGGGGAATCTGTATGAAATATACTGGTATGTAATTCTTCAATTATCTGATTTATGTATAAGATAATTGTTTGCATTTTGTGCATCCCTCCAAACCACAGACATTATTTCAAGCCTCATTTCCAGAGCAAGGCATGATGGATATGCACACAGTTTAGAAAACAAATCATGAATTCATAAACATGTCTTTGGGAGTGCATTTTCTATACTCACTATCTATGTGTAGACAATTTGGTCAAACTACTAACAGGCCATTTTTTCTAAGCCAATTCCTCTTGCCTTTTCTCTTTTTCAGTTTCCTTATACAACTTTCAATCACATTATTGTTTTATTTTCCCCCCTTTCTTTTAATATGGCTTGATAAACTTATAAATTTATTCTATACATCAGCGAGTTGCAAAATTGCAACAAGTGTCAAAATAATCAAAGTTGTATTTCTTGGAGATATATTTTAATTTAAATATCACTTTTTGTTTATTCACTTTTCTGTCTGTTGTTATGGTTTGGTGAATTTGTTACTACATTACTTGTTCTAGACATCAATGAACTATAAAATTGCAGAAACCATAAAAACTAATGAATAATCTATTTTTTTAGATTTACTTTAAATATTAATTTTGTTTTTTTTCCCCTCACATTTTTCTGGCTGTTATGATCTGGTGAACATGTAGGTCTGCCCTAGATATCAGTACACTGCAAAATTGCAAAAACTGTGAAAAATAATAGCACATGTATTTTTTAGATTTACTTTAAATACCATTTTGCTTTTTTCAGTTTTCTTCCTTTTTCATGGTTTGATACGTTTGCAGATCTGTTCTAGATATCAATAAATTTTAAAGTTGTGAAAAATTATGAACAATATTTATTTATTTATTTCGAAAGTTTTACCAGGAAAGATACGCTGAGCTGCATAACAGCTCATTTCCAGATGTGTCCTGGGGGAAGGGGAATGGAAGACAATAATAAAGCATTACAGGACAATATATACAATATACAGTGCATAAAGTGACAATAAACAGAGCATTACAGGTAGTATGTACAAAAACAGAACAAAATGCAGAAGTATTTACAGCTATTACTTAATGGTTGCAGAAGATGTAAAAGACAACTCAGTGAAAGAGCGTAGAATAGGGGACAGCAGTGGAAGCAGTGGTAGAGTTTATTGTAGGAGAGGAGGGGGAGGAAGGGAGAAAGAGTGAAGGAGCAAGGGAGAGTTAGGTGCAGTTGCAGGAAGGAGCGGTGAAATTGTGGAGAAGAGAGGAGAGGGAACAAATGGAGGTGGCAGAATGGATGAAAAGGGGGAGAGAATTCCAGAGCTAAGGGAGGCAGAAGGAGAAGGCAGTCAGGCCAGAAGAAGATGACCTGGGCAGGAGTGCAAAGGAGCAAAACCCAGACCCATGCAGGGAGTAGGAGGAAGGAGGAAAGAGGAGGGGTGAAAGTAGAGAGGATAGGTATGAGGGGAGAGAACTAAGCCAGTACTTGGCAATAAAGGAGGATCAATGTAAAAGGCATCTGGCTTCAAGGGCAGGGAGAGCGAGTGATGTGTAAAGGGAGCAGTGGTGAGATCGGGAAAGATGGCCCAGAGCAATTTGCCAGAAGGAGTGAAAGAGAGGGTCCAGTCTGGCCAGGGAGGACCTTAGAGCACCAACATGAATAGAGTCTACATAGTCAAAAATTGGGAGAATCATTCTCTGTAGAATGGCTTGATGAGCTGGCAAGGGAATGTATCCATGGTTATAGTACAAAGTCTTCAGCTTTGGCTGCAGCTTTTTGTGGATAGCGTCTATGTGTAGAGAGAAATCAAAATGCTGGTCAAGCCACACCCCTATATATTTGAAAGAGGGGACCTCTTTAAGTGGGGACCCGTGCAGGGTGTGGGAGGAGGAGAGGACATGAAATCTGCAGAGTGTTCATCTGTCTCTGAAGGTCATGGAGACCGCCTTCTTTGCATTAAGGAGCAACTGATTAGAGCAGAACCAGAGCTGAACATTTTCAAAGTTCAGTTGGAATCTGGTCATCAGATCAGTCAGGGAGGATCCAGAGGCAAACAAAACACTATCATGAGCATACATATAGATGGACACAGAGATACAGGCAGAGGGAGGCTATTTAGGAAGATCGAGAAAAGAATAGGGCCAAGCACAGATCCTTTGGAGACACCAGTGTTGATAGGGAGAGGAAGGGGACAGGGAATCACCAGTTTTAACTGATTGGGTTCTATTCATAAGGTAAGAATGGAGCCAATCAGTAGCTTGAGTGGACAGCTGAGCAAGTAGAAAGGGGTGGGATACAGTATCAAGAGCTTTGGCCAGGTGGACAAAAATAGCAGAGGTGATCAGACCCTGGTCCATACCAGAGAGAATGGAGTCAGTCAGCCTAAGAAGGGAAGAGGAGGTTGAGTAAAATTTGCAAAAGTCAGACTGGAAAGGGGTGATGCAATTATTGCATTATTGTGGTAATGAAAATAATGAAAGACGCAATTTTTGGAGATCTATTTTAAATACCTTTTTTTGTTTTCACATTTTTCAACTTGTTATTATGGTTTGTTGAATGTGTAGGTCTTTTAGATATCAATGAATTGCAAAACTGCAAAAAAAACTGTGACAACTAATGAAAGATATATCTTTGGAGATCTACTTTAAATTAATATATATTTGTTTTAATTTTTCACTTTCTTAACCTGTTATTATGGTTTGGTGAACATGTAGGTTGCTTCTAGATATCAGGAAATTGCAAAATTGCAAACAACAATGACAAATAATGAAAGATTAATTTTATGGGGATCTACTTTAAATACAATTTTATTGTATTTTTTCAGTTTTTCCACCCATGGTTATTGTTTGAGAATGTGCACATCTCTTCTAGGTATCAATGAACTGAAAAATTGCAAAAATTGTAAAAACTAATAAAATATGTATGTGTGGGAGATATACATTAAATGCCATAATTGCAGTTCTTTTCCACATGTTGTTATGGTTTGGTGAACTTGTACATCTGTTCTTGACATCAATGAATTGTAAAATGTTAAAAAAAATTGTGAACACAAATTAAAAATATATTTCTGAGAGATATACTTTAAATACCATGGTGGGGTAGATGTCACATTTTTCACCTGTTGTTATGGTGTGATGAACTTATAGGTCTGGCCAAGATATCAATGAACTATAGAACTACAAGAATTCTGAACAATAATGAAGTGTTGTATATATTTATTTGACTGGCCTGTTGGTGCAACAGTGGTGCTACTGCTTATGGTACAGGTGACCAATGTTTGGGAATGAACCTGGCTAATCAGAGACCAGTTGGAGGCAGGTGGGATTGAGCATGCCAGTGGACACTCCCTACTCCTCCTCTGGGGAAGGTGGATGACAGAGGCTGTCATGGGGAACCACAGGTGGTGCAGAGGGTGGCATTGCTGGGGAGAGAGGATGTTAGCCAGTGCTGCACAAGCATATGTGCCTGCCTGTCTGTTCATGCATAACCATAGACATCAACATCCTCTGGGAGAGGGAGTAGAAAAAGTCAAAAGCCCTGAGGATCCCTTCCAGGTTACACACCATTCACTTGGCTCTCCTCTGACACATGAATTAGATTTCTCTGGAGCATGGGGCACCCCAGTGGCTCCCACCAAAGAGGATAACCCCTGGAGGAACCAAAAAGTGGGGTAAGTCCAAGAAATAATGGATAATGGAGCTAGGGATATCACCATGATGGGGGCAGGTTGGTGACAACAAGGGGAAAATAATAATTATAAAACAAGGTATTTTTGGTAAATCTGCTTTGAAGACCAAATGTTGGGTGCATCACTTTATTTATGAACTATATAAAGAGACCTACTACAAGAAAACTCCTCCCTCTGAAGTAGCCCTTTCTAAGGGTGAAATGTTGGGGCGATTACTTCTTTCTGGTTTGATGCATTTCATTTTGAAAAGCCACTAAAAGCAATATTTTCAAACCTCACTCATGCAAACCAGTTTTTTGTCTCTTGAATTCATGGTGTAATATTTGTTTTTAAATGGTGGCATTTGGGATGCAGAATACAGATAATCCTTTTTGTTTACTAATGCTGAAGAATAATTGGACACCAGGCTAAGAGCAGGAACAGGAGGGAAGTAAAGAGCTCCTCAGCCAAGGGGCATTACAAAAGTGCATGACCTGTGGTCCCAGTGGTAGTAGGCTCCGTGAATGGCACTGCAGGCCATATGCATGCCGGCCCTGTCCCCTTCTACAGACCAGTGCATTTTGAAGTGTGCTGGTGCATAAGGGGTCCTCAACCCCATTTGAGCATAAAACCAGGCAAGGGATTCACAGTAAATTATGATGCAATGATTTATCGCCAGTCACTGCTGGCTGATTACTTATTTATAGAGCTAGTTAACTAGCTAGCTATTAGTTTGTTTTTTATTTTTTAATTTTTGTTGACCAGGTTAGTGCACAAGAAGACATATAATGCCTATTTGAAGACAAGTCCAGAGAAAGTAAACACTATACAACAAATACAGGATTGTAACACACAGCAAATATAGTCTGCAGATAGTTTTGCAGACCATTTCACTCAGACAGGTATACAAGCAGTTTGCAGACATAAAGACAGTATTCCACACACAGCACTTTATAGGCTAAAGGTACTCACACCGCACAAAGTAGAGTTGCACCAGAGTTACCTGTTACATGATGTTGGCATATGATGACAGGTTTAGATAAAATATTCACTACAATACATTGTAAAGTGCTTTTAAGAAAGCATTACATTATTGCCTGTATCAACAACTGAGGGCTGCCCATATCAGGTAAAGCATTGCTTATGTTTCAGTTATAATGTTTTGTGACAAATATAGATGTAATTTAAACTCTCCTGTCATATCTAATTTTGTAGAAGAAAGAAACAAGAAGCACACCATACTCCTTAAGATGCTGCTGTAAAACACTGACAGAAACAAAAAAGAAACAGTGCATTCAACTAGTACAGACTGTGAAAAATGTATAAATTCATTTAAAGTGCACCAGCAGGAACACTGACCAGCTACTTCAATGAACTGCCTCAGCTAGAGGCTTCCTCAGTGGACGTGGTTAGCTTGTAACAAGTGTACTCAAATAGTGCCATCAATAAATTCCAATACAGGTGATCGTTATTTATTTGCTTGTGATCAGCAAAAAGTGAATCAAAATTTTACAAGGAGAGTACATAAACAATTGTCAGTGCATAGTGGATTAAAACATCAATCACTTAGACACAATTTCTAGAAAAAACTTCACTATGACAGGTTATATGAACGGAACTAAAATTACATTTTTTAATATATTGTCACTTTTTCAAATCCATCATACAATTTCCACAAGGCAAACATTATACATGTAGTGAAATCATGTGTATTGGAATGGAAATAAAAGGGGGGGGACTCCAATTAATGGTAGAGCACAAACAATGGATTCAGTTTTACAGTGTTGTATTTTAAATGGCCATTCCTGTCACATATCTTATTCTACTCCATAGGAAATTCCTTGGCTGATCAGAAGACCGATCAATCTTTCCGAGGCCAAAGTATGTAAAAAAAAAAGTCTCCCATGTTTAAAATATCTCGCTTATTGCTGTGAGCTTACATTATATGAAGTCAGGGATCACAGCAGTTGAACACTACTTGGGAATAAGAACAAGCTTTTGATACTGTACCCCAAAACTTTATTGCGGAGTTACTAGAATTTGGATTGAAACATAACTATTTCACATTTGACAATACTTTTTATCTTCAACTAAGGGGAACTGTGATGGGGGCAGCTATTGTGTCCTCATATGCAAATAGTGTTATGTAACATTGGGAGGAGCTTGTAGTTCTGTTTGACTCACCCTCCCACCTCAGACACATAGTTCACTGGTATTATTTTATTGACAATATTATTTGGGTCTAGGGTGGGCTATCAAGTCAGCACAAGATTATGGTATGACTAAATAACAATCAATGAAACTTGAAATGCACCTACAGAATTGATTGAGAAACAGTAAGCTTCCTTGATGTGAAATGACTAGTCAATGAGCGAAATATAGTAGAAAGTGTTGCCTATCAGAAGCCTATAGCAAGAAACATAACAACAAAAAAGAAAATGCAGCACCACACCAGCTTTAAAGTAAAGAATTCATTCATTTACTTATAGCCTTAGGAGCCAAGAACAGAGGTATTTATATTGTGCTCTAGTGTCTGAATGCCATAAATAAAGAAGCTGATGGTAGTTCAAAAACTGCTGTTCTGTAAAGTGCAGTTTGCTGGAAGAGCGGGGGTTGACACTAGAGATGCAGCAAAGTTAAATTCCGCCCGCGAAGTGGATGCAAATTTTCCCACTTCGCGTTACCATTCCACTACATGAAGTACCAATTTAAAACCCTCACTTCACCACTTTGCATTGTAATTATGACTTTGCATTGCTCACGCCACCTTACTTCACTTTAAGGCAGAGTGAGAATTCATAGCCAGCCCACACACATCACATGGCTTACACAGTGTAGGTCACATGCTTCAGGCAGGCAGGCAGTGACTCATACTTGAAAGAGAGTTTCACTTTCACCTTGTAGTAGGAGAAAAAGGTTGTGTGTAGAGATGTAGTGAAGTAAAATTTTGCCAGTGAAGTAGACGCCAAGTAGATCACATCATGTTACTTTATGGCTATGCGAAGTGCCCATTGAAAGCACTGCTTTGCCTTGTGATGATGGTGATAATGACTTTGCATTGCTCATGCTACCTTTAAGGGTGGAGTGAGAATTTACAGGCAGCCCACTCACATCACATAGCTTACACAGTCTAGGTCATATGTTCAGGCAGGCAGAAAGTGAATCATGCTTGAAAGAGAGTTTCACTGCAGCAGCAGCCCTGGCTCCAACAACACCTGCCCCCCCCCCGCCTGTGCCTGGTCATCACCGCACCTCATTAGTGTGGGAGTTCTTTACTACACTGCTGGGGGACAGCAGTGTAGTGAAATGTAATCTGTGTAGTGTGGAGGTGTGCCGTGGCCCCAAAGGAACTCACTTTGGCACAGGTGGTCAGCACACCCACCTGTACAACCACCACTGTGTACAGTGGCAGGCCAAGGTTGCAGAACAGGGCAGTAATGCACCTGCTGGCCCTGCTGGGGAAGAGGGGGCAGCATGGCGTCCACCTGCACGTGGTGGTGTGAAGCAGGGGAGGGCCATGGATCAAGCGGCTGCTCCACTACCACAACCTGCAGCAGGTGACGGTGGAAACCTGTCCAACTACCTGCCACACAGGCTGATTTGGGCCTGACGTGGAGTGAGTTGGAGGCTGTTAACCACCATCTTAACAACACTGAGCAACAGTTGGAGAGAATTGAGGGGCACCAGCTACACATTATGGGGATGCTTCAACTGCAGCTGTCCCATCAGACTGTTGACCATTAGTTTTAATTTGTCCTTACACCCACCACCCTCTGTATGGAAAAAATAGCTCCTGATGTTGCGCCAATTACATGCCCCCTCTATCTTCAGATTTTGAGACCTTCCTCATGCACATCTCTTTTCTGGATGATGCTACCCTCTTGTACACTGTTGATTCCCTTTTGATACTTGATATTTTCTATCATGCCCCCCTCCCCAGGTCATCATCATCATCAACAGGAACCACTACATCACAACTTTTTTGAGGAGGGGAGGATTTAACACCAACAGACCCAGACTCAGCCACCTTGACTTTCTTTTTCTCTGGTTCCCAATCAGCGTATCATCAGAACTGAAAAAAAATATAACTGCTGTGATTCATGAAGAACATGATTTGTCTCATGATGAGTGACTGGTGTGATATGACTAATGAACTGTACGCAAATACATACGGCAGTACTTCCCTGATCTGTACCATCCCAAACACCCTGACTTGGAAACACGTATTAATGAGAACAATGGTTAAGCCGAGATACTACAAAAGGATTACATGCAACTTACAACCCAAAATCTTGAAGTTTTGTAATTCATGAATCATCATACCCATGAAGAAGAAGAACTCAATTTGTATCGTGAGTGACTTGTGATGATCGCCCTGACTTAAAAATGCACATTAATGAGTACAATGTTCACACTGATATATGCACCACACGGTACTGTGAAGGGAAGCCAAACAAACAACTGTGACTTAAGTTGCAGATTGAGATTGGGCCCTAAAGAGATGCAAATGCACAGACAGATTAAGATTGCACTGCGCACTCAAGAGGTGCAGACGTAAAGGCACAACAACACCTTAACCAGTGCTCACAAGTCACAAATCTAAATCCAGAAAAGAATACCTTTTGCCTGTTACGGTGGGGGGAGACAGTGAACTGCAGTAACAGTCTACTACCAAGATAGCACAAAACAATACAAAATAACACAGGTGCAGTGGATAGCAGGTTCACAGTGCTGCAATTACTGTGTGGCACAACAAAATGTGCCTGATTTGATGGCATGTGTTGCACACACACTCACACAGGCACTACAGGTAATGCGCAGCAAATTGAAAACTTCTGTAATATAACCAAATCTTTTAAATAAACTGAAATTATGCACTGCTGCTCCACAACAATCAGCACAAAAATTTCAAAAATTACTGAAAATATTACTGTGTGTACTACAT
This sequence comes from Neoceratodus forsteri, assembly GCA_016271365.2. Taxonomy (NCBI): domain Eukaryota; kingdom Metazoa; phylum Chordata; order Ceratodontiformes; family Ceratodontidae; genus Neoceratodus; species Neoceratodus forsteri. The sequence continues at coordinate 657,869,271 of CM057454.1, read as the reverse complement.
TAACACAGTTATACAAGGAAAAATGTTACCTAAACAGAAGGACTGCCTTTCTCCCAGTTTATCTACCTCCCTCCACCACAGATACGCCCCTCCTCCAAGCACACTTCAAGTGTCTGTCACTACACAGACTGAATGTTCTAAATTAACATTCAAAATTCACACAAAATCAATAAACACTTGATGATATGAGCACAGGAGGGTTTCCTACAATCAATGTACTAAATTTTGAGCAAACAAAAAGGCTCAAAAAGGCTTTTTGAATGACTTTTAGAGGGTTTGAGTCTAGAGCTCTGAGAGCAAACTGTCTCCAGCTTTCACTACACACACACTAGACAGAACTGAGGCTGTGCAGAACAATCTAAAGCCCATGTGACCTGCAATCCCATGAATTACTGTAAAATTCGCCGTTGGAGCTCACCAACAAGGTGAAGTGATGATTTCAATGTGCTTCACATTAAAATTGGTGCAGAAGTGGTTGGGGAAAGGCGGAGTAACATGAAGTCATTGCTTCCAATGGACTTTGTGTTCCGCATTATGATACAAAATACTCTGCTTCGCGTTGCGGATTACTCTGCGGATTCCACCTTAATTCATGAATTGCTCAGTATAGCAGATTTTGGTCAGTTCTACCACCATTAGTTACACCTGGGGATGGAGCTTGTTTTTGGCTGTTGTTGTATACAGTAGCAGGAAACACCTGCTGAGATCAGATAGCTCACCTCCCAGGACCATTATAGAAAATATTCCATACGTAGAATTTCTCCTGCTTAGATGTTACTGCACATCTGATGACATTTTTGAGAATGAGTCTACTGTAAGTTAATGGATGTAAAGCTTATCAAATGGGTATACACACTGGATACAGTACAAAATGCCCTTTATGAAGTGAGAGCTCAACCAAGAAGGAATCTATTGAAGCCAAAAATGGCAAGAACTCTGAACAACAAAATCAACCAAAAACAGTGACTGTGGACTATCACAGCAGGGCAAATGAAATCAAAAAGTAATTTTTAAACATTGGTCAGTATTAACAGCTGATGATAATCTATGACCACTGGTAGGACCCTTCACATGAGTTATGTTTAGGAGGGCAAAACAGTTGGCAGCCATATGACTAGTAGCCATTATTTGGCAAAGAAACCAACACCAGGGAGTCAAAGAACAGGGTTCAGTAGGAGCAGACATTGTAACTTTGCTTGCTCTGGCAAAAGTTTGAACACCCCACAATTGGGGACATCTACATGTTAAATGATTACATTGATTGTCATACACCATTTTGCATCTATGTTTGTTGGTGCCCATGTAGAATCGTCTATGTTGGTTGTACCATGCACCCCCTGAAGTGCCACATCTAGAAGCCTGTAAGAGTGATCATTAATAAAAATTGAGACTAATGCCTTGGGTGCACACATTCAGGAAGGTACATGGCTCCCACTCAACCATGTTTACATTCAGACTTCTCAAACATATCCCGCCCCAATTTGAGGTGGGGACAGAACACACATTTTACTTCAAACAGAAACATAGTGGACTATACTGTTGGGTGCTGTGAGTCCTCGGAGTCTCAATGACCAAACTGATTTTACACCTTTTCTTTAAATGTATCCATTTAATAGATCTGCCTTACTATTCCATTACAATAGTGCACACCGTAGTCATGGTTACTGAGATCTGTAAACTAAATATAGCTGTATTGGGCAGTGTTAATATTTAATAATAAGTTCAACTACTGTATAGAATTAAAGATCAACAGCATTTACTCTTTTAAACATTTCAACTATTTTATATCACTCTGTTTTTGCCAGTCTTACACAGGTAACCATTTCATGTACGTTAATATGGAATTTGTATATACTGACTATTTTCCATCACACTGGAATCAGAGGTATTTATGGTTCCAGGTGAAAGCAACAAATTTATAATGGCAAACGTCAAAGTGGCAAAAAACAAATGGTGGCTGTACTTAAGGCAAATGCAAATTGCGGTGACTGACAAACTAGGTGAATATCGAGATACAGTATCCCAGATAGGGCTGCCCACACCTGAAATGTGAAGTTGTAGGCAAACCCTCTTAAATATTCAGCATGATCACATCTCCCGTACTCACACAATACCAGATTGTGCTGTATTTTGCCGATACAAGAACCCTCCATAGAGCAACAGCCATTTCCCCTCTATTAAATCAGGTAATGCTGTAACATTATTGGACATCAACTGACATGCATATGTAGATGTGGGGGAGGCTGTGCCCCCCCCAAACCTTCCCCCCATTTTTTCTGTTTATCTAACTCCAAGGCGCAATTGGATTGCAGGGGTAGGCTATAATTAGGGTTCGCCATCATTACACTCCGTCGCCCTTAAATACTATTCACCCTTTATTAGCGGTCACCATTATAGAAGTTGTCATTATTTTGTCGCCCTTATTGTGTCACCTTTATGCCTTTGCCATTATCATGCACTACTGTATTTATTACAGAAAATATTGTATTTACAGCATGAGATGCATTTATTCACCTCCCAGATCAGCTGATCGGAAGGTTTATGATTGCAGGTAATATAAGCTTACAGTAAATAGTGAGATATTTTAAACATGAGAGATTGTTTTCTTCACATATTTAGGCCACAGAAAGACTGATTGAACTTTTGATCAGTCCAAGAAATTTTCTATGGAGTAGAACTGGATATGTGACAGGGATGGTCATCTAAATACAACACTGTACAAATTGGATCCATTGTTTGTACTATCCCATTATTTGGTGTTTCCCCCCACCCCCTTTTTTATTGTATTTCCATTCCTATACACATGATTTCTCTACATGAATAATATTTGCATTGTGGAAATTGTGTGATGGGTTTTAAAAAGTGACAGTATATTACACAATACATTTTAGTTGCATTGATATAACCTGTCATAGTGAAGTTTTTTCTAGACATTTTGTCTTCGTGATTGATGTTTTAATTCACTATGCACTGACATCTGTTTATGTTCTCTCCTTGTAACATTTTCATACAGTTTTTGCTGATCATGAGCAAATGAATAATGATCATCTGTACTGGAAATAACTGACTGCACTATTTAATTACACTTGTTACAAGCTAGCCACATCCCCTGAGGAAGTCCCTAGCAGAGGAGATACATTGGGGTAGCTGGTCAGTGCTTCTGTTGATGCATGTTAAATAAATGTATACATTTTCCACAGTCTCTAGTAAAGTGCATTGTTTTTTGTATTGTTCATATCTCATTTTGTGTTGGCACTAAGTAATTGGCCTGTCATACTTTAGGTTCATGCCGTTTGCAGGAATAGAATTCTACAATTAGGGTATGACATACTGAAATGCATGACAGCCAATAGAGTTGGACATGTAGTGCAAAACTGTTGATAGGTTCAGTGCATCTGTGCCTACCTTTTTTGACCTGTAGAGGACCTCTAAGATATTGCTTAGTAATTCAATGCAGGATTCTTCCTCCTCTCCTTTTGTAATCAGGTCTTTTAAGATCTCTGTCATCATTGACAGTAGGATATCTCTACATTCTGGAAAGACATGAAACAGTAGGCTATAGATAAAATCATATTTCTCAGAGAAATTATGTTATACTGGTTACCCAGTGCACAGTAAGCAATACATGATAAACAGAATTGGGCACATAAGAGGCTCTTAACTGTGTAAGCTTGAATGCAGTGTTATCCTGTCATAGCCTAAGTGAATGGTTGTCCCTCCATATCAATTTCTGTTGTGCAGTGATCAAAGTAGTATGAGAAATCCCTGTAATGGGTCTACTTATATTGTACCTCACCTAGGACAGAGGATTTTTTTTTTCAGTTCTGTAGACAGAAAATGACTGCAGAATAGGAGATATAGTACACAATTTAAGTGGTACCATGACATTCAACATTTTTGGTGATTTAATCTGTTTTAGTGAAAGAACACTGTTTTGATATAGTACCATTCTTCTCTTCATTTTTCTTGAGGTAACCCCCTACCACGCTTGGTGTTCATCAGATGTAATGTACTGTGTGACATTCCATGGCCTTAGAGAGTGTGAAGCTGGCAAACTGTGCTCTATAAATTACTTCAAGAAAGCTTGCCAATTTCATGCAGTGCATACTTTGCAAAGTTTTTGTCAAGTGAAGTGGCACTTTTCAAGCAAAGTTATGGAAATACACCAACGAAGTTGCAACCTTGCCATGATTTCACCTAACTTTGTATTATAAAACAGTCACTTAGCCAGGAAAGCTCACTACAGTGTGACAAAGATGGAACTTATTTTTTTTATTCTTTGGTAACTGGGTAAGCTGCACTAGGCACAAGTACATGTTGTAAGGAGTGACCTGGGAGCACTGGGATGGTTAAATGACTTGCTTGTAGTCGCACAGTATGCAAGTGGAGTTTGTTGGAATCAAACTGGATAAATAAAGCTCATTCACAGCTTGTTACTTTACCGCTAGGCTATACTGCCAGCCCTTCATGAAGTGTTTCACAAAGGAGAATTTTGCAATTTGCTAGAACTTTACTGGTGAAGTAAAACTTCACAGGATCTCTACTTAGTATCTTAGCAAAGGTGAAACAGCAAACTTCCACAGAAGTGAATCAATTCTTCTGCTGCTGTATACTGTAGGTGCCCTGTTGTAAAAAAACACAGGCCTACTGTATCTTCATGAAGAACTTTTCCAGGGACTTAATTTGCAGCAGATTTTGAATAAAGCTGAGCATAGAACGTTTCAACTCACATATGCAGTACAGGAGTACAGTGTTAAAAGGGTGAGTTAAGAGTTTTAGTTTAGCCTGCTGTTCATTAAGCATTTTCTCAATTAAAAGAAAAAGATAATGTTGCACTCCTCTTGAGGTTTTTCTTTACTTCTGATTCAGCACTGCTTTTTTGGAGTGGAGTGTAGTAAAACAAAAACAGTTGTGAAAATAAGCCAAAAAGTCAACCGTACCTGCAAAGTGGAGCCTAAGTGCCACAGCTGAGAAAAATAGGGGACTGGGGATTGTAAAACCCTTGAACGTGTGTCAGTGATTCTCTTCCACAAATCTACCATGTTCAAGAAGTACCAAGGGATGTAAGCCAAGGTCTCCCCAGTGGCACTGCATCTCCAGCAGTGGTCTGTGATGTTCAGTTTTAAGGCGTGTAGGACAGACAGTGTGGTACCAGTGATGCAGGACCTTATTCTGGAAAAGCCTGGACCAGCCAACTGCACATGCAGCACATGCCTGCTTCCAGTAGGCAGCCCATTCCTTCGCTGAAATTATGATCTATAACTGGGTTTCCTCCTATTTTAGCCTGACTGCTTTTAAATTCGTCTGGAAGCTCATGTTGGATGCATTTATATATACCCCAACTCCACTTTTATGCAGTTTCAGCCAGGTTGGGAGTAGTGAAGGGTGGGCTGAGTTGCCACCAAGCCAGAGGTTTCTCCAGAGCTTAAACACAGCACTTCTTAGCTGCAAGTATCTTTTTCATTTTATTTTATGCTAATAAGCATATGTGCAAAAGTGCCCATTTTCCTATGTGACTAGATTACATAAAAATGTCAAATGCAAAATGAACAATACATCATTACATAAAATACAAGCATTTGTCAATGCCAAATGTTTGCTTGCTGGCATTGGCACTGGTGGTGCAGGAGTTAGAGAGATGGATAATAGGAATGGCAGTGAAGAATTAAACTAACGCCAACCCCCAACCCCACCCTGCAGAGACTGAAAGTCATTGGGAGTGTGCCTTTGGGTCGTCGGCTAATGCTTATGCCTTTCCACCTCACCCCACCCTGCAGACACTGACAATTGTTACGGTGTGCTTTGTGGTCTTCAGCCCTTATGCTCAACCCATTTCATAAGGAAATAAGCTGAGATGGGTGCAGTATAGGAGAATGGGGTGAACTTTGGGCCAAAGACCCCAAGGCACACCTTGATGCCTGTCAGTGGCTGTAGGGTGGGAGTAGAATGCTGTGAGCATTACAGCCGAAGAACCCAAGTCACACCCCAGATGCCTGTAGTGTTATGGTTGGAAACCTTAATGCCCTGGGCGTTTGTTGATATTTTCAATCCAAATTTTCAAAATGGGCTTTTTGGGACCCCACCTTATGAACAGTGGGCCCGAATCCAAGATGGCCGGCGTAACTCACATGCAGTTGTGAGTTACACCAGTTGCTTCTATGCCATGGGCCTTACGCTGCATTCCAGAAGCAGCAGGGTTCCAGTAATTGTGACATGCGAGATAAGCCATGCGTGTGGCATTAGTCCACACATGGCGTATCAATGCCGTAGGTCACATCTTGCAGTGAGCATCAGGTGCCCCCCTGGAGCCCCCTGGACCACCACAGAACACATCAGGGGCATGAGGGTGCAAGGACAGCTGGCACAGGCATCCAGGGGGGCACTACTGACACGGAACCCTGGGGTTCCCTCAAGGTCAGGGTTTGGGGCGGGGGTGTGCTAGTGGGGGCCAGGGGGACACCATGGCACCATTGCCATGGTGCTGTGAGGCTACATGCATCTGACGGTGCCAGCCATTGGATTCCACTTATGACAGCTCTGAGTTGTCGGACATCAGCTACACCACTGCGTGTCCTGGAATCATAATTGTGGGTTGTGACAGAGGGCCTTCTGGAATTTGGCTAAGTTGTTGTCACAACCCACAGTTGCACCAGGTGTTGCAGGCTGTGGCATATGTGTGGTCATATCTTGTGACTGTTGCAGCCAGCAGACACAATGGCATAGGTGCCCTCATGGAATAGCAATGGGTGTAGTGCATGGCGTAAGTCGTGGAATACACCATGGGGATTGACGTATCCTGCCTTACATTGATGTAGCCTGTCTTGGAATCAGGCCCAGTGGCACTATCATTTCGTTTCTCAATCCTGAAAGGTGATTTCACACAGCAACTATGCCATTCTGTGCCACAGGTGCAAAAACACATTTTGGGCAGGATGTGAAAAATGACAGCGTACTGTTCATAAGGAGGTGTTAAAAAATAACCTGGAGAGAAAATATTAAAAATTGGTGAAGATATGAGCGTGCATAGAAAATGTGCATGGCACACCCATAATGCGGTCATTTTTGGGAATTTGTTTACCAAATTTTCAACATTGACTTTTTGAGAATCCCACCTCATGAACAGTGGTACTGTCATTTTGTTAATCAGTCCCTAAAGGTAATTCTGCGCAGTGACTGTGAAATCACCTTTCAGGACTGAGAAACAAAGCAACAGTGACATGTTCATGAGGTGGGGTCCCAAGAACCCCATGTTGAAAATTTGGGGTGAAAATTCCTAAAAATGGCTGAGATATCAACCTAAGTTGAAACCCCCCATTGAGTCCCATTATACATCGCTTACCCGATTCCTCAGTTCTTAGTTCAGCTTTGAAGAGTGCAAACACATCCCAGTCCATGGAAAATCACTGCTCCTGACCTCTGGAAGGTAAGCATGGGTGAGGGGAAGTGGAAGGAGGTGGGTGTGCAGAGGAGGATTGGGGTGGGAGGGAACTGGGGAGACCATGCTGGAAGGTTTTCTTTTCACCGTTTAACAAACACAAAAAAGACTCTGGGGAACTGTTTTCTTTATTTATAGGTTAAAAAAATAAAAAAAATGTTTGGGCACACTGGGTGGCACCCAGTGTACCACATGAGTTTGGGGTAGGACATGATGCTGACAGGAATTGGGCGCCCCCCGTCGGCAAACTTGGAGGGGAGGGGAAACATGATGTCGACGGGGATTTGGCACCCCCGTCGGCAAATCAATTGAGCTTGGAGGGTGGGGGGCATCTGACACTGGCAGTGGGCATCCCAGTGTTGGGAAAATAAAAAAAGTCTGGGCACACTGGGGTGGGCTCCCAGTGTGCCACAATGTGGCTGTGGGGAGGATACATGCAGACATGGGGACTGGGCACCCCCAATGTCGGCTTTGCAGGAGTGTGTGGCTGGCAGCAGGATCTACCATTGTGGAAAGGTGCACTGCAGCTGTTTTATTTGTTGAAATGTTTCACCAGGAATGGCACACTGAGCAACTGCTCATAACTCCAGCCATGCACATTACTGTGCACTGCAAAGCGCATGGCCGGAGTCTTCTCATCTGCTGCTGCAATGACAAAACTGCACCTGATTGCAGCACCAGACTTGTTTCAACTCTTTGGCTCTCTGAAGTTTGTTGTCATCGCCAGCATGCTCACTGATTGGTGGCTGAGGGATACACCCACTAAATCGCCCCCTGCATTGGCCACAACACTGACACACAACTCTGAAATGTGCTACTTCCACAAGATGTTTCTTGCATGTGCGTGCAAGCAAACATAATAAATGGATATAACATCAAAAACAATTACATTCAGACCAACTATCAAGAATTTTTAAGCTGACTCTAAAAATCCAAAATAATTTTATACAAGATAACTGTGAAAGATTATTATAGAATTGAAATACTATTAAAAAGGGCCACTTCTGACACATGGCGCATCATACTAACCACCAACTGTATTATTTACGAAAAAAAAAGTAACCACACTCAGGAGGTATCGATGCAAAATTTTGCCACATTTTATTGAACAAACAAGCCCTTAAAATTGCTGTATAATCCCACTAAAAACTTCAATGTTCCACATCTAAGCACTTTAACAAGAAGCTGTAGTGCATTCAAAGTGTCCAACTTAAATGCCAACACTCATAATTACATTTAATTATACAATTATACTGACCCTCACAAAGCACGTGAAAACACATGAAAAGCACAATATAAACAATTAAAGAAGCAGGATACCTCAACACTGAGTGCTTAGAACATACTCTCAGTTATTTTAACCTATTTAATAATATTTACCAAACACATACATGTATTTATCAAATCTGCTCATAAAGAAACATTTATAATATTAAGTGCCCTATAGTCATTTATTAAAGAATATACATCCGGGCAGTATAACAGTAAATACCTAATACATTTCTTAAAGTATCTAACAGAGCAATACACCAATTTACATATGTGACACAGACATCACTTTGACGCTTGCAAAGACACATTTCCAAGAGTCAGAAGCAGTATAACTCAATTTAAACAGGAGGCCTACTTTTTAGGCAAATATGGGGTTATTTCAAACTTGTCATTTAAACCTCAATGTATTGCTTTTAATTTAAAAATCCAAAAACCCACTCTGCAAGACAATTTATTAGGTAAATTGCCTCCCTTGGGTCCAAGAGTGACATGTTCTATGCCTATAAAACTCCATTTATGTTCTGATGGCACTGCACTATTAACAACATGAGCTGCCATTGCACAGACTTGGTTACCTGCATTAATGGCTCTAATATGATCACCAACATATTCTTTTAACTTTCTTTTTGTTTTACCAAGATAAGTCATACCACAAGGACAACTTGCATGATATATACCATTTGTTGTGTCACAATTAATAAACCTGGAGATCTTAATCTGCTCTGTCCCATTTTCAAACACTTTAACAGCATTGCTATAGGGACAGTACTTACTGTACATCAGTTGCATCGAAAACAACCAGATGGAAGTGCTGGTAACTAAGTTTGAAATCTTGGAGTTGAATTTAAATTAGAAACCAGGTTAGGGGAACATGCAGTATTTGTAGCAGGGGTTCTGGTGAGATTCAGACTTGTCAAACTGGAAGGTAGTAAACTATGTGTAACAATATCAAAAATATTTCCGCCTCTTTGATACACCATTCTAAGAAAAGCATGTGTCCATTCTGGTATACTAGTCTCATTTTACAATATATGCCAATTATCCCTAATTATATTCTCTACAGCATATGACTGTACATTAAATGTTGTAACAAAATGACATCTCTTAATACTCCTACTCAAAACATTTTTTTTCTAGGTTGTAACAAACTACCTCTAGGCGTATTATCAGCTCTATCAAATGCTTCAAACACTTTATTTTGATTGTAACTCCTGATGTTAAAACAATTCCTCATGTCTTCTGAATGTGCTGCATAAGATGCTTCGCTGCTACAATTGCATTTGGCACGTAAAAATTGACTAACAGGAATGTTATCAATAGTATGTCTTGGATGGCAAGAAGATGCCATAAGTATTGTGTTACAGTCAGTGGGTTTACGATAGAATGATGTATCTAAACCTGAATTTTTATTCTTGGAGATTAACACATCAAGAAAAGAGGTCATATCTGCATTGTATGTCACTGAAAACCTCAAGCTAGGACAAGTGGTGTTAAGATACTGTACAAATTATAACAACTCCCTCTCTGTGCCTTGCCGTATTAAAAATAAATCATCAATGTATCTACAGTATAAATTAATGTGTTCATAGAATTTATTCTGCTCTTGATTGTAAATAAACCTTTCCCCCCACCTCCCCATAAATAAATTTGCATAATCCAGTGCAAAAGTGGCACCCACTACAGTGCTACTAATCTGATGATAAAATGTTCCCAAAAAAGGAAAAAACATTTGACTCCAGAATAAACTTAGCAAGATTTAGCAAACACTCAGTGAATGGATGCTCCAAATCCTGTCTTCTATCCAAATAATCTCTCAAAGCACTCAAACCTCCCTCATGAGGTATTACTGAACAAAGAGATTCTACATCGAGCATTACTAACATTTCATTTGGCACGACATTAATCTCTTCCAAAATTGCCAAAAGCTTACTGGTGCCTTTTATGTAAGACCTCAAACCAATACAAATGGTTGCAAAAATGAGTACACATAAATTGACTAAGGCTCTGTGAGCGAGTCAATCCCTACAATAATGGGTCGACCAGGAAGAGAAGTCAAACTTTTGTGTACCTTCGGCAGCAAATATATAGTCTGCCTAACAGGGTGTTCATTAATTAGAAAATCCCTTGTTTGAACATTAATCAAGAAATTCTCATATGCCCCGGGGATCATGTGATGAGCTAAGTCGGGGAAGACGTCTTCTGTGCTGCTCCGAGGCCCTAAGCTAATTAAAAGGCTTTAAATCTCTCGGGATCAATTTGAACTGCACCTGAGCATACCTATTTAGCGGGTGAGGTGCTGCGGACCCGATCTGTGGTGAGGTGGTTTAAAAACTAGTGATATTAAAGGGTGGTAACACCGCAAGCTGCAAGCACTCAGCGGTAGTACCAGGCCACGGCAACACACCGAGATGGAAACGGAGATTGTGGAGCCCCTCGCGGGGAGATCCCCCACTTCTAAAAGACCAAAACCTCAATCCCCCACCCCTAATGAACAGGAGGAGGTGGCAGAAAAGGAAGAGGGAGCCTACTCGAATAGCAAAGACATCCAAGAAATTAAGCATCTGTTACAGGGGCTTGTAGTGGACTTTGCAACAGTTAAACCAGCATTGCAATCACTGGCACAGAGAATGGGGGACGCCGAGGTTCGGATTACCTCCCAGGAAAGGAAAGTTTCTACGATTGAACAGGAGCTTGTGGTGGTTAGAAAGCATGTCAAAAAACTCGAAGAAAGGATAGAGGATCAAGAGTCGAGGAGCCGAAGGAATAATCTGATTCTGGCAGGGCTGCCGGAGAGAGCTGAAGGGTCGGACTGTGTTTCTTACATGCAAGATATGCTACTTAAGCTATTTGGTCCCACGCCATATGGGGATGCTTACAATCTAGAGAGAGCACATAGGGCCTTGAGAGAATTACCACCACCAGGGGCAAGACCCCGGGTAATTATTATGCGCTTCCTTAACTATAAAGAGAAAGCTCATGTGTTGTCAGCTGCAAGGCTCAAGAAATCATTGCAATGGAATGGCACCACCTTGTGGTTATTTCAAGACCAAATACCTGCAGTGAGAGAAAAGCAGAAGGAATATGCGGAAATTAAGAAGAAGTTATACCTTGCAGGAATCAAGTTTCGGCTGCAATATCCCGCAACACTAGTGGTGCAGCTCCAAACAGGGGAGAGGCGATTCCTTACAGCAAAGGAGGCACTAGAAGGGCTACGAGTGGATCTCCCTGAGCTATTTAGACTGCCGAGCTGAGCCGCTCCAGACGAAATGGGGAGCTACTTTGACCTACTGGACTGAGGCTGTTGAGCCCTTAAAAGCCTGCTAACTTTAATTTTACAGCCATTCTGTTTGGTTTATGGACATTGGGGCCGGGGCGAACTGAAACATATGGGGCCAGAGGGAGTTAACTTTGGGGGAGGGAAGTTCGAACAGTTTTACTTTAGAAAGAGGGGGTGGAGAAGAGTGGGAAGGATACATATGAGTAGTGGGGGTGGATGATTAGGTGTTGGAGCCTGTGGGGTGGCTGGGGAACAGTTTAAGTTTGGGAATTGGGTAGGGGCTCCTTACAAAGTGGATGTTGAGAGGAAATTAATCGGGCAAGAAGTGAGAGTCACGATATTATGTATTTGTAGAGGGGCAACACAGCAAAGGGATATTTGGAGAGTAAAGACTGTGAGGGGGTAATTTGTGGGGGCCTAGCAAATCCCTGGCCATTCATAAGAAGGGGGTCTGGATTCCGTATATGAAGGGAGCCTAAATTGGTGGTGGCCACTATCTATTTTTGGACTATTAGGAGGATGAGCACACTGGGAGCTTTTCTTACCCTGATCTACTCCCAGTGCTCCCTGAGGCTACCCTAGCTCCCCTCTGCCTCAACTACTTAGTGGGAGAGGAAAGGGGAGGAGGATAGGGTGTTGATAGATTTATGGGCGATAGATTTTGGCCAATAGTACCTCCGAGGGACGCTCAAGCCTTTGGATGGGGATGGACATTAGGCTACGAGAAGGCCCAAAGTTAGTACTATTATCCTAAAAGGCTGTATGGTGGTATTATGGGCAGCCTGGGTGAGGAGGGGCAAGGCTCAGGGGCCTCTGGGCAGGGAATAGGAGAGGCCACATAAACGGTGGGATCACCAATAGGGGCAACATATAGCTAATTCTGTTTCCCAACATGCGGGAGTAGAGGCAATGTTGATCAATATCCCCTTTATATGATGAGGAGACTACTCCTAAAGGGTATATATATGAGGTCTAGAGGTAGGGAGCGACTAGAAGGTTGGATGGATAGATGGGTGAAGAGGGGGATTTAGAAGAGCAAGATAGCACTATAATAGAAGTCTTTTTGTTTCTAGATTTGATCCCGGATTGCTGAGGTTATGGAGGGGCTGGGGGATAGCACAAGAAGGAGCTCATCTATGATCCGAGAAATGGAGCGGGCAATCTAGGGATCGAGGGCGGGGGAGGGAGGGGCTGGGGAAATGGGAAGAGATAGAGTTCATCATGGTAAAAGCAAAAGAGGCAGACCCGGACAGAGTTTGGAGGGTTAGTTTTTCTATAATAAGTTTTTGGCACTGTCTATGTCAGGTGTCAGTCTAATCTCTTGGAATGTTAAAGGACTCAGGAGTAGACGTAAAAGAATGGTAATCCTGAGACATATAAAACAAGGAGGGGCCCATATTGCTGCTCTACAAGAGACACATTTACTGACGGAGGAGCTGAATACCCTCAAGAGACTTTGGGTGGGGCAAGTCTATGGGGTAGGTAAGAAAAGGGCCTCAGGGGGAGCAGCGATCCTAATAAAGAAAACCTGTCCATGTATTGTGGAGCAGGTGGTTGCAAGGGAAGATGGCAGAGGGATTTATGTCTTGGGTTCTTTATATGGTAAGGCGATCTTGGTTGCTTCCATCTATGGACCGTCACCCCCCAACCCTGAATTCTTTGCCTCAATAGAGAGAGATACAGCTGTTTTTTCTGGGCACTCCCTTATTCTAGCGGGGGATTGGAATACATACTCTAATAACCAGAGAGATAGGATCCCGCCTGCGAGAGGGCCTTTAATAAAGGCTCAAATTGCTTTAAATAGGTTGCTCGAGGTAGCGGCTTTGGTGGATCCGATATGGACCCACTCTACTGGGGGCAATATTATGACATTCTATTCAGCTGCACATAAGACCCAATCTCATATCGATTTTTTTCTGGTTAACAGGGAAGCACTTACAGAGATCAGGGGAATGACAACGGAGGGTAGAATTTTTTGGATCGCTCTCCGATTAAATTGATTTGGTAACCTAAACCAGGCCCCCCTAGACCATTTCAATGGAGATTGAATTACTCCCTAGTGACGGAGACCTTAACCAAGGGTAAGCTTGAGGAGGCTCTGCTAGAGATTATACAGCAACAGTTACCCACTTTGCAGAACAAAAAGTTGGCATGGCCAACCTGTAAAGTGTTATATGCAGGAGTGGCCCAGGAGCTGGCAGCACAAAAAAGTAGGCAGAGGAGGGCCAAAGAGGAATTTATTCTAGGGGCAATTAACTCGATGACACCGCTGGAGGGGTCTACGGGGGAACTTAAAAGTTTAAGAAGGGAATTGGCGGATATTGTTTATGGCAAAGTAGACTTCTGGCTGGAAAAAAATAAGGCAAAATATCTATTGTCAGGAGACATCCCTGGACGCTTGCTGGCAGCCAGAGTTAAGGAGTGGGAAGCGAGTAGAACGGTGACATCTATTTGGTATGAAGGGAAGCTTATAACAGATTCCCAGGAAATGACAGACACCTTTGCGTCTTACTTTAAGGATATATATCAGATTAGGAACACCGTGGAGGAAAAGAAAATCAAGGCTTTCCTGGAGGGAGTGCCCTTACCGGCGATAGACCCTATTCAGGCTAAGGAACAGGAGGCTTCCATAGAAGCAGCAGAGATTATAGAAGTAGTCAGGTCTCTGCCCACTGGCAAAACACCTGGGCTGGATGGCCTCACGGCGAAGTTTTATCAGGGTCATATTCATGTCATACTGCCTATTCTTCAAGAATTTTTCAACACCATAATGCAGGATGGAGTGTTTCACTCCCCTTTATATAAGGCGTACATTACATTAAACCCCAAACCAGATAAGCCTAGGGATCTACCTGGTAACTATAGGCCTAAAGCGCTGATGAATCAGGACATTAAGATTCTTACCAAAATCTTGGCCAATAGAATATGACAGATTGCTCCTGGCCTAATCAGCCAGGAGCAAGTGGGATTTATGCCAGGGAGGGGGGGTGCATGATGCTTCGAGGAAGCTGCATCATATCCTGAATTTTGCATCTGATTCCCAATTACCCCTAGCTCTGATATCTTTAGACACTGAAAAGGCCTTCAATAGGGTTTTCCATCCTTTCCTTTTCGCCACAATGGAGAGGATGGGCTTCCCTGAAGGCCTGCTTAGAGGCATTAAGAATTTATATGCTGCGCCGATGGCTAGAGTTCTATGTAATGGTTATATCTTGTAGGAAATTCAGCTAGAGAACGGGACCCGTCAGGCATGTCCTCTTTCTTCGATTCTATTTAACATCTATCTTGAGCCCTTGTTGAAAGCAATTAACAATGACAGAGGTATAAAGGGGGTTGAGATAGTGGGACGAGAGTTAAAATTCTCAGTTTTTGCAGATGACGTACTCCTGCACTTACAAGACCCGGTGGCTGGGTTTGAGAGGACTAGAGAATTAATAGGGCGATTTGCTAAAGTTTCAAATTACAAACTAAACTTGGACAAAACCCAAATTCTCCCTTTGACGCCATATGTTTATAGGGCAGATTTCGCTCATCTGCGAGTGCAGTGGGTGACAGACAAGATCAAATACTTGAGTATTTGGATTACAGCGAATATTGAGATGGGGCCGAAATAAACATGGAAGGGACTATATCAGCTATCAGGGGTGATTTAGTAAGATGGTATAAGCTTCCTTTGAATTTTATGGCTAGACTTGGGCTTATTAAGATGAATCTGTTACCACGGTTGCTATACCCGGTGTACCTAGCACCATATAGTATACCCAAATTAAGGTTTAAAATGATTAAGAAACTACTTTCAGACTTTCTATGGAATCTTAAACCCCCCAGGAAAAAGTACAATGATCTGCGGTTACCACATACACAGGGAGGGATTAAGCTACCAGATCTCCATTTATATTATGTTGTGGGACAGCTGGGACTAATGACTCGATGGGGTAGAAGCACAGAGGGAGAGTCCTATATTCTGGACTGGTTACATCTAGAGACTCAAATGATGAAAGATGCTGTCCTCTCTCCAGAGGCACCATTATATGCCAATATTGGCACATGATTTAAGAGGATTAGAGCCCAATTTTGAAGGCGGCGGAAGCTTGGTGGTCACTTGACCCTGATCCAGAAAAAGGGTCAGATGAGGGCCCAAAGCAACCACTGGTGGGCAATCCCAACTTAGTTATAGGGGCCAAGTAATTAGGGGGAGGTGGGCTAGGCAGGTTCTGGGCTTGAAACTAAAGGATGTTATCCAGGATAACAGGGTGGTCCTCCCGATTCAGTGTGAGGGGATGCCCATTTTTCAGAGGCTGCAGCTTACTCGAATGTTGGAGGGGGTGCTAAAGAGATCAGGGGTTCTAACAGATTGTTCATTTAACTGGGACATGCTGAAGGAGATAGACCCGAAAGCTAGAGCCCTATCGCAGATATACAAAATACTTTTGGATTTCTCTAGTCTGAACTCTCCCATACCAGTGCCATATTGGGATAATGTGTTGGTTCCTCGAAGTCTCGAATGGGCCAATATATGGAAGAACAGTAAATATATAGTTATACCTAAATACAGGAGTATACATTTCTTTATTGCTTCCAATTTATACTTTACCCCTGTGAAGCTATGTGCTAGAGGCCTTAGGCAGACAGACCTGTGTTTTCGGTGTGAGTTAGAGACAGGAGATCTATTACATGTGCTGTGGTATCGTAATAAAATATCACCCCTCTGGGACGAAATAAAGAGATGGATGGACCAAATGCTAGACTATTCAGAATTTATAACGCCAGAAATATGTATTCTAGGTGATTTATCACAAATTGCGGGTGTTATACCTAAATATCACCTACCCTTGATGGCTGCAGTAACCAAATCATTTGTGGTGCAGCATTGGAAGGACGACCAAGTCTATTCGTATAAGCATTGGGCAGGAGATCTTATGGGGGCCTTGTGTAGAATAAAGAAATACCTATATTCAGAGGGGAGGAAAGGGTTATATGCTAAAAGATGGGCGGCACTAGAGGTGATATACTCCCATCAAGGGACATATGCTCTGACACAGGTCTGCCTGTCGGGCTGCGATTAGTGGGAGAAATTCTGGCTGGAGTGAATAATAGACAGTTAGGACACTAGAGGGATTTAAGTGTTTATGAGATGATTGTATGTGACTAGGTAGGAGTCTGGATCATGGTTAATAGCAAGAGGTTAGGGTCTGCTGGGTTAATACGGGGGATGGGGACTCTCTCTCTTTCCAGGGGGTGCAGAGGGGCGCTACCCCTTAAACTGATTGCACCTAAGAAGGAACCTGGGTCAGAGGGCATCTGTTGGGCTGCAGGTGGTTATCTCTGGGGTTAAGGGGAGGGGGCTTAATTTGTATGCAGTCCTGCTATTTTTTTTCTAGAGTATGGACGGAACAGGTTTAGGTTTGGTTGGGGGCGTGGTGCTGGCTCTGGGCATGTATATAGTTAGATTGTACATAGTTTACACAGTCAGTTTTGGACTGTGTGCCCTGAGGTTCCCAGGTTTTTTGTTTGTCCTGTCTCGTGTTTGGAAAATGAATAAAGATGTGTTTAAAAAAAAAAAATTATCTAGGGAAGACGTAATGTATAGGGATCCCACAGTATGGGACCCTAAGAAGTATGTGCCCTAATTAAGTATATGCTTGACATACTGCCCCCAAGTGAACAATGGTATTTGTATAACAGTAAATAGCTGTTGCAGTTAATAGCAATTTAAGCGACCCATCTGCTAGGCCCAGTGCCTGGACACAAGTAAGAACCATGGCCAGTTCCACACCTTGCGAGGTGGGGACAGTATTTACTCGGCATTCAAGAGGCTGGCTAAATTTCTACTCCCTTACACCCACTAAAGAGAACAAACCCCATGCAGAACATTTTAGTGATTGGTCAGTGTATGTTACACTATAGCTAGATATATACCGAAATAAACTCTGTGTAGAATCAATGAAATAATAATGGACGTAACAGCTGGCAGAAACTGATGCATGCCCATCAAAGCAAACCCCATCTTTCCAAGTTGTTATGCTTAACATTTAGACCTGTTTTTCCTTCATGAAGCAGCAATTCTGTTATTTATTCCAGGATTTTCATTGTCTTTACTTTTTACAACTCCTTCCACAACAAAATGGGTATTTGTTGAAAAGATGCATGCTCATTAAAAAAATAAAACTACTATGGAAAAATATATATATAAAAAAAAAAGAAATTCTCTTATGCCCTAAAAATGTACCTATCTATGAGTGTCTTAAAGCATGATGTAGGATCTAACTTTAGTTCTTTATAAAAATGTGGGTCAGACAGCTGTCTCATCATTTTGTACAGGGTTGTACAGTTAGTGATTCCTTACAAGTGGCTCAGCTGTTCAAGTTACACTTTTCCTGTTTGGATAAGTATGGAACAGTGGCCCACTTGATACAGGTATCACTAATGAACATGAACTGGATCAGGGTGAGGGGTGTCTTGTTCCTAAATTCTATTTTATTGCTTTAATGCCCATACATGTATTTAATTATTTGGTTAAAATGAGTCCTCGTCCTCATCTTGGTCCTGATTTTGTTGACTTTCGGATTCTTAAAAGAGTTGCTCATTCTATTGTCCCTTCCATTACAAAATTGTTTAACTATTCTCTTTGTCAAGGTGTTTTTCCATTTGTATGGAAGTGTGCTACAGGTAAACCTATTTTTAAAATGGGCATAAATATGGACTTGAATGACTATCGTCTTATATCACTTCTCGCTCCCCTGTCCAAAGTACTGGAAAGAATTATTAGTGATCAAATTAATGAGTATATGGGACAATATAATCTTTGGACCCCTGCCCAGCATGGATTCAGGGTTGGTCATGACACTGAGACTGCCTTGGTGAGGTTCACTGGCCATGCCCGTACTGCCATTGATGATGGCAGTATGGTGGCTGCTGCCTTTGTGGACCTCACCAAGGCATTCGAGCTTGTTGACCATGATGTTTTGATGAGAATGATATTAAGGTTTAATTTTTCAGTGGAAGTGATCCTGTGGTCCGGCCATTACTTAAGTGATAGAACACAGAGAACGTCTGTTGGAGGTTCCTTGTCTCATGAAAATTCAAAAAATTATGGGGTTCCACAAGGGTCCATTTTAGGACCCTTGTTGTTTTCTTTATTTGTTAATACCTTGCCTAAAATTTGTACTGATACAGAAATTATTTTATTTGCTGATGATGTTGTATTATTTAGCACTGGTACTGATGGTGAAAAGCTACAGGAAAATCTCCAGAGGGATTTTGTTGTCTTACACTCTTGTTTTTTTCTATATAAATTAATAGCTTAATTCTGTTAAAACTAAATTTTTGATTTTTTTTCTGGTTGTAGGAATCAATTGAAAAATTATCCCAAGCTTTACAATAAACTTGGCAACTCTATTGAAAGGGTTTATAATTTTAAGTACCTGGGCCTTATTTTGGATCAGCATCTAATTTTTCATCATCATATTGTATGTTTAATTGCTCATTTACTTCAGCGTTTAGGTTTGTTATACCATGTTAGGAAGTCTCTTAACAATGAGACAAGGATCCTCCTGGCAGACAGTTTTTTGTTCTCTTTACTGAGGTATGGCTCTGTTGTTTATTCTTGTTCTTCTGTTAATATGTTAAAAAAAATCAAAACTGCATATTATAGTATATTACGTTTTATTAGTTGCTTACCTAGGTCTACTCATCATTGCATATTATATGAGAAATTAGGTTCTCTAGCGCTTAATGCTTTTTTTAATCTTAGATCTTTAACTTTTTTGCATAAGATCCAAATTGGTCTTGTGCCAAATAGTGTTAGTTTTTTCCCTATCTTCGTGTCTACTATTTCAACTAGAGCTAGTGCTAGAAAGGTGTTTAAACTACCTCAGATTAGAACTAGTATTATGCAGAATTCTCTATAGTTTGAATTGATTAGCCAATATAATGAATTGCCAGATAACATAACTGTCTGTCATACTGTGTCAAGTTTTAAGGGTTTACTCGAAAAATAACTTTTTTTAGAAGTTGTTTGTAATTGTTTCTAACATACTGATTATTTATTTTTTTTTGTTATTGTTTATGTCAAATGTTGGTCTTTATATTTACTTTGTAATTGTTACTGTTACTGGACATCTGTGAAAATGGGCATTTTTTGCTCACAGATTTTTTTTAGTATTAAATAAATGAAATGAAATGAAAATATTTAGATGTATCCATAATTACAATTCCCCCGCCCTTATCAGTGGATTATATAGTTATTTCTGTAATTATTATTACCCAATCATTTTAAAGCTTTGTTTTCCTCACTTGTTAAATTTACATAACCTGGTGAGAAAGCTGCTCCTGCTAAAGCTTCAAAATCAGGCTCACATGCTAACTGAAAGGTATGAACAACAGGATTGGTAAGGGGTATGAAAGTGGAGCGTGGCCTAAATATACAACATGAATTGTGATTACCCTCATTGCTCTGAGAATCATCTCTAGCACTAAACAAGTAACCTTCACTGTCACCAACATTAGACATACCCCACCCCCACTTTGCTGCCTTTAGCAAAAAAACACTTAAGATTTAAATTCCTAATGAACATAATCAAATCAACACACAAATCAAAGGGCTTCAAAAGGATCTCTTTTCTTGATGTACTAATCTCCAAGAACAAAAATTCAGGTTTAGATACCTCATTATTTTGTAAACCCCCTGACTGTAACACAATACTTATGGCATCTTCTTGTCATCCAAGACATACTTTTGATAACATTGCTGTTAGTCAATTTTTGGGTGCCAAACGCAATTGTAGCAGTGAAGCATCTTTTGCAGCACATTCAGAAGACACGAGGAATCATTTTAACATCAGGGATTACAATCAAAATAAAGTGTTTGAAGCATTTGAAAGAGCCGATAGTACATATAGAGATAGTTTGTTACAACCTCGAGAAAATAATGTTTTGAGTAGGAGTATTAACAGATGTCATTTTGTTACAACATTTAATGTACAGTCATATGCAGTAGAGAATGTAATTAGGGATAATTGGCATATATTACAAAATGAGACTAGTATACAGGAATGAACACATGCTTTTCCTAGAATGGTGTATAAAAGAGGCAGACAGATTTCTGATATTGTTACACACAGTTTACAACCCCCTAGTTTAACAAGTTTGAATCCCAACAGAACCCCTGCTACAAATACTGCATGTTTCCATAGCCCGGTTTCTAATTTAAATTCAGCCAAGATTTCAGACTTGGTTACCAGCACTTCCATCTGGCTGTCTTAGTTGCAATTGATGTAAGTACTGTCCATATATCAATACTGTTAAAGTGTTTGAAAATGGGACAGAGCAGATTAAGATCATAAGGTTTATTAATTGTGACACACCGAATGGTATATATTGTGTGCAAGTTGTAGTTGTGGTATGATTTATCTTGGTAAAACAAAAAGAAAGTTAAAATAACATGTTGTGATCATATTAGAGCCATTAATGCTGGTAACCAAGTCTATGCAATGGCAGCTCATGCTGTCAATAGTTCAGTGCCATCAGAACATAAATGGAGTTTTATAGGCATAGAACATGTCACCCTTGGACCCAAGGGAGGCAATTTACCTACTAAATTGTTTTGCAGAGAGGGTTTGGGGAATTTTAAATTAAAAGCCATGCATCAAGGTTTAAATGACAAGTTTGAAATAACCCCATATTTGCTTAAAAAGTAGGTCTCATGTTTAAATTGAGTCATACTGCTTCTGACTCTGGGAAATGCATCTTTGCATGTGTTAAAGTGATGTCTGTGTCACATATGTACATTGGTGTATTGATCTGTTAGATACTTTTAGAAATGTATTAGGTAATTACTGTTGTACTGCCCAGATGTATATTCTTTAATAACTGACTATAGGGCACTTAATATTATAAATGTTTCTTTATGAGCAGATTTGATAACTACATGTATGTGCTTGGTAAATATTATTAAATAGGTTAAAATAACTGAGAATATGTTCTAAGCACTCAATGTTGAGGTTTCCTGCTTCATTAATTGTTTATATTGTGTGTTTCAAGTTTTTTTCACATGCTTTGTAAGGGTGATTATAATTGTATAATTGAATGTAATTATGAGTGTTGGTATTTAAGTTGGACACCTTAAATGCACTACAGCTTCTTGTTAAAGCTCTTACATGTGAAACGTTGAGGTTTTTGATGTGGTTATACATCTATGTTAAGGGCTTGTGCATTCAATAAAATGTGGCAAAATTGTGCATTAATACCTCCTGAGTGCGGTTACTTGTTTTTTTGTAAATAATATTATAGAATTTAGTTGCCCTCAAATGGAATGAGCTATGAACTAGTCTTGTTCAAAACAAAGGTATTTTGAAAGTAAATTTGCTGTGACCTAGTAGTAAATGAATTTGAGAATCTAGAAAAAACTTCAACTATGCTTTTTGGTAACAAAACCCAATATAACTTCATGCAAAAAGATAGATGACTTATGAGAAAAAAACAATATTCAAGAGGAAAACATTTAATGAAATAATACAGTTCACAATGATGTGTCAAACATGGTGGACCAGTTGCAAACTTGATAATGCTGTGATATGTAACTTTTGGTTTCGACAATACTCCATAAGAGGCAGCGGAATATATCAGAGAGCCATAGCCTAATAATGAAAGTGAAAAACTGTTTGCAAGAAGAAATTTTTAATCCAGTACCAGAAATGCTTTGCTCTGTAAAGCACCCCTAAGCTCTTCCTATGAGATCAGAGACATGAGCTTCAAAGGAAAGACAATGATCCAAAAGAGCACCAAGATATTCAAATGCATACACCCCTTCAATGACTATATCCTTTAAATCTACTAGGAGAATATCGGTATTACTGGATCTTTGAGGTCCTTTAAAGATCATTGTCTTTGTTTTCTTTGATTTAAGAATGAATCTATTGTGCAAGAACCAAATCTGAAGGCTATTGAAGTCCTCCTGTAGCTTATTGTTAGGGTCACTCAAATTATCACCCTTGCAAAAAAATACAGCATCATCTGTATAGAGTATGATATTGGTGCTCATGCAAACTCTTGGAAGGGAACTGGTACAAAGAGTGAACACCACGGGACCAAGAAAGGATTCTTAGGGTACACTGCAGACAATTTTGTAATCACAAGAATATGAACCACCAAGCAATGTTTTATGAGAATGCCCTTTCACATACTCAGTTTACTACAAAAGTACATACTCTTAAAAATTCTGACTCTGCAATGTGTATTATGTTTGGAATGGAAACCATGCTGTTCCTCTGCCCAAATCCTTTTTCATTAACAAAATGAGCATTCTGATTAAAAACTATTTTTTCCAAAACTTTGGAAAGAGGTGCCAAAAGCTGAAGGCTGTCCACAATGCTAAGGCCCTCTATTTTAAATCAAACTTGCAGTCTAACATTAGTTCCCCAGCCAAATTCTGGAAGGTTATCAAATCCCTCCTTGACCCCACCTACCCAGTTCACTCTCCCAATCACCCTGGGGGATCGCTCACTAGTCTCTGACCCGCCTTCTGTTGTTTACCAAATTCTTTACCACCTGTGCACTCCCCTCAACTTCTTCTTCAGGCCCCTCTTCCCTGCTATCTTCTACTGCCTCTGCCAAGTCCCAATTACCTAAGGGCTTCCAATTCCCTCCTCCTCCTCCCCCTGGAAATTTTGCTTGCCCTTACTTCACATAACTCTGCTAAGTCCAGCCCTGCTAGGTTGGACCCCAAACTTATCCATATCTCAGGTCCTGCCATTGTCTGTCTACTTTCTCTCACCTTCTGAACCTTTTCTTCTCCCTTAATGCTATCCCTTAGGTCTGGAAAATTGCAAATGTTCCTCCTCTGTACAAAGGCAGCGACTCCTTCTCCCTTGGCAACTTCCAGCATATTTCACTCCTCATCTCTCTTGTTAACCTGCAGAAGACTATCTTGACTACATGCTTGCAGACTTCCTTCACTCCTACAGTTTCCTCTACCTCTTTCAGGTAAGCAATCACTACCCCACAGTCTCCTTCCTGCTGCATGTAACTGACACTATCCTCAGTGGGATGGCTCAGAGACACATCACCATGGCTATATTCATCAATCTGGCAAAAGCTTTTAGTGTCAAATCCACTCTTCTTGGACAAGCTGAGCTCTGCTGGCCTCTCAGCTCCTGATGTTGGCTGGTTCCTTTCATATCTCATAGGCCATCAAAAGTTGGTTCAGGTGGGAGGCATCCTGCTCATCCTAGCTGAGGTCCCACAGGGCTTCATCCTAGGTCCTGCCCTGTTCTCAGTTTTCCTAAATGACCTACTGCCTGTTTGTGTCTCCTTGCATATCCACAAGTATGCAAATTACATGGTCATATGCACCTCCGGCCCTGCAGTTATGGCTGTTAAAGGTCTGCTCCAGCAAGACTTCTGCAACATACAGCATTGGTTCAATGCCAATCAACTCCAGGTCATCACCAAGAAACAATGTCCATTACCTTTGGTAGCAGCTTGAAACTGGCCAGGCTCTCATGCTGTCCTGTCTTTTCCATGCTGGATGACTCCTCCTTTGGAGTAGTTCCTGCCTTCAATTACTGTACCTTGGTGCATGGCTAGATAGCAAGATTGACTTCTCTGCCCACATTGACACCATCTATGCCAGGCTCCACACCAAACTCAGTGCCATGTACTGCAGCAAGGACTGCCTTTCCCCCAGGTCCACCAGGAGCTGGTCACCAAATTGGTTTTCCAGGTTTTGAACTATTCAGATGTGGTATGTGGCACTGCCCCTTCCACTTCCCTTGCCAGACTGGATACCCTCTGCAATGCCTTCTGCCGCTTTTCTACCAACTCACCCCCTTGTACTCATCACTATTCCCTTTATTCCTCCTTTTCCATTCTCCTTCTCCCTTCACGTTGCCAGTCCTGTTGTGTTTCAGTCTTCTCCAAATACTGGTTTGGGACCCTTCTCTCCTACATCTCCTCCCTCCTCTTCCCCATCTCCTCCTCCTCCTGTTCTGTACACTTCATGGATCCCTGCACCTTGTTTGTTCCATTAAGCATTTATTGATTAACTGTGTGGTTTAAATGGGATAGATAGATTAACTGTATGCTCCTATTTTAATATATATATATATATATATATATATATATATATAATATCATTTTAAATAATTGTACCATTGTTGTTTTGTACAGCACCCAGAGTCTCCAGAAATGTGTTCTTTTATAAATAAAATACCTATCTATCTATCTATCTATCTATCTATCTATCTATCAAGCCATTGCTATGACCCATGCAGTTGTTTTGCCTGCTTGTTCATCATTTTGCACTTGCACTGATACACTGTCACTTTAATCGCTTTTTGATGTTTTGCTATCATTTTGATTTTTTTGTACTCCTCTCCCCACCTGGAATTGAGCCTAGGCTCACAGTGCCTTTCCCAGTTACCAAAATTAAATAACTAAATGAATAAAAAGAAAAATTAATAAATAAACAAAAGCTATATCAGACAGTAACTTAAAACACAAATTTTAGACCTAGATTTATGTATTGGTCTAATGGCTACCCCCCTCAGAAGTGAAGGGAAAAACTTCATTAGAAAGGGAGAAATTCAGAGTTTTCTTGAGAGGAAAGTCAGTTGAATCCGATGTCAATTTTTAAAGCCAGTAATCAGTTCTATCTACCCTAACTGAGGGCATAGAATTCATAGACATCAGATACCTTCTAGTGGTGAAAAAGTGCAAAAATAGACTCTCTTGGGTTCAGACACAGAACATTGAATGACAAATATAATAAGTTGAGAACTGAGAATTAAAATTGAATATATAACACTTCAGGTTTCTGAAAAGATTAATTAAAGCAATTTGCCACCTCCTAAGGTTCACAATATATTTTCCATGGTTCTCCAAAACTATAGATTCTGATTTCTGAGCTTTGCCAAGACAATGATTTAGGGTATTCTAATTTTTGGGAGGAATTACCAAAATTCTACTGTTGCATAAATGTAAAGTAATTGAATCTGTCCCTTTTTACCACTGATTTGGAATGATTTCTTAATGGAATAATTTCATATTCCTATAAGATAACTAGATCTTTTTTTTTTATATTTGTCCCAAATCTTTTCCCTAATCCTAAATCATTTTAAGAGCTCAGAGGTCAACAAGTCACATTTGGTGCCTATTAATTTAATCTTTTTGACTGGAAGAAATCTATTATAAATATTCAAAAACATTGACAAACTTGTTCATGAGCCAAATCCAGTTCAAGGATATTATCAGGGAAGATCCAATCAGCAACTTGAATATTATCATTGAAATCACCTACACTTACAGCTACTGCCATGTTTAGATAGTTCATGAAATTTCTGTAATGTTTCTAAAGAAATTCCTGCCTGCCTAAAGTACTGCTTTAGGGCCACAAGACAGAATCTGTTTAGAAATGCTGTGAAATATCTGGAAATATCTAACCACGTGAATGACTGAAACTGTATGTGAAGATTTCAGATTTTCAGAGTAAACAAAAAAACAGAGGCTTCTTGTCCCTCCTGCAGACCAATGCCAGTACACTGCACAGTGGTTGCTTATGGAGTTCAGTACCACTCCAGCAGTGGTCATGCTAGAAGGACTGGTCATGATAATACAATCAAGGACAGATTTAAAGCCTGCCCTATATTTGGTATGTGAAGTAGTCTGAATTATTTGTTGTAAACCATGATTTACTAAGGACTCTTTAATTCCCTTTACTTTCTTATTGTTCCATTTCAAATATACTGTACATCTCCCACTATAATCAAAGTAACATAGAAACATAGAAACTGATGGCAGATAAGGACCATTTGACTCACCTAGTCTACCCATTTTCCATACCTATTGCAATACAGCAGACCTTACTTGATCTCCAGCTTTACCCTCCCTTTCCTAACTGATAAGGTTCCCTTATACCTATGCCACACATTTTTGAATTCCATTACTGTTTTTGCCCTTTCCACTCCCTATTTTAAGGTAATGTACTTTGAAAATTAAACATAATGTTGAATCCTGTACTAAACCACCCTGGGGGAAGATGCACACAACTAAATTTTAAAATGTTACCACCCAATTCAACATTTATAGACAAAAAGTCACAGATTGAAAAAATTGTTGGTAATGACATTCAGTTGCCACTAAATCACTGAACACATAAAACAAACATCTCCTTTTGTCTATATGACCTTTTCTAAAAATAGAGTAGCCATCCAAACTAATTTCAATATTGGAGATTTTACTACTGAATCAGGTTTCTGAAAGCGATGTATCTTTGAAATTATTCAAAGCAACCCAGGGCTTAAATAATTGTGTTTTGGCCAATGAACTTTGAATATTAAAGTATACCATGCTAATAACAGGTTTGCCCCACACTCAACCCAAAATCTACCGCCACTAATATCCTGTGGCCCTGGACTGGATGAACTGATCCTGATTAAAAGTAGCAATAGCAGTAATCTTCTCTGCCTAATTGATATAAAACTATCAATACCTCTGTTTAACATTATTCTAGGACACTTGTTTCTAACAACATCTGTACAAAATAGAGTGCACCCTACATAAATCTCATTAAGTTGCTGTAAATATTAAAAAGTTAATTTACAAAAAAGCTACATCTATGGCCAGAAATTAGGTAATTGTACTGATGATCAGAACTTTGGAATACCAAATTTGTATGCCAATTGGTAGTCAGAATAGAAAAGGCCCAAACTTGAGGAAAAGACAGCCAACTCAGTTAAGAAGGGGATAAAACTTTTAATAGGTACATCAAGGAGCGAAGAAAAGACCAAGGGTGGGATAATGAGGTTTAATAAAAGGGAAGGGGAAGTGTGACATGAAAAAAGCAGGGATACTGAATGAATTCTTCTGCTCAGTATTCACAAAAGAAGAAAAGGGGGAGGTTCCTAAACCAAAGAATAGAAGCACTCTGGATAGGGGGGTCGATACCAATCCATTCACAGGAGAAAGGGTCCCAAAAGAACTCCTAAAACTGAAGGTGGACTAAGCAATGGGGCCTGATGGGATTCGCCCCAGAATTCTGAAAGAACTAAGGGGAGAACTAGTGACACCAATAACTATCCTTTTTAACAAATCATGGGAGGATGGTGTAGTACCTGAGGACTACAAAAGTGGGAGAAAGACAGAGGCAGGAAACTACAGACCTGTTAGTTTGAACTTAGTGGCAGGAAAAATAATGGAATCACTTTGGAAGAAAAGAATTGTTGAGTTCCTAGAGGCCAGTGGGACACAGGACCCAAGCCATCATGGATTCACAGTGGGAAGGTCATGTCAGATGCATCTAAATTAGTTCTTTGACTGGGTGACCAAAGTAATAGACCAGGTAGGGGCTGTGGACATGGACTACCTAGACTTTAGCAAAGCATTTGACACAGTCCCACACAAAAGATTAATAAACAAGTTAACCAGCCTTGGAGTGGGTCCCAGCATTGTAGGCTAGGTAAACATTGGCTGGACAACAGGACTCAGAAGGTAATAGTAAATGGAGTCCACTCTGAAGAAAGGGGGGTTATTAGTGGGGTATCACAGGGTTCAGTACTGGCACCGGTCCTCTTTAATGTCTTTATAGGTGACATTGCAGTGGGATTGGAAGGGAAAGTATGCCTCTTTGCAGATGACACAAAGATTTGCAACAGGGTTGATACACAAGAGCTGGTGGAAATAATAAGAATGGACTTGGTAAGGTTGGAGAAATGGTAAAAAATATGGCAGCTTAGATTTAATGCAAAAAAGTGCAAAGTAATGCACCTAGAAAACAAAAACCCGGGGGAACAGTACACAATGGAGGGTTCTAACAACAATAAAAATGAAAAGGGACCGCTGGGTAGTCATATCAGATGACTTAAAGGTAGGCAAGCAATATGAGAAGGCAGTAAGGCGGGCTGGCGAGATACTGGAATGCATAGGGAGAGGCATCACCCGTAGAAAACAAGAAGTTTTTATCCCTCTGTACAGACAGTTGGTGAGGCCCCATCTGGATACCGCATGCAGTTCTGGAGACCTCATCTCCACAAGGACATAGGCAGAATGGAGGCAGTCCAGAGGAGGGCAACTAAAATGGTGCAGGGTCTGCACCAGAAGCCATCTGAAGAGAGACTAAAGGAGCTTAATATGTATACCCTAGAGGAAAGGAATGAGAAGGTGGGACATGATAGAAATATTTAAGTACCTCAAGGGAATCAGTAAAGTGCAAGAGGGTAGTATCTCTCAGAAAAAGTGACGTGCAAGAACAAGGGGGCACAATTTGAAGATAGAGGTGGGACGGCTCATGGGCAATGTAAGGAAGTATTTTTTTCACAGAGAGGGTAGTGGTTGCATGTAACAACCTTCCTGAGGAGTTTGTGGGGTCAAAAACAGTGGGGGAATTCAAGATTGCATGGGACAGACATAAAGCAATTCTTATGGGAGGTAGGAGGAAGTAGGCTGCTGGTTAACTAGGATCTGCAGCTTATCCAATAGGTAGGGGAATGGGCAGACTAGGTGGGCCCAGTGGTCCTTATCTGCCATCAAAATCTATGTTTCTATGTAACTGATGAAGTACCAGACTGATGTTGATTAAATAAATCTATCTACAATAAAAAATTAAAAACAGAATATTTAGTCAATAAGAGGGTTGTGACCCAGAAAAAATAAATAACATTTGTGAAAACATGATTAAAGTGAACAGAGAAAACACATTTTAAAGAAACAAATTACAATTTAGGCTCCCTTAAAATGCTGGATTAGAGCACACCTAAGAAGATTTCACTCACCACTCATTTTAAACAAGAAGCTGCCACTTACTAGAAAAAACATAAACGCATAACCCACCACTCTTCATGACCTGGCAACTGCCACCTGTCAGAGAGGAATTGTGTAGGGGGTTTGTTAGAAAAAACAATAAAACCTATCTCATGTGACATCACCCTCACTTGTCACTCCCAGCCACTGCCACTAGATGGTGCTAGACTTTGTGGGTGTCACACACTCAAAAGAGGTGGCAGTGAAGGTTAGGGAGAAAAAGATAGCATTTAGAAAGTATAAGGAAACACAGCAGGACAGAGAACTGTACCAGTTAAGGCAGAAGGAATAAAGTTACCAACTTTCTGAGGCCTAAAACTGGGATGGTCCATCCTGACCATGACCCCACCCCCCACCGTGTCACTCCCATGGGCACCGCTGCAGACAACGCTGCACACAATTACATTTTGCTGCTTGCTCTGGCCACGCCACCCCACAGTAACACCAGCAGCAAACATCCAAATTAAAACAATACATCATTCTGCTGCAGCAAGTGCCAAATCATGATGTACAGAAAGTTAATTAGAAGCAAACCTGCATTAAATTGTGATCAGAAATTCAAGCTGCATGTATTGCTCCTCCTGACAGTTCCATCCACCCCGCTTACATTCAGCTCATTTGCTGAGCAAACTTCACTTCAGTAACTCCCACCACAACACCAAATTGTTTTCACACACTTCCCCACAGCTGATCAGGTTCAGGTACCTTCGCTCACTGCTGCCGGTCTCTTCTCTGTCTGCAGTCACTCTTATCTGCTGGCAAGCAGACATCAACATGCACTTATTTGCACTACTACCCAGTCTAATCAAACAGGAAGGAACATGCTTTACTGTACTCCCACTGACATGCTTGTGATGCAACACAGGTGCAGGGATTGAAGTTGCAAACTGTTATCCAGCCCGAGCAGCACCACAGTGGTGCTGAAATAGCTGTCACTCATGGATTAGCAGCCAGCAAAAAAAAAGGGACAAAACTGGGACAAGTAAGCAAAAACCAGGACAAAAGTGGCATTTTGCAAAACTTGTGGGGACACTGGGGCATGTTGCCTAAAATAGGGACTGTCCTGAGAAAATAGAGACAGTTGGTAGCTTTAAGATGGAAGCAGAGAGGGTAGTCAGAATATCAAAGGCCTAAACTGAGGAAAAGATAGCCAACTTGGTTAAGAAGGGGGATACAACCTTTTATAGGTATATCAGGGAGCGTAGAAAGACAAAGGGAGGGACAGTGAGGCTGAACAGAATGGACAGTGGGTGGGCAGAGAGTGACAGTGAAAAAGCAGAGATACTGAAAGAATACTTCTGTTCAGTATTCACAAAAGAGGAAGTGGGGGAAGTGCCTAATCCAACTAACAGAAGCACTCTGGAGAGGGGGGTCGATCCCGGTCCTTTCATAGAAGAACAGGTTCTGAAAGAACTCCTAAAACTGAAGGCAGACAAAGCAATGGGGCCAGATGGAATTCACCCCAGAATTTTAAAAGAATAAAGCAGAGAGCTGGTGACACCACTGACTACCCTTTTTAACAAATCATGGGAGGATGGTGTGGTGCCCGAGGACTGGAAACTACAGACCTGTCAGTTTGACCTCGTGGTAGGGAAAGTGATGGAATCACTTCTGAAGGAGAGAATTGTTGAGTACCTAGAGGCCAGTGGGGCACAGGACCCAAGACAGCATGGGTTCACAGCGGGAAGGTCATGTCAGACGAATCAAATTGATTTCTATGACTGGGTGACCAAAGTAGTAGACCAGGGAGGGGCTGTGCACATGGCCTACCTAGACTTTAGCAAGGCATTTGACACAGTCCCACACAAAAGATTAATAGTCAAATTAACCAGCCTGGGAGTGGGTCCCAGGGTGGTAGCCTGGGTAAAACATTGGCTGGACAACAGGACACAGAAGGTAATTGTAAATGGAGTCAACTCTGAAGAAAAAGGGGTTACTAGTGGGGTACCCAGGAGTTGGTACTGGGTCCAGTCCTTTTTAATGTCTTTATAAGTGACATTGCAGAGGGACTGAAAGGAAAAGTATGACTCTTTGCAGATGACACAAAGATCTGTAACAGGGTTGATACACAGGAGGTGTGGAAAGGATGAGAAGGGACTTGCCAAGGTTGGAGGAATGGTCAGAAGTATGGCAGCTTGGATTCAATGCAAAGAAGTGCAAAATAATGCACCTGGGAAACAAAAACCCAGGGGAAGATTACACAATGGGGGGGAGGTAGTAACAACAACAAAAATGGAAAGGTACCTGGGGTAATCATATCAGATGACCTTAAGGTTGGCAAGCAATGTGAGAAGGTGGTAGGGAGGGCTGGGGAGATACTGGGATATATAGGGAGAGGCATCGCCAGCAGAAAACAGGAAGTTGTTATCACCTATGCAGGCAGTTGGTGAGACACCATCTGGAGTACCGCGTCCAGTTCTGGAGACCCCATCTCCGCAAGGACATAGACAGGATGGAGGCAGTTCAGAGGAGGGCAACTAAAATGGTACAGGGTCTGCAAGAGAAGCCATATAAGGAGAGACTAAATGAGCTTAATATGTATACCCTTGAGGAAAGGAGGGATAGGGGGACATGATAGAAATGTTTAAGTACCTCAGTGGAATCAACAAATTCCAAGAAGGTAGCATCTTTCAGAAAAAGAGATGAGCAAGAACAAGGGGACACAATTTGAAGATAGAGGGGAATGGCTCAGGGGCAATGTGAGGAAGTGTTTTTTTCACAGAGAGGGTGGTGGACGCATGGAACAGCCTTCCTGAGGATGTTGTGGGGTCTAAAACTGTGGGAGAATTCAAGAATACATGGGACAGACATAAGGCATTTTTTGTGGGGGGGGTTGGAAGAAATAGGCTGTTGGTTAAATAGGATCTGCAGCTTATACTCTAGGTAGGGAAATGGGCAGACTAGGTGGCCCAAGCGGTCCTTGTCTGCCATCAAAGTCTATGTTTCTATGTTTCTTTGTTGCCTGCCAGAGAGGAATATAGGGACAGGGGGTGATGATGGAATTAGTCACTTAATAAAATATAAAACAAGGAAGCAGACTGCAATACCCTGTGTCCCTACAGTTAATTCTATCAACAAAAATGTGGCTACAAGGTTCAAAAAAACAACCTTATTATAATATAAGCTCGTAATTAACTTTGGGGTGGGGTGGGGAGAGAGCAATTTTAGTCTTAAATGGCTAATCCAGGAAAAATTAAACTCAAAAACAAGGAGCCTGCGGGAGTGGGTTTAATGAGTACTTGGTTACTTCATAAAAGATAAAAACTGATAAACAATAAAACATGTTAACAGAAGATAATCACCTCAATCCTAAAATGTAGCAAGATGAATAATAAGTTTGCACTGTTAAAATGGGTAACAATAGTAAACAAGCATTTGTCAATGCTGAATGTTTGCTAGCTGATATTAGCATTGAACGTGCGGGAGTCAGACAGATGCAGAATAGGAATGGCAGTGAAGTATTGAACTCACGCCAACCCCACCTCCACCCTGCAAAGATGGACAGGCGTTGGGGTGTGCCTTTGGGTTGTCGCCCATAATACTCATGACATTTTACCTCCCCCTATCCTGTAGACATCCACAAGTGTTGAGGTGTGCCTTGGGGTAGTCGACTTCACAGTCACCCCATTTCATAAGGACATATGCTGAAATGGGTGCAGTGTAGGAGAATGGGGTGAAGTTTGGGGCCTAAGAGTCCAAGGCACACCACAATGCCTGGCACTGACTTCAGGGGGGGGGGGTGGGGATGGAATGGCATGAGATTACAGCCAGCAATCCAAAGGCACACCCCTGATGCCTGTCTGTCTGTACTGTGTAGGAGGTTAGGGTTAGAAAACCTAATGCCCCAGGAGTTTGTTGGTATTTGCACTACAGATTCTCAACAAGGCCTTTTTGTGACCCCCACCTCATGAAAACATTTGGGACCTCTGCTCATGAACAGTGGCACTGTGATTTTGTTAATGTATCCCAAACTTTGATTTCCCACAGCAACTGTGCCATTCTGCACCAGATGTGCAAAAACACAGATCAGGCAAGATATGAAGAATGACAGCTGTACCATTCATGGGGAGGTGTGAAGAGATGGCAATGTTGAAAATCTGGAGTGAAAATATCAAAAATGCTCGAACTTCCACGGGTACGTGGAAACTGCGCAATGCATGCTTGTAACACAGTCATTTACTGGAATTATTTCACCAAATTTTCAACATAAGCATTTTG
Source organism: Neoceratodus forsteri (assembly GCA_016271365.2). Lineage (NCBI taxonomy): Eukaryota > Metazoa > Chordata > Ceratodontiformes > Ceratodontidae > Neoceratodus > Neoceratodus forsteri. The sequence continues at coordinate 657,835,276 of CM057454.1, read as the reverse complement.
TGACCTCTGCTCTTGAACACTGTCACTATGATTTTCTTAATCTGTCCCAAACATTGATTTCCCACAGCAAAAACACCATTGTACGCCAGATGTGCAAACACATATTTCGGGCAGGATATGAAAACTGATCACTGTACTGTTCATAAGGAGGTGTGAAAAAATGGCACTGTTGAAAATCTGGAGTGAAAATATTACAAATTCATGAAGTTACAAGGATGCGTGGAGACTGCGCAATGTACACTCATAATACAGTATTTTATGGACTTTTGTCACCAAATTTTCAACATAGGCATTTTAGGACCTCTGCTCATGAACATTGTCACTGTGATTTTCTTAATCTGTCCCAAACACTGATTTCCCACAGTGACCACACTATTCTGTGCCGGAAGCACGAAAACACATTTCAGCCTGGATGTGAAAAATGACAGCTATACTGCTCATAAGGAGGTGTGAAAAAATGCCACTGCTGAAAATCTGGAGTGAAAATATTACAAATTTGCAAAGTTTCCAGGGTGCATGGAAACTGCACAATGCACGCTCGTAACTCAGTCATTTTTTGAAATTTCTTCACGAAATTTGCAACATAGCCCTTTTGAGAGCCCACCTCATGAACAGTGACACTGTCATTTTGTTCATCAGTCCTGAAAGGTGATTCCACGCAGTGACCGCAAAATGACTTTTAGGGACCGCATAACGCGTGACAGTGATTGAATTCATGAGGAGGGGTCCCAAGAACCCCATGTTGAAAATTTGGTGTCAAAAGTCAAAAGAATTACCAAGATATCCACATAAGTTGAAAAAATCCCATTTATGCCTTTATACAGCTTACTGGTATTTCTTCAGTTCGTGGTCGGCTTTGCAGAGTGCAGACATGTTCCTGGTCCACCGAAGATCATCCACTGGGCTCCGGAGGTAAGTATAGGGTGAGGGGGGTATGGGGAGGTGCGGTGCATAGAGGGTGGTTGTGGGTTGGGGGAGGGAGTAAGAGGCTCAACGAGGGACCATTTTCTTTTTTTACAGGGTTTTAAAAAAAGAAGACAAAGCTGGACTTTTGGCATACTGGGGTGGACTCCCAGAGTGCCACCTGGATGTTTGTTGTGGGGGGAGTGGAGCCTACAGGGATTGGGCACCACTGTCAGACATACAATGTGAGGGGGAGTGCATGAGCACGCTGGGGTGGGCTCTTAGCATGCTACCTGGGTGTTTGGCTCCAGCCACCCCCCCCCCAAGCAATGTGGATTGGGCACCCCTGTCAGCACATAAAAAAGGATCTGTTTTTGGGAGGGGGGGAAACATGTTGCCAAGGGGGATTGGGCACCCCCCTCAGCAAACTAAATGTATGGGAAACTATGCCAACTGGGAGTGGGATCCCCATCAGTTAATGAACTGGGAAGGGAGAGTATGCCGACAGGGATTGGGCACCCCCACATCAGTTTTCATGGGGACTCTGAGGCCCACGGCAAGAGCCGGTGCCATATTAACTGAAAGGTTTCACCAGGCAAGGCACTGCCCTGCAATGACTGGTCACTCACTCATTGCAGTGGCAAATTTGTTTCAACTTGGTGGCATGCTTACTGAACTAGTGTCAGCAGCAGTGTGCCACTGCATTGGGGAAAGAGGGTCATGCCTCAAAATGCAGTTGGGGCATTGGCCGATACAGTGCCATACCTGCTTCTCTCCTAAGCTGTTACATAAAGTTTCTTGCGCATGCACGCAAGCAAACATAAAAATTACTTCTGAGGCAGACTACTAAAATGTTTGCAATTACTGCCAAATCAAGAAGAGTTGTAAAATGAATAAAGAACTAGGCTTTAAAATGAACAAATAGGGATATTAAATCATATAATAAGTAGTAGTCATAGAAGTGCAAGTTCAGTTTGACACTACAGCAAAAGTGCAAGTGGCCAATTAAAACCTGATGTTATGTTATGAATTTTACTCTAAAGACTATTCTGCACTCAGTGTACTCACAGGACTCGCGTCTTAGACCAGTTCTTAAATTTAATAATGTAGAAAGCAAGTTCAGCAATAAGATAGAGAGATGATGCACCCATAAGGTTGAGATTTTATTTTGCACTCATGCCACTGTGCAGGACTTTAAACCTTCCCACCTGCCTCTGCTGATGTCAGTCCTGCAGCTCCAGTTCCACTAGTTCTGGTCTGGCCCGCTGCAGACCATACATCAGAACTATGGTTTTCACAAGGGTATTTGGGAGGGAGAGCTGAAGCAGAAAGACTGCAGATGGTAAAGTCTGTAACAAACAATACAGCAGCTCGTCAAACAGGCAATGAGTTTGTGATGTATCTCCAGAAGTCTTCGCTAGGGAGCCCATAGTGGGCTCTTAGATCTTGAAAGGGCACCAAATGTGTAGAACTGGGGATCAAAAGATACTTAACTAACAATATTCTGGCTTCCAGCCATTGATGCCATGCTAGGAAGACACTACCAATGCTCATAGCAGGGTTCTTCCAAAAGGGGGATCATAAGGAGGGCGTAATCAAGGCCCATACAGTACCAGTTTACCCAAGCTTTTCCAAGCCACTATAGAGCTAGTTAGAGAGGGGCTGAAAGTCTTCCCAGGGGGCTCGAGGAGTACAGGTGGACCACTGATGGAATCCCCCTCTAGAAGTGCTATCTCCATCCATGTTCACTGTGGGTATGAGGGGGAGGGAGGGGAGAACCAGTTCAGAGTCTGAGCTCCTAAACTAGATAGTATCCTCAAGGCTGACCAACTGGTGCAGCAGTTGTATTTGTGCTTGTGATGCTGATCACCCAAGTTCAGATGTAAGCCTCGGGAGTCGGAGGGCTGGCCGGGGGGAGAAGGATCAAGCATCCGATGGACTGCTCTCCTCCTCTAGGGGGAAGGTTGGGTAGCACTCGGTGCTTGATTGACACCTGATGGGGGCCAGAGGCATCACATCCAATGTTTGCATTATCCAAGGAGGTGTGCCAGACATGGGCGCTTGCACCCTTGTATCGTGCCATACCTCCCAACAACAACTGGGAAAAACAACTCTGGCCATGGCATGATGATGCCTACCCCCGCCAAGCCCCATGCAGCTAACTAAGGCACTCTGCCACCAGACTAACCACGTGGCACCATTTTGGAAATTGTGGATTGGCTCCACCAATGGCCCCACCCCAAGGGGCAATCCAGGGTGAACGCCCATGAGCAGGAGGCAAGTCCCGGAGTATGGGGCAAGGTGACAACAGACTGAACGAGAACAAGCCAGGGGAACAAAAAAAGAAGATGGCATCTTCAAAACCAGGGGAGACTCTAACCCTTTGTGCCAGTACAATCTGAGTTTCACCCTATTGCATTTTGGTGGTTTCACTTCCCATAGGGATGCTCCTACCATTTAACCTAGCCGGGCAACCCATGTCGGGGAGTATGATAAATAGCAGGTGTGAGAGACAGTGGAACAGTTTAGGAGTGGTGACTATTTTAATGGCTGCAATCTTTTCTGCCAGGGATAGGTGAAGATGGTGCCATCTGTCACATTCAACCTTTAGGCTTGCTAGAAGGGATGAAAAGTTAGCTGAGGGCCACTTCGAGATATCAACTGAAATCTGGATGCCCAGATAGGTAATCCCCTGAGGATCCCATTTCATATACCTACTAGCAAAAGGAGAACTGGGGCAACTAGCATGCAGAGGCAGTATGTCAGTCTTACTCAGATTTACTTTAGGTCCCGACAAGTCAGAGAAGTCCTGGAGCTGAGTAAGCAGTGTATTGATTGCGACTAAGATATCTCCCAGGGGTCCAGCAAGTCGTCCACATACAAAAAGGAGTTGTACTCCTGCGCTGATGGTCAGCCCCTCTAGTGCTTCATGTTCACAGTTAGCAACAGCTAATGGTTCTACATTCAGACTAAAGAAGAGTGGGATAGTGAACATCTCTGCTGTGTTCCTTTTTGGAAAGAGAAGAGCTGTGATGAAGTATTGTTGGTCAAAATTGTGGTCCTTAGGAGGTGTATAAGGTTGGACCCAGGTGGTAAAGTAGGTACCTGTGCTCATATGAGTAAGGAGCTGGAGAAGGTAACCCCACTTCACTGAATCAAAAGCTCTTACAAAATCTTAAGCAATTGCTGCAGATGGAGTGGTGCTACATCTCATATGTACTGACAGATTGGCCAAATAGTGAAGGTTTGGTGGAGCTCAGCCTTCACAAACCCCCCATGAGATGGATGGATTAGAGCTGGCAGTAAGGCTTCCAGATAATTCACAAAAGCTTTGACAAGGACTTCAGTGTCTGCATGTATCAGTGAAATTGGCATAGTGACAGGAAACAGTGTGATCCTTGCCCTTCTTGAGCAATACTGTGATGACTACATCCTTCATTATGGGCGGAAGAATGGAGAAGTTGTGAGCTTCCAGAAAGATGTGGTGCACTATTGGGCATATCTGTTAGTGGAAAAGTTGAAAGAGGTCTGCAGAGTGACCATCCCCGGGCCTTGCTGCTCATAAATGTGATAGGGCTCATTCCACCTCCTGAAGTGTGAGGGAAGAGTCCAGATCTGTGGTCTGCTCCAGTTGCAGCTGGGGAATGGAGAGTCAGGACAGATGGCATCTGTTTTGTCTGCCTCCAGAGGGGTCAGGGATGCATACAGCATTTTATAACGATGCTGCAGTACCACATTGAGTTCCTCTGTTTTTGTTTTTTTTGTGCAGGTGCCCTTCTCTATCCCGTAGTGAGGCAATGTACCATTCTGCCTATCTCTGTCATGGTCAATTGGAGAGCACCTGATCAGCTTTCTCTTCCCCTTTCAAATTTTTGTGTTGCAAGCAGGTAATGGCTAGTTCAGCCTTTCTGGTTAAAAGCTCAGTCAGGCATACATAACCCCCCCCCCCCCATAAGCTCAGCATTTAACTCTGTCATGTCAGTAGCTGGCGGAAGGGCTTTAAGAATTACCTTCTTCAGCTGCAGTTGCAGAGTAAATTCCTGGTACTTTTTGCCCCTTCCTTTTCGGCAACAGAACATATATTCCATTCTTTGGCCATGCATATATGCTTTATATGCCCCCCCTCCACAGTATGGGCTTTGAGGTCTTACAGTACCTGTGCCATTAATGAGGAACTATTCCTCCATGACCAAATTTACCCAGTTGCAAAAGGCAGAGCCAGCTAATATCAGGGGGGGTTTCCAGGTGCCAAGAGGAGGATTTGAGTACCTGTGGTCCCCAAAGCAATGAGAGACAGGAGAGTGGTCCAAGAGATGGATGCCCTCCAAGGTCAACTGCCACTGTTTGATGGGTGAATGCGGCACACTTCAACCAGAAATCCAGACAAAGGTATCAGCCATGTACTGTGTAGTAACATGTAAAATTCTTAACACAGGGGGTTATGCTGGTGCCAGATATCCATCAGAGCATGTTTCTGCATATGAGATTTCACTGCTTTGGCTGCTCTGGGGTCAGCTTGCACCCTGCCAGAGCTCCTGGCAAGGAGGGGCTCCAAAGTTAGATTAAAATTGCCTCTCAGCAGAAGCAGGAGTGTTTGTGGGTTGCATTGGGTGACAGCCTTGTTCAGAGAGTAAAAGAACTTGGCTGGTCATCGTGGGTGGGTGTATATACTTCTCAGAATAACTGGTCCTGAGGTGGTGGTAACCTTAGCCAGTACCCAGTTCCCTTCAGCATCCACTGAGGTGTGTTCCACCTGCCTGATCTGTGAAACAGTATGGAGACTCTCCTGTTTGTTACCAGAGGAGCTATGCACCTCTGCCCCACCCATTCCCTTTGGAGTTTCTTTAGCCTGTGTAGTGAGGAGTTTTGTTTCTTGCAAGAAGGTGACGTGAGTGAGGGCATTGTTTCGGCAGCAATGGCAACATTTTCTTTCTCTTAATAGGATAATTTAATCCCTGGACTTTCCAACTGACACAAATTATATCAGCCATGGGGGGAATGAAGTGGACATGAATGAAGAATGACAACCTCCCTTTGAATCTGTATAACTGATGGAACATCCCGGAAACAAAGTTAACTTTATGCAACCATACCCCATACACAGATTCCCTCTCCCCCACCAACAACCCTGAACTTCAATTCCACATTGGTGCCTTTAAAAAATTACAATAAAGTAACTAAAACCACAAAAACATTGTGAAGCCCAAGGTTCCAGGGTCAGAATGGGGACATGAACTACTGTATGTACAGCCTCCATTCCTCTGGAATTGTCTATACAACACTCAGCAACCATGAGATCTATGGTTGGATACCCAGTGGAGAAAAAACTTTGATCAGATAAAGGAAACAATGCAGCTTGAAATCTAACAAACATTGCTTCTCCGTGTGTTTTATGGCCTGGGTGTATGAGAACCTCCAAGGCCTATACCCATGAAGCTGAAGTCCTAGTGAGGCTAGAGGAATTACAACCCACCCCATGGACCTGATGTGAAGCCTGGAAAGATTCCAGGTATAACCTGTCCACTTTGAGATACACAGACTAGCTCTAAACTGTAGGGCAGCCTGGAAAGAGCCTTGACTGGCAGCACATACCTCTATCTGGAAAGCAGGAGTGATCTCAATGTCAGAAGGTCTTTCAGGAGTAGGAAGGGAGTAGAGGATGGGATTAGGGATGATATGGGTGGCAGAGAGCAGAGTAGAGGATTCAGACATTGGAGGGAGGCTCTCAATGTTGGGAGTAAGGGTCCAGGATGGCTGAGCTAGGCAATTGTTCTTTGCTCTGATACTGATTATGGCTATGTGTCCCTCCATAAATGTGCCCTGGCCATTGCCCAGACCCAGGAGAATCTGAGGCATATCCAGAATCTGATCCTTGACCATCTAGTATCCTGTGCAAGAAGCTTTGTGCTCTCTCAACTGCCCCGCACCACAGAGCCCCGAGGAAAGAGGCAAAGGGATGGCAGAAAGTGACAATGCTAAAGAGGGCAGGAAATTGCATCATTTTTTCACCTAGTTAGGCCCCCGGATGAAGTATTCGACACAGAGAATTTTTCAGCAGAAAACAACGAGTGGAGTGGACCCATCCAGTCTGCTGTCTGCATTACTTTTCAATGCCTATTCTAACACATCGGACCCTATTTGGTTACTGGCATCCCTACTACCTTAGTTTCCTCTACTTATACCTGTGTACCTATCCCACACATGCTTGAAACTCTCCACTGCATTTGCTCCCACCACTTCTTCTTGCAGGCTGTTCCAGGTGCCGCCATTGTTTCTGTTTAGAAGTATTTCCTTATATCCCTCATAAACTCCTGCACTCTAGCTTCTATGCATGCTCTCGTGTTCTGGTGCTTTTCCTCCTCTGAAAGAGACTTTGCATTTGCACCTTGTTCATCCCAGTGATGCTTATAGGTCTCAATTATGTTTCCTCTCATTTTCCTCTCCTCCAGGGAGTACATGCTGAGATCCCCGCAGCCTCTTCTCATACAACTTCTTGTGCAACCCATGCACCATTCTGGTAGCTGTCCTCTGGCCTGCTTCCAGACTGTCAGTGTTCTTGTGGAGATGATGCCTCCAGAACTGGACACAGTACTCTAGGTGACATCTCAATAGTGAGTGATACAGAGGAAACACCACCTCCCTCTTCCTGCTAGGAATCCCCCTCCTTATGCACTCCAACATTCCACTAGCCTTGTGTACTGCCTTGTCACACTGCCCTGACACCTTGAAATCATAAAATATGATTAATCTGATGTTCTTTTTTCGCTTGGTGACTGTCGGTACCTCCCCCTACCTTCTACACAGCTCTCGGGTTTCCCTGCCACAGGTGCATGACTTTGTCTTTTTGGCATGGAAACCTAGATGCTACTCCCTCAATTGCTCCTCTAGTTTCCTTGGGTCCCTTTGCATTCTCTCTACCCCTTTGTGAGTGTCCACCCTGTTGCAGATTTTTGTGTCATCTGCATAGAGACTCAATGTCCTCTCCAGTACCTCAGCAATGTCACTTATAAAGACATTGTAGAGGACTGGTCCCAGTACTGATCCCTGTGGCACCCTGCTAGTCACTCTTCCATCCCCCGAGTGTCTGACATTTACCACCACCCTCTCCCTCTTATCCTTCAACCAGTCTGATACTCAGCTTACCACTCTCTCCTCAACCTCCAGGCTGCTTAGTTAATTCACTATCTTCCTGTGTGGCACAGTGTCAACGGTCTTGCTGAAATCCAGATATGCCACATCCATTGCTCTCACCTGATCACCCTCCCTAGTCATCTAGTCAAAGTCATCTATGAGATTTGTTTGGTACAACCTCCCCCTTGTGAAACTGTGCTGCCAGTGCTCCTGCAGCCTATATGCCTCCAAGGTACTCCATCAGCCTCTCCTTCAACAGGGTCTCCAATAATTTTCCTACCAATGACATGAGACTTCCAACACCTTGTTTTCCTACAGATCTAGATACTCCCTCCTCCAAAAATGGACTTGTGTCCACTCTCCGTCCCCCCACCTCCACAGTGCCTGCTGATACTTTCTGGTTCATCCCCCGGCCCCCATTGTGAAGACTGAGCAGGACAGAAGTCTTGAGATATGAATAGCTAAGTACTGTGTAAATTACAACAAAGCAGCAGCCATTTCATGTAGTCTTACATACAGGAAGTGATGTCACTGAGGGTATGTTGTTAATTACAGCTTGACCCTCAGTGACATCACTTTCTCTTTTAAGACTGCATGAACTGGCTTCTGCCTTGTTTTGATTTACTGATGATTTAACTAGTCATATCTCAGGACTTTTGACACCTACAAGGAAGCCAAGTACCTCGTTCAAAATAACTTTTCATGGGCTTTCACAGTTTGAGCAATCCCTGCAATATTTACTGTCTCTTTAAGGTTGCATTGAATGGCCAAGAAGATTTTTTGGGGGTCACAAGAAGTATTGCAAAATGGGGAACCAGAATAGGCTCGTTAGTCATTACCTTGTATTTGCCTCTAGTGTTTCCTTACTGCACAGCTGAGTTTCCTGCAGTGCAATACAGTAGCATGCAGAAATACCAGAATGCAGTTCAAAAACTTCTTGCAGTTGGTTCACTCCTGATAAGGACTGCACTGATTAACACAGTTTGTAGGGATGTTGCAATAAAGGCGGGGAGAAGAATGGAAAGTATAGAGATATGAGGTCAAGGGAAACTGGATTCAATCTTGTGATGAATGGTAGACCTAGCCAAAGAAAAGTATGTTGTATGAATACCAGGGGCCAGATACTCAAATGTTTTCCCTGGTACAAATCCGAGTGTGCCTGCACAAACCGGGTTTTGCACAGATTTCCTATATTGAAAAGCCTGGTTAGTACGGGCAAACAGGGTTTGCAACCAGTCGATATTCAGAGGGGGGTGCAATTCAAATGAAGGGGCGGGGACCTGAATATTGGCACAGTCCAATATGCAGAGTATGTGCGTTGTGCAAGGCCATTTTGCATGGTCCCCTTGTGTGGTGCAGAATACCACCAACCTAGAACATGACTTTCTCCTGCACAACCCTAGTGGTTGGCAGAGGAAATGCGTCAGCCTCCCTGACGCCCAACACAGTAGTCCCTGGTGTCTAGTGGTGCCCCCTTTCCACGATCACTGGTCCACTGTTAAAAATCAAACCTTACCTCATGCTAGTGGTCCCCCTCCTGCCAATTGCTGAACTGATGTAAAACATGAAACTTTCTCTGGTGTCTAGTGGTCCCTGCCCTCACCCACACACATGCCCCAATGTTTCATTCATCATTCCCTCATGTCCAATGGTCCCTCTCACCACCCGCCCACATGCCCGATGTTTCATTCATCATTCCCTGGTGTCCAGTGATCCCTCCCCACACATGCACACATGCTCGATGTGTAACTTAATATCCCTGTGTGTCTAGTAGTCCTTCCCCCACCTGATGCCATGCAAATTATGACCACTCCTTTTCCCTGGTGTCAGAGGTCCCACTCCCCATCCTGATCCCCTGTAGACTACAGTACTAACATGGACCCCCTCCCTACCCCCAATCCCCTGTACACTGCAGTAAAACCATTCCCTGATGCCTAGCAGATGCCCATCCCCCACCCTGGCTGGTAGTGCCTCACCACCCTGCATCTGTCCAGTTCTTCCTTGGGCTAGCAGCTGGCACAGCCCTCCACTCTCCACCATGACCAGCCACTGACTGAGCTGTTAATGAGTATGTACCGTACAATCATCTGTAACAGTATGCGCCCATTGACAGCTCTGTTGGAGGCTGCCATGGTGGACAGTGGAGAGCTGCACCAGTCACTGGCTTGGGGTCGGGATGGGGAGGGTGCAGTATGGTGGGGCTCTACCAGCTGGGGTGGGAGGTGGGGGTCCACTAGACACCAGGAAATGGTTTTACTGCAGTATACAGGGGATCAGGAATGGGGGGGGTCCATGGTTTTACTGCAGTGTACAGGGGATCCAGGACAGGAAGGGGAGACTGAGGTTGTAATGTAGTATACAGGGAATTGGGATGGTGGGTCAGGTCCACTGGACACTAGGGAAATGGAGTGGTCATAACGAGCATGTCATTGGATGAGGGGAGGGACCACTAGACACTGGAGAATATTAAGTTACACATCGGGCATGGGTGCGGGTGGGAGGAGGGACCACTGAACATCAGGGAATGATGAATGAAACATCGGGCATGTGTGTGGTTGGGAGGGAGAGACCACTGGACACTAGGAAAAGCATAATTTTTTACATCAGGACAGCAACAAGGGGGGACCACTAGCACCAGGAAAGGTTTGATTTTTAACCCTGGACCAGCAATCGGCTAGGAGAGACAACTAGTACCAGGGAAATATGTATTTTTAACTTTGGGATGGCAATCAGCGGATGGGGGGACCAGCCCATAATGGCATGCAAATGGACCCTTATCACCTTACATGCCCAATGAGCTCATCTGCATGGCCACTTGAACACTGGAAATGTATCCGTAGGTGCAAGCAATTATGGCACCCTCTATCAGAAGTTATGTCTCCCCAGTGCTAAGTGCCTTAGTGCTGTGCCAACATGACCTGATATTCAATCAAATAGTGCCAGTACACTATTCTACTGAATATAGCATCTTTGGGCTCCCAGGCAAGTGCAAAGCATAGTGCAAATTTTGGCGCTGTGCTTTGTGTCTCTTTAAATATTGTGCCCCAGGAGTCTTGGGAAATTAAATGGAGGACCTCCAGGCAGTGGTGGCACTTAACCTGAATATGATTGCCATCATGGAAATGTGGGTGACACAAAACCACAACTAGGGCCTCACTGTCCTTGGTTATGCCCTATTTAGAAGGGACAAGGAAATGTCCACTGGGAAGGGGTCACACTATACTGGGGCTGGGCAAAATGTAACTTCCACCTGCAGAATTCTGGCAAAATTACAATTCTGCTCCTATGATTTCTTCAAACATTTTATTAAATGTTTCCAAAATTTAAAATTCAGTTATTTCCATCTAATTTTAAAAGTAAAAATCTAAATCATACTAAATATTGTATGTTTACTACCCTATACCTCATGAAGTAATGTACAGTACCAAGTTTAATGCCCTTAGCTTTAAAGCCACCAAACATGCAAACATTTTTCAATAAAATTTTGCAAGTATGTAAACTGTACAATTTTAAGCCCCAATATCTTTAAAACCATATAATGCAATATCACCAGTTTTGGTAGGCATATAAAAGATAAAATGAGCCTGTGAGGGTGTCAGTCTTTAATCTTGTGCTTAAAGCATGGCCACATTATAAGCAGCCAAAAGCTGCAAAATAACATTAGTAATTAAAGTCAAAATTCCTGAGCTTCTGTAAAAATTGTGGGATTTTGTGATAATTTTGTGGAAGTCATATCCATACATTTTGCCCAGCCATACACTTGAGCTGCCATGCAGGAGGAGGAAGGAAAAGGCTGGGTAGAGAGGTAATAAGGTAACTTTTATAGGGTGATCCATAGTAAAAGTCTCATAGCCAACTCTTACTCCTCCTCCTCCTCCTCTTTTATTTCTGCTTCATAACCCCTTTTACTCCTCCTTCTCCTTGATACCCCTTTCTGTTTTGGTACCCCTTTCTACACCTCCAATGTAATTCCTGATACATGCAGTATATATTGTACATATTCACTGCGTTTTTCTGTATATAGTGTATATAACTGCTCCATTTTTTCTTGTATTAATGGTGTGGCTGCTTCCAAGTATGCTGCATATTAATTGTTTGTTCTCTCAAATTCTGTACCATATTACATTGTTTTATGTTTTGTTACTATGTCCAGGTCCACCTTGCAAATTATTTCTTCTTAATGCTGTCTCACCTGGTAAAATAAAAATAGATTGATTGATTGATTGATTGATTGATTGACTGATTGATTGAAAAGTACAGGGGTACCCAGCATCTGGTAACCTCATGTCAATCAGTATCTTAAGTGAAGGACCATCAAGAATAGCTAAGGCCATCGCTTTGCATTTGTCTGCCTTCTCATAAAGACAGCAGTATCTGAATATCTTTTAGTTACAACAGAACATGATGCTTGGCAGTATTGTAGTAGGAATGTTGGAGGGGCATAGGACCATGATGCTTTTGCAGATAAGGTGATTAGTCTGCCTGCAGTAAAAGTCAAACAAATGTGATCCACAGCCAAGCCAAGATGGACTGCCATTCTGCCAAGAGGTAGGGAGTATGGTCTTGTCAATGGAAAGGTAAGTCAGAGTGATTTAAACTATAGGACAGGGGAAATAGCTAGTGCAGGGGTCTCCAATGGCAAAAGTTAGATGCATGGATTCAGCAAGGGAAGGGTGGCCAAGCTAAGTACCAAAATAATTATATACCTCCAGTTGGAGCAAGGAAGCATATAGGGATGATTCTTTCTTGAAAGCAAGTCATATAGGAATCACACCGAGAAACATCAACTGGTCTGAGAGCCCAATGCACTTAGAAGTTCAGAACTCAGAGGTAGGGCTGGGCAAAATTTAAATTCCACTGGCGAAATTGTCATGAAATGCAAAATTTGTTTCCATGAAATTTCAGGAAATTTTGTGAAATTCCACCTTAAATAGTGGAATTTTGCCATGTATGGTGAAATAATGTGGTGAACTGCAGAAAATATTTCAACAGAACTGACTGTTTTTTCCTCTTTTATCTAGTAAGTAGAGACTAGTGTAACTGGGACTATAACTGGTAAGTGCAGATGCTGGTGTAACTGCGTGAAGAAATGGAATAACTATAAAGTGACATTGCCACAAATGATAGTGGTGTAACTGGGAGTAGACACTGACGTAACTGGGATAAGACACATAACAAGCTATGGTGAAACACAAGTAACTTTGAACACAGTGGGATGCACTGACACAACTGAAAGAAGCCACTGCTAGGGTACAAAATCCCTATATCTTGGGTGCCTCAAGGCAGGCACTTTTGTCTAAAGACACCTACAGCTGTCAGTGTCTGCCCACTGCAGCATCTAAGGCATTAGTTCTACTGTATCTTTATTTTTGTTTCCCACTCCTCTTCACTTTTTTTCCTTCTCCCCCAGCCCACTCACTTCCTGTGTGCCTCTGCCACCAGCGATGGCAATACACAACTAAGATCATGAGAGCACTCATCCTTAGGTGGAGTGGAGTAACCAAGACCAGGAAGGAGCAGTGCGGTGGAGAGATTGTCATGTGACTACAAAGTCTTTGCATGGAGAATCATGCTGACTCAGTCATGGAACTGGTGTCACATGACAGGGGCTCTCACTAGACATCAGGGGCTATATTTTCAAAGGGTGGTACAGGGTTAACATCAAGCCTTTTGCCACAAAACTTTAAAACTGTCACTACATCAGTGCCATTTGCCCAAATTGCACCCAATTTTCTAAGGTCGAATGCAGTTACAACAGTTTTCCCAGTTTATGGCAGCTTGCACCAAATTTCTGGTGGAAGCATCAAAAAATGGACCCAAGATTCACACAAGCTAGACCACAAAAGATGGTCTAACTTGAGTCAGTTGTCACACAGGATGGAAAATCCTATTAGATTGCCACAAGCTCTGTGAGCCACATCTGTGGTGCACCCAGGGCTTGTGTCAATCTCAGGGCTTTGAAAATCTGGCCCCAGATCTCAATCTGTAGTTGTGGAGGCACTGTTTGGCTGCTGCTGGAACTGATCTCTCCCCATGAAGTGTTGCTATTTAATGCTGTTCTGCCTGTCAGAATGCACCATGACTGGGAGTTGAATCAGTCATCAGAGCAGCAGGCAACATGCAGAGAAGAGTCCTTTTAAGGGCTTAAAATCAGTACTCGCAGACGATCTTTTAAAAGGCTAGTGATATGGAAGTTATAAAGTTAACAGACCATTTATGGGCTTTGGGGGATAAATAATTATGAGGATCTACTATCAGGGCAGGCCGGCATCAAATTCATTTTAAAAAGCCCTTCTCAGAGCTGTGGGTTAGTGAGAGTCCTTTTAAGGACTGCAGGCATGCAGACAGGCAGGAGCAAAATCACAAAAAATATAATTAAAATAAAACCTTTTCAGGGCTTAGCGGCCAAGGCCTTATTATGGAATGCAGGCTGGCATTAAAGCCATTTTCGGTGCTTGGGGGCTAGTGAGTCTTTTAAAGGACTGAGTGCACGCAGGCAGGAAGGAGAAAAATCATTATGAAAAAAGAAAAAAACTATTTAGGGCTGGGGGGCTAAGGCCTTGTTACTGCATGCAGGAAGGCATTAAAGTCTGTTTTAGATCCTGGTAGCTAGCAAGCTCTTGTAATGTCTGAGGGCAAGCAAGCAGGCAGAAAAATATTACTTTTACGAGCTTGATGAAAAATAAATCATTTAAAGGACCTTTGGAGTACACAAGCAGGAGACAACTGTTTAAATAAAAAGCCCTTTTCAGGCAAATAATTATTTTAAAAAGGCTACTACAGGTCTACCTGCTTGCCATAGAGGATGGCAATCACAGGTAGGAGTACAGGGGGGACTTCTAGCTGAAGCATGACAAAGATGGTCACATAGCTTTTCAGCTCTTTACCTCAGGCTCAAATCTTTGACTGACGTAATTTTTAAAATCGCACATTGGGAGTTATTTTTTTTGTTCTGGTCTAATGAACTATCCTAAAACAAGAACAAAATTTGGATTTTTTTTCTGTAAAAATCTAACATTGAACCTCAGACACTGTTGGCTGCCTAAAACCAGAGGTCTCTTTAACGTTATCTACCTGTCTTAAACCACCAGTGTAATCTCATCTAAACTGCATAAAATTCACTGGATAACGTTGAATGTTAGACATCACGGTATCTACTGTACTTGTATTATCAGCTGAAAGTACAGCACTCGTCGAGTTACCATCAGTGGAAACTTTTGCTGTCAGATCTTGTCAGCCCTGTCAGAATGGCAACATCTGCAGAGCTTCAGACTACAGTGGGACTGTCTGACCTGTCAGAGATCAAGCACACGCTGCTAACTCTCACCAATGATTTACCCAAATCAGAAGCTCAATTAAAAAAAGTGGAGGACAGCATAGAAGCAGTGGAGATCAGAATTGCAGAGAACTGTTTTCAATGCGAGTGGAACTGAAGGTCACAGGCCACAGTGACAAAGTAAGCTTTTGGAAGAATCAGGTGTGGATGTTATTGGATGAGGCTGACGACCTGGAAAATCATGGTTGCTGTAACAACCTCAAGAGAACTGCAGTACCCAAGTACTCAGAGGGGAAGGATATGTGCTCCTTCTTATAATACTAAACCCAAAAGCACTTTATTACTGGGACTCACACCTTGAATTTGAAGGAGTTCATAGGTCACTCGTCCCCCGACCTGACAGAGGAGCACCCCACTGCCCTATCCTGGCATGTCTTCTTCTTTACAGCATCAAAGAACAAATACTCAGAATTGAAAGGGAGAACGGCACACTGATGTGGGATGACCTTAAAATCCACATCTTCCAAGTCTTTTTTTGTGACTTAACAGAAAGAAAGACATTTGCCCCATCAGAAAGGGACTGGCCCAGAGAAAAATCATCTATAATGTCCGATACCCTGCCAGCCTGAATGTGCTGAAAGAAGGAAAGTGGTACAGATATGAATCAAGCCAGGAGGCATATTCCTTTCTAAAAAGCAAATTTTCATGGTCCAGCACATCCCAAAATTGGAAGGGGGAGGCATGGAGAATAGGTTCTTGCTAGAGCCATCAACAAGCAACTGCTGATGCACCAGAAGTCGATACCACAAAGGACTAATAAGGTAATGCAAGATCCAGACCATTGGCAAACCCACAAATCCAAATGGTAGAGACCAAGCAGCAGACCCAAAACCAGGCTCCCTAATAAGGCATCACCAGGGAGATTTAACAGAAGCAGAGACATTTTTACTATAATGCCAATTAATTATGCCTGTGTGTAGGGCCCTTGGTTTCACTGGGGCCCATTCTGAGTATAATTTGCTTTGTGCAACAGGCATACACAGCAGCACAGATCTGACAGTCATATTCTGTCATGTTGCTGTGTAGTCGGAGGAGCTGAAAATATTTGTATGTGTCAAGTGTTTTTACACTTGTGAATTTCATGATGTGGGCGGGGGTGGGCAGGTCTGGTTTGCTATGTGAGCGGCTAAAGTATTTGCTCTGATTCTTCCCATCTCCCAACTCTACAGTATATGTTGAAGTTGCTACTTCTTTTTTTTCACTTTATCTTTTTATTGAAATGTGAGTATATAAGAAAGCACACATCTTATACAATAGTAGACTATCCTCCATGTAAGGTATAAAATATCACTTAACAAAACACAGTATTTAGGCTAAACATATTGGAGAAACCTTATATACATGTACTGATAATATAACGCAAACCTAGAAAGGATGTAAATGGAGAGCAGAAGGGTTACAATAAATAGGGTATTATAGGGTCAGAAATAGCAACCATGTATGAAATGTGTGCTAGGGCAGGCTATGGCAAAGCATTCAGTAAATTGCAAAAAGTGATAAATGTGGTAATATGAACAATGTTCAGTAATGGAGATGTGAAGATAATAGAAAAGTGTACAAGGAAAGAAAGAAGAGACAAAGGAAGGAAGAAGGGAGGGAGAGAGGGAGAAAACAGGGAAGAAGGGAAAAAGAGGAGAAATCTGTGCACAAAAGTTTCGAGAAAACCTAATCTGAGAGCAAAATAAGAAGGAGGGCTAAATATCCCTAAGAATTAGGGTCTAGAAGAACTAGGTTCATGTACTTGAAGTAATCCTGCCAACATCTTCATATACAGTGAGTCGGTTATGAGTAACATGAGATAATCGGTCTAAAGAGCATACTGAGAGAGGCTTTGAAGAACATCTGAAAGAGAAGGCACCAGAGCTGATTTTCATTTCATAAGAATCAGACGTTTGACCAAAAGAGAAAGTATGTTTAGCCATCTAAAATGTGCATGTGAGAGGAGAGAGCTATTGGGGATAAGGATGCCTAGAAGGAATAGCTTGTGGTCAAAAGGTAGTTTTTGTCCTGTTACTCTGGAGGCAAGTAAACAGACTTATGCCAGAGCTTATTAATGGGAGCACAAGACTGCAAGATATTTTTTATTTATATATTTATTGAAGATTCGGAAAATACCTTTGAGTCAATGACTCTTTTTCGAAGGTTCCACGTCAGTATATGTACACACAATAGGAGAACAGTTCAGTGCAAATACAGAACAGTAGCACAAGCAAGTCAGACACAATTACAATAATGCATAAAATGACTAACATGGTCCACGTCAGTATAGGTACACACGGTAGGAGAACAGTACAGTGCAAATACAGAACAGTAGCACAGGCAAATCAGACACTATTACAATAATGCATATATATGAAGTAGATCCCCATTGGCCAAATTGCAGCACCAGCAGTTATTATTATTTAATAGGCCCATTCGTTGAAGCACAGAGGGGGTTCTATACCAAAGATGTAGGATTTTAGTTTGTATTAAAGAACTACGGGCATCTTTAAAGGTATTATGTGCAATACACCAACAATTACTCCATTGTGCATCTGAAATATTGTAGTTAAGAAGAGTACTCCATTTATTTTTGGCCTCTATAGACTGATCAGGTAGATTATCAATAATGTCTTTGTAAATGGAGCTATTTAATTTTACTGATAAATTAGTCCAGTGCGAAATGCATGGATTTAGAGGAGTATGCCTATATACTAAACTAGAGAGAGAGTTATAAGCTTCCCAAATTTGTAAAAACTTCCAGAAGTCCAGTTTAGGAAGTTTCCTTATGACCTGCAAGTCTGAGAATGATCTAAGAGTGAATGAATTCTGGTTCAAGATATCTCTGAGAAAGAAAATGCCTTTGTTTCTCCATGTACGAGAGAAAACGGTGATCTTCTAGAGTGAGCAGTGGATTGCCCCATAGGGGGGCATAAAACCAGGGTGTTTGATTGGATTTCAGGAATTTGTGGGCTAGTTTCCAATAAAGAACAGTGGATAATACAGTCGGGTGAGATTTTAGTTTAGAGGAAATTGGATTAAAAATGAAGGAAGTGGAAATTCCTTCCGGGCACAATGTGGATTCCATTCCAACCCATAGTCATGAGTGAGGGGAGGGTTTCTGAAACCATTTAATGGTTTGGGCCATTCGGAAAGTCCAGAGGTAGCCTTTGAACCAGGGGAGTCCGAATCCCCCTTTTTTCCAATGTGATCGAAGTTTATTGCAGTTGAATCTCAGTGGTTTCCCATCCCAGATAAAGTTACCTATTAATTTATCAATTTTAGCAAAAAAGGAGGATGGTAAGACTAAAGGAATATTGGCAAAGAGGTAAAGAATTTTGGGAGAGATGGACATCTTAATGGCTACAATTTTCCCCATGAAAGAGAGATCAAGAAGCTTCCATCTGTCCAGAATTGTTACGATGTTATGAAATAAGGGGTTAAAGTTAATGTCCCATATCTGCCCTAAGTTACTAGTAATTATGATTCCTAGATATGTTACAACCTGTAGTGACCAGCAGAATCCAAGAGGTATGTTCATAAAGGCTTTACAGTGGTCGTTAAGGGGCATAGTTTGTGATTTGCCATAATTAAAAACAAGGCCTGAAATTTTTGTACAATTATTAAGCAAATCAGCCAACAGGGGCCCAGCCTCATTCAGGTTTTCGAGTAAGAATAAGAGGTCATCTGCGTAGGAGAGAGAAACATATCTTGAATTGCTCACAGGTATGCCCATAATGCCAGAAGACTGAAGTAAACAAGCAGTCAGGGGTTCCATTGCTAAAATAAACAGGGAAAGCGACAAGGGACAGCCTTGT
The DNA here is from genome assembly GCA_016271365.2 of Neoceratodus forsteri. Lineage (NCBI taxonomy): Eukaryota > Metazoa > Chordata > Ceratodontiformes > Ceratodontidae > Neoceratodus > Neoceratodus forsteri. The sequence goes on along the minus strand of CM057454.1, from coordinate 657,816,109 downwards.
CTAGTTCCCCTTGCTAGTTGAAAGTGAGAGGAGAGGGTGGAATTAGTAAGTACTTTAGGAACAGGGGAGTTATATAATAGCTTGATCCAGGACCAAAACGTATGAGAAAGACTGAAATAAGATAAAACTTGATGAAGGTAATCCCAGTTTAAGGAATCAAAGGTCTTCTCGAAATCAATAGCTACTGTATATCTGCATCTGGTGTCTTGAGGGATTTGGCTTTGTGAATTTAATTAAATAAGGAATGTAGGTGATCAGAACCAGATCTATGTTTAATAAAACCAGCTTGTGACCAATGAGTTTGCTTAGGAATCAAGGATTCAGGTTGAGAAGTTAGTAGTTAAGCAAATATCTTCCCATCCATGTTTAATAAAGAAATGGGCCTGTAACTTGCGGGGTGAGTAGGGTCTTTTTCTTTCTTAGGGATTAGGGTTACAATTGCGTTGATGCAAGATGGGGGAAGCTTGCCAGTATTGGAAGCTTCTTGATAAACATTAAGAAGAAGGGACATAAGGTGTCCGAAAACATGTTATAGAAATTGACAGGGAATCCGTCACCCTCAGGGGATTTGCCGGATTTCAAGGAAGACAAAGCTTTGCAGATTTTCTGAAGCGAGAAGGGTTCATCTGAAGAATTTATTTCAAAAGTAGAAAGATGAGTAAGACGTAACAATTTAAGGAACTGTTGAATTTGTAAAGTAGATGGAGGATTTGTGTTAGAGTATAGTTTTTGATAAAATGTTTTCATGATACAGTTTAAAGAGGGGTTGTCGGAGTGAATCGTACCCTGTTAATCTTTTAGGATTAGGATGTGTTGTTTCATTTGTTGTGCTTTGAGCTGGTAAGAGAGGAGTTTCCCATTTTATCACCGTGTTCCCAAAACTTATATTTAAGTTTAAACAAGGCCAGTTCGGTTTTATGAGAAATTAATTTGTTAATTTTAACTCTAAGTTGAAGAATTTCAAGATGAAGTTGAGAATCAGGACAGTGCTTATTAGAAGAAAAGTATAAATTCTCTTTAGCCTTAAGAGATTTTTCCAAGTCAGCCAGCTGTTGTTTCCTTACTCTTTGCCTTTGTGCAGTATAACTGATAATTTTCCCTCTAATCATAGCTTTAAGAGCTTCCCACACAGAGGACTTAGAAGATTCGGTTGGGGTATTGTGAAAGAGGAAGTCCTGAATTTGTGCTTTGATTATGGATAAGAAATTGGGATCCTTAAGAAGGAATGTGTCCAGCCACCAGTAAGAAGATTTAGGTGTTAATGAGCCCCACAAAAGTTACAATTTGACAGGGGAATGGTCCGAGATTATGATGGAAGAGATGGATGAATCAATATTTTTTTTCCAATATAACAGGAGAGGTTAACCAGTAGTCAGTTTTACTGTATGGCTTATGTAGAGAGGAGTAAAAAGTAAATTCTTGATCACGGGGGTGAAGGAGGCACCATACATCAGCTAATCCAACATCTTGCATTAGTAATGAGAGTGCTTTAATACTTCCAGGGTGGGCCTCTGTAGTGGGGCTACTTCTATCGATGCTGGCTTCTAAAGCTACAGTAGCAGCCACAGACATTGTCAGCTATTTCACAAAATTTCTGTACTATTTCCAGATATATCTAATGCTTTCTCCATTTCTACAGTAGGGGCAGCAGTGAGAAACTCTTTAGAAATTTCGTGAAATATCTGGAAATAGCTGGCAATGTCTGTGGCTACTACTAAGTTAAGATCCCCTCCAAGAATAACTGGTGTATTATCAGTGTTAAAGGATAGAATCTGTTGAGCTAAATTATGACAAAACTCCGTGGAATCGGAGTTGGGTGCATAGACATTAACAAGCAGAAGAGGACCAGAGTTGGTTATTTAGTTTGACCATCACCCATCTGCCATCAGTATCGGAAACAGAGTTTACAAGGGACCATTTGAGACTCTTATGAATAAGAATAGCAACTCCTCTTTTTTTGAGGTATAGGATGATTAGTAGATCTGACCGACTCAATCTTTTTTAAGTCTATAAACATCCTCTGCTAATAATTTTGTTTCTTGAAGGAAAGCAATTTGTGTTTTATGTTTTTTGAGATGTGAAAGAATTTGCTTCCACTTACCAGGAGAATTAAGTCCCTTCACATTCCATGTATATAAAAGTATGTCACTCATATTGTTAGTGTTAAAAAAAGGGAATAATCACTGGAGTGTGAAGGGACAAATAAATGAGGCAGAGGATGATTAGAATACAATATAGAGAGCTTACGTATATGCAGAGAGTGGCAGGAACATTCAAGCCAAAAAAAATGAGATGTATGATACATGAGTAGCACAGATATCTTATTAAAGTTAGAACAGAGATGGGGAAGGAGAAAAGTCATTAACAACAACAACAATACTAGTCAGCTAAATAACAAAGGAAATGTTTTATGGGTGTGAGGAGATATGAGTCAGCCAACTGGCTAAGAGACTCTCTCTCACGACACTCTGGGGCATCAATGTAGGGAGGAGACTAGAGAGGAACGGTTATAAATATTGGCCCAAACCTGAGTCTGGACCACCTCAAAAAATGGCAGTCATATATACAGATTTCCATCTCCAAAATGTGGATGGAAAGATGCTTTCGGATACCAAAGATATTAGTGAGGCCTTTAGATGGTACTACACCTCTCTGTATGCCATCAAAGTCACAGATAACCCTCAGCCATGGTAGGTTACCTCCAGGTAAATTGAGAAATATAGAAATACTCCCGATCAAAGATGGTGAACCAGCATGGGCAGCAATAGGACAGCGTAAAATCACATGGGCTCCTGAAGGCATTAAATATCTTTATATAATAATAACCCCCAACATGTAAAATATGGTGGCTAAAAACAACCCCACACTCCTGTATTTCATAAACAAAATATTCAGAGGTATAAAAATGTTAACCCATCTCTGACAGGTAAAATGTCAACTTTCAAATTGATGGCCTTACCTAGACTTTTTTACTGCCTAATCAACCTCCTTATTCACATAGCCCTCAAGGTATGGCAGCAAACAGATGCCCTTATCATAAACTACATCTGTGACAACCAATGCCTGAGATTTTGTAGGCAGATTCTGAGAGCACCCCCATGACAAGGAGGGTAGAACCTACCATGGCTGTGGGTTTACCGCAAAAGGAGTGGTGTAAGCAAGCACAGAATTGGTTGGAAAATGACAGCATACAATCCCCAGTATGAGTGGAAGTGGAGCACAGCACAACAAGCCCAGGCCCACTCAATGCAGTCTTGATTGGTAAACCCCACCAAGCCAGAACAGTACTCCCCCATGTTTTTTACAGTCCATGTGTGGAAATGAGTAACCCACCTCCATAAGTGGCAACATCTCCCTCTAGACACAGTGGAGTCACTGTGGAATAACTCAAGTCTCTATATAGGAGGCATCCACATTATTTATGTATTTATTTATTTAAACGTTTCACCAGGAAGGCATACTGAGCAGGCTACTGCTCAATTCCAGATGCGTCCTGGGGGAGGGGAAGTACAAACATAGTTGAAGAAACATTACATGGAGTACTTGAGTAAAGTGGGGCATATCAACAGTTAACCATACCCTGGATCCAAACATAAGTACCCTAAAGTCCTTCTCACAGCTCACAGCTCAATTTCCCTTTCCCAAAAATGATCACTAGAAGTACCTCCAGTTAAGATATGCTCTGCACCAATGGCTCACACCACAACACTCACTCAGGTAGAATGGCATGATGGATGGACTATTGTCTCAGATGAGACACCAGAAAGGAAGGGCAGGCTTTATCTATAATAACATCCAGTTCAATTAACTCCTGGACTGGAATCCACACAGAGAAAAACGGTAGTGAGAGTTAAGCCAGCCACTGCCCCCTGCGACCCCAGACCCCAAATACCAGCTTATATAAAAAAAAAAGATTCTGGGCAGGTGGTACAGAATGTCAGTCAAACTGAAGTCCATGGGAACTGGGATCAATAATGAATGTTGCCAATGTGGCTCATACCCTGGCACCGCCCCTATCCCACATTCTCTGGTTCTGTGCAGAGATACAGAACTGGTGAGAAACCTTCATCTCTAAGCTGGAATGCCTTGCATCATGCTGGCTCCTAAGAGAACCAAGTTTCTGGATTCTTGGTGACCCAGAGATACTCCCTGCAGCAAGCTGACCCTTTACATATCTTCTGATGACAGTGGCCATGGAAGCTTAACAGCAAACACTAATACACTGGAAACTGGCTGAAAGACCCACAATACCTGAGTATTAGGCATGGCAAGGATTGCCTCATACTTACAAGTTCTGCACAGACATAGAGGCAATCTAACCAAATTCACTAAGAGCTGGATTCCTTGGCACAGCTAGATAAAAGCTGATCAGCAACAAACTTCAGGTTAGGTTACCCCCCAAGATAACACTAGGAATCATTGCTACCAAGTTGCATGGGAAGGATATAAGATTTGCATGTAGTCCACTAGTATGATAGGGTCTACTAACTTTGAGAGTGCACTGCTCTTACAACTCAAGCTTAGGGATCAATCCACCCAATACACATACAAATCTACAGCATGATCCTCACTATAGATGCAGCAGAGTTTAACTTTGGAGATGAATGTTCAGGGAAGTAGCCAAATTCACCTCCGGAGATCACTTTGTGAAGCTGTCCATTTAAAGAAAATTTGCCATTAGTAAGTTTGCCTTGCTTTGTTTGTTTTTTTTTACTGCAAATTGCACTTAAAAAAAATACAAAGCAAATTTTCAATTAAATCTCTGGTGTCCACTGGAACCCCACCCCATCAGGTAGCCCCCACACCCACCCCAACACCTCGAGCCTTGAGTGAGGGTTCAGGCACAGCCTATCACTTCTACCACAGTTGTATATTTCATTCGATTTGAATGAATGAGCACATACTTGTACAAGTATGTGCTCATTCATTCCAGGTCAGTCAGGCAGTCAGCTGTGGTGAAGAGTGGTGGCTATGCTAGGCACCCACTTGGTTCAGAGTGGAGGGCAGCAGGCTGGTGGTGAACTACCTGATTAATTAATTATGAATTTGATTGTTTTTTTTTAACACTGTGGCCAGCAATTGGGGAGACAACAACTAGACACCAGGGATTTAAATATATTTTATTACATTGTAGCTGGTGATCGGTGGGAGGAGACCAGTAGACACCAGGGATTTAAACATTTGTTTTACATTGTGGCTGGTGATCAGCGGGGGGCACTAGACAGCAGGTATTAAAATAAATGTTTTTTACCTGTGGTCGGTGATCATTGGGGGGCAGGGGGGACCATAGGGATTTAAATAAAGATTTTTTTACACTGTGACCAGTGATCAGTGTGTGTGTATGTGTGTGTGTGTGTGTGTGTGTGTGCACACCAGTAGGCACCAGGGAGGGACATTTTTGCATGAAGTGTGGAATTTCACCTATAAAGTTCCACACTTTAAGGTTAGACCACATTCCTTGAATTGGTGAATTTCGCTTTATGAATTCCACACCATTCATAAAATAATTCGCAGAACAAATTTTACTGGCTTCACACATCTCTACTACTCACTTGGACTGTCACACAAAGTAATTAAAGAAAAACTACACTCTGATATCTTGTAAATATTATTTGTTTTATTGTCAGCAGACAGCTCTTTTCCTGGAGCTGTTAGGGATATACAGTATGTTTTGCTTTAGTTTGTTTTCACTGTTCATGCGAGTCTCCTGTAACTATACTGGGGTCTCCATTTTATGGTTGTTGAAATCTTAATGTTAATGAGGGTTGCATTAGCATATGAGAACATGATGTCACATCACCCATTGATACATTATATATCTTTGCTAAAAGTAAAAATAGCCTAAAAAAATGTTTGCAAACACACAAATCAAATGCAATTTAAAGGAAAAACCCTGCATTACAACTCAGACAGTTTGCAAAGCTAACTGAAGGTGAATATGATATTTCAAACCTTGCTTCAGCTTTGCTTTTTTAAATTCTAATTAAGCAGACAGGCATAATGTGGAGTCTAAAGGGTGCTGACACATCATGTTTTCATATGCTAGTGCAGCTCTCAGGGACAATAAGATTTCAACAACCAGAAAATGGAGACTCCCAGGATAGCTACAGGGACTAGTATAAACCGTGAAAATAAATTAAAGCAATCACATATATCTCTAACAGCTACACAAGAGTTGTTTGTTAACAAGGAAACAACTAAAATTTACAAGATTTGAGGGTGTAGTTTTCCTTCAAGGGAAAGATAATGCATGCGCTGACTGACACCTATATATAGGAAACATTGGAATTTCAAATGGACATAATCAAATTGTACACTGACAGGCTGGATGTGAAGACTTCAGTTTTCTGCAACCAGAAGAGTGAATACACTCTGTCATTTGGCAGACACTGAGAATCACCAAAGCATGTCACACTAAGGTTCCAACTTATTAATCTTTAACTCCACATTCTAAGAACTGGTCAACATCAATGTAAATGATAATATAATATGATGTGTGGTTTATACACAGGTTAATCCTAATAATTGAATCAGAATGTTACTATTACTTACCTTTAAGAATCAATGTGCAATACTGTTCACTGTTTGTTCACATCCTTATTTCTGTTTATTTGCATTTTACAAGTTGTTTATGTAATCTATCAACTGCATGATTTTAGAGTTGTATCTCCAAGGGAGTTCCCCAGCTAGGTTTTTAGTTATCTTGAGTTAATATGTAACTGTACAAACTTTTAAAACTGAAAAATTTAAAAAAACTTATTTATAAAAAAAAAGGTAGGAGTACAGGGGATTGGTTGTGCCTTGGGAGCTCCTGAGGGTAGCTGGTGCAGGAGAAAGGAAAGGAATACAAAGAGAAATTTAAAAATAAGCAGTGGCCTATGTAAACCTCAGAAGAAGCCAGAAGGGGAAGGAAGGAAACATATTCAATTCAGTACTTTAGAGTAACTGGTAATTGCTATTTTTCTTTTAAACTTAGATTGCAGGCTTTTAGTGACCCAGTACTTTCTTTTTTGTCTTTACTTAGAATTGTTTTTGGGCTGCTGAAAATTTAAAACGTAGTGGTGGTGTAACTCTGTGCTGTCTTTAATTGCTGCAAATTTTCGCCAACCCTTCCTCCCCTTCACCCAACTCTTAATTATATGCCCTGTTAAATCTGATTGACAGGAGCTAAACACAGGGTATACTAAGGGGTCTGAAGTAGGAGGGGCATAAGGGGGAAGAAGCCCACCCTCAGCACAACAAGTGTTTTGACGCATTTATTTATTTATTGGTTTCTTTTTTTTTTTTTTTTAAAGAAAATTATCTGAGGATCGGTGGCAGGATTTATAGGACAGTAAATTAATAAAAAGGGAACTAGGAGAGCTACAGTAGCAGACAAGTAGTGGAATAGCAGTATAATTGCAGTATAATGTGGGGAGTGGCAAAATGCAGTGGCTGTGGGGCAGCCATATTCAGGCAGACCTTCTGGACACTGAGGTGCTGCCCTGTCTGCATGCATCTCTCTGGACTGCGGGATGAGGTAGCCAGACTCAGAGCAGAAGTAAACTGGGTCAGGAGTACCATCACCCCTATCCAGACACCACCCAGTCCAATGCAACTACCTCAAAGGATGCCGAGAACGAGGAGCACTTGGATGACAGTGGGCTCAGGGAGGGTTAGAGCGGTCAGGCAGAGGCACATCCCAGATCCTATTCCACTCAAGAACTCATATGCCACACAGGCAAATGAGGACAACCAAATAGAGGTACCCAGAGAAGTGGAAGGAAAGGATGTGGAGGTTAGCCAAGGAGGTGACCTCAGCAGGGAAAGCAGTGGACCCCAGAGGAGGAGGAAGCAAATCCTGGTGGGGGACTCCATCATAAGAGGGATCCAGCTAGGAACACAGGAGGGGGAGAACAGGGAGGTGAGGTGCCTACCAGGTGCCACAGCATGGAGGAATGGAAGGAAGATCCAGGGGATCATTGGGAAGGAAGGCAAGACGGAGGGTGAGCTGGATGTCATTATCCACCTAGGTACTAATGACCTGTCAAATAGGGAGCCAAAGGAAGTTCAGGAAGAGTTTAGGAAATTGGGAGGGTCTCAAGCAGTAGCTACTTCTCAGAATTACTACTAAGAGGCAAGGAGAGAGCAGGTGCATGCACCAGGAACTTAAACTATGGTTGAAGAACTGTGCTGTGAGAAAGGGGTTTGATTCATTGGTGACTGGGGACCCACCAGGAGGGATGGAGGTTTGTTCAAGCCTGACGGCCTGCATCCATCCTGGAGGGGAATCCAAGCACTCAATGATAAGTTTAAATGCTACTTTGACAAGCATTTAAACTAGCAAAGGGGTGGCAGGCTAGCAAGGAGTGTACCCACTTGCTCACCCCCACAGCTAGCAGTGAACCAGTGAACCAGAGGAGTGGCTATCTCTGCAAAGCAGTGTGCAAAAGATGGAGATTAGTGCCCAAGAGGTGGATAGGCAGAAAAAGGACAAAATTCAGCAGAAGGGCAAGACAGCAAGGAGAACTAGGGATAAAGGACAACCAAGGAAGGGCTGGAGTAGAACAGCAAAACAGTCTAGGGAGGTCAAATCATGGAAAGCCATGTGTGCAAATGCCAGGAGCCTTAGCAACAAGATGGAAGATCTGGAGGCTGTCATGGTGCAGTCAGGCTTGGACATTGTGGCCATCACTGAAACCTGGTGTAATGATAACCATGACTGGGAGATGGCCATACCTGGCTGCAACATATTCAGAAGAGACAGAGCAGGCAGGAAGGGAGGAGGTGGCACTGTATGTGAAAATGGCATAAGGGCCACAGAGATCCAGGAGGAACAAAATGGGGAGAGATACTGTGGGTTAAGCTGGAAAGGAAAATAGGGACAGCCATCCACACAGGTGTGGTCTATAGACTACCAGCCCAGGAGGAAGAAACAGATAGGGAGTTGATGCTAGCCATCCAAAGGATGGCAGACAAGGGTGAGGTAGTACTGGTTGGAGACTTCATATTCCAGACGTGGACTGGAGCATCCCAGCAGCAGCATCAACTAGGAGCAGATTTATCCTGGACTCCTTCAGGGTGCCTTCCTCAAACAACTGGTCATGGAACCAACCGGCAGAAGGCAATACTGACCCTTGCTCACAATCAGGGACAGTGAAAGGGGGTAACAGTGGGGAGCACCTGGGGAACAGTGACCACCAGTCATTGTGGTTTGAAATCACAGAAAGAGCAAAACCAAACCACACAAAAACACGATCCTGGATTTTAGGGGGTGACTTTGGGAAAATGGGAGATACTTGAAAGAGGCATTAAGGGAATGGGACAGGAATCAGGGGTTGAGGAACAGTGTGCAGTATTTAAATGGGGATTACAAGAACAACAGAATTATGCATTAAGCAGGTTAGCAAGAGGAAAAGGAAGAGGAGACCATTATGGTTTCTCAAAGAGGTAGCAAAGAATGTGAAAGCCAAAATATTGCATTCAGGCAATACAAAAGACACAGGCAGAAGGGATAGGAAGAAGTACCAGGAGAAGCAAAGGAGGCAGGGCGTCAGTAAGGGAAGCCAAAGCCCAGACAGAAGAACATATTGCAAAATCAGTGGGTAGAGGACAAAACCTTTTACAGGTACATAAGTGAAAAAGAAAAAGACAAAGGGAGGATTGTGAGACTGAAGGGGGAGGATGGGGGCCACGTGGAGGATGACAACAGTAAAGCTGACATATTGAACAGGTATTTCTGCTCAGTCTTTACTGAGGAAGAGGAGGTAATGGGTCTGAAGGGAGTACAAGGGGTGAGAATGGTGCAGAAATGGACACAAGTCCCTTTACACGAGAAAGGGTCCTGAAGGAACTGGAAGTAATAAGAGTTGATAAAGCAATGGGTCCAGATGGGGTGCACCCCAGGGTCCTTAAAGAACTAAGAGAGGTGGTGGCTGAACCTCTGGCTATCCTGTTTAGCTGATCACTGGAAACAGGGGAGGTACCCAAAGACTGGAGGACAGCAGATGTAGTCCCCTTATACAAAAGTGGGAACAAAGAGGAAGCAGGGAACTACAGACCAGTCAGCCTCACCTCAGTAGTGGGGAAGATCATGGAAGCACTACTGAAGGAGATTAGTGGAACATCTGGTTGTCAATGGACCACAGGACCCAAGGCAGCATGGTTTCTACCCAGGGGAGGCCATGTCAGACCAACCTCATTGAATTTTTGACTGGGTGACTAGGGAGGTGGATCAGGGAGGCAGTGGACATGGCCTATCTGGACTTCAGCAAGGCCTTTGACATTGTGCCACATAGAAGACTATTACACAAACTGGGGAATATGGGTGTGGGCAGGACAGTAGTGTGGTGGGTAGGTAACTGGCTGGGTGGCAGGACACAGAAGGTGGTGGTAAATGGCTGTCACTCCACAGAGGAAGAGTGACCAGTGGGGTACCACAGGGATCAGTGCTAGGACTGGTCCTATTCAACATCTTCATCAGTGACATTCACTTAGGACCCTAGAGGGCAGAATTTCACTGTTTGCTGATGACACAAAGCTCTGTAACAGAGTAGACACACCAGAAGGTGTAGAGAGAATGAGAAGGGACCTGCAGAAACTTGAAGAATGGTCAGGGGCAGTTGAAATTCAATGCAAAGAAGTGCAAGATAATGCATATGGGGCACAAAATCAGAGCACAATATATCAGTTGGGGGTGAGGATATAGCATGCCAAGCAGGAAAGGGATCTTGGGGTTATCATCTCTGATGACCTCAAGGTAGGGGAAACAGTGTGACAAGGCAGCAGGTAAAGCAAATAGGATGCTGGGATGTATAGGCAGGAGCATCACCAGCAGGAAAGGAGGTCATAATTCCGCTATACAAGACATACTAGTGAGGCCCCACCTGGGTACAGGAGGTGTACACAGTTCTGGAGACCATACCTACGTAAGGACATAGACAGGGTAGAGAAGGTTCAGAGGAGGGCAACAAAGATGGTGCATGGATTGCATCACAAGTCCTATGAGGACAGGTTGAAGGAACTGAACGTGTACTCTCTGGAGGAGAGGAGGGAGAGAGGGGATATGATACAGACATACAAGTATCTTACAGGGAGGAATAGGGTGCAGGAATATACTATTTTTAAGCGAAAAGATGTTCCAGGACTAGAGGGCATGGGATGAAGTTGGAGGGAGGACGATTCAGAGGAAACATGAGGAAGAATTTCTTCACAGAATGGGTGGTGGACAAGTGGAACACCTGCCAGAGGAAGTGGTGGGGGCTGAAACAATCACGGGATTTAAGAATGCATGGGCTAGACATAAAGGAATTCTGGAGGTCAGGGTAAGTGGCAACAGACTTCTAGGAAAACATAAACTGAACTTACAAGCTCAAATGGGCAGACTGGGTGGGCCATAGGCCCTTATCTGCTGACACTGTCTATGTATCTATGTATAATATTCTGCAAACTTTGGATTCCACTTTCAGTGTTCAGATAATAACTCATATTTTAGTCACCACTGCTGCTTCAGTTGCAGTAACCACCATGAGTATGCAATACATCTCCTGTGTCCAGCATTAGTGCTGTCACATCTATCTCAGGTTTGCCTGAATGATGCTAGTGCTTGGCATACCCATCACTGCCTTTTGGTTTCGAGCTACATCCTGCCCCACAAAAAAATAACAATACTGATGCTGGCACCAGCTGCTCAAGTTCCCCACCCAACTGTGGGAACATTTGACACTAAATAGAGGGTGGCATCACTATCTCCATGCTCATCACCACCACTGCTTGATGATGACCATTTCTGGGTCCCCACTTTACCACAGCCAGAAGGTCCATTTTCCTCTTGCCAACCAGCAGCATGCAAACAAATAAGTGTCTTGCAACAACTAAAGTCAATGAACTAGCAATTATAATGTAGAAAAACGCAGTAAAAAATCAGCAGGGACTTCACAAAAAAAAAACTTGCAGAAATAAGAAATGCCACAAAGTGATTTGAAATATTGCTTTTTGATTTACAAAAGTCAGTCTCAAAGAGCTGCAGATCTTCAATGGCCACAGTAAAACTGCACAGCAGAGTAGGAGAAGCAGTCACTTGTCAGAGAGGGGGACAGAGAAAGAGAGAGGGTTGCTACATCAACTTACCATTTGACCCTTACATTACCACTCAGCAAAGGACTATCATGCTGCCACATTGCTTTCAGAGTAATTTTTGAATGTTTTGTGGAATTTAACAATAAATGGCAGAATTGTTTGATGAACTGGAGAATTTTAAAAAATACATAACATGTTTATATTAATATATTTATAAGTGATGTTGCAGAAGAGCTGGAAGGGAAGGTATGCCTCTTTGCAGATGACACCAACATCTGCATTAGGGTGATACTCCAGACAGGGTGGAGAGAATGTGTAGAGCCATGAAAAAACTCAAGGAGTGGCCAAGGGTACGGCAGCTAGGTTTCAATGCGAAAAGTTGCAAAATTATGCACCTAGATCACAGAAACCCAGAGGCAGAGTACAACGTGGAGGGAGAGGTACTGGCTGTCACTAAACAGGAATGGGACCTAGGAGTAATCACATCTGATTACCTCAAGGTGGTAAGGCAATATGACAAGACAGCAGGAAGGGCCAGCATGACGCCAGGGTGCATAGGGAGGGGTATCCCCAGCAGAAGGAGAGAAGTGCTGTTACCACTGTATATATTGTTTGTGAGACCCCACCTGGGGTACTAAGTCCAATTATGGAGACCATGGGCTCAATTCTTATACGAGTTAAATTCCACAAGCTCTGGGTACGCCGAACACACAGCGCATGGGGCTTGAGGCATTCCATGCCCAGCAATCAAGATTCTCTATCCCATGCGCCACATGTCCCAAGTTAGACCAGCTTTTGCTGGTCTAACTTTGAGGACCTTTCTAGGGGGTTTTGTGCCACATTTGGCGCAAATTGAGGTAAAGGGGGTAAAATGCCACAATTGCGCATGACATTGTGAATTGTGCACATGGTGTGGCAATGTATTTGGGTCAGTGCAGGTTCTGATGCAGGGATTGTGAAAGCCCTGCATCAACCTTTGAGAATCAGGCCCCATATCTTAGGAAAGACACAGACAGGGTGCTGTCCCAGGGAGGGCCACTCAAATGGTACAGAGGCTGCATCAAAAGCTCTATGAAGACAGACTGAGGGATCTCAACATGTGCACCCTGGAAGGTGTGGGGTGGATATGATACAGACCTATAAATACCTTATGGAGTGACTACGGTATGGGGGAGTATTTTTCAGAGGAGAGGGTGCATGAGAACAAAAAGGCATGCAATGAAACAGAAAGAGTTTCATTTAATTTTATTCTTATTTTATACTGGAAAGTCATGTAGGAAAAATGCTCATTTCCACAAGCATCCAGTTAAACAAAAAACACAGGAGGGTATGTACACAGGAACATAGAATATAACTTTTCAGTGATATGCTAATTACAAAGGTTGTTATATACACAGTTAAACAAATACAACTTAGACAGAACTAAACCTATTACATAACTACAAAGTCGTATACATGTTACACATATGGACAGCATGTCAGAAAACAGACATTTGAACACTGTATATCCATGAACAATGCTGAATAGGCAAGGGCCTTGCTGTACATATGTGACAAAATCTGAGAGGTAGGGGATGGGGGAAAGATAAAGGGAGAGGAGAGACTAAAGTAAGTTGGTGTGTAAGATAGAAAGCAGAGTGGAGGAGAGTGATGGTTTGCATATCCTGGAAGGAGTAGCATGAGAGAAATGGGGGAGGAGAGCTTAAAGTAAGGGGTGAGTAAGACCGAAAGGGGAGTGGGGGAGGATGATGGTTAATGTATCCTGGTGAGGGGTAACTAGAAACAGTTGCAGAGGGGTTTATTGAGCAAGTGCTTTTTCAGATTAGCCTTAAAGGAATCGATGGAGGAGCAGACCACTAGGCTGGGCAGTTGGGCGTTGAAGAGTTTGGGTCCCTTGAAGGAGAGCGATTTCTGTCCCAGGGAGGTGTTGCAGAATGGAACCCTCAAGAAGGAGGAGGATGCGCTCTTCATAGGGACAGCAGGGTCTGATCTTATGAAGAGAGTGGAGACAATGTGAGGGAGGAGGTTATTAAGAATTTTATACATGAACGTCTGTGTCTTCCAGGTAAACCTGTCTTCTAGCAGTACCCATTTGGTAGAATCATAAAGAGTGCAGCATTGTGTATGATGTGGGAGCCCAGTAACAAATCTGATTATGATATTGTATGCCACTTTAAACTTAGAACCATTGGAGGAGTTTGCTGAGGGCAAGAAAATAAGGGACCCATAGTCCAGGAGTAGGAGAAGTAGGCTGGAGGCAAGCCACTTTCTTGTCTCGGGGATAAGAAATTGATGGATCCTATAAAGGAGCCCAAGTCTTTGCTATATTTTATTGATTAACTGGATTATGTGTTTTCTGAAAAAGAGGTGCTCAGCCAGTGTTAGACTAAGGTATTTAAATTTGTGGACCCGTTCAATGGCGATGCCATCATTGTCCTGGAGTGTGAAGTTGACATTGGATGGTTTCTGAGTGCTAGAGAAAATCATACATTTAGTTTTTTGGAAGTTTAGAACTAGTCCACAGGAGGTAAACCAGGAGTGGAAACTGTAGAAATCCTTCTGGAGTTTGGAGAGGAGGGCTGTGGGATTACTGTCATTAGAGTATAAGGCATTGGCATAAAGGATGTTCTTGGTATACAAACACACTGAAGGGATATTGTTAATGAAAAGAGAAAAAAGGAGTGGTCCCAGGATTGACCCCCGTGGGACCCCATATTTAATACGGCAGTTAGGTGAGGATTGGCCTTCAATAACCATTTTGTGGTATCTTGGATGGAGGAAGTTCTCAATCCAGTTAACCATGTTTCTAGAGAAGTTCATTTGGGAAAGGGTTGTGAGGAGTAGGTTGTGGTCCACCAAGTCAAAGGCCTTGATTAAGGCCATGAAAAAGGAGCCTGTATAAAGACCATCATCCATAGCCTTAAAGATGTCATTTTTGAAACAGTCTAGGGTGGTTCTGGTATTGTGTTTTGCCCTAAAATCATGTTGACCCTCTGTGAGGATGTCGTATTTATTTAAGTGCTCTGTGATTTGTGAAAGGACTATTTTCTCCATGATTCTAGAGAGGGGGTAGTAGGGAGATGGGTCTATAGTTGAAATTTAGGAATGATATGAGGAAGTACCTCTTCAGGGAAAGAGTGCTGGATTCCTGGAACAGCCTTCCAGAGGAAGTGAGGGGGTGGTGAAAACAG
The DNA here is from genome assembly GCA_016271365.2 of Neoceratodus forsteri. Classification (NCBI taxonomy): domain Eukaryota; kingdom Metazoa; phylum Chordata; order Ceratodontiformes; family Ceratodontidae; genus Neoceratodus; species Neoceratodus forsteri. The sequence continues at coordinate 657,800,861 of CM057454.1, read as the reverse complement.
TTGTGGATTTCAAGCTTGCGTTGGATAGGCATAGAAGAAAGTGAGGGAACAGGTAGCTGGAGATAAGGTAGGGTCTTCAATGACAGTATAGGCAGGGCAAAATGGGCGGACTAGGTGGGCCAAGCAGTCCTTACCTGCCAACAAAGTCTATGTTTCTGTGTTTCTGTATCACTTTGCTAGGAGTCATGTTTAGTAAAAGGGACAGTATCACTACAAAAAAGGAGATTTCTATAGGAAATAACTGTTTGACCCTTTCATTCCCACCTAACTGAAGATTATCATGACTGCAATGCTCACAGAATATATTTCTGTGGATTTCTACTGCAGATGTTGTCATTTTAATATGAACTGCAAAATGGTTTTATGGTAAAGAAGATTGCTGTGGGTCATCAAAGAATTCCACTGTTTGTGTGATTATTTCGCCAGACATAGCAAAATTCTGCAGTACTGGGAGAATTTCAACCATGGTGAATATTAGCGAAATTCTGTAAAAATTGCAGAATTTTGTGAAATTTTCACAGAAGCAGAATACACAAACTTTGTGTAGCCCTGTGAGTGCCTCTAAATAGAGATTTGTTGGGGGAGAAAATCTGGCTATTCCAAAGGGATAGGACCTATAGTAGAAGTAGGATACTCTTTCTAATTGAGCATGTCTGTGAAAAACAAGGAGGAAATTGCCATGACAAGTAGGTCCACTGAGTCAGCCTTTTAAAGCTCGGAGAAGCAGGGTGGGGGAACAAAATAGTAACCCAGAAAGGAACTACAAGACTGAACAGCTCAGTCAGCTTCATGGATTCAGTAGTCACAGATACTTTGTGAATGTTACATTCCGTAAGTGAAATTCTAGTGCTACTAGCTACTAAGGCATGTGTGTTTCTTTTTTTGGAACTGATTTGTGGAGTATTTATTATATTTCAATTAAACCTAATTATAGACTAGATGAACCTTTGGTCTTTTTCTGTCATCATTATTTATGTTTCTATACATGAGAATTGGAGACAGAAGGCAACAGTGGATATTTACAGAGTACTGACATCAGAAACACACAGCACAAGCCAGCACAACATGAGTCCCAGTTAATGCACCCTGTTGGTCTTTGCCTGCTTTGTCTACAGAACCAGCCTGCATGGCAAACTGACAGTTGTCCTGGAAACCTTGCAGCCCTGTGGTGTCTGCAACCTGTCCTGTTTCTCATACATACAGTTTTTTTTTTTCCAACAGGTATTCTTATTTTGATTTGATCTATATTTATAAGTTAGTTAGCTATGAGTATATGGCATAGTTTTATCTGATGATCATATGCATGTCTGGCATGGCCTGCCCATTCTGTAAATGAAATGCCAAAAGTTGGGACATGGGACGACAATGTTAGATGCTGCAGGAAAATGAGTTGTCTGACTTAAGTCTTTATCTATCAACATGCACTCTCAAGCACCTTCTCTCCCCCTTACATGCTGCTGGTTTCTATTACTTTTGTCTGGTCTGAAACTGACAGAGCATAAGATGGGCAGATCATGCTCCACAGTGCTCGCTGACAGCTCTCCTGTTAAAGACCAAAAACAATTTAATTGGCTGAGTATATAACCTTGTTGTCCTTGCCCACTGCTTGGCATATTAATCACAAGTCAAAATGGTCACCAGGCAGCCTCTGGCTTTGTGAAGTAAAAGCATATTCTTAACTTTTTATTTTTCATTTCAGCTAGGTTAAGCACTCTGGAAGCATTTGCACACATTTGACACTAATAAAAATAAACAGTATGATAAGCTGATCAGTGGCATTTTATAAAATGTCACAGTTAATTATTCACTATCTGAAATGCTGAAATGCATAGTTAATGTGTGATATTATTCCTCATGTTATCTGGATAGGGTTTTACTTTCACTTATGTTTTAATTTATATAAATTCTTCTTTTTAGTCAGGAGGTGGGATAAGAATCCAAGACCTGTTTTTAACCCGGTTGAACAGACAATGAACAGTAAGCACTAACAGTAAACCTAGTTTAAACATAAAATCTCAGGCACAAAATATGAAGAAATGCATGACAGTGAACACATAAAAATACAGATACAAAAACCCAGTATATATAGCATTCAGATAGATTGTGTGATGATGACATTAAATACTAAGTACAGTGTTTTATATTTCTGAAAGTGCATACAGTATCTATTACATATGATACAGCAACTGGAGGAGAAGCTTGTCTCTTTGTGTATGACAGAAAAATCTACAACAGGGTGGACACCCAGGAGGGGGTTGAGAGAATACTAAGATATCTGAGTAAACCAAAGGAGTTGTCCAGGGTACTTTGGAACCATTAGGGCTAGAAACTTAATTTGTTTTTATATTAAAGCTTGGAGTCAGTTATGTGGATATATTGATATAACATACTGCTTCAGCTGTCATATGTATCATACCCATGGCCACGCCAGGGACTTAGTATTTTTGCTCGGACTTGAGATCACAGATCTCAAGATTGAGCTAGTCACTTGGTCAGATCATTGCATGGTAGAATTCTTGTTCAGGGAACCCCCTGTTAGTCCCTTGCTTGTTGAGATGGTCTGCTACCACCCTTTGAGGAGTTTATCCACAGAAGGACTGATGGCAGTGGCAGATTTTTCTGGTGTGAGTGCTGCATGTGGGACGGAGTTGAATGAGGCGGTGGCAGCATATAATAACACTGTCACCAAGTCACAGGACTCTGTTGTGCTGATCCGTGTATGACCCAGGTCTTCTCACTTGAGATCCCCATGGTTTGATGGGACTCTCAAGGAGATGAAGACCAGGGTTCAGAAGTTCAAGCATTGTTGGAGGAGGACCAGGGCCTTGGATGATAAACTGGCTTTGAAAATTCACTATTGTGAATATCAAAGAGTAATCAACCATAAGAAGGCAGAGTTTCTGTCCAGGGAGCTTGCTGCAGGAAGGAACAGACAAGTTCTGCTCTTTCAGACTGTAGACAGGCTATTACATCATGCCTGTCTGCAGCCGAAAAGAGCAATTTCAATCACACAGTGCGAAGAGTTTGCTCAGTTTGGGTGTTGACCATTAGGACTGGAATATCCCCAGTGTAGTATGATCAGACCTGTAGTGTTGAGTGTGATGGGGACAGAAGCACTCCGGTTGTCTGGGATGAGTTTTGGCTGGTGGAGGTAGCTGAGATCATCGAGGTGGTTCTGAAGCTGTGATCCACTTTTTGTGGACTGGACCGGGGCTCGACACATCTCCTAGAGGGAGGTCTTGAGTCCATTGGTCCAGTGTTCACAGAGATTGTCCGGTGTTTGCTCTAAGCGGAGGGGTTCCCTGACATCTTAAAAGAGGTGTTGGTGAGGCCCCTACTGAAGAAACCATCATTCCACCCTGACATCTTAATGAATTACCTACCTGTCTCCAATCTCCCATTCTTGAGGAAGGCAGAGGAGAGAGTGGTGGCTTTGCAGCTCAATGTGCACCTGATGGCCTTTGACATCTGTGAGCCACTCCAATCTGGATTTAGGAAGAAGCATAGCACTGAAATAGTGTTAGTCAGGGAACAAAATGATCTCAGGGAGACAGAAAGAGGGGAATGATCAATTCTCATTATCCTCGAACTCTCCTCAGCTTTCGACACTGTAGATCACATGTTGCTACTTGATCACCTGAGAGAACTCTGTGGACTCACCCACAATGTCATCAGCTGGTTTGAGTCTTTTCTGACAGGCAGGATGCAACAGGTTGTGATGGGAAGTATCTTATCGTGTCGGCTCTGACCTGTGGAGTACCTCGAGGGTTCGATCTTGTAAACCATGTTATTTGTGTATATATACTCTTTGTTTTTTAGCTATGACCGAGTCATGGCTAAAAGACCAACACTGATCTGCAAATTACTATACCGGGCTCAAGCTCTTTAGGGCTGATAGGGATTCGGGGAGTGATTGTATAAGCCAAATCAAAATTTGATGTTGGCAGCATTTCCTGTAAAACTAAGCCCAAGGAATATGAGATTGTCTCACTTAAACTTCACCTTCCATCCTCAGGTGCATCACAATCATTGGTGGCTATAGACCCCGTCCAGAAGGCACAGAAATTCTTAACATGTTGAAATCCATAACTTTGGCTGCTAACACGGAAACAATAATCTTAGGGACTTCAATATGGATTGGCTCACTGCTAAACTACTCCTAAAAGCCATCTGTGATGAGCTGGGTCTTACACAGATAGTAACTGAACCCACAAGAATCAATGCTTCTAACTCTGCCAACAGCTCACTCTTAGATGTCATCTTAACCGCATCCCCATAAAATCTCACATTCTGCAGTTTTCCATAACAACATGAGCGACCACAGTATCGTTGTATGTACAAGATTCCAATCTAAAACCCAGCAGCACCCTAAATTCAGAATCAAACGCTCCTTCCATAAATTCAACTCAGTAAACTTCCTAACCGATCTAGCTACAATCAGGTGGCAAGACCTATATCTTGCCAAATCTGCTGATGCTGCCGTCTCTGTCCTAAATGACAACCTCACCACCCTAATTAACAAGCATGCTCCTCTTATTAAAATGAGGATGCGGAAAATCTCGCATCCGTGGTTCACCCAAGAGCTCAAATCTGCACTTACCAATAGAGACAAGCTATGGGCTAGGGCCAGGCACAGAAAGGACCCGGCAGACTGGCAGGCATTTAGAACTGCCAGAAATGCCTGTGTTAAAAGTGCACATGCTACTAAAGCAAACTTCTACATCTCCACTCTGGAGCAGGCCAAAGGGAACTCCCAAAAAATCTGGAAGACACTGAGATCCATTGAAGGCCATCCTGCTGCTTTCTCCCTTCCCACCAAGATTTTGGCCAAGGACGGGATGGTTGAAAATAAACTGCGAATCCTTGAAGAACTTAACCTTCACTTTGCCACTGCCAGGTTGGCATTCAACTCCTCCCCATACACTAGCCGAGTGAATAGCAACACTAGCCGAGATACTACACATGCTACTCCACCTCATCCCTTCCAGTTGTGCCTGTTTAGCTACAAAGAAGTCGAAGACATAATTCTTAGCCTTGACACCAAGAAAAGTGCAGGGGACAATGGCCTTGAATCATTTTTCTTGCGGTTAGGCTATGCCCAGCTCATAGCCCCATCCTTCGCATCTTCAACCTCTCTTATTACCACAGCCACTGTTACATCCTGCTGGAAATCTGCCCATATTCTTCCTCTCTTCAAATCAGGAGATCATTGTGACTTAAACAACTACCGTCCTATCTCTATCTTGCCCATTCTCTCCAAAGTGCTGGAAAAACTTATATACAACCAACTAAAAAAAATCACCTCGAAGTGCACTCACTCCTAAATCCGGCCCAATGTGGCTTCAGGTCGAAGCACAGTACCATCTCAGCCTTGACTAAAGTCTCTAATGACTGGATCCATGCTATGGACACCAAGAAGGTTATTGGTGTAGTCTTTCTACACCTCAGTAAGGCCTTCAACACTGTAGACCATCACCTCCTAATCACCTATCTTGCCTACATAGGTGCCACTCCACTTACCTTACAGTGGTTTAACAGTTATCTCACAGTAAGGATACAAAAAGTCAAAGCTGATGGCCTACTATCTGCCCCCCTTCCAATTGCCAGAGGAGTCCCTCAAGGCTCCATCCTGGGACCAATCCTTTTTTTCCCTGTACATCAACAACCTTGACTCCCACATAAAGAACTGTAGCATACATTTCTTTGCGGATGATACGGTTTTGTATGCATCAGGCTCGTCCTTAACTGAAGTCAGGGAAGCACTCCAAACTGACTTTATCCAGTTAGAAAGCAACCTTATCAATGCCAAGCTTCTCTTAAATGCCAAAAAAGACAAGACAATGATTTTCTCAAGACTTGCCTTGTCTGGCGTCCTACCTACCCCACCTAAAAACTTCATAGTTACCTCCCTAGGTGAACCCTTGGAAGTCATACCTAAATTTAAATATCTAGGTATGTGGATAGACAACAAGCTTTCCTTCAATGACCACATCAAGGATCTGTCAAAGAGGCTTAAAGCACGCTTGGGTTTCTTCTTTAGAAATAGGACCTTCTTTTCTCTCGTGACCCGCAGAAGACTTGTCCAAGCAACATTCCTTCCCTTGCTTGACTATGGAGACATTATCTTTATCTCCTCCCCAACCTTGAGCCTATCTAAACTGGATGTACTCTATCACCGTGCTCTTCGCTTCATTACTAACTTTGCGTACAGGACCCACCACTGTGATCTTTATGCAGCAGTTGGGTGGACCTCTCTTGCCACCAGATGCCTCCTTCATGCTGGCATTTGGACCCTCAAATTACTACTCCACAAACTGCCTGTCTATTTAACGTCTCTCATACACATCTCACAAAGCGCCTACTCCCTAAGGAAATCCAAACTTATCCTACTAAATGTTCCCAGGACAAGTACCACAGCTGGCCAAAGTGCTGTCTCATATGCCCTACCAAACATTTGGAACCAACTACAAGCCATGCTGAAGCTAACCAGCATCGTATCAATTAACTCCTACAAAACACTAGCTATCTCTAAATTAAAAGACATATGTAGGTACTACTAGGCCCCCAACACCAAGTCAACTTCCTAGGTACCAACTGGCCCACTACTTATTAAGCTAAAATGTGTTGCATAATTTAGGGCAAGGTTAAAGCTGGAATGTACTGCATATATAGCATAAGGACTTCTATTGTGTATACCTCTTGTATTATATATATATATATTTTTTTTCTTTGTTGTTCTACATTTTATATCTCTGTCTATGTAATTGCGAACTGTATGTGTATGTGCCTCAGGACCTCCTTGTGAATAAGCTTGCTCAACAGAGTCTTTCCTGCAATAAACTTGATATCATTAGGCATCACCCAGGGCAGCACTTGGGAGACTTCAGTACCTGGCTACGTACTGTTCAGAAGACCAAGGTGCAAAAAGGGGGGGTGGTGGAGTGGCCCTTTATGTCAATGTAAATATCAAAGCTACAGAAATTCAGAATACACATAAGGAGCCAGAAGAACTGTGGGTCACCCTGGAAACAAGAAATGGGACAGCCATACAAACTGAGGTTGTCTACAGGCCTCCAGACCAGGGGGAGGACATAGACACATTACTGTTAGAAGATATACAAAACATGACAGCTAAGGGGGAGGTTCTGATAATGGGAGACTTCAACATGCCAGATACAGATTGGTCAATACCAGTAGGAACATCTGCCAGAACTAGACACATAGTGGATTCCCTGCAGGGGGAGGGCCTCAGACAACTGGTACAACAACCCACAAGAGACAGGGCTATCCTAGATCTAGTACTGACTAACAGGTAAACGATCACAGATCAGTAGGTAGAAGGTCACCTAGGGCCAGTGACCATCACATGATATGGTTCAATTTGGCCACCAGAACTAAATCTTCCCATTCCAAGCAAAAATATGGGACTTCAGAGGAGCTGACTTTGATAAGATGGCCAACAGAGTTAAGCTAGCCCTGGCAAGAAGAAATACAGGTGAGGGGGTACAGGCAAAGTGGACAAGCATTAAGGATGCAATACTTGAAGCACATCCCATTGTATTAGAGAGAAAGGAAATGAAAAAGAAGAAGGAAACTGCTTTGGTTCTCAAAACAGCAGCAGAAAGGTCAGAGCCAAAAGGCTAGCCTTCAGGAAATATAAGGGAATGCAGCGGGATGAAGATAGGGAGGCATACCAAACTTCCCTAAGGGAAGCAGGGAAGGCAGTAAGGCAGGCAAAGGCACAAACCAAGGAAACACTAGCATGAATAGTAAAAGAATGTGACAACACTTCCTATAGATACATTAGTGAAAGGAGAAAGTCCAGAGGGGGTATTGCTAAGATTAAAGGTGATAAGGGGGCATGTGAATATGTAAATAGATACTTCTGCTCAGTATTTACTGAAGAGAAGGTAGGGCAGAGCCCACAGCTCAGCACCATGGACATGGGGGAAGGAGGTGTACACTAGTCCCTTCACAAAAGAAAGGGTCCTACAAGAGCTCAATAAGTGCAGGGTGGACAAGGCAATGGGACCTGATGGCATACATCTCAGGGTACTAAGGGAGCTAAGGGTGGAACTAGCAGAGCCATTATCAGAACTGTTTATTGAGTCTCTGAGCACAGGAGAGGTCCCAGAAGACTGGAGAAGGGCTCATGTGATCCCACACCACAAGAGTGGTAGCAGGGAGGAGGCAGGGAACTACAGACCAATCAGTCTTACCTCAGTAGTGGGCAAGATTATGGAGGCCCTCCTTAAGGAAAGGATAGTGCAACATCTGGAATCCACAGGAGTGCAGGATCCAAGACAGCATGGGTTTACAACAGGAAGGTCCTGTCAAACTAATCTCATAGATTTCTTTAACTGGGTAACCAGAGTGATGGACCAAGGGGGATCAGTTGATGTCGCCTAACTTGACTTCAGCAAAGCTTTGATACTGTTCCACATAGAAAAGTTGATTAATAAGCTGGGTAGATCTGTGGGTCAGAAGTTGGTCAACTGGGTGGCAAACTGGTTGACGGGCAGAAAACAGAGAGTGGTGGTAAATGGTATACAGTCAGAACAGATGCAAGTCACAAGTGGAGTACCTCAGGGATCAGTCCTGGGGCCAATTCTCTTCAATATCTTGATCAGTGACATTGCAGATGGACTGGAGGGTAAGGGTCATCTGTTTGCAGATGACACCAAGATCTGCAACAGAGTAGATGATCCAGATGGGGTGGGCAGAATGAGAAGAGTTCTGGATAAACTGGCAAAATGGTTGGAAGAGTGGCAACTGGGGTTTAACGCAAAGAAGTGCAAGATCATGCACATAGGAAAGAAAAACCCTGAAGCCACCTATAGGTTGGGAGGGGAGCTGCTGGCAGTCACAAGGAAAAGAAAGAGACTTGGGCATCATCATCACAGATGACCTGAAATCATCCAAGCAGACCACCAAAATAGGTAAGGCTAGGTGGATGTTGGGGTGTATTAGTAGTGGTATCACAAGTCGTAAGAGGAGGGGTAATAATCCCTCTTTACAAGACACTGGTTAGGCCCCATCTGGAGTACTGCATGCAGTACTGGAGGCCACACCTTCATAAGGACATTAACCAAATTGAGGCAGTCCAGAGAAGGGCAACCAACCAAAATAGTGCAGGGACTGCATCAGAAAACATATGAGGACAGATTAACGGAACTCAATATGTATACCTTGGAGCAAAGGAGGGAGAGAGGTGATATGATTGAAACACTCGAACACCTTAAGGGCATCAACAAGGTGAAAGTGTCCAACATGTTTCAATATAAGAAAAATAGCAGGACAAGAGGACACAGTATGAGATTAGAGGGAGGCCAATTAAGGGGTAATGTGATGAAGTTCTTTTTCATAGAAAGGGTGGTGGATGCATGGAATGGCTTACCTCAGGATGCGGTGTATATGAATGCAGTGTAGGGCTTCAAACAGGCATGGGATAGGCATAAGCGAGCAATACAGATAAGTATGAATAGATAGGCCATTGACAGAGCAAATGCCGATGGCACCTTCGTAAGGTAAAAAAAGAAATGGGCAGACTGGATGGGACTTGCAGTCCTTATCTACCGTCAACTTCTATGTTTCTATGTTTCTATATTACAGTCTGTGTTTTCACTGCAATGCAGATGATACCCAGCTGTATATGTCCTTTGCTCCAGGACATCAGAGCTGCGAATGTGCTTAACAACTGCTTGCCCGAGATCCAGGACTGGATTTCCTCTAACTGGTTGAGGCTTAACCCAGACAAGAAGGAGGAGGTACTGGTGATTGAGCTGGGCCATCTGCAGGATGTGGTTGCTAACGGAGCAGAAACAGGGCTGTTCCTGGGATCCACTTCATTGTTGGTAGCTACTAAGGTGCAAAATCTGGGTGTCATTCATAACAATGGTTTGACACTTGAAGCTCAGGTGTCTGTCGGCGTCCAGAGTGGTTTTTACCATTTAAGACATGTCATCTAGATTAAACCCTTAATCCCGCCAGAAAATCTGCCATCATTAGTACATGCCTTTGTCACCTCAAGGCTCAATCGCTGTAATGCTCTATACTTTGGGTTCAGTGGGGACAACCTCTGCTGGCTACAGCTGGTGCAGAATGCTGCAGCCAGGTTGTTGACAGGCCTCTCGAGGTCCTGTCATATAACCCCGGTTTTGCACAAACTGAACTGGCTGCTGGTCAGGTGGAGGATTGCCTTCCTGGTGGGCTTGCTCACCTGTAAGGCCCTGTACGGATCCGGTCTGGGCTACCTGTCTGACCTCCTGACACTTGCACTCCTGGTGTGCTCACAACGGTCATCTGCAGAGGGCCTGCTAGTGGTCCTAAGGGCATGACTGAAAATATAGAGAGATTGTGCCTTTGAAGTTGTGGGTCCGGTGTTATGGAACTCCCTCCCATGATCATTGAGGGAGGCCCCTTCCGCAGAAATCTTTAAGCAGAGCCTTAAGGCTTATCTTTTTAATCAAGCATTTTATGTCCACTAATCTTAACTGGAATTGTGTGAGTTTTAAGAATATTATTTATGATCATTTATTGTTTTACATTGGTGTGACCCTGATTTAATAATGTGTATTTTGTTATAATCTGTTCTGTATTATTATGTAAAGTGTCCAGAGTGACTTGACTTGACAAAGTCAATACAAAAACAATGTTTATGACCTTTGGCTCCGGACAAAAACTGTCAAGACTTGATTCCACCCATACCTTTACCACCCTCTCTGGCATTACACTGGTTGATGTCCCCTCCTTTAAGTACCTTGGACTATGGCTAGACAAACACATTGACTTTGGAGTCCACATTGATGCTATCCACAAAAAATTACTCCCTAAGCTCCATGCCCTGTTCTGACACCGGGGCTGCCTACCACTGCAAGCCAGGAGAGAAATCATCCAAAAGATCATACTCCCTGTCCTCGATTTTGGGGATATTGTTTACAATTCTGCCCCCAAATCAACCCTTGCCAGACTGGATACACTCTTCAATTCCTTCTGTCGCTTTGTATGTGGCTGCCCTCCACTTACTCACCACTACGATCTCTATACCTCACTCTCCTTTCCCTCACTCAGTGCCAGACACGTATCACACAGCGCTAATTTTCTGGGGAAGTTCTGGCTCGGATCCCTAGCTCCTTACCCATCCTCCTCTTGTCCACCCTCCCTCCAGCTACACCCTCTGCACCTCCACATATAGAACTCTTGCACTGCTCCCTCGCCACACTTCTTCTGGCCATGCTGCATTCTTGTACAAGCTCCCCAGCACCTGGAACTCCCTCCCACTGGATATTCGGTCTACCGGCCCCCAACACTCACTCTCACTTCTCCTCCAGAAGCACACAGTTCACTGCTGCAATTACACCTAATCTTCCCTGTCTGCCCAGTCCCTTTTCCCTCACATCTCCGCTCTGCTTCCTCCCCAAATTCCTGACACTCCTTTCTGCTATTTCTCACTCTCCTCCCTCTCTTTCTCATTTCCCTCATTTGTCACATCCTTGTCCACTTGCAGGGTACTCAGCATCCTGAAGGGTGGTTTGTTCTTGTATGTCTCCCTTCCCTCAGTGTATCTCTTCCTCCTCCCTCCCTCCTTTCCCCCACCATTGTCTGGTCCTCATTCCTTACAGGGTTTCAGCATCTAATGGGGTGCTTACTCTCTACTATTCCCTCTCCTCTGCATTCTTTCTTCCTCTCCCTCCTCCCTCCCTCCTTCTTCAACCATCCCCACCATTCCTTACCCCACTGCAAGATTCCCAGCATCCAGAAGGGGCGTCACTTTTGACTTGTCTCTCTTCCCCCCAACCCTCCCTGGGTCTCAACATCCTGAATGGTTGTCATTCTCAGATGTCTCTCTGCCCCCTCCCCCTCCACCCTACTTTGCCTGGCCCTCATCCCCCTGCAGAAGGTGTTGTTCTCGGCATGTCTCTCGCGTTACCTCCCAGGGTATAAACATCACAAGGGATGTTGTTCTAGGTATGTCTCCCCCCACCCCACCTCCCAAATCTTAGCTGGGTCCCTGCTACCTTGCAGGTTAGCAGCATCTTGAAGGGGCATCATTTTCAGTCTGACTCCTTCCTTCCTCACCCACCCCCACCCTCTTCCTGCTACTCGGCCTTCTAATAGGCAACCTATGCACTTGACCAACCCTGTATGTAGTCCTCCCCATCACTTGTATGTGTACTCCCTCTATTGTCTACCCCTGCCTTTCTTGTTATTAATACTTGTTTTGCCCATTTTGTTGTTGTCCTGTATAGTACTCTGTTTGCTCAACAACTGGCCTGGATTGTTCTTGCCTTGTACCGTGGGGTACACAGAGGGTGGGATATTCAAAGCAGTTGCGCATGGCGCAAGTGAGATGCACCAGTGCAATAGCGGACATGCGCCAATTAGCAATATTCAGCGGGTGACATAGCGCAGCATATATTGCAGTGCACCAATGCGCAACCATAATGAATGCATGCACAAGTGCAGGGGGCGTAGCCATGAATAAGTTGCACAGTGTGATATTCAACAGCAAGCCGATGGCACAAGCATGGAGCAACAGGGACATGTGCAGAGCAAAGTTGTGCCTACAAAAGGATGGTGCAAGCAGGGGATGGAGGCTTGTGCCCAGTGGAGCAGGGGTGATAGACAGAGAAAGGGAGACAGAGAGAGGGCCAGTGACCAGGCAGGACAGCAGCAGGGATGCAGAACAGGCACAGAGGCAGGAGGTGCAATGGGCTGTGGGACAGGGAGTGTGACCCTGACTGTGCCTGTGAGCGTGAGCTGACCAGAGTGTGTGTGTGTGGGTCCCCAACACAGGAGTGCACCCAGTGCAGGGGCCCAGGCAGCAGCACACAGCCGGGATAGCGCAGGGAGTCAGCCGCAGGAGGGGGGCAGGACAGACCAGGCCATGGCCAGTGCAATATTCCAGATGGATGTGGTAATGAGGGGTGTGAGGAGGCAGGAGGCTGAGTGGCATGGCCGTGGAAGGGCCCGACAGCGGTATTCCCGGAACAGGTGGTACCGTGCCCGCACTACCTTCGAACAGTACAGTGACACCGAGATTGTGGGCCAGTACCTCCTGAACTGGGCGATTCTGAGGCAGCTCTGTGAGCTGTGCAGTGATGAGATGCAGGCACCCACAAGACGGATCCACGCCCTGTCAGTGGAGACAAAGGTCACGGCCGTAATGTGTCTGCTCACCACGGACACCTTCCAGAGACCAACGGGAATACCACAGGCATTACCCAGTTGGCTAAGTCACGGCTCCTCACACAATTCCTCAACGCACTGCTGCCACATGCTGCTGAATACATCCACTTCCCCAGCACACAGGCGGAGTGTACAGCAAACATGCAGGAGTTCCACAGGGTTGCACGTATGCCGGTCATGCTAGGGTTCATTGACTGCACCCACATAGGCATCCGCACACCACCGGGGCCAGAGGGGGTTGCCTACATTAACAGGAAATGCTACCCCAGTGTCAACTGCCAGGTGGTGTGTGATGCCAAGGGGCACATAATCAATGTCTGTGCCACACACCCTGGTGGAGCACACGATACCTTCATCTGGCACCAGCCTGCACTATGTCACAGGTTTCAGAGTGGGGACATCCTCACCAGCCACCTAGTTGGTGAGTATGCAGCTGGAATGGGCAGCCCTGCACAACAGGGCAGGGTGTGGGGGGGAGATGCTATGCTGGGGCGTAGAGGGTCTGTCTGTGTAGGCGGGGGGGCAGCCACACAGACCAAAGTGCTAACCCATCATGTCCCCACACAGGTGACAGCGGATACCCACTCTGGCCCTGGCTGCTCACCCCGTACCAGTGCCCATCGACCCCAGCGCAGGAGAGATTCAGTGAGGCACACACCAGCACACAGAACATTATCAAGCTGTGTTTGGACTGCTGAAGGCATGGTTCTGTTGCCTGCACAGGTCTGGTGGTGCCCTACAGTACAGCCCCTCAAAGGCCTGTGGCCTATTCCTGGCCTGCTGTGTGCTATTTGAGAAGGAGGAATTAAGGAGGGGTTCCGCAGGAAATGAACACTTCTTTTATGTTTATGCCTTCATTCCCGATGTGTTGCTACACAACATGGCCAATGACCCTGGGATAGCTGTCGAGGTTGAAGAGGGTGTTACATGAGGTCCCTGCACCCTAATTGGTACCCTTAGAGGTACACCATTGACAGCTAGCACTTAAGTATATGTTATACTAACATATAGGGCTAAGGGCATCTACCGTACAAGAGTAGATGTCAGGATATAAATGCATATTGTTGTAATACACTTTGTTTGCTAATACATATATTCTGCTATGTATTTTCTGTGTATTTCTTACTTGTAAGATGCCAGGACATCTGTGTCCTTGGAGTAATTATAATATGTAAGATGGCATTGCCACCTTTTGGTGATTTGTACCACTACACTGAGTTTTGTAAGACTCTGTATAAGAACTCTTTTGTTCTCAAACTGATGACTTTACAGAATTGTATAATGTTATCTTGGACCATGGAGCCACCTCTAATTTAGCCAATAGGGCTCATCTCTGTAACTAGAAATGTTTCTATCTTTTGGTAACCATAGTAATTATCATAGGTATGTATAATCTAATGCACAAGCCTTATACCTCGGAGACCTGAGAGACCCCAAGAGACACAGAGAAACCTCGCAGTGTAGGGAACGCTTAGCACTGGCTCCCGGTTCATATAGGTAAGAACTGCTTAGGGCAACTGCGATTTATCCCTTTGGTAGTAATAAACTTGTTTATTACTCTAATGCAATGTGTCTGTGATTACTTGAATTCCCAATATTGTCAAGAATGTAAAAGTGAGGTTTAGACCTCCTAACAAATTGGCGACCGTGTGCAGGCGATATTTGGTGTATGTAAGTTTTCACTTGTTTCTTAAACTATTCCCTTTCCCACGGGGACAGTAGGTGTACATTCCCGTATCACCTCTCCCATTTTAAAACCAGTTTATAGTAACTTGCAAAGTCTGGCTGTCTTTTCAGGTGTGGCTGATGCCGTCTCGACCCACCCCATAGCAGCTTTGAATTGCAAGCCTACAACTAATACAGTAGCCCGGCTCTGTCTAAAGTGCTTGCGCCGTGGAGCAATATGCAGCATGGTGCCTTTTCACAGTTTGACTTTTCATTCCCTCCCGCACAATGGCCACCGTATCAAATATCTGCGCAGAACTGAGACTCAATGTCTCAAATTTCCTTGCCTCCCATGGAGGATGGGTTGACTTCGCACGGGACGCAAGTCAATCCAAAAACCCTATACTGGGGAGTTCAACCCAGTATACAGAGACGAGACAATCAGCCAATAAGCGTCATGCTAAAGGGTTGATGGTCGCGGCTCTCTACGCTGCTTTGGAAGCCTCCGAAGCGAGGCATTGAACCCTTGATCTGCAGATTTCATCTCTTAAGCAACAGATGGGTTTGCAGGAAACAGAGTGTATAAGACTGCAGCAGAACTTGGAGTCTGAACTTCAAACTCTGCGAAATGAAAAGGAAGGTCATGCCAGATGAATCTGATAGATTTCTTTGACTGGGTGACCAAAGTAGTAGATCAGAGAGGGGCTGTGGACATGGCCTACCTAGACTTTAGCAAGGCATTTGACACAGTCCCACACAAAAGATTAATATACAAGTTAGCCAGCCTGGGAGTGGGTCCCAAGATGACAGCCTGGGTAAAGAATTGGCTGCAGAATAGGACACAGAGAGTAATAGTAAATGGAGTCCACTCTGAAGAAAGGGGGGTTACTAGTGGGGTGCCGCAGGGTTCAGTATTAGGACCAGTCCTCTTCAATGTCTTTATAAGCGACATTGCAGAGGGACTGGAAGGAAAAGTATGTCTCTTTGCAGATGACACAAAGATCTGCAACAGAGTTGATGCACAAGGTAGGGTGGAAAGGATGAGAAGGGACTTGGCAAGGTTAGAGGAATGGTCAAATGTATGGCAGCTTAGATTCAATGCTAAGAAGTGCAAGGTAATGCACCTGGGAAACAAAAACCCAGGGGAAGAGTACACAATGGGGGGTGAGATACTAACAACAACAAAAATGGAAAGGGACCTGGGGGTAGTCATATCAGATGACCTAAAGGTGAGCAAGTAATGTGAGAGGACAGCAAGGAGGGCTGGGGGGATACTGGGATGCATAGGGAGAGGCATCACCAGTAGAAAACAGGAAGTTTTATCCCTCTGTACAGACAGCTGGTGAGACCCCATCTGGAGTACTGCGTGCAGTTCTGGAGACCCAATCTCTGCAAAGACATAGACAGGATGGAAGCTGGCCAGAGGAGGGCAACTAAAATGGTGCAGGGTCTGCACCGGAAGACATATGAAGAGAGACAAAAGGAGCTTAATATGTATAGCCTCGAGGAAAGGAGGGAGAGGGGGGGACATGATAGTAACGTTCAAGTACCTCAAGAGAATCAACAAAGTCCAAGAGGGTAGCATCTTTCAAGAAAAGAGGTGTGCAAGAACAAAAGGGCACAATTTGAAGATGGGGGGGTGGCTCAGAGGTAATTTAAGGAAGTATTTTTTCACAGAGAGGGTTGTGGATGCATGGAACGGCCTTCCGGAGGAGGTTGTGGAGTCAAAAACAGTGGTGGAATTCAAGCATGCATGGGACAGTCATAAGGCCATTCTAGGGGGTGGGGGTAGGAAGAAGTAGGCTGCTGGTTAACTAGGATCTGCAGCTTATCCAGTAGGTAGGGGAAATGGGCAGACTGGGTGGGCCAAGTGGTCCTTATCTGCCGTCAAATTCTATGTTTCTATGTTTCTATGGATTCACTATTGCATCATTCAGCTCAGGCTGGAGAACAGGAACTGTGTATGTTGAAGCAGGAATGTGAAAGTTTGAGACAGGATAAGAGTCAGGCAGTGCAAATGAATGATTTGCTGAGTGCTGTGAATGCTCAGTTGAGTGATGAAATGGGTGAGCTGCAGGACGAGATAAGCCAGGTACGTAATGATTTAGAAGTGTCTTACAGGGACAATCACGAATTGAGTGCAGCGTATAGAGTGTTGCAAAAGCAAAAGCAAGATGAGGTTGATATGGATGTTGCAAGTATGAGTCACGATGAATGTAGAACTAAGGTGGCGAAACTGCGCCATCAGCGAGAGGTTCTGGCTGGACATGTTAAGGCAATAGGATGCGTAGCCCCTTCCTTTCATTCGTCATCAGAAGGGGAGTTATCTGATGATGACATTTCACAGTACAATGCCCAGAGACCCCACCCAGCCATCCATAACATGGCAGGTCCCCACCCCCAACTCCCCATGTCATACGTCGACGACGTCGTGACGCTCATCATGGGAGATGCCAACATGTTCTCCAGCTGTGGCATCAGCACCAGATGTGCTACGACTTCTGACCCCTGATTTGAAATGGTTCAGCGCCCTGGACATCTCCAATGGTTTCTGGTCATTGCCATTGGCCCTCAAGAGTCAATATAAGTTTGCCTTCACCTTTGAAGGAAAACAGTACATGTGGACTTGCTTGCCACAAGGATTCCATAACAGTCCATCCCTGTTCCATCTCCACATGATGGACGCCCTCAAGAGTTTCTCTATTCCCCAATGTCTCTTGCAATATGTGGACGACCTGCTGCTGGCAACAGCTACACAGGAACAACATTTGGATCTCTTGGATGAACTACTGACTCTCATTCAGAGAGCAGGCTTGAAATGTAACCCAGCAAAAGTGCAATTATGTCAGAAAGAGGTACTCTTTCTGGGTCTGAAAATAACTGACTAAGGTCGAAGCCCTACCTGGAAGAAGGTACAGGGACTGCAAGACTTGCCATTACCTACCAGTGTGGCAACTCTTCGAAGGTTTCTAGGTATGGTGAATTACTCGAGAGATTTTATTTGTGATTTTGCTTAGAAAGCTGCTCCTCTGTATGAGTTACTCAAAAAGGATTTACCCTGGACTTGGGGCCCTATACACAACCAGGCTGTGACATCACTGAAGCAGGCCTTGGCCTCCACCCCAGCTCTGGTCAACCCCAATCTAGCACTACCATTCCATCTGGAAAGTGCCACCTCTGACATTGCCATGTCAGCAGTGCTGGCTCAGAAGGTGCATGGCACCTTGAGACCCATCGCATATGCCTCACAGCTCTTGACCCCAGTGGAACAGAGGTATGGGCTTTGTGAAAGGAACCTTCTGGCCACCTACTGGGTGGTCCAGCACTTCCTGTATATCATTGGGTACTCACCACTGATCATCAACACCAAGCACACCCCAACCACCTTTCTGCTCTCAGATAGAGTGAAGGATGGGTCAGTCTCCAACACCAGACTGACATACTGGTCACTTCTTCTCCAGAACAGAGACATACAGGTGCAACTGACTAAAGTTCCATCTATGTTAGCTCATGGCCTCCTTTTCCAGGGAAAGCCCCATGACTGTACACTACAGTCACCTGATCTTCCAGATCCAGGTCCTTTCCTCCCTGCCACGCCACAAATACTTGACAACACTTCTTTGTGCCATGTCTTTACTGATGGTGCAGCATCCTACTATCAGGGAGAACAAATTGCAGGGATGGGCATTCTAGTGATCTACCCTTATGGGAACACTGTCAAGATATCTAAGCACTGTAGTTTAGCATCATCACAATATGCAGAGATGGTAGCAGTGGCCTATGCCCTCGAGTTCATCCAGCATGGAACCGAGGATACCATCATCTTTATAGACTCTAACTGGGTTTGTTGTTCTCTTACATAATTTCTTCCCTTCTGGCAGAAGAACTCCTTCCTCTCCTCTGATGGCAGCCCAGTGAAATACAAGTAATTGGTAATATACATACATTCACTGGCACAAAAATTTGCACACAAACTCTATGTACACAAAGTCAAAGCCCACTCTCTCCATGACCCCTACCATGCTTTCAATGACACAGCAGACACCCTTGCTAAGGAAGGGACCTGAGGGGAGGACGTCTGGATGATGGACCATCCAGAGGCTAATGCAGCTGTACACATTGCAGCACTCAGGAAGAAACCTGAACCTTTTTCCCCTGTAGACCTCTCCACAGCCCAGCATTTTGACACTGAACTTAAAGAGGTGTTCAAATTCCTTTGCAAAGGACAAAGGTACTGAAGAGAAATTTCCCACACATAACCCCTATCGGAGGCATGAAGGTAAGTTACGCTTGTCACCAGATTAAAAGCTTATCTGGTTCCAACCAGATGACCCCACCACCAAGTTGTGGGTGGTCCCCAGACATTTAAGGTCTGAATTCTTACACCAAGTGCATGACACCCCCACTGGTGGACACCAGGGAGCAGAAAATACCCTCCAACGGCTCAAGACCACTGCCTGGTGGCCTGGTATCCCAAAGATGTTAAACAATACATAGACAACTGTCTCATTTGTGCACAAAACAACCCCATCCCTACCAAACGAAATGCCAAACTCTTACCACAATGACATTCTGGCCCTTGGCATGCCATACAAATTGATTTCATTGGCCCTCTGACCAACACCAGCCGAAACAACAAGTATGCTCTTGTGGTAACTGATCTCTTCTCTAAGTAGGTAGAAGCTTTCCCCACTAAGACATGTACAGCGAAAACTATTGCCAAAATCCTGGTGGAACAGATTTTCTCCAGGTGGGGTCTACCCCTCAAAGTAGACTCTGACAAAGGAACCAGTTTTACAGGTGAGTTGATGAAAGAATCCCTTGAACTCCTTGGAGTTCAGCAGAAGTTCCACATACCTTACCACCCTCAATCCTCAGGTCAAGTAGAGAGAGTCAACAGATGGATTAAGCAAATGCTTTCCAAATTCATTGAGGACAATCCCAAAACTTGGGATTCCCTATTGCTGTTACTCCTTATGGCAATTAGGGGTACACCCTCAGCCACCACCCAGCTTACACCCTTTGAGGTGATGACTGGCAGACAGATGAGATTACCTGAACACCTGTTGTTTGACCTGCATACCCCACTGCAGACCGTGTGTCATTGGACCAATATGTGGAAAAACTCAGAAAAGACCTCATACACACACACGTGTATGCTGCCAACTGCATGGGCAAGGCCCAGCAACAATCCAAAATACAGTGTGACAAACATGCACAAGAAGTGGATTGGCAAGTTGGAGATCAGATAATGGTACTTCGATTTACACATCCCACCCACTCCTTCTCCAACAAGTGGGAAGGCCCATACCCCATTGTCAACAAGCTCAGTCCGGCAGTCTATCAGGTTAGACTCCTCCACAACAATAAGTTGACTGACAAATGGTTACATGCAAACCAGCTGAAACTGTATAAAGGAGCTTAAATTACTTTTCCTCACCCCATTGGGCAGAATAGTACTAACATACTAATCTTTGATCTCCCTTTTCAGATATACTGACAAGATGGCTATCTTGTTCCATTATCTCATCCTCTCAGGAGTTTGAGTAGAAAAAAAATGGCTGTGTATTAACTATAAAAGAAATAATAATTCTCAACCTGGGCAAAGTATAAACAAATTCAGGTTAAATGTAAGCAAATTATAAAAAGAAATAAACATAAAGGATGGAGTTCAAACTGGCATCTACAGCCAGGAAGTATAACATGAGGCAATTGTGTAGCTATATTAATTCACTAAGAGAAATGAACAATAACCTTTGTGCCATTAAAGAGGGGAGTGTATTAATTTCTGATCCAACTAAGGTAGCAAACATCTTTAATTTAATTTTATTTTAGTACTGTTGTTTTCTAATAAATTCCAGGGACTGGTAAACATCGCACCAAATAATGAGTTTAACATAAAGATAACATCGGGCAAGGTCCTAAACAAAATAAAAGCCTTAAAAAATACAAACTCAGCAGGGCCAGATAACATTTTAAACAACAACCTTAAATTATTTTTTCCCCTAATATGGCAACCCCTCTAACACTTACTTTCCAGCATTCTCTTGATAGTGGGGAGATGCCGGGGACTGGTTAACAGTAAATGTGATACCCATTCATAAGAAAGGTGATAGCGCTGATCACACAAACTATAGGCCTACAAGCCTGACCTTAGTGCCGAGCAAGCTGATGGAATCTTTACTAAAAGACATGATAAATACATATTTAATAGAAACTAACCAGGAAGACTATGAGCAGCATGGATTTTTGGCAGGAAGGGCATGTGTGACTAACATGCTATGCTTCTATGAAATAATTTCTGCAACTCTGGATAGGGAGGAAGTGGTGGATTGTGTGTATCTGGATTTCATGAAGGCCTTCAATAAAGTTCCACACATAGAAATATTATGTAGCCTAAAAGATATCAGTATGGATCATAGAGTGAGCTGTTGGATAGGGCCTGGCTGGGAGATAGGTCACAGAGGGTGTATATAAATGGCTACTGCTCAGATGAGGTGCCAGTGACTAGTGAGGTCCCCTAGGGGTTGGTCCAGGGACCAATGATATTTAGAATATTCATGGCACAAATGGGAGGGGGAGTATATAACTGGATAAGTAAATATACAGATGATACTAAATTGGCAGGGCTGGTCACACAACCTGAGGGGTGCAGGTAATACAGAAGGATCTGGATAGCATTTATAGCTGTAAAAATGCTAGAGGAATGAGTTTTAACATAGACAAGTGCTGTGTGATCCACCTCGGAAATAGGAACCCTGAGCAAAACTACTGTATAAATGGACAAACGTTGAGAAAATCAGAGGTGGAAATGGACCTGGGTATTTTGGTGGACTACAAACTTACATACCAAGTCCAATGTAGTAATCAAATTATAAAAGCAAAAAGGTGGTGTGGAATATAAAGAAAAACTTCAGAAGTCATAGTAGGGCAGTGATCATGCCGCTGTACAGAGCCTATGTTAGACCAGTACTGGACTATGGTCCCCCAGTGTGGGGACCCATCACTAAGGGTGCAGTGGCAGGGATTGAGAGAGTGCAGAGACAGGCCACTAGAATGATACACAACCTGCAGGGGGAGCCCTATGAACAACGCTTAAGTAAATTGAAGCTGATGTCCTTAGAGAAAAGAAGAGTTAAAGGGGACCTATTAATGTGTTATGATGTAATGCAGGATGACTATATGTTAAATGAACTAAATCTGCAGTTTACAAATGATCAGAAGGGTGCCAGGGGCCACCCTCTCCAGTTGAGACACAGCAAGTGTAACACAAACAGGAAAAAGGCTTTTTACACTCAGAGGGTGATTGCCCCCTGGAATGGGTTACCAGAGGAGATTATGTCCTCAAAAAAACAAGGCCCAGTTTAAAAAAATCTGGACTCCCATATTCTGAAGGGACACAAACTGACATATTATGAGTAAAGAGGACAGGAGCGGCAATGGGCCTAACATAGGGCCTCAATAGCTCCCAACTACTTTGTATGAAACATTTGTGCATTTATGTTACATTCATTCTTTACAACTGAGAACATCTACAGGAAAACAAACATTCATTCCTTTAAATTCTTCTACCTCTTTGCATTATAATAATTTCCTACAACATACCTTGATGCCACTAGCAGAACAGCATGGCTTCCGATGTGGAGGAACTAAACTGAAAGAGATAAAGGGTGTCCCTCTTTTCACGAAATGTCCTTAACAGAGGACATATTAACACTGACAAATGAGGGGCCCCTGCTTGCAGGTTTAGGAGACAGTGAGATTAACGTGTCTTTCTTGAGGTGAAGAGACAGATGGTGGGCAGCTGTAAGGTAACAGCATGTGATGCAACACACTGTTTTCCAAGATGGCCAGGTGAAGAAGAAGCAAGCGTGGTCAGTGTCCATTATGGCTTCAGTCAGTGGTTGATGGTTTTATAAAGAGTTTTTCTTCACAAAATACCTCTGGAAGAAAGGAAGTTATGCAGTTTACAGAAACCGTTCTCGCAAATTTGACTGAAGCTAAGTAGAATTGAATATCTCTTCTCGTAAAAGTATTCTCTGTTTTCTGTTTATGTTGATACTATCTCTTGTGAATGGGAGGGGCGAGGGAAAGGAGAATGGATAGTGAAAAGACTCTTGCTAGCTGAAAATAAGACAGCTGTTTAGAAGTAGACCCCCAGAGTAATAGTAGCCCAGCTCTCGCATTTGTATAACTGACTGAATTTGTATCCAGTGCAAAAAGACACCGCCTAGCAAAAATTTTCAGTTAGGGGTGCAAGGGGGATTGAAAGAACATTTTCTCTAGACAGCTGGAAGGTATTAAAAATCACCAGAATGCATAATGAACCACCTTACTATATGCTTCTCTTGAAGGAAATGGAAGCTTAATGTTTAATTTTTTTAAGTATATTTAGGTGATGCAAAAAACCCATTCACTCAGCAAGAGATCTAACAAGGTGATATTTCCCAGAGAAAGGGAAAAAAGGCAAAAACATCAAGTTTCAGTGAGGCCCATCAAAACACTAGTTGCACCAAGTCACTCTCTTAACTTTTTTTGTTAAGTCTGTGGATAATCAGAATCCCCCTAGCTTGCAGAGAACATTTAGTATTCCAACAACTGATGCTTTTATAAAAAATTACTCAAAAAGTGAGCATCTGAAAGAAAACCTGAAACATGAAAAGTTTGCCCATTGTTACAGCTCAGCAGGTGATTTCAATATGCCTCCCAAGAAAGACAAAATTTGAAATGAATCAATACATCCAGGGCAGTCCTCCATGACGAAGCACTTAAGAAGGTGATAGTATGGAAAATCAAAACATTGTAGCTGCAATTAAGGAAATAAAGCTAGATATGTCCAACACCTTGGGGTAGATGAAAGCATCTAGCCACAAAATTTCTACATCAGTTTCTAAATTAACATGGAGAATGGATAAATTATCAGTAAAGTCAGTAGAAATGCAGACCAGAATTTCCAAGATAGAGGATGACTTAGTCCCGGTAATCAAAATTCAATCTCTTCAGGAAAAATAAATTCAGTCCCTAATATAGAAACTTGTGGAACAGCAGGATTGATCAAGAAGAGGAAATTTACATCTGTGCAAGATACCTGAAGGCGTTGAGGGCACTCAAGACCAGAGAGACTTCTTTGAAGAATATATTACTAGAGCAATGGGAAAGAAATTCCCTGAAGAAAACATCTCCCTGGATAGGGCCCGCAGAAGTGGCAATAGATTCCAGTCACCAAACACAAGCCTCCCTCACACAGTGTTCATTAAATCACACAATTTCAAACATAGGGAAAAGATTCTGTATAAAGCCAGAACAGAAAAAGGTTTGAAAGTAGGCAATGTTCATTTTAATGTCTACCCAGATTTATCACGAGACGACTGTAAGAAGAAATTACTTAACCCTTTGAAAACAAAGTTATATGCCAAGGGGATTAGATTTTCGATGATATACCCTGCCAAACTGCGTCTTGTTGTAAATGGTAAATTGCAAACTTTCAATGATCCATGGCACGCGCAAGAGGAGTATGATAAATATTATCAAGATACACCTACAGCTAGTGCACAAGATAATACGAATTACCATACTCTGAGAATGGAACCTTATCCTTCTCAAGCCCCCAGTACCAGCTCCAACTCAGAAAGAAAATAAGATTGTACGTGGAAATGTATAGAAATACATAGAGAAGAGATAGAAATCTGAAGTTAAGTAAACCAGAAAAATATTGTGGCGATGGAATGGAATCCCCCCCCTCGATTGCTGGTTGGGAGGGTGGACTGTTATTTGTTATTTGTTTTTTCACATCCTAAATCATTGTTTTTCCTTTTTTTTTTTTTGATTTTATCTGGAAAATGTACTGAGAGAAGAAGGGAACCTGAAGTTAAGGAATCAATAAAAAAGGCTGCACCACCGGGATGGACCCCCCACCAATATTATCATCTTGGGGGGGGGGAGTAAACTCTTATTTTGTTAGTTGCTCTTTTTAATTCTTCTATTTTTATTCTTTTTTCTATAATCAGGCATTTTTGAGGGTGTCTTTATTTTTCTCTCTCTGTCTTTCTTTTGAATTTTGCCTATAAGTATACAGTGCAGCCCACTTACGCACATATCGGATAAGTGCACATCCTGCATAAGCGCACAGTTTTTCAATATCCCAATTTTTTTCCTGTATTTCCCATGCTAAATTAACTGCTTAAGTGCATACTGTATAAGTGCACATTTTGGTTAAATGCACATTTTTTTGTGGAAAAGCATAATATATTTTACATCCTTCTTCCTTATAAGTGCACAGATTCTGTTATCATAAAACACCACAATTCCACCTTTAAAAGTCTACCTTTTTTATATTTAATTGGCTTCAATTAGCTGTAATTGGTTTTAAAGGCTGCATTTACTGTAGCACCTTGTGGCTTCTCACTGCTGACTCACTCTGCAATGGAACCTACAAAGAAAGTGATACTCACTCTTTTGCAGAAGATAGCAGTGCTGAACAAATTAACACAGCCTGATTCCAAATGGAGTGATAGAGCTTATATCATTGATGTTTCTACCGTGTCAAACATTTACAGTTCGAAGAAGAGCTTGCTTGCTGAATGGGAGTGAGGTGAGAACACTGGCTGAAAAAGAAAGCAGGCGGGTAAGAGTGAGTCCGTAGAGACTGCCTTACTCCACTGGTTTACATCTAGCAGAGCCGTAGATGCCCTGATTAGTGATCCAATTCTTTTGCAGAAGGTGTAACAGCTAGCAAATATGATGTCCATCCCCTTTATGCCAACAAATGGGTGGCTCTGCCGGTGGAAGGATCGGCATGACATCATCTACAAACGATGTCATGGGGAGAGAAGAGATGCCGAAGCTGACTCCACTGAGCACTGGATTAACGACGTGATGCCAGCAATCCTGAATGAGTATGCCCGTCTGATATTTTTAATGCAGACGAGACGGGGCTGTGCTTTTGAGCCACTCCTGAGGGATCACTGACTCTCAAGTGTGATGCTGCATGCGATGGCAAGAAGGCTCGAGACAGGATTTGTGTCCTCCTGTGTGCAAATATGTTGGGGACATAAAAACATAAGCCTGTAGTTATAGGCAAGTCCAGCAAACCACGATGCTTTAATGGCATCGCAATAAATGCCCTTCCAGTCATGTATGAAGCAAACAGTAATGCGTGGATGACTGCTGAAATTTTCACCCACTGGCTTCAGCTGATAAATGGGCAGATGCGGAGAAGATGAAGATGGATTGTTCTTACGTTAGACAATTGTAGTGCACACCCTAACATCAGATTGACCCACATTAAACTTGTTTTTCTGCCACCAAACACCACTTCATTATTCCAGCCAATGGATATGGGCATCATAAAAAATGTTAAGCACTTCTACCTAGAAAGGTATGTGTACCCATTAACTCTACACTTCGTCATTTTCAGTGTAGCATAACTGCTAACTTTATTTTTGTGTCCACTGATCATCGACATAATCCTGATCCCCAGTGAGTCACAGCCGCTGATCCCATTCCTACTGGCAGGTCTGACAGCCACCAATTTCCTCACCTACACCGAAATTGACAATGCAGTGGCCACAACAGGCCCAGTTAGCGAGGAGAAAATATGCTCTGGCATTCGTGGCTCCACTGACATGGACTGTGAACCAGACGAAGACGAAGATGCCAGCCAAGCGGAGGTGTCTGTAACTTTCACTGAAGCACTATGCAGCATGGACACAGTAAGAAAGTATGTGCTGTCCAAAGAGAAGCAGGACTTTAGCACACTGTTTAATTTTTCTGACTATGTGCTACAGTTAGGTTTGGTAAACAGCAAACAAAAAAAAATTACTGATTTTTTTAAATAGAACGTATTGTTGTACTATGTTGTGCAATTTTGTTTATGCGTATGCGCCTGATAAATAAAGCATTTTTAAAGCATCCCGGTGTCTGAGATGGTTTTGTTGGGTTAAATGCACAGCCTGGTTAAAAGCACACTTTTCACATATCCTGAGGGTGTGCACTTAAGCGGGCCGCACTGTAATATATAAGCAATTTAAAGAATGGGAAAAATTGCGCAAAGTAGGTGGTTTAGTAATTTAATGACAAAATAGAATATTGTAATGTTGAAAAGTTTGATATTAATAATCTTTGCTAGTTAGGAGGTAAATAACTAGTTTAAATGTAGAAGCCGAGATACCACTGTACCGCACTAAAAATGCAATAGATGGCTGGCTAAGCTGTCTACGTGAATACAAGAGGGTTGGGGGAGAAAACTTTTCTCCCATGTGGGAGGGGGGTTGAGGGAACATTATTTTATTGTTAATAAAATCATGAAGGATTGAATTTTCTGCATTTTGGCTATTTTTACTTAAAATAGCTAGATTCAAGGGTCCAAAAGAGGGAAACATTTTGTGCAATATAAAAACATGGCCTATTATCAATCTGTTTTAAATGCTTGATTTAGTAAGGATAGCAACCTTGAATGTAAAGAGTCTTAAGAAAAAAAAAACACTGATAAACATGTTGGTGTCTGTACACCAAAGCAGGCCAGTTATGCATGATAGGCATGTACACAGACCGCTCTGATTTGCACTCATGGACAGCCACGTGGGGCATGGAATGCACGACTGCTGGCAACCCCAGAATACCTGTCTAAGGCCCCCCAACATTCTGGTACATGAGGGGCAGACTGGCAGACACAGGTGGGCATCCAATTAGATTCCTATCCTGGTCTGTGAGTGGATCCCATGCTCTGTGTGGAGCAGGGAATTCTGGGAAGCCACTTGTCCCGGGGACTTAAGTTAAAAGGGGACTCAACCCACTGTCAGCCCCCAACCTTCTCTACTTGACCAGAGGGTTGGGACAGTATGTAAAGGGGGTGTATAGTGCCTCAGCTGCTGCTAGGTGATTTCTATAGGGGGCATGTGGTGGCTATGGCAGAATACCTGCTTTCATACCCTGCAGTCCATGCCTTAGTGAATGGCACAGATTGCAGACATGCCCCTGGCCACTCCCTGGGACATCTATGAATGTAGCACATGCAGCAGGGGTCTGTGAGAACCCCAGTGCACAGCAAACTAACTCAGAGTTGCCTATGCACAATATACATGGCTCTTAGGCAATCCGCAAATATGTGCATAGGGCCCAAATAGTTACAGTTGGGGGACAGGAGCTCTTTATAGAATATATTTATGAATTATTACTAGAGATATTAGCAGACCCTACCTCCAACTGATGAAAGCCCAATCTCTTCTATTTGCTTCAGTCAAACACCATGCTGCAGTCCTCCCTATAATAACAGGAGTCTATCCCTGCAATGCTGAAATGCTCATCATGGTATTACTTGTATTACTTACTTGGTATGAAAGAACAGAAGAAGGCCAGAGCCCATCGAGACTGTTCCCCACACTATGTGGGACATTATTTATCTATTATCCCTCAACCAAACATCTAATGTGTTTTTAAGACAGTGGCACTAGTTGCCTCTACCAATTCTTGTGGCAAGGTGTTCCATACAATGGATGCTCTTATTGGAAAAAAGTTTCCCCTTTTGCTGGTTTTATAAGTTTTTACTCAAGCTGTTTATTATGCAGTCTCGGAACATGTCTCCTTTTGGAGAGTGTTAGACCACATTTTTCCATTAGATCTGGTGAATTTATTAAATTAAAAACCATAAGCATATCACCTCTTAATCTTCTAGTTTGAAGAGAGAAGAGACCAGTAGCTTTTAATCTGTTCTGATAATCCAAATTTGTTAATCTTGGAATCATTCTAGTTACTCTCCTCTCAACCTGTTCAAGAATTGCTATGTCTTTTTTTTGGTTTGGATTACAGAAAGGGGAGCCATAGTCTGGATACAGTCTAATGTATGCCCTATACAATGGAATAAGGCATTGTTCAGTTCGATTAACAAAAGTACGTTTTATTTGCCTCAAAAGTCTGTTGGTCATGCAAGCAGTTCTAACACAGTGATCATTTGATGTAAGTTTATTATTAACATATATCCCTAAATCTTTTTCATAATTTGATGAGTGAAGTGGTAGTCTGTTTATACAGTATGTCGTTTTTGGATTATTTACACCGAAATGCACTGCTTAACATTTGTCTTGATTAAACTCCATATGATTTTCCTTTGCCCAAAGTGTTAATTTTTCCAAATCCTTCTTTAATGCAGAAATATTTTCTTGATTATTATGTTTGCTTGCACGCATGCGCAAGAAACATAGTGCCATCATCCGAGATTTCGGAGGTGTGTCACCCCCTCTTCCAATTCAGTCAGTGCATTGGCAGGCGCGGCCCCTGTAAGCCAATGCATGCTGGAGCTGTCTATGATAAGCTCCAAAATGCAGTGGCATACAGTTGAAAGGGGGACCTACGCTTCAGTGAGCAGCGATAAGATATCGCCTGCTCATCGCAACTCCCCACACCACACACACACACACACACACACACACACACACACACACATACTGCATGCTGCCCCCATGCATACTTCTATGGCCACGGGGTGCCTAATCCCCATCGGCTGTGCTATGCCTCCCCAAAGCCTTCCAGCTTGACAGGTAGGCCGATAGGTGCCCAATCCCCGCCGGCTTCACTGTCTCTCCTCTATGCTATCGCTGATGGGGTGCCCCACCCGTCAGCTTCCTCTCTCTCTCCCCCAAGTACAGGTGCCACACTGGGAGCCCACCTCGCGTGGCAACAAATACCATAGCCGATGGGGGTGCCCAATCCCCTGCCGGCTCCACGCCCCCCAGCCGGCCCCTTCTGCCATGCTGGGAGCCGACACCAGCGTGGCAAATGTCCCGCTCGTCTTTTTTTATTTTAAACCAGTAAAGCAAAAGCGGTCCCACGCAGTCTTCCTGCCCCCCCACAACCCGCACCCACCCACTCGCACCCTGCCTCCCCACACCCCTCACCCCATACCTTACTCGAGTCCGGCGCGTACGATCTTGGTGGACCGGGAACACATCTGCACTCTTCAAAGCCGACTCGCAACTGAGGAAATGCCGGTAAGCTGTATAATGGGCTAGATAAGGTTTTTCAACTTTGTTGCATATCTCAGGCATTTTTGGAATTTTTGCACCAAATTTTCAACATGGGGTTTTGGGACTCCTTCTCATGAATGCTGTCACTGTCATGGCGTTATTCCGGGCCAGTGATTTCTACAGTCACTGTGTGAAATCACCTTTCGGACCGAGTAACTAAATGACCTCTGCCAGTGTTCATAAGGTGGCCTCAAGAAGATATATTTTGAAAATTTGGTGAAAAATTCCAAAAATGACTGTTTTATTTAGCGTTGCGCTATGCAGTTCCTACGCACACTCATAAATTCAATTTTCAATATTTTCACTCCAGATTTTCAACATTGCCATTTTACCACACCTTCTTATGAGTAGTACAGCTGTCATTTTTCACATCTCAACCAAAATGTGTTTCCGCCCATGTAGCGCACAATGGCGCAGTCGGTGTACGAAACCAATGTACGGGACAAATTAAGAAAACCACAGTGACACTGTTCACGAGCAGAGGTCTTTATTTATTTATTTATTTATTTAGACAGCAGTTTGGAAAACCTTTGAGCCATAGGCTCATTTACAAAGGTACCTTGTCACAGTAAGACAAACGAAAATACACAGTACAACAGTATAACACAGTATAACAGTAACTTAAGACATAGATACAAACAAGCTGGTACAGGTAGGATTGATGCAAACAATACCAGAGTTATGTAGGTCTTATAATGGCTATGTTGAAAATTTGGTGAAAAAATTCCTAAAATAACTGTTTTACGAAGGTGCGTTGCGCAGTTCCTACGCACGCTCGTAAGTTCGCAAATTTTTAATATTTTCACTCCAGATTTTCAACATTGCCATTTTACCACACCTTCTTATGAGTAGTATAGCTGTCATTTTTCACATCTCACCCAAAACGGTTTCCTACCATGTAGCACACAATATGCAGTCGGTGCTAAATCAATGTACAGGACAAATTAAGAAAACCACAGTGACACTGTTCATGAGTAGAGGTCTTAAAATGGCTATGTTGAAAATTTGGTGGAAAAATTCCTAAAATAACTGTTTTACGAAAGGCATGCGTATGCAGTTCCTATGCACGCTCGTAAGTTCACGAATTTTTTATATTTTCACTCCAGATTTTCAACATTGCCATTTTACCACACCTTCTTATGAGTAGTGCAGCTGTCATGTTTCACATCTCACCCCAAACGTGTTTCCGCCCATGTAGCTACAATGACGCAGAGCAGTGTCTGAAATCAATGTACAGGACAATTAAGAAAATCACAGTGACACTGTTCATGAGCAGAGGTCTTAAATGGCTATGTTGAAAATTTGGTGAAAAATTCTAAAATGACTGTTTTATTGAGCGCATGCAGCAGTTCCTATGCATGCTCATAAGTTTGCGAATTTAATATTTTCGCCCAGATTTTCAACATTGCCATTTTATTATACTTCCTTATGAACAACACAGCTGCCATTTTTCATATGTCACTAGAAGTGTTTTCGCGACATGTAGCGCATAATGGTGCTGTTGGTGCGAAAGCAATGTTTGGGACAGATTAAGAAAATCACAGTTACACTGTTCATGAGCAGAGGTCTTAAAATGGCTATGTTGAAAATTTGGTGACAAAAGTCCACAAAATGACTGTGTTACGAGTGAGCATTGCGCAGTTTCCACGCACCCTCGTAAGTTCATGACTTTGTAATATTTTAAGTCCAGATTTTCACCAGTGGCATTTTTCCACACTTCCTCATTTACAGTACAGCTGTCATTTTTCACAACATGGCCGAAGTGTGTTTTCACACTTTCAATGCAGAGATGCATGGGCGCTTTGGGAAATCATTGTTCGGGACAGATAAAGAAAACCACAGTGGCACTGTTCATAATCGGAGGCACCAAAATGCCTGAGTTGACAATCTGCTGTAAAAAAAATCCCCAACCTAATTATATTATGGGTGTGCGTTGCACAGTTTCTATGTACACTCGTGACTTCACCATTTTTTTAAATATTTTTACTGCAGATTTGCAACATTGCCATTTTTTACACCTCCCCATGAACAGTACAGCTGTCATTTTTTACATCCTGTTCGGAATGTTTTGCACCTGTATGCTAAACACACGTGTCGCTGTGCATAAGCAGCTTTAAGCTAAAACTGATATTCCCCGTCATGAGGTGGGGGTCACAAAAAACAAGTTGAACATTTGGAGGAAAATACCAATGAATGCCTGAGGTATCAGGGTTTCCAACCATAACGCCTAACCCTGTAGAGAATGACAGGCATCAGGGTGTGACTTGGGATTCTTGCCTGTAATGCTCATGCCATTCCACACCCTGCAGCCAGTGAGAGGCATCGAGGTATGCCTTGGACTCTTCGGCCCCAATGTTCACCCCATTCTCCTATATCGCACCCATCTCACCGTATTTCCTAATGGAATGGGGTGCGCATAAGGGCCAAAGACCCCAAGGAACACCATGACACTTGTCAGTGTCTGCAGGGTGGGGTGTGATGAAATGGTGTGGCCGTTATGCCTGATGACCCAAAGGCACACCCCAATGCCTGTCACTCTCTGCAGGGTGGTGGTGGGGTTGGCTTCAGTTCAATACTTCACTGCCATTCCTATTACGCAGCTCTGTAACTTCTACACTACCACTGCCAATGTCAGCAAGCAAACATTCGGCATTGACAAATGCTTGTTAACCTTGCCCCCCAATTTAGTATCGTCTGCAAATTTAACCATGAAGTTATTTGGCTCTGTTTGTAAATCACTGATAAAGAGATTAAACAATGTTGGTCCTAAGACCTACCCCTGTGGTACACCACTTGTCACACTACCCGAATCAGACAAGATATCATTAATTCTGACTCTCTGAGAATGATTTGTCAACCAGTTTAAAGTCCAGTTGACAATATCAGGTGACAAACCTAGATTGTGCATTTTAGTAATGAGTTTTTCACGTGAGACTTTATCGAAAGCTCTACTAAAGTCCAAAATAATTACATCAGTAGGGATACCCTAAGCTAGTACAGTACTTATATTATTGTAAAAAGATATCAGATTGGTGGTGCAGGAATACTTGGAAGTAAACCCATGCTGATTTGAATCATAAATTCCTAATTTTTTGCAATCTTGATCTATTAGAGACTTCATTACTCGTTTCATTAATTTACCAGCCACTGAGGTCAGGCTAATTGGATGATAATTTTGCACAGAATCTCTATTGCCTTTTTTAAATATGGAAGTAACTATTGCTGAACGCCAAGCATTTGGTACAATGCTTTTTTGTAAAGATTTGTTGAAGATAATTAACAAAGGTATAGAAATATTTATAGAGGTTTCGATCAGAAACCATGGATGAATACTGTCTGTACCCGGACTAGTATTTTTTTTTAGTTTTTTGATAGCCTGTATAATGTCAGTTGGATAGAACCTATGATAATCTACGTGGTGAACTTTAAATGTACTAATAGGTGATTTTTGAAAGAAGACAGAACAAAAGTACTTAAGAGATTCGAGGTTTCTATATCAGACAGAGAAGAGCCATTGGTTATAATGGGACCAATGGTCCTTGAAACACCTTTTTTACTATTTATATAGGAGAAAAGATATTTGTGACAGTCTTTTGCATGAGCTAGTTTAAATTCTAGCTTATTTTTTTCCAATTTAATAGAATTTTTTAAGTTTTTCACAGATAGTCTGTATTTATGTAATAGAGTAGTTTTAAATGGAACAGAACTATTCTTAAGTTTCCTAAAAAGTTTAATTTTTATATTAATCTGATTTTTAATTGTCTTGTTGAACCAAGGGGGAATTTTTCCTTTATTATTATTATTATTAAATTTCCTCTTGGATGGAATAAAGGTATTTTCCAAATAATGCACAATGTTTTAAAAAAAAGTCCCAAGCTTGTTGTGTTGTACAATTAAGAAGATTAGATTCTCAGTTTATGTTTTGTAAGTATTCATTGATTTTAGAAAAATGTGCTTTATTATAATTTTTTGTACAGTATAACTTCCTTTGTGTAGTTTTAAACTGTTGAATTTCAAAAAGAATAGATGAATGATCACTGGTCCCAAGTGGATCCCACATTTGTAAATTGCTAATTTGTTGTTCTATGTTAGTAAATAATAGATCCAAAATAGTAGGACTTTGAGTGGGTTCAGTAACAAGTTGTTGTAATCCAGTACTAACTACCACATCTATTAGTCCTTTCTCAGCATAGGACTGTCCTGAGAATGAGTCCCAGTTAATATGAGGGAGGTTAAAGCCACCAAATATTACAGTATCTTGAGATTCTGAAAATGTGTAATTTCTTTAAACATATCAGTTGTGTAATCTGAATTTGCAGATGGAGGTCGATAGATGTTATCAATAGTTATATAGGACTGCTCCTTCAATAAGATTTTAACCCACATACTTTCCAAAGGAAAAGGACAACATACTTCAAAAGAAGGAATATCATTTTATATGTACATACAAATTCCACCACCTTGCTTATTTATGATCTAACTTATAACCTGGAATTTCTCTGGACCAAACTGAGGATGCAGCCCACCAAGTTTCAGTTACTCCCACCACACTTATATTTAAAGTTTTACATTTGACTTCGAGTTCTGCTAATTTGAGTTGGTTTAAAGATCTTGCATTCAAAGCTAGGAATTTACATTTAGTTGTAATAATATTTTGGTAAGTATTCAGAGACTTGGGAGTAGACCCATTATCCCCCCCTTCCCCACTGTTTTTAGTTTAAACAATGATTTATGATTTTAGTGATACTTTTCCCCATAAGTGTACTACCCCTACGACTGAGATGTAAACAATCCCAGCAAAACAATGAAGAACGATCTGAAAATGATTCCCAGTGGGTAATACAGGGAATATCCTGCTTAAAACACCACTTTCTCAGCCCTTCATTTAGGGCTTTGATTTTGTGCGTCATGGTAGATGTTGCTCTAGGGACAGGTAGCATTTCAGCTATATATAGACAGCATCCCCTATCAAGTAACAGGTTACACAACGCTAAATAGTCTTGTTGTAACTGATTAAATGGGGTCTTGTTTATATCACTAACACCAGCATGTATGATAACCAGTGGACTTTCCCCTGCATTTTGTAAAATTTTAGGCATCATGGAGGTAATGTCAGATACCCTGGCCCCACGGAAGCTAAAACAAGTGTGGTTGCCCTTGTCACTATTGCATACCACCCTGTCAATGTGCTTAATGATTGAATCTCCCAGGACTAACACTTGTTTTGAGACAATAGGGGTACAAGAATCAGAAATAGGTGATTGTTTAACACACTCTGCAGTGATTAACTTAATAGGTATTGATCTGGTAGCTTGAGACTTACTAGGACAAATATTTATGGGCATTAACTCCTGATTGAATAGTGTTTTAAACCATTATTATCAACAGAGGGTGATGCACAGGATAAATCATGTAGCACTTCATTATTTGATACAGTCAATTACTCAAACCTATTATGAGTTTCAATAGGGGCACTATTGTGTATTTGACCACCCCTCCTTTTTTAAGAGGCTTTGTGACAATGGTCCAGTCATCGTTATTATGAGAAGAGGGCAGATAATCATCCACCTTATAAGAGGGGGCAGAAGCAACAGGTATACTAGTACTAGTCATTACAATTGTCTCCTCATCAGGAGGCATAGAAATGCTACCTAAATGTGAAGGAAATTGTGCAAATCTATGCAAATGGAAAATATTTCATCCACTTACTTTACTTGCAGGGACTCACGATACAAGGATTGCATACCATGACAGCTAGCAAAAAAGTGTGCACAAATAAAAACAAGGATGTCTGTTTTCTTGGAAAGAAATATGGTGACAGTTACAGCAACTGCTTTTTTTTCCTCCACTGAAGGCAAGGTCTTGAAACCATTTCTTTTTAGCAAACTCTCCTGAGCAGAGATGTGCAAAAACCTTAGCATCTCCTGACCATGTAGGTTCCCTCAGAACATTGAAAGGCTTGCTGCGGGTGG
Source organism: Neoceratodus forsteri (assembly GCA_016271365.2). Taxonomy (NCBI): domain Eukaryota; kingdom Metazoa; phylum Chordata; order Ceratodontiformes; family Ceratodontidae; genus Neoceratodus; species Neoceratodus forsteri. Next base: position 657,765,016 of record CM057454.1, on the reverse strand, counting down.
CTTTAAAAGACACCCAGTTAGTGGATGTGAATTGAGCCACTGCAGGAGGCATTGAGAGTGATCCACTCAGTGGATGTTGAAGGAGCTGCTGCAGGCAGCATTGAAGGTGACCAACTTGTTTGCTGTGGAAAGAGCTGCTGCAAGTGACACTGAGAGAGGTCAACTCATTGGGAATTGAAGAAGCCACCACAGGTAGCATTTAAGGAGACCTGCTCAGCAGTGCCACCTTCACTGGTTGCCACTGTGGGCACTGGCAGCTGTAGAAGCTCAGGACACCTGCTCCTCAGAGTCCTCTGTCCAGCCACATGAAGGGGACCCAGATACAGCTGCATATAGTGGCTGACATTTAACTCAGGGGTCTGGCTCATTGGGAACCCCTAGTAGAGTCATGCAAAGTGATAAACATTTGGGTTGGGATCCCAAAGTCCAAATATCACCATGGCAGGTGGCAAAGGTTTAGGTGAAAGCTGGTACCAGCATCATGGCAGAGGGAGAGTTTGGTGAGCTTGGAGTGGAGAAGATAGGAAAAACAAGGGGGCATTGAGAGGGTGAAAGAGGAACAGATAAGAAAGAGTAGCACAGGCAAAAGTGGTGTCTGCAGGGGTGGGTGGGTGTGTAAAACATTGCACAGAGTGTCTTTTTATGTTGTCTTGTGTGCGCAGCACAAGCAACATTTTGTGGCAGCTTGCTGGAGTAGCAGATTGTGGAGGTGCGGCAGTGTTGTGGCCAATGCCATCATTGTTGTTTTGGGGCTGTCTCTGTGGCACCAATGAATGATCATGCTGTCTATGACAGCAGTTGAGAAGCATGCAACCAACTTGAAAAAAATTTGCCACCGCAATGAGGGAGTGCCCCATCATTGCAGGGTGTGCCTTGCCTGCTAAAACATTTCAGTAAACATGGTGGCAGCTGTCGCTGTCTGCCTCTCACAGTCCTTAGAAAGCTGACTAGGGGGTGCCCAATCTCCCTGTTGGCATGTTTATAACCCCCACAAAATTGTGTGGCACACTGGGTGCCCACCTCAGTGTGCTTCCCTGTGTTAAGACCGCGTTGGAATGTTCCTGCTCCCCGCCAACCCCCATTGTGAGCCACACTGGGAGCCCACCCAAGTGTGGCCAACATCACACCCCCAAAGTCATACAGCACAGTGGGAGCCCTCCCTAGTGTCCACATTTGTTTTCATACACCTGTAAAGACAGAAAACGATCTGCACTGTTCTTTTTACTGTGTTATGAATGTGCATTGCGCAGTTTCCATGCACACTCGTTACTTTGAGAATTTTTAATATTTCCACTCCAGATTTTCAACATTGCCATTTTTTCACACCACCTTATGAACAGTACAGCTGTCATTTTTCACTTCCTGCCCAAAACGTGTTTTCACAATTTGGTGCACAATGGCATGGTCACTGTGGGAAATCAACATTTGGGACAGATTAAGAAAATCACAATCACACTGTTCATGAGCAGAAGTCCCAAAATGCCTATGTTGAACATTTGGTGAAAAAATTCCAAAAAATGACTGTTAGAAACATAGAAACATAGAATTTGATGGCAGATAAGGACCGCTTGGCCCACCCAGTCTCCCATTTCCCTACCTGATGGATAAGCTGCAGATCCTAGCTAACCAACAGCCTACTTCTTCCTACCTCCATGCCCTAGAATTGCGTTATGCCTGTCCCATGCATTCTTGAATTCCACCACTGTTTTTGATTCCACAACCTCCTCAGGAAGGCTGTTCCATTCATCCACAATCCTCTCCATGAAAAAATTCTTCCTCACAGTACCTCTGAGCCATTCCCCCTGTAGCTTCAAATTGTGCCCCCTTGTTCTTGCACACCTCTTTTTCTGAAAGATGCTACCCTCTTGGACTTTATTGATTCCCTTGAGGTACTTGAAAGTTTCTGTCATGTTCCCCCTCTTCCTCCTCTCCTCGAGGCTATACATATTAAGCTCCTTAAGTCTCTCTTGATATGTCTTCTGGTGCAGACCCTGCACCATTTTAGTTGCCCTCCTCTGGACTGCCTCCATCCTGTCTATGTCTTTGTGGAGACTGGGTCTCCAGAACTGCACACAGTACTCCAGATGGGGTCTCACCAGCTGTCTGTACAGAGGGATAACAGCTTCTTGTTTTCTACTGGTGATGCCTCTCCCTATGCATCCCAGTATCTCCCCAGCCCTCCTTACTGCCCTCTCACATTGCTTGCCCACCTTTAGGTCATCTGATATGACTACCCCAGGTCCCTTTCCATTTTTGTTGTTGTTAGTATCTCACCCCCATTGTGTACTCTTCCCTGGGTTTTTGTTTCCCAGGTGCATTACTTGCACTTCTAGCATGGAATCTAAGCTGCCATACATTTGACCATTCCTCCAACCTTGCCAAGTCCCTTCTCATCCTTTCCACCCCACCTTGTGTATCAACTCTGTTGCAGATCTTTGTGTCATCTGCAAAGAGACATACTTTTCCTTCCAGTCCCTCTGCAATGTCGCTTATAAAGACATTAAAGAGGACCGGTCCTAGTACTGAACCCTGTGGTACTCCACTAGTAACCCCCCTTTCTTCAGAGTGGACTCCATTTACTATTACCCTCTGTGTCCTGTTCTCCATCCAATACTTTACCCAGGCTACCATCTTGGGACATGTTATGAGTATGCATTGCACAGTTTCCATGCACGCTGGTAAATTCGAGACTTTTTGATATTTCTACTCCAGATTTTCAACATTGCCATTTTTCACACCTCCTTATGAACAGTACAGCTGTCATTTTTCACATCCTGCCTGAAATGTATTTTCGCACATCTGGCACAGAATGGCATGGTCGCTGTGGGAAATCAATGTTCGGGACACATTAACAAAATCACAGTGCCACTGTTCATGTGTGAAGGTCCCAAATGCTTTCATGAGGAGGGGTCACAAAAAGCCCATGTTGAAAATTTGGAGTGCAAATACCAACAAATGCCTGGGGCTTTAGAGTTTCTAACCATAGCGTCCCACCCTGTAGAGACTTGACAGGCATCAGGGGTGTGACTTTGGATTATCAGCTGTAATGCTCTTGTCATCCCAAACCCACCCTACCCTGCAGCCAGTGACAGGCATCAAGGTGTGCCTTGGACTCTTCAGCCCCAAAGTTCACCTCCTTCTCCGATACTGCACCCATCTCAATATATTTCCTTATGGAACGGGGGTGAGTGTAAGGCCTGATGACCTCAAATCACAATGCAACACTTGTCGGAGTCTGCAGGGTAGGGTGAGGTGAAATGGCATGAGCGTTATGGCTGATGACCCAAAGGCACACCTCAATGCCTGTCAGTCTCTGCAGGGTGGGGTGGGTGGGATTGGCATCAGTTCCATACTTCACTGCCATTCCTGTTATGCATATCTCTAACTCCTGCACTACCAATGCCAATGCCAGCAAGACAACATTCGGCATTGACAAATACTTGTTAATTACTAGCACTGTCAGTGTCTATGAGGATTGGGAGAGAATTCAGGCAGTGGGGATGAGCACTTGACCATTGGACAGAAAACATGGAGTAGTTGATGACATGAGAGTGAGAGAGGGACAAGACAGTAAAACAGTAAAGGCAACTGATGAAACAGAAAATCATCATCAGCAAGAGACATTGCTACACTGAAAGTGTCAACAGAATGGCAAAAGTCTGCAGTGATTGGTGTGGAGAACCCTTTTCAAAATGTGAGCATAGAAGTATGGATGTTTAACACAATGTTTAAATGTTGAAAATGTTTCACAATTTAAATTGACCTGTTTCTCTTTTCTTTTATGAAAAGTAAGTTGTTGATTTTTTCATTTGAATTTCTTTTCCCTGTTTTTTTACATTATTCTCTACCTCAGGAATATAATTAATGCACAACAAGTTTCAGTAGTATTCACAGCATTATAGTAAAATAAAAATATCTGTTTTTCCCATTACTTGCCACATATGATGCAGTATGGTTTCATAAAATCATTTCAACCTTCAGTGTTGAGATAACAACATGAACCTCTTGAACTTCACTCTTGAGGTCCATATGCTGTTGTCTCTATGGTAACCCTTGATGGAAACACAGGCTTGTTGTATATGGTCACCCATACATCATTTCTTATGTTTTAGTGGTTACACTGGAAATGGAATTATGCTGGATGTGTGGAACAGCACTCTGCCTGGCAGTTGCCGTATAGTGCTATTCCTTCCACTACATTATTAGTACTGTGTCCTCACTGACTGTGACATCACAGGTGATTGTCCTGGCAGCTACTGAGCAGTTCTTCCTCAGCAGCTGTGATGTCAGTTAGTGAGGTCACAATGCTGATGATGTAATGAAAGAAACAAAGCTAGATATGTCAGCTGCTAGGCAAAGTGCTGTTCCATACATTACATCTTCAAACACCAGGTAAAACATCTTCTCTTTGACCAAAATTGAAAAGAAAAAGTACCTCCAAGATAAAAGGCAATAGCTGACTGCTTTAAAAAGGAAAACAAATATTACTTTAAGTCAGTACACTAGCTCTTTGAGTGTTGTCCCTGATTTGTGCACCACAGGGTTGAGAATTGTCTGCCAGATCCAAAAACAGGTATGCAGAAGGCTCAGCACATTCCTCCCACTGCTGTGCCTTCCCACTGTGCCACTGTCCTTAACATCACCTCCTCACAAATGAATTTTCTACTTCAGTTCTCAACTCTGCAGCATCTCAAGGGTTTACAGCAGAAGTGCATTAGCCAGCAGAGTTGACTGAAGAAACTTTTTTTGCTAACTGAGTGATCTGAACATTTTAGCAGTGATGTTCAGGGAAAAGAATCATCTGCTCTGAGCCACGGAAGCAGATGTTGCAAATAGTTATTTAATCAGGAAATGTCTAAATACTCAATCTCAGAATAACAAGTTTGGAGTTTTATCTGCTATCGCCTGGGCAGGGGGTTGCAGCTGTTCCATGCTCAAGGGCAACATGAAGTGACAGCGTATTCCAGAAGGGGATAAAATTGCATTGGATTTCATTTGTTTTGTAATGGAAGAGGAACTGTGCATACAGTACACAGCCAGCTGCTTAACAAGCTAAGCATCATTACAGAATTTACTTCCACAGGCTTTTATGGTACACCTCCATTATTAACTAAACATACTGTATACACATGCTAGCAGCTACAAAACAAACATGACATTTATAATTATTTCACTTATTTCTAGGGATCAAGTGAAAGCAGTGAGTAAGGGACCAGATAGTAAATGCACACATATTGGAGAGCACAGTGGATGGGATGGAGAGGAAGTGGTCAGCACAAGAAGGGAATCAGGTTAGATGGGAGGGAGTATGAATGGTGCATGGAGGCTGCTTTAACTAAATGCAAGATGTTTGAACAACAAGATCAGTGAACTGCACGTGACAGTTGAAGAGGTTACGTTACACCTAGTGGCCATCACAGAGACTTAGGCCAGGGGTAACAATGATTGGAATCTACCAGTTCTGAGGTGTACTTTCTTAAGAGAGACAGGGGCAAGGGTAAAGAAGGGGGTAGCCCTATACATTAGGGAAGGTACTGAGGTGACAGAGGAAGGGACTGTAAAAAGGGAGGAAGAAGTGGAATTGATCTGGGTGCAGCTGACAACAGTTGTTTGGAAGAGGGGTGGTCTACAGACTGCCAGGGTAGAAAGAGAAGGAAGACAGAGAGTTGGGGAAGAAATCAGAGAGGGAGCTACAGTGATGAGACTGGTTCTCTTTAATGTCTTTATAAATGACATTGTAGAGGAGCTGGGAAGGAAGGTCTGCCTCTTTGCTGATGAGACCAACATTTGCAATAGGATGGACACTTGGGGGAGTGGAAAGGATGAGCAGAGACCTGAGAAAACTTGAGGAGTGGTCAAGGGTATGGCAGCTGGGTTTCAATATGAAAAAGTGCAAAATCATGCACTTAGGGCACAGATACCCAGGAAAAGAATACAAAATGGGTAGAGTGGTATTGACAATCACCAAGCAGGAAAAAGACCTGTGGGTAATCATATCAGATGACCTAAAGGTGGTTAGGCAGTGCAACAAGGCAGTTGAGAGAGCTAGTAGGATGCTGGGGTGCATATGGAGGGACATCATCAGCAGAAAGAGAGAGGTGGTGTTACCTCCATATAGATCTGTGGTAAGACCTCACATAGAGTACTGTGTGCAGTTCTGAAGACCACATCTCCAGAAGAATGTAGACATAGTGAAGGCTGTTCAGAGGACGGCAACTAAAATGGTGCAGGGTCTGCATCAAAAGCCCTACAAGGAAAGACTAAAAGACCTCAATATGTACACCCTGGAAGACAGTGGGGGGGTATGATAGAGACCTTTAAATACCCCACAGGGATAAATAAGGTGCAGGAGGAAAGTATTTTTCAGAAGAAAAGGTGCTCAGGAACAAGGGGTCATGCTATAAAGCTGGCAGGAGGGAGGTAGATCCAGGAGAGATGTTAGGAAGTACATCTTCACAGAAAGAGAGGTGGATTCCTGGAACAATCTTCCAGCAGAGGTGGTGGGGGTGAAGATAGTGGCAGGGTTCAAGAATGCAGGGGATAAGCACAAGAGAAAAATGCAGCACTTAATCACTAAATTCCCCTGCTTATAGCAAACATTCCGCATTATCGAACTTCCATTTATCTGACCTAATTTTTTGTCACCTCCACGGGTCAGATAAATGGGACTGTACTGTAACTGGTTTAACCTAATCTGAACATTAATAGTTAACATTTTGCTTTTTCAGGGAAACTACTACCCCCTAGACAAAGCTACTACTCCCTTGAAAAATTTCTAGATCTGCTACTAAAATCATGATACTCAGATTGCAACAGTACTTCTGTCTGCAGAAGCACAGGCACCCATTGTACCTGTGCTTCTGCAGCCAGAGCCACTCATGAGACTGTACAACAGAAACACACAGCTATGGCTGCAGAAGCAAAGGTCCTTGTGGAGCCTGTGCATCTGCAGTCACAGATGCAAATCCAAAGGTAGCACAACAGTGCTACTGCATTTGTGTTATCTTGAAACAGTTATATGTTGTTTGTCTTATCTGATGATGGCTGTCTCTAGTTGTTTGTGTGATCTTGTCCTTTTGCTGCTTGGGGGAAGGGGAAGGGAGTTAGGGTAGAAACCCTAATGCCACCTTTCCCTACTTTTGTGACATTAAGTTGAACCCTAACTGATGCCTTAACACAGTTTTTTGCAAAGAATACATATAGAGAATACCTCCTCAATGTAGTAAACAGAGTTGTGTGCAGGTACAAGTTTCAGATTTTGTGCCATATATATATTTCATATATGGGGCTGACAGTATGGCCTAGAGGTTAGAGTAACAAGCTGTGAATGACCAGTAGACTTGTGCTTGATTCTCACAGCCTCTACTTGCATACTGTGTGACTCTGGTAAAGTCACTTAACCACCCCTGTGTTCCAGGGTCGGACCTGAAAACAGGCACTTGTGCTTAGTGGACCATTCCCTGTTACCAAAGAATGAAAGTATAGTGTGTAGATATGTATCATCTATCTATCTATCTATCTGTCTGTCTGTCTATCGTCACTATAAACGTGTCCTTTCTTTCATACCGTATATTTTAAATATACCAAAAAGAGTCCTAGTTTGTTATTTTTAAAATACATAATTTTCCACATATAGAAAATAAATTTTCTGTACTGTACAAGAAGAATAAGGTGGTGTGGTGGTAGCACTTTGTCTGCATCTATAGTATGACTGGAAAAGTTGAACACAGGCAGGTGGGATCACAAACACTGAGTGACCTTGCATTTTGCTTTGTTTATTATGTGTGCACTCCTAGCTCCCATCTCTTGTGCTTTTTTTTTCAGCTGAGAAGCCAGCTGTGCAATGTCTGATTCTGTGTCATCCTTTCTTAGAAGTTGTTTTATTTAAATAGACACTGTAAGGTATATTTTCCAACAAGTTTTACTTTAAATGAAAACTTTCATCCACGTGTTCAGCAGCTAGGATAAGTGAACCAAAAATCTTCACCTTCAGGTCATACTCATTTGTGTGAATTCCATACAGTAGTAAATAATGGGCAAGGTATTAGAAATGTATGAGCCCTTAAAACCTGCTTTAACACTTCCCAGTTATATGATTGGTTTTAACTAGGAGAATCCAACTATAACTGCAATGTGTATGTCAGTTGTGTTATCATAGGTGAACACACTTTGAAAAAAGAAAAAAAAGAAGTCAAAATCTTGGAGAACAGCACTGAACTTGTAAGGATCCGATCCTCCAAGTGCTCCAGTATTCTTATAGCTTATTTTAAAAATACATAACAACTCATGCCCTGCCATTTTGTTCTTGCACACTTCCAGCACAAATTTCTAAAGTAGAGCATGGATGCATTGTGAGAACCATGTCAGAGATTAATGTGGACGTATACTACATCATACAAGTCTCAGTGAGGATATAAAAAACACCCTTTGAATTTACAACAAGGGAGGCAAAGACGAAACAGTAAAAGAATGTGAAACAGTATTTTAAAACAGTTTCTGAAGAAAATTCTGGCTTGCAGGTGGAATCAACAAAGCACAAAAGTTGGCACTCGGCCTCCTACAGGAAAAAAGGAACTTAACTTACTTTTTAAACTTCAAAGACACATCCTTTTATTAAAGCAAGCTACTGACCTTCAACAATACCTGGTAGCATTGATAGACACTTGAAAAGCATGTTGAACATGCAAAATGCTGCTGGGGGTTGGTAAAGGTCACTTGCCTGCTTTTTACTATTTGCACTAGCTGTTTGTTCCACTTTAATAACAGAATGCACCTTAAATGTTTAAACTTTGATTCTAATGCCTTCCTGTGGGAGGCTGAGCGCTGACGTTTGCTCTTTGTGATGGACTGTTGTGGTTAGAGCACTGCCGGACCATTGGAGTGGACCCACCTTTCTACTCTTTGCAACTTGAAGGTAGAATGCCATCCTCCTTTAAAAAAGTAATACTTTTGAGTGTTGGCTCCATTGAAAATTGTCTTCTCTAGGCCAACATCTGCCCTTTAACACTTAATTTCAGATGTGCTGAATTTTTAAAGTGTTGTCCCTCTTCCTCTAGTATGGGCTGGTAGTAATGCTTTTTGACTATTAGTTCTACTGAATGTAATCCCTTGTGTCTAAATATGTTTCTCTAACTATATACCCACACATAAGGGCAATACCCCTACCTCAACTGCCCCTTGGGCATCTGTCACATCTGGACCCTACTATACTCACTAACAAACCTGAGAATTTTGTGCAGCACTTGTCTACACTGGACCATTTCCATAGCTTTTATATATTTGGTCCTACCATAAGTGTTTTGGTGGGATGGAGACTCTTGATGTCCTTGCTCACCACTAAGACTGATGAACAATGCTTCTTCTATCTTTGAATTTTCTTAAGTATAAAACATATATGCCAAGTGATGGAAAATTCTAAATTAGGAATTCAAATTCACTTCTTGAGTTCTGGAGATGATTAACTTATCTACAACAATAAACACACCTTTGTTTTTGCCCACAACACCAGACATTTGTTAACTTCTTACTCCTGCGCCTATGATCAGCAAGAGTTATTTGATAATTATACAGGTTCTGGCACACCTGTGTATTAGGATTGAGTAAGCATTGTAATGATAAACCTCAATTTTTGCACCTTAATAACTTTGCCCCCATTCAACCGATTTAATAAAATTTTGAAAGCATAGTGTTTGTTCCAGAATCTCTTGAGCCTGATAGTTTCATATACATAGGTTCAATGGTGGTGGTGGTGGTGGTGGGGGGGAGGAGTTAAAGAGGTGCAAAACATGCAAAAGTCTCAGTTTTTGAGACTTTTTTTTTTGCCCACATAAATTAAAAAATATGAGGATTTGAAAGATGAAACTTTCAGGCTTGATAAGAGTTTGGCCCAAGGTATGCACTTTTGTGTGTTTTGTGTATTGGGACCAAGTAGTTTATAAATAATTTATAAAATATTTTTCATCATTAGGCATGTGCAGTGTTAAAAATAAACATTCTGTGGATAGCTGCTTTTTTTTTTTTTTTGAAACCATGATGTCCTGATGTCATATGTTGTTATGCGTGTCATATCATATACTGTGGTGTTTCATATAGCAGAACTCCACAGTATACATCCCCTCCTCCCACCCCCAACCACAACCTACTGTGCCATTTTGACTCTCTACTACCATCCACAATCTACTGTGCTACTTCAACACTCTACTGCTGTCCTTCCTCCCCACTACCCCCTCTTCCCCCCAACTGATGCTCTCCCTTTTTCCATTCCTAGTTTACCTCTATAGTCTTCAGCCTCCCTATTCCTTATCCCTCTCCTCTCCTCCTCTCCAGTCACCCGCCACATTCCACTTCTCCTCCCTGCCCCCTTCTCTCCCTTTCTTTTCTGCCTGGTCATATCCCCCTTGCAGGGTTCCCTGTCTTCCTGAAGGAGTATAGATCCTGGCTCCCTCTCTTCTACCCCTCTTCCTTTGACCCACTTTCTAATCCTGACCCCCCCTTGCAGGGTTTTCTGCATCCTGAAGGGGTACAGATTGACTCTGTCACTTTTCCCCCTCTCCCTTTCCCCCCACTTTCAAATCCATCACCCGCCCACCTCCAAACCTCTCTATCCCTCTCCTCCCCTTCCCTCCTGTTCCTCCACCCCTCTCTTCTCTCCCCTCCTTTTCTGCCTTGTCCTGTCCCCCTTGCAGGGTTCTCAGCATCCTGAAGGGGTTAGATCCTGGCTCTCCCTCTTCCATCTCCCACCTTCTCCCCCTCACCTGTCCACCTCCCCACTTGTCTTATAACTGCCCTTCCTTGGGTATACAATAGCACTTTGAATCATGTGCTCAGCCTACTACTTCTAGCACTTCAAATGTATTGTCCATCCTCTGACTTTTAACCTACTGGATCACCTGCTCTTGGGTTGCTGCTATGTACGTTATATCTGAACCTGGTTTTGTTTACCCTGGCTGGTTGGTCTGGATTATTTCTGCTCTGTAATTTTACTACACTGTTTTGTTTTAGTAATTGTACTTGTAGTGCTCAGCTATTGCTATGTGTTTGCCTGTTCTCCCAATTCTTGTACCCGGCCCCCACCCAGGACGCTTCTGGAAATGAGCTGTTTACAGCTCATGTTGTCTTTCCTGGTGAAACATTTTCCAAATAAATACATATGATATGACACACATAATGAAAAAGAAAGTTGTTTCCCTTTGAAAGAGATATGGTAACAGATGTAAATCTCATTCCTCTCCTATAATATTAAGTATGGATTTTGTAATCAACCACATTCCTGGTAGTCTATAGGCCCACCCAGCCCGATCCCCTTTGTATTACAAAGAAAACCTATGTCCGTGGTATTTAGTGATCCCTCCACCAACTCAGTCACTGGGTCAACATGGAATAACATTTTCTGTGGTGGCTAACAGTCCATCTCCTCACCTGATCACCCACCCAATATGTAAGAACATTTTCCCTGGTGGCTAGTGGTCCCTCCCCCCACTTGATCACCTGCCCGATATGTAAGAAAGTTTCCTCTGGTGGCTAGCAGTCCCCCCCTTCCACCCAATATGTAAGAAGGTTTTCCATGGTATCTAGTGGTCCCCCCACCAATCACCCGCCTGATGTTGAAATCATATTCCCTAGTGTCCAGTGTATCCCTCCCCATCCTGATTCCCTGTTTATTAATTATAAGCATTTCCCTGGTGTCTAGCAGAAGCCCCCCTTCATATCCATAACCCCCTGTTGAAACTGTTCCCTGGTAGTCTACTGGACCCACCCACCCTGGCAGGTAGTGATCCACTAACCTGCTCTCCCCATCCCATCCCTGAGGCAGCAACCAACACAGCTCCCCTCTCTCCATTGTGGCTAGCCACCAAATGAGCTCTCAATGAGTGCGTACAGTATTTAGTACGCACTCATTGACACTGATTGACAGCTCAGAGTCAGCTGTCTTTCAATTAGTGTGTACTGTATATAGTATGTGCTCATTGACAGCTCAGTTGGTGGCCAGCTGTGTTGGAGCTGGCTCAGGGAAGGGAAAGGTGGGGATGGGGTAGTGGGGCACTGCCTGCTGGGGTGGGGGGTTTGCTAGACTATTAGGAAATGGTTTATATTCATTATACAGGGGATCAGGGATAATGAGGGGAGCTCCACTGGACATCAGTGAAATACTTATATTTACTATACAAGGGGTCGGGATGGGGGGTTACACTGGACACCAGAAAATATAATATCAACATCGGGTAGGTGATTGGGTGGGGGGAGGGAAAACCACTAGACACCAGGGATGTGGGTTTTTTTTTTTTATAAAAAGGGGATCGGGGCTTGGGGGCCACTAGACCATCAGGGATGTGGTTGATTACAAAATTCACACTTAATATTATAGGGGAGGAATCAGATTTACAACTATTCCCATATCTCTTTCAAACAGGCAAACAACTTTCTGCTATATGCAACACCACAGAATATGATATGACACATATAACAAAAAAGCAGAAAGTTGTTTCCCTCTTTGAAAGAGATGCAGTAATAGTTGTAAATCTGGGGTTCTCAACTTTTATGCATAACTTGGCCATTTTTGCAGATTTTAAAACCAAATCTTCAACATGGCCTTTTGGGGAACCACCTCATGAACAATGTCAGTGGAATTCCACAAATCAGGCCCAAATGGTGATTTCACGATCACTTGGAGAAATCACCTTTGGACAGGATTTTAAATTTTTTACTACCCTTGTTCATGAGTTGTGGTCATAAGAAGCCTATGTTGAACATTTTGGGTCAAAATATGTAAAAATGGCAAAGTTATGTGCATGCATTTAAATGTTACTATGCTCGCTTGTAACTTGGGTAATTTTCAATATTTTCACCCCAATTTTTTAACATGGCCATTTTTCCAGATCACCTCATGAACATGACTGCTGTCATTTTAATGTTTGCGCACATGCGCAAGAAACATATTGAGGCAGCTTGCTGCAGTAGCGAGCTGTGGAGGTGCAGCAGTGTTGTGGCCAATGCCAGCAGTCCATTTTGGGGCTGGTCTCTGTGGCATCAATAGAGGAGTATGCTGTCAATGACAGCAGTATTGTAGCTTTTCACCAACTTGAAAGAAACTCACCACTGCAATGAGGGAGTGCCCCATCATTAAAAATTAGCTGTTGTTGTGCTGGGGCAGTCCCTGATTACAGAAGCGAATTACAGCTTGTCTTGTGTGGTGTCCCATTTCAACAAACATGGTGGCAGCTATCACTGTCCACCTCTCACAGTCCCCATGAAGCTGATGGACAGTCACTGCCTCTCACTGACCCATAAAAGCTGGTGGGATGCCCAATCCCCCTGTTGGTATGCCCCTCCCAAGTTCATTTGCCGATGAGGGAGTCCAATCCCCTTCGGCACAATGCCCCCCATTTGTTGTGTGCCGAGGGGGGTACCCAATCACCCTTGACTCATGCACCCCCCCAACAGTCTGTATGTGCTGACAGGGTGCCCAGTCCTCATTGACTACAGCCCAACCCCAACAAACACTCAGGTGGCATGCTGGGAGCCCACCCCAGTGTGCCAAACCACCTGTAAAAAAAGAAAACCTTCCTGTTTTTTTTTTTTTACCTGTAAAAGAAAATAAATGTACCTCGTTGAGTCATGTGCCCCCTCCTCCAACCTGCACCCACCCTCTGTGCACCCCACCTCCCCCACCCTTCCCCACACCCCATACTTACCTCTAGAGCCTGGCGCGACAATCTTCGGTGAACCGGGAACATGTCTGCATTCTTCAAAGCCGACCGCAAACTGAAGAAATGCTGGTAAGCTGTATAATGGCATTACCAACAGCAGCTGATACTGAGCTGCTTTCCCAGGTTTGTGTCATGACAGAGGAGTGTGAAGGACCTCTGACTCATGCCGTCTCCATTGCAGTCACTCATGCCGTGGCCGTCCAGTCTCTTGGAAGCAGGTATGTAATTCATGGAGAAGCTGCCAGCCAGGAAGATCCTGCTAGATGACTCAGTTCCACTGACAGCATTTATCTAGGTGAGTCAGAGCCTGCAGTCCCACACAATGAGCCCAAAAGCTGGGGAGGAACAGGGAGTGGAGACCAAGGATGGGGAGGACTCGGAGAGGGCAGGTCAGCTAGCAGGAGTGGGGGTAGGGGTCAGAGCTGGTAGTGCCCCCTCTCGACTATTGGTACATCATGAAATGGCAGCAGACACCCGGTAACATGAGCCATACACTGACTCCTCTTCAGACAGGCTTCATGTTTCTTGTTTTCACTGAGATGATGCCCTTTTCACTTTATTTCCCTTTCTAAAGTTCTTATGAGTGCCATACTGTGAAGCAGTACCCTGCCTTACTGTGAGTGACAGCTCAGCCCTCCTGTGACTGGGCAACCTGCTGTGTGGTAACCAAGAGCCCAGACCCATTGTGACTTGGCAACCTACTGTGTGGTGACTGAGAGCCCTACTGTAGGCTGACAACAGTGCCACAGGGTGACTGGGCAATGGGCTATACATTGACTGAGAGCCTTGTCCTAAGTGACTGGACAGCCTGTCATATGTTGACCAAGATCCCTGCCACAGTGACAGGACAGCAGTCTCCTGTGTGGTGATACACACTCAGCTGTGTTGTATTGCTCAATTGAGTGACCTGCTGTGGTGACATACAGCCCTGCCTTAGCTGATCATGCAGCCTGCCCTACAATTACTTGGTGCCCTGTATGGTGACCAAGGTTCTTTGACAAATGGTGACCTGGCACCTTGCTGACCTCATATGGTAATTAGGAAATCTGCCATGTGGAGACAGTCCTACATTATGTATGAATGCAATAATGCACTACAGTGTGTGCTTGTAGGTCAAAAATCACATGTCTCTTGAGGGTCTTACAAGATGACTTAGTTCCCTGAATGGTGACTGCACACACTGTCATAGTGCTTGGACATATGGTGACCGTGAACCCTGATGTACAGTGACCAGGCATGCTGCCACATGGTGATCAGGTGCTCTGTTGTGGAGTAATATGGTGCTCTGTCATATGGTGACTGGATGCCCCACTGAACATTGTGATTTGTGAGCTTGCTGTACATGACTTGCGTGCCCATCACTATGGTTTCAGGATGTCCTGCCATATGATATGGGGACCAGGTACCTTGCTGAAAGGTGACTGAGAACCATGCTGTATGATAACAGGGCATCTTGCTGTATGAAGACTGTGTGGTGACTGAGCCCTGCCATATAGTGATTGACAGCCTTATCATATGGTGAGTATGAGCCCTGCCATATATTGATTGTGAATCCTGATGTGTAGTAGAGACTTTCAGACTTGTAAGGCCCCAACGTGCACACTTGGAAGGCCCAACTGTGCACACTTGGAAGGCCCAACCATTAGCACACTTAGAATATCCTGCTGTACGCCTATGAGCAGCCTGCCTGTACTGCTGTTGGTCACCCTACCAAACAACTCTGGAGCACCTGGCTGTATACCCATGGAGTGCACCGCATAAAGGTAGCAAACGTCCTTTAACCATCTGACAGTCAGCAGTTTAGCCAAGGTGAGGGGTTGGTGAGGTGGCTAGTAGTATGGGGAGGGAAAGCTAGCAGACCCAGAAGTGCATTTTTCAAATGTGACTTCAAAGATTTTAAGAATGTAAAGAAGAAGCTGCCAATAACATAACATATACATATATATATATATATATATATATACACATATTGCAAAAAACACCGTTAATGCATCAGTTAGGGTTGTTTCCACAGCAACAAAAGTGTGGAAATGTGATGTTAGGTTACCACCCCACCCCACCCCACACCTCATCTCAAACCCCTAACTCCGCATTCCCCCCACCTCCCCTCACACACACACACACACATATGCAAGCAGTACAAGACACATTCATCATCATAGTCCAGCAACTGTATGAGTTCTGCTGCCATCAGAGTGCCTTGTGGGTAAACGCATGCTGGGCAACCATGGGAGATGGCCCACAGTACGCATTTATTTGTTACAAACATCAATAACAAGAATTTAGCAGATGCCTGTATTTCAATTGTTAAGAAATGATGAAACACACGGTATGTTATCTATAGATAGCTGTATTGGAAAGAAGAGTTTGGATAACCCTAGCAACAGGCAGTGGATCTTTGCATATGTTTTTCTGCTAGAGTGAGTCAGTCCTAATAAGAAATGGTAATAATAATAAAAGTAATGTTTTGTAGTATAGTTTACAAGCAACATGTGACAGCATCAGTTGTAACATGCGAAGCTAACCGTGACATGGTGCTAATGAGTATTTCCAGGAAATGCAGCAGTATTACAACATGTGATGGTGTTAATTTCATACCTGAGCAGTATGTGAAAAGTACTATGTATGTGTCAGCTGTGTCTGCCCGCTACCACATGCCTATGTGGTAGCAGCAATACCTGCAGCAAGCCAATCATTGAATTATGACACATAAAAATCAATATTTAGAAAGTTTGTGCAGACTAAGTTTTACTTTATGAGAAAGATA
The DNA here is from genome assembly GCA_016271365.2 of Neoceratodus forsteri. Lineage (NCBI taxonomy): Eukaryota > Metazoa > Chordata > Ceratodontiformes > Ceratodontidae > Neoceratodus > Neoceratodus forsteri. The sequence continues at coordinate 657,748,543 of CM057454.1, read as the reverse complement.
TGCCAGCTATAATGTGTCATCATACTGTGCTGGCAGTATGGAGTCGATCATACTGTATTTGTGCTTCATAACATAGTGTTATGTGAAAGTAGTACAGTGTCGTGATTATTATGCTTACAGATGTGACTGACTGGTATAGTGTATTACAATCTTGCATGTATCTTCCATGTGTGTGTGGGGGGGAGGTGGGGCTGGGGAATGCGTAGTTAGGGGTTTGAGGACGGGGGTGTGGGGTTGGGGTGTTGAAGTGGTAACCATGACATCGCATTTCCACACTTTTGTCACTGTGGAAACAAACCTAACTGATATATTAACAGAGTTTTTTGCAATGAATGTTCCTTCTTTTTGACAAAGTAATATAAATAGTAAATGGTATGTGCTGGTGGGACATGAGGGCCCTTTGGGCCCCTCCTGGCTATGACTTCTGTGTAATATGATATGTGTCTATGGGAGCATGGGCCCTCTGGGGCCCTACACTACTACTTAAATAATCATGAGCTGTACAGCAGCCCTGTAGGGCAAGGAAGCCTTGTAACATTAATTTCCTCATATCTGAGGAACCGTAGCAGCTAGTACAAAAATTGAAGTGTGGTTGTAATGATGAGAGTGACTAGTCCCCGCAACATTAAGTCAACTGAATCTGTATTGAGCATTGTGTCCGAGATAGGGGCAGCAAAAAGCACTGTGAATACGAAGTCTGTGGGCGTAATAGTGGTCCTTGGACATGAAAATAAGCAATTGGAACAGTAAATCACAAATATCTCAGGAACCGTACAAGGTAGACAAAAATTTCAAATGTCATGGGTTTCAGGGCTCTCTAAGAATTTTTGTGACAAAAAGTCTATATCTGGAACTGTTTTTGAGATACAGGTCCTGAAAGGCGTCATGGACGCTGTAATGTTATCCTATGGGAAAATTGCTGAATTTCGGAATGCTGTAACTTTGAGCCCCTCTAATGTTTTGGAACCAAACCACCAAAATGTGCCATCTGTGGGACCAGGGCTTGCCACCCTGCAAATTTCAGCCAAAAAGACCAAACCATCTTGTTGCAGGAGGCTGACAAAGATTTGCAGTTATTTTGAGCATACTTTCACAAAATACTTTCGCAAATCACTAAAGTTTTGCAGAATAAACCACGAAACTTTCGCATTTGCGAAAGTATTTGTGAAAGTATTTTTGGGAAAAAGTTTAAAAACATATTTCTGGGGGGATTAACCCCCCAAAGAAGATATGGCTAGCATCCTAAGGGCCCGACTAGGTAAACACAGCAATCAGTGTTTACCTAGAGGGTCCCAAATTTAAATGACAGGCATTTTGCTATGTCACTAACTGTAAACAAGATGGCTGACTCACAAAAGTAAAAGGGCCATTTGCACCCTAAGGGGCTGAATTATAAGTTCTGCCACATTTCGGAGAAAACAGAGGGGGGGGAGGTATTACAATTAGAGAGTAGGTTGCAACAGTTGGAGGCTGAGTATAAGGGAAATCCATGGAGGCTTAAGAGTAACTGCCTACGGGCAGAACTGATTCAGATCAGAATTCAGCTTAACTCACTGTTAATGAGAAGAGCAGAACTGAATATTAGGTGCTCCCAACATTGGTACTGGGCAGAAGGGGAGAAGGCAGGAAAACTCCTTGTTTATAGGCTAAATAAAAGGCAAGCAGACCGCCACATAATAAGCCTTCGAGACCCGGGGGGAAATTTGGTCCATTCACAAAAGGAAAATAATGACTCCATGGCCAATTTTTATCGAAACCTATATACATCTCAGGTAAAATGGGATGAGGGAAAGTTCCGCAGCTTTATGGATCAATTATCACTGCCGGCTCTGACTATGGCTCAAAACCAAGCATTGGATGCTCCACTTACCGAGGACGAACTACTTAAGGCAATTCTTAGTATGGCCCCTCACAAGGCATCAGGGAGTGATGGGTTCCCCACTGATTTTTATAGACTTGTACACCCGGAAATAATCTCTCTTCTCTTAGAGATGTTTAAGGAAGCCCAGAGTAAGAGAGAACTTCTTCCTTCCCTAAGAGAGGCGGTGATTACCATACTACCAAAAGAAGGCAAGGACCAGATGTACCCTAGCAATTATCGGCCAATCTCTTTGATTAATGCAGATGCCAAAATACTTGCAAAAGCTATGGCGACCAGATTAGAAAAAGTATTGCCTTACGTTATCCATCCCTCTCAGGTGGGCTTCATTAAGGGGAGACACAGCTCAGATCATGTGAGGGCCCTGGTCACTTTGATACAGGTGGCGGCAAAACTCCCTACTCCTGCGGCCATTATCACAATAGATTTCGAAAAAGCTTTTGACTCAGTGGAGTGGGAGTTTTGCAGGCAGTCCTGAAGAGGTTTAACATAGGTCCATACTTTTCTTCTTGGATACACACTTTATATCAACATCCAGTTGGCAAGGTGCTCACTAACACCACGATGTTACCCCCCTTTCGGCTTTATAGGGGTACCAGGCAGGGTTGCCCTTTGTCCCTCCTACTTTTCATTTTGGCTATGGAACCCTTGTCTGCGGCTATATGTGCTCACCCCAAAATCCAAGGGATTCAGGTGGAAAACCAGAGTTACTACACTAAAGCATATGTGGATGATTGTCTGATTCTCACAAGTGACGTCCAAGGGAGTCTACAACCCCTTCTGGACACGCTTACCACATTTAGGAACATATCCGGTCTTCAAATCAATAAAACTAAATCAGAGATTTTGCCACTTAACCCCCACAAGTCTATTAACATGATTGGGTCCTCTGGTCTCAAGTGGGTTCATCCTGATATTCAATATCTAGGAATTAGACTATCTCCAGATTTAACCTCTATGGCGGACAAGAATTTTAGTCCAATATGGACCCAGCTGGCTAATAATGTGAAACACTGGGAGCATTTACATTTATCCATGGCAGGGAAGATTACCGCTTTAAAACTGATGTTCGCCCCTAAAGTATATTACCTGGTTTCTCACCTCCCCCTTTTGATTTCTAAGGTGTGGGCACATAAGTTTCACACCTTAATGAGCAGGTTTTTATGAGGTCCCAACAAGCCTCGCTACAGTAGAGCTAAATTAAGAGCCCTGTGGATTAGAGGGGGATGGAATCTTCTGGATTTTAGTAGATATTCTCAAGCATTTTTGACAGCCAAAACCTGTAAAGGAATTGGAGGGTTGTCTCATCCACCCCCTGTGTGGGTTACGTTGGAAAGCACTGTGCTGGGTAATATCTCCCCTCTTTGTTTTTTGGGGCATCCTCTCCCCAGAACTGCACAGGGATGGTAGACTGTAAGGGACAGCCACCTAGCTTGGAAATCCCTGGGCAAAGCTAAACAAAGATGCTTGAGTTTGGGCCTACACACTCTGCTATGGAATAATCCATTTCTGACAATAGACCAGAAGCCCTTTTACTGGCCGATATGGAGTGCTTGCCAGATAAATACATTTCATGACTTAGTTCAGGAAGACAAGAGAACCTTTGTCCCTTTTCAATATCTAAGAGCTCAACACTCTTTGCCCAAAGAATGTTTCTGACAGTATTTGCAGCTCTGAAGCTTATATGGTGTCTGGTCTAGAGCTAACTGTAAGTGTATGAGTTGCAGGATTAATTTAGGCCCTTCTAGGGAAACACTTCCAATCTCCTGATGGTCTAACCAAAGTAAAGGGTTAGCAGGTATGATCCAAAAGTGGGTTAGAGACTCTGATCCAGATCCATCTTTGCCTGCTAAAATCAGGTGGGAAAAAAATGCTCAGCATCTCAATTACCCCTCAGGAATGGTCTAATTGTTGGCAGCTTGCACACAAGGCCTGTATGGACCTGAGGAGCCTTCTTATTAAAAACAAAGTTATTCACCTCTGGTATAGAACCCCTTACCAGTCGCACAAAATAGGATTATTACCCAGTAAGCAGTGCTGGAGGTGTCTGGCCCCTGGGGCGGATTTACTACACATATTGTGGAGTTGCAAACCACTCCAAGTGATGTGGAGGAAAGTGATTTACTTCTGCTCTCACACGTTGGTATGCACTTTGCCTCACTCCCCTTCCTTTTGGTTACTTGGTGTTGTTTCAGATTGCTGGCCGATGACTAAGGAGCAGCTGATATGGCTCACGCAGGCTTCAGTGGAACTTCTCTGACTTACTCTAAGGAAATGGTGGACACCAAGCCTTCCAACTTTCCAAGCATGGTTAGAAGCAATGGAGTCATTAGTCTCCCGCACCAGTCTTACTTATTTCACCAAAAAGACAAGCGCAGCCTTTGTTAAAATCTGGGCTCCGTATATGGCTCGAATCACTAGATCCACTCCCACCCCGGTGGTATTCAATAGGAAGGACTTATTGAAACCCCCCTGAACTGACCAGGTAACCAGCTTGATACTTTACACTGTCTGGACTAATACGCCTGTCTCTTTATTATGATATTCATATACAAGTCATTGTTATGATTTTATGTGTTAAAATTCTGTCTGCCAAATTATAAGAAATGTAAAGTGCATTGATATGTAAACAATTCATGCTTTATGTCTTCTGCTGCTACCTTTGTACTTACTCCTCAATAAAAAAAGATTAACTGCAAAAAAAAAAAAAAAGGGCCATTTGCGACAGTAAAAAGACCCTCTCACAATGAAGCCAACCTGGGGTTTGGCTTCACTGGGGGCTGGGGTTCCACCTGGAGGGAGACCAGCCTATACTGGCAGGATGGTCTGCATCTGTCCAGGAAGGGAACAAGTCTTTTGAGCAATCGGTTTAAATGCTTCATTGGCAAGCTTTTAAACTAGTCAAGGGGGGAGGCACTGATAAGCAGCAGGAAAATCCCAGCCTCTCCCTACAAAACAGGGTACTAAATGAGAAAAAGACCAAGGTAGAAAGGTCAGTGGGGAATGCTGCAACAGAAGGTAAAGACATCAAAAAATGGAGAGCAATGAGTACCAATGCCCGTAGTCTGAGTAACAAGCTTCCTTAATTAGTGGCCTTGATGGAGGAGGAACATCTGGATATCATGGCAGTCACAGAAACATGGTACACACAAAACTATGACTGGGATGTAAACATACCAGGATACACTATCTACAAGAGGGACAGGGAGGGTAAAAGAGGAGGAGGAGGAGTAGCTCTTTACATAAGGGAAGGAATCAAAGCAACAGAACAAAAGGGTAAACAGGGAGGAGAAGAAGCACTGTGGGTAAATTTGGAGACCAGCAATGGCACCACAATCCGCACAGGGGTTGTATACAGACCCCCTTCTCAGGGGAGGAAATGGACAAGGAAATTATAGAAAGTATACTCAGAATAGCAGAAAAAGGGGAGATATTGCTGATGGGTGATCTGAATATGCCAGATGTTAACTGGAGTGCAGTTGCAGCAGCCACTTCAAGAGTGGGGTTATTCTAGATGCCCTACAGGGGCATGCCTTAGACAACTAGTATTGGAGCCCACTCGAGAGGAGCAATCTTAGACCTGGTTCTCTCAAATGGGATGAAGAGAGGATCACAGATGTAGAAGTGGGTAGCCATCTGGGAACTAGCGACCATCGAACAGTATGGTTCACAATAAACACAGCAATAGAGTCAAGCCATACAAAGGCAAAAGTACTGGACTTTAGGAGGGCTGACTTTGCCAAAATGGGTGAGTGCCTAAGGAATGCACTAGCAAATGGGCAGGAAGGAGGGGTGGAAGAACAATGGGGAATAATAAAAACTGCCATCACAGAGGTAACAAGCCTTTGTGTGAAGTAAATAAACAAAACGAAACGATGTAAGAAACCACTATGGTTCTCAAAGGAAGTGTAATAGTAAATGGAGCCCACTCTGAAGAAAGGGGGGTTACTAGTGGGGTACCACAGGGTTCAGTATTAGGACCGGTCCTCTTCAATGTCTTTATAAGCAACATTGCAGAGGGACTGGAAGGAAAAGTATGTCTTTTTGCAGATGACACAAAGATCTGCAACAGAGTTGATGCACAAGGTGGGGTGGAAAGGATGAGAATGGACTTGGTAAGGTTAGAGAAATGGTCAAATGTATGGCAGCTTAGATTCAATGCTAAGAAGTGCAAGGTAATGCACCTGGGAAATAAAAACCCAAGGGAAGAGTACACAGTGGGGGGTGAGATACTAACAACAACAAAAATGAAAAGGGACCTGAGGGTAGTCATCATCAGATGTCCTAAAGGTGGGCAAGCAATGTGAGAGGGCAGCAAGGAGGGCTGGGGGATACTGGGATGCATGGGAGAGGCATCACCAGTAGAAAACAGAAAGTTATTATCCTCTGTACAGACAGCTGGTCAGACCCCATCTGAGTACTGCGTGCAGTTCTGGAGACCCAATCTCCGTAAAGACATAGACAGGATGGAAGCTGTCCAGAGGAGGGCAACTAAAATGGTGCAGGGTCTGCACCGGAAGACATATGAAGAGAGACTTAAGGAGCTTAATATGTATAGCCTCGAGAAAGGAGAGGTGTGCAAGAACAAGGGGGCACAATTTGAAGATAGATGGGGGGCGGCTCAGAGGTAATCTGAGGAAGTATTTTTTCACAGAGAGGGTTGTGGATGCATTGAACGGCCTTCCGGAGGAGGTTGTGGAGTCAAAAACGGTGGAATTCAAGCATGCATGGGACAGTCATAAGGCAATTCTAGGGGGTCGGGGTAGGAAGAAGCAGGCTGCTGATTAACTAGGATCTGCAGCTTATCCATTAGGTAGGGAAATGGGCAGACTGGGTGGGCCAAGCGGTCCTTATCTGCCATCAAATTCTGTTTCTATGTTTTTATGTTTGTGACTTTTGTTAACTTTTCCCATTGACTGTAATGGGAAATTTGTTTTTTGAATAGCTTTTGAACGGTTTCATATTCTTTCACCAAATCTTCGAGAGGCACATCAGTGAGGAAGGCTGCATCTTCCCTGAAGTTTTCAGACCAAACGGGCTAACTGTGCAGGCTGCGGATGCAAGCAAAGAAACATGCGCTGTCTTTTTTTTTTTTGTTTTTTTGGTGTTCTATAGCTCCACAGCCATACATCTGACTGTAACGCAACTTGCCAGATCCAGAGATCTATAGTGCCAGACCGTGCATGCAAAATTTCAGGCAAATCCATCTTATGGTGGCAAAGTTATTAAGGTACAAAATTTGAGGTTTTGTATTAAAGTGGTAGATGTGGAATGATCTCACTACTGGTGAGAAGGTTTTGAAGGATAAAAAGTAGTTCAGGCGTGCGGTCGCGCTGGGAGGTGTGCAGTCATTGGGAAATAATGCACGGTCATGTGATGCATTCTGTCCAATCATGTTAGTGGAATTTCTATGATTTTACCACCCCATTTTATAAATATATATATATATATATATATATATATACTCATTTTAGTATCCCCTTTTCTCGTGTGACAGGAAGGCACACACAGTGAGCTAAACAGAGGAAAAATGCTACAAAGGGTTGGGGAGCAGGACTGGTTTGCCTTTACTATAGAGGTCTTGGAAGACAGTTGCCTGAGCAGTCAGATGTCACAAGCTTGAAATATGACAGTCACACTGTTTGCATGTGAACTTTACCTTACAGTAGGGTGTCTTCTCGGAGTTGGTTCAGTGGAGCTTTGTTATGTGTGGTGTGATTGTGACATTGTATCATTTACTGTGAGAGATTTATTTACACCTGGACGTATTTATACTAAAACAGACTGGGAATCTCATGTTTATCCTCTCCCTGACATACAAAACATGTTCTGTCTGGATCTGTTTCAACAAACTAGTCCTTCACATTCTAGCTATATGTAGTTTTTGCTTAACTAGCATTTGAAAGGAACAGTTGCAGTGATTGTACACTGATCAGACAGGAGATGTTTCATGTACTTGCTGGGTTTTGCTGGAGGAGGAAATTATTACAAGTCTTGTTCCCTGTAGAGCATAGCAAGATGAAGGCAAGCCTTCTAGTGAGCAGCCCTCATGTTGTTGGTCCCTTCTGAGGCCTCAGCTTGCCCGTGGAATAGGTGGCAGTATAAACATGATAATGGTATAACAGCTTTTCCTACCCTGAGAAATAAAAGGCAACCAGAAACTACTTCTTAAAGAGAAAACAGGAAAGCGTCAGTATTCAAGATGTACACTGTGCAGTTTTTTTTTTTTTACATAAGCCTTTCAACAGAGAGTAGAAATGAAAATGTTTTCCCCAAACATATCCTCTTGAAACAAAAGCAGTACTGGACATTTCCTAGGAAAAAAAAAATGTTCTGTATAATCAGGATATTATTTTTTAGAGTCCTCCAAATGTTTTCATGAACACGTCTCAGTGCCAGCTAAAATACACTGGCCAATTGGAACTGTAAAACGATTCCATGTTTTGTAGGTACTTATTTAGGATAGTCCAACCAGGATGCAACATCTCATTTTCAGTGGGGTCTTGCTTCTACCCAGTTTTGATAGGACTGGAGCACTGAGGTTCAAATAACTTTCGTGGGATCCCACCGTTGGGCAATAAATGTTGTGGGATTCAGACCTGTCGTTGGGAATAAATGTTCTGGCATTCAGACCTGTGTCTGACTTTGAAATCTGGTGCTTAAACCACTAGATCACAGTACTCTGTCCTACAGAAAATCCATGGAACTGAACATACAGAGTGACGCTGATAGACTCATCACGTAGATTACTTGGTAATTGAAGATGTGGATGCTCCATGCTGGACTTGAAGGATACATGTATTCTGTTAGTGACTGCCTTTGAGAACAGTTGCACTAAACTATTTTCTAGGCTTATAAATGTCCACAAAATTGCACTGGAATATTACAGTAAAAAATAACATCAGCAGCTAGTCAGAATACTTATTCCCCACAAATGTGCTTATCCAAATGCCTACATTTCCCATATTCTCTCACTAGCCTCTTGAATTCTTGAGGGACCAATTCTGTGTTTTTATTTTACAAATTGAACTTTTTTTGTTTTAGTTATTTTTTTGTAGTTTTTCCAGCATAATAGAAATATAATATTAGGTTGCTTGGGATGTTGCATGACCAGGCGGCTCAGAGGTAATTTAAGGAAGTATTTTTTCACAGAGAGGGTTGTGGATGCATGGAACGGCCTTCCGGAGGAGGTTGCGGAGTCAAAAACAGTGGTGGAATTCAAGCATGCATGGGACAGTCATAAGGCAATTCTAGGGGTGGGGGTAGGAAGAAGTAGGCTTCTGGTTAACTAGGATCTGCAGCTTATCCATTAGGTAGGGAAAATGGGCAGAGTGGGTGGGCCAAGCAGTCCTTATCTGACGTCAGATTCTATGTTTCTATGTTATTAATGGTAGCAGTGATGTGATTACTAGCGAGTGTATATGGTTATTCTCTGGTAAACTCCAGGAACCTTACCACTGTTGGTATATTGTTGCACAGTCAAAGTAGTCATGATAACCTGAGGGTAATTGTTTATTGCTGTTGTTCTCCCCAAATGTTGTTTCATTAATCATTTTACTTATTAATTAATTAACAAACTGTTATCAGGATGCTGAGCAGAGAAATCAACCAGGGGACAGAAGAGAGAGCCTATATGCAGTGATTTGTTTTTATTAAATGTATATTTTTATTTCATTTTCCTTCTAATTTCCTATTTAAGCTTGCTCCATTATCACTGTGCCCACCATCTTCTGGCAATTCAACTAGGACACAAACTGACTGTCTGTGGATTACTCCCCACAGCAGGCTTACTTACCCAGCATACTTCAGAGAATATGTAAGCAAAAGAGAGTCTGGCAGCTCAGAAGGACCACATTCACTATGATTTAAAGTAAAAATGTGTCTTAATTTATTGTAAATCCATCATATCGTAATAGCAGCAAGAATGTTTCCACAGTGCAAACATGCACCATAAAAACACCAGTGTTTCACATTTTGCCAATGTTTGCACTGTGGAAACATTTTTGCTGCTATTACGATATGATGGATTTACAATAAATGAAGACAAATTTTCACTTTAAATCATAGTGAATGTGGTCTTTCTGAGCTGCCAGACTCTCTTTTTCTTGCATATGATATTTTTTGTCTGAACACCAGTTATTCTAGTAGCCACCTTCTCTTTCTTTTTCATACTTCAGAGAATAAATTGTTTTTCGCTATACAGGGCTCGAGGCATGGGTTGGCGGCATCACTTGTTCAGTGGTTGTTTTTGACTTTTAGGTCTCATTTTATCTGCTGAAGTCCAATATGCTCACACCTGGTATCTGGTGTGTGTGTGCCTACAGGGAATACCCCATCTAAGCGACACACTGCCTTCTGCAGAGTGTCTGCACAGCTGGAGATGCTGACATGTAATGTTCCAGCTGAATCTTGACCAAGCCACAAGCTACTGTACAAAACAAGATGCTTCCTTTCTCCAGTAATGGCTAGCACTTCCACAGGTTACACCTCACCCTAGTCATTGGCCTGCGGAGACCCAGATTTGCAGAGTGAACCCTGGTCATGTGTGTGTAGTGTGATGTGCTAGTTCAGGGCCAACTGGTGACTCTTAGCTATTTTTTTTTAATTACTATTATTTTTATTTTTCCCTTTGATTCTCTCTGTCTCCCACCCCAGTGGTGGGTTTGCCATGGCTACACCTTCCTCTGGTCTGGAAAGCATGTGAGCAGTTTTCATCACTGCCAACACAAATGTTGCTTTGTAGTAAGCTGTGGGGCCGGGGGACTGTGCCTGGATGCTGGGCAGCCTGTGCCCCCCAGGGAGCCCAGCACGTCACTACCAAGACGAGCACAACCCCCAGCTCACTCCAGCATGGCATTCTGTGATACACACATAAACTATGCACTTCCAGAGGTACTGCCACCCACCGCACCACTTAGCTAGCCCAAAGCCCTTTGCCATTTGTTTTTAACTGAGAACCTCTCTGGTGGGCAGGAGAGAGAGAGAGACCTGAGGATGCTGACCTTATTTCTGTACAGGGTGTAGCCAGCTCAGATCTAACCATATTGGACTGCCTGACACCTTACCGTAGCCATCTCTTGACCCCCCCCCCCCGCTCAGCAAGGTATTGTGACAGGCTGAGGTGGGTTAAGACTAAGGGAGGAATGTTAGAGTGTTCTTGGGGAGGTTGGTGCTGAGCACTCATAATAATGATTAGCAGTGGGCAATGACCCAGAAAAAGATAGAGTTCTATGATGCGTTCTTGCTGCAGGGAAGAATTAACCAGCTTGACTTTTACACTGCGGACAGGTTGATAAATCCACCCTGTATCTGGTCTGAAAAAGTATTTTCTAGGGAGACAGATGTGAGGAGTTCAGTCTGTTTCTCCTTAACAAATGTCCTCTATTCATACTGGGATTTCTGCAAATGGCCAGTTATGGTTCAGCAGTATAAAGTTGAGTATGGGCTAGGGTGATCTGCTGGCGCGGGGGGGGGGTTAAGACAGTTTTGGTGGACGAAGTACTCCAGGTGATATCAGAGCTGTGTCCCATTTACTGCATATTGTACCCAGTGTCTAGTTGGCTTATTGTGTGCTGCCAAGAGACCCTGTGTCCGATTCTCATTGAGATTATCAAGTGTGCATTAAAGGAATAATTCACTAACTGTGCTGAAGAGTGCAGTGGGGAGACATCTCTTGAAGAAGTCTTCTTTGAACTCTAATGTTCATGTGAGTTATAGGCCTGTCCTGCACCTTCCATTTTGGGGAAGTTAGTGAAGAAGGTGGTGGCGATGGCAGGTGGAGGTTCACCTGGCATAATAGAACATCTGTGATTGTCTCCAGTTGGGGTCCAGACCTTGCCACAACACTAAGACAGCCCTTGTTAAGGTGTTCCGTGAGCTCCTCCTTGTGAGAGATAGTGGGTACCAGTCCATCATGGTTCTTTATGATCTCTCATCAACATTTGACATAGCGGACAGTGGAGTATTGTTGGATCACCTAAGGCACTACGTAGGACTCGCTGGCATGGTGTTGCAGTAATCTGAGTCCTATCTCACAGGTAAGGCCCAGCAGGTTGTTCTGGGCAATTCCATTGCTGGAACTGCTGGAACTGACTATTGAGTGCTGCATGGTTAGATCCTCTTCCCCATGTTGTTTGCTGTGTACATGCTATCATTGGGCAAGATCACAAGTAGAGTCCATGATTTTCCATTTCCAAAATTGGCCAATATCATTTGGCAAAATCTTAAAATCTTTTCTTTCCATCCCCCCCCCCAACAAGCTGAAGGCAAATCAACATTTTGTGTGCAAAAATGTGGTACAAATAAAGGGATTTGCCAAAAAAACTGGTGCAAAGTGTTTTTTTTTCATAAAAAATTAACTCCTAAGTGCTGTTTTAAAAATTTAAAATTCAATTTTTGCCAGTGTATTCTGTTAAAAACAGAAAATCATTGGTCCTACATAAGGTGGTATTGTCTGTAGTTTCGTCACTATGCCGATGATACCCAGCTGTGTACCTGTCTTGTCCACCCTAATGGGAATGATGTGATCCCTGTGTTTAGGAGCTGTCTTTATGAAATTCATGAGTGGATGACCTCCAGCTGACTGAGACCTAACTCAGGGAAAACAGAAGTGTTACTTGTCTGACTAGGTTCCTTTAGATAACCAATGATGGGTGAGGGTAACATCTAGCTATTCCTAAATAGTACCACACACAGAGCTGTAGATAAATCTGGGAGTCATTATAGAAACATAGACTGTGATTACAGAAAAAGACTATCAGTCCGTCCAGTATGCCCATAAACCTTTAACAAACCCAGGACCTAGTGTCCATTCAGGATTCTAACCCACTCTATTCACCTCCATGCTCCCTGCCCTACTGCTACCACCCTGAGCAACACCCAAGCCCTTCACTCTTTCCCAGCTGTGTTTTGAAACCATTAATGGTTTTGGCACCCACCACATTAGCTGGAAGATTGTTCCATGACTCCACCACAGTTATAGACCACTAGCTGAAACCAGAACATCAGGGGCCCGATATTCAAAAATGGGCAATGTGGAATACAATGATTTGCACTGCGCTTGCCCACAACCCCAGGGATGCTTTATTCAGTCACACACAGTAGTAGTGCTGAATTTGTCAAGCAATTTTGTGAGATTCTCTATTTATCCTTCACAAAATTTATGGAAAATAATCCTCTAAAATTATTTTTGTTATACCTACAGAAAGAGGCCAGTTCCTATTACAGTACTGAAGTGCCATCTGGTAGATTTTCAACTACACTATCAGATGAGACAACCCTCTCTGCATAGCAGTGATCACACTAACAAACAAAGCAAAATCCCTAACTAAAGGTTTCACAATTCTCAATAGGGATTTTTAAAAATCCTTTGACTATTTCAGTGCTACTACTTTAGCACACTGGTACTATCCGACTGAATATAGGGGCATGTCGATGCAGCGCTAAGTCGAATAGCGCTGCCCCAACATGGATCCTGGCAATGCAGGGACTAGTACCCCCAGACCCGATAGGGCCAGTAGCTCCCAGCATGATTTTCAGAGCTTCTCATGCAAATGAGCCCATTGGGCATGCAAGGTGCTAAGGGACCATTTGCATCCCCATTATGGACACATTCGCATAAGAAGTGGTGTCAGGTTTGTGGCCCTGTGAGCAGCTCCATCTCCCACCCTGATTGTCCAGTCTCATAAAATGGAGTGCACCCCTACCCTCTGATCACCATCCTGCATATTTTCACAAAATTCCTTGGTGTCTAGTGGTCCCCCTCATTCTCTGATCCCTGCTCCGTATATGTTCACAAAATTCCTTGGTGCCCTTGTGGTCCCCCCACCCTCTGATTTCCAGCTCCATAATCCACCTAAGTATCCCTGATGTCCAGTGGTCCCTTATGCCCTTCAATTGCCATCCTTGTAATCCAGGCAAATGTCCATGGTGTCTAGTGGTCCCTCCCACCCTCCCATCACTAGCCTAGTAATGTTAGAACAGTTCCCTGGTGCCTAGTGCCCCCTCAATAACTGTTACTGTGTGAAAGAGTCCATTCCCTGGTGGTCTGCAGCCCCCCCATCCTCCGATTGCTGTCCCCATTTGAAAAACCCAATGCCCTAGTGGTCTGTGGTCCCCCTTGTCCTCCGATCCCCATCAGCATACAAGATACCCTAGCATTTTGTGGTCCCCCCAGTCTCTGGTCACTGGTTGTGTATGAACTCACTGAATATGACCGACTGTCCTCTCAGAAGTGGTTGAGAAATAAATACAAACACACCCAAGAACACATATTCCCTAGTGTCTGCAGGTGCCCCCCCCACCAACCGACCCATGTCCCCATACCACCATAAGCATTCCCTCAGCTTCTAGAACCCCCCACACTGCAGGCACTGACCATCCACCCTGCCAACCACCCCCTTGTGCAGGTGCCATGGGAGCCCATATGGCAACTGGCACAGCTCACTTCTCACCTCCTTGGCTGGCCACTGCATGGAATGTCAGGGAATGTGCATCCTACGTATAGTACAGGGCATGCATCCTCTGTAATGCACTGCTCTCCCTGTACATTATGGAGGATGCATGCCTTGTACTATACATAAGATGTGCCCTTCCTGACATTCCATATGGCAGCCAGCTGAGAAGGTGAGAGGTGAGCTGTGCTGGTCACCATATTGGTTCCCACAACACCAGTGCTTTACATAAAGCAAGGTTGGCAGGGTGGGTGATCAGTACTTGTGGTGTGGGGGGCCTAGATGCCAGGGAATGCTTACAGTGTTACAGGGACAGGGATCGGTTGGTGTTGGTAGCTGTAGATTCTGGGGAACATGTGTTCTTGTGTTTGTTTGTATTTATTTCTTAACCACGTCTGAAAGGACAGTCAGACATATTCAGTGATTTCATACACAGCTGGTGATTGGAGATGCGGGGGCACTAGATGCTAGGGATGTCTCATAAGTCTATGAGGATAGGGACTAGAGGATGGAGGCATCACGGATCATCAGGGCATTGGGTTTTTCACACGGGGATGGCAGTTGGATGACGGGGGACCATGAACCACCACAGACTGTACTCTCATATGGGGAAGGCGATTGGAAGAAGGGAGAACACTAGGCACCAGGGAACTGTTCGAGCAGTACCAGGCCAGCAACTGGAGGATGGTAGGAACCACTGGATACCAAGGACAATTAAGGGACTTACAGGGATGGCGATCGGAAGGTGGGAGGAACCACTGGACGCCAGGAACCATTACAAGATTTATGGGGACAGTGATAGGAGTGACCACTGGACACCAGGGACATTTATGTGGATTATGGGAACAGTGATTGGAGGGTGCGAGGGACCATTAAACACCAGGGACAATTTCATGGATTGCGAGAATGGTGGTCATAGAGTGGCTGGGACCACTGGACACCAGAGACACTTATCAGACTTACAGAGATGATGATCGGAGGGTGGGAGGGATCACTGAGCTTCAGGGACACTTAATGGGGACAAAGACTTATGGGGACAGCGATCGGAGGGCCACAACCCACCAGGGGGCAGGGGTGCTTCCCCACCTGCCAATATGGTTGTTGGCTGCAGTAGCTCTGGTGGGCACTAGGGATGTCCGGAGTAAGTCAGACTTTTGATTGGCAGTATTTGTGCTGCACAAAATGGCCTGTGCTAACTCCTTTGCACAGTGTAAATGTGCTAAATATCGCACTGTGCTAGTATTCCTGTCTCCGCCCCTCCTTTTGCCCACAAAATAAATTTTTTTTTTGAGTGTGTGTTTACCCTGTTAGCGTGTGCAACCCCCTTGAATATTGTGCAGGGGTGTAATCCCTGGACAAACAGGGCACAATCAATTTGCCCAAGGGAAAGTTCTGAACATCTGTCCCCAGTTGTCTGCTGTTCTCGCAGTTGATTTTTTCATCTACATAACATTGCCCAGATGAAGCCAAATCTTTTTCCAGGGGATGTGATTAGGTCCACTCTCACCAGCTTCTGCTCTTTGTTTTCATATTTCTCAGACATTCTGTGACATCAAAAACATCATTCCATGCTATTCATCTGAATGGCCTGGAATGGTATTAGTGATGTCATTCAATGTTCAGGCAGTATGAAGAGAGAGAGCAGAAACGGCTGAGGAGAGTGGGATTCACGGTAGTTACAAAGGCAACAAAATTAGATCATTAAGTTAACAAAAAAGGTTAAAAAACACGTCAGAACATTGGATAGACAGTAAAATGACAACAGGAAGGCACCTAGATGTGTAAAAAGATGTTTCCTGTCACCTTTAAAAGATCACTTCAAAATCACTTTCCCAACAAGGTTGCTGCAAATGTTATTGGTTTTATATAAGTGTCATTGACTATGTTGTAACTTATTGTCTGCTGCTCTATATTTGTTCACTGGAATGTAACTGTCTTACAGTTCTGTATTGTACTGGATGTGGAACCTTTGTGCTCTACAGTATTTTCCCAATAAACAATAAATAAAAAATAAATAGGAAAGTACTCATACTGGAGAGGAAGCTGCAGTGTCCCCTCTAGGGACCACATGGGGTGTCATTGTGCTTTTGAAGTCTCCTGCCTGCCTGCAGCAAGTAGAAGTGGGTAAGCCAGAAACTGCTCACCTAGAGTCAAGTCAGAACTGAATCAGGGGTCTGGCTTGACTCTATGAACCAAAGTATGAGTCGAGCCGTGTCTGCTGCAGGCTGGCCTCTACATTACCGACAGTGTCTCTCATGAGTTGCACAAGAGGAATTGAAAATTTCAGCCACTGCACTAACTGCTCTCAGGCTGACAAGAAAATGTTTTGCTTTGATCATAACTGACTCGGCTTGACCTTGGCTCCCAGTTACTCATAGAGGTAGAGTCGAACTGAGCAAGGCACTAGGCTCAAGCCAGGCTTCAAACTACTCTACTTTGCCTATCTTTAGCAGCAAGGGATCATCTACCTACTGGTAGAGTGGTGTATGCATAGCTGGAGGAAAATAACTTTCCAGGCAGTAAGAAACCTTCTGTTCTGTACATTTTTAAGACTAAAAAAGACATCTGGTATCCCAGGAAGGAGAAAACTACAGGAGAGATGGCCACCACTTTCTTCCAGCCACATCGTGCATTGCAGACCTTGGGGATGGGTGGGGGATGATGACAGACTGCAGTGGATCTGCTCTGGAAACACTGCAAACAAATGGTAGCACAACCTTGTTCTTCAATCCAAACAACTGATGAAAAATTGTACACTATCACTTGACGTTTGGCTGCTGCATAGTAGCAGATTGAGGAAATGAACGTGAGTGCCACAGAGACTGCAAAAGAACCATAAAGAACACTGGCTGCAGACATTACTGGAGTAAAATAACATGCACATTTAAAAATGAGGTTGGAGGAGTCTGAGAATATGTTGTGGCCAAGAACATACAGATCCTGGCACTCCTAGAGGACACTGAGAGACAAGACCCAACTGGGTTCTTTGAACAATGGCTTAAACCAGAACTCTGGTGGAAGATCTCTGCCTAGGATGGGCATACTGTATCAGACTGCAGGGAGTGGGGACTTACTCATAGTATCACAGAGCATTGCTAGTTTAATTTCTGTCCCTCAAAGATAGAGACCTTAGGATAGTCTTAAGATGACAGATTAAAGTGGATGACCAGAAAATCCATTTTTTCTGTCCTTGGATTAAGCATATGTAATGGTCGAACACAGGAAAATGTTCGATGGAGTGAAGCGAGACATGTAACTGGTACAGATCCCTTTTGCCTTACTGGCAACAGCAAAACTCCATGCCTTGGTTTGTGACAAACAATCTAATTTCAGTGACTTGAGGGAGGTGGAGAAACTCTGGAGAAGCTGAGATGGGCATGACTCGATGCTGATATTCACACTGTCTGCCCAGATACAAATTTGAGTGGAGAGACCTAAATGATCTATTATTAGGACATAGTTTTGAAATCATTCTGACGGTTCTGTGGGACAGCACAATTGCAGTTTGTTTCTTGATTACATTTGTTATATCAGGTTAAGTTGGAGATGTTATGGCTGAGTTTTTAAGGGTGTTGTCCAAGTAAGTAATATTGCTCTGAAATGGGTTTGGAAAGTAGGTAGACTGACTATAAAAATGGCACAGAGATCATTTGACTCACTGCAATGTTGTTTGTTATAGAGGGAACCCTGATGCCTGAAAAAAGACAGTACCATTTGGCATAAACCCTGTGACTCGGCTAGAAGTAAAACTTTTGCCACACATATCTTATTTTTATGGCTGATACTATATAGGCGTTATGCATTAACTTAGGCCAGGGAATTTCAGTGTTAGCTTTATCAATAACCCCTACCCTCCCCACCCCCAAATATTTGAAACATGTTGCTAGGCTTTGTGCAGGATATCCTGTCCTGTGTTGGTAAAGCAATGTTAATAAAGTTGGTTGCAGTGTAGTGTGTGCAGGAGCTTTGTCCTGTTTCAGCAGGAGAGACTATATACTGTCGTCAACTTTCAGTAGACTATGTTATTAGCCGGTATGAACATGCATGGATTTTAATGTTGAATTTTGAAACCAAGCATTTGTAGCTCATGCTTCTTTTTTTACTCAGATTAAAACTAAAGGATAGCCCTTCTAATCTAGTAACTCATACTGGCAATGCAGTGTGAGCCTACTGTAGCATCAATTGCTTTTTATGTATGTTTGTAGTATATTTTCAGCAAGAAACAATTTGTACTGACAGTGATATAATCAATAAAATATTTTAAGAAATGCACATGTTCTGTATCTCATATGTCTGATTCCTTTAACCAGCAAACTGTATGCATCAGCATTACCTGATATGCAAATGTAAATTTGTATACCGCAGGAAGGAACTCTGGTTCTGTGTTAGTTGTGGCAGTTGGTTTGTGCATTGATTCAAATGGTCTCTGCTGGACTTTTCTTTTTTTTTTTTTATCAAGGTTGTTTGCTCCCATGTGTCTCAGGCTGCTGCTTCAGTCCTGTCCCTAACTCCTCCATCTGGCTACTAAGTTGCCGGTACCGCGAAGCCCAATTCTCCCCCAGATTTCCCCTTGTGGTGGGGCCAGGAAAGGGAGGCCCATCTTCTACCCCACCGAGAGATCCTACATCTAGATTGGGGGTCCAGTGAACCGGTGGCAGAGTGGGACAGAGACAATCAGGAAAGGCTTCATGTAGCCAGAGATCACCATTTTCCTCCAATTTTCTCCCCTGCCACTGCAGCTATACACATTGCTCTCATTCTTGCACTGATGTAGACTCTGGCACTGCCACCTGGCCTAGGTGGCAGCCAAGGAGTGATACAGTGTGACCCCCCCCCACCCTGGGAGAGGAGAGCAGTCCATTGGATGCTCAGTCCTCTCCCTCCACCAGCAACTCAAACTCATACCCCAAATTTGGGTCGCCAGCGTAGTGAGAGGTAAGGCACAAGCTGCCTCCGCTCTCTATGCCACTGAACCAGCTTTGTGCCGGACATTTTTGGCTTACAAAAGTGGAAGCCAGCATTTTGAATGTTCAGATCACAATGGCTTAAAAGTGCAGTATCTAGCCCAAGTCAAACAGATTAAAAGCATGTAGTTTACAGAGAGTCTCTGGTACTTCGTTGTTAATGAAATGCACTCACCTTCCACCCACATGGTTCCCGACTAGCTGTTTCACAATAAATCCTTTTTTATGTTTGCTTGCACGAGCAGTGCACAAAAACATATTGAGGTTAGTAGAGCATTGCAGAGGTGTGGCAGTGTTGTGGCCAATGCAGGGGATGTTTTAATGGGCACGTCCCTTTGCCACCAATCAACAGGGAAGCTGCCAATGATGGCAGTTTAAGAGCAAGCGCCGCACTTGAAAGAAATCTGTAGCTCCACTCAGGGACAGTTTAGTCATTGCAGTGGCAGATCTCTTCTCCCCACCCCCTTCCCGCAACCAGGCACATTCCAGCTATGCACATTACAGTGCACAGTAATGCACATGACTGGAGTTAAGAGCAACTCATTTGCTCAATGTGTCTTTCCAGGTGAAACATATTAATAAATAAATAAATTAGCTGCACCATGGCTTTACATAACTGACAGCTCCTGCTTCCCACCACACACTCCCCCCAATGTGGACATCGAGGTGCCCAATTTCCATGCCAGCATGTATCCCCCTCCCCCCATTACTGTGGCACACTGGGAGTCCACCCCAGTGCACCAAACTAATTATATTTCCAACACCGCAATGCCCGCTCCCAGTGTCTGATGACTCCACCCCTCATGCCCGAACATACCTTTTGCCGACAAAGGGGTGCCCAATCCCCATGTCTGCATGCCCCCCCACTGCCACTACTGTGACACACTTGGAGCCCACCTCAGTGTGCCAAAGTAATTCTTTATCTTTTTCCAACACTGGGATTCCCACTCTCAGTGTCAGATGCACCCCCATGTCCCCTTTTTTCAGCTGCCCTCGAGGTGCCCAATCCCCTGGTCAGCATTTATCCCCCCTCCACTAGTCTGGCACACTGGGGCCCCACCCCAGAGTGCCAAAATTTATTTTTCATACTATTTCACCCTTAAAAAAGAAAAACATCCCCCAAGGTCTTTCATTTTTTTTGTGTTAAATCTAAAGAAAAATAAAATGGTCTCTCGTTTTCCTCACAATTCCTCCCCCATCCCGCCCCTCCCTCTGCACACCCCACCTCCTCACACTCCCTCACCCATACTTACCTCCAGAGGTCCGGTGCTGCGATCTTCTGTGGACCAGGAACACATATGTACTCCTCAAAAGCCGGCCGCAAACTGAAGAAGATCACGATAAGCCCCATAATGGCAATCAATGGGGGTTTCAACTTAGCTTGCTATCTCAGCCATTTTTGGGAGTCTTGGCCCCAAATCTTTAACATGAAGTTCTTGGAACCCCACTTCATGAACACTGGCACTGTCATTTCGTTTCTCGGTCCCGGAACGTGATTTCGTGGTTGCTGCATGGAATCTCCTTTTGGGACCAATTAACAAAATGACAGTGCCACTGTTCATGAGGTGGGGTCCCAAAAAGCTAATGTTACAAGTTTTGTGAAAAAACTCCAATTAGTGACTGCATTATGAGCGTGCATTGCGCAATTTGTACGCCACTCATAACTTTGCCAATTTTTAATATTTTCACTCCACATTTCCAACATTGCTATTTTTTCACATCTCCTTATGAACACTACAGCTGTCTTTTTTTTTTTGCATCCTGCCTGAAATGTGTTTTCGCACCTGTGGTGCAGAATGGCACAGTTGCTGTGTGAAATCAACTTTTGGGACAGATTAATGAAATCACACTGCTACCATTCATGAGGGGAGGTGCCAAAAAGGCCATGTTGAAAATTTGGTGGAAAAAATTCCAATCAATGACTGTGTTACGAGTGTGCATTATGCAATTTCTACGCATGCTTGTAACTTGACCAATTTTTCATATTTTCACTCCAGATTTTCAGCATTGCCATTGTTCATACCTCCTCATGAACAATACAGATGTAATTTTTTACAACCTTCCCAAAATGTCTTTTCACACCTGTTGCACTGAATGGCACATTCGCTTTGCAAAATCACCTTTCGGAATTCAGTAACGAAATGATAGTGCCACTGTTCATGAGGTCGATTCTCAAAAATCTCATTTTGAAAATTTGGAGTGAAAATACCAACAAACGCCCAGGGTGTTAGGGTTTCCAACCGTAACACCCCACCCTGTAAAGACTGGCAGGTGTCAGGGGTGTGGCTTGGGGTCATCAGCTGTAATGCTCATGCCATTCCACCCCCACCCTGCAGTCACTGACCAGCATTGAGGTGTGCCTTGGGGCCTTTGGCCCTAACATTCACCCTATTCTCCTCTACTGCACCCATATCAGCTTATTTCCTTATGGAATGGGGTGAACATAAGAGCTGAAGACCCCAAGGCACATCGTGACACCTGTCAGTGTCTGCAGGGTGGGCTGAATTGGAATGGCATTAGCGTTGTTGCTGATGACTCAAAGGCACACCCCAACACCTGTCAGTCTCTGCTGGGTGGGGGTGGGTTTGGCATTCAGTACTTCACTACCATTCCTATTATGCATCTCTCTAACTCCCGTAGTATCAATACCAAAATCAGCAAGCAGACATTTGGCATTGACAAATGCTTGTTCAAATCCTGGTCAAAATGTGTTTTACACCTGTGGTGTAGAATGACGTTGCGGTGGGGAATTGAACATTCCCAGCATGGCATTCATGAGTTTGGGTAATAACAAGGCCATGCTGATGGTTTGGTTGCTGTTTTGCCAGAAATGTAAACGCAGATGCCTCTGGGCCCTGCACTTTCACAGCAACATTCATGTACGTATCTATGGAGGTAAGGTTTCAAATTAAGCATAAGAAGAGATCTATAATATTAGCTTCATGATCAGGTGATGAGTTGTCAACACTTGGAGTGCTTTCTTCACTGCTATAAACTTTAGCTAAACTTATAGTACTCTGCTGCACCCAGAGAGTGAAATAATTTGTATTCCATTTTGCACAGGCTCTGAAGGGACCTGCACAAATGAGGATGCAATTCCACTATCCAAAAAAGAAGGGAAATGAATTGCAAAAAACTGCATTAATACAGACACTAGGGTTGAATAACGCAAAGCACACAAAGTAAGGAAATGAAAAAACATAAGGGATTTGGGACTCCAGGGTATTGGTGAATCAGGTGGGGTTTTCCTTGGGGTTGTCAACCCTAATGCCCACCCCCTCCCCCTTCCCATAGCAAATGAGGTCAGATCTCTTTTCTTCACGTAGGGCCCTGTGTGAAATAAGCTATGACACATTCTGTTAGTAACATGTGACAAGCCATGCTTTACTAACATACTAACATACTAAAATGCCAGCAGAATAGGCCTAACGGTCTTTCGTGTCTGCTCGTTTGGTCAGCCCCCACCCTGGGTGCTGACCTTGCTGTCCCCCTCACCTTCTCTGGCTTCTCCCTTCCCAGTTCCGGATATTCTTGCTGCATTGCATTTTGCTTCCTTAACCCTTCCCCTGTACCTGTCCCACCTCTTGAACCCCTCCACTGTCTCTGCCTCCACCAGCCCCCTAGGTAGTGCATTCCATGGCTCCACCACCCTCTCAGTGAAGTAGCACCTCCTCCTTTCTCCCCTGAATCTTCCCCCCTCCAGCTTCCACCCATGCCCTCTAGTGGCCCCTTCCTCCTTCCTTCAAAGCACCCTGACTGTTCCTCCCCTATTTACCCTCTTCATGTACCTGAAGACCTCTATCATGTCCCCCCGGTCCCTTCTCTCTTCCAATGTGTACATATTTAGCTCTTCGAGCCTCTCCTCATAGGTCCTGTCCCCCAAGCCCCAAATCATTTTGGTTGCCCTCCTCTGGACCCTCTCCAGGAGGTTAATGTCCCTCTTTAAGTGTGGCCTCCAAAACTGCACACAGTACTCCAGGTGCGGCCTCACCAAGCAGTTATACAGAGGGAGCATCACTTCCCTCCTTCTGGAGGTGATCCCCCTAGTGATGCATCCCAGCATCCTGTTGGCCTTGGCTGCTGCCCTCCTACAAGTCTCAGAGTTGTTCATCTTGACATCCACCACCACCCCCAGGTCCCTCTCAGCCATTGAGACTTGTAGTATTTCCCCAGCGTGTACACTTGGCCTGGGTTTCTGGCCCCCAGGTGGAGTACCTTGCATTTCCCTGCATTGAACCTCAGCTTCCACTTTCTAGACCATCTTTCCAGAGCCTCCAGGTCCCCCTGCAGGGCCACCCTCCCCTCCTCCCCATCCACCACCGCCCCCAGTTTCGAGTCATCTGCAAAGAGACTCATCTCACTCCTGATTCCTGTCCTTATGTCAGATACGTAGGCGTTGAACAGAAGGGGCCCAGGACTGATCCCTGTGGGACCCCACTAATGACCCTCCTTGGGGATGAGACTATCCCACCAACTACGACCCTCTGGGTCCGGTCCTGGAGCCAATTGCCTATCCATCTGATCATCTGGTTTCCCACCCCCATTTCTCCTAGCTTATTCAACAGGCCCACGTGAGGAACAGAGTCAAATGCCTTGCTGAAGTCTAGAAAGAGGACATCCACTGGTCTACCCAGGTCCAAGGCACTTGTCACCCAGTCATAGAACTCCACCAGGTTTGTCTGACACGATTTCCCGGGATGAATCCATGCTGCTCATCGTCCAGGCACCCTGACTTATCCAGGTCCCCCAGCCTCTCCTTGACAATGCCCTCCATCACCTTGCCCACCACGATGTCAGGCTGACAGGCCTGTAGTTCCCTGCCAGCTCCCTTGATCCCCCTTGTGATAGGCACTACATGCGCCACCTTCCAGTCTTGGGGCACCCACCCTGTCCTCAGAGAGATGGTGAAAAGCTCTGCCAGGGGTTTCGCTGGACATCTGCAAGTTCCTTCAGCACTCTAGGATGTAATTTATCCGGTCCGGTGCTTTCTCCGTCTTAAGGGAGCTGAGGGCTTCCTCACTCTCTCTGCTGTGATTTCCACTTCTGGTACCTCTTCTTCCTGCTTAGCCTCCCCACCTGCCAGTGATGCCCCCTCCCAGACCTGCCGATCGGTAGGGTCCCCTCCTCATTATCTCTGTCTCCTCCCATGTATGATGCAGCATCCCCATTTTCCCTGGTGAAAACTGAGGTGAAGTACTCATTTAGTACCTCAGCCTGCTCCCCTGGGTCTTGTGCCCATCTCTTCCCTGATTTAATCCTGCTAATCTGCCCCTTCACCCTTCGTCTTTCCCCAATGTATCTAAAGAACTTCTTTTTCCCTCTCCTAATTTCCCTGGCCAGGTTCTGCTCCTTCCTTGCCTTAGCCGCCCTCACCACTCTAGTGGCCCTTCTAGCCATCAGCTCTGCACTCCCCGATCCCTTTCACTCCTTGAGCACTTGAATTTCTTATAGGCTGCTTTCTTTCCCAGACCACCTCCTGGACCTCCTTGGTCCACAACAACAGGGTTTTTGGGCCCTACCGCATTTTCGTCTTACTCTTGCACAGGTGCTGGTAGCATCCTGCACCCCTCTCCTGATGATTTCCCACCTACTATCAGCGTCCATGTCTGACCCAATCCCATCCAAATGCTCCTTAAGGATCCTTCCCATTTCCTTAAAATCCGCCCCCTGAAGTCGGTTACTTCCGTCTTTGTGCAGCCTTCTACCCCTCCTAGGTCCAGGCAGAACCAGACCGTGGCATGGTCACTCCCCGCCAATGGGTCCCTTACCTCCAGGCCCCAATCTGGTCACTGTCTGCAGGACCACATCCAGTACCCGTGCCTCCCTGGTCGGTTCCCTCACCTGCTGAGTTAGGAATGCGTCTTGAAAGACATCCAACAACCTCTGTTCCCTGGTCACAGAGGATGTCATAGTCTCCCAGTCTGTTCTTGGCATGTTTAAGTCCCCTAACACCACCACCTTTCCTCTGCCCAGTCTGCAGTGTCGCCTAACATCTGCCACCAGACTGTCTTCCAGCTCCTCTGCCAGGGCAGGGGGTTTATACACCACTCCTATTTTTACTCTCTTGCCCCCCCTTGTTATCAAGGTGACCCAAATCGCCTCCACGGTTCCCTCCGCCTCCTCTACTCCCCCTATGCCAATGCAGTTTTTGACTATCATAGCTACCCCTCCTCCCCTTCCCTCCCCCCTGTCCTTCCTGAACATAGTGTAACCCTCCAGGTTCAGGTCCCAGTCATGTCTTGCAGTGGCCCAAGTCTCAGTGACCGCTGCCACATCCACTGCTCCCTCAGTTAACATCGCCTGGAGCTCAGGAATTTTATTGCCCAAGCTCCTGGCATTTAGCAGGACTACCTTCCACCCTTTCCCTATAGTTCCATTTCCCCTGCTCGTGTTCCCATGGGGATTCTGTTTTCTCCTGGTCTGCGCTTTGCCAGTTGGCCTTTTCCTGCAATCCTCCTGGTCCCCAGGGGGGTGGAGACAGAGTCCCTCCTTTATCGGCACCCCCTTGACAGCCTTTTCTCCCATCCCACCCCCTTCACAAGTTTAAACCCCACTTTTCACCAATGAACTCCTCTATTTTCAACTTAAGGATTCCCCTCCCCTCCAAATTGAGATGTAGTCTATCTCTAGCATACAGCTCCTTATCCTCCCAGGTCTCCCCCCAATCCCCCATCAACCCATACCCTCTGGCCTCACACCACTCCCTGAGCCACTGGTTTATCTCCCTAATTTTCCTTTTGTGTTCCCCACAAGCCCTTGGCACTGGCAGGATTTCTGAGAAGGAAACTGTGCATCCTATGTCATGACAGACCCTGGCGAGCTCCCTGAATCTTGCCTGTATCTCTAGCTCGCCATTTCCCTCAATGTCATTTGTACCCAGGTGGACCAGTATGTCTGGGGAAACCCCACAGTCCTTTGCCAGCTGATATACCTCGTGCTTAACCCTGTGCACCGTTGAGTCCAGGGAAGCATCTTGTTCTAACTGGCCAGGCTTCTCCTCCTATCCCATTTGATACCCCTGATCATAGAATCCCCAGCAGGAGCACTCTGACCACTCCTTTTCCTCCATTCCCCCCTTCCATGTCCCTCATACTTTCTCGGCCCCTCCACCCAGCTGGCTCCTTGTTCCTCCCCTATCTGGGTGCCCATGCCACCCCTCCTTATTTATCATGGCCACTCCTCCCTCCAATCCTATGCTCTCCTCCTCCTGAGTATCCTTCTGTACCTTGCTAATTCCCCTCTCACTGCTCGTAACTGGTCCTTCTCCCCCATCTGCAAAACTAGCCTGACTCATCCTCCCTTCCTTCCTGTCTCCATTTAGTTCCTCCTTGCTCTTCGTGCCCCCCTGGCCTAAACCCTCGGCTCCCTTTACTGAATCCTCCTTGTACTTCTGGTCCTTCTCCTTTACCTTTCCTCCCAACTGGTCCTTCTCCTTGCACTTTCCTCCCTCTTCCCCCTGCCCCTCCTGCTCTGATTCACTGCTCCCCCCATTCTCCTGCATTCCAGGTCCCCCCCTGTTCTTCCTGCTATCTGGCCCCTGCCTCCTGCCTCCCACTCCCACACCCTTTCCGTCTCTAACCACCTCTGTCGTGGCTACATCACCCCCCTCATCCTTGAGCAGAAGAAGAGAATTGAAGCGGTTACTGAGTATAAGGTCTGATCCACCTCCCCGCCTTGCTTCCTTCTGTCCAGCCCTAGCCATCTGCCTACTTCCCTGAGAATGTTGTCCCTCCGTCCCCCCTTTGTGAGGGTCCCCAGTTACCTGCCTGCTTCCTGGGTAGTGTCCTTTTGGACCCCCTCTGCCAGGGTCCCTATGTGACCCCTGAGTATTCTCCTGCACTCCTTTCCTATACCCCACCCCAGTGCTTGTGCAACCCTGTGGGAGATTTCCAGCCCGCTCCCCAACCATACCACCCCCCTTCCCCAGCTTTCTCCTCATCCCCGCAACCTCCTCCCTAAGCTGTGCTAGCTGGTAGCATACTGGGCAACCACCAAACTTCCAAGCCCAGTCCAGTATCATGGCTGCTCCACACCCTGTGCACCCCACCACCCTCCCAAAGATGCCGGCCCTAATGATGTGTGGTTCCATCCCCTTCCAAATAGGTTTCCTTGGGTGAGCCACCAGGTTCCCCCCTAGTCCAAGATACCCCTACTGCCTAATCAGGTCACCCACTAATCTTAGAGACAGTCCCACTGTACACCAGTAACTCTGTTACTAGGTGCAGTACAACACATTAAACTTATAAGGGAAATGAACAACTCCCTAAGCTCCTCTCTCCCAGCCTTTAAATCCAACCCCAGTGGCTAGAACTACATGAGCTGCACCAGCAGCCTTTCCTCCAATTGCAGGGCAGGTGTTCCCTATAAATTTGCAGATTTCTGGGGAGGGAGGGGTGGGGAGGGTGGGTCTTGGGCAGACACCTGACAAGAGAGGGTGTATCAGCCCTGTGTTCCCTCCAAGCCCCTGCAGCTAAAGAACCAGGCCCAACAAATCCCACCAAATAGGTTTGAAATCAGAAGAAATAGGCTCTACCAGCGCAGCCTGTTACACAGTGAAACATCCACAAAGAGCCCCACTTACAGCCACCAAATCAGTTTACAAACATCCAGCATCCCCAAAAACAATACCCTGCTAGCCCCTTAGAAGTAAGAAAGAAAAGAACTAACCTACCAAGTAAAATCCACAAGAACCCTGTGAAAACACCAGCAGCAGCTACTGTCCTGGAACACAACTGAAAAGTGTATCACTTTCAGGTACTGGCTTGAAGCTGTACCTTGTGCTTTGGACAGGAAGCTACAGGCTCAGGGGAGAGGGTGGGCATTAGGGTTGACAACCCCAAGGAAGACCCACCACTGATTCACCAATACTCCAGAGACCCAAATCTCTAATGTTTTTCATTACTTACTTTGCGTTGTTCAACCCTAATGTCTGCATTAACATATTTTTTTGCAATTAATTTTAAATATAGACCAAAAATGTATTGAGGTTGAACTGTCTTATTGCATGTATTGTATATACTGTCTTTACTTACTGTATAACACATTGAAACATGAAAAAGGTATCTAATAAGTGCACACATAATACTGAAATACCTGTGCATGATTTATAAGATATCTCTAGCACTGGAATAGAGTTTTTTTTTGTTTGTTTGTTTTTCCATCAGGCTTTTGTCTCCCCCTCCATCTCATCCTGACAGCACCCCACAGCACTGTCACCAAACCTCTCATGGGCTTAGTGGTTGCCTACTGCTTACACAATAGTGGTGGATTTCCTGTCATGTCACTTAGTATGGGCATGTGGTGGGGGAGGGCAGCTGGTATTATGGTGGACCAGGTTTTTTTTCCTCCAGCTCCTGGTTCTCTTCCCAATGGTGCCAGAGTGTACTGACATGCATGCATGTGGTCAGAGGCTCCCATGTGTGCTTAACATGTGGCAGCTCCTCTTTACCCCTTCTAAGTACTCCAGTGGTGTTGCCACCCAGTATACATCAGTTGGCAGTCAAGTAGTGGGAATCATCCCCTCACCCTCCGAGAGAGGAGAGGTGTCCTTGGAACACTCGGTCCTCCTTCCTAGACCAGCCCTTGAGTAACCCAAGTAGAACCTAGGTTGCCAGTATAGCGAGAAGTAGGGTTACCATTGTGCTATCAGTTAGTGTGTTTTGTAGACATATACTGTATATAGAGAATAATACCTGTGCAGGTGTGTGTTGTGAGGATTTTTACACACCCAAGGTGTGTGATAATCCATGGTATACCATTATGGGGTGACATCTTTTGGTCACTGGCATTTGAGCACTGGCATTAGAGTGCCTGTAATGTTAGCTGCTTGGATGGTGGAGCTCTGGATTGTAGGGTGACGTGTGGCGATTCAAGCACTTGTTCTATAGGTAGAGGCAGTTACATGTAGGCAAGTGATGACATGGATTCCCACTGGGCAGGTGGTGTGAATTTACAGTGAACATGTGGGCTTTCAAAGTGTCTGGATGTATCTCGGGAATATACTGTGCGCCATGCTGTGGGTCTGGTTCCTGGTATGTCGATGAAGTACATCGAGAGCACTAGAGGCATCTTGTTGCTGGCATTCCAAGGCTTTCTGTATTGGAAGGAGCACTCTAAAGGGGAGAACACTCAAGGATGACCTGCTGGGAATTGCAATGAACTCTGAATTGCAGGTGTAAAACTGAGAGCTACAGTTTGCCTGTTTTGAGAGGGATAAAGACAGTGTAGAGTACATAGGTATTAGACTGCATGGGAGCTGAACTGCAACACTGAGAAACACAATTGCACATGTGGTGCTGTTTTCATATGGGGTACAGGGTGCACACAATAAAGTCACAGCATGCAAATACTATGTCCCATGTCCCTTTCTTGCACTGGTTCCTAGTGCATGTGCACCTTAGAATTTGTTATAATAATAGCCAGGAGGAGTTGGGAGTAGCAGCCCCCACATTGGGGAGTGCGTGGGGCAAAGCCCCCCACAAAACATAAAGATAGTGTAAATCTATATTTTGGTAGTGCATAGTGGACCTAGAAGTAATAATGGTGGGGGAGGGCCTAGATATTGTAGCCATAATGGAGACCTTGGTGGTCCAAGCACCAAACCTGGGAAATAGTGGTCCCAAGTACAGGTTATTCAGGAAAGATAGGGCTGGAAGGAAAGGGGGAATTGCACTGTACATCAGGGAGGACATTAAGGCTACAGAAGGGTAGGAGGAGCAAGGGGAAGCAGAAATCTTGTGGGTCACAATAGAGAGGTGGGCTGGGGCATCAATAAGGCTGGGAGTGGCCTACAGACCTCCAATGCAGAGCGAGGAAGTGGACATGCAGATGCTGCAAGTGGTTCAAAGGATGGCACTTAAGGGGGAAATTCTGCTGGTGGGTGACCCTAATCTCCCAAATATAGACTGGGATATCACATCAGCTAGGTCATCCAGGAGCAGGGAGATCTTCAAGTCCCTCCAGGGAGCTTTCCTGCAGCAGCTGGTCAGAGAGCCCACCGGGGGGATAACATACATTACGTGGTCCTCACCAATGGGGATAGTGTAGAGGGAGTGGAGGTGGGGGTCAGCCTAGCGGCAAGTGACTATAACACAGTGGGTTTCAGGGTTAGAGTGGGGTATGAAATGAGTCAAACCCTCACGGAGGTCATGGACATCAGGCGGGCAGATTTTTCCAGAATGAGAGAGATATTCCAGAATGAAATGGAAGGGAAGGAGAAGATAGAGGAGGTTGAGGACCTATGGAATGAGATCAAGGGGGATACTAAAATCCACAGAGAGTTATATAAGAAAGGTGAAGAAGACCAGAAGAAGAAGGAGGAGGCTGCTCTGGTTCAACAGGGAAGCGAGGGGGGGAAATAGGGGAGAAAAATAGGGCATTCAGAGAATACAAGAGGATGCAGGGGAAGGAAGATGAAGAAACTTACAAAGAGAAGTTGAGGGTGGTGGGGCAGAGGATTAGAGAGGCAAAAGCAGAAGCAGAGGAGAAAATTGCTTGAAAGGCCAAAAGGGGTTATAAAACTTTTTTTTCAGTATATAGGGGGAGAAGAGGAAAACAAGGCAGGGGATAGTAAGGGTAAAGGGAGATGGGGGAGTAACAGTGGAAGGGATCTTTGAGAAGGCAGATATGCTAAATAAGTACTTCAGCTCAGTCTTCATGATAGAGGGAGAAGGAAGGGAACCAGTGTTAGGGGAGAAGAGAAGGGTAGATATAGGGGTGGGTCCTAGCCCAATCAGTGAGGACAGGGTCAGGGAGGAATTAGGTATGTTGAGGTTAGACATTGTTAAGGCTATGGGTCCAGACGCCCTGCATCCTAGGATGCTGTGGGAGCTAAGGGAGGAGCTGGTGGCACCACTAGCAAGATTGTTCAACTTGTCCCTAGATACTGGGATGGTGACAGAGGACTGGAATAGGGCAGATGTGGTGCCACTTCACAAAAGTGGCAGAAGGAAGGAGGCAAGCAATTAGTGCCCAGTCAGCCTAACATCTGTGGTGGGTAAGGTCATGGAGGTGATATTAAAAGAAAGGGTGGTTAGCTACCTGGAGGATAGTGGGCTGCAGGACATCCATCAGCATGGCTTTACATGGGAGAAGTCATGTCAGATGAACCTGATCGAGTTCTTCGATTGGATGGCATATCAGGACTTCAGTAATGCCTCTGACACTGTGCCCCATTGAAGATTGTTTAATAAGCTGGAGAGTCTGGGGGTTGGAGAGAAAATAACAAGGTGTGTGAAGAACTGGCTGACTGGTAGAAGCCAGAGGGTGGTGGTAAATGGAGTACATTCTGGGGAGGTAGGGGTGATGAGCAAGGCACCTCAAGGGTCAGTGCTGGGGTCCATCCTGTTTAACATGTACATCAGCGACATAGCAAAGGGGCTGCAAGGGAAGATCTGCCTTTTTGCAGATGGTACAAAGATCTGCAGTAAGATGGACACCCCAGAGGGAGTGGAGGCTATTAGACATGATCTAAGGTTGCTGGAGGGGTGGTTGGAAACATGGCAGCTAAAATTGAATGGTACAAAATGCACAGTGATGCACATCAGGCGGAATAACCCACAAGCGAATTATACACTGGAGGAGGAAACAAAAGCAACTAAGCAGGAGAAGGATCTAGGAGTCATATCCTCCTGCCTCCTCTCTTCCCCCACACCCCTTTCCCAACTTATTACTGCCCTTCACTGCACTTACTACAAGTTCTAAGATTATATGGCTGCCTTGGCATTTATTAACAAAAAAACTGAACATTTCAGTCTGGCTCATAATCTCCTGAATTTTGTATTGGAAATGTTGTCTTGTACCCAGTCGCCTTCCTTTATATTGTTACTTTAATCCAGCAATCTTTCTGTTAGTTCTCCCCTCTGCTTCATTTATATAGCAGCTTTCCTCCCTTGCAATTGATGTTATGACGTGGAACCTCTGTAAATGAGTCTCTGACTCAAAGGTAATTCCAAGATGAGCAAATAAATAAAATAATCACAGACAACCTCAAAGTAGGGACCCAATACAGCAAGGTGGTGGACCACAAAGCAAATAGAATGCTGGTGTGCATAGGGAGAGGGATAACTAGCAGAAGGTGGGAAGTGCTGATGCCGCTCTATAAGTCCACTTTGAGGCCACATCTAGAGTAAGGAGTGCAGTTCTGGAGATCTCGCCTATAAAAGGACATAGATGGCATGGAGAGAGTTCAGAAAAGGGCCACTATGATGGTGCATGGGTTAAGTGGTAAGCCATACGACGAGAGATTGAGGATGTTGTACCTGCTGGAGACCAGAAGGGAGAGGGGAGACATGACTGACATGTTCAACTATGTGAAGGAGATTAATAAAGTGGGGGGGAGCTTAGTCACAGGGAAGGTAGGCGCTAGAACTAGAGGGCATGGACTGAGGGTGGAGGGCATAGGTTTAAGGGAAATGTGAGGGGGCATTACTTCACAGAGAGGGTGGTAAAGCCCTGGAACAGTCTGCCAGATGAGGTGGTAGGGTCCAGAACAGTGGAGGGATTCAAAAGGGCATGGGATAAACACAAGGGGTTGTCTAGGGAGCAGAGGGAGGATCTCTGGGCAAGAGGGGGCAAGTTACAAGTGAGGAATGGGCAGACTCAATGAACCAAAATGGTCCTTTTCTGCCAACAAATATCTATGAATCTATGAATGTTGCCAGTATTTGGTGCAGTATCCTCTGTGTGGTGGTGTTCTGGCTGATTGTCACACTACGGGCTTTCACTCCCATCACGATCGATGTGTTGGTACAGTGCTCTGTGTATTTGCGGTATTCTTGTAGCACTCTGATTCCTGGCGTGATGTACAGGGTAAACCATATTCCATAAACTTTGAGAGCATAGCTCGAGGGGTTTGTAAGTTTATGACACAGAAAGGGTGTGTGAAAAATCCTTGTAACACAAACCTTGCACAGGCATTAGTTTATGTAATAATTGCCGCAAGAAGACAATGAACAGGAAATTACTAAAACAACTATGATGTGATCCCTGCTGCTACTACATACACACACACACACACACACACACTCTATCTCTGCCATTTTGTTTCATTTTTTTAAATGCACTGTGGAACTGGCACAGGAAATGCAGTCAATAAACAGTAGTCTGCGAACAATGATCCGTTCCTGATCAGACTTGCTGTCTCCTGAAGTCCCAACCAAAGAGTAGCAGCAGCAGGATCAACCAGACATATTTTTATTTTTTTTTTGCATTGTGTGGGCAGGATCAACCAGATAAATATTCCAAAAAATGAATAACTGGCCAGTATAGAGAATAACAGGCAAACAATCAATGCTGGTCCTCCAAAACAGAGTCGCTATGTTTCTTGTAGTGTTTGACCTGCCCTCACACAAATGAAAAGCCAGTGAGGTGGTGTCCAAACTCCAAACACCATGTGCTCAACAAAAACACAGCTGGGTGGAGGACAAGAGGGTTGCTAGCCCCCACTAATTCACAAGTTCCAAGATAGCCCTGCACTCCAAGTGCAGATGAACCAGATGACAATTTCCAATGTAATGCAAATATATTTATTCCAGCAAAAGAGATTCAATTAGACAGGGCCAGATTAATGGATGTGGGGGCCTGACTCCAAGTCACATTTTGGGGCCTGGGGGTCCCTAAATGCCAACATCCCACCTTTCTGCAGTGCCAGGCATGTAGAAACCTTGTACACTCCAGCAATTAATTAATTTATCAATTAAATTCTAACATAGTGGTAAAGCTAAGTAGAATCCTTTCAGAGCAATGAGGTTTTGCTCCCAGATTTCTGATAAATGATGCATCAAATAATTCAAATTCAAGCAGTGAATATAGTAGGTAGCCTCCCCATGGCTACAGAATCTTGCAGCCCCCTGAGCCCAGGCTAGTAGCAGTAGTAAGCAGCCCTCACCCCCATGTAAATGCAATTATTTTATTTTCCCTGTTTTTTTAGTAATTTGTTTGCTTCGATTGAATTAATTGCTTACTGTTAAGTGTTCCCTTTCCGTCATTTCCAATCCAACCAAATCCTCCAACAAATCCAAAAATCCCTGAAGTCAAGATAAAGTAAAAAGTCAACAGTGACAGTGTTAGTGCTTAGCGCGCAGTAAGTAACAACATACCTGGTGGTGTGGCCTGCCCTAACAGACTGATCGATCATCGGACTCGGCCTGGGTCTCCTCAAAGGACCAGAGGCCCAGCAGCAGCACTGACTGACTACAGTGATCCAGCATGTGATGAGCAGCATGGCAGCATGCCGCCCATCCGATCCTTAGAGTCGGAGTCATTGTTGTCATCTGACGAAAAGAAACACTGGATGGTGATGAGTCAGATGACTCCGGGGCAGGCAACCCCCCAGCCTGACCCGCTTTCTCTACTAGTAGTCTGTAGTTTTCTTTGATCAAGAGTGAGACAATCTCCAACGGATTGGCCATTGTCGACTCATCCTCCTCCTCTGTGATTGACTCCTCATTGCCTGGCCAGACCCCCTGATGCCACGCATAAGCACGCACAGATTCCTGCTCCCCAGTAATCACACCTCCAGGAGAACCTCTGAGACAAGGTTGCTTCTGGTGGGGTCAGGGTGGACTGACCATGGATTACTCTGTCTGTGCTGTGCAGCTCACCCCACTCCCCTGAGAGGTGGAGCCAGAGAGACTGAGAGGCTTTCTCAGACCCATGGGGGGGGGACTTGACTTGGGGGGGTGCTTTTCTTTTTTTGGCAATGCCATGAATGTGATGACCCATGACCACACAGCAGTATGGCAAATATGGCCAGTCCAAGATCCGCGGCCACGGTCTGCTGGGTAGGGAAAAAGGAAATAAATTAAATTAAACAGGATATGTTGAGACTGGTTGCTGCCTCTTGAGTTCAGCTGCCCAAAGTTGTAAACTACTGCTGAAGATGAGGCCTGTGAATTATCAAAAGAAAAGCTGCTTGGAATTTGCATGCAGCAGCTCTGACATAACTTCAGAAATGCAAGCACATCCCATCATTTACAGTCTGGTTCCAAAAGTTTTTTCTAAAGTAATTTGGAGTCGTTTTCCGAGTTGACACTTAAAATAGGTAGTATTGTGCAGCCCTCCATTCCCAGTCAACAAAAACTATATAAACAAAATATCCACAGAAAGCAAGACAGTCAAAACATGCTCTTTGTCTCTGTGTAGCCAATTGTGTTGTATGCATTTGAAAGTCATTTGGTTAGAGACAGCAAATATTGGGCAATTATGTAAGTTATTATTTATGTTCCTGTTTTAGGCTTTAGACCCTAACTAGTGCTGACCTCACTTCCTAAACCCTAAAGGCATCAGCATGGCTGCTCTGGAGTAGAGAACCCTTAAGATCTGTCTTAGTGTCACAAATATGAGACAGGATTTAGTTTCCTCAATCACTGAGAGCAGCAGAACTAGCATGTTTGGGGACGGCTAAAGTGCTATTGTTTCCCCCATTAGCCAGCAAGTGCCATTGGTGCCAGGTGTCATTACGCCACCCTTCGAGCTTGAAACTAAGAAACAGTGGCTCAGTAGGTTTCATGCTCACCTCTAGCATCAAAAGAGTAGAAGATTATGGGCTCTAGTCCCATACCAATAACTTGGGCTCATATATGAGACTAACACTGTAATGCAGCACTAGGGGGTACAGCCCCGGGGACAGCACTGTTGAGGTACATACTTTGGATGTGTTATTAATCCAAGATCCCTTCTGTTCATCTCCAGTAGCTTTCCAGGTGGAACTTACAAGTTCCATGGCACTTAATATAAGAGATGGGGAATTTTTATGAAAATGAAACTCAAAACAAGCAGTACAGAAGAACATAGAAACATAACTGAACAAAACATACCATGCACATAAAAGAAAAAAAAATCCAGATACCGCCTGTACCTATAGAGACAAAATAAAATGAATTGCAGAGCAAAAAAAGCCAAGGAAAAACAAGGCAGAGGACAAATATTTTTTAACAGACCTGGCTGAGGGCTATGTTTTTGCTGCAGCACTAATTGACAACCCACCTGCCAACTGAAACATGTGTGGCAAAAGAAGCACTCAGTGTGCTGGAGTGATACCTAGTCCATCCTTGTGGCAGTCACCCTAAAGGAAAACATTCATAGTCCACCCCTGTGGCAATCACACTAAAACAAAACATTCATGTGGAAGGGACAGGAATAAAGGTTTGTTTCTATCCTGTGCAACCAGTCTCCACAAATCCTTTATATAGGGAGAGTCTAAAATCAAATGAAATTAAGGGAATTTTATTGAAAATAAACCGCATACAAGAATAACACAGACTACAGTACATTCATTTCAAAGTCAAATTAAAAATGACAAAACAGAAAAACAAACCAAAAGAATGAATAAACTGAAAGTAAAAGAAAACAAAAAAGAATAACAAGTAATCCTGCTCTATCCCAGGAATTCTCCATATACTAGCCACGTTTAAATCTAAGAAATTCCTTTCCAGACTACCAGAAATTTCTTTAATGGCAAACTGATTTGTTCTCTATAGAGCTGAATTATGCATGATATATGCAAACTTGATTTAACCCCATCCTTACCTTTTTTCTGGAAGAGTACGCTGTTGACTATGGTTGATATGGACTGGAGTTTTTGTTTGACCAGGCGATCTTCAGGCAGGTTTTGTATAAAATCCCTTAACAGCTCACTAATCAAAGATGGATATAAGCTGTTAGTGTTTGTTTTTTTTTGGTTTTGTTTTTTTCAGCATGAAACACTTATAGTCAAGCTGTGTCCATCTATCACTGCAATTAGCAACCAAGTACACTAGTGTAATAAATACGCATTTTACTGACCTCCAGCCCCATGGAGATCAAATTAGTGGTTTAGGGTTTTTTCCAGGTTTAATCTGTTTAACATAATGTAAATCTGGTCAGTCAGCTCTACCGATCATGATGTACTAACAACAGGTAGTATATCAATGAAAACAGCATGCAAAGTGGATGTTTAGAATGTTGTATGCAAGTCTCCATGAACTGAAGAGTAGACTGACAAGGCAACAATAGGATGCCATAAACAGATTAATGCATTCAGTCTACAAACAGGCCCCTATCATTACAAAACAAACTCTGACCAGAGCCGATAAGGCTCAAGTTGAGGAATTTGGGGTAAAAATATTGAATATTTGTTTTTTAATATTTTTACACCAAATTTTCAACATAGCCTTGTTAGGACCCTGCTTCATGAAGAAGGGCAGAGAGGGTGTTCAACTCCTGGTCTAAAGGTGATTTTGCTCAGAGACTGTGAAATCAACTTTAAGGATGCAAAAACACATTTTGGGCAGGAGTTGAAAATGACAGCTGTCGCATTCATGAGGTGCTTTAAAACAATTCTGTGTTGTACATTTGGTGTACAACTATTGAAAATTACCAAAGTTATGAGCCAGCATTTACAAAATTCAACATAGGATCATAACTTTATAATTTTTAATAATTTTACACAACATTTTCAACATAGCCTTCTTATGACCCACCTCATGAACAACAGCAGAGAAAAATTTCCACTCCTGTCTGAAAGGTGATTTCATGCAGGGATTGCAAAATCACCTTTGAGGACAGATGTGCCTAATGAAGTTCAACTGTTCATGAGGTAGGGTACTAAAGAAGGCATGTTGAATATATGGGTCAAAACTATGCAAAAATGCCCACATTATACCACTAAGTTCAAAACCCCATTGAAATATATTGAACCGCATACCTGTACCTGTTTCTTCAATTTGCTATGAAGAGTGAAAACATGTCCGTGGTCCAGAAAGGGTTGTGGCGTTGGACCCCCGATAGGTAAGTAAGGTCTTGGGGGGTGCTGAGTGCTGAGTGGGAGGGTCAGGTGGGGGGACAGTAATGGTGCAAAAAACATCAATGGACAGTTTTCATTTTACAGGTTGAAAAAAAGAACAGAGGATCCCAATTGCGACACTGGGGGATCGGGCACCCCAGTGTTGCTACTGTGTTTCAGGAGGTGGGGTACTGAGAGGGATGGTCGGGTGGGAGGAAGGGAAAAAACAAATACATGGACAGTCACGAGGATCCCAATCATGACACTGGGGTATTGCACACCACCAGTGTCACTATTATGTTTTTTTTGGGGGGTGCTGAGAGTGAGGTTCAGGTGGGGGGAAGTGAGAAAACAAATATATGGATGGTCACATGGAACACAATAGCAACACTGGGGGAATTGGGCATCCCCAGTGTCATTGTTATGTTTCTGGGAGTGGGCTGGGATGGTGGGTGCTGTGAGGGAGGGTCAGATGGGGGGATATGCATAGTTAAATGAAAAAAAGGAAATCAGCGGTCACAGCAGAACACAGCACAGTCTGCCATGACCAAGACGGCCACCTTACCATACTGCATATATGCTATCAGTTGCGCATGTGCAATATGATTTTTGAGCCAGCTTGGACACAGTGGAGTGTGTTGTGTTCTGCCATGATTGTTGACAGACAAAATAGTAGTGCTGTGCAAATGCCAATGCTGACAGCGAGCAGCATGCTTCATGGGCATGCAGATGACTGTGTTACAACTCCAACATGTTGTTCAGTCAGAAGGAATGCACTGCCTGCTTTTTTCAATAGCAAGAGGTCTGTAGGGCTATGCCCACTGCAGTTCAAAAAATGTATCACCACATCTTGTCTTTGGATGGCACTACCTGAGAGGGATAGGCTATGGACTACTGCCAAAGCTGCACTAAAAATTGGATGCACTTCAAACAGAAGGCTTTTTGTACCAAGTTAATAGGGGCCACTAAAGCAAACTACTGTCTAAACAGTATAGAGGAAAATGAACAAGACCCTGATAAATTCTGGAGAGTAGTAAACATACTCAAATCAAAATCAAATGTACTGTATCAACAATCCCCAAACAACTAAAAAGAAATAATGAGGCCATT
This sequence comes from Neoceratodus forsteri, assembly GCA_016271365.2. Taxonomy (NCBI): domain Eukaryota; kingdom Metazoa; phylum Chordata; order Ceratodontiformes; family Ceratodontidae; genus Neoceratodus; species Neoceratodus forsteri. Next base: position 657,709,375 of record CM057454.1, on the reverse strand, counting down.
GCTGTCAAAAATAAAGTAATAGATGAAGTCCTCATTTTCCCTTTTCAGGTTTGGTATTTGGTAGATCTGCTAATGCTTCTGGGCTAACATGTTATAGTAGTCAGGAACAAATAATAGTGAAGTTGGAGTGACCCCAAACTTTTATTTTAAATTGACTAAACCAATTCTTAAACTATTAAGTGAACTGGAACTGACCTGTCTGATCACTTATTCCTGAAACTATGCAGATATAATATAGCAGGTCCATTTGGTGTATCTCTTTAATCTGTCCTTGCAAACAAATGAATTGCCAACTATCTACAAACTGCATTCCAGACTCCCTGGTTTAAAATCAGGCTCTTGATCTAATATGAACAATTACTGAGCCATTTCCAACCCACTGTGCTAAGTCAGTACTGATAAAAATGCACCATGCATTTCTACTTAAAGTTGAATCATCATAATTTTCTGTGGTGATCTGCATATGCAGCCCATGATGCTTTGTATTGTGTGGGGGCATGTGTGATTTTGTATTTCTTTGAAACTTGGCTTCCCAGCAAAATGCCATTTGGGGTAACCATTGTCTCAGTGCTTGCTCACAGAGGTTCTTTGTCTTTTAAATTGTTTTTTGTTTTAATTGGGTTCACCACAATATAACCCAGATAGACCATCTTAGGTTAGTTGGTTCATTCCAGTGGGGTTTCAAACAGATGAGGCATACTGATGAGTCCTGGTAGGATGAAACATGCTTCTATGTCTTCTGCTGGCACCCTTTGCAAACTGTGTGAGAGACCTTTCGGCACCATTCATTTCTGCTTAAAGTTGAACAAGCATAATATTCTGTGGTGATTTGCATATGCAGCCCATGATACTTTGCATTGTGTGAGGGCATGTGTGATTTTGTATTTCTTTGAAACTCAGCTTCCCGGCCAAATGCCCTTTGGGGTAACCATTGTCTCAGTGCTTGCACACAGAGGTTCTTTGACTGATAAAAAAGATGACAAAGTTGGAGCATGATCAACTGCAAGCCTTCCTGGACTTAAATGATATTATAACTGCCTACAAACTGACTTCAAAGCCAAGCACAGTACAGTACACCACTGCATCAGCACTGGTAAAGGTATCAGAAGACTTCCATACAGCATTAGATCAAAATCTCACTGCAGGGCATTATTCATAGATCTGCTTTAAATAAGGCATTTAATACTGTGGACCACAATGTGCTTCTCTGCAAATTAAAGAAAATAAGTGTCAGTCCTCAAATCCTAACCTGGTTCACTAGCTATATACCTGGAAGATGCTAGCAGGTTAAAATCAATGGTGTCATCTCCTCTTGCTCCTTAACCTTTAAAGGAATACCTCAATGTTCAATACTGGGCCACTGACCTTTCATATTTTATATAAATGATCCATGGGATGGAATTAAGGATGCAGTGCAGCATTTGTATGCATACAATACCCTCTTATATGTAAACAGCTCAAATGGCTCCCAAGTAAACAATAAACTACAATCTGCTTGTGATGTAATTCAAGGGAACTTGATAAAACAAGAGGCTGTTTTAATGCCTCAAAAACAAAAACAATGCTGTTTACACAAAGAGATATTAAATCCTAAAGTGTATCTGAAATCTCTATTAGTACCTCATCGGGTGATATATTGGAAGTGGTATGCTCTTACAAGTATCATGGCCTATAGATTAAAAAAAAGCCATTCATCTCAGAACACATCGACAAACTCTGCACAAAAAACTCAGAATAGCTAACCCATCAGTGCAACAGTACTGCTAACGCTCACAATACTGGCTGCCTAAGATTAGGAATGACTTCGGATTATCAGGGAGTGACCAGGAGAGGAGGTCTGAGCATCCCAGGGGATGCTTTTCTCCTTTGGGGAGGGTGGGTTGACATGCCCCCCCTGCAGTACTGCCACCTGGGTGACCATATGTGGCAGTGTAGTAAGAGGTACCATGGGAGGGATGGATGCAGACCAGGGATTCAGTGTAGCAGCATACTCAGTGTGCATACACAGCTAGAACTTTACTTACATGCCTGTGTAGGGACAAAAACCTTGATGGAAAAATTATTTTATTTTTATTATCAAGAATTGATTTTTAATTATTATTTTATCTGATTTTTATATGGAACTAATTTCTGGTTAAGATTATTGTTTACATAAGTTACTAAGAAAAAACAAAGTGTTAGTTAATTCAACCTTAAGACAAGGTATCTGGCTTTAATGAATAGAAGGACAATATCTCTGTTCCCCAAGCATCACTTTGCCATATGGTAGGGTGAGGTCTGAAAAAATAAAGATGAGACTCCATTTTGTTTTTTTTAAGCCATGATATAAGTGGACACCTTCCAAGCTAAACATGTAGTGCAATGTTATTCTAAGGGGCCTAGCCACATTCCAGAGGACCATCTTTGTGATGTCCAAGCCTTACATGACAGATGTATGGTGTTTTGTACAAGGAAGACCTAGCTCAAGCTGGGTATCCATGGCTACAATCAGATAAGAAACTAGTGACTGGTACACTGAGTAGTCTTAGGAGATGAGTTAACAAGAAAAAAAGTAATTATTTTGTATATTAGGAAAGTATTTTGTTTATAACTTAAATACCCATTTTGGTGCCACCACAAAAATTGGACAATAGTATGATAAATAAGCTTACCAAGTTTTATGATTGCAAAATGAAGAGTTCAAAAGTTATGAATACAATTTATTTAATATCATTTTCTTATTAGGAAACTAAATAAATCTAGTATCTCATGATAGCTCACATCTTAGGAAGCCTAACAATATAACACTTAAATATGTAGCTTGTTGCTGTAAAGAGAAATACCGTCTTAAAGATTATAGTGAATTAACTTTTCTGACAGAAATTTATTGCTTTCCTTGAAAGAACAAAGAACCTTATGTGTCTCTACAAAAAGTAATGTTTTAAGGACTTTAGGAATGGATTTTTCTTAAAAATCTTAGATCATTTTGTAGCTTAGACTACTAAGACCAACACTATCATTTTATTTTAAGAAGTTTTATGAAATTATGAAGTTATAACCTTAATAGTGTAACTTAGAAAATATCCATGTCAGAAACATCGAAATTACACCAATATGACCTGCTTGAAAAGAAACAACTAAATATGTACTTTTAATGTTTAAATTAGGTTAAATAAGACTTTTATTTGAAGAAAATAATTTTGACCAAAAACAAGTTTGAGTAAGGAGGGGAGTGTCTTAGGAGGCATGTCTGTATATTATCATTTACCTTTTGAGATGTCCTACATTTCTAGTGACTCAGACCAATCAAAATCTGGTGATGACATCACCAGGGCAGTTTGATATTAGAGAATTTGCCTAATCACACCTCATTTTGGACCAAGACATTGATGCAAAAGGATCTACCTTAGGTTAACTAAGAATTTTAAGGAATTTATGCTGTAGCTAGGCCAAATAACTTTGGGCCATGCCTGTTTGGAATGCAGTGATCAGACTAAGGAGAGCCAAAGCTTATGCGGTGTTGCTAATGGATCCATGTGCAAGAACAAGATGCAAGGACATTATCATTGTGTATGAAGCAAGATCCATGTTTTATTTGCTGAACCTTGACTGAAGTAATGTTGCCTGTTGTTATCTAGACACAGACTTATTTTTAAAAACTCGCACTAGCTTTACAGCATTGTAAGAAGAAGGTCTAGTGTCCTCCAGTTTTAAAAGCAGATGAAACATGAACAGTCATTAAGTTCCAGTTGTTGAAACAACTTTGCTATCCATGAGAAAATTATTTGAATCCAGTATTGCTATGGGCTGTGCAGACTGAAGCTGTGTTCTACAAATCCAAGAATGGATTTTAAGCAAAAGTTTAACTTGCATAATTGTATCCATGCTAAAAGAATTCCAGGGTCAAGGTCAGCTGACAAAGAGATTTTTCCATCAAGAGCCAGACTTAAACAGGAGTTGTCTGTTGAGAAAAGAAGAACCACTTCTACAATCAGAAATATAAGTATTCCTTTTTTAATTACTTTCACTAATATTAATTAATAGTCTTGGTAAATTTAAATTGGCTTGACTGGAAAAGTAAGAAGTAAACTTGCTTTTAACTAAAGAATCTGGATATATAGCTTAAAAGCTGTAAACTAAGAAATGTTGCATGATCTGAAAAGTTAAAACTGAGTTTATGAAAGTGTAGTACAAAACACTAATGTGATGAGTTGTTACCAGTTCTCATAGAAAATATAGTACATGCAATGAAGTTATGAAACAAGTCTTATACAGAAATAATGTAAGACATTGATCTTATGAGTTTGCATGTTTTATACATGAAGGTTATGTTAAATACTAAATATAACAAAAGTTTAGCTTAATTATTACCATTTATCGTAATGCATATGGCTTATCATTTGCAATGCTTATTTGCTAACATTTGTTTTAGTTTGCTGGATTTTCTGAAACAATTTTGTTGATGTTTATGGTATTATGCTTGATATTTATGCTAATAGGAATATTTAGAATCATTGTATAGGTGTAAATAAAATATCTATTTTTCATGTAATTATATATGTGGTAAGCAGTGTCATTTACCATTATACTTGAATCTGGAGAGCATAGGATAATATTACATGTAAATATTTATTATTTTTGGTAATTTATGAAATAATTTTTGGGTAAGGCCTGAAGCGGATCTAAGTGCATTATTATAAACAGTGATGTTATAAGTCTTTGTTCCAACATAGCTAACCTATCAGTGCAGCAGTACTGCAAATGCTCACAACACCAAATGACATAGCTAACCTGTCAGTGCAGCAGTACTGCAAATGCTTACAACAGTGGCTACCCAAGATCAGGATTGATTTCAGATCATCGAGGGGTGACCAGGAGAGGAGGGCTGAATATCCCAGGGGATGCTTTTCTCCTTTGGGAAGGGTGGGTTGTCATCCTCCCTGCAATACTGCCACCTGGGTGACAATATGTGGTAGTGTAGTAAGAGGTATCATGGGAGGGATGGCTGCAGGCCAAGGATTCAGTGCAGCAGCACACTCAATGTGCACACACAGCTAGAACCTTCCTTATGTGCCTGCATTCCTGAGGACAGGGAGAAAACAAAGAAAGACCTCACTGCCTGATAGACGATGGGCTCCAGTGAACTGAAGGGAACTGGACCAGAACTTCACCATTGTTCCATCTGATGAAGACATTGTAAGTAGAGGGAACCATCCCATCCTCCCCACCTGGGGGAAAGCATAGGCAGCATGGTGGCAGGCAGTGGATGGGAGGCAAGTCCTAGTGATGCCTGGCATGCAGAAAGCCCAGAGGGAATTCAAGGCATGGCACAGGAGGGAGCATAAACAGTGAAATAAAAAAAATTAAGTCAGGATGAGTTGGGGTTCTTTTACAGGAGTAAAAATTGTTTCTCCTATGAAGCTAGGAGGCAACTACTGCTGACTACATTCTTACTAGATTATGATGACTTTACTTACATTAATAGCACCCGTTCTTACCTGACTAGACTGGATGTGCTATATCATAGATCCATACAGCTCATAACTGAACAGCACAACAGAATGCCCCAGCACCACTGCTACCTATCTTTGGCCTATAACTGGGCCCTGTTGGCCTCTAGAACACTAAAGAACCTACTCCCCAGATCATGAAAGCCAGAAAAGGTGATCTGCTCCTATTGTATTAATCCCAGATCTGTTTAGGAAAGTGGGCTCTACATATGATCTTAGAAGCATCTGTTTCCTGCTTTTCAAAACTCACACCCAGTTTGGAAAAAATGGCATTTAAACCTAATGCATGCACAATCTAGGATGAATTACAAAGTACATTAAAGGTGGAAGATAATTAGCTATAGTGTTTTCAAAGCACTGAGTAAGACTACTTGTACTGAGAACTATAGCAGTTAGCTGTAAGCAATATACTGTGTCTTGGAATGTAATTTCCAAAGCGTTCATCACTGTCTAACAATATCAAATAATATTTTTTTATATTATTTGCATTATAAAGTGTATAATGTTTTGACAACCATATACACTGAGGCTGTGATTCCACAGGGGGGTGAAATGACATCATATTGACCTTGCAGGTGAAGCTTGAGAGGTCCACGATATCATCTCAGCCTTGAGATGGAAACATGAGCCAAGTTGGGCATAGTTACCCGTATTTCAGTTTTGTTTAGTATATGGTTTAACTGTGCGTCAAAAGTGAAAATTTTAGTTTTTATAGAGCAGTAAACAGGACCCATCTGTTACACTACCACCTACTTTTCATCATTCATAGTCATTAACTATATTAAAGGTAAATCATTATGTCAATGGGGGCTTAACAGGAAACAACTATACACAGCTGCTTTTACTAACATACTAACATGCCAGCAGAATAGGCCTAACGGTCTTTTGCATCTGCTCGTTTGGTCAGCCCCCACTCTGGAAGCTGACCTTGCTGCCCCCTCACCTTCTCTGGCTTCTCCCTTCCCAGTTCTGGATATTCTTGCTGCATTGGATTTTGCTTCCAGAACCCTTCTCCTGTATCTGTCCCACCCCCTCTTGAACCCCTCCACCGTCTCTGCCTCCAATAGCCTGTGACCTTTGAACTGACCACAACTTGTCATGAACTTTGAACTATGCTCAATGACATTGTATGTCCTTTGAATTGTGCACAACAGTTTTGTTCCCTGCATAACAAGGATTTTGAGTATATGGAAATCCAGTAACACTTTATCATATACTATAGATACTTGTGCATTATCATTTCTGTTGCATGATTTTGTCACCTTTGCTGTAATTGTTTGTGTGTACCCAGGACCCCCTTAAAAATGAACAGTACTCAACTGAGTTTGCCAAATAAAATAATAATTACAAATAAATACTACTGTAGGTGGAAGCAATACACAGTGTAGTGTGTGTATATGTGTGTGTGTGTGTGTGTTCATTGCAAAAAACAATGTTAATACATCTCTAACATTCCAAACCCACACAAGGAGAGAAGTGCTGTGTTAGGGTTTTATCAACCTTAGTGCTCAACCTCCTTCCCAAGCTTCTAGCTTTACACTACAGGCTACATATTGATTAGGGTAGTAGAAGGCAAGTGTTGCCATCCCCCATTTCAATGGGTTCATACTTCCCATCATTTATTTATGATATACCTATCCAGTATTATTTTGAATGTGTCAAAGTTCTCTACTTCTACAATGTCTTTTGATAACTCATTCCACTTTTTTCCTGCTCTCTGTGTAAAAAATCCCCTGCTGTTGTTATTGGTAGTGTTGTCTAACATCATCTGTAAATTGTTTGATTTTAAATTGCACCATTTATTATGTAAGGATTAACCCATGACAGAGCGTGGGTTTACTTGAGAATTAATTTATGTCAGGGGGGCATGAGGCTGCATTCGAGTGCCTCCCTCCAACCACCCAGGCATGGATTAATTCTCAAGTTAACCCACACTCTAGAGTGGGTTAATTCACTTGTAACATGGTTAACAGAAAGGCTTTAGGAGAGTGGAAACACCGTGCAAATCTACGATGAGGGATGTGCAAGTCTTTTTGTTAGTCATGTTACAAATTTATACATTTTGTTTAATTTTATGTATTTATTCTTTGGTAACTGTGTGAGGCCCACTAGGCACAAGCGCCTATTTTAAGGGGTGAGCCAGGAGCACCAGGGAGGTTTAGTGGCTTGCTCAGAGTCACACAGTATGCAGGAGGACATTGTGGAAATCAAACCCAGGTCTGCTGGAGGTATCAAGCGCAAGCTCCTCATGTGTAGTGTGCTGCTAAAACTGAGTAAGCTGCAGCTTTTTTACTATCAAATGCTGACCTTTTTGTCTTCAGCCATGCAGACTTGTTTGCTGATATGACTTTGCCCTACATGTATAGTGCAATACTTGTTTCCCTATGAGCTACTGAACTCTTTTTCTGATACATAGCAGAGCAACTTGAGAGTTTAATTACAGGAGAATTAAGTGATATGCTTAGGATCACAAACTGAGTAAATGGCAGTTGTGGGCTTTAAACCCAGATGTTCAACTTAACAGCTCTGCACCCTAACCACCAGGCCAACTGCCTCTGAATAATTCAGCTGACTGCTCTCTGGCAAACCACTGTCTTATCTGAGGGCTCAAAATTGATCTCTTCACCAAGTAACTTGTCCCCCCATCATCATCAGTGTCCTGACTGCTGTAATCAAGATACAGAACCCTGTTTATCTCTGGCATCTTAAATCAGGGTTATCCAATGCATCAATGCAGCAGAATCAAAGCACAACCAGCAACTGGAGGGATTTTCAATCAGGTCTCTATAAATGGAACACACAGTTCATTGCCATCCACCTGATGGGCAATGGAGTTTCAGCTTTATCAAAATCCATAGTGACCTTTTTAATTTTAGTTAGTGATTGTGAGAAGTCTGGTACAATAGTCTACTTACCTAAGAAGGGTACAATCAAAGATCTTGGCAACATCTTCTATAACTGTAGGAATGTACCTGAGTGCTGCTCCCTAGAATGAAGCAAAAGTGTGTCATTAAACATGGTATTGCAGGTTGCCATGGCATGTACCAACTGAATAACCAAAGTGAGGTCATCTAATGCAATTCAGTGATTCATGGCAGTAACACAAGAGAGCATGGCAGGATCTTTCCCAATGTCAAAGTGATATCAATCCTGGCATCTCCACTGACCAGTGGCCAAAGTGAAAATATGTGAGGGAATACTCCTCTCCAGCTCTTGAGGAGGACATTACGCTGTATCTCTAGCTGGTGGGACTGCCATACAATTTTAAATGAAGACAGTTATCAGAAAAGCATGCACCTGTAGATGAAGGACAAGGTGTTGAGTTGTTGACCATTCCCAAACATTGTAACCAAAGCCATTTACTAGCTTTGCTTATTACCAGTTTCCATTGCAATATCCCTTGGGATAGACAGAGTGCCCAGAGTCATTCTGGCAGGCAGCATTATAGCTGTCTGTCAACTTCCAATACAGTACAATGCAATACAATACAATGCAATGCAATACAATGTAATGCAGTACAATACAATGCAATATATTACAATGCAATACATTACAATACAATACAATGTAATGCAATACAGTGCAATGCTTTTGTTTAGCATCTTGCGTACAGAATATATCACAAGACACGTCACAGGTTTAACAACATATCAAATATAATGTGCAGGTGCCAGAGCTATGGAGCATACAGAGATGGAGGGTGCAACGCCAAGAGCCAGTGATAATGTGTGTTAAGGCTTGGAGTTGAAGGCAAAGGAAGAGATGAGTTTTTGAAACAAGATTTGAAAAAGTGAAGGAAGTTGGTGAACAGAGAGATAGAGAGAGGGATAGAGGAATGGGGTTGTTCTGGGCCAAGGGGCTGCATTGGTAAATGCTGTTGCTGAATGTGTAGGCTGTTAGAACAGGGAACGGCGTAATAACCTGCAGAGGAGAGGTGAAGGAACTGAGCAGGATAGCACATACAGTAGTTACATAGTTAAGGATATCAGACAAAATTAGGCTAAAAAGCCTCTCTTAATTGTCTGTCTGTACTCACAGAACTAAACATGATTGATAATGAGCTGCAAGTGGTTCTCTAATTTTCTTTTAAAGCTAAGAATTGTCTTACTCTCCACAGCCTCCTTTGGCAAACAATTCCATTCACCCATAATCCTTTGGAACTAAAATTTTCTGCAGTCAGTTTTGAAAAGTTCCACATTGAATTTGTGATTAAGAGATCTGTTAGCAGAAACATAAATTTTGGTTTCAATTGTAGAATGTCAGAGATTTTTTTTACCTCTGCTTGTTTTGTACACTAACATCATATCACCTCTCTGTCTTCTGCAGTCTAGAGTATATAATTTTAGTGAATCTAATCTTTCATTATAGATTTTAGGTTTTAGGTTGCCGATTAGTTTTGTCTATCATCTCTGAACCTTTTCTGTTTTTCCTTTACTGGTTTTAGTATATGGTTTCCAACTTGTACTGCATATTCTAGGTGAGAGTGCACCAGTGACCTTTTCGGAGGCATAAGCACATCAGCATCTCTACTCCATACAGCCTGTAATTTGATATGCTTTATTTACTGCAGAGCTTTGTTTTTATGTTTTACCAATGAACTGACAAGTTATTTTGGGGTTATTGCTTCTGAAATGCACGACTGAGCATTTGTGTGTGTTGAATTTCATGACCGATGTGGTTGACCACTATTCTAATATGGCAAGATTGTGTTGTATTATTTCATAGCTCTTTGGTGAATCTAGTAAAACTCAAATTTTGGCATCTTCAGCAAATTTTGCTGATCTCCCTTTTGTACCCTCACACATATCCATAATAAAAACATTAAACAGAATAGGTCCCAAGACAGACCCCTATGTAATTTCTTGTGTCACCTCTGTGGGAGTATCACTAATATGATCTGCTTCTACAAAAAAAATTGTAGCTTGCTGGCCAGCAGAGAGCCTTGTAATGTGGTATAACTTGATTACAGCACGGCTTTTGATTTAATTCCACACCAGGCCTTAATTCAGAAGCTCAGGAAATATAATATCAACCATTACCTTGTACAATGGATATGTGAATGGCAAAGAGTAATAATAAATGGTTACTTATCTAGAACAGGGAGGGTCACCAGTACAGTGCCACGTGGCTCTGTCATGGCCCCTCACTTTTTCAATTTTTAATGCAGACATGACCATTGATATATTGACATTCAGTGAAATATTCAGATTATGCTAAAATTGGGGGCCCTTGTGCTAATAAACAACAAGTCCAAGATATTCAGAGCAACCATAACAAAATATCCATTTGGTTCCAAAGGTGGGGTATGAAGTTAAACACTGATAAGTGCAAGGTAATACACCTTGGTAAACAGAACCAACATATGTCATATAGGCTATGTGGTCAGATTCTAGGCAATACCACTAATGAAAAAGACTTGAGAGCCCATAGAACTTGTTATGATCTGAGTTGTTCTCAGCAGGCTAGAACTGCAATTGCAAAATGCAATAACGTTATATGATCTATTAAAAGAAATATTGCTTCAAAAGATAGTCTTGATGCCTTCACACAGGGCCTGTTCGCTCACCTTGAATATGCATCACAATTAAGGTGTCCTTTTAAAAAATCAAGTGCAAACAACTTGATAAAATACAAAGAAGGTATACTAACCATATACCTGATCTAAAAGATAGACCTATGAGGACTGCTTGGATTATTTACAGTTAGTGTCCCTGGAGACTAGGAGAATAAGGGGCGATCTACTCTTTATGTTTGAAGTTATGAATGGCCCCTATTTTATGACTGAAATGGGAATAGAATTCAAACCTTATGTGAAAGATACCAGAGGTCATCCACTGCAAATTATGGGGAAACCTTTTAAAGATCAAATGCACATATTCCATAAAAAGCTTGAATCCCCTTAAATACACATCCGTGTCATGATTAGTGTTTCCTGAAAATATAATGAGGTTTGGTTTTATGGTTTTCTTTAACCCAGCATCTGTTAATGTGCTTTGCAGTAACTAAAAACAGTGAAGAAACAATGAAGATGTTTCTGTCCCTGTCAGTTAGCAATGACATCATACCTGTCCTGCTTGCTGCTTCTGCAATTAAGTCCCTGATTGGCTAAATAAGCTGTTGCAGTCCCTAGTTACAGCAGTCTGTATAGCTAATTGTTTTAACTCAGAGTTTGTTACTAACCCATCTAGTTTGTGTTTTAGAGAGATGTGCTTAATATCTATCTTTCTGGTCTCATAAAAAGTTGATCATTTGGGGTTCAGTGCTGAACTGAAGTGGTATGAATGAATCTGTGAGAAATAACAGTTTCTGTATCACAACTCTCAGTTCTCTATAATCAAAACTCTGCATTCTATTCTAGCTGTATAATGGATATAAAATAAACTACATTCCATTAATTCATAGAAGCACCATGTATGTTACGTAACCTCAAAAATATGCTCATGTGATAATTTTGTTTTAATGTCAAATTGACAAATGTGTGTCTACCATACTCTGCTATTTCAGGAACATGTACTGTATGAACTCATAAAATTCAGTTCTTAGAGGGTTTCTGTGTGAAAATGCATCATGTATGTTTATAACTAGAAATACTGTATGGCATCCTGATGCCCCTGTTTCATGCCTGACAGTTTGGGTAGCAGCTCTCTGCTTCCCCCTTTCCCCTTTCCCTTGCCTCAAAAGCCCCCTGTCTCCTGCCCCCATCTGAGGCTGTTGCAACCCACTGCCCACTGCCTTCTTCACACAGTCAGGGCTGCTGCACCCTGCTGCCTCCTACACAAACAGTTGAGATTGCTGTACCTTGCTACCCTCTTCCCCCCACCCTATAACACAAGATGAACATATTTTTTGTTTTTTTCTTTTGAGTAGTTTTGGCAGTGTACCAAAGGATCTGACTCTAGTGGCAGGGAGCAGAATGGTGCAACAGCTCTAACTGTGGAGGCAAGAGGCTCTATGGTGCAGCAAAGCACAATGGTGTCAAGGGACAGAGGATAGCATGATGCAGAAGCCTTGACTGTGGTGCAGGACAGTGTGGAGTATCAAGGTACAGCAGCCCTGATTGTGTGCCAGGGTGCACGTGGTGCAGTGGCCCTGCCCATTTGGGACAATGGATTGGGACAATGGAAATGGATATCAGGGTGCAGCAAAAGCCCCACCTTTGGTGGCCTGGGGCAGCATGGTTCAGCAGCCCAAACTGTGGAGGCAGAGGCCCTGGGACTCTAGGGCTTAGCACAGCATATCAACCGTGTCTGTGGAGACAGAAAAAGGAGGCAACAGAGTGCATTGGCCTTGACTGTGGAGGTGAGGAACAGAGGGAAGCAGGCTGCAGCCTCAACTGAGAGGCAGAAGACAGGGGCATCAGGATGCCATATAGTATTTATAGTTATGCATATTCATGATGTATTTCCACACATGAATTATATGAAATCATACAGTACATGTTCCTGAAATAGCAGAGTGTGACAGACACAGGGTTGTCAATCTGACATGGAAACAAATGTTTTATTACATGAACATATTTATTGAGGCTACATTAAATACATGCTGCTTCTGTAAATTAATGAAATGCAGTTTATTTTATATCAGTTTAGCAACCCTGTGTTATATAGCCAGAATAGAATGCAGAGTTGTGATGACAGATAACTGAGAGCTGTGATACAGGAAATGTTGTTTCTCACAAGATTCATTCATACCACTTCAGTTCAACACTGAACCCCCAAATGATCAACTTTTTATGAGAAAAGAAATATTTTAAATATATCTCTCTAGATACAAACCACATGGGTTAGTAACAAACTCTCATTGAAAATAATTAGCTCTACAGACGTCTTTAGCCAGGGACTGCAACAACTTATTTAGCAATCAGGGGCTTAATTGCAGAAGCAGCAGGCAGGACAGTTATAAAGTCATTGCTCGCTGAGAGGGACAGAAACATCTTCACTGTTTCTTCACTGTTTTAGTTACTGCTGAGCACATTAACATATGCTAATTTAAAGAAACCCACAAAACCAAACAACATGATATTTTCAGGAAACACTAGTCAAGACACGGGGATGTTAATTCAAGTGAATTCAAGTTTTTTATTAAATATGTGTGCATTTCATCTATAATACACAGAAACTGAAGCATCTTTTTACTCTTAGAATTGTCCACCCCTGGAATCAATTACCTGTTGATGTGGTTGTAAGTAAGACAGAAAATGAATTCAAAAACAGGCTGGATAGATGTATTTTTAATGGGTGGAAGGCTAAATTATTATTTTACTTGAGTATAAATGGGAGCACTTATTGGTAAATTGCCTTCTAGCTCCTTTACCAACCTTAGTATGAACCTTAGTACAATCCTCTCCCCACTCTGATATTAATCCTTTAATTTTTATGTTTGCTTGCACACATGTGCAAGAAATATAGTGCCTTCATCGGAGATTTCGGAGGTGTGTCACCTCCTCCTCCAATTCAGGCACTGTGCTGGCAGGCGCGGCCCCTGTAAGCCAATGCATTTGGAGCTGTTTGCCAACATGCTCCAAAATGCATGTACCTGATTGAAAGGGAGCTACGCTTGAGTGAGCAGCGATAAGAAGCTGCTCATGAGCAGCTCCCCCAGCCATCAGGCGGCGCGCTCCGCAGCACAGTGAGTAGCCGACGGTGCCCAATCCCCACCGGGTTGAACTGCATCTGTCTCCTCCCTCCCTCCCAATAGTTGATGCCACGCTGGGAGCCCACCCCAACATGGCAATCCATCATGTTGCCAATGGGGTGCCCAATCCCCGTCGGCTGAATCGCCGCCCTCCCCAAAGTCCTTGTGCCACGCTGGGGCCACCCCAGCGTGGCAGCAATCAACATTTTTTTATTTTTTTTGCCGGACGGGGTGCCTAATCCCCGTCGGCTAATACCCCCCCAAAGTCCTGGTGCCACGCTGGGAGCCACCCCAGCATGGCAAGCGGTCCCACTAACGTCTTTTTTTGTTTTAACCTGTAAAACAAAAGCGGTCCTGTGGCGTGTCTCCGAACCCCCTCCCACAACCCGCACCCACCCACTGCGCACCCAGCCTCCCACCCCACCTCACCCCATACTTACCTCCAGACTCCAGCGCGATGATCTTCGGTGGACCGGGAACACGTCTGCACTCTTCAAAGCCGACCGCGAACTGAGGAAATGCCGGTAAGCTGTATATTGGGCTAGATAGGAAAGGTTCAACTTTATTGCATATCTCAGGCATTTTTGGGAATTTTTGCACCAAATTTTCAACATGGGGTTTTTGGGACCCCTTCTCATGAATGATGTCACTGTCATGGCGTTATTCGGGCTTGAAGGGTGATTTCGCGCAGTGACTGTGCAGTGACTGCGAAATCACCCTTCGGGACCGAATACCACCATGATAGTGACATCATTCATGAGAAGGGGGCCCAAAACCCCCATGTTGAAAATTTGGTACCAAAATCTGAAAATGACTGTTTAACGAGCGTGCATTGCGCAGTTCCTACGCAGGCTCGTAAGTTCGCGAAATTTCAATATTTTCACTCCAGATTTTCAACATTGCCATTTCACCACACTGTCTTATGAGTAGTACAGCTGTCATTTTTCACATCTCACCCAAAATGTGTTTCCACCCTTGTAGCGCAGAATGGCGCAGTCAGTGTGCGAAATCAATGTACGGGACAAATTAAGAAAATCACAGTGACACTGTTCATGAGCAGAGGTCTTGAAATGGCTATGTTGAAAATTTGGTGAAAAATTCCTAAAAATGACTGTTTCTGCGGCGTCGTTGAGCAGTTCCTATGCGCTCATAGGTTTGCGAATTTTCAATATTTCCACTCCAGATTTTCAACATTGCCATTTTTCCACACCTTCTTATGAGTAGTACAGCTGTCATTTTTCACATCTCACCCAAAACATGTTTCCGCCCATGTAGCGCACAATGGCACAGTCGTTGTGCGAACTCAGTGTATGGGACACATTAAGAAAATCACAGTGTCACTGTTCATGAGCAGACATCTTAAAATAGCAATGATGAAAATTTGGTGATAGAATTCCTAAAAATGACTGTTTTACGAGTGTGCGTTGCACAGTTCCCACGCACGCTCATAGGTTTGCGAATTTTCAATATTTCCACTCCAGATTTCCAACATTGCCATTTCCACACCTCCTTATGAGCAGTACAGCTGTCATTTTTCATCCTGCCCAAAAACGCGTCTTCCTCCTACCATGTAGCACACAAGCGCAGTTGCTGTGCAAACTCAATGTATGGGACACATTAACAAAACCACAGTGACACTGTTCATGAGCAGAGGTCTTAAAATGGCTATGTTGAAAACTTGGTGAAAAATGCCTAAAATGACTTTTTACGAGCGCAGCGTTGCACAGTTCCTATGCATGCTCGTAAGTTTGCAAATTTAATATTTTCACTCTAGATTTTCAACATGTCCATTTTATTAAACTTCTTATGAACAGTCCAGCTGCAATTTTCATATGTCACCCAAAATGTGTTGTCGCACATGTAGCACACAATGGTGCATTGGTGTGCAAGCAATGTTTAAGACAGATTAAGAAAATCACAGTTACACTGTTCATGAGCAGAGGTCTTAAAATGGCTATGTTGAAAATTTGGTGACAAAAGTCCATAAAATGACTGTGTTCTGAGTGAGCATTGTGCAGTTTCCATGCATCCTCGTTAGTTCATGACTTAGTAATATTTTCAGTCAGATTTTCACCAGTGGCATTTTCAACACTTCCTTATGAACAGTACAGCTGCCATTTTCACAACATGGCAAGTGGTGTTTTCACACTTTCAGTGCAGAGATGCGGGTCGCTGTGGGAAATCATTGTTCGCACAGATAAAGAAAATCACAGTGACACTGTTCATGATTGGAGGCACCAAAATGCCTGAGTTGACAATCTGCTATAAAATATCCCAACCTACTTATATAACTGGGTGTGCATTGCACAGTTCTATGTATGCTCATTGACTTCACCATTTTTTAAATATTTTTACTACACATTTGCAACATAGCCATTTTACACCTGCCCATGAAAAGTACAGCTGTCATTTTACAGCCTGTTCGAATATTTTTGCACCTGTGGTGCTAAATCCGTAGTCACTGTGCATAAGCAGCTTTCACCAAACTGATATTCCCCTGTTCATGAGGTGGGGTCACAAAACAAACATGTTGAAAATTTGGAGTTAAATACCAACGAATGCCTGAGGTATTAGGCTTTTCAACTAAATCGCTCATACCCTATAGAGAATGACAGGAATCAGGGTGTGACTTGGGATTCTTGCCTGTGATGTCATACCATTCCACACCTGCAGTCACTAGGGGCATCGAGGTATGCCTTGGACTCTTCGGCCCCAAACTTCACCCCATTCTCCTATATCGCACCCATCTCACCGTATTTCCTAATGAAATGGGGTGCGCATAAGGGCCAAAGACCCCAAGGAACACGTCACACTTGTCAGTCTCTGCAGAGTGGGGTGTGGTGAAATGGCATGGCCGTTATGCCTGATGACCCAAATGCACACCCCGATGCCTGTCACTCTCTGCAGGGTGGTGGTGGTGGGTTCAGTTCAATACTTCGCTGCCATTCCTATTACGCAGCTCTGTAACTTCTACACTACCACTGCCAATGCCAGTAAGCAAACATTCGGCATTGACAAATGCTTGTTACTTTCTGTTTTCTATTTAGCAGTCAATTACCATCCCAGTTCTGAAGGTTAGCAGCCATTTTTTCAATAACATTATTGTGAGGATGTTGTCAAATGCCTTGTTCAGGTCTAGGTATATTACATCAGTCAATATTCCATTGTTTAATTATTTGTTTATTGGTTCAAAAATATTAACAGCTTTGTTTGACACAACCTTTTGTTTGTGAATCCAGGTTGTGTATATCATCTCCCAAGTTTTCTTGAATCCATGTCGCTAGATGTTGTTTAATAATTGATTCAATCATCTTGCCTACCACACTGGTAAGGCTTATCGGTCTGTATTTTTCCATATTATTTTGTGGGCCCTTTTTATGTATGGGTATTACCTCTGCTTGTCTACAATCATCTGGTACTCTACCTGAATGTATTGCATTATTAATTATCTGTGTTAATGGCTTATGTATTTCCAATTTTAATTCTCTAAGACCTCTGGGTATAGCTCAATTGGTACAGGAGAATTATTCACTTTTAATTTTTGTAGCTTTTGTAAAACCTCCTTCTGAGATGCTATGTGTTCTCTACTAGTGCTATCCTGCCCCTCTCAGTCAGTTCATGTTTTGTATAAGGAACAAAAGTAGTTATTGAACTCTGTGGCTAGTTCAAGATCATTATCAATTTTTTTGTCTCTAATATGTAATGGTCCTATCATTCTATCTGTTTGTTTCCATGAGTTTATTCAAGTGCAGCCTTGTTTATAATTATCATTAACATTTGCTGCTAAGTTTTCTTCCCTTTTTATTGTTTCCCTCATCTGATTTTTTGCAATCTTTGGTTAATTTTTATCTTTCTTGAAGATGTTGAGATTCAGTTGATTTCATTTTATAAAACAATTTTATTCTTTTTAAGTAACTTTATGCTTCTTAAACTTATGTATGGTTGTGATCGGCCCATAATTGAATATTTTCTTTTCTCCAGAATAAACCTTATAGTTAACAGTACTGTTGCTTTGAAAGTATCCCATTGACAATCTACTGCTTTGTTTTTTTTAATTCATCCTGCAGATTCCAATTATTTAGGTGTGTCCCAATTGCCTCTAGGAAGTCTTTAAAGGTTGTCCTGTTGTGTTCTGTTATAAATGTTCTATTTATTTTAAAAAAGACTATGCAATCATCACTGTTGTCTATTGGTTCTCTGGGAGAACAGTTAGTCATTGTTTTATGACTACTTGATAAATCACGTCCAGTATAGAATCACCCTGTGAACTCTCTATGTGTAGTTTGAAGGGTCACACTTTATTTTAAATGTCTGTTTCAGTGTAACTAATCATTAATTACTAACTAAAGTGTAGTTAAGTGACACTTAAAGTGCAACTGTTTGAGGCTATATTAGATACATAGCTCTAAAAAGCATTTTTCCATTTGATGTTTTACATGAACCTCTTTCCCAACCAACACCAGGCATGTTAAGATCACCAACTAGTATGATTTTTTCATGCAATATGATTTTGTCAAATATATTTATACATTTTTTATTACACATGATGTCGGTATCTGGGGGTTTATAAAATTAATTGTTTCTGTACCCTTGTTTATGAATTATATTACTAATGTTTCATAGTCTCCACTATCCAGATATAAATATTACGGTTTATATCTCACGTGACATATAGTACAATACCCCCTACCTTTCTTATAGCATGGTCTCTTTCACTTGACATAGTGCAGTACCCCCTCCCCTTCTTATAGCACAGTCTCTTTTATATAATTCATAGCCAGATATTGCTTTAATCCATGTGTCTTGATAGCCAGCATTTCTCTGTGATTCCTATAACATCTGTTCTTTCTGATGTTACAACTGCTTCTAGTTCAAATTTATTTATGCTTCATGCATTAATTAGTACACATCTTACATTCCTGTTGCACTTAGATCCTTGTTTACTTTTGTCCTTCTCTGTATTTTTGCAACTGCTATGCATATCTGTCTGTAGTGCCTGTCTTTTCTCTTGGCTATTACTCTTAGCTTCTACTGCTGTTGTTATAATAGTATTGTCATTTACTGTTCCCCCAGAAAATGATAGTTTCAATGCCTATCTATGTTAAATCTTAGCCCTTCTCCCAGCATGTAGGCCCCCTTCCTATTTAGATGGAGTCCATCACTCCTGTGTAGGTTGTTTCTGTTGAGAGAAAAAAAGTCCAAATTCCTAATTAAGAAGTGACCCTCATTTTTTAGCCCAGACTGTGAACCAAGCATTCATTTTTCATGATTGTTTTTTGTCTAACATATCCTGCCTGAGGGACTGGTAAGATTTCTGAAATATGTAGTTTAGAGTTTTTGCTTTTAAATAAATCTCCTGTAAACTTGAAGTTATTTTGTACATCTTTATTTGTTTATTCAAGTCTAGGATTACAAAGTAACTTTGAGCCAAGGCTATTTTACAAAGTTTCAACGTCAGGGTGTACAGTCTTGGAGTTACAGTATCAGCATAAAGCAATCACTAACACAGGAGGTTTTGGCATGTTAATACAAGGTTTCTTACAAGTGAACACATGAAAAGAGGGTAAAAAGAGGTCAAGAGAGGCGTGGAAGAAGGAAACATTGAAAGCTGGAGGGACATGAGAAGAGGGGTGGGGAGTGGGGGGAGGTGAGCTGGGGGCTAGTACATAGCAGCCAGAGGCAGTTTTGTCAAGAGGAAGATAGGATAAGAGCATAAGTTGGGAAGTGGAGGTGTAAGTGCTGGGAGGTGGGGTAATGGGCAGTCTGTTTGAGGAAGGGATTGGTCAATAGCAGTCACAGGAATTTGAGACCAGAAGAGCTTGGCGGAGTTTGGTCTTGAAGGCACCCATAGTTGCAAGGGCAGTGATGTCACTACTGAGATTATTTATCCAGCTAGGTGCCCTATATGCAAAGGACCTTTGGCCCTAGGAAGTGTGACAGTGTGGGATTTGCAGCAGGTGAGGTTTGGATTTCCTGGTGTTGAAGTTGTTGGTCTTGAGATTGATGAGACAGCAGACTCCAGGGGGGCACTGCCCAACATTATTCTTTTCGTTGTGATGCAGGTTTGATATTTAAGGCAATTATTTAGCAGTAGCCACCCAGATAGAGAGTAGAGGTCACAGGTATGGGTGAGACAATGTGATCCGGTGGTGAGATGGCATGCCTTATTGTGGGTGGTAGAAATCCGCTTGAGGGAGGAGGAGGTGGCGGAGCCGTAGATAATTAATCCATAAATGCTAATGATGGAACTCTGGATGGCAACTGTTAAAGCTTCAGTGGTTATGTGTTTCCTGTGTCGGAACAGCAGGCCCATCCTTGATGTTAGCTGCTTTAGCCACAGTATTTATGTGGGCAGTGTAGGAGAGGTGGGAGTTGAGGGTGATGCCAAGATATTTAAAGGAATGTGCTTGTTTGAGTGTGACTCCTTGCTTTGTTTTGATAGTGAGGTGGAACTGTTAGAATTTGTGATGAGAACTGCTGAAAAGCATGGATTTAGTTTTTTTCTGGTTTAGGATCAGTTTGTGTTTTAGGAACCAGCTTTCAACTGAAGTGAAACCATGCTGAAGATTATTTTGCAGTTGTTGAGGATCCTGATTGGAGACAAGGATGACTGCATCATCCGCATAGAGAATGATTTGCTGAGGACAGGACTCAGGAAGTGAGTTTAGGAACAAGCTGAAAAGGAGGTGGCCTAAGATGGAGCCCTGTGGGACACCTTAGTGGACTGGTCTGGGATTAGAGAGGGTGTTGGATATTTTAACTCTTTAGGACCAGTTGTTTAGGTAGCTTTTGAAGCAGGTTACTGAGTTAGGAGACAGACCCACGTTCCAGAGCTGGGCAAGCAGGAGGCGGTGGTGGACAGTGTCAAAGGCCTTTGTTAGGTCGATGAAGGTAGCACCAGTTAGATGCCTTTTGTCCAAGGAGTGGTGGGTGGTGCCGGTAAATTCGAGCAGTGCGGTGGAGGTGCTGTGATTTTTTTCTGAAACCGTGATGCTGCCTGCTCAGCAGGTTGTGTTTGTCAAGGTAGTCTGTCAGCTGGTCAGTGACAATACTCTGCAGGGCCTTTGAGAAAGGAGGATGGAGATGGGTCAGAAGTTCTCAGGTGCAGTTTTGGCACCACTTTTATGGAGGGGAGTTACGGTGGCTAGTTTCCATTTTTTGGGGAACTGGCTAAGGCTAAGGGAGAGATTGAAGATCTTCATCAGTGGATGAAGCAATTCATCAAGAGTGAGGGATATAAGTTTGAAGTCCAGGGAATCATTGCTGGTTCTGGACTTGCTGATAGCTTTAGTTACGTAGTCACACACCTGGTACATCTTAACTGCTTTAAAGTAGAAGGGGGGGTGACTAGTCGGGTAGTGGAAGCAGGGGGGAAGGGATCGGCCATTTCATTGTAAAAGTCAGGAGGGAGTACAGAGCTAAGGTCAGTGAAGGTGGTATTGAAGGTATCAGCTATGAGTTTGGGGTCAAGAGTTATATCTCCATTAATGCTGAGAACCAAAGGGGTGTATCTTGTCTGCTGCCCAGTGACTTCTTTTATGTTTTTCCAGAAATCTCTTCCCTTTCCCCAGGAGTTAGTGAAGGCATTCTTGAAATAGGTTGATTTCTTATCCCAAATTGCTTTGGTGCAGTCATTTCTTGCACGTTTGTTGTTGGTGATGTTAGTGTGTTTTCCAGAGGCTCTGGTGAGCGCCCAGAGGTGGTCTCTTTCCTGTAGTTGCCTAAGGAGGTCTCCGGTGATCCAGGGATTACAAAGTGCTTTAACCTTCCACCTTTTGATAAGAGCAAATATGCTGCATGCTTCATTAAAGATATTGATAAAGTGGTCCAGAGCCGTGTTCACATTTGTAGCTGAGAGGACCGGAGTCCAGTCTTGTTAAAGGAGATGAGCTTTGAGATAAATTAATTTTCCATGGGGTAGAACCCAACTAGCGACAATTTTAGGAGGTGGTTTTTTTTTGCAAGTAATTTTATTTTATTAAAAGAATACAACATAGTATGTGCACACGCCAGGAGTAAAGTACAGGTAGATTCCAACCATTGCACATTTTAAGTGCCTTAGTACACAAATATTTGAGGTAGTTTTACATTTCACAAATAAAAAGAGAAACAAAAAAAAGAAAAGAAACACTCAAATGAAAAGCAACAAAAAAGAACAAACCCCCTCCCTCCCCATAACCCCCTGCAGCTATCCTAATACTAAGTGTGACAAAATTAGCTGTTAAACTTCTAAACTGTGATTATACACCTAATTAAGCTGTAGATTATACATATAATTGAGACCCAACTAACGGGGAGACATACCAGGTTGGCAATAGGGTGGGACCTAGTGAAGTAATTTTTGAAGAACAAGATCTTATATAACAGTAGGGCATCCCTCTTTAACAGTTATATTTGTCCTTAAGACTTTGAGAAAACCCACTAATATCTTTGGAACTTAGCAAATGCATTAGTAACTGAGTAACATTGTCGTTCTGCATACAAAGCATTTAGGAACTCTTCCCACCACTCCTGGAAGGAGGGTCCAAATCTCCTGCCAATGGCGTAGAATAAGTACTTTAGTAACCAGTGTCACCAATGCCATTTGGCACCTTTGAGCAACAGAGGATACAATCATACCTTCCTAAGACACAGACATCCCAACTAAAGAATGGTGCAAGGTTACAGAATGGCCTAATTTTTTGCTTGACCAGGTTCCATAGCCTCAAAATTTTGGGACAGGCCCAAAACTTATGAAGAGTGGTTGCCATGGGGTCATTACAGTCCTTGCAAGCCGTGAATATCGGTTGTTTAGCCGATAAAGCTTTGCCGGGGACAAATAGAGATTATGTAACAACTTGAATTGAACATCTCGCAATCTGTCCTGCTTGACACACGAATATGTATCGACCCAGATTCCCTCCCATGTTGCATCCGGCCAATCCAAGGACATGTTGATTTTCCAATAAAGAGGAGCTGGCGATTGGTTGAAGTCTTGTCTTCCTGAAATGTATTTGTAAATTTTCGAGACAGGCCTACTAGACAGACTGATTATGCCCAGTTCCTCACATAACAGCCCTGCCTGGTTGGAACAGGTTTTTTTACCCACAAAAGCCCTAATGCAGCACCGGATTCTTACCAGCCAGTACAGGGACTGGGGTTTAATCCCAAATTTTGTAGATAGGTTAGAAAGTTAGAGTATAGAGCCTTCCAGTAGAAGTCCTTAATACAAATCTTATAGGTAGGCTTGGGGTAAAATCTAGTAATTAGTTGGTTACCTACTAAGAAGTTAGGGTTTCTTAATAAAGGCTGAGATAAATCATAAAACTGCCTAACTTTTAATCTTGTAAATAATTGGTTCATGGCTTTTATGTCCCAACCTAGAGGGGTAGATCTAACTTTTCTAGGAACCTTGGTCCACGGCACATATCAAAGAGATTCTGGATCCAGTCCAAGTTTCTTGGCCAAGGCCAGATCCAGGCTAAGACCAGGATGGAGGGCATCGGCCTTACCTGCCCATAATGCTGCTCTGGAGGCGTGGATCGCTAGATAATAAGTAAAAAAATCAGGTAGTTGGAGACCACCTAACTTTCGCTGCCGACATAGCTTTAGGTAAGCCCTACGTGGAGGTTTACCTCTCCAGAGAAAATCAGCGCAATATTTATTGAGGGGATTAAAGTAAGATTTAGGGAGATATACATTGAGGTTCGAGAGAGGGTAGAAAATTTTTGGCAAAACAGGAGGTGGTTTGATGAATTTATTAGACCAGAGGCAGCTGACTGGGAAGTGGTCACTGAGCGTGTCCGGGAGGACAGTGGTTTTTGAGATCCGGGTAGGGTGGCTGGTTAGGATTCAGTCCAAGAGGGTGCTGGAGCCTGTTTTGTAGTTTTTTTCTGGTCAGTGACTCAACCATCTGGGAGAGGTTTGCAGCCACAATGGAGTCCCTAAATGCTCCTGCCTCAGCAGCAGGTCAATTTATATTAAAGTCTCCTAGCAGTATAGATTCGGCACCAGGTGGGAGCGAGTGGATGAAATCCAGGACCACTGATAGACCATTACATTGCTCTTTCAGAGGTATGTACACCGTAACGACAGTGAGGGATTTGTTATGGGCACCAAGGAGGACTCTGATGGGGACAATCTGAGCCATAGTCATCAGTGGGGCAGTGTTATTGGGTGTCCCAGGATGGAGTCTTTGAGATATAGGGCACAACTGCCACCCCTTTTAGAGGTCCGTTCGAGCCTGAAAACGTTGTAACCAGGGAGGGTGATAGCCTGGTCAGAGACTGATGGGAAGAGCCAGGTTTCAACTACTGCTAGGATGTCCGGCCTATGTTGGCTGGTAAAGATTTGAAGGGCAACAATTTTGGGAAGAAGGCTGCATATATAGAGCATAATAATTGAGATGGTGCCTGGGTTTTTTTTCTGGCTGGCAACCCAATGGGGGCTGGGCCAGGATTTGGGTGGCTATTTCCAGAGAGCATCAGGAGGAGGAAGACTAGCTTAAGCATGCGTAGTCATAGGTTACCAGTTCTGCATCTCCTTTTTCTGGTCGAGTGTGAGTGTGACTTAGGGGGAAAATGAAGGTCCAGAGACAGAGGAGTTGGGGGGCATGGAGGTAAGCCCTGCGCCAACAGGTTTGAAGGAATAGATCACCTGAGGTTGTCAGGGACCGGGTTAAAGCTGGGATCAAGAGGAAGAGTCCCTGGGTGGTGATATGGGGTCAAGTAAGTAGCTGGGGGATGAGAGGGAAGCAGGCTCTGGGGGGTGGAGTAGAGGAATAAGAGGAGGAGAAGGAGAAGGGGAATCAGAGTACTGTGGGGACTCATAGTTATAAGGGGGGAGGGGGTAGCAGGAAGGTGGAGGGCAGTCAAAGTAGGAGAAGAGAGGGAGGGTGTAAAGAGGTCAATGATATGAGAAGAGGAGCCTGAGGAGGGCAGGTTCCCTGTGGTTTAGAGTGGTTGCAGTGCAGGACTGTGCAGTGAGTGCAGGAGTTAAGAATGGGGCTAGAGGGCAGGTTAGTGGGGAGTTGGGGGGAGTAATGTTGTGAGAGAAATCAATGAGAGAGGTCTAGGAGGTGGGGTTTCCAGATGGGGCATGTAAAGACTCTATTTAATTAAGGCAGGAGGTGAGGGAGGGGGTGGGTGTCAAATTTTGTCCATTTCCATTCACACTCAATGGGTGCTGCAATCCTGAGTGGAGTAGAAATTCAGCAGGTGTGGCTAGCCAATCAGGAAGGTGGAGGAGTGCAAGGGTCCAATCCCGGTGTGGCTCGGCAAGTGATTGGCCAATAGCGGCAGCTCACGGCAGCCCTGGACAGTCTGAGGACTTACGCAGCTTCCAGAATCCTTGGTTCGGACAGGAGGTGGGCAGCTGGGCAGTCAGGAGCCCCGAGCAGCAGCCTTGTGCTTCAGAGGGCTGTAGCACCCAAATTGCAGAGCTGGATCTGGTGGTGGAGAGGAGAGAGAAAGAGGGGGTTAGAAATGGGCAGGGAGGGCAACACAAAGCAAAGAAAGGTAGGCTAAATCGGGGGTGGGGAGCAGAAAGCAGAGGATTTCAGCCAGACAGAGGTGATAATCAAAGGGGGGGGCAGCGGCCCAAGTATAGCTTTGTTTAGAGATACAAAGCCAGGACTTTGGCGCTGTAGGGGGTGTGGGTAGGAGGAAGGCAGGTCAGTGAGAATTAGCAAGGACATGGGAGGGGGTGGTTCAGGCCCAGAGGAAAAAGGCAAGAGGGAAGAGGAGAAGGTGAAAAGGAAAAAAAAATCTGCTTAAGGTACCCAGAGGAGCTATCAGTTCAAAGTACACACAGGAGCACAGGAGAGCTGTACTCGGTAGGTCATGCTAACACATTGCATTTCATAACATTTCCTCAGAATCGGCAACAGTATTAGATGGCAAAAAGTTCCTTGGGGTCAGGGTGAAAGGCAGAAGAAAGAGTAGAGAGTCCAGGTAGTGGTGGCTCTGAAAGTGGGCCCCAAAATTTCAGCTGCTTCCACTCACACTCAGTGGGCGCTGCAGTCCTGAGCGGAGGAGAAATTCAGCAGGCGCGGTTAGCCAATCAGGAAGGTGGAGGAGTGCAAGGGTCCAATCCTAGTGCAGCTCAGCAAGCAACTGGCCAATAACATCAGCTCACGGCAGCCCCGGACAGTCTGAGGACTTATTCAGCTTCCAGGATCCTTGGTTCGGACAGGAGGTGGGTGGCTGGGCAGTCGGGAGGCCTGAGCCGCAGCCACGCACTTCAGAGGGCTGTAGCGCCCAAGTTGCAGTGCTGGATCTGGCTTCCAGGATCCTTGGTTCAGACAGGAGATGGGTGGCTGGGTATTCGGGAGCCCCAAGCCCCAGCTGTGCACTTCAGAGGGCTGTAGCACCCAAGTTGCAGAGCTGGATTCAGCTTCCAGGATCCTTGGTTCGGACAGGAGGTGGGTGGCTGGGTGGTCTGTAGCCCTGTGCCACAACCGTGCACTTCAGAGGGCTGTAGTGCCCAAGTTGCAGAGCTGGATACTCAATGGTCACTGCAGTCCTGAGAGGAGAAGAAATTCAACAGGTGCGGCTAGCAATCAGGAAGGTGGAGGAGAGCAAGGGTCCAATCCCAGTGTGGCTCAGCAAGTGACTGGTCAATAGCGGCAGCTCACAGCAGCCCCGGACAGTCTTAGGACTTACCTGGCTTCCAGAATCCTTGGTTCGGACAGAACATCTTCTTCACCTAATCTCATGCCCACATTGTTTATCCCCACATGAATAACAATAATGGTAGAAAGATCGCTAGCTTCATTAGCCCATCCCGATGATCTTTAATATCACAGATATTAGCACCAGTCAAGCAGCTTAGAATATATGTTCCCTTCCTTTGCAAAATTCCTTATCTGTAAATCTGATTATCGATTCCCCAGTACTAAGCTATTAGATGTTTCAGTATTTGTATAACTTATCTTTAGTTCATTTCCTGAGCTTATGGCTTGGCCTCTTACTGACTGATTTGTTGCTTGGCTACTTTCTTGCTCTGCGATGTGCCTTATTTTAGTATCCCTTGTGTTATTTACTTAATGCCACTTAATGCATGAAGGAACAAAAAGGGTCAAAGACCAAATGCAGCTCCTTTAGAACAAGTCATAATAATTCATATTAACATCATTAGTAATATATCTGTCTAAGTTTATTTTAAATGTCTCTATTTTCATTTATTATGATGTGCTCTGGAAGTTTGTTCCACAAATTTGCAGCCCTTTTTTATGTAAAACATATTTCCTTTTGTAAGTCCTGAAATAATTAGTTTTAACCTGTAGTGGATGCCCCCTAGTTATAGAGTATATTTTTTTGTATTCTATGTTTAATTCTGTTAAGTTTGGATCACTCATGATGTTATAATAAATTATAAAATTGGATCTCAAAAAATCCAGTAACCTCATTGGTCAAAACATGTCACATGACCATGTGTAAATCCTGCAACAGACAACTGGTAAAGTTCCGACTGATAACTGTTTACATTGCTTGAATCTAATTCTTTTTTTTTATGAATTTTAATGTAGATTCATTTCATAATCGCAATACTGCACTTCAGGGCATGTGTAGTAGTTGAATTTATACACTTCTTGTGTGGTTTAAGACACTCAGCTGTACCTCATGACACACCACACAAGGTGTGTGTAAATCCCACAGCAACACATGCCCTGTTGTGCATTATTGCTTAAATAGCATAACTCCTCATTATCTTCTGGTTTCTAAACTATGTAGGCCTAGATGTTTTAGTCTGGATGTGTATGGTAAATCTCTCAGATGCCTAATCTATTTTGTGAATCTTTGTCGTACCCTCTCCACTATGCCCATCTCCCTTTTTGTATGTGGAATCCAGATTTGACTACTAAAGTCTGGTTGTGGCATAACAAAAGACAAATATAATGGCATCATTTCTTCTGGTGTCCTGCTCTTTATATTTCTCTTAATTGCCCCAATGTTGTGTTTTCCTTTGCCACTGCTGATGTATAGTACAGTGTTCTTTCAGTTCTAATTCATCTTCAATCAGTATTCCTAAGTCATTTTCTTTTGATTTTGCTTTCATAACGTTGTTGTTTAGTAAATATTTATTCATAGGGTTATGTTTCCCCATATGCAGAACACAACATTTATCTGTGTTTAGTAACATTCCCCATTTACATGCCCAGTTCACTATTGAATCCAAATCTTCATTTGACTTGTGATTGTTCAGGGGGGTGGGGCCACTAGACACAAGGGAAAAGTATTTTTATTTCACATTATGGATGGGGACAGGGCTAAGTCTGGGTGGAGGGGAGGAATTCTTCATACTGTGGGTCGGCAATCGGCCAGGAGGGTGGAACCACTAGACACCAGGGATGTAGGGTCTTGGCTGGGGATAAAGATTTTAATATTGGTGTGGATGGGGGGGCATTTTTTTTAATATTATCATCCTCCCTGGCTCATGTCAAATGCGGAATTTCACCTGTGGTTGGCAAAATGAGCATTTCACTGGCGTAATTCTGCATTTCGCTGGGGTGGATTTCGTATTTCGCATCCGCGAAATGTTTCACAAAATGCAGGAATTACTCAAAATGTTTTGCTGGGTGAAATTTTTAAGTTTCACACACCTCTACTTGTAATTCAAATCTGTTTGACAGTGGGACTGCCTTGCTGTCAGCTAGTCTGCCTCTTTTTTCTTCTCTTCACAGTTACAATAGCTCAATCATTGTTCTTTCATTCTGTTGGAATGTTATGAGCACTTCTAACTCTTTTTCTCCTATTTGTTTCTTAGGAGGTAATGTTTGCAGTTAAAGTTAAATCAGGCAGATCATGTGCCTCTGTGATACTTCAATTATTTGCTACCTGCTCACTATTTGATTCGGTAGTTGAGCATAATTTATCCTATAATAAGCTATTTACTTCTGAGTCTATTTTTTTCAAACCATGAAGCTTTTCCAATCTACTCATATTTGCCCTCACAGTATTGTGTCTGTTTCTTTTTCCAGATGCTGAATATATAGTGGCATTTACATAGAAACATATATGTAACCCCCAGGGGGCACTACACTGAGGGGCCCAGATCCGTTGACGGGTGCCTCCACCCAGAGGTCGGGGTTAGCACAGTTAAGACTACCTCGGTTACAGCCCTCTGGGCTACTGCAACCCCCCCTTTCGTCCCACTAGCGACTCACACTGGGTACCAACAATTCTGTTCACCAGTACACTTACCCCATGGATAATATATTCCAGCTCCCTTCGGGGACCCCCTGTAAAGTAAGGCACAGTTATGTTGCAATCACCAGGCAGCAGTTCACCATTAATGTACACAACAGCCAGGATGTAGCTGTACAAAAGCAATCTGATTTATTCGGGGAAAATAACAAGGACAGGGGAATCAAGTTGATTAGCTTATCACTATACTTATCTACCTAGGGCTCTGTGCACAGGCCTAACCCTACAGTTTATTGTCCTGGGTACCCAAGCCCTAACGGCTAGTCCACACGTGGCAGCTGGTTGGGGCCCTTATACAGAACAAACATAACAGTCCTGAGCAGGTCAAAGTAGGAGGAAAGTTTAATTAGGCAGTCAGCAATACAATAGTGCACTGAAACCACTGGAGAGACACGCTGCAGGAGCTACCCTGAATTAGTACTCACAACCCCAGCAAATAACGATTCCTTCACCACTACCAGGATGGAGCCTGACTTTCACCAGCCTTCTCACACATTTATATGGTAAACAGCAACAGAGGGGTACCACACCAGGCAGCTGCTTCCAATGCTCCCACAAACTCACAGCTACTGAGATACTGCAATGGCAGCTTCCACTTTTCTTCGGACCGAGCGCAATTCAGCAATTTTCTCCAGTCCTCCTACAGGTCGAGCCTGGTGGGTAGCTGTACAGGGCACAGCCTCCTCTGACTGCCCGCCAACGGATTTAGTCCGCTGGAGCCGAAAACACAAACGGCCGCTTCAGGCCTTCACGCGCTTCCCGCGTGAACACTCTCCAGCGCAGAAGCACACAGCTTCTCTCCCTTCACTAACCACAATGCATCTGCCCTCCAGCAACAAGGGGCTCTTCCTTCAGTTCGGGCACGACCCGCTTCCATTGGCTGTTGAGACCTGCCAGTCACTTTTTCCAGCTCTCATTGGTGCGAAAAAGTGCCATAGCCCATAATCCCTTTCTCAGATACAAACAGCTCCTCTATTGGTCAGCCAGCTCTGTAGGGTCCCAAGGTACTGATTGGTCCAATTCACTAGTTCTGGACCAAAATGGAGGAGGCAATTGAAACCTTCTGTGCTGCAAAACAAGGCAGGTTAGAACAACTGCATTGTCATTACTATTTCCCAGTATTTAAAGCCAACATTCACATCCCCTTGTAGAGCTCCCCCTGCACCACTAGCGATGGCAGCAACGGAGCGAAAAATCAGCAGACCGGGCGAGACTCGAGCATAGCAACACTCAAACCCCCCTTCCTGATCAATTATGACTGCAAACCAATGTAGCCTTTAAAGAGACAGTATACGGAGGCCTTTTAAAGTGCTCACTGGCTCCCCATTTAAACGGCTTTAACGCCGAACTCTAACCAGGCACAGAGCATTTATCCAAGCTCCAGGGAAGGTTTAGGAACCCCCATTTGCAAGGGGGTTACACCCTCCCTGGCCTGGAAAAGCTGACATCTGCGTCAAGCAACTACCCCTGTGGCCATTTAGGCGAACACTCCAATTAACACTACATCACATTTTAAATCACATACAGAAATATTACATTAACAATATATTATGATTCATACACATTGTACACATAACTCTAGTTTCCCTTTTGTTTTCAAATCAGGTTACTAATTCCTGCTTATGGCACCAGGACTGGGGTAGCCCCTCTTTTCCAGTCACTGGTGGGTCACCCTGAGCAGAAGCACTACACTCAAAGGGTAATACTAACAATCTGGAGTTATCCCCCAAGGCTAACTTAGGCAGGGAACGTGGGGACACATATACCCCCTTGTGAACCACATTTAAAGGCAGGTCCACTGGCTGACCAAGCGATTCATAGCTCAACT
The DNA here is from genome assembly GCA_016271365.2 of Neoceratodus forsteri. NCBI lineage: Eukaryota > Metazoa > Chordata > Ceratodontiformes > Ceratodontidae > Neoceratodus > Neoceratodus forsteri. The sequence continues at coordinate 657,678,239 of CM057454.1, read as the reverse complement.
TTATTACTGGCCGTATTGGTCGGCCGGATCGTCTAGGGGTCTCGGGGATCCTAAACCAGGCCCTGACTCCACTTCAGTATCAGTGACATTAGGAACAGGAATCTCCTCAAGGGGAACAGATTCAGTGCTCATAATACTATTAGGGACTTGACCTTTTATCCCTGAATCCACCCCACTGGGCTCATCTGGGGGCAGTTTAGGTACTAAAGGGGAACCATCAGGGCATTCAAAATATTCGTCCGATTCGGGCATATCCCTGGCTTGTTCCCCCATCTCACTCTCTTCTTCTGAAAAGTCGGATAATTCAGCCAGGCCAGAAAGTTCAGCCAGGCCTAAGGACTCAGCCCCTTGAGCTTGTCTGCTACCCCATTCATCTTCTGGAGGCATTTCCTCTGGGGACAAAGTAGAGGGCTCAATCAGTACAGACGGGCCAATGTCAGTTCCCGAGTTAACAAGGGGATTGCCCCGAAACAATTGACTCAGTTCATAAGAGGGATAATATTCAATATCACCTTCGCTATCTTCCGACACTGAGTGTTGATCATCTCCTTCTGCAAGAGGGGTGGGACAAGGCTCCCTTGGTGGACTTGTCGAAGGCTCCACGGGTTTGGTTCTTCTCTTAGCAACAGATCTAGTCACAGGCCGGGAAGGAGTGGCAGTGGAAGGTTCAGCTTCAATCAAGATCTGCCCAATCAGCAGCAAGTGATTTCTGTGTATGGTTTTCACATCTTTCGAATTGTTTTCAGGCCGCACTTTATATACAGGTAGGTCTGCCAGCTGTCCCACAACAATATGGGGGAGGTGATGCCATTGGTCGGCAATCTTATGTTTGCCATGCAGTCCCAGATTTCTCAACAGCACTCTATCCCCTTCTCTCAACTCTACTGTTTTCACTTTTTTGTCATATCTCTCCTTGTTAGCCAGATTTCGTTTAGCAGCCATGGTCTGGGCCAGTTGGTAGGCATGGTTTAATTGGGCCTTTAATCTCTGTACGTACTGTAAATGGTTTTCTGCTCACACCCCATTGGGGGAAACCCCAAAACATACATCCACTGGCAATCTAGCCTCTCTCCCAAACATTAGTCGATAGGGGGAAAACCCTGTGGCATCACTTTTTGTACAATTGTAGGCGTGAACTAAAGTGCTGATCTGTTGGCTCCATCTCAATTTATCTTTTGATTGGAAGGTGCCCAACATGTCAAGCAGGGTACGATTAAACCTTTCTGGCTGAGGATCTCCCTGCGGATGATAGGGGGTGGTTCGTGATTTTCGTACCCCCCACAAAGATACCATCTCCTTAATCAAACGACTCTTAAAGTCCCTTCCCTGGTCGGAATGAATCCGCTGTGGGGCCCCATAGTGGACGAAAAAGTTCTCAACAAGTATCTTGGCCACCGTGGTTGCTCTCTGATCCTTGGTCGGGAAAGCTTGTGTGTACCGGGTAAAATGATCAGTGACCACCAATATGTTGCTGACACTTTTCAGATCAGGCTCCAAACTCAGGAAATCAATACAGAGCAGTTCCATAGGAGCACTAGTGGTAATGTTGACCAGGGGAGCAGCTCTCCGGGATAACGCTTTTCTTTGCAAACAATGACCACAAGTCTTGACATACTGTTCCACATCTGCACTCATCTTCGGCCAATAGAATCGAGCCCGTACCAGGTCAAGTGTTCGATCTATACCCAGGTGCCCCATTTGATTATGCGATGACCTTAGGACTAGTTCTTGGAAGGCTGATGGCAGCACCAGTTGTTGTCGGTGTACCCGGCCCTCCTTATTCACAGTCTCTCTATATAATAGTTGGTTGATCAGCTTTAATTTGGGCCCCTCTTTATACAACAAGGTAGTCCGTAAGTCAGTGGAGCGTAGTTTGGATACATCCCTTCCAGCCCGCAAAACCTCTACGGCCATTCTTATCATAGGATCACAGGATTGAGCCTGTTGGAGATCATCATTGTTGCGTTGCAGCAGGAAGCTGGTGTCCAATGCAGAGAAGTGACAGTAAGCAGCAGGTATACAGTTTTCCGACGGCCCCAAACAGTCTACCACACAGTCCACTGTGTCAGGAGACACCTGTTCTTCTTTATCAAATTTCTGGTAGAGGGCTCTTATGTCAGGTTCAGACAACCGGACCCATTCAGTCTGGGGCGCAGGCCTCCGAGAGAGAGCATCCGCATCTATATGGTTTAGACCCGCCCGGTATTCTACAGTGTAACCATAGGTGGCCAAGGCAGAGATCCACCTATGCCCGGTAGCATCCAATTTGGCAGAGGTCTGTACATAGGTCAGCGGGTTGTTATCAGTCTTTACTAATATCTTGGCACCATACAAATAATCATGAAACTGATCAACAATGGCCCACTTTAAAGCCAAAAACTCTAGTTTGTGCACGGGGTAATTTTTCTCTAAAGGCGTCAGACTTCTACTGGCAAATGCTACAGGTCTCAGCCCATTCGAGTGCTCCTGATATAACACAGCCCCCAATCCTTGTAAACTGGCATCAGTATGAAGAGTGTAGGGCTTGACTGGGTCAGCAAAGGCCAGTACTGGAGCATGGGTGAGTTGATATATGATGTCATGAAAAGCTTCCTCACACTCAGCAGTCCATCGATCCCCGAACATATCGTTTGGCCAAAAATACTTCTTTTCTATGTCAGTGTGCACACCTTTCTTATACTTTTTGTGAGTAGGTGGATACCCCTGAGTGAGATTAAGGAGGGGGCGAATCACTCGTGAATAGTCTCTGACAAACCGCCTATAGTATCCACAAAACCCCAGGAATTGTTGCAGCTCCTTCAAATTCCTGGGCTGAGGCCAAGTGGTCAATGCCTCCACCTTGCCAGGGTCAGTCTCTATGCCCTCAGTGGACACTATATGACCCACATATTTCACGGAAGTCTGGAAGAATTGACACTTGTCGATAGACAACTTAAGGCCGAAATCCTCCAATCAATCCAGGACTTTGAATAATTGTTGCTCGTGTTCCTCCAATGATCGGTAAACACTAACGTCATCTAAATAGACCAACTTTCGAGTAGGTTCATGTCCCCTAACTCGTTCCATCAAAGCGCTGAAAAGAGGCTGGGGCACCCGAAATTCCTTGAGCCATCCGAATAAACTCATAGAAGCCTAAGGGGCAAATGAAAGCAGTCTTCTCCCGGTCGTCTGGGGCCATCGGGATCTGGTAGTATCTGCTCTGAAGATCCAATACAGAGAACCACTTACTACCATTCAAACAATCCAAGGCATCTTGTATGCGTGGCATGGTGTATTGATCCGGAATGGTCCACCTATTCAAAGTACGATAGTCTACACACATCCGAACTGCCCCATTCTTTTTCCTTACTACTATGATGGGGGAGGCATAGGGGCTCCTAGACTCTTGAATTACGCCAGCAGCCAACATTTCTTGCAGATGCCGTCTTACATCATCTATGTCAGCAGGAGCCAGATGTCGGGATCTCTCTCTCTGAAAGGTCTTTCGTCATGCAGTCGAATGTGATGCTCAGCCCCTTGTACACATCCTACATCCCACTCCTTCAGGGAAAAAACCTTGTCCCTCTTAGCAAGCCTCTCACTGACCCTTCATTTCCAGTCGGCGGGCAACAGGGAATCACCGAAATCAAACAGATCAGGAGTAACTCTATCACCCATCCGGGAACTCTTTCTATTTGGTAATACAGCAGTATCTGCACAATGAACGCTAGCCAGGGTACACTCTCTTCTTATTCAAATCTCTTTATCAGACACATTGTGCACTTGAACCGTCACCCTCTTAACATAAGCATGGGCCCTAGCTGGCAGAATGCTGGGTTTGAGCAACAACCCCTCAGGTAATCCTCCTTCCACAGGCGCATCCAGCATCAACAACTTATTCTTGACATCGGTCTTTAGTCGTACCTCTCCATGCAAAACACATTGTGCATTTGGGGCAAGCACCACGGGGTCGGATCCTTTTTCCACACCACCCCCACAGGGCCTTTGGGTTCCTCCAAACTACCCATCTTCTGAGTGGCCCTGACCTTTTGAATCACAGCAGATACGCTCAAAGCTCGCCCAGTTTGGAATGCTCGCTTCTCTGAGCACAATTGGGCCAGTCATCCAAACATGTGTGCATTTGTCCCAATCAACAAGGGCACCCCATCGTACAGTCCAGTGGGTGGGCAAACTAAAACTAAGGTTTCCACTTGCTCATCTATTTCATTCACAGTTGCAGGGAAAGATAACCAGACATGGATGTACCCCAAATACGGATAGGCCTTGTCGCTCAACCCCCATACATGTAGACCAGTTAGAGGCTGCAGGGGCACTTCAGATAAGTGTGCTTGGTACCAGTCCTGAAACACGATGGTCACCTGGGAGCCACTGTCCAGTACAGCTCAAGTGGGAATTCCATTTACCCGCACCCGGGTCTCCATAGACGGTCCGACCACATCAGACCAGTTGGGGGTAGCAACATTGGTAGCCCGGCGGGCATGAGCCTGAGTCACAAAGCTTTTCTTGGGGGCCCGAGACTGGGTCTGGCGGTGTCGAGCGATCAGTCTGCTGTTAACTTTCCTTAAATTCTCCGGCCTCTGGCAGTCAGGCTGGAAATGCCCATCTTCCCCACAGTGATAAAACTTAGGATCCCGGGGATCACTATTCTGAGGGGGGCCCTGAGGGGAAGGAGAAAGCTCTCTAGGGCTAGGGTTCAGGGCCCTACAGGACTCAGGGGCCCCAGGCTGGATAGGGTACACAGTAGATTGCTTTAAGTCCCTCACCAGTTCCCACAAATTCCTGATCTCAGCCCTCAACTCACCCTCCACGTAGGGGTCAGAGGAAACAGCCCGCATCCCCACAGTACCTGGGAAATATGGTGACCCCTCGGACCCTCCAGGCAAGCCAGTCTCCTCAGGGGTATTAAACTCAGCGGTCCCACTAGGGTTCACTGCCCCCACACAGGGTTCCCACCCCTCTTCATCAGTCTCCACTTCTCGAATTTCCCTCATCAATTGACAATATTCAGGCGGGGTGGCCCGCCGATCATGCAACTTGAGTTTCAACAGCGTTACACTAGAGAATCTGGCAGACTTTAAATATGTTCTAACCGAACCTGATTCAGGGCTGTAGCAGTGATTCCCCCTTTTCTACAAGCCTTCTGCAATGCCCGCTCCACTCTAGTAACAAAAGCGGACAGTTTTTCATTTTGCCACAGCTTAGCAGACCTGAATTTCCATAGTAAATCTTCACCAGTCTCTGTACTCCCAAAAACCCCTTCTAAAGCAGAGAGATACTCTGCAGCAGTGGCTTCCGGACGGGTGGCCTGGAAGAACCTAATGGCTTCTAAGGCAGGACCCTGCAAACTCTCCATCAGCCTCTTCCTTTTCTTCCCCTCAGAGCATTGCCACTCCTGGACCAAAGGGGTGGCATAGTCCATCCACGCCTCCAGGTCATCCTCCCGGGAAGGCACTGGTACCATGCCAGAGAAAAGTTTTAACTTACGGTAGGAATGAAGCTGTATGGATGGGACTGCCAAGGGCAAAGAAGCCAACATGGAACTTTTGGGCGGGCAAGGGGAGGTGCCCGGGGAACCCCAAGGGGTAGTATCACTGGACAAATCCAAGGCTTGCAACAACTCCTGGGTAGTCCTCCCTCCACAGCTAACAACTTAAGCAGTTTGTCTTTAAAACTGTTCATCTGGGAGACTCCCAGGGTGACTGACCCGCCTGGATATGATTAGCCTCCACCCTGGAGCACCTCGGGTAAATCACAGGAGGTACCTTCTCTCAGGGTCGATGGCCACACTGCATGGAGTAACACCTGCAGGGTCTGGTCAAGCAGATCAGCCATACGCCCTTTCACTTCAACCTTACCCAAACACTTTACTCTCTCGGCAACAGAGACAATATCAACAGTCGAGGTACCCAGGGGCACATCTAACAATAATACAATCTTCTGGGAGTCTAGCTCTTTGGCCTCACCCTAACTCATCAATTTGTGTACCATGGTTTTAATGGGTCCCAGTTTAATTTTTTCCAACATATCCCCTTCCATTTTTTCCCATTTCTGATGTATTTCCTCACTGAGCCACTAGGGGACGCAAATCCCAGCGGTGCCTCCAATTTGTAACCCCCAGAGGGTGCTACCCTTAGGGCTACTACCCCTGTCTGCCCCCACAGAGGCAGGGTGAGGGGCCCAGATCTGTTGACTGGTGCCTCCACCCAGAGGTCTGGGTTAGCACAGTTAAGACTACCTCGGTTACAGCCCTCTGGGCTACTGCAACCCCTCTTTTGTCCCACTAGCGACTCACACTGGGTACCAACAATTCTGTTCACCAGTACACTTACCCCACGGATAATATATTCCAGCTCCCTTCGGGGATACCCTGTAAAGTAAGGCACAGTTATGTTGCAATCACCAGGCAGCAGTTCACCATTAATGTACACAATAGCCAGGATGTAGCTGTACAAAAAGCAATCTGATTTATTCAGGAGAAATAACAGGACAGGGGAATCAAGTTGATTAGCTTATCACTATACTTATCTACCTAGGGCTCTGTGCACAGGTCTAACACAAGATTTATTGTCCCGGGTGCCCAAGCCTAACGGCTAGTCCACGTGGCAGCTGGTTGGGGCCCTTAGCTGAACAAACATAACAGTCCTGAGCAGGTCAAAGTGGAGGAAAGTTTAATTAGGCAGTCAGCAATACAATAGTGCACACAAACCACTGCGTAGAGCACACTGCAGGAGGCTACCTGAATTAGTACTCACAACCCCAGCAAATATGATTCCTTCACCGCCACGGGATGGAGCCCCTGACTACTAGCCTTCTCACACATTTATATGGTAAACAGCAACAGAGGGGTACCACACCAGGCAGCTGCTTCCAATGCTCCCACAAACTCACAGCTACTGAGATACTGCAATGGCAGCTTCCACTTTTCTTCGGACCGAGCTCAATTCAGCAATTTTCTCCAGTCCTCCTACATGTCGAGCCTGGTGGGTAGCTGTACAGGGCACAGCCTCCTCTGACCCCCGCCAACGGCTTTAGTCCGCTGGAGCTGATAACACAAATGGCCGCATCAGGCCTTCACGTGCTTCCCGCGTGAACACTCTCCAGCGCAGAAGCACACAGCTCCTCTCCCTTCACCAACCACAATGCATCTGCCCTCCAGCAACAAGGGGCTCTTCCTTCAGTTCGAGCGCGACCCGCTTCCATTGGCTGTTGAGACCTGCCAGTCACTTTTTCCAGCTCTCATTGGTGTGAAAAAGCGCCATAGCCCATAATCCCTTTCTCAGATACAAACAGCTCCTCTATTGGTCAGCCAGCTCTGTAGGGTCCCAAGGTACTGATTGGTCCAATTCACTAGTTCTGGACCAAAATGGAGGAGGCAATTGAAACCTTCTGTGCTGCAAAACAAGGCAGGTTAGAACAACTACATTGTCATTACTATTTCCCAGTATTTAAAGCCAACATTCACATCCCCTTGTAGAGCTCCCCCTGCACCACTAGCGATGGCAGCAACAGAGCGAAAAATCAGCAGCCCAGGCGGGACTCAAGCATAGCAACACTCAAACCCCCCTTCCTGATCAATTATGACTGCAAACCAAAGCAGCCCTTAAAGAGACAGTATACAGAGGCATTTTAAAGCGCTCACTGGCTCCCCATTTAAACGGCTTTAACGCTGAACTCTAACCAGGCACAGAGCATTTATCCAAGCTCTAGGGAAGCTTTAGGAACCCCCATTTGCAAGGGGGTTACATATAGAAACATAGAAACACAGATAGAAACATAGAAACATAGATTTTGGCGGCAGATAAGGACCGCTTGGCCCACCCAATCTGCCCATTTCCCTACCTATTGAATAAGCTGCAGATTCTAGTTAACCAGAAGCCTACTTCTTCCTACCCCCACCCCCTAGAATTGCCTTATGACTGTCCCATACATGCTTGAATTCCACCACTGTTTTTTGACTCCACAACTCCTCCTCCGGGCCGTTCCATGCATCCACAACCCTCTCTGTGAAAAATACTTCCTTAAATTACCTCTGAGCGCCCCTTCTATCTTCAAATTGTGCCCCTTGTTCTTGCACACCTCTTTTTTTGAAAGATGCTACCCTCTTGGACTTTGTTGATTCCCTTGAGATACCTGAAAGTTTCTATCATGTCCCCCCTCTCCTCTTTTCCTCGAGGCTATACATATTCAGCTCCTTAAGTCTCTCTTCATATGTCTTCTGGTGCAGACCCTGCACCATTTTAGTTGCCCTCATCTGGACAGCTCCATCCTGTCTATGTCCTGCGGAGATTGGCTCTCCAGAACTGCACGCAGTACCTCAGATGGGGTCTCACCAACTGTCTGTACAGAGGATAATAATCTCTGTTTTCTACTGGTGATGCCTGTCCCTATGCATCCCAGTATCCCCCCTACCCTCCTTGCTGCCCTCTCACATTGCTTGCCCACCTTTAGGTCATCAGATATGACTACCCCCAGGTTCCTTTCAATTTTTGTTGTTGTTAGTATCTCACCCCCCATTGTGTACTCTTTCCCTGGGTTTTTGTTTCCCAGGTGCATTACCTTGCACTTCTTAGCATTGAATCTGAGCTGCCATACATTTGACCATTCCTCTAACCTTGCCAAGTCCTTTCTCATCCTTTCCACCCCACCTTGTGCATCAACTCTGTTGCAGATCTTTGTGTCATCTGCAAAGAGACATACTTTTCCTTCAGTCCCTCTGCAATGTTGCTTATAAAGACATTGAAGAGGACCGTCCTAATACTGAACCCTGCGGTACCCCACTAGTAACCCCTTTCTTCAGAGTGATTCCATTTACTATTACTCTCTGTGTCCTATTCTCCAGCCACTCCTTACCCAGGCTGTCATCTTGGGACCCACTCCCAGGCTGGCTAACTTGTATATTAATCTTTTGTGTGGGACTGTGTCAAATGCCTTACTAAAGTCTAGGTAGGCCATGTCCACAGCCCCTCCTGATCTACTACTTTGGTCACCCAGTCAAAGAAATCTATCAGATTCATCTGGCATGACCTTCCCACTGTGAACCCATGCTGCCTTGGGTCCTGTGCCCCTCTGGCTTCTAGATACTCGACAATTCTTTCCTTCAGAAGTGATTCCATCATTTTCCCTACCACTGAGGTTAAACTAACAGGTCTGTAGTTTTCTGCTTCTGCCTTGCTCCCACTTTTGTGAAGTTACAAATTATTTGTTACAAATAAAATAAAACATGTTCTCACCCATCTCCTCTGAGGAGTATTTTTTTCAACTACTACACATCTCCATGTTACCCTTATTTACCTTGCTTACTCTCATGATACCTTCCTGGCCCTGCTGGCTTTCCTGGCTGACACTGGCAGACACTGTCTCTGTCAATGTCACCTCTGCCCAGTGCTAACTGATGCTCTCATAAGGGCTGACCTTTATAGGGGCTGTACCAGAAGTGACCGCCCATCTATGTCCAGTTTGATCAGTATTACAAAACAGTCTAAATGTTTTAAAAAGTGGATTCCTCCCTACAGAAACAAGACTTTATAACCAACCCTAATAAACAATTTCTCCAGGGATAGGACTTCTGCAACTCACTCCCAAACAACAAGTAAGTTTAAATCTCCAGATTACTCAGAGAGAAATCCTTGCTGCTATCCAAAAAAGTAAATCAGGCAAATGCCTGTACCCAGATGAGTACTCTGTCAATTTTTTAAAGAAATATGCTGATTTTCTTATGCCATTGCTAATTAAAGCTTTTAGGTATGTACAGGAAGGGGAAGCCCTACTACCTTCATGGGACTCTGCTATGGTAGCAGACCTATTAAAGCCTGGAAAGACTCCCAATGATCCCTCTTCTTACCATCCTACATTACTGTTAAATAGTGATTATAAGTTATTTATGAGTGTTTGAGCTCATAAGCTGGATACCCTCCTATCGTATTTATTACACAGTGAGCAATCAGGATTTGTTTGTATTAGACAGACCCGTGATAATGTTCATCACACTTTGCAATTAATGGATTTTGCTATACGAAGGTCTCTTCCAATAGTGATGGTCAGTTTTGATGCTGAATAGCGAGGGATGCCAAGGCAACAAAGGAGCTGCAGATTGCACTTGAGGTTAAAGCAGACAAAAATAATTTCTACCGCTATATCAGCGAGAAAAGGAAGAAGGGGGGTTGTAAGGTCAAAGGTTAAGGATGAGGTGCATGAGGACAATGGGAAGAAAGCAAAGGCCCTCAATGAATACTTTTGCTTGGTATTCACTACAGAGGAAAAGGTCCTGCTGCTAGACAGTGGCATCAAGGTCGCTGCCTGGGGAATCCAGAGAATGTGCATCCAGGAATTCGTTGATGACAGGGTCAGGAAGGGCCTTCCAGACATTGGACCCAGCAACACCCCAAGACCTGATGGTTTGTATCCCAGGATGCTGTGAGAGCTGGCGGAGGAGCCAGCAGCCCCTCTCATGCACCTATTCAATAGGTCAGTTAAGTCCAGGGTTTTATCAAGCAACTGGAGGGAGGCTGATGTGGTACCACTCCATAAGAGTGGCAATTAGGAAGAGACATGTAATTATAGGCCAGTCAGCCTCACATCAATAGTGGGCAAGCTGATGAAGACCCTTATTAAAGAAGATCTGATTGAATGCCTTGACATTAATCACCTTCAAAATAAATAATAATAAACAGCACAGGTTTGTGGTTGGCAGGTCATGTCAAATGAACCTTATTACTTTCTTCGACAATGGGACCAGAGAGTTGGATAGGGGCCATGCGGTGGACCTGCTTTACTTTGACTTCAGTAAGGCAATTGACACAGTCCCACACAGGGGTCTCTTAAAACGTTGGAGGACCTGGGAATAGCAGAGCAAATAGTCAGGTGGGTGCGAAATTGGCTGGAAGGCAAGAGACAAAGGGTAGTAGTAAATGGGAGTAAGATCTACTGAAAGACATGTCACTAGTGGGTTGCCTCAGGTGTCAGTCCTAGTGCCAATCCTTTTTGACATATTCATCAGTGACACAGGTGAGAGTATCAAGGGTAACATCTCCCTGTTTGCTGATGACACAAAACTTAGCAGCATAGTAGACAGCAGAGAGGGAGTCAGAGAGCTACAGGAGGATCTTAAAAAATTGGAAAGGTGGACACAAATATGGCAGTTAAAATTCACTGCTAAAAAGTGCAAGATAATGCACCAGGGTAAAGCTAATCCTAAAACAGGATAATGGCTAAATGGGATCAAACTTAGCTCCACAGCTGAGGAATGGGATCTGGGGGTCATCATTAGGGACAATCTCAAACAGCAAAGTCAGTGTAATAAGGCTTACAGCAAGGCTACAGTAGCAGGGTACTGGGATGTATTGGAAGGGGCATAGATAGCAGGGAAAGAGAGGTGATTTGGCCCCTCTACCAGTCCTTAATGAGGCCTCATCTGGAGTATTGTGTCCAGTTTTGGAGGTTGCACCTTAGAAAGGATATTGATAGGGCAGCAAGAATGATACATGGCCTTCAGAGAGGCTAAAGACTTTGAACATATACTCATTGGAAACTAGGAGGGAAAGGGGAGATATGATCAAAACTTTTAAGTTCCTTAGAGGCACAAACAAAGTGCCACACTTAGTGCTTTTCACCAGGAACACCAGTGATATAACACGGGGGCATGAGTGGAAATTAAAAGGTGGGAAATTCAAGAAGGACATCAGAAAGTATTACTTCTCAGAGATGGTGGTGAAGCTGTGGAATAGACTGCCACCTGAAGTGGTGACTGCAAATTCAGTGTTGAGTTTTAAGTGCATGTGGGACTAGGCTTGGGCACAACCACACAGCACAAGAGAAGGCTAGGCCAGATAACTTGGGGGACAGGACCCTGGTGGGACAGTAGGTCCCAGGAAACAATATTTGGACAGACTCAATGGACCACAGGTCCCCTTATGCTGTAATTTTCTATGTTTCTATGGAAAGGTGTTTGATAGTGTGCCCTGGGATTTTCTGTGGGACACTCTAGCAAATATGGCCTTCCCAAATGAAATTCTCACTATTCTACACTCCTTGTATGGATCCCCAAGGGCTTACATCAGGAAAAATAGAATATATTCATCCCACATCCCATTAACTAGGGGGACTCAACAGGGGTGCCCTCTCTTCCCACTATTGTTCACAGTTTTTACTGAACCACTGGCAATGCATATCAGATAATTGGAGGGTGCTGCTCTCGGGGGTCATAACTGTAGAACAGTATTATTCACAGATGATGTTATATTAAATCTGACATCCCCTTAAAAATCACTTCCTAACACATGGAATATCATAGAAACCTATGAGTAGTTATCCAGTTTCAAATTAAAGACCCTAAAAACTTAAACACTTAACTTAACTAAAATCCAAATTCCCTATTAAATGGAGTAGGAGTGCAATTACTTATTTGGGGCTTCAGCTGATGAAAAACTGTGAGTGCCTTGAACTGCTTATTATGAACCCATTATACAGCCAACAGCCAAGGATCTACAAACATGGCAAGCCTTACTTCTCTCCTTTTTTAGCAAAAATAGAGGCTATTCATCAAAACATCTTACCCAGACTTCTCTATTTCTTTCAGATCCTCAAAGTGGTTCCTGATAAATCCTATTTCTAATACTGAAATATTATCATTTCCAGGTTCCTATGGAGATGGGGTCACCCTGGTATTAAATACTGTCTATTACACTTACCAAAAGAAAAGGGAAGCCTTAATTTACCAAAATTGTATTTATACTCCATAGCAGCCCAACAAAGAGCTTTTTGCTGTTGGCCCATGCCCATTTATAAGGCACACTGGAAATCAGCAGAATTTACATTAAACGATGTCTTTGATATTGATAAGATCTTTTTGCTAATCCAGTAGCCATAACCCTGCTATCTCATTTTATGAGATACACGGATAACCCATTAAATATTTAGAGACAATCATGCAATAAATCTTGGCCCAGACATGTTACAGTATGGCTACGCTCAGTGGCATATGACAAAGCCATTCCACCCAATTCAGTTACAGAGGTTTTAAATATATGTATCAGTTTTATATTGGGCAAGGTTTCTGCCCCTTTCCAGATTTACAAAGGGAATTTGACCTGTCCAGAACAGGGCACTTCAGGTACTGACAAATTAGATCTTATCTCATGGGACTAGGTCCCATGTGTAAACAATTAACAGAGAAGAACCCTATCATATATAATTTCCAGAAGGATCATCAACAAGGTACAATGTGGTCTCACTTGATTGGCCATATATATGAGAGTCTGATAGGCCTGACTACTAATTCCATGGCATCAGTTCTGGGAAGGAGGAATGTGGAACTCCACTTAAACCACATCCTAGAGATATGGACTAAATAAGCATCAAATAACTACAGGCTCACTTCTTCAACACAATGGAGAGATTTCTCCTGGAAATGTCATATGACATATTTTCGAATGTCAGAAATTCAGGCTACTTAAATGGGTCTCCAAATAGGGAGATGTTGGAGAAGATGCGAAGAGGAAACTGCTACTGTAATTACCTGCATGTATTTTGGGCATGCCCAGCACTTGTTGCATATTGGCAATATATCAACAACACCCTAAACAAAATTTTCACAGATCAGGACTTATGTACTCCTTCCCTGGTTCTGCTTTCAATCCCACCAGATGGAGTATGATGTCAAACACTGAAACTACTAGTAGTACTAGCTTTAGCAGCCAAGAAGGTAATCATTAGGTTGTGGCTTCTGAAAACCCTTCCAACCCAAATTAAATGGATAGCTACGGTTAGCAACATATATAGAATGGAAACTATGACAGCTTCAATTCAGGGTAAACAGACAATACACGAGAAGATCTGGTGTAGTTAGATAATTTATCAGTTGGAAACAGACCCAGAATTTGTCCCATAGCCTCATGGGTATAAGACCAAAATGTAAGGTCTTGGGTTTTTATATACTTTGAGAGTATATTTCCCCTACAGGAGAAACACTAGCAAGGGAAATATTTCTTATCCCTGTGAAATACTGTATCTGTGGTATAAAAAGTATTCGTGACTGTAGCCTGATATAAAGCATTTACGTAATACTTTACCATCCAGGTCTATTCTGTACTGTCTTGTATATGTACCATATTCTCTGTATCACCACAAAAGTTATCTTTAATGAAACAAAGAATTTAAAAAAAAGTGAATTCCCTGCTAGAAATCATTTGAATAAGTATGTTCATGCCCCTTGCTTTTGCTCTTATGCTACCAAGTAGCCTGAATGCTGAGTGCTATCAAATGTCTTGTTCTCCTATTTCCCACAATTCCCTATGTTCACTGAGGAAACAGCTAACCACAAAGAGAGGTTGTTTTTGTAGTTTTTTTTTCTTCTTTTTTGTAGTTCTGTGGCTCAAGAGATACAGGGACAGGTAGCGCTAGATGAGAATTTCACACATACTTAAAAAAAAACAGCTCTGCACCTGGCTGAGTTTCAATCAGAGCCTCTGCCATGAGTAGTGGGATATGAGCTGATACATAGAAGCAGGAGTGGAACCAGGGAACATTTTCAAGAACAAGAAATATATGATGGTGTCCTAGTTATATTTAAACAGACTGTTTTAAACATTTTCAGACCTTTTAAACCATTTGTTAGCTAGCAGAGAGGTATGAACAACTAAAATAAAATAAATACCATTATTTTTTCCATTTGGAAACATTTTTAAACAAAGATATTGAGATAATCATTTGAATGATTGCTTGGCATTGTTAGAATTCTGGTACTAGTGGTTAACCACTAATATAGTGGGTGACTGTTTCTTCTTTTTCAAAGTTTATGAATAAAATTAATCTTTCTTTGCTTCATTATACAGTCCGCTCCAGTTAGCATGGACACTGATAACGTGGACAATTGGCAAAGGTGGACAGATTTTGAAAACCCAAACCATTTACCATTCTGCCTTAATTAATTGCTCCTGCTAATGCGGACATTGTGCGCTGGCAACCATGGACAGCTGAGGCAGCTTTACTCATCAGATGTCAGCAATTAATGCCTCATTCCACACCCTGTTACATACCAAGGAGTTAATTGCTAATCAATTAAACAGTGTTACAGCTTGCCCATACAATAGATATAATGGGCAGACTAGATGGGCCTAGCGGTCCTTATCTGCTGTCAAAGTCTATGTTTCTATGTTTCTATAGATGCTGCTATTGTCTGTCTCAAAGACTGTGAGGTTATGTGTGAGGGAAATGTTTAAGTGCCCTGGAAAACCTTTGGCCTGAAAAATTTAGCTCCTGAAGCGGATTAATGCCATACCTAAGATGAGCATCAGAAACCTGGCTCCCCGACTTTCCATACCGAGGTCCACATTGTCAGACCTGCTGCATAGCAAGGAGTAGCTGTAGTCTGAATGGCACTTAAATCAAAACCCTTAGAGAAAATGAAAGAAGGAGGGTAAGGACTCAGAGGAGGAGGAAGCTCTTTTACTTTGGTACACCTCTGTCAGGGAAAGGGAGGCTATGGTGAGCTGCCAGTTGTTAGCTACCAAGGGTAAACAAATTGCTGCTGCAAAGGGCAAAGAAGACTTTAATCTCACCGATGGCTGGTTACAGAGGTGGAAGGTGTGCCACAACATTTGCTTTAAATGGGTGCAGGGATATTATGGTGGATAGACAATGGTGCTCCTCCGTAGAAATTATGCATAAATTCATGGTACCTGGGATAAACATTTTCAAGATTTATCAGCTGTGGCATCTTTTGTTAAAAGTGTTTGGGGCCACTCCGCCCTCGCCTGCTTACATTAGTTTTCAGGTTACCCTTGTAGAACTGGCTGGAGTGTCCCATGCGGTGTCGAAGATACATAGTGTTTCATTTGCATGGGCATACCCTGATAATTTTGCCCCTGTTATTTGCTGGTCTTCCCCTTTTCCAGACAAGGAGCTAGATTGGTCTCTTCTCTGGCATAACTGCCATCAATTCTTGTTGCAGGATAGATTAAGAATAATGCAATTTAAAATATTGCATAATATTTATTACACTCCACAGAAACTGGCCAAAATGGGTGTTGTGTCTTCTCCATTCTGTACAAGTTGTAAGCTGCAGCCTGGGGACCTTCTTCATATTTTTTGGAAATGCCCCAAAGTTGCCCCACTTTGGACCACTATAAAGCATAGAGCCGACCCACTTTAAGGGCTTTCTGATTTGTTTACACCTGAAGTATGTCTCTTGGGGGACTTTTCATGTATTTCTGTCCTGTGTAGGAAATACTATATGGCATTAATTTCCATGTCTGTTAAAAAAGTGGTCTTGAGACACTGGAAAGACTCTGACAACCTGACTTATCTTGAGTGGCTCCAGGAGCTTCTTGCTA
Organism: Neoceratodus forsteri; assembly: GCA_016271365.2. Lineage (NCBI taxonomy): Eukaryota > Metazoa > Chordata > Ceratodontiformes > Ceratodontidae > Neoceratodus > Neoceratodus forsteri. The sequence goes on along the minus strand of CM057454.1, from coordinate 657,661,911 downwards.
ATCTCAGAACGGAGAGAACCATTGCAAGTCTATTTAATTAACTTAGGAAGTTTAACAGAATATGGGGTTCTTTTCAAGCCCTGTACTCTTTACAAGTTTGAAATACACGTACATTATAGTTCATGCCGTCACTTGGGTGGTAGGCCGCTGTGCTAGGTTTTGGGGGGAGTATGAGGTGGGGGTGGGCAGGAGAGAATGAATCAGTATTACTTTGTATATTAATTACAGTCTTATTACGTGAAATGTTTTTTAGATTCATTCTCTGCATTGTAAACTTTAATAAAAGTTGAATGGAAAAAAAATAAATGGGTGCATGGAGAAAAGCAGAATGCAGACAGCTCTGGGGCTATTGGATGGCTAACGGACATGCTTCCTGGCATTCTTAATGGCTATCCAGCTCGCAGCATTTTTAATGCTGATGAGACTGGCCTGTTTTTCAGATGTGTGGGTAAGGGAACATTAACTTTTATGTTGAAACTGCCACAGGGAAACAAAAAGGTCAAAGAAAGGCTATCTGTTTTAGCCTGCTGCAACATGGCGGGCACTGAAAAGCTGGAGTTGGTGGTTGTGGAGAAATCGGCTATGCCGAGATGTTTCAGAGGTGTTGCCCATCTGCCAGTGACACATCACAGCAACTGTACTGCCTGGATGACTGGTGACATATTCATCGACTGGGTCCAAGCATGGGATAGGAGGCTATGGGGCAGGAAGATCAATCTGCTCCTGGACAACTTCACCAATCACACTGACATTCAAAACCTTAGGAACATAAAATTGAATTTTCTCCCCAAACACTACATCCATTTTTCAACCCCTTGATCAGGGAGTGCTCCCGACTAATCAGAGTGTTTATTTTCCTTATCTGTTGAGTGTGTCATACACAGTTGCACTGTCAATGGCCATGTTCAGAAAACTTTCTTAAATGTTTTAATTTATTACTCAATCTTAATCAATAATATATTAATATGGCCACAGAGGCCATTCTTTTGGTTATAAGAGTGGTCTCACATACATTCTTAGTGTAATAGAACTGCTCACCTTTGGTCCAAGGCCCTTCTACCTAAGTGGGTGTGAAATGTCACTCTTACAGTGGCCTCAGGAGTCATATTAACATATAGGAAAAACATTTAAGGAGTCAGAAGTAGTCAATATTATGGAGTCAGAAGTAATCAATACCATTGTACAAGACATGCAGCTAATTTAAACACTACAGGTAGGGTGGACTTAGAATGGGATGCATTGAAATGTGTCCTGAGGGGCATCTTCATCAAGTTATCATCCCTGAGAAAATGCTCAATGGACAAAAAGACCCTTTCCCTTCTGACAGAGATTCGTGCCTTAGAAGCTTCTTTGTCTTCTGCCACCATTGAGGCTGATAGGTCCAAATTAGTAGGACTAAGGGATCAATACAGCAGACTCCTCCAGGGAGAAAGCAGAATACGTGATTTTTAAAACAGGCATCAAATACATTGATCAGGGAGAAAAGGTAGGCCATCTATTAGCCTTGAGACTCAAAAAGATTGAATTAACAACGGTTATTAAAAGCATTTGCTCCCAGTCAGATAGTTCTATCCATCCTATGTCTAAAGAAATTACCAGAGAATTTTCAGAGTACTGTAAGAATTTATACAGTTCCATGCCCAAGCTCCCTGATCCAACTAAGGTTCATGAATACCTGGATAACATTCCTCTTCCTTCCCTGAGCAAGGAGCAACAGGAGAGCCTCCTGGCCCCAATTACAGAGGCGGAGATTTCATCCTTCATTTCCTCACTGGTGGCCGACAAAGCCCCCGGCCCTGATGGGTTTTCCCTAAATTTTTTAAAGTCATTTAGGGATCAGTTATCCCTCTGGTTAACCAAACTATTTATCTGAATACTGAATTCTAACTTTTTGGATAAAACCCTGTTAGAAGCCTTCATAATAGTTCTTCACAAACCAGAGAAAGACCCAGAACAGGTAACCAGCTACAAATCCATATCACTATTAAATTGTAATATTAAAATACTAGCAAAGTTGCTGGCTGGCAGGCTGAGCACAGTTATGCCCACTCTTATTCATCCTGACCAGGTGGGGTTCATGAAGGGGTGAGTGTCCTCGGATCAACTTCGTAAACTAGCGCACATTTTCTCCATGTCCAGGGATTTGGAGCTCCCAGCGGGGCTGCTCTCCCTGGATGTGGAGAAGGCGTTTGACAGAGTAGATTGTCAATTCCCATTCTGCACCATGGAAAGATTTGGTATCCCTTCCAAATTTATAACATGGATCTCTTCCCTGTATCAGAATCCATCTGCCCACATTTACTGTAATGGTGTGTTCTCAGATCCCTTCCCTCTCCATTCTGGAACCAGTCAGGGCTGTCCGTTATCTCCCCTTTTGTTCAATATCTATCTTGAGCCCCTTCTGGTTAGATGCAAGAGAATGTAGCCATACAAGGTATCCCTGTGGGTTCCCATCTTTTCAAATTGTTAACCTATGCTGATGATATTCTACTGCATCTGCTGCACCCCTGACAATCTTTCCCAGTGGTTCTCTCCATGATTGCAGAATATAGTAGTTAATCCAATTACAAAATAAACCTAGAAAAGATCTTGGTATTCCCCCTTAATTATAAGTTAAACAAAGTAGACATAGAACATCTTGGTCTGCAATGGAGCCCCAAGAGTTTGAAACATTTAGGCTTATTTTTAGCTAGGAGTGAGATGTCCATGAGGAGGCTTAATTTAGATGCCCTTCTGCAAACCATTAGAAAGACCTGAGAAGATGGCAGTCACTCCCAATTTCACTCTGGGGTCATATCAACTTAGTGAAAATGAACACCTTGCCCAGACCTTTTTACCCTCTCAACATATTAAATCTCTGAGTTCCCCAGTGTTGGTTTTAGAAGGTACACTCCATTATCTCCTCCTTTTTATGGCTATGTAAACCTCCCAGATGAGCCTACCATAAATTAGCAGCTGCAAAGGACTACGGAGGAATGAGACTCCCTCACTTTGCCCTTTATTTTTGGGCAAGCCAAGTTTCCAAATACCTAAAATGGCTCGCCCCCCAAGAGGACATACTGTAGCTTCTCTACCCTATGTTCCTTTCTGGCTATCCCTAGACAGAGAGAGCGAGAGAGAGAGAGAGAAGATTTTTTCTGTAGGTATTTCCCCATTGGCAATGCTACATATTCCCCCTAAAGCACTCCCCAGTACGCTGGCTAATACTCCTGTTGCTACATCTCTTAAGACTCACTCCCAACTTTCCTCATTTCCCAAGTATAGAACCAGTAGGAATATTTCTCAGCCAATAGCTGGAAACCCCAACCTAAATATAGGGGGCCAGGTTATATCAGCACTTTGGATACCCCAACTTACTGGCTCTAGGGCAGGAGACTTTTTTTCAGAGGGAGGTGAAAGTCAGTGAGCTCTATCATGACTCGGAATAGGCTTGAGCCCAGGCAGATGTTTAAAGTTTTTCAGCTACAGCACCTCTTAGTTTAAGTTTCCTCTGCTATATCAGAGAATGATGATACTGGGACATAGTTCACCGTGCTTGCTCAGTTGTTAAGGAGTCACATGCCATTTCTTTGCTTTATTAGGCCTTGCTTCACAGATCGCTGGATGCCCAGTATAGGGGTCCTAAGCATTTGTCTGAACAATTCTCTACATCGCAGTCTACCTGGAGATTGGTATGCAGAAACATGCACAGGTACATCCCTCAGGATAAACTGAGATTAGTCCAGTTTCAAATTCTAAATAACATGTATTGGACCCCAGTGAAATTATTCAAGGTGGGCAGGACTCCTATTCCTCTTTGTAACAGATGTCAACTACAGGAGAGTACCCTTCAACATATTTTTTGGGACTGTCCGCCTATCAAGGCCTTGTGGGAGATGGTTAGAGCTAAGGCAGACCCCTTGTTGGGCCTTGAGGAGTTGTTCATTCCTGACATCTGTCTCATAGGAGACTTTTCTCCCAGGGCATGGTCAGCCAGCGCAGGTATGATATGGTCATGATCTCCATGTCCATGAAGAAATTGATTCTTTGGCATTGGCTGAGTGATTATAACATACCTTATACTGAATGGCTCCAGGAGTTCCTCTTCAATATTCACACTGAACAGATTAAAGCCAGTCTCTGGGGCTCTTTGGCTCTTTACAAGTGAATATGGGAGAGCCTCCATACTCTTTATTTACTTCATTCTGGAGCTACCTCACTGCCAGATCCTCAGTAGTCCTTTTAGAGACATCCCCCATCATCGATTTGGTGAGTTGTTTTTATGAGCATCTTGCCATTGAGAATAGCTCTGCATATGATGCCAAGCCGGGTAGGGGGGTGGTTGGGCAGAGGGGAGGGAGAGGGAGTGTGGGTACGGGGGCTTGACATGTGATGTTCTGATATTGTAAAACTACTAAAGTTTCAAATAAAAAAAAAGTCATTTAGGGAAAACATTCTGGGACTGATATTCAAAAGGTGCATGGCCAAACTGTGCAAGCAATATAAATTTACACCTCCCGTAAAAGCTACTGTACTATACATGTGTTGCTTTTTCTAGAGCAAAAGGGGACAGGGACCTAATTTGCCTGTGCCCATGATCAAAGTGGAAGTGATGAACACCTGGAAGGGACAGAAAAAAACACAGTAAACCAGGGATTCTTCTTTATTTCTAGAAATTGGACAATACAATATATTCTACATTAAATATTATGTTAACTCAGTTGCGATTGCATTGTTTTTAATGTTACAGTGTTAACCAAACATGCAGCATGTCCTAGAAAATATTTAGATACAGTATATCTAGATAAATCACAGCACATGATATGGGGTGGGGGTTCCTGTGAAATATCCAGATATATCTAGATATTCTGAGACATACAGTATCTCAAGCTATGACAATGCTTTGGCAACAATGGCAAGTCACAGTACGTTGTTTTGTAACACTTGGCAAGCTCAGGAACAACTTTTACGATATGTATTTGCAACTGAAGCAGAATGCATCAGCAGGTGTTTGGCTATGCAATGTAACATCTGTTACAACTTTAAGGCAGCTGCTTTTGTAAAGCATTGTACGGGATCTATCACTACTTATGCAACTCAATGAGTAATACAGAAGCAAATCATTGACATAGTATAAGGAGGACTGTATTGTAGTGCTGAAATGCAAATCTGAACACATGCAATTGACAAATGACTGATGGAAATGTGGAATTGGACTGTTATAGTAAGTGAGCACAGTGAGAATAACATTAGCTCTTGACAAAATAGTGAGGTGTGTCACCCATAATTTTTTTATAAGGGGTTAGAATTAAGCAGTAAGACACAACTGGGTATGGGTTGCTGGGCATTACCCATGCCTCATGCACTATGTCACAAGATACAGTGAACTGCCTAAACCAGATGAGATCTGGGTAACCCCTCAAGTATATAAAAAGCAGATTCCTGAGCACAACCAGGGAGCTGCAGTGCTGTGGTCAAAAAACTAGTAAACACAGGAATAAAGGAGACTGACACTAGCTACAGTATATTGTTGTCTTTTTGATAAAACATAATTTACAGCAATGACAAAAGTGCTGAGGGCTGATCCTTTGAAAAAGCTCATCTACTGGGTAAAATGCATTAGGAACAGGTGCCAGTCTCTTATGTGGGTTGGTGGAGTTGATTTATGACAACACTACAAGGACTTTGTGTGTGTTTTTTTTTACCATTTTCAGCACTTGGACGGACTGACGTTTGCACATATCTTATGCGAGAATTTTAATGATGTATTAAAGAAGACTTTTTAATTGAAGTGTTTTATGGTCCTCGGTACTTTTGACATTGCTGGGAATTACGTTTTATCAAAAACATCACAGTATTGCAGGTGCCAATCACCTTTATTCCTGTGTTAACCTCTAAATTACCCATACCCTAGAGGGCCTTTCTGTTATTATACAATAGACCCATGGGTAAAATAAATTTTAAATAAGAACATAAAGTGACAGCAGAAGGGGACCTTGCAATCCATCTAGTCTGCCCATGAAAGCTACCCCCTCCCAGTTTCTTTACTGCCTTAGGTTTCACAGTGCCTATCCCATGCTAGATTGAACTCCCCCACTGTCTTTGCTGCTGCAACCTCTGGGACAGACTGTTCCAGGGCTCCACCACCCTTTTCGTGAAGAAAAACTTCCTGCTGTTTGCTATGAAACTACCTCCCTTCAGGTGCATGTTGTGTCCCCTTGTCCATGTATTCATGTTCTCCCTGAAGAGATTCTGTGTTTATACTGAGTTGATACCTTTGAGGTATTTAAATGGCTCTATCATATCTCCCCTGCCCCATCTCCTCTCCAGTGAGTACATCCTAAGATGGTTTAATCTCAGTTCATATGATTCTTCGTGTAGTCCATGTATCATCTTTGTAGCTCTCCTCTGCATGGTTTCCAGGTGATCCTTGTCCTTCCTGAGGTGCAGTCTCCAAAACTGGATGCAGAACTCCAGGTAAGGCCTCACCAAGGACCTGTACATCGGGACTATCACTTTGCGTTTCCTACTTGTGTTGCCCCTTCCTATGCATCCAAGAATGTTGGTAGCTTTTTGCACTACCTTTTCACACTGCTTCGTTGTCCTTAAATCATCAGATATGAGTACCCCCATATCCCTCTCTACCTCAGTTTCAGTCAGCTGTTACCCCTAGGGATTATTTCTAGCCTAGGTCATTCCTCCCCAGGTGCACAACTTTGCACTTCTTGGCATTGAATTTCAGCTGCCACCATTTTAACCATTCCTCTAGTTTGTTTAGATCAGTGATTATTTCTGTGACCTCCTCTTGTGCCCCCTCTTGTGTGTCCACTCTGTCAATGTCACTGATGAATATGTCAAACAGAACTGACCCTAGCACCAATCCATGGGGGACTCTGCTGGTTACTACTCCTTCCTCTGACAGAGTGCCATTTACTAACACTCTCTGATTCTCCCTTGGAGCAAGTTTCTAATCTGGCCTACTATTTTATGTCCCACTACTGTGTGTTCCAACTTTTTCATCAGCCTCCCATGTGGAATGCCTTACTGAAGTTCAGATATACTATGTCTACTGCTCCTCCTTGGTCCACCTTTCTGGTCACCTAATCAAAGAAATCAGTCATGTTTGTCCGACATGACCTCCCCTCTGTGAAGCCAGGTTGCTTTAGGTCAATTTGGCTAGTTGCTTCTAGATGCTGTACAATTCTTTCTTTCAGTAATGTTTCTATGATTTTCACCACCACTGAAGTGAGGCTAACTGGAAGGTAGTTTCCAGCATCTTCCTTGCTGCCGCTTTTGTGCAGCGGTACCACTGTGACTTTTTTCCAGTCATCCAGTACTGTGCCACTCTCCAGTGGCTTGTTGAAGAAGTCTGTTAATGGGGTGGCAAGTTCTTCTCCGAGTTCCTTTAGTATTCTCTGGTGGATACCATCAGGTCCCATAGCTTTATTGGTTTTTAATCTTGTTAAGTTCTTTTAGGACTGTTTTAATTGTGAAGGTGTTTGTGTTGGCTTCACTGGTGCACTGCTCTTCATTCTTCAGTACTGGTCCACTTTCCTGATCCCCCCTAGTGAAAACTGAGCAGAAGTATTCATTTAGAACCTCTGCTTCAAACACCATGAAGTCTTGCTATATTATAACAATAGCAGTCAGCCACTGCAGCTGAACTGCCCCGGAGAGGAAGGAGTTAACTCCAGAAGATCTGGAGTTCTACGGCGCGAGGGCACTGTGCCCAAAGCTCTATCTGGCAGTTTCAAATGAAACTGTCAGATTCTTTACTCCGCTTCACTGAACAGTCGCTCCGGAGATCAGCTCCTTCAGCTCGGTTCATTCTCGGTTCAAGAGAGTAGTTTTCGGTTCATTTGAACCGGCAAAAGTCATTATTTTTACCGCATTTCGGTTCTAAAGCTCTATCTGGTAACCGTAAGTACAAAAATTCAAGTCTGTGTGGAAAATTAATTATCGGTTCGGTTTTGAACCGATCGCTTGAATTTTCTGCCTTTTAAAACTGTACTGTGGGTTTGAAGTGCGGTTCCAGTTCTTATCGGTTCCAAAAACCGAAATTATTACAGTTTTCAAATACCGTGACACGGTTAGGAACCGATAAGGTGTCTTGCTGGCACTGCCATCAAAAGGGCAAGTTTTTGGTTAGGCTGGCATTATGTCGAGAAACCCAAAGAAAACCGGGCCCACTGGGTTTCAACACTGTGATGTCTGTGGGGGCGCCTTTGCCAAGGCTGACCCACACACCACTTGTGTCTATTGTCTGGGGGCTGACCACCTCCTGTCAGACTGCCAGGTGTGTAAAAATTCCCTGCAGCCACCCTGAGAAGAGATTGGGCCGGCTCAGGGAACGAGAGGCCAAAAAATCCACTGACCCGGATGGCCAGCCCGGTTCAGTACCCACTGGACCAGAGGGAGTGCCTCGGGCCAAAGGAAGACTGGTTCAGAGGAACCAGTCCCAAGTAAAAAGACAAAGAAATCAGGAGGTTTGGAGTCCAGAATTGTGTCTCCATCTGCTGCAGAGATAGCTAAAGCCATTCAGATTGTCCAGTCACTGTCTCAGGGATCTGTAGAACCACCAACGGTTGGTTCGTTCAGTCCCAGTGGTTCAGGATTTTGAAGTTGAGGATTTTTATGAACCACAGGAGGGGGAGGAGGAATTTGATCAATATATGTGTGGCTGGGAGGGTCTGGACGTGCCCATTGTACGGGCATTTCTCCAGACAGACCTTTAGAATCTCCCTACTTGTCTGAGTCCCCTTCTTTCTTTATTTTTTACAAAAGGTTGCAGAAACCCTCCAGCTTCCTTTAGAGGAGGCTGTGGATGAACAAGAGGAGCCTGATTATGTGGAAATGATGGATATTCCAGAGTCTAGGAGGTTGTCTATTCCTTTGCATAAGTCATTTAGGAAGCAAACAACAAAGATTTTAAAATCCTCATTCTGTCCCTCCTGTAGATAAAAAAATGGACAGAAGGTATACTTTGTCAGGCTCGGATACAGACTTCCTTATTGAGCAGTGTAGTCATGTAGGTGTGGTACAAGCTGCAGCCTGTGACAAGGCTAATATTCCTCTGGCCTCACATCCTCTGACAAGAGATTCTAGGAAGATTGATGCCATGGCGAAGAAACAGTATATGGCAGCTTCTTTGGGACTCAGGCAGGCAAATTATATGGCTTATGTGGCTAGATATCAGAAATCTAGGTGGGACACAGTATTGCAGTTAGCCAAGCAGGCCCATGGCCAGCTGGCTAGTGAGTTGGAACAGGTGGCTGCTGATGGCATTGAAGCCTCTAAAGTTCAATTTCATACTGCTGTTGATGTTAATGATGTTTCCTCCAGGGTCATGGCCACTTCTGTAGCTTTCCGTAGAGTTGGCATGGCTCAGATGCACTAATCTGTCCCAGATACTCAGTCAAAGGCTATGGATTTTCCTGTAGTGGGAAATTCTCTGTTTGGGAGCAAACAGAAAATTATATGAAAAGATGGATGAATACAGAACTACCTACAAAAGTGCCCAGGCTAAGGAGAAGCATGCCATGCCACAAGGCATGCTCCCAGAGGAAGGGGCAGACCCTTTTCAGGCCTTTTTACCAATTTTAGCCTCCTCTGCTGTCTCACAGAGGTTTCTTCAGAGGCAGGGGTAGGCGTGGCGCAAGTGGACCGTCTCCTCCCCTCAGCCTAAGGCTGCTGCTAAGCAGGCACCTGATGGGGTGCCAGGGCCGATTCTCCTGTACCAGTGGGGGCAGGTTGGCCTATTTCAGCCAGAGCTGGCTGTCCCTAACCGGACAGATGGGTTCTGGGTAATAGGCCAGGGTCTAGTTCTCAGCTTCAAATATTTTGCAAAGATGAGAGCCAGGCATTTCACCTGCAAATCCTCCAGAAGCCCTTGCTTTGGAAGCAGAGGTTTCTTCTCTTCTGGTCTGCAAAGCAGTGGAAAGGTTCCTCCTTGCCATCAGGGCAAGGGCTTTATTCAAGATACTTTCTTACCCCAAAAGACAGAGAATGGCGGCCCATTCTGGATTTAAGATACTTGAACAAGCATCTGTTGAAAAGCAAAGTTCAAAATGTTAACTCTGGCAATGATATTGCCTTCCCTAAAACCAGGGACTGGCTGCTTCCCTGGACCTCAAGGATGCCTATTTTCATGTTCTGATCAGGCCTTCCCACTGAAAGTACCTCAGGTTGAACTGCCCTCAGGCCACTACCAGTTCAGGGCAATGCCCTTGGCCCTTACCTCTGCGCCAAGGGCATTCACAAAATATCTCGCTGTAGTAGTGGCTCATTTAAGAAGGCAAGGGTTGCTGTGTTTCCCTACCTGGACGACTGGCTCATTGTGGGTCAGTCTCCAGGTCAGGTGAAATCCCACTTGCAAGTCACCCAGCAGCTTCTCACTTCTCTGGGATTCCTGCTAAACTTACCAAAGTCAGTTCTGGAACCAGTTCAGGCCCTAACTTTCATAGGCGCAGAATTGAACACAAGGTTAGCCAGGGCCTTTCTTCCCTCGGAAAGGGTGGACAGACTCATCGCCTGGCATCCTCCTTTACCCTCGGGTCTCTCGACCAGCAAGGCATTTTCTGCAACTCCTCGGGCACATGGCTGCTTCCACAGCTGTTGTGCAGGGAGCAAGATTCAGATGAGGGACATTCAGTTCCATTTGAGGGCCTATTGGTCTCAGAGGAAGGACCCCTTACCAAATTGGTCCCAGTTACTCAAACCCTGATCCTGGCCTTACACTGGTGGCAGGATCAAAGCAATGTGAAACAAGGGGTTCCCTTCATTCCCATTTCTCCCTCCCTCACCCTCACCACGGATGCCTCCCTGTTAGGGTGGGGGGCTCACCTGGGCGACCTTACCACTCAGGGAGTGTGGTCTCCTCAGGAATCTCTGCTCCACATCAGTCTTCTGGAACTCAGAGCTGTCTTTTTAGCTCTTCAGGTCTTTTCAGATTCTGTCCAGAACAAAGTGGTTCAAGTCAGGACAGACAATACCACCACAATGTGGTACATCAACAAGCAAGGGGCACTCGGTCTTCAGCCTTGTGCACAAGCAATGAAGTTGTGGTCTCTGGCTTATTCCTAGACACCTCCCTGATAGCGGTTCATCTCCCAGGGAAGGACAATGTGCTGGCGGGCGCCCTCAGCAGAATTTCTCAGGGCCATCACGAATGGGCTCTGAATCCACAAGTACTGGGGTCTGTCTTTGCCAGTTGGGGCACTCCTCAGATAGATCTTTTCGCGGCCCCAGACAACCACCAACTTCCTCTTTTTTGCTGCAGGCCTCCAGTACTGGGCTCAGTCCCTCTGGATGCCTTTCTGTTGGATTGGAAAGGGAAGTTCCTGTATGCCTTCCCCCCCTTTCCTCTCCTTTTCAGGGTACTAGTGAAAATCAGATCTCAACCTTGCAGAGTGATTCTGATTGCCCCAGATTGGGCCAGACAGCCCTGGTACCCTCTGCTCCTGTCCCTGGCAGTCCACCCTGCCCTGAGCCTGCCCAGAGTTCACGACTTACTGGCCTGTGCACAGGGGAGAGTGTGGTATCCGGACCTCAAGTCCCTCCACCTCAAGGCTTGGCTGTTGAGGAGCTAGAATTTGCTGATTTACACCTTTCTCAAGGTGTTATGGATATTTAAAGGCTTCAGGAAGCCTTCCACTAGAAGCCACTTATAATTCTAAGTGGAAGGGGTTTTCCATCTGGTGCTCTGAGAGGCAGATTACCCCAGAATCTGCTGATCTTCCCATTCTTTTGGACTATTTGGTCCATCTGAATTCCTTAGGCCTTAGACCAGCTACCCTGAAGGTTCATCTGGCAGCTGTCTCTGCTTTTGTGTCAGCAGGGAAGCCTGCCTCCCTTTCTTCTCACCCTGTGTTCTCCAAGTTTTTTAAAGGGTTACTTCACACTAACCCTCCCTTTCGGGAACCAGCTCCGCCTGGGACCTGAATATTTGCATTGCTCAGTTAATGCTAACCCCTTGAGCCTCTGTCTTCAGCAGAACTCAAGTATTTAACTTGGAAAACCGTTTTCTAGTAGCTATCACCTCTGCCAGACGCATAAGTGAGTTACAGGCCCTGTCAGTGGAAGAAGATTTTATCTCTTTCCACAGAGATAAGGTAGTCCTTAGGACTAATAGAAAGTTTTTGCCTAAGGTGGTTTCTGATTTCCACCTGAATCAATCTATCTCCCTCCCAGTATTTTTCACTGAGCATTCTTCCTCAGGTGAGAGGAGACTGCACAGCTTGGATGTCAAAAGGGCATTAAGTTACTATCTAGAGGGCACCAGAGGTCATAGGTTCGAATCCCTCCAACTGTTTCTTACCTATGGCGAGGTTGGCAAGGAAAACCTGCCACTAAGAGAACAATTGCAAGGTGGATTGTCTCTTGTATCCAATTTTGTTATCAGAAACTGGTGGAGTACCCCTCAGGATTGAGGGCCCACTCCACCAGGGTATAGCCAGCGCTCTAGCTGCTGCTAGAGACATTCCTATTCTGGAGATTTGTCAAGCTGCTACCTGGAAGACGGGTTCACACCTTTACCAAGCATTATTCCCTGGATGTCCAGTCCAGGAGAGATGCTCGGTTCGGCACAGCTGTGCTTCAGAGCCTATTTCCTAAGTAGGTTCTGACCTCCTCCATGGAGGTACTGCTGTGTAATCTGCTATTGTTATAATATAGCAAGACTTCATGGTGTTTGAAGAAAAATTACTCACCTTAGTAATTGCTTTTCTTCTCATGGAGTCTTGCTATATTATAACCACCTCCCTCCTGCCCTCTCAGAACTCCTACTTGCAGAGGTGGCAAATTGGTGCAAGCACTGTGTCATGCCATTTTAGTTTTCCCTAACCCTGTTTTCCTTTGGGTTAGGGATCTAGATTGTTCATTTAGGTTATTTTTTATTGCCCCCTTCTTGGACTTGAGTCTTGGGGGGAAGGGGGGTTCATATGTGCTTGTCAAGGGTGGTAAAACGAACCATAATACCATCAACCTTTGTTATTATGGTTCTGGGTGTTTCTTTGTTGTTTATATTGTTGTTATTACTACTAGTAGGTAGCCATAGGCTAGTGTAGTTTTTCCACACAGACTTTTTTCCGTCCGTTGATGTTGGCTTCGTAAAGATCTGACAGTTTCATTTGAAACTGCCAGATAGAAACTTTGGGCAAAAGCGCCTCAGCTGTAGAACTCCAGATCTTCTGGAGTTAACTCCTTCCTCTCCGGGGCAGTTCAGCTGCAGTGGCTGACTGCTATTGTTATAATATAGCAAGACTCCATGAGAAGAAAAGCAATTACTAAGGTGAGTAATTTTTTCCTTCTGTCCATCCATTTCAACATTTATTTAATTATGTTTTTTTAAAATAAATGCCCTTTTTAGCCATGGGTTGTTGCAGGATTTATCCATAGGTAAAGAACTTATCTGACTGGTCCATTCACAGATTTACATATGCCCACTGTATAATGATGCAGAATGTACAGTAACTTCAATGTAACCTACAGTGCAAGTTTAATATATAAGTATTAGTCCAATAGCTGAACTTTATGATGCACTATAACCCCAAGACAGCGTAATCCATGGGGTAGTGTGTATAATGAGAACTGTACACACACCAGAATTGAGGGATGCCACATGAACTCTGACAGCAAAGTTTGAGGGGTTTATCTAAGTATCCCACAACAAGGGTGTGTGTAAAATTTTAGTTTGGCACACCGTGCCATGCTTTGTTTCATATAACTGCTAGGGAGCATTTTTTTACCTCCACAGGTTTCACTAGAATAGGTAGGCAGTATAGCGTGAGCTGCTCAGTGCCTCATGGATTTCCTCTTGACAAAGCTGCACATGTTCATTGTTATAGCCAACTGGTCATAATGGCAAATTATAATTGGCTTTGTCAATGGGAAAAAACGCTCCCCAGTTATTATAATAATATAAGTGAAAGCAGCAGTATTTGCTAGTCTACAAAAATATTCATTATGTTTTTTCGGTAATTATTTCTGGCAAAAACATATTTACATCCCCTTTTTTTCATTTTATTCCTAAACTGAGATATGGGGTTTTGATTTTTTTTTTTATAAAATATATCAAAAAGGAAACTTTTTGTAAAGGTTCTAGCTCTTTCTCCGCAACCACTATGAAATATTGAACATCTTGACCTGGTGCCATGCTGTCCACCATCAGAAATGTGTGAGAGCACCATTGTTATACATCCACGGTATGAATCTGGTTCATATAGTTAAACATGATCTCAAAGGAAAAGATTTGTTTTTTAATTCTTAATGGGGACCATATTTATTGACAAGTCATTAATTACAGAACTAGTAATAAAAAATAGTTTAAAAATGTCGGAGCAAATGAAAAAATACTGATGAGTACTCAAAAGATGTTAGAAATACATTGTTGTGAAAATATGGATGATTAACATTTTTTGCTAAAAAACACTGCTTCTTTAAGTCTTTCACAAGAATACAAAAAAAATACAAATCTTAATAAAACGAAACCAATGATTTGAAAAACAGCTTTTATGACAGGAACAGTACATGATGCAGAAAAAGGAGAAAGGCTGGGGACTGAAGATATTGGGCCCAGTGATGAAGGACCATGAGGTGACAGGATCTGAAACTCACTTTTTTGAGGCACAGAAGCCTAAACAGGACATATACTAGCCTGGTTCCTGGCCCCATGTGAATTGAGCTGGTCTAAGCTCTTCACTGGCTTGCATGTTTGTGATGGGGTAATGGTACAATGAAGCTGCAGTGCCAAAGGCTTTGCAACAAATTTGTCATTTAGGGAGAGAACCCTCACATATGGTGCCATATTATATATTTGATGAACTTTCATTGCAGATTTAAGAAAGTTCAGACACCATGAAGGCTGCAATTAACAAATAAATCAAACCAAAGCAAATACCAGAGGATGTCTACTATCAGACAGTCTACAAATTAATATTAGGCCCACTATTAGTTACTTACACTCTATATACAATATCAGGATTAAGGCTGCCAGGAAGCCAGTAGAACCAAATTCTGCTGCATTACAACATACTTCATTTTCAGTCAAATACAAGGTATGGGGTTATGCTGATAGTTATACAATACTTTTGTTTTCCCCTCCATTTTCTACCTTTCCTTGGTCTCATCCAAATGCTCCTCTTTCTGAGGATTACCGATCACCCACCTGTGAGCCTATGCTAGAATGCTCCTTCCCTTGCCTGTCCGCCTCTCTATGCAGCATCTATGATTAGTGACTGTTACTTAATAAAGACAAATGGGTTTAGGCCTAGGGCCTCTTGCACATGTACAGGGTCCGTATATTGCTGCTACTACAATCTCCTGTCAATCACATCTTTATCAGGACCTTACATATGGCTGGATGAATTAATCTACCATTGTGGCACTCTATCCAAGGATTACAAGATTCCAGACTGGATGTGCAGCAGCAAATGGTGACTGACCATCCTCCCTCTCTTGTTCCTCTCCTCAGAGGCAATACTCATCTCCAGAAGTCTGTTTCAGTTCCTGACAGGCTGATCAGATGCCAGGTTTAGAAACAGAGTCCAGGTTTCCCCCTGCATGGCAAGTACTGACACTAACAACTAGGCTGTCAGGTGTCGTCCAGGTCTTATTATTTACTTTATTATTGTGGTTGATCGGAACTGAAATACGTTTAGTTAAAATTTTCAATCTTTCAATTTTTTTCCAACTCCCTATATGTTCTTCCATCTCTGACCTCCAGACTCTTTCCAGTGTGGAAACTTAGCATGACCCTATCCTGCCTGCCTGAAGTCCCAGTCTTACCTTCAAGTGGGGGGGTCCCCACTTCACTTCCTCTGATCCCGTGACTCCTCCAGATCTAAGCTCCCCAGAGTGGAAATGCTGGCACCTCTGGCTACCTTTCTGAAATCTAGATAGCTGACCAGGGAATGGAGGGAGCACCAGAGGCAGGCTGAAGGACCCAGCACTGGGCATGGAGATGAGCCACTGGACCCACCGTCACCTACCAAGGGCAGGACATTTTCCTTGTTTACCCCCTGGAGCATGGACATGCAGTGACATCTGCATAGGCATGCTGCTGAAGTCTGCTGCCACTCCACCCTATACCGTGCCAGTTCCTGTAGGAGCCCCAATCTCCATCAGAGGCCGCTAAGGAGCCAAGAGAGACCAGCAACTCACCCTGGGAGAAGACAGCAGTTCTCTGAATGTTCAATCCTCTCCCACCCCTGCTCACCCCCAGCAACCCGGGTCCATTCCTTAATCCAGGTCACCAATGTGGTGTAAGGTGTGGCATCCAGCACCTCAACTCTCAGTGCCACTGGCCAGTAATCTTTCAATTTTTAATTTGCAAAGTAGTTGGGAGTTTTATGCCATACATAAAATAAACTCTGTCAGCGCCTTATACTGTAACTGTTCCTGCCTGACCCTTTCAGTCCAATGGAAGATCCTCTGTAAGATATTCCTACTGATATTTGATTATGTGGATGTAGTCTACGGTGCCTCCTCTAAATCCACCAGGCCAGGCTGTTCCTCCTCTATTTCTTCTTTCATTTTGCCACTGACTTGCTTCCATGCACTCACCACTGTTCCCTCTACCAGAACCTTTCTATCCCCTCTTTTGAACCATGGAGTCTTTCTCACTCACTGTTTTGCCTTCCCCTCAAAATATAGACTTGCCTCACTCTCCTCTTACCTCCGTGATTTACTCTCACCCTATGCAACTTCCTACACACTCTGCTCTTCAAACTCCTGCTTATTTATTCCTTGCTATTGCACTATTGTTGGTGAATTCATCTTTTTTGATGCAATAGCCTCCCTCTGGAACACCTTTCATACTGCACTCTGCCACTTCTCTTCCTGCCCCTCTCTCAAGCAGCCCTTCAGAGCTCACCACTCCCTATCACTGGGCGTGGGTATAGGATAATACAATTTCAGGCAGACCACAAGTCAGTGGCGTAAAAAATGTATGGTTGTGTCTATCATTTTATTTTTATCAAGTGAAATATACAGAAAGCAAAATGGTAAGTCACACAACTGCTTAGCTTCAACAGTTTCTAAGGCTTTTGTTCAGCCTAGCATGAATCAAAAAGTGTGAAAACAGATGCTACCAGGAGGTTTTTCACCTTCCTCAGTCAGTATCCAACTGATCTCTCTAACTCTCCTCTCCCAGCACTGAGGTAGGGCTTTTTATAAGCTCACAAGAAGTTGGAAAAACAATTTCCCTTGCCTTTTGATTAATAGCAGACATAACAAAACTAACCACTAGGGGCCACTGTAGCACCACAGAGAACAGTTATTTAGCACCAGGAGCACATTACACAACTTGTTTACAACATAGATATATAGACAGTGTCAGCAGATAAGGGCCTATGGCCCACCCAGTCTGCCCATTTGAGCTTGTAAGTTCAGTTTATGTTTTCCTAGAAGTCTGTTGCCCCTTACATTGTTAAAGGTCAGACCGAAGTCAGAACATTCTGTGCTCTCTTAAACTCTCCTGCAGGGTCATATTACCTTATGCTGTCTGCTGCGAAGTATATCTTAGAAGAGGGCTGCTGACATTTAGAAAAAGCAGACACAAATTTTTGTTATACTTATATTAAAACTGCCCTATCATTTTGTAACTGTACTCTTAGTTTTGTTTTTAGGTTAATATGAGCAGAAAGCTTTATAAGCACTTCAGCACTTAATTTATAACCAGCCAACCAGCATGTTGGACATTATACAAAACATAAACTGCTTAGGGAAGGGGTTTCAATTTATCCCAGGGGTATCCACTATGACAGGGTCACCCTTGCCATACTCCCTGTATGCTCTTGTCTCTAACCCACTATTTGCTCTAACACCTTCTCCTATAGTACAGGTGTACTGCCCTCTCTGAGATGTTATAAATCTGGTTTCCTCCAGTATCTTCTATGACAATTTGAAGTTCATTGTGCAGCTAATCCTTGGTGCTTCATAACTGCTTCTACATTTTTTATCTAGTTTGTAATTTGAATTCCCATACTTATATGTCATTTGACCTTGTTGCTGTTGATTTTATGTTCACTCATGAATGTTAATTTTGTTGCATTGTATTGTATTATTTGTTTTCTCAGTTGGCACCATTTAATTCCACTACTCAGTCAGAAGAGTGCTACCAGAATAGCGCAGCAATTCACAGTGCTAGTCTGGTAAGCGCTACCACGGACAATGAGGGAGGATTTACAGCACTTGCTGTAAGCACTCCCCTGGTTGCTATCCATGATGCTGAGGACAGACAAG
The DNA here is from genome assembly GCA_016271365.2 of Neoceratodus forsteri. NCBI lineage: Eukaryota > Metazoa > Chordata > Ceratodontiformes > Ceratodontidae > Neoceratodus > Neoceratodus forsteri. Next base: position 657,643,692 of record CM057454.1, on the reverse strand, counting down.
AGCACCAGGATCCAGAAGGTTGGCTGAGCTGCTCCTGTAGCATGGAAGACTGGAGCATCCAGCAGCTTGGCCAGTTCTAATCCTGGTCTTCAACAATTTTACTGCAATCGGGACTTAGACTCTGTTACATGGGGCCATGGAAACAGTATTTCACAACCCCATGATTTTTAACTTTCCCCATGATCCGCTCCCCCTGGAGTTAGAATCATTTTGCCAGGGGGGTGCGAGGGGTAGAGCCTCCATAAAAGAAAAATTGGCACCCTTATTCCCACGTGCTCCTTGCCGATGCTATTGTTGTTGGCTCTCTTTGGACCAAGTACCTTTAATTCCTGCATCACTTTGTGCTTATGGTATTTGTATTGTAGTTGCACTGTACTGCAACACACACTGGTATGCATCTGCCTATATGTATTCTCCTTGTACACTTCCCCCGGGTCACACCTGGAAATGAGCCTCAGCTCTGTGTGCCCTTCCTGGTCAACACCTTCAAAATAAACCAATAAATAAATTCCTCCACAACAGTGATCACTGCTGCAACCTTCCTCTGACCAGTGAAACACTACTGCCTTCATAGCTCCATGGTCAGTCAGCAGATGTGCATGAATGCAGGTTGGTCTTCACCATCCCTCCACTAGAAGTCTATGCCTTACCTCTGCAATGTGTCTGACCCAGTGGTATTCAAACTCACGAGAACAAGAAATAAACTCTTGCCAGAGCAGATACAGATGCAGCTGAGCTTGCTGAACTTATGGCAGAACATGGCACAGTCCACTGTGTCCAAGATGGCCACCAGAGCTCAGTGCATAATACATGACTTAACTTCTGCAGTTGCAGTGAAGTTGCACATGACCACTGAGCTCATGGTGGAACATTCCACCATGCCCAAGATTGCCACCGGATCTCAGTCGCATGCCTGACTTCACCACAACTGCAGAAGTGAAGTTGCACATGTGTGATGACTCATGCATGTGCACTGAGCTCCAGTGGTCATCTTGGACATGGTGGACTGTGCTGTGTTCCACCGTGAGTTCACATAGCTTGGCAGGCAATCGCAGAAAAAGTAGTGCGCCCTTGCGGGGGGGGGGTGAGTGCACTGATTTGGAGTTGTGGAAGGAAGTACTGCAACTCCAAATTTGTGTTTTGGTATCCCCTTTTTCCAGATACAGCAGGATGGCTGCAGGCTCCACCCACTGCAGCTGTAAAAAGGAAGTACTCCTTGCTCCTGAAGGTGCCACTGTACAAAAATATACTGAAACTTAGAAAAGGACAAAAAAAGTGCATACTCCCAGAACTGTGGACTAAACATAAATAATTTATTTAGTACTTACAATGCAGAAAAAGCTGACCAACTACCACTACATACTGCCTGGCTGGCAAACTATCCTTATGTACTGCATCTTGGAATGAGGATTCTTCAGTGGCTTTTTTCTCCAGTGTAACCAATAAATTCTTTATATTTTGTCTGCAGTACCGTGTGTGTGCACAGTAATGCAATTTGCGGCTACTGTATTTCCAAGTGTTTTGAGAAACAGTGGACTTATTTTCATCTCATCCACATAACAGATGAGGTATGGAATGAGCTGCTAGTGGATAAACTCCCTAGTGAAAAATCAGTTTGTGGTAGTAAAAAAGCCTGTGTTGGTATGCATACTGCACAGCGGAGTTGATGAATAAATCAGAGTCAGAAGATGTCACCGAAACCAATCCTTCTGTGAGTCTGCTGCAGAAAAGAGTTCCCTTTCAAAACTAAAATTATTCTACCACTCTCAAAGAAGTACTAACTGATTCAAGCACACAACAAAGCACAAAAGAGAACACAATTTCAATTTCTGGTATACTGTACCTTTTGCACACAAAGCTACACAAAGTGCTATGCAAACCAATGAGTTCAGGCCCTGTATTGGGAGACAGTGCAGTTTACTGGTTAGAACATAGGCTATGGAACCAGAAGCTCCCAGGTTTAAATTCCAGCACAGCCAATTACATATTGATCACCCTGGCCTGAACAAGCAACCCAATTTCCCTTGCTTCAGTCCCCCAATTCTAAAAAGGGGTTAAAGCTGGACAATTTTGCAAATGAGATGCTGCATCTTATTTGTGCTATCCTGGGTCATACATGACAAAATATAAATTAAACCATGTAAACAAAGGATAATGTTTACAGTGACAGCATCCCACTTGTGGTGGGGGACAATTTCAAAGACTGACAGGACATATAAGGGATAAGCCCTATTTTATTCACAGTTTATTTACCAAGGATAGCGTAGCTGAGTTGCAACAACTTTTTTACCAGTGGGTTCCTGCCTCTACCCATTTCTTCAGCTGGTTAGACTGAAGCACTGAGAGGTTAAATGAGTTGCTCAAGGTCACAGAATGAATATTTGGTTCTAGTTGGATCTGAACCTGTGATCTCCCAGTTCTCAAGACAATGTCTACCCACTGACCACACACTGCCTCTTCATCACAGAGCTATGAGGTCTCTAACTTCCACCTGTACAACCACAAGAAACAGGAAGGAAAGGGCCTAGGTGTAATGTCCCCCCTCCAAAGGATAGCTACCCTTCCCACTTACTGCACTGCAGTGTCAGCATTTGGTATAATCCCAGCATTTGCAGTGGACTTGAACCCGCAATCTTCTGAACTAGTGGTGAGACTACTATCATCAAAGTCAAAAAGATGCTGGGAAGATTATGTCCCAGGTCAAGAAAGTAATGAGTGTGAGATTGTATTTTATTTATTTATTTTTAGGAATTACAAAACCTTTGCGTCAGAGAATGGGATATTCAATCACAAGGCAGAATTATGTGGTAAACTAATATAAACACATTTGGGCAAGAGTTAGCATTGTTTACATTTGTGGATACAGTGGGTGCAGATGATAATAGAGGGCAACAGACAATGAGAACATTAGGTGACACTTGAGCCATCAGTGAGGAGACATTGTCAAAAGAGCATGGGGTTCCAATCCAAGCGCAAATTGATAAATAACAAGAAAGGTACCAGCATGAAAATATAGAGGGAAACAGGTAATGGGGGGTTACAGGTAGAAAATACAAGTTTAAAATACAAATTAAATGTTGGTGCACCAATAGTGTGACACACTAACATTTGAGCAGTCAGACTACTGGTTTTGTCAAGTAACAGTGGAGAAAAGGGGGAAGGGGCAAAAGCAGAACAGTCAGCAAGGAGACTTTGTCGGGCCGAGGGTTGATGGGTGGAGAGTTGAGTGGTATAGAGGGGGATAGTGGGCACACAGAGGACATGGGGTGACAGAGAGAAGGATCAGAAAGAGTGTAGAAAATATGGGAGCTGTCAGGGGGTGAAGATGGGGAGAGTGGGGAGGGGGTGACAGGCAAAGGGAAGGGGAGCTGATAGAGGGAGAGAGTAGTAGGGAGTGGTAGTTTACTCAGTAAAGTGCATTTATTCAATATCCTAAACAGGGTTTGGTCAGCATACAGTATACCCCAGCACTTCAAGAAGGAAAGTATCTTCCTCAGTCGACTCCCTGATGATAAGATGTTCAGAAACTTCAGTTCAGCATAAGACCACCAATCTGATTAGTGACCAGGGGAAGGGGAGCTATGAGGAGATGTTAGACAATTTGTTTACTTTAGAGGAGAGAAGAATGAGGATTCACTTCTGTGAATTTTTGCAGGAAAATGCTGAAAATGTCATGAAATCGTTTGCATGTATTGAGGAATACAGTGGTAAATTGCAGAAACTATTTTCACAGAACCGACTGCAGCTTGTTTTTTTCCAGCTAGTGTACAGTACAAGTTTTGCAGCTGCACTGCTACTATCAGAACCCACTGCATTGCTCCTGCCAGAACCTACTGTGTTGCTGCTGTCTTCACAACCATGCACACCAGGAGCACTAGAACTACACATCACGACTTTACCGCTGTATCCCTCACATTCACCTGCAGCTTTCTTACCACCTACCATTTTTGCAGTTTTGGCAATACAAAATTTGCAAAGAAAAAAATTAGCTATTTCAATAAATTAAATAATACATCTGTTTTATGTTTTGTAGGACGATAACAGAAAACTGCTTAAGCACTTTAAAACTATTGATATGAAACAATCATTAAACTGCATTTTTAAACCCTATTTTCAATACAGAAACTGTTGATGGATAGAGTAGCAGATCTTTCCACTTCAGCAACCTCTCAAGAACTGCAGAGAGCAGTAGGAGGAGCAGTCACTAGACAGAGAGAGGGGGTGGGGTTACTATAGCAAATAGCCCCTTGAGACATTGATTCCCACCTGTAGAAAAAAGACCAGGTGACAGCATTGCTTATGGAATTTTTTGAGGAGTTCCACAGAAAATGTTAATGAAAGGCGGGCTTTTTGGATGTACTGTGGAATTTTCAATGAAATTAAAGTGAATTACAGTTTGAAATTATACCATATATAGCCGGCCCAGTGGTGTGGAGGGCTGAGGCATCCATGCCTTACCTCCTGCCATGCCGGCGACCCATGTTTGCGGTGCAAGCGGGCCGCTGGGGGACAGCGGGGAAGGGAGAGGATCGAGTGTCGAAGGACTGCTCTCCTCTCCAAGGGAGGGAGGACTGGTGCTACTGCTGAACAACTGGAGGCCCGAGGGTAGTACTCCATGGTAGGCTCCATGGTAGGAAGGGTGCTGTGGGACTTCCACGGATGTGCACGTGCCTCCACGTATGCACATCCTGCATGTGCATCCCAGCAATGGGAAGGGAGAAAATGGAGGAAAAACAGCCCCAGCTGTGGATGACGACTGACCCTCCGCAGGCTCCGCACTTGGCAACTGGGCAGGCTCTGGGTAAGTCCTGGTGATACCGGGTGATGGCGCTGAGGGGGGTCAATTAGAGGGGGCAGCTGGGGGCCAGTACAAGGAGATAAAATGAAAATTAAAAAAAAACAAAGAAATTATACCATATAAAATTTACCTTTGGACAAGAAGGACAGTATCATTAAAAAAGATAGTGGAAGCTGTGCAAAACAGCACTTTGCCATTCAATTCCCACCTAAATTAACAGACTAAATAACTCGCAAAACGTATTTTCGCAAATTATACTTGTGAATGGTGGGTTCTTTCTTTAGTAATTACTTTCCACTGTTCATTAAATGTTTTCCGAAGAAAACCTAAATATTCTGCAAGTCAGGCGAGAACTCCGAGGATTCAGAGGTAAGTGCGAATTCTCCAAAAGTGAATATATAGAGGACTTCTGAAAAATTGTGGAATTCCATAAATGTTTTCCAAATCTGCAGTTTTCACCCACCCATAGTAATTATTACTACCCCCCTTGTGCCCCTCACCCACTGAGTGAAGGTGTGTGCAGCAGTTACCCAATAATCACATACTCTGTCGTGTTATTGCTTACTTTGTGAATGGTAACTGCAATGTAATCATTTGTTTGATTTATGCTGCTCAGTGCTTAAAGAGCAGATGTTTACTTTTAATAAATCGACAACTATTTTATTTATTGTACTTTTATGTGTTGGTAATTGCTTTCTACTTTTATAAGAAATATTTCTTAGTGTGGTGGAACAAGCAGTTATTCCTCTATAAAAATCTTACAATAGGTTTGCAGTTTCCCATTGAAATGCACTGCAGGCCTTGCCAGTAAACCTTTTCTGACTTCATACTACAAGAATTCCATTGGATTTTTTTTTTTTTTTACTAGTAGGGCTAAATATTTAAAAGTGCACCTGGCAATGGCACAAGTGGTTGCTCAGTGCAACTGAGTTGCGCTAGAGCAACAAAGGGATATATTCAAAAGAGATTAGCAATGGTACGTCTCTTCTAAATATATCAAAATATGCAGGTGGTGCAAATACAATGCCCAGCGCACCCCCCAGACTGGTCTGAAAACTCTGAATGGGAATGTGCCAGCATATCTGCAGATGCACTGGGAGCAATTTCCAGATATTCAGACCTGAACATGCAGATGGGGCCATTATGCAAGCAAGACACAAATAGTGCCATTTGCATGTCATTATGACCCCATGTGCATGAGTTGTGCAGGGCTGGCCAGCAGAATGCACCAGGTGCCCTGCATAGCATGCAGCACTGTCAGTGGAAGTCCATAGCTCAACACTCCCCACTCCATACCCCGACCTCCATAATAAAAGGTATCATCCCTGGTAGTCTAGTGGATCCCCACTCCCTGCCCTATACCCTGACTGGGTCCGGATATATAAAATCCCTGTCCCTGGTAGTCTAGTGGCACCCCCTCCGCCACCCACATCGGACCCCCAGCCCCCCTGCCCGCCCAGTCATCAGTGGGCAGCAAACCCACCCGCACACCTCCGTGGCTGCCAGCCAAATGACAGCTTACAGAATCTGCTGTAAGTTCATTGATCCACAATATGGACCAATGAACTTGCAACAGATATTGTAAAGCTGTCATTCGTGGGCAGCCATGGCGGTGTGGGTGGTTTTCTGCCCACCGATGACTGGGGGAGGGTGGGCTGGTATCCTGTGGGGTGGGGAGCCACTAGACTACCAGGAACAGGGATTTGACATGTCTGTACATGATTAGGTTATTGACCGGGGAGTGAGGATCCACTAGACTACCAGAGATGATTATGACTGTTCTTTTATGGGGATCAGGGTAAGGAGAGGGGAGTGGGGATCCACTAGACTACCAGAGATGGAGATATGAATTATTTTACAAGGATCAGGGTACCGGGTTGGGAGGGGGGTACTGGACTACCAGGCCATATGGTGGGTGCTTGTGCACGGTGTTCGGGGGGGGGTAGCCATCCATGGCTGGCAGCTGCTGCGTTGAGCCATGCAATACAGAAGCCCGACTGTGGGGTCTACCACATATGCCTGTTTTTTACAGGTGTAACTTTGTTCCCATGTATGCGGCACATCTCCGAGATATGCCAGCAGATGCGCCGCATATCTTGGCTGAATATCAAGATGTGCCACATATGCATGGGCACACCCACTGCAGATGTGCTGCATACATTATCTTTGTGCTGCGGTGTATCTAGAATTGCGCAGCACATTTCCTCCATCTGAATATTACCCCAAGGTTTTCTGGGGTTGCACTGGCGCAACTTAGTTTGCCAAGGTGCAGTTCCATTGAATATCTAGCCCATAGCTGGCAAAATAAAAATGCAATAAGAAGGTAAATAAAGAAACAAATAAAAGCAAACACAATGGCAACAGAGGCATCCAAAATTCCTAGAGCAAATGCCCTACAGGCCTTGATTCAAAGTTGTTATACTTGTCCACCGCTGCCATTGCTACCCCTCCCCAGCCTCTCTCTATAATCTCTCATTGTCTCTAGCCACTATCCAAAATGAGTGAAACCATGCCACTGTCATCCCCCTCCCCAAAGGTGGACACCCCTCTGCCCCCGGTAATTACTGTCCAGTTTCCCTACTTCCTATCATGGCTAAAATTCAGGAACACCTAGTTCTCATACAACTCTCATCTTATCTTGATTCCTCCTCCTTTTTCACACCTTTCCAGTCTGGCTTTAGGAAGTCTCCACAACCACCTCTTTCCTAAGACTCACAGACTCCATCCTCACTGGCATGGATAGCTCATCCACTTTTGTCGATCTGGCTAAAGCCTTCGACACTGTCTCCCACTCCCTTCTACTATCCAAGCTCTCACTCGCAGGGCTTTCAAGCATGGCTACCAGCTGGTTCCGGTCCTACCTGATAGGCAGATCCCAATCTGTCAGAATTGATAATGCCACCTCTGCCTCCCTCCTGGTCACCTCTGGTGTTCCGTAAGGCTCATCCTTGGCCCTTGTCTGTTCTCTATCTTCCTCAATGACCTGCCCTCACACACACACATTTACATGTATGCGGATGATACATTTTTGCACACATCTGGCCCCACATCATCAGATGTAGCAACCGGGCTCCAGCAGGACTTCAGTACAGTTCAGCCCTGGTTTTGCTCACATCAGCTGTTTCTCAATGCCAAGAAAACCATCTCAATGACCTTTGGCACTAGGCAGAGACTCTCAAGGCTACCTTCCACCCCCTCTTTCCACCCCCGGACTGGACTGTCCTGGAGAATTGCACCTCCTGCAGATATCTAGGAGTCTGCATCGATGAGCACCTAGACTTCTCTGCACATATCGATACCATCCATAAAAAGTTGCACCCCAAACTAGGTGCACCGTAGCGGAACCATGGATGCATTCCTTTACTGGCTCATCATGAAATAGTGCAGAAGATGATTCTCCCTATCTTTGACTATGGGGAAGTAGTCTACAGTGCCGGTCCTAAGTCCACCTTAGCCAGGCTGGACCTACTCTTCCACTCCTTCTGCCGCTTTGCCGTTGACTGTCCCCAAAACACTCAGCATTGTGTCCTATACTGCAACCTAGACCTCTCCTCATTGCAGAACTGGCATCACTCCCACTGTGCCAGCCTCACATCCAAACTCTGGATGCAGTCACTCACCCTATACCTCGTCTCTGTCCTCTCAGCCCCTGCCCTGCAGGGCTACACACTGAGGAACTACAACTCATGGACACTGTCTACCCCTCTCATGTTAACCTTGGCAGGCCAGTCTGCTTTCACATACCACATACCCAAACTCCAGAACTCACTCCCCTCTGTGATCAGGAATGCCCCCCTTGGCCAGCATCTCAAATCCCTCCTCAATAAACACTTCTCCCCCCATCTGCTCTTGCGCTTTTGTGAACCCCTGACTAGGGATCCAGGTACACCTTACATGGGGGGTATCCTTACAATATACTGTTCTATCAAATTTTGCCCTGTTATATTCTACCTTACACTGTAAGTTATTAGGTACCGGTACTCTACTGTCATATGAACTGTACTACCTGCCGCAGTTTTGGGTACTCTTGCATGTAATACTGAAACATGAGCATGTAGTTCTGTTTTTGTATTCGTTCTAACATGTAAATATGTAACATGTGCATGTAGTTGTGCTTTTGTATTTGGTCTAATATGTACATATGTAACCTTTGCATTTTATTCCCTCTCCCTTCTCCCCCAGGGTGCATCTGTAATTGAACATTAGTCTGCTCAGTATGCCTTCCTGGGAAAACCTTTAAATAAATAAATAAACAAACTAAGCACTTACTCTTTAAATCTCTGATATCAGCTTAGATGCTGAAGCTGACAATTAATTTATCTGTGACTGCATTGCTGTTTGGTTTTGATGAGCCGCATCATATACACCACCTCAAAGAGAACCATAGGCCTGGATCCACTGGTCTTGGGTGTTCCCTTGGGGCCAGGGTCCTAGACTGGTATTCAACTAAGTAAAAGTAACACTCTCTCCCTTCTCCCAGCACTGCTGAAAAAGTCTTTGATTACAACATCCAAAAAACTGCACGATAAAAACAAAACAGAACAAAAAAATTCTTTCCAACAAACCAATAATTTGGGAATGCAGCTTTTTACTATTATTTGACCACTACGTGTGCATGTTTTTATCTTGACACTTTAAGTGCAACTACTTAGAGAAATCAGTACGAGGTACTTACATTGTGAAAGCAAACTTTTTTTTTGTAGGTCTCTGAAAAGTTTTTGTATTAGCCAATGTGTCAGCCAGATATTTTTCACCAAGATCTTTACAGCTGTGTCACAGATTGTCTCACTGTTTCTTATTTTAAGGTGTGACTAGGGAGGAGAGACATCACCAAAGTGAATAAAAGGATTTGCTTAACTGGAGACTGGTTAAGGCTTTTGTAAGACTGGCAGGTGCTGAGATTAGGGCTACTGTACTTAATTGTTCAGAACACTTGTGCATGAAGAGAGAAGAGTCCCATTATAGTTTCTTTCCTCTGACGAGCGAAAGTGATGAGCAGAGAACAAAATCATTAACCAAGAAAACATCAAATGGCCTCATGAAAAAACAGCCCTTGAGACCTAGCAACAGCAAAATTGATACTGTGCAAATGCAAGTAATTACATTCCCCTTTATTAAAATCTGGATATTACATGATTTTAAATCCAATAAAATCAGACTTTGAATTAAAATTTGTTGGGAAACAAGTTCTCCTAGTAGCTGCTGAAAATGTTATCACAAAAAGGAGGGAAGACTGACTTAAAGACACACAAAGTATTTTTTTAGGAGCTAGTAGCTCTTAAAAAAAGCGTGTATGAAAACGTACTGATTTATTGATTTAGTTATTCTATTTTTCCTCCCAGTCCAACTGGCCCCTTTCCTCCTATCCCCCCAGCTCCAACACCCCGGCATCCTCCAGGGCTTACCTGCCTGAATTTTTCCCCTGGCTTGGCCCAATGGCAGGGTCAGTGGAGTTCCCCAACCACTGTCATTGAACATGATCAGGTTTGCTGGGCTGGGCCTTGACAGATGGGTGCAGGGCCTGCAGGTGCCAGGTGTCATCCTGTTGGTCAGGAATTTTCTTATTCCTGCCCAGGGAGGTGTGGATGTGCCATGTGAGGCCATGGGAGGCCACTTGGGGACCAGTGATCACTGTACAGTGTGGTTCAATATAAGGACTGCTGTGGAATTGAACCATACAAGGGCAACAGTCCTGGATTTCACAAAGGCAGATTTTAAAAAGATGGGTGAATGCCTGAGGGATGACCTAGTGTGGGAGGATGACCTGGATAGGGTGGAGGAACAGTATGGGAAGACAAAAGGGAACATAGTTATGCAGTGTCAGTGGCTCAGCAGGTAGCACACTCACCTCTGAGGCTGGAAGATCAGAAGGTTGTTGATTCTATCCCCACACCAGGCACTTGGGTCAATATCCCAATACTGACACTGTAGTGCAGCATGGGGGAAGGTGCTGTACTCCTGAGATGCCGTCTTTCAAATCAGACATTAAACCGAGGTTCCATCTGCCTGCTCTGGTGGTAGTTCAGGTGGATGTTAAAGATCCAATGACACTTCTCAAAAAGAGTAGGGGAATTTTTAATGCAAGACAAAAAGAAACAAAACTGGTACAAATATACAGAAATTAAGAAATAGAAATCCGAATAAGAAAAAATACCATAACATGCATAAGTAGGGGAGAAAGGTTAAGCAGTACAGTCAGCTCATCAGACAATGTCTGCTATTCCAAACAGCCCATGCACTACACACACTATTACACACCACAACACCTCACATCATGAAATCAAAACAGCCTAACCTTCATCCCATTGTCGATAACAAAATCCCCTTCCATCTTTTTTCCATGGTTTCCAAGTCATCCAGTCTTTATCAAATTGCGCTCGTGATTTAATTTCTTTCTCAATCATACGCACCAATATAGGTGAAATCACTTTCTGTTGTAATACAAACTTACATTGTACCTGCCACATAAAAAAACTTTATACATGTGAAGAGTAAGCGAACCGTACCATTGTCCACACTCTGCATTAAATGTAAAGTTCCAGTAATCACATTTTCGTAAGTGACTTTCACCCATCCTACATCCCCTCATCGAGTCCCAAGGTCCTTCCACACTTCTTTAGCATAGGGACAGTGTATCAAAAATGGTCTAGGGTCTCAACTTGCTGAACATACTGCTCCATGGGGCACAAACATTCTTCCACCCTTTTATGCTTGCCATTGCTCTTCACACCCAGTCTGCCATGGATACATGGCCTAACCACATCCCACATCTGTGGAAGTGTCCTACGATCCGTAAGATAGTCCCCTATAGCTTGATAATAGATAGGTCTAATGTCTTTTTTAAACAATAGGGATCTGAAAAGAAACCTCTTGTATTGAACCATACAGTAGCTTCCTATTTAGGACTGCAACCTGTGCCTTAGTAATTTTCCATTTCCTTATATTTTCCAAAGAAGACTACATAAAACTTGGCCAAGTAACCTGTTTTTTTCCTCACAAGTGGCTCCTGTTCCCATTGCTGTAGCAAGGGCATGATCCAGAGTGCCGTCACTCTTTTCCAGTCTGCAGCTCCTGGTTCCAGGAAGGCCGAAAAGGTAGTAAATAAAAAAATGCTATAAAAATAACTGATAGGATTAATCAGTTTTAATCCCCCAAATTTAACTACCTGATACAGCACCTCACATTTGATGGGGTTCAGTCTACTATCCCAGATTACTTGGAAGGCCTGGCTTAAAATGGAGACATCCAGTGAATTAGAGGGTGGAAAAATAGCACTCACATATGTCAACGGGGAGAAAAAATGTGTGAACAATAGACACATTTTTCCTTTTTGTCTGCTGTCATTTCTTTCAGATTTTCACTTTGCAGTTACTCTGGTCCAATTTTACCATCCAGTTCACCTGCACCATATCTGGATCACGAAAGGTAATCCCCAAAATAGTAATAGTCTGGTGCAGTACATGTACTCAAAATCTAACCCCCACACTTCTGAATATTCAGGTTTGACCCTGTCAATCATGAAAAATGCTGGACAGTATTTAAGGCTCGATCCACCGATCCTTCATCGGCTATCAGAAGGCAAACATCATCAGCATATGCTAACGTTTCAGTGAGATCCACAATACCCTGTATATACACACTACAGATCACACTAACCAGCTGAATGAGCTTTAATAGAGAGTCCAGACAAAAAATATATGAGAGGGCTCATGGAGCATCCCTGTCGCACCCCTCAATTTATATGTACTGTCCTCCTTTTTTGGCCATTAATCAGTGGGATAGAGGAGGCAATACCATAAATTCTTTAGGATCAAGGTACTAAACACCTGTGGAATACCATACTTATCCAAAATCATCCACAAATACAGATGTAAAACTTTATCATATGCCTGTTCCTGGTTCAGGTTCAGTAAACATCCCATCAGGGCATTCTGTTGGCCAAGTGTGACAACCTCCCAAAGTAGGAGCAAGTTATTCATAATATTCCTCCCTTTTATAGTACATACTTGACTTGGGTCAATTATATATGGGGCCACAGTCCCCAAATGAGTCACCAGTATTTTCATTAAAATCTTTAAATCAGTGTTTATAAGGCTAAGAGACCGCCAATTCTTAAGCAGACGTCTGTCATCTTTTTTATGTATAAACAGCTGAATCGTTTGACCAAACTGTGCAGAAATATCTGGGCTATCAAGGATCATATTAAATACCACCCACAGCATGTCCACCAACTCATCTGAAAAAGTCTTATAAAATTCAGTAGTCAGTCCATCCAGTCCCGGTGTCGTATTTGCATTTAGGGCCCGTATCGCATCCTGAATCTCTATCACTGTTATTGGCACAATCAGATGGTTATTTGAAGTTTATGGGATCTCCAGTATCTGACAGGGCAGCAGTAATTCTGCTATCATGGAGTGATGTCTGGAGGGGAGTACATTCATTCCATATGATGGACAACTTCTTCCAATATTTCACTCTTGGATGTCACCGTAAACCCCCGTGATGTACAGATAGAGTCCATGGTTCTCTGTTGTACCCAGGTTCTAAAACTCTCATAAATGTCTCCAGTAGATAAATTCCCAGAGATGCCTATCCTGTGCTCGTAAAGGAGAGACGTCGCCCTTTCATATTGCAGGTCTGCCATATGTGTTTTAAGGTGCTGAAGCTGTCCAGCATATTCCCCATACCCTTCATTCATGAGAGACACAACTCTCATAAGCTTCCCTTTTAACGTTAGATATTGGAAATATTTATTTGTCTGCCACCTATGGGAGAGTGTATGTAAAGCTACTTTCAATATCCCACTTAGTTTGTATCCACCATCGGCTAAGATTATCATCAAGACACACCATCGATTTCCTAGCTCGTAGGAGATCATGGATTTGTTCCAAACACTTCCTATCTGAGAGCAGGGTGTTATTACGTTTCAATATTCCCTTACCCTGATGGATCCCCTCCACCAGCGTAAGTTGCACTTTCACCATGAGATGGTCCGAGGTTTCAAGTGGCACCATGAAAGCCTGTAGACATCTCAAGGTGGGGGAAGAGAATATGTAGTCAATTCTTGTGGCTAAAGTAGCCTTATAAAATATATAACCCCCCGTAGCATGTATGGTTCAATAGGCATCTACAAGACCTGATTGTTGTACAATATTGGACAGGGCCCCCGAATCATAGTATGTTCTTTTTGGTTGTGACCCCTTATCCTTAACAGTCATAACACAGTTAAAATCCCCCACCCAAACCACCAGCCGGGACATAAAAAGATATGGTTTGATAAGATGCAGTAGGTCTACCCTTTCTTCTTGGTTTGGGGAGTATACACATTAATCACCTTCCACTTTTGTCTACTATAGGTGAAATCGATGACCAGAACTTGTCCTGGGCAAATATCCAAAACTTTTGACACAAAATAATCCCACCCAGAAAAAAGTATACCCACCCCCCTCCGCATCTTTCCAGTGTAAGTGAAAAAAAGGATGGGACCCAGCACCACAATTTCTAAGCATTTTCTATATAATTCATGGTGTATATTCTTACATCCTTCAAAACAGAAAAAGCCACCAAATGTCATTTTTCATTCTAGACACTATTGACATTAATTGTTGCAATATTATAAGCATGCACCGCAGTCATAAGGGAAAAGAAGTAGTATTAGTATTCTATACATAAGGAAACAAATTCAAATGTGAGAAACAAACAACAACAAAAAAAATTAAAGTCCCAGACTGTTATCCTAGATGCTGACTCTGTCTCGGTACAATCCCTAACTGTTGTTTTTTTTTTTTTTTTTGTCCGAACTGCATACACCTTTGCAACCAAACCGTTATCCTCAGAATCTAGTGACATGCCTTTTTGGGAAGAAAAGGCTGAAGAAGATTCTGAATCCTCCCCAATATCTGAGTCCAGTGGTTGTAAAACTTCATACGAATTGGAGAGGGGTACCAGAATCTGACTCTCCCATGTTTTGCAGTTTTGTTTTTGGGTTCGATTTCTTCAATGCCCATTTCTTTGAGGCCACCATGGTGGTATCAGGTGGGGGTATATCATGTATCCCAGTCATTTGATCCAGTATCGTAGAACACTCCGTCTGAGCTACATCCTCCAAATCAGGTAGTCCCACATCAATTTGGTGTTGTACGTCTGTACAAAGAGGGGTTTCAGGGCAAGCCACAGCTCCCATCGATGCATGACTGGGGGAGGTGGGGAGTACTTCCAGAACCTCACTCGGGACCACAGAAAGAGGCTTGTCAACCAGAAGAGCTCGCTGGGCAATATCCCTATCTTCCCTATTTTATTTCCACACTGTTCTCTGTGTATCAGTACTAATTTTCTGTGCCTTTTCAATTAAAAGTTGCTGGTTCGGATGATCAGTCCGATTGTGGGCAGCCCACTCACAAGTCTGATAGATGTGTCCACGTTTGTCACACAAATTACACATACAGTCATGCAGAGGGTAAACTTGACCCGGTTGCAGGTAGTACTCAGGTGCATATGGGATCTGCACCTAAAGCAGGTTTTGGGCTGTCCCTGATAAAAGCAATGACCTCTCTCTGAGTCAAGAAAGAAATTGCTGGGTAGATGCTTTGGGCCTTGTGGACCAGATCTAAACCGTACTTTAAATTTCCACCCCCCAGTCCATATATGTCATCATCCAATATTGGGGAGGGAACTCCCAGTACCTCACATTTAGTTTGGAGGCAGTGCTGCACATCATGGGCAGCCCCCATTTCAAAAGAGAATGGTCACATGTTTGATTAGAGGCTTTGCCAGTGGAATGACCCGGAAGGGAAGCCATGATGCCGAATGGCCGAATGGCATTTCTTTTTGTAAGAGGCCCAAAATGGGCTGTTGGGGGGTGGGGAGGGACCTAGGAGGACAGTAGTCTCTATACCAAAACAGACTGCACTTGAGTGAGGAAGGAAAGAAAGTGTTGAAACAGAGGATGGAGGAATACATAGAGGAAGTTGGGAATTTAAACTAGGAGTGGGGGGGTGGCAACTGAGGAAGAGATATGCAGAGACCACAGGTTGGGAAACCATATGAGCTTACTCCCCATAACAGTGACAAAGGACAAATAGCAAGTACTATTGGTGATGCTAGGAAAGGAGGGCAGGATGGGAGGGGGGAAGGGTGAGAGGTGGCTACTCTTAATGCTAGGAGCCTTGTGAGGAAAACTGCAGAGTTGCAGGTTCTCATGGCAGAGGGAGAGGTGGACATTGTAGCCATCACAGAAACATGGGCCACTCAATACAATGACTGGGACCTGTCTGTACCAGGGTACAGGTTATTTCGTAGGGACAGGGTGATTGGGAAAGGAGGAGGGGTGGCACTATATGTGAAGGAAGGACTGAAGTGTGTAAGGGAGGAAGGGGAGGAGGGTAGTACGGAGTCACTTTGGATGCAAATCCAGGATTCCAAGGATAGTATTCTTAGAATGGGAGTGGTGTACAGGCCACCATCTCAGACGGAGGAGTCAGACAGGGAACTAGTGGAACAGATCAGGAGGACCTGCGAGAAGGGTAGTGTGGTGATTGTGGGGGACTTCAACATGCCAGGAGGACTGGAGTACCCCCAACAACCAGGAACAGAAGGGAGCAGGTACTGCTGGATGCCTTCCAGAACAGCTTCCTGCTGCAAATGGTCAGTGAACCAACCAGGTTGGGGAATACCTTGACCTTGTTGGCAAATGGGGACTTTGTGAGAGAACTTACAGTGGAGGAACCGCTATCAGGGAGTGACCACCACTCAGTATGGCTCACATTGGATATGGGCAAGAAAGGAGTGGAATCTGGCACAAGAGTGCTGGACTTCAGGAGGGCCGACTTTGGGAGGATGGGGGAAGTGGTAAAAGGGTACCTGGCCAGAATTCAATCTAATAAGGACACTAACCAGAGGTGGGAGCTCATAAAGCTGGGGATAGTGAAGGCAACCAAAACCTGCTGCAAAGCCCAGAGCAAGAAGGCTAGGGCTAAGAAACCAAGCTGGTTGACCAAGGAAGTCATGGAAAAGGTAAGGAAGAAAAGACCTGCCTTTAGGAAGTACAAGAAAACAGGGAGGGGGGAGGACAGGGAGGAGTACTTGACAGAATCGAAGGAGGTGACAAGGGCAGTAAGGGGAGCCAAAGCATCTACGGAACTCAAGCTGGCACAAGGCATTAAGAAAGGGGAGAAGGACTTTTTTAAGTACACCAGTGAGAAAAGAGCTGTAAGGACCACATAGTAAGGATTAGGGAGGAGGGGGTTGGGTGGAAGCAGGGTGCGATAAGGCAGAAGCACTAAATGAGTACTTCTGCTCAGTATTTACTAAAGAGAAGAGGGGGGTGACACCCAAGGTGGGAGAAATGGCAGAAACAGGGGGGGAAGGGGTGACAGATGGGGAAATCATGGAGGGCAGAGTTCGAGAGGGTTTGAAGGCACTGAGGGTGGACAAGGCACCAGGCCCAGATGGCATCCACCCAGGGTACTGAAGGAGCTGGCAGAGGTCCTTGCAAGACCTTTGGCAGACTTATTTTATGCCTCACTACCTTCGAGGTGTGTACCTCAGGACTGGAGTATGGCTCATGTGGTGCCCTTCCACAAGAGTGGCCCCAAGGATGAACCGGGAAACTACAGACCAGTGAGCCTCACATCCATCGTGGGTAAGCTAATGGAGACTATCCTGAAGGAGAGGCTTGTGGCCCTCCTAGAGGTCAAGGGACTACAGGACAGCAGACAGCATGGCTTCATATATGGCAGATCCTGCCAAACCAACCTGGTGGAGTTCTATGACTGGGTAACTAGGCAACTGGACAGGGGCCATGCAGTGGATGTCCTGTATCTGGACTTCAGTAAGGCATTCGACTCAGTGCTGTATGGAAGGCTGGGAAGGAAGTTAGTAGGCACAGGGGCAGTTGCAAAGCTGGTGAGATGGGTAGGAAACTGGCTTCAGGGAAGGCAACAGAGGGTGGTGGTGGGTGGGGAGCTCTCACACCCAAGGGCAGTGACGAGAGGTGTTCCACAGGACTCGGTGTTGGGACCAGTGTTGTTTGGGATATTCATTGCAGACATATCATGGGATATCAAGAGCAAGATCAGTCTGTTTGCTGATGATGCCAAGGTAGGCAAGGTGGTGGATGACCTAGGGGGGGTGTCAGGGGTTGCAGGATGATCTGGCAGAGCTTGGAACCTGGTCAGACACCTGGCAACTGGGGTTTAGTGCCAAAAAGTGCAAGGTGCTGCATTTTGGGATGAAGAATCCAAGGAGGAGTTACCAGCTGGGGGGAGTGCAGCTAGCCCAGACAGCGAAGGAGAAGGATCTGGGTGTGCTCATTACAGGGTCAATGAACAACTCTGCACAATGTAGGAAGGCAGCTGCAAAAGCCAACAAAATGCTGGGTTGTATTGCAAGGGGTATATCCTCAAGGAGGGAGGAGGAGATTCTGCCACTGTATAGGTCATTAGTTAGACCACACCTGGAGTACTGCGTGCAGTACTGGCACCCGTATCTGAAGAGGGACATTAAGTTACTGGAGGGGGTGCAGCGCAGGGCAACAAAGATGATCAAGGGGCTGGGGGACTTATCATACGAGAGGAGGTTGAAGGAGTTGAACATGTACTCACTGGAGGAGAGGAGGGACAGGGGTGACATGATTGAAACCTTTAAATACATGAACGGAGTAAACAAGATGGGTACAGAGGAGCTGTTCAAAGTAAGGGAGGGGAGGGCCACCAGGGGCCCATGATATGAGACTGGAGGGAGGAAGGTTCAGGAGGAAGATGAGAAGACACTTTTTTACAGAGAGGGTGGTGGCTGGGTGGAATGCATTACCTGCAGAAGTGGTATCCAGTAGAACAGTGGACTGCTTCAAAAGGGGATGGGACAGGACAAGGTGGAGGGTTAATGAAGGGGAAGGGTAGAAGGGAGGGACAGCTGCAGAATAAAGGGTGCTAGCTGCACATTCGAGCAGACTTGGTAGACCTCTAGGCCTTTATCTGCTGGCAAATTTCTTATGTTCATAAAATCTGTCCAGGCCAGCTGGGGATTTAAAACTAACATCATGCATATTGTTGCCTAAGGCATGAATCAATGCATAGATCTCATTCGAGAAAAATTGAAGACAGTCTTTAATAAGTGTTTTTTCAAGATATATTCTGTCAGGTGGGTGTGATAAACCACCAAGATATTGGATGCGCACAGCATTTTTCCTTTGTGCTGGGACAGTCACTGGAAAACCAGCATCTTTGTGGCGAAATTGTCGCCACAATGTTGAGGTTGTACCCGCTTGTCCTCCCCTCCAGCAGCAGTCTCTGCTTGTTCCACTCTATCACCCCACCATGCCTGTGTCTCAGCAGGCCCCTCACTGACATTTGCTCTAGGTGGTGTGTCCAGGACAGGAAGATCGGTGTCCTCCATAGCTATAGGCCCACCCTGAGCAATAGGCTGAACGCTAACTTCATCTGGGCTAATCTGTAGTCCTGGTTGCAGAACCGGGGTTTTACTGGCAGGAATAGGTAGTTCAACAGGATCGGGCATCCAGCCACCCCCCTCCTTTTCCTTCCACCCAGTTCATCTTAATACGGAGCTGACAGACCACAGCCCGTAGCTATGGGAGCATCCACACAAACATCAGACCTACATCCTCTCCTTAATCCTAAAGCAGATACATGCCTATCTTATATCATTGTCCCAGAATCTGTGCTTGGCCCTGGTTTTGCAACCTCAGTGTTAATTTCAACAAAGTCAACAGCTGTTGGTACAACATCTTTCAAAGTAGTACTTACTGCAACAGGGATCGGGGTAGCCACAGGAGGTAGAGTCTCCACATTGGACTTAAACTCTTCATGCACAACAGGTGTTACTGTCACCACTGTCTGGGCTGGCTCCTGCTCACTACAGTCCAGCTGTAACACTCCTGCATAATTCCATATATCGTCTCTTGTAGGCCCAGGACTGGTCACGGCCCTCTGAAAAGTCACATCCTCTCACACAGGTGACCTCCATTGCACACCTCACCCCAGGGTTGAAAGAACATGCAACAATCACTGTTGCTGATCCTCACTCAAAGTCAGTACAAATTCAATTTCTTGCTGTAAATCAGCTGCTAGCAAATCATCGGAAACCTCTGACTGTTGTAGATCCAACTGCATCTCCATAGCATCATTATTTTCCATTTTGGTCTCAGTGTTCAGAACAAGCTCCTGCTCTGGAACACCCAGGAGGGTGCACCTCTCTCTCCTGCAATGCTTGTATCTAACTGAACGGGTTTCACATCCACATCCATCATTCGCCAGCACCCCCTACCAAAGAGTAGGGGAATTCCCCCTGTGCCCTGGCCAAATGTTCACCTATTCACTAAAAATACCACCAACAGCTTATTGTGGTTCAAGGTCTGTTGGCATTCATCTGGATCCCCCTCCCCTGGGTTGTGTCTTAAAATAGGCATGCATTTGTCTAGTGCATGTACCCAGTCAACAAAAACTAAATAAAATAAATAAACAGTAAGGGCAACAAACCTCTTTGTCAAACAAGTGAGCACAAGCAAGAAAAAAAGGAGACTGCTATGGTTCTCAAAAGAGGAGGCTGGGAAGGTAAAGGCTAAAAGAACAGCATTCAGAAGGTACAAGGAGATGCAGAGGGAGGAGGATAGGGAGATACAGATGTGATAGCCAAGATGAAATGCAGAAATACTGCAGAATATCACAGAATGCTACAGTTTACTTCAGGGGCCATTGTAAGTCAATGGCAATTAAGCCCTTCTGCCATGCAAGATTTTGTAACATGCCATTACTGCAAGTTACCGTGCTTCATCATAGCTGACTCCAATGTATGCTGCGGGAAACTGAGGGAAGCAGAGAAAGCAGTGAGGAGTGCAAAGACACAAACTGGAGAGAGAATAGCCAAGGAGGTAATGAAAGCGGACAAGACATTTTTTAGGTATGTAAGTGACAAGAGAAAGACCAGGGGTGGGATTGTAAGGATGAAAAAGGAAGAGAGGTCAGTGCAGACAGGACTTGGAAAAGGCAGACATCCTGAACAAATACTTTCATTCAGTGTTCACAGAAGAAGGGGAAGGGGAGGGGCCATAAAAAAGTAAAGAAAGCTTTGGAGGGAGGTGGACACTAGTCCTTTTTTGGAGGTGAGTGTCCTGAAGAGACTTGATAATTTGAAGGTAGACAGAGCAATGAGGCCAGATGAGGTGCATCTAAGGGTATTGAGGGAGCTCAGAGAAACACTAGCTGTACCTCTGACAGTTCTATTTAACTGATCCCTGGAAATAGGATTGGTTCCAGAGGATGGGAGGCAGGTGAATGTATTCCCACTACACAAAAGTGGTAGCAGGAAGGAGGCTGGTAATTATGGACCAGTCAGTCTGATATTGGTGAAAGGAATGTTAATGGAATCATCGCTGAAGGAAAGGATTGTATACTTTTTTGAATCCAGTCTGTTACAAGACCTGAGGCAGCATGGTTTTACAGGGGGAGGTCATCTCAATGGAATCTGATAGATTTCTTTGACTGGGTGATCAAGGAACTATATCAGGGTGGAGAGGTGGACGTGGCCTACCTAGATTTCAGTAAAGCTTTCAACACCATTCCACATAGGAGACTAGTAAGCAAGCTGGGTAGTTTAGGAGTGGGTTAAAAGGTGGTAAACTGGATAAGAAATTGGTTAGGGGATAGGTGACAGACGGTGCTCATTCCAAAGAAGGGAGAGTGACCAGTGGGGTGTCTCAGGGACCAGTGGTGGGGCCAGTCCTCATTAACGTCTTTATAAGCGACATTGCAAAAGAGGTGGAAGGAAAGGTATGCCTGTTTGTGGATTACACCAAAATCTGCAAGAGTAGACACTCCAGTGGGGAGACCTGAGAAACCTAAAGGAGTGGTCAAGGCTATGCCAGCTGGAGTTCAATGTGAAGAAGTGCAAAATAATGCACTTGGGTTTTGAGAGGTGTGTCACTATCAGTGCAGTGAATGGTAGTCTGCAAGGGTCTCATCAGTGTCAGACCAATCATCAGCCAGGCTGATCATGACATTGTTCTGGTCTTGCTGGGTGGAAACTTTGTGTAGTTCAAAGGCAAGAGTCAGCTCAATCATAGGGCTTCTCTTTCCTTTGATCTGCATAACACCATACAGCAAGCAGAGCCGATTAGCATCTTGATCAGCCTACTGTGGCCCCCTCCCAACATAACCTGAAATAAAGGAAATCGTCCCTCAATCCCTCCCACCCCTTCCTTTTTAATTATCCAACACTGGGGTGCCCAATCCCTGGTGCTGTCTACTATCCCCCACCTTGCTTGTTTTCACTGTGTGACACCGGGAAACCCACCCCTAGTGCTACCAAACATAATAAAACCATCCCTCAATCCTTCCCACCACCTTCCTTGTTAATTTTATGACACTAGAGTGCCCAGTCACTGGTGCCAGCTACTACCCCCACCCTGCCCATTTTCACTGTGTGACACTAGGAAGCCCACTACCAGTGCCACCAAACATGATAAAACCTTTCCCCAGTCCCTTCCACTCCTTCCTTGTTAATTTTACAACACACTGAAGTGCCAAATCTCCAGTGCTGGCTACTACCCCCCACCATGCCCGTTTTCATTGTGTGACACTGGTGAGCCCAACCTCTGTGCCACCAAACAGAACATTGACACTGGGGTGCCCAATCCTCAGTGCTGGTACCTAAAATAAAGAAAACCATCCTTCATAGTCATTTTTAGATAATCATGGATAATCAAGGATAATCGAGGTGCAAGGGCAGAGTCTTTTTTCTCTGCCCTTGTACCTTGTTTGTCTTTTGCAAATCATTACCTATGTACCTGTTTATTCTGTATAATTTGGAAATGCTTTATATGTATCTAGTATTTTGTACATTTGTTGTGTTCTACTGACTTTTGTAAAGTGCTATTGTGCACTTATCTGTTGCTGTTATGTATTGTTTCTCTGTACCTCCCCTTTTACCCTCCCTAGGTCACCCCTGAAAAAGGGAAATTCTGTCTCAGTGGGCCAACCCAGTTACCAAAATTCAAGTCAATCAAAAAATACATTTTTATATTTTAATTTTTGCACACACTGTAAAAAAGAAAAATGTCCATTGATGTATGTTGCCACCACTGTTACCCTCCCTCCACCTGGATATCCTACTCAACAGCTGTTCATTTTCCAACAGCAGGATGCCCAATCCCTAGGTTCAGCTACTACCCCCACCCTGTCCCTTTTCATGGTGGGATACCAAGGAGCCCACCTCTGGTGCCACCAAACATAACACTGACACTGGGGTGCTCAATTCCCAGTGTCGGTACCTGAAATAAGGAAAACTAGCCCTCATAGTCTTTTTTATTTTATACATCTTGCAAAAACCAAAACTGTCCATTGATGCCTGTCATCGAACTAAGGAGGCATTGAGAATCTGGCCAGTTCTCAATGAAGGAAGGTACTGTTATTTTTTATAATGCAACATGAGTCTGTTTCTCAGCCCTTGGCATTTAAACAGTTTACAATTTAGTGTTTTAACTGCTACTGCTGTAGCTGTAGATAGAGTGGTTTACTGAGGTTCACTTCAAACCTCAATTCTGAATCAGTGAGCAAGGCTATCTATTATCTGTGACAGTTCAACTTGAGCATCCATAACAGAACTTCCAATCAATGCTGTTCTTACTGTGCCAAAATGTTATGAACAACAGGTTTCACATTCTGAAACATAGAGAACACCATTTAGAAAACATCACAAAAACTGGATCACAGTGTATCATAAGGATTTGATTGTATGGAAATCAATACACCAAAAAAAAACATATACTATAATGCCACATATTCAGATGATAAACCCAGATGGATGACAATTTGGAGATTCCAGCAGATATGTTAGTAACGTAGTCATGTATCATTTTGCAACTACCTGTAGCACACTACCCAGCTTTGGACCCAGATATTCAAGAAGTTATCCTTAGGTAAGGTTATTGAGAAGGTTGTGGCGATGCAGCTTCAGTCACACCTGTCAGCTTATGACATCTATGAGACCCTCCAATGTGGTTTTGGATCTGGGCATTGCACTGAGACAGTGTTACTCGGGGTGCGTAATGACCTCTTCAGGGCAAGAGACAGTGGTGAATGGTCAGTTCTCATTCACCTTGATCTTTCTTTAGCATTTGACACTGTAGACTACGGGTTGCTGCTGGATCATCAAATTGAGTACATTGAACTCACTGTCATCCCTTGGCTTGAGTTCTGTCTCAGGGATAGCATACATGGAGTGGTGATAGGTACCTTCTTATCATTCCCAATGCCCTTGCCCCCGGGGTATGCCCAAAGATTTGGTCCTCTTACCTATGCTGTTTGCAGTGTACGTGCTGCCCCTGAAAGGGATAATTCGGCAATACGATCTGGGTTTACACTGCTATGCTGATGATACCCAGTTGCATTTGTCATTTGCACCCTGGATACCTGATGCTGTTGAAGTGCTTAATCCATGCTTATCTGAATTCCAGAAATGGATGGAGTATAGTTGGCTGAGGCTAAACTTGGATAAGGTTGAGCTCCAGATGATTGAGCCAAGTTGAAAGGGGGGAGGAGCAGAGGCAATCAAGGGAGAGATGTGGCTTTAGCTCAGATTGTCCAGACTGTTGGCCTCTGCTAAGGTGAAAAATCTGGGAGTCATTCTTGATGAGCAGTTGACAATGGAGGCTCAGGTGTGAGCAGTAGTTAGGAGTGGCTTTTACCATCTGAGGAATATCAACCAGATTAAGTCCCTTATCTCTCCTATAGACCTGCTGATCCTAGTGCATGCATTCATGACATCTAGGCTCCATTACTGTAACAAATTCTTCCTCCGGATGAGTGGGAGTACCCTATGATGCTTGCAGCTGATGCAGAAGGCAGCTGCTGGGCTGCTGACTGGCCTCTCGATGACAAGTCATGTGACCCTTGTACTGTGGGATCTGCATTGGCTACCTGTGAAGTGGCAAGTTACCTTCAAGGCTGGTCTTCTAGTCTTTAAAGCCCAAAAGGGTTGGGCCCTGACTACCTGGTGGAGCTCCTGCATCCTGTCCAGTCCTTGTGCCACCCTCCATTCCCCCAAGGAAGGCCTCCTTTCAGTCCCAAGGGCCTGGCTAAAGTCATCATGAGATCATACATTTGAAGTAGCCGGCCCTCTTCTGTGGAATGCTTTGTCCAGGGACTGAGGGAGGCCCCCTCCATGGAGGCCTATAAAAGGGGATTAAAAACGTATTTGTTTAGCCAGGCATTTTGGAGACTGAAAGAATAATCATTTTCCTTTTTTGGCTACTGTATATATATTTTTAGAGTATTATTTAAGTTGTTTATATTGTTTTTATCTATCTATTTCTGTCATTTCTATATGATACCCTGTCTTCGGGGAAGGGCACCTTTTAAATAAAGCTACTAATACATGTGTATCCTATTGTATTATATTATTACCTAAGTCACTTCTGTACCTTGCCATACCAAGAGACCCCTATAGATATGAGATATTGTATCTCTTGTGGGGACCATCGTGCCACCTGCTTGATTCAAATTTCCAAATATACTCTTTGGGGCTACAATATTAGTGAAACAAAATAAGAGGCTTCATTTTTGGGGAGGCACTGATCTCCTGCATCCTGTCTGCTGTACTAACATACTGACTCTTGCAAAGACATTACATTATCAGCAGCACCCAATGACTTTTCAAAGAGGTTGCAAACCTCACTGGGACATCAATCTGACTGTGACTGTCTCATGTATAATAGCACTTCTTCTCCTGTTGATGTTGATTGTAATTAACTTGCCACTGTATCCTTGACTGGGTCAGTATGTCTATATTAACTGTTAATTGTGGAATGACATGTATATATTGAGTTATGTTTCTAGATGTATGTAATTAATTCTGGGTTGCCCCTGAAAAAGATATTAAGGAGTTTCCAGGAGCACTTTAATTTCCACCACCCAGTCCTATAATTTGCAACACACTTTAGTTCACAGTTAGGCAGAAAGAATGGGTCAACAGTGTGGCCCTGTGGTTATAGCAGTAGACAGTGAACCAGAAAAACTAGGTTCAAATCCCATCAGCACCACTAACCTTGAACAAGTTACTTGAGCTTCCTGTGCTTCAGCCCCCCCCCAGCTGTGCAACTGAGCAGAAGAAGGACCCAACTGAAAATGAGATGGTGTACCTCAACTGGGCTATCTGCTATAAATAAATTGTAAAAAAACAAAAATAAATACTCTATCATTTGTAATCTTTAAAACTATGTTGTCAATGTACTGTAGCAGTTTGAATAAATACTAGCAGACTTATTACAGCGGTAGTTGTCCTGGGATGGGGTGAGACTGGGGCAGGGAGGGATACACTGGATTCATGGGTGTGCTTGACTGGGATGGGGTGAGGCCAGGTTGTGACAGGGAGGTGGGACCGTTGGATGCCAGCTTGCCAGGTTGTGCTTGTCTGGGATGTGGTGATGGTGGGCCAGGAAGTAGACCACTAGATGGCAGGGTGCACTTGATTGGGATGAGGGGGTCAGTGGATGCTAGGATGTTATTTACTGGGTTGGAGGGAACCACTGAATGCCAGGGTGCACCTGACTGGGATGGGGATTACTAGATGCTAGGGATGACTGAGATGGGTGAGGGTGGAGCAGGGAAGATGATCAATATCTTCTTCCAGTTGCACCAATTTCTAGTTGAAACAGACCATGCACTTCTTCAGAATTAAATCTGCAATTTTGTAACTGAATTCTCAATACATACGGTATGCACTCATTCCATAGTTCTAAGTTGGAGTTGTGCGTAAATTGTCAAATTGCATTCTAAAATTTTGCAGAAGCAAAATTCGAACTTACAACAAAGTTTTGCAGGTGAAATATTAATTTTTCCAGTACTGAATGTCAAGTCCTACTGATGAGTTGTGGAAGGGTGGCTCTGATTGGCTTCATAGCCTTCTTCTGCCCAGTAGACTATAGTATAGATCATCTTCGGGCACATCGCCTGAGATGGCATGGGGATGAGCCAGTTGGACTATTTAGGATTTTTCTGTTGTCTGCATAACCTCTCCTTAACCCTACCATCGAAAACAAGGAGCCCCCTACCTAGTTTACTTCTTTAAATATATGTACTTCATAAAGTTTAATTTACAAAATGCTATGGCCACTATCTTGAGGTCACAGTATTGCATAGACTGCATACATAAGTGACTTCTTATTAAAATGCTGCTAACTGCAGCTAAAATACAGCGTTTTGCTTGAAAATTGCAAAGAAAATTTACAGTCACAAAATAACATTCAGTTTGTTGACCTATTGTCACTGAGTTAAAGTTCTCAATCATCAAGCCCCAAGTGGAAAAAAAGAAGGAGCATGACTGTTGTTAGACAGCAGTGTTGACAGAAGTGCTGGATTCCCTAATGGACCAAAATCCATATCTTTAAATACTGCAAACATGAGGTCAAAACAGTTGACTGGTAACCCATTCAGCATTAAAACAGCCCTGCCTGGTGCTACAAGACAGTCCCCAGGTTGGAGACCTGACTTTGGCCATAGGTTCTAGGCTGACCAAGGTTTCACATGCCACAAAAGTATTGCACATACCATAGTCCCTGAAGAGCTGTGTGCTAGGTATTGTCTAGGTACAGTACAAAGATCTCTAGATAGCCATGCCGTATTGATGTGACAGCTGCAATAACAGAGTGCTACTGAATTGTTACAGCAGTGCAGCCTAAACTTTCAATTAATCAATCAAAATCTTTATTTATCCAGGTGAACATCATTGAGCAGAGCTCTTTTACAAGATGGACCTGGTTAGGACAGGGTCGGGTAACATCCATCATAAAAACATATAAATACATGTAAATAAGTATATAAATACAAACGCAATGGTGCAGTAATAAGGGAGTCAAATGATAAAAGGAAGACAAGGCAAGCCATAACAGAGGAGGATTCAAATACAAGGGGGCAGGTCCCCCATTGAACCATGCAGCTGTATATAAACCATGTTCTCTGTATAGAAGTGCCAGTTAGTTCATTTACCAGGGGCAGTCACTAATACTAGCAATGAAAATGTCTTGGAGAACCACCAACTAATGGCAGATGGGGTACCAGGAGGGGTATGTAATATGTAAGTGAAGGATAAACATTGTGAGAAGTGAAGTCCCAAGAATAGGTCGGTAGAAGTGATGTGTGGTGGGGGCCTATGGGGAGAGGGAAAGGGGAGTTAGGACTTTTATAGTACGATTGAGTGAAGAATGTGGATGAGTGCAGTACAGAGTTGTGAAAAGAAGGCTGGAGAAAGTGGGAAGATAGACCAGTATCAAAGGGAGGACAGAGGCATCATGGTGTTACATGAAAGCATGATGACAGACCAGGGCCAAGGAGGAGACAAGCACTAGAAGTCATTTATTCATAGTTAAATGGTACAGGTTAGCATGATGACAATTCATGGTCATGGGAAACAATTGCACTGATCATTTCTGAGATGTGAATATAAGAGCTTGAAAGATGAGATGCCGATGGGTGACCTCAGTTTCAGTTTTTTTTTGCAATTTATTCCACAAGGAGGACATTGTAAAGCTTATAGCAGCCCTGTCAAAGCTAGAGTTAACTTTGGGAACTATCAGTAGGAGATATTTGCAACTTCTCAGGGCGTAATTGCCTATTGGTTTTATAGGCAGACAGTCTGTAATGTATTGGGGCAGTTTTTTGGAAATGGCTCTCAGGGTCCATAAGGCTGCATTTTTATCATGCCTGAACTGAAGAGAACTCCACCCCACTGATTGATATAGGGAGCAGTGGTGAGTGGAATAAGGCAGGCCTGTGATGAACTTCACAGCTCTATGATATAATGTGACAAGTTTGGTGATGTAGGAAATGGGACAGTGACTGTAGAGGGTGTCAGCATAATCTATCAAGGATAGAAAGGTTGATTGTACCAGCTGTAGTTTGGCATCTCTAGTTAAGAAATGGGCTATCCTAAAGAATAGGCCAAGTCTGTCATAATTTTTTGAGTAATTCTTCAACATGCTCTATAAAGGAGAGCCTATGGTCCAGCCATACTCCCAGGTATTTGAATTTAGGGACAAATTCCAACTTCTCACCAAGAATTGTAGTAATCTGCAGCACAGGATGTGATAGAGCTGAATTTACCATTTGGGCAGAGGGAAAAAAGAGCATTACTTTTGTTTTCTTGGCGTTACGTAATAGTTTTTTGTTTAGGAGTTGGTGTTACAACAGGTTGAACTCAGATTGAAGGTCATTACATGCATATTGTAATGACGGGTGGCTAACGTAAAGAACTGTGTCATCTGCAAACAGATGAATGTTGGCCTTAGTTATGCTTTCATCAATATTGTTGATGCAAATTGCAAATAAGATCGGTCCTAAGATAGAACCCTGGGGATCACCTCTTAAGAGAAATTTGAAGGTTGAGAGATCTCCTTCTGCTGTCACCTGCTGGAAACAATCAGAGAGGTAGTTGTTGAACCACTGTAAAGATAATGGGTCAGCACCTAGTGAGGTCAGGGAAGAGAGTAGCAGAGAATGGTCAAAAGTGTTGAAGGCCTTGCTCTGGTCCAAGAATATGGCACAGGTGTAATTCCTGTTGTCTAGCTGTCTTTGCCAGTCATTAGTTACTTTGGCAAGTGCTGTGATGGTGCTATGTTTAGCTCTAAACCCTGATTGGACTGGATTAAGCAGGTTATTAGCTTCTAGATACTGCCTCAGCTAAAATGTCTTTCCAAGACGCTATGTTGTTGGAGCTACTACCTTCAAGACTTAAAGTACACAAGACAGACCATCATCACAGCAGTAGTGCTGCTGCTCGGGACACCAGCAACCCAGGTTCAGGAATGAACTTGGGTCATTGGAGGGCTGGACGGGGAGAAAGGTGAAGCATCATAGCAGATGCTCTCCTCCTCAAGGGGAGGTAGGGCTCCTGGTCTCTACTGTACTACCATCACCTAGTTGACCACGGGTGGCAGTACAAGCTGCAGCTGGAAAGTGAAGGAGGGGGACATCATAGCTCTGACACACAGTGCACTTTGCATGTGCACATGCATTGGCTGGAACCTCCATGAAGTCTGCAACCTGGGGTAATGAAAAACAGAAAATTCTGTCAGTGAAGTATGCCATCTCCCACCCAATGCAGGTCCCACACTGCCGACTTGGCTCTTACTCATGTACCGACACTTCAACTCTATTGGGAGAGTTTGGGCAGCTTCAGAAAGCCCTTCCCATGGAGGGTTACCATGGGAGAGCAGGTTGTGAATGGTATGTCCCAGAGACGGTGCATGACAGGGCTTGGCAGAGTGGCAGACCAATACAAGCTGGTAGGGAGTACAGGTGATGAAGCATAACAAATTTTTAAAAAGGCTTAAGATCCATGACCTTTTTTTTTCTTTTACAGTTGAGCTACCAAGGAGAGCCCAACTGAGATGAAGCATTTTGTTTCCAGATGAGTCCTGCTTTTGCCCATTTCTGAAGCTGGGTGGACTGCAGCACTAAGAGGTGAACTTACTTACCCAAGGTCACATAGTGAGTATTCAACTTTAGTGGGGTGTGAATTTGTGATCTTCCAGCTCCCAAACCAGTTCTCCAACCTCTAGACCACACTAACTCCACTGTCTGGTTCGGTTCCAAGAAAGGGATTTGGGTGGGTGTAGTCAGAGGAAGAGACATACATAGTACTGTACTAGACACCAAATACAAAAACATCTACTACAAGCTTTGTCCTGCCCCCACCTGTCCTCTCGGTTGGGGGTCTCCCTCAGAGTGGTGGGGGGTTGACATTCATAATTCAAGGCACTAAATACACAAACTCATCTTCTAGCATTAGCTTTTACCAGCGTGTCCTCATTGTTGGGGGTCACACTGGTGGGGGCTGACATACATAATACTAGGCACCCAATAAATAAACACCCCCTACTATCCTTGACCTTCATCTACAGTATCTGTCCTCACTGATGGTGGTCTCAGAGTGGAGGATATGGACATACATAATACTAGGTACCCAACAAATAAACACCCCTTACTATCCTTGACTTTTACCTATAGTACATGTCCTCACTGATGGTGGCCTCAAAGTGGTGGAGACTGACATACATAATACTAGGCACTCAATAAATAAACACCCCCTACTATCCTTGACCTTCACCTACAGCACCTGTCCTCACTGATGGTGGCCTCAGAGTGGTGGAGACTGATATACATAATACTAGACACCCAATAAATAAACACCCCTACTATCCTTGACCTTCACCTTCAGTACCTGTCCTCGCTGATGGTGGTCTCAGAGTGGTGGAGACTGACATACATAATACTAGGGACCCAATAAAAAAAAACTCCCCCTACTATCCTTGACCTTCACGTACAGTACCTGTCCTCACTGATGGTGAAGGAAAGTATTGTTGAGTAGCTAGAGGTCAGAGGGACACAGGACCCAAGGCAGCATGGATTCATGGCACGAAGGTCATGCCAGACGAATCTAATAGATTTCTTTGACTGGATGACCAAAGTAGTAGATCAGGGAAGGGCTGTGAATATGGCCTACCTAGACTTTAGCAAGGCATTTGACTCAGTCCCACACAAAAGATTAATATACAAGTTAGCCAGCCTGGGAGTGGATCCCAAGATGATAGCCTGGGTAAAAATTGGCTGGAGAATAGGATACAGAGGGTAATAGTAAATGGAGTCCACTCTGAAGAAAGGGGGGTTACTAGTGGGGTGCCACAAGGTTCGGTATTAGGACCGGTCCTCTTCAATGTCTTTATAAGAGACATTGCAGAGGGACTGGAAGGAAAAGTATGTCTCTTTGCAGATGACACAAAGGTCTGTGACAGAGTTGATGCACAAGGTGGGGTGGAAAGGATGAGAAGGGACTTGGCAAGGTTAGAGGAATGGTCAAATGTATGGCAGTTTAGATTTATTGCTAAGAAGTGCAAGGTAATGCACCTGGGAAACAAAAACCCAGGGGAAGAGTACACAATGGGGGGTGAGATACTAACAACAACAAAAATGGACCTGGGAGTAGTCACATCAGATGACTTAAAGGTGGACAAGCAATGTGAGAGGGCAGTAAGGAGGGCTGGGGTGATACTGGGGTGCACAGGGAGCGGCATCACTAGTAGAAAACAGGAAGTTGTTATCCCTCTGTACAGACAGCTGGTGAAACCCCATCTGGAGTACTGTGTGCAGTTCTGGAGACCCAATCTCCGCAAGGACATAGACAAGATGGAAGCTGTTCAGAGGAGGGCAACTATAATGGTGCAGGGTCTGCACTGGAAGACATACAAAGAGAGACTAAAGGAGCTTAATATGTATAGCCTCAAGGACAGGAGGGAGAGGGGGGACATGATAGAAACTTTCAAGTACCTCAAGGGAATCAACAAAGTCCAAGAGGGTAGCATCTTTCAAAAAAAGAGGTGTGCAAGAACAAGAGGCACAATTTGAAGATAGAGGGGGCAGCTCAGAGGTAATGTAAGGAAGTATTTTTTCACAGAGAGGGTTGTGGATGCATGGAACAGCCTTTCAGAGGAGGTTGTGGAGTCAAAAACAGTGGTTGAATTCAAGCATGCATAGGACAGCCATAAGGCAATTCTAGGGGGTGGGGGTAGAAAGAAGTAGGATGCTGGTTAACTAGGATCTGCAGCTTATCCATTAGGTAGGGAAATGGGCAGACTGGGTGGGCCAAGTGGTCCTTATCTGCCATCAAATTCTATGTTTCTGTGGCCTCAGAGTGGTGGAGACTGATATACATAATACTAGGCACCCAATAAATAAACACCCCCTACTATCCTTGACCTTCACCTACAGTACCTGTCCTCGCTGACGGTGGTCTCAGAGTGGTGGAGACTGACATACATAATACTAGGCACCCAATAAATAAACACCCCTACTATCCTTGACCTTTACCTACAATACCTGTCCTCACTGATGGTGGCCTCAGAGGAGCAGAGACTGATATACATAGTACTAGACACCCAATAAATAGACACCCCCTACTATCCTCGACCTTCACCTACAGTACTGGTCCTCACTGATGGTGGTCTCAGAGTGGTGGAGACTGACATACATAATACTGGGGACCCAATAAATAAACACCCCCTACTATCCTTGACCTTCACCTACAGTACCTGTCCTCCCTGATGGTGGTCTCAGAGTGGTGGAGACTGACATACATAATACTAGGCACCCAATAAATAAATACCCCCTACTATCCTTGACCTTCACCTACAGTACCTATCTTCACTGATGGTGGTCTCAGAGTGGTGGAGACTGACATACATAATACTAGGCACCCAATGCACGAACACCTCATACTTGTCTTGGCCTCTATGCACTTGTCCTCACAGCTGGGGTCTCAGAGTGGTGGGGGATTAACATACATACTGTAACACTAACCATTAAATCCACAAGGACCTCCAACCAGCCTTGCCCCTCTCCTTCTTGTCCTCACTGTTGGGGGACTTAGAGTGGTGGGGTACTGACCCAAAAAATAATATAAATCAGATTCTTCATTAGTGCATGCAATTAATTATGCAATAGGCAGCACTATAAACATAAAGCTTCATATGGCCTTAAACCACCATAACTGCCTCCCCAGTCACCTGTTTTAATTGGAAACCTCAAAAGACAAAGAACTACAGTATTACTCAAGTAAAAAAAAAAACTGTCCAAAAATACAACCAGTACAAAATAAAGCCAATTTATACATATCTCGGGGGGTTGCAAATGTGTTATATGTATTCATTATCACTCGTGCCTTTTTTCATTATTGCTATGGACTGCAGATAATGTGTTTCGCTTGAAAGCACTCAAAGTCAAGTTTTGGAGTTATTTCATTTACATTTATGAATGGAAATTTCTCCTGGGAGCGTAACGGAAGATTTAAATATACCTGTGTGCCATCAATAGTAATCTGCGTCTCTGCTGAGCCACTGGAGAGAGCTGTCCAGAAACTCTGCAGTGACTCTCATTTATTGCCCTACCCACACTCACCACCCACAGTACCTTGAAACACACCTGACCATAATATCAACAAAAATATTGTAGAAAGCATTAATGAATACTTAATTATCAGTTTGTTTTTTATTTCAGATTGTTTCACCTGAAGGGCATGCTGGGTTGAACAAACAACTCATTTCCAAATGTGTCATTTGGGGATGGGATCTGGGGAGGCATACATTGTAAAAATATATCATACAACAGCCTAGGAGGAATACAGTATGGACAATGCAACAATAACGTTGCAGAATAACAACACTGTAAATAAGATTGTAAATGTTCAGTACTAACAATGCAATGTACTAGAAGCAGCTATACTGTAAGCGCAGTAATTAAACCAACAATGGCATTCTAAAGAAGGCACACCAGAGCACAGAAAAATATTCCTATAGCACCTTCTAGTGACAGAGTCCCAGCAAAAGACCTGTTTACAGTAGCTAACAGAAACACATTCATAAACATGTTTAACCTTTTCTATAGAATTCTTAACAATGTAACACAAAACCCATTTCATAAGTGAAATGCACCAGGAATTTATGCTGAGATTGTAACACTTAAAGGGCTGTAAGGCCCCCCTGCTGCTGCTCCAGACCTCAACACCCCCCCAGGCATGAGGTAATCTCTGAATAAATACTACCATGTAGTGTCTTTTTTCTGACATTGTGCACATTAACCAAACATTATCTGTTTATTATCACATGGGTAAGAGAAAAACAAAAATCCCATTGGATAACAGAAATTCCAAGCCTTGGCATTATCACAAAATAACAGGCATCACGAGATAACAATTCAATACAAAAAAAAAAGATAACAAATGTCTTTTTATTAAAACTGTGATCATTTGATAATAGCAATAGTGCACTCCAGGGTGTACAGTATATTATCATTTTGGATAATGCCACCTTCCAGGTGATTGAATGCACTCAGCCTGTTGCCTTATGCCCTAATGCACCTATGGTGTGGCATAATCCTATCATAACACAAACCCTGACATGCATTAAATAAAGGATAATACTTGTGTAAGCCCCCCATTTTGGGGGCTTACCAAAAGTTACCCTGCTTGCCCCTGTATTTTGTATCTGTAGGGAGGTAGGACTCGGACTGTGCCCGTCCCTTGGGTGTGGTTGATCCTGCCCTTGGGGTATAAATTGAGATATCTAGAGAGAGAGAGAGAGAAGGGGGAGGAGGAGGCCAGTGGGATTGTAGATCAGAAGTGTGGGCTAGTGTTCCCACCCCCAGCCTGGGAGTGCAGCCTAGCTTGGTGGCTCTGCATCATGCTCCGGTGTTGGTGGGAGATGTTGAGGGAGGTGGCTGGTGGGATGGGACCCTGTAAAGGAGTAGGAGCCACAGCCTGGAGGAATCAACATTTTACCCACCTTGTGCTCCACTGCACCATGATGGGTTGGGGCCCTGTCCAGAAGAGTATGTGAAGCAGCAGGGGAGCCACAGTGGTGAGCCCTTCATGGCATGGCCTGCCCAGTGGTGACAGCACCTGGGGTTCATACCCATGTGGCATGCAGTCCTCAATGTTTTGGGCAGCCTGCTGGGAGTGAGATAAGCCTGGTCCACCTTTCCCATGTTGTTTCTTTGGTCCAGGAATGGGGTGAGTCCCAGCATTGGGCCCAATCAAGCAGGAAGTATGTTCGAGTTGTTTGGGAGCCAGCTCTATGAGAACTCCCTGATTGGTGAGGTGACCGAGTTTTGGAGGCTTTGCAGCAGTTTTGTCCAGAAGGGTCTGCATCCAGTGACAGGTTCTGGGAGCCCTGGTGTTTTTAGGCCTTGGTTTTGTTATCCTGCTGCTGGTAAAATTTGAGCTTCCTGGCTTAGCTAGCTACAGTAAGTGGATCCCATGTTTTGGACTGCCTAGGCTGAAGTATTGTGCTGTAGCCTTGTGCTGCACTAAGTATACTCTTCCAACCTTGTGCCTGTCTCTATTGTGCCTCCAGCCCCATGGAGCTGACTTATTTAGTTTTAAAATTCTAATTAATTACATTTGTTATTCTTTTAATTCTGGGTGCTCCTGTCAAGTTTGTGCTGCCATTTCTTTAATCAGTTTGCCCCAGTCTAGATCCAGTGCTCTACCTGCCTGTTTCCTGCTCATTCCTTCATCTGTGCACTCTATGATGCCCATGAGTGCTGGTCTCCCTAATTCAACGGTTAAGATAGGCCAAGCTATTTTTTCCTGCCACCTTTGGATCTCTGTGTGATTGCTGGCTTCTGCCCCCCACAGTACAGTTACTACCAGGACCCCTAGACACAGCTAGAGGGTGGGTTACACATGGGTGGGGTGGGTGTAACCAGAATTTTACACAGACCTGACGTGTGGAATGCTACATAAACCCCAAGAGTGAAGTTCAAGGGATTTATAAAAGCATCCCACACTGAGGGTGTGAGTAATATTCTGGTTTACACACACCTACCCATGTCTTGTTTTTTTTATAATTAAGTGAGCATTTTTAATACTGTGGGGGTTTTGTGATTTGCCTGGTTTGAATAAAAACCAAAAACTTAAAAATGCTTTTTTTTTCAGATACAGCTATGAAATCAGGAACTGTTATACTGCAGAAAGAAGGTTCATGTTTACTGTACTGTAGCAGAAGCTGTGTTTTGAGGGGGATTTGTTTTAGTTTACTGGTGGCAGTTTTGTGACTAGTCTTCGCATCACTCAACACTTGATTGGCAGGGAGCGATTACAACTGCCTGGATGTAATGCATAATTACAACTGAACAGCTGTAATGCATTAAAATTACTGGTGGCAGTTTTATCAACCTGCTATCCATTATCTTCAAGTGTTCTAAGAACCAGCTTCAGGGGTATTACCAAGTTACCAGGTTATTTTGGAGCTCCATTATAACAGGATAATAGATTGATATCAGTAAGACTCTGTGCTATCTGATTAAACATGTACCATACCTTAAAAAGCTAATACGAACATGTTTTTACTCATTATTACTGTTATAAAGTTAAATATGTGTTTCAAAGCACTTCGCTACCTATGATACTCTGATCCCCTCCCCATGCTCGAGATGGCAGTTCCTCTCACCTCTCCTTCGTGCCTCTCAACTGCAGCACCAGCTGTGAAGTGTTCCTGCAACTGGTGAGTATTGCTTTTGTTGTGATGTTGTTGACACAGACTTTAAAAGACTGTTTAATAGATTGTAAATACACTTGCTGACCTTGCTAATAACAGTTTCTGAAAATCTCTATTGCAATGGGGGAAATGGGATTTAATGAAAATGGGATCAAGCAGTGTTGTTAAACATTTCTAACCAGTATAATATAAAAAATTAATTATGTGCAGATGTTGTGTTACTCATTTTTTTCGTACACTCTTGCTGTGTGAATCCTTGTTAAACCCCTCAAGCTTCACTGTCAGGGTTTAAGTGGCATCACACACCTGGGGTGTGTGAAAAAAACCCATAATACACATCTGCACATATATTATTTAATATTTTACAAACCAATTATCCAAGCATTAAAAATGCTCACCAGTAATAATGAATTGTTCATTTAAAACAGATAATACACAGATTTCATTTGTATTTTTTACACTGTGGAGCAAGATGAGCTACATAGCCCTTTTTCACAAATGATCAGTTACACATATGTATGCCCCTTGTGGGGCTTACAGCAGCCAGTGGTTAACTCCTGATGCCTCCTGGGGCTGTCTGTAGGCAGGCAGCGGTGGAGGGGGGGTGTAGGAAGCTATTTAAGGGAGTGAGGTTTTGGCTCAAGGAGAATTTTCCTCAGAGAGAGTCAGTGGGTGGACTGGTGAAGCATGAACTGGGGAGGCAATCACCCTCCCCAGCTCCGGCTGGTGG
The DNA here is from genome assembly GCA_016271365.2 of Neoceratodus forsteri. Taxonomy (NCBI): domain Eukaryota; kingdom Metazoa; phylum Chordata; order Ceratodontiformes; family Ceratodontidae; genus Neoceratodus; species Neoceratodus forsteri. Next base: position 657,606,108 of record CM057454.1, on the reverse strand, counting down.
GTTTGTGCAGTGTTGGTAGAGAAGAAAATGTATCAGTGAGCCAGTCCTGTCCTGCAGGTTGGCTGAAGTGTTGAGGCTCTGGGCATGTGGTCTGAGTTCAGAGGGAGCTGAGCCAACGGGCAGTGGTGAGAGCATGCTCTGGGCCCTGAATGCAGTGGTGAGAGCCTGCCCTGCCACTCAGGCTGTGAAGCAGGGTTCAGTTTGTGAGCAGAGCATGTGGGAATGGCCAGATAGCACAGGAAGCCTGGACATCAGTCTCTTCGAGCTGCTCACTTCATGGGTATATCCCTGCCATATGTGCCGGAATGCCCATGTTTGGCATCTGCACATAGGCTCAGTGGCAGAGATTGAAGATCACAGGAACTGTGGAAGCCTCAGCACTGACTTGTCCTGGGAGTGCTGTGACAGAGGTTTGAGCCCTGGTAGCACCGACTGTGATTTGGAAGGTGAAGACATGGGGAGGCATCCACAAGTTTTGAGCCCAGAGAAAAAAAATGAAAGTGCAGGAGTAGAAGGGAACTAGAATAGCTGTGCTGGGAGAGCTGCAGGCACGATTTAGCTGCTCATGAAAATGTAGCTGCCACCAGCTCTTAGCGCAGCCTGATTCGGCTACAGGACAATGCCTGTAAAGTCTTCTCGACCATGAAAAGGTGAAAGGAAAGAGGTACTGTTGTGCCCCAAATGATCTGCTGTTTTACTTCCATGCTCCATGGAGTACCTGTTTCAATGTTCTCTTAATTAAATGGACTTGTTTTATGCACTTAACTGCCATATAGAAATTTGACTCATTGTTACAGCGTGCCAAAGTGAGCTAACCTACATTTTCCCACAGCTGCAGCAACCTTGCTCTTGGGCACCCCGTCTTCATTCTTCAGGAACCAGGTAAATGCAGCCAGATGGTGGTTTCTAGGTTAGTAGCCCCCCTCTTGTTGGACTGCATCATCCACACCCTTAGACACAGGGAGGGAGATTACAAATGTGGGAGCTCATCCAGGATGTGTTTTTTGGGGTGCCCATGTGTACCTGGACTTGGTGGGTGCTGTACTGTGGGAACTGGACTTTAAAAAATGTTCTCTGCCATTTTGTGAACTGTGAGAATTTATGCCTTTTGGAAAAGCAGCACCTAAAGGTCTGGCCTGGAGAAAGAGCTCATGGCAACAGTGGGTCTGTGCTACGTGGTGATTAGATCTGGGACTGGTTGCTGGGTGCAGAACGAGAAAGCAGGGGTCAGAGATTGAGACAGATGAGGTGGGAGAGCATCTAAAAAGTGCTGAGGAGAAAAGCTCTTGTGCAGTAAGGAAGTTGGTCTCGTACTTGGACTGGAGAAAAGTTGCTGCAACGATTTTCAGAATGGCTCAAGCACTTGAGTTAACAGGAAAGGAGGTTACGGTTCCTGCTTCCATGCTGCGTTGGCTGTGGAAGAATGTAGAGAAGCTAACCACCAAAGAGCAATGTATATTATGCAAACACCAGGGCCCTGGAATGTTAGAATTACCACTGTGCTACATGTGCTCCTGTGAAGCTGCCATACCTGCCAGTGGGCCGTCCTCCATATGCCATTGTGGGGGTGGCTTGGACTGTTTACACCTTTTTAGCTCAGAGACCACCAGCACTGATGTTTGAGAGGAGGTGGCAACAGAGACCAGCACTGCAGCCCCTGTGGAATAGCCTCCAGACCTGAGGAGTATACCAGCTGTCTGCCCAGTCCTTCTCCTGTTCTGGCCCTGGAAGCTCCCCGTGGCAGAGGGAGAGGTGTTGGCCATGTGGGAAAGCCTTCAGGAAAATCATTGTCAGTGGCCCTGGGAGCTGAACCTAAGGATCAGCATAAGGGTGTGGCACCTTCTGTTTCTGATAAGCCAGATGCAGAAATCTAGGTAGTGGTGCAGGAGGATGCAAGCAATTCTGGTTCGGAAGATTGGGAAGAAAGCAAGTAGCTGAATAATGTGGCAGCCAGCCTCAGAAACCATCTTACTTTTGAGGATCAAATATCGGAGAGGGACATTCCCAAGCCCTACATGTTCCCCATGCTTCATTTCCCTGACACGGCTCCCATCCTTGCTCTGGTCTGTAGAGAGAGGAGACAGAGGCTGGACCAGCTAAAGCACACTGACCCCAGAGTCATGGCCTACCACATCGGAGTGTGACTCCAGCCCAGACAGACTCCCTGGACCAGTGTTCACAGTATTCCAGATTGGTCCCAGGCAGAGAGGTTCATCTGGTGCCAAATTCGCAAGGAGTACCCTGCTAACTGCTACCCATACTTCCCGGATCACGTGTGGGATGTGACTGAGGAACACCATGTCAACTGGGTTTTCCACAACGTGCTAGACAAGGTCTGTAATAAGAGGCATCTTAGTGCATCCAGCCCTGGGTTACAGCTTCAAGAGGCCCAGCGTCATGCCAGAGCTATGTGTAATATGCACTCTTATACAGGTATTATACTCTTCAAGACCTTTGCCATGATCCAGGATGTTGATGAGAAGTGCACTAAGTACTACATCATCAGCTGGGACTCTTTCGGAAAAGAGGCGATGAAGTCAGACCCCTGGTTTTATTATTCCTACAGAGAAGATTATGTCCTAGATGCAGCTGTCAAGTTAGCACCCACTGAATCTACAGGACTGAGTGAAATCACCTGTGAGAAACCCCTGTGAGAATTCCAGCCTAAGGGACAGCTGTGCTTCGTGGAAGTGCAGGAGACCAACCCTTTTTGTTATTAATTCTTATCTGTTCTGGTTGCTGTTACTGTTAATATGTTAATGTTTCATGGGTAAGGGTGGGTCTTTCCTTAGATGGGCATTTGGAGCCCTTTACCAGTTACAGCAGTATATGGACCAAATGTTTGGACTGCTTCAAAAGACTGTGTTAACAAAGATTGAGCGCCTCAGTGCTGCAGGTAGAATCAGTGGAGTGGGGTATGAGAATGTATCTGGAAAAGGTGCATGCTGTGTGGTGATAGTGTGATTGGCTAGTGAGTGCATGTTGGTGGGAAGTATAATTGTGATGGGGTTTCCTACAGTCCTGCAGTCAATGTCCTTAAATGGTTCCTGTTAACTTTGCAGTTGTGATAGGCCTACCTGCACTCCAGTTGGGCTGCAGGTTGTTATATATTCTGAAGGGGGAGGCAGTTATCCCAATAAGAATTGTCTAGTGGTAGCAGCATTGGGAGATGGCAGTTGTGAGTAAAAGAGGGGTTGGCAGCTGCCGTGGTAGGAAAATCATCCGGAGCACAGTGGGTGGGTCACCAGGTCCCCGGGCAGTGCATGGTTGAGTAGTAGCTAGTGAATGTAAGGGCTAAAATTAATTTTTTGGGGTCTACAGTTTTGGTGGTGCCACCAGTCTTACTGGGTGGTACCGGGGGGGGGGCTGGGGGGCTGCACATATCTCCACCCTGGGGTGGCCATGCCATGTAGCTGGTTGGGCACTCACTAGTATGTGAGCATTTGTGTGGGTGGAGAGTGTAAGCCCTCCATAGGGGTTAATTCCTGACATCCTTTGGGGCTGTCTGCAGGTGGGCAGCCACAGGAGGCTCATGAGACTATTTAAGGGAGGGGGGTTTGGAGCAATGAGAGTTTCCCTCAGAGAAAGTCAGCGGGTGGACTGGTGAAGTTGGGTCTGGGGTGGGGTGATTGCCCCCCAGTCCCAGCCAGTGGGTTTGGGTAGTGTCAGCAGAGAAGAAAATGTACCGGTGGTCCTGTCCTGTCCTGTGTGTGGTGGCTCTGGGTGTGTAGTCTGAAAAGATAAAAGGGAAGACATATTGTTATGCCCTAAATGATCTACTTTTTAACCCCCATGCTCCATGGAATGACTGTTTCAATGTTTTCTTAATTAAATGGACTTGTTTTATATTCTTTACTGCCATGTGAGCTTTGGACTCATTGTTACAGTATGTTAAAATGAGGGTATCCCGTGATATGAACAAGTCAAATTGAGCAACTTAGTTTGACCACCTGTGGAAATAATGACCATGACAAAATAGTGAGCATCACTGAACAATGAGTGTGAGAACTAGTAAGTGAGTAAAGAGCAAGGGAGAGCCAGCTACATGAGGTTATAGGACTTAGTTCGGCAAGCTGGTTCCCAGCTGGTCATCTGTCATGGTGGCTACAGTTACCGCCTCTGAAGCTGGTGGACCTGGGTTCAGGACTGGTTATGGGCTGTGTTTTGGGGGGGTTGTTTTGTTGTTTAATTTGTTTGTTTTTTGTTGAGGAACTCCCATCCCCTGACTTTGTCCCCCCCCCATCTGCAGGTTGCCCCCACCAATGTTATCTCCCTGCACACTTGTATCCTCCCATGGAGTAGCCCCCTCCCAAGTTGTCCCCTGTCCCCATTGTCATCCTCTCTGTGTTGATCATTTAATTTATGGGGTTGTGGGGTTCCCTGAATAAAAGTAACTGCAGATCACCCCCCCCACAGAGACAGTAAGCGCCCATCAATGTTTCTGGCAGGCGCTGTAGTGCATGTTGCCATTTTGATTTTCGGTGATGTGCACTAGCTCTTTTTGTTGGCACTGTTTTTGACTCACTACAATCACATAGAACCAAAATGGGATAACCTGCATTGCCCGTCAGCTGCAGTGGCCCTGCCCTTGGGCACCCCATCTTCATTCTTCAGGAATCTGGTAAATACAGCCAGATTGTGGTTTCTGGGTTAGTAGCTCCCCTCCCGTCAGATTGTACTATCCATACCTCTAGACACTGGGGAGGAGTTTCACATGATAATAAAGAGTACAGAACCTACATAATTCAGTAAATAAATTCTGAGTGAAAAAGTAGGCAAAGGAACAATTGGGTAAGGCAAAACTAAGACAATTAGAAATAACTGCAGTTCAAATTGTCAGTCACAAATGAGAGAGCCCGAAACTGAAGGAAGGAATGTTACTTACATCTGTGAGGAGATAGTGTAGGAGGTTGTAAGGGACAGTAGCTCTGAAAGGTCAAAGCCCTCTCTCCAGTGATGGTTTTCCTAAAGAGAAGCTTATATGTAAATTTAAACTGGGAATGTGTCCCCAGCAAGTTGGATGAATGGTGGAAGAGCTCAGTTATACCTTAGGGAACTTTCATGAGCACCACCTTGTGGAGGAACACTGTTGACCCATGGAACAGGCAATCCTCCAGGGATGGGCAAGAAGCAGTGGATTACAGATGACAGATGTGGATGTGATTTATTTATTTATTTAACATGTGGAAATCAGGAAAGGCACACTGAGAGGGGCTCATTTCCAGGTGCAGCACGTAGAAGAAGGTAATAGGTTATACAATAGTAAGAGTAGCAAGCACTGAAAACATCTGGGTAACCAAAGCAGAATAATATATATCTAGGTAAATATACAACAAGGTACATATTTGGAGTAGCTTAAATTTACTAGGTGCAGAGTGCAATAGGCAGTATAATACAGTGCAAGCAATTATACATAGGCAAACATAAGTATATACATAGGCACAAATAGATGTTTAAACTGGGTGCCTGGTTATACCAGGTATACATAAGCATAAAGTTAGAACAGCTCTGGAATACACATAGGGAGGACTAAGGAGAAGGTAAGAGTAGTTGGCTAGTGTGGTAGAAAGGATGCAGAGGAGTAAAGATATGAGGGGCAAGGTGAACCAGGTGGGAGGAAGGTGGGGGAGGATGAAGAGGATCAGGGGTAGAAGGGGAGCAGTAGCAGTGGGGGAGGTATTTCAGTTGCCTTTTGAGTGAGGCTAGAATAGGCGCAAGATGGATTGAGTGGGGGAGACAATTTCAAAGAACAGGGAGTCTGAAGAAGAAAGTGACTTTGCCCGATTGTGAGTGTGGATGAGGGAGAGTGAAAGTGTGGGAGTAGCAGGTTCTGAGGCAGTAGCCTGAAGTAGGGAGTAGAATGAGCAAGGTGTTGATCTGCAAGAGAGGAGAGGGATAGGGCAGAGTGTAGTGAGCAATGGTGGGTTCAAAAGAGGGGGTTGGAAGTGAAGCAACCAAAGGTGTTATACAGGGGGTCTAGTTTTGTGAGAGATGATTGAGGGAGCCAAACTGTAGATCACATCAGTATGCCGATGCAAGGTCAACTCCTCCACCTCAAACACCAGCACAGTGACAGATTTTGCCTGTCTGCGGTGGGTCACTGTGCTGGTGCAAGGCAGACACCAGCGGTGCGGCTCCCAGTGTTGCGCCCCCCAGATCCAACCCTTACTCACAGTTAAATATCTAGAGAATAGGGGGTTGGGGGCACAGCCCCCCAATAGAAACATACTGGCATCCCTGACAGCACAATGCCAACACTCGGCATTGTGCCTGTCACTGTGGGGGATGTCTGTGTGAGCGCTGTCACAGCGTTATAGTAAAACCAACTACATCAGCGTAGTCTATTGTGGGGAGGAATAGTTTGGTGATAAGCACTTTATGAGTTGGGAGGGAGGGAGAGACAGTCCTTAATCTTATATAAGACTCCCAGTTTGGGCTGCAATTTGGAATGGACAGAGTCAATGTGCTGGGAGAAATCTAACTTGGGGTCCAGCCACCCCCTAGGTATTTGAAGGATTGTATCTTATCTATTTTTGTACCATCCTAGGAAATGAAGGATGGAGGGGAAGGGAGCTGGTCCAGCCTTTGGGAGATCCTGAAAACCATAGCAACAGTTTTTTTGGTGTTGAACTTGAGGAGGTTTGCCTCAAACCGGTTGAGGGCATTCTCAAAATCAGCCTGCAGGGATGGCTGGGCTGAATCATAGATGACAGTGTCATCAGCGTACATGTGCATGGACAAGCAAGAAGAGGGAAGGTCATTAACAAAAATTGAGAAAAAAGAGTAGGGCCTAGAATTGACCCCTGAGGGACAGCAGCATGAATAGGGAAGGGGTGGATTTGGAGTGGCCTAGTTGTATGCATTTTGTATCTGTCTGAGAGATATGATCTAAACCAATCTGTAGAGAAGGGAGAGAGTCCTTTGAAGGTTATTTTGTTTAGTAGGAGACTGTGGGAGACTGAGTCATAGGCCTTAGTGAGGTCAACGAAAATCACCAAGGTGAGATGACCCTTGTCCATGGCGGAATGAATGTGGTGTGTGAGGTGGAGCAGAGAGGAAGAGGTGGAATGGACCTGCCTGAAACCAGATTGGAAGGGGCTTAAAATGTTAGAGGTGTCCAGGAAGGATCTTATTCTTTTGGAGATGAGTGCCTCTGGGATTTTGGAGAGTGTGAGGAGGAGCAAGATTGGCCTATAGTTGTCTGGCAGAGAAGGGTGCCCTCCTTTGTGCAGTAGAATGACCTTAGCTAGTTTATATGCCTTAGGGACTGCACATTGTGCAATGGATAGATTGAAAAGATGGGCGGGGGCGGGGATTGCTGTTGCAGAGAACTTAAGCAGTTTTGGGTCAAGGCCATCTGGGCTCTGTTTGGAGGAATTTAGGGTTTTTAGAGCCTGGAGTATTTCTGTTATTACAATGGGAGGAAGGAGAAACCATCGGTGGAGGGAGTGAGAGGAGAGTGGATGGTTGGAGATGGGGGGGGAGGCCAAGAGGAAGAGCGCAGGTGGTGAAAAAGGGTTTGATAGAGGAGGACGCAGAGCACAGAGGAAGGGTCTAAGTTGGCTGAGCTGGGGAAAGCAGGGGTGGTAGGGCAGGCAGTAGAACAGGACAGTAAGGAAATGACAGTGAACACCTTGGAGAGGACTCTGGCAGGAACAGCAGCATAAACAAGGGAACCATGGTTAATTAAAGAGAACATTAGGCTATGAACAAGCAGTTTCTTTGTATCCAGAACCAAGAACCTTTTAACTCAGTATTGAGAACCCAATCTCATACATACAGATCTCACCAGATTGTTAACATGGGCATTGAAACTTAGATACAAGTAAGTACAGACGTAGGTATTTAAAACCTGAGACATACGCCACCTCAGTACCATCCAAATCAAGTAGTTGGAAAGAGGTACTCACAGATTTTGTATGCACCCCCAAGAAGATCATGGATTTAGTTTTTTGGTACAGAGCATAATCTTGTTCTTAACAGATCAGTCCTGGACTAGGTCAAAGTCCCACTGCATGGTTTTGTTCAAGGTTGCCAGGTCCTTGCCCATACTGAAGATGACTGCATTGTCAGCATAAAGGATGGCTTCAGCTGATGGTCAGGTAGTGAATTTAAAAACACAGAGAAAAGCAGAGGACCAAGAATAGATCTTGGTGGACTCCACACCACATTTGATGAAATTCAGAGAGAGAGAGTTGTCAATTGCGGTCCTGTGGACCTGGTTGTTCAGGTAGTTTTGGTACCAGTTAGTGACACCTGGGGTGAAATTGAGAGAGGATTTTCAATTTCAATTTCAATTTTATTTATAAAGCGCCTTTCAAAATCAAGGCGCTGTACAAATTTTAAAATAATAAAATCACAACATTTAAAAGACAGCCACAACTAGCAGAGATACGCTAATCCAAAAAGATGTGTTTTTAAAGCAACTTAAAAATGTTCAACAGTTGGACATTCTCTCAACCAACGAGGTAGAGAATTCCACAGGGTCGGTGCTGAAAAAGCAAAAGCACGAGATCCTGATGACTTCAATCGAACCCTGGGAATCTCCAGCAATCCCTCGTTGGTGGAACGGAGAGGGCGGAGGGGACAATAGAGAATCAGAAGATCTTTCAGGTAGCCGGGTCCCTGGTCATGTAGGGCTTTAAAGGTTAGTAAACCAACCTTGAAGGTGATCCACCACCAAATCGGCAGCCAGTGTAGTTCGCGGAGCACAGGCGTAATATGACTGATTCTAGAAGTCCCAGTCAAAAGCCTGGCTGCCGCGTTCTGCACCAGCTGGAGGCGGCGGATATCAACCCCTGGTAGCCCTAGGTAGAGGAGTTGCAGTAGTCAAGACGGTAGTGACAAAGGCGGACCAATGTTGAAGGTCATCCGGGGAATCAGATGTTTCACCGGTGATATTCCTCAGATGGTAGAAAGAGGATTTGTGACAGCTGACACCTGAGATTTCAGGTTAAACCATCATCAAAAATAACGCCAGGTTTCGCACCTGTTTAGAGGTAGGAGTGGTACGCCACCAAGTACAAACCTGATGGTTGCCCAACACCCACACCCATCCTCGGACGACCTGGATCCACAACCAGCACCTCAGTCTTATCCGGATTGAGTCTCAGCCAGCTCGAACTCATCCACAGTCTGATCTCATCGAGGCAACTATTAAGTACAGAGAGTGCATCACCTTGACTGGGGAGAAAGGACAGATACAGTTGAGTATCATCTGCATAGCAGTGAAAACCCAAACTGTATCGCCTGATGATTTCTCCTAATGGCAGCATGTACACTGCAAACAACATGGGAGCTAAAATAGAGCCCTGTGGTACCCCACAAGGCAGGAAGTGAGTGTCAGAGGAATAAATTCCGGTGACAACTCTCTGAAACCTGCCCATGAGGTAAGAACGAAACCATTTTAGGACTGTACCAGACAGTCCGCAAAAGACCGCAGGCGATCCAATAGCACATACGCTATTACGCTATTACATACGCAGGCTAGAGCCTGGATCAGTAGTTCATTGTTGACAAGGTTGAATGCTTTGATGAGCTTCATGAACACTGAGTCTACAAAATTGCCTGACTCTAATGCTTGGTGAACAAAGGCTGTGAATCTCACCAAAGCAGTTTCCATCTTGTGATTGGGACAGAAACCATGTTGGACATTGGCCAACAGACCGTTTTTCATGGTATGTCCAGAAGTCTGGTCAATGACTATTCTTTTGAAGACTTTTAACAGGGGAGTCAGAAACGAGATTGGATGGTAGTTGGAGGTGATATGTTTTGGACCATGCACAGGTTTAGGGCTGGAGCAACTCAGGTATTTGGCTGTTTGACAGAGTTGGGTATTTGAAATAGAATTTAGGAGAGGTGTTGCTGATCAAAGTACTAGGCAAATGCTGAGGTGGGGGAAGAGTCTGGAGAGAACCTTCTATACTTATTGAGGTCACAATAGAAGTAACTGAACAGAGTGACAGTGGCCTTAGAGCCACGTTACCCTGTCTTCATCTTCAATGGGCCAGGAGTGGTCAGTCTTAGATCTACAAATTAGACTGTTAATATTTTTCCACAATTTTTTCTGGTCATCTTGATTAGAGATTAGGGCAAGTTGTGTGTGGTTTATTTTAGCTTTCTGCACTGTAGGGTACTTGTTCTTTTATACTGAGACCATTTTTTTCTCTCTGACTTTGAAAAGGCCAAGAAGCTCCCTTGAGACCCCGTCCTGTTTGTTACCCAATATTCTGTGCCATTTCAAGGGGCAGAGGTGATCACAGATACTAATGCAATTCTGACAAAAGCTGTTGTAGGCACAATCTAAAGCCACTATATTTTCAAGGCAATACCAGTCTCTTGTATATAAAGCAGAGTTAGGAGCCTCCAGGTTAATGTCGCCAAGCTATCTAGAACTGATGTAGTGAGGTTGGACCCATGGTAATCTAGTGGACTACTCACAAAACTTTGGACTATGATTGCTAATTGAATCTGGGAGTTCTCCAGATTTACATTTGAGGGGGTTCAAACTGCAATACAGTCTATTTTATTTTTTTTTTTGGTTGGACTACTTTTTACTAGTCACTTTTAACAAAACAACATACATGTTCTAAAATAAAGAAAAATTGCATTTTTGTTTTGTTAAGATTTCTGTTTCCCCAGTTAATATGTGCAATAAGACATGTCAGGGTATGGGTAGTTCCTTGATGACTGTACTTTCAGGTGTAAACCAAGGTGTAAACTCATTCCTCACAATGCAATTGGGCATGCATTTCTCACATCACTACTCACTCCCTGTTGTTTCTTATTGTTTCTAATTGTTTACTTAACTACTGGTGCTGCTAATTGGCCAGCTGGCAGGAACTGCCTGAACATCTGCACCCTTCAACACCAGCAGCCAAGTGCCTTCCAACTGTCAAGTGTTCAGACTACAGCTAGAAACAGGGTGGGATTGAGGCGGCTCCTCCTAAGTGAACCCCAGATCTCCAGGTGGCAGCATGGGGCCCTTCTGCAACAAAACTGGGCCAGCCCACACCAATACATTTCATTTAATAAAGGGATTTTGAAAAAATAAAGGAAAAAAAGTGATCAAGTGCAATTTTTTCAAACATGCCAGCTTCTTCAAACTGCACTATACATTATTGCTATCCATACTTTAAGCTGAACATCTGTGTTGGTATATTTTATTGTTTTATGATCAAGATAAAAATTTCAAGCTTAAAAATACAAATATCTCCAACTAGAGGGAGAGTTAGACTGTTCTAATGTGATATATATAAATCCTGATAAGCAAATGCAGAAAGTAGAAATGTGTTGCCGATACCTTTCATTACCAAAATATTCAAGAAAAAAAGACTGCTAGCTTTTGAGAGGTGTGACACATCCAGAGCACATCTGGAAACAAGCTCAGTATATATTTTCTGGTAAAAACTTATTTTTTCCATGTTGCTTTTTTCCTTTTTCCGGTTTTCTTCCCCATACACCCCCCTCCCCCTCATGGTGCGAACATGTATGTATTGAGGCACACATATGCCACGTCTCCACACCTCTGTGTCTCCCGATCTCAGGTGCTGCACTCCAGCCTCCACTAGGGAGCAGCCAAGGAGCAGGATGACAGTCATCACCTCCCCAGGAGAGGAGAGCAGTCCATCAGGCACTCAATCCTCTCCCTCCCTCCCCTGCAGACCCCCGGCAACCCAAAGTTGCTCTCGATCCCGGGTCGTGGCATGGCATGAGGTGTGGCGTCCAGTGCCTCAACTCTCAGTGCCACCAGGCCAGCTTCTGGTAAAACGTTTTATTTTTTTTCAATTCAAAGTTTATTCACCACATTTTCCACATTACAGGAGGCAGTAATGAACATTTTGACATAAGATTAGTAAGACAAGTCATACCGCCCCAACCCTTCCTCCCCCTCCCGGCACAGCAGTTCATTCTAGCACTGTTATCACCCACTAACTACCTTTACCAAGAATAAGAAAGGTGGTAACCTTGACTACACATTATTTCAAAGCCACCATAATTAGAGTGTGAAGGGGATCCTAGATAACCTTATACCGTTGTACTCTGTTTTGAAGGCTAGCAATAGCCTTCTCTGTATGTATAATTGCTAAAATCTCATTGAGCCACTTCTGATATGTTGGACAGGTCCCTTCCTTCCAATGCCTGAGAATGATTTTTTTGGCCGAGAGCGCAACCATGGATATATGAAATCTCCGGATTTTAACCTTTATGGAAGACAAATCCCCCAACAGGCAAATATCCGGTGTAAAATAATCTTGTAAACCCAATAAAGGATCCAGGTTGGCTTTTATATGCTCCCATAATAAGGCTATCTGGGAACACGACCAGAATAGATGAAAAAGTGACCCTGTGTCCTGGGAACACTTATTGCACCTATCGGTATCGAGAAGGCCCCATTTCACCAGCATAGTTGGGGTATAGTACAAATTATGCAGGATGTCAAACTGCATGAGACGTAATCTATCTTGGGATACATATTTATGACAATACATCCAGGGGACAGACCATTTAAAAGTATATTAGGGAAAAAATGAAAACCAAAAGTTAGTGGGGCCACTACCGCATCCAAACCACCATCAGAACAACACTTGATAAATCTTAGAGATCACACCTGCAGAGACGAGAAAAGGAGAAAGTTTGGATACCAATGCAAAGGCCGCTGGACGGCATGGAGTGGTCCCAAGAACCGTGGTTAACAAGTGCCTCAATTGAAACACTTTAAAAACCTGAGACTCCAGAATTTTGAACTTGTAAATGAACTGAGAGCATGAGAGCCACTCTCCAGCTTCATCCAAAAATGAGGATACTATCCCTTCTCCTAAATGAGGCAACCATTAACGGGAAATTTTCTGTTTGTTTATGGTGAAAGCCAGGGAATTCCAAATGGATTGAGTGAGATCTTTACTTTGATTGTAATGCAGAAAGGAGCACAATTGCGAATGTACTCTTAGCTAAGTCATGATGATGGGACAAATGTTAATATTTTGCAACTGAGAAATTTTTAGATAGACCATAGTCAGAGGGTCCATGTTCATAGATTGGAAAAAATCTAATTCAATCTTGAGCCAAGCTGGGTTCATGTTATCTGGGCCCGGTCTTACCCATCTCAGGTATCTAGCCAAATGACTAGCCCAGTAATAGATGGGCAAGTAAGGAATCCGCAGCCCCCCTCATTTTTGGGTGCAGCTAGCTTGTGGTATGCCAGCCTAGAGGTCTTACTCGACCATATAAACTTGGTAAAGAGTTTATGTGTTTTCTGAAACCAACTTAAGGGGACAAGCGAGTTAAGATGCGACAGAGGGTAAAATAAACAGGGAAATACATTCATCTTAATTATATTAATACAACCCCTTAAAGATAACAGGAGTTTATCCCATCTCTCTAGGTCCTGAGTGATCCCCTGCAAAAGAGGGTCCAGATTTTCTTTAAACCTCAAGGAAGGATTACGCATTAGTGTTATACCTAAATACTTAATAGCCCGGAGTGACCAGCATAGTCCCAGAGAGATAATGGTCTTGAAAACGTTATGGTTAAGAGGAAAAAAGGATGTCTTATTGGGATTTAACTTGTAATTCGAGAAACTACTAAATCTATTAACCTCCCTTAACATATTCGGGATAGATATTACCAGATTAGCCAAGCGTAAGAGGAGGTCGACAGCGTATGCTGTTATTTTCACTACTCATTCCTAATGGGAATACCTTGTATTCCTTCATTATTGAGAATATGTTGAATAAGGGGTTCCAGATAAAGACTGAAAAGTAATGAAGAGAGAGGGCATCCCTGCCTCGTACCTGACCGCAGCGTAAAAGACTTGGAGAAGGTCCCATTCCCTGAAATCCTCACCATAGGAGACCGGTAAATTGCCCTGAACCAATCTATGAACATGGATGGGAATCCAAATGCCTTAAGGGCTTGAAATAGAAAAGTCCAATTAACCCAATCAAATGCCTTCTCGGCGTCCAAGGAGACCAACCCTGCAGGATATATAGCATCCCTGGACTCCGAGAAGACGTGTGGGAGGGTACGCAAGTGATCTGAAGATGCACGTCCGCTCATAAATCCCACTTGAGACATACCCATGATGAGATCCGGGACAACCAGATTAGTCTATCTGCCAATATCTTCGAGAGAATTTTGACATCTTGATTCAGCAAAGATATTGGCCTATAGCTCTGAACCAGTTCTGAGTCCTTGTCTGGTTTAGGTAACAAAACTATCAATGCTTCAAACAAATGTACATCTGCCGTCTCTCCAGAAAAAATGTGCAAATAGAGACGATGCAGCACAGGTAGTAGTTGTTCCCTGAAAACTTTATAAAATAAGGCAGAAAACCCATCTGGACCTGGGACTTTACCCAGAGGCAAGTCCTTTATAACAGCAGCTATTTTTTCCTGTGATAAAGGGGAAGATTTGAATTTCCTTTGGGAGTTAGATAGAAACGGAAGATGTGCTTCCCTGAGATACTCCTCCAGTTTTTGAATGGGTGGAGGACTATCCATATCCCTATATAAGTGCTCATAAAAAGTAGCAAACTCCTGGACTATCTCTGAGGGGGATACCTTCAGGGTCCCATCTGACTGTGACCTTACTGGGGGTAAAAATCTTGCTGACTCTTGTTGCTTTAAACATAAAGTCAACAGGTGCCTCGCTTTTTCTCCTTGATCTGTAAAACTGGCCTTTGTGTGGATTATAGCCAGCTCTGCCTTTTCTCTTAACATTCCCAAGTATTTATCTTTATGTTAATAGCTTCTGTGACTCTACTTAAGAAATTTTTTCTGGGTGTATATTTTCTAATGCCCGTATCTGAGACAATAAGGACAATAACTCTGTTTCCTGTGCCCTCTTCCTATTTGTAGTTAGACTAATGAGAATGCCCCTTATATAAGCCTTAAAGGCTCCCCATAAAATATCTGGCCTTGCACTATCTATTGGGTTGGTGGAAAAGAAAAACTCTATCTGCTCTTTCACCAGTCCTCGCTACTTTTCATCTTTTAGTAATTGTTCGTTTAATTTCCATCTGGTCTCTCTTTTGGGGATGTTAATGAAAGCCAGATTACCCAGGACAAAGGAATGATCCGATATTGGATCCGGTTGGATCGAGGTGGACAATACCTCTGGCAAGAGCTCGTGAGAAACCAACAGATAGTCAATGCAAGATTGCGTGCCATATACTGGGGAGCAATAAGTGTATTCCCTAATATTAGGATGTGTGACTCTCCAGGCATCGCACAACCCACACTGATGCATCATTTCCTTAAAGGCCCTGTGCCCAGGGGTCAGTCCCCTTGACCCAATGCTCGATCTATCCAAATTCGGATCAGAGACCAAATTAAAGTCTCCCCCTAAGATAAATGGAATAGGGAGCATAGGAAGGATCATAGAGATCAGTTTCATGAAAAAAGAGGGATCATCAGTGTTTGGTCTATAAATGCTACCTAGGATCAACGGCATGGTCTGAATAGTACCCTGAACTAAGATGTATCTGCCATGTGCATCTTTAAACACCTGAGAAGGGACAAGTGGGATGTCTCTATTAATCAGTATCATGACCCCGCAACTATTGGTTTCCCCTGAAGCATAAAAAACCTGGCCTACCTGTTGTCTCCGAAGTTGTAATACTTCGGAATCCACTAAGTGAGATTCTTGTAAAAATGATGTCTGGGCACGCAACAGACTCAAGTGTTTAAGTACCTGGTGTTGTTTCAGTTTTCTCCTGATCCCCTTCACGTTCCACGAAGCAATATTAATAGTCTGAGCCATCTATTATTATCAGGTATAAGTCCAGATAAGACATCTATTGTATACTGCAACCATGTAACAGGTGATTCTATTCCCCTGAACCTGCTATGCCCGTCTCCCACCCACCCAGCTCTCCCCTTATTGAGCCCCTGTCCCTCCTCACCCTCCCATTATCCTCGAACAATCCACAGCTTCAGTAACCCCAGAACATTGTCCAAAAAACCATCCACCCAAACCCCCCTCTTATCACTAACAACGTTCAGCAATACTCCGTTTACTACTCCTCCCCCAGCCCCCCCAAAATTATCCCCAAACCCTGCATTATTTATAATTTGATCCCCTTTTTGAGATGTTTGTAATAAAGAAAGAGAGAGGACTCAACATCCTTGCAGGACAGGCCATTGTGTCCCTCGCCTATCTCTAATGAAAGCCATTGAAACCAAGCCAGTATCGATAAGGCATCACCACCAGATACATAGCGGCTTGCTAGGACATGTGGCTTGCAAATGTGAAAAGGCACCTCATGGTGCAAGGTCGGGAAGCTGGCCACAGCAATACATGAAATTCACTATGCAGGCCGTTGTATCAATAAGCTCTCCAGCCCCATAGGGACAGACACCCGTTTCTCTCCTCTAATGCGCTGTGCCTTTGCCCCCGTAAACCCTCGCTTTTCTCTGGCCTTAGCGACCATTAACACATAATGCATGAAGCACAAGCTCCCTCCTGTGTTGCAAATGCTTAACTGCACCCTGGTGCATTACAAGGGAAAGGACATCAGGGCCCTTGTAATTAGATTTCCCCAAGAGCCATAAACTTTTACCAGACCCATCCTTACCAAGCTCATACAGGGAAAGGGGAGACTAAATATTGCTGAGTTGGCTTTGTTTTCTCCAAACACAAAAACTAACAAGAGATCCCTTAATTACTTGAAACCCCAGACCCAGACAGAACCAACAAGAATATACATCCATAATTGGAACACAATGAAAACCGAAGGGTCCAAAACCCAAGACTCAGACAAAACAAATAAGAATATGCATCCATAATTAGATCACTGTGATAACAGAAGGGTCCCTTCTGCCCCTTATTCAGGCTGAAATGAGGGTCCAAGAATGTTTAACCGCTTCTTTCCAGAAGATTCCTTTGCATGAATGCCCAACCTTCTCATATCGATTCTGATTTTGTCGGGAAGGTCCTGAGGCCTTTCATGTGTCCCTAAAGAGAGCTGGCAGGGATACTTTTAAGCCAGCAAATGCTGCCTCAGGATTTTCATAGGTAGCCCAGGAACCAGCCACCTGTACCTGTAGCTTGGCCGGGTATCCCATATGAAATTTGAGTACAGCAGTGATGATGTTTGAGACAACAGGATGAAATGCAGCACATTTCAAACAGACTGAACCCGGAATATCTTGTGCTATTCTAAGCTTAGCTTGCTCCCAACGAACTTCTTGGAGTTCTCTTACTTTGTACAGAAAATGTTGTTGCTCTAAAAAATTTAAGAAATTACAAATTATAGGTTGGGGCGTTGCTCCAGGAGACAGCTTCTGTCTTAATGACCTGTGGGCTCTCTCTGTAATATATTTGGCCCCAAATGGGGAAGGGCCAGCAATCTTCTCCACCAGCTTCTGGGTAAAAGCAATGGTATTCTGGCCCTCCTCTCCCTCCAGTAACCCAAGGATCACTACATTATTTCTCCAGCTCCGAACTTTGAGGTCTTCAAGCTTAACCTCAACTCTGGACAATTTCTGGCACAACGCTGCCATCTCAGGCTCAAACCTCTCCACTTGCTTCTCTAACGAGAAGATCCTAGTCGTGTTGTCTGAGGTAGCAAGAGTAATCTCTTCTATTTTTCTCATGAGCAATTTCATCTTGGATGCCATCTCCTTAATCTCATCTCTAAATGGTTTCAATTCTTCCAGAAATTTAGACAATGTGAGCGGCTCCTGATCCGTCCCTGGATTCAAAGTGTCTCCCTTTTCCGCTCCACTCAAGGCCCAGGATTTTTTTGGGTCCTTTTCTGGTGTAACTGGCGGGGTGTGTTTCTGCTGTTGCTTTTTTATGTAGATGTCCATTCTCTCTCAAAATCACCCTGTAGGGGCACAAAGTAGTAGGGAACCAGAACAGCACAAAATAGAAGGTTTAGAGATTGAGGAAATATACCAGATAACAATTAGAAAGAAACAGGAGGCTGGAGCTGTACTAAGGAGCGACTGTCCAGTAGCTTGCATCACATGGTCCCCCGAAACTGCAATACAGTCTAGAATGGAATCATATCCTGATTTACAGTTAATCCATGTGGAGTCACCAATAATTTGGTTTAGGCCTAGCTTCAAAAAGAGGTCCTTGCACTGTCTGCTTGGATGATGGACCTATTAAAACCTCACAGTAGGAACCAGTTTCTGCTTCTCAGCATTGTTAGGCCAAACTCACAGATTGCAGTCACACTCTGAGCAGCATAGCCTGAAGGAATATAAATGGTGCTGACTGTAAGGATTTTGTCCTGGCCAAACAAGATGCCAGGTGAGAGGAAATCATTGGAGCTAGTGCTTTGCTGGAAGGGTGACTCAGTGACCCTCAGGTGCTTTGACATATGCTGTCGAATAGTCAACCCCACCACTTCTTTTTGGCCAGTCTCTGTTAAAAATTGATTAGTCTGCCAATTTTAGTTCCTCGTCCATGATTCTGTGAGCCAGGGCTCAGGCAAGGCAATTACATCAAACTTACTTTCCTTGACCCACGCTTCAAATTGGTCTTTCTTTGCAATAATGCTCTGAATGTTCAGATTCACCACTGTCAGGGTGGATTTATGAGAGGAGCTCCTCCTGGGGAGTTTGGGTCCACAGTGAGGGTTGAGGAACCCAGACATGAGAAGTAGGAGGAAGACCAGTCATTTGTGTCTGGAGTGGCTTTGTAGCCTTTTACTGGAAGAACTTTGGAAAGCAGCAGTGACCCTTATACAAGTTGTGTTAATACTGACCAAGTTATGACAGCCATTCCAGTACTCTAAATGCTCTCTGAACAACCACATAAAAACATAGAATTTGTTGGTAGAAAAAGATTGCTTGGCCGACCTTGTATGCCCAGATTGTCCAAGCCTAGTCGTTCTCTGTAGACCCTAACTGGTCTACCATGATACTCCCTCCTCCCTGCCCATTTCCTAATGTTTACCTATGTCTATACCATGCAAGCTTGAAGCCCCCTACTGTTTTTACCTCCATCACTTCCACTGACTGCCCACAACTCTTTCAGTGAAGTGCTACTTTCTGACAGCCATCCTGAACTACCACCTCCAGCTTCATCGCATGCAACCTGGTTATGGTGCTTTTCCTCATTTGAAAGATACTCTCCCCTCCTGCACCCCATTAACCCCCATGAGGTACTTGTAGGTCTGTATCATGTTACCTATTGCTGTTCTGTCTTCCAGGGTGTGCATGTTGAGATACCTCAGTCTCTCCTTGTAGGGTTTGTGGTGCAACCCCTTTACCATTTTAGTTGGCCTCTTCTGGACTGCCTTCACCCTGTCTATGAACTTTCTGTAGTGTGCGGCCTCCAGAACTGGACACAACACTCCAGATGGGGTCTCACCAGTGAGTGATATAGTGGCAACACCACCTCCATCCTGCTGCTGGAGATACCGCTACCTATGCATCCCAGCATCCCACTGGCCCTAGTCGCTGCTTTGTCACACTACCCTTCCACTTTGAGGTCATCAGATATGATAACCCCAAGTTCCATTTCCAGCTTAGTGACTGACAGTACCTCCACCCCATCCTACACTTAGTTCTTTTGGTTCCTATGCTCTTGGTGAATGACTTTGCACTTTTTGGCACTGCACCCCAACTGCCATAATCTTCACCACTCCTCAGGCTTCCCAAGATCCCTACGCATTCTTTCCATCCCTTCTTTATTGTCCACCCTATTACAGATGTTGGTATCATCTGCAAAAAGGCATGCATATCTTTCCAATTCATCTGCAAAGTCACTTTTAAAAACACTGAAGAAGACTGATCCCAGTAACTAAGACCTGCGGCACCTGACTGGTCTGTCTCCCATCATTAGACTGAGTGCCATTTACCATCACCGTCTGTCACCTATCTGTTAACTAGTTTTAAACCCAATTTACCACTTTGGATCCCACCCCTAGGCTGCTCAGTTTCTTAATCAGTCTCCTGTGTAGCCGTGTTGAAGGTCTTGTTAAAGTCCAGATAGGCCACATCCACTGCACTCCTCTGATATATTTCCCTGGTCACCTAGTCAAAGAAATCAGTTAAGTTCATCTGGCATGCCCCTGAATCCATGTTGCCTTTGGTCTTGCCACAGATAGTAGGGGTTTTGTGTGAGTGTAGGTAAGCTAGCCTCCCCCATAATTAAGAGGTCTATGGGTTGGATAGTGATAGTACCTTTACACAGGGAGGATATGCTCACAGTTAAACCTAGGTCACCATGTGGGGTATGAGGTTCAGTACTATCATCTATGCCAATAATGGCAAAGCAGAGGCAGGCCAGCAGAGTTAAGAAGATACGTATTTTCTGTAGCTAGTGGTCCCTAGCCATTGGGAATTGGAAAGTGGCAGGAGAGCCGAATAACTGAGACACACAGCACTTCTTACTCCAGTAGGGCATAAGGATTGAGCAATACACCAACTGCTATTATTTGGCTCAGCTACAGATAGAAGTATCACCAGTAGAGGAAGTGTACCAGCAGTGATACGTTAATAGGTAATTAAATTATACTGATGTAAAACTGGAGCCTATGTTACACTGAGCCATAGTTTAAAACCAAGAGCAAGTGTTCACCAGAAGGGGGCAACCACATAATATGTGAAACAACAGTATTTTAAGACCCAGAGTTGGTGGCCACTCAGACTGCAGAAGCTACAGGGTACCTGTAATAGCAGCAATTTGCAACCTGAATGGCAGCCCAAATAGGGGTTGCTGTAGAGAACAGGTAACAACATTAATTTACAGCCCAGAGTTAGTGGCCATCTAGGTAGCGGCAGCTGCAGGGTGTGTGTGACTTCAGAAGTTAGTGGCCACACAGATATGGGCAGCTATGGGGTACCTGTACCAGCTGTAATTTATAACCAGGAGTTGGTGGCCACCAAGATAGGGGCAGCAGAGCATTAGGATACAGTCAGCAGTAATATAACCAAGAGATAGTGGCCACCCAGCTAGGAGAAGCTGCAGGGTGCATGATAGCAGTAATTTCTAGCCATGAGTTAGTGGCCACCCAGATATGGGTAGCTGTAGGGTAAATGTCAGCAGTAATTTATAGCTCGCAGTAGTGGCCACCCAAATAGGGACAGCTGCAGGGTACATGTATCAACATTTTATAAATACTGTACACAGTAATCCACTTGACCCTCTACCCTATAACTAGACCTACAATGGGTCAGTTCAAGTCACATAATAAATGTCATAGTACTTCAAGGGGACAGGAAAGTTGTGCTAATTGGCAGCTGTTTATAAATTTCTTAATCTGAGAAATGATATGCATTCTCCTAAAGTATCCATCTACACAGTAACTGTACCTGAATAAAAAGTGACAGGTAAAACTGTAGTTTGCATTGTTGTGTTTTTATAGGCAGCATTCTGTTACAGTTCACTTCATGAAATCACTTATGTGGAGTTTTTACTATGTTATGATTTGTGTACAGAATGCTAACTATGAGCTGCTGACCGATCAGAACCCTGTTTGGAGTTTTGTGCACAACCCATGACATAGTTAAAACTCCAAATTATTGGTTCTGTGAAGAGAACTGTAATAGAATGCTGTCCATAATAACAAGATAATGCAAAATACAGTTTTTTATATCACTTTTTATTCAGGTACAGTTAAATATGAATAATTTAGGTGAATGCATATAATTTCTGAGGATAAGAACTTTATGAAAAGCTGCCAGTTAGAAATGATTTCCTGTCCTCTTTAAAGTACCACCCAGATTCAGTCCAGCAGCATGACCTGCCTAGTCTTGTCTGTTATGAATGACACAATCCCTCCACTCTGACTGTCCCATTTATGCTGGACCCATGCACGTTGACCCACATGAGGAGAGTGGTCCTTTAATACTGGCCTCACTCTACATTCCATACAGCCCATTGGTGCCCAACAGCATTTGGGGAGCCTCCTGATTGGAGGAGGCTTCCTGGATCCTGATTAGATGGTAACTGGCTTAGAAGAGGGACTTGACTGGCAAGCTGCTGGAGCCAACACCCAATGTGATGCAGATGCAAAGAGGCAAAAGTAATTGACTGCTAGAGGAAAGGCTTCAGGAGTGGTGCCCATTCAAGGCTGGATGGTGGTTGATGTGGTCAGCGGCATCCTTTCCAAGCCACAGGAATGTGGCTCTGTGGATCCTGAGATGAGGAGGTGGCCCAGGAAGCAGAGGTTGGGTGCCCTTTTAACCAGCCTCACTCCACCTTCCAGGCACCCAACTGGTACTGAACAGGAGCTGGGAAGACTTCTTATTGAATGGGGGCTTCCTGGATGATGATAGGATAGCTGCTGGCTTTGGAGAGGGACCCGAATGGCAAGTTCCCTTAGCCAACCCCTATGTGAAGTAGATGCAGAGGGAAAAAAGTCTCTGGCTGCAGTAGGAAAGGATGCAAGAGTGGTGTTTCATGGATGGCTAGCGGCTAATATGGTTGGCAGTGTCCTTTACATGCTATTGGTGCATTGATCTTGGGAGAAGGGATGAGATGATATTAATATCCCCTTCCCTGTAAAATAAAACCTCCTCAACTACTCCAAACCAGGCCCAAATACTATGGTACTTTACTCAGTCACTAATGACTGTGGTGGGCCATGAATTGGGGGAGATCTTATTCCACTCCTGGGGCCACTATAATGTGTGCATAACCCCCAACCCACCTTCCCACTTGTTCACTTCCTAGGATAAAGTCCAATCCAGCTAGCCAGTCACAACCCCTACTTTCATTGAGGGCCCCTCTGGGACCCTCTTCAGCCATCCCTGGCTCACTTCACCTACCAGGGGAGGTAAGGCTGCAGTGACTATGACACCTTTTGGCCCCAGCGGTTTAACTGAACAGGTTTAGGTGAGGGAATTCTCACATCTAGATATTTATTTGTAGGTGCTGTCATATCTTCTTTGAGAACATTTCACTTCATAGGGTCACACACAATGAACTATACATCATTGATATCAGTATCACTTGGAATTTTTTTCCAGTCTAGGGCTGCCCGCAATGGTATACATTGCTGGTGCTTCTAAAATTTGGGTGGACCTGTACATCCTCAGTTTCTTTTCTCCTACCCTGGGCCACTCTTTTTGGACTGAAGAAACACTTTTATTTTATTTTTATCATTGAAGTTTTCTACTTTGTTATTTTGCTACTTACAATAACGCTGTTGCCAGCACCATTAAAGAAGTCACAGCATTTTTGCCTGTGCTGGTGCGGCATTAAGATAATCTGTGGCAATGTTCACAATTTGTGTTCAGTGCCTGTGCCTTTCCAATGATGGAGATCCCTGTTTGTCTTCCAAGATTTCAACAAAGGCATGAGTATATGCTATTGAAAATCCCTACAGAACTTTCTAAAAAGTTGGATATTGCCAAAGCTGCAGCTTCGTAATATATGAGGGGTCCCCTCAGAATTCTATGGAACAGGCTCTGTTGGCATCCCATCACTCTCCTGTCCATACAGTGATGCTCTTATCTTTT
This sequence comes from Neoceratodus forsteri, assembly GCA_016271365.2. NCBI lineage: Eukaryota > Metazoa > Chordata > Ceratodontiformes > Ceratodontidae > Neoceratodus > Neoceratodus forsteri. The sequence goes on along the minus strand of CM057454.1, from coordinate 657,582,685 downwards.
ATGTGGAAGCTTTATTTGTGAAATGATATGATTAAAAAGTCTTCCTTGATGGAGCAACAGAATATTCTGCTCCTTCTGCCAAGTCATAGTATACCACACAGCTTGAAACAGACTTGGTGGTCATTATAGCAGCTCACAATAGGGCCAAATCACCTTGTCATAACAGCACTATGCCCATTGACATGGAATACTAGACGTTGGACACCCTAGGCAAGCAGACTTTTGCTTCTGATACATCAGGCCTCCGTACTGCCAATTAGCAGGTGCATATAATAAAATATCAGAGCAGCCTGTGGAAGCCTATGTCCACCACTATGGATTGCATGTCTGATGAGGCCTCCAAGACGGAAGCTCAGCAGTATGTTAACTGATGCTTGGAAGCTAGCAAGCATTTATTGTATTTGCTTATGATGCCTATGATGCTTCTGTTCAAGCCACTGACTCTGGTATCTAACTTAATTGATACTCCTGGCTGTGCATTGCTGGGTATTCCACTGATGCAACTGCAGTTGCATCCAAAGACATGGTCAGATATTTCCACAAATGTCTGTGGTACATCAAGAGAAATTCCCTGCCTGCCTGCAGTACCACTAAAGGCCAGCAGAGAAAATCTGTTTAAAAATATTGGGAAATATCTGGAAATATCTGTCCAAGTCTTTGGCTGCAGCTGTATCGGTGCTTAGCTCCCACTTCCATAGCTTTAAACTATTCATCCAAACCTTGTTAGAAATTACCCTCCAGGATTTGCAGTCATCCAAAATGACTCTCCACTCCCTTAAGGCCCTTGGTCAACAGTCTCCTTGTGTTAAGGGTGGTAGGTTATTTTGCAAGGGCTCCTGGACTTCCCAGTCCCAGGAAGTGGGCAGGGCAGCCATCCCCATGGTCTTACAGCGGCAGCAATCCTTGGGTGCTCTTTCAAGGCCCACAAAGATAAGGGACAGGGCAATGCTCCCACTACTTCATTCCCCTTTTTCTGAGTCTCTCCCTCCTATTCTGCTGCTGGGGGTTCAGGTTGGGAATAGGATCTCCATGATCCTGACAAAGAGTAGTAATAGTATTTTTATTTCTTAAGCACCCAATCATGCAGGCTCTGGGTTCCTTACAAAATATATACAAATACAAATCCAGCAGCACAATAAACTTGATATTAAATACAATATTCTTAAAGGTAAAGTGCTTAGGTGTCACTGGGCACAAGCCATTAAGAAAAAAATAATGTTTTAACTCCCTCTGAAAAGGAGGCCTCCTAAAACTTGCTTTGCAGTTAATTCCAGAGAACTTGAAGCTGCCACCACAAAAGCTTGGTCCCCAGACAGCTTTAAACATGATCTACAGACCTTTAGGAGGCCCACCTCAGAGGAACGGAGGGGACAGTCAAGAGTATAAGATCACAGAAGCTTGTTTAGGTAGCATGGGCCCAGATCACGTATGGCTTTGCATGTTAACAAACCTAGCTTGAAGGAGGTATGCCACCTCACTGGCAGCTAGTGCAACATCTGCAAAACAGAAGAGATTTGCTCGAGTGAGAAACTCTGGCAACTGAGCCACAGCATTCTGCACCAGCTGCAAGCTGCACATCAACCCTCCAGACAGCCTGGGATAAAGAGCATAACAACAGTCCAGTCTAGATTTCACAAAGGCATGCAGCAGTGTCCTCAGGTTCTAAAGGCAGAGAAAGGGCTTGATCTGTGTGATGTTCCTTAAAAGAAAGAAACCAATACAGACAAACAGTCTAAACACAGTTTAGATCTGGTATCCCATAGACGGGCTGTCTTCAGCCTTGCTGTCCTCCAAGGCCTACTTTCTTACGATAATAAGCATGCTTTCTTCCTGGTCTTCTTCCTACTCTGCAGTGCTTAATTGCTTGTGAATCATTCAATGCATGTTTGGCTCTATAGAGGAGTTGTTCTTAAAGAAAAGAGTTTAGTTACTTGCTACTAGCAGTAGACCTTTGAGAGAATCTCCCCCATAGAGCCACAGCTGTCTGCGTTCCTCCCCTTTTGTATTTTGATGTTGGCATGCTTGCGCAGCCAACATCTTGCGGCAGTGGGGATTTGGAGGCGCGGTCACTGTTGGGCGAATGTAGGGCATGCAACAGTAGGTGAGTCCCTCATTTCCCAATCAGCCAGCATGCCGGCGCCACACCATGCATAGTTAATGTGGCAATCACATCTAAGGACAGGTCCACTGCAATGCGAGAAAATCTCGTCACACTCAGCGGACCCTTCCTAGGTGCTTTACCGCTACTAACATGGTGGCACAGTGGCCGCTAAACTGCCGACTTCAGGGGTGCCCAATCCACTGGTCAGCTTTTTCTGCCCATCATTTATGTGCTGATGGGGTATCCCACTCCCCGTCAGCATACTGTGTTCCCCCCCTCCTCTCTTGCTTGCAGAGGGGATGCCCAACCCTCCTCGGCTCATGCACCCCACCCCGCTTTCGTTGTTTGCCGACGGGGTGCCCAGTCCCCATCCGCATCTGTTCCCCACTCCCTATTTGCCGATGGGGGTGCCCAATCCCCCATCGGCTACTGTATCCCCCCTCAAAAATCCCCACCTGTAACAAAAGAAAACCGTCCATGATTTTTTTTTCCTTTTGTACACCTGTAAACAGAAAATGGTCCCTCATCGTCTCCCTACCCACCACCCGCACCCACCCACTGCACATCCTCTCTCCCCACAGCCCCCGTCACCCCATTCTTACCTCTGGAGTTTGGAGCTTGGCACAACGATCTTCGGTGGACCGGGAACATGTCTGCACTCTTCAAAGACGACCACGAACTGAGGAAATGCCGGTAAGCCGTATAATGTAATAAATAGGGTTTTTTTAACTTTGAAACATATCTAGGGCATTTGTTGGAATTTTTGCACCAAATTTTCAACATGGGGTTTTTGAGACCTCTCCTCATGAATTCTGTCACTGTTATGACGTTCATTGGTCCCAAAAGATGATTTCGCATTCACTGCGCAGAATCACCTTTTGGGACTGATTAACACAAGGACAGTGGCAGTGTTCATGAGGTGGGCTCTCAAAATGCCTGTGTTGCAAATTTGGTGGCAAAAATCCAAAACATGGCTGTTTTACAAGCGCGCATTGCGCAATTGCTACACATGCTTGTAACTTCACGAATTCACAATATTTTCACACCAGATTTCCAACATCATGATTTTCCTACACCTTCTTGTGAACAGTATAGCTATCATTTTTCACATCCTGGCTGAAATATGTTTCCGCACGTCCAGCGCACAATAGCGCAGTTACTGAGGGAAATCAGTGTTTGAGGCAGATTACAAACATGACAGAGACACTGTTCATGAGCAGAGGTCCTCAAATGCCTATGTTGAAAATGTGACAATATCTAAAATGACTGTGTTACGAAGCTATGCTAAGATTGTTACCGCGACGCTCATAACTTTGTGAATTCGCAATATTTTCCTGCCACATTTTCAACATTGTCATTTTTCTTCACCTCCTTGTGAACAGTATAGCTGTCATTTTAGACATCATGGACAAAATGTGTTTCCGCACATCAGGCGTACAATAGCGTGGTCGCTATGGGATATCAGTGTTCGGGGCAGATTACGAAAATGACAGTGGCACTGTTCATGAGCAGAGGTCCTAAAATGTCTATATTGAAAATTTGGTGACAATACTCCTGAAAATGACTGTGTTACGAGTGTGCGTTGAGCACCTTGCATGCACGCAAATATGCAACCCACCCCAGGAGTGCATCATTACACAATAACACACACCCTGTCATGCCTTATTGCTTAATTGTCAGTTGTGAGGGGGCAGGGATTTCATAACTCACTTATGGCTCTGCCACAAAGAATTTATGGTCCTGTTCCCCCAACTCGGGAAGCTAAATTGCATACTTTGAGTCAAGCCATTGCACATCTCCTATTTAGTTAGGTTGCTAGTTAGCAAAATGTTTGTTAAGCATAAACACAAAGGAATATTCCAACTCAGCTATGACTCATTTATGATGACAGTCTTGCATTAATAGTGTAAAACCACAGTAATACAAAAACAGACTGTATGCACGTGGCATGCTTGTGGTCAAGGTTCACATCCCGTGCCTGAGGTGACAGGAACAGAGGTCTGCAGGAATGAAGACAGAGTATCTGTGGTGATACTGTCCTACCAGTGGAGGCTACAGTGGTGCACTGCTAGGAGAGCAGCAACTCCTGGTGGCAGTTTGATGCCTTAACTGACATGAGTGTCCACACACTGGCTGGCACCACCTCCAGGTTGCCAATGTGGTGTGCACTGCCATGGGTGGTGGGAGGGGGGACCCAGAACAAGGGAAAGTGATCCTCTTACACACTGGATGATGTCTTCTTATGCTACCTGAACCCCCAGAGCACAACAGCAGACACCCCCAGCCTATGCTCCAACACCAAGGTACTTTCTTTCCTTTACAAAAGTGGGGTGGGGGCCCTATAGCAGGGATAAATAAGGCAGACTCTTGAAGCAGGACAGAAATCTAGAAGACTGGGGAGGTCGGCTATGGCAGCAAAGGAATGTGTCGAGCTTTGGGGGCCCAAATGAGCTGGGTGCCAGGGGATACTGGGAGGTGTAGAAAAACAGACCAGATGATAATTCAGAATCTGGAACAATAAATAGGTTTACACAATAAGTATGTTGCCAAAATGACCAAGATAAAAATGATATCTCAACTGATGACAAACCCAGCTTGTAAGACAGCAATCATATTTTATGAATAGGGTTCATCACACCAGCTAACTTCACACTCCGGTTCAGCATAATCATGGACCAACTTTCATTCACTCGTGACATACCATATTTATTTCAGTCTTTTTGATTTCCATTCCACTATTTACTCGGTCGTTTTGGCAACACGATCCTTGTATAAACTGGGCATTATATGGAAGAGTATGTCATACACTTTTTATCTTCATTCGAAATCTGTGACCTCTTGATCCCTCACTTGTGCCTCCTCCACTCATGAGGGTCAAGAGGCCAAAGACTTCACATGAAGTTAAAAAACATATGACATGCTCACCCATACCATATCTCCTATTTATACTTTGGATTAAAATCCATAACAAACTGATAACTCACAGCAGAAATATTTTGTGCACTAGCATTAAAATATACTAACCATGATAAATAGCCAAATTAATAAATCTGTATCTCTGTTCACTAGGGATCTGCACAGGGCTGATGTGTGGTGTTCCTATTTGTATCTGTAGTTGTGTGTCTGTTACTTGCATTTATTTGTTGTTCATATTTACTAAGTAAGTAATAAGACATGACAGGGCATTGGTTGACAGGCGTTACTGCACACTCAGTTGCATAATGAGGCATTAGGCACTTGAGCTGATTGCCTTTAGAACTCGGAAGTGCATTAATCACAACCAACCAATGAACTGGATTGTCTTCTTGCACTTACAAAATGGGTAAATCAAGAAACAATTAATAAATGTATTTTTCAAAATTGAAAACAGGTATTTACATTTGTTAAAGTAACTAGTAAAAACTTGACTCTCTTTCCTGTCAATCATTTGTCTTTCCACACATTCAACAGATAGAATGTTAGTTTATTATGGAACACAGGAATTCAAACTGCTGCAAAACTCCTCTGGCAGAGTCTTCACCCCCTCACAAACAACAGAAGGCCTTATATGAAGCCAAGGTCTTACTGTAACTGTATCTGAAGCAGTGTAAGCAGCAGAGATTAGATTGCCCTGGCAAGCTGGTAAGGATATAAGGGGCATCCCTTATGGCCACCAAAGAACGCTCAGGAATTAAAACTGTGAATGGTACTTAACTTTTTAAAGAGCAAGTGCTTAGTAAGGATAAATACCTTAAAGAATGAAGGTACAGGACCTTTAGATGCCTCTGGAATCATCATGTTTGTTTTTATGTTGTTCTTTACTTACCTTTTCATTATTTTATTTGTATTTTGCCAGCTGCTAGTAAAAAAAGAAACCAATGGAAGCCTTCTATTATGACATCAGAAACTCTTTATTGCAAAGCTGGCAATGTATTTTAATAGGAACATGCAAATCTATTTTCAGATTTTTTATGTAGAAACAACACTTTCTACTACCAACATTATATATATTTAATAGAAATATGTTATTTTTGATAACCTGTGATCTTCTGTTATAATTTAGCAGATGGAGGCAGTATAACATAGTGATTAAAGGCCCTGAGCTGCAAATGTGGAGACCTGGGTTTGACTCTCATTAGCCCCCACTTGCATATTGTGTGACCCCAAGAAAGTCACTTAACTTCTTTGTGCTCCCAGGTTGCACCTGGAAACAAGCTCTGGCTTAGTGTCCCTTTCCTAGTTAAACAATTTCCCCTTTCCCCTGACAGATGACATTTTCTTCATATCCAGATTTGATTTGGGAAGAAGAAAAGATAAGTCAGTCATTGTTTTAAAACATTGTAAAATCATACACATGGACAACGGTAGTGCAATCATATAAGAGGCGAAGTCTGTTGCTGAAAGAAGTATCTATTTCTTTTGAAACAGATAGACACATATATTCAAGTTTTTCACTGAAACACAATGGGCTTCTAAGTAGCTGGCAGTTTCTGACATAATAATAGCAGAATTCTGTTGAATTCTTTTCTACTAGCAGTGTGAAAAGTAAAGGTGAAAACCCACTTATTTCACAGCACTAACAAATATTTTATTATAAAAGTAGAAAGTAATTATTACCACATCAGAATACAATAAATAAAATTATCAGTTGTCTATTTATTAGAAGCAAGCAGCTGCTCTTAGGTTCATGTGTGTAAGAAAGGTATCATGAGAGGAAATAATTCTTTTTTAATTTTTTGAAATTAAAGAGAGTTTTACTTTTTAGGGCCTTGTTGAAGATTTTCAGTGAGTAAAGGCAGTAGCCATGTTTGTAATGGCAGTCAGGGATGAGTGAAGTGGTTCATAAATTCTGTATGTGACTGGACCAAATTCCATATCCCATTGCCTGAACTAGTTCCAAACTCTACATTTCTGGGAAATTAACATATGGGCCTCAGACCTTATTTAGCCAATGAGGAAGCAAGAAATTTCCAATCCATTTTGTAAAAATAGTTTTTAATATTTCAGGCTCTTTTTCTGTTATTATTGATGGCACAAGACCAGGGGGTTGAGAGTCAGCAATAAAATGTGCATTCAGGTTATTAGCAGTGATTATTCTGTGTGCCATGCCAGTATCAGCCAAGCTGTCACAATACTTTATTTGGTGTAACACAACTATAAACATATGTGAGCTCCATATCTGTGTACCTGCACTGTACAGACCTACTGTCCTTGTATCTATGTCCATGCTTCTCGATCCACGTGTATGTACTTTGCCAGGAATATATGTGAGAAAGCAATTTTCTTGTACTCTAAACTGAAGTTTAAAGGGCCCAATTCATGACTCATTTGATGGTGTTAAAGGGATGCTTCTACCTGCCCAAACATATGCCAGATGATGATCTTCCTTCACAAGCAACCCACTTTAGTGCCCCTATTAACTTATTATATATCACAGATACAGTAATTATCAGGGAGAAGAAATACTTTTGTTTAATTCAAAGCATAGACCTAAACTTATGCAAAAAGGAGGCCATGGAGGAGAGGGGGAGAGAGACACAGAGAGAGAAAGGAAATATGGTCAAGACTTACAAGTTCCTAAGGGGGATAAACAGAGTGGGTAGTGAGCACATGTGCAACAGGAATGGTAAACAGTGATAAGGGGCACAAGTGGATACAAGTTGGTTAGAGATTTAAGAGGGATGTAAACAAGTTCTTCTTCACCAAAAGGGCAGTGGAACAAAGTGTTGGGTGCCAGATCTATAAATGGGCTCAGGATAGGGTGGGACAGATTCAGGAGGCTTGTAGCACTAAAAGGAGGGTTAACAAGGAAGGGAGCAGAAAGTGAAGGGAGCCAGCTTGGGAAAGTGAGGGGTAGATCTCAAGGTACAAACTGTCTTCAACAATAAGTCATGGGGGACAGTAAGGAGATCTGAGCTGACTGGATGGAGCATGAGTCATTTTGTGCCATCATTTTCTGTTTCAAAAGTTTAAGGGTTTGTTTAAAATAGTTCTTAACATTGTTCAAATCCCCCTTGCAGTAGTGGAGACTAGAACAGTCCAACAGTCTGCACACGGTCACAATAGCATAAAAAATATAACATTGAGATGTGTCTCATATCCTGTGCTCTAATTGTTTTTCAGACATCAGGTTATTCACATGGACCTTATAGGTTAACATACAAACATAGAAACATAGAATTTGACAGCAGATAAGGACCACTTGGCCCACCTAGTCTGCTCATTTTCCTACCTGATCGATAAGCTGCAGATCCTAGTTAACCAACAGCCTACTTCCTCCTAGCCCCCACTAGGACTGCATTATGTCTGTCCCATGCATCCTTGAATTCCCCCACTGTTCTTGTCTGCAGGACCTCCTCAGGAAGGCTATTCCATGCATCCACAACCCACTCTGTGAAAAAATACTTCCTCACATTACCTCTGAGCCATCCCCCTCTATCTTCAAATTGTGCCATCTCTTTTTCTAAAAGATACTACCCTCTTGGACATTGTTGATTCCCTTGAGGTACTTAAAAGTTTCTATCATGTCCCCCCTCTCCCTTCTTTTCTCAAGGGTGTACATATTAAGCTCCTTTAGTCTCTCTTCATATGTCTTCAGGTGCAGACCCTGCACCATTTTGCCCGCCCTCCTCTGGACATCTTCCACTCTGTCTATGTCTTTGCAGAGATGGGGTCTCCAGAACTGTACACAGTACTCCAGATGGGGTCTCACCAACTGTCTGTACAGAGGGATAACAACTTCCTGTTTTCTACTGTTGATGCCTCTCCCTATGCATCCCAGTATCCCCCCAGCCTTCCATACTGCCTTCTCACATTGCTTGCCCATCTTTAGGTCATCTGGTATAATTACCCCCAGGTCCCTTCCCATTTTTGTTGTTGTCAGTATCTCACCCCCCATTGTGTACTCTTCCCCTGGGTTTTTGTTTCCCAGGTGTATTGCCTTGCACTTCTTTGCACTGAATCTAAGTTGCCATGCATTTGACCATTCCACCAACCTTGCCAAGTCCCTTCTTATCCTTTCCACTCCATCTTGTGTATCAACCCTGTTGCAGATCTTTGTGTCATCTGCAAAGAGATATACTTTTCCTTCCAGTTCCTCTGCAATGTCACTTATAAAGACATTAAAAAGGACCAGTCCCAGTACTGAACCCTGCGGTACCCAACTAGTAACTCTCCTTTCTTCACTGTGGACTCCATTTACTACTACCCTTTACGTCCTGTTGTCCAGCCAATTTTTTATCCAGGCTACCACCTTGGGACCCACTCCAAGGCTGGCTAACTTGTATATTAATCTTTTGTGTGGGACTGTATCAAATGCCTTGCTAAAATATAGGTAGGCCATGTCCACAGCGCCTCCCTGGTCTTCCGCTTTGGTCACCCAGTCAAATAAATCTATTAGAGTCATGTGACATGACCTTCCCACTGTGAATACATGCTGCCTTGGGTCCTCTGCCCCACTGGCCTCTAGGTACTCAACAATTCTTTCCTTCAGAAGTGATTCTATCCTTTTCCCTACCTCTGAGTTCAAACTAACTGGTCTTTAGTTTCCTGACTCTGCCCTGCTCCCACTTTTGTGAAGAGGAATCACATCCACCCTCCTCCAGTCCTCAGGTACCACCCCATCCTCCCATGATTTGTTAAAGAGAGTAGTCAGTGGTGTCACTAGTGCTACCCTTAGTTCTTTTAGAATTCTTGGGTGAATCCCATCAGGTCCCATTGCTTTGTCCACCTTCAATTTTACTAGTTCTTTCATAACCCTTTCTTTTGTGAATGGAGTGGTATCAACCCCTGTATCCAGAGTGTTTCTCTTCTTTGGTTTAGGTACCTCCCCCTCCTCTTCCTTTGTGAATACTGAGCAGAAATATTTGTTCAGTATCCCTGCTTTTTCACTGTCACACTCTGCCCACATTCCCTCCCCTTTATTAAGTCTAAGTATCTCTCCCTTGGTCTTTCTTCACTCCCTAATGTACATATAAAAGGTCTTATCACCCTTCTTAACAGAGTTGGCAATCCTTTCCTTGGTTTAGGCCTTTGCTATTCTGATTGTCTTCCCTGCCTCTTTCTGCTTTAACTGATAAAGTTCTCTGTCCTGTTCCTTCTGTGTTTCCTTATATTTCCTGAATACTATCCTTTTCTCCTTAACCTTCCCTGCCACCTCTTTTGACAACCATAGTGTTTTTTTCCTTCATTGTGTTTTGTTGATTTGCTTCACACAAAGGCTTGTTGTCTCTGTGATGGCTGTTTTGATTACTCCCCATTGTTCCTCCACCCCTCCTTCTTGTCTGTTTGTTAGTGCTTTTCAGAGGCACTCTCTCATTTTCTCAAAGTCAGCCCTCCTAAAGTCCAGTACTCTTGCTTTTGTATGACTTGACTCTATGGCTGTGTTTATTGTGAACCACACTGTTTGGTGGTTGCTTGTTCCCAGATGGCTACCCACCTCTAAATCTGAGATTAAGATTTAGGAGCTGCAGACATTATACTATAAACTCAATTAAACTACTAAGGCCCTAAGATCTGATTTGTCTTCCTCTTTTTCAGGGAAGCAGGCAGCCAGGATTGCCTGTGAAAAGTTCCATTGGTTCACTTGACCAACCTGATTTGCCCTGAACATCACAGGTCAAGTGCACAGACTCAGTTTACCAAAGCAGATGCTCCCCTGACTAGTGGTGGTGGTGTCAAAGTTATGCAGAAATCACAGCGATGAGAATCTGTTGCAAGTTAAATTGCTTCATTTTTCATTCTGTAATATCATTTTCTGCTCTAAATACTCCCACTCAAACCTTTCATAATTTATAGGAGATTGATTTTTCTTTTGCTTGTGCAATCTGTCCCCTGGTTTATTACATCCACTTTTAATATTATTTTTGTTTCCCAACCCATTATTGGAGTGATTTTTTTTTTTCATATCTAGTGAAATGCATTCCCACCATAAACAATGCTCTTTTTTCTTTTCTCTCATACCCCTCTCACCATGCTAAGAATGATCATATTACTGGACCCTATGATTGTACTTTAAGAAACTCACTTCCATCTCATTAACCTAACACCACAGTAATTTTTATTTTTAAATTACTATAGTGAAACTCATTTTTCCTTATGTGTTTCTTATGTAATTGCCTCTGTGCTTTCATAATACAGTAGAGGATTCGATAAGACTCAGTTTTTTTTTCTATAAAGGGAGCTGTTTACGTTTGCCAGCTGGTCGTTAAAGCAACAGTTTATGTTACATTAAAATACTTTTATATACGGTATACTTTTTGTTGTTACTTTTGTTTGTTTAAAAAAATGTAAGAAGAAAGGACAAACAATATACAGCATACTTGATGCACACTCCTTTGCAACCCCTGACATTGATCCCTTTGGTTCCTTCTTGTTCCCAAACTTATTAACATGCTAACATATTTCATTTCATGCTCATCATGTTTGAGCTTACGTTTTGTGGCCTGGAGTTACCCCTCATGTTCCCATGTCCCATAAGGTCTAGGAGAAGTGTCTTCCACTTGCTTCTTCATCTTAATCACATGGAAAGTGATGTTTAAATATTAGTGTTTAAATGCAGCTATTTAATTTAATGATGTACACCATGAATGCTTTCAAAATGTAAACAAAAATGCTAAAGCTTTTCCATTACCACAGTCCTTTGTTATGTTACATTCCCCTTCATCGTCTCTCCTTTAACTTCATGAGGCCCTTGTTTTACTGCCTTATATAAATTGAGATGACCTACCCACAGCTGTATGTGGTCTTATGTGATATGGGCAATTCCCTTATCTTGCAGAATACAAACTGCGAACCAAAGAGCACCCAACATCAAAAGGGTGACCAACACAAAATTGACCACCGCAAACAGTGACGATTGTTCACTGTTTCACTGACAGAAATAACAAAATAATTTTTTATTGCAACCCCCCAAATAAAAGATTACCAACTCCAGGGGCGGGGGGGGGTAACTTAGAAAGAATGGAAATAAAAAACAGTAAATAAATTTGTCCCACACCAGAACCCTTGTCCGCCAGCTTCATAGGTGGTGACTTTAGCCACTACACCAAATGGCTGGCTTGGCAGGTCTTGGCCACACACCTTCCTATATCCTGCTTTAGTGAGTGAAGCTCCCTGCTACACTCACTATATAGCATATCTCGACCTCTTGCACCAGTCGCTCTAAATACGAGCAATATTACTGAGTCACTCATATTGAGCCACTCAATAATACTTGCTCATAACACTGTACACCCTGTATGATAATATAACCATGGAATAAACTCTTATGGTTGTAAAAGTGGTATCACATGCATTCACAATATGAAAGAACCGCAAACCAAATGTGAGCTATTCTCGTACCTTAAAAAGGTGAGATCAGTCTTACAATTGTAAGCATAGCCTTGGTATTCATATTAATGTATTATTGCTCAAGATCAATTAATGACATATTTCACATGTTAAAATACTCCAAAAACATTGATGTTTCTATGACTTGACACCACAAGCCACTCTTTACAGAATAAGTGTGTAAGACAATAGCCTTCAGCATGAAAAAAAACTAAAAGATTTATTTTGAAACATAGCACTATGGTAAGGGGGGGGGCATACATTCCTGTATGACGGACTAGAGACACTCAGTAGATAGGTGTTGTATTCCTAATTGCTGTAACACAGGTCTACCTAGATGCAAAGTTTGCACTCCAATGGTTTTAGGGGATGAGTCTGATATATATTATCAGACTCATATTTGTTTTCAAGTAAATATTATAAGTAAGAAGTAAAACAGATAGAAGGAAAAGGAGTGAGAAGGAGTTGGAGTTGCAACATGAAGATAATCTGGCTACAGTCAGAGCTGATCAGTCCGACTCTAAATGGTAGGTAAGGTTAGCTTATGGACCGAAATGAACTGAAGAATGGAGCTATATTCATAAAGGTGCAGCCTCTAGGTCAACCAGTCATTTATACAGATGGAACTGAAAATATTTAAGACAATGGCAACAAACATGGTCAACAGAGTTAACAAACTCTATCTGGAGCCAATATGGCTGTAAAATGATACTATTGATGGTAGTGAAAAATGTGTAAGAAAGACGATATCATAACAGACATATACTATTTGGGCCGGATATTCAAACTCCGCTATTTTGTGGCGCAAGCCCTTGCGCTGCACAAAATAGTTGTGCAGGGGTGTGTCCAGAGCGATATTCAAAGGAGTTAGCGCCTCGAGCAACTCCCTTTGAATGTCACCCCGCCACAGCCACTGTGCATAGCGAGTGGAACTTGTGCCACCGCAGTTGTCAGAGTGGAGTATTCAACTTATGGGTGGCACAAGTAACATTGCGCCATTTGCAAAATCCCCATATTCAAAAGGTGACATGCAAATGGAGCCATAATTCATGCAAGGTGCAGGGGGGGGGCCATTTACATCTGATTATGGCCCCATTTGCATGCCATTAGCATGCAGGTGTGCTGATCCCCGAGGACTTGCGCCTGGCGCCCTGCCAGGCAGCAGCCGTCGGGGACCGACGCCCCCTGCGGCCTGATCACAGGCAAAACAGTGTAGAATCCCCCACTCCCCCACTGGCCCGATTGCGGGCATAGTTTAATCCCCCACCAGCCTGACGGGCAGCAATGTGGCTCCCCGAGCGTGTCCCTGGTGGTCAGTGGACCCCTAAATCGATTAACGCGGGCAGTAGTGGCTGGAAACAAGCCCCTTCTCCCGAACACATCCTTGTTGGTCCAGTGGACTGAAAAGCCCGATCGTGGGCAGTAATGGTTTAAACCCCCCTCCGAATTCATCCCTGGTGGTCCAGTGGCAAATCCATCGCGGGATGTAAAGTTGAACAAACCCCCAAACATAGCCCTGGTGCTAGTGTCCCCACCCTACCCAGCCATGAAGCCCCACCACTCCGCTTCCCCCGCATTCAAGCGGTGGTAGCATTCACTGCTGTCGTTTTCATTTCCGTTAAGGATTGCTCGTGGAGTCAAGACGCTTGTTAGCTTATTGGCGCAGCTCATATATACATGACAGTCCAGATTTGTGATTGAATACATTCATTCATTCACAAACTGGACTGTCTTGTATGTTAGGCTGCACGCCTATTGGCTCTTGCTCTGCACCACTGGTGTGCAGCCCTACCGGGCAGTCAGCTGGCGGGCGCAGGGCAGCAGGTGGGTGGGATGCTGCTGCCTGCTGGCTGCTGGGGAGCAGGGTGGTGGGGCTTCGTGGGTGGGTGGGGACACTCAGCCACCAGGGCTATGTTCGGGGTTCAATCTTTACATCCCGCGATCGGGATTTTCCACTGACCACCAGGGCTGAATTCAGGAGGAGGTGGGGTTTTAAACCACTACTGCCCGCGATTGGGCTTTTCGGTCCACTGGACCACTAGGGATGAATTTGGGAGGGGGGGTTAAACCACTACTGCCCGCGATCGGCCTTTTCGGTCCACTGGACCACCAGAGATGTGTTTGGGAGGGGGGTGTTTATTTTAAACCACTACTGCCCGCGATCGGGATTTACGGTCCACTGGACCACCAGGGATACATTCGGGGGGGAGCCACATTGCTGCCCGCGATCAGGCTGGTGGGGATTAAACTAATGCCCGCGATCGGGCCAGTGGGGGGTGGTGGGGGATTTACAGTCATCTACTGGCGATCGGGCTGCAGGGGGCACAGAGAGTGGGTTGGAGCCAGCCACAGGTGGCAGCTGCTGTGTTGCACCTGCAATGCAGCAGCTCACCTGTGGATGGCCCTCGACTTAAGCCTTTTTTTGGCTCAAAGTGTGCAGGCTTAGGTTGGCCAGAGAACTGTGCACAGCCCGGCTGAATATTGGGCTGTGCAGCTTGGTGCATGGTTCCTCCCTCCAGTTCAGCATGCATTCATTTGCATTGCGCTGTTGCTCAGCATGTTTTCTGTGGCGCAACTGCCTCCTGCTGAATATCGCACAAAGGAGCAAGTTCGGACTTGTGCAGGCGCAACCCTATTGCGCATGGCGCAACCCTTTTGAATATCTGGGCCTATGTGTTTTGTGAGCAGCACAATCATTTGGACATTAATCAAAAGTTTACATCCATGAGACTCTAGTTCCTCCATCCCGATTGTATCCTATCTTGACAAACTAGTGGTATTACAAAGTGAAGAGATTTTTATCATGTGACTTGATTTGCACATTCCAACCTTTTTTTTCCTTTTTTATATATGTACAGGAGGGGGGGTCATCCCCCCCCCACCCCGGTGCAACAATCCAGATTGGCTCGAGATCTGAGGACACCTCAGGATGGAAGCATGCTAGGAACATCATGGGGCCTGCTTCTGCTTTCAATTTTCCAATTTCTGTCCCCATCCCTGCACTGGAGCATGCAAGCCATACTTGTGTACATGGAGGCATCCAGCCATGCACATGCCCACGGAATCTTGAGTTTCCTCCTTTCCCTGCCATCCTCAGACCCACATTACCACCACACTTCAACCTGGTGGCAGTCATTCAGCAGGAGATGCAGTCCTTTCTCCCTGGATAAGGAGAGTAGCCCAGCGGACACTCAGTGCATTCCCTCCCCAGCCAACCCCCAGCACCCCAGGCTCATTTCTGAACCAGGGTCGATGGTGTGACAAGAGGTAAGGCATCCAGTGCCTCAGACCTGTACACCACTTGGCCTGTTACTAATGTTATTTCTTTGCTGAATTGTAATTTAATTGTATCAAGAATGACACGCACATAAGCAATTGCAATGGACTAGATAGGTTGGGCAGTGAATATAATTAGTCATGTTTTACTGTTTCTTTTTACATGTTCTCTCTGTTCCCTACCGGTACAGTTTGTAAGTCTATGTGTTAATTTGAGCTGTATTATTCATTACCTCACAGTGGGAGGTCATTGAGGTCAGAGGGGGACTGATATGCTCATGTGTTTCAAAAAACAACAACTTCTCACTTCATAAAATTGTCATCCTGGAGTTTAAACAACTCCAGTTACACTGTACAATTTATATATCAGTATTAACCACCAAATGAGATATTTGCAGAAGTAACGCAAGAAAGAACTACATCACACACTTCCATTCGGCATATGCACTCACCCCATGACAGAATGTTCAATAATTCTTTAAAGAATATTTTCTAAATCCATTTCAGTGAACTTCACTAAGGTAACTGTAATGTCTATCATAAACTAGTAATTGTGCAACATTTCTCCGTTAAAAACTGCACTAACAGAGTCCACAGACTCCAATAAAATAGGAGGGAGGATAATGCAACAGGGACGAGGATTCAAATTATTAATAAATTGGGTACTGTGGTTTTGTAAAAATAGTTTAAAAAAGAAGGCACTAGCAAGTGTGGACAGTGATCCTGTTAGTGCAGTTCTTGAAGCGACACCTTTCTGCTCTTTATTTGTTAATGGTTGCCAATGCTGTCACCTTGCCCCCTAGTGTTCACTAAAATGGATTTAGAAAACAGTTTAAAAACAATTATAGAACATTTTATCATTGGGCGAGTGTAACTGCATGGCACGGAATGGAAATGTGTGATGTCTGTTTGCAGATGACACCAAGATCTGCAACAGAGTAAATGATTCAGATGGGGTGGACAGAAAGAGAAGAGATCTGAATAAACTGGCAAAATGGTCTGAAGAGTGGCATATGGGGTTTAACACAGAATTGCAAGATCATGCACATAGGGAAGAGAAATCCTGAAGCCACTCATAGGTTGGGAGGGGACTTGCTGGCAATCACAAGGGAAGAAAGAGAGTCGGGCATCATCGTCACAGAGGACATGAAATCATCCAAGCAGACCACTAAAGCAGTATGTAAGGCTAGAGGGATGTTAGGGTGTATTAGTAGGGGTATCGCAAGTCGTAAGAGGGAGGTAATAATCCCTCTTTACGAGACACTGGTTAAGCCCCATCTGGAGTAGTACATGCAGTACTGAAGGCCACACCTTCACAAGGACATTAACCAAATTGAGGCAGTCCAGAGAAGGGCAACCAAAATGGTGCAGGGACTGCATGTGGAAACATATGAAGACAGATTACCAGAGCTCAATATGTATACCCTAGAGCAAAGGAGGGACAGTGGTGATAGTATCGAAACATTCAAACATCTTAAGGGCATTAACAAGGTGAAAGAGTCTAACATATTTCAATATAAGAAAAATAGCAGGACAAGAGGACACAGTATGAGATTAGAGAGAGGACAATTAAGGGGTAATGTGAGGAAGTTATTTTTCACAAAAAGGGTGGTGGATGCGTGGAACAGCCTACCTCAGGAAGTGGTGGATATGAATACAGTGCAGGGCTTCAAACAGGCATGGGATAGGCATAAGGGAGCAATACAGATGAGTATGAATAGATAGGCCATTAACAGAGTAAAAGCCTATGGCACATTCAAAAGGTAGAAAAAATGGTCAGATGGGGATGGGCATTGTGGTCCTTATCTGCTGTCAACTTCTATGTTTCTATGTATACTACAGTTGACTCTTGCACTGCTTTTGCAGTATCTCATTTTGTGGTCAATATCAATACAGATATAAACTGTATAGTATAATTGTAGTTACTTAAATTTCAGGATGGTAATTCTATCAAGTGAGAATTTTTTTTTTTCTAAAACACATGAGCATATCAACCCCTGCATAACTCTTTAATTTAGTGATGGTTGCTATGTTCAGATATGCACAGCATTACTCAACCTGATTCCACACCCATATACAAGCACTCAGTGTCCTCCAGACGCACTGTTGGGGCAATGAATTTACACACTGGATGTGTTCGTCAGAGGTTCACATCAATCCTCACCTGCCAAGTGCAATGCCAAACTACAGCTGTGATATCCAGTTCTGAGGTGGTGGAAGTGTGCCGTGTGCTTTGGCCATGAATGTTAAATTGTTAAATAGCGTTGCCACATTGGGGTATGGCAGGTAACAGCGTGGGCAATTTTGTCCTCAGGCCAAGATCACATCACTAGACCCAGTGTCAGGATCAGCCACAGTATGCTGGCTGAATTCCTGTCACATAACCCCTGGGGGCCCGCCTGCCATGCATGAAGTCCCGCATCAAGCTCAGGATGAGATTCACATACCGATCTGTGCTGCACTCGGTGCAGTGCCATGTACCAGACAATCACACCTCACTGTATACCGGCATTGCTGCTTGCAAAATTGCAGACATCTGGTGTGTACTGAGTTGTGTCTGTGTATGGCTTTTCTCACAAAGCTTACCAGTATGGTACCAAGACTTTAGAAATGTCATGCTTCCTTTTGTACCAAGCATTTGAAAGATCAGAACCGTTATATCAGGTCAAGGGTTTACAGTTTTTACTGATAAAACTGTATTGTTTCCTTACACATCACGAAAAGAATAACAGCAGTTAACATCACCCAGCACTAATAAACTGTACTGTGGTATATTGACAAGTACACAATGTGTGACCCATGGCCCCATGGGTTCAATATAGCTCTATCACAACATCTTCACTGAGACAATTATGCTTATATTTAAATGTGTGTAATCGAATTCTTATGAAAACTAACTCTTTGCCATTGCGTCACTGCAATGTTTATAGCACATAGTTCAGTTTCTAGCTTTATGAAAAAGCATTTTCTTTTGCTACAACACATATCAACAGTGAAACTGTATATCAGAGGCCAGTGGTAAATATCGGTTTAGTACTGATGCTTTTTCCAGGTCCTCTTCCACACACTCCCCTACTTCCCCTTTAAGCCTTACAATCCCATCCCTGGTTTTCCTCTTTTCACTAATGTACCTATAAAATGTCTTGTCGCCTTATTTATCTCCTGTGCAAATTTTCCTCCATTTGCACCATTGCACTCCTGTCTGATTTCCCTGTCTCCTTCTGTTTATCCAGGCACACTACCCTGTCCTCCTAATTTTGTGTTTCCTTGTACTTCCTAAATGCCGTCTTTTTTGCCCTTACCTTCCCGGCCACTTCCTTTGAGAACCATAGTGGTTTTCTCTTTCTCTTGCCCTTGTTTACTTGCCTAATGCAAGGTTCGTTGCCTCCACTATGGCTGCTTTCAGATAGGGTTTCTGCTCCTCAGTCCCCCCATTTGTCCCTCCCTGCTAGTGCATTCTTGAGGCATATCCCCATCTAAGTAAAGTATGCCCTTCTGAAATCCATGACCCTCACTTTTGTGTGGCTTAACTCTGCTGCTGTAATCATACTGAACCACAATGTGTGATGATCACTGGACCCCAAGTGTCTGCCCACCCACACTTCCGCAATTCTGTCCCCATTGGTGAGTTCCAGGCTCAAAACTGCACCCTCCCAGGTGGGCTCTAGCACTAGCTGACTGAGGTCTGCCACTAGCATGGCATACAGGATGTCCCTACCCCTAGCTGAGGCAGCCACTGGTATGCTCCAATGCACATCTGGCAGACTAAAATCACCTACCAGCAGCATCTCCCCCTTAGCTACCATTATTTATTTATTTTTTTTGGTTGTTTAACCAGGTATAGCACACTAAGCTGAAAGCTTTTTTACAGGAACGACCTGGGAGCACAAGGAGGTTAAGCGACTTGCTCAGGGTCACACAGTATGCAAGTGGAAGCTGTGGGATTCAAACCCAGGTCTAGTCTGCTGGATGTCACCAAATTTGCAGCTCAGAGCCTTAGACCACTGTGCTATACTCCAGTATATGTGGATGGATTCCTCAAGAACCATGTCCACCTCCTTCCCCTGTGCTGGAGGTCTGCATATGCCACCCCCCCGTGTGAATAGCTATGCCATTGTCTGTCTCAAGGGTGACCCACAGTACCCTGCCCCCCCACACATTCCCTGTATCTCAGTCACTCTAATACCCTCCTTGATGTAAAGAGCCACCCTCTCTCCCCCCATTTACCCTCCCTGCCTCTCCTAAGCAGAGTATAACTTGCTATTACTACATCCCAGCCATGGTTTCCAGCATATCATGTCTCAGTAATAGCTACAATTCCCAGGTCAGCCTCTGTCATTAAGGCATCCAGGTTTGTGATTTTATTCCCTAGACTGGGGCATTGGTATGCATGGCCTTCAATGTTTTGCCATTTCTCCTATTATCATTCCACCTTTTGCCATTTTGCCTCCTCAGTTTGTCCTTCCTGTTTTTAACCCCCTTCCTCCAGTCCTCCGCTGTTCTCCCCTTTATGAGTTTAGTTGCCTCTGGCGATATCATAACTTTATGGTCCTCCATGTTGACTGCACTATCCTGTGGGGATGGGTAGTTTGATTCTCCCATCTTCCTACCCCCCCACCCCGTGCCACTTACTGTGCATTTCATCGACTGTAAATCTGTATGTGTCATTCATGGTGAACTTTCACATTTGGCATTAAATTATTTGTACTAGTGATGATGTTCTGCTGGCCACCACCATCTGTTAGAAGTACCACCGCTGGTGGAGTTATACTTTCATGTCACACCTGTATGAGTACACTGATGAGTGCACAGTGCATAGTGATAGTAAGTAACTGTCCACACTGTGTGCAAGATAATAAGTAATCCACAGGAAAGCACACGGTCCACATGAACCAGCATTGTGCTTTTATGGGAGACTGTCAAAAAGTGATACTTACAACACGTGGTTGTGATCTCACCAAATTGATGTTTCCATTCATTTAATAGTACATGCATATGTGTCACCCAGAAATGAGAAAGACACAGTTGGTAGCAGTACTTATCATAAAGAACAATCAATTCCTTAGCTTCACGTTGATTGTTTAGTACAGCATAATGCATATAACAACATCTAGATATACTCATTAGGAAAGCTAATTAATATGCCATAATGTATTGCACATCAAAGGATGGAAAAATCTTACAAGTCAGCTTTTTAGGTTGTGCTCTTATGACCCAGGTCTCTTGAAAGGAAAAAAAGCAGCCTGCAACAAAGATGCAAGGAAAAAAGGTCTGTGACATACTGTTACACCATCTCTTCCCACTGAGTGACAACTAAGGGGGAAAGCATTGTGCTGATATGAACACTAAAAGCAATGAAGTAGACCACACTGTGACAATTGAGGATAGCCATAAATACCATATAAAACTGTGGGACACTAGTTGGGGAACACTCCATTACATAGAGGATAATGTATGGTCCTCTATCGTTAACCGGTCAGTTAACAGTTGAGAGGTCACCAAGGCGACCATGTAAACCTCGAGAGTGAAGCTTGAGAGGTTTACTTCGCCATGGCAACCTCAAGACGGTTAAAATTGACCGGTTGCTGATAGAGGGACCATACATTATTTTTTATAGTGTATGGTCCCACCTCAAAAGGCTGCTTACTTTTCCATAACTAGTCACTGCCGTGGCCCTTCAGTCCTTCCCTAACCGCTGCTGTTCGCGAGTTGGTTCCCCGTCGAAAAAAATGCGCATACGCAGAGAACACTCGCTGTTGTTAACCTATCGATGTGACGTAGGATTGATAGGTTAACAACATATCTACGTCACATCAATAGGTTAACAACCTTAGGAAATGATGATTTCCTAAGGTTAACAGTGTTCTACCATACATCATATACACAGGGAATCATAATTATGTAGGATTGCTGTGATGAAACAGCTACATTGGTTGACAGCCTACTTCTATTTGTATGTATCTCAGGTTTTCATACTTACTGATCTCTATAGCAAAATGGGTACATTTCGCCATGTCCATGAGGCTACAATTTACTATTTCATTTGTACAAGTAAAGGCTAGCACCGCAGACACACAACTCGCACTGTCAATGGTTGAAATGGGAAGGCAGGAAGGAAAGGACAGGGACCATTACAGCAAACTTGAATGAAAGGTGACAAACCATTGCTAAACAATTGGCCCATGCAAATAGATAAATCTCACAGTAAAATGAAAGGAATGTATCAAATTTCAAAGAACTTGGACTTAGCAATAACATAGATCTTGGGTTTCAGTCTAATTGTTATAATCTTCACAGCACTAACTACTACCATAGACATAACACTACTGCTCTAACAGGCTGGAAAGTGCATCCTAGTCTGGAATTACATCAGCACTCCCATGTTCTGGCTCAAAGGCACAGGAACAGCATGACTGGTTATTTTTTTATGTTATTTATTTAAAGGTTTTACCAGGATATCATGCTGAGCAGACTACTGTTCGATTCCAGATGCACCCTGGGCGTAGGGTAAAAGGAAATACATACATTTTAGACATGAACAGACAACTTAAAACAATCATTGAGGCTATTAAAGAGCAGGCAATTCAAGATTAATTACAAAGAAACTATTGACTTGTTTTAGTTACGATTTTCAGAAATAACTCACAGCAACACAATGAATGCTACTAGAGTGTTTATTACAGAAAAAATATGGGTAGCCAATATGTTGCACATTATCTTTAAACACAGTGGTGCATATATATGTGTGTGTGTGTGTGTGAAATTTAAAACCTAGGAGGAAACATTACTGCCTACAAACAGGACTGAGATGTTATGTAAAGGAATTTTGGACTAATGACTGATCTGTGACTCTGGCATAGTAGGAGAGGTGTTGCAACTGCAAAGGAAACACACTTTATTTTTTCTTGTTTTTTGGGGTGGGACTTTGTTATCTGGCATAGGAGACTGTGCTGAAACTCCAAAATGTTCTTCGATGGGAAAGAATGCTTTGAAGTAATGCTGAGTCCCTTTTTGAAGCAAAATGTCTGCAGGGCTCCACCCACTGCAGCCATAAAAAGGGGTGTTAAAAACGGTGTCAGAGAACCTATGAACTATAGCCTATGACCATTCCAGGAATCATAAGTAGTCCATCCATGGAACCTGTGGTGAAGCACTTTGTAAACAGTAACAGTTCAGTACCAGCAATGCAGTTTGGTCACAGATTAACTGGCCAAACCTTCCATATTTATTTAACCAGTTCAGTCAAACAAGTAAGGAAATGCATTTTTTCACTGTTTCTTGGGTTGAAGATGCAATAAAAACCCTACAGAAGATAGCCATGGCACAACAGCCATGCCTGACAGAAAGTGTGACCCAAGGAAGCAAAAAGACTGCTCATAGTGCAGTCTTGCCAACAAAAAGAGGTGACAGAGTGTAGTAGTGCAAAGGGGCAATGTTTTCAAGGGAGTGCAGATTTCTTGGAACATTCAAACATATGAACATACGAAATTTGCCAGCAGATAAAGGCATAGAGGTCTATCAAGTCTGCTCGAATGTGCAGCTAGCACCCCTTATTCTGCAGCTGCCCCTCCCTTCCACCCTTCCCCTTCATTAACCCTTCCCCTTGTCCTGTCCCATCCTTGTTTGAAGCAGTCCACTGTTCTACTGCATACCACTTCTTCAGGTAGCACATTCCACCCAGCCACCACCCTCTCTGTAAAAAAAGTGTCTCCTCATTTCCCTCCTGAACCTTCCTCGCTCCAGTCTCATATCATGGCCTCTGATTGCCCTCCCCTCCCTTACTTTGAACAGCCCCTCTGTACCCATCTTGTTTATTCCTTTCATGTATTTAAAGGTTTCAATCATGTCACCCCTGTTTCTCCTCTCCTCCAGTGAGTACATGTTCAACTCCTTCAACCTCCTCTCATATGATAAGTCCCCCAGCCCCTTGATCATCTTTGTCGCCCTGTGCTGCACCTCCTCCAGTAACTTAATGTCCCTGTTCAGATACGGATGCCAGTACTGCACGCAGTACTCCAGGTGTGGTCTAACTAATGACCACTACAGTGGCAGAATCACCTCCTCCCTCCTTGAGGATATACCCCTTGCAATACAACCCAGCATTTTGTTGGCCTTTGCAGCTGCCTTCATACATTGTGCTGAGTTGTTCATTGAGCCTGTAATGAGCACACCCAGATCCTTCTCCTCCTCTGTCTGGGCTAGCTGCACTCCCCTAGCTGGTAACTCCTCCTTGGGTTCTTCATCCCAAAATACAGCACCTTGCACTTTTTGGCATTAAACCCCAGTTGCCAGGTGTGTGACCAGGTTTCAAGCTTTGCCAGATCATCCTGCAACCCCTGCCATGCCCCTAGGTCATCCACCACCGCGCCTACCTTGGTATCATCAGCAAACAGACTGATCTTGCTCTTGATGTCCCATGATATGTCTGCAATGAATATCCCAAACAACACTGGTCCCAACACCAAGCCCTGTGGAACACCGCTCGTCACTGCCCTTGGGTGTGAGAGTTCCCCACACACCACCACCCTCTGTTGCTTTCCCTGCAGCCAGTTTCCTACCCATCTCACCAGCTTTCCACCCACCCCTGTGCCTACTAACTTCCTTGCCAGTCTTCCATGTGGCACCAAGTTGAATTCCTTACTGAAGTCCAGATACAGGACATCCACTGCATGGCCTCTGTCCAGTTGTCTAGTTACCCAGTCATAGAACTCCACCAGGTTGGTTTGGCAGGATCTGCCATGTATGAAGCCATGCTGTCTGCTGTCCTGTAGTCCTTTGGCCTCTAGGAGGGCCACCCCACCAGCCTCTCCTTCAGGATAGTCTCCATTAGCTTATCCTTGATGGATGTGAGGCTCACTGGTCTGTAGTTTCCCGGTTCATCCTTGGGGCCACTCTTGTGGATGGGCACCACATGAGCCATCCTACAGTCCTGAGGTACACACCCTGAATGTAGTGAAGCATTAAATAGGTCTGCCAAAGGTCCTGCAAGGACCTCTGCCAGCTCCTTCAGTACCCCGGGGTGGATGCCATCTGGGCCTGGCGCCTTGTCCACCCTCAGTGCCTTCAAACCCTCTTGAACTCTGCCCTCCATGATTTCCCATCTGTCACCACTTTCCCCCGCTTCTGCCATTTCTCCCACCTTGGGTGTCACCCCTCTTCTCTTTAGTAAATACTGAGCAGAAGTACTCATTTAGTGCTTCCGCCTTATCATACCCTGCTTCCACCCAACCCCCCTCCTTCCTAATCCTTACTATGTGGTCCTTACAGCTCCTTTTCTCCCTTTTGTACTTAAAGAAGTCCTTCTCCCCTTTCTTAATGCCTTGTGCCAGCCTGAGTTCCGTAGATGCTTTGGCTCCCCTTACTGCCCTTGTCACCTCCTTCGATTCTGTCAAGTACTCCTCTCTATCCTCCCCCTACCTGTTTTCTTGTACTTTCTAAAGACAGCTCTTTTCCTCCTTACCTTTTCCATGACCTCCTTGCTCAACCAGCTTGGTTTCTTAGCCCTAGCCTTCTTGCTCTGGGCTTTGCAGCAGGTTTTAGTTGCCTCCACTATCCCCAGCTTTATGAGCTCCCACCTATGGTTAGTGTCCATACTAGATTGAATTCTGGCCAGGTACCCTTTTACCACTTCCCCCATCCTCCCAAAGTCAGCCCTCCTGAAGTCCAGCACTCTTGTGCCAGATTTCACTCCTTCCTTGCCCATATCCAATGTGAGTCATACTGAGTGGTGGTCACTCCCTGACAGTAGTTCCTCCACTGTAAGTTCTCTCACAAAGTCCCCATTTGCCAGCACAAGGTCAAGGATATTCCCTAATGTGGCTGGTTCACTGACCATTTGCAGCAGGAAGCTGTCCTGGAAGGCATCCAGCAGTACCTGCTCCCTTCTGTTCCTGGTTGTTGGGGTGCTCCAGTCCACTCCTGGCATGTTGAAGTCCTCCACAATCACCACACTACCCTTCTCGCAGGTTCTCCTGATCTGTCCTGCTAGTTCCCTGTCTAACTCCTCCATCTGAGATGGTGGCCTGTACACCACTCCCATTCTAAGAATCCTATTCTTGGAATCCTGGATTTGCATCCAAAGTGACTCCGTACTACCCTCCTCCCCTTCCTCCCTTACACACTTCAGTCCTTCCTTCACATATAGTGCCCCCCTCCTTTCCCAATCACCCTGTCCCTACGATTAACTGCTCTAGAAGCTATAAGTCATACTTTCTTTGCCATCAGGGACTGGCTCACCTAGTAACTGGAAGCATGAAACCAGCTGAGTATCCAAACTAGTGAATTTGACTGAGAGAACCTCAATAAGTCCTATGTAACATAAGCTAGATTCTCAACTCTGAAAGGGTATGATGCTCAGAACGTTGAGAGAGAGTCATACCATCATGGAGGGAAAGAGCTTCAATGTCTGTGTTGAATTCATTCTTATATTTAGGTGAATTTATTTATTTTTTCATAACTGTTATTGTGAATTAAACTTTTTTATTTAGAACATTTCTCATACTGCTTACAAGTGCCAGACCATGATACTGTCTAGTTATGAAACTGTAGACATGTCTATTCTGTTGTGCCATAGTGTGTTTACTATGTTTTATTAGATTAGATTAATTTTCTTTAAAAAGTCAAAATGTGTGTTTGATTATAGTTTTAGTTTAGACATGTTTCCTTGTGTCTTATACCTCTGGTCCAGAAAGCAATGTGTGCAATGGATAAATAAATAGCATTGTCTCCTTGTAGCTCAGAACTACCAATAAGAATGAAAAATAAAAACATGTGAAACTTGAACTACACAGATTTTTTTCTATAAAAAAGGCATCCCTGGTAATGGATAGAGAGGCTGATGGTTTGCCCTTAAATTAACTTGTGCTGAACACATTTGTTAAGCAATATAACTTTTGAAAGAGGGCCTCAAATACTACAGAAATGGGAACTTGACTTTGTGGTGAGGGCTCCTTCAATTTACAGTGGTATCACAGTTACTACCAGTGACATGTTGCAGAATACTGCATAGGCACAATGTAATCCAATTGCAGTTACCCCCAGTTGGTCAGGCAAGAAAGTGTGCTGTACTTATAAAGTGTTGCATCCTGGTTTGACCCCACAGTATAATACACTATCAAGTTCCGTCAGTGCTTAAAAAACTGCAGACATCCTGTATTGCCTATTAACCATCTCTTCTCCAGGGGAAACATACCAGTTTAATTAAATTGTTCTTTATAGCCAATGCCCTCTGTGACTTAATCAGTTTGTTTGCACCATTTAAGGCACTACAATATCCTTCTTGTAAGGTGGCAAATAGGGCTGAGGGAAATTAGCAACTTCCAATTTTTCAGAATTTCATGAAATTCTGTAAAATTTCTTGAAATTGTGTGATTTTTTTGGAATTTTCTGAAATTCTATAATTGGTCATAACTCGATCAGAATTATAGCTAGAAATATGACATTTAATTTCATGAATCTCTGTGAAATTACATGAAATGTTGGCAAGTTTTTAACTTTTTATAACATTTTTTAATTGGTCATAACTCGGTCAGTGTTATAGCTAGTCTGACATCTGGCATACATATTGTTTGGGGTAGACCTTAAACAAATGCAACATTTTATGACATTAGCAGCAGGAGAGGGGAAGTTATAGGGGTTCAAAATCTGGCTGTTTATTATTGATATGAAAATTTCCAAAAATGTCTGTATGCTTACAACTTAGCCATCTTTGGAGCTAGATAATTTAAAATGTATGTGCATATTTTCTTGGAAGAGTCATAGAAACTGCTTAATGGAAAGGTAGCTGGTTATGTACATATTAAGTTACAGGCATGCAAAGCTTCACAATTTGTTAAACTGTGTGAACATTTTCAAAATATGTAGATGTTTATAGCTCCACTGCTGTTGCTGGTATACACTCAAGATTTGTAATGCATACCATAGTAAATATGCCCTTGAATCTAATTAAGAAGTATAAATATTGTTTAGTAGGTTAAAATTTAATGTTGATGCTTTAGAAATTAATAGTTTGGTAAAATTTTGCTCAAAAAGTCATATACGCATACAGGAAATGCCACTAGAATTCCTCTTGTGGAATTTAGCTTTCACAAAGTACTTGTCACCACTGAAACTCCTTACCTGCACCATCATCATAGCCCAGCAATACCCCTCCAACATTCATGCAACAGTGATGCTCACCATCATGCTAAATGATGACGAAAGATATCCAGATACTTGTGTCACAAGGTATAAGGTTTGGCATCACTTGGTGCCACTATTTCCAAATAGTAAAAATATACACAAGGCTCTGTTCTGGGGTCGGTCCTCTTCAATGTCTTCATTAGTGATATTGAGGGGGAGGGGGCTGAAAGTGCAGGGAAGCCTCTTTGCATATGATGCCAAGATCTGCAATAGGGTGGACATTCCTGAAGGGGTGGAAAGAATGAGAAGAGACCTAATCAAGTTGGAGGAGTGGTCAAGAGTTTGGCAGCTCAAATTCAATAAATAAAAGTGCAACATCATACACTTGGGGCACAGGAATCCTGGAGAGGAACACAAGATGGGGAGAATACTAACAACAACAAAACTGGAACGAGACCTGGAGGTAATCATAACGGATGACCTGACCATAACCAAGCAATGTGAGAAGGCACTGGGGAGGGCCGGAGGGATGCTGGGGTGCACGGGGAGAGGCATCACCATTAGAAAGCAGGAGGTGGTGATGCCACTGTACAGACAATTGATAAGGTCACATCTGGAATACTGTATTCAGTTCTGGAGAGCACAGCTCTGGAAGGACATAGACAGAATGGAGGCGGTACAGAGAAGAACAACGAAAATGGTGAAAGGAATACACCAGAGAAAATATGAGGGATGACTGAAAGACCTCAATATGTATATCCTTGAGGAAAGGAGGGAGAGGGGATATGATAGACACATTCAAGTACCTCAAGGGGATAAACAGGGATCAGGAGGGAAGCATCTTTCAGAAAAAGAGAAGTGCAAGAACAAGGAGTCATGGTATGAGGCTGAAGGAGGGGAGACTTGGGTAACATGAGGAAGTATTTTTTCACAGAAAGGGTGGTGGATGAATGGAACAGCCTCCCTGCAGAGGTCATAGGGGTAAAACCAATCAGGGAATTCAAGAATGCATGGGATATACTAAAGGCAACCACAGTGGTAGGAAAGAGAAGATAAGCTGCAGATCATTTAGGATATGGAGCTTATGTAGATAGGGAAATGGGTAGACTAGGTGGGCCACATGGTCCTTATCTGCCAATAAATTCTATGTTTCTGTATTTCTACATTGTAATCTACAAGATTATTAAAGATACAGCAGGTGGCATTTTACAGAAATGCTTCTGAACGTGCATGTGTTTCTGCAAGTCATTAAATCAATGAGGAAGTGGTTATCTGACATATTGCAAGAATCCATGGTAATGTACAGTGATGTCCACAGCTATTCTTCATAGTTCATCACTGAAGATAGTGACCTAACACTTGGCACCACTATACTTTTAGTATAGAGCCTCCTATGAATGTTATTTTACTGCTACTTTACCCAGCCTTTATCTTCCTCTACAATGGCATTGGCAACTCATGTATGATTGGGCAAAATGCACAAACATTATTTATTTATTTATTGAATTTTGATGACCGGGTAGGCCCACTGGGCCCTGCAGGTCCCTTTTTCAGGGGCGACCCGGGAGTAACAATTACATACAGGTAAGCAGATCAGTACAATCGGGTAAATGTGATGTTGTTTGACAATAAAAGACTTCATAGGGTTACAAGCAGTAGGTAGAGGAGGAACATACAGGCAAAAGGACTTAAGAGTTAGACATAAAGAAAACATTTTACATACCAAGTTCATGTTGAGATTGGGAGTGCTCAAGGTAAAGGCAAGAAGTTGCTAAAGACATGTGGCATCTTCCTTATGGGCATAGTGGAAGGGGCATATATTGGTACAAAAGTGCTCTGCTTCCTTTGAAGTATGGTCAGGTCCTGTGACATAGGCATATGCTCCTGCTGAGTAGGTGTGCCTTGAGCTTGGTCCAGAAGCAGGTGATGGACTCTGCCTCCCGTACCTCCAGGGGGAGGTTGTTCCAGTTGGAAGGGGCTGTGTACACGAAGGACCTGGACCCGGCTTTAGTCCTAGTCTTGGGAACCACAAGGAGAGTTTGGCCAGATGTTCTTAGACTCCATGGGTTAGTTTTAACCCTAACGAGACCATTGAAGCTAGGGGGAGGTGTGGGACCCAATAACTTAAATGTAAGGTAGAGGATTGGGTAGATGAGGCGAGCTTCCAAAGACGGCCAGCTGAGCCTTGATTGGGGTTCGCAGTGGTGAATCTTCGGGTGTGATAAAGTGGCAAAGCGGACATGGCTTCAGCAAAACTAGAGCAACATTCTACAATTTCACAGAAGCTCATGAAATTCAACCTTAATTAAGGAAAGGGGAAATTGTTTATTCAGGAAAGGCACACTAAGCCAGAGCTTGTTTATAGGTGTGACCTTGGAGCACAAGGAAGTTAAGTGACTTGCTCAGGGTCACACAGTATGCAAGTGGGGGCTGACAGGATTCAAACCCAGGTCTCTGGGTTTACAGCTCAGTGCCCTTAACCTCTGCACCATACTGCCTCATGTACTGCCCCATTACTGATGTTATTTTGAAATATTTGGCTACTTGTAGCTTGGGCAGCCTTTAAGCAAGACATTTGAGATCTGACTCACACACAAACTCTTTTTTTCCATATTGCTTTTTCTCCCAGCCAGCAGTTTATCTCTCAGAGATATATCATGTTCACAGGAATATACCTTGATCAGGCTAAACAAAGTCATCACTGAGTTGGCTACCAGGTATTTCTGCAACATTTTTCTGTCTCCTACCTCCCCTACCGGGAGAGTTGCCTTTATCAGCCTTGCACAGTCACAGCTTTCCCTGTGGCAGGAGAAAGTTCCCTGGCCCAGCCACAGGGACTGGGTTAGTGGAATCCACTGCCAGTCCTCCAAAACTGAGATGCACAACCAAATGGCAGCTGTTTCGGCCATGGCCTGTCTCCCAATATGACTTCCTGGGCTCACTTTTAAACCTGGGTTGTCAGCATGGCAGTGTAACACTCCGATGCTGGGCCATTGGAGTGGCCTGATAGCCTAATATTTAGGGTCATTGAACCTAACAAAATTAGTGATATTCTGTTCTCTAGTTTTAAAGTTATGGGGGTCTAAGATTCCATACTTTACATGATTGTAAAATGTAATTTTAACATTTATGGAAGATTGGATGCTAGCAATTCAGGCAGCTTTAAAGACAGAAATCTGAAACTTGGTATACATCGGCACTGGCATTTCCTCCTTTCCTCTGGCTGAACAGGTTTCTAGGCACACCAAAACCCAAACCTTTTCCACTTGGAATTGTAAGTCTTTCTAGTAGCAGGTTTCCTGCTAACCTTCAGAATATCCAAGACTGATTGAGAAATGTTTAGATTTGCATATTCTAACTCTTCAAGAGCCAGCCCTCGAGTCTAAGAGCCTGAAGATTGGGGTAGAGGATCCTCCCCCGAGAGTATGTCAGAAGATTGAACTGTCTGGGAAGACACAGAGGCATTGTCACTGACAGTGACAGTAGTAGATGATACCAAGGCTGTCTGGACCAGTCTGGTGCCACTAGAATCACCCTGCAAGGCTGAGATCTGATTTTGATCAGGACTCTGAATATCAAAGGGAAAGGAGGAAATGCATACAGGAACCTGCTTTCCCAATCCAATAGTAGAGCCTCCTGGTGTACAGAGCCTAGCAGAGGAGGTCTGCAACAAAAGAGAGGAAGTTGATAATTGTCTGGGGCTGCAAAGAGATCTATCTCTGGAGCACCCCACCTCTTGAAGATAACCTGAAGGACCAGGGGATTCAGAGTCCATTCGTGATGACCCTGAGAAATTCTGCTGAGAGCATCTGCTAAAATGTTGTCCTTCCCTGGGAGGTGCACAGCCACCAGAGAAGCCTGAAGGGAATAAGTCAGAGACCATATCTTTATGGTCTCTGTGCACAAGGCTGAGGACCGCATGCCCCCCTGCTTGTTGATGTACCACATGGTTGTGGTATTGTCTGTACTGATTTATACTACTTTCCCCTGAACCACAGCTGAGAATGTCTGCAGAGCTAGAAAGACAGCCCTCAGCTCTAGAAGATTTATGTGAAGGAGAGACTCCTGGTAAGGCCAGGTTCCCTGAGCTGTAAGCTGATCCCGGTGGGCCCCCCAACCTAGGAAAGATGTGTCTGTGGTGAGAATCACTGAAGAAGCTGACTGATGAATGAAACACCTTGCCAAAGGTTGTCCTCCTCCAGCCACCACTGGAGTGCTCGAACTAGAGTTTGAGACACTGGAACCAATTTGGAGAGAGTGTCCTTTTTCTGAGACCAGTAAGATCTGAGATGAAATTAAATATCTCTCATAGGAAACCTTGCTCCCTGGACCACAGCTGTGGAGGCTGCCATGTGGCCTAGTAACTGAAGAAAATGTCTGGCTGGACAAGAAACTAGATGATGAAAAAAAAAGCCAGAATGACTAGAGACTGGACTCTTGAAAGAGGAAGGAATGCTCTTGCCTGGGTAGTGTCTATGTCCACCCCTATGAAAGTGAGCAGCTGAGTAGGTTCCAGAACTGACTTTTCTAGGTTTAGAATGAAACCCAAGGACTCCAGGAGCCTTTGGGTGACCTCTAAGGTGGACTTGACTTGGTCTGAGGACTGACCTACTAGGAGCCAGTCATCCAGATATGGGAACAGAAGAAAATAGTTTGTCTCCTGAGGAATGCCACCACTACTGCCAGGCACTTGGTGAACACCCTTGGAGCAGATGTTAGGCCGAAAGACATGGCTCTGAACTGATAATGGCCTGAGGGCAACTCAAACCTGAGGTACTTTCTGTGGGAATGTCTGATGGGTATGTGGAAATAGGCATCCTTGAGACCCAAGAAGGCTAGCCAGTCTCCTGGTCTCAGAGAGGGAAGAATTATTCCCAGAGTCACCATTTTGAACTTTGGTTTTGTTAAGTGTTTTTTGAGGTACCTTAAATCTAGACTGGGTCACCACTCTGCTGTCTATTTTGGGGTAAAGAAGTATCTGGAATAAAGCCCTTTTCCCCTGTGACAAAGAGGTACCTTCTCTGCTGCTTGCATGAGCAGAAGAGAGGAGACTTCTGCCTCTAAGGCCTTTGTCTCCAAGGGGGAGAGGGGGTTGAAAGATCTTGCTCTCATTTTGGGAACCTTTTGAAACTGAGAACAAATCCCTGGCTCACTCCTTCCAGCACCCATTTGTCTGAAGTAATGGACTCCCAGGCCTGGGAGTAGTGAGTCAGCCTGCCCCCTACAGAAATTGGGGAGGTGACTCTGACTGACACCTCAGGGTGTCTGTTTGGCAGGGGGCTTGGACTGAGTGGATGCTGGGGTCCTGGTCATTCCTCATCTGCCTCTTCCCCTTAAGAACCCCCTCTGCTGGAATGAAAAGGAAGCCTGGGCTTGGTAAAAAGGCCTGTGAAAAGGCCTGCCCCTGCCAGCCCGAAACTGCTGCTCCTGAGGTGTGGCCTGCTTCTCTTTTGCTGCAACACTCCTGTAGGTGGTCCTGTACTCATCCATGTTCTTCATATAAGTCTCTGTCTGTTCACCAGAGAGTTACCAGCAACAGGAAAATCCATGGCCTTAGTCTGGGTATCCTGTGACAAATTGGTACATCTGATGGTTACACTTCAGAGTGCTAGAGACAGAGGTTTGAAAACCAAGCTCGAGCTCAATGTTCTATGCCTCTGCATAGAGTTAACTCCTTACTCTTTGGGGCAGTTCAAGTGCTGGGGCTAACTACATATAGTCAGAATACAGCAAGACTCCATTAGAAGAAACAACATTACTAAGGTGAGTAATTTTTTCATGCTGCTTATGGCTTTGTAACCCCTTGGATCCAAGATGTTCCACTAGCTTTTTGTTTAATAGGGTTTCTATTAATTTGCCAACCACTGATGTGAGACTCACCAGCCTATAGTTGCTTGCCTCCTTCCTGCTCCAGTTTTTATGGAGTGGAACTATATCTGCTCTACCTTTCAGTCCTCTGAAACCACTCCTGTTTCCAGTGAGTTGTTGAAGAAGGCTGTCAGTGGTGCTGCAAACAGTTCCCTATGTTTCCTTTACAACCTTGGGTGTATTCTATCTGGTCCCAAGGCCTTGTCCACTTTCAGATTTTCAAGTCCTTTCAGGACTCTTTCCTATGAAAATGAACTTGTGTCCACCACCCCCAGTGTCCCTTCTGCTTCTTGGTGGTCCCTCCCCATCTCCCGCCACTGTGAAGATTGAGCAGAAGTACCTGTTCAGAATGTCAGCTTTTATCTGATCCTCCTAAGTACAATTTCCCTCTCCCATTCTCCTTATTCTCATTATCCCTCTTGTTTTTCTCCAAGTTGGAGTTGATTGTGAAGGGGTGAACCCTTCTCGTCTCGCTTATGTACCTGAAGAAAGTCTTGCCCTCTTTTGCTGCCCCTTTGTCTATCCGTTCCTCTGTTTGTGTCTTTTCTCCCTTCACTGCCTTACCTGTTTCCCTCCATTTACCCGGAACACCTCCCTATCCCCATCTCTCTGCATTTCTTTATACTACTTGAATGCCACCTTTTTTTCTTTCACCTTTGTGGTCACTGCCTAGAGTACCATAATGGTCTTTTTTTTCCTCCTGCTTTTGCTCACTTCCTTTATGCAGAAGCTAGTTGCCTTTAATATGCCGATTCCGTCAAGCCGCATCGACAACAGAGTTGTCAACATGCAGCACTGCAAAATCTCCAATACTGACAGGTATCTGCCAGTGTTTTTCTCCAAGTTGGAGTTGATTGTGAAGGGGTGAACACCGGCAAAACTGGTGCTTGTATACAGTGGGACCCTTACAGTGAGGACCTCAAAACTGCTTGAAAGTGTCACTGTAAGGGGTTTTGCTGTCCCAGTGTCAATGTGCTAAAGTCATATGCAATATGCCTTCCCTTAATTCCGAATGCCACCCTTTTTTCCTTCACCATTGTGGTCACTACCCCAGAGTACCATAATAGTCTTTGTTTTCCTCTAGCTTTTGCTCCCTTCATTCTTGCAGAAGCTGGTTGCATTACTATGCCTTCCCTTAATTTTCTTCACTGTTCTTCTACCCCTTCCCAGCAATTCTCCTCTGCTAGGCTGCTTCTGAGGCAGCTTCCCATTTCTTTAAAATCTACCCTTCTGAAGTTCATGACCCTCATCTTTCTGTGGTTTGCCTCTGCACCCATCTTAGTATTAAACTACACTGTACAGAGATCAGTGGTCCCTAAAGGAGAGCCCAATGTGACTTCTGCAATACTGTCCCTTTTAGTAAGCACCAGGTCCACTTAGTAAGCACCTGATCCAGTATTGCCCCATCCCTTGTGAGTTTGCTGACTAGCTGCCTGAGAAATTGCCCCTGAAGGGAGAAACAAAATATTCACTCAAGCTGGCTCCTGTTTGCTGCCTGAGAAAAGTCCTCTGCAGGGAAAAACAAAACAAATCACTCCTGCTGGCTATACCTGAGCATCTGACTTGTAAACAAAATGATGGAATTAGAAAGCAGAACTTAAGGCCAGAATAATGGGCTCTGAGAAGCTCAGGTGCTGCAGGGTAAAAAGCAAACAAGCACCAGCTAAATCAATGGCCCCAGATGGGTTGCTGTCACGTGGGAAAAGAGGCATTGCAGGAAAAGGAAAGGTAATCAAACAGACAGACATGGAGATCCCCAAGGGCCATACAACAAAAATGTATATTTAGAAAAAACTCTTTAGCAACAAAGAAAGGAAAGAGTGCACTAGGACTGCACACACAAATCAAAACACTCTGCACAACACATATTTTTGTAAACTTTGATTATAGTTCTCCTTTAAAGGAAAACAACACCTTCTCATGTTGCATATTTGATCTGTTTACTTGTTCCCAGTAACCTTCATTCCTGTAGCTGTTCAGAATATTAACTGTTGCTTTAGTTTACTTTTTTTTTGTAGTAGCAGTCCACTGTAACAACCTTGATGACTCCATCATCAGACTGTTGAAATTTCAATAATTTCCAAGATCTGCATTGGAAGTGAGAACATGATGACAAATCTCTAACTTACGCCATGTGCCTCTATGCTGCACATACGAAAAACCTGAGAAACTGAATGCAATTGAAAAGAATAAAAACATAGGGTGAGATTTTCAGTCACTCACATCCATTTTTTGGAAACAAGTGCAGAATTCTGCCCAAGAAGTTTAACCACAAAATGCTGGTTTAACTTCCAGGATAGGATTCCATAGTTGCAACTGATGTGAGTCCAACAGGTGTGGCAGAAATTATCGTAAACTGCAGTTAATGTCGCAGATGCATCCAAATGTCTGTGAATAGGATGCAAACATCTGGATTATATGTGTGGATGCAGCATGTATCCAAAATATGGACTCAGTTGTTGCATCTGTACTTTTAATAATCATGCTCATGCACTACAACTCCAAACCAATCTTCAAAGCTATAGTAATAGAAGGCAAATGTGATACTGTTTTTCACACCTTACTGCAACTTGTTTTGTTGAACTCTACATAAACCAACAGGCTTATATACAGTGCTGTTAGGAATTTTCAAATTCTGGCAGAACGAAATTCTGCAGAATATTTAAAATTCTGCTATAATGCCACTGAATTTCACCACAAATTAAATGGCAAAATTCTGTGGCAGAAAACAATTGCAGAATTCTTTTCCACTGAAAAATTGCTGTTCCACTGGATATTATTCCTCGGATCTCAATATTTTCTACGGAAATTGTTGTGGAATAATTTTTTGCAGAAAAATTGCTTTTCTGCGGAATAATATTTCATGGATCACATTAGGCGGAATTCCGCTGTAGAACCAGTGACATTCTAGCAGAAACTCCACCAATGGAATGGCCATTCCGCACTAATTCCACCAGTGGAATTCTGCATTCCACACAGCACTGATACTATAGAATCTAAAGGGTGTTAACACATTCATTCTCATATTCTAATGCAGCTCTTGTGGACAATTAAATTTCAAACAGAAGATGGAATACCGCAAGATAGTTAGAGGGAACAAGTATGAAAATGAAAATAAACTAAAGCAAACATGTATATCTCAACAACTACAAGAAAAGATTTGACTGCTGACGAGGAAATAAATAAAATTTGCAAGATATAAGGGTTTAATACTCCTTTAACCAGATATTGATCCATTGGACAATATTACCTCCACTACTATATTCTTAACCTAGTGCACTAGTTTCATGTGAGGTAATATTGTGAAGGTCTTATATACCCAAGTAGACAATATACACTGTCCTCCCTTTTTCCTGTTTCCTTTTATTGTTTACAAGAAGACCAATTGCCATAACCATGCACATTTGGTGTCAGTGGTAGATGAAAAGTAGATTCACCATCTGGAACCTGTAAGGAATTCTAGCAACCCTGATATTATCATTAATGGATTACTTCGCTTATTTTGGCTTGACAAGATGTTTAACTGTCTCACTTCATATGAAGAGCTACAAGACATTCTTATAGAGCTACAGATACCTTAAGGACAATATTGGCAAACGTTAATATATAGAAACAATACTGCTTCTAGAATGTAATTGGTGATACCACAATATGTACAACTACAGTTGTAATCATGAAATGATCAGATATTTCCAGGTATTTCACAAAATATCTAAAGAGATTCTGTCTGGTGGCCCATAGTGGCAATGCAGACAAGCAGGAAATTTCTCCAGAGATATCTCAGAAACTTCAGGAAATATCTGACCATGTTACAAATGCAAATACCTGACACCTTTCCCATTGTTACAGCATTGTGGGAATATACAGTAGATTAATACGAAACTGCATAGATCATTTGACAGCTAAAAACAGCACAGAGCATAATAAGGTCACAGTACATTGAACATACTTTTAAAAGATGATGCCCAGATTGCCATTCCACCCCTAAGTAACCCACATGTGTGGTTTGCATCAAAAAACAGGTAGAACTTTATAACCCCAAGAAAGCGTAGTGTATAACAAAAGTGATGATACAGCAAAATATATGCATAACCTGCAACTGGTAAGGAAAGCAATGATGGAACTATTCAAATAATACTTTTGAAAAGAGCCTGACATATGAGAACTGCAATGAGCCTATGTAACCCCCCCCCCCCAGTCCACTAGAAAAATGTCTCTGAGCCTCCAGTAATTTTCTCCTAGTGTGGTGTCTGACTGCGTGGGCAACTTATGCTGCATGAAATAGAAATTACCGTGCCGTTACTCCACCACATGGGAGCAACATGTAGGTGGCCATCTTATAGTACTTGATCTGTAAAGCAAGAGTTAAGACTTTGTACAAAATGCAAAGGTCCATAAACCCCAACCCTGTACCACCCTGGACGTTATCTACAAAAGCACATGAACACATTAATTCCATAAAGGGGGGTACTCTCTCTGGGTAGTGTATATTAAGCAAAAAATCAGGAATGAGTTTGAGTCAATTCACATGCTGGGGAAGAGTGTCTTTCCAGTGGGGGGGGGGGAGTCAGCTAACAGTGCTTAGAACACAGAACCCCTCAAGTTAATAAACATTATACAACAGCACTTTTAAAATGAGAAAGCTGATTGACTAACTGGATCTGTTATCCATGAGTAAATCGCAACATAACTCATTGCTAAAGACCTAGTCAGCCACATCTTCAATCAAATAAAATAAATCAATCCACTGCCCCCGAAAATCAAATCATTAAAACTGCCATGTTGGAAGCATCGCAAAAGTCCTGCTGCAACTGTTACCATTTCGGCTGCTACACTGCTCATCCTAAAACCCTCCAAAACTTGTAGAAAAAAATTGATCAAGCCTTTAGTGCCTAAAAATCATACGTCATCTGCACAACCGTGTTATCGGGCAAAACATTTAGTTGCTGAAACCGCTGGAGCTCACGCTCCACAACAGCCACAGTCAGAAACCCTGCCTACAAGAAACTACACTGGCCTCCCGGAACAAGTGGCAACAAAAATAGTCTCACAATCAACAGCAAAAGGCAGAATACCTTAACAGTCAGTGCTAATGACTTCTCAGGACAGTTATTCCTTCCAGCCTTTCTAGCAGTAACAGCTGTCTCCTGTGACAGCTTGCTCCCACCGGCCTCCATTCCAGTAACGGTTTGGACCTGTAATAGTCACTCCCTTCCACCTCCCTTGCGGTAACCACTGGCTCCCCAGTCTGTTCACCATTGCAATAAGAATGTGTGTGTGTAGGGGAGAGGGGGCTTCTGTTATCCCATTTGCAAAACTTGAAAATAAACAAAAAAAAAAGAAATCTGAGCTCCTGATTGAGCTGTGCAAACACCAGAGCTCTTTCACATTCTGTCATGCTACACTGTCACTTGCTCACAGACTGGAAAAAAAAAAAAAAAGAGCTCCTAATCAATCTGCAGAAACACCAGAGCTCACTCACTCTCTGTTGCCCTGCACTGTCGGTTTCTCAGTCCTCTCATCTGCCAATCATCTTGCCTGCCACTCTTCCTCTTAACAAAATAAAAAAATAATAAAATTACATTGTGTTGGGGGAAGGGGCTGCCGTGTCCTACAACAATATTCTACCTAGCAACAAGAAACTATTTAACATAAAGAAGAAAGATATTACAGAAAAAAACCAAAAACCATGCCTTCTCAAATAAAACAATTTTAGTCATTATTTAAAAAAAAAATCTTGAATTCCTACCCAATGCATAATCACAATAATCCACTCCAGGGTGTGGGTTATGCTAGGATTTACTCGTGCCTGCTGTGGATTTGGTCAGTCGGCCTGTGGCTTCATTATCAAACTACACCAGGTGTGACTAAATCCCAGCATAACCTGCACTCTGTTGTGAATGATTGCTTAATTAAACATTAATTAGCATTGAAAACTGAGATAATTGTAGGTGATCCCCTTGAACAGTACTCACAAAACAGTTGAAGATACATTTCTGCTGGCCCGCTGGCGCAGCAGTAGCACTACCACTTGTGAAGCCAGCGACCCAAGGTTGGGATTGACCTCGAGCAGCCAGAGGACCAGCTGGGGGAAGGAGGATTGAGCACTCAGAGGGCTGCTCCTCCTCCGGGGAGGGTAGGCTGTGAGTTCCGTCACAATATCGTCACCTGGGTG
Organism: Neoceratodus forsteri; assembly: GCA_016271365.2. Lineage (NCBI taxonomy): Eukaryota > Metazoa > Chordata > Ceratodontiformes > Ceratodontidae > Neoceratodus > Neoceratodus forsteri. Next base: position 657,542,837 of record CM057454.1, on the reverse strand, counting down.
ACCATGGGTGGAGGTGCAGCGGGGACACAGACTTGCATGGGAGGGATGGTGCCGGCTGAGTTCAGAGATGGTGACACGTCTCAAAATGCCCCACCCCTTTGGACACCTCTGTGTGCCAGCACTCTGGGGAGGCACACGGAAACAAGAAAATACCTCACCCAGGCTGCTGGTTGAAGAAATCCAGCTGTCCCTAGCCTCAATAACCAGGCTCCCTAAAGGAACAACTGTACCACCCAACACAGACTTATGGACTGTGGGGGTAAGAGGGGCCCCCACACTCCCTGCACGGGGGGGGGCAAACTGCGGTAGGATGGGATCATCCATGGGGGTCTCTGAGGGGAGTTACCTGGGGTGGAGCAGAGGAATACACAGCATAGAGTCTCTGAAGAGTGGCAGTCAGGGTGGAGAGAAGGAGGGGGAATAAAAGAGTAAATTAAAAAAAAAAGACACATTTGTATTAAACCTGTCATGCCATTCCAATGTTGTCGCCCGAATTGACCTCCATTGTACCTGCCATTTCTCTTTCTATGCACTGGACTAACTTTTCAGCTTTTCATAGCTCATTGCACAGGTAGACATGCTTGTTTCAAGTAGGGACAAGAAGTTGATGCTGAAGCTTTAGTGTGTGTAGGGCTCCCTGCACCTAATGAAAAATCTTCTGGCATTGTCTCATTGAATACAAGAGGTTGGGGGAATAGTCTGAGAGAGGACTTGCCATATCTGAGTTCTCGTTTCCTTTTAGGCAAGGATAGGATTCTGTCCCAGACCACACCATTGGAAACTATAAGAGTGGTCTGCAGTCCCACTCCACCTACCAAGGCACTAATAGGAGCAATCTTGTAAGCTTTTACTACCAGAAAGGCTGGGACATCCTCCGAGAGCCCAAGAATCTGTGGGAGCATCGTATTATTGATATCCAGGGGTGCCTCACTCTCTGCTTACTTCGGGAACCCCACAAGCTGTAAATTCCATTCTCTTGTCTGGTTCTCGACTGTTTCTAAGCATTGGAAGGGAAGGGCATTTTCTTTTATTAGTCTAGCTGTAGTGTCCATCGACCTGAACACCAAGCCGTCCACCCTCTGAATTGTCTATTCGGCACTTTCTAGTCTAGTTTCAAGGGTCAATACTCAGGGACTTAAAGCATCCAATTTCATGTCCAAATCTCTGATAGTTTTCATCAACTGCATGAGAGTCGTGTTGACTGTATTCAGGGACCCATGGCTCCATACTGCAGCTTTGGCCCAGCATGTCATGGGTTTGTTGTTTTAGGCTGAAAGAAAAAAGCAGTTGGTGCTGCGTCTTTTTGGTTTGCCCATTTTGTTTTACGAACGATTTTCTGGTCCAGTAGGAAGGTTCTAGCATCAAAAAGAAGTAATTTAAATGTATATTTTTATTGATTTAAGGCTGTTTTCCTTGGAAGCACTAAGAAGGTGGATCTGCTCTACTGCTAAGTCAAACCCCATGTTTATTCTGTTTTGTTTTTAATTCATTTCATCTGTTCTGCATGGCTTGTTATTATGTACTGTATATTCTTTAATAAATCTTGTTCAGAAAATACAGTATGTAAAATGGGCCTATTTAAATCTCACTGAACCTATCCTAAAACTAGCTTTACCAAGTAAATAAAGGTCCCTCTGCCAAAAAGGTCCAAACATTGGTAAAATCCTCCTCCCATGTCCCATCCAGCTACTAAAATCCCATCCAACCCAACCCCAGTCCCGAGGCATATTGCTGTAAAATCTGTCATCTGTGCCCTACCTTCAGTTAAAACCTGCTACCACCTGCCCCCCGGTTTGTCCTGCAACATAATGAAACACAGACAAGCATGCACACATGTGATACACACACACACCAGCTTTAGAAATCCCAAAACTTACCCAGATCTCTAGACCTGAGCATCATGTGGTGAACCTCATTCCCATGTCTCACCCAGCTGTTAAATCCTAACCACCTTCAGTCCAGAGCCCAATAATGTTGTAAAATTTCTCTGCCTTAATAGTCCAAATTTGATTAAAATCCCAACTCCTAACATGGGCTACAGAGATAAATGACTGGAACCTGACAGTCCTAGGCTATTCTATGTTTAGAGATGATACAGGAAAAGGTAAAAGAGGAGGCATAGCTCTGTATGTCAGGGAAGGCAAAGAAGCCATGGAGGATGGAAACATCAGGAGTGGTGACGGGGAAACAGAATTGCTGTGGGTTCAGCTTACATCATCCTCAGGTAAGAAACTATGGATAAGGGTGATCTATAGACCTCCAAGACAGGGAGAAGGAAGAGAGAGAGAGAGAGAAAGAAGGAGCTCAGGATAACTAGAAAGGGAAGGGCAAAGGGGGAAGTGGTGGAGGTGGTGGGAGACCCAAATCTGCCAGACATTGATTGGATCATTCCAGCAGCCAGCAGCTGCACATGTTAGGCATTGCTGGATACATTTATTCACTGGCCACCTGATGAAGCTCTGCAAGTGAAGTGCTGGGGCATCTAAAACTGTGTGGCGTGTATGGCGCTCTTGTTTGCCACGCTTCTATAGCACTTGCATTAGAATTTATCTGACGTTTCCTGTATTTGGATTGCACTGTTTCTGAATAAATTGACTGAGATATTATGACTTGCATGGACAATCCAATTTCTGGGAGATGAATACTGTCATAACCTGCCTGTTTGGACTCTGGGGAGTGCACATATTTCAGTCCTTCATTGTTGATTTTTGGGGAGCTGGCCACCTGACATAGCACTGCAGGCTACTTCGAGAACTTACTCTGCTTGTCCTGCTGGATACATTGCCAGACTGCCTGCTGGTGCAGCTGATTAAGGAATCCACTAGGCAGGTTATCATTCTTGATGTGGTGCTCACCAACTCGGAAGTGGTAGGAAGAGTGTGGGTAGGGGACCCACTAGGGTCCAGCGACCATAACTCTATATGATTCAACCTGATTCTTGAAACAAGTAACCCTTCATCAAAGGCTAAAGTGCTAAATTTCAGAAGGGCAGGTTTCAACTGAATGAGGGAGTTGGTCTAGGACAAGTTAGTTGGAGTGGACAGCATCAGGAATGGGTAGAAAAGATGAGGGGAATTAAGGGGGCCATTCCTGAGGCAACATAGTCCTGCATAAGAAGATAATCAAAAGAAATAGGTACAACAGACCAATGTGATTATCTAGAATGGTCAGGGAGGCAGTAAGAGCCAAAAGTAGGCCTTCATCAGATACAAGGAAGAACAAAGGAAGGAAGAATGAAGAGAGTACCAAATGAGAATAACAGAAACAAAAAGGGTGGTCAGAGAAGCTGCATATTGGGGAGCAGGGTTAAGGGAAGGGAAAAACTGTTCTTTAGATATATTAGCAAAAAAAGAAGGATGGGAGGAGGAATTGCTAGGCTAACTGAGGGAGGTAAGGTAGTTGATGGGAACAGGCAAAAAGCAGCCTTTCTTAATGACTACTTGTGCTCTGTATTTACAAGGGAAGACAGAGGGCCTATACCAGAGAGCGGCATTAAGGGAGCTCTAAGGGGGATCCCTGAGATGAAGCAGCAAACATTTACATGTGAAAGGGTTTGGAAAGGGCTAGCAACCCTATAGATAAATAAGGCCATGGGGCCAGATGGGATTCATCTGATAATGCTCAAGGAATTGGCAATGGAGCTAACTGAATCCTTAGCTCAGTTGTGACAGGGGTAGTTACAAAATACCGGAGGGTAGCAGACATTGTCCAAATCCATGGGGGGGGGGTGAAGGAGCAACTGGCTAACTACAGACCTGTCAGTCTTGCCTCTAGTTTGGTTAAACTGATGGAGACACCAGTCAAAGAGGACCTTGTGGACTACCTGGAGAACCATGAACTCCAGGATAGTAAAAAGCATGGGTCTGTGGCAGGGAGGTCTTGTTAGACCATCCAGATAGCATTCTTTGGTTGAGTAATCAGGGTAGTGGATAAGGGATTTACTCTACTTTGATTTCAACAAGATTTTCAATTAGGTGTCTCACAGAAGGTTGCTTCAGAAGCCAGAGGAGCTGGTTGCAGCAAAGAAAACAGTTAGATGGGTGCAAAATTAGTTGGAAGGAAAACAGCAGAGTGTTGTACTTAATGAAGTGAAATCAGAAGAGGGGGAGGTCACTAGTGGGGTGCCACAGGGATCAGTCCTGGGTCCAGTCCCTTTCAATATATCCATCAGCAACATGGGAGATAGAATCCAGGGCAAGATGTGTGTCTTCAGAGATGACGCTGAGCTCTGTGGCTGGGAAGGCCACATGGAGGGGTTAGGAAGATGCAAAGAGACTTGCAAAGGCTGGAGTGGTGGTCTATGGTACGGTAGTTGAAATTCAGTTCCAAAAAGTGCAAGTGATGCATATAGTGAACAAGAACCCTGGGACAGCATACTGGATTTGGGGAGGGGAGTAAAGCTGTGGATGACCTCTGAGGATCACCACTAGAATCATCAAAAAAGCTGTTACTGAGTTCAGGTCAGCTTATCATCTGTTTTCCCCATGACTGCAACTTTTTGAACTCTCAACGAATCAGCTGACTGGACTGCTAGGTGTGGATGGAGCATCAAGAGCCCTCCAACATATAGCCCTGGCTCCTCCATTTTGGACTCTTGCCAGGCACACTTGCACAGGAGCACAAAGGAGTCATGAGGGAGGGCATCCAGTGCTTTCCTACCTCCCTCCCCCAACTGATCTCCACTGAAGGATCAGACTATTGGCAATTACATTGGGCCAGCACCACAAATGTTCCCATGAATTCCTGATTCTCACCACCACAGCTGCTCATGGAGGTCATGATGGAGGGCATCCAGCTGCTCTTCTGCCTCCATACCCTCCACTGATCACTGCTGGAACCTCCAAGAAAGCTGCCACTGAGTTTTGGCTGGTGTACCAGCCATTTTTCCTGTAACTACAACTTTCTGAACTTTTGTCCAATCAGCTAACCGAACTGCTGGGGACAGCACAACCCAGATGGCAGCACAAGAACTAATCTTCAGCGGAGGAGTGGGCAGCTGTGGCTGTTCATTCCCCCCACCATGGACACTTTCCAGCAAGTGGAGTACCTCGGGGTTGAGGTGCCGGTTACCTTTCCATGAGCTGGACAGACGTCCCCCGAAGAATTTTAGTCCCTGAAGCTGCAGAGGGACACCAAGGGATTTTCGGCAGTAGCAGGCTTGATTGGGGACATAAAGAATTCCGGAGCCTCTGTACTCACCTTTTGGGTGTCAAATTTTGAAAAAGCATGCCATCCGTGCTGTATTGGTCCATAGCTCCATGACGCTGGCAGCCTGGACAAAAGGCTGCCACCGAGCACCAGCAGACAGCACAATCCAGATGGCGGCACATGAACTAATCTTCAGGGAGGAGAGGCAGCTCTGGCTGTTCATCTCTTCTGCCACAGACACTTTCCAGCAAGCAGAGTACCTCAGAGTTGAGGTGCCAGTTACCTTTCCATGAGCCGGATGGATCTCCCTCAAAAGAATTTCAGTCCCTGAAGCTGCAGAGGGACACAGAGGGATTTTTCCCCCACCCACCCACCCACCCCGCTACCTCCTCCTGCTAAATGCTCCCCAACCATGCCTAGCTAGCATCTGGGGCCAATCTGGTTTGTTGGAAGCCCTAACAGACTTTATTATGTGATTCAATTTAGACTGCTACTGTGCAATTTCTTAGACTGAATACGGTATCTGATTAACGTTTCATTCCGTACGTGTTTACCATTCCCTGACTGTCTCTTAGAGAGATCTTGTACGAATTATTATAAACCTTAACAGACTTCAAAATACGATTCAATCAAGGCACCCACTGTACAATCTCTTAGACAGAATACTGTATCTGTTTAGTATATCACTACTGCCTTTTAGATAGATCTTGTATGAATTATTATAAGGTTACTGGTTGCCATCACAAGGCTATCGGCTTGATCTGCTAGTACATAGGAGGTACTAAAATCTTGCTTGATCTGCTAGTAAATAGGAGGTACTAAAAACTGAAAGTACACAGCACCATTAACTGAATTGCTAACCTAACCTGCTGCTCATGACTTAGTCAGATTCCCACAGGGGATGAACAGTATCCAGTATTAGTCAAAAGGTGGCAACACAGAAGCTGCTAGTCACTCTTGTTTTATAAGGCTACTCTTACAGGGGACACAGAGTTCATTAGGGTTAGCCAGGCTGTAAAAATCCTGACCATACCATTTCCAGGGTTGCTAAGATAGTAGACTAGGGCTACCTGAATTTCTCCTCCTGCTTACAGGTCCCCCCACCTATAGGAATGTCTGTAAAGCAAGATATACCCTACCATTATTGGCCCAACAGAGGGCTACTCCAGTCCATTATGTATATCCTGTCCCTCCTCTGGGTTGACAGGCTTATCTGCACAGGTTACCCAGGCTTCAGAGGACTCCAACAGCCTCATACTCCTCCATACTCCCATTGGCTATTCCCCCTCCCAAAACAGTCTCCAGTCGATCTTGACGGCCCACAAATTTAACAAGAAAGGTGTTTGGTAGTCAACTATCCTCTTCACAAAATGAACACTCAAAATTGACCTACTCCCTCTCCCCAGCCCCCTTCACTCTGCCTCATTGCTGCCCTCCTGCTCCTTGTAGGAGTTATTCAACCGAACCCAGGACTCCTCCTGACAACCTCCCGATATCCTCCCCACAGGACCCACACTGGGTGTCCTCGAAAGGCATGCGGATTGCACACATGAACTTATGCAGTCTGTGACCCAAGATGCAAGAAGTACAAGCCTGGCTGGATCTGTACAATCCAGATGTCCAAGCCGTATCAGAGACCTGGCTCAAACCTCAAGTCATCTCACACGAGGTCTCTGCCCTTGGGTACCACTCATTCCGAAAAGATAGGGCAAACAAAAGAGGGAAAAGGGTTTTAATCTACACAAAAGACACCCTGAACTCAGAGCAGGTTAACCTGCGGCATAATACCTGCACTGACAGCGAATTGGTCTTCGTACGCATCACCCTTGGTCTCTGCAAGCATCTCACCATTTGATGTGCATACAATCCCCCTAAGAATACTTTCCTATCTCTTGAGGCAATCATAAAGGACATAGGTGAGGAGGTCTCCTCTGAACTACTCATCCTGGGGGACTTCAAATGAACTGGGTCCCGAATGGAAACCAGTCTCTTAAAGGCCTGATTCAAGAAGCAAACCTTGCGCAGGTACTCTCCGGACCCACAAGACTGAACCACAAAACAGGGAATCACTCCACCCTTGACTGGGCACTAGTGACTAACTCCTGTAACATCCAGGCAGCTGGCACCCTAACTGATGCCCTGAGTGACCAATCCCCCATATTCTGCATCTGAAAAAATAGGGCATCTAGGTCTTGAGCACGAATCCTGGCTGCGCAGGACTATACCCACTTCTTACCTGAGCAATTCTCCAGCTACCTTAGCAGACTAGACTGGAGCCCAATCAAACTCTTCCCCTCTCTGGACACTGCGGTTGCCTTCTTTCAGAGAACACTTAACACAACAGCCAACCTATTCGCCCCTATGAAGAAACTCCATACCAAGGAAAGCTGCTACAAGTGGATCACCTCCCCCCCCCCATTGAAGACCCTAATGATAAACCGGGACAAGGCTTGGACAAAAATACAAGCACTCCTCCCTATCTGCTGACCTCGTGAGCTACAAATCTCTCAGAAACAGGTGCAAACTGGCCAGCAAAACTGCCAAAAGGGAGTCCGTCACGCAACTTCAGAAAAAGAATCTAGGGAACCCTAGACTTTTTTGGGGTCACATTAATGAGTTGCTAAAGGGGAATGGCAGGATCAAACTGGGTCTCATTGAGGTCAACGGATAACTACTACATGATGTCCCCCATATTGCCATTTCACTCAACCTTCACTTCACTAACCTGGACTCATACACGGCTGGCCTACCTCCCCTCAATACAGACCCTAGCATGCGGTCACTTCCAAACCTTGACCGTCCAACCTTCCATCTCAGACTGGTCAAACTAAAAGAAGTTCTCTCACTACTAAGGACCCTAATAACCTTGGGCTCTGGGGGACCCAATGTGTTTCACCCCAGGCTGCTGAAGGAAGGTGCCCCAGCCCTGGCCAGACTCCTGACCTGACTCATTAATCTGTCCCTGAAGAAGGGCACAATCCCTGAGCAGTGGAAACAGGCCCTTGTGGTCCCAATCCACAAGGGAGGCCGTCGGGAGTCTATCTGCAATTACAGGCCTATCTCCTTGCTCTGCATCCTGTCAAAACTCGAGGAGAGGCTGATCTATGGGTAACTCCAAGATTATTTGGAGATCCATCAACTTCTGGCACCCTCTCAGCATGGTTTCAGAACCAGGCATGGGACAGATACTGCCCTTACGAAATTCTCAATGAACGTACTCAAAGAACTGGACAAGGGGACACCCTACTAGTGCGGTCTTCATTGACCTATCCAAGGTCTTTGACCTGGTCAACTAGAATCTGCTATTAGCTAAGCTGGGCAACATAGGCCTTGACAGCCATGCTATAAGGTGGTTCGAAAGCTATCTAACCAGTCGCACACAGAGGGTAAAGTGGAAAGACGCCATATCAGACCCACTTCCATTAAAAGAGAGGGTGCCGCAAAGGTCAATACTCGGTCCCCTCCTCATTTCCCATTTCACTAATGAACTGAGCGACCACTGTGGCAGGAGCTCTGTTGTCCAGTATGTGGATGATGCCATCATCTATCGACCCTCCGCTAATCTGGGTGGCCTCAGCCCCTTACTCCAAGGTAACCTGAGATCCCTCAAGAACTGGCTCATTAAGAATAGAATGGCCCTCAATATAGACAAAACCAAGGCCATGATGTTCATTCAAGATCTCTTGGACATGATAGAAAACAACACCTACACCTGACCTCCATGTCTGGTAGCAGCCTAGAGGTAGTGCTGTCGCTAAAATACCTCAGCCTCACCCTTGACCAGGGTTTCACCCTCAAGAACCACGTGGACCAAGTCAACAAAACCTTACATGGGAAACTAGTCATCTTCTACCTACTGAAAGACCAGCTGGTACCTGAAGCCAAGGTTTCTATCACCACCAGCGTCCTCCTCCCGACAATCACCTACGTGGTCCCAGTCGTTCATGGACTGGCAAGGCTTGAGATGAACAGTCTCCAAGTCCTGTACAATAAGGTGGCTCGATTTGCTGCCCAGACAATCGTATGCAGTTATCTTGTTCTCTGCTCCTCCCTGCTCTGTAGTTCCTGCCATAGGCCTCACTGTGTGGTTATTTTGCTAATCCTGAATAATGGCACATGATCTATTTGTTCCTCAGATGTCCAGCTATGGCCTACCCAGGAACCACCACTGTGACACCCTATCCCTACTAAATTGGCCCTCACTGGACGCTCATCTCCAGTACCCTCTGGTATGCCAAGCCTTCAAGTTAATCAGCCCAACTCTCCCACCTAGCCTCTCTAGACTCATTACGCTAAAGACCAATCCCCGGCTCCTCTGCACAGACTGCACTCTCCTAGCTGTTCCCAGAGTAAGGACCAAGGTGGGGAGTAAGTCATTCACCCACATTTCTCCCACCCTGTGGAATTCCCTCCCTCCTAGGGTGCAGGAAGCACCTTCTATCAAACGTTTCCACACTAGGCTTAAGGACCACATGGTGGCAACTACCAATAGCCATTGCAAGGAATCCTGGGACCACCCCACCGACAATTAAATCTCCCAGTCCTATACTACCTCTAGTGTGTATCTACTAGGTCAAGGAATATGTATCAGCAATGTGGCTCACCCCCTCCTCTTTTTTATTTTCTTGTCACTCCTAATGTTTTGCTACATTCCCATATGCCACCACAAATGTGTGTTGCTTGCATCACATGTAACCAGTACTGACTGTATCATACTGTTTTTTTTTATCAATGCTATGCAATCCCAGGTTTCCCCTGAAAAAGGGACCTCTGGGGCTCAGTGGGCTTACATGAGCACCAAAGTTAATAAATAAATAAATAACTTCAAGAGCCTATTGACATATAGCCCTGGCTCCTCCATTTTGGACTGTTGCTAGCCACACTAGTTGCAGGAGCACAAAGGTATCATGAAGGAGAGCATCCAGCATTTTCCTACTTCTCTCCCCCTTACCGATCACTGCTAGAGGATCAGTGTGCCTGCTGCTACATTGGGCCAGTGCATTGAATGTTCCTATGCCTTCCTGCTTCTCACCACCATGGGTGCTCACAGGGGTCATGAGGGAGGGTGTCCTGCTGTTCTTTCACCTCCCTCATTCCCACTGATCACTGCTGGAACCTTCAAGAAAACTGCCACTGAGTTTGGGTTGATGCATCAACTGTGTCCTGCTAGTGCAACTTTTTGAACTTTTGGCCAGTCAGCTACTGGATTGTTGGGGTTGTGTGGAGTTTCAAGAGCCTACCAACAATTAAAAAGGCACACCCAGCAAGTGGTCCTCCATGCTGTGGTCTGGGCCACAAATGGTCACAGTGCAATGGCATCCAGGGAGTCTGTCTGAAGAGTCAGCTATAGGAGACGGCTGTCAGCCAGTCATTCTGGCCATCCTACCCCTAAAGACATACCCCTATGGTCCCCAGATCTTCTTCCATATTTCAATCTAAGAGGAGGTGTTTCTGTTACATACTGTAACTTCTACTGCTTGCAAACTGCTAACAAGATTTCCAAGTAGCATACATTGCCATCTCCCTGTTCTCAGTGAACAGCATATTGTAATGCACATATCACTAATGTATAACTGCTGCATAATGACCAGGGTTTACTCTGTGGTACTATTGCATGCAGTTATCTTGTTCTCTGCTCCTCCCTGCTCTGTAGTTCCTGCCATAGGCCTCACTGTGTGGTTATTTTGCTAATCCTGAATAATGGCACCTGATCTATTTGTTCCTCAGATGTCCAGCTATGGCCTACCCTCAGCTGGAAAATCCCTTCTATGTGTCCCAGAAAGTAACACCACCAAAGGCATCAGTGCTTTTGCCCACCATGCTTCTCAGCTATGGAACTCTCTCCCCTTTAACGATCTGCCGTGCACCCTCCCATAATGCCTTTAAAAAGGAGCTCTATAGCTACCTCATCTCCTCTAATCGATGCCCTTGCTTCAACCCCCCCTTAGCACCGCTTCTACTCGCACCGCTGTGCACTTGATCTGCTTTCTACCTAATGCCTTGCACTTAATCCTCCCCCTGCCTGTCTACTTGTCTCCCTTCTCAACTTGATGTGCTTCTCCTCTTTGGCTTGTTATCTCAAAACCCCTTGCCCTGTCCTACTATAATTAATTCTCAACTCCTTAGATCTTTGTAATCATTGCCAAAAAGTTCCTACGTGCTCTTTCTCCCAAACCATGTGAATGTTTCTCCCCTAAGGATAAGTCTACCGTATGTTATTTTGTAATTTTCCCTGCTCATTGTACCTGATAGTTCCTTGCAAGTATGTGGTTTGTTTGTTTTCAATGAGCTTTTCGCAGAACTTTGCATCTTAATAATTCCTTGTAAATATGTAAGCTATGCCCTGCACCTGCCAACAAATTACCTTATTGCATGTTTTGTCATGAATCACACTGTTTTGGACCTTGCTCTCATCACCTTGCTTGTAGTTTTACTGTAAAACCTTGTTTTGTTTCTGTGTTTTATGCAATTCTACTCTGTAACCTCCTAGGTTGTGCCTGAAAATAGTAATTCCTATGGCTAACGCACCTGCCCGGTAAACAAAAACTAAATAAATAAACCCCCCTACCCCTAGCTGAACCCTACCTGGATGGTGTATATTTGCATCCTTAAATAGGGTTACTGTTGTGTTCGCTTCCCTAGCTACTCCATATCTGGGTAGAGTGATTTTTCTAATCCTAAACTGGGTCTACTGCTCTAATTAGTATCCCTAGCTACTGCCTATTTGGAAGGAGTGTATACTGTAACCCTCCAGTAGGTTTGCCTTTATAATTATCTTCCCAAATTTACTCTCTATCTGGGTGGAGCATAATGGTGTGTGAGTAACCAATAGTATTTTCTGAATACCACAAATAATGCACAATTCATAATTTAGATCTGAATATTGAATAGTAGCACTTTTCGGACCCTGCCAATTTGGGAAACACTTTTAAAGGACAGCAGTGAAAGTTGTACGTAGGCAATTGTCAATCTGTTATGCAGCACTTAGAACACACTGTGTTTTTACACACTCTGCACAGATTTACATACATTTAAATTAAAATTCTATTCCTCTGCTCTTTACATCCTCCATTTTGCTTCTGTAAGCACCCCCAAGTATGGGTGCTTACTATTCGGCTCTTGCTCCTTTCCTTTTCTCTGTTTGAGCTGTGGGGTCATGGCCTGCCTGCAGGTTAGGTGGGGCTATGACTCCTGGCAGGGGTATTTATGGAAGATTTTTGCACCCTTTTGGAGGGAAAGATTGTTGGGGAGAACAGGTCATTAGTTCATAACCAGGAAGGCCCACGCCATCCCTGGCCCAGCCCGGAGTCTTCTGCAGGTGGAATCCACACAGTCGTCCAGGAACCAGGATAGAAGAGTAGGCTGTTAGATAGATGCTGTGGTTCTACAGGATAGATGGGATTTGAACTATGTAATTGCCACTTTGGCACTGAGGATGGCCTGCAGTTCTGCATAAGTTTGGCCCTGCCACTGTTATTGGAAAGCCATAACCAGGGGAGTACAAGGAGGACCGGCAACATGAACTGTGGCACTGTATGGGTCAGCATTGGGTTCAGAAGAATTTTAGGCCAGGGTCCTGCTATTGTGGCAGTGAGGTAGTGAGAGCCGATGGTGTGGGGAGGGCAGTGGTGGCAGCCTGCCTTCCTCTTTCTGGTATGACACTGCAGCAGGACCATAGCATTTTTGAGAGCCCAAAGTTTTTTTGAGGACGGCATCTGTGCAACTCTGGGATCACCAGGGCCTGTGCTTAGTTGTCTTGGGAGGCTAAGAGCCTGGTGTGCCTGAAGAGACAACTGGGTCAGAGTATGTGTGAGAGAGAAGGCCAGTAGATGTGTAATCTGCAGCATCAAGTTAAACACTGAGCCTGCATGAAATCCATACTGCTGCCATCGAATAGAAGCTTTATCTTGCTTCAAGGACTACCCCTATCTGATCTGCCCAGATCACTAAGAAATGTGCCGTGGCCTCATGTCACTGAACCCCAGCTACCTCAAAAGCTATGCTGTCTGTGCCCCACTGCTCCATGGAGTGGAAGTTTTACTATTTTCCAAAGAATTACTCTTTTTCTGTTCGTGTATTCTCAATGTGGACATTGGGCTGAATTGCTTGAATTGTTGTGCTAGTCTATAACCATCTAGTTGCCCCCCCCCCGCTGCTGTTTGACCCCTGTGGCAGTTGCACCACTCTGCCTGATCTCCAGTCAAGCATGAAATGTGAAGCAGGTAATTTATTCCATCTGAGATTTAAGGACTGCTGTCTATGTTGCCAGGCCCCCCCTCCCCTTTGTAACATCAGGAACCGCTAGACACGGAAGGGAGGCTTACAATGTGGGGACTTGTCTGGGATATATATATATATTTTTTTGAATCTATTTGTAGGCCCCCATCCTGGAATTCTCTTAGGCCACTGCGCTCACCAGCTGCTCTACTGCCCGCTGTGTTCCCCCTGTCATCTTCAAGTACGTTACGGTTCCCCGGGTCGAGGAGGACAGCCCCAGGGAGACATAGAGGCAGTGGTAGGGGTAACCAACATTGGGTGTGCGGCAGTGGCATTGGCAGGGCTGTCACCTATCCAGGGCTGGAGGGGTGTTTCTGGTAGTGAGCCCAAGATCCCCCCTCCCCCCTGCGTGGGCACGTCTGACGCCATCGCATGTCAACCCTGCCTACGTCAGCCACACTCATACGTGCAGCCAGGTAACTTATTCCATCAGAGATTTAAGGACTGCTGTCTATGTTGCCAGGCCCCCTCCCCTTTGTAACATCAGGTACCGCTAGACACTGAAGGGAGGCTTACAATTTGGGGACTTGTCTGGGATATATATATATATATATGTGTGTATGTGTATATATATATATATATATATATATATATATATATATATATATTTTTTTTTAATCTATTTGTAGCCCCCCATCCTGGAATTCTCTTAGGCCACTGTGCTCACCATTTGCTCTACTGCCCACTGTATTCCCCCTGTCATCTTCAAGTATGTTACGGTTCCCCGGGTCGGGGAGGACAGCCCCAAGGAGACCATAGGGGCAGTGGCGGGGGAACCAACGTTGGGTGTGTGGCAGTGGCACTGGCAGGGCTGTCACCTATCCAGGGCTAGAGGAGTGTTTCTGGTAGTGAGCCCAAGATCCCCCCTTCCCCCTGCGTGGGCACGCCTGACGCCATCACATGGCAACCCTGCCTACGTCAGCCATGCTCGTACGTGCAGCCCAGCAGCTCGATGGTGCCTCCAGTCTCCACTGGGGGTCACCAGAGCACCGGGCATCCCAAACCCTCCCACCCGGAGAGGGTAGCTGCCCAGAGGGCGCTCAATCTGTCTCCCTCCCCTGCTGACTCCCGACTCCCGAGCTCGCTCCCGAACTCAGGTCATCGGCGTGGTGCAGTGTGTGGCGTACAGCACCTCAACCCTCAGCGCAACCAGGCCGGCTTGTCTGGGATATATTTTGAGGTACAGTTTCATACCTGGACTTATTTCTGGGGCTTGGCAGTGTGTGGAGACTGTGCTTGGACTATTCTGTGGTTTTCTTTCTTCTGAGACCCACCATTTGCCCGAGATTTTTTCACACCTTTTCCTGGGTGACGCCATCTTAGAAAGCTGTTATGCATAAGCAATGACAAGCAGAGGACTGAGTGGCAGCTATGATTGGTTGATTTACTTGGACTGCTGGGAAGGTGGGAAAGTGTGGCATTGTGGGAGATCCCTGGCAGGCACCATTATTCAGTACCTGTGGCATGGTGAGATTGAAAGTGTGAGAGATTACCAGCTTTAGTACTGTTTTGGGGAAAAAATGTGACTCTTCTCAGCATTTTCAAAGACTGCCAGCATGGCAGAGGATCCTAAGGAGATGGGATACACAGTGATTGTGCCAGCTTCTCTTTTTTCATGGTTGTGGGTGACTGTGGAAAAGGCTTCGACTTTGGATTGCTGTGCTGTTTGTAACTATCAGGGGATAGGAGTGACTGGTCTGCCCCTTTGTCCTAACTGTGTTCACGGAGAGCCCACCTCATCCAGCCATCAGAGTCAGCAGTACCTTGCTCCCTGGAGCTGGCCCGTGCCTTTAATGCCTCTGAGTACCTCCACTATCCCAGCGAGCCTAGAGGACTGGGAGGAGATGAAGTCTGCTACCACTGGAATGCAGATGGACTCTACGCCTGTAGCACCCCCAAAGGAGAGTGAGCATAGATGTCTGCCCAGCCCCTCTCCTCCTATATGTCTCCCCATGGCAGAGGGAGAGGACATGGGTGGGTGAAAAAGACTTTGGACTTTGTTGGGCCCACAGAGCCCAAGCCTCCCCCCATACCTGCAGTGGCCATGCCTGCTTCAGGAAAAAGGGCTGCATCATAGAAAGTTAAAGCCCCAGATGTGATCTTGGTGGAGGAGATGTCCAGCAGCACTGATTCAGATGGGGAGTTTTGGGGGGGAACCCCCAGCCCATGCTCCCCAGTGACTTGCTACTTCTCTGTCATTCAAGGACCGGTATGTGGAGAGGATGATTCCCAAACCATTCTGCAGGCTCAAGCTGTCCATTCCTGATAGGGGCCCCTGTCTGCCACAGCTATGTCAGCAGCTCTGTCAGAAGATGGATGACCATAGACCTGATGATCCTTTAAATCTCAAATACAGGAATGGTACTTGGTTGGTGGATGGAAAGACCCCAAGAACCAGTGTCCAAAGTATCCTGGAGTGGTCATAGGCAGAATGGTGGATCCATAGGAGAATCCACAGGGAGCACCGCCATGAGGTTTATCCCTATGTGTCGGAGAGGATTTGGCATATCCTTGAGGAGAAGCATGCAGAGTGGGTGTTTTATGGAGCCCTTGATAAAGTTCAGACCAGGAATAAGGTGATGGGAGAGCCCAAGCCTTCAGCTATTACAACTGCCAGATACACGTGTCAACCTATGGTATCAGCAGGACTGACTCTCTTCAAGCACTTCACCATGGTACAGGATGTCATGAAACATCGCATCAAGTACTGTGTGGTCAGTGAAGACTCATTCAGGAAGGAGACAACCAAACCAGATCTGCAATTCTATTATTCCAAAGAGGGTGGCCCTGGACTGTAGAGCCCTATGTCCCCACCATCTTGATTTCTCTGCAGTACTGCCCTGTTTGGGTGAAGATCTGTATTTGACATTTGTGCCCCTTCTGAGATTGGGTGAGACCATTCGTTTTGCCATTTAAAATGTTACTGTTTAACATGTTTAGTAAGTTACTGGTTTATAGAGTTACTGAGTGGTGCTTTGCCCCTTTAATCTTCATGTGGACTGGCCCTTATCTGGTACCATATGGACTACAGTATTGGACTATGGACTGCCAGAGCTCTGTTACTGTTTTGCTGTTTCAGGGGAGGTAGAAGCATGAAAGTGGAACTTGCTGTGTGCTTGTGTGTGTGCGTGTGTATATTGAGTGCATTTGTGTTCCTGTGGTAGATGCATGTTAGGATGGGAGTTAACATCTTTTACTGACCTGCAGAGTGAATATTAAGTTGCCTGTTGTTAAATTTGTATTGTAATCTGGTTGTTGTTATTATAAACTATTGGAGGGGCAGCCATGCAGATGTCCACCCTCTTCAGTTTTGGTGGCAGTAGCACTGTGTGGTCATCAGTTGGTAAGGAACAGTTGGGACGCCACTCACCCTAGTATCTGACTTGGTTTGCCCAGGGAACATGAAGTGGGTCACCATTTATTTTTCAGGGTAGTATGTAGTTTGGAAAATTTAGGACCAGAGATATTCACTGCTGCGGTGGTGAGCCCAGCTTTGTCTGTGAGAGTATTTGGGGGGAGAGTGCGCATATCCCACTCACCTGGCCTCAAGATAACTGGGTGGCTCATTCACCAGGAGGTGAATGGTTTAAAGGGGGCAGAGTGTAAGCACCCTCAAGTATGGGTGCATTCTATTTGGCCCTTGCTCTTCCCTTTTTGGGCTATGGGGTCGTGGCCTGCCTGCAGGTTGGGTGGGGCTATGACTCCCGGCAGGGGTATTTATCAGAGGTTTTGGCACCCTTTTGGTGGGAGAGATTTGCAGGAAGAACAGGCCATGGGTTTGGGGCTGGGGTGGCCTGTGCCAGCCCTGACTCAGCTTGGAGACTTCTGTGGGCATCATGCACAAAGTCATCTAGGAACCAGGATAGGAGGGTAGGCCATGAGAGAGATGTGGCAGTTCTAAAGGATAAGTGGGATTTGAACCATGTAATTGCCACTTTGGCACTGAAGATGGTCAGCAGTTCCACATAGGTTTGGCCCCGCTGCCATTATCGGGGAGCCATAGCCCAGGGAGTACAAGTAGGACCCACAATGTGAACTGCGGCGCTGTGTGGGTTGGCGGTGGGTCTTGAGGAATTTTAGGCTGGGGTCCTGCTGTTGGAGCAGTGCAGTGGTGAGAGCCCATGCTGCAGGGAGGCCAGTGGTGGCAGCCTATCTTCCTCTTTCTGGTGTGGCACTGCAACAGGACTGGAGCATTTTTGGGGGTCCAAAGGTTTTTTGGGGTTGGTGTCAGTGCGTCTCTGGAATCACCAGGGCCTGTGCTTAGTTGCCTTGGGATGCTCAGAGCCCGGTATTCCTGGAGAGGTAATAGGGTCAGAGTGTGTGTGAAAAAGGAGGCCAGTAGATGTGGAATCTGCAGCATCTGGGTAAAATGTAGAGTCTGGATGAAATCTGTGCTGCTGCCATCAAATAGAAGCTTTATCTGGCTTCAAGGACTACCCTTATCTGATCTGCCCAGAACACTAAGTAATGTGCCATGGCTACCTCAAAAGCTATGCTGTCTGTGCCCCACTGCTCCATGGAGTGGAAGAAGTTTTACTGTTTTTCAATTTTTTTCTATTCTTGCTTTCTCAGTGTGGACATTGGACTGAATTAATGAATTCTTGTGCCAGTCTATAACCATGTAGTTGTGCCCCCAGCTGCCGTTTGCTCTCCATGGCTGCTGCACCGCTCTGCGTAATCTCCAATTAAGCATAAAGTGTGAATCCAGGTAACTTTTTCCATCTGAGATTTCAGAACTGCTCTGTGTTGCCAGGCCCCCTTCTCTTTGTAACATCAGGTACCCTGGTCATGGAAGGGTGACTTACACATCTCTGCTGACACCACAGCCGATCAGTAGCCCAGAAGTGACACGACTGAAAACAGTTGTAGTGAAAGTGCCCACATTTATAAAGTTGTACAGTGCAGCCTCCCACATCTTGTAAAAAGCTACAAGTTTCTAAAGTCAAACTGAGACAACCTCCCACCCAACACATCCAGAAATCCCAACTTTCCTTCTCCCCCAAGTCCCTGAAACATTTATTAGTATTTTTATTGTTTTAATTTTACCACTGTACTCCATTCTTAGCAAAACCAGTGCCCTCATCTACAACAAATCAGTAAGCCTCCCGCCCTAGCAAAATTCATATAGTGTAGTGGCCATTCCAAAGTGCAACTCCCTGCCCAACACATCCACTAGTCTCTGTCAGTTGTGCACAAGGTCATGCTATGGAAGAGAGAAGATGATCCTATAGTGGAGAAGATCTTTTGTCTCCATTTCCTATCGTATGAATGGAATGATGAAAGCCTCCCATATTCACACTGTTGCACCATTACTGTGTTGCATCCTGGCTGGCATCACTCTGTGTGGGCTGTTTTCCAGAAAGAGAGGATCACATTGCTTGTTATTGTAAGATTAAAATCCTAGTTTTAAGAGCAATGGTTCAATGTTGTCAGTCCCTGTGCCTCTTTGTGGTATCCAGAGTAGAAAATAATCTTTCCACTTGTAAGTAAGTGAAGGGGCATAGGTGGAAAGAGCCCTTACTGGAGGGAATAATGTCAGGTTGTTTCAAATCGGGAGCAGGATGTAGCCCATTATTTGACTTTTCAAAGGCTAATCCAGTGAGGCAAAACATGAATTCACCTCCTCCATAATTAGTTGTTTATCTGAGACAGTTTTCTTGTCAGATAGTAATTGCTAAGGCAGGGAGGATAAAGCAGGGCCACCTTCTGTAGTCTTTATAGTCTTCCAAAATTCAGAAGGGTCATTTTTGTTTACATCCAGTAGGGTTGTATAATAAGAAGCCTTTGCAGAGTGAATTAGTTTCATACAGAGGGTTCTTTTCTGTCTGAACAACATCCAGACAGATGGTGTTTTTATTCTTCTTGCCTTTGTCTAGAGAATGTCTCTGTCTTTTAAGACTTGCTTTAATAAGTGATTGAACCAAGCAGCACTTTTCTTTCAGGCCCTGCACTTTGCCAGAGGTGTGTGGTGGCTTAGTACTTTCAGAATTTGTTCATTAAAGACTGCAGCTAAAGTATTAACTGATGTGGCAAGATAGAAATCCTGCTACCTAATAGATGTCAGATGGCTGACAAAGTTTGTTTCACTAATGTGAGAGAAGCACCTTTTATAAATCAAAGTACAGTAAGCTTACGGAGTAATTTCTTAATGCCCCTAATGCATACTACTGCAAAATGGTCAGCAAATTCATATTCAAAACTAGTGGTGACAGTGATTTTCTGAGGTCTGTTAGTGATAACATCCAGAAAGAAAGACTTTTGATGGACTTTTAGGGTTATGCCTATTGGGGTCCAATACCATCTGGATGAGAGCAACTTTGTCAGATAATATTTTTAAGTCCACTGGTTTCAAAACTTTAACTCACCAAGAACCATGGATTCATTATTATTGGTACCAATGACTTTGGATGAATACTCCAATATTTTAGTATCACAAGAGCGGGGACCTATAGCAGACAACCACATTAATGGATTCTGACCTATATAGTGCAATAGGCACTACCAGACATTTAAATTCAGCCGACTGTGAGGCAGTAGTAGTTAATAAGGAGGAGAGTTTATTTTGGGGGTATAATGCAATTCCTTCTCCTCTAGTTGGCTTATCAATATTGTAGAGTTAGGTACAGATTACATTGGGGTCAATGGAATTTCTAAGTCATGTTTCATTTTGCAGTAAAATAGTTGGGTCTGTGTGAATAACCCATGGTTTCAATGTGTTAAGTATGTTTAGCATACTACGAATGCTAATTGTCATCAGTTTCAGCCCATTTAATACTCATACTTACCTGTTATTCTTGTTAATTTTTCTCTACTTTGTAACATACCCTATGCATATTGGCACTATATACTGTTTTGCTGTTTGCCTATGACTTATTTGTATGTCTTCCAATTCCCATATATTGGCGATGTATACTGTTGTGTTTGTTTATGGTTTATTGTATGCCTTACAACTCCCCCTCCCCCCAGGATGCACCATGAGACAAGTAACTTGTTGTTCAGTGTGCCCTTCCAGATGAAACTCTTAAATAAATATACTTGGAGGGATTATCTTCACAGGGGAGGGACTTGGGTTCAATTCAACAGTGCCAGAAATTACTTGTTTGCTTAAATGCATGCATGCCAGTTTAATTTGCTTACTACACCTACTGTTATTACTGGGGAATGAAGGATATTGGGGATCCACCTGCAACAGACAGAGGTGGAATGAACATACAGTATAGCAGAAGAAAAGGTCTACATGCTTTGGGTATGTGAATATTATACTCGGGCCCCAGATATTCAAGTGTTCAGTATTCATATTCGGTATTCAGAGGTGATGCAGTTTACAAAAGAAACAGTCCTCCTCCCACCTCCCCAGCCCAAATTCTCAAATATAAGTCCCCTGTTCCCCCAACCAGTGATAAAGAAACCCAATCCCACCCTCCTTCCCCGACCCCCACAATTTGATATTTTTAGTTGGAAAAACTCCCACAATGGAAGACTGGAACAACCCACCCACCTCCATGGCTGGCTGCAATCTAAGCGCTCACTTATGCTTAAAGAAAAACTAATCCCAACCCCCACCTGGCAGCAGCCACCAAACAGGATCTCTAGTGCCATGGTGATGCCAGAAATGACTGGTTCACATCAATGGACCAGAAACTTATAAATGTGGCCATATTCATTTATTTTTTATTTATTTATTAGCTTTTGTTGAATGGGTGAGATACACTAAGCACACATGTGCCTATTTTCAGGTATGACCCTGGAGAATACAGAACATTATTGGGCGATAAATGCAGCAATTTACAACATTCCTTGATCTCAGCAATGCTTTCAACACTCTAGACCATAATATTCTTCTACCTAAACTTTCTAATGTTGGCATCTCTCATACAACAGTGTCAAGGTTTCAAAACTATGTAGCCATCTGACAGCAAGTTAAGGTTGAAGGCTGAAGGCTGCACTTTTTCCTGTATACCTATATGTAAAGGTGTTTCCAAATGTTCATACTGGGATGGCTTCTTTTTATGATCTACACTGATGACCTTGGTAAGAACATTCATAATGACCAGTTTAAGTTTTATGCCGATGATATGGTCCTTTATGTTACGAGACCCTCCTTGACTAAAGCAGTAAACAATGTGCAATCTGCCTTGATAAGCTTTAATACAATCTCAGCTCCTCTAAACATCTGCTAGAAGCTTATAAACCAAACGTATGGTTCTCTCCCCTACTGTAAATGCAATAGTGAATATCTCTATGCCAGTTATTAACACACTATCAGGTGAACAACTTGAGCTGGTGGATAACTTCAAATTCTTAGGTCTGGCTGGATAGCAGACTTTTTCTGCCCACATAGACTCTCTTTGTAAAAAGCTACGTATGAGGCTGGGTTTCTATTTTAGAAACAAATTCTGCTCTCTTCTAGACACCAAAAAGTAATTAGTAGAGGCTATCTTTGTTCCTCTGATTCACTATGATGACATAATATATGTTTGTGCCTCTAGTACTCAACCAGACTTGATGTACTGTATTATAGATCAAGGGAGTGCTCTTAACCAATCGGAGCACTCCTTTCCCCTGTGTATGAGACACTCTTATTCTGTGAAAAGTGACCAATCGACTCAATTGCAGATGCCCTGGAAATGGTCACTTTCCAGGAACAGGTTTTTTTTTTTAAATATATTATTGATCACTCTCAATCAATAATATAATACGTCCCCCATTGCTACTCGTTCCTGTGTTAGAGTGGTTTCACTTGCCTTCAGCTTGAGCCAGAACAGCTCAGCTTCACTTCACTGTTTTCTCTCCATCTGAACACACATGAAACCACTCTTATACAGCAATGAGTGACTCTGGGGGACGTATTAACATATACAACAGAGCACTGTACTTTGTCACTAACCTTCCTAACAGAACTCACCACTATGCAGTATACTCAGCTATAGGATGGACATCTCTTGCTACAAGGAGACAAAAAACCTCCACACTTGGGGCCTGATTCTCAAAGCTCCCAGCACAGTGCAAGGGACTTGCACTGCAATGAATGGCGCCAAGTGCCCCTTGCGCT
This sequence comes from Neoceratodus forsteri, assembly GCA_016271365.2. Taxonomy (NCBI): domain Eukaryota; kingdom Metazoa; phylum Chordata; order Ceratodontiformes; family Ceratodontidae; genus Neoceratodus; species Neoceratodus forsteri. The sequence goes on along the minus strand of CM057454.1, from coordinate 657,520,360 downwards.
AAATGATGCACCAGGAACAATTCTAAATGGCAGCCTGTGTCAACCACAGGCTGCCTGTCCCAAATGGGGCTTGTGCTACCTATGCATCATAAAATGGGCTGTGACATGGTGCTAGGGGCATGAGACAGATGCAAGCTGCCACATCCCAGAAAGTGGGATTCTCAGATCTCTCCCAGAGGGAGACATTTTAGGTACCATTAGAACAGCCCTGGGTACTTAGAAATTTCTCCTCTGGAAGAGATGACCTATGTGTGGCAATGTGTTGCAGTCCCCCCTCCCCAGTTCCGATCCCCTGTTATAAGAAAGAAGGATCCCTGGTGGACTAGCAGATTCTCATCCTTAATGTCCCCAAGAAATAATCATATACTATAATTTCCTGGTGGACTAGTGGCCCCCCTGATCCCAATCCCCAATTATCTCTGTATACATAAAAAGTAAAAGAAATCCCTCCCTGGTGGACTAGCAGACTATCATATAGTATAATTCCCTGCTTGACTAGTGGACCCCTTCTCCAATCCCTGATATTCCAATAAATAATGATATATTATGATTCCCTGGTGATCTAGAACCCCCCCAAGCCCTGATCTCCCATTATGCCATATTATCACATCATTGGTGGTATAGTGGACCCCACCCCACCAACCCTGTCAGATAGTGTCCCACACTCTACTCCCCCATCCCAAACTGAGCCAGTGACTGGCACAGCCCACAGCTCACTACCACAGCCAGCCACCAACTGAGCTTTCAATAAGTGCTGTACTGTATTCAGTACACGCTCATTGATTGACAGCTCACTATCAATCAATGAGTGCTTATTGAATACAGTACAGCACTCATTGAGAGCTCAGTTAGTGGCTAGCTTTGGTGGCAATTGGTGAGCTGTGCTAGGTGCCAGCTCAGTTTGGGGATGGGGAAGTGGGGTGGTGGGACACTGCCTGCCAGGGTGGGGGATGGGGGTCTACCATACCACCAATGATGTGATAATACCGCAAAATGGGGAATCAGGGCTGAAGAGGGCTGCTAGATCACCAGGGAATTATAACACATAATTATTTCTTGGGGGCATCAGGGATTGGGGATCAGGGAAGGGGTGGGTTCACTAATCCACCAGGGTATTATAATATGTGATTATGTTTTGGGAACATCAAGGAGGGGGGTCTGCTAGTCCCTCAGGGAGGGGTTTATTTTACTATTTATGTATGTGGAGGTAATCAGGGATTGGAGAGGCCACTAGACCAACAGAGAATTAATTATACTAATCACATAGGTTTTAGGGACATCGGGGCTAGGGTGGTACGCTAGACCACCAGGAACAACTTCAATCATACTAATGGGGGATCGGGACTGGGGGGGTTGAGGGTGTCCTAGATTGGTGCACGGCAGCTCCATAACTAGTGGCAACCCTTCAGATGTTCTGCATTTTTGGTGCATGGCCAGGGTTGCCACAAGAAGAGAGACTATGCCGCTGGGACCCTGCCCAGCAGAGAATCAATAGTCACTGGCGCACCTGACATTGATGCAAGCTGCCATTTGCCACAGCTTGCGTCAGTCTAAGGCCCATTTGAGAATCAGGTCCTTGGGTTTTTAAAGCTCTCGTACAGTGTCACTACTGACAAGATCAGTTGGATTGCACAGCCTCAGAAAAAAATTACATGATCCTCCTCAACATTCCCAAATTTGTCACCAGTTTCGGTAAAAAGACTCAGCTGGACTGCTCCTTCTCACTGGAACAATTTACAAATATCATTTAAGTTGAATACATTCATCAGCCTAAATTACTTTTAAAACAATGATTGCTAACCATTGCACTGACAACTGTGAATGTTACTGACTTCATGGATTCTACATACTGATGGAGCATGGCATTTGCCTCATCTTTTATCTGACTGCACCCCTCATTTCTTCCCACAGCACTGTACTTCATTCTTTGTATTTTGCTAATTCCTTGAGTTGTACTCGCATTGATACTGTAATTTATAATACATTTCCTTGTTTGTACTTCTGCTGATTCTAAACTATTTATATTGTTTTGTCATCTGTCCTGCCCAGGACCTCTTTGAAAATGAGCTTTGCTCAATGAAGTTTTCTTCCTTGTAAAGTAAATAAATAAATAAATAAAATATAATACAAGAGGATGAGATAAAGTCTGAGACACAGAGATTCTGTTTTCATGCAATTGATCCCAGTAATTGAGAACTCCTGGTTAAACAATTGGAAACAACAAGGGATACATACATGAGTAATAAACACATGGCATTAAAGCATTTTATAAAATGTCAAGAAAAATATCTAGAAATTTAATTGGCTGAGAGATGTCACCTGACCATGTATTAACCCTCTACAAATGCATAGTCAGGTGCCAAATCACACCCCCCCCACCAAAAAAAAAATACTTAGAGCCATTTGTTCCCCATAATATGTTTATACTCCCAGGCTGAGGCAGGCTTGATTCTTATCTGTTCTGCCTCACCTATCCCCACCATCCACCACCTCTCCAGGCCCTTTTTATCTGGCTCAGTACCCCCACAGATTTTCCCCAGTGTTGGGTCCATGAGGGGGAGAACCATCCTCCCCCCAAGATCATAATTTAGTGTGGCCAGCAGGTGTCTGGTGGTGGTGGTGGCTTGGTGCACAGATCACCACTGATGCCTGCCTCACCAGATTTTCCACTGCTTTTCTCCTTCCCCTAGCCATGGCCACTCAGGCTGCGCATGTGTGTGTAGAGGTGCATATACAACCCAGATCCATGGCTCTCCCTCCCTTGACTTACACCTGCTGCTCATGCTGTGGTGCTACTACCAGGCCTCCACCTGGTGGCAGCCAAGAGTCAAGATGACCCACCATCCCTACCCAGGATAGGAAAGATGCCTGGTGGCTGCTTGATCCACTCCTGTCCCCCCCTTCCCCACCACCAACCCCTGGTGTCCTAAGCTCATTCCCAAATTTGGGTCACAAGCATGGTAAGAGGTAAAGCGCACAGTGCCTCAACCCTCTGTACCGCACAGCCAGCCTACTTAGAGACATTTTATAAGTGTAATGTCCCCTACCTGGGTGTGCATCTTAGGATTTTAATGCTCTTCCCAGGACATAAGAACACACAGCCTTCGGCCTTGTGCCTTACTACAGCCCTGGGGCGTGCATTACAATCCTACAATGCACACCCTGTAGTGACTTCTTACTTACTTAAAGCATGCTCCAGCTTGTCATGAGGCATGCGGCTTAGCTGAATGCCTTACGTCCTGGGGAAGTGCATAAAAGAATAAATGTACATCCTTGAATGTGTTATAGGGTTTATAAAATGGCTCATTACAAATGTAGTTTTTCACCGTAAAAAACAAGATCCAGTGCCTGAAAATGCATAGAAGCATTTTAATATACAGTCATGTGATGCTTTTGGCCAAGCATGCAAATGGATTTTTCAAAACTATTTTGTACAGAAATGTAATGAAATACAAGTTGAATTATGTCTGAATATAATATCTTAAAATGTTTTCCAGGATACTGAAAAATGCTTTAAGCAACACAGATTCTGTTTTCATACAAATTTCAAGCCATGGTAGATGTGTCTGTCAATTTGAATTTGTGTACAACCATTTGGGCATCCTTCTTCATGAGTCCTACCCTGTGCTGCCTTCTCCAGTTATTCTTTAATTGCATTCTCCTTTAAAATTTATCTTATGGTATCCCTCAATCTAATTTTGGTTTCTCTCACAGCCTCTTTTCATATGGTACCCACTTCCAGTTACAGTGGGTGCAAAAGTTAACTAGAGCACAGCAATAAAATGTTAAACACCCAGATCACTTCCTGAGGTTATATGCATAATGGCCTTGGTAGCATCAGTGGTTCTTAAAGCCACATCATGAATCACCTGGGACAGTAGGGTAGTATTCTCCAGCGTCGACTTCATCAGGTTGTTGACTGATTCAAAGAAGGCTCTCAGAGATTCCTTAAACTCCACTCGTCCTTTCCCTTCATAGAGCCTGGAGGAAGTGAAACAGAAAGAATAAGGAGGAGAGCAATGAAAGTAGTACTTACAATTGCCAATGAAAGTGATCAGTATATAGAAAACAGTCACCGATTTATTTGTGTATGCATGTTTGCATGTATTTATTTATTTCTGAACATATCCTAGTGACTACAAGACAGCCTTATCAACCTAGAGACTGTGGTTCAAATCCCACCACTGACAAAGACATGCTGGGTGACCTTGAGCTGGACCTCTCATTGCTTCAGTCCACACAGCTATAAAAATTGATAAAAGTAGGACTCCATAAAAAATTAAATGCTGTGTCTCAGCTGGGCTCTCCTAAGTAAAGAAATGGTTATAATTTATAAACCATGAAGAAATGATTTAAAGTAAAATCCTTCATTCTAACTGGCTCACTGGACCTAACATAGTTCAAAAATAATTAGCTTCTGTGTTCTGGGTCTTCAGGTTCACGGTATGGTGCTCGATGCTATATGTTCTCCCAGTTGAGGATGTGTGTACACCCTTACTTCTTTCAAACAACTCTTTATCCACCGGTGTACTTTTTCAGAATAAAAAGCACATAAAAAGGCACGCAGTATGTTGCTGGATAGAATTCATAGCGTGCTGCTGGATAGAATCTACAAGGTGGAAGCTAACTGAAAGTTGCACTGCAAACCTTTTCAGATCATGAACATGCAAGTCCAGTGCACATGCAAGATATTGGCCATAAAATAAAAATGAATCTCTTCATTGTGTGCTATAACCAAGGGCCTGTGCCCTGGAGATGAACCTAAATGTTATTCTACACTCAGTGTGCAGTTCTCCTTATTACTGGATGCATACTATTACACATTAGTGTCATCCATAAGGAGCTCCTCCTCAAACTTGGGGTGCTAAGCTGCAAGAGAAACTGGTGCATTCTAGACTCTGACTTCCTTTCATCCTCCAGCTTCCTCTCCTCTTTCCAATCTGGTTTCTGTAAGCACCATTCCACTGTCTCCTCCCTGCTGCGTGTCACTGATTTTATCTTCTCTGGGATAGATCAGGGGCACATTATGGTCACTATTATCATCACTCTGGCCAAAGCTTTTGATTCAGTGTCCCATGCACTCATCCCGGGCAAGCTGAATTCAGAAGGCTGCTCAGCAAGTGCCATTGCTTGGTTCCATTCCACCTATCGAGCTGTCAACAATCAGTGCAGCTTGAAGGCACCCTGTCACCTCCCCTTCCTATGTAGGCTGGGGTCCCACAGGGCTCCATCCTGGGTCCCATCCTTTTCCCCATCTTCCTGAATGACCTCCCCTCTGACTGTGCCAACTCACATACACACATTTGTACAGATGGCAGAGTCATCTTCACCTCCAGAACCTCCACCACAGCAGTGGAAGACCCACTCCAGTGGAATTTCCAACAGCATTCTGTCTGGCTCCAATCCAACCATCTCAGAGTCAACACTGAAAAAATGGTGTCTATGATCTTTGATAGCAGAAATTGGCCAACTCCCCCCATCCCCCAGTCTTCACCAGTCTGGATGGCACACCCCTTGAAGCAGTTCAGTCCTTCAAGTACCATGAGTGTGGCTTGACAGGAAGCTTGACTTCTCAGCCTGCACTGATGCCATCCATGCAAAGCTAAGTGCCCTGTGTTGCAAAAAAGACTGCTAATCTGCACCTGTCCACCAGGAGCTTGTTACCGAAATGGTGCTCCCTGTCTTCGACTATGCAGATGTGGTTCATGACACTACCCCTTCCACTTTCCTAGCCAGAGTGAACTCCCTTTACGACTACTTCTGCCATTTTATCCTCTCATCACCAGGCTTACTAACTCCTTACCCAAATACTGGTTTGGTTTACTTCCTCTTACCTGTCCTCTCTCCTCTCCCAACTTCCCTTGCTTACTGTTCCCCTCATTCCAGAGACTATCACACTTTTGCTACTGTACACCCCTGATTCTCTGCTGGGCAATCTGCTTTCTCATATCAGTTTCCTCCACTGTGGAAGCGACTCCCCTCCTCCCACTGCCTCTCTCCATTACATGACTCCCTCGGGCACCAGCTGAAACTCCAACCCATACCCACCCTTTCCTGTTACCATGCTTTCTGAAAAAATCATGGCCAAGCCATTACCATCAGAGTAAGCAGCCGGCTGGGTCACTGCCCCTGCCTAGTTTAAACTTCTACACCACTACAGTTCTCTCCCTTCATTATGAGGACGGGCAACTATTTTGACCCCCATGTCAATCATTGGTTGTTCTATATTGTTTTCTTACCAATTACTGTTGCCACTTCTGAATGTACACTTGAGAGGCATTTCTTACTGTGCTTTATCACACTTTACTCTCTGGACATACAATTTTTTTAATATTTATTCTGTTTTGTACTAATTGTGTACTGTGTGCTGTTCAAGGGTTTTGCTTATATGTATAATGCTACTGTTCTTTACTATGTTTTCTTCCCCCAGATCGCACCTGGAAATGAGCCTTGGCTTAGTGTGCCTGTCTCAGTTACCAGTTTTCATATAAATAAATCAATCCCCCCAACCCCCACCATCCGCTCACTGTGAAATTGTCATGAAGACAATCCTTCCAGTGCTTGCCTATGGAGATGTGCTGTAGTATGTAACTTTACCTCCCAAGTCCACCTTAACCAGACTGTACCCTTTGTTCCACTTCTTCTGTGAATTTGCACATGGTTGCCTTCCCCATGACCATCACTGTTTCCTCTATTCCTCACTCCTTTCTCTCACACATACACACACAAAAACACACACAAACACACACTCTCTCTCTCTCTCTCTCTAGGATATGCCTCTCTCACTGTGCCACACTTGTTTTCAAATTGTGTCCCTCCCCAGCTGTCTTAGCTCCCACCTGCCCCCTTTCCTCCACCTAGCACTTCAGAAACTCTTCACCCACCCCCACCTTATTCCTGCCTCATATCAAGACCTCAGCAGGGTAGACGTCCTTTCCTATAGACTTCCCCAGCTATGTTCTGGCCTCCACCTCCTCCTCCTCCTCCTCCTCCTCCTCCTCCTCCTCCTCCTCTCATATGGCTCTGAAGTCCATCCTCAGGGATGACACTGCACACACCCATTCCTGCACCTTTCCTCCTATCTCTTTGCAGCACCCTTGCATTTTAATGTTAATGTTTTATGCACTCATTCTTGCAACAACTAACTTGCATATACTGTAAATGTTCTTGTACAATTAGTCCCATTATCATTACCCCCAACCACCTGGGGTATGAGCTTCTCTGACCCCTTCCCCCAGGATGTGCCTTGATACAAGCTGCTTGCAGCTCACTATGCTCTTCAGGTTAACATCTTTAAACTAATACTGCACACTTAAAAGTTCATTTACAGAAATAACGCTTGTCTGGTGAACTAAAGGAACAGCCCTTCTAGCTCAGTTACTGTAGTAGGAGACCTTGAGAAGCTCATTGCCTTCTCTGGCGCCATATAAAAAAGACACACAAATGCAGCAGATTCACACACTACATGCAAGATATGGAACAACAGCACACAGCCACATGGGTTTATAGGGCGAACAGTTTTATCTGCTAGGAATAAAAAAACTTCTTTCTTTTAAATAATTTGCGCTCTTCTTCCTTTCCCAGCAGAAATGAAAATGAAGCTCAAGGGTTAGGAATGATATGTATTGCAAATTAATAAAAACAGTATTACATGTAAATCTGATAACTGTACTGATCCAATGTGTGTGTGTGTCGTTTCCATTCATGGTTAAAAATTCCATATAAATATACCCAAATTAGCTCCTTGTGGTATATTTAAAACAAGCATTTGTCAATGCCTAATGTTGATTGCGTTGGTCCGTTGAGCTCACTCACTGCCCCTCTGTCACTCACTTGTTCTGTTTCTCCCGGTGCTGCAAGCTGCTATTTGTACTGGGATCCTGTCTGCATTGGCACCCATTTCTGTCCACAAAGAAATCTGCAGCTGTCCTGACAGAGCTCCGTTGAGGTGGCTCACTCCCCCTCTCTCACTCACTCATTCTGGTTCTCCTGGCGCTGCAGGCTACCCTTTTGTACTGGGCTCCTGCCTCTGTTGGTGGCTTTTTCCTGCCCACAAAGAAATCTGCAGCAGTCCCGACACAGGTCCATTGAGCTTGCTCACTCCCTCTCTGTCACTCGCTTGTTCCGTTTCTCCCACCACTGAAGGCTGCCCATTTGTGCTGGGCTCCTGCCTGCATTGGTAGCTTTTTTTTTCCCCACGAAGAAATCTGCAGCAGTCCCGACACAGGTTCGTTGAGCTTGCACACTCCCCCTCTCTCACTCACTAGCTCTGTTTCTCCCAGTGCTGCAGGTTGTTTGTAGTGCTGGGCTCCTGCCTGCGTTGCCACCTTTTCCTGCCCACAAAGAAATCTGCAGCAGTCACGATAGAGCTCCGTTGATCTCGCTCACTCCCCCTCTCTCACTGGCTCATTCTGTTTCTCCCGCTGCTGCAGGCTGCCCTTTAATACTGGGCCCCTGAGTGCATTGCTGCCTTTTTCTGTCCACAAAGAAATCTGCAGCTGTCTCGACAGAGCTCCATTGAGGTCACTTACTCCCCCATCTCACGCACTCATTCTGTTTCTCCTGGCACTGCAGGCTATCCTTTTGTACTGGGCTCCTGCTTCTGTTGGCAACTTTTTCTGCCCACAAAAAAATCTGTAGCAGTCCCAACAGAGCTCCATTGAGCTCGCTCACTCCCCCTCTCTCACTCGCTCGTTCCGTTTCTGCTGGCACTGCAGGCTGGCCTTTTGTACTGGGCTCCTGCCTGCATTGCCACTTTTTTCTGCCCACAAAGAAATCTGCAGCAGTCACAATACAGCTCCGTTGAGGTCGCTCACTCCCCCCATCTCAATTGCTCATTCTGTTTCTCCTTTCGCTGCAGGCTGCCCTTTTGTACTGGGCTCCTGCCTCTATTGGCACCTTTTTCTGCCCACAAACAAATCTGCAGCAGTCCTGACAGAGCTCCACTGAGCTCACTCACTCACTCACTCACTCACTCACTCACTCACTCTCTCTTAATCGCTCATTTCATTTCTACCTCTGCTATAGGCTGCCCTTTTGTACTGGGCTCCTGCCTCTGTTGCCACCTTCTTCTGCCCACAAAGAAATCTGCAGCAGTCATAATAGAGCTCCGTTGAGCTCGCTCACTCCCCCTTTCTCACTCGCTCGTTCTGTTTCTCCCACTGCTGCAGGCTGCCCTTTTGTACTGGGCCCCTGCGTTTATTGCTGCCTTTTTCTGCCCACAAAGAAATCTGCAGCAGTCCCAACAGAGCTCTGTTGACCTCACTCACCCCCCACTCACTCGTTCTGTGTCTCCGCTGCTGCAGGCTGCCCTTTTGCACTGGGCTTCTGCCTGCATTGGCATCTTTCTCTGCCCACAAAGAAATCTGCAGCAGTCCTGACACAGGTCCGTTGAGCTTCCTCACTCCCCCTCTCTCACTCGATCATTCCGTTTCTGCCGGTGCAGCAGGCTGCCCTTTTGTACTGGGCTTCTGCCTGTGTTGCCACCTTCTTGTGCCCACAAAGAAATCTGCAGCAGTCACGATAGAGTTCCGTTGAGCTTGCTCACTCCCCTTCTCTCACTCAGTCATTCTGTGTCTCCTGCTGCTGCAGGCTGCCCTTTTGTACTGGGCCCCTGCGTGCATTGCTGCCTTTTTCTGCCCACAAAGAAATCTGCAGCTATTCCCAACAGAGCTCCGTTGTGCTCACTCACTCCCCCTCTCTCACTCGCTTGTTCCATTTCTGCCACTGCTCCTTGCTGCCCTTTTGTACTGGGCACCTGTCTGTGTTGCCGTCTTCTTGTGACCACAAAGAAATCTGCAGCAGTCACGATAGAGCTCCGTTGAGCTCACTCACTCCCCTTCTCTCACTCAGTCGTTCTGTTTCTCCCGCTGTTGCAGGCTGCCCTTTTGTACTGGGCTCCTGTGAGCTTTGCTGCCTTTTTCTGCCCACAAAGAAATCTGCAGGTATTCCCAACAGAGCTCTGTTGAGGTCGCTCACTCCCCCTATCTCATGCACTCATTCTGTTTCTACTGGCACTGCAGGCTGCCCTTTTGTACTGGGATCCTGCCTCTGTAGGCACCTTTTTCTGCCCGCACAAAAATCTGCAGCAGTCCTGACAGAGTTCCGTTGAGCTCGCTCACTCCCCCTCTCTCACTCGCTCTTTCCATTTCTGCCAGCGCTGCAGGCTGCCCTTTTGTATGGGGCTTCTGCCTGCATTGCCACCCTTTTCTGCCCACAAAGAAATCTGCAGCAGTCACAATAGAGTACCGTTGAGCTCAATCACTCCTCCTCTCTCACTCACTCGTTCTGTTTCTTCCGCCGTTGCAGGCTGCTGTTTTGTACTGGGCCCCTGCGTGCACTGCTGCCTTTTTCTGCCACAAAGAAATCTGCAGCAGTCCCAACAGATCTCTGTTGAGTTCACTTGCTTGTTCTGTGTCTCCCACTACTGCAGACTGCCCTTTTGTACTGGGCTGCGTTGGTGGCTTTTTCTGCCCACTAAGGAATCTGCAGCAGTCCTGACACAGCTCCATTGAGCTCGCTCACTCCCCCTCTCTCACTCGCTCGTTCCATTTCTGATGGCGCTGCAGGCTGACCTTTGTAATTGGGCTCCGCCTAATTGCCACCTTTTCTGTCCACAAAGAAATCTGCAGCAGTCACGAAGAGCTCATGGAGGTCGCCTACTCCCCTGTCTCACTCACTCATTCTGTTTCTCCTTTCGCTGCAGACTGCCCTTTTGTACTTGGTTCCTGCCTCTGTTGGCACCATTTTCTGCCCACAAAGAAATCTGCAGCAGTCCCGACAGAGCTCCATTGAGCTCGCTCACGCCCCCCCCCACGCGCTCATTCCATTTCTGCCAGCGCTGCAGGCTGCCCTTTTGTATGGGGCTTCTGCCTGCATTGCCACCCTTTTCTGAACACAAAGAAATCTGCAGCAGTCATGATAGAGCACGGTTGAGCTCATTCACTCCCCCTGTCTCACTCACTCGTTCTGTTTCTCCCACCGTTGCAGGCTGCCGTTTTGTACTGGGCCCCTGTGTGCATTGCTGCCTTTTTCTGTCCACAAAGAAATCTGAAGCAGTCCCAACAGAGCTCTGTTGAGCTCACTCACTCGTTCTGTGTCTCCTGCTACTGCAGACTGCCCTTTTGTACTGGGCTCCTGCCTGCATTGGTGGCTTTTTCTGCCCACAAAGGAATCTGCAGCAGTCCAGACAGCTCCGTTGACCTCACTCACTCCCCCTCTCTCACTCGCTCATTCCGTTTCTGCCAGCGCTGCAGGCTGCCCTTTTGTATGGGGCTATTGCCTGCGTTGCCACCCTTTTCTGCCCACAAAGAAATCTGCAGCAGTCACGATAGAGCTCCGTTGAGCTCGCTCACTCCCCCTCTCTCAGTCACTCATTCTGTTTCTCCCACCGCTGCAGGCTGCCCTTTTGTACTGGGCTCCTGCATGCATTGCTGCCTTTTTCTGCCCACAAAGAAATCTGCAGCTGTCCCAACAGAGCTCCGTTGAGCTCACTCACTCCCCCCTCCCTCACTAGCTCATTCTGTGTCTCCCGGGGCTGTAGGCTGCCCTTTTGTACTAGGCTGCTGCCTGCATTGGCTCCTTTTCCTGCCACCAAGAAATCTGCAGCAGTCCCGACAGAGCTCAGTTGAGCTCGGTCACCCCCCCCCCACACTTGCTCAATCCTAATCTGTCCCAAACACTGATTTCCGACAGTAACTGCGGTATTCTGCACGTGCGAAAGCACATTTCAGCCAGGATGTGAAAAATGACAGCTGTACTGTTCATAAGGAGTTGTGGAAAAATGCCAGTGCTGAAAATGTGGCATGAAAATATTTCTAATTTGTGAAGTTACAAAGGTGCGTGGAAACTGCACAATGCACGCTCGTAACACAGTTATTTTATGGAGTTTCATCACAAAATTTTCAACATAGGCATTTTAGGACCTCTGCTAATGAACAGTGTCACTGTCATTTTCATAATGTGTCCTGAACACAGATTTCCCACAGCGACCGCGTTATTCTGTGCAGGAACTGCGAAAACAAATTTCAGCCAGGATGTGAAAAATGACAGCTGTATTGTTCATAAGGAGGTGCAGAACAATGGCAATGTTGACAATCTGGAGTGAAAATATTATAAATTCATGAACTTATGAGCGTGCATGCAAATTGTGCAACGCACAATTGTAAAACAGTCATTTTTGGGATTTTTTCCACCAGATTTGCAACATAGACTCTTTGAGAGCCCACCTCATGAACACTGGCACTGTCATTTTGTTAGTCAGTCCTGAAAGGTGATTCTGCACAGTGACCACGAAATCACTCTTCGGGCTGATTAACACCATGACAGTGCCAGAATTATGAGGAAGGGGTTCCAAAAACCCCATGTTGAAAATTTGGCTCCAAAATTCAAAAAAATGCCTGAGATATGCATCAAAGTTGAAAAAAAATATATTTATTCCATTATACAGCTAACCGGCATTTCCTCATTTCCCAGTCGGCTTTGAAGAGTGCAGATGTATTTCAGTCCCCGAAGATCAATCACGCCGGACTCCGGGGATAAGTATGGGGTGAGGGAGGTGTGAGGAGGCAGGGTGCACAGCAGGTGGGCACAGGTTGTGGGAGGGGGGCAGGGAGACTGTGAGGTACCATTTTCTTTTTTGACAGGGTAAAACAAAAATTGCAGGACCATTTTTTTTTTTAACAGTGGCATGTGGCACGCTGGAGTGGGCTCCCAGCATGCCAATGGACTCTTTTTTTTGGTGTTCAGCTGTATCCAACACGGGTTGGGCACCCTTGTCAGCACACAACAAAGGGGAGGGTTACCTTATTCCGATGGGGATTGGGCACCCCCGTTGGCACATAATAAAAGTGAGGGGGGTGACAGTATGCCGACGGGGATTGGGCACCCCCATTGACACACAACAAAAGCAGGGGGGTGTTACATAATGCAGATGGGGAGTGGGCTTCCCCCTCGGCAACGTCACTTGGGCACTAAAGCCAAAGGGGATTGGGGCCTCCGTCGGCAAACAAACACGATGGGGGGCACATGCTGCCGAGGGGTATTGGGCACCCCTTCAGCGGGGGGGGGTTCTTAATATTGTTTGTGAACACGGTGGCTTGTGCACTTTTTCCTAGCTCTCTTCTTTCTCATCAGCAGGTTATATTCAATCTCCACTAGGAGTCATCATCACACTCTTTCAGTCCTCTCCTGCTTTAACTTCCACTCTGTTCACTTACTCCCTTAGTTTGCACTCCATTGCATGACTTCTGGGCTTAATTTAATAAACTCCCTAGCTCCTTACTCTTGTTACATTTTTGGTCAGTTCTCTCCCTATCTATTTGGATAACAATTTCCTACCCTACTTCTCCAGTCTCACTTTTTTCCTCTAGCTTTGCCACTGGTTCTCCTGCTGTAGTTAACTACTCCCTCCTGTTTACTGCTACTTTTGCCTTTACACTTTCTTCCTGCCTTTACTTTATTACCATGTAGCTTACAATGTCCTACATGGCAAAGTGCCTCATTCCTCTTTTATTCTCTACCCTACTTACCCTGGATTCTTTGACTCTACCTGCCACGTCCCCCTCAATTCCTGATGGTGACTCACTTAACAATTTCTGTTATTCTAACTTACTAGTGGGTGCCCCCCAACATATTGAGCTACTCCTAAGATATATTCTACATAAGAAAATTACTTCTCAGGGTTGTATCTCCAATGCCTATTTGCTTGCTACGCTATGGATCATAACCCTATTACTTACCCTTGTGGGAGACACTGAGCCTAACCCTGGCCCTACTGTCTGTAATAGTCTGAATTACTCATGCTCTTCATATCCTCTACCTAAGTCCTCAGGCCTAACCTTTGCCATCTTAATATCTGGAGTCTCGCTGCTGATCTCCCTGAGCTTGAGACCTGGGTACATATGAATAACCCATACTTACTAGCCTTATCTGAGACCTGGCTGAAACCCTCAGTCCCTGATTCCTTTTGCCCTTTAACCAGCTATAACTGCCAACGAGCTGACCTACCCAATTCCAAAAGGGGGGGCAGTGGACTGGTGCTGTACTATAAATCTCACCTCAATGTTTCCATTATGCCTAGTCCCTCTTTAATCATTTGAGAGATCCTACACTCACTTTTACTCCTTGGTGGAGCTAAGAAATTCCACATTCTAAGTGTTTATATTCCCCCTTAAAATTGTAAACTCAGCCTCTAATAATTCATTGAAATATTGCCATCTGTGTCCAAGAAAAATGAAGTAATCTGTCTTGGTGATTTTAACCTTGACTGGATCGGTACCAACGCCTCTCTACTCGCATTCACTATCAGTAAGGCCAACTTCACTCAACTCATCTCATCTCCCACTAGTATCCCCCAGAATGGTTCCAGCCGCACTCTTATTAATTGGATTCTTACCAACAGAAAGGATAGAGTTCCTGTTGCCGGCATCTTAGCAGACACTATAAGTGATCACTGCTCAGTCTATTGCATGTGGGACACCTCCCCTCCATCCCATCTCCCTAAAGTATTATCCTTTTCCAATTTCTCTAGACTAGACACTGCAGCGCTTCTTCATGACCTAAAAATCATTGACTGGTCTCCACTTTACACTAGCAGTGATATTAACCATGCTACAGACTTCTTCAATGCAATCTTACATGCCATTCAAAACAGACAAATTCCTGTAACTAGTAGGGTCAAAGGGAAAGCCACCAAGTGACTTTAGAAAAACCTTCTACAATTACTGAAGTGCAGGGATAAACCATGGGCTATATGGAAGTCCTCCTCTCTTCAAGCTGACTTTGAGGCTTACCGCACCTTGTGCAACATCTGCAAAAAGGAGATTCGCTCCACTAAAACTAACTACTACTGTGAACTTCTTAGGTCCTCTGCCTCTAACCTGAAGAGCTACTGGTCTCAAATAAATGAGATCTTTGGTAACAATAAGCCACAGACTCCTAATGAAATGATTATAAACAATATCCTTTGCAACAACTCACTTACTATCACTAATGCCTTTAACTCTTTTTTAACCAAGGTTTCCAATACCACCACCCCCTATCTCCATTACTCACTGTCTCCTCTGCCATTGACTTCTGAACCTTCTACCTCCATGGTGCTGGCTCCTGTCATGCACCAAGAGGTCCTTAAACTACTGAAAACCATCCTTGTGCATGGCAATGCTGAGCAGGAAGGTCTTGAGCCAAGGATCCTACAACTTGCTGCCTCTATCCTTGCTACACCAGTAACCAGGCTCTTTAACCTAACTATCTGTTCTGGCATGGTTCCTTCTGCCTGGAAAACTGCAAGGACGATCCCTGTGTTTAAAAAAGGTGATCCTAAACTTCTTACAAACTACAGGCCTATTTCACTACTACCAATGCTATGCAAGCTACTGGAAAAAATAAATCATCGGCAGATCTCTACACATTTATGGAACTTCAACCTCCAGTCCCCTATTCAACATGGCTTTCGTGAGGGGCACAGTACTACAACTGCTCTAACCCAGTTTACTAGTGACGTAAAGTCCAACATGGACACCGACTTGCTTACTGGAGCAGTGTTTATTGACCTCTCCAAAGCATTTTATTTGGTTAATCACCTTCTATTTTTGAGTAAACTTCAATCATTCGGGGCCTCCGGCTCTACCTTATCCCGGATCGGCAGTTATCTTGACAGTCAGTCACAATCTGTCTCCTTCTGTAAAGTTCTTTCATTCCCAGCCTCCATCTCCTACAGAGTCCCCCAGGGTTCTATTCTTGGCCTCCTTCTCTTTTCCCTTTTTATTAATGATATTCCTGAACTTTATCCTCCCTACAGAACCATTATGTATGCTGATGACCTTGTACTTTACACCTCCTCCAAGTCTGTTGATGACCTCAATCATCACCATTCATCAGCATTTCAAAACATTCAAACCTGGCTCTCCTCCAACTACCAAATCCTTAATATTTCTGAGACTCAAGCCATGCTTTTTGGGTCCTCAAGAAATGTCCATGCAGAGCAAGGTAAGCTACACTTTATATGCTGCGACGAAACTGCTGTCTCGAATACTGCCTCCTTCAAATACCTTGGTGTCACGCTACACCCTGTACTCGACTTCTCTGCCTCGAGGAGGTCTGTCGATCAGTAAACACGAGGATAGGTGCTGCCTACAGAGTGTGCCACTCTCTCATTCCTGCTGCCAGGATATCGGTGGCTAGGGGAGTCCTGCTCCCTTGTCTCTTATATGCCATCCCGGTGATCACCCACGTCAATTCATGTGTATTTCATAAGTGGGACACCTCATATAATAACACATGCAGATTCGCTTTGTCAGCTCCTCACTTAACCAATCACTGCTGGCTCTACACTACCTTGCATTGGTTGTCCCCTGCTGCCCCTCGTTCCTATACCTTGGGATGCTTCATCAATTTGTTAAGCAGACATCCCTGTCCTGAATCACTAGGAGTGATATTAACCCCTGTCTTTCACTTTTGCTCCCTCTGGTCTTCTATCTCCCCCTTTTTCTCAGTTCCACATTGCTCAATGAGAATGGGTGAGCAAGCTTTCTCCTACTTTGCTCCTAAGTTCTGGAATTCCCTTCCTCTCCTCGTCAAGAATTGCTTGTCCCACTCTACCTTCAAAAATGCTCTGTTCTCTCACCTATATGCACTTGGTAACTGTGACTGCTCTTAACTTTTTGGATTACCACTCTCCTGGTGGCCTGCTCTGTCCATTCTGTATTTCTTAACCATGTTGTTGTACTACCTGTCTGTCTCTCTTGTTCTTTCTTCTGTCTTATTGCCCA
Organism: Neoceratodus forsteri; assembly: GCA_016271365.2. NCBI lineage: Eukaryota > Metazoa > Chordata > Ceratodontiformes > Ceratodontidae > Neoceratodus > Neoceratodus forsteri. The sequence continues at coordinate 657,503,591 of CM057454.1, read as the reverse complement.
CCTTAATTCATCTGAACTGTATCACTGAACTGCTATATTTTGCAACCCTATTTATCCCTGCATGGATAACAAATGCTACTGTTTAGATTTGTCTGTTAGTTACTATGTCCTGATTGTACAATTGTATCTTGTTTACTGTACTGTCTGGGGTCATGCCTGAAAATAGGCAGGTTTATTGCCCCATGCACTTACCAAGTAACCAAAAGCTAATAAATAAATAAATGATTGATGCCATTTTCTATATATTTATTTATTTTGCTTTTGTTAACCAGGTAAGCACACTAGACAGTCAAGTGCCTATTTTCAGGTGCGACACAGGAGAGTTACAAGGTACAGGCAGTACAGTACAGAGTCAAGGCACAGCAATCAAACAAGGAACAGTCAAGTACAGGTGAAAAAACATGGTAACAGTACAGAGTCAAAGCATGGCAGTCAACAAAGAACAGTCAAAAATCAACAGATAGCAGCTGGTATCACAGTAAATCAAGTGTGTAGTCAGCAGATAGAGATTTTATGGTGCCAAGCAAGACGTGGCATGGGAGCATGGGATTCACAGAGTAATTTATCCCATGACACACCCAGCAGCCATACTTGGTCTAAGAGATGCTGGGCCCACCACACAGGGTGGGACTCTAGGTACAGGGGCAGGAGGATGCTTGCTTCAAATAGACCCAGAAGGAGGACCCGAATCTGGGGTGAAAGGGGCAGACCTCACATGGACAGGGAGAAAGTTCTGGGAGTGAGGGCAGCAAAGGCATGATCCCCTGCAAGGGAGCGAGTTTTGGGGACCTTGAGGGCCTGGGAGTCACTGGACTTCAGCTAGTAGACAGGGGGACAGGCTTGAGCAGTTGGGCAAGAGCCAGAGGGGTGGATGTTCTGACAATATTGTCAGTGAGGTTTCCCATGACAAAAGTTTGGTGGTTGTCGAGGGAGAGCCACCCAAGCCTTAAGTAGAGCTGACAGTGGTGCATGTGGTGGAGGGCAGACAGGACAAAGCGACATATGTTATTGTATGCTGTGTCCCATTTGGCAAGCCAGGTTTTTGGAGTGCTCAAGAAGGAGGAGAGCCCAAAGCAGTGTGTAGGGAGTAGAACTTCCTTTGCAAGGGCAAGTCAGGCAGCTGGGGTGAGGCAACTTTTGGCTCTGTAAGCCACATCCAGTATATTTCCTTATCTAGGTGGACATTAGTTTTGTATTTGCATCGCTGTTTGCAACTTACTCCATATCTAGGTGAACATTTTGATCTTGTATAGATGACGCTGTTCTTGCTTAGTGCTTACACCTTACACAGGAAACATTAGGTCCTGTTTGTTTACTACAGACTCTCATGTTCAATCATTCCCCACAACTATCTTTACGACTTGAACAGGAGGTTGACACCAGATCTAAATCGATATTAGGCATTGTATGCCTGTTGCATCTCCTGTTTTTACCTTAATCAGGTGAATGTGTATCACTGGCTACTTACCTAGGTACCCAATACCTTAATAGTCTGTGTACTTGATAAGATCTTAACTGCTACTGTTGTGTACCTCTCTGCTTGTGCCATAGATGGTGCGATTGATTTCTTGCACACTCCTGCATTTTTATAATGCTGTCTAGCGGGTTTATGCACCATAAGTCTCACTCTCAGTCCCTCGTAGAAACTGTGTAGTCAGTTATCAGCCATTTAATCTCTTCCATTATCATGGGGACCCATAATTGGAGTCTGGTTCTTACTGGTATGCTTGCTTACGTTTTACTGCTGGCTGACACCCTCTTTCCCAAACTTCTGCAGTACACTGCCCATACAAACCTTTCCAGTTTTACAATGTCTAATACACTAATGAACAAGATGTGGAATTGTTTAGAAATTCTCATTATCTTGTGCCCAGGGTATTGCTTCAATTATAGCATGCTTCCTAAAACTGCGATGGAGTGGCTGACTTTACCATTGCCAGCCAAGCTTTGCATCCTCACCTTGTTAACTATATCCCTCCTTTTGACAGCTTGTAATATTGAACCAGATCCTATCCCCCAGATGATCTCTCTCTCAGGTATAACATCACCACCTTGGCAGTGTGTCAGAAGGCTCAGAATTGTCCACATTAACATAAGGCACCTTACTAAAAATCATAGTGAACTCACAGTGTGTGTTAATCATGATAAACTGGATATACCTGTCATCAAGTGAAACCTAACTTAAGTCAAACATTCCTAATACCTTTTGTGCCTCACCAAATTTTATCAGATCAGACAGTATTGCATCTACAAGATGCAGGGGGCTCTGATCTACTACAGAGATCACCTGCATGTCACTTCCTCTAATTGCTTACCCACCTCCAGCCCCCTGGCTGAACTTTGTCATACAGTCCTCCTTTTAGGTAACTAAAAAGCTGAATGTTCTCCTTGTCTACATCCTTTCAATTGGTGGTCAATAGGCTCTTCCCCTCTTATGAGCTCGGTGGGACCACTTTTCCAAAATAATGAGTTTCTATTGACCTGGGATTTTAACATTGATTGGCTTGGTGGTAAAACAAAAAATGCAGAACTTACGCTTAATAAATAATAGCTTCACCAACTAATCTCTGAACCCAATAGAAGGTCAAAAATAATGCTCAGGTCTCCACCATACTCGATTGCCTGCTCACCACTAGACTTGCTAGAATTTCTTGCTCTGGTATCCTCCCCAATGCTATAATTGACCACCCCTACATCTACTGTGTCTGGAGAGCAAAGACCCCTAAGTGCACCCCCCAGAATCACACACTTCCATGACTTCTTGAAGCTTGACTCTTCACAACTCAAACAGAAGGTTGTCAGCACAGATTGATCATGACTGTGGGCCACTAATGACAGAAACTAGACCCTATCTAGGTATCCATGATATAAATGCTCCTATGATCTCCAGGTGAGTATGTGGTCCACTCACTAAATAGTGGGATTGTCCCATGCTGGCCCTAATTAAACAAAGATATGCCAGCTGGTCAACATTTAAATACACCAAGTCTGCCACTGACTGGGCTAGCAACAGAGCACTCAGATATGAATGTAAAAGGGCCATACAATGAAGTAAGAGTCTATATTTCAAATTTTTGTTTGATGCCTCAGCTAGTAATGCAAGTTATTTCTGGAAAAAATAACAAGCAAATTTTAGGACAATCCTGTAACTTTACACCCAAGGACAAATTTACTGAGGGAATAAACTGCAATAATCCTGTCACTGCAGTTAACACCATCAATCACAGTTTCTCTGCCTTCTCAGCTTACACTGGGGCCTTCCCCATCTCAATCTCATGTCCTGCTCCTTCCACCAATAAGCCTGCCTCTGTCATCCTCCTCCTTCTATCTGAAAGTGGTCACATGCAGTGAGGTGTGCAAAAAGCTTAAGCAAATACAGTACAACCCCATTTATCAGAACTGCTCGGGGGACAGTAAAATGGTTCGGATAAACAGGAGGTCGGATAAGAGGAAGATAATTGTACCATTTACCAACAAATCGAAAAGCAATGCAATGCAAGTTTGAATGTTAACTGTTTAATTTATACTGTATTAATTACATCTGTTTTGTATGCTTTAAAATCAGTTTTGATGCTCCATTAAATGGAAAAATAAATCATTTAAAAAAATCAGTCATTGTTCTCTGCTTGTAGCACTCGACTTGTTTGCGCGCAGTGCTTTGCTTCATATTTCTGAGCAACATTACCTGCACTGTGTCACAATCAGGCTGGCTTTCAAGGTAAAGTATGCATTTCTCTAACATGTCAACTGCCTCACCATGAGTTGGGATTGTGACCGGGGGGGTACAGTCTCTCCTTCTTCCTCGTCCTCGGACTCTGCTGCTGGATCCTCAGGCTGCATTACCAGTTCCACAACTGCAGCGTCAGACAGGACCTTGTGATCCATCTCCTCCGAATCACAGTGCACCCAGTCAGAGATCTCCTCCTCTGTTAGCTTTTGTGGCAAGGCAGAAGCAAGGGCTGTCAATTCTTGTGTAAATTCCTCTGTCAGCTCCTCAGCAGCATCAGGTTCCATCAGGTCAGTGTCTGTTCTGCTTGTTTTGATGCTCGACTTCTTCCACAATTTCTGAATGCTTTCTGAATTTACACTGTCCCATGCTTCAGAGGCCATATAGAGCACATCCTTTAGATTAATGTTCTTTATTATGCTACTAAGGGGTTCTTTCTTGTTTTCCTCAGCGAGCACTGTCTGCAACAACTTTTTTCTATAAGCTTGCTTAAAAATCTCCAGCACTCCTTGATCATGAGGCTGGAGTTTGGATGTTGTGTTGGCAGGTAGAAAAATTACACGGATAGTCCCATCCCTCGTTCGAGCTTCTTGGATCTCAGGGTGGGCTGGGGAGTTATCCAACAATAGGATAGCTCTTAGAGGCAGTCTTTTCAAGCTCAGATAGTGCTTAGCCTGAGGGACAAACTGCTCTTGAAACCATCCAGTGAAAATTCTGCCATCCATCCAGGCATTCCTCTGGGCTTATGGTTTAATGTCACTTATGTTCGATTTACCTACACCATACTCACGGCAAGAATGACTGCTCTCTCCCCATGCTCAAGCCACTCAACAATTTGGATTTTATCGGCAACTGTCAGGACTACACGCTTTCATTTGCCAGCCATGCTACGGGTGTTGTAAAGCGAGTAAACGATTCAGGTTTCTATCTTTACACTGACTCATCTCACTCATTTAAGGTCAATGCAACACCTGTAGTGAATTGATTAGTGTTTAATTGGGTGATTAACAGTAACAGGGTTACAAGCAAGGCAGTTTAAACAGCTCCATATGTCAGCCTCAGTGATCTGAATACTCGTAATTTAAAACTAATCGGGTGATAAGCGGCCGCAATTAAGGCTCAGCGTGGATCAGAACCTAACAGTGGGGACACTAATCTGGTTCATTAGATAGGGAGTTCGGTTAAGGGAGGGTCAGATAATCGGGGTTGGCCGAGGTGTTGAGTGGAGGTCTGTGTGGGGTGCCAGCTCTGCAATGGGATGGGGGAACGGGATGGTGGGGTACTGTCTGCCAGGGTGGGGAGCCATTAGACCACCAGGGACATTGGTATTATGTGACAAATGGGAATCAGGTGGTGGGGATACTAAACCACCAGGGAATTTTATTTTTCATAAATGGGGATTGAGGTGATTGGACGTGAGCCAGCAGGGATATTATTAATTTTTGTTGAATGGAGATTGGGGTTGGGGAGGACCGCTAGCCACCAAGGGCAGTAAGTAATTTTATGTGGATGGAGAGCAGGGCTGGGGGGGACCACAGCACATTGCCACAAATGTTTAAACATTCCAGAGGACTCACTTCTAAGTACTGTTAGACCAGCCCTGGCTGGAATAACTATACTTAGAAATTTGCCCTATGGGAGGGTTTTGTAAATCTTGACATGGGGATATTGCAGCCTGCATCTGCCGCAAGCCCCCTCATGCCATGCCATGCTGCAGCCCATTTTGTGGTGCAAGGTTGGTGCAAGCCTCCTTTGGTGCAGGAAGCCTGTATTTGATGCAAGCTGCCTTTGTGAATTGCTCCCAGAGCATTTTTTGGTGCATGCCACACCTTGCATCATTCTTTGCACCATTCAGGGGAGATTTTTAAATCAAACCCCAAGACTAAATTAGGAGAAATGTTCTTCTCCTACTCTGCTCCTAAACTTTGGAATTCCATCCCGACTATGGTCCATCTGTGTACCTCCAGTCAAGACATCAAGAGAGAGTATCGCACCCTCCTACTCAAAGCATCCATATATATACATGTCCATGGGCTTCTAGGAACAGTAGTAAATTGTCTGAGCTATAGCACTTGTTTGTTATGCTGATTACCAATATCAATTCATGCAACCAATCCCTCTACTTGATATTTGTGTCTTACTGATGTACATTGCTCTGTATCTTGCACCATATCCTCCACATATTTCATCTTGTATATTGTTTCCATTAGTTTATTTCTCTGTATTACTGCTTGGAAAATGTACAGACCTCCTGTATTCTTGTATACTATATGACAACCTCCTGTGTTGTGTTCTCCCAGGTCATGACTGAAAACAGACAAATGTTTTGTCTAGTGCACCTAGTTGGTAAAATAAATACTAAATCAAGAAGTAACCAGAAATAGGCACAGGAATGCGGATATACAAAATAAACAAATACATTGTACAGTATACAGTTTACCACGAATGGGTAAAAGGTCTGAAAATGAGTGATTACAAGGCTGTATAGGTCACAGAGGGATTGAACTGTAGGTAACCAGTAAAATTTAAATATGTGAAACAGCTAGCCAGAAAAAAATAATCTAGTTTGAAGCAGTAACATAAATGGGGGGAGAGGGACAGCAACACACAGAGAGTACCTGAGAGAGACTTTCTGTAACAGTAGAATTGATCAGGGAATGCAATATTGCTTTTTGGAGGGAATCAGACATTGCATTTCTGGATATATCACTTCTATCCCAAGTAGTGGAAATGGAAGCACTTGCAGGAAGAGGGAAAAACTGGCAATCTTCTGGAGTTTTTTAAGATGGTTTCATTACCAGATGCATTGGCTCACCAGCACGGAAGGATGCTTGCACTGCAGTGGAAGTGGAACCAGTGAATGCTTGGGGACCAATGAATTATGGTGTCTTTGGATGTACTATCATGGGCCTAGCCTGTGTCCATGCACCAGGTGTGCTTGCCCTGTGGGCATCTAAAAAGCATGGGTAGCTATTGCAGTTAGAGATGTTGTGAAGTTTTAATTTGCTGCCAAAGTTGCAAAGAAGTTCCGGAATCTGCTTCGGGAATGTGCAACTGTGGAGGGTTTTAAGCAGGCACTTAAAACTTTTCTATGGGGTCAGGCTTCCCAGTGAACTGTTGGTATCTATAACTGTTGTATTATACATTTATGTAATAGTTTTTATGGAATTACATTTATTATTGTAAAGTGCCTTGGTATTTGAAAGGCACTTAAAAATAAAGTTTATTATTATTATTATTATTATATTAATCAAAAAACTTAATGAATTGCCCACTTTGTCACTTTGCAATGAATTTTCCCTTGGAAGTGGCACTTTTTCAGCAGAAGTTCAGCAGAAGTCCAGTGAAGTCATGGTGAAGTTGTAACTTCACAGCAAATTTGCATGACATTGCTTGAAAAAGTGCTACTTGGCCTGCCGAAAACTTTGGGAAGTCGGCACTTCAGGAATTTGACAAACATCTCAAATTAATTTGTGAAATTTCAGACATCTCTAATTGTGAGTAATCATTGTTGGTGTCATGTCATCATCTGTTACATGTGTGTCATCAATGCATTTAGAAAACATGAAAAGAAGAACAAGAGGACAAAAGGATGAATGGAAGGAAAGAAGTAAATAACTGTTCCACCATGTCAACTCCACCAAGTACAATTTCTCTAAATGATAGTAGTGAAGAAGTGGCTGGTCAGGGTGGAACAGGGACTGGGAGTCATAGTTTATGGGGCTGTGGGGACACGGGCTTGATGAATGATAGTACAGTCAAAGAAACTGCCCCCCCCAACTGCAGTGCAAGCAGTCTTCCCTGCCAGTGTACCAGTGAATCTGGTGATGAAACCTTCCTGAAAAATCTAGGCCACAAGTTCCCCTCTTTCTTCTTCAAGAGCTTCCAGTTCCCCTACTCAGGACAGAAGTGATCCATTCAGAAATGTAAACTGTCTTTTTCCCAAAAAAGCCATCTTGAATTCGCTACCAATTCATCAAAGTTATTCTCGTCACTAGCAACTTCTGAAAACAGCATGATGGAAGTGAGTCAAACGGCAAGCACAAATCACTTTTCACAACTTAAATTTCATGATTCATGTTTTCTTAGTGCATAAATAAAAACGATTAGTACTGTTTTTAAATTGCATTATATTACAGATATTTCATATCGTGATAGCAGGTTACAGTATCTTTCATGAATCATATTAGCTTATATTCAAAATGTATCCTCTGCAGTGATGAAGTATTTCACAGATGGCACCACAAATCCACTGAAAGCATACTGTAAATAATGTGGCATGAAGATTCTTCTGGTGCAGTGCAGTCCACTCAAACTATCAGAACCAGTGTTAAGGTGAATAACTGAAGACATTAGCATGGTATCCTCCTAACAGCCACATCCACTCCCAATACCCACTCAGGTCAAATATACCAGCAGCAGCAGGAACAGTGGTGTCCCATTAGGTATGGGGAGTAGTGATATTAGAAGGTTCTTTCAAGTAATCCAGCCACCATGGGTGTCAGCAGTCTGAGTCGACTAAGTCATCCTTTGGTAATGGACTGCTACTCATTACTAAGGGTCCAACAACCAAATGCCAGAGCCATTCCCAGTGTATGCATCCCAGCTGGTGCTGAATTTGCTGTAAAAACAGAGTATGCTGCCCGAGCTTGCATGTACCCATTAGACTACCAAGCTTTCCTCCTGGTTCTTCAAGTGCTGAGAGTTATACAGACATCTCAGCTGAAGTCTTGCTTTTAAAAACAACACATCCTCTTCATCATCATCCTCCCCCATCATGAATCACATGTTCATCATCATGAGTAACTGCATCATGTAGGTGACACCACCTTTTTCCACTCACACTGCATAGCAGGATGGTGCAGTAGGACTGGTATGCATCACTATAGAAGGTCGCAACACTACTAGGTCATTCAAATCTTCACAACAGTAGCAGCAGCAACAGATTGCAGTATTCATTAAAAAAATTGGCAGAGATGTTTCTGACACGTCTTGCAAACAGATTTTACAACATTAGCTCAGACACACAGTTTGGCATGACAACAGTATTGGATCCCAAATATAAAGATGCATTAATTCCCTCTGGACTAATAGACTATATCAAACATAAACTTTTGCCTCCACTTCTTGTGGAGCAGCAAAGACAATCTGAAGTAACCAGGAAGAATGTGTGTGTACTAAACCTCTTGGTTGTACCCCTTCCTCCTGGTGTTCTGCTGATTTCAGATCAAGGTTAAATATTGAGAATCTTGCACTGCTAGCCTTATGCAAACTCAGCTTACCAAAGATCAGCTTTAACTATTCATTAGATTAGTTACTTCTTCAACAAGTAAAATATATTGCGATTCCCAGTCTTGCACCTCCTTGTAGTAACTCCCCTGGACGCCTCCCACTGGCACTGGCACCACAGTTCAGCTCGCCACTCCCAGCTGTAGTGGCACAACTTTCTACTGATGACATGCATAACAACTTTTACATTGTCATCAACAACAAGCTCAACGTGATCAGGTATAGCACTGCGAATACTGAGCAAATTGTCAGTCAAGTAAGACCAGTTATGGGTAATGTAACACCCTAGATTTAATGTCTTTCCATTTCTATTTATATAATTTTAAAATCAATGGGGTCAGACAACAGAGGGAATATAGCAATTTACATGGAGGTAAAGCAGAGACTGCGGGGGGGGTGTGGTATATGCCTTGAGGTCAGCAAAGAGCAGTGACTATTACTACAGCTCACACTGGGCCATGGCAGTCTTAGTGGGTTTTGCAGGCTCAGACACAGCACCACAAACAGTAATGCACAGCAGATGCATGCCAAAAGCACCTGCCGAATGTAAATTACGATAATTAATATTCATTGCTGACTTCATGGCTATTTTACCCCCTATTTATATTTGGCTTTACCCCATGCCAATTACTGAATTGAGAGCTGTAGTAGTTTGGTTGATTTCTCAAAGCCAAACAAAATTTATGGATCCAAACTTGAAGCAAACTGAAGTAACAAATTGCCCGCTTTGCTCATCCTTACTGTAGGTGCTTTCATTGAATAGACACATATGGACAATATATTTATTTATTTATTTATTGAAATGTTTCCCCAGGAAGACATACTGAGCAACAAAATTTCTTGTTTCCAGATGTGTCCTGAGGGTAGGTGAAAATGGGATAATACAGCAGATAGAAATACAGATAGAACAACAATTAGCTACCAAAACTAGCAAATGGCAAAGTGCTACAATACAATTGTTAGGAGATTAACATATAAATTAGTAAATGCTTCATTTTAGGATTACACACAGTTAACAACCTGATGCATGGGACAACAGCATAGGATACTTGGGGAGATACTGTAAGTGCATGTGGGGTTACTATATAAATATATTAAATATACAGGCTAAAAATTATTCATATAAGGTTCATACATTGGTCATGTACATGTCATGTATTTTCAATTTCATGTATTTTATAGATATGAAAATGGGATAAATTTGGGTATGTTTATAAAACTTTTTTCACATATATGAAAAAATATTTTCTGTATATGTAGTAGTGAAAAAGGGTTATGGGATGTTTGAGCAATTGTGATATGGCATTCTGGGTACATCAAAATACATTTTTAGAGCATTTTTATTCTTAGGGAAATTATATTGGGTACTGGTACAACTCCCCCACCCACTTGATGCTTATACTGTATATCTGAGACCCAGTTCTCGAAGGACCACCAAATCACTGCTAACTCTTGCTGGCTTGAAATGGTGCCAGTACTAGTTAGATTTTGCAGTGATGTGCTGCCAGATTTTTAACACCCCCCAGCAGCCGCTGCCCTCTGTCTCCAGACTTGCCCCGCCCCATGTGCTAGCTCCCATCGTTTTCGCACTGTAGCCTTCCCAGCCCCCCTAATCATCACTGCCATTCTTGCAGTATCTCCCAAATTCCAGATCAGATCAATCACCCTCTACTTTCTTCAAATGAATCTATCTCCAGTCATACAGAGAGGGAAGGAGAAAGAACACTTGGGGAGATAATCTCTCTCTCGCTCTCTCCCCCACATTCTATCTGTACAGTTTTACTGCAGCTGCCCTGTCAAGCATAATCAACTACTAACAGCTTGAAACTTACCATTATGACTGACTCCATCCAGAAACCCCGATCAGTGACTACTAATCTGTACCCCAAAGTACTATAGAATGGCAAGAACCTGAAACTAAAGGTCCCTAAAATATTTACTTGATTCCAAATAAATGAAGGTGCTTTCTGGTGCGTGCTCTTCAGATTGTCAGCTCATCCAGAGCTGAGCTCTGTGTTTGTCTGTTACTCTGACTAATCATACCAATACCCTGGCCTGCCGATCAGATCTCTAGCTCCCTCAGTGAGCATGTTCTCCAGCCCTAGCCCAATCAAGATGGATCAAATGCACAACATCCTTTTCTGTTAGGTCTAACCCCTCAGTTGCTAGCATCTGGTCTCCAGCCCACATACATTTACAATTATTTTATTGACTGGTTTAATGCCTTACATTGCTTACTCTTTAGTGTGAGATGGGCTGAGTCTTCTCCTGGACTGTCATGGTGGTGGGGGGGGAATGATAACCTGAAGGGACTGCTGTGCTACAGTTTTGCATTTCCTAGTCCTTCCTTGGTGAAGGATGATTTCAGAATGATGGACTGATCAATCAAACCCAAACCACTGGAGCAGCACAGGATCACAGCACTGAGGAGGATGGCGTCCATCATGGGCAGTACAGGTAACCACTACTTGACTCCACGCTTACTTACATGTCACTAGCAAAATGACACTTTTGGCACTATACTCTCATGTCATGTGATGCTGGATTCCTGCTCAGAAGCATAGCCTCTCTTAACTATTAGGGGATTAGGCCAGGATGGGGGTGGCTGCAGGATGGGATTTCATTGGCTGAAACAGCAGGTGACAACACATGAGTGTACAGCAAGTGGGGGCAAGAAAGTGACAGGCTGTGGCAGCCTAAAATTTTAGCTTGAAAAAGGTCAGTGCCCTTGACTGGGAGTCTGAGTGGGTACAGCTTTAGGCATGAGTGCATCTTTCTTGACCCCCCCCCACCTGAGTAACAGCATGCTACCACCTGATCTCAAGAAAAGAAAACAAATAAATTCAAGTACAAAGAAAAGCCAAATAGACGATTGTTATAAATTCTTAAAGTGCTTACTGGCTGCCTGGGTTTGAGCTAACTACCGGCTCGCTTGAGCCAGTAAACAGCTGTAAAGAGCCAACTACCAGCTCAAGCAAGCCAGCGGAAGCCAACCCAAGCACATCACTGAGTTTTTGACTTTATGTTGGGCAACTGCTACATAAAACTGAAACTGGCATATATATAGTAAATCACAGAAAAATGTGTCCTGTGTCGCAGAAGCTGAATGTTATAGAAAGCCTGATTTTAAACTAAATGAGAGATAGGGTAGTATAACAGGTAGGTTGCAGGATCATACACAAATGCATAAATGAGCCATGCAGGTTATCTCCCATCATGCACAGGCCCAAGTGACACAACAAGAACAGGACAGGGTCTTAAGAAGCAAAACAGAAAGCCGGGCAGCAAAATTGCAAATAGGAAGAAAGGTAAGAATATGAACAGATGGATGGCTATGCATACAAATGCAAGAAGCATAGGCAAAACATGGACAAACTGGACACTGTAATAGCACCAGAAGAGTTGGACATCATTGCCATCACAGAAAATAAATAAGGGATATGTAATAGAAATGAGTGGAATATATGATATATCTGCACAAGAGCAGTTTGACCTCGGGTAACCTCACAAGTGGAGTAAGCCACAAGTGAGGTGTCCGAGGTCAAATTGCTCGAGTGCAGATAAAGCATGTATTTCACGAGGTTTTCATTGAGTATTCAATTTATGCAACAGGGATAGAGTTTTATGAGTATGTTTTTATTTATTTTGATTTCTTTTTGTGGGTTTTTTTATATTAAAAGGGAGGGATTATTTTATATTAAAAGGGAATGATTTTTTTATGATCATCTGTAGGTTACTCCGTAGTTCAGGGCCGGTTGTCAGGGTTAGTAATGTGGCTGCTAGGGAAGCAACATTCGGACTATTACGTTGCACATTCCTATTAGTGGAGAATGGCTTTTGGGAGGGATGTTCAAAGAAAAAACATGGTGACGGTTTTGTTTAATTTACCGAGGATCCAGCTTTGTAGACTTGTGTTGCGGTTTGTTTTTAATTTTTAAATATCTGGTTGATCCTGCATGTTACTGGAACTTTGCTGAGCAAATGTATTGTATTTTATGTGGTTGAGGCTGCATTTATTTCATTTGATCTGGTTGATGTTGCGGTCCGTGATTGAGGGTGAGGAGAGGTAGATCCCACCAGGTACGGTTGTCTCTGTAGGTTTTTGTTACGGTTCCTTATTTTTTGTTTGTTGTATTTTATCTGGTTGATCCTGCATGTGTGTGTGTGTGTGTGTGTGTGTGTGTGTGTGTGTGTGTGTGTGTGTGTCTCCAGTCCGGCAGTTGTGGAGGAAAGAGAAGGTGCAAGCTAGAAAGGAGTTCAGCATTGTGAGTGGTGTGGTCAGGCAGGAAAGCAGTATGTGGCTTTCCTCCTGGAAGTTTTTCAAAAAAAGTTAGTTTTTCTTTAAAAAAATGGGCCAGGATTTTATTGAGAAAGAAAGACAGGGCAGGTCTTTGCATAAAAAAAGGATGTTGGCAAGTGCTGGGTGCTGTGGAAAAGGAAAGTGCTTTTACGTGAAGATTAGATATGTGTTTCAAAAGTGACTGTTGTCAGTGCTTTAAGAGAGGTAGATGGTGAATGTCATGGTCACTGCAAACATTTAACAGTGGCATTCTTCTCTCGCTCTCTTTTTTTATTCTATTAAATCATGGAATTTACTTATCTTGTATGAGAGATGTGGCTGTCTGTCTAAAATATGAAACTGAAAGTATGGGCTACTGCAAGTAGTGCCAGCAAGAGGGGGGATGACTGATGGCAGGGTGTTGAATAAACGGTGGTTAATTGATGGCAGGATGTTGGATGAATCTTAGAACCACCGTTTATTCAACACCAATGAGCATAAATTAACTTATGTAATGGTATATCCATTCACACCTATTGCATAAATCAAAATAATAGTTGGGACCTAAATGTTGCTGTCTACACTCTATTTAGGTTGGACGAGGAAGGTATGGGGGGGTTATATAAAGGAAGGCTTAGGGTCTCAGAGAATAAATCAGTCTAAGTAGATGAGGGTCATATCACTGTGGCTCCATCTGGCAGATAGCAGGGGGGAAATTAAAAATCAGCATACAGATGAAGAAACCGAAAGACAAGTTAATATCTAGCCAAGCTTGACAGAATTCTTATGAGACTGCAAGTGCCCAGACATTGACTGGGACACTTACAGTGGTAAGCTGAAAAAGTCAGAGGTTCCAAGGAATGATGCAGAATTACTTCCTTGCATGCTAATGGGTGTACAAACCCAGCAGAAGGGAAGAAATTGTAAGGCCTGGTACTCTCCAATCAGGATATTATCAGGAATGCCATTAATGAGGATCTAACTGGCAAGTGTGACCACAACTCTATTAAATTTGAAATTGTGCTAGAGTCTGAGCAATTTCAATCCAGTACTTGACTTCAAGAAAGTAGAATTCAATAAAATGAAGACAATTATAGAGGACCTGCACAAAACGGAGGGGCACTGATTAAAGGGGCAATACTGGGAGGCACACATGCCTGTATAAAACTTGAGAGTAAGACCAAGAAGCAGAGGAAGCCACATTGGTAGTAAATGATGCTTATTTGGGGAAAAAACCCGAAAAAGCTCATTTTCTTTTTTTTTTTTTTTTGCTGTTATTTTCTACTCCTTGCTCGACAGCCCTTGATCGGGAGGGAGCCCCAGTCCTGTCCCTTGACGTCCACTAGCCGATGCCGACTGTTACTCAAGGGCTTACCCCCCTGGTGGGGATGGCAGGGCACCCCAAACCCCACCAATGACCAAATCCAGTGTAGTCAATGCTGTGGCTATTCAGGGAGGGAACTGCAAGCCCTCTCTATCATCCGGCCGGGAGCTGTCTTTTCCTCCAGTTTTTCACCCCCTCAGGGGTAGAGCGTGCAATGATGCCACCAACGGTAGCACTCACACTCCCGTGTGTGTCCCATCAGATGTCTGCCCTGCCTCTGACCAAAGTCCGCAGTGTCAGTGTGCATCCCCTGGCATCTGCTAGGGGCCAAGCATGCACGGGCTACTGATCACCCCATCCCCAGAGAAGGAGATCCATCCTTAGGTGGCTCAATCCTTCTCCTCCCCTGCTGACACCCAGCAACCCAAACTCACTCCCAAACACGGGTCACCGGTGTGGCGCGAGGTGTGGCATCTAGCGCCTCTAACCTCAGCGCCACCGGGCCAGCTAAAAAAGCTCATTTTCAATGGGAAACCACACATTTCAGATCTTTCAGTATAAAACAGTTACCAAGTAGATAAAAATAACATTATATAATACAATAAAATATCTATTAATTATAAAGAAGACCAAGCATTTGAATTGCATAAATAATTTCAACTTCAGCATAATACTCACATTAAAAAAGGTAGCAATACTTGAGGACACAGAATGTAACAAGTCATCTGACAAGACAGCACTGAGGAGGTTCAAGTGCATTATCCAAGAACCACTTTTGCAGAACATAAAAAGTTGGGAACTTGACATTGTTCAGGCACCAGGCCATATATATATATATATATATATATATATAACAAGTAAGGGCATTATAAGGAGGGGTACAGTGAGAAACTGATAGCTGAAGGAGTAAAATATATGACACAGTTTTCTTTAGGTACATAAGGGAAAATTGACAGACAACGGATAACAGAGTGAAAACAAGATGGATGAAGCAAGGGTAGAAAAGGATGAAAAAGGGGAAGGCAAAGATTATTTTTAAGGCACCCTTTTTGCAGCGGCTCAGGGTGCCATACAGTGAAACAGAACAAATCTAATAAATACATGTAAAATAAATAGGCAATACATATAAATATATTGGAAATAAGCTAAATGAAACTGTAGGTATAATTAAATAAATTTTATACAATGGGTAGAGAACGTTTTGTGGTCTGATTTGCTGAGAGGTATCAGTGGCCATATCCTTACCAGCGCATCTTGTGCCAAATTATACTTCTTCATCCAAGCAGGACGCAGCACAACCAGAGATCCATGCCTTTCAGACAGTTTAAAAAAATGTTTCTAACAACCATGTTGGTAAGGTGAACAGTAGAAGGACCAATTACTTGCCAAAAATACAATTTACTGCCCATTTTAGTAAACACCCATCCCCATCCTACACCTAAAAGCAAACAGAAACATAGAAGCATAGACTCTGGTGGCAGATAAGGACCACTTAGCCCACCCAATTTGCCCATTTCCCTGCCTATTGGATAAACCGCAGATCCTAGTTAACCAACAGCCTACTTCCTCCTAACCCCCACCAGAACTGATTTATGTCTGTCCCATGAATTCTTGAATTCCTCCACTGTTTTTGACCTCACAATCTCCGCAGAAGGCCATTCCATGCGTCCATCACCATCTCCATAAAAAAATACTTCCTCATGTTGCCCCTGAGCAGTCCCTCTATCTTCAAACTGTGTCCCCTGGTTCTTGCACATCTCTTGCTCTGAAAGATGTTACCCTCACGTACTTTGTTGATTCTCTTGAGGTACTTGAAAGCTTCTATCATGTCCCCCATCTCTTTTCTTTCCTCGAGGCTATACATATTAAGCTGCTCTAGTCTTTCTTTGTATGGCTTCTGGCACAGACCCTGCACCATTTTAGTTGTCCTCCTCTGGACTGCCTCCATCCTGTCTATGTCCTTGCTGGGATGGGGTCTCCAGAACTGCATGCAATACTCTAGATGGGGTCTCACCAACTGTCTGTACAGAAGAATAACAACTTCCTGTTTTCTACTGGTGATACCTCTCCCTATGCATCCCAGTATCCCCCCAGCCCTGCTTACTGACTTCTTACATTTCTTTCATACCTTCAGGTCATCTGATATGACAACCCCCAGGTCCTTCCCATGTTTGTTGTTACTATTATCCTCCCTCCACACTGTGTACTCTTCCCCTGGGTTTTTGTTTCCCAGGTGCATTACTTTGCACTTTTTTGCATTGAATCTAAGCTGCCATAACTTTGACCATTCCTCCAACCTTGCCATGTCTCTTCTCATCCTTTCCACCCCTTTTGCGTATCAACCCTGTTGCAGATTTTTGTATCATCTGCAAAGAGGCATACTTTTCATTCCAGTCCCTCCACAATGTCACCTATAAAGACATTAAAGAGGACCGGTCCCAGTACTGAACCCTGTGGTACCCCACTAGTAACCCCCCTTTCTTCAGAGTGAACTCTATCTACCACTACCCTCTGCATCCTGTTGTTCAGCCAATTTTTTACCCAAATGAGATGCTCAGTATTTAATTTTCAGCATTAACTGACCTGAGCAGATGTTTTATTTTTCTTTTGTGTTCAGCAGGCCAGTAGTCCTTGCACTTCAGTTTTTACAGCTGTGCCCATTCGCCTATCCGAGTCCAGTTTTAACAGCTTAGCCTGGCCACCCACCCACCAGCCCCCCAGGGATATTCCTGCCACAGAAACATGCTCTTTTTAAATTTTGCTCATGATCTGTGAGAGGAAGTGGCCTGATCTAAGAAAGTGCTGTGATTGGGAAGCCACTCACTCATACAGCGGTGCCACATCAGTCGGGATAGCACTATCTGGAAAGCGTTAACTATGGTGGCTGATAAGGGACATGCTCACTCCCATTGTAGTTAGCTTTGAATGCAATTGTGCTGACTTCTAACAAATAAAAAAATACAGAGAGCAATGCTGTCTTTTAAACAAAACTATTGAAGCTGGGGGAGCACGAAACAGGACTATTAGTCATTTATTTAGTGCCTTCTAGTGACATAGGGGCACATCAGTGTCTGCTGTTAAGTTTCAATCCCCATACAACTACTTTATCCTAAAGCCAAAAGAAAAGCCTTTAATAATTTCATTATGCATTTATTTAACAAGCATCTTCATTTCTTTAAAATGCTGTATGGGATACATTTTAGAAGCAGAATAAGACAGGGTATTATTACACTTAGAAAATGAGCTACATATAGCGTTTTTAGGTAACAGTTAAAAAATTAAAAATACATAAAAAAATGAATATAATTATTTTAAAGTTTTTGGGGGAGTAAAGTAGTCCCTTTACTAGTATAGTTGCCAGTAGAGGATGCAGTTGTGTTTAAGAGTTTTTTCCTTGCATAAAGTAATCCCCAACCCCACTCCACGCCCATTGTTCAGTTGTCATTACCCCACCCCCCCAGCTCACTGGTTTCCCATTTTTATTTATATGCATTTGGGATCCAGTTTGAGAGTGCATTGTGATCGGGTTGGGAGACTGCGGTTGGCATCGAAGTGGAGTGCTATTGCAGTTTAGTGTGAGATCGGGCATGGTGGCTGATATAGTTTAACGCAGCAGCTGTGTTACCGAATACCAATATGAAAACGTATTTACTCAGTTTTTTAAATGTGAGTGTAAGAGGGTGATGTGTAACCTTACATTTTCTTTTTCCATTTCAAGTCTGTTGCAACAGCATTTCTCCCTATGCTGTTCTTTTGTACCTTCCTTTCTGTGTTCTCTGCTCCAAGCTTGATTTCCCCAGTCTCCGGTAGGCCACCGGAAGCTCTTCTCTCTATCCTTTGTCTCTTTTTCCTGTAAGGTTTCACATTTCACCCCGTTGAATTTGCAAGCATAATTGCTCATGATCCAGTGCATGACCATGCACACTTGCGCACACCACCACTTAAGTTCTAGGAGTAGGCAACTAGTTTGAAAAGCTACTCCCTGAGGTATTAAGTGTGTAAAAAACACTTCTCTTGGAAATAAACAGATACACTTTGTGCTGCACTAGAATGAGGACCTCTTGCCTTTTTGGAAGTAAAATAAAAATACAAGGGTTTGGTTTCTCTGCAGCTACTTGTTCCTGTCCTCAGCTGCGAAAGTATAGCAACTCATTGTAAAAAGCTGAGTCAGGGACTCCTGCTTACTTATTCATCCCTGCTTTGTTTTTGTTTTTAAAACAGGGTGTTAATGTTAAGAGGAAGCTTTACTTTAATGAAAAGTTATCAGAGAATACAAAATAGTCTGAAAGAAGAAGAATGAGAATGAGTTAGTTTAAAAGTAGGCTTGTTTTTGTAACAGAGAAAAACCCCAGAGTAAAAGAAAGCAAAATGAGTTGCTTGCCTGCATTACAATGTTGGAATGTTGGAATGCTTGTTGCAGCCTCTGTAGTTTGTGCTCTGGACATACCCTCTGGTCTGGAAAGCTTCTCAGAGCCCTCCGGCCATAATCTTGCTATCTTTATGCTGCAGACCAGGAGGCATGGCCACTTGCTGTGCGTTCCTCGATGAAACTTTGGTTAACTGCAATATTATTGTGTTAGACTGTATTATCAACATTTTGAATGGAACTGAATTATGTATTGAATGCATGAAGAATTGTTTTAAGGGGAAAAAAGCATTTTTCACTAGTACTAAGAGAAAGGGGTGGAGCTATGCACATCACATGACCTGGTCTGTATATAAAAAGAGCACCTTCTCAAAGCTTAGTTAGTTGGTGCTGGGGTGCTGACCCTAGCTGTGTCCTAGAAAGCCTACTAGGATATCTACCCAGTGATGTAACTGAGGAGACTTGTTTTGCTTTGATTCTATTTTATTTTTGTTTTGTTGTTTGAAGTCCATTTTTGTTTATTCCACTGTAATAAATTTCTTGTTTTGGAGACACTTCCTAACTTGTGGACATTCCAGCCTTATCCCACATCCTCAGTTAGGTTTAGTTTTCTCCCCAATTCCTGTTGTTTTACTTTATGGTTGACAAAATGGAGCAGGAGTGGTGGTGGTGAGGAATGTCACTAGCTTAGTGACTGGAAAATACAAGGCTGCAAGGTGAGTTTGAAAATTGGAAGTGGCTTCTTACTTTTTGTTTTACAGAGAGCTTTACTTTTGTTTTTAGCTTTCATGTGTTGAACCACTCTCCTGAGAGAACTGAGTGTGTGTGGGGGTGTCGCTTGCTAAGTGAATGGAAATTAATGGCTGGCAGGTCACTTTTAAAATTGGAAGTGGGCACATGGATATGTGTTCACTTCAGTAGTGTGGTAGTGCCTACTGGCACTTGTTTTTTCAGTGGGCATTATTGGAAAATAAATGTATGCCCAGAGACAGGTCTCAGCCAGTCAGATTTCAGGATTTCACAAGGCCATTTGCTAATACAAAATAAAATACCTTAAATACCCACTTGCATAGGTTTTGAGGATCACTACAGCTGCCCCTATAGAAAGGGTCCATGTACTGAGCTGCACAAACTGGCAAATTTCAAATGTTTTGGTATTTCATCAGGTTCATGACCCTAGTGCTAATGATATTTGTTTAACCCCTGCTGGCACCAAATAAAACAAAACTGCAAATGTCACCAGTAGAAGCTCTTGTTTTAGGTGATGGGTTCAAAGAGAAGCAAACCCATATAACATTTTCTCAAATGTACAATTACATAAGAACACATCACCTGGGTCAGTTATATGCAGCAGTAGGCAATCGCACACCTTCAAAACTGATCCCACCAAGATATACACACAATTAATTAATTTAGAGGAGCTGGAGGGACAAAACCGGATTAGGCAGCTACTAATACAAGGGCTGCATGCTCCATTGACCTGCATTGTTCTGTGCTAGCTACCCGAAAACTATTTAACAATTTAATTCTTGCCATGTAAATGAGGTAAATGACAAGCTTTTCAAAGGATCACCCCTGGAGAAATAACTACATTTGCTGGTGCTTAATAATTTCAGTTATTCAAAGGTGTGCATTGCAGAAAATTTACTTTGGGAACATAAGCAATAATGTGACATCTCTGAGAAACTGGGGAATCAAGCAGAAACTTGAGAATCTAGATTTTATTGCACTGTTGTAAATACCACATAAATAAAATCCATGACCTGTAGGCTGTGAGTCTATAGCCTTGACTACATTATTACTAAATTTCACACACACACCGGGGACATATTCTCTAATTACTATATAACAGCTCACACAATGCATTGAGGCAGGTTGGATGGCCAAGAGCTGGGGTTGAAGGTTGGGGAAACAAAACCTTTTGTCCTAAACAAGCATTTTCTGCTGAAGAAGTGATGCTTACTGTGAATACAGGAGTCTGGACCTCACAGTGAACTTGAAAATGTATTCAAGGGCCTTAAACGTTCTCAGGAGAGTCTCACATGGTTCACCACGGGTTGGCATGTCTACATAGCTTGTCAGCACACTAAGCAGCTTCCTGAGAAAAGAAGAGGAAGAAAATCAACACCTTAACCATCTGATGAAAATGTCTGTAACATTGTTTTCTTAGGTATATGAGTTGCTGGACATGAATTATAAAGAAATTGATAGACCTGTAACCATGTATCTAACACAGGTCCACTATCCCTCTAATCATTCATCAGCTAGCCCATATTCATGGTCTAGGTTTGGAATAATGGATAGTCCAGACTGCTGCAGAGCATTCTTAACGGCACTGATAATGAACCATTTAGTGAAATAAGTTAACCAAGATGTTAAACCTCTACCATTATCAGTGCCACAAACAGAATGGATACTTTGGCCCAACAGTCTTTTTTTGACCTGCATCATAACTATCTGACTGAAACAAAGTCAACATAGAGCAAACAACCAAAAGTTGTTTTGGTAATGGTAATATCTGATTCATTGAGTAGCTAGCCATCTAGTCCATATGTCTTTTTCACAAACCAGATACAGATCATAATTTATATAGATAGTTACTTGGCAATGGTTCTCTTTCTGTCAGATATCCTATGGAGTGCAGATGCTCTGAATATATATTAACTGCTTTGGAGCATTCTCTGCAGATATGTGCATCTGTATCTAGATAGATAGACTCATATAATTGATTAATTTCCTTGTTAATAATATTAACATAAATTACTATGCATTACAGATGTGGCAAAGGAGCTGATAGTACTAGATGGCTCTACGACGCCAATTCAACAACCCTTTTTTAAATCGGCATCTCACCAACAAGGATCATGTCGACTGCAAGTTGGGGTTAACATGATTCCTGTGTGTCTCCCGGTCCATTTTTTTTATTGGGGGTTGAACCCCCATGCGGGGGACTCTGCCCCCCACCCCCTCCTGTCTTTAGGATTATCAGCTCCAGTCAGAGTTGATTTGGGGTAGGGGTGCAGGACCGGGAGACCGTGTGTCCTTGTCTCAGGCACACCAACACAGTGACCTGTTGGCAAAGTGTTGATTTTGCTGACAGGGTTGTAGTTCACTGCGTTGGTGTCACTGTACATGGGGCATACTGTACTAGATTCTAGCAAAATTAGCAGACTGGATCAAGAGCCTACCAGACTCTTAAAGCAGCAGTACTAGTTAATAAAAATATACTTTTTACAATAGCTGTCAAACACACCCCACAAATGACAAAACTTGAATCCTTTACTTTCATTTGTGTTTTGTTTTCTTTATATTCTTTATTTTTCCTGACAGTTTAGCAAAGACCCTTGCCAGGAGCATCATATTGGATTCTGATGGAAATGGGTGATGTTGTTCTCTCATTGGTTATTTTGTCTCATGTAACTGGAATGCTCCACCCCTTTCTTTGCCTGCTGAATGTTTATAGGTCAAGCAGTATAAACAAATGGTGAAAAACAGGAAATGGTATGGGGCCTGCCATATTTCCTGTGGATCCACACAACATTACAAATGTATTAAAAATCAAGGGAACCAATATTCAGAAAACAGTAGAAAACAGAAAAAGTTAAATCTGAAATGTTATGATACCAGGCAGTGCATCAGGCAAGTGATGAACACTTCCTGGTTAGTTAGTACTGCTGCTTCAAAATATGCAGCCCCAATAATATTTTTTTATTTTATTTTTATTTATTAAATTGTCGGATTACAAATACCTTTGAGCAGAAACTACTCGTTTACAAAGGTTCCACGTCAAAGGATGAGGGTCAACATACATACAGAGGTAGTAAAAGAATGCACAATAAACAACCAAAACAACTAAAAGAAAAAATAAAGATACTCAGTTATAACATACTTTGAGATAATATTCATAAAACGAGCAGCTTGAGTAGGCAGCTGGCTGCGGTAACAATAAGAGAAAGTGGGCACCATAGGCAGTTAGTATTGCAGGTATGCGACCTGGAGAGGAAGTTGGCAGGCTAATGGGCCACTGTCCGATGGTGGTGGAAAATGTCTTGTACCAGTGGAGATGTGAAGCAGGAAAGGAGTCACAAGGAAGGCCCAGTGCCAGAGGGAATGAGATTGGGAAAGGGCGGGCTGTGAGACATGAGTGAGCTGGGAGGTGTTTAGAGAGATCTCCGTTCAACGAAGCAGTCACATTGAGTGGTAGAGGTGAGGTAAAGTTTGAGATTCCTTTGAAGGGTCCAAGTGTAGTAGAGGAAAGTGCTTCTTTATTGAGAGAATTGAACCATTGAGTGGCTCTATAGATAAAGGACCGCTGACCCATGGAGGTACGACATCTGGGAACCTGAAAGGTTAGAGATTGGGCACCACGTGTTTGTTGAGTGCCACTGTAGGTAGTAAGGAGTGAGCTAACACCAGGTGGCATGAGACCAAGGAGAATCTTTTTGGTAAATAAGCAGGTCTGGTATTGTATTCTGCTGTGTAGGGGTAGCCAGCTGACCCGTGCATAGAGGTCACAGGTGTGAGTTTGTCGTGCTGCATCCGTCAGTAGTCTACAGGCTTTGTTGAGAGCAACTGAGATCCTGCGGAGGGCACTTGTTGGGGCAGAGCCATAGATGGCAAGGCCATAGTCAATGATAGAGGTGACAGAGCTGTAGATGGTAAGTTTAAGGGCATCCGCAGGCATACAGTGCTTGTGTTTGTGTAGTAGTCCAATCCGTATATTGGCGGTCTTGGCAACAGTGTCAATATGCCGAGTGTAGGAGAGGGTACTATCCAGGGTAATACCAAGGTACTTGAACTCCTTGACGTGTTCGAGTGGTTCCCAGCGTGGTTCTTGATGGTGAGGGACAGAGAGTTGTGCCTGCTCTGTCGGTTACAGAAGGACATGGCTTTAGTCTTGCTGTGGTTCAGGACAAGTTTATGAGAATTGAACCAGTCTTTGATGCGATTGTAAGTCAAGCTGCAGCTGGGATTCAAGGACTGTAATGTCATGGTGGCTGGAAAACAGGACTGCATCGCTCATGATAGTAATATTTTTGGTGGCAGGTACTGGGAGATTGTTGATGAAGAGGAGAAGAGTAGAGGGCCCAGAATAGACCCCTGGGGACTCTGAGGGACCGTTTCTCATCCAAGAGATCCCTGTAATCCTTACATGTTGGATCCGATTATCAAGGTAGCTGGTGAACCATGGAAGGGCATTGCTGGAGATCCCAATGGAGACAGTTGCTTGAGCAGTAGGGGTGGTTAACTGTGTGAATGCCTTGGTAAGGTCTACCATCGCCCCTCCCACAATTCCCTCTGTCAAGCGTGGCATGGATGAAGGTTGTAAATTCCAGTAGTGCAGTGGTGGTGCTGTGCCCTTTCTGGAAGCCATGCTGCTCTGGGCACTGTACATTGTACTTATCCAGGAATTCAACTAGTTGGTCCGACACTATTCGCTCCAGTGCTTGGATAGTGGGGGGAGGAGTGAGATAGGTCTGTAATTGGTGTGCAGTGTCCTATCTCTGCTTTTGTGAACCGGTGTGACAGTGGCTTTCTTCCAGAGAGACAGTAAATGGCCCAATCTAAGCGAGAGATTAAAGATCTTTGTAAGTGGTTTTAAGATTTCATCTAGGACTTGTGCCAGCAGTTTCAGGTCAAGTGAGTCACCACTGTACCCTTGTTTGCCGATGGCCTTTTGAATGTATTTTCTAGCTACTTGTGGTGGGACCTCCTTAAAAAAAAAACTTTGGGGTTGTACGGTCTAGTTGGGGTAACTTGGGAGGAGCTGAGGAGGTCACAAAAAATTTGGTGGAAGGACACTGTCCAGGTTTGTAAATGCATTATTAAAAGTGCTGGTGATAATACCTAGGTCGAGTGTAGGAGTGCCATGAAGGTTGAGCATAGTGGGTGGTGCTTTAGGATCCTTGCCTGTGAGTTCTTTCATGTTGTTCCAGAATTTGTTTCCCTGGCCCCAGAGTTGGTCAGAGCTTCTTTGTAATAGCTGCGTTTAGCATTCCGTATTCTTCGAGTGCAATCATTTCTGGCTGCTTTGTATAATTGTATGTTTACTTGCATCGGAGTTGCACGAGCACAATGCCAGAGGTGGTCTCTGTGCTTGAGCAGAGTTAAAAGGTCAGTAGTAACCCAGGGGTTGGTCTGTCCTTTGACCTTCATCTTTTTCACTGGTGCATAGATGCCACAGGCTTCGTTGAACGTTTGATAAATAGGTCCAGAGCTTTGTTGGTGTCATTGAGGAGTCAAGCACTGCTCAGTTCAGCCTGTTAGATGGGATTTTAACTGCTGGAGTCCTTTGTTTGATAACCCTGGCATAGAAAAGCTTGGGAGAGGGCTTGTGGTATTTGTTTGACCAGGAGCAGATGACAGGCGAGTGGTCACTTATTGTATCCGGGAGTACAGAAACATTGGAGATGCGTTCAGGGTGGTTAGATAGAATCCAGTCTAGAAGCGTAAGGGAGCCTGTCCTATAGTTACACCTAGTGGGGGCATTGACCAGTTGAGTGAGGTGATGCACCGCGGCTGCATCCTTATAGGTAGCGGCCTCAGCGGAGAGCCAGTTAATGTTAAAATCACCCATGATTATGGTTTCAGAATTATGTTGCTGGACCCTTAGATAATCCATGATGCTATGGAAGCCAGCAGCCTGGTCTCTTGGGGTAGATAAACCGAGATGACAGTGAGTTCCTTGTTATGTGCACCAAGGAGGATTTTGATTGTGAGGACCTGAGAGGAGTTGCTCAGGCTAGGGGATGGGATGATGTGACCCATAAGGGTATCCTTAAGATAGATGGCGCAGCCCCCGGCCCGTTTAGCGATCCTGTCTTGCCTGAAATTGTAGTAGCCAGGGATAGAGACTGAGGTATCAGGGATTTTAGGGTTTAGCCATGTTTCCACAACTGAGAGGACATCAGGGTTGTGCTGTAGGAGCCATGTTTGGAGGGAGTCAAGTTTATTGAGGGTGCTGCAGGCATTGATTACACTGACTTCCTCTACAGCCAATGCCCCAACTCTTACATGGCTAAACTGGACACACTCTACCATCGAGCACTGAGGTTTATAACAGGACTCCCCTTTGACACACATCACTGCTCCCTATATGCGGCAGTGGGATGGACATCACTAAAGTTCAGGCGCCACAGAATCACTGCTCTCTGGACCTATAGAGCCATCTCTAATAAGCTGCCTTACTATATCTCCTGCTGTCTTCCCCTGAGTATAATTGGGAAATACGCGTTAAGAAGTTACTCAGCTATTACACTTAAAGTACCCAAAGCAAAATCCCACTTCGGCAGGGCAGCCATAAACTTCGTGCTACCTACCTTATGTAACGATCTACAAAAAACCCTCAAATTAAGCACTCTAATCGGTATAAATGCTTTCAAGATGCTTTATTTCCGCACAATCAGAGAAGTATGTAACTGCTTCACCTACTCAGACCCAGTACTGGTATATAGCCACGCCTAGACCCAATTTTAGGTACTGCCCCCCCCAGCTTGCTCCTCACCAGCCTAATTGTTCTCTCTCTTATCCCCCTGTCTTATCAACACTAGGCCCATCCATCCCCTTATTCTTCCTTTCCCAACCTCGGATAGGAGCTCACTAGCCTGGGTTGTGACATCCTACCATGCCCTGTACTTTATAGCATTCAATCCCGGGGCTCACACATACTCCTTTTCTCCATCCACCTTCTCTACATCCAGCTTTACCAACTCCTTTCTGTGCACCGTGCCCTCCTAGCCTTTCTCCCCCTACTTCCCTCCCTCTCATCCCCCCTACCTTCACCTCTACCTGGTGTATATTTTTATTTTAATTTTTTCTTCCGTTACTTCCTCCTGCAACCTTAGATAACCTGCTTTATCTTCCTATAGACACTTCTATGTATGTAAATACCATGTAATCTGTATAATATCTGTATAATTCTATGTACATATGATCTTCTTTTTCTTCCTCTCTGTAAAGAGTATTATCTGTATTGCCTTGTAAATACCTGTGTTGACCTGTATATACAATTGTTCATGCTCCACCCAGGTCCATCTTGCAAATGAGCTTCTGCTCAACGATGAATGCCTGGTTAAATAAAGACTTGATTGATTGATTGATGGATGCCGTGGTGAGTGTCCCTGTCCTTCTGCTTGGTGCCACTGCTGGCTGCCCAGGTGGTCCTGGGTTGGGGTGAACATTTCCTGAGAGCAGGAGCAGCATAAGGAGAATTTGTAGGAGAAAGGATTTCAGCATCTTGTAGATACCTGGTGGTTAAGTCATAAGCCAAAAGAAATTATCAACAGCTGAGGTCCAGAGTCACAGAATGTGTTAGAATTACTGCAGGTGATGAACTGTGCTCATGACATGCAGGATGTGAAATCCTTTGTCTGCATGCTTTTTGTCATTCAAAGAGGTTGTTGAAAAGCCCACATACAGATCATGGAGCAGGTCAGACGAAATGTGGATTCAAGCAGACCTAGAGTCACTGAGTTTGTCAGACTTAATTGCTTGACTTATGTTTTGCTTGCGATACTGTAGCTTCCATAAAGTTGATTTTTAAATGAAAAATGCAGATACCTGGTTGTGATGTTTTGCAGAAATCCAGTTCAGGAGACTTGCACGTATGTAGTGAGCAAGAATGGTGTAGTTACTCCAAGCAGAAAACCATGTAAATCCACAAAAACTAAGCTACAGACACAGACAAGCAGCCACTACAAACAAAGTAGGCACAGTTATCAGTTTAGCGTCAGTATTTTTATATTTTAACCCTTTATATCCATCAGTCTTTAATATGCAACCCCCTAGCTAAAAAATGTTTAATATATCCTTATATACATGGGCTTTTCTAGATGAGTGGAAGGAAGCACTGGTGGTCCCTGTGTTTAAGGCTGGGCAGAAAGATCTAAAAACTACAGACTGATTTCCATGCTCTCAGTGGTGTTGAAGGTCCAAGAGAGATTGGTTGCTAGGCAATTGAATGAATGTCTACATGATGCTATCCTAATCCACAAGCAATCTGGTTTTAGGGAACACCACAGAATAGTAACAATGACAATAAAGTTGCAAGTACCATCCAAACAGCTTTGGCTAAAGGGCTGGCAACAGGTTGCGGGTTAGAGATCTGGGTAAGTGGTGGTATTTCTAAAACTGGTGCGTGTATATGTGTGTGTGTGTGTGTGTGTGTGTGTGGATGATCTGTCAAGGGCCTTTGACACCATCGGCCTTGGAATTATGTTAGATTAATTAGCAATTGTAGGGCTTGTTTCTGTTTTAAAACAGTGATTTTCTAGTTATGTGGCAGAATGTAGGCAGTTAGGTGATGTGCATTGGTCTAGGTCAAGCTGATGTCAGGAATGGAAGGGAGTACCACAAGGGTCTGTAAGACCCCTGCTTGTTATCCTTTTATATGAATGACACTGACGTATGGCTGCAAGAAATGGATGTTTATCTGTCTGTGGATGACACAGTACTGTATTATGTTGGCAGCATTGCCTCAGAAATCAGTTGAAATTACAACAGGGTATTAATAACTTACAGGATTTTTAATTCAAAATTAACTGGTCTTGAATGGCAAGAAATGTCAGTTCATTCTTTTTAGTTTGAAAAAATGAAGTTGAGGGGATCAACTAATTATCAGAACACGTGATAATGCATTACTCTGCATGGTCCCATCATATATAGTGTAAATACTTTGGGGTTTGGATAGATGCCCATCATACCTGGGACTGCCACATGAATAGTATTATCAAGAGTGTTGTCCCCAGGTTGTTATTTTTTTTCACTTTTTTATTTTCAGGATTTCATAAATCTTTTACAACACAATTATACCATATACCATCAAGTATTGAGCCTACAATAAATATTGTATGTATCAATTATTAATTAATTAGCAAGTGGAAACAATTCAGACTTACACAAACATTAAATGTAGGGATGGAAATCAGGACCACGTCAACAGAGGTGGATACAAAAAAAATTTGAAAATAAAGTTTAAAGACACTCACGGACTAGCAGCTGCAAGTTTGTTTTATTTATTTTTTTATGTTATTTATTTAGTGATTCAGAAAAGACCTTTGAGCGCAAGCTCTTTTACAAAGGTTCCACATCATAGATTGCAAAACAAAGTACAATAGGAGAAAGCAAAGGTACATTACAATGTATGATACAGCTTAGATTCAGAACTTACAGAATAACTCAAAACATAGGTACAAGTTAAATAACAAGAAAAACACTTTATGAGGGTGGGGAAGGGATAAGCAGCCACAAAGTGCCTTGTCAGTAGTTCAGAGGGATGGGGATAGCTGGCAGTGGGGTCAAGAAAGGAGGTACAAGAGAGAGGTATGTACTGCGGTGGAGGTAAAGGGTGGGGGAAGAAGGGCGATAAGGTATAGGGAGGTGGGGTGAGGGGAGGCTGAGCAGAGAGGACATGATAGAGTAAAATGGTGGGGTGAGAGAGGACATGGTAAGGCAGCCTTCATTAGTAGTGACTGTTAGGGAAACTCATGGGACTGTGAGTTGGGGGAGGGTAGGAGGTGGCTGGTGCCAAAGGAGCACAAGTTTAACAAGAGCACAAGTTTAACTTATCAAACCATTAATAACAATGCAATATTGTACCACCTACCTTTCTGCATATATTAACCCACTCTGCATTAAACATTATTCCTATGTAGTCTTGCCATGCTGCCAATAATTAATTTAAACAATACATTTTCAAGAAGAGTTACTCCATAATACTAAGAACAAAAGAAAAGTTAATCTTTGCCAATTACAAATCCATCTTCCCCATATTGTCCAACATATCCAATTCCAATCCAGTAGGTGAGCCTGACATTTCTTGCTGGGAATACTGAGAACTTAGAAATGTTACCAGGTCATCCACTTGAAGAACATACATTTGTTTTTCCGTCTTTAATGATCTTAACTTTCCAGGAAGATAGCAGAGAGAATTAAACACCTAGTTCCAGCATCTCTTGTCTATAAACCAGGAATTTCTTTCATCATCATTGTGTCTTAAAGTCCGGAAAGATATAGTATTTTACCTTTATAGTCTGATGTGCCTCTCAATTTTGCAAGTTTAAAGATGTAATCCCTGTCAGAGTCAAAAGCAAATGTTGCCAGGAAGGTTGTCTTTGCAGCTGCATTACTTTCCTGGTTTATCTTAGGGACACTAGAAGCATGGGCCAATAAAGGAAGGTTGTCAGGTGCTAACTGAAAAGTAACTGAATGTCTTTAACCATGTTTAGTGCATTGGGGAATTCACAATCTAAAACATAAGGTTGCTCTACTAATCTTATATTCCATTACCTGAGCTGATGTTTATTGGCCTCGAGCTTCCAAGACATGCTGTGTTTCTGCAATGACCCCCTTCAGTGTAGCATCCAGAGCTACAACTTTGGTTTTGCCTTTTCTCTTTGTAATATGCTTAGTGAGGTTTTTCTCCTCTGCCTGCCCTTTAAAGGAGAACTGCATTGAATCTGTAAATCTTTGTTTTTGAAGAAGCTGCCTTTCTAATACTGGTTCACATTTTTTTTGTTCCATCGTTAATGGCCTTTTGATAAATTTAGTGTGTGTTTCTGCTTTACACTCTAGTGGGCAGTACCGTTTGAGAACTGTATGATGTTCTTTATGTCCTAGTTCAAAACTTACATTGTTTTCACAATGCATTCATGTCCTACTCTAGAACACTGTGGTCAAAGAGGGACATGAACTACATCATACAGTTCTAAAATGGCACTTACAGATTGTGTGTAAATCAGGAACACCCACTAAATTTACTAAACAGTTCTAAAATGGCACTTGCAGATCATGTGTAAATCAGGAACACCCACTAAATTTACTAAAAGGTCAGAAAAGACTGAATAATAACAATGGTATCAAATATATGAAAACCACACCTGGGAAAAATGACTTTCAGGTTCAACACAGTTCTCCTTTAACTTAGAGCTGCTATATTTCTGATAGTATAAAATCCGTGTTTTGTTTTAAGGCATCAAACTTTCAGTCACATTTCTCTGTCCATGATATAAGCTGATCGACTGCTCTACCCAGTGACTCGATGGTGTATTGTTTGGCAAACAGCCTCTCTGGTGCTATTGTATAAGCACTATCACCCAGTATTCAGTTTGGAGTGGTGGAGGTTTGCTTGGATTTTGCTGCTTGATGGGAAGTCGCTGTAACAGTAGCTGCAAGGTGGAAGATAGATTAGGAGCTCAGCTACCTCCACTCTCTGAGCTAAGAGCTGCCTGGTGTGCCTGCCGAGACAGCAGTGCCAACCTCAGGGAAATAAATTGATCTGCCATCAGGTTTATTTATCAATCGACTCACCAGAACTTTGAACATACGATGCACAGATACAGGCTGTATCACTCCTGATGTATATTAAAAGTAGATAGTGGACTTCTGGTGATGTCATCAGGGAATGAGTAGCTAAACAAAGGAGTTCCATGTCTGATCCTCTTGAATCCCTATTAGTCCTCATTCAAATCATCGATTTCACCACAAAACAGTACAAGCTCAAGCAGATTAGAATATCTGCTCACCAAAGACTGAAAGATTTCAGGGATGGTAATCTGCAGCCCCATAAAAATCACTTAGACTGCAGTAAGAAGGCTAGTCAGACTCACAATCACCCAAATATGTGGGGGGTGAGGAGTGAGAATGCATCAGTGATCTTGAAGAGGAGGACGTGGCAAGCTGTACAATAACCTCCCATAAAATTTACAATGCTACCAGCTGCTTCATTCATGTCTTGACTTGTGTAAACCGTAAATGTATTTGTTACCCCTTCCTATGTAAACTCTATGTTCGTAGTACAACTCCAGTGTCAATTTGTCTGCTGTAATTATGCTGTCGCAACAAAATGTATCTCCTTATGTGTTGACGAGGATTATTTGTAAATGAGATCTTAGCTCAAAGGTTTGTAATTCCTGGTTCCCAATAAATAAAAAAAAATAAAAAAAGATAATCCTGGAACTGAAGAAAATCAGCAACACGGTTAAAAGATTCCAGTCGGAGCTAGCTGATACATGCCACAAGGTCATGGAGGTGGAAGCCCAGATCCGGGACTTAGGAAAAGGGCTGTGGATGTCTCTGAGCAAAGTGACCACCATAACATGGTACTCATGCACTTGCTGAAACCTGAGCAGGAGATAACTGAAAAATGGATGACATAGAACAGAGAGCCCATGATTAAAGGCTCCATGGTGTGCCAGAATGCATAAAACAGGGGGAGATGGAAGAATTAATCTTCTCATTCATCATAGAGCTACTCATCTGGGATAAAATGACTGCTACAAATTGAATGTGCACACTGGGATCTTGCACCTTTACCCTCCGATGCCAAGGCTCACCCATGGTCCATCATAGCAAAGTTAATGGACTAGTCAATAAAAAATGAAAGTTCTACACACAGCTTGGGGAAAAGGAGCTCATCTTTGGAGATGTAGAGAAATTTCCGGTGCATGACTTCACACCATTGATAATGGAGAAAAGTCAGAGAATTGTGTAAGTAGTAAAGGACTTACAAGAGAAAAATATCAAACTGCCATTAATAGCGCCAGCACAACAAAGAGTTCACCACATTGGGAATCAAGTTTTATAGGATTCTGAAGGAAGTACTGCCCCTGTTACACTAGCTATGAGTAAGAACTGACAATGGATTGTTAAAGGGGGCCCCAGGGGAGAAAGAAATGAAGCAGACTATGGACTCTGGCAGGAGTAAAAAGTCACCAAACCGAGGCTTCTCCTTTGATCTTGAGAAGCTGCAATGTCATTTTCTAAAAGAAAGGACCGTGTGCACAGTCCACCAACACTACAGGGGCTCCTACAGTATTTCACTGAAGTCAGAAAGCTGAACATTGGTGGGAGATGCCAACAGATTGAGCTTAGGCAAAGCAAATGACTCGATAAATAGATCTAAGCACAATGGAGGGGACTGGTAAGCTGCTGGGTTTATGGAAACCAAAAACTAACTGTGGTTACCCTGAGCCTTCTGTTTTTACTTTTTTTCTGTATTTGCAGCTGAAGATTGTTTTGGTATGGACACGGGGGGGGGGGGTCCCCTAATGTCATTTTTGGATGTTATGTGGAATAAAAATGAAAGATTCAATTGCAAACAGGGAAACAAGGATTATTTCATGGACTCATATATATGACTTCTGAAATGTCTTTTTAAGTAGAGCTACTATATGCTTGTCTGAAGCTAGGGGGAGAGATACTGAGAATCTGCAGAAATGTTAACGGGCTAAAAGTGGAATATTAAACCAAATCTCCAGTTGGGTCATGTTGGGGCTTGTTTTGCCAAAATATGTGTGAAATTGTCATCCACTGGTGCCCTCTGGGTTAGATGGCAACAGAAGTAAATGGGAAAGGGATGCTGTCATGGCACAGGAGGGGGGGAACACCTTGAAAAATGCAGAGTGGGGCTCCTATAGTCACTGACTAAGGAAGGGGAAATTGCATGAGCAATCCAAAACTCTCTAACCCTGCTTCTGAAGTTTAAAGAGGGGAGATCCTGAGGTACTGGTGAAAAGGCATATAATGTAAGTGGAGCTATGAAGCAAGCCAACACTTGATAGGTGTCTAAAGACACTGGGGTGAAATCTGGATACGAGGATGGGGAACTGGCCTCAGTGATCTGGCGGGGAACACAAAATCAACGACAAAGGGGGGGTGGGAGAACAAATGATGATAAAGGAAGGTTGTTTTCCTGTTCCAGACCTCCAGGCCTCTTCACTTGGCCACAAGATTTAGAAGTGGGTAGCCATCTGGGAACTAGTGACCATCGAACAGTATGGTTCACAGTAAACACAGCCAGTAGAGTCAAGCCATACAAAGGCAAAGGTACTGGACTTCAGAAGGGCTGACTTTGCCAAAATGGGTGCGTGCCTAAGGAATTCACTAGCAAATGGACAGGAAGAAGGGGTGGAAGAACAATGGGAAATAATCTAAACTGCCATCACAGAGGCAACAAGCCTTTGTGTGATGCAAATAAAATGAAATGATGTAAGAAATCACTATGGTTCTCAAAGGAGGTGGCAGGGAAGGTTAGGGAGAAAAAGAAAGCATTCAAGAAGTACAAGGAATCACAGAAGGAGCAGGACAGAAAATTGTATCAATTAAAGCAAACAGAAGCAGGGAAGGCAGTCAGAACAGCAAAGGCTCAAACCAAGGAAAAGATAGCCAACTCAGTTAAGAAGGGGGATAAAACCTTTAATAGGTACATCAGGGAGCGAAGGAAGACCAAGGGAGGGATAGTGAGGTTTAATAATGGAGGGGGGTTGGACAGAGGGTGACTGTGAAAAGACAGAGATACTAAACAAGTATTTTTGCTCAGTATTCACAAATGAAGAGGGGGAGGTACCTAAACCAAACAATAGAAACACTCTAGATATGGGGGTTGATACCAGCCCATTCACAGAAGAAAGATTTCTGAAAGAACTCTTAAAACTGAAGGTGGACAAAGCAATTGGGTCTGATGGAATTCATCCCAGAATTCTAAAAGAACTAAGTGTAAAACTAGTGGCACCACTGACTCCCCTCTTTAACAAATCATGGGAGGATGGGGTGGTTCCCGAGGACTGGAGGAGAGCAGATGTTATTCCACGTCACAAAAGTGGGAGCAGCGTAGAAGCAGGAAACTACAGACCTGTTAGATTAACCTTAGTGATCGGGAAAATGATGGAATTGCTTCTGAAGGAAAGAACTGTTGAGTACCTAGGGGCCAGAGGGGCACAGGACCCAATGCAGCATGGATTCACAGTGGGAAGGTCATGTCAGATGAATCTAATGGATTTCTCTGACTGGGTGACCAAAGTAGTAGATCAAGGAGGGGTTGTGGACATGGCCTACCTAGACTTTAGCAAGGCATTTGACACAGTCCTGCACAAAAGATTAATATACAAGTTGGCCAGTCTGGGATTGGGTCCCAAGTTGGTAGCCTGGGTAAAAAATTGGCTGGAGAAACAGGACACAGAGGGTAATAGTAAACGGAGTCCACTCTGAAGAAAGGGGGATTACTAGGGGGTACCACAGGATTCAGTACTAGGACCGGTCCTCTTTAATGTCTTTATAAGCGACATTGCAGAGGGACTGGAAGGAAAAGTATGCCTCTTTGCAGATGACACAAAGATCTGCAACAGAGTTGATACACATGGTGGGGTGGAAAGGATGACAAGGGACTTGGCAAGGCTGGAGGAATGGTCAAATGTATGGCAGCTTAGATTCAGTGCTAAGAAGTGCAAAGTAATGCACCTTGGAATCTAAAACCCAGGGGAAGAGTACATAATGGTGGGTGAGATACTAACAACAACAACAATGGAAAGAGACCTGGGGGTAGTCATATCTGATGACCTAAAGGTGGGCAAGCAATGTCAGAGGGCAATAAGGAGGGCTGGGGGATACTGGGATGCATAGGGAGAGGCATCACCAGTAGAAAACAGGAAGTTGTTATCCATCTGTACAGACAGCTAGTGAGACCCCATCTGGAGTCCTGCGTGCAATTCTGGGGACCCAGCCTCTGCAAAGACATAGACAGGATGAAGGTGGTCCAGAGGAGGGCAACTAAGATGGTGCAGTGTCTGCACCAGAAGACGTATGGAGAGAGACTTAAGGAACTTAATATGTATAGCCTCGAGGAAAGGAGGGAGAGGGGAGACATGATAGAAACTTTCAAGTACCTCAAGGGAATCAACAAAGTCCAAGAAGATAACATCTTTCAGAAAAAGAGGTATGCAAGAACAAGGGGGCACAATTTGAAGATTGAGGGAGGATGCCTCAGAGGTAATGTGAGGAAGTATTTTTTCACAGAGAGGGTTGTGGATGCATGGAACAGCCTTCCGGAGGAGGTTGTGGAGTCAAAAACAGTGGTGGATTTCAAGAATGCATGGGACAGACATAAGGCAATTCTAGTGGGTGGGGGTAGGAAAAAGTAGGCTGTTGGTCAACTAGGATCTGCAGCTTATCCATTAGGTAGGGAATTGGGCAGACTGAGTGGGCCAAGCGGTCCTTATCTGCCGTCAAATTCTATGTTTCTAAGTCCTGTAGATGTGGAGGGGGGACAAGTGCACATCCCACATTTAATTAAAGTAACAAAAGGTGGCTAGTCTTGGAGGTGGTGTTCCTTCTCTCAATTAGTCAGGTGGTATTATGGGAGGGGTGCCATCTCAGAGAACATAGCCAGTTTAGACTGGGATGTACCCCGAACATCTGAAAAACATATGAGGAGGAAAACATTGCACAACATATATAAAACTGCCCCTTGGCTTGATAGATGTGGGACATAAAAAGTAGGGGAGAGCAGAGAGGGAAGATTGATTGAAGAGGATGGTTCACATGACATCTTTAGAGGTAATGAAGGAAGATCTCCCCAAAAAAGGAGAGGGGGGGGAGACATCCATCATATCAAAGCTGACAATGGCAGGGGTCGTTTCTACCACACCAGAGCGCTTTGTTGGCACATCAGCTGCTGGATGTGCTTCAAGAAAGCTTGTTAATGCCTTGAACCTAATAGTTACTATGGTTCCATATAGAAACATAGAATATGATGGCAGATAAGGACAACTTGGCCTATCCAGTCTGCCCATTTCTCCCAACCTACACTATTATTGCAGATTGTGTCCGGCCTACAGCTTTTTCTCCCTACCCCTTTCCTTTACACTATGATTCCCTTGTGCTATCCCATGCATTCTTGAACCCCACCACTGTTTTCACACCCACCACCTCCTCTGGAAGGCTGTTCCCAGAATCCATCACTCTTTCTGTGAAGAAGCACTTCCTCACATCTCTCCTGAATCTAGCCCCTCCAGCTTCTCAGCATGTCCTCTTGTTCTTGAGCACGTTTTCTTCTGAAAAATACTCCCTTCTTGAACCTTATTTACTCTGTGAGATATTTAAAGGACTCTATCATATCCCCCCTCTCTGTCCTCTGTTCTAGGGTGTACATATTGAGGTCTTTTAGTTTCTCCTTGTAGGGCTTTTAATGCAAACCCTGCACCATTTTAGTTGCCCTTTTCGGGACCACCTCCACTCATAGAAACCTAGAAACAGAGGTTGACGGCGGATAAGGACCACAAGGCCCATCCAGTCTGTCCATTTCTTTTTCTACCTTATAAATGTGCCATTGGCCTTTGCTCTGTCAGTGGCCTATCTATTCATACTCATCTGTATTGCTCCCTTATGCCTATCCCATGCCTGTTTGAAGCCCTACACAGTATTCATAGCCAACACTTCCTGAGGTAGGCCGTTCCATGCAACCACCACTCTTTCTGTGAAAAAGAATTTCCTCACATTCCCCCTTAATCGGCCTCCCTCTAATCTCATGATGTGTCCTCTTGTCCTGCTATTTTTCTTATATTTAAATATGTTAGAGTCTTTCACCTTGTTAATGCCCTTAAGGTGTTTGAATGTTTCAATCGTATCACCTCTCTCCCTCCTTTGCACAAGGGTATACATATTAAGCTCCATTAATCTGTCCTCATACGTCTTCTGATGCAGTCTCTGCACCATTTTGGTTGTCCTTCTCTGGACTGCCTCAATTTAGTTAATATCATTGCGAAGGTGTGACCATTAGTACTGCACGCAGTACTCCAGATGTGGCCTGACCAGTGTCTTGTAAAGAGGG
The DNA here is from genome assembly GCA_016271365.2 of Neoceratodus forsteri. Taxonomy (NCBI): domain Eukaryota; kingdom Metazoa; phylum Chordata; order Ceratodontiformes; family Ceratodontidae; genus Neoceratodus; species Neoceratodus forsteri. Next base: position 657,466,005 of record CM057454.1, on the reverse strand, counting down.
ATTACTACCTCCCTCTAACGACTTGTGATACCCCTACTAATACACCCTAACATCCCCCTAGCCTTACCTACTGCTTTAGAGGTCTGCTTAGATGATTTCAGGTCATCGTGATGATGATGCCCAAGTCAATTTCTTCCTTTGTGACTGCCAGCAACTCCCCTCACAGCCTATAGGTGGCTTCAGAGTTTCTCTTCCCTATGTGCATGATCTTGCATTTCTTTGCATTAAATCCCAGTTGCCATTCTTCTGACCATTTTGCTCGTTTATCCAGATCTCTTCTCATTCTTCCCACCCCATCTAGATCATCTACTGTGTTGCAGATCTTGGTGTCATCTGCAAACAGACAAACCTTACCCTCTAGTCTGTCTGCAATGTTACTAATGAAGATATTGAAGAGGACTGGCCCCAGGACTGATCCCTGAGGTACCTCACTTGTGACTTGCATCTCTTCTGACTGTATACCATTTACCACCACTCTCTGTTTTCTGCCCGTCAACAAGTTTGCCACCCAGTTGACCAACTGCAGACCCACCCAGAGCCTACCCAGCTTATTTATCAATCTTCTATGTGGAACAGTGTTGAAGCTTTACTGAAGTCAAGGTAGGCGACATCAACTGCTCCCCCTTGGTCCACCACTCTGGTTACCCAAAGAAATCTATGAGATTAGTTTGGTAGGACCTTCCTTTTGTAAACCCATGCTGTCTTGGATCCTGTGCCCCTATGGATTCCAGGTGTTGCACTATCCTTTCCTTAAGGAGTGCCTCCATAATCTTGGCCACTACTGAGGTAAAACTGACTGGTCTGTATTTCCCTGCCTTGTCCTTGCTACCACTCTTGTGGAGCGGGATCACATGAGCCCTTCTCCAGTCTTCTGGGACCTCTCCTGTGCTCAGAGACTCACTAAACAGTTCTGCTAATGGCTGTGCTAGTTCCACCCTTAGCTCCTTAAGTACCCTGGGATGTATGCCGTCAGGTCCCATTGTCTTGTCCACCCTGAGCTTAGCGAGCTCTTGTAGGACCCTTTCTTTTGTGAAGGGAGTAGTGCTCACCTCCCTCCCCCCTGTGTCCATGGTGCTGAGCTGTGGGCCCTGCCCTACCTTCTCTTCAGTAAATACTGAGCAAAATATGCATTTACAGGGTCCTCCTCCTCACATGCACCCTTTTCTCATTTGAGCTTAGCACTACCCCCTCTGGACTTTCTCCTTTCACTAATGTATCAATAGGAAGTCTTGTCACCTTCTTTTACTGTTCATGCTAGTGTTTCCTCAGTTTGGCGCTTTGCCTGCCTTACTGCCTTCCCTGCTTCCCTTCCAGAGATGTGGTCTGCAGAACTGGACACAGTAATCTAGGTGGGGTCTTACCAGCAATCTAAAAAGAGGCAACACTTCCTCCCTCTTTCTGCTGGTGATACCACTCCCTATGCATCCCAGCATCCCACTTGCCCTCTCTATTGCCTTGTTGCACTGTCTAGCCAACTATAGGTCATCCAATATGAATATCCACAAGTATATTTCCTGCTTGGTGGTCATCAATACCACTCCACACATTTTGGGCTCTGTCCCTGGGTTTCTGTGCCCTGAGTGTATTATTTTGTGCTTTTTCATATTGAAATCCAGCTGCCATACCCTTGACCACTCCTCTAGTTTACTCAGGTCTCTGCTCATCTATTCCAAACAACCCCCCAGAGTGTCCACACTATTGCAGATATTGCAGATTGTCATCCACAAAGAGGCAGACCTTCCAGTGCCTCTACAGTGTCACTTATAAAGACATTAAAGAGGATAGGTTCAAGCACTGATCCCTGAGGCACCTCGTTGATCACCTCTCTTCCCTGGAGAGTACTCAGTTTACTACTACTCCCAGTCACCTATTTTCTAGTCAATTTCTTATCTAGTTCACCACTTTTGGACCCACCCCTAAGCTACCCAGCTTGCTTACTAGTCTCCTGTGTGAAACAGGGTTGAATTCCTTACTGAAATCTAGGTAGGCCATGTCCATCCCTCCACCCTGATCTAGTTCCTTGATCACCCAGTCAAAGAAATTAATCAGATTCATTTGTCATGACCCCCCATCCATGAAACCAGGCTGCCTCAGGTCTTGCAACCCACTGGATTCATGATATTCCACAATCTTTTCTTTCAGCAGTGATTCCATTAACTTTCCCACCACTGATGTCAGGCTTACTGCTCTTTAATTGCCAGCCTCCTCCCTAGTACCATTTCTGTGTGGTGGGACTACATCTACCCTCTTCCAATCCTCCAGAACCACTCCTGTTTGCAGTGAGCTGTTGAATGGAGCTGTCAGAGGTGCAGCCAGTATTTCCCTGAGCTCCTTCAATACCATTGGATACACCCCATCTGGCCACATTGCTTTGTCCACCTTCAGATTAGCAAGTCCCTTCAGAACTCTTGCCTTCAAAAAAGAACTAGTGTCCTTTTAGTGTAGTGTTAAACATATGTTTTGTTTGAAAGGACAGGATATCTGCAAATGAGACATGGGAGGATCAAATATTGGGGACTGTTGATGGCATCTCACCCATTATTCCAATTCTAGGGGTTTAACGATTCAGTGGAAGTTTATGTCTCAATACATTTTTGCTGAAACATAGGAAGGGAGATATAACTTGACATGTTAGATTTAAAAGCAGTGACTTAAAATGTCAAAGGTTTACACTCACCAACAAAAAGGACCTGTATTCTTCAACAAATAGGGAGGACAGGAGCCACAGTGGCATCTTTGCAAGAAACTCAGCTAAACAAAAGGAGCACAACAAACTCTGTAGGAGCTGGATGGTAGAGGTCTATTCATCCACCCACGCAGGAGGAGTGTACCCATATTAGTAAACTGGAATGCACCCCTACAGACAGAACAGATACTCAAAGAAGATGAGTGCAGGTTTGTTGAGATTCAAGGGATGTACAGGGGAGTAGAGTACAAACTGCTTGACCCTAACAAAGGCAGACAAAGATTGCTCATCTGGAAAAAACACCTGGTGAAACCAGTGGAGGAAGGGATGCCTTCTATAAAATGGGGGAGATTTCAATTGCATGCCACAGCTACAAATAGACAGTTGCAAAGTGGGGGTATGATCCAAGGGGGAACAGTGGAAATTCATGCAAGAGGCCAGCCTTAAGGATGCACAGCGTTTTGTGAACCCAGAGGTACGAGACTGCAGCTTTCCGCGAACCCACACTCCCAATATTCCAAAATAGGTTTCTTTTTGGTACCTCAGGACAGGCTACATATGGTGACAGCCAGTCAAATTAAACAGATGATAGCCTCAGACCACACACCAGTGGTAATAGAGCTCCTGGTTGAGTCTATGCAAAACAAATTCGATCTAGAGGCTGATCTTAATGATCAAAATCTGTGTGAAATGATAAAGCAAGTCATTAATAAGTACCTAGACAATAATAAAGAAAGGGATACTTCCGAGGCTATATGGTGGGATGGGATGAAGGGGATTGTAACAAGCAAACTGACTTCGCATGCCTCAAATAAGAAACAAGCATTTGTCAATGCCGAAAGTTTGCCACATTTCTAAATGAACAGTGGTGGGATGTGCTCCATTGAGTTTAATAGGCACAATGCATGTCAGCTGGATGAGAGTGAGCCTGTGGGCTGCTCAGAAGAGAGGACAGCAGCTAGATGCATGGCAGGCCAAGTTGCAGGAGTATAAATAAGAAAAAAAAAGTGCCCCCATTAAACTCTATGCAGCACATCCCCACGCTGCTCATTTCCACGCATGCACTGATGCAGTGACGGTACTGTGCATGTGCGGAATCGGCCTCATTTCACACATATTTCTTTTGTGACCGAACAGCGGTCAGCTGTTCGACGGCTTTTTCTTTTCATGTTTTCGCACTGGCCACTCATAGCAATAAGTTCACAGCGTGCAGGCACATTGACAAAATTCTGTTCTTCCATGAAGTCAGTTTAGTACAAGGGCCAGGCAACCCCTGTGTCTAGTGATATATGTTGGTAGTCCCATCAGAGGAGCACTTACCATACCTCATGTAACCTGTACCTGTGTAATCAAGGCTACCACCTCAGGCCTGGGGCATTGGAGTAGGGGCACCATAACCAATACACTTGGGTACCAATAAGTCATGACTGGGATAGCAGCTTGAGTGAGAACCTCCCTACCCTACCTGGATCAAGCAAACCTCTCCTGACAGACAAGCAGGCTGAAGATGACAGCAAATAATACACCTTGATCTCTGACTGGAGCTCTGGCATGTCTCCAACTAGCATAGAGTGGCCTTGCTATGACACCAAGAGGGAGAAACCTCACCAGAAACCATTTGAACTTCTGCTACAAAAAATCAAGCTTATCATCAGGAAAATAGAACCAAGTTTAGAAAATGAAATCAGAGACTCACCAGAGTGGAAAAAAGACTTGACAAGGTAGAGAAGAGAGTGGCGCTTGTGGAAGATGGGGCCGTGCAACTGGGGATGTGTGGTGGACCTGTGTTCTACCAGGTTAAAAAGTGGTGTGCAAATTGACATCTTTTCCATCTTCCATAATTCTTTTCATCCTGAAAATCTGTTGAGCAGCAGCATCTTCTTTATTTAACTATTTCTAGACTGTAGTAGGTTGGCCATCTATGACAGTCCTTTTCTGTCTCCTCTAGTTTCATCATTTTCTAAGTATTGTTCTTTCCCTTTCAGTCCTCTGTGTCCACAGAAACATTGTGCAAAGAAGCACAAACATACATAAGCTAGGCACCATAGGAATGCCAGCAAAATTATATTAAAGTGCAGAGTGCTATATGATTTAAAAAGTTCATGGGAACACTGCATAAAACACAGTAGAATGTAATATTATTATAGTCTTGCACAGCTACTCTGGGCAGTCATACTTTTCTTGTACATTTAGTATGCATATGGTGGGACTGAATGTTTAAAATAAAAGCCCTGCTACACAGAGCTTTTCTAGTCAAGTTAGTAAGCACATTCCCCCTTAGATATACCTGCTTCCTGAGTTTCCTGTGCCCAAAGCTGAGAAGTACAATTGTACAGGGGTGATTGCAGAGGGGGCGTGGTTCAGAATGGAGTGGCAAAACCTTTCACTTTCATTTTTTCAGATGCCACTTCATGTCTGAGGATGAACTGCTAAGCTCCTGAATATGTTTTAAAACCATTCTGGCATCAAAAGAAAAGAATATCAGCCAGGAGACTAATGAGACAGTATACAGATACAGGAGAGTAGCTGCTCCTCGCTGTCCCTCTCCCTTTGCGACCTGTGATGAAGCAGCAGAAGGAGTGAGTGGCTTTCAGAACAATATGTCAAATTTCATCTGCCGCTCCATTCAAGACGTGCTGCTATAGATAAAGATACTGCCAGTAGACCAAAGTGTCCCCTAGATATAGCATTAAGAAAAACATCAGGTCTCTGGCTGAATTATGAAAACAAAAAGAGACCTACACAGCTACAACAGGAGAAAACCTGGTGTTTAAAGTCCATATGTTTAGAAATAAAACAATATGCAGCTCGTCCCCGCTCTGTTCGTTTCCACACATGTGCTGACACAGTGGTGGTACTGTGCATATGTGGAATCAGCTGCATTCCGCACTTATTTCTTTTGTGACCAAACAGCGATCAGCTGTTTGGCAGATTTTTCTTTTCATGTTTTTGCACTGGCCACTCATAGCAATAAGTCTGCAGCTCACAGACTCGGTGAACTTAAAAAGGGCAGATGACCCAAACAGCAGCACTAGAGAGACTAATATTTGACACACAGGCTAAGCATAAGACTACACTGGATGCTAAACTAAAGACAAATTGAAAGAACACCGACGGGACAAACTAACAGCCTTGCTAGAGAAGAAAATAGAGGGGGAATCTAAGATGTGTACACCAGTGAATCTATGAAGTGGGTAACAGGGCAGGTAAGCTCTTAACATGGCAATTAAACAGCAAGCAGTCAGTAGGGCAGTCCTTAAAATTAAAATCAGGTCTGAAGAGGGGTAGGGGGGAACACTAAGTAACCCAACATATATTTCTAAAAGTTTTGCCTGTTAATACCAGAGCTTATATAAGGAGAGAGAAGGGGAGAGCCCTCCCGCCCCCAGAAGAGATGGATAGGTTCTTAGAGACAATACAACTCAAGTGCTTCTCAGAGGAGGGAAATAGAAGACTGGAGGCTCTAATATCTCAAAGTGAAATTGCAGAGACAATTAAAAACCTGAAAACCTCTAAATTACCTGGGGTGGATGGGTTACCCTCAGAATTTTATAAAACATTTAGTGACAAGGACATCCCAATATTATAATCAGTGCTCATTAGGGTCCTAGTAGGGGAACCCATTCCAGCAACTTGGGGGCTGGCCCAGATAACAATTTTACCCAAACCTAAAAGGGATCCAGAAAAATGTGGCTCATACACATTGCTGAGTGTTACTCATTGTTCCTTGTTTACTGATGTTTTGTTCATCCCAATACCTCATTATGCTCAATTTACACCCTGTATAATGTCTGCTGTTTTAGTAAATGATTGTTATTTTTGTAACTCTCACTGTTCCCTCTCCCACGGGATGCATAAATAAATAAAATAAACTTAAAATACTTCCATAGAAACATGGAATTCACCAGCAGAAAAGGGCCACTAAGCCCATGGTATCTGCCCCAGCCCTACCTAGCTAATGTGGAATGTAACTGCCCTATTGCCTCTTCACACCTCCTCACCCCTGGTGCGTTTTGATTCCATATTTACCAAGCCCATGTATCTGTTCCTCCTACTTCCTGTATATAGGGATCATTTAGTTTGAAAATGACCCAAGTATTTCTTACAGTATCTGCTCCAGACAAAAAAAAAATCTGGTCCTACAATTGCCATTATTTAAAGTATCCCAAAGATACTGTGAATTATTTGAGATCTCTAATAGGGAGACCATGCTTTTATCCAAGCATCTTTCCTCGACTGGTTTGACATTTCCTTCCAATTCTTGTCTGAGCTGAATGGAATTAAATTTTCGTCTAGATGACCTAGAACAATTACATCATTCTTTAAAAAGACAGTGTATATATTGTTAATTTCTGCCTCTTCATGGCCTCTGACATTGTAACTGGGAACTGCAGTTCCCTACCGACACCAGGCTATCTCATAAGTGACAGTATCAACATAAACATTTCATAAAAAAATCAAGAGCCAGCCTGTGCCCTCCTGTCATGCAAACCCATGCTTGGGGTAGTGGCATCATTGTTTAAGAAAGAAAGGGAATAGTAAATTATACCGTGGGGAGAAGAAAATGTGTCCACAAATAAACAATTGTTGTCCTGACCAATGACAAATAAATAAGATTCGTTTTGTCATGTGACTGTCATTTTCATAGCTATATAGAAACATAGAATGTGGTGTAAGAAAAGGACCAGTAGGCTCATCTTATCTGCCCTATTTTCCCTGCCTAACACTACATCCCAGACTCTATTTGGTCACAGGTGTCCCTCCTGCCTCCCTTAACTCTGTTTATTATCCCCTTGTGCCTAGCCCAGGCATGCTTGAAACTCCCCACTGTCTTTGCCTACCACCACGTTTTTGCTACCAATATGTCACAGTGATGGCATTTTTAAACCATGTATGTCATCCCAATGACATTTTCACTTCATGTACAGAATGTCATATGCAGACTAGAGTACCATTTCAATAAAATCTGCTCTTGTAAGACAAGCAGTGCGTGTGTTGCAGTGAAGTAGAAGTTATAAAAGTGCAGATTGTAATAGAACTTAAAGGAAAACTACAGTCTATATTTGGAAAAACAAATTTTTTGTTGAGTGTTTTGATATGTGTGTGTAGTCCTAGTGTATCCTTTCCTTTGTCTGCATTTAGGAGCTTTTTCAAAACATGCCTACTAATTTTATGGCCTGTAGGGATCCCAATGTTTGATTTGTTATTGCTTTTCTTTTTCCTACAATGTCTTCTGTCTCATGTGACAGTGATGTGTCCAAGACCACTAATTCGGTGAGTGTTAGCTGGTGGAGCAGCGATCTGCTGTTACAAGCCTGATGTTCTGGTATCCCATCTGTAACTCTTTCAGTCTAATATTTTTGTTTTCTTAGATATGTGTTCTGGTCTAGCCAGCAAGAGTAGCTTTTTGTTTTTAAAGCTTTTCATTTTATCATATTACCTACAGCCATGCAAAAGCACACAAATCATCCTGGGTAATAAATGGTATAACTAGTGAAGACTCTAGCTATTTTTGTATAGAATAGCCCACTCAGTTATCCCTCAGGTGTTGCCAAACTGTGAATGTAACCTTTATTAGTGCTCAAGGGATAAGGAGAGATGGTTAAAAATCACAGCTCTACAGCTGTAAACCTGACACTAAACCAGCATTTCCTGACTCTATGGTCACGGATGCATTACTGTCACATGGGGTATGGGGGGCATTGTATCAATTTTTTGTGTATTTGTTCCTTTCTTATATTTAAATGTCATTCTCCTAGCTCTGCCCCACCTATTTTCATTGTGTGTCTGGCGGGAGTGGCTTGGTGGATACTCTTCTTATCCTTCACATGCATGTGCGTTGTGAGTGAGATCAGTCCCACTCACAAATTCTTAAAGGAGAACTACAGTCAAAATTTACAAAAAGTATGTCCTGCAGAGGGTTTTGATTTGTGTATGTAGTCCCAGTATAATTTTTCCTTTGTTTGATGCTTGGATTTTTTTTCTAAATGTGCCTACTTTTATTTGGCCCCTGGCGGATCTCCATTCAGCTTCTGTATTACCATTCCTCTTCCCACAATACCTCATGTTCCATGTGGCAGTGATACATTAGAGGCCATTGGTTCAGTGAATGCGTTTTGCCCTGTCTGCAGCAGTACTGTGCTGTTAAGTGCACATTTTGGCCTCAATATAATAACTCCTTCAAATCCAGTAATTTTCTTTTTCTAGATGTTAGTTTAGGTCTAGCCAGCAGGAGAGAATGTTTTTTTATGAAAAACTTTTCATCAAACCACCCACAGTTACAAACAAACTTTGATCTATACCAATCACGTTCACTTGCTGATATCTGTTGGGCATAGATAGCTTGGCAGTTATGTACGTATTCTGAATGTGTTCTATGACAAAGGGACTTGGTGCATACAGATAGGGACACTGTTAGCTTTTGGCTAAATTCTGTATCCCCTAGTCAGATAAGTGCCTGCAGCCACCTATATGCCCAGTCAAGGCATATACATTGACAGAATGTCATAATATGCCATGCAATAACTCTTTTTAATAGTTTTTAGTGGAAATATGTTTTTCTGCTCACCCACCCTTTTCCCCATCCACCTGATACTGCCCAATTCTAATGCATCAGAAGGCAACATGGCCAGTAAACTCATCCATTGACAAGTTTGGCAAAATTTCCAACAATGATGGATAGAATAGATTTTCTAAAACTGCACAGTGGCCTGAACTTAGCAAACTAACTCACTTGCAGAAATAAACATTGTATCACAGTGAAATTTGGCTTTAAAAAGTAAATCCACGACACTGGGTATGCGCATCACTATTCTGTATACAATAGTTATAGTTCGATTCTTTTTATCAACACACACTGGTTTCACTGTGATTTTACTTTGTATGCTGATATCCTTCCCACAGACCCCCTTGTGTTTGTTGGTATGGGAAGGCCCAGGACAGAGAGCCATATATTATTTTTGTTGGTTAAATTATTCTTTGGTTATAACAAGCATCTTGTACTTGCAACTCCAATTCTGTTGTGTTATCAGTATTTAATGGATCACTGAGTCTCTTTTCCAGCCCATCCAAATATGCCCATGTTTCATAATCACATCACCTCTTCTAACAGTTGGAGAGGAACTGGAGACCACTGGTGATGTCAGGTCCACATACAGGACTGGACACCAGACAGAAAACATATATGCAGACATTAGTTATTATATAATTTTGCATAACAACATAATGGTTTCACTATTAATTTCACCATTCTGTATTATTAATAGTGTGGAAAACCTGCTGCATGGAGACATTTATTTGCTTTTAAATGAAATATTTTCATTATCAATATTTTGGATTGCAAACAATTGATTAAAAGAAGCCTGTTGAGAATGCTTCAGTTTCTAAAGATTTTATTGTGCTGTGTGCTTACTTGTAAGCCAGGGTGGCACTGAAGTGCTGCTGGATATAGGCCTCCAAAACGGCATTGAAATGCTGGAACTTCCGGTCTGCAATCAGCCCAACAATAAATATCTATGTAACATAAGAGAAGACAATAAAACTGCAGTGAATCATTTAGATACATTACAGAAGATGTGCAGAGCGGCTTTGTAGTGCTATAGATATGTGTATCCTTGCTGGCAACAGGGTAGTACTGCTACTTACTAAGATTGTGAACTATCCATTCTGTTTGGTACTTGCCAAATACCATACCATATGTATATGCATTTATACAGCACCTTTCATGCAATCATTTCAAAGTACTTTACAAATAACATAGGAATCATACTTAACAATCACTGAATTGCAGCCATCTCTGGGATGGAACACAACATCCATTATACCCCAGCAGACTGCATAAAAGCTCTCCTACTCTCCATGCCCCCAGATGCGAATAGAACTCAAACTGTCCCCTCCATTGGACAAGCAAACAGTGGTGGTAGGTGCTGAATTATGATATTCTAATAGTGTCCTGGTTATACAGCTGAATTAAAAGAATGGGCACAACGGGGGAGGGGGGATATCTAGGGATCACCAGGTAGCACATTATTTGAACTGCTCCACTGGGTAAAAGTGCTCTGCAACCTTTCAAATTAGACTATAGTATGAGGATTCGTAAAGTGAGCTAGCTGATCTCAACTCAGTTTCATATGTGTGTGTGTGGGGGGGGTGCAATGTTATAAAAACTACAGAACAGGTTGGCCTTCTTCTAGTCCGAGAGTAGAATGGGCAAGGGCTACTTGCCTCCTGTGTTACTCCTTTATCAAGCTTTCTAGTTTTGAAATGTTTGTTTTTAATGAGAATTTATGGAAAGCATTCCTCAGCAGCAGGGGTTACGATGTTTCCTTTTCTTTTCAGGTGTTGTAGTGGCTGTGTTACTTTTTAAAATGTTACTTCAAGCTCCAATTTGGGCATGAGGGAGTTATAGAATGTGTGAATCATACCTCACAACACCTTACGAGGCACATCACTATTTCTACTTCTCAGAAGCCCTCAGTCCCACATGAAGAAGACAATATTCTATTTCGTCTGTCAAAACGTTCAAGCATAAATTGATAATAATCTACAGTGCTCAGTTATCAGTAAACATTAACATTAGTGCACTGATATCCACAGTGTTATGAGCTTGCAGTGTCATGTTTAACGATAAGTCGGGGCATTTTGCCCATTTTTCACACATCTTGTTATAGAGTTGGGTGATGAAAGGTTGCTGTGAATTTTTAAAACAATGAGTTATTTTATCTGGATTACTACTTTAAAAAATAGTTGATGGAGTGTGTGTGGGGGGGTTGAAGGGGGGCTGCTCCAATGGTGTAGGAAGGCATACACAAAGAAATCCATGGCTTACAAGTTGATTGGAGAGGAGGGTGGAATGCTGGTCCCTGACAGCTGATTTTTTTTTTATTTCTACTGTCTGATATTCACCTTACTTGTGATGTAGTATGAATGCCGTGCTCTGTCTGAATTAAGCATAATGATAAATTCATAAAACTAAGTACTGCTGTATTTATGATCTCATTATGCACGTCTTGGTATACAATATGGCCTGTAGAAGGGGGCTGGGTAACTAATATGGGCATGCATATAATAGGGAAAGGGTGGCTAGGACGCACCAAAGGGTTCTGGCTTACACATTTGTTTTCCTACCTACACCACTGCGGACCTGCTTTATCGAGTATTTTTATCTGGAATAACTGAAATATAAGGGATTTGCCAAAAGTCACTTATGGATGATGGATCTGAGATTAGTGAACCGGAATATTTTCAAACAGAAGCCCTTGCAAACCAATAGTTACTGTGCCTTAGGATCTAGAAAGGTGAATCATAATCTCATGCACTGTATCTACCAGAGTACAGTACCACTGAGAGGTTTGGAGGTTTAAAATAAGAATTGTCACTTCTGTTTACCATTTGGAGGGTAGATAAGATACAGTGAACACAAATAACAAAAAAGTTCTCCTTTGTGAAAACATCAAGCCTACAGCTCAGAAGCTGAGAGAAAATGATAGGATTCACAAGAATTTGGTTCCCATGTTGTTTACACTTATTTTCTTAAAGCGGCTGTCAGACACAGGAGTCCAACAGAGGATATTGTGCAGGGAGAGGCAGTGTACATGGGGCACAGATTTCTATTAAAGCTATGCTGAATGCAGAATTTTACTTCCAAATGCTTTTTGGAATTTCTTTCTTATTTCTGTGGAATTCTGAAAAGCATTTCCATGTAAACTGCGGAATAATATTCCATAAATCACATAATCTGAGGAATAATATTCTGCGGTTTGCTGAAAATGAACCCACAGTTTACATAAACTGCAGGATACGAATCCAGAGTTAACATTCTGCTTTCAGAATTTCAGAATTCTGCTTCTGATGGGATTCCACAGGATTAGGTGGAATTTCTGGAATTCCTGTAGAGTCTGAATTTGAAAATTCCACACAACTCTAGTTTCCATTGTTATCCCCCTTTCTGCCACTGCTGTACTCTGTCATGATAACTTTATAACACCACAAGGGAGGTGGCCAGGTACCCCCCTCCCTCACCCACATGGTTAACAATAGCATCCCTTTTATGAAAGGCTATCAGTCAGATGCTGTAATTTTGCATTTATTTTGCCAGTCTCAGAAGTTCAACATCAGCTCACTTTCTGCCACTTAAACTGAGGTTTTCAGAACTGGTAAGGTGCTGGGCAAGAAACTCCAAAATCCTCACTAACATGAATGATGGCTTATCTACAGGTGTTATCTTCTGTGACCCAGCAAAGATGTTTGACACTGCTAATTATACGCAAACAATCAAGAAACACAAGGACACTCAAGGATATGAATATGTTGGTTTGCCATAAACTATGTTTATTCTACAGGAAAAACTTCGACAGTGCTTCATTGACTGTTTATTTGTGAATGCCCTGAATTTACTACAGCATTCACTGAAGAAATAAATATTCAAAAGAAACAATAAACCTCTTAGACATCACTATCACACACTGAAATGAGAATGAATGCATACAACACATCAGTTTACGGAAAATCCACATACTGCTTCAGCTAGTTCCACTACTCCAGCTTCAACCCTCATCACACAACAGAAGGGAGTATCTACATCCAGGCCCTACAGTACCAAAAGATCTGCTCGGAGGAGACAGGAAAATAATTTGGATTAATGGAGTACCTTTACCAAACAAAAGTATCCCTCCAGCACTACTGAAAAACTGATTGTATGAGCCACTTGAATGCCACAATAGAACATCTTAGCATACAAAAAAGTTAAGTCACTTCTTTCTTTCTCTCTACTGTTTGGATTCCATATATGTACCCATTGCATCTTTATGAATGTAAAAGTAATCATCTGTGCAGCACCAGGTTGCGCATTAGAGAAAGATTAAGGTGCTTTTGGAGTCATAGGTTTCCAACTGCCTTGGTGGTGCAGCTGGTTGCCAACCAGATAAATATAAATGTACCTTTAAGGTAAAGATAGGTGCTTACATTCTTTCCTGTCAGCGAAGTCTGTATTACAGTTTAGATTGTAATTCAAATATTTGCATGTCTTGAGGGATGGAGACCTAGGTCTTGGATCCACAGGTGTTTCTTCCACAGGGAGGTTTTCCTTTCTTCAGTGCCAATGGTTATAATATTAATTAATAAAATAGTTAAGAATTGCACTTGGAGATGGGATTGGAGCTGATGGCCATTTTAACAGTGACCAACTCATGGCCAAACACAGAAACATAGAACTTGACAGAAAAGGACCACTTGACCCATCTAGTCTGCCCAGATGGTCCTTGCCTAGTCTGTCTCCACAAATTTTAACTTGTCTCCGACAACCATCCATTCTCCCTACCCATTTCCTAATATTCCTCTATGTCTGTCCCATGCATGCTTGGAGCCCCCCTACCATGTTGTCCTCCACTCCTTCCACAGGCAGACTATTCCAGGTGTCACCACTCTTTCAATGAAGTATTACTTCCTCACATCCTTCCTAAACTTCCTCCTCCAACTTCATCACATGCCCTCTGGTTCTGATGCTCTTCCTCTTTTGAAACAGACTCCCCTCTTGCACGTTGTTCCCCCCCGTAAGGTACATGTAGGTCTCTATCATGCTCCCTCTCACTCTCCTGTCATCCAGATTATACATGTTGAGATCCCTCAGTCTTTTCTCATAGAGCTATTGGTGTAATACCTGCACATACAGTGCCTTCAGAAAGTATTCACCCCCCCTTGGATTTTGTCACATTTTGTGAAGCTGCAAACTCAAATTAAAATATATTTATATGGGATTTATTGTCCTGTATCTACACAAATTACTCTATAATGTCAAAGTGGAATGAAACCTCTGGAATTTTTTGTACCTGTAATTTAAAATAAAAACCTGAAATGTCTTGATTTGATAAGTATTCACCCCCTTTGCTATGACACTCCAAATTGAGCTCACGTGCATCCAATTTCCTTGTGAGATCACTCTAAAACTTGAATGGAGTCCACCTGTGGTCAGTTCAAATGGTTGGCATGATTTCAGAGGAAATACACCTGTCTATATAAGGTCCCACTGTTGACAGTGCATGTCAGAGCAGGAACTCTACCATGAAGACCAAGGAGCTGTCCGTAGAACTCTGTGATAGAATTGTGAGGAGGCATAGATCTGGGGAGGGGTATAAAAACATTCCTAGGGTGTTGAAAGTTCCCAGGAGCACAGTCAAGTCCATCATTAGGAAATGGAAAGATTACGGAACCACCCAGACTCTTCCTAGAGCAGGCCATCCTCCCAAACTGAGCAACCGTGCAAGAAGGACCTTGGTCAGGGAAGTGACCAAGAACCCAATGACCACCCTGACAGAACTACAGAGTTCCATGGCTGAGATGGGAGAACCTGTCCAAAGGACAACAATATCTGCAGCACTTCACAGATGTAGCCGCTATGGGAGAGCAGCTAGATGGAAGCCACTCCTGAGAAAAGACCACATAATAGCATGCCTGGAGTTTGCAAGAAGGCACGTGGCAGACTCTGAGACCATGTAGCAAAAGATTCTCTGGTCGGATGAAATAAAAATTGAACTCTTTGGCCTGAATGCAAAGCGCTATGCCTGGCACAAACCAAACAAGGGATCATCACCCATGTAACACCATCCCTACCATGAAGCTTGGTGGTGGCAGCATCATGTTATGGGGATGCTTTTCAGTGGCAGGGACTGGGGAACTTGTCAGGATAGAGGGAACAATGAATGGAGCTAAATACAGGCACACCCTTGAGGAGAACCTGCATCAGTCTGCAATAGACCTTGGACTGGGGCGAAGATTTACGTTCCAACAGGACAATGACCCCAAGCATACAGCCAAAGCAACACTGGAGTGGCTTCAGAACAAGAAGGAGAATGTCCTTGAGTGGCCCAGCCAAAGCCCAGACTTAAATCCCATTGAGAATCTGTGCAAATACTTAAAGATTGCAGTTCACCGACGCTCCCCGTCCAACTTGACAAAGCTTGAGCAAATCTGCAAGAAAGAAGGTGTGAAAATCCCCAAATCCAGATGAGCAAAGCTGATACAGACATACCCAAGAAGACTCAAAGCTGCCAAAGGTACTTCTACAAAGTGTTGAATCAGGAGGGTGAATACTTGAGTAAACAAGATATTTCAGTTTTTAATGTTTCATAAATTTTTGTTACACAATAAAAATATTTTTTACCCTTTCAATTGTTGGGTATGCTGTGTGAATCAAGGGGGAAAAAATCATTTCAATGCATTAAAAATTCTGGTAGTAACACAACAAAATGTGACAAAATCCAAGGGGGGTGAATACTGTCTGAAGGCATTGTATTTTAGTTGCCCTTCTCTGGATTGCCTCCATCCAGTCTATGTCTCTTCTGAGGTGTGGCCTCCAGAATTGGACACAATACTCCAGGTGGGGTCTTGCCAATTAACAATATAGTATCAATACAACCTCACTCCTCCTGCTGGACATACAGCTCCCTACGCATCCCAACATCCCATTGGCCCTACCCACTGCTTTGTCACACTGCCTTGCCACTTTGAGGTCATCAGATATGATAACCCCAAGGTCCCTTTCCTGCTTAGTGGCTGACAGTACCTCCCCATTCTGTACTAACTTCTTGGGTTCCTATGCCCATTTTGTACCTTTTGACATTGAACCCAAACTGACATACTCTTCTCCACTCCTCGAGTTTTCCAAGATCACTCCGTATTCTTTCCACTTCTTCCTTATTGTCCATCTTATTACAGATTTTGGTATTATTTGCAAAAAGGCATAACTTCCAGTACAGTTCATCTGCATGGTCACTTATGATCACATTGCAGAGGACCAGTCTCAGTACTGAGCCATGTGGCACCCTGCTGGTCATTTTCCTTTCATCAGATGAATGCAGTTAAACACCATCCTCTGTCTCCTATCCATTATCCAGTTTCTAACCCAGTTCTCCAATTTAGATCCCACCCCTAGGCTGTTCAATGTCTTAATCAGTCTCCTGTGCAGCTCAGTGCTAAAGTCCAGATAGGCCATGTCCATCATCCTCCTCTTATCTAGTTCCCTAGTCACCCAGTCAAAGAACTCAATCAGATTTGTCTGGCATGACCACCACCCCTTAAATCCATTCAGTCTTTGGTCTTATAGCCCACTGGATTCATGACACTCTATCAAACTTTCCTTTAACAGTGTTTCCATTAATTTCCACACCACTGAGATGAGGCTTACTGGCCTATAGTTACTAGACTCCTCCCTGCTGCTGCCCTTATGTAATAGGACTTCATCTGCTCTGCTCCAGTCCTCCAAAGCTACACATGATTCCAGTGAGCTGTTGAAGAAGGTCATCAGCAGGGCAGCCAGCACCTTCCTGAGTTCTTTCAGTACCCTGGGGTG
Organism: Neoceratodus forsteri; assembly: GCA_016271365.2. NCBI lineage: Eukaryota > Metazoa > Chordata > Ceratodontiformes > Ceratodontidae > Neoceratodus > Neoceratodus forsteri. Next base: position 657,448,975 of record CM057454.1, on the reverse strand, counting down.
TATCCCGTCTGGTTCCACAGCTTCGTGCACTTTCAGAGCTGCAAGTTTCTTCGGAACTCTTTCATCTGAAAATGGACTTGAGTCCACCTTCCCTCCCCCTTTGTTTCTGCTGATCACTGGTGATCCATCCCCCCCCCACTGTGAAGACTGAGCAGAAGTACCTGTTCAGGATGTTTGCTTTTTCGTGGTCCTCTTCTGTGCAGTCTCCCTCTGCTGCACTCCTTATCCTCAGTATCCCTCCCTACCAGGTCATAATGTCGCATGCTTAATAGCATACAACATCATGGCTAACCTGGTACAGCACTGTATGCTACTGTTACTGGTGCAATACTGCGTATACTGCTGTGCACTGTATTGCACCAGTAGCAGTTTCCCAGGCAGAGGATAAGACCTCTGCTGGGAGTGGGTTCCAAGGAGCAGCTGCTGTGGCTCACAGGACTGAGCCACAGCAGTAGGAACCCAGGCACTGCATCTGCGACTGGGTTTGATTCCCGGTCCCAGACACATTTTTTTTTTTTTAGACTTGTATGCTTCCCGAGTTCGACCCCCAGAGTTGAGAATCTTTAGTGGGGAGGGTCCAGGGGCTCAGACCCCCATAATGGGGGTGTAGAAGGAAGAGCCCCCCACAGAAAAAAGACATGCCTCATGGCATAAATCGTGCTGTATTGGCAGTGTGATTTTGCCATGTGGCATAATGTCTTGCAACATTATGACCCCGTGCTGTATCCCTCCTTTTGCTTTCCTCTTCTCGCTTCTGTACTTGAAGAAAGTCTTATCTCCATTTGCTAACCCTTTGCCTATCCTTTCTCTGTCTGTGCCTTTGCTACGCTGACTGCCTTATCTGTTTCTGTCTGTTTTACATAGTATGCCTCCATGTCTTCTTCCCTATGTGTTTCCTTATAGATGTTGAATTCACCCATTTTTTCCTTCACCAAAATGGCTGCTTCCCTAAAGTACCATAACAGTTTCTTTTTCTTTTTCCTTTTGCATTTACTCACTTCCTTCATGCAAATGCTGGTCATCTCAATTATGCTCTCCCTTATTTTTACCAACTGTTCTTCTATTTCTCCCTGGCGTTCCCTCCACCTACTAGGCAGCTTTCAAGCCAGTATCCTATTTCCTTAAAATCTGCCCTCCTAAAGTCCAGGACCTTACATAGAAACATAGAAACATAGAAGTTGACTGCAGATAAGGACCGCAAGGCCCATCCAGTCTGCCCATTTCTTTTTCTACCTTATAAATGTGCCATCGGCCTTTGCGATGTCAGTGACCTATCTATTCATAGTCATTTGTATTGCTCCCTTATGCCTATCCCATGCCTGTTTGAAGCCCTGCACTGTATTCATAGCCACTACTTCTTGTGGTAAGCCATTCCATGCATCTACCACCCTTTCTGTGAAAAGAATTTCTCACATTCCCCTTAATCGGCCTCCTCTAATCTCATGCTGTGTCCTCTTGTCCTGCTATTTTTCTTATATTTAAACATGTTAGACTCTTTCACCTTGTTTATGCCCTTAAGGTGTTTAAATGTCTCGATCATATCACCTCTCTCCTCCTTTGCTCAAGGGTATACATATTGAGCTCCGTTAATCTGTCCTCATATGTCTTCTGATGCAGTCCCTGCACCATTTTGGTTGCCCTTCTCTGGACTGCCTCAATTTGGTTAATGTCCTTGTGTGAAGGTGTGGCTCAATACTGCACGCAGTACTCCAGATGGGGCTCTAACCTAATGTCTTGTACAGAGGATTATTACCTCCTCTTACGACTTGTGATACCCCTACTAATACACCCTAACACCCCCTAGCCTTACCTACTGCTTTAGAGGTCTGCTTGGATGATTTCAGGTCATCAGTGATGATGATGCCCAAGTCTCTTTCTTCCTTTGTGACTGCTAGCAACTCCCTCCCAGCCTATAAGTGGCTTCAGGGTTTCTCTTCCCTATGTGCATGATTTTGCACTTCTTTGCATTAAATCCCAGTTGCCACTCTTCTGACCATTCTGCTAGTTTATCCAGATCTCTTCATTCTGCCCACCCCATCTGGATCATCTACTCTGTTGCAGATCTTGGTGTCATCTGCAAACAGACAAGCCTTACCCTCTAGTCCATCTGCTAGGACACTAATGAAGATGTTGAATAGGACTGGCCCCAGGACTGATCCCTGAGGTACCCCACTTGTGACTTGCATCTCTTCTGACTGTATACCATTTACCACCACTCTCTGTTTTCTGCCAGTCAACCAGTTTGCCACCCAGTTGACCAACTTCTGACCCACCCCGAGCCTACCTAGCTTATTTATCAATCTTCTATGTGGAACAGTGTCAAAAGCTTTGCTGAAGTCAAGGTGCGACATCAACTGCCCCTTGGTCCACCACTCTGGTTACCCAGTCAAAGAAATCTATGAGATTATTTGACAGACCTTCCTTTTGTAAACCCATGCTGTCTTGGATCCTGTGCCCTATGGATTCCAGGTGTTGCACTATCCTTTCCTTAAGGAGTGCTTCCATAATCTTGCCCACTACTGAGGTAAGACTGACCGGTCTGTAGTTCCCCGCCTCCTCCCTGCTACCACTCTTGTGGGTGGGATCACATGAGCCCTTCTCCAGTCTTCTGGGACCTCTCCTGTGCTCAGAGACTCACTAAACAATTCTGCTAATGGCTCTGCTAGTTCCTCCTTTAGCTCCTTAAGTACCCTGGGATGTATGCCATCAGGTCCCATTGCCTTATCCACCTGAGCTTAGCAAGCTCTTAGGACCCTTTCTTTTGTGAAGGGAGTAGTGCTCACCTCCCTCCCCCCTGTGTCCATGATGCTGAGCTGTGGGCCCTGCCCTACTTTCTCTTCAGTGAATACTGAGCAAAAGTATCTATTTAGGATAGATGCCTTTACAGGGTCCTCCTCCTCACATGCTCCCTTTTTCTCCATTAAGCTTAGCAATACCCCCTCTGGACTTTCTCCTTTCACTAATGTATCTATAGAAAGTCTTGTCACCTTCTTTTACTGTTTGTGCTAGTGTTTCCTCAGTTTGGGACTTTGCCTGCCTTACTGCCTTACCTGCTTCCCTTAGGGCAGTTTGGTATGCCCCTATCTTCATCCGCTGTGTTCCCTTATATTTTCTGAAGGCCAGCCTTTTGGCTCTGACCTTTTCTGCTACTGTATTTGAGAGAACCAAGTGGTTTCCTTCTTTTTGCACTTCCTTTTCTGTCTAACACAATGGGATGTTGCTTCAAGTATTGTATCCTTAATGCTTGCCCACTTTGCCTGTACCTCCTCACCTGTGTTTCTTTTTGCCAGGGCTAGCTTAACTCTGTTGGCCATCTTATCAAAGTCAGCTCCTCTGAAGTCCCATATTTTGCCTTGGAATGGGATGATTTAGATGTAGTAGCCAAATTGAACCATACCATGTGATGGTCACTGGCCCCAGGTGACCTTCTACCTGGAGATCTGTGATCCCTTCTTTGTTAGTCAGTACTAGATCTAGGATAGCCCTGTCTCTTGTGGGTTGCTGTACCAGTTGTTTGAGGCCCTCCCCTGCAGGGAATCCACTATGAGTCTAGTTCTGGCAGATGTTCCTGCTGGTATTGACCAATCTGTATCTGGCATGTTAAGTCTCCCATTATCAGAACCTCCCTTTAGCTGTCATGTTTTGTATATCTTCTAACAGTAATGTCTATGTCCTCCCTCTGGTCTGGGGCCTGTAGACAACCCCAGTTCTTATGGCTGTCCCATTTCCTGTTTCAGGGTGACCCACAGTTCTTCTGGCTCCTTATGTGTATTCTGAATTTCTGTAGCTTTGATATTTTCATTAACATACAGGGCCTCCTCCCCCCTTTTGCACCTCGGTCTCTTCTGAACAATACATAGCCAGGTACTGAAGTCTCCCATGTGGTTACTGGTAAACCACGTCTCACTAATTGCTACTATGTCCAGTTTAGCCTCTGACATTATTGCCTGCAGGTCTGGGATCTTATTTCCCAGGCTGTGAGCATTGTGTACATGATTTTCCATTGGCCAGATTTTGGTGTGTTAGTTGTTGGGTGAGGTTTGGCATTACCCTGTGCATCGTATGGGGAGACAAACCTTTTTTACCTGGTGATGCAAATGAATGGCAAACACACTGAATTCCAGTTTGACCACTAGCTGAGGGGAGGGTGTTCTTCCCATTCAACGATGGGGTGCTGCACCCCTCCCGCTAGTTTAAATATTCTGCAAAGACGTCAAACTTCTGCCCCAATGCACTGACTCCTCTTTAGTCAGATGCAGTCCATCAAATTTAAAGAACTTTCGCTCCCAGAACTGTTGCCAGTTCCTACAAATCTGTGTCCTTTTCCTGGCACCAGTCCTTGAGCCACGTGTTTAGCTCCCCTATCTCCCTTCTCTGACCTTCCGTCCATCTGCTCCTTCTCCCAGACTGGCAGGATCTCAGAGAAGGAGATGCCAGACGAAATAGATGATAGTTTGTCACCCAGCCTAGTCAGGTGTTCCTTGGTCTCCACAACTGACCGGCTGGCGAGATCATTAGTCCCTATGTGTACTAGGACATCAATGTTTTCTCCTGCTTTGTGAACAATTTTATAATGCGGTCAGTGTCTCTCCATGCTGATGTACCTGGGAGACATCTGACCATCACCCTGGCTGGAGATGGTATCAACTCCCGAATCATGGAGTCTCCTATGATCAGAAGTTTTTTGGATTTCCTTTGTGCTAGTTTAGTTTTGTTCCTGATTTGGGTGAGTATTGTTGTGCTAGCTCCTGTGCAGGTGTCCTGCTCTGCAGTGTCTTCTGCCTCTTTATTTGATTTCAGAGATAGAGGCAGATACCTGTTTGTAGTGTTTATATGGTTTTTGGAGGTAATGTGTTGGAGAGCAGAGAGTGATGGGGCACCTGATTTGCTCTTCCTAACCACCTGCCAACCTCCTGGACCAACTACCCTCTGCGGTTGAGGTTTTTCTGTTGGATGCTGGGGAAATGGCGGGTGGTTCTTATAATGTATTTCCTCTTCAATATGAAATTTGAGGCGTGCAATCTCTGCCCATGCTGCCCGGAGCTGAGACCTAAGATCTCCAAAGGCCCAGCATGTAGGACAGTGTCCTAAATCCTGTAAGAATGTCCTTCTGAAAATTGTTCCACAGTACCTGCAGTTAATGAAATCCATTCCAAATAAGTTGCTGGGTTTGTAACCTAGTCAGAGTAATTAGAAGAAAAATGCAAGTAATGGTTTAATTGTGCTTTGTTTAACTTGTTATAACAAGTTAAATTACTAGTGCCCTGTAAATGAGATCACCTTGTGGAGGCCCCACTGATCCGCCCTTCCTGCTCTGCCACAGGAAATGTCACAACTGTGGTACCCTATAAAAGGAGTGTAGCGTGGGGTGGTTGGGGATGGGGTGGGTGGCTGGGCCCTTCCCTGCCTAAAGAAGAACCATGGACGAAAGAACAAGGAGGTAAGAGCAGAAACAATCAGTCAACAACAAATGCAGTAACCCTGAAAGCTTATCCTAATGTTAGATAAAACTGTAAAACCTGTAAAGCACCACCTGTAATAATTTCAGAGAAGATATACCCTGTAAGAAACACTTTGCTCCAGAGAAAAATAAAGCAGTAACAGAAGATATACCTTGCAAAAGACAATTTGAATCAGAAGATTACAGCAGTAATCTGTTAGCACACACCTGTAGGCACACCTTGTAATAATGCAGAAGAAGGTATACCAGCAACAACAATTTGAATCAGAGAAAAAATAAAGCAATGAAATGTTAACAACAAACAGTAGCAATCCCTTCATCCTCATGTGGTTTGCCTTTGCTCCCATCTTAAAGTTTTTTTTTTAAAACATCTTTATTGGTTTAATCCACATATTAGACAAACACACATTCATCCTGAGTGAACCCAGGGTCCACAACCCCAAAACCAGTTGTGAAAACTATATACAATGCCAACTATGTACATACACAGCTGATGGGGCAATCCCCTCCATTGCAATTATAAATTCTTATTTCAGCTTCATCGTAGAGTAACAATATCAGTAGCCAAACTTAAAACAAAAAAGCGCGGGAACCCCTAAAGGAAAAGTTATGTTACTTTCTAGATTAGTTATACATAAACCACCTCCTTAAATAGCCTAAAACTCAGGAGGTGACCCCCAACTGTATCCCCTGGAAAGAGACATAGTCACACCCTTGAACCATAGCAGACCAAAGTCCTTTTCTAATACCAGCTGAACCCAAGAACAGTTGTAAGTATTACTACCTTTTAGAACTGAAATAAATCCATGTAAGACTGTACATGTCTTCAAGATAATAGTCTCTTGCTAATCACATCCCGACAGACAGGCCGGTGTTTGGGTATTATTAACTTGCAATGAATAGATTGCCTCTAGTGTCGACCATTTTTTTATTATATAACCCTTTCCTTCCCTCCAAATACATATGCCTCCTTATTCTTCCCGGAGGCCACATAAGGTCTCTCACCCATTGTTCATGGGTGTAAATATGTTCATCTTTCCAATGTTTCAATACAAAGGATTTAACTATTGCAGTCATCAGGGATAAGTGGCATTTAGGTATAGCCCTGATACTTGTGACATGTCCCCTAATATACAGATCTTAGGCAGTATGAATTCTGAATAATCCAACAAGGGGTCCATATGTTGTTTAATTTCAAACCGTAGAGGCCATATTTTACTACAGTCCCATAACACATGCAGGATATCTTCTGATCCCACTCCACATCTAAAGCACAGGTCTGTCTGTCTAAGGTGTCGGACACATAGTTTTACAAGGGTAAAGTACATATTAGAAGCAGTAAAGGACTGCATAAGCTTGTTACTCCTCCAAATGTCTTCTCAAGCAAGCCTCTGGGGGGCCAGTGTTCTGTCCCAGTATAGTACCCGTGTCGAAGAGGTCGGGTTAATATAGTCCAATAACACCTTGTATACTTTTGAAAGAGAGTTAGATGTAGGGTCTACCTCCTTTAAGTTATCCCAGGTATATGGGTTTTCAGGTGGGTCCCTTAGTCTTCTCAATGCCCCATCTAGCATTTTGGTGAGCTGTAATTTCTGTAAAAGTGCATGCTATCACACCTAACCTGGAAAGCCACCCTATTTTCCTTTATAACATCCATTAGTTTTAGGCCCACCAACTGATCCCCTCAACGTTTAGTAATTACCTGTCCCCCAATCAATAAATTGGGGTTACCCAGCAAAGGTTGGTCTTGGGTCTTCATTTGGTCTCCTCTCTGGGCAGAAGTGAGAAACTACCACTAGGCCATTGCTGATTTATCAATTGGAGTTAATTTTGTTTTTTTAAGGAGTCTCTGGATTAGAAAAAAGCAACGCCTCTGGAGAAAGGCCTGATTCTTTTAATATTTGCCTCTCTATTTGTAACCATATTGGAATATGTGTCTCTTCCTCTAAATTTCTATCCCATTGACCCATAAGAAGCAGTTGTCCAGCCACATAGTATAAATGGAGATCTGGCAGTTTAATCCCCCCCCCCCCCATTTTGTGTCAGGCACAAGATACTGTGTTTTTTCCTGGGTGGCTTGGAGTTCTAAAGAAATTCAGATAAGAGTTTCCTAATTTTAATAAACCATAATTTGGAAATGCTATATGGCACTAAATAGGTTGGATATAGTAACCTAGGCAGTAAATTCATTTTAACCAATCCCAATCTAGTTGCAAAGTTCGTCTAAGTATGTGCCCTTTAATTGCTAAAAGGAGCTAAGGGTAGAACTAGTGACACCGCTGACTACTCTCTTTAACAAATCATGGGAGGATGGGGTGGTACCTGAGGACTGGAGAAGGGCAGATGTGATTCCTCTTCACAAAAGTGGGAGCAGGACAGAGGCAGAAAACTACAGACCAGTTAGTTTGACCTCAGTGGTAGGGAAAATTATGGAATCACTTCTGAAGGAAAGAACTGTTGAGTACCTAGAGGCCAGTGGGGCACAGGAGCTAAGGCAGCATGGATTCACGATGGGAAGGTCATGTCAGATGAATCTAATAGATTTCTTTGACTGGGTGACCAAAGTAGTAGACCAGGGAGGGGCTGTGGACATGGCCTACCTAGATTTTAGCAAAGCATTTCATGCAGTCTCACACAAAAGATTAATACACAAGTTAGCCAGCCTTGGAGTGGGTCCCAAGGTGGTAGCCTGGACAAAAAAATTGGCTAGACAAAAGGACACAAAGGGTAGTAGTAAATGGAGTCCACAGTGAAGAAAGGAGGGTTACTAGCAGGGTACTGCAGGGTTCAGTACTAGGACCAGTCCTTTTTAATGTCTTTATAAGTGACATTGCAGAGGAACTGGAAGGAAAAGTATGTCTCTTTGCAAATGACACAAAGTTCTGCAACAGGGTTGATACACAAGATGGAGTAGAAAGGATGAGAAGGGACTTGGCAAGGTTGGAGGAATGGTCAGATGTATGGCAGCTCAGATTCAATGCAAAGAAGTGCAAGGTAATGCACCTGGAAAACTAAAACCCAGGGGAAGAGTACACAATGTAGGGGTGAGATACTGACAACAGTAAAAATGGAAAGGGACCTGGGGTTAATTATATCAGATGACCTAAAGGTTGGCAAGCAATGTGAGAAGGCAGTAAGGAAGGCTGGGGGGATACTGGGATGCATAGGAAGAGGCATCAATAGTAGAAAACAGGAAGTTGTTATCCCTCTGTAAAGACAGTTGATGAGACCCCATCTGGAGTACTGTGTGCAGTTCTGGAGACCCCATCTCTGCAAAGACATAGCCAGAGTGGAGGCTGTCCAGAGGAGGGCAACCAAAATGGTGCAGGGTCTGCACCAGAAGACATATGAAGAAAGACTAAAGGAGCTTAATATGTATACCCTTGAGGAAAGAAGGGAGAGAGGGGACATGATAGAAACTTTCAAGTACCTCAATGAAATCAACAAAGTCCAAGAGGGTAGCATCTTTCAAAAAAAGAGATGTGCAAGAACAAGGGAGCACAATTTGAAGATAGAGGGGGGAAGGCTCAGAGGTAATGTGAGGAAGTATTTTTTCATGGAGAGGGTTGTGGATGCATGGAACAACCTCCCTGAGGAGGCTGTGGAGTCAAGAACAGTGGGGGAATTCAAGAATGCATGGGACAGACATAAGGCAATCCTAGTGGGGGTTAGGAGGAAGTAGGCTGTTGGTTAACTAGGATCTGCAGCTTATCTGTTAGGTAGGAAAATGGGCAGACTTGGTGGGCCAAGCGGTCCTTATCTGCCATCACAGTCTATGTCTCTATGTTTCCATATTTGTTGCTGCACCATGCTCTATACTTGCTGTGATCCATATGCCCAGGTATTTAATCATTTCTGGTGCCCAGTGAATCTGCAGTGGTACAAAATCTGCTCTGCATACATGTGGTGTCAGAGGGAGAATCTGAGTTTTGTTCAGATTCAATTTATAGTTCTAGACTTTAGAAAATTGCCCTATAATTTTGACTGTTCTGTTGAAGCTTTCTGTAGGATCTTTTAAGTGCAGAAGTATATCATCTGCAAAAACCGAAAATATAAGGTCCCTCGAGAGGAGGCATCCCTGTTTTTTAGCTGGATCTCTTGTGAGACATAATCATTGCACAATACTCTGGCCGTAGGGGCTGAGTATAGATTTTTAATGCCTCTGAGAAGGCCCTTAGGGACACCCATCTTCTCCATTGTAGCAAATAAAAAGGGATGAGAAACCCTATCAAAGGCCTTCTCCACCTCCAAAGAGATCAAGGCTAAGAGTATTTGGGAGTCAGATGCCTAACTAAGTATGTGGTGGAGCTTTCTAAGGGTGTCATGTGCCCCCCTACCCAGCATAAATCCTACCTGTTCTTGGCTGATTAAAGCTGGGGCAATGTTCAGGATTCTATTAGCTAGAATCCTAGTTAGGATCTTAATATCTTGGTTCATCAAAGCTATAGACCTATAACTGCCAGGTAATTCCTTTGGTTTGTCTGGTTTTGGAACAAGAGCGATGTATGCCTGGTATAACAGAGGAAGATACAGACCCTCTTGCATTATATTACTGAATAGTTCTTTGAGTGGGGGGTATAGTATGGAGATGTGCCTGATAGAACTTGGATGTAAGGCCATCCGGACTCTGAGTTTTACCACAGTGCAGAGACTGTACCATTTCTTTTATCTCAGTTTCCTTTATTGGAGCTGCTAACTCCTTGGCTTGCGCTGGGTCTAGCACTGGTAATGATAATCCATGAAGAAATGTCCTGATTTCATTCTCACCAACAGGTTGTCCTCTTTGGTAAATTTCTTTATAATAGGACGCAAATGTATCCGCCATTTTCTGAAGGTCTGTTAAAGTTTCTCCAGCATACCTTATGGAGGTAACCATTCGAGTTGCTCCCCATTCCTTAACTCTAGCTGCTAGGAGGAGGCCAGGCACATAGCCTTGCATTAAGTATTTAGCTTGAATCTTTTCTAACCAAAATTCTACCTTGCCATATATTATGTCTGCCATTTCCCCTCTTAGATTTTTAAGTTCAGTATCTATTTCTAGAGAGGACCCTTCCAGAGGAGCAAGATATTCAGTAGTCCCCGATATAAACTCCTCTTTTGCTTCTCTCATACTATTTCTCCGTGCTGCATATCTCTGAGCTATGCCTGCATACAACACCTTACATGTCGGCCAAGCTAGTTTTTTGTTCTGAAGCGTAGGCAGTTGCCTCTGGATTATCTCGAGTAGGGCTCCCTCTAGTTTGCTCTGGACTGAAATATCTGTTAGTAGGGAGTCATTCAGCCTCCACCTATATGACCTAGGAGGAGCAGCTGCTGGCTCTCTGGTCAATTGAATTGAGGAATGGTCTGATAAAATTCTGTACTGGGTGGTCACTTCTTTAACATCTCCAAGTGCCTCTCTATTAACCAGAAAAAAATAAATTCTAGATTGGGTCTTGTGAGCAAATGAAAAGAATGTCATATTATTGCCCCCTGTATTATGAGTCCGGAGTGGATATACCAAGGCTGTGACTTCCAATAGTCTATTTAAGGCAGTCTGAGCCCTAGACAGAGGCACTCTGGACAGTGGTATCCTATCCTCCCAATTATTTAAACATAGGTTCCAATCCCCTGCCAAGATAAGGGAATGTGGGGAAAATATAGTAATATCTAGTTCAAGTGAGGCAAAGAAGTCCGGGTTAGAAGGAGTTGGACCATAAATAGAGGCAACTGAAAGAGCTCTACCTAAAACATTGCCAGAGAGGTAAATCCCTCTACAGTCCTTCCTTGTTATCACCTGTGCTATGGTGTATGGACAGGTTTTCCCTATTAAAATCACAACACCACCCGAGGCTGTTTTCTTTCCCATCCCAAAAACCTGACCCACCCACATCCTCTTGAGGAGACTCAGTTCTTCTGTCAGTAAGTGGGTCTCTTGTAGTGCAGCTATGTGAACCCCATCTGACCAATATGCTTCAAATTTACCAGTCTTTTGCATCTACCCCTAAGACCTTTTACATTCCATGAAATAATTTTAACACACAACATTTGAAATATTCAAACCATCATTCTTTGTCCTCAAAAGGTCTGCATCTCTCTCTTGCACAATATTGGACTCTCTCTCCTTCCAGATCCCAGTAACCCCCCCATCTCACCATGATCCCCGATCCCTAGATCTTTTTTTAAATTTTTTAATTTTTATTGAGCTCTAGGATTAGAAGTACCTTTGAGCAAGACTGCTCATTTACAAAGGTTCCAAGCCAGAGGAGGTGGGTGACACATACAAAGGTAGACCGTGGCTTACAGTCTTAACACATATTACAGTTACAGTCATAAATTGTTGCTTGATTTCAGAGGGCAGCTTAAATAAGGTTTCAGAGTAGCAAGAGCCAGGAAAGAAATGATAGGAAGAACAGATTGTGTGTGGCAGGGTAGTAGGGAACAGGAAGAGGTAGGGAGGCGGAGGTGCCTCTGTCGGAGTGAGGGGTGGGAGGATAAGGTATAAGCGGAATTATGAGAGAAGGGGCCAATGCCTATAGGGTGCAATAGTGGAGGGAGGTGGCATGAAAGACTGAGGAAAGGCAGGAGTGAGGCAGTAGGGGGGGCAAGGGTAGGGCAGGAGGGCAGTTGCCATGAGGCGGTTATCTGTTAGAGGTTACTGGTCGCAGTTCAGTGACAGCCAGAGAGACAGAGAGCCTGATTTAGGAGAGGCAGTCACATTACTAGGTTGAGGTGAGATAGTGTCTGAGATTCCTTTTGAAGGGTCCTAGCAAAGCAGACGCCGGAGAAAGTGCTTCCTTGTTGAGGGTGTTGTACCACTGCAGCACTCTGTGCGTAAATGCCCGCTGGCCCATTGTGGTCCTGTACCTGGGAACCTGGAAGATTGACTGTTGGGTGCTACGTGTATGCTGAGTACTATAGTGGGCAGTACGGAGCTTTTCAACCCCTGGAGGCACGAGTACGTGGAGTACCTTTTTGGATAGCAGGCAGGTGTGGTATTGAATTCAACTGCAGAAGGGGAGCCAACCTGCTTGGGCATACAGGTCACAGGTGTGTGTTTGATGTGAAGCGCCCATTAGTAGTCTGCAGGCTTTGTTGAGCAATACTGAGATCCTGCGGAGGGCAGTTGTAAAGGCAGACCCATAAATGGCAAGACCGTAGTCTATGATGGAAGTGACAAAGCTGTGAATAGCCATTCTATGGGCATCTGTAGACATACAGTGCTTGTGGTTGTGCAGTATGCCAATTCGAATGTTGGCAGCCTTTGCAACATTGTCTATGTGTTGAGCATAGGAGAGGGTACTGTCCAGAGTGATGCCAAGATACCTGAACTCAGAGACATATTCGAGTGAAGTCCCTGAGTGGTTCTTGATGAAAAGGGGCATAGATTTAAACTTGCTCCCTGCATGACAGAATGTCATGACTTTAGTTTTGCTGTGGTTCAGGACAAGTTTATGTGTGCTCAGCCAATCTTCAACATGCTTAAAGTCTAGCTGCAGCTGGTCTTCCAAGAGTTTAGCATCATGGTGGTTTGTGAACAGGACTGCATCATCCGTGTAGAGTAGAATGTTTTGCTGGCAGATGCTAGGGAGATTGTTCAGAAATAGGGAGAAGAGTAGGGGTCCCAGTATTGACCCCTTCGGGACTCCAGAGAGGACTGGCTTTTCATCTGAGGTGACAACGGCAATCCTAACACGTTGGACCCAACTGCCAAGGTAGCTAGCAAACCATTGCAGTGCGTCATTGGACAGCCCAATAGCAGACAGTTGCCTTAGTAGGAGTGGATGATTTATGGTGTCAAATGTTTTCGTTAGGTCAATAAATACTGTCCCCACACAGTTCCCTTGGTCAAGCATGGCATGGATGAAACTTGTAAATTCCGTCAGAGCCGTGGTGGTGCTATGCCCCTTTCTGAAGCCATGCTGCTCTGGGCATTGAACTTCATATTTTTTTAGGAATTCAACTAACTGGTCCAAGACGATCAATCAATCAATCAAATCTTTATTTATCCAGGCGAACATCATTGAGCAATGCTCATTTGCAAGATGGACCTGGTAAGGTCAAGATACAATTTGTATGACATATAACATGCAGAGAATACACAACTTTGAGAGGATAGCAAATGAATACAAAAACAACAACTTCAAGACAGAGTGCTTTGAACAGCTAATAACAAGAAAAAATATATATTACATATATACATGATTCATCAAATATCCAGCTTGGTAGTGGAGGACACTTTAGAAACTAGCACTTTTGGTGAAGGTTAAATGTCAGGGAATTATTAGAAAGTTTTAAACTCGGTGATGAGCTGTATGGACATCTGGAAGATATATCTACAGGAGTGATTTGTAGGAGGCAAATACCAGCTGAAGCAGTGACAGGGGGGACGAAAGGAGTGTATACAGAGTGTTGTGGCCAGGGGTGGTGAAAGGGAAGGAGTGGAAAAGGCCGTGTCAAAGAGGGATCAATAGTAGGTCAAGGGGGGAAGGGGATGGACTGGGGAAGTAAAAAACTGAAAGTATAAGGAGACTAAGTATATAATGCTTAAGAAGGAAGGATTGTAGTAAAGGTTTATGAAATGTGAAGCAACTGCTCAGAGGGTGCTGAGGAGCTACCTTGAATAGTCGTCCAGCTGGTAGGAAAGATGGAGGGTTAGTCTAATGTTGACGGAAGCAGTTACATTTTTCTTTGAATATTTTGTTGTATAGATATTTAAAGGCTGTAATAGATATGAGCTTGTTCACTTTCAGTGCCTTTTGCATTGTGTTCCATAGGGTAGATAACACATAACTAACAGCATGTCTGCCATGTCGAGAGTGGAACTTAGGCACTTTAAGAATAATGAAGTTCAGGCTTCTTAATGCATAATTACTTGATGAGGCTTGTAGAAAACTGTCTGAGATATATTTTGGAAGCTGCTGTGATATTGCTCTGTAAGTCCATAGTAATGCATTCCTATCCCTTCTATATTGAAGCGAGGGCCAACCAACTGCGGAGTATAGCAAGCAGTGGTGAGTACTGTATGGTAAGTCTGTGATAAACCTCAGAGCTCTATGGTATAGTGTATCTAATTTGTTCAAGCATACCGTAGGGCAGCGACTATATAGGAAGTCACAATACGTTCCAAGGCTTTAGATAAGGGGGGAGGAGGAGTGAGAGGGGCCTGTAGTTGGTGTGTAGGGTCCTAACTCCGTTTTTATATACAGGTGTGATGGTGGCCAGTTTCCAAAGTGAGGGGAATTGCCCTAGTCTAAGGGAGAGGTTGAAGATCTTTGTTATGGGTTCAAGGATTTCTTCTAGAACCAGCGAGATCAGCTTCAGGTCAAGGGAGTCACCACTATACCCAGTTTTGCAGATGGCCTTGCTGATATAGGTTCTGGCTACATGCATTGGTATCTCTTTAAAGAAGAACTGCAGAGTTGTGTATACCTGCGGTGCTGTGTTTTGGGGTGTGGTGGGTGAAGGGGCATCAAAGAAGTTCGTCCTCCTATAGAACATCGATCCATGGATGAGCCATTTTCTGTGCGCTCCCCGGCCCATCAATCTATATGAACAGCTCACAGGACCCTACTATTAATGGGATATGTCTAGTTCCACATTTCACCAATGCTCCATTGCCCCGGGGTAATCGGGTCTAAACAGGATCTCCCCTTCCTTGCAATTCACCCCCATTTACATTCTGCCCCCTTTCATATTGATTTATTATATTAATCTAATATGTTACTTCGTCTTCTAACTTATTAAGCCTGATAGAGGCAGCCGGCCTGGTGGCGCTGAGGGTTGAGGTGCTGGACACCACACCACATGCTACGCTGGTGACCCAGGTTTGGGAACTGACTCAGGTTGCCGTGGGTCCGCAAGGGGAGGGAGGATCGAGCATCCCAGTGGATGCTCTCCTCCCTCAGGGGTGGGTTACCGGGGACGCAGCAGCATCCGACACTCCCGTAGAGAGAGTGCCGGTGGAAGCACCGGCCGTGAAGGGACCGACTCTCTGATATGTCAGAGTTGGGGAGGGGGGACGTCATATGGCGCATGAGAGAATGATGTGTACTCGCACGTCATCTCTCTGAACATAAGTCCTAAAGGTACCGGCATCCTAAGGGGGCTGAGAACTAAGGGAGAAAATCGGGGAAAAATATAAAAAAAAAAACACCCTATGAGGCAAGATGAGGCTAGGGGATAGGACACCTTGGGGGATTGCCCTGGCGGACGGAGTAGGAGGAGGTACGAGGCCTCCTCTGAAAGCCATAGGAGCCAGCAAGTATAAAAAAAAAAAGCCCTGATAGAGGCTTAGCAGAGCAGAGCAATGCTGGCACATTAAATCCGGTCTGCAGAGGGAATCAAATCTTGTACAGTAAATGAGTCGCTCTAAGCCACTCCCTCTACCATCTTTCCTTACTTGGACGTTGCCTACCCCGCCTCCCTCTCTCAAGTCAATACCCTACAGTGATGCAAAGTCCCTCATATCCAAGGGGCTTCCTGTAATACAGAGAGAGGAGTTATCAGGTTAGTCAGACGATGGAATATTAATCTTGCCCCTATTCCCCTTATGGCTCTCTCTATAGGGCGAAATGTTGGCACCACCATCATTTGAGAAAATGTTTATATCGTTCAACTCAGGGCTATCTGAAGCTCCAGTATAAATTGAACCCACATGGGAGTGTTAGGCTCCTGGTCTCTACCATTCCCTAGGCTTCATTCCTCTAGTCATCTCTGATCTACCCCCCTTCCTTTCATTCTCAGAGATACCCTCCAGGGAGCCCAAGGCATTATTTCAAAGGACCCCTTGAGGAGTAATATTAAATTGGACTTCCTCATGACCAGTTCTAGCCCTCCCCCCAAAATAAACTAACGGGCTCCAACTTCGATCCCCCCAGACTCATGGGGGTGTCGTTCCACCTTCAGTCCTTAACTAACCCCAAGATAACCTAACAATAATAACCATAACATTTTAACAGATTTTGTTTAATTCTTGAAAAGATGCTTTAGAAAAAGACAAGTTCTGCATTTCCTTTCTGACTCTAAAGTCCCAGCTCTTAGAATCGTGCCGGCCTTCTCCTTTCCTTCAGAAACTCTGGTCTGAGACTTAAACAAAGCTGGGAGTTCGATCCCCAGACCCTCGATGGCATCACGCGCAGTCAAATACCTTTTCTCCACAGATTGAAGTCTTACCAGCAGAGTTGCCGGATATTGCAGACGGAATTTAATTCCAGCAAGATACAATATTTTCTTTATTTCTAAGCATTCCTTTTGCTTCTCCTGAACTGAAGGAGTTTGGTCCTGGAATAGCCAGATAGACATGCCATTCCACTGCAGGTTTTTATTTTGTCTAGCTCTAGTAAGCACATGGGTCTTTTCTTTATAATTCAGGAACCTCAAAATTAACACCAGAGGTCTTGATCCTGGTGGGGGCATCCCTCTTAATGCTCGATGTGCTCTTTCCAAATTGTAAGCCTCTCCAAATGGCGTTGGGCCTAACGCTTTAGCAGAAGATCCTGTACAAAGGAAACATAATAAGACCCTTCAGTCCTCTCAGAGAGCCCTGCTAGGATGAGATTGCTGCTCCTACTCCTTGATTCTTGATCTTCCATCCGATCCTCAAACTTTTTAACTTGTTTGTGTACAGCAATCATCTCCTGATCTAGGGTTGATACCTTCCTTTCCTGGGAGGAGACTCTAGCTTCCACATCCCCCATTCTCTGAGCCAAGGAGTTTAATGTCAGTTTTACAGAGGCAAAATCAACCACCAGCCCCTGAAGCATTTGTTTTATCTCCAGGATGTCCTCCATAATTGAATTAGTTACCTCTTCTGCCTCTTGTTGGTGCTCCTGTTCGTCTGGTACAGGCGACAGGGGTTTCTGTCGCTTCACCGCTGGGACTGGCGCCGACAAGGGCTCCGTGCTGCCATTCTCCATCCCGGTGCTTTAGTTGGGCCTATTGCTGTCACTGAAAGCTCTGTGTCAGAGGAGTAGAAAGCCGCAACCAATCGTTCAGACCCACGTCGTTTAGATGGATGAAGCTAGTCAGAAGCATTGCAGAGGCGGATATAAGGTATTTAAGCTGTAACAGGATCCCGTAGAAAGTTTAATGGCTTATTTAGAGTAGCAGGGCCTAGGAGCAGCACAGAAGACATCCTCTCACGCCAAGCTCATCACGTGATCTCTGCTCCCATCTTAATGTTAAACCACACTGTGCAGTGATCGAGTGTACCTAAGGGACTTCCCCCTCTGATGTCTGCAATGCTGTCTTGTCTGTAAGCACCAGGTCTAGCACTGCCCCAACTCTAGTGGGTTTGCTGACTAGCTGCCTGAGAAAAGTCCCTTGTAAGGAGTCAAGGCTGGCCTGTTCCTGCTGAAGCTGCAGCTGGAAGGCTGCAATCCACATCTGATGCATTGAAGTCACCAGCTACTGCACCTCCCCTTATTTGCCATCCATGGCCATATCTCTTTATACTTGGGAAGTAAGAGTTTTATATATTTCATTCATTAATGATTTGGGGCCTTCTTCCTGATGTAGCATTGGTCTAAGGGAACATCATCTCTGTGGCACCTCTAGGGGAGCAACCCTTTTCTAGAGAGTTCCTATGTCTTTATGGCCTCCTAGAAGGTTTTAAGTCCTGTAAGAAGGACAGAGGGAGCAGATGCCAAAATATTGTTGCATAAGCATTCAAACATATATTCACTCTGTAACTACTGCATTACAATCCTACTTAGTCCCTTCATTAACCATTCATCCTACAAATCATCTCTATAACATTGCACCAAACTCACCTAAGCATTCCTATTTAAGTCACCCAATGGATCAGTAAATTGAAATTCATGAGAGTCCTACAGAGGTTAACTCTCTAGATCACCAGAGGGAAGGTCTTACTTGCCCTGCTAAGTGAACATTTTCTCTGATGGGCTGATGGCAAACAACGTGTAGGAGGTAACCAGATGACTCCACCGCCCCAAAGGTCAGGCATTAGTACGATTGAGTCATCACGGGAAATGGACATGGCTAAAGGGGTCACTAATTGGCATGTCATGTATATGAAGGTTGCACTTGGCCCTTACTTCACCTACCCATATATTCCTCCTCAGCTCCCCGCACCCCCACCTCTGCAATCAGATAGCCGGTATGTTCCTATCTGCCAGGTTCCTGCCACAAGCAGGATCCTTTTGGGGTGACTGGTCAGGGTGGCAGCAAGTCTGTAGGGGAGATGTTACACTGGCACATACAGTAGTGATGATAGGAAGAGGCCAGCAAGAGCCATTTTTTCATGTTGAATTGAGGGCATTTGTTGACTCGCATTTGTACATTTGGAATAAGCATACCGAACAGCCAGTTTGCAGGCATGGTAATACACAGGATCCATAAAAGGATGTTAGGAGAAAGGAAATAGCCACCTTATTTGTTTCTTGTGCATCTTGTCAAACCACACCCATAATTAAGCCTTAATCCCAGAGTAAGGCATCACAGGTATGAAACTCCCTTGTGCATAGAAGGCTGATATGGCTCTGCCAGACCAGAAATTGCCTTTTAAACAACCTTGTGCATCTGAGTTAGTATAGGCTGAGAGTGACAAACTGCAGCCATGGATCTCCACCAGTTACTCAGGTCTCCGCCATCTTAAGTAGTCATTGTGCCAGCCATGCTCCAAGCCACAACCCCAAAGCATCCAGTATTTAGTGCACTGGTCTCAGAAGCAGCATACCAAGGAAGAAGACAGTTTGCAAGCTTTTGCCTCCTGCAAACTGCCTCTTTGATATGCTACTACAACCCTAAGTGTACTAAATTCCTGATTCTTTGCTGTTCTGACTTGATAATTGGCTGAGACAAGGGCTACACCACATTACACTGGGGAGTATCATCAGGATGAAACACGTGGCTTTACAGTAGTTTGTCATTCTCAGCCTATCCTGGACCAGTTGTTCAAGTCTGTTTAGAAGGCAATGTCTTGTCTGGCAAAGCCTTGCCAGCCTGCCTTGCACAAGGAATTCTATACCCATGATGCCTTGCTCCAGAATTGTAGCTTTAGATTCCTGTACAGTATGTATGTATGTGACTTGTTGAACGACACCTACTGCTCCAGTAACTTTTGAGATAATCCATTAGGCAACAACCCCGGTTTCCTTAAACTTGTGTCCCTGACCAGCACATGAACACAGGCCTACAATAAATGAGTAGCCAGTGCATACAACCAGCTAGCCTGGCCAAGACCATTTTTAATTTCATTCTTTGTGGCTTTGGCTGTGAAGTTTAATTTTGGTTTGCAGGCAAGGAAGAGTACATTATTTAAACACACACACACACACACACACACCCACACTTTTTCCCCATCTCAAATTGAATCTCTGCAGGGTAAAATTGTTTGTGTAAGATGTTGTGCCCTGTCAGATAAAAAAAATGATACAGACAGAAGCCATTTTTCTCTCTATTTATGTTGCAGAGCCCCATCGAGATGCTGATTCCCCATAAATCATCAGAGCACCCATTCATCTTCAGCTAATGTGCTAATCGAAGTGCCCCAGTGGCCGACAGCTCCTGACTGGAGGCCCCCAATGTTAACAATGCTCTGCTTATTATAAAAGAGAGCAAGATCAAATGAGAGAGAGACATACACACACACTCAGAAAGGGGAAAAACAACTAGGTGAAGCCAGCCTTGAATGGAAAGGATTATGGAAGTTACAGGCAGCCGGTGTTTCTAGTTTTAAGGAAATATTTCATTTATTTCACTAAATGCAAGGAACTCTGTCCAGTTTATTCAAGCTGAGGTGTGAAGGGTGAGGATTTCAAGAGATTCTAATTGCAACTATTGTCACTGTATTTTCCATCTAAATGCCATCACCTAGCATTATCATGTACAAGTCATGAAATGATGTGCCAGCCTAGTGGGTCAGAGGGTTGATGTACTTAGCGCCACATCAGATGCCATGCTAGTAACCAGGTTCAGGAGTGGAACTGGGTTGCTCGGGATTGGCTACGGAGGGAGGGAGAGGATAGAACATCCAAAGGACTGCTCTCTCCCAGGCAGGGAGGGATATAGTACCTGGTGCAAGTCTGGCCCAAGGGATAGCTGCGGACATGGCAACCATTGATCATCACATAGCTGGGGGCATGGCAACCAGGAACCATCACATTAGGGGAAGGAGGGAGTGGTAGCCACTGATATCCTGTGCACAGGATACAATATTTCCTTTATTTCACTAAATGCAAGGCGCACACTGTAGTTTACTCAAGCTAAGGTAAGAAGGGTGAGGATTGCCAGCCTGCCGGCATAGCAGTTTGATTTCCACTTACGATGCCGATGACCCAGTTTTGGGAATGGACCCGGGAGTTGAGGGTCGGCTGGGGGAAGAAGGATCAAGCATCCTGGGACTGCTCTCCTTCTCGGGGGGAGGGGGGATGTCCACCGAAGCCCTTGCAGACAGAATTTATTTTCTTCCGTCAGTTCCTATCTGTCATAGTCCCTCACCATGTCTGCTATGTACTGCTTCTTCATTGTTCTTATCATTGCACTATCCAGCCGTCCAGTTGCTATGCTCTTTTCCCTGACTCCTGTCATTCATTTTAGCCATTTTCCCAAGGAAAGTGTGGGTTACCCACTTCGTATGCCCTCTTTTTCACTCAATGGACCCACCCCCTTCTCCTATACCCTTATTGTCATTACCCTTCACCCCAATAGAACCCTGTCTGCTACTGCCTGAAGAGGAGGGAGCATCTGCTTGGCCTCACTTGGCTGGTAAAATAATACCATGGTTGCTCCTAGCAGCAACTTCCCCCTTGTAAGATTAAATGGCCAGTGATGAGGCATGAAACATTTGGGCCAAGGCCAAAGTGCCATCTGTTGTTTGATGGAGGCTGTCTTGCTGGAATAGTCTCTTGTCCCTCAATAAATGAACTCAGTCCACAAACATGCCAAATCCATCTTCACTGTACTGCTCCCTCAACCATTGGTTAAACTGAATGATCAGGATAAGCTTAGCCTCTCCTTTGACCCACGCTGGCTGAACTTCGAAAAAAGTAACAGGTTGCAACCAGTTTGAGTCTCCTGCCCAGCACTCTAAATTTGTCCTTCAGCTCTCTAAAAGGGCTGCCAGTTAGATCACTTGTCCCCAGGTGGACAATAACAATACATCCAGCCCCTCCCCCGCACCTTTCTTCCTAACAGTCCTTTCAATTTCATACATATCTATTCCTCCTGATGCCTCTGGGAGGCACCTGCCCTCCCTACTCCCTGTCCCCTGCACACATCACTCTCTCTGTCCCCCTTAGGATGGAGTCCCCTGCTACAAATAGCAGCTTTCTAGTCTTCTTCCTGCCCTTGGATTCCAACATCATCCTAGATGCCACTCTCGGGGCAATCCTGCTCACCTGCAAGGCAAGGCAAATTTATTTATATAGCATCCAATCCCAGGGCTCTGTGCACTTCACAGAAGCAAAAAAATTAATAAAAGACAATACAAGTAAAACAATAATCAGGAAATAAACACAGCTGAATATTAAACAGTAGCATCATGCCCCAAAGCAATTAGTAAACAAATGAGTCTTCAGCTTGGATTTAAAATGGCCAGGAAAGGGGCACCTCTTACTTCCAGGGGAAGGTCATTCCGGAAAAGCAGAGTCACCACTCCAAATGCCTCATCCCCTGAGGACTTTAAATGAGATTTTGAGACAGATAGATAGAATTCCTGCATCCACTTGATGAAAAGAGATGGCTAGGAGTGTATGGGGTCAGGAGGTATTTCAGGTAGCCCAGACCCAAACCATGCAGGGTCTTGTAAATTAACCAGCATACTGCACTGGCAGCTGGTGCAGAGCATGGAGAACCTGCATAGTATGCTCAAACTGGGAGGTACCAGAAACCATCTTGGCTACAGCATTCTGGACCAGTTACAAGTGATGCAGCAACATCTTGGATAACACCAGGTATACAGCATTACTGTAATCAGGCTTGATGCAACAAGTGCATGTACCAGTGTTGCTAAGTCAGATGACTTAAGAAAGGGCTTGTTCAGGGGGATGTTATGAAGATAAAAGTCACTGCCAACAACAGCCGACACCTGATGTTCTAATGTCAGTTTGGAGTGCACAGTGTCCCCAGATTCCTCACCCTATCTACAGCCTTAAGAGCACCACATCCAAAGATGGTAAAACAGTGACACAACTCAAAGCTGAAGAAGCAAACCAGCCTAGCTCCACCATAGCACCCCAGTCTTTGAAGGATTCAGTCTAAGCCTGTTGGCCACCATCCAGGCTTGAATTTCCCTAAGGCACTCAGTCAGTTCCAAGAAAGCTGCTCGTCATCAGGAGTACAAGACACATACAGTTAGGTATAACTGGCATAAGAATGCAAACCCAAGCCATATCATCTAATGACCTCCCCCAATGGCAACATGTTCACAGCGAACAACATGGGAACCAAAATTGACCCCTGAGGCACATCACAACACAGCGCAGCACTGCTCAGGATGAAAGAGCCAAGTGCCACCTGCTACATCCTGCTAGATGAGTACGAATCAAACCATTATAGCATCATCCCTGCAAGTCCTACATAGTGCCTCAAACAAGCCAACACCCCATGGTCCACTGGATCAAAGGCCAAAGAAAGATCAAGCAGAACCAATATGGAGCTATGTCCACCACCTCTTGCAAGGAGTAAGTCATGGTGCATCCTGACCAGAGCAGATTCTGTACTATGAAGAGGCCGAAGTCTGGGCTGTAAAGGTTCATAGACATCATATTTCTCCAGGTGCTGTTTCAACTGCAGCACCACAAGTTCTATGTGATAATAGTACCAACAAAAATGGCACTGAACACAATGGTGACTACACATCGTTGAGTGTCAAAATGGTGATCAGCACAACACCAACCACCACAATGAGTGACTGGTGCTTAGGAGCTCTGAGGGGATGAAGTGTACTTACATTTAATGTGGGGGTTACACCCCCACACCCATCATTTCTATTATAATCAACTCTGGGGGATGACAATGGGGGAAAGGGGAAACTCAGGAGGGGGCTAAACCTAATGAACTCACTGTACTGTCTCATTACTTTGTAGGTCTCTGTAGCATGAACAAATGCACAATAGAATAAGTAGTTAGACATTTATAACCCATAGATAAGAAAACCATGCCTCATGGATCTGAAAGCTGTTGCTTACTGTAAACCCTCAACCTGTATATTGTACCATTGTCTTCTATTTCATGTACTGTTACTTCCTGGGTTGCCCCTGAAAAAGGGACCTTCGGGGCCGAGTGGGCCTACCCGGTCATCAAAATTCAATAAATAAATAAATAATAAATAAATTAAGTCAGCAGAGGGAAAATGTTGGGGGGCAACCTGCAGGCGAGGGGGAGAACACAGATGACAGGGTGGGGGGAATGGGACTTCGGAAACCAACACACAGACATTTATATACCACCCAAACAAAACAAAAAAAAAAAACCTACAGCCAGTCCTGAACCTGGGTCCATCAGACACAGAGGTGGTGACTTTAACCACTACACCAGATGGTCAGCTTGTAACTAGCCCAACCAGCATATCCCTTTGTACTGCATAGAACTACTACTCCCTACAGACACAATATCGCTATACTTACTATCCACTATTAAGTGCACATAGCCCATTTTGCACTCGCCATTTTGACATTGACCAAATTCACTCGCTTAAACTGATTCATCCATATCATGGGATACCAGAACCACCACCTTCTTGATCAACTTCCCTAGAAAGGGAGGTTTGAGACAGGCTTGCAATTTAAGAGAATGTCAGGGTCCAAAGATTGTTTCTTAAGAAGGGGCCTCATGATTGCTATTTTGAAAGCAGTGGGAAAAATCTCCTCCCCAAGGGCTGCACCAAAAGTCATATGAGGGGAGAGTGCAAGATATCAATATGTATTCCCGGTAGGAAAGGAGAGGAGAGATAAGAGGGATATGATAAAGACTTTCAAATACCTCAAGGTTATAAATAAGGTACAAGATGATAGCATCTTTAAAAAAAAGGATGTTTAAGAACAAGGGGCCATGATATGAAGATAAAGGGAACTAGACTTGGGGGTAATGTGAAAAAGTATTTTTTTCATGTAAAGGGTAATGGGTCCATGGAACAGACTCCTGGCAGAATCTGTAGGGGCAAACATGGTAGGATAATTTAAAAATGCATGGGACAGACATAAAGAAACTGTAGCAAAAGGAAAGAGAGGGTAAGCAGCAGATCATTTAGGATCTGCAGTATATGAAACAGGTAGGGAAAATGGGCAGACTAGGTAGGACAAGCAGTCCTTATCTGCCGTCAAATTTTATTTTTCTATGTTTCTATAAGTGAATGCCTGACAGTCTCCACAAAAATTGGACTGCACTTACCCCAACATTCCAAAAGAAGCCAGGCTGGCCTACGGTCCTGTGTACAGTATGTGGCATACAGTCCAGAAACTACCTGGAGGACATCGTCCACCGACCCCAGCTCAAACTCATCCTATAAAGACAAAGTGCCCCTATCTGAAGACCAGACACTGCTGGCTGATGACAGGCTGCTTGAGGATAACTCAGCCCTAATAGATGACTCGCTGCAGAAAGCGCACTGGGTGAAAAGTGCAAAACCAAAATAGCATGGTTGTAAACCATGCTGTCAGAATAGCGAAACTGAAAACAGCTACAGGGATAGAACAGTGAAGTCAAGATTAGCACTATCCCTGTATCTGTTGGCTGTAGGGGTGAACAGAAAAAAGGGGAAACAGCGTGCTGCAGGGTGTTGTGCCGAGCAGCTCCTGTGGTGTGGAGGGCAAGGTGCAGACAGCAGAGGTTGGTGGACTGAGTTTGACTCCCAGTCCTGGGACAAGATATTCCTTTTTTATTTTTATTTTTTGTTCAGTCATGAGATTTTGTTTTGCTCCCCCCACTGGACTTGTATAGTGCCTGTATCCCCCCCTACCCTACAGGGTTTTGTCCCTCACCCCTGGATTATCCACTGGGTTCCTCAGCGATTCCCCACTGTCATGTTTCTTACCTGTCCCCAAGTTGCCCCCCCCCCCGGAGATGATTATTTTTAGTTTGTGGTGTGTGGGGGACAAAGCATCCCGTGAACACACAATACAGCCCTATTGTTTTATGTGGCATTGTAGTTGCGGTCGCTGTTTATTACTGGGTGCTCTTCTTGTTTTTGGCATTTGGGTCTCATACTACTTCTTGACCCCATTGTTCTGGCATTTGTGGTTCAGACCTAGTGTCTCCAGAAAGTACTGATTAAACTAATCACATTTTTTGGTGGAAAATGCTCTACAGGACTGCAAATAGATAGGATTTAATAATCTGTCCACAGTGTTGAAGAGCTGAGCTGATCAGTTCTTTCCAACAGCAATCACCTGACAGAAATGCTGACTACCCACTGATACTCATTGTAATGAGCCCTCAGCATCATATTATCCTACTCTAAGTGGGAGCTCTGTCAACAGCTCTCAAACCTCCACCCCTTAGTGTTCGACCTCCTCAGGTCACCATCAAACCATGGCAACCTGCAGTGGGAAATCAAGGGGTGTACACAAAGAGGGGATAGGGAGTTGACAGCTGCAGTAATAGCCACATTGTGGCCCTCCACCACTGCCTCAGCTCCCATCGCACAAGCCGTCTCCATGCCCAAGATATCCCATCCAGTGCTGCCAGGAGACTATGAGGCTCCATATGTCTAAGACTGGTAACTGATCATCTCCACAGATGAGGTTAAATGAGAAGCTCACAAAGAAACTGCATCTCTTGACGGTCCAACCAAATGACCAGCTCAACCTTGAAATTACTAATATCAAAACCCAATGAGAAGACCAGATCCAAGGCATAGCTGTGTTGGTGAGTACTAGCGGAGAAAGAGCAGTGCACAGCACAGAGCACTCCATTGAACAAAAATGAAAAATAAGCAGTATAATTGGTGCAGAAAACTTTTTTATTAAGAGTGTGAGCTAAAACTCCAGCGCTTCGGGTCTGGCATGACCCTTCCTCAGGGTGCATGAGTATCAGAAGCAAATGCCTGTACAAAGCCCAGAGAAGACATCAGCTGTAGGAACTGATTTCCAAAAAGAGATGATTCTGTGTTGACCCAGCCACTGAAATTACCCAAAATGTTTGGGCAAATCCAACACCAGATAGGTCATAAAGCCCTCAAGTTCCTGCAAGGTAATAGGTACAGTCTACCTGTGTAGAGATAGTGGATGAATTGTGTTGCTTAGGGGAGCAAAAACGATCCCTGTTACTATCGCTGGAGTCTCACCACCCCCCCAACAGAACCACTCTTCTTCCCCTCCAACTGCTCTCCCGACTCTAGTTTGGACCCTTGGTGTCCATTGCATAAGCAGGGCATCAGTCGCCTGCTTGAGCCTTCATATGGCTCTGCTATGGAGATGGCCTAATGTAGCCTTTACTGCAGCCAGTTCTGCTGTCAAGTGCTGCAAATCTACTGTAAAGGGATAAACAACATTTATTCCAGAGCATCCCTCTGAAGGAAGATGGCTTTCCCACAGCCATAGCTGAACAATAGGCTCCCTCCACATCCCTGACAAGTTCATGGGTAGTTTGTGCGCTGTGGTGGTAGACACCAGGTGCAGATACAGAGTAAGCTGCTCTAGATACAACAATAGCACTACAGGAATCTCTCTGTGCTCAAGACAGAGATCACTGAAAACTGCAGTAGATAATCCAAAGGATCCAGTTATGGTGCAAAAAACTCATTTAATGCTCTATAAGCTAAATACACAAGCAGACACAGTGAATACAGGAAACTTACTATTACAGTCCAGGGGCCCAGACACTTCATTCACACAGAGCTTTGTCAGGGGGCGGGCTCCTAGACTTAACCCACCCCTTATAAACCCATCAAAGCAGTGCTAGATAAATCACAAAGTGTGCTAGCTTACAGAAGAAAATGGTGGCTGTGGCCTATGGTACAGGGGAATTGAACAGGTTAACCAATAGTGAACATAATAAATGAAAACCAGATCACCAAATAATAAAACAATTGCAAAAAGGTTATGTACGTGCTACTAAAGAGGCAGAAATAACTAATTCCAAATCTGAGAAGGATTTAATGCAACAAGAAAGACCAATAAGTCCAAGTCTTTAATCTCTACATCATGCCTCCGCTGAGCATCATTTAAATTGTGCATACCCATATATCCATTCAAAGCCCATTTTCATTGCTGCCAGTGTCTGCTGGCTTGCAAGCCAGTTCTTTCTGTCTCCTTCCTACCTTTGCTGACTGCTTCCACCACCACTGCTGCTGCTACAGTACCACAGGCATCCTGCTCTGGCCTCTGTGTGCTTTGCAAGCCTTCCTGTTCCATTTCTTGCAGGCTCGCTGGTGGCTCCCTCCCTTCCTTGCAGTTGTGTAGCTTTTTCCATGTTTTGTCCCACTGTTGTGTTCCCTTTGTTTGCTGCTCTACCCACTGTGCCTGTTCCTGTGTCACAGGTGTGGATAGCTATCTCTCCCAGCCATACTTGCTCTCATTCACTGTGCCTGCCTACTGAGTTCCTTGCCGGCTGTCCTGTTCTTTTGGCATCTGTTGACTTTCTAGGAATTCGCTACCATCTATTGCACTTCTTCAGTCATTCACTCCTGTCATTATCATTCTGTTTTACCTGTGGTGGCCAATGGCCTCATGCACCCCAGCTCTATTGTGGCCATGCTCCACCCTTTTTGTGTTTACTTTTGTCCTTCCACCTGGATCGGGCCCTTGTCTGCTGCCTCACCCTGTAACTGTGTCCACCAGTCTACACAGATGGTCATCCCGACCCTCTCTTCTGAGCTCAGCACTCATACTATGCTCTATCCTTATTATACTACTCACCCAGGAATTTGCACTCATTGTCATCAACATCATCATGTTCATTCTAATTCACACCCCAGGCTTCACCCTCATTCAGTCCCTCTATCAGCATCATACTCTAATCTCATATGGCCCCTCAAGAGCTTCTCCATTAAAGATCAATTACTCTTGGCTTTGCTCCTCAAGGGCTTGACTTAGGCTTTTTCCGCTCAGGTATTTGGCTCCAATGGTGTCTAGGGCTTGCCCTTAAAGTGCTTGGCTCCAGTGTTTAATGTAGGCCTTGTTCTCAGAAAAGAGAATTTGGGCAGCCAATTCTAAAGCAGTTGTAACTAGTCTCCCTTCCCCTCAGAATTCATTTCTACTTAATCCTGGTCACCAGGTTACATGTCTTAAGTTCACTCCCAAGCCACAGTAAACAATGTTTAATTATAACTCATATATTCTGCTTCACAGGGCGGTACTTGTGACATTTTCTTACTCTTTGTATTATCCCTTTGTCACCATTGCTGTCCTCTCTTTCTTAATCATTTCTTAGCCCTATCCTTTACCATCTCCATCACATTCCTGTTTCCAGAGAGTCAACAGAGAACAATGCTCTTAGATGGTGTGTTCCATTGGGAAGGTGAATGCAGCCCCCCCCACACACACACACAGGCTGGTGACTAGCTGAAATCTGCATGCATGAGAGTACTGGTACCATTCTGCCATGCTCTGAGTTTTCCACATTACATTTTCTTCCTTTCTTCAGGTCTCTATTGTTGAGGACTCCAAGGGGACGTGACACATGCAGTACATGACTGCACACTATGGAGTCAATCTCTATCCCTCATACAAGCATCTACAGCTGCACCAGCATCTGTGATCACCCTATTGGTGGTCTAGCAGTGGAGACTACTACTCTCCCTTGTTGGAGAAAAGTGTCTTATGAGATGTTTGATCCTCCTTTCCATGGTTATTTCTCTATTTATCTAAGGAGCTATGTTCATTTTAGAGGACTTCCATTGTATTGTTGGATATCTGATATCCAGCATTCGACTACACAAAATATGATCCAAATTTTAGGATAGACAGATTCAGATTGAATGTCAGATAATCCAAATATCATTGGCTTGGATTTGCCACTATCCAAGCATCTCATTTAAATCCTGAGTTGCTAGAAGCCTTATTCTTTTTTTAGCACAGACCTCCCCTCAGCTGTCTACAGTTTGAAACAGAAGCATAGATATTGATGGCAGAAAAAGAAAACTCGTGACCCATCCCATCTGCCCAACCCTAGCTATGAAATGTTGCAAATACACTATCAATAACTACCAACTATGTAAAGGAATGCTTCCTGACATCCTTTAATAATCCCCCTCCCATCAATTTTGCAGCACTTCCCCTTGTGCCCATGTTCATACTTATTGGGATGTTAAGTGATGTACTCAGGGTGCATCCCTTTTTATGTCTGCAGGTGGGCAGAGCCCTGCAGTCCTCTTGCTAGAACTAGGAGAAAAGCAGCTTGAGAACGAACAGCCTCACGAGGTGACAAAAGTTGCCTCCACATCTGTGCACCGTGGCCCACTCTGCTTGAACTACTTTTTATTTTACCAGACCTAGAGGAAAACTGTTTCTTTGGTCGTTGAGTCCGTGACTGCTGAAATACATAACCCCCACCTGCACCCCCCACCCCACCAGAAACATAATAGTGGCACTGGGGTGCCCAATCCCCAGTGCAGAAATCCTTGTCCTGTCCCCTTCACTACTTCACATGCATGGTTATCATCAACTACCATGCATGCATAGCCATTTTTAAATATATGTATATATATTTTTTACTTTCCTCCTCCCACCCAACCCTCCCTCTCAGTACACGCCACCCCACACACCCTCACCCCACCAGAAACATAACAGTGGCCCCAAGTAAGACCCACCACTGATTTTCCAATACTCCAGAGTCCCAAATCCCTAATATTTTTTATTTCCCATCTTTGTACACCTTGCGTTTTTACAACCCTATTGTCTGCATTAACGTAGTTTTTGCAAATAATATATCTATATCTATCTATCTCTTTATCTCTCTATCTATCTATCTATCTCTCTATCTATCTATCTATCTATCTATCTATCTATATTTTCTGACTTTCTTCCTTCCACCCAACCATCCCTCTCAGTGCCCTCCCCCCAGAAACATAATAGTGATGCTGGGAGTGCCCAATCCCCCAGTGTCAATCGGCATCTCCATCTTGTTTTTTTTTTCTTTAACCTGTAACAAGAAAACCAACCATCAATGTCTTTGCATCATTATAGTCCCCCACCCAACCCTCCCACTCACTGCCCACCACCTGCACCTCCCAAGCCCTTACTTACCCATTGGGGTCCAACATCATAATCCTCTCTGGACACGAACACGTCTTCACGCTTCAAAGCTGGAACTCGAACTGAGGAATCAAGTATGGCGTTCAATGTATTTCAATAGGGGTTTGAACTCAGAGGCATAACTTGAGAATTCTTGCATATTGTTGGCCAGAATTTTCAGCATGCCTTCTTTGGGACCCCACCTCATGAACAAAGTCACTGCCATTGGGCAAATCTATCCCGAAAGGTGATTTAGTGGTCACTGCACAAAATCACCTTTTGGGCAAGAGTTAAACATTTTCTCTGCCCCTATTCAGAGGTGGGGTCATAAGAAGGGTATGTTGATAACTTGGTGTAAAAATATTTAAAAAACAACAAAGTTATGAGCCTACGTATAATTTTGTGAACGCAGCCTCATAAGTTTGATAATTGTCAATATTTTTAGCCCAAATTTACAACATAGCCATATTTTTACAGCACCTCATGAATGTGACAGCTGTCATGTTTCAAATTCTGGCCAAAATTAGGGTTTTTTACACCCCAAAAGGTGATTTTGCATTTCCTGCATGAAATCACCTTTCAGGCAGGGGTTAACAATTTTCTCTGTTCTTGTCAATTAGGTGTGGTCATAGGAAGGCTATGTTGAACATCTGGTGTAAAAATATTAAAACTCAATAAAGTTATGAGCCTACATTGAATTTTGCGATCGCAGGCTTGAACGTAATATTCAATATTTTAACCCCAAATGTTTAACATAGCCATTTCTTTACAGCTCCTCATGAATGTGACAGCTGTCATTTTTCATCCCCTGCCCAAAATGTGGTTTAGCGTCCCGAGAGTTGATTTCACAGTCCCTGTGTAAAATCACTTTTAAGTCAGGAGTTGAACATTTTCTCTGCCTGTCTTCATGTGGCAGGTTTATAACAAGGTTATGCTGAAAATTTGGTGTGAAAATATTAAGGAAATAATTTACAATATTTTTACCCCAAATTCCTCAGCTGCAGCCCTATCGACTCTGGCCACAATTTGTTTCAATTGATCTTATTTAACCCTAGGCTCCCAGAAAGCTCTACAACAGGCCATTTTGCAGCAAATTAAAAATAATTAATAGCCCTGCATTGCTCATTATATCATTCTTCACCTACCTTCTCACCAGTAGCTAGCAAGGAACCAATGAAGTCCTTATTATACCCTGCTTGCTAGAAATCTGATTATGTCCCTAGCATAGACCCTACTCTCAGTTGTCTACAATTTCCATTTGCCTCTTGACTTTCCTTAACCCTAGTCCCCTGCAAATCTTTTCAACTGACTGTTTTACAGCAAACTAAAAGCCTGCAACTGCCCTCATTAATAAATATAAAAAAGAGGAAAGAATTACTGAAAATATATGAAAAATAAACTGAACAGTGTATAAATCTTACATTTCTCAAAGCTTTCCCAGTGGTGTTAGGGGCTTTTAATCCAAGAAGTCTCCATATTTGGAGTCTCAGTTATGTATCAGTGAGACTTTGTTAAACAGTCGAAAGGTCCAAGTTTCAGTATCCATAAGTGGAGTATCAGTTACATACATGTGGGGTCAGATATTCAAAATGGGCAAACAGTGCTCAGTGGTTCCATGTAATAATAGCGATCACAAAATAGCAATCGTTATTTTGGTGGATGTGTATCACCGAAAAGCAAATCAACAATATACATCACAGCAACCAACATCCGTCACCAAAAAGTGTTTCATCCTGGTGGGGGCTGCACCCCTCCTTGTGGGGGGGCTTTTCCCTCTGCACTCCCCTGAAATTAGATTGCTAACTCCAGGGTGGTGCATGTCGGGGAGGGAGCGACACTCTGATTGCCGCAGCAAAAATAAAGGCGGCAGCCACAGGCAACAGCAAAAATTCTTGTGCCAGTCCCCAGCCCCGAACCCGTTACCTGCTCCACTGGAGCTAGCCACCCTCATCACCACACCACATGGCTAGCTCAGTGGCAACAGGCACACCAGTCCCCAACAAACTTCTTCCCTGTCCCTCCCTTTCCTTCCCTAGCTATCCCTCCCTTCCACTCGAAGTTCCCTACCCTTGCCTTCATGTAGGGTTGCTACCTTTGCAGGATATCCCATGAGTACAGTGCCCAATATGAGTCGCCATTTTGATGGTCGCTTATATTGGTTCGCTATTCTCATTGGATACTATGCAAAGTTTTGCGCTGTGTTTGCCTATTGCCCACAAACCTGAGGATGCTATATTCAGCCAACTAGCACACCGGTACTATCCAATGAATGCAGAGGTATGTCAGTGCAGTGCTAGCTTAGTAGCACTGCCTGACATGGAATCTGGCAGTGCAGGGAATGGTACCACCAAAAGCAACAAGCTGGTGGCTCCTGGCACGATATTGGATGGTCCCATGCAAATGAGCCCATTTGCAAGCAAGGTGCCAAGGGGCCATTAGCATGTCCATTATGGGATGATCTGCATGGGAAGCGGTGGCAGGTCTGCACCACCATCGCTGGCCCTGCCCCATCTCTGAGCACCTGTACCCTTAAAAAATAGATCCCTGGTATCCTGTTGCCCTCCCCGATCACTGTCCTGTATAATATAATAAATGTCCCTCATGCTTAGTGGTCCCCCCAACCTCCAATCACCACCCCGTATATGAAAACATATATCTCTGGTGTCCAGTGGTCCTCTCACTCTCTGATCAACATCCTGAACCTGAAAACATATGTCCTTGTGTCTAGTGGTTCTCCCCCTCTGATTGCTGTCCCATATCTGAAAACATATGTCCCTGGTGTCTAGTGTTCTCCTCGATTGCCGTCCATGTAATTGTATTTCTCTGTTGTCCAGTTCCCCCTTCAATCACCATCCAGTAATGATGCATCTAGCTCCTGGTGGCTAGTGGCATCCACACTCTCAATTGCTATTCCCATGGTTCCTCCACCCTCCAATTGCCATTCCCATAAAAAGAAAGAACACCCTGGCATCTAGCGGCCCTCCTGCACTGATGGCACCATTAAAACTATCCTGCCACCCCCCGACCACTGACACCATTCTGGAAGTTCTGTTGGAGACAGCTGAAAGTTCACTACCCACACTCTGGCACACTCATAGCAGTTCTTGGAGAGAAGGAGACAATAAGCGCACCTTTATTTGGTAAACACAAACTGGGGGACTGAGGCCCCAAAAGCAGCATCGTGATGACTCAGCATATCGATGCTGTAGTGGAAGATGAAGGTGTGTGCTTTTGATCAGGTTGCAGCCTTGCATATCTCCTGAATAGATATATATATATAGATATAGATAGATAGATATATATATATATATATATATATATATATACCTGGAAGCAACCACTGAGGCAGTGGTATATCTGGTGGAATGAACCTTAAGCTCCTTGGGTGACTCCCTATTAGCCAACCTATAGCAAAGGTCAATGCAGGATGTGATCCACCTGGCAATCATCCACATAGCTGCCGGTCTGCAAAGCAGAACTTCAGCATATGTTACAAACAGCTGGTGGTCTTGCCATGAATGCCTGCCATGCTTTCTTTAGTAGGATAGTGCCCTCTGCATGTCCAGTGTATGGAGCCTGAGATTTACAGCTGAGGTCAGGTTAGTGAAGTACACTGGAAGGGTAGTTACCTGGATAAGGTGGAACTCTGGCATGACCTTTGGGAGGAATTTTGCATTGGGGTGAAGGACAACCTTGTCCTTATGGAAGACTAGGTAGGGGCACTCCACTGAGAGTGCCTGCAGCTTACACACCGTTCTGGCTGACATGATGGCCACTTTTGCATAAGCTCAAATGGCTTGCCCATGAGCATAGCCAGTACCAGCAGTAGGTCACACAAAGGTGGAGGTTCACATACCAGAGGGGATAAGTGGTCCAGGCCTTTGAAAAAGCACCCGACCACCTTTTCCTCCATCACCGTCAGTACACCAGCCCATGCCCAGTATGCAGAGATAGCTGCCAGGTGCATGTTTAGGGACATGGTTTGCAGTCATAGAAACACAGAACATAGAAACATCGAAAGTGATGGCAGGAGGCCATGTGGCCCATCTAGTCTGCCATAAGCCTACTTCCCTTAACTGCCTTTCAGTGTTATGATGCCATTGTATCTATCCACACTTTCTTGAAAGTCCCCCATTTTCTTCACTGCCTCCTGTGGAAGGCAGTTCCATGAGATCAGTCACTCTCTTGGTGAAGAAGAACTTGCAAGTGTTGCCTCTGAATCTTCCCCTCTAGCTTCGTGTTGTGCCCTCTGGTTCTTGAGTGATTTTAATATGGAACAGGTGCTGTACCTGCACCTTGTTTATTCCTTTAGGAATTTGAAAGTTTCAATCATGCCTCCCTCTCCCTCCACTGCTCCAGGAAGTACATGTTTAATTCACACAGTTCACCTCGTATGATTTATCGTGCAGTCCATGAATCGTTTAGTAGCTCTCCTCTGCACTGTTTCCAGTCTGGTAACATGCTTTCTAAGTGTGGTCTCCAAAATTGTACACTGTACTCCAGGTGTGGCCTCACTAGTGATCTCAAGAATGGCAGGATGGCCTCCTTTTTCTGCTGGTTATCCCTTTCTCATGCATCCCAACATACCATTTGCTCTCAGTGCTGCTTTCTTGCATTGCTTGGACATTTTAGGTCATCTGTTATAATTAGTCCCAGATCTAGTTCCTGTTTGGATGCTTCCAGTTTTTCTCCTCCTGGCTAGTAATCCACTCCTGGGTTAGTCCTTCCAAGGTGCATGATTTTGCATTTTTTTAGTATTGAAGTTTAGTTGCCACATTCTTGATCACTTTTTTAGAGACTCAAGGTCAGCCTTCATCTTCTTCACTTCTCCTGGGGTGTCCACCCTATTTCCTATCATTGTGTCATCTGTGAACAAACTCACCTTGCCCTCCAGTCCATCAGAAATGTCATTAATGAAGATATTGAACAGGACTGATCCAAGCACTGAACCCTGTGGTACTCCACTAGCTACATCTCTTTCCTCTGAGAGTGAAGCATTCACTAATAACTTCTGGGTCCTTTCAGTAAGCCAACTCCTTGCAAGTGTACTACCCATGTCTTACTCCCATGCTGTCTAACTTGTTTAGCAGCCTTCTATGTGGGACTGAGTCGAAGGCTTTGTTGAAATCCAATTTTCATCTACCACGCATCCCTGGTCTACTATTTTTGTTACCCAGTTAAAGATTTGACATGACTTCCTGTGGTAAAGCCAGGCTGCTTAGTGTCTAATTTGTTGTCCTTGAGAAAGGATATAATCCCTCCTTGACAAGGGTTTCCATTGTTTTACCTACAATTGATGTAGGGGCTTACCAGTCTATAGTTGCCTGCACTTACTCTGCTCCCAATTTTGTATAGAGATAACTGTGGCCATTTTTCCTTGTGGGGCCTCACCCAGTTCAAATGATAAGTTAAAAGATCAGCCAGTGGAGCCACCAGTTCTTCTCTTAGTTCTTTCAGTTGTCTAGGGTGCATTTTGTCTGGTTCCATGGCTTTGTTTGTATTGAGCTTCTCAGTTCCTTTAGAACTGCTTCGCTGTAAAGGGTCCTGAAGTATACTCCATTGCTGCTTTTATTGTCTCCTGTAATGGTGGGTCCACAGCCATCCTGCTCTGGTGAACATAAATATCTGTTTAGGATTTCTGCTTTGTCCTCATCATCCTCAGTGGTCTCTCCATCTTCCTTCGTGAGTCTGACAATGCCCCCTGTTGTTTTTCTTTTTTCACTAATATTTCTATAGCCTTTCCTCTGTTGTTGCCTTTGCTGTTCTGATTTCCTTGCTTGCTGCCCTTTGTTTTTCTTTGTAGACTTCCTGGTCCTTTTCTAATCCTGTTTTTTTGTATTTCTGAAAGCAGCCCTTTTCTCCCTATTCCTGGTGGCTACTTCCTTAGAAAACCACAGTGGTTTTCTTTTCTTTTTTGCTTGGCTCAACTTCATTATGCAATGCTTTGCAGTTTTTAGTATAGCTGCATTGAGATATACCCAGTACTCTTCAACATCCCTCCCCCAAACTATATTTGCCAGTCTCCCTTTAAGACCTTCCTTCACTGCTCTGAAATTTGCTCACCTAAAGTCCATGACTTTAGTTTTAGAGTGCTTGGTATCTGTTTTTGTTCTGACATGAAACTTTACCATGCAGTGATCGCTGGACCCTAGGTGGCTTCCACTTCTACCTCCATAATACTGTCCCTCACAACTGAGACAGGGACCAAAGGTAGTAGAGGTCATCACTACTGGGCATGCAAGAGGTTCAATTCCCTTGGCACCAGAGTGAGAACCTCTGTGAGCTGACTCCTTCTGGGATGCCTCCACAATGTGGACAATGTCTTCTGATAGACCCAAGTCCTGGAACTCCAGCCTGTCAGCTACCAGGCTGAGAGGCAGGACTGAGGTATAGGGACAGGACCATCCCTGTTGTCTCATCAATAGGTTGGGGTGGAGAGGCAACCTCCATGGGAGGAGGGAGTGCTGCTGAGGCTGCAGGGACAACTTGTGTAACATCTCTCGACCCACCTGAGAGTATCCACTAGCTGGCTGTTTTCTCCTGCAACATGGATTGCCAGGAGATCAGCCTGCAGGCAGAACACCAGTAACCAGGTGCAGAGAAAACCTCCTGATACAGAAGAAAGTAATACATTCCACCCTGCCTGTTTAGGTAGAACATTGTGGTCATGTTTTATGTCTGGATCTGAATGACTTGACCCCAAATAATAAAGTCAATTTCTTCAGAGCTAGATGCACTACATGGAGCCCCAGTGGACTGATGTGGCATCTGGACTCCTGGGATGAACAGAATATCTGGGATCTGCAGGATCCCATGTAAGCACCCAACCCACCAAAGATGTGCCTGTCGTCAGTGTGACAGATGGCTGCAGGTGAACAAATGGGATTTCTTTCTCCAAATTCTGGGGACACAACCACCATTCAATGGCATCCCACTTCAGCTGGATTACCAGGATCAGCTGGTTCAGATGACCTAAGCATTAGGACCACTGACAACCCAGCTCCTACTGTTGGAGGCACCTCTGCCAGTGAGCCCAATGGACTACACTGTCAATGCTGCCATGAACCCCAGCAGTCACAGGAAATCCTGGACTGGGCACAAGAACGCAATCAGAAATGATTGGGCAAACAAGGTAAGGTCCGATGTCACATCCACAGGGAGATGGACCCTGGCCTGAAGGAGTCAATTCTACCCTGCTGAATTTTATCACCTGCAAGAGGATCAGCTGTAACTTGTCGGGGTTGACCAAGAGGCCCAAATCCTGAAAGGTCTGAGGCCCAGATCCTGGACCACTTCATTGCCTCCCTGGAGGCCAGCAGCCAGCTATCCAGGTATGGGTACACATGATCTCCAAGTGCCAAAGGGAGGCCACCACCACTGCCACAGGCATAGTGAAGAACGTCAGGACAGACAAAAGGCAGGACCTTGAGATGGTTGAATACTCTTTCTGCCCAGAACAGGAGATACTGGCAGTGGGACAGATGGAAAGGGATGTGAAAGAATGTGTCTTGAAGTCAAGAGACCAGAATCACATCCCTGCTCTAGAGATGGGTTGATCTGGTTCAGAGTGACCATCTGAAATTGCACCTCCACATGAACATGTTGAGGTCATGCAAGTCAGTAAGAGGTGCTAACTCCCCATCCATGTAGGTACCAGAAAGTAACTGGACATGCAGTCCTGTGTGGCCACAGTATCTGGGACCCACTCTATTGCCTTGCACTCCAAGAGCTGAGTAATGGTGGCTCTGAGCACAGACAGCATGCCCTCTGGCATCCTGGACTCCTGAGAGGTTTATGGTCAGTATAACAGAAGAGGTTTGAAGTCCAGAGGCAACCCTTGCCCAACACACAGCACCCACTTGTCTGAAGTAGTAGTGGATCACTGTGGAAAGAAGTGACATGCAGACCTAGACAGAGAGCTGGGACAGGGACTGGATGGGAGGGGAATGGTACACGCATCCTGTCACTTAGAAACAAAGAAACACAGGAACATAGATAATGATGGCAGAAAAAGACCAATGGTCCATGCAGTTTACCCATGGTACCCTATCTAACCCTGGACATATTGTCCCTTCAGGGTCCTAGCCTCCCCATCCACCCCCATTCCACTCCCAGTTTCTGTCATCCCAAGCAACCACTATGTCCTTCATTCTGTCCCAGTCATGGCTGAAACCAATAATGATTTTAGCACCCACCACCATGGCTGGTAAACTGTCCCACTGTTCCACCACCCTTTCTGTAAATTATGCTTCCTCATGTCCCTCCTGATCCTCCCTCCTGTCAGTTCCACTCATGCCCTCATGACCTCGAACTGTTACTCATGCAAAATAATGTCCTGCAGTCTGCCTAGTTTGTTACTTTCAGGAACTTGAAGGTCTCTATAATATACCCCCTTCTGGTCTCCAGTGAGTATACATGTTCAATGCCTTGAAGTGCTCCTCATAATTCCTGCCCTGTTGGCCCTGAATCATCTTAGTCACCCTTTGCTACACCCTCTCCAGGTGTCCTTATCTTCGCTGAACTGTTCCTTCCTTCCTTCCTTAGAATCATGTTTGCCTTACTATAGGCCTTGCTACACTGGCTGGATTGTTTCAGGGTGTCACTGATGATGACTCCTAGGTCCCGTTCTTCAGCTATAGTGCTGAGTCTTACCCCACCCATCCAGTACTCAGTCCTGGGGTTCTTGTTGCCTAGGTGTGTCACCTTGCACTTTCTGGCATTAAATTTCAACTGCCAAATCTTAGATCATATCTCTAACCTTTGCAGGTCACTCTGCATTTCCTTGATTCCCTTGTTGCTATCCACCCTCCCAAGGAGCTTTCTATCATCTGTAAAGAGACACAGCTTGCCCTGGATTCCACCTCCAGTCTTGCTTATGAACATATTAAAGAGACTGGGCTCAGAACAGATCCCTGTGGTCCTCCACTCATGACTTCCCTCTCTACTGACCTGATCCCATTTGCCACAACCCTCTTCTGCCTCCCTCTTAGCTAGTTCCTACTCACCTTACTATGTTTCTAGCAGCACCCTCCATCTTCTTCAGCAATTATCTGTTAGGTACCGAGTCAAAAGCCTTGCTGATGTCAAAGTAGAGTAATTCCACAGCATGGCCCCTATCAAATGCCCTCATCACCCAGTCAAAGAAGACTATCTGGTTAGTTTGACTAGGCTTCCGTGCCACAAGCTCATGCTGTTTACTATGCTGGAGACCATCATTCTTCAGGGAGTCCACAAGGTTCTCTTTGACCAATGACTCCATCAGCTTCCCTACAACTGAGGTAAGACTGACAGGTCAGTGGTTCCCTGCCTGTTCCTTGTCCCCTCCCACCTTATGGAGTGGAACTATGTCTACCACCCTCTAGTCCTTTGGTCCTAATCCTGTATGTAATGAGTTATTTAACAGCCCTACCAGGGTTTCAGCCAGTTCTGCTGCCAGTTCCCTGAGCACTCTTAGGTGCATCCCATCCAGTCTGTTCCCTTATCTATCTTTAGGGCAGCTAGCCCTTTCTGGACCCTTTCACTTGTAAATAATAGCTGCCTCATCTCCAGGATCCCCTCTGTGGCTACTTTGATGCCCTCTGGTAAGGGCCCACCATCTTTCCTAGAGAAGAAAGAGCAAAAGTATCCATTTAGAATGGCAGCCTTTTGCTCATCCTCCTCTATCACCCTCCCCCTCTGATAGCCTAATGGTTTCCCAATTCTTTTTTCCTTTTGTTCCTAATATACCAGAAGCTAACAGCTTCAAAGGGGGCTCTGGCAGTCTGGGCACTGAAGAAGGAGTCCGCATGTCCTGACATGGTGGCTGAGTAAGCTGAAGCGATGGTGGTGTTCTCAGGCCCAGACCAACGGAGGAGTTGATGCTTTGAATACATCAGACTTTCAGCTACCTGGTATTTTTGCTTAAGCGCTGACGATTGAACAAATGTTAATCCCTGGCTATGTGGAGAATGCACTTTCCAATTGAACCTGTAGTGTGTTGGAGTATGCTGCTTGAAACAGCAGATTGTAACCAGGACGTGGATCCAGACATCTCCCCAGAGTATCTGGCAAAAAAGGAAATGCGCCAGACTAAGGGAGCAAGCAATACAATGAATGGCAACCCTTCGGCCACTTCTCCTGCCAAAAATTGTCAGACCCATTTACAACAACAAAAGCACAATACTTTTTTGGGGGCTAAAACCATTTTCTCAGGGAAACCCCTCTCCCCCCCTCTCCCAAACACCTCAAAATCTACCTGGGACACCGGAGACAGTAACTGAAAGAGTACAAAAATCAGCGATGGCCAGGAGGAATGAAAGCA
Organism: Neoceratodus forsteri; assembly: GCA_016271365.2. NCBI lineage: Eukaryota > Metazoa > Chordata > Ceratodontiformes > Ceratodontidae > Neoceratodus > Neoceratodus forsteri. The sequence continues at coordinate 657,408,099 of CM057454.1, read as the reverse complement.
CTGCTGATAAAGTTATAATCCCTTCTCATTTTCCTCCCAACCACCATTATTCCCCCAATGATTGCCTACCTTGGCAGTGTTCTTGGCTCCTAATCAGGAAGATAGTGGATATACTACAGCGGATGAAGAAGCTCTGGAACACGCTTGTGCAGCTAATGTGAATATTCAAGACAGGAGCGAACTGCAAGCTCAAGGTAACAGTCTATCTGCTAACTTTGATATGCAGAGGATAATTTGTATACCTGAGTCAGTAGATGTGGGGAAAAACAAGTTACTCACCTGTAACAGTAGTTCTAGAGTGGTATATGTTGTTCATCCACACTGTTTAGCATGTCCTTTACCTTTAAGAATCTTGCCAAAAGGTCTTGAAGCTGGCTCCTCCACCCACCCGAGTGGTATAACCCTTGGCTCCACCCCATGATACCAGATCTTTGCCAGCTGGAAGCTCAGGTTATGTGTCAAGCCGGGAGGTTGGTTGGGTTCGTGTTGATGAACAACATATACCACTCCTGGAACTACTGTACAGGTGAGTAATCTGTTTTTCTAGAATTGTGGATATGTTATATCCACACTGTTTAACAGACTCAAGCAGTTCTCTGGGAGGGAGGCACAGCACTCTCAGAAATACTTACTTGGGGAACAGAGATTGAGAACTGAGGCCCCAAAACCAGCATCCCGGCATGATTCTAGGTCAATGTGGTAATGGTTAATGAAGGTGTTTGCTGTCTTCAGGTAGCAGCTCTGCAGATTTCCTGGATGGGGACATCCTGGAAGTAACTACTGATGCAGTAGTATGGTGGGTGAAATTAGCTCTTATCCCTCTGGGACGCTCCTTGTCCACCAACCTATAGCAGGAATCAATGCAGGATATAATCCATCCATTTTGCTGCAGATCTGCCAGTGTGGCTTCAGCGTGGGTGAGAAACAGCTGGTGAACCTCTCCCTGAACTTCCAACATCTGCTCCTTATAATAAAGAGCACTCATTTCAGGTCCAGAGTATGGTGCTTGTACTCAGCCTCCGAGATGTAGTTTGGGTAGAATACAGGCAGAGTCAACACCTGATTAAGGTAGAACTCCAACACTACCTTCAGAAGAAATTTCATGTGGGGTGCAGGAAAACCTTGTCCCTGTGGAAGACCAGGTAAGGAGACTCAACAGAGAGTGCTTGGAGCTCCCCAGTCCTTCTGGCTGACGTGACAGCCACCAGGAGCGGTCTTCCATGACAAATGTGACATCTCACACTTGTGCATTTGTTTGAATGGCTTGCCCATGAGCTTTGCCAGTACCAGCAGTAAATCTCACAAAGTGGAGATTCATGCGCCAGAGGGGATATGTGGTTGAGGCCTTTAAAGAAACGCCAGATCACCTTCTCCTGAGCCACCGTCTGCTGACCATACCATGCCCAGTAAGCAGAGCTGGCTGCCAGGTGCACCTTAAGGGTCATAGACTTAAGACCTCCTTTGGACAGAGACCAAAGGTAGTCTAGTATGCTAGCCACTGGACAGGACAAAGGGTTCAGACCCTTACCCTGACACCAAATGGAAAACCGCTTCCATTTGAAGGCATAGCACATCCTGGTCGACTCCTTCCTGGATGCTTCCACTGCTGTGAGTACATCCTCAGACAGATCCAGAGCCTGGAACTCTAGCTGCTCAGAAACCAGGCTGTCAGGTGCAGGAATTGAAGGTCCAGATGGAATACCTTCCCTGATTGACAGATAACAGGTCCGGGCATACTGAAAGATGCGCGGAGGCTGGAACTGAGGCAGATGAATCTGAATACCAGAGGCGCTGCCAGTCTGGGACTACAGGATCACCTGTGCCTTGTCCCTCCTGACCTTGAGGATCACCTTGTGAACCAAGGGAAGTGGAGGGAAGACACAGAAGAGGCCTGGAGTCCATGGCCTCGAGAAGGCATCCCACAACAGTGAGCTCTGCTGAGGAAGGCAGGGCATGAAACAGCCTCAGCTTGGTGTTCTTCCTGGAGGTAAACAGATCCACTTGAGGTTTGCCCCAGTGGGAGAACTGGCTGTGTACTACCTCTGGATGAAGAGACCACTCATGGGACGTCTCACCCACATGGTTGAGAGCATCTGTCAGTTGATTTGAGGCTCCTGACACATGGATGGCAAGGAGATCTGCCTCCAGTTGGCTCACGAGGGTCCAGATGTGAAGCGCTTCTCTGTACAGCAGCCGGTAGTGCATGCTGCCCTGCTTGTTGAGATAGTACATGATCGTGGTACTGTCCATCTGGACTTGCACCACTTGAACCGAAGGAGCTGAGCGAATGCTGACAGTGCCAGTCTGACTGATCTGAGCTCCAGCAGGATGATATGATATTGGGATTCCTCAGGGGTCCAGAACCCATGGGCTCTGTGGTTCCCTATGTGGGCTCCCAGCTGGTGAGAGAGGCATCGGTCCTGAGGACGACCATCGGATTGGGATGAACAAGCGGGATCCCTTCCTGCAAATGATTCAGGACAGTCCACCATTAGACAGCGTCCCACATCTTCTGGTCACAGTGACCAGCTGGTCAAATTGACCACAACACTGAGTCCACTGGTTGGCCAGCTCCCACTGAAGGGTGCATATGTCACCAGGCCCATTGGACCATGGTGCAGGCTGCCATGCACCCCATAAGGTGCAGAAAGTCCTGGGCAGGGCAAAGTGCCCAACCAAAAATGACTGGGAAAAGGAGGACAGAACCTCTGCCCAGTCCATCTGGAGTCAGGCTCTGGCTTGGCAATAGTCGAGCTCTGCCCTGATGAAGCATATCACCTGCAAAGGTACAAGTTCTGACTTGGTCTCGATGATCAGGAGACCAAGTTCTTTGCAGGTCTGGAGGGCCTGATCCCTGGGCCTCTCTACCTCCTGCTTGGAAGATCCCACCGGAAGCCAATCATCAAGATATGGGTAAACCCTGACCCCCCGACTCCAAAGATGGGCCGCCACCACTGCAGTGCATTTGGTGAAGACCTGTGGGGCCTATGACAGGCTGAATGGCATGGCTTAGAACTCAAATAGGGCTCCTTCTGCTTGGAAGTGAAGGAACCTCTGATGAGTCAGACAGATTGGGACATGAAAGAATGTGTCCTGGAGATCCAGAGAGCAGAACCATATGTTCTGCTCCAGAGATGGTATGATCTGGGACAGAGTTACCATCCTGAAGGTGCAGGACCTGAGGAACTGGTTCATGTCATGCAGACCTAAAATGGGGCACTAGCTCCCCATCCACTTCGGAACCGGGAAATACCTGGATACAAACCCTAGGTTGATCAGGGGTCCAAGACTCTGGCCACCACCTCCTTGCGGAGGAGTTAGGCAATGTCATCTTGAAGAGACAAATGAGTATGTACAGACACCATCTCCTCCCATGGGGCACGGGCTCGGCTTAGTGGGTACTTCTTGAATTCCAGAGGCAGTCCCTGACCCACCTCTTCTAGAACCCACCTGTCCATGGTAACAGCAGACCAGGTGGAAAGGAAGTGGCAGAGCCAGCCCCCCATGGGAGGACCCAGAGCCTGCATGACAGGTATGAGGGTGGCCACCCCATCCCATCACTGGGCAGGCTTAGAGGAAGAGGATCCGGAGTGAGGACCACCAGAGCCTCGACCTCCAGGATTATGGGCTGGTGGAGGCCCGGACTTGGGCTGAGGGCACCAAGATTGTGCCTGCTGTTGCTGCCCCACTTAGAAGTGGGGCTGCTTTACTGCATGGGCAGGGTGCCAAAAAGGCTTTTTCTTCTTTTTGGAACCCTGCGATTCCTTTTGTGCAGAAGTTATGGAGTCCAAGGTGGCATTGGACTTCTCGATGCATTGGAGGTGACCGCCCACACCTGGATCAAAGAGGTCAGTACCCAGGAAAGGAACATCCGTTAGTTTGTGTTGGATATCCGTCATGAAGGTGGAGACCCTTAACCAAGCCCTGCAGCACCTGGCAACCGTGGCTGCCACTGAACAGGCATATGAATCCCCAAGGTTCAGAGCCATCTGGAGTTGCGGCTGGGGAAACAGCCCGACCCAGATCCCAGACCTGCTTGACCGTCATCTGGAGGTCTGCAGGGAGGTGAGGTAGAACCTTATCAAGGGAGCCCAGCAGGGCATGAGAGAAATGCACCATGCTGATGGCCGAGCTTGCCTGATGGATGCCTAGTGTAGAGGTGGCATAGACTTTGTGGGCAGAATGGTACCTTTTTTGGACTCTTTGTCCAGAGGTCTATCAGTATATGCCGAACTACCTGAGCATCTGAACACAGATTTGGTCACTAAATCCTTGGCTGAGGGATGCTCTGTGAATCCTGAAAGGAACCCTATGGGCACTGCATATTTATAGGCCATGCGGGCAGAAGGAACAGGGCAGGAGGAAAGATGCTGCCATAGTTCCAAAGCTGGACCAACAATGGCCTCGGCCACTGGAAAGGCTTCCATCAGAGAATTCCCTCATTTAAGGATATCCTTAAGTGGATATTCGGTCCTTTTTTGTATGGGCTCAAGAGACATCTCTGTGGATTCAGAGGTAAGTTGGAGGATGCCTATAAAGGAAGAGGGACCTTCCTCTGTCGAAAAACTACCGATCAGTTTCTCATCCAAGGGACGGAATGAAGGTCAAGTCATTGGACTCTGAGGAGTCTGGATAAATTGGCCAGCCACCTGAGTCTCTCTCCACCTGCCTAGGATGGTCAGGAGTAAGAGTAACAGAGAACCTTCACAGGAAGCCTTGAACAGGCTGTGACTCTTTGGCAGGCACCCTGTTGGGAGCTGTTTAGTGGGAGCTTCACCAAAATCAGTGGAGCGGTCAATTTTGGCTGAACCCGTTTGACCAGCTCTGAAGGAGGAGGGCGGTGCATGCTGGCTCCAGAGGAGTTGACTTCAGCCGGGAGGTGATAGCCAAGTAATGGCTGAGGTGGAAACCTGGGTCAGCTTTGACTGGACAAAATTAGCTGTTGCCACATTAGGTCTTCATAGCGTTGCTGGAGTTTCCATCAAAGCCTCCCCATCCGAGGAGGAGGAAAAAGAAGAATGTCAGTAGCGCCTCTTTTTAGAGTGCTTGTTCACCTTCTTGACCATCTGGTGAGAAGAATTTCGAGCCTCAACCTCAATCATCGGGGGACTGATGGGGTTGATTGGAAGGCACCAGAGACCAGTGGAACTTCTTGGTCCCAAACCAGGTCCTCGATGGGATTCCCAGTGGGCTGGGTCTCTCATCACAGAGAGAGCAACACCATGATCCTAGCTAAGGAGTTGTCAGCCTCATCGGGTGAAAATGGGTTGACTAGGTCAAGAATTATCTCAACTGGATGCGTCGTTCAGTGTCTGTGCTGGGTGGCCTGATGGTGGGACCATGAAACCAGCCGCCGAAGCCACAACCTCGACCGAAGTCAAAACTGGTGATTCCTGGGACCGAGATCTCTCACGATTCCAGGAGCGTTGTCGATGAGACATAGATTCTCTGGGTTCCTTGTCTGTTACGGGACCGAGAGACATGTGAGCGAAGGCCCTTCATCCTTGGTAGGAAGGAAGGCACATCTCCCAAAAGGAACCAGAGAAAGTAGAGACCAATTTGAGCAGAACAAAAAAGGGCTTTGAGGACCAATCCACAGCCCAAGCTGCCTCTTCCTCAAAGGCCTGCATTTGTTCAAGTTGCTTGGCAGACCCCACAGTCATGAAGACCACCTATCAGACCTGTTTAGATTTGACTGGCAGCTTCTGTTTCTCCAACCTGCCCAATTGTAGCCATGTGAGATGATCGTTCAAGACATTCAGGTGAAACGTGAGGCATATTTCACAAGCCTGAGTGTTATGGTGGACACCCAGGCTATATACACATGTGGCATGCAGGTCTGTTTGAGACATCTTTTGCCCACACGGGCAGCGGCGGAAACTGGGAGAAGACTTATCTTCCATGATGGTCAAGATCGTGAAGCAACCATTCTTAACTCTGATGAATTTAAGTTTGAGCAAATCCGAGGATTTGAAGCTAGGACCTACCGAACTCAAGACTGGTAAGGAGGGAACCTGAATCTTCCAGTGGAAAGGAAGATCTGGCATCATGAGGTGGAGCTGAGGTTATACCACCCAGGTGGGTGGGAGGAGCCAACTTCAAGACCTTCCGACAAGATTCATAAAGGGAAAGGACATGCCAAACAGTGTGGATAGAATAACATATCCATGATCCTAGAAATGTACATGAAATCTTCATTGGGGATGACCAGTCTACAGCCTCTGCTTCAAGCCATGAGTAACTTAAAGAGCGGTGAACTTCAGACTACTTCTGCTGATGCATATGATGGTCAAAATAGTGATCTTTTAGCACAGAGAGCAGGGGAGGAAGGTGAGCTCAACATCGAAGGGCCAAGGAAGCTGACTATGTAAAGGAGGCAGACCTAACATATTTTCAGCAGGAGATTTAAAGGAAATAAATCAAATTTAACATCATTACCTTTGCAGTTATGGATCTCTCCACTGTATTACTGTCTATACAAAATCAGATGGCGCACCTACACTATGTACATCAGAGGCAGAATCAAGAATCAGCTCCTTAGAAGATAAACTTTCTCACTTTGGAGAAACAAAAATCTTTAGAAATAGAACTTGGAGAGCTGAAACTAAAAATTGCTGATTTGGAAGATCATTTCAGGTGCTCAAATTTAAAGCTAATTGGTGTGCCAGAGGGTCTGGAAGGTCAAGGAAACCCACTACCATTTTTTGAAAAATTGGTCACTGTGGCCCTCAACAGGATATATCTGGATGGCAGAATTAATCTTGATAGAGCCCATAGAGGCCCCAAATCCAATATTTCAAGCAGCTCTAATAACCGTCGTCTGGTGTTTATCAAACCACATAACTATAAGGACAGAGAATTAATTCTACATTTTGCCAGGATTAATAAGGGACTCCAATTTGAGTATTATAAGTTCTCTGCTTATCTGGATGTTTCAACTCATACCATTCTTGCATGCAGGGCTTTTGATAAAACCAAGTCTATTCTAAATCAGCATGATATCATATTTTCATTTCTGCACCCTATTAGAATCAAGTTTTATCTTCATTGCAATCCCTGGATATTCTCGGACCTAAGAAAAGCAGAGCAAATCCTGGAATCACAAAATGGGATACCTGATTAACCAGCTTCAGGATTGCATAGCTGCTTCTTTTCATACACTGAATGGGGATGTTTTCGTCAAACCAAAACAGCATAGATGGAGAACCATATAGAATAAGATGCAGACTTACAGAGTGAAGTAAGGGATGAAAAAGAAGGAAAGGAGGGAAGAACATTTATTTATTTTCTCTTTTTCTCTCTATCTTGTGTGTAATATGGGATGGATAATTCCCTTTACTGCAAGTGGGTTGGGGCATACAGTTACTGGTATGCATTCTAGAGGATGAGAGGTGAACTTGATCCATATAATTATTCTGGTACCCCATCCTCTGCTAAAATAGCTGCTCCTTCGATTGCTGTTGGAAAGGGAGGGAAGAATGCCATCACCCTAGATTTCAAGTAAATATGTATCTGAAGGTGGGAGCATATGGCTCAGGAAACATATTTTTGTATTCTTTAAGTGCAAATACTGTCTTTGTTTCCTTGAACCCCTCTCCAGTATAAGTAAGTAAAGCGGAATCCCTGACTTGGAACTCTTGGAATTTCCTTCTTTTTTTTTTGTGGGTGTTATGTTGTTTCCTCTGCCTAGGTCTTGGATAGGGGCCACTTCACTAGGCACTTGGCATGATTAAGGGACAAAGAACACAAGGGTTGGGGGAGGAGGAGGGGGCAATTAGGGTAATTTTATCTGTTCTTTTCGTCTGGGAAATGCTGAGAGCTGCATATGCTTGCTTTAGGAATCTTGGACATACTCCTATTAGGAGATGTAGTTCATCTTTCAAGGGTATAAAAATCATATGTGCATCTCTTATGGTCCATACAAGGATAAATGGTATTTGCTCCTAGATAAAAGTATGTGACATAAAAGCATTAAAATGATTTATGGGGAGGGGGGAAGGGGACTGGGTAAACTTTGTGCTATGAATTCAAGCATCTATGTATTGAAAAACAGCATAAAACATAAAAAAAATTATGATGTGATGTCTATGAGGAAAGTCATTTACTGGGCAGCATACTCTTTTACTAGGCAGGGTTTCTTCATCTATTCCTTTGTTTTTATGTGTATTAGTCATGTCTCAATTGCTTAAGATCATAACATGGAATGTTAGTGGTTTACAAAGCAGACACTGAAATCAAGAAAAGTTTTAATTTTGTGATAAACTAGGGGTCATTTGCATTATTGTACAGGAATCTCACCTGGACAATAGGGAACTTATGTTTCTTTCCAAAAGATGGGGCATAGGGATCAACGCACCACACACTAATGCGTCACGCAGGGTGGCCATATTCTTCAAGAAAACTATTTATAATAAAATCATCAAACATATTGTGGACCCCAATGGTCGATATATTATAACACAAATAACACTTGCTGGGAACAACTACACAATATGCAATGTATACAGGCCTAATGAAAACTCCCCTTAATGTTTCTCCCATCTCTTTTTGGAACTAGCTAACTTTCCAGCTCCTTATATTGTAGGAGGGGACTTCAGTGTTGTGCTGAACCCCGCACTTGATAATCTAGGGTCCATAGAGACTAGATAGCTTCAGCTGCATTGAAAATAATCCAGTATATGAGTGACTATAATCTGGTAGAATAATGATGGATGAGAAATCAGGCAACACGTCAATATTCATTCTTCTCCGCTCCTCACCAAACTTATTCTCGCATTGACTATTTTCTGACTTCTCAGCCTATAAAATATCAAATTCAGTCAATTAAATACCATAATATTTTGATCTCAGACCATGCTCTGGTGTTAATGAATCTTCAAGTCCCAAACTATAATAAAATTCTTTCTTTTAGGCTGGACCCTATTTTATTAAAAGATCAGAGTTTCATTGAATCTTTGAAAAAAGCATATTGACTTGTTTTTTTCCAGTAAATTTATCACAAAATGTTTGTTTCTCTATGATTTGGGATGCGTGTAAAGCATACATTCATGGGTGCATAATAACATTTCAAATCATGAGAAACAAAAGAAGGAAAGCTCAATTAATGGAGCTGGAAAGTAAAATCTCTAATTTAGAGTCTATGCATATGTCCACTAATGATGAACAGACATTTATACTACTATCCTCTCATAAGGAACAGTATAATAGTCTTTCTGCAGAAATAGTGGAAAAACAGGCATTATATACAAAAGTAATTATTATGCTAATGGGGGCGTATTCAGAAAATAGCAGGTGTGGCAACTAAAAGCAGCCCAAAGAAAAATATTATAATGCAAATTACAGATTTACAATGCCTTATTTACACAAATTCAAAGAACATCAATAAGGTATTTTTATAGCTTCTATTTGTAATTCTAGAGTTTAATAAAATATAAAAATTAAAAATCTATATACCTCAGAAAACTCGTGGTACTTAATTCATAAGCCAAGTTTTATTCAAAAGTAATCTCCCTACAGTTCCTTCAGATGATAAACTCAAGTGTGACATCTCTGAGGAAGGAATAATCTCAACAATTCAAAATCTACCTGTTGGCAAAGCTTCCGGCCTGGATGGTCTCTCTTTGGACTTTTATAAGACATTCTTACAGACCTTGGTCCCTTACATTAAGCAACTGTTTGATTATATTTACAAATCCCAGCTACTGGCTCCATCTTTTCAAGAATCAATTATTGCATTGTTCCTAAAAAGGAAAAAGATCCAAAGAACCCAGCCTCATATTGTCCAATTTCATTAGTTAACTGACACTGAAATATTAGCAAAACCCTGGCTGCCAGGCGTGAGAAAGTTTTACCTGCACTTATCCATCCAGACCAAACTGGCTTTATTAAAGGAAGCTCATTAAGACTAACATTAGCTGCACAATTAATATGATTGACTATTGCTGTAACTCTGATCTGTTGATGGTTTTGATCAATGCTGAAAAAGCATTTGACGAGTTGAATGACCTTATATGAATCTTATTATGAACGAGTATGGGTTTGGCCCATGGTTCTGTAAATGAGTGAATAAACTTTACTTGGTTCTGGCAGCCAGGGTTAAAACCAACAGTGACATCTCTCCAGTTAACCATTTACAGCAAGGCACCCATCAAGGATGCCCGTTCTCATCATTGATCATTGCTTTGGCTAAAGAGCCAATGGCCATCATTATTAGATCGTGTCCCAATATATAAGGCCCCATAATTGAGGGGAAGAAACAATGTGTCAGTCTATACGCCAATAACACAATGATATTTATAGAGAATCTTAATAAATCCTTCCCCTATATATTAGAAATATTATCACAATTTGGAACAATCTCTGGTTATAGAGTAAACTGGTCCAAGACCGAAGTTATGTAGTCTCCTTCGCATACAAATCTGTTTATAGCTCCCTATCAATATAATATCAAAATGTATCTCAAATAACTTATTTAGGGGTGAAAATAGATGACAAGCTTCAGCCTCTTCAGAAACATAACTTCAGTCCTTTAATGAAGAAGTTGAAGCCCTCCTAGCACATTGGGAGACACTCCCTTACACTTTGATGAGACTATTAAATGTTATAAGAATGGCTATACTTCTTAAATTTATGGGGTTTTTAAACAGTACCAATAATTCTTTCTGAAAATGTCTTCAAATGGCTTGAAAACTAGTTGAGAAGTTCCTATGGAAAGAAATGGCCAAGACACAAAGTGAGCAAGTTAACACTGCCCAATTCTGAGGCTGAACTGGCTCTTCCCAATTTTAAATTATAGCATTTGCAACTAATCTGGCTATTATTTCCACATGGCATAAAGAAGATTGAAGGACTCTTCATTTCTAATTGAAACCTCACTAACCACTTTCTCTAATATTAAGCATGCACTGTATGTATCCCCTAAACAAGATAAGATAGAATTATCATTTACCTCCAAAACTACTTTTTTGTTTGAAATAAAATCTTTAATGTTGAATGATACAACGGGCTATTCTTCAGACATGCTCCTATGTATATGAACATGTTCTTCCAACCCTCAATACACAATGTGTACCTCAAGACATGGTGTAACAAACGGCTGAAAGAAAGAGGACTATGTCTGGAAGATGAATGTATGATAGATTTTGAAGCAATAAGAAAAGCATATGATATACCTAGCTATCAATTTTTCTGCTATTTACAATTATAGGACTGCATCAATAAAAGTTTGAATATTAAGGACACTGACAAGCGTAACAATATGGAAGGTATATTCCAACAACCTAAACAAACTTATTTCTTAAATATACAACATTCTCTTTCCATCCTCTTTCTGGTTAGTTAATCAATTAAAGACTAGATGGGAAGACAAACTGAATGTAACATTTACAACACAAGCGTGGAAAAAGTCAATAGATATTAAATCATGGGGTCTTAAATCTATACAAATGCAACAGATCCTATTTAATATTCTGCACTGAGTATATCACACCCCAGCCTTTATACATAAGATAAATCATGATATTCCTGCAGTTAGCCCCAGGTGTCAGCATGATCTAGCCACTTTAGAGAATATGCTTGTAGAATGTCCAAGGCTAGATCAATGGTGGGACATGATTTTAACTTTAATCTCCAAAGCTATTAAAATACCCTTAATTAAAAATCAACATGGATGCTGCTTAGAATGGGTCTACCAGATTGCAAGCTTCTCGTAATCAACAATATTTAATAAACATCTGCTTAGCACAGGCTTATAAACTGACCCTTTTAAAATGGAACAATTCTGACCAAACGCTCTCTAAAGCCTGGATAAATGGTATTATTAATATTCATGCTTTGAATGCACACACTACACCTCTGCTAAACAGATGCGGAAGTATAAGGTAATATGGTCACCCCTCAAAAGAAAACTTGAAACCACAAACACAGTATGAAGCCTCCCTGCTGCTCTTTTATAGATTAATACCCCTATAGATGTTAATTTATTGTCTATTTTTGTATTGAATGTGCCATCATCAAACTATGTGGATTCACTATGTAATACACTTTAAGGTGTTCTTAAAAAAAAAAAAAAGAGGAGATAGCAAACTTATCCATTTAGGATGGCAGCCTTTTGCCCATCCTCCTCTATCACCCTACCCCTCTGATAGCCTAATGATTTCCCAATTCTTTTTTCCTTTTGTCCCTAATATACCAGAGGCTAGCAACCTCAGTGGGGGCTCTGGCAGTCTGGGCACTGGCAGCCACCCTGCCCCATTCTCCACCAAATGTCTGCTTTGGATGCCAGTACTGAAATTGCCCCTGCTTGGGCTGCTGCTGAGTCTGCTGTGGCTGAAAGCCCTGCAGCCTAAAGGTCTTTCTCTTAAGTTTCGTCTGCTTAGATTTTTTTCTGGAATGAAGCCAGAGTCCAGGGTGGCATTGGATTTCTCAGTGCAGGTGAAATGTGTCTCAACCCAGGGCAATAGAGGTCAGTACCCAAGAAGGGACATTAGCCAGTTTGTGCTGATTGTCAAGCGTGAAGGTGAACATCCTCATCCAGGCCTTATAGTGCATGGACATGGCTACAACCAGAGATTTGGCACAGGATTCACCCATGTCAAGAGCCATTTGAAGCTGGTGTTTAGTCAGCAGGTAGTCATGGTCTCAGATTTGTTGGCAGCATACTGTTTGTCAGCCAGGAGCTGAAGGAGGAGGTTCCCAACCATCCCCAACAGGATGACCACATTTAACCATCATGACAGCATAACTAGCCTACCTGAGACCTAGTGAGGAGGCCTTGCAGACCTTCTTGGCTGCTTAATCCAATTCCTGGATTCCTTACACAACAGTTTATCCACATTCCCTTGGCCTTCGACTTCAGAAGGCTAAATTGAATAGAAACATAGACTTTGATGGCAGATAAGGACCACTTGGCCCACCCAGTCTGCCCATTTCCCTACCTTCTGGATAAGCTGCAGATTCTAGTTAACCAACAGCCTACTTCCTGCCACCCCCCACTACAACTGCCTTGTGTCTGTCCCATGCATGTTTGAATTCCCCCACTGTTTTAGCCCCAACAACCTCCCCAGGAAGGCAGTTCCATGCATCCACCACTCTCTCCATGAAAAAAGATTTCCTTACATTACCCCTCAGCTGTCCCCCATCTACCTTTAAACTGTGTCCCCTTGTTCTTACACATCTCTTTTTCTGAAAGATGCTACCCTCCTGGACTTTGTTGATTCCCTTGAAGTACTTGAACGTTTCTATCATGTCCAACCATCCCTCCTTTCATCAAGGGTATACATATTAAGCTCTCTCAGTCTCTCTCTTCATATGATTTCTGATGCAGACCCTGCACCATTTTAGTTGCCCCCTCTGGACTGCTTCCATCCTGTCTATGTCCTTGCATGATGAGGGTCTCCAAAACTGCACACAGTTATCCAGATGGGGTTTCACCAACTGTCTGTACAGAGGGATAACCACTTCTTTTTTTCTACTTGTGATGCCCCTTCTTATGCATCCCAGTATCTCCCTGGCTCTCCTCACTGAATTCTCACATTGCCTACCCACCTTTAGATCATCCGATATGACTACCCCCAAGTCCCGTTCCATTTTTGTTGTTGTTAGTACCTCCCTTGCTATTGTGTACTCTTCTCCTGGGTTTTTGTTTCCCAGATGCATTACTTTGCACTTCTTTGCATTGAATCTAAGTTGCCATATGTCTGACCATTCCTCCAACTTTGCCAAGTCCCTTTTCATCCTTCCTACCCCTCCTTGTGTATCAACTCTGTTACAGATCTTTGTATTATCTGCAAAGAGGCATACCTTTCCCTCCAGACCCTCTGCAATGTCACCTATAAAGATGTTAAAGAGGACTGGACCCAGTACTGAGCCCTGAGGTACTCCACTAGTGACCCCCCTTTCTTCAGAATGTGTGCCACTCACTATTACCTTCTGTGTCCTGTTGTGCAGCCAGTTTGCAACCCAGACTACCACCCTGGGACCCACTCCCAAGCTGGCTAACCTGATTATTAATCTTTTGTGCGGGACTGTGTCAAATGCCTTGCTAAAAGTCTAGGTAGGCCATATCCATAGCCCTCCTGGTCTATTACTTTGGTCACCCAGTCAAAAAGTCTAATAGATTCATCTGACACTGACCTTCCTGCTGTAAATCCATGCTGCTTTGGGTCCTGTGCCCCACTGGCCTCTAGGTACTCAACAATTCTTTCTTTCAGAAGTGATTCCATCATTTTCCCTACCACTGAGGTCAAACTTACAGGTCTGTAGTTTCCTGCTTCTGCCTTTCTCCCACTTTTGTGATACCAATCCTTCCATGGAGGGTGATCCAAGAACCAAGAAAAGGTGCCCATGGGGACTACATACATGTTGACAGGCTATCGAGAAGCATGAGGCAGGATGTTGGATGCTGTCAAAGCTCCAGAGCCAGTCCCAAGAAGGCCTCAGCCATCAGGAAGGTGATCCTCAGGGAATCAGCTCTGCTCAGGATGTCAGTAAATGGGTATTTAGCCCACTTCTGAACCAGCTCCAAGGGACCTCCATGGAATCTGACGTGAACTGGAGCAATATTTCAAAGGAAGCAGAGCCCCATGAGACTGATCGCACATCCTAGGAGTCTCAAATAGCTGAGTTCTGCTCAAGGTCATTGATGACTCACCCTCAGAGTCAGACATTTCATGGAATATCAACATGGTCCATTTCAGGGGTCTGTGGGCAACCCTGGAGACATGGATGACCTCAATAGACAAGCAACCTGGCAGGCAGGTGTCTGGGTGGGATTCATGATGGGGGCCTGAACTGTAGCTGCAGTGGACTAGGCTCCACCTTCAGTGAAGAAGTAGACACTGTGGTCTGCTTGGTCACTGGCAGGGGAATGACTGAAGGAGGCTAAGGGACTGTTGTTCCCAAAAGCAGAGCCATGCTTCTTTGCATGAGAAACCATTGCTGCCATGGCAAGTTTTCATACTTCCCCCAGAGGGAGAAGAACCTGACAAATGTCAGGACTGACACCTGCTGATCGAATGAGAGCAGGACCATGAGCAGCACCTCAAACTCATCCATTGATCCATAGGATGATGGTGCAGCTTGTTCAGCAGAGGACCGTGTAGATCACTTGCTTAGGCAGCAAGACCACCCAGGTAATTTGAGGTGTGCGGAGGCATGACTGCCAGGGTAGGCTCCTCCCCAGTTGCTTCAGCCAAGGCCACCAACCAAGATGAGTCTTCCTGCATAAGGACCATGACAGCTGGAATCTGTGATATCAATGATTCCTCATCAGTCTCTTTGATGAGCTCCAGAATCATCTCAACAAGCTGATTTACCAAAGTCAAAGTCAAGTGGTCCAGTGGTGTTACCATGGGAACCTCAATTTGCCCCTCTACTGAAGGGAGCCTGACCAGGGCGAAGCGGTCAGGGGAATAGAGAGAGAGAGCGGGAAGAGTGTGATCATTCCTGGTCTGACAATCGACAATGCTTGCACTTCTTGTACCATTTGTGGTAGGGCGGACTCTCCACATAGGTCTGAAAGTCCAGATATAGTTAGTGGAAATCAACCATGATAGGTCCTCTGACACTGGGCCAGCCAGGACCAACACTAAAACCAATGACAAACCTGCCTCAACCAATGCCACCTCCTTTTCTAAGGCTGCAAGCTGGGCCCTCACCTGGCAGCAGCCAAGGGCAGTTGTGATACTTAAACTACTTATGAGTACATGAGTCTTCTGTTCACCCAACAACAATACAAACATGGCCAAACAGCGAGGACACCATTGAATGTTGTGGTGCTCTCCCAGGCAGTAGACACATGTGCCATGGGTGTCCATAAGTGTAATTTTCTGGCTGCAGTGTGCACCTTTCCATATTTGAAGACAGAGAAACTGGAACACACAATAGGTAATATTTGGTGAAACTGCTGAATAAAGTCGAGGTCTGCCAAGAAATACCACTAGAACTGGAATTCCTTCTACACATGCAGAACTGCAATGGAGGAGACCTGTTCCTTCCAGAGGAAAGGAAGATCTGAAATTATAGAAATATAGAAAATGTTGGAAGATAAGGACTGCTAGGCCCATCCAGTCTGCCTGTAGACTCAATACATGTATGCATCCACTCACCCTAGGTGGTCAATGGCTTTTCCTCACTCCCTTCCCGCCCAAGGTTCCCCTGTGCTTGTCCCAGGCATGTCTAAACCCTTCCACTGTGCTTGCCCCTACCACCTCTTGTGACAGACTATTCCAAGTGTTCACCACCCTCTCTGTGTAGAAACACTTCCTCATGTTACCTCTTAATCTCCCCCCCCCAATTTCATATCACGCCCCCTCATTCTGGTACTTTTCTGCATTGGAAAAGATCTCCCATCTGCACCTTGTTTATGCCCTTAAGGTACTTAAAAGTTTCTATCATGTCACCCTTTCTCTCCTCTCCTCCAATGAGTACATATTGAGGTCTCTTAGTCTCTCCTCATATGTTTTGTGGGTGCAAACCATGCACCATCTTTGTCGCCCTTCTCTGGACAGCCTTTACCTTGTTTATGTCCTTGCGCATGTGTGGTCTCAGTACTGCATGCAGTACTTCAGGAGAAGGCCTTCCAGTGTTTTATACAATGGCATCACCACTTCCCACCTCCTACTAGTAATACCTCTGCCTATGCAACCCAGCATGCCACTGGCCCTCCCTGCAGCCTTCTTTCTTTGATACCTTAAGGTCATCAGATATGATAACACCTAGGTCCCTCTCCTCTTTGGTGATGGACAGCACCTCCCTCCCATCCTATAGCTGTCCCCTGGGTTCCCCCTACCCAGGTGCATTATCTTGCACTTTTTCACACTGACCCTCAGTTGCCACAATCCTGCCCATCTTTCAAGCTTCTCCAGGTCCTGATTTATTTTCTGCACCCCTTCTGGAGTATCCACCCTATTGCAGATCTCGGTGTCATCTGCAAATAGGCAGACCTTTCCTTCCAGCCCATCTGCAATGTCACTAATGAATATATTGAACAGGACCGGTCCCAGTACTGATCCTTGTGGAACTCCGCTGATCACCCCTCTCTCCCCGGATTGGATCCCATTTACCACCACCATCTGCCTTCTGTCGGTCATCCAGTTTCTAACCCAATGTATCACCTTATGCCCCATGCCCAGACTACTCATCTTGTTAACCAGCCTTCTGTGTGGGACGGTATCAAAAGCTTTGCTGAAATCTAGGTAGGCGATGTCTATGGCCCCTCCCTGATTCACTTCCCTAGTCACCCAATCAAAAAATCAGATTAGTTTGACAAGCCCTTCCTGATGTAAATCCGTGCTGCCTCAGATCCTGGGCACCACTGGATTCCAGGTGTGCCACTATCCTTTCTTTCAGCAGTGTCTCCATGATCTTCCCCACCACTGAGTTGAGGCTAACTGGCCTGTGGTTCCCTTCCACCCTACTGCCACTTTTGTGCGGTGGGACTACATGCACCCTCCTCCAGTCCTCTGGAACTATGCCTGTGTTGAGTGACTCTGTGAATAGGGTGACCAGAGTCACTGCTAGTTCCCTCAGCAACAAAATTAATTCCTTGGAGTATGTCATCTGGCCCCATGACTTTATCCACCTTCAGCTTTGTGAGTTCCTCCGAACTCTCTCCACTATGAATGGACTGGCGTACACCTCCCCCTCCGATTGCCTCTGCTCCCCAGCTGTGGTCCTTGACCCTCTCCCTCCTCAGTGAATACTGAACAGAAGTATTTGTTTAGTATTTCTGCCTTGTCTAGATCCCCTCTCTCTCCCTTTGAACCTCACAATCCCCGCCCCCCTAAATTTTCTTTCTAGCTGATGTACCTAAAGAATGTTTTGTCCCTTTTTTTCACAGTCCATGCTAAATCCTCCTCTGTCTGTGCCTTGGCTTTCCTAACAGCCTTCCCTGCCTCTTTTAGACATTCAAGGTACACCTCCTTGTCTTCCTCCCTTTGGGTCCCCTTATACTTTCTGAAACTTGCTTTTTTGCCCTTACTTTGTCTCCCACCTATTTAGAGAACCACAGTAGTTTCTTTCTTCTTTTCCTTTTTTGGCCACTGTCTTAACACATTGGTTAGTTACCTACATAATGGCTCCTTTTAGTCTCCCCCACTGTTCCTCCACTCCCTCTATTACCTCTATCTTCTCCAGGGCTGCTCTTAAACATCTACACATTTCATTGAATTCGCCATCCTGAAAGCAATACTTTTGCCCTTGTGTGTCTTAACTGAGTCCCTGTCTCCATGTCAAACCACACCATGTGGTGGTCACGGATCCCAGCTGCCCTTCCACCTGGATTCTTTCGACTCTGTTCCAATTGGTCCATACCAGATCTAGAATCAATTTGTCCCTGTTGGGCTCATGTACCAGCTGTCTGAGTCCAACTCCCTGCATGAATTCCAAGATGGCCGTGCTTCTGGCTGAAGTAGCTGCCTGGGTGGTCCAATCCACATCTGGCATATTGAAATCTCCCATCAACAGGATTTCACCTTTAGCTGCCATGTCATGCATTTCCTCCACTAGAACCATGTCCACTTCCTCTCTCTGTGCCAGAGGTCAGCAGATCACCTGTAGATCACCCCTGCACATACTGCTGTGCCATTTCCTGGTTCAAGGGTGACCCACATTGCCTCACCCTCCCCCTGCCTTCCCTGTACTTCTGTAGTCTTCATGCCTTTTCTGACGTACAGGGCCACCCTCCTCCCTTTTTACCTTCCCTGTCCCTTCTAAACAATGTATAGCCTGGCACATTGACATCCCAGCTGTGATTAGTAGAATACCATGTCCCTGTTATTGCTGCTATATCAAGGTCAGCATCCGTCATCAAGGCTTCCATGTCTGGAACCTTATTTCCCAGACTGCAGACATTTGTGAACATGACCTTCCATGTTTTACTCCCTGCCCTCCCTCTGTTCCTGTTTTCTCTACTTTGCCTCTTCCCCCTTCCCAGTATTCATGCTCATGTGCTCTTGCCCCCCCCTTATCCCCACTTATAAACGTTTCCCCTGCCTGCCCCTCACTGCTCACTTCAGTTGTTCCTGTTGTCAGCTTGAATTTTTGCATGTTCTTGTGAGGGAGGTGTTCCTAAGCCACCTGTCTCTCCTGGCTCTCCCCCTTTGGCCAGTTTAATTGCTCTTTGCTGAAGCATTCAACTTCTCACTAAGGACTGAGGTCTCCTTTCCGGACTGATGCAGGCCATCCTCTGATACAAGCTTGCTTCTCCAGGTTGGGCCCCAGTCACCTATGAAACCAAATCCCTCCCTTCTTCACCAATCCTTCAACCAGGGTTGAAAGCTCAGATCTGGAGTGCCTGGCCTCCCCATGCCTTGGACAGGTAGCATCTCTGAGAATGAGACAGAATGTGCTACCTGTTTCAGGTCCCCTCCCAGCTTCCTGAAATCCACCTGGACTCTGGCTAACTCTACCTTTCCCCTCACCAGATCATTGGTCCCCAGGTGGACAATGACATCCAGCTCCTCCCTCCTGGCTATAGCCCTAGTGATCCTATGGATTCGCTTCCCAATACTTCATGCAGCGCTTCCTGGGAGGCACTTGATCTTCCTCTATCCCCTGCTAGGTGTCCCTAATTTCACACTCCATACAATAGAGCCCACCACTAGGAGAAGCTTCCCTCTCCTCCGGGGTCCACTGCCCTCCTTCTCTGGGACTCCAGCTTAGAGGTCCCAACCATCCTCCCTGGTCCCAGCTGTGGGTGCCTGTGTGAGGCATTCCCATTCCTCCAAAACAGCATAGGAGTTATTAAGCTGGACCAGTTGGGAATGTGTCTCTGACCCCTCCCACTCCCTGAGCCCACTGTGGTCCTTTCATCCTTCTTCCTGGACAACCTTTGAGGTTGATGTTGTGGACCCAGTGGTCTCTTGATGAGGTGGATGCCACCTGCAACCTGGAGACCTCTGCACAGAATCAGGCAACCTCCTCCCTCAGCCCAGAGAGGTGCCTGCAGAAGAGCAGCATCACAGCACTGCAGCCTCCAGAAAGTCTCCTGAAGACTGCTGCCCACAGCCACTGCACTGCACCACTCCTGTCATGTCTGATGTGACCTGGACTGCAATACAATCTAGGTATGCCCTCTAAATGAACCCTATGCTCCTCCTGGCTGTGTCCAAAACAATCAGCTGTAAATGGATCCTAGCTGAGGGCAAAACACAGAAATTTCAGAAGGTTTTACCAATACCTGTTGAAATATGAATCTTAAACTCACAATATAAATTCGCACAAAAAATAAACTGCATTAAACAAACTCAGAAACTACGGCACTTAAGGTAACAGACTCAAACAAGTACAGTTACAAGCTTACCAGGAACTAAATCCTTCACTCCTGCCTCCAGAAACTTAGCAACAACAGAAAGGTAAATCTACCTAAGCCATTATAGAGGCGGAGATGGGTATATACCACCTGAGTGGTGGAAAGAGCTAGTTTAAAGATGACAGGTAACTCTGCTGTCACTAGCAGAACTGCCAGAGTGTAGGTTGTGAACTGTATCCAACATGGTAGAAATACTTTACTTGAAAGATAGCCTTAAGGACAAGCAGATCTTTCCATGATCATATTTTACATACAACCAGGTGTCAAGAGCACAAACAAGCACAATACATTAGTGGCTATGAGGCTATTGGAAATTACCCATGTGGACACTGTAAGCCCTGTGCTAATACATATAGGGTCAGATCTGGTAAAAACATGAGCTGGGATGGAGACAAACAAATTAAGGATCGTATTACCTGCTAGATTACTAGTGCGATTTACCTTATTAATGTTCATGTGACGGGTCTACACTGGAAGACATCAAGACAATAGGAATTCAGAATTTAATGTATCACTATGATTAAAGAAAGGACCTGGACTTCCGGTGTGATGGCTGCCTAAGCTATT
This sequence comes from Neoceratodus forsteri, assembly GCA_016271365.2. Classification (NCBI taxonomy): domain Eukaryota; kingdom Metazoa; phylum Chordata; order Ceratodontiformes; family Ceratodontidae; genus Neoceratodus; species Neoceratodus forsteri. Next base: position 657,387,221 of record CM057454.1, on the reverse strand, counting down.
TCCCTCACGGTGAGCTCCGTTGCCAACCCCACTTGAAGCGTGTTTCTCGCTAGCTTTTAGGACCTACAGTGCTTAATTTTGGACTGGGCATAAGCGCTACAATACCTCTGTGCCATTTAGCCGATGAATCAGCAAAATTTCAATTGAAGATGGAGGTCGAGATGAGGAAACCCTGATGAAGCATACACCTCCGTCGGCCTTGGGCAAAGACAAGATGTCCAAGCGGGCCAAGGCGCAAGCAGAGGGCCTTGAGCCCCTCGTCCAGCAGCCAAGCCCTCACTGAACAGAGATTCCTAGAGGAATTGGCACCTATGTGAGATTCGCTCTGGGTGTTAACTTCTGAAGTTAAAGGAATGAGGGCATCACTTGAACAGTTAACAATGCGGACCTCAGACAACGAGGCTCGCATATCATCCTTAGGCGACTGGCGGCAGCGACTGAGCGGAGTTGGTGCATTTAAAACAAAAAATCAAGAAAACAGAGGAGAAGCTGGAAGACCTCGAAAGTAGATTGAGGTGAAACAATCTCGAGGTGCTCGGTTTGCCTGAAGGGGAAGAGGGCTCCCTACCCATGGCATTTGCCCAGAAACTGTGTGAGAAGCTAGCGAGGCCTTCTCCAAATGGCCCCATTTACATAATTGAGAGGGCACATCAGTCTTTAAGGGCAATCCCGCTCGCAGGCTCGCCTCCCAGGCCCTTCCTGTTTAAGCTGCTTAACTTTTTAGATAAGCAGCATATCTTGGCCAAGCTTAAGGATCTACAGGAGATCAAATGGGAAGACAGGAGAATAAGAGTGGCGCAGGACTTAGCATACTCTGTGAGACCGAGTGCTCTGCCCTGCATCCTGTGGCTACCAAAATAATATCTGCGAGCATCAGGTTCAGAGTGAGGTACCAGCGATTCTCCAGATACACCACGAGGCAAATGGCACCCGTTTGAATTGGCGAAAGAGACACTAAATCCTGCAGGCAAATGTTTCCAGACTTGTTTAAGTGATACTCTGGTGACATCTAGTGGCGCTCAATGCTCCAGCAATGCCTGCTTGGTGAAGGACTGTCAAAGTTTTGTTTACTGTTTCAGCTAAAAAAAAATGGTTTGTCAGTTTGAATTGCTGTATTTTGAGAATCAAGTTGAAATGATTTTGAAATCCCCAGTTGTTCAAGGGGCTGTTGACCTCATTAGTGCCCAGAAAGGATGGGGTAATCTGTGTCTGGCCCAGATCTCTGGGGCTATGAGCACTATTATGAGGTTTGATGTTACACTGTTGGTATTTTGGGACTTTACCTAATTAAGGGGGGTAAAGGTTATCTGAATAAGCCCTCTCAGAGGATTAGGTCAGTAGATAAATGGGATCTGCAGTTAGCTAGTTTGCTTTTCCTGGCAGAGTGCTAGGAATTTTTTCCCTAGGTTATGGTGGAGTAAAATAAGTACAGCTTTGAGTGGGGTGCAGCTATGAGGGGTGGGTGAGTACCTTGGGTGGCATGAGCATCATCATGCCAGAATGTGAGGATGAAGATCAGTCATGTGGACTGGGGATAAAGATAACGTGTTAGGGACTGAGGTAAGATCTCAATGGTGATGGGGAGAGTTAGAGGGAAGGAGGGAAGTAATTGCGAATGTTCATAGGGAGGGCTATGGGTGGGGGTATGGGGGCAGCAGTAGGGGGAGGGGAAGGGACCAGAGCCACTCTTTGGCATACTACCTAGTGGTGCTAAGGGCACAAGTTATCATTGTGAGCCTACTCAACAGTATATTCGACTATGAAAGTTATATCATGGAATGTTAAAGGCGTTAGGTCCCAGGTAAAGCGGCTTCAAATAATTAAGCATTTAGCAGTGCTGAACCGTCAAGTCACTTTATTGCAGGAAACACACATGTTGGAAGGAGAAAATAATTTATTAAGGAGAGGACCGATTGGGACAGCATATGCGGCAGGGAAATCTACACCCCAATGTGGAGTAGCAATACTGATCACTAGGAGGGCTCAATTTCTCGAATTAGAAAAAGTGGTTGATCCCCAAGGGAGGTTCCTCTTCTTGAGAGGAATCTTAGAAAACAGGGAAGTCCTTGTGGGCACGATTTATGGACCGAACAAAGATTCCCTGGAATTCTTCGTTAACCTTTCGCTAACCCCCCTTACGGATGCTCTCCCGGCCTCAAAGCTTGCCTCCCTCTGACACTACCCGATAACTCCTGCCGCACTCCTCGTCTCTGCCACTACACCCGGGCACCTTACCCCGGGTATTCTGTCCACGCCATGGTTCCATGGACATTGCCTTCCTCAATTTGTCTCTTCGTGAAATGTGCAATTGCTTTCTGTTGTAAATTTGTATGCGACCTACCCATCCCGGGGTTCACTACCTTAAGCGGATATAAGTTGTACTATGTCCGTCCAAACCCCCGGACTATATTACTATCTCACTCATCCTGTCAAGCTGTACTTACTCGCTACTGTATACAATTGTCGGTATTCTAATGTTGTACTCCACAATTTTGTCTGTATCCTAATGTTGTACTCCACAATTTTGTCTGTATCCTAATGTTGTACTCTCCCGGGTCGTTCCTGAAAATAGGCATATTACTTGTCTAGTGTACTTACCCGGTCAACAAAAGCTAAAATAAAATAAAAATAAAAATAACCCTCGCTCCCTTTAGCAGTTTGCCCATGATATTAGCTGGAGATTGGAAACTAGTTACAGATTCCACTCTGGATAGCTCTTCCTCCACGGGACATACTCTCTTCCTGGCCCAAAGATCCCTGCGAGATCTCATAGATACGTATGGCTTAGGAACCCCTAGCACACTCTGAATCCAGGCGCTGAGGGCTTATACTTTCTATCCCATTGCATAAATCCTCTTTCAAATCGACTTTTTACGTTGAACCAAAGGGCAATGATAGGCCTGCTGGGATGTGGGATTGCCCCAGAGTACTCTCCGACTATTCCTAAATCTGGTTGGAAGCCAACTTAGCTCCAAACACCCACAAAGACACTATTTGGAAACTAAACTCTCAGCTTCTCAACTATGAGAACATAGTCAACCAGATTAAAGATCTTACAGAGCAATTTATGGTTCAGAATGAGGGCTCTATCTTTGACTTTGACAAAGTTTGGTGTGCTTTAAAATGCGTAGTGCAGGGGGAATTTATTAGAATCTCGGCTACCAAAAAGCGGAAACAAGAGGCTAAAGTTAAAGCCCTGTTAGAGAAAATTAGGGCCCTAGTAAGCTCACTGTCTAACCCCCCCATTGGAGGAAGAAATATTGCATTTAGAGGTCCTAAGGAACGAATACACGGAAATATTGAGAGAGAGGGAGGAATATGCCCTCTTTAAAACCCAAGCCAAATACATAGAACAAGGGGATAGAGCCAGTCATCTCCTGGCGATGAGGCTTTGGAAGCAAGAGGAATCCCGTTTGGTCCCCTTTGTATATTCCCTATCAAATAATGTTGTTTTAACAACCCTAGGCAAATTGCCGAAGAATTTGAACAATATTATATGCATCTGTATAGTCCCCCAAAATTTACCCCTTCACCCAAAGAAGTCTGGGAATATCTGTTAGCCTCATCATTGCCTTCGTTAGAGGCAGCCCAGCAATAATTTTTGGTAAACCCTATCTCCCCTCAAGAAATTAGAGTAACCATTAATTCTTTAACTAGAGATAAAGCTCTGGGCCCAGATGGTTTCTCGCCTAACTTCTATAAGATTTTTGAGAAGGAGCTAAACCCCACTCTTCTACGTTTATTTAATTTTATATGTCAAAAGGGGTTTACATATACGACACTCTTGGAAGCTATTATAGTTGTATTACCAAAACCTGGCAAAGAGAAGAATAGGGTCACGAACCTTTGTCCCATCTCATTAATGAATTATGACATAAAAATATTTGCCAAAATATTAGCTTCAAAGGTGTGCAAGGTTTGGATGCGGCTTCTGAGCCCTGAACAAGTTGGCTTTGTGCGGGGCAGAGTCTCATCAGACCACATTCGCAAGTTAGCACATATTTTCTCCGCATAGAGGGAAGCGGATAAACCAATGGCTTTGGTTTCCCTGGATGTGGAGAAGACGTTCGACAGAGTAGACTGGGCATTTCTCTTTGATACCCTAGCGGTAATAGGCTTTCCCCTTCCCTTTATCTCCTGGGTTAAAACATTATATTCTGGACCTAGAGCAAAAGTTCATTGTAATGGAGTCTTTTCTTCAGCTTTCCCCTTAAAATCAGGTACCAGGCAAGGGTGTCCACTTTCCCCATTATTATTCAATCTATATCTGGAACCGTTAATAAGACAGTTAAAAGCATCACCAGTAGTACAAGGTATCAAGAGAAAGTTCCATCTAAAGTTATCGGTTTATGTGGATGACACCCTTCTCCATGTTACTACCCCTGTGAGTCTACCCAAGCTGCCCTCCAGATAATCCATAGGTTCAGCATGGTATCGAATTACAAACTTAACATTGGTAAATCAGAGGTAATGCCCTTGAACCCCTTGCTCTCCAGGGAAGATGTTACTCCGTTATCAATGACATGGTCTACCAAACTTAAATACCTAGGTATAATACTCTCTACATCTGTGTCCCTGATGAAAAAGCTGAATCTAGATAATCTAGTTAAAGAAATCTGATTAGATCTGAATAGGTGGAACTCTTTGCATCTATCCCTTCAAGCGAGGGTTAGTGTAATTAAAATGAATGTCTTGCCACGAGTATTTTATCCACTCAATATGTTAATGTCTATCTTCCCTGAATTGGTTCTGTAGACTCCATAGTGTAATCTCTCAATTTATATTGAGGAGTAAGACCCCACACAGGGCATATAATCACTTAAGTGCCCCAAAGCAATGGGGGGGCTTAATACTCCCCAACTTTTATCACTATTACTTAGCCAGTCATATGGCTAAGTAAATGCGCTGGGGGGCTAACCCAACGGACACAGACTGTGTCTCCAATCTTCCTATCTGGCTATAGCTGGAGCAAGATTTATTAGCCAAATTTTCCCCCGAGAGCCTTTTATTTATTGGCCTGGGTAAGATACCCAGTGAGCTAAAAGGCTCAGTCTTATACACCTCACTAAAGGTTCATTCACAATTTTGCAGGTCCATGAAATACAGTAACCAAATGAATTTGTCACAGTCGGTGTCCAATAATCCTAATTTTAAACTTGGTGATAAAATTATAAACGCCCCCAACAAATGTTCTGATCCCCAAATCAAAGTTTGTGATCTGGTACTTGATGGTAGACTAAAGGAATCACCGGAAATATTAACTTCTTTGTGGCTTCCCTATAAATACTCTTTTTTTGGGCTCCAGCTCAGGCATATGTTAATAAAGTGGTTTGGCTTAGGAAGATGGAACACACAGCAGTTGCCTCCCTTTCAGCAGTTTCTTGACTGTGTCAACCAACCACATGCTATATCCAAGCTGGTGTCACTGATATATATAACACTAAATCCAGAGGTCTCAGGCCAGTCTAGTTATTGGGTCTGGCATCTCCCACAAGATAATTTCTCACGGGATAAAATCAGGAGGAGTCCATCTATATATTGCCAATGATCACTAAGGCTAACGCAGTTTATATATTACACAATATCTATTACCTCCAGCTAAGCTATATGGAATCGGTAAGACACAGAGTAACATGTGCTTTAGGTGCGAGAATGATCCCGAACATTACTTCATATACTATGGGATTGCCCAAAGTAGCCTCCCTTTGGAGTGCTATTGGGATAGAGAGCAGACCCACTGCTGAACTGCAGAACCATTTCATCACAGGTTTGTATAGTGGGTGATTACTCTACTGTCCGTTTTAAGGAGAAAAGATATTATATGGCTATTATCTCTTTGATGGTTAAATGGCTCGTTCTTTGTTACTGGAAAGACCAGCATGCGATTTCTTATCTTGAATGGGTCAATGAGTTATTATATAACTTAAGAGTTGAAAAAGCAGTTGCTAGCCTACGGGGTAAGCTCCCCCTGTATAATTCCAAATGGGAGAAGCTCTTCACACTTTGGTCTCTCTCCCTACCCTCTTAATAAATTCAGCTGGGAATAGTAAAGTAGGCTAGGAGGATAGGCATAGTAGACCATCACTAGAATACCAGGATGCCGCATATTTAAGGGGTTTGCATAGATGAGTTTCTTAACTTTATGTGACACAGATGAAATGGTCATGGTTTCACACACGAGTTGGAAGAGGCACCACCAGAGAAGGTAACTGAGGCTCTGGGAGGTAGGAGTGGAGGGAGGAGTGGGAGGGGAAGTAGGAGGGAGTGCACCCTTTGACTGGATGGCATGAGAGGTTCTCTCCCAATTTTGTGTTTTATGTATGATGAGTAAGCCATAAAGTTATAAATGTCTGTTACTTGCACTGTTGAGATTTCATGCCACTGTACCAATGTATTTTTCTGTAAAGACGCATGTTTACTACCAAAGTGTTGTATTAGTGGTAAATTAATAAAGTTTAATTAATTAAAAAAAAAGGAAGGACCTGAATATCCCTGTTGCATGACATTTGAGGAAGCAAATCATCACAGACACAGACACAGAAACATAGACCATGATACCAGAAAAGACCCACTGGCCAATCTAGTCTTCCTAACCCTACATGTTACTCTTTGTGATGGCCCTAATGACCATCCTCCTCCATTTTACCCTCACCCTTTACACTGCCTCCTGCTCTTATCAGACCCAAGTGCCTATCCCAACCATGTCTGAACCTACTCACTGTTTTAGCACAAACCAGCTCCTCTGGCAGTCTGTTCTACTTATCCACCACTTTTCTGTGAAATAGTAGTTGTGTACATCCTTTCGGAACCTTCATCTGACCAGGTTTTAGTGGATTCCTCTTGTGTATGTGTTTGTACCAAGGGTTAGCAATTCATTGCATTTCACCCTGTTAATCCCATGGAGATAATTGTATATTTCAATCATGTTTCCCCTCTCCTCTTTCTAACAGCAATTGTAAGATATTTTGGGGATAGGAAAGGTCATTGTGGACAGGAGGAGAGGGGCGATGGGTCATATCCCATCAAGTTGCCGAGTATATTTTGCCGTCACAATAAGGGCACCACAACATGGGCAACAGCGAAAGGGATAATCTTGATTTTAGATCACCCCTCACTCATGTCACCCTTTATGCCCACACAATTTCTGCCCTGGAGGGGGTTATATTTCATTTCTGGGGGTGTGAGAGGCTAAAAGCTGACTGTTTCCCAGGAGGATGCTTTGATGCTGTAACTCCTGGGAGACATAATGCCTGGCACTGTAATGCTAGGTGGCATGTTGCCTGCGCCATAATCAGTGTTGGCAACATGTTTGTTGCTGCTGTAAGGGCGAACCCTTTGAAGTAATACTCCTAACCAGGAAAGCCTATTACACTGATCAGTGCAAGACCACAGAAAATAAGTGTGGTCTGAATGAAGGCATTGACTGGCACCCCATTAGCTGAATAATAATCTTTCTCTTATTTGAATTTTTACAGGTATTTCTATAATTTGATCCTGGTGTATCCATGAAAATGAGGGTCTACAGGGCAATGAGAAAAAAAAACAACCTCTCTATATACTTTATAACCTAACCTAGGAAACCTGACCTGTACATGCCAAAGTGGGATAGCAGACAAAATAATCCACAAATCAATCTGAGAAGGGCAAGAATATGGCTCTCACCAAACAGCAGAAGAATCTGCACTCTGGCTGTCGTGTTCTCCGGAGCTAGGGATAAGTCAGTTGTAGGATAATGATAGCATAATAAAATAATTGTTTGGCTATAATTATATGCACAGCACATCATTATGCTAGACAGCTGCTAATGTTAAGCATGTAATGATATGGACAGGATTCTTTCTAACAGTTTCATTTGGAGCCACTTCCTGCAGATACAAAAGCAAAAATTCTATGAATGAAATTCAAACTGCTTTAAGAAAATCTTTTGAATTTCCTGCAACAACGTACATGAACATGAACTGTTTTTACAATTGTTTAATGTGAATTGTTTATATGGTAGTATTGTTTTATGTGTATGTTAACAGTGTGAGTGTGCAAAGTGAAAATAGGACTTTCTTTGAAAATAGAGTTTTTTCCTCTAATGATTGTTTCCTGTATAAAAATAAAATGTTATCAGTCAATCAATTTGTGGCTGCTGGCAACTTGTAGGAACCACTTTGGTGAGCTGCCACTAGTTGGGTCAAAGAGGGCCGGGGATATCTTTATACAATGCACGACACTGGCTGTGTACATGCTCACATTATGATATCACCACATGGCATCATACACAACCTGCATCTTTAGTCCATACTGGGTTCTGGCAGTAACCTCTTTGAAGGCACAAATGCTTTCATGAGCAGAAGGTGATGGGAGTTGTGCTCAGAGTAACCACTGAGATTGTATGAGCAACAGTGTTAAACATTGTACGGAGCCACTGAATCACTTAAGAGGGTGCATTCTTTTTCTCTCACACACAGGAATGGTAGAAAAGTCCAAAATTTATGAACAGGAGTTTGGAACAAATAGAAAAAAGGTAAATTGCCACTCCCACCACTTATCCGTAACCCTTTTCTAGTATACTAAAAAAGCATTTACAAAAACACAATGAGGGCTGATATAATTTGAAACATACAGTAAATCAAAGCAGGGTTCTCTTTTCAGTGTGAAGACCTGTATTACATTCACAGAAACAATCTGCTAGTAAATGTAGTTATTTATTTATTTATTTTCACTTTGTTTACCAAGTAAGCACACTCGGTCAAGGCCTGTTTTCAGAAACAACCCAGAGCCACTTATTAAGCAGCTTAGATGCTTATAAAAGTACAAAAATTACAAAATAGTACACACTGTACAATAAACACCACAAAATATAAAACAGCACATGATAACAAGTTGTCAACAACGTTAGTAACATTTGTGAGTAGATTGATGCAGCAAACAGATTTTAACTCCTTTTGAGATGTACATAATGCTTTGTTTAATCCTCTGTAGAATGAATATTGTTCTGTGCAAAACTACAGGTGTGGTGAATATCAGGTATAATATGTAAATATACAATAATATATATATATATATATATATATACACACACACACACAAAAAAAACATTACATTGGGATATATATATATATATCTTAGACACATCACCATTTGAATAGTTGGCAGTGATTCATCAAAAAAATAATCTCTGTAATTCATTATAACCACAACAAAATTCGGTAAATGCATATATGAATAATTATCTATATATAATTTTGTTTTTTTAATAGTGACTTCCCCAGCATAGACAGGGTTCAGTAGTCATCTTGAATTATACAATGGCAAGAGAAAATCCTTGTCCCCAATTGGTCAGACTGGGACAGTAACCGGGATGTTATCACAGCATAACATCCCGACTCTACTCCCAGTGCACTGACGACCGCATTCCAAGTAAACAAAATATCACTCCACTATCATCCCAAGCAGCAGCTACAGCAGTTCTTCTTGTGCACGGAATCGAAGTTTCCCGCCCTGCTTAACAACTGTGGTCCGTGTCACACGCCACCCTGGTAACCACGCTGCCACAACGTTAACATTCCAACTCAGACAGTTTAAAAATACATAAACAAATGGAAGCCCGAAGTCCACTCACTCTGCAGCTACGATAGTCGAACCGTCCAATTTCGAAATATGCGCGCTGCTTCCTACCCTCAAAACCGCAATCCTTGACTCAGTAAATCGCAACTGTCAACAGTCACGGACTGACAGTTTTCTCCAGCGCTCCCGATCCCAGCTCCCCCGTAATCTCCAAAACTAATCCTCCTACATCCTGCCATGTACTGTCACAGACTTCCGTACTGTCACAGACTTTCGTTCACAGTGCTAAACCGAGTCTCGGCAGAACAGTGTCACGCTGGCAGCTCCGATCAAATTGTAATCCACACTGATACTATCCGGCACATTAAGCAAACTGTACTGAGAGAACTGCAAACAAGATACAGTTGTTTTGTGTGTGGGGGCAGCAGACACATTCAAAAACACATCAATTTGTTTAGCAGCAGCACCACCTACCGCCCAAAACAGAACTACTTTTCTCTTCAGTACACCTCCACATTGAAAATCAAACACAAAATGTATTTAAAATGCATTTTTCCTCATCTTTCTGTCTTTTAAAATTAACGAGCCATTGTATAATAGAATAATGCCTCAGGGTGGTGTTATGCTGGGATAACATCCGCCTTGGGTGTTGGACACTCGGCCATTGGCCTCGGGCCCAACCACCCAAGGTGGGATGTTATCCCAGCATAACACCCACCCTGTCGGGCATTATTCCTTTATTATCGGTGGTTTTCCAGGCACCATTGATTATAGCCACATAACAATAAACAGAGAAACATAGACAAAGATTGCCAAAAAAAGATTACTTATCCATCCTGCCTGCCCATAAACCCGAACAAACCTGGGACCTATTATCCATACAGGATTCTAATCCACACTATCCACCCTCAAGCTCCTCACCCTACCACTCTCACCCTGAGCAACCACTGAGCCCTTCACTCTGTCCCAGTCATGCTTGAAACCATTAATAGTTTTGGCACACACCACATAAGCTGATAGATAGTTTCATGCTCTACCACCCTTTCTGTAAAATAAAACTTGCTTATTTCCCTCTTGAATCCCCCATCATCAATTTCCATTCATACCCCTGTGATCTTAAATATTAGAATTTTTATACCATTGGTGAGGGAGTCATTATTTCCAATACCTCGTTGGTGTTAAACTCATTGACAAATCTTGAATGCCCATGATCACAGACCAGATATAACCATGGCTTAACAATATATATCTATTGGGAAAAGGATTTCTAGCAACCTGATTGGTTGTTAGCCATGCATAAGAAGTGTCTAACACATGGCTAAAACAAGTCCTAGCAATCAGGATACAGCACCTTTAAAATCCTTGTGCCAACCTGTAGAATGTTCAAGTTTCAATCAGCTGCCATCTTTGTTTTCAAACCCAGTTCACAGAAAACTAACAATCTCTTTTCTCTTACCTTCAATTTTCAAAGTTTCATAGTCTGAAGAACAGTTAGTGCTCTTTATACCTCCAGAGTAAACTGCTATTGAGCCACCAGTCAACAAAACAAAGCTTGAAATACAAAGCCAAAACTCCAATTTCCACCACCCATCACCGCCAACAGTTCTCACATGCTAAATTCAAAGTAAATGGCAGCTCAAATGAACTGAACCTGCAGATCAGCAGCTTGTGCAAGTTGATTTTCTTGTACACTTTTGCAGCTTGCATCTCCACTGCAGCATGGTGGCTTTTCTACTGCCTGTCTGCTCACTCTCTTGAGAGGGAATATAGCAGTTAATAGCGTGATTGGGCAAAGGGTCATAATGTCACAAGACATTATGCGCATAACAAAATCGCACTGCCAATACAGCCTGATATTGCCTGTGGCATAAAGTCTTTCTGTGTGGGTTTCACCTCACACCCCTATTACGGGGTCCTGTACCCTGGACCCGCCCCAAAGATTCTCAACTCCGGGAGTCCAACTCAGGAGTGCACAAATAGTGGAAAAATAAAATGTCTGGGACCAGGAATCAAACCCAGTCCCAGATGCAGCACCTGTTTCCTGCTGCTGAGGCTCAGTACAGTGAGCCACAGCAGCTGCTAGCTGAACCCACTCCCAGCAGAGAGTCTTATCCTCTGCCTGGGGTAGTGTAATAGCCTAATACCACCTACAGCAGTATCGCAGTATTCACCATTCGCTGTCATGGACAGCACTGTCTCAGGTTAGCTATAATGTCATACACTATTATGCATATGACATTATGTCACAGTAGGACGTGAATGCACCTGTCTCCTTTCATGATGAACTTCACTGGAAATGGTGATGCTTGCACCTGTTCCTACAAATCCTTTCTAAAAGACTACACATCCTTTTTAAACAGTGAGAAGAACTTGCCAGCACTCTCAGCTCATCAAGCTTCCAATTGTGCTAGTGCTCCAGTTTCTCCAGCATCCTCACAATCTAGTGGGGGGCACAGTCACTCCATGAACAGCCAATTTAAATTTATTTACAAAGAAAAATGTTTGCCAGCACTCTGTCACCAATGTGTTTTAAAATAAAGCTGAGCTCTGAAGAGGGAGGCGGGGAGCCATGGCAACAATAACAGGTCACTTAACCCTTAGGCTGCCAATAGAATTAGAATGTATAGGAATTCTGGACTGATATATCAGTCTGCAGCCCTGCAAGGGTTAAAAGCTATGGAGGCACATAAGGGCAAATGCCTAATCTCTAAGAAACAATATGAAACTAATACAAGTAGAATATTATTTAACTGCAACATGCATACAAGAGTTTATTAATATATTATTTAAACACATACATTTACATTTTGCACCTATACAACACAGTGACTCATTTGCAAAGCACAATAAGATACTCCGAGAAGTGGATTAGACAGTTCTAATGCACAGTTAGGCTGAAGGCATCGGACCTTCAATCTCGTGCCTTAATACGCTCCTGGCTGTGTGTGTTAGAAGATTTAATGCACACCCCATCATGTCTTATTGCTTACATACTCAAGGTGTATCCATGATCATAAGAGTGAGGCATGAACAGAAAGCCAGCCCTCCTAAGATGGAGCAGCCTCCTCTGGGATGACTTAGCCTCTCTCCTCTGGCTGGCCATCCATGCTACAGGCTCAGGACATGAACCTGGGTCACTGGGGTCACCAGCGGCAATGCTGCCACTACTGTGCACAATGGAGTCTATGCACTATGCCTATGCCCAACATATCCATGATGCATAGGCTTCCTTATGTTGTACTGCCATGAATCAGTGTCCTGTTGGGTTCCCATGCCATCCAAAGAAGGAGCAAGTACCCCTTCTGCACGGGATTCCCGTTCAGTGTGTTCAGTACTACATGCGTAGATGGGAAGGGTGTGTGCCAGGGGCTGTACTGGACTCCATGCCATGCATAAATGCACAGAGTGCCCACTGAGGGAGCACAGACTATGGCTGCTGGTACATTGCCATAGTTGTTATACACTTCCTCCAGCTGGTGGCAGGCAGTTCAATGAATGCAGTGGCCACACCGCTGCCACAGTCCCCTGCCCTACTGACATGTGGTGGGGAAATGGGGGTTCCCAGCTGGCATTCACTCATAGTGTATGGGCCCTGGTCAGCACCAGGATGTGCTTGGTCAATTACCCCTTACTCCACTGGCAATACATGCATCCTATTGGATGCCCATCTGTATCCGTGACCCCACAAACACCCCCTCTTGTCCCTCAATGCTCCCTATGCATCTGTGGGGCAGGGCTGTAGAGGAGCAAGTGGGGGTACTCCATGACATGTGGTGCACACCTGTACAGAGCACAAGGGTCATTACCAGGGTATGCCCCTTTAGCCTGCACCCTGTACCCCTAAGTCCTTAAGCCCCAATATGCAGTTTTGATCATAATAAAATCAGTTTGGAATGGATTTGTTTTCATAAAGACTTACCAGAGCATCAAAGATCAGTGAGTCATAAGCGTCTGTGTCAGCATACTCCATCATAATGGTGAACAATGCATCAAGGGTGTCTTGCAGGAACTGGGGACCACAGATAACAAGGAATTATTTTAGTTCCTTATTTAGTTATCAAAGTTTTTTTCTCTCCGCGATATATCATAGTTCTCCCCTTCCAAGAAGCTGAGCGTTAATGATATCATAGTTCCCCGAAGAAGCTGAAAGTTAATGTATGTAGCAGCAAGTGTAGAGTTCAATGAGCACTGTGGATTTTCATCAGAGTTGCTGTGCTGTATTGCATTTAATGGAGTGCAGACAGTGGGCAGGATTCACAAAGCGATTTGGGACTAAGTCCCTCCGCAACCCAGTTGCGCTTTGAAATCGCAAGCAGCTGCGGAGCGGCTGATCCACAGCCAAAGCAGTTGCAGAGGGTGCTAAAGTGGGTCCCACTGCACAGCAGCCTCCCCAGCTGCAGTGCTGTCCTGGCAACAACACCCGCCAAGCTGCTGTAATCCATGGAGCCAGTCGTACTCCGGCTCCACCTTACTGAATACCCACAGCTGCAGGTGACCTGCGGCCGCCCAAATGGAAGCCTACTAGCGTCAAAGTTTTCCCACAGCTGCGGGATCTTCCCGATGTCTGTGATCCTACCTTGTGTAGTTCATTCCCATGTCAGTTATAGGGCAGTTTCTGGGTACTGGAAATTATGACACCTCTTCTATCCGACCTGCCTCACCAGAATCTGTCTGCAAAGCGAGTGTTCCAGGGATAAAGGAGCAGGCAGTGGAGAAAAACAAAAGTTACACATTTCCACTGTACATATAACACCACTGTATTCAGGAAATTGAGTGTAGTTCAGACTGTTAATGTACTGTAGTAGTAAAGAAAAGTCTGACTCTTGGGGCAATTTTTAACAAGCAAACATTTTTAGTAAAAGTTTAGCTTATAATAAACAAACTGAGTGGACACAACTTCCATAACTTTTAGGGATACTTGGAATATGATGACACCACTCTATAAACAGGGTATATGCAACACCAAAAATGTGCAAATGTTGACCAGCAGGCCCCCTAGGCACTAATACTGTGTATTTATTAATTTAGTTGTTTACTCCAGGAGAGCCATAAAGAGATGCATAGGAAATCTTGTTTACCAATGTGTCGTGAATGAAGGGATTTGAACAGGTTAAAGCACAACATAGTGTAGTACAAACACAGTACAGAAAACAGCAGCAGTTAAACACAGTATAAAGCAACAATGTTACAGAATGGCAGCAAGTGAAATAAACTGAAGAACAGCCATGCTAGTGAAGCTCAGAACATAGATGTTTGGAGCTGGAAAGCAAAGATTTTGAGGTATGGAATGGTCTCAGCTGATAAGCCGTACAAGGGGCAGGAGTCTGTAGACTGTTTAGATATTGTAGGAGCTTGTTGTACCAGAATTGCACATCTAAAAGTGCAGTGTGTTGGTGCACCAGCAACATCGAGAAGGAGGGCCACTCCAGTTGGATAGACAGTACATAGAGCAGTGGTGAGTACAGAATGGGTAGCTTAGTACAAAGCAACAATGCATGATCCTCCTGGTTCTCAGTCTCATTACAAATGAGTACACCATCACAGATGTTTTTTTACCAAGCTTTTTCTCATCCCTGGTCTGCCGTTCCTCCCAACAGCATCCCTCAGCTCCAGCAATAATTTTTTCATGGACTTATTGGTGATCCTCTGCTTGCCAAGGATCACAATGATTGTGAATGGCCTGTAATGTTGGTCATGCTTGGGCTTGTGGGGCTCCAGGATCGCTATTGGTAGGTTGAGGCTGTTGCCTTCTACTCTGTTTTTTATCTCCCTGCAGGTGCCAGCATTTAGTGTTGAACATGCACGTGCACAGTGAGGAGTATGCATGCAATCAGTGTCCAGCAGCTGCCCTTTCTTCTCAGTCTTATTCTACTGTGCTGCCTTCCAGCCTCCATAAGGTGACAGGCAAAAGAGGAATGCCATATGCTCCTCTCCTTGAGGAAGAAGCAGTCCCAGGGATATTCAATCCTCCCTCCACCAGATGGCCCCTAAGCGTTCCAAGTCATTCCTGAACCAGGGCTGCCTGTATGGCATGTGGTACATAAGAATTTTTAAAATGTTTGGTATCTATTTTTCTTCTCAGTAATACACTACATTTAAGCATGATAGCGAAAACCACTAATGTTCTAATGATCCATCTTCCTCCCTACTCCTAAATACCAACATCCATACTTCAGTGTACACCCTTCCTTTTTATAGTTGCTATTTTTTATGTTTGCTTGCACTCATGTGCAGAAACATAATGTCATCATCGGAGATTTGAGTGTCACCTCCTCCTCCAATTCAGGCACTGTGCTGGCAGGCGCAGCCTGTAAGCCAATGCATTTTGGAGCTGTCTGATGCGCTCCAAAATGCAGTAACACTCTGATTGAGGGAACTACGCTTGGTGAGCAGCGATAAGAAGCTGCTCAGCGCAGCTCCCACCACTGAAGCGTGCTGCGCCCCTTACGCATGGCGTATAACGACGGGTGCCCAATCCCGTCGGCTGAGCTGCGTCGTCCCCCCGTAGTTGGTGCCACGTTGGGAGCCCACCCCAGCGTGGCAATCAGTAATGTTGCCGACGGGGTGCCCAATCCCCGTCGGCGAACGCCCCCAAAGTCCTTGTGCCACGCTGGAGCCCACCCCAGCGTGGCAAGCAATCCGGCGTCTTTTTTTTAACCTGTAAAAAAGCGGTCCCAGCAGTCTCCAAGCCCCACCACAACCCACACCACCCACTGCGCACCCAGCCTCCCCACACCCCCTCACCCCATACTTACCTCCGGACTCCGGCACAATGATCTTCGGTGGACCAGGAACCGTCTGCACTCTTCAAAGCCGACCCGCGAACTGAGAAATGCGGTAAGCTGTATAATGGGCTAGATAGGAGGGTTCAACTTTATGCATATCTTAGGCATTTTGGGAATTTTTGCACCAAATTTTCAACATGGGGTTTTTGGGACCCCTTCTCATGAATGATGTCACTGTCATGGCGTTATTCGGGCTCGAAGGGTGATTTCGCGCAGTGACTGCACAGTGACCTGAAATCACCCTTCAGGACTGAATACCGCCATGACAGTGACATCATTAATGAGAAGGGGCCCAAACCCCCATGTTGAAAATTTGGTGCCAAAATTCAAAAATAACTGTTTAGCGAGGCGTGCTTAGTTCCTCGCAGGCTCGTAAGTTGCAAAATTTCAATATTTTCACTCCAGATTTTCAACATTGCCATTTCACCACACCATCTTATAGGTAGTACAGCTGTCATTTTACATCTCACCCAAAATGTGTTTCCCGCCCTTGTGGCGCAGAATGGCGCAGTCGGTGTGTGAAATCAATGTACGGGACAAATTAAGAAAATCACAGTGACACTGTTCATGAGCAGAGGTCTTGAAATGCTATGTTGAAAATTTGGTGAAAAAATTCCTAAAAATGACTGTTTTACGAGCGTGCGTTGCGCAGTTCCTACGCACGCTCATAGGTTTGTGAATTTTCAATATTTCCACTCCAGATTTTCAACATTGCCATTTTTCCACACCTTCTTATGAGTAGTACAGCTGTCATTTTCACATCTCACCCAAAACGTGTTTCCCCATGTAGCGCACAATGGCGCAGTCGTGCGAACTCAGTGTATGGGGCACATTAAGAAAATCACAGTGTCACTGTTCATGAGCAGAGATCTTAAAATGGCAATGTTGAAAATTTGGTGACAGAATTCCTAAAAATGACTGTTTTACAAGTGTGCGTTGCACAGTTCCACATGCCTTTCGTGGGTTTACTGAATTTTCAATATTTCCACTCCAGATTTCCAACATTGCCATTTTCCACACCTCCTTATGAGCAGTACAGCTGTCATTTTCATCCTGCCCAAAAGCGTGTTTCCGCCCATACGCACAATGGCGCAGTCAGTGTGCAAGCTCAATGTATGGGACACATTAACAAAACCACAGTGACACTGTTCATGAGCAGAGGTCTTAAAATGGCTATGTTGAAAACTGGGTGAAAAAATGCCTAAAAATTACTTTTACGGTCGTTGCACAGTTCTATGCATGCTCGTAAGTTTGCAAATTTAATATTTTCACTCGAGATTTTCAACATGTCCATTTATTAAACTTCTTATGAACAGTACAGCTGCAATTTTCAAATGTCACCCTAAATGTGTTATCGCACATGTGGCGCACAATGGTGCTGTTGGTGTCTTGAAAACAATGTTTAGGACAGATTAAGAAAATCACAGTTACACTGTTCATGAGCAGAGGTCTTAAAATGGCTATGTTGAAAATTTGGTGACAAAAGTCCATAAAATGACTGTGTTATTGAGTGAGCATTGTGCAGTTCCACGCATCCTCGTTAGTTCATGACTTTGTAATATTTTCAGTCCAGATTTTCACTAGTGGCATTTTTCAACACTTCCTTATGAACAGTACAGCTGCCATTTTCACAACATGGCAAGTGTGTTTCACACTTTCAGTGCAGAGATGCGTGGTCACTGTGGGAAATCATTGTTCGCACAGATAAAGAAAATCACAGTGACACTGTTCATGATCGGAGGCACCAAAATGCCTGAGTTGACAATCTGCTATAAAATATCCCCAACCTACTTATGTAGCAGATTGTGCGTTGCACAGTTTCTATGTACGCTCATGACTTCACCATTTTTTAAATATTTTTACTACACATTTGCAACATAGCCATTTTACCTCCCATGAAGAGTACAGCTGTCATTTTACAACCTGTTGGAATATTTTTGCACCTGTGGTGCTAAATCCACGTAGTCACTGTGCATAAGCAGCTTTCAGCTACCAAACTGATATTCCCCTGTTCATGAGGTGGGGTCACAAAACAAACATATTGAAAATTTGGGTTAAAATACCAGCGAATGCCTGAGGTATTAGGCTTTTCAACTAAATGCCAACCCTATAGAGAATGACAGAGATCAGGGGTGTGACTTGGGATTCTTGCCTGTGATGCTCATACCATTCCACACCCTGCAGTCACTGGGAGGCATCGAGGTATGCCTTGGACTCTTGACTCCAAACTTCACCCCATTCTCCTATACACCCCATCTCACCGTATTTCCTAATAAAATGGGGTGCGATAAGGCCAAAGACCCAAGGAACACGTGATAATTTGTCAGTCTCTGCAGAGTGGGGTGTGGTGAAATGGCATGGCCATTATGCCTGACGACCCAAATGCACACCCCGATGCCTGTCACTATCTGCAGAGTGGTGGTGGGGTTGGCTTCAGTTCAATACTTCACTGCCATTCCTATTACGCAGCTCTGTAACTTCTACACTACCACTGCCAATGCCAGTAAGCAAACATTCGGCATTGACAAATGCTTGTTTTTGTTTAAGTTTGCAGTTTCATTCCTGCTAGCCCATCTGCATAATTTAAATGTTGCACTTGTGCCTACACCCCACATACTATTTCCGATCCTCTCACGGATGCTACAGTTTAAAAATAAAAGATGAAATGGACAAACACTGTCCCTCAAAATGCTCTCATCCATCTCTGTACCTGCTTCTTAGCCCACACACTTGGAACTGTCTCTCGCTCTCTCTCTCTCTCTTTCTCACTTGCAGATTCACCTCTTTCACTCACAGCACACTGTAGAGACCTGTTCCTTCAATCACTAGACATACTTGTGTTTGGGAGCTAGATTAAAACATACAATATCATGTTTGCCACATGTTTTATTGTTAAAATTATAATCAGTAGGAGTATAGGATGGGACTAACCAGCTAAGAACTACACCAATCAGGAAAACTACAATTATGGAAGCCACATTAAGACAAATGTTCCATGGCACAACAAAACAAGCATTTGTCAATGTCGAATGTTTGCTTGCTGGCATTGGCATTGGTAGTGTAGAAGTTACAGAGCTGCATAATAGGAATGGTAGCAAAGTATTGGACTGAAGCCAACCCACCACCACCACCCTGTAGAGTGACAGGCATTGGGGTGTACCTTGGGAGTCGTCAGGCATAATGACCACGCCGTTTCACCACACCCTACCCTGCAGACACTGACAAAGTGTCACGGTGTGCCTTGGGGTCTTTGGCCCTTATGCGCACTCCATTCCATCAGGAAATACGGTGAGATGGGTGCGGTATAGGAGAATGGAGTGAAGTTTGGGCCTGAAGAGTCCGAGGCACACCTTGATGCCTCTCACTGGCTGCAGGGTGTGGGTGGGGGTGGAATAGTATGAGCATGACAGGCAAGAATCCCAAGTCACACCCCTGATGCCTGTCATTCTCTGCAGGGTGGGGAATTACGGTCAGAAACCCTAATGCCTCAGGCATTCGTTGGTATTTTCACTCCAAATGTTCAACATGTTTTTTTTGTGACCCGCACCTCATGAACAGTGGCAATATCAGTTTGTTAGCCGAAAACTGTTTTTGCACAGCGACTATGGCATTTGGCACCACAGGTGTGAAAGCACATTCTGAACAGGATGTGAAAAATGACAGCGGTACATTTCATGGGGATGTGTAAAAAATGGCAATGTTGAAAATCTGGTGTGAAAATCTTAAAAAAACTAGTGAAGTCACAAGCGCATAGAAACTGTGCAACGCACACCTGTAATGTCACTAGTTGGGGATTTTTACAGCAGATTGTTAACACAGGCATTTTGGGACCTCCAATCATGAACAGTGTCAGTGTGATTTTCTTTATCTGTCCAGAACAATGATTTCCCAGCGACCACGCATTTCTGTGCTGAAAGTGTGAAAACACATTTCGGCCATGTTGTGGAAAATGACAGCTGTACTTTTCATAAGGAGGTGTGGAAAAATGCCACTGGTGAAAATCTGGACTGAAAATATTACAAATTCATGAACTTATGAGGGTGTGTGGAAACTGTGCAATGCTCACTCGTAACATAGTCATTTTATGGAGTTTTGTCACCAAATTTTCAACATAGCCATTTTAAGACCTCTGCTCATGACCAGTGTCACTGTAATTTTCTTAATCTGTCCCAAACCTTGTTTTTGCACATCGACTGTACCATTGTGCGCTACATGTGCGGAAACACATTTTGGGTGAGATGTGAAAAATGGTAGCTGTACTGCTCATAAGGAAGTGTGATAAAATTGCACTGTTGAAAATCTGGTGCAAATATTATAAATTTGCAAACTTGCCAGCATGCGAGGAACTGCAATGTGCGCTCCTAAAACAGTCATTTTGGAGAATTTTTCACCAGATTTTCAACATAGCCATTTAACACCTCTGCTCATGATCAGCGCACTGTGATTTTCTTAACGTGTCCCATACATTGATTTTGCACACCGACTCGCCATTGTGCGCTATGTGGGCAGAAACATGTTGTGGTGAGATGTGAAAATGACAACTGTACTGCTCATAAGAGGTGTGGTAAAATGGCAATGTTGAAAATCTGGAGTGAAAATATTGAAAATTTTACACCACGAGCGGGTGTAGGAACTCTGCAACGCACGCTCGTAAAAGTCATTTTTAGGGATTTTTTCACCAAATTTTCAACATAGCCATTTTAAGGCCTCTGTTTATGAACAGTGTCACTGTGATTTTCTAAATGTGTCCTGTACATTGATTTCGCACACTGAGTGCGCCATTGTGCACTACATGGGCAGAAACACATTTTGGGTGAGATGTGAAAAATGACAGCAGTACTGCTCATAAGACTGTGTGGTAAAATGGAAATGTTGAAAATCTGGAGTGAAAATATTGAAAATTCACGAACTTACGAGCATGCATAGGAACTGCGCAATGCACACTCGTAAAACAGTTATTTTTAAGAATTTTTCCACCAAATTTTCAAAATAGGCTTTTTGAGAGCCCACCTTATGAACACTGGCAGTGTCGTTTCATTAATCATTCCAAAAAGTAAAAAATCACCCTTCGGGCCCGAGTAACGCCATGACAGTGACAGCATTCATGAGAAGGGGTTCCAAAAACCCCATGTTGAAAATTTGGTGCAAAAATTCCAAAAATTGCCAGAGATATGCAGCAAAGTTGAAAAAACCCTATCTATGACATTATACAGCTTACCGGCATTTCCTCAGTTTGCGGTCGGCTTTGAAGAGTGCAGACGTGTTCCCGGTCCACCAAAGATTGCCGTGCCGTACTCCGGAGGTAAGTATGGGGTGAGGGAGGTATGGGGAGGAATGGTGCATGGTAGGTGGGTGTGGGTGGGGCAGGGAGACTGCAAGGGACCGTTTTTAATTTACAGTTTTGTTTTTATTACTAAGATGTGGCAGGGACATTTGCCACGCTGGGTGGGCTCCAGCGTGGCAGCTGGAAAGGCTGTTTGGGGGTCTGGAGCTGATGGGGATTGGGCACCCCGTCAGCCATAGAGGCTTGTGCCATGCTGGGGTGGGCTCCCAGCGTGGCAGCTGTAAACTGTTTGGGCGGGTTGGAGCTGACAGGGGATTGGGCACTCCCGTCGGCCATACGGACATGTGCCACGCTGGGGTGGGCTCCCAGCGTGGCACCAGAAAGCTTTTTTGGGGGTGTGGGCCGATAGGGCACTGGGCACCCCCGTTGGCTATACAGTATGTGCGTGGGGGGGGAGCGCGTCAGCACGCAATATGCGTGTGTGTGTGTTGAGGGGGGAGCTCTGCTCACTGAAGCAGGGCTCTCCCTTTCAACTGTATGCCACTGCATTTTCAGCTGTCATAGACAGCTGGAGCAGTGATTGGTGCACTGCGACTGTGCCTGCAAACACACTGACTGAACTGGAAGAGGCTGACACACTTCTGGAAAACTCGGATGATGGCACTATGTTTCTTGCATATGCGTGCAAGCAAACATAAAAATGATATTCTAGCAGGTGGAAGAACTACTTTTCCAGAAATGGTACTAAATATTTCTATTGTTTTATGTATTTAAGCCTTTTTATTTTAATTGCAAAAGTCATCAAAAATTTAAAGGCATACTAACACATGACAAGGAGTGAATTATGCTAGGTTGACACACTTTCCGGGTAGTTAAGGGCACTTGGCCCACAGTCTCATATCTCCCAACAAACCTGGGACATGCAGTGATCTAGTATAATGCTTCATGTTGCACCTTAAAATGAGCCTTAGCTCAGTGTGCCTTTGCAGTTCCCAATTTTCAAATAAATAAACACTCTGTCATGCATTATTGTTTATTTATAACTACACACCCTGACTATGATCTCTTGAATACTGGGATCATATGTTATATTCTCCTTGATGTTATCCACTAAATGATAAAAATAATACTTGTGACATAAACTAAGGCTGCCAGGAGAAGAGCTAATGACTCTAAGTAGGACTGCACTGGCTGAAGCCAATCAGACCAGTACCATACACACTAGCAGTGCCATAACAAGGTACCAAGAACCACTGGGTAAAGGGATGATATATAAGTAGGTCTGCAGTCAAGGCATTCTGTGAACTGAATGCTACAGTTAGCTACTAGGAAGCCTGCTATCCAAGTAGGGAAAGAAGTCAAAAGCAACAATTGATATCTATCTCTGTTCCAAATATGGCTAAAAGATAAATTAGTGCATAGCCATTTTTTGGGTGTTAAAGAAACCACTTGGCTTAATCACGTAAAGGGATGTTATTGTTGCAAAAAAATGTCTATACTGTGATTCTGTAAAAGACTGTAAAATGTTTACAAGTGTAAATACACACAGAGAGTTTGAAGTAAAACAGCTAGCTACATGTGATACAGCAGGGGTTGTGTATATGGCACAATGTTTATGTTCAGCGTTTTATATTGGTAAAACAAAGAGACCCTTTAAACAGCATTTGGGGGAGCACATGTGAGCAATAGAGCAAAATGACCCCCTGTATGCTACAGCAGCCCATATCAATGAAGCAGCTAGGAGAGATCAATATTGCTTAAGTTTAGCATTATTGATAAAGTCAGTAGAACTCTGACAGGTGGCAACTTTAATATGTTATTAAAAGAGAAACGTTTTGGATAGCTATGTTGTGAGCCACAGTAAGTCCAGGACTGAACACAGGATTTGATCTGAAACCATGTTTGGAACAGAGATAGATCATCATTCAGTGGTATGTTTCAGGATCTTGAACACTTTACTCGATACGTGTTTTATCCACCTGCCAATACCGTACCTGTATGTTGTTTTGTATTTTACTCTGGGCATGCTAGCCCATAGAAATTATCTGCCTAATCAGTGTAACTCTCTGTATGCACAATCTGTTTACTTTTTGACGTGGAGCCTTTGAAAAGGAGTCTAGGACTCAAAGGATTGTAATTTCCGAATATTCTAAATAAATAAAATAAATAAATGATTATGTCAACATGATTGTCAATATGTATTTTAAATGTTTGTATGACATTTTCCCATTTCACCCCCTCCCCCTCCATCTCATACTTTGGGTTTATATAGATATGTTATATGTATTGTTAGGTTCTGCATAAATAATTTATGGACACACATATTGTTTTAAACACAAATGAGATGCATGGTCAGGTGATGTTGTGGTACCAATAGTTTTAAAGTGTTTTGAGTGATGTCATAATGATGTATATGAGGAGAGGTATTTAAACACTGCGATTTTATGGGTCTAACAGCTTTTTAAAAAGGGCCCACGAGGATCTGAAATGCATCAAACGTTTGACCAAACGGTGGTCATTGTTCACTTAAAATTAAAATCGGTTCTTTTCTAAACTGGTGGAGTTGTGGTTTTACTGGCTGATGAGTGACTGGTATTGTGTTTAAGAAGTTCATGTGTTTTTTCTGAGAGCACCACCTTCCTTGTGTGCACTATCGCTAAGAATGCCCAGCATAGGTTTATGTCAGGGAGATCATGCCAGTGCAGCCTGATACTGATTTTCAACTGGGTCACAAGAGTGACAGGCAGAGGGAAGGCAACAGACTTGCTCTACTTTGACATCTGTGAAGCCTTATATTCAGTGCCACACAGGAGGCAGCTGAAAAAGCTGGAGAACTTTGAGTAGAGATGGGTTTAGACAGGTAGGTGGGGAACAAGCAAGATGTAAGGCAAAATAAGGTAGTAGCAAACAGGCCCAAATCGGGAATGGGGATCTGAAGTGGGGTACCACAGGAATCAGTCCCAGGACCAGCCCTAGTCCATATCTTTATATAGTAACATAGGGAGGGTATCAGGGCAAGAGGTGTCTCTTTGCTGATGACACAAAGCTAGGATATGTAGCAGGATAGACAGGGAAAAAGTGGGGAGGGAGCTTCAGAATGACCTACAGAAGCTGGAAAAGTGATCAAAGATATGACAGTTAAGATTTAGTGCTAAGAAGTGCAAGGTGATGTACTTGTGGGAAATGAACCCACACATTGGATGAAAGGGTTAGGCTGGCAACTACTGCAAAGGAAAGGGATCTGGAGGTCATCATCAGTGAATCCCTCAAGGAAAGCGGACAGTGCAATAAGACTTACATTAAAGCACCAAGGGTGCTGCGGTGTATCAGGAGGGATTTTGACAGGGGGGAGAAACGAAATGAAACTGCCACTAGACAGATCACTCGTGAGATCTCACTTGCAATACTGTGCCCACTTCTGGAGCCATCATCTGACAAAGGACACAGACAGACCAGAGTCAGTATAAGAAAAGGTAACCAAAATGATCCACTGCAAGCAAGGCAGATCCTATAAAGAACAGTTAGCTCTGCACATGTACTCGCTGGAGGCCAGACATGACAGTGGGCTATCATAAAGACATGATTTTCTGAGGGGTATAAACACAGTCAATAGTGAAGGCCTGTTTGCTAAACAATAGGGACACAGTCACAAGAGGGCAGGATTGGAGATTGGGGGTTAAATTCACGAGGGATATAAAAAAGTTCTACTTCACTGAGTGAGTGGTGGAGCTGTGGAACAGATTGCTGGTGGAAGTGGTCAGGACAGGTACCCTTCCCTAAATGAGTTCAGACATGATTAGGACAGAGCAAAACAAGTCATAGTCCCATGGGAGAATACTGGGAGAAGGGCTGGTGGTGGTGGTGGGACAGAAGGAGGCTCTCCCCAGGACACTAGATCAGGGGGTGAAGCAACACACTTTAGGCAGTCTGTCTCTTTCTACCAACAGAAATATGTTTCTATGTTTCCACCTTGATCAAGCCACCAGAAATCCTTTTCTGTAGGAAAAGGACTCCATAACCATAGAATAGCAGAGGCTGGAAGCAAGAAGAAGGCTTCCAACAGGTGACAGAAGTCATCAAACTGAGAAAGGTAGTCCAGCAAAGGATGCTCCATAGGGCTTAACAAACCAAAAATGTACCCCAGGCCTTGCAACTAATTGGTTGGAAAATGGCCCACTATGAACCTGCATTGCAATCCTCTGGGAACCCACACCCCATGAGTGAAGAATGCCATAATAAGCAGCATAATATGGCCAGAGGGCATGTTGTGATAAACACATGATACTAAAGGCGGAAAACAACAGTTTGTGTCAAACAGGTAGCACAACACTGCATGAAAATGATGCATCAGAATAGTGCAAGACTGCATGGGAAACAATACTTGCAAGGAAAAAAATGCAAAATGCATGAAAATAATGCAAGATGAGAGAAAAAACATAATTCGTGTGAAATTACTTGCATGAAAAATAATACCAACTTCCATGAAAAATAATGCAAGATGTGTGAGAAAGATGCAAATTGCATGGCAAGGACACAAACTGCATGATACTAAGAGAAAAATAATGCAGTCTTGCATGAGAAATAGCACAAGATGCAAGAAAGAAGATTCCATTTGAGTAAAGAATGCAAACTGCATGAAAAAATAGGCACATACAAAATATTACTTGTGTAAGTAAAAATGATACAAGACAAGTGGAAAACACTAATTAGAAAATATAAACCGAATGAAAATAGACAGGCGCATGAAAATCACAAGATGAGTAAAAAGATGCACGATGAGAAAAACATGCTAAATGAGTGAAAGCTCAGTTACAGTTGCAGTAGTCAACATGGTCAGATATTTCCAGATTTTCCAGATATTACTAAAGAGATTCTCTGGTGGCCCTACAGTGGTACTGCAGGCAGGCAGGGAAATTCTCTAAGAGATATTACAGAATTTTCAAGAAATATCCAACCATGTCAAGTGCAGCAACTGTATGTTACAATACAGTATACAGACTTGCATGAAACTCCTGCATGAGGAATGAAAAAGCAAGATTAGTGAAAACATAAACTAAGTGTAATGTAACTGAAAGTACACAGACATGGGAGAAATCATTCAAGATAAGTACGAAAGATGTGTGGTGGGCACAGACTTTTTTGCCAACATCAAAGGGACTATAGCTTAGTTGTCGCTTACTGAGACCTGATGTTTGTTTGAGTTGCAAGGAAACACTGGAAACACTGTAATAGGAGGCCAAACTTGCGAGCAATAGCAAGAATTCAGAAATTTCTAAGGCAAGAATTTAAAAACTTCCAAGGTTACTATACTTGAACGGGTTTCAAAGATATCAGACTCTATAGCTTTTTTGAAATTATAAACTGTATGAGATTACAAAGATTCTAAGGCTGTAAGGCAATGACAAACAGGTCTCAAGCTCTAGTACAGTATCAAAGAACTCACAACTCTATATCCCTGGCCAGGGGTGACCCAAATAATAGTCTGGTTAACTTTTGTTACAGCTGTGAAGGACTGCAGATAGACTCTAAAGCAACAAGGTGTGTGAAAGAAAGGATTTCAGGGGACACATGCACCAGAATGGATTGAAGAAAGGTGCCTCAAGGTAGAACATGACAACTTTACTTTCAAGAGAGGGGACCACCAAAGGATGCTCCTCAGTCCACTGGTTTGAAGAATTTCAATGCCTGGGAAAGGTTGTGACAGATGCCAGGCTGAATGCACTTCAAGGCTTCTGTATCAGTAAGTAGGTCATGGCAGGCCACCAACCAATGAAGAAAACTGATTCCTTTCACTAGAACCTCTGGGCATTGGTAAGCAGGTCATGGCAGATTGTTATCCAGGGTTGCACTGTATGCACAAGGATTTCTAATTTATTGTTTCTTGAGGTTTTGCCACTCCTAATCTTGCCACTTCCATTATTCCCAGTCTTGCCACTTTTATCACTCCTATTCTTGCCACTTACGTCGCTTTCTGCAACAAGAGAACCCACCTCACTGCATACAGGAGTCCTTAACTATTGAGCCAGGTGGTTCTAGACTCCTCCACTGCCTTAATGGGGTAGGGACATAGCAAAGATGAATAGCTTGAGGAGCCTGTGCTGACAATCCCCAAATTCTAGCTGAGTCAACTGCCCCACCTGTAATCCACAAGAGTGTAGGTTTAGACAGTTCCTTCACATGTAAAGTACAAAATAAATTTGGCAGTTTGTTTACCATGGGCACAACACAGGATTAACAGTTTGTTTGTAATTCAGTGTACCACACAGGCTCAGCAGTTTAGTTTGCAGTTAGGGTGTCAAACAGGTTTGGCAGTTTACTTGGTAATTAGGGTGCCACACAGGTTTGGTGGTTCATTGGCAGTAGGGACACAACACAAAGTTATCAGTTCAGTTGCAATAGGACACAACACAGAATTTGCAGTTGAGTTGCAGTAGGGCACAACACAGAACTCTCAGTTCAGTTTCAGTAGGGCACAACACAGACTTGGCAGTTCAGTTGCAATAGGGCGCAACCAGAATTGTCACTTCAGTTTCAATAGGGCACAACACAGAATTTGTAGTTCAGTTTCAATAGGGCACAACACAGAATTTGCAGTTCAGTTGCAGTAGAGCACAACACAGAATTGTCATTTCGGTTTCAATAGGGCACAACACAGAATTTCAGTTGCAAAAGGACACAATACAGAATTAGCAGTTCAGTTGCAATAGGGCACAGCACAGCATTCTCAGTTCAGTTTCAGTATGGTACAACACATAATTCACAGTTCAATTGAAGTAGGGCACAACACAGAATTAGAATGTTGAATCTGAATTCCATTAATAGCGGAAAACCTTTAGGTGCAAGTGCATATTTTCAAAGGTGACCCAGTCAAGTTACAATAAGACAACCTACTACAAATAATACAATACCATCTCACAATATATATAACCGCACCACAATGAAATAGTACCTATCTAAAACAATTGCAAATCTTATGGTCGTTTAATTGCATTCTCAATCCATTTTCAACTTGTCCTACCATTTATTGTGCAATATATTCATCAGAAGATTATTCAAAGTTTTCACAAATTTATATTTAAAAGATCTTTGCTTCAGGGAGGTTTTGCAATTCGGTATCTCTAATTGTAGATGTTCAGTAGTTCTAGGTTCGAATAAATTAAACCTACTGTACTTAGGTTGTGACACATGCAAATTATTTGTACTCTGGCCAGTAACAATTTTTCAACTCCAGATACTGTCAAATTAGACAATTCTAGCACTCAGTGGGAGCCAATCCACTCTCCACTACAAATCAAAATGATGACAATCCCTGTTTGTGTCTAACACAAATTGACAAATTCTATTATATACAACTCTCATTCTATCCAATACACTGTTGCCAGCACATAAATGGGTGGGCCACTATCTTTTGGGCATCCAAAGTAAAATTATTTTTATTTCTATATCACAGTCCCAATCTAATATTAATTTTCTTTATGGTCACATCAATATGCTTAGCAAAAGCACATTGTAGTAGACATGTAAATATCTTGGTACTTAAAGGGACACTGTCAACCTGCTTAGGCCATATACTGTCCCTAGTTTAAAAACATATTTTTGGTCATTTTCATTCTGTAGAATGTGCTGATGTGGCTGGAAGTTTGATTCTGATTCATTTTCTTTAAAAGTGAGAACCAGACTGCTCACCATACTGGTGTTACCACACCAAAACGTGTGTTTACATTCTTTAATCAACTCCCACTGCATCTTTCTGGGACTTGGGAAAACCCCAACACAGTTTAGTCACTCATGATGCAGTGAAAGGAGAAGAGACTATTGCGGCCATGAGTGGCTGCACTGCTTGGAGTGTTCCTAATCTTAAGGAAGTGAGCAATAAGAGCAGATCAAGAATTTGAAACAAAACAAGATCGGATATAATTACACCATTAGCATGCATTTAAATTCTACTAAGAAAGGAGGCAGATTAAACCAACAGCCACACCAGTGGATTTTAGACAAGGTAAGCAAACATAAAACGTGGGTTTTCCACTTAAAATAGTATGATGCAAAAATGGTTGACAGTGTCCTTTTAAAAAAGGTACTGTACTTGCTTCGATGACTCACCATTAATAGTTGTAATTTTTAGATGGCCACAGTTTTGTACCTTTTTGTTACTGCAAAACACTATTGTTTTAGTTTTTTTTCTTTACTTTCATAACTAATTTACTTCTGATAAACCACTCCTGAAATCGTCAAAAATTATCATAAAGTGGTTTAGTTAAATCAAAAACAGATTTTCCTCTGGTTTCCAGGACTGCATCATCAGCATAAAGAATAATTTTGTGGTCCTGGCAAACAAAAGGCAAATCATTCAAAAACAGGATAAAAAGTAGAGGTCTCAAAATGGACCCCTTTGGGACTGCTGTATTAACCATCTTCTATAATGATAAAATATTGCTCACTTTTACTTTTTGATACCAGTTCAATGGATAGTTTTGGAAGCAGTGACATACATTCCTTGCCAATCCAGATTCATACAGCCTTTCCAGAGCAGTTGATGGTTCATTAAAGAAAATGCTTTTGATAACTCAAGATGAGCAACCAGCTATGTCACCGCTGTCCATGCACTAGCCAGAAGATCCATGTATTCCAACAATGCAGTCAAAGCACTATAACGTTTCAAATCCACGCTGTGCACTTGTCAAGATATCACAACCTCTATATATACTATCAATTGGTCATACATGATTCTTCCAGTACCTTGACAGTGGAACAGAGCTGAGATTGGCCGTTAATGTCCTGCTACTGGGGCATCTTCCCCTTTATCTACTGGACCACCATTGCTTGTTTCCAAATATACGGCACCTCCTGAATACATAATGGTAAATGAACTATTTTCCTAACTGGTAATGAACTACCACTTCATTAATAACAATTGTTTTGTAACTTAGTATCCAAACTAACACTTTTTACTTTAGTTTTTGTGTTCATTTTTTTAAATATCTACCTTCCTTACAGAAACCTGCTGAAAATAAAAGTCCCGATCAGCCATGGATTCC
Source organism: Neoceratodus forsteri (assembly GCA_016271365.2). Taxonomy (NCBI): domain Eukaryota; kingdom Metazoa; phylum Chordata; order Ceratodontiformes; family Ceratodontidae; genus Neoceratodus; species Neoceratodus forsteri. The sequence goes on along the minus strand of CM057454.1, from coordinate 657,356,559 downwards.
CACTTTACGTTACCATTTATATCACTGAATGTATTTGCTGTAGAGGACAATGAACTAAAAAAAGGTAGTACATTTATTGGCAATATCAATTGGCAGTTTGGTTGCAATAGGGCACAACACAGAACTGGCATTTCAGTTGCAACAGGGCACAACCCAGAATTGGCAGTTCAGTTGCAATAAGGATAGTGCCTAGGAGTTGCTTTTAGTCACCCAGCCCCTCCATGTGACTGCACTGCCCTATGGGTGGTCCTATTACTGGGGCTTGCTGGCCCAATCTAGCTCCAGTTGAAGCTTTAGCAACCTATTTGGTGGTCCTGGAGGTGGATGTTCCCACCCACCTGTGCGACCTCAGCTGCTGGCTTAGTGCTGCTCAGCATGGGTTTTACTATAGCGCTTTGACAGCACCCACACCGACACCCCCCCACAGTGACAGATACAATGCCGAATGTCAGCATTCTGTCATCAAGGATGCCAGTGTATTTCTGTGCCCCCGAACACCCTATGTGGGGGCTCCGCCTCCACACTCTCTGATCTCTAGATAACTAACTCTGAGTCAGAGTTAGACCGGGGTGCAAAACTGGGAGCTGCACTGCCAGTGTCTGCTGAGTTCTAGCACAGCGACTCCGCACATCCTGGTGAAATTTGTCACTGTGCTGGATGTCGTCTTAGTGGTATCGACCTTGTGTCAGTACACCCTCAGCATGAGTTGCTCTAAACAAAATAAAATAACAAGCAGTGTCAGTGCTAACATCTGCATTAGTCCAGTTTTGCACTCTATGTCATTATCATGAATGGTGACAACAGCCTGTATGGCACCAACAGTCAGCATTGATGTCTGTGAAGTAGTGGAGAAGGCCAGAAGCCTTGTCCCCAACTCAGGAGTGTTCCATCACCAAGGACAAACAGATCATGGTAGGTTCTCCACCAACAACCTAAAAAGATCTGGTGGTCTGCCAACTCTTCCATTGGAGACTCCAACAGAGCCCCAGAGTGGTGAGGAGATGGTGTATGTCACCAAAATAAAAATTGGGGAAACAATTTTAAATGAAAAAGATTTAAATATTGTCCAGATATTACCTTGACCACTTCTCCTCCATCCACCTTCATCAGTTTCTTGAGGTTCTCTTTAAGGAGGTTGGTATTAGAGCGCATTTTAGCAGGCCAAGCAGATCAACTGGTCAAGCACAGGGAAAGAAGAAGAGGTTAGGTTTTAACTGGTGTTCTATAGGTATGGTGGATCAGAGTTAGTGTAACAGAACTGTCCAGAAACAACAGAATGAAACCATAATGATATATATACATACATACATACATACATACACATACATAGTTGCCAGCAGATTAGGCCTAATGGTCTATCACATCTGCCCAAGCACAGCTCACTGGTAAGGTACAGTAGCTTCTCTACCTCCCCTTTTTAACCAATCACTCCCACACTCCCCTCCCCGCATACCCCTGCTGTTCCCCTTACTTCAAACCCGTACCATGCCCCTGTGTCTTTCCCAACCCCTATTGAAACCTCCTACAGTATCCATTTTTATCAGCTCATCTGGAAGCACATTCCAGGGTGCCATCACCCCCTCTATGAAATAATGTCCCTTCACCTCCCTCTGTACCATCCCCATACCAGATTTAGGCTATGGCCTCGTAGTCCCCTCCTTCAATTTGATCCGTTCTTCCATTTTTAACCTATTTATTCCCTTCACATATCTGAAGGCCTTTATCATATCTCCCATATCCCTTCTGTCCTCCAGTGAGTACATGTTCAGCTCTCTAAGTCTGTCTTCATATAGCATTTCCCCGGACCACTGATCAGCTTTGTCAGCTCTTGGCTGGACTCTCTCTAGCAGTGTGATGTCCTTCTTTAGGCAGGGATGCAAGAACTGCGCACAATATTCCAGAATGCGGCTAACCAGTGAGTTGTACAGGAAAGTATAGCCTCCTTACTTCTGAGCATTATCCCCACCAATACACCTAAGCATTTTATTTGCTTTAGCAGCTGCTCTCTGAATTACTCCAAGTTGTTCAATTTGGAGTCAGTCACCATGCCCAGAATCTTTTCCATCATGGAGACAGTCAGCCATACCCCCAACTGGTAGCTATACCCAGGGTTCCTAATACCCAGATGCAGAACACTACATTTACTTGCATTAGACCCTAACTGCCACATGTGTGCCCAGTTTTCTAGCCTCACCAAGTCTTCCTGGATTGCCCTCCTTCCCTCCTCACTGTCCACCTCAGCCCCCAGTTTGGAATGATCAGTTAACAGGCTTATTCTACTCTAACTCCTTCCAGATGTCTGTGATGACACATTGAAAGCATGGCCCAGCACTGAACCTTGTGGGACCCCACTGATGACCCTTCTGTGAGTCGAGGCTTCACGCCTACCACCACCTCTGCTGTCTGTTGTTAAGCCAGTTTGCCACCCCACCCACCAGTTTTCTCCCACCTCTAGGTTCCTCCAATTTCCAAATCTGTCTTCATGCAGTACCAAATCGAAAACCGTGCTGAAGTCCAGGTACAGAATATCAACAGACTTTTTCCCATCCAGGGATCTTGTCACCCAGTCACAGAATTTGACTAGACTGGTTTCACATGATCTCCCCCAGACAAACTCGTGTTGCTTTTCATCTTAAAAAACATTTGCCTCCAGGAACTCCACCATCCGTTCTTTTAAGATAGCCTCCATCATTTCCCCCATAGTAAAAGTATCATTCTATAGTAAAAGTATCATTCAAAAGGGTAGGGTCATCAGAAGGTTAGAACCCACTTGGGCTACTAAGGAAATTATCACCTGGCCTTATATATATATTTTTTTTTTTTTATGTAATGGAAATTTGAATGTGTGTTATTTGTTTAATCTCTTATAATTAGTTGAGTGGAAAAGCACAGAGAAGCTCCAGCTTCAGGGCTTAACTCAACTGTTGGCACGAGCGATCTAGAACAGATCACTAATTAATAAATGAATATCAGATTGGGGATGGCATCTTAAACAAAAGATCCTCCAAAAGGAACTAAGAAAATATTTCAAAATAAACAGCAAAAACAGTATGGCAGACAGTTTAAACATAAGCATAACCTTGATTTTACAAACCCCAATTAACTGGAACTCTGGATTATTTGAATTGTGCAATTAGCACTCATTTCTTCCCTATTCTCATTTTACAAACCCCAATTATCTAAGCAATTTCTGTCCCCAGATCATTGGTAAAATTGAGGTTATATAGTGTATACACATGCCTTAATTAAACCAGTTAATAGCTGCAACCTTTTTGGGTCCTTGTAAAGAAACTGGGCCCTGCGGACTTGTGCTTGGGGTGGTGCATAGAGTTCCCATACAAAAGAGCTGGGTTTGTGTCCATAACTTCACATGCACGCACGCACGCGCACACACACACAGACACACACACCATGCTGATAGAATCTAGGCTGCACTGCAGAAGTGCTCAGACCCAAGGTAATACTTGGGTGTGTGTATCTCATTTACCAAACAGGAAACCTGGTTCATGTCCTGTGACTGATTACCACACCAGGCTGACGGGGTTTGGGGGGTGCATTGTGCTACTATACTTGATGGGAAATCAGCGTTCATGTCCTGAGACTGACTCCCACACCAGCCCAGTGCAGTCTAGGGTGCACTGCAAAAGGAAGTGCTCGCATACTCCAGGGGGAACTGGAGGTAATGCATTGCATTGCCATATGGGAAACCAGGGTTCATGTCCTGAGCCCAAAATGTACACCAGGCTAGAGCAGTCTGTGATACATGGCAGGAGGCGCTAACATACTAACATACTAAAATGACAGCAGAATAGGCCTAACGGTCTCTCGTGTCTGCCCGATTTTCAGCACCCGCATTCAGGGCCGATTTTGGTGCCCCCCCCCCCCGGGTTATACTGTCCCCAGTCCCAGATGTTCCACCTGTATTGGGCCTGGTCAGATTTACCCTCCCCCTGTACCTGTCTCATCCCCGTCCACAGTCTCCTCCTTTACCAGCTCCCTGGGCAGTGCATTCCATGGCTCCACTATGCTTTCAGTGAAATAACATCTCCTCCTCCTCCTCTCCCCTCTGAGCCTGCCCCCTTCCAGCTTACACCCCTGACCTCTTGTTGCCCCACCCTCCTTCCTTTGGAGTACCCTGACTGGGCCTCCTTTATTGATCCCTTTCATGTACTTAAAGACCTCTATCATGTCTCCCTGCATTTCCTCTCCTCCAGGGTGTAAAGTCGAGCTCCTTGAGCCTCTCCTCAAAGGTCTTCCCCCAGGCTCCAGATCATTTTGGTTGCCTCCTGTGGACCTCTCTAGGAGTGTAATATCCTCTTTAAATGTGGTCTCCAAAACTGTACACAATACTCAAAGTGTGACCTTACCAAGCAGTTGTACAGTGGAAGGATCACTTCGCCTTCTGGAGGTAATCCTCTGGCGATGCATCCCAGCATCCTATTTTCCTTGCCACTGCCCTCCTATAGGTCTCTGAGTTGTTCATTTTGACATCTACCACTACCCTCAGGTCCCGCTCACCCTCCGTGACTTGAATCATGTCTCCTCCAAGGTATACCCTGGCCTGGTTTTGGCTCCCAGGTGCAGAACCTTGCACTTCTCACACTGAATTTTAGTTTCCATTTTCCTTACCACCTTTCCAGAGCCTCCAGGTCCTCCTGCAAGGCCACCATCCCCTCCTCCCCATCCACCACTACACCCAGCTTTGAGTCATCTGCAAAGAGACTCATTTCATCCCTGATCCCCCTCCTGATGTCTGAGATATAGGCGTTGAACAGGAGTGGCCCCAGCTCTGACCCATGGGGAACCCCACTAGTAACCCACTTTAGGGATGAGGCTAACTCTCCAACCACCACCTTCTGAGTATGCTCAGAGAGCCAATTTCCTATCCATCTTAACAACTGTCTCCCTACCCCCATTTCCTTCAATTTAGCCAGCAGGCCACTGTGGGGTACCGAATCAAACGCCTTGCTAAAGTCCAGAAAGAGGATGTCCACTGGCCTACCCTGGTCCAGGGCCCTCGTCACCCAGTCATAGAACTCAACAAGGTTTGTCTGGCATGATCTTCCTATGACAAAGCCATGCTGCCTATCGTCCAAGTACCCACTTTGCTCCAGTAACCCCCCTAGCCTTTTCTTGACAATACCCTCCATCACTTTGCTGACCACCAATGTCAGGCTCTAACCAGGTGCTACTGGGGAAGGTGCACTGATCTACCAAATAGAAAACCTGGGCTTGCGTCCTGAGACTGCCTCTCAAACCATGCTGGTGTAGTCTGAGGTGCATTGCAGAAGGAAGTGCTGCAGGACTCCAGGTGGTGCTGTGGTGGTACATTGTATTATCATACAGGAAAACCGGGGTTCATGTCTTGAGCCTGAAATGCACACCAGGCTAAACATGTTTTACTGTGCACTGCAGGAGGAAGTGCTCCTATACCCCAGGTGCTGCTGGGGGTGATGCATTGCATTATATGAAACCTGGGTTTGTGCTATGAGCCTGTCTCCCACACCAGGCTGACAGATTCCAGGGTGCACTACAGAAGGAAGTGGTCTAACTCTAAGTGGTGCTGGGGGAGGGATGCATTTTATTACCATATGGGGAAACCTGAGGTTGTGTCCTGAGACTGACCTCCACACCACGCTGATGGATTCTATGGTGTACTACAGCAGGAAGTACTCTTAACTCCAGGTGGTGTTGGGAAGGTGGATTTCATTACCAGACAGGAGACTTGGGTTTGTGTCCTGAGACTGACCCCCACACCATGGTTGGTGCAGTCTAAGGTGCAGTGTAGAAGCAAGGGATCTGTACCCTAAGAGATGCTGGGGGTGATGCCTTGCATTACCATACAGGAAACCTGGGTTTGTGTCCTGAGATTGACTCTCACACCAGGCTGATGGATTCCAGGCTGCACTACAGAAGATAGTGCTCTAACTCCAGGTGGTGCATTGCATCACTATTGGAGAAACCATGCTGGTGTACACTAGTCTAGGTTGTACTAAAAAAGAAAGGGTTGTCTCAGATGCCAGGTGTAAGGGATCCATGCACCTCATTAACTGCACATCACATCAGTAGGGAAGCAGCAGAGATGTCATTGTTTAGCACACAACAAGACCCCCACAAAGATCAGGTTTAGTTCAAGCTGAGGCAAGACTGGGAGATGAGAGTGGCTAACACTGGGGTAAACTGGACAGACTACAACAGCATGATGCTCTCCAGCCATTTATGTTCCGGTGGACTATGGACCATTCTGGAAGCCGCCACTGCATTATTGGTCCTGGAGAGAAGAAAGGCCTCAGTTTGGGAGAGGGTGCAGGGATAAGAATGTGGCATTCTGCATGCAGAATTCAAATGGAATGGCAATTCCATTTCCAAAAATGCTTTGGGGAATTTCTTGATACATCCCATGGAATTCTGAAGGTGTTTCAACTGAAACAGTGGATTACTGTAGCTTAGCTTTCTGTGATTTATGGAAACTGCAGATGAGTTTACCATAGTTTACAGAAAACTATTCTGTGCTTTACAGTATGTAAACTACAGAAAAGGAATCCAGAATTTATGAAAACTGAATTACTAATCCACAGTTTAAATAAAAAGTTGCAAACCACTTTCAGAATTTAGTAAGTCAGCTGCCAACAAAACTCCACTGAATTTGGTGGAATTTCAAAAATTCTGATTAACTTTTTAAGGAGCAGAATTGTAAAATTCCACACCATTTTAATTGTGATTCCTGAACAATTTTATGGATAATCTTCTCTTTCAATCTGTTTTAAAGTTTGACAGATAGTAGTAGGATTGGACAAAATAAAATTACATATTTACTTCCTCTACCATATGGTTCAATATCAGTATTATAGCTGATGGTAAGCCATACTCCAAAGTGGAATTACAGAACAGAAAATTATTCAGGTAAGAGATTTTGCTATAACAATAAAGTTATGTTGTTGAGGAATTTTAAAATAAATTTCATGGACAGAAACATGAATGGAAATATTCTTTCTCAGTCAGGGCTGACATCAACAGGCTTGAGTCGAGATTATAAAAGTTTGGTTTGGTTATTAAGTACTTATTATCATTCTAAGTAAGGGTACTGTGGCACCTAGCTTACAACACATGCTTGGAATTTTTAAATTTACGAAGCTATAAATGCTCCTATAGTGCCTTCACAAGTCCCCCTCACCCCTGCTCAAGAGCAGAGTGACAGAAAATGGAGGTGTCCCCTCACATGACATGTCAGGGGTAGGAAAAGTGCAGCTTTACCTGTCAGACATAGGGGTCTTTTGGAAAGAGGTATTACTAAGGATGCACCAATATCTCAAAATCTGATCTGACCTTGGAAATTGGGATATTAGGATTATCTGAATCTGCATCTGATCCTAACGGTGAATATCATCAGATTTGGTTTAGGTTATCCTAAAATACAAAAGTGTTTTGGATCTTGGGCTATCCTAATTTTGGATTCTATGATATCCTCAAATCTGATTTAATATCTAAGATTTTAGGACATAGGATATAAGGACCATAGCCTAAAATCCTAACATCATAGAAACATTACCTTAATTTGTGGCAACTAATGCACAAAAATTGTTTGTGGAGGGGAGACTGTTCCTTCCGCAGTGCATGTATCTATTTTTATGCTTGCTTGCACGCATGTGCAAGAAACATAGTGCCACCATATGAGAATTCATAGATGTGCCTCCCCCACTTCCAATGCCCTGCTGCCTTTTGCAGGCACGGCCGCACCATGCCAGTGAATGTAGGAGCTGTCTATAACAGCCGTTCAGATGCAGTGGCATACAGTTGAAAGCAAAAAAATGCTGCAATCAGTGGTGGTAATGTGTAGGCACTGCACTGAAACAGCTGTCATAGACAGCTCCATCCCCCTGCAACAAGTAGCACGCTGGGTGCCCACCCCAGTGTGCTCATGCGCTCCCCCCCAAACACACACACTGTATGGCTGATGGGGTGCCCAATCCCCGTCGGCTCCGCTGTGCTCCCCCCCAACAGAGTTCCAGGTGCCATGCTGGGATCCCACCCCAGAGTGGCAACAGTCCGTAAAGGCCGACGTGGGGTGCCCAATCCCCGTCGGCTCCACTGTATCCCCTCCCAACAGACTTCCAGGTGTCACACTGGGAGCCCACCCCAGCGTAGCAACAGTCCATATGACCGATGGGGGGGCACAATCCCCCATCAACTCCACTGCCCCCCCAAACAGCCTTCCAGCTGCCACGCTGGAGCCCACCCCAGCATGGCAAAAGTCCTGCATCATCTATAAAAAAATGTCCTGTAAGAAAACGGTCCCGCCGACGGTCTTGACCTCCCCATCCCCACGCTGCATCCACCTTCTGCACTCCCTACCTCCCACACTCCCACCTCACCCATACTTATCTCTGGAGTCTGGTGCGATGATCTTTGGTGGACCGGAACACGTCTGCACTCTTCAAAGCCGACCGTGAACTGAGAAAATGCCGGTAAGCTGTATAATGGAATAAATAGGGGTTTTTAGCTTTGATGCATATCTCAGGTATTTTGGGAATTTTCTCACTAAATTTTCAACATGGGTTCTTGGGACCACCCCTTATGAATTCTGGCACTGTCATTTTGTTTTCAGTCACAAAGGTGATTTCTGCGGTCACTGCACAGAACCACCTTTTGAGACAGATTTATGAAATGACAGTGTCACAGTTCATGAGGTAGGCCCCAAAACCTATGTTGAAAATTCTGGTGAGTAAATTCTAAAAATGACTGTTTTACAAGTGTGTGCTATGCAGTTCCTACGCACGTCAGAAGTTCACAAATTTTAATATTTTCATTCCAGATTTTTAACATTGCCATTTTACCACACCTCCTTATGAGCAGGACAGCTGTCATTTTTCACATCTTGCCCAAAATGTGTTTTCATGCATGTAGCACAATCGGTGTGCCAAATCAATGTTTGGGACAGATTAAGAAAATCACAGTGATACTGTTCATGAGCAGAGGTCTTAAAATGGCTATGTTAAAAATTTGGTGACAAAAGTCCATAAAATAACTGTGTTATGAGTGAGCATTGCACAGTTTCCACGCACCCTCGTAAATTCATGAATTTGTAATATTTTCAGTCCAGATTTTCACCAGTGGCATTTTTCCACACTTCCTTATGAACAGTACAGCTGTCATTTTTCATACCATGGCCAAAATGTGTTTTCTCACTTCCAGTGCAGAAATGTGTGGTCGCTGTGGGAAATCACTGCTCGGGACAGATTAAGAAAATCACAGTAACACTGTTCATGAGCAGAGGTCCTAAAATGCTTGTGTTGGCAATCTGCTGTAAAAAATCCCCAAACTAATTACATTACGGGTGTGCATTCCGCAGTTTCTATGCACACTCGTGACTTCACCAGTTTTTTTATATTTTCACTGCAGATTTTCAATATTGCCATTTTTTACACCTCCCCATGAAAAATACAGCTGTCATTTTTCACATCCTGTTTGAAATGTGTTTTTGCACCTGTGGTGCCAAATGGCGTAGTCACTGTGCAAAATCAACTTTCGACTAACTAACTGATATTGCCACTGTTCATAAGGTGGGGTCACAAAAAGCCCATGTTGAAAATTTAGAGCAAAAATACCAACGAATGCCTGAGGCATTAGGGTTTCTGACCATAACGCCCACTCTGTAAAGACTGACAGGCATCAGGTGTGTGACTTGGGATTATCACCTGTAATGCTCATACTATTCCACCCCACCCACACCCTGCAGCAAGTGAGAGGCATTGAGGTGTGCCTTGACCTCGGCCCCAGAGTTCACCCCACTCTTCTATACAGGACCCATCTCATCATATTTCCTGACGGAATGGGGTGAGCATAAGGGCCAAAGACCCTAAGGGACACAGTGACACTTGTCAGTGTCTGCAGGGTAGGGTGGGTGAAATGGCATGGCCGCTATGCCTGACGACCCAAAGGCACACCCCAATGCCTGTCACTCTCTGCAGGGTGGTGGTGGGTTGCTTTCAGTTCAATACTTCACTGCCATTCCTATTACGCAGCTCTGTAACTTCTACACTACCAATGCCAATGCCAGCAAGCAAACATTCAGCATTGACAAATGCTTGTTTCCATTAGTAATTTGAACACTTGCACACATCCAGGTTTAGCTGCTGGAAAACTACCCCTACTCATGTATCAACTTCTCTCATTATCACTTTGTTTCAGTACATTATAGTATTAGGGCTTCTGCAGATGTGCAGGCTTGTAAAGCACTTTGAGATAAAGTGTGCATGAGATGTCCTGTAAAAATGAAACCCTTTCTTTCCTTTTTCTTTCTTCCTAATTCTGATGGAACTATGCATGATACTAGGTTTCACATAACCCTCTTCCAGTGACATACCATTTTGTGTGAGCTTTGTGGAGCAAACCAGTGTAGCTATTTGGAAGCTATCTTTGGGGCATACAGTCAGGCCTCCTCCTCCTCCAGTCCCAGAGTTTCCTTTTATGGAGGTGGACCTCTGTTCAGCAACCAGCTGCCTTGTGGATTGTAACTTTAGATACAATTTGCATCTTCCAGTTTTCTACTGTCACCCTGAAAGAAAGAAGTATTAATTTAAGACCAATAACTCAGAGAACTGCATCTGTACCAAACTGTGTCTGATGTGAGGTAATACATTTGCGGAGACCACTCTTATGTGGTAAGAATGATCTCACATACATTCTTAGAGATTGAAACCCCAAACCAAAGCTGAACAGTTCTGATACCCTAAGTTTGTGAGATCACACTTGCAATCTTAAGAATGGTCTCAGCGGTGCTGTTAACATTACTGATAGAAAACAATCAATAATATTTTAACATTTTAAAAACCTTCCCTGAATGTACCCATTTCCAGGGCAGCTGTGTGTGATTCACTCTTCACAGAATAAGAGCATCTCATCTACAGAGAAAAAGAGCACTCTAAGTACTGGGGAGTACTCTTTCAATCTATAATAGTATTTATACATATTGCTATGTAAATATTGTAATTATGTATGGAAAACACATTAACTTTGTACTCCTGTAATCATAAATAAAGGTTGCCATTGAGGAAGATGCGAATAACTTCCTCTTGCTGACTGCTTAACTTTCCTATGCTTTCCCTAACCTCCATCTCTCTCAACCTCCAGTCCTTGTCAAATGACTGATACAACTGCTTATGGATAATCTTATAGGATATAATATGTATGCATATTCAGAAATGAATTCCTTTCCGTTTTATCTTCTAGGGTGCTGTCACACAATTTTCCCCCCAGAACTCAGTCCGCACTGCACTACTAGTTTTCATGGCACTTCAGCCATCTAAATGGTCATCTTGGTATGTTGCCACCACCCAGTTTGATTCTTATTCAAAGTATGTTTAGGTTTGAGTCCCATCACTAGCCACTGCTCTCACAGCACAATGGCCAAACAGAGTTGACAAAAAAATCAAAAGAAATGATCAAATATTATCTATTTCAAAATAAATACAGTAAAACAATTCAAAACATTTTGAAACTATGATATTTACAGCTTTGAAAAATTCCAGGATTTAACAATTCATACATTAAGCTTCTTGAATACTTCTACTGGTTGTTATGTTCTATTCAGTACTGCTGTACCTCTAATAAAGCTTTCATAATACTTCAATAACATGTTATAAGCCACGTGTTAGCCTTCTAGCCTCATGTATGATAGAAGGAGGAACATTCCTTCACCCTTCAAGGTATCCTTATATCTGACTTACATAAGAAGTACAAACATGGGTTCCATATCACTTCAGATTGGTTCCAGCTATTATTTATTCCATAGCTGATTTCATCATTGTTTGCTAATTTCCCCATTAGTCCCAACCATTCATCCAATATAGGGCTTTGTTGGCTCCTTCCACTTGGACACTAATATTCTTTTAGGCGCCAATGCTGCTAGCAGTATCCAATGTTGTTGCTTTCATTCCATCATATATAGACTAGATGCGTCTCCCAATACATACAGTACTGGTTCCATAGGTACTGTACCTTTTGTAAATTGTGAACATATATTACCTTATGAGGACCATATATTTTAGAGTTTGGGACAATCCCATAGCATATGGAGTAAAGATGCTTACTTATATCCACATCTTCAGCAATTTCCATCTGGAGATTTTACTATGGCCTTTCTGAGAGCAAATGACCCACCCCTATAGTCACAGCTGGGAACACACTTTCACCTGCTCTGTATTAGAAACATAGAAACATAGACTTTGATGGCAGATAAGGACCGCTTGGCCCATCTAGTCTGCCCATTTCCCTACCTACAGGATAGGCCACAGATCCTAGTTAACCAACAGCCTATTTCTTCCTACCCCCCATAAGAATTGCCTTATGTCTGTCCCATGCATTCTTGAATTCTCCCATAGTTTTAGACCCCACAACTCCTCAGGAAGGCTGTTCCATGCATCCACTACCTCTCTGTGAAAAATACTTCCTCACATTGCCCCTGGAACCGCCCCCATCTTTAATTGTGTTCCCTTGTTCTTGCAACGTCTCTTTTTCTGAAAGATGCTACCTCTTGGACTTTGTTGATTCCACTGAGGTACTTAAAAGTTTCTATCATGTCCCCTCTCCTCTTTTCCTCAAGGGTATACATATTAAGCTCCTTAAGTCTCTCCTCGGACACATTTTCTTGCAGACCCTGCACCATTTTAGTTGCCCTCCTCTGGACTTGCCTCTATCCTGTCTATGTCCTTATGGAGATGAGGTCTTCAGAACTGGACGCAGTACTCCAGAGGGGTCTCCAGAACTGGACGCAGTACTCCAGATGGGTCTCACCAACTGTCTGTACAGTGGATAGCAACTTCCTGTTTTCTGCTGGTGATGCCTCTCCCTATGCATCCCAGTATCCCCCAGCCTCCCTATTAATCTCAGATGTGCTTTGGACTCTGTAGTAGCCTGCCTCTTCAGAAACAAACTGAAGGACTTGTCAAATACACCTATTATCTATACCCTTAAAAGAACAGTACAATCACAGACTTCATTAAATATATAAAAATATTTAATACACCATAATATTTACTTATGGTATAAGATTATACACACCAAAGTCTATATGGAATACAGTAACCCTACAGAAATGAAAAATAAACTTTGAACAGACAGAATACAGACAGGATAAACTAGTTACTAACCTAGACTCTAAATGCTGTAGATAATTTAAGCTTACCCCTTACTGGGATCTCTTGAGTCATAGCAGATACTGAAAGATGATGTTCCCAGATCAGGTCCCAAAATATGATCCTTTTATAAAGACATTCAGTCAGGGAAATATCCATGCCAGTCTGGCCCCTCAACTTGAATCACCTGATATGCCTCTCCTACATCACAATATGGTCATTCCTTTGATCTGTGGCCCTACCTCTGCTCCCAAAACCAGTATGACTCAGTTTGCATCTTGAATGTGATTTAGATTTACTTTCCTTTGTTCCACATGGCTTACAGCCTACAACATGGCCATCTGGTCTGCCCTGGGTACTATTTACGCATAAACAAGTAGCCACTTTTGGATGAAAGCCATCTTTGTAGGATGAATGGAGCTCTGTTCTCTGGTCAGAACTAATGCTTGTTTGCCCCTAGGCCCAGGACAGCAAAAAAGAATGCAATTTTCATCCCCCTCCTCCCACACACACACATCCCATGTCTGCTACAATATTTCACAGAGAAAACAAAACAAAAGATATTGTGTTGGTGTCACAGGACACACAAGGCAAATGGATTGGGCACCTACAAACTGAAGGAACAGATATACTGACCACACAAGGTATGCATGCTAACTGCAAAATGTATTTTCCAGAATGGATAATGATCACAGGCAGGTGATAACTCTAAAAGTGTCAACATTTCACTCATATACTCTGAGCTTTCTCAAGGGACGTTGGATTTGCCTTGTGTTTTTCCTATGAGCATCACTTACTTGGAATGTTAATTTTCCTTTTGTGGTTGCTGGTTTTAGAGGAACCACACTCCTCTGAGGGTTTAATATTCATCATAGCATGGCCGGCCCTGTGGTGTGGAGGGCTGAGGCATCGATGCCTTACCAACTGCCATGCTGGTGACCTGTATTCGTGGTGCGAGCGGGCCGCTCGGGGTCGGTTGGGGAGGGAGAGGATTGAAGGCATCTGTGGGGAACAGCTCTCCTCTCTCCTGGGAGGAGGGGAATATAGGTCAGTGCCTCCCTGACACTTAGCAGAGGCTGGGTGTCAGAATGCCATAGAGCCTGTTGCAAGCATGGGGGTGAACAGTCGGCCAGTGTGTGTTGTGGGCAGTAATGGTGCATAGCTCAGCCATTGTCGACATTGCACGCTCCACCAGGGAACAATTGGAAACCAGGAAAAGAGATCCCAGGCTGAGCAGGATGAATGGCCATCCTCCACAGGCCCCGACTCAGAATGTTGCTTCCCCAGAGTCTGGATCCGATTTGAGGTAAGTTGAGTTGAGGCTCTCACCCACCCTGACACTGGAGGGAAACCTTGGGAAGACAGAGACAGCTGCCTGATGTCAGATGTGGGCTGGGTGGGTGGCTGAGAGGTATGCCGACTGGTGGAGACCTGGGGAGAAAAGATAAACTGAAAAAAATAATCATCATAGGTAACCCTCTCCTGGAGTGCCTTAAAGCAACAGTATTTGCTAGTCGGCAAAAACTTTCATCATGTAGTTTTTTGTCAAAATGTATTTCTAACACCTTTAATATTCAGTTTATTTTTTATTTTCTCAGGTATTGTTATAACAAGTTTTACAGCTAATTTTGTGATTAATGATTCACATAATTAAAGATGACCTTACATTTGCAGTTTTTACAAATCTCTTCCATTGAAGAAATCTCTTCAATGTACATGCTAGATTCATAATTTGGATGCATTAGGATAGTGTTACAACATATTTTGAGGGTAAACAGCAAAACACTGCTCAAAGATATTAAATTTTTTGTGGCAGGCATGGCATGGGAGCAGTAATTTTTAAAAACATCAAAATCCTGTATCTTGGTTTAGGAATGAAAGAAAACAAAAAGAAAATGGGATGGCTTGATATTTTTGCCAGACAAACATTATTGCTGAAATAAAAAAAAACTTTATCATATCATAGAATCATAGAATCATATCATAGAAGCTTGATGGCAGAAAAAGATCATACTGGCCCATGTAGTCTGCCCTTTTTTCCCCCCCTACATGGTATAGTCACTAACAAATACTATTGCTTTGAAGAGCCCCTGCCCCACTGGCCCATTGGCTCAGCAGTAACACTTCCACCTACCATGCCAACAACCAATGTTTGGAAGCTGCCCTTGGTTGCTGGAGGTCAGCTGGGGAGGAGGATAGAGTAGCTAGTGGACTGCTTTCCTTCTCCTGGGTGGCAGAACAGAGTTTCGTCACAGGCTGCCACCAGGGTACATCAGCTACAGCACAGTGGGGAAGTCTTAGATACAGGGCCTTTGCATTGATGTGCAAGTGCATGCAGAAGCACACACATGTGATGCACCATTGAATGGTGGAGTCACAGGGAGAAAATGTAGGAAAAAAACACCTCACCAGCAGGAGGATGTGCCCACCCCAGCAGGCCCCACACCACCTACCAGGTAAGGCTATGTCATTGTTACAGTGATGCTGTAACAGCGATTCAATTACAGTGACATAGTGTGGGTGACTGCACTTGCAGTGAGGTGGTGTTGCTGCTGACAGGCTTCTGAGGTCGACCGGTGTCCGCTGAGAGGCTTAGATGGTGTTGCTACTGGACAGATTTCTGAGGTGGTCTGGTGGTTCCACAACAAGGGGTGCTGTATGCCTTTACTCCTTGGTCTGTGTACCGTGGAGTTTGTTATATTAATATTTGGGAGTGCAGGGGGCATAGTTCCCACATATACAGTTGCAGTGTCATGTTCATGTGTTTTCACTTACATTTGTGGTGGGTTTCATTGTGCCAATATCGTGCTTGGTGGGTTGTCACTGTACAGGCTGTCATGGCTATGTTGTCACTCTAGAAGCAGTCAATGATTTTCCTGACAAACCGACTTGATGGAAGCCCAGGCAAGGCTTCCCATCTGAATGTAGACATGGAGGAGGATATCCCTCTCCCCAGCCCCACTACAGGGGGCAATCAGTGAGGGATAAAACAGAGTCCATAAGTCCTGGGGATGGCGGATAATAGGTCTTGATGGGTAGTCATCACAAGGGGCTAGGGACAGTTTAAAGGATAGAATACAGAAAAAAAGCCCTGATGCAATTTTGAGAACTTTGAAAAATTGTGATATTTAGACACAATTCAGCTTAATTTTCATATTTTTTTTCTATAAATCATGCCCTTAGTTCTTTATTGCTTGGGGATTTGAATGAAAATGTAATCTTGTCTATCTGCTCTGGCTGCTTGTCTACACCTGACATCACAGTTTTGCTGACATCACAGTATATTGCTGTGGAGAAAATTAAGATGTAATTAATAGGGTATTGTGATGTCAGGAGTAGACATGAATCCAGATCAGATAAATTCTAGAAGACATTTATCCTATTTTATGAAACTACTATCAGTAATAAAGAAAACTTGAGGAAAATATTGTAGAAAGTACTGTACATGAAATGTAAATAGTATTGCATTTACATATTACATTTTTCAAAGTTTTCCAGTTGGTGTCATGGTCTTTTTAACGCTGTTATAAAAGATATCATGAACTCACATCTGACCTCTGGCAAAAGATTTCACATAGCTTTCATTTGAAAACACAATAGATATGGTTCCTAGTCACACAGTGGTAGTGCATCACATTCCTGAACAGCTGACCAGGATTTAGGTAGTGACCAAGGCACCTGTGGCCATGTGGTAGGAGCTTAGAGAATGCTTTAAACGCAACATAGTTCCAGGAGGGATGACACCACTCCCAGCTGCTGAAATAGCTCCTTGCAGTGAGCTGGAGATTCTGCTCCACTGGGAGGGGTGACACTTTGTGTAATCAATGTGAAGAAATAATGTAACCTAGTAATATCTATGCCCTTACCTGCTCCTGCAGTACAAGGCCTTTCATTCACAGGGTGCACACCCAGTTAGAACTAAGTTTTACTTTTGCCTTTTATTCAGTATTTTATAATGGAAAACACAATACAGTACTAACGTTATTTAACTCACTGATTGCTAAATGCTTTGAGATATTTCAGAAATAAAATGCTATTTAAAAATCCAAGTCATGTTCCAGTTCTTGCAACCAAAGGCTGAACTCACTGGCTAAAGTAGAATTTATTTATTTATTTAGTTAGTTTTTGTTAACTGGGTAAGTGTACTAACCAAAAAAAATGACTATTTTCAGGCACGACCCGGGAGAGTACAGGGCATAACATACAGAAAACATTTCAGAAGTGCATGACAGCAATACATATTAGCTTAGTTTTTAGCCATTCAAACACAGATAATAGCAGATAACTAGTCAACAAAAGCTTACAGTACATGCAAACAGTAACAATGGCATATACAACACAGTGTAGAATAATACAGCCAAATAAACAAATAATGGAACGAGTCATAACAGAAAGGATCAGGCACCAACAATAACAGTGCATGTGTCATCGCATAAAGGATACACCTTAGCTTAGAGCAACAGCTAAGAATTTCAAATGAGGAAAAAAGCAGGAGGAGGGCAACAGCTGAAAGGCAAGGTAAAGGGGAGGAGACTAGGGAGGACAAGTATTTTAGGAGGGGTGAAATGGAGGCCAATGCAAGGCAAGAAAGAGGCCAAGGGCAGGGTAAGATAAAAGGAATGGGGAGAAGAGAAAGGGGTGAGAAGGTAGTTATGCCAAAAGTTGGTTTTGAATTTTTTTGAAAGTTATTGATGTACCTGCAACTCACATTGTGTTTCCTGGCAACAATTTACAAGCGCAAGATAGGGGTGTATGAAAAATAAATTCCGCCGGCAAAATTTCTGCGAAAGCGCGACTTCCGCTTCCACGAACGTTCAGAAATCATTTTTGAAACTTTTGCAGAAATTGTGCCTTAAAAGGGCAAAATACATGTACCAGCTGTGGGTTAATGCATTAAACTGTGGCAAAAAAAAATCCACAGAACTGATCACTTTCAGTGGTCAGTTCTGAAGCTTTTTTTCCTTTACTTTTAATACTAATCCACCCCAGTCCCCCACCTGCTGACTGCATATATATTTATATACACACACACATATATATATATATATATATATATATACACACACCCCAATCCCTGGTGTATAGTGCCCCCTGCATCCACCAATAGCAGGTCATATTCATGCAAAACCTCCAATCCTGGGTCTTATGCCCCACCCTCCAATTGCAGGTCCCATGTAAAGAAATCCATCCCTGGTGTCTAGTGCCCACCCCATCCCCACCCGCTGATCACTGGTCACATAAAATAAGTATGCCTCCACTCCTGAGTCCCTGCTGTCTAGTGGTCCCCCCGCCTGCCAATCGTGGCCCCATCAAAAATTATAATTTCCTGGTGTCCAGCAGACCCCTTTCTTGTCCAGGACCCCCATAACAAAAAAAATTCTGGTCCATTTATTTTCCTTTCCAAAATCTGTATATTCCAATCAATTAACCTCACTATTGCACCGCCAAAAAAAGAAACCCAAAATAACAATGACAATCATTTGATTGGCTATTTTTGAGAAACAATGACCAAGAAAAATGCTTGTGTGTACATGCACACACATGTGGTGGTGTACTAAAGCCACTGAAGTAAGTGAGTTATCCATGGTGTGTGGCCTGCCTGTCATCCATTTTGACAGAATGACTACTGCACTAGATTGAATGTCAATGAGTGATTTGAATGAATCCTGTTCCTGGGACCAGATTCCACTCTAGCTGCAATTTTGATTTTGCTGCCTTGCTTAGGGTGTGCACTGTCTTTCCTTCATTCATCCTGCCTGTGCCTGCTAGTCTGTCAGCATCAGGTCTGCCAGTTTGTGAATTGAGTTGGGTCTCCAGTGACATGCTGCCTGTTATCTGACTGGCCCA
The DNA here is from genome assembly GCA_016271365.2 of Neoceratodus forsteri. Lineage (NCBI taxonomy): Eukaryota > Metazoa > Chordata > Ceratodontiformes > Ceratodontidae > Neoceratodus > Neoceratodus forsteri. Next base: position 657,337,579 of record CM057454.1, on the reverse strand, counting down.
GGTCAACGCTTTGTTTTCATTGTTGAGCAAGCCAAGATGTTGGCACTTCACTGCACTGTCCAAACATCTTGGGGAGTCACTGGAGTTGGAAGATGGAGACTAACTATAGGAAGCAGCAGCCACCAAAGCATCAAGTGAACATACCAGTGGTAAGGTGGATCAGGATCTGACTCAAACTTGGATCACTTTGATGTAACTTTATAAAACAGGCATAACATTTCCTTAACTCTGATTGGCTAGAACAGTTTTCCAACCGTGTCCTTATCAGGACATAACTTTTCAACTGGCACTATATGTGCCAACAAAAATACACCACACTGTGAAATCAATGCTTGTCACCACTCTTCCACTGCAGCTCCTCAGCTAGCATCTGAGGGAACCAGAACAGCTGCACTGGGAGAACGGTGGCACCAGCAGAGAAACCACAGAAATACCAATCTGCATCCAACATATGCCTTCCTGCACTAGCCTTAAAGTTGTGAATAAGATATTTTGCTTTATTCACAACCCATCTCCTAGTCCCAGATTCAGCTCTCCCTTCTGCTGCTCAAATGTCCACCCAGTACACACAGAGTAGTTCTGCCATCTCTGTTCTCCATGCCCTCCCTTCCCACTTTGTCATCTCCCTTTAAATGCGAGTCACGATAACCCAGAAGTTGCTAGTGTAAACAGCACCACATTATTGACACCACAAAAGTCAAACCACTTTCTTTCTACCTCAGTGACTCTATGATTTGACAACTTCAAGCAGAAAACTACTGTCTACAGTGGCTGCTGAGGGACACATTCTACTCCAGTAAAGCCAGCCTTTTTAATATAAATGAAACCGATAAAACGATTGAACCAGATAGAGGTTAAAAAAACTAAAGAGCACCAAAAATGGTTTCTCTATGGGAGGGCAAGAAACATCACAGTAAAATGTTACCTGATATGGGACAGCTTTGCTCTATTCACTATAAGTGAAACTGAGTGGGCAAAGTAACAAATATTAAACAAAAACAAAACAAAGACATAGTTTTGAGAGGCACCAAGGCCCTCTACTGACTTTTAAGAGCCCCATTACAACACAATGACAAGGGCTATTTTTTTTTCCACTGATATGATCATATTTTTGACAATTTTTATATGCATTTTATGTGCATTTTTTGTTAACTTCTTTATGGGGGACCATTTTATAAGCCCAATAAGACACTGTGAGGAGTGGGTTATGGCTTGAGAAGAGCACGTGCCAGGTGCTAAAGGCACTTGGCGCAAGTGCTTTGTGCCTCATAACGCACCTGGGGCATGCTCTTACCAGGCCATAACCCACATCTGAGAGTGTCTTATTGCTTGCTTAATGGATGGAATGGGGTGCTGGGGCCAGAAAACAGACACTGGACCATGGCTCAGGCTGGCTTGGCTGCACTATGCCAAGGCTTGGTACGTGTGGGGGGTGTGGGTGATCTGCATCAGGCTGCATGTTAAAATTATCAGTCATTCAGAGTTCCACATAGTACAGTCATGTGCTTTCTCCTGTCATGCGGTGCCTGGTTGCAACTGCTTTTAAAACTAGGCTATGCTAATAACGAATATTATTTCCAAATACCATGAATAATGAGCTATTCATTATTCAGATTCCTAGTCAACTGATAGTACACTTATTAGTCCGGTATTCGGAAACACTTCAAAGTTAAATCACTTAACCCCTCCTTTGCCAGATCTGGCAAGATAAGAAAGAATTTCACTCAGATAGCACCTAAACCTTTTCCCCCAATTGTTGTAATAAAATAAAGAAAAGATTCAAAACTACTGGCGTACTGCACAACCTTGCACCTGCTTCCACGGCTGGCCGCCAGTTTTGGCCACTGTGCCCCCACACACACACACACACACACGCCACACACAGCCCACACACCCATTGCTAGTAGTGGTGTGACACTTGCACCTGCAGCTGAGCACAGTAGGGGGGCAGCTGGCACAGCCTGCTCTGCGCCTCAACTGGCTGCTTTTCTTGAATGAAATCATTCACTTGCTTGTGCTTATATAGAATGTGCTGATCATCACGCGATCAGCTGTTCTACTATATAGCGCAAGTGAATGATTTCATTCACAAGAAGGCAGCCGGCTGAGGAAGAGGGCATGCGCCAGCTACCTTTTTTTTTTTTACTTTGCTTTAGCTGCAGGCTGTGGTTCATGCTGCTACTGGCTGGCTACTGACTACTGGGTGGGGATGGGTGGGTGTGTGTGTAGGGGACACAGTATTAAAACTTGGGGGGCAGCTGACCATGGAGGCGGGTGGAGTTGTGCCGCTTGCCCATTGGATTTTGAATCTTTTCTTTTTTTTTATTATGACTTGGTTGGGGGAAGAAGAGGGGCTTTGAGTGCTATCTGAGGGTGAGGGGAAGGAGGGTCTCTCTTATCTTGCCAGATCTGGGTAAGGGAGGAGGGTGGGGGGCGATGTTAGCATTTTTATGGAAAAGTGGCAAAAGTGCCCGAATACGAATATTCGACCGAATATTTGGACGCATGGGCTCTGAATACTGAATATTCGAAAAAAGGTATTTGCTCAGTCCTATTTAAAACACAAAATTCCCTTTCCCTAGGTCAAATGAAACAGGAGAAAGTAACTTTAATTGATAGGAGTGCTGGGGCCTGTGCAAAGGTGTTCAGTCAGGGGCTCAGTCTGGCCTGGTTTGGCTGTGCCATAATCAGTGGTGGGTGTGTGTGCTGCAAACTGCTGTGTGTCATAATTCTCAGTAATTCAGATTCTGACATACTACGTCATTTGTTATCTGTCTACATCATCTGTAATCTGTACTTGCTACCGTTGTGCGTTGCCTGCTTATGTTACTTTTAAAATACAAAATTCCCTTTCTTTAGGTCGGACAGATCTGGAGGATGTAAGTGACAGATGGGGCTGCTGAGGCTTGTGAACAGTGGAAGAGATCTCAGGCTGGCCTCTCTGTAATGAGGGTTTGGTGGGGAATGGGTGTGAGCAGAATTATGACTGTGTGTGTGTACTTGTGTTAGGTATAAGGTCCCGGGGTGGCCTCCGCATCCCCAACCTACTTACTTACTAATATCAACTACTGTACAATACAAATAAAAAAAGGTTTTTTGACTGTGTGTTTTAAAAAATTATGCAGCCTTTGTTTGGTCTCTCGCTTTTTAAAAAAACACAGTCAACTAGTCATCAAATGACATCAACAAAGCAAAAACTTTAGTTTAAAACAGTACAACACCCGTTCAACTGTATGTATTAGTATGCCATGATTCTGACATCCTCCCATGACACTTTCTTTAGCTATAGGGATTGTGGTTTTCACTCTTAATATCTATATGGAAGACTGGGACTAGAACAGCATGGGGGTGGGTGCTAGCATAAAGACGCAGGTATTGTATATGTTTTTTGAAACCTTACTAAAAATAAGAAAGCTGTATAAAGCATTCAGAATGGGGCAACATGACTATCAAAATTCTCCAGAATCCATCTAAAACCCTATAGCTTCTGGGGGCCCAGGCATGCTCCAGGCCCCTGACTAGTGGGGTTTGATTTCAATCATGAGAACCACAAATGTTTGTTAGATTTTGCCTACCTGTTAAAAAAGCTAGCTATACCCCCTGCTCAGCTGGAAAACAATCATCTGTTGCTCTGTCACAATGAAATGTAGACCACAATTTCATCTTTTAGGCAACCGATTTTACAACGTGTTGTACTGGATCCAACAATATTTATGCAATTCATTGAGAAATGCAAAATAGCAACTCACTGGCATGAACGTTTCTGTAGGGTGAATGCTCTTAGTCGTTTTTTCTTTGTGATTTCATGAAAATTGTGCAAATGTAACAACATCTTTTTGCAGGTATAATTTACATTTTGCCCAGTACTATTCATGCATTTGCAGAGTAGTGTGACACATTATCCCCAACACCACTGGTTGACTGAGTAAGCAATAAGACATGACATGGTACAGGTAGTACTGAGGCACCCTCACACCAAGGGGTGTAGTGAGGCACCAGGCCACAGACAGAACACCTTCTGCCCCAGGAAGTTCCAGCATATTAACACTGAGGAAAAGATAGCCAACTCGGTTAAGAAGGGGGATAAAACCTTTTATAGGTACATCGGCGAGCTTAGAAAGACAAAGGGAGGGATAGTGAGGCTGAATAGAATGAATGGTGGGTGAGCAGAGGGAGACAGTGAAAAAGCAGGGATACCGAATGAATATTTCTGCTCAGTATTCACAAAAGAGGAGGGGGAAGTGCCTATTCCAATTAACAGAAGCACTCTTGATAGGGAGGTCAGATCCCAGTCCTTTCACAGAAGAAAGGGTTCTGTAAGAACTCCTAAAACTGAAGGTGGACAAAGTAATGGGGCCTGATGGAATTCACCCCAGAATTCTAAAAGAATTAGGGGGAACTAGTGAAACCACTGGCTACTCTTTATTAAATCATGGGAGGATGGTGTGGTACCGAGGACTGGAGGAAGGCAGATGTGATTTCCCTTCACAAAAGTGGGAACAAGACAGAGGCAGGAAACTACAGACCTGTCAGTCTGACCTCTGTGGTAGGGAAAGTGATGGAGTCACTTCTGAAAGAAAGAATAGTTGAGTACCTAGAGGCCAGTGGGGCACAGGACCCAAGGCTGCATGGGTTCATAGCGGGAAGGTCATGTCAGATGAATCTAATAGATTTCTTTGACTGGGTGACCAATGTAGTAGACCAGGGAGGGGCTGTGGACATGGCCTACCTAGACTTTAGCAAGGCATTTGACACAGTCCCACACAAAAGATTAATAGTTAAATTAACCAGCCTGGGAGTGGGTCCCAGGGTGGTAGCCTGGGTAAAACATTGGCTGGACAACAGGACACAGAAGGTAATTGTAAATGGAGTCCATTCTGAAGAAAGAGGGGTTACTAGTGGGTACAGATAGGGTTCAGTATTGGGTCCAGTCCTTTTAATGTCTTCTATAAGGACATTGCAGAGGGACTGAAAGAAAAAGGCGCCTTTGTAGATGACACAAAGATCTGCAACAGGGTTGATACACAAGGAGGCGTGGAAAGGATGAGAAGGGACTTGGTAAGGTTGGAGGAATGGTCATGGAAGTATGGCAGCTAGGATTCAATGCAAAGAAATGCAAATAATGCACCTGGAAACAAGAACCCAGGGAAGAATACACAATGGGGGAGGTAGTAACAACAACAAAAAGGAAAGGGACCTGGGGGTAATCATATCAGATGACCTTAAGGTTAGCAAGCAATGTGAGAAGGCAGTAGGGAGGGCTGGGGATACTGGGATGCATAGGGAGAGGCATCAGCAGCAGAAAACAGGAAGTTGTTATCCCTCTGTATAGACAGTTGGTGAGACCCCATCTGGAGTACTGTGTCCAGTTCTGGAGACCCCATCTCCGCAAGGACATAGACAGGATAGAGGCAGTCCAGAGGAGGGCAACTAAAATGGTGCAGAGTCTGCAAGAGAAGCCATTTGAGGAGAGACTAAAGGAGTTTAATATGTATACCCTTGAGGAAAGAAGGGAGAGGGGGGACATGATAGAAACTTTTAAGTACCTCAGTGGAATCAACAAAGTCCAAGAGGGTAGCATCTTTCAGAAAAAGAGATCGCAAGAACAAGGGACACAATTTAAAGATAGAGGGGCAGTTCTAGGGCAATGTGAGGAAGTATTATTTCACAGAGAGGGCAGTGGATGCATGGAACAGCCTTTCTGAGGAGGTTGTGGGTCTAAAACTGTGGGAGAATTCAAGAATGCATGGGACAGACATAAGGCAATTCTTGTGGGGGTAGGGAAGAAATAGGCTGTAGGTTAACTAGGATCTGTGGCCCATCCTGTAGGTAGGAAATGGGCAGACTAGATGGGCCAAGCGGTCCTTATCCGCCATCAAAGTCTATGTTTCTATGTTTCATATAAGTGCAGCCAACATGCTGACATTTCTTATTGCACATGTAAAACTGGTAATGAACTACAAGGATCACAAACAGAACATTTTGATTTACTGTAAATAGTGCATTATTTTATTTATTTTTAGATTCAGTCTTATGCAGGAAAAAATGTGTCCCAGACTTGGTGGTGGGGGGGGGGTAACAAAAATGTAGGAGGAAGAAGAAACTCCAAAGAGCCCAATTCACAAAGGTTGACGCGGGGCTTGCATGAAGCCTTGTGCCATCCATAGTGTTTGGTGCAGCTGTGCCAAAGCCCTTTGGTGCAACACAGCCTGATTCACAAAAGGCTGGCACAGTTGCAAATAGTTTCTTTATAGTAGCTGAGCTAAACCTTTTGGGCACAAGGCTCATATATGGGTCCCCAATGGTGCAAAGTTAGACCTTGGGGAGCTGGTTTGACTTTGGACTTGTGTCTGGCATTGTTCCCGAATTGCACTTGCCGCAAAGTGTGAGGCAAGTTGCCCCTTGTATCAAACCCTCTGCTGCAGGCTCTTGCGCTGATCCAAAACACTTTGTGAATCAGGCACTGATTTCAGTAAGGAAACATTGCTGGACCATCTCATTTGGAAGAGATCAAATGACAGATGTAGTACATCAGACATCTTTCTTTGTTTTTTACAGGTGGTTAGTTAACTGTGAAGTGCACGATGATTCAAAAGTCATTTGAAATTTCCACCCCACCTCCCCACATATGCACACACAGAAAAACAGACACAGCAGCTAAATATAAAATACAGTTTGCTGAGGCTATGGTTTAATTTTCTTAAAAGTATAAGCTATTAATTTTAAAATGTAGACTATCATTATTTGTAACAAGAGACCTGCAGTGTGGAGTGACTGCCAGAAGTCAAGTAATTGATTCCATGAGATACATAAAGTCAGATTTATCTTAATGACTGCTCTTAGAGTGCCTACATCTTTGTATGGTAGCCAGCAGCAGTGTAATTTTAGGGCACATCATTTGTGCCTACTGAGTAACAAAGCAGATGAGAGATTGGCGTGCAGGGGTGGATGCCAGCTTTGCTGCCAGTACATCCATCAGAGCAGGAGATGCAGTGCACATAGCTGTACTTCTGCCACAGAAGGAGCCTCAGTGGGCCCTGGTACTACTGCCAGAAAAGGAATTGCAGTTAGGGCTGGTAGCAGGAAACTTGAAAGGGTGTTAGCTGCCTCTGGTACAGAGTTGATGGCATTGAGTGCAATCAACTCCAGTCTACCTCCAAAGAAACACTTCCACTGTTTATGTGTTTACTGATGCTAGTTTGTTTCCTAACATTAGGTTTGACACAGCATCTTTTCTTGCATGAAGGAGAGAGAGAGAGAGAGAGAGAGAGACAGAGACAGAGAGACAGAGAGACAGAGAGAGACAGAGAGAGAGACAGAGAGAGAGACAGAGAGAGAGACAGAGAGAGAGAGAGAGAGAGAGACAGAGAGACAGACAGAGCGAGAGAGAGACAGACAGACAGAGAGAGACCGAGAGACACAGAGAGACAAAGAAATGAAAATAAGTAACCATATGGCGATCAAGAAAGCTCTCTGGCGGATGAGATTAATGGCATTTTGTTTTATTTAATACGCTTTTCCCTCTTATTAGCTGGTCCCTCTCAGTCCTACACTTCTTGTCCAGCCCTATCACCCACCCTCGGACTTACCCTCTCCTCTTACACCTGCACCCACCTTCTCGGGGACTTACCTCTCCCTCTTACACCATGGCCCACCTAGCAGGAGCATGGCCATTGGAGAGGCCTCTCTTCTCCTCCTGACATAGACTGGGCAAGTGCTCAAGGGAGAGCACCACAATTGGCAGTATGGGGCTTGCAGCGAGGGTTGGATGTTCTCCTACTGTGGCTGGCATCCCTATTTCTGATTTTCTCCCCTTGTGGATGCCACGAAGTGCATTCAGTGTGCAGAGCTCATCGGCGCCCGACCTCCCCATTCATGACTCCACTTGCATTGCCACCTGTCATCACCCAGGTAGCAGTAGCACAGCAGAGATCAACTGTTTCTCTTTCTCAGGATGGCGAACATCCTTGGGACACTCAGTTCATGCCCAAATCCAGATCACTGACATTGAGAACAGTAGCACAGCTGCTTTGGTTGGTGGGCAGCCTCCTTTCCCTGTATAGAACTTGTTTCGTTAGACTCTGTTTTGTATTGTCATACCTTCTTGGTATCTCTTACACTGACATTTGTGAAAAGGGCATTTTTGCTCACATACCTTCCAGTATACAAATAAAGATTGATTGATTGGGCCTTGTGTGTTTATTAAAAATAATTTAACTATGCATTATTACATGGTGTAACAGATGCTAGTTTGTTTGAGTGTAACTAAGGATCTATTATGTAGCGAGGAGATGGAATGAATAACTGAGATGGCGGAAGGCTGAAGGAAGTAATTAATGAAAGCAAGATTTCAGCAAGATATTGTTTACCTGATATTATTTGTAATGAATACTTTCATTAGTATGTTTCTTTTTTTTGTGGTATTGAGAAAATGGCTGCTAGATTAAAATATTAAAATTCTATGTGCTGACAAAAGGTTTGTTTATTGTTATGCATCCCAGTTGTCAGGACTATTTTCACCCAGTGGTAATACTGACACCACACAATGGTCCCTAAGAATCAGAATGCAGGGATTTTCCTACTGTTTGACAATAGTGCCAGCCCATCAGCGCAGTGGTAGGGCTACCAATTGCGATGTCGATGATCTCAGTTGGATCATTGGGAGCTGGCCAAGGGAGGAGGACTGAGCATCACAGGAGATGTTCTTTTTCTCCAGGGAGGGAGGGTCACCATCCCCTCTGCTGTACTGTGACCTGGGTGACCACAGGTGGCAGTGCAATTTGGGTTGTCATGGGAGGGCAGGACACAGACCAAGATCTGGAGCAGCAGCATGCTTAGACATGCACATGCCCCTTGGATCTCCGTGAGTTCCTGCGTCCTCTGGGAGGGCAGGAAATGGAAAATGGACCCTGCAGCCAACCTGACAACATCCTTCAGTGAACCCAAGATTGAATGCAGAACACTAAGAAGCCATTCTGATGAAGACAATTGCAGATAGGGGTGGGGGGGGGTTCTTCTTCGCTGCCCTGGGGGAGGGTCTGAATCTGAGGCAATATGGAGGAAAGACACCTGTAGAGGGATGGAAGTAGGCTTAGCTATGGCACCTTGGAAGACCCTGGGGGACAGGTCTAACAGTGGCATAGCAGGGGGTTGTAACAGAGAAAAACAATACTATTTGATGATAATCAACAGGCTAAAACCTGAGCTGGTGTACTAGCTCTTTAAAACCAAAACAAGGTTTCATATCCTAACTGCCAACATGACAACAATTTTGAAGCATTTTAAATGGCTTCAGCTGTTGGCGATTGGAGCGAAACCAGTTGGCCCTGACACAAAAACTTGCTCCTGCACAAAGGCATTAACCCCCATTTAGCTTACAGAATCACACCAGAGTAAATAATAAAAGCAAAAAGGATGAACTCCCATCATTCACTGCAGATGTAGCCAGACAAGCAGACAGCTAGATGAATGGATAGGTTACATGGGATGGATGACGGACAGGCTGGTAAGAGACACATGACAAATAGAGAGAGGCGTAATTATATGGTGAAGCCAAGAATGGATAGACAGGCAAACAGACGCAAGATTAATTGTTGGCTGTGGACATCCAGAGACATTTTTAGACAAATAGAAACAACTCTGGATAACAATGTCAGATTTGAAACGGAGTGCTCCCTGTTGCTAAATGAATAGGAATTCATAAGGTTGAGAAACAAATGAAGTGTGACCAAGTGCTAATGGATTACTATAGTGACAGTTACACCAGTGCTATTATGACTAGAAACTAAATGCTGGTTAATGACTGATTCCTGTAAGCAGTGGCCATCCTGCAGCACTGTCCAAGTACCAATAGGGGGATCTAAATGGTGTCCGGAAGGAAGTTTGGATCTTTTTATAATCTGAATCATGTTTAGTCAAACTCAAAAGAAGATACCTTTTTATAGGTCAAGGTCTTGTCAGGCAACAAAACATGTGTTCCAGTAATCAAGTGATGTGACTGGAGCCATACAACTAAAACAGCCTTACAAGGAAGAGGTCAAGAAAAGAATTATGGTACTGTAGCATCACTATACTTATATTTTTTTGACATATTCTTTGTACTGTAGCATTTTGTTCCTCTGCAATTATTATGAAATAGTCTTTCTGTATGTTAGGTAATATAATCACTGTTTCTAGGTTTGAAATACTTTTTAAAGGATGAATTTAGTGTTCTTGAAATATGAGGGGTTAAGGACACATAAACCTGTATTCTCAACATCCACTGCCCAGGTACTATACAGGTGGGGCCTGGCAGAATTTCCCACCATACACAATCCTGACCAAGCAAGTGTGTCTCCACAGTAACCCTTTGAGTGCTGAAAATGTTTGTAGCATATTATGGTTATGGGTGTACAGTATATATATACACACCTGCTACATTGTAATTGTTTTAAGTAAACTGTTTTGGTTGTTTACAATTTATTATGCCAGGTCTATATTCTGAGCCAGTCAGAAGTAACAAAAAGCACAATTTACCCACCAACCTTCCACCTTAGATCAGTAATTCAGTTTAAACCAGCTGCAGACAGTTGTTCATGTCAAAAACATGCCAACAATCAATTATTCAGTTTAGCAAATCCCAGAATTGTTATTCAAATTGTAAACATGTCAATAGTAAGTTATTCAATCTGGCCACTCCCCAGATATTAATTCACATTAAAAACAGAGATGGGTGGGTACTAAAATACCCCACCCTCAAGACTACTCACAGGAACCTCAAAAGTACCCTAAAAATACCCAGATGAAAACCGAGTAGTTGGGTTGAGTAGTTAGTTACTACCAGACTCATTCTACTGCCTGATTACCCCACCCTGACCATAATGAAAATCATGTAAAAGACTGTTTTTTTACTATTACACTGTTTGTTAGGTGTCCCAAGCCATTATACCCATGGGGGACATTGCTGAGGCAGGTATGAGAAGCACAGCTGCTCTGACTGAGCCTGCTGCTGTTTCCAGAATTTATACCCATGGCACACATTGCTACAGCAGGTATGAGAGGTGCAGCTGCTCTGATGGAGCCTGCTGCTGTTCTCAAAAATTGTACCCATGGCAGGCATTGCTGAAGTAGGTACAAGAGGAGCAGCTGCAGTGAGTGAGCCTGCTGCTGTTTCAAAAACTATACTCATGGTGGGCATTGATGAGGTAGGTACGAGAAGGCGCAGCTATACAAATGAAGCAGCTGCTGTTTCAGAAATTATGCCATGGTGGGCCATCAGTTACGTAATATAAAATTGATGACTGACAAAGGAAAACTAAGAGTAGTCTTGCACATGTGGCTGGCATGGTGGCAGTGGCGATGGTTCTATTTTCATTTTGTACACAACCTGGTCATCATATTCAGTATCCCTGTTTGCAGGCTGTTGTTCATGTTCAGGGTAAGAATCACATAATACAGTGTTTGGGACAATTGGAAAATTGTCAGCATTCATTTTGAGAAATGTAAGTCATTCCACATTTTCAGGACTTAATGGTGTTCTGTGGTCAGTGACTATTCCTCCAACTACACTAAATATGCATTCTGAATACATGCCTGAAGGTGGATAACTGAGGTACATTATTGCAAGATTTGCTAGATCTGGCCATATTGTTCTTTCATTTCCAATAGAGTAATGGATCTTCTGTGAGACCAATCACAGTATGGTCTGCAAAATACTCCAGGATTATTGTGCTGCGTGGGGCGGTTACCAGTCTGGTAGATGAATAAACTGCACTTTATTTACAGGATACTAGTTCATGTTGTTGCAGGCAACTCAAAGTGATTTTCCTTTCTGATCCTGAACATAGGATACTGAAGAAGTAGCTGTAGATGTCCTTTCCCTCACTGACAGCACTGATGAGTGTGAAGAATTGATAGATGTGCTATTGTCTGCACAAGAGGAGCACTTTAATGGTTTGACAGGGTTTGACTGCTGTACATCAATTAATGGTGTTGGTGGGGCAATGTCACATTTGGTTAGCAGAAGATCTCTCAATACTCAGTGTCTTCCCTGCAGGAAGGATGGTTCAATGTTCCACTTAAAGCGGGGATCTAGCAACGTAGCCAGTACATACAGTAGATGTCATTCTTAAACACGGTATTTATTCTCTGATCAAGTCAGCAGTCTGAGACTCAAATCATCTACCAGCATCACAGCTGTGGTGTCTTCTTTTGACTGAACGTCTTTCTTTATGTCAACAAGGAAAATATGAAGAATTCTTGTTTGAGGAAGAAGTTGACTCAGAGTTGCACTGTCTGTATTGACATCATGTGTGGCAGCCTCAAATGGCTCCAATAAGGTGGCCAAAAATTCAAGTAGAGTCCAGCTGCAGAACTGAGCATGATGTCCACCTCTTTAATTCTGCATGGTGTAGTCATATACAGCATTTTCTATTTAGAAGCCTTTCCAGCATGTAAAATATTGAATTCCAGTGAGTTGGAACTTCTTGCTTTAATGTATGCAATGTTAAGTTTTTTGACCTCTGCAGCCCCTTCAGGATTTTTTGTGCTTTCACAGAGTGGCTGAAATGCCCACATATTTTCCAAGCAAGACCAAACAGGTTTTCAGCATTTCTGTTTCCATTTAAGAAACTATGGATGAGAAGATTTAAACAATGTGCAAAGCTAAACAAAGTATTGAGATGCAGAGTGGGAAGGGGAAATGAGGTATTATGGGTAAATCTGGAAAGAGGGAAAGGGTTGATACTTCTGGCGAGGGCAGTATACAGACCTCCTATGCAGAACAAGGAGCTGGAAAATGTCTTACGTTAGGATATCCTCAGGATGACAAACAAGGGAGAGCTACTGCTGTTGGTGGGAGACTTCAACCTCCCATATGTATGCTGGGACCTCCCAGCAGCAGCAACCCCTAGGGGTAGGGACTTCTTGGACTCAATCCAAGGAGCCTGTCTGTGGCAACCAGTGGATCAACCTACTGGGAGGGGGGCAATACTGGACCTAATTTTTACAAACAGAGACAGTGTTGAAAGGGTGGAATTGACTGAATCCCTGGAGACCAGTGACCACATGGCGTTGGTATTTGAAATTAAAACCAAATGGAAGCAGGGCCACACAAAAACTAGGGTTCCTGGATTTTAGGGTTCTATGTCATAATGGTGACTGCCAAAAGGCGATCACCATTACGTGAAGTCACAGCACTGAAAATCAATTTCGGCACTGTGACTCTGCAGCTGCCTTTACAACCAAAAAGCGGCATCAGGGACTTTTAAGTTTAGCGCTTTATGCAGGGGCAGCACCCAAGCATTGCCCCCACACCCCTACTTAGGATTCTCAACTCCAAGGGGGTGTGTATGTCAGGTGCAAAATGTTTTAAAAAAAAAGTTTAACAACACAACAAAATGTACCTGTGCCTGGACCTGAACCCAGCACCCTGTCCGCCAAGCCACAAACCCACCTACACACACAATGGGACCAGCTCAGCAACCCAGCACAGCACCACCCTCAAAACTCTCCCACCCTCGCTACATTCTAGCTTCCACCCCCCATGTGCGTGTACAGAAGCTACATTCTGTTGCTACATGCATGAACCCACCTCATCCAGTTGCCCTCTACCTTGTCAGTAGCCCCCATGACATGCATTGTATTGAGTTGCTGTTTTGAGTTCACTCAGTCGCGAGTCGCCAAGCATGTCATGGGCTACCGATTTTAGGGGACTGACTTTGGAAGGATGAGGACATGCCTGAGGGAAGCCCTAACCAGACTAGGGGGTTTCAAGGGTGTGATGAGAAGTGGAAGGGATCAGGCAAGCTAGTGGAAGGGCAACCAAATGGGGTCAGGAGGGTTAGTAAAAGTAGAAAAGGAGGAGACCTATATGGTTCACGTTAGGAGGTCACAGAACAGGTGATGGCCAAGAGGAAGGCTGCTTTGGTCTACAAGAAATGTAAAGTGGGAGGAACAGGGAACATTAGCTGGACTTGCACAGGGAAGTGGGGAATAGTCTTAGAAGGGCCAAAGCACAGACGGAGTTGAATATTGCTAGTAAAATTAAGGAAGGGATAAGGCATTCTTCCAGTACATCAGGAAGTGAAGGAAAAATAAAGCGGTATAACAAGGTTTGGTGGGGAGGAGCTAGTGTAGAGAAGGATGGCCATAATAGCAGATATACTACACAGGTATTTTTGTTCAGGGTTTGTCAGACAGGATGATGATGGGGGGCCTAAGATAGAATACTGGGGGGTGAGGAATAGATACTCGCCTTTCACGCAGATAGGGTCTTAAGGATTTAGTGGTCTTTGAGTAAATAAGGCCATGGGTCTAAATGAGGTACATCCCAGGATCCCAAAAGAGCTCAGAATGGAATTAGTAGAACTGCTGGTGGAACTGTTCACTCTGTTGCTGAAAACAGGAGAGGTTCCAGACGATCGGAGGAGGGCAAACATGGTACCACTTCACAAGGGGGGGAGGGAGGAGGCAGAAAATGACACGCCAGTGAGCCTGACATCAGTGGTTGAGAAGATCATGGAGACATTCTTATAGGAAAGAATGATAGGCTGCCTGGAAGGGAAGGGGTTGTCGATCACAGGCAACATGGGTTTGTTAGAGGGAGATCCTGTCAGACAAACTTAATAGAGTTCTTAGACTGGGTGACAGGAGTGGTGGACCAGGGAGGGGCAGTGGACTTGGCCTATCTGGACTTCAGAAAAGCTTTAGACACTGTTCCCCACAGAAGATTATTAAACAAGATGGGAGGATCTAGAAGTGGGTCCAGCCTTAACAAAGTAAGTGGGAAACTGGCTCCCAGGTAGAACCCAAAGGGTGATGGTAAATGGGGAGCTCTTGGAGGTGGGGAGTCAGGAGTGGGGTACTGCAGGCCCAGTCCTTTTCAACATTTTCATTGAGGACATTGCTGTAGGCCTTAAGGGGAGGATGTGTTTATTCGCCGATGCTACCAAGATATGTAATAAAGTGAACACCCCGTGGGGCGGTTGAAAGAATGCAGGAAGACCTTGATAGGCTTGAGAGGTGACCCAAGGTTTGGAAGCTAGGATTCATTGGGGAAAAATGCAAAATTATGCATATGGGGCATGGAAATCTGGGAGCAATGTATGAAATCAACGGGGAGAGATTAGCAGTTGTGGAACAAGAGAGGGAGTTGAGGATCATCATTTCATCTGACCTGAAGGTGGCAGATCAGTGCCAGGCTGCAGTAGGGGAGGGCAAGCAGAATGCTAGGATTAATAGGTTGAGGCATCACTAGTAGAAAGAGGGAAGTTATCATGCCCCCTGTATATGACCTTGGTCAGACCTCATCTGGAGTACTGTGTTTAATTGTGGAGACCGCACCTGATGAGGAATATAGAGGGTATAGGCAAACCAGAGAAGGGCTACTTGGATGGTACAGGGGATGCAGGGGAAGGCATACGAACATATGAGCATACATACAAAGAAGCCAGCAGAAGAAGGCCATTTGGTCTATCAAGTCTGCTTCTCTGCAGGTCCACAGCTTGAGCTAATGTCCCTGCCCTCCCTCCCCATTCCTCCCATCCTCCCTACCCATGATCTTTAATCAAATCATATCATACTTTATTTTAAATACTTGCACAATAAATAATTAAAATAAACAAAAATAAAACAATATAATAAAATCAATCAATATAACATTCTTAAACCTTCCCCATGCCTGTCCAAGCCTCTCTTAAAGCTGCCCACTGTCTTCAATGAGATGGCCTCTTCCAGCAGTGCATTCTATGTCCACCACCCTCTCTGTGAAGAAGTGCTTCTTGGCCTCCTTCCTAAACCTCCCACCCTCCAGTTTAAGACTGTGCCCTCATGTTATGAGGTTTACACTCAGCTAAAAGAGACTCCATATCAACCTTTATTTATCCCTTTCAAATACTGGAAGGTCCCAATCATGCTCTCTCTCTCTCTCTCTCTCTCTCTCTCCTGTCCTCCAGGGAGTAAATGTTCAGTGCCATCAAACCTCCTCGTATGCCTTACCCTGCTGACTGGCTATCATCACAGCCTCCTCCGGACCTTCTCCAGCAGGTTAATGTCCATACAAGGAGAGGTTGAGGGATCTGGATATGTACTCCCTGGAGGATAGAAGAGATGAGGGGGATATGATCAAAACCTTCAAATATCTAAAGAAAGGAAGTACTGCAACTAGGGGCCCTCAGTATGAAACTGGAGGGTGGACTTTTAAGAACACGAGGAGTAACTTTTTCTCAGAGAGGGCAGGATGCTTGGAACAACCTGCTGAAGAGGTGGTAGAGGCAGAGATGGTTCAGGTTTGGCACGTATGGATAGGCACATGGGAATCCTGGGAGGAAAGGGGAAAAGGGGAGGATCTTGGGGGGAGGGAGGAGCTTAGTAGCTAGAGCAATAGTGGGTGGACTAGATGGGCCGCATGGGTCCTTATCTGCAGACATTCTGTATGTATGTATGTATATATGCATGTATGTATGTGTTGATAGTTGCCATCTCTAACAGCTTTGACTATGTTGGTACCATTATCTGACAGTATGAAACCTGGAGACAAGGAATACAGAGTAATCCATTTGTGGAATCAATTTTGTAGCTGCTGAAAAATATTCACAGCAGTGTGGTGACACTTAATACAACCTGCTTCCTACTGCATATGGCAGAGCAGGAATTACCACTTTCTGAAAACTTGCACAATGAGCTGTAACAGTCAGGTAGTCATTTGTTTGGTAGCTGGTCCATATATATGTGGTTATGTGAACCTGCTTCACCTCAAAGAGTTTCAACTGCTTATTGACTGCAGTACACATCAAGTCATACAACTGTGAAACAGCATTTTTCGAGAAATGTGTTCATCAGGGAACGGTGTACTGTGGTTCAGTCTGGTTCATGAACTTGGAGGAAACCTTTTTGGGTAACAAAAGCAAATGGGAGTTGACAATCGGCCAACAGCTCTGCAATGACTCTAATTAACAGTGGGCATGTTGGATGCTGGCGGGTAAATTTTTGATGTCCTTGCAACACTTTTTGTTATTGTTAGTTGATGTGAATAATGATATATTTATAATTTGGGGATGGGATTGCATTTTTCTTGCCTTTTTCACTGAAGTATTACTTTGTGATTTTGCAGTACTTTATGGTGTCAGAAGAAAACAATCTGGGCTGGATATTCAAACTGCGCTATTTTGTGGCGCAAGCCCTTGCGCTGCACAAAATAGTTGCGCAGGGGTGTGTCCAGAGCGATATTCAAAGGAGTTGCGCTCTTGAACAACTCCTTTGAATATCACCCTCACACAGCTTACTGTGCATGGCGCAGTGGAACTCTGCTCACCGCGAAGTGGTCAGAGGGAGCATTCAACCTGAGGTGGCAAGTACCATTGCCATGTGCAAAATCCCCATATTCAAAGCGGTGACATGCAAATGGGGCCATAATTCATACGAGGCACAGGGGGTCATTTGCATCTGATTATGGCCCCATTTGCATGCCATTAGCATGCAGGTGCGCCGATCCCCGAGGACTTGCGCCTGGCACCCTGCCAGGCAGCAGCCGTCGGGGACCGATGCCCCCTGCAGCCCGATCGCGGGCAAAACAGTGTACAATCCCCACCACCACCCCCCACTGGCCCGATCGCGGGCATAGTTTAATCCCCACCAGCCCGATCGTGGGCAGCAATGTGGCTCCCCCAAGCGTATCCGTGGTGGTCCAGTGGACCGAAAAGCCCGATCGGGTGGTAGTCATTTAAGAACACCCCGAACATAGCCCCGGTGGCTAGTGTCCCCCACCCCACCCACACAGCGCCTACCACCTCGCTCTCCCCGCGGCCGGCGGTGGCAGCATCCACCGCTTGCGCCCACCGACTCGACTGCTTGTAGGGCTGCACCCCATTGGTGCAGAGCAAGAGCCAATGGGTGCAGCCCACATCATACAAGACAGTCCAGTTTTGTGAATGAATGAATGTATTATTCACAAATCTGGACTTCATGTACGGAATGGGCTGCACGCCCATTGGCTCTTGCTCTGCACCACCGGCTGCAGTCCCCACCGGCAGTCAGTCGGCGGGTGGCGGGCGGCAGGCAGGTGGATGCTGCCGCCCGCCGCCGCGGAGGAGAGCGAGGTGGTGGGGCTTCGTGGGTGGGTGGGTGGGGGACACTCAGCCACCAGGGCCATATTCGGGGTTTTAAACGACTACCGCCCGCGATTGGGCTTTTCGTCCACTGACCACCAGGGATGAATGCGGAGGAGGGGGTTTTTAAAGAACTACCGCCCGCGATCGGTTTTCGTGTCCACTGACCACCAGGGATGAATGGAGGAGGGGGTTTTTAAACAACTACTGCCCGTGGATCGGGCTTTCGTCCACTGGACCACCAGGGATACGTTCGGGGAGCCACATTGCTGCTCAAGATCGGGCTGGTGGGGGATTAAACTATGCATGCGATCGGGCCAGTGGGGGTGGTGGGGGATTTACAGTCGGCTACCCACGACGGGGCTGGGGGACACAGGGATTGGGTTGGGCCAGCCAGGTGGCAGCTGCTGTGTTGCACCCTGCAATGCAGCAGCTCACCTGTGGGTGGCCCAACTCAACCTTTTTTTGGCTAAAGTTGTGCAGGCGAGGTTGGGGTTGTGCTCAGACAACTCTGCACAGCCCTGCTGAATATCGGCTGTGCAGTTTATGCATGGTTCCTCTCCCTCCAGTTCAGCATGCATTCATTTGCATTGCGCTGTTGCTCAGCATGTTTTCTGTGGCACAACTGCCTCCTGCTGAATATGGCAGAATGGAGCAAGTTCAGACTTGTGCAGGCGCAACCCTATTGCGCATGGCGTAACCCTTTTGAATATCTGGGCCTCTATGTTTATCTGGGAAGACTGTAAGGTCGCATCAAGTGATTCAGTATAAGTTCCTGCTTCCAGTTATTGTCACTATGGTCACCGCCACCACCACCTCCACTAGCACCTATACCAACCACACTGTCCCTTGCCCTGCTCCACTCAATTGGGTGTTTTGCCTTTGCATGTTATATCATTACTGATGTTCCACAATTTCCCACTTTACCACCATGACTGACATTCCTTTTGTACAGACTACATATATACATAACAGTTACATGTGCAGCAGCATTGTCTTTCCTTTTAGTAGACTTAGACTGGGAAATAAAAGACGTTGTAGAAACAGCTGTGAAAAGAATGGATATTGTTTCATTAACTGTTGTAGACATAGACAGTGTAGCTGACTATGTCACAGACAGTAACAAATGACAGTGCTTGGGTCACCTAACAAACAGTGTAGTACAGCCTAAGAGACTTTCACAATACTGCAGGGACATGTCACATACAGTGTAGCTGTGACACAATGATAACTGGCTCTTCCTTTTTGCCATAGAAAAACTGTGGCATTATTTGCCATAATGAAGGAGTGTTTATTGTGGCAGACACACGCATGGTTTCCCTCACTCTGTGCATGTGCCTGCCGCAGCTCTTCCTCCCAGACTGTTGGCTGCCTCATCTTTCCACCACAGACAGTGCCACCACTCAGACTCGGTGGTAAGTGGCTGCCAGAAGAAAAATCAAGACATAACACCAAAAATACAGCTGTGGGCAGAAATTAATTTAAAAAGTTTAAATATTCAAATAAAAATGATGACAGACCACAGACTCGACTTGAGATAGACTGGCCACACAGGAGTCAGGAATGTCTTTTTTATTTTATGTAATTGCTGTGGCCAAAAAGCAAGACCCAACAATTATATAAATTAAAATGTAAGGGGGTTGTTTAAACTTGAAGTTTACACATGCCCTGAAGGTTAGATGCTTTCACAAACTCTTTGAGCTTCACTATTGGGGTTTATGCAGCATCTAAACCTTGGGTGTGTGTAAACTTCTCATTACACACTACCCCATACTTTATCCTATATATAATAAATGGCGGGGCTTGTGGCATCTAACAGACAGTGTAATACAGCCTAAATGGCTTTCACTATGTTGCAGAGATACAAAGAGCATGTCACAGTAATAAAATGACAGGGCTTATGGCACCTAACACAAACAGTGTAAATGACAGCCTAAATGGCTTACGCCATGCTGCAGAGAGACACACAGAATAGCTATGTCACAGACAGGACTCAGGGCACCTAACAGACAGTGTAATACAGCCTAACTGGCTTTCACTATGCTGCAGAGAGACACATAATGTAGCTAATATCACTGACAGGGCTCAGGGCACCTAACAGACAATGTAATACAGCCTAAATGGCTTTAACTATACTGCAGAGACACATAGCTTTGTCACAATAATAAAATGATAGGGCTTGGGGTACCTAACACAAACAGTGTAAATTTACAGCCTAAATGGCTTTCACTATGCTACAGAAACACAAACCAGCTGCCAGTGCCTTTTGCCCCCCTGCTTCTTTTCTCCCTAGCACCACACCACCAGATGAGCCCCCAATCCCCCTCTCCCTCCTGAGATTGTTTCAGTACCCAACCCGTTGCTCCTTTGTGGAGGTTTTACTTTTGTGGGTATTTTTTTATAAGTTTTCACTGCAATTTAGGTGAAAATGCAGAGCAAGCACCCAGTTCCTTCCACTCCCTCTAGACTCCAGCTGCTATCTGCTCAACAGGTTCACAGCAGATGGAGCACAGTCACCACTGACCAGTCAGATTGTCAGCTTGGCATCATGTGCTCCTAATTCTGCTGTGAGCTCATGAAGGACCTGACAGGCTGCCCTTTCATGCCTATTCCCAGTCTGGGAAGGAATCCCAGGACCCCACAGGCTGCCTGTAATCCATGTTTAAAAAGTTACCCATTACCCAACCCGTTACCCATGTCAAAACTATTCAACCTGAGAAGTACACTGATATGTTGTTAGGGTAGTAAATTACCCAAACTACCCTACCCGGCCAAAAATCATCAATACCGGAACTACCTGATCCAGCTACACGATGGGTTGCCCATTCCTAATTGAAAACATGTCTGCAATTAGTTTGTTTTTTTTCATTTAACCACTCCCTAGATAATTATTCACACTGTAAACATACCCATGTTCAGTTATTTTGTTCATTTTATTTAGCCACTCCCAAGTTAGTTATTTACATCTAAAACATGTTCATGACAGGTTATTCAATTTAGCCACTCCCTAGACACATATTCATATTGAAAACATGTACAGAATAAATTATTCAGTTTATCCACTCCCCAGACAGTTGTTCACATTAAAAACATGTCCATGACCAGTTATTCAATTTAATCATTCTCCAGGCAGTCACTTAAAAAAAACACCCACAATAAATTAATCAAATCTTCACATCAGTATAAAAGCAGAAATTTTAAAACGTTACTGTCTTCTGAGCTTCCATTTAGTTTTAAATTGTTTCAAATTGTAATTATTTTTTCCCTAGTCATCTAATATTTACAGCTTTCATTTTTGCTATAGTACTAAAAGGGTAGGATTCAGAAGGTATAAGGAGATGCAGAAGGAGCAGAATAGGGAAGTGCATCAGGGAAAACAGAGAGAAGCAGTGAAAGCAGTGAGCAGCATAAAGGTGCAAACTGATGAGAGAATAGCCTAGTAGCTAACAACATTTTTGGGATATTTAAGTGTAAAGAGGAAGACCAAGAGTGGGATTGTTAGGTTAATAAGGGAAGGTAGGAACTATGCAGAGGGAGAACAGAAAAAGGCAGACATCCTGAAAAAATACTTCTGTTCAGTGTTCGCAGAGGAAGGAGGAGGGGAGGGATCACAAAAAAGTAACAAAAGCTTTGCAGGCAGGGAGGTGGACACTAGTCCTTTTCTGAAGGTGAGAGTTCCAAAGAGACTTGTTAATCTGGAGGTGGACAAAGCAATGGAGCCAAATGGTGTGCATACAAGGGTATTGAGAGAGCTCAGGGAAATACTGGGTGCACCTCTGACAGTTCTATTTAACAGCTCACTGGAAACAGGAGTGGTTCTGGAGGACTGGAGGAGGGCAGATGTAGTCCCACTACACAAAAATGGTAGCAGGGAGGAAGTTGGAAATTATAGGCCAGTCAGCCTGACATTGGTGGTGGGAAAGTTAATAGAATCACTGCTGAAGAAAATCAATCAATCAAAATCGTTATTTAACCAGACGGACACCACTGAGAAAGATTAATTTTTGAGGTGGACCTGGGTAGGATACAAAGTCAATGTACAGTACATATACAAAAATAGATCCAAAAGCAAATACAATGTACAAAGTGCTTAGTAAAAGCGTTGGCATAATCAAATACACATACAGAATTTAAAGTATGTCAATGAATAGGGACAACATATATACAACAAGCTGAAGATCCAAGGTTTTGGTAAAGGGTACCAGTCAGAACTAATAGAGTGGAAGAGGAGGAGGGAGAAGAATGGAAGCATAAGGTGGGGTGGAGGGTGACCATATGAAAAAAGGCACACATGTACTAGGGATGTATTGCTCAACCAAACAGAATAAGTGCAAGCACCAGACTGGTAATGGAAGAGATGGGCATTCATAGAGAGATGATGCACAGTTGATAAGGTTACAATACCTGACACAGAGTCCAAAGGCTGGAAGTATGTAGGGATACTGAGATGCAGTGCAGAGGGGTGGAGTAAGAATGACCAAGTGTAGATAAGGTGAAACCAGGCAGGATCATGAGAGGTCTCTTTAATAACTAGGGCATGTCAGGATCAAGGAAAGCAATTACACGATTCCTTGTGAGAACGAGCATATAGAGTTTTGAATGCTGCTAAGTGAAAAAAAAGGACTGTGGAATATGAATCCAGTGGGTTACAAGACCAAAGGCAGCATGGTTTCTCAGGGGGAGGTTATGCCAAACAAATCTGATAGATTTCTTTGACTAGATGACAAAGGAACTAGATCAGGATAGAGTGGTGGATGTAACCTACCTAGATTTCAGTAAGGTGTTCAGCACTGTTCCACATAGTAGACCAGTAAGTAAGCTGGGTAACTTAGGAGTGGGTCCAAAGGTGGTCAACTGAATAAGAAATTGGTTAGGGGATAGGCAACAGAGGGAGATGATAAACGGAGTTCACGCCAAGGAACGGAGGGTGACCAGTGCGGTGCCTTAAGGATCAGTGCTTGGACCGGTCCTCTTTAATGTCTTTATAAGTGACATTTCAGAGGAGTTGAAAGGGAAGATCTGCTTCTTTGTGGATTACACCAAAATCTGCAATAGGGTGGACACTCGGGGTGGGGTGTGTGGGTAGGATAAGTAAAGCTCAGAGAAAACTAGTGCAGTGGTCAAGGGTATGGCAGCTGAGTTTCAATGTGAAAAAGTGGAAAATAATGCACTTAGGACACAGAAACCCGGGGGCATAGTACAAAATGGGTGGAATGATGATCACAAAGCAGGAAAGGGACCTGGGGATAATCACATTGGATGACCTAAAGGTGAACAGGTAGTGCGACAAGGTAGTAGGGCGCACAACTGAGATGCTGGGGTGCATAGGGAGTTGTTTCACCAGCTTAAAGAGGGAGGTGATATTGCCTTTGTGTAGATCTCTGGTAAGATTCCACCTAGAGTATTGTGTCCATTTCTGGAGACCATATCTCCAGAAGGACAAAGACAGACTAGAGGCAGTCCATAGGAGGGCAACTAAAATGGTGCAGATTCAGGAGAGATGTGAGGATGTACTTCTTCACAGAAAGAGTGGTAGATTCCTGGAACAGCCTTCCAGCAGAGGTGATGGGGGCAAAAACAATATTGGGATTCAAGAATGCATGGAATAAGCATGAAGGAATCATAGTGGAAAGGAAGGGGGAGGGAGAATGAGCTGTAGATTGGGCACAGTCTGATGTAATACTGTAGGTAGGGAGAAATGGGCAGACAAGATGGGCCAAGCTGTTCTTATCTGCCATACAATTCTGTTTCTATGTTACTCTTGCAAAACCTGACCCTGTAAATAATTAACTTACTCTTGCTACTACTCCTGACCCCAACACCCTCCAGCAAACTGGCATATGCTAAGATTTCCTGCCTGCCTTCCCTCCCCAATATAAAGTACTACTGTATTAATCATTTTCAGTGTTTTTTATCAGATGTACCGTGTTGTACTGTACTACCATGCTCCAAATATTTGCTAGTTTTCAACTGCTAAATTATTTTACTTATTGCAATATTACACTGCACCAAATGCTTTGTTAATTTTTGTAACGATTAACTCATTGTTCTTTTGCACCTTATTTTATTATTGTTTACTACCCTGCACCCCCTTCCCAGGAGGCACCTGAAAACAAGCTCTTACCAGATCAGTGTGTCTTTCCTGGTAAACGTTTTGAAATAAATTAATTAAACAGCTCAACCTTCAGTCACGGGTGTTTAACACTCACATCAGCTATTTAAGTAGAGAATAATGCATATGTGGGGGTTGATCGCATTTTTATACACCGGGTGTGTGGTATTAGAGAAACCTCAAGAGCGAAATTCGAGAGGTTTCACTAGTATCACACACTGAGGGTGTGTATAAAAAAATGTCTATCAATCTCCCACAAATGTTTTATTTTTTATAATACCTGGTGCATGGACTTTTGGTGTAAAAGTATTTGGGCGAGAGAGAAAGCATGGCTGAGCGGTGTTCGATTCGGTAAATTATATGCCCCAAAATCCACAAAAAGAGAAGTGGCTTGTATGAAAAAAATTCTAACCTGTGGGTGCTGAGCTAATTATTTTTCAGTTTTAAGAAACAAAAGCCACCGAGTGTAGATTGACAAGAGTGAGTTACTCAGTGGCTTCGAAGGCGAGATTCAAGCGTGAGCGAGTGTTGCTGCAGCAACACTCGTTCACGCAGAATCTAGCCTACTGAAGCCACCGAGTAACTCGCCTCGCCAGTCTACACTCAACAGCTTCTGTTTCTCAAAACTGAGAATAAAATTGCTTATCACCTACAGGTTAAAATTTTTATATACAAGGCACTTCTCTTTTAGTGGATTATGGGGCATATAATTTATAAAAGTGAACATGATCATCACGGACAGTGTAAGTGAGAAGTGACTTACAGCTACTCAGTTATGATGTTTGAAGGGTATATGAAATCAGGCTTCTTAACGTGAGACTGTAAAAGTCGTATCAACCCACGGGTTGATACAAGTTTTTTCTTATCAACCTGCAGGTTGATATGACTTTTAACAGCACTCGAAATGGGTTGATAACGGGGGTCACCAGTTATTATAACTTCATGTACCACTAAAACGCAGAGAGCTGCTTCACACTGTCCCAGACCTCAATCCCCGCAACCAAGCATGTCATAAAATTTGCAGACAGCGCTCACCCCAAAAAGGAATCACTTGCACTCACCACTACATCTGACTCAGCTGAATAGCGAAATGGTAGGTTGTCTAGTGGGGTTCCTGGCAGCAACGCCGAGCAGTGTGATTTTAACCTAAATTGCGCTTTCACTATTATTGAATAATAGAGGTTTGCATAAAGTACTGGTGAGTGCAAGTGACTCCTTTTTGAGGTGAGTGTTACCTCCTATTTTTTCTTATTAGCTGCATATACCTGCACCAGCAGAAGGGATTCGAACACACAAACATGTGACAAAGCCAAAATAATTAGGCCATTAGGTCTATCAAGTCTACTCATATTGCAGGGCTCTCAGTATCAACTAATGACCCTGCCCCCTTCCGCAACCAGCCCCTCCCTTCTGTCCAGCCCCTCGTGACCCTTATTTTGCCATTAACTCCATTCTCACTTAGCCTTAAAAGAGCTTCCTTGCCCACATTATTTATTCCTTTCAAATACTTGAAAGTCTCAGTCATGTCCCCGCTTTCTCTCCTCTCCTCCAAGGAGTTTATGTTCAGGGCCTCCAGTCTCTCCTCATGTCTTATTCTGCAGGCCCTACCATCTTTGTCACCCTTCTTTGGACCATACCAACAGATTTATATCCCCTTTAAGGTATGGACACCAGTACTGTAGGCTGTACTCCAGATGCAGCCTCATCAATGACCTGTACAAAGGCATATTATTTCCTCTGGCCTACTGCTGATCTCCTTGGTAATACAGTTCAGCATTTTATTTCATTCGTCTTTGTTGCTGCTTTCCTACATTGTGTAGAATGCTTCAGGTTGCTGGTGATCATCACTCCCAGACCCTTCTTCTCCTCGTATGTAGATACCCAGACCCCACCTAGACTGTAGTCAGTCCTCGGGTTCTCAGCTCCAGTGTGCATAACTTTGCATTTCTTTTCATTGAAGCAAAGTTGCCAAATCCAGGACCATCTCTGTAGCCTTTCCAGATCTTCCCTTAGGTCCTGAATCCCTCCTGCCATGTTTACCCTCCCACAGAGCTTGGTGTCGTCTGTGAATAAGCAAATATGGCACCAATCTGAGCACTGTTCCCTGTGGGAACCCACTGGTGACCTCACTAGTGTTTGAGAGTTCACTCCCCCTACCACCACTCTCTCTGTCTTGCTCCTCAGTTAGCTATCTACCCACCTGGTCACTTTCTCACCTACCCCCAGATCCAACAACTTCCAGATAAACTTTATGTGGGGCACAGAGTCAAAGACCTTGCTGAAGTCCAGGTAAAGGATGTCCATCACCTGGCCCTTGTCCACTGTTTTACTGACTAAGTCAAAGAAGTCAGTCCCTTTTTTTTTGACATGATCTCCCTCCCATAAACCCATGCTGCTCTTCATCCTGAAGGCAGTTATCTTCCAGGTGCACTACTAACCTCTTCTTAAGTATGGCCTCAATGGGCTTGTACATGGTTGAGGTCAGACTTACTGGTCTGTAGTTCCCTTGGAGGGGCACTACCTGTTCCATTCTCCAGTTCTGTAGTACCACACTTGACTCCAATGAGCTACTGAACAGGTCAGACAGGGGACCTGCAAGATCTTCTACCAGCTCCTTCAGCACTCTTGGATGTATACCATCCAGGCCTGGGGATTTATCCTCCATCAAGGCTAGCAACCCCTTCCTCACCCTCTCCTCTTCCTTTAGTCAGTCCTATGTACATACGAACATACAAAGAAGCCAGTAGAAGAAGGCCATTTGGTCTGTCTAGTATATTCGTATTGCAGGGTTCACAGCTTGAGCTACTATCCCTGCCCTCTCTATCCCAGCCTCTCTTAAAGCTTCCCACTGTCTTCAACAAGATGACCTCTTCTGGCAGTGCATTCCAAGTGTCCACCACTCTCTCTGTGAAGAAGTGCTTCCTGACCTCCCTCCTAAACCTCCCACCCTCCAGCTTAAGACTGTGCCCTCTCGTGTTTTGGTTGCAACTCATAAAGAGACTCTCCTTATCAACTTTATTTATCCCTTTCAAGTACTTGAAGGTCCCAATCATGTTCCATCTCTCTCTCTCTCTCTCGCTTTCCTGTTTTCCAGGGAGTACATGTTCAGTGCCCTCAACCTCTCCTCATATGCCTTACCCTACTGACCTGCTATCATCTTGTTGCCCTCCTCTGGGCCTTCTCCAGCAGGTTAATGTCCTTTTTGAGGTGTGGGCACCAGTACTGAACTCCATACTCTAGATGTGACCTTATCAGTGACCTGTACAAAGGCAGTATACCCTCCTCTCTACTACTACTGATCCCCCTAGATATGCATCCCTGCATCATGTTTGCCTTTGCTGCTGCTTTCTTGCACTACGTGGAGTGCTTCAGGTCACTAATGATCATCACTCCCTTACTGCATGGTGACCTCTGTGTTGAACCAGCTAGGTGCTTTGGCCCTTGCTTTTTTTCCTTTGAGCTTAATATACTCCCCTGTGGCTGCTATTATTCCCTCCTTGATGATGGATCACTTTTGGTCCACCGGAATTTCCACATTGATGCCTTTCAGGTGCCCCCTTACCAACTCACCCATCCTTCTGAAGTCTGCCTTTCTAAAATCCAGGCTTTTAATCTTTGTGGGGGCCATTGTCCTGCCCATGTCAAACTGGAACCACACTGTGTGTTGATCAATCCCACCAAGATCCTCCTTGACTTTGATGTCTTGGATGTGGTCCATGTTTGTCAACATCAGATCAAAGATTGCCGTTTACCTGGTAGGTTCCATGATACCCTGTGTCAGGAGTCCACTTTGCACCACATCTAGAATCACCTGACTCCTGGGGCAGGTCATGGCTCGGACCCCTCAGTTCACCCTGAACAGGTTAAAGTCTCCCACAAATACCACCTCTTCTTTCCATGCAGTTATCCTTACTGCTGAACCACTTCCCTGTCACTTTCTTCCTCCTGGTTGGGTGGTCTGTATACTACACTCAGTAGGTTAAACATTGGCTTCTTGGGCCACAAGATCAGAAGGCTGTAGGTTCTGCTGGGACCTTGGGAATACCATACTGGCACTGTAGTGCGCAGAAAAGAGGGGCACTGCACTATTGAGGTGCCATACTTCAGGTGAGTTATACTCTTATAGATGTATATATAGCTAGTGTCAGTCCAATGCAATGCAGTGTCAATGGCTCAGTAGGTTGCACGCTCACTTCTGGGGCTAAAAGATTAGGATGTCATGAGTTCTAGTCCCCCACCAGAAACTTGGGCTAAAACCCAACACAACATTGCAGTAAACTGTGTGAGGTTCTGTCCATCCCATGTGATGTTAAACTGAGGTCCCTTCTGCCAGTCACTGGTGATATTCTGAATGGGAGTTTAAGATTGTGAAGCACTTATCATAAGAGATAAGGAAGTACCCCTGGTCTGCTGATCAACATTACCCCGTCAATGAAACAGGTCTGTGTAACCCACCCCACAGGATACACCTACTGTAGAATGTAGCTGTCACTGCTCAGTGTGCCTTCCCTGTATAAATATTTAGTCAGGGTATCCCAACTAGGATGATAAATCTTATTTTTTGAGGGTGTCCTGCATCAAGTCCCATTTTGGTCAGACAGCGCTTCTGAAGCACTGTTAAAACAACTTGCTCCGGGTCACACAGTGAGTTACTGACTCTGAACAACTGAATCAGAGATCTCCTATCTCATAATTCAAGCCTCTATTCAGTGGACCAAACTGCTTTCCCTAAACTGAGGCTCCTATTCAGGTTGAGATAGTAGTATAATAACACGGGGTATTTTCAAAACAGATCCAAATCAGATCTGTTCATCTGTTTTTGTCAAATGTGGGTGTCCTTTGACACTGGTCACACCATCTATTAGATGTTCTAACTGCGTCTGAGTTTGTATGCAGTTACATCCAGAAATGCAAACTTCGAATATATACCTGAAGTACATGCAATCCAACCACTGCAGGTATGGTGGGGGGGTTAATTTGGCTGTCAACTGTCATGGACCAGGTCCATTGGATGGGAAAGGGCCCCCACAGTCCTATGACTGGAACCCCTGGACTAACAGTGCCTCCATCCTTCCCAAGTGAAAGCCATGGGGACTGAAAGTAGCACTTGGGGAACTTATATTTATTTATTTTAATACACTCTCTTCTTCCTATGAACATTAGCTTTTCAAATCAAAGACAAAAGGTATGCATTATGATTTCAAACACTACCTGAACCAGACATGAAACTCCCACTGTGTGTTAGTGCCAAGGCAGAAACACTTATCAGGAGTTTCAAGTCAGGTTCAGATTCAGATGTTGTTTGAAAACAATATTACTACCCCCATCCATTATTTTGTACAGCACAATGTCCATGGGGAGAAGGGAGAAGTGTTATTAACCACATTCAGTAAATCACTTCCCTCTACATCTGAAATGCTACTATTATTTTCTAGATGGTTTCCTGGCCTCTATGTACTGTTACTATTAACCCCTGCTGTGATTCAAATTGATATATCAGTCCAGATTTCTGATATGTTCTAATCCTGTCAACAGCCAAAGGGTTAAAGAGCCCTCTCACAGGTCACCTAATGGCCCAGAACCAGTGAATCACACGTCTGCACAGGTGACTCGGGTTCAAGAGCAGAGCTGGGTCTCCGCATCAGCGGATGAGCCCAGCTGAGGTAGCTACCACTTGGCAATGCACCTCAGCAAGGTAGAGGTGATGGTGGGTTCTGGTATCACAGTGACCAATACAGCTGTCAGACAGCCTGTCTGTTAACCAAAAGGATGCAGTGATATTGAGGCTGATGGCAGCATTCCTCACATCACTGGTGTGGAAGGTAGGATTGGAGAGAAAGCTGGAATGGTGATGGTGGCTTCTGGCACTACACTGACACCTATGGCTCAGCCAGGGAGCTTGCCTGTTGCTGTAGGGACACACCAACATCAAGGCAGATGAAGCCATGCCCCACATCACTGGGTGGAGAGTTGAACTTGAAGAGAAAACTGGGAAGAAAACACCCCAAGTCATCCCCATGAAGGCCTATAGAGCCTGAACTGGGTACATCCATGATGCATGGCTTGAAAGGGAGAATACAGATAAAAAAAAAGACAGACAGACAGACAGATGATAGCTAGATAGATAGATAGACAGACAGACAGATAGATAAATAGACGGACAGAGAGAGTAGATAGAAAGATAATGGGGACAGGTGTATGATGAAGCAAAAATGGGTAAAAACAGACTCCCCTCTGAAAATCAGCATCTTAGCTGTGCTATCCAGACTAAAACACTCTAAAAATATGTAAAAGCAGGACTGCCACCGAAAATTAGATACTGCATCTCACCTATGCTAGCCTTGGTAAATACTGTGGCAAAGGGTGTAAAAGCAGGATCCCACTGAAAATAAGATATTGCCTCTCAGCTGTGTACTCCTAGGTAATTGCATTGCAAAAATGGGTGAAGGCAGTGCCCCAACTGAAGACAAGATAGTGCATCTCTACTGTACTATCCTGGGTAAATTCAGTCTAAACATGGGATCTGCTGAAGCGGATTGTGCTGTTGGAGCTTGGGAATGCTGAGGTGAATCAGACGTGAACTCCCCTTCCCCATCAGACCTTTCTATCGGCTCCCCGAGGGTCGCGAGGGCCAGAAAAGGAAGTCCTCATCCACAACACCTGCAGACCTTCCCATCGGCTCCCAGAGGGTCGCGAGGAACAGAGAAGGAAGCCCTCCTTCACAACAGCTGCAGACCTTTTCATTGTCTCCCCGAGGGTCACGAGGGCCAGAGAAGGAAGCCCTCCCCCACAACAGCTGCAGGTACGATCCCAATGGCTCTCCACGCTCCATGAGGACTCTTGGCACCTTTTTCATTTAAAATACCGAGGGGAGTTTGAGCGCCTTTAAACTGCAGCCATCTGAAATTACAGTCTACACACAAGTGAAGATAGAATTTCTAGTTCCTGAAACCAATTTCTAGTTGCTGAAACCAGCCTGCAGTCAGCATTTTTTTCTCCTAATTTTATTTATTAAGACTGCAAGAGGACCAGAAAGCTGCTTTAAAGGCAACAAGTAATAGTGCTGTCTTGTGCCTCACATAATAACCAGTACTCGGTGTTTTTCTCTGAGTCTTTAAAGCATGTATTTATTTGAAGTCTGCAATTTTAATTCAGCAATCCTGCTAGCTAGCACTGTGGTTGGAGATATTTAATTTTGCTGTAAAGAGTTCTTTAATCTTAGGCCCCTGTCCTCAGGGCCCTCTCTGATACCTGTGTCTGACCCAGCAACCGGAGGCTTTGCCCCCCCTTTTTGTTAGTCCCCACCCCATTTTGTTAGCCCCTCCTTAAGGCTACCTGCATCTAAACTGTTCCTCTGTCTTCTTCCACAGAATTTTCCGTCGGCTCCCCGAGGGTCGCGTGTGCCAGAGAAGGAAGCCCTCCCCCACAACAGCTGCAGGTATGATCCCAATGGCTCTCCACACTCTGTGAGGACTCTTGGTGCCTTTTTTATTTAAAATACTGAGGGGTTCCCTGCCATCCCCTCCATCACCCTTGGTCGGCTCTAGAATATACAGCATATGGCTGTGCAGTCAGGTGACAACCAAAACCAATCAGCCAGCTTTCCCATTAGCAAGCTATCTTGTCCTGACACTAGAGGCTGCTACTGCTACCTACTCTGTTCTAGTGACCAGTTACAGTACTAAACATTTTGTTTTCCCTTTACCTTCCTCTCTAAGCCACTATGCTGCAGCCCCTGCTACTATGCCTCCTCCTACATATTCCACTCTCCTCTCCACCACCACTCACCCTCTCCAGACCCCCAGTGAATCCTCACCACCCCTCCACTCACTCTCCTACCCTACTATTTCCCAAGAGTCACCCCAACTACCCCTGCCTCGACCACGCCCATCTTATCACCTCCTCTCTCTCTCCTCAACAAACCCTCCCCTTCTTCCTCCTCCTCATCCATCCCCCCTACCATCTCCAACCATTTACCCTGCATTGCTCCACTCGTATCTTTTAAATTTGGAGGCTCTCCTCTGGTGCCTAAACCTCCATGCTCCACCCTCCAAGCGCAGCCCCGGTTGACACACGTAATCCCCATTTCTCACTGTATCTCTTCTATTGCTGCTGGCAGGAGACATTCACCCCTTTAGCACCTAACAAACCCACATCAGCACTACCACCCTCATCCAGCCTGTCCTCAGACACTCTACTCAAGGGCCTCCGCATATTCCACCTCAACACCAGGAGTCTCCTCCCCAAACTAGACGCCCTTGCCGTCTCGGCCACCTAGTACAACCCAGACATACTCTGCCTCATAGAAACCTGGCTTTCTCCCAAAATCCCCCACCATTCCCTGGCCATCCCAAATTACAAACTTTTCCACCATAACTGGGCTAAGCGAGGCGGGGGGATAGCTCTGTACATCAGGGACACATCCAATGCTCCATTATACACAAGAAGTCCTGCCCCTCTTCCCATGAAACCATCATTTCTCACCTTACCTTTCCCTTGACCTGCCCCTTGTATATGGTGGCTCTGTATTCACCCCCAAAGACATCACCCGACACCCTGGTCAAAGCCATCTCAGAAATCTCCATTAGAACTCCAAATGGGGAACTCATATTATTATTTCAACCTCGACTGGCTCTCCTCCGCCACTAAACCCACTGTCCTAAGGATCAAAACCCTAAATCTATCCCAGCTAATCCAGGAACCTACCTGCCTAAACCATCAGTGCTTAAATCACACCCTTCTGGACTGGATCTTATCCTACCATCCCCACAGGATCACGTCAGCTGGCATTTCCTCTGAAGCCCTCAGTGACCACTGCGTCACTTACTGCATCCGCAAAATCTGCACCCCCCACTCTCACCCCAAATTTATGCGCCCTCTTCTCCTGCTAAATGAATCTGCTCTGCAGCAGGACCTAGCAAACACAGATTGTTATCCAGTCTTTTCCACGCCAGACATCAACACTGCCCTATCCCACTTCCAACGTACCTGGGACCTCCACGCCCCCCTCAGGAAAGTCAGAATGAAAAGACCTCACCACCCCTGGATCACAGCCAATGTCTTCGCTCTGTGTCAAGTCAGGGACAAGGCATGGTGGCTATACAAAGTCACCCATACCCCCCATGACCTCCAATCCTACAGACACCTCAGAAATAAATACACTAAAGCTATTCGGCAATCAAAATCCTCATACTTCAAAGCACAAATCACCCAGAACCAATTCTCCCCTGCATCTTTCTGGAAGGTAATCAACTCCATGATCAAACCCCCTTCCAAACTGACCTGCCCTGTCCTCAACATTGATGGCAGACAAGTTTCTGATCCTGTTTCTGTAGCTGCTATTTTATTAGCGTTTTTTGTCTCATGCACCCTGCCTGCCACCACCTTCCACCTGACCACTCCAACCCCCCCCCCTTCTTCCCCCGGCTTCGGCTTTCTTCCATTCACACCCAGGAAAGTCTACAATGCAATCACCTCTCTTAACCAGGCCTAAACCAGCCCAGACGGCTTGCACCCTAGACTTCTCCATATCTCAGCGTCAGCCATAGCAGCACCCCTAACACACATACTAAACCTCTCCCTCACCACCGCCACAGCACCTTTGGCTTGGAAAATGGCCAAGATCATCCCTCTGCATAAAGGCAGTGATCCTTCCTTGCCGGGAAACTACAGGCCCATCTCGCTCCTTCCCTCACTCGCTAAAATACAAGAATCCCTCACGCTGTCCAAACTGACTGATTTTCTCTCCTCAAACAGCTCTCTCTCTCCCTATCAGTCAGTCTTCAGAAAACATCACTCCACCATCACTGCCTTGCTGTGTGTAACAGACTCTATCATCATGGCCATGGACAGCAGTCTGACCACCTCCGCCATATTTATCGACTTGGCAAAAGCTTTTGATTCAGTCTGTCACCCACTGTTACTCCACAAACTCAGCCACTTCAGCCTTGCCCAACCCACCACAGACTGGTTCCACTCTTACCTCCAAAGTAGGCAGCAATCCGTTCAAATAGGAGACCCCCTCTTCCCATTCTCTCTAGTGTCCCACGAGGCTCAATCCTCGGCCCCATCCTTTTCTCCTTATTTATAAACTACCTCCCCTCCACCTGCCTCTCAGCAAATGTTTATCTGTACGCTGATGATGCATTCATTTTTGCCTCAGGATCTTCCCATGACAGCATCCTCCCAGAGCTCCAAAACAACTTCAATAGAATCCAAGCCTGGTTCCTGAAAAATCAGCTTAAACTTCATGACAAAAAAACAGTCACCGTGGTTTTCGGATCTAGAAAAAAGCTTACCTTCCTTCCGGCCTCCCCAGTAATCTCCACCCTGGATGGCTCTCCCCTTGACCTGGTCCGCACTTTCAAATACCAAGGAGTCTGGCTCAACAGCCACCTAAATTTCTCAACCCACATAGAGGCAGTCTGTTCCAAGCTCCGGCCCAAACTTGCCATCCTCCATCACCACAAAGACAGTCTTCCCCTTCCCACCCACAGCAAAATCATACATAAAACAATCTTACCAGTGATGGACTATGCTGACATCATATACTGCACAGCACCAACCTCATCCTTCTCCAAACTTGACATCCTACTAAAAGCATTCTGTCATTTTGCCACAGCCTCTCCCTCACTTACTCATCATTGCCCCCTCTACTCCACTCCACTCTCTCCCTGGCCTCGCTGTCACACAGGAGAACCCCCCACAGCACCTCCCTCATAGCCAAATACTGGTTGGGCTCCCTGCCCCCCACCTCACCTCCTGTCTTGCACCTGCTAACTCCCTAGGCTACTCCCTCCACCACAGGGATGCCCGAACTTTCAACCTCCCTTGCCCTCATAATGCCTCTGGCCAAGCCACCTTTTCATACCACCTCCCTTTCCTATGGAACAACCTCCCACCCATCTTTTGCCAGGCCTCCTCCCTCCCAGCAATTAGGCACCTCCTCTGACTCCTCCCAAACTCATCTTGCCATAGTTGCACCGTGGAACCCTCCCACCCCCATACCATGAAGCCTCAGTTAATCACACATTAGCCAGAAAATTTCCAATCTATTACTAACTTCCTACTTCCCTACTATACCACTCCAGCTTCTGTTTATACCATATTGTAAGACAAATGCTTTTACATAAAGCACTGTATGTAGTAACTACTGCCTATAACACTAATCTCTTTGTAACAATCCTGTCTGTAACAAATAAATTTGGTTTGTATGTATGTATGTACTCTGGATAACCTCTATGTACACCTCTGTACCCGGGTCACACCTGGAAACAAGCCTCAGCTCAATGTGCCTTTCCCAGTCACCAAATTTTAAATAAATAAATGTTTGTGGAATAAAGTGTGTTTATGTTTGTGCATACTCTGTTGTGGCTGTACTCTATTCCTGTTTTTGTAGGAACTTTAAACTTGATAGCTGGTAGGAATAGAGAGCCCACCACCAAGGATGGAGGGAACACTGGAAAAAGGAGGAGGAAGGGGAGGATGGTGGGTTATTTTTCCAAACACTAGAGTGGAGGGGTCAGGGAGCAGCTGGTTCATATGACGTGTGTGGGATGAGTTTATTGCCACACACACTGAACCCCAGGCTAGCCCTCTCATTCAATGTTTGTGGAATAAAGTGCGTTTATGCTTGTGCATACTCTGTTGTGGCTGTACTCTAGTCCTGTTTTTGTAGAAACTTTAAATTTGATAGCTGGTAGGAATAGAGAGCCCCAAAATGGTGATAATCTCCTCAAACTCATGGAGAGTATGACCAGTAATGCACAGGAGAGGGAAAAAAACCCTTGGCGTAAAACCTCTGAGGAACCTTGGTTACTGATCAGCCCATCCTCTGGGCATACTAGGAGGAAATGATCAAATATACAACCCTTATTCAGAATTTGGATTTGGAATGTAGGTTTCATAAGCTGATGACTTCCATCTTCCGAGCTTCTTTATAATATGGCTGTGGATGTTGTGTCTTGAAGCTGATGATGCTGCTTCAATTCTGAAAGGGTGCCCAGAATATGATTATGAATGGAGTTCCAGCTGATAAAATAATATTCTTATATGGTCTACAAACCATTTAGTGGTAATTGGAGTACTGTGTAGTGAGGTTAGTAAGGACAGAGAATGATTTGATCCAACATGAAAATGCACAAGTTTGTCCAATTAAGTGGCCAGGCACCATTTGTTGTTTGAAGGAAATATGGATAGTGAAACTCCTTCATGAACATGGTCTGTTTTAGATGAAGGCAGATGAAGGATATAGTAATCATCTTGTTTTTGAAGATCGGATATTTTGAGGAATATAGAGGAGGGGGACCTTGAGACTGAAAATTCTCCAGGTCTAAGAAATCCATAAACAGCGCTAGAACTATAGGAGTGAAAATCATCAAATTGGACTTGGGGTTGAAAGGATTGGTATCTAGTAAGTCCAAGGGGCTTCTCATTAGAGGTCCTTCTATGTGAAGTCTTAAGGAATTTTGACTGGAGCAACTCTTTGAAAATCCAGCAAGAGAAGATTCACGGATAGATTGGAAAAGATTGATGGAGCAGAAGAAGTGTATTAAGAATGAAAAAATTGAATTCCAGCAATGTATTGTTTAATGGTGCCATGAGATAGGTGTAGGCCTTATGGCAAAATGTGATAAATGCTAAAACATGATCAACTGAGATAGGAGTAGTGCATGGTATTTGTGAGGTGCAGAATGAGGCATATTTAGATCAGGCCATAGAATAGGTAGATGTTGTAAAAGGGGCTAACGTTTCCCACATGATTGAGAAAGCTTGGTGCCGATAGAATGTTACAGCATTATTAGATCCTGGAAGGATGGGGGAGAAGATTTCTCTGGATCCGCTTCTAGACATAATTTGACATAATTTGTCTAGTGCACTTACCCAGTCAACAAAAACTAAATAATAACTAATCAGTGGAATACCTGAAATTGAAAGTGAGACAATGCATCAGCAGCCTACTTTATGTGACTGGGCGGGTATATGAAAACACTGGATGGTAAAATTATGGTAAAGTGAGAGCCAGGTCAACTTCTGCATGAACATCCTAATGGACAACGATGGGGATCGATGTTTGTTGATAATGTCTATGGTACTTTGATTGTCTGAAAATAAAGAAATTGACTGAAGAGTCCATAAATGACCCCATAGAAAAGCAACGGCTACAATGGGATAAATTTCAAATAATGAAGTAGTAGAGGAAAATTCAGGAATTGACAGAATATCTGGAGGCCAAGGGGTGACAAATCAAGCTGGGCCAAAACTGGCAACAAATCGGTACGTAGAAGAGGCATCTATATAAAACCTAGAGTAGAGGTCTGGTGAAGGGTCTTTATAAAACATAGAACATCCATTCCAGTGAGCCAGGAACAAAGTTCACATAACTAAATCTGATTTCGCTGTAGCTGTCATTTGAACAATGTGATGGAGTTTTTTCAACTGAAGAAGCTAGATGTAAAAGGTAAGATATGAATGATTTACCTTGGGGAATGATTCTCATGGAAAAGTTCAACTAGTCTAGTAGAAGGGTATTTCCTGCTTAGAACAAAAAGATCAGGTTGAAAAGGAATGGACCTTATCTAGGATTCAAAGAACTTTATCAGCAGGTAAGTGTACTTCCATGCATACCAAGTCCAAAATGATGCCAAGAAATTCAAGGAATGTAACTGGGCCTAAGGTTTTCTATTTGGCTAGAGGAACATTTAGAGATGTGAAAAATTGAACAAGGGTATGTATACCTTCCTCAGGAATGGAGTCTGGTGGATCTATTAGAAGGAAATTGTCCAGGAAATGCAGCATGACTGGTCTATGGAATACACTGAGTAAGGCCCAACAAAGGGCTTTAGCAAACTGATCAAACAAATTGGGGCTGCTCCTGCGTCCAAAGATAAGTTGGTCAGTGAAATAATACTGATTTTCCCAAGACATGCCGTACAGGTACCAAAGCAATAGATGAATAGGTAGTTGTTTAGAAGCATCTGAGATATCATCCTTGGAAAGTCATGCTCCTGAGTCAAGATGCTTGATTAGCATTGCACCCTATGACCAGAGAAGATGCATAATTAGTTGCCAAATTTCTTACTTTCGTGATAAACTTTAAAAGAAAACACTTCCTTACTCACCAAATTTAATGTGCCCTAACCCATTTTCTTTCTGTATGATACTCCTAATGCAGAAGTGATCAAGTTTTTTTTTAATTTTAAACATGTCAAAGAAATGGTATAAAAACTTTTATTTTTATTATTACATGTATTCTATCTATTTGTATGATTGTAATGTCCAATAATTCTATGTACTGGAAGATCAATAAACTTTGACTTGACTTGATTAGTGTTATGGCATCATCTATATGCATGTATGGTAAGGAATACTCATCAGCTGGAATGAATTAATTGATACTGGGTGTGGAAGAAGCATGAGGAACAGAGAGATCCATGATAAGATGCTTTTTGCCTATGAACTTCCCTGTTGCAATACCAATAAGATTAATATGAAAAATAGGAAATGGATGCCACAGGAATGGACCAATAATGAAGTTCTTTTGGAGCACCTTCTGAAAAAGTTGCTTAATGATGTCTGGTTTGTGTAATACAGATTGCAGATTATGACAAATGTAAGATTCAGAATGAATAACAGCTATGACAGTATGAAAACCATGCTGAAATCCCAAATGGAGGTGAGCAACAATAGCATGGAAAGGATGGGAGGCCAAAGCATCCACCAACTTGGAGATGTTGAGGGGGGTTGATGGATGGAAAAATGATCATTTGGTAGACCTGAGAGACTTAGGGCAAACACTGTGAGTGTGTGCCTTACTGCAATAACTGTAGGCTTGCAGAAATTTGCAATTTGAATGGAAGCATCCTTGGACACTGAAACTATAGCAAACGTGAAGATTGCCAGACATCCGGATAGGACATCCAAAGGCATCAGAATGGGACTGAGAGTTCACAATGCTATGAATGAGTCCAGAATGAGTGGCAGCCAGCGAAAGAGGAGAAGGTTTGGAGTCTGAGGAAGAAGCAGTGGAAGAGAACACAACCAGTGAGCACAGCACAGAAAAGTGGTTAAAAGAGCCACAAAGAGAGCAGGTAAGAGCCCACTGGCTAGCAAAATGGCGACAAAACAGTTAGTTGTCAAGGACCACCAAGTTCAACCTGTTATTATAGTGATGCAATGCAGCAGCACCGTAGCAGAAAAAGAATTGTGATAATTATAAAACAATGTAATGCCGCAACAGGAATTAAGATCTACCATGAGGTACAAGTAGGAGTTCAATCTAGCGCAGTGGTCAGAAAAATCCAAGCAAATGCTGTCCCGATAAAAGCTGAATGCCAGAACAAACTTAAGAATTGTTAGCTTGCGGAGGAGGCGGGGATGCTTAGATTTGAGGACAACTGATACGTCACTGCAGGAAACATAGATACATAGATACATAGACAGTGTCGGCAGATAAGGGCCTATGGCCCACCCAGTCTGCCCATTTAAGTTTGTAAGTTCAGTTTATGTTCATGATGTCCTGGGAGGAAGTCAGGAAGGAAATCAAATTAACATCCTTGCCATTGATGATGTCCTGGCAGAGGTGATCTGAGATGAGATGGACCAGAGAAATGACAGGATCAGAAGGTGGGGCAATGTACCTGGCACAGTAAGAGGAACAGTAGCAGGATTAGGCACAAGCAGAGGAGCCAGAGGCAGCAGAACATTACTTGGAGAAGGAAGGTCATTAGGATGAGGAGCAGGCAAAGCTGAAGGCAGCTGGGTCAATAGCTGGGCCTCGAGAGTGGACATTTAAGACTGAAGAGCAGATATGGAGGAAGTCATTTGAGCCATGAAGACACACATCTCCGACATGGGAGGAGAAGAAGAAGACTGAGGAGCCACGGGGCAGGAGCCGGAGCTGGCACAAGCTGCAAACTGGATAAATACAGATCATAAAGTGCCTGCTTATGAGCAGAAGTGGAATAAGCAAAGGCATGGTGCTGAAGCTCCACAGTCAGATGGGGCACAGTCCAATAAGAAATGGAGCGGCGGGTCTTAGTCATGCGCTTCCTACCAGGTGGTGGCCCAGGAGGAGCGGCTGTAGATGCATGAGAAGCGACATCAGGATCCAACATGGAGCATCCAAGGATGAGCAGGAAGCCATGATAAATCAGGTCCTAGGAATGAAGAGCAACCAGTGTAAGTGGAGATAAATAATCAAGGTAACATAAGGCCTGAGCTGGAGAGCAGTAACATAGGCAGAACAAGCAGCAAGGCAAGGACAGCACTCATAGCCCCTTGGTAATAGAGACAAAGGCACAAGCTTTTGGAAATGCCTGGGGATGGAGTCTGAACTAGAC
Organism: Neoceratodus forsteri; assembly: GCA_016271365.2. NCBI lineage: Eukaryota > Metazoa > Chordata > Ceratodontiformes > Ceratodontidae > Neoceratodus > Neoceratodus forsteri. Next base: position 657,297,044 of record CM057454.1, on the reverse strand, counting down.
ACAAACTAGGCATACAGGCATGATGATTCATCATTCAATGCAAGGCTGCACTAGGCAGAGGCAGTAAAAGAAACATAAAAGCAGCAAGACTCTGATCCAAGACAATCCACTGCCGAACATGAAACAGCAGCTGAAGGACAGAGACTTAAACAATAAGTAATGCAACAACATACCTGGCAGATGGAAGCCTATCTTCAATCAAAACCCCAGAGACAGAGTTAGGAACAGGAACTGTAGACTGCTGAAGTGTACTGCACGAAATCCAGGAGCTGAAACAGAAGAGAAGGCACAAGAAGCAATGGGAAGCAGGAGAGAAAGGCATAGCAGAAGGACAGCACAGAGCGGGGGCACAAAGGAAAAGCAGAAATACAAAAAGACACAGAGAAGCAACAGGGGACTCCAGGAACACATGGACAGGGAATTGAGCAGCAAAGGCAGCATTGCAACTACAAGGGGCCATGACTCTCCACTATGACCTCCACAACCTTGCCATAGGATAAACAAAGGAGACAGGGTAAGCACCGTGACCCACAAGTGAAAGTAAAACTAGTTTTCAGGGACAGCTGCAGCTGAGCCAACTTTCATTTTTTTCGGTGGGGGGGGTGGGATGGTTGATTGTTTGAAAAGGGACCATATTACTGCAAGTTAACCAAATTATGAAAGAATGTGGGAGATTTAACAGGCCTGTAGGGACCAGCTTCCTTAGAGCCCTGTGAGAGAGAAATGACTGTTTTTTTTTGGTTTTTTTTCAGTCTTCAAAAATAGTCCATCAACAATGCTGCAGTATACTGGATGCAAACTAAACAAATCAAAAGTTAAAGGAAATTTATCAATGTTCCCCCCCCCCTTTTTTATGAAGAGGCATTTAGAATGAAGACACGGTTGGTATTGTATACATTGTGTGGCCTCCTAGATTGCAAGGTAAATCGAACTTGGCACTTTTACTTGAATTTCCCTCAGTCAAATGGGTTGTGTTAGTTGAACACTTGTGAGGTGTTTCAGAGCTGTGGGCTACCTTTCTGATGGGGGAAGTGAGCTCCATGGCATTGCACCCACTGTCTCAGTGAACTCTATAGGTGTAGTGTGTGTGTGTCCTTGTGCATGTGGGGGGGTCTCATATAGGTACAGTAGTGACCACATTAAACAGAGGAAGGAGAGTTCTTAAGCAGACCACATTAAATGGAAGAAAGATGAACATTATCAGGAGGTAGAGCAACAGGTCATGCAGGCAGCCAGGATACTATCAGTACACTTAAAAACTGCAACAATGACATGGGTCACAGATAAAATACAAAGACTTATGGATGAGGCTTGCAGGTTTAACCGAATATTTTGTAATGCTGCTGTTCCCTAGTTGCTGATGGTGACAAGGAGGAACAAAAAATAAGCAAACAGGCAAAAACAAGAGACACAAAAATCACTGGACCAGCAGTCCAAGGTAGCGATGAACAGGCACAGGGTAAGAGAAAAACAACTAGAACAAGCAAGGAAAACACAAACACAGAAAGAAATCTAGCACACATGCCACACAGGAGCTCAGGTAGGAGAAAACTATTTTTCCAAACACTAAAATTGGGGGGCAGGGAGCAGCCGGTTTATATGACGTGTGGGAGGAATTTATTCCCCCACATTGAACCTCGAGCTAGCCTTCCCATAATAGCAAGATACCATTACATATAGAATAATACATGTGGGGGGAGTGCATAATGAGAATTTAATGCACACCTGAGGATTGGGAAGCTACATAAATCCTGAGAGAGAAGCCCAAGGGATTTATCAAAGTATCCCACACCAAGGGTGTGCATTAAATTTGAGTTTTCTATTCCCCCATGAATTGTTTTATGCAATTGTGGGGGATGTTTTTTCTCCAACTAGATTTTTATTAAATAAAAAAGTGTCTGTCAAGCTGGGTGTTATGTCTTATTTTTATTAAGCAGAAGATTGATGAGCATTAAACAAAACATAAGATATACATCCCATTTGTAATTTTGTGAATAAATTACTTTTTGACATTAATAGAGATGGCTTCCTCGGGGATGGCTTTTACTGACAGACTGCAGGAATGGCATTGATAAAAGCTTTGATCCTGGTCTGAATAAGGCAGCTTGTGAAATCTGAAATGAGGAAAACAGTTCTTGAGAACAGCTGCAAATGAAGTGAAACAGGTTTTAAAAACTTTAACTTGAAGGAAGACTTCATTTTTTAATTTAAGTTTGAGTCAGTTTCAGTTGCTGCAGGTCATCATTGTCAAGGTGATATGACAATGAGCTGCAGAGGTCAGAGTTCATGATGATTTGTATAGGAACAAGAAAGAGAAAGTGAGTGCCAACTGTCACAGCTATCAGGATTGTCTGCAATGCACTGGTGAGAAGGTCCAATGTATTTTGGGGGCTCTACAAGTTATTTTATCCATTCCTTGGGTCAGTATGCTTCACTGAGGTGCCTGTGTTACTGCCAATTGCCAGCACTTTTTAGACCGCAGTGAGTGAGCGAGCACGAGGTGGCCATAGAGAAGCTGGTGCTTGTTTGCTGTTATAACAAGCAAGTTATAACAGTGAATTATAACCAGCTTTTCCAATGAGAAAACATGTGCCCCAGTTATTACAGTGAAACACTGCATCCCAGCTGGTCTATCCTGGGTAAATATATTGCAAAATTTTGTAAAATCAAGACCCTATTGAAAATGAGTTATTGCATCTCAGCTGTCCTATCCTGGGAAAATACATTGTAAAATGTGTAAAACCAGGAGCCCACTAAAAAAGAGACATTGCACTTTAAGTAACCCCTATTCTGGTTTAATATATTGTTAATATATTGTAAAGCTTTGCCTAAGCAAGACGCCATTACAGCAGAACCCCCTAAAAAGGAGATATTGCATCTGACCTGGAATGTCCTGGGAAACCTACTTGTGAATATAGGGTCCAACTATAAAATAGGTATTGCCTTTCAGGTGGGTTATCCAGACTAAACACATTATACAAATGGGTAAAGGCAGGACCTCCACTGAAAACGAGATAGTGCACCTCTGCTGTGCAGTCCTGGGTAATTACAATCTGAAAATTAATAACAGCAAGACCCCATTGCAAATGAGATATTGCATCTTAACTGGCATATTCTGTATAATGTAAAACTGTGCAAAAGCAGGACCACATGACAAATCAGATATGACTTTTCAGTTTGGCTATTCTGGGTAATAGCCAAGCTAAAGTTTGGTAAATACCGTCTAAAAAATGTGTAATTAACACCACTGAAAATGTGATATTTCATCACAGCTGGCCTTTCCCCGAGTATGTTGTGAAACTTTGTAAAAGTGAAACCTGATTGCAAAGGAGATATTGTATCCTCAGCTGACTTATCCTGGGGAAAAATATGCTATACAAAAAGACAAAACCAGGAGCCCAGTGAAAAAAGAGATATTGCATCTTAGCTGGCCTGTCCTAGGTTAATAAGTGTTATTGTAAAACTCTGTGAAAGCAATGTTCCACTACAGCAGAACCCCACTAAAAAAGGAAGTGCTGCATCTGTGCTGGTCTGTCTAGGAAAAATACATTGTAAAAGCAAGAATTACACTGAAAATGACATACTGCCTGTCAGCTGGCCTATCCTGGGTAAATACATTGTAAAAATTGATAAGGGTAGGCCCCTCACTGAAAATGATATATTGTATATAACTTTATTTGTTCTGGTTGTCATTTTTTTCACCACTTTACCCCTTAGCCTGGTGGAACCCAAAGTCCATGAGACAATGTCTTCAGAGAGTAAGAAAGGTCTGCCCTAAGCCTCAAGATTCTAACTTCATAGAAACATAGAATTTGACGGCAGATAAGGACCGCTTGGCCCACTAAGTCTGCCCATTTTCTTACCCAACAGATAAGCTGCAGATCCTATTTAACCAACAGCTTACTTCCAACAGCATGCAAGCAAACATGTTCGGCATTGACCAGCATTTGTTTATACAGCACCAACCAGGTCTCAGGTAGGATTTCTATTTTATGTTCTTTTATTTCTAGAACTGGCTCTTTACTCTGTGCCCACTTTTGAGTATAGAATGACAATGAACTGAAGGTGGGGCTGGTTTTAAGACAATCTCTTTACATTAAGGAATGCACTGAGAGCCTGCCACACTTAATTGCTTGTTACTGACAATGTAGTTATTAATATTAAAATAGGGACAAGAATACCGTAGGAGCATAATGTTGCAAAAATCTATTGAAACAGCCTTGACATGTAGCAGTTTAGATACAGAGTGCTAAACCAAGCATCACTAATTAACTGTGCCTTAACATTGCTTTAGAATGAGCCCATAGTGCATTTTTTTTTACTTTAAATATTTATTTTACTTTTCACTTTTTTTTAGAAGAGTAATAAATTAAACTCCAAAGAGATGTTAATATCACTGGGCTCTTGTTCCAGGATAAATAAAGCTAATGACAAATCTCATCATGTAGATGCACTGACCAATTCTAGCATTCCTTCATGAAGCAGCAACAGAGCTAGTTAGAGATGCTGAATGATAATCACATGGCACTGGGTACCCCCATATACTTTCTATTTCTTTTAAAGGGCCAGTTGCCAGCAAAAATACTATTACAGTTCACATTGGAATCGAATAACAACACAACACAAACCATTTATTGAATTCTGAGTCACTCTTTTCTTCAAAGCAGCAGGATCTATCAGTCATTATGCCCTTTTTCAGTAAAAAGGCATTTTTTGCAGAAACATCACTACCGGTATACCAATTTCTCTTTTCATTTTATGTCATTCTTGAACTGAGATATGTGATTTTGAAGTTTTCAAACATTCTTGCACCCTTTTAATACCCACGTTGTAATAATTACACATCTTAATTGGTGTGGTACTTTCTACAAGTGAGAGGACCTTTACATGGAAAGTAACAGAATTGAGAGATTATCTATACTAAACTACAAGACAAATCAGTAAATGAATGCTGGGAGTGCATAAAAACTGCTATACATAATACCATGAATACGCATGTCAAAAAAGTTAAAAAAAAATATAAACATCAAGGGAAAATGCCAAAATGATTAACTAAGAGCATTCTCAAAATAATAAAAAAGAAAAATAAGGCCTACAGTATATATATATATATATAATCCAAAATATGGAAGCAGCATGGACAGCTTTTGAGGAAATACAAAGAAACCTCAAACACAAAATACATAAAGCAAAAAAGAAATGTGAGATCAAATTACCAAAAAATTGAAAAACAAAACAACAGTAAATAATTCTATAGTTAGACAGCTAACATCCATAATCGAAAATGGGAAAGAAATAACTGATCCTGTAGAAATGGTGAATACATTTAATGCATGCTGTATATCTGTATATAATAAAAAGACAAATCACTGTATCAACATAAATAAGGACCTTGAAACAGAACCATACACTATAGACAAACAGGAAATATTGAAATTAATATCAGAGTTAAAAAAAACTATAGTTCTTCAGGACCAGATAACATTACTTCTGAAATGTTGAAATTATTGAAAGATCACATCTGCATTCAGTTAACAATACTATATGAGAAATCATTAAATTCTGGTGAAGTACCTGCAGACTGGAAATACTCTAATATTATCCCCATTTTCAAAAAAGGGACAAAAACATCCACTGAAAATTACAGGTCCATTAGTTTAACTTCTATTCCATGTAAGAAGTTAGAAACAATATGCATCAACTAAATAATATAACTGCTTTTGACACAAATCAACACTGCTTTAAAAAGGGAAAGTCATATATGGCAAGCAAGATCTATTTTTATGACTCTGTAAGTAAAAACTTGGATAGAAATAGATCTATGGATGTTGTTTTATTTGACTTTAGTAAGGCTTTTGACCTAGTCCTACATTGGACAACTGTACAGAAACTGAACAAACATAAAATCAATAATCAAATAATTTACTGGATCAACAATTGATTAACTGATAGAAAACAAAGAATATCCACCAGGGGCCACTTGTCAAGTGAGGCAGAGGTTACAAGTGGAGTGCCACAGGTTTCAGTATTGGGACCAATAATATTAAAAAACTGTATGACAGACCTAGAGGAAATGTATCCAACACCATTATAAAATACACTGACAACACAAAATTAGGGAGACCCTGGAATACTCAAGAAGAAATACTATCAATGTAGAAGGATATAACTAACATTGCTTTATGGTCATCAACAAAGGGAATAAGACTAAATACACAAAAATGTAGCATCCTCCATTTGGGAAAAAAGAATCCAAGGCATAACTACATTCCCAATACAGTATCAATAACATACAAAGCAAAGAAATTGAAAAAGATTTGGGGATACTTGTAGACAATAAATAAAATGTCAAACAATAACACATTAATATTATTGCAAGGGCAAATCAAACAATGTATGCAGGCAAAAGGAATATCAAAAGGAGGTCATCTGAAGTCCTCCTTCCATTATATTTATCCTACATCAGACCATATATAGATTATGGTAGCCAGTTATGGAACCCATACATAAAAAAAGAAATAGATATGCTTGAAAAAGTCCAATGCAGATTTCCAAATCAATACACTCCTTAAAACGTTATACATATGAAGAGAGGCTAGTCATGTTAGGTCTACATAGTCTTGAAACACAAAGAACAAGGGGGGATATGTTATTTTATCATGACATCATGTGTGGCCTGGAAGTGATGACAGAATTAAATATAGATTACAAACCAGACAGATTTGATGTACAAGGGCACCCTCTACAAGTAATAACAACAACTTATAAAACCAAAAAAAGAAAATATTTCTACATAGTCAGATTGGCTAATCTATGGAACAGGCTACCAATGGAAATAATCATAAGTAAAGACAAAAACTGCTTCAAAAGAAATTTAGATAGATTTATAGCCAGCAGAGGAAATATGAATTATTATTTAATGTCCTAGCAAAGAAACTTCATGGGCTCATGATTTTTTTCTGCTCCTTGATTACAAGTGATTCCAAGTGAATATAGTACCTAGTTCATTGAAACAGGTCTAAAGTTCACTAGACACAGTTATTTAGTTCCAGTGTGAAAAGCATGTGCAAAGCAATGTCCTTTAATACTAAAAGCTGTGTAGAACAATCTCAAGTAGTGCTTAGTAAATGTTACTGCTAGAGACTTCTAGTAGAGAATCATGGGATAGCAAGCATATATTAAGTCAAAGGAGCTTTCTAACCTCCCAGCTAGAGAAAACTGAAGAGTCAGAGCAACTGCCTTTGGGACTAACAAGTAATTATTCCAGATCTGATTCTGAGTAAGGGCTGTAGGTGTCTGCCAAAGCGGAAGACACAGACATACTGTACCAGGGTCTCCAGCATGCTTAAGCTCACTGCTGACACTAAGTTAGCCAGGGTGGTGGAGTTCCCTGATGATGGGGACAAACGTCAGAAGAACCTGAATAGGCAGGGGCAGTGGTTCGACTCCTGGAGTCTCAGATTCAGTGCGGTCAAATACAAGGTGCTACACATCATGAGGAAAACAGAGGTAGGACCTACACACTGTTGGGTGCTCCTCTTGCTGCTGTACAGGACAGAAAGGACCTGGAGGTCATAACAGTCATAGGACAGAAGTATGACAAGCAGTGCACAGCTTCTACCATGACGGCCAGCAGAATGCAAAGGTCCATCAAAACAGGGGTGGTTAGCTGGGCACTGTTAGAAGATCTGCAATTTTATAAGGCCCTGGTCAGGTACTGCAATAAAAAAAGTACATTAAAGTAGTTCAGAGGGTGCAACACAGGGTCAGCAGAATGATCAGGTTTACAGAAGACACAAGCTATGAGCAGAGACCGGTGGCCCTCAACATTTCATAATATAGAAAAGGAGGCTAAAGGTGATACGATGTCAGTATTCCACATATGCAACCGTGCCAACAAGATTATAGAGACAGAGTTTTAATCTAGTGCCTCTATCAGGCTGTAAAGAAAGGCCATAAATCTCAAAAAGTATACATTTAAAGAGCTAGGGTACTGCCTAAAAGTAATATTAGTTTTTTTTAAAGCAGTCAACCACAGTGGTGCACCCAGTGGGGGAAGCTGGGTCTTTTGAGTGTGTGGTGGTGCGTGGTGGTCTGGGTGTGGGCTGCAGAATCCTCCCCATGTACTGGCCTCCAAGTCACAAGGGGGAATTTCTGCAGAAAATCACATCCCTCATCGCAGACCTGGTTTTGGAGTTGCCAAGGTGGCTTCTACTGGGCAACTTCGATGCCTGGCTCAACGATGAGGGTTCTTGCTTTGGTAGAGATTTCCTCCAGTCTATGGATACTCTGGGCCTTGCACAGGTTGTTACCACCAGCACTCATCTCCATGCCATGCAGTAGACCAGAGATTCTCCCTGGGGCTCAAGGTACATAGCCTTGAGACTGATCTGATCAGTTTGTTGAATTATTATGTCATCAGGTTCTACTTCAGGGCCCCTCCTTGTAGTCCATCCCCTGTGGAGGTGGTCCAGTACTGACTTTAGAGAGGGTTAGGACCTGAAGGACTAATGTTGGTACTGGATATCTCAGAAATGTTGGCAGCATATGTTGAGGGTGCTGAGACCGCAATGTTGGCCTATAATAGGGTCGTAGTCATAACTGGGGCCCTCAACCTTCTAGCACTGCTCCATGTACATGCCCTGGTATCATGTTCAGCTCACTGTGGTTTGATGGTGAGCTGAGGGCACTAAACCAGGTGACAGATGGTGGAGCATCATTGGAGGAACCCTAAGGCTGTGGAGCACAAACTAGTTCTGTTTTCCCATCATGCGGAATAGCAGAAGGCAATCACTCAGAAGAAGGCAGAATTTCTGCTGACAGAGATTGCTGCTGGGAGGTTCAGCTCTTTCAGACTATAGACAAGTTGCTCCACTCGGCCTGTCTGGAGGCTGTGACAGAAGTTACATTTGTGAAATGCGAGGAGTTTGCTCAGTTCTTCTCAGATAGGGTGTCCTCCACTAGGGCCAGTATTACTCCAATGGGGCCTTATGCTGCCAGCAGTGATCTGCTTTTGGGCCAGGAGCATATTAAGAGTTCTTTCAGCAAATTCCAGCCAGTAACAGTGGAAGAGGTCTGCTGCGTCATCTCAGCACAATGGCTGACTTGTAATCTGGACCAGGGCCCAACACAACTCTTAGTGAGTTGTGTCATCCAGCTGGGACCGGTGTTCACCTAAATTGTCCAGTGTTCTTTGTGGAAGGGGCTGGTTCCAGTGGCACTTAAATTTGCTCTGGCAATGCCCCTGCTGAAAAAAAACATCTGTGGACCCATATGTTTTGGTGAATTATCATCCAGCCTCTAACCTTCCCTTTCCAGAGGAGGTTATCGAGACAGTGGTTGTGGTGCAGCTCAAAGAACACTTAGCAGCCTCTAACATTTACAAACCATTCCAGTTGAGTTTCAGAGCTAGGCACAACATGGAGACAGCACTGGTCATGGTGCTCAATGACCTGTTCAGGGCGCGAGATAGAGGAGAACAATGAATTCTCGTCCCCCTCAATCCCTCTGTGCTATTTGATATCGTGGACCATGACATCATTTTGAACTGGCTCAGGGAGTATGCTTGACTAACTAGCACTGTGATCCACTGGTTTGAGTCCTTTTTATGGGATAGAACCTAGATGGTGATTCTAGGAAATTATTCCTCGAGTCCAGTGGCTCTGTCCTGTGGCACAGCCCAGGGCTCAGTTCTAGCGCCAATGTTGTTTGTGGTGTACATGCTACTCCAGTTATGGTTATTAGATAATTTGGGCTGGGGTTTCACTACTATACAGATGATAGCCAACTCTATATGTCTTTTGCTCCCAGGACTTAGGCTGCCATTGAAGTGTTTAATAAATGCTTGTCCGAGATCCAGAACTGCATGGCTTCCAGTTGGCTGAGGTTGAACCCCGAGAAGACCACAGTATTAGTGATTGAGCCAGGCTAAAAGGGGGAATTGGCAGCTGAAGCAGGAGTAACCGGGCTTTGATTTGGTGACTGCATTGCTAGCCTGCCCTAAATTGAAGAATCTAAGAGTCATACTGGATGAAGGCCTGACAATGGAGGCCCAGGTGTTGGCTGTAGTCTGGAATTACTTTTTTTTATCTTCAGAACATCCACCAGATGAGATCCCTCATTCCTCCCCAGACCTGGCCACACTGATTCATGCATTTTTGACCTCATGGATAGACTATTGTAACACTCTGTACCTCAGGGTTAACTGAGGCATGCTACGATGCCCGCAGTTGTTGCAGAACGCAGCTGCCCTATTACTCACGGGCTTGTCAAGATCATGCCATATTTCTCTGTTACCACGTAATCTGCACTGGCTGCCAGTGCGGTGGTGTATCTCATTTAAAACTGGTTTGTTAACCTATGAAGCCCTGCACATACTGGGCCCAGCCTACCTGAGAGAGCTCCTGCACCCGTACAATCCAGTTTGCCCATTCCGATCTTCCAAAGAGGGCCTCCTGATGGTCCTAAGGGTAAGATTAAAAACTTTGGGTAATCAGGCCTTTGAAGTAGTGGGCCCATCACTATGGAGCCCCTTTCCCAGGATCTTGAGGAAGGCACCTTCGGCGGATGTTATTTAAAAGGAGCTTAAGACATATTTATTCCAGCAGGCCGTGGAGAAACTTTATAATGTTTACAGAACATATAGTTTTATTGAGCCGTAAGTTTTAGCATATTTATACTACCTTATCGAATTGTGTATCTTGGGAATTGTCATGGTACATCATTTATATTGTTCTATTTTTGTTTTATGGTCTGTATTTGTATTGGTATCTGTATTGTATTGTTTTATGTTGTATTTTATTGCAATGGCACCCTGGGCCTCAGGGGAAAGGTGCCATAAATAAATAAAATCTACTACTGCTACAACTACTACAACCATTACCTTTTATATCTGAGAAACTTTTTCTTTTCTATTTGGTTAATTAGAAGAGTTTTTACCTGATGTTAGTAGTTGTAATGTGTGGAACAGTACTCTGCCTGGTAGTTGACATATCTAGCTCTGTTTCCCCATTACATGTTCAAAACTGTGACCTACTGACTGCAACATCACTGCTGCTTAGGAACAGCCATGAAGTAGCTGCCAGATCAGTCACCTGTGATGTCACTGTCAGTGAGGTCACATTGTTGAAGATGTGGTGGGAGGGGATTATGGATAGATATGTCAGCTGACAGGCTAGGAGCCGTACTACACATCCAGCACAATATTATCACGTAGAAAACTTTGTAATGAGAAAAAGCAAAAAGAAAAACACTTCAGAAATAAAAAGTTACAACTGACTACTTCTTAAAATTTGTATCATTTTCCCGTCTGTCAGTTTTGGTTCCGCTAGCTCTTTAAAGAATAATGTTATGGTACAAAATGTTAGTATACACTTCTTCCAGAGAGTGGTACACCTATCAAGCAGCTTACCAGTGTAACAGTAGACATGAACACAAAACAGGCTGAGGAAAGCTTTTACCAAGGGAATCACAGGATACCCAGGGTAATAGAGTGGATTTGGAACCATGTTTGATTACTATAAATTTGCACAGCATACTTATTTATCCCTACTTATAAACGGGGGGGGGGGGTGGACATGATAGATCTACAGCCCCTTCCAACCATTTGCCAAGCATTTTTTTCTCATTGGCGCTTGGACCTTTATCTCATATTTCTACCAGTCTTCAATTATTGTGACGAATATCCTACTTACAATTTAGTTTTCTTCCATCTCTGTATTTTAAATGGTACCATATCTGTAAATTATTTTTGGATACTTTTGCATTAAATATGATATATAAAAATTACATTGTACTGTCTTGTTTAGTGTACCTGCTCATTGGTGGGACAAAGATTTCAGGACTCTGCCTCCAGTAATATCAGAGCCCCACCACAGCTGTTGTTATGGATACTGGTATAGAGATAAGGACAAGGGGCACCGAAATACAGTGAGATATACTACCCCCTCACCCCCCCCCATTAAAAAATCAAATCAAGTTATTTTTAACAAAGGTATGTAAGAAAACAATTACTCACTGTATTAATGTTGTTTCTTATCAGGGATCCACTAATGAGCCTAACAAATGGCATCTGTCTGCAGAAGTGTGCTGTCCCAGAGATAGAACTTTGTACTAATTGTGGAGTACAGAGTTGAGCATGGGGCTAAAGATTAGCTGCCACCCCTTTAACTAGGAACAGTAATGGGCAGCCAGCTATAGTCACATGTTATATTAATTAGTGTCCAGCTAGGGCTAGGGAAGGGCAAATTCTTTTGTCCTTGGTCAGTCTAGGATGTTCCCTGTGCTGATGAGATGTGCCTTCCTAAGCTCCTAAATAAACCTTATCTTGTTCATCATTTTATGCATCCAACTCAGTTCGTTTGGTACCTAGTGACTCCTGCAGCAGAAGCACCAGATGGGAAAGCAGAATACCAGGATGTAAGCAGTCCTAGTGGCAGACAAAATACCAAAACACCACACATGGTGGAGAATGTGGCCTCCTCCTTTGCCCAGACCCCCATCTCGCGTGCTCTACATCACTGGGTACCCCAAAGTCATCACCCAAGTGTGCCTGAACCACCACAGAGGATGCCTTAGAGAGCTTTTGTGCGGCCAGCCCAGCCTACTTCACCACTCTAGATCTTCAGAGTGGATTCTACCAAGTTACTATTGATCCAGCTTCACGTCCATACACAGCCTGGTGCTGCCACTTGGGGCTTTTCCAGTTCAAACGTCTGCCTATGGGACTTCGGAATAGCCCAGCCACCTTTCAATGCATCATGGAGGCTGTGTTGCGTGGACTGTCTTGGAAATCTTGCCTAGTGTATCTCGACAATGTTATTGTCTTCAGCAAAACATTCCAAGAATACCTTCAGCATCTCAAAGAGGTGTTCGAACGTCTCAGGCAAGCCAATCTCAAACTCCGTCCAGAGAAATGTTGCCTCGCTCAGCATCAAATCCATTAGGGTAGAACTAGTGACACCACTGACTACCCTCTTTAACAAATCATGGGAGGATGGGGTGGTACCCGAGGACTGGAGGAGGGCAGATGTGATTCCCCTTCACAAAAGTGGGAGCAAGGCAGAAGCAGGAAACTACAGACCTGTTAGTTTAACCTCAGTGGTAGGGAAAATGATGGAATCGCTTCTGAAGGAAAGAATTGTCAGTATCTAGAGGCCAGAGGCACATGACCCAAGAGCAGCATGGATTCACAGCAGGAAGGTCATGCCAGACAAATCTGATAGATTTCTTTGACTGGGTGACAAAGTAGTAGATCAGGGGAGGGCTGTGGACATGGCCTACCTAGACTTTAGCAAGGCATTTGACACAGTCCACACAAAGATTAATATACAAGTTAGCCAGCCTGGGAGTGGGTCCCAAGATGGCAGCCTGGGTAAGAATTGGCTGGAGAGATAGGACACAGAGAGTAATAGTAAATGGAGTCCACTCTGAAGAAAGGGGGTTACTAGTGGGTACCGAGGGTTCAGTATTAGGACCAGTCCTCTTCAATGTCTTTATAAGTGACATTGCAGAGGGACTGGAAGGAAAAGTATGTCTCTTTGCAGATGACACAAGATCTGCAACAGAGTTGATGCACAAGGTGGGGTGGAAAGGATGAGAAGGGACTTGGTAAGGTAAGAGGAATGGTCAAATGTATGGCAGCTTAGATTCAATGCTAAGAAGTGCAAGGTAATGCACCTGGGAAACAAAACCAGGAAGAGTAAACAATGGGGTGAGATACTAACAACAACAAAAATGGAAAGGGACCTGGGGTAGTCATATCAGATGACCTAAAGGTGGGCAAGCAATGTGAGAGGGCAGCAAGGAGGGCTGGGGGGACAGTGGAATGCATAGGGAGAGGCATCACCAGTAGAAAACAGGAAGTTATTATCCCTCTGTACAGGCAGCTGGTGAGACCCCATCTGGAGTACTGCGTGTAGTTCTGGAGACCCAATCTCCACAAAGACATAGACAGAGTGGAAGCTGTCCAGATGAGGGCAACTAAAATGGTGCAGGGTCTGCACCGGAAGACATATGAAGAGAGACTTAAGGAGCTTAATATGTATAGCCTCCAGGAAAGGAGGGAGAGGAGGGACATTATAGAAACTTTCAAGTACCTCAAGGGAATCAACAAAGTCCAAGAGGTAGCATTTTCAAAAAAGAGGTGTGCAAGAACAAGGGGCTGAATTTGAAGATGGGCCCGGCTCAGAGGTAATTTAAGGAAGTATTTTTCACAGAGAGGGTTGTGGATGCATGGAACGGCCTTCCAGAGGAGGTTGTGGAGTCAAAAACAGTGGTGTAATTCAAGCATGCATGGGACAGTCATAAGGCAATTCTAGGGGGTTGGGGTAGGAAGAAGTAGGCTGCTGGTTAACTAGGATCTGCAGCTTATCCATTAGGTAGGGAAATAGGGAGACTTGGTGGGTCCAGCCGTCCTTATCTGCCGTCAAATTCTATGTTTCTATGTTTTTATTACCTGGGACTTGTGGTCAGTTCGCACGGCATTGCGCCTTACCCAGATAAGCTTTCTGCAGTAAAAGACTATCCAGAACACACAAACCTCAAAGACCTTAGAGCTTTCCTAGGTTTGTCTGGCTACTACTGAAAATTCATTTGCAATTATGCTAACATTGCAGCTCCCTTGTATGCTCTCACAAAAAGGGGATGCGACTACATATGGACTTCTGATTGCAAAGAGGCCTTTGAAACCTTGAAAGACAAACTTATTTCTTCCCCAGTATTGGCCTATCCCCGCTTCGACCAGCCATTCAGGCTTTACACAGATGCTAGCTCCTTTGCAGTGGGCGCTGTGCTGTGTCAAATCCAAGATGGAACAGAACGAGTTGTTTCATATGCAGGGTGCTCTCTTTCTACAGCTGAGCAAAACTACGGCATCACAGAAAAAGAATGCCTAGCCGTGGTCTTTGCTGTAAAGAAGTTTGACTGCTACCTTCGCTACTCCTCCTTCACAGCCATCGTGGATCACTCAGCCCTCAGATGGTTGTTCAAAATGAAGGAACCAGTAGGAAAGTTTGCCCGATGGGTTGCCATACTGCAAGGCTACAATTTTGAAATCCAATACCAACCAGGTCGAGTTCACTCCAATGCCGATGCTGTATGCCAGAGACGGTATCCCTCCGTAGCAACCTCTCCAGATGAAGAAGCCTGCTTACAAGCTCTCCTCCACAAATGAGCTCCCTGTGGACACTCCTACAGCACCTCAAGTCACTTTGCTGCTCCCAAATGCTTCTACGGAGAAAAGTACCAATCCTCAACTATTGCAAGCAGCTGAATAGCTTCTTACAACCTCCAGCACAGTTATCTCCCTGGACACAATTAAACTTCAACAAAGAATTGATCCTCAGTTAACAGAAATCATCACTTATCTTGAATCTGGAACTTTACCAGAACAAAAGAAACACCGCCAGGATGTACAGTTCTTTGCGTCACAGTATTTTCTCAGTGACGGAGTGCTTTTTCACATTTGTACCAAGGAAGGCAAGGGCCATCGCACAGACAGAACTCGTGTACAGCTAGTTGTGTCAGCCTCTCTAGTCTCTGAAGTTCTTCAATCCACTCATGCCTCTCTGCTTTGTGGAGGTCATATGGGTATCCACAGAACTCTCAAAAAGACAAGGCTCCACTTCTTCTGGCCTCACATGAACAAGGACATTGTCCATTTTGTAAAATCCCGCTAGCCCTGTTCCCAAAAAAAGCCTCCCACCAAACCAACCAAGGCACACATCATTCCAATGCCTGTAGCCACAGAACCCTTCCAAAGAGTCAGCACTGATATTCTTGGGCCCCTGCCTACCTGCCCTGACTCCGGCAACAAGTACATTCTTGTCTTTGTGGGCTACCTAACTAAATACTTGGAACTGATCCCATTAAAAGACATTAAAGCTGCTACAGTGGCAAGTGCCTTCCTCAATACAGTCATTTGCTGTCATGGTACCCCAGTGGACCTGCATTCAGACAGAGGCACTAACTACCTCTCATCTATTGTGTGAGAATCCTGCAAACTTCTCGACATCAAAAAGACTCATACAACCACTTACCATCCACAGTGCAATGGACAAAGTGAGACAATGATGTTGACCATTCTTAACACACTATCCAAGTACCTGAATGAGACTCACAGCACTTGGGAATCTTTTTGTTCCCTTCATTCAGTTTGCATACAACTCCTGAACTTGTATCGACAGCACAGAGTACACCCCATTTTTCCTAGTCCATGGACTTCACCCAAGAACACCTCTGGACAAAGATCTCTCATTGCTAGAGGTCCTAAAGTCAGCTTCCTCCTTCATCATCCCAATGTTGAAACAGCTTGAACTTGCGAGATGGGTTGCTATTGACAACCTGGGACAGAGAAAAAAGGCAATGCAAGAAATGTCTGCAGCCAAGTGTCATGATCCTTCATTTTCTGTGGTGGACATCATATATTTGTATCGACCTGTCCTTGTTCCAGGCACCACCAGAAAACTGCTTCATCCCTGGACTGGGCCATTTTACATTGTGGAAAAACTTCCCCCAGTTCATGTTCACTTGTGCCGAAAGTCAGATGGGAAGCTGGTACATGATAAAATTCACATTAACAGGTTGAAGCATGGGTACTTGCATGATTCCGTCCCTAATGATCCCAGTCCCCCAAGTAATGAAGCTTCTTTGGAACCTGCAATCCTTTCAGAAACTGAACTTCCTACTAACAACTTGACAACAGTTCCACTAGCACCTCACGGTACTGACACTTATCAGCCAGATCCTGTTCTTCCTACCCAACCAGGTGGACTTTCTAGAACTTCTCAGCCTCTTGTGTCTTCTCAGGACACTCTTATACCCCAAACAGTGTATCAGAGTGAGAAGATTCTGCACAAAAAGTACATCAATGGATCTTGGTCATACTGTGTTAAATGGTGTGGGTACAACAGTGCTCAGAACTCATGGGTCCCCTTTTCTGACTTGACCACATCCTGTCAAGAACTAGTTTAAGTCACCCACTCAGCAATCCCAACTGATCGTAGAAGTTGCAGAATCCAGTGAACTTATTATTTGGACTCAGTGCAGTGATTCTGTTAATTCTTTGTCTTAATCTGCACATTGCTTCTCAATTCCTGTATGATCTTAATTTTTTTTCTCTTCTAAATTTCAGCATTTTCAATCAATCAACTAATCAATTGTCTTCTAGTGATGTCTCCACAATACTGTTAAATGTTATCTCACTATTACTAAGGTTTTGCTACTTCCTATTGTTGTGCATGCATAACGATGTCTTTACTTGTTAAAGTGGTACTCACATTTACAATACCCAGGGTGATGTGGAGTACAGAGTTGGGCATAGGGCTAAAGATTTGCTGCCACCCCTTTAACTAGGAACCGTAATGGGCAGCCAGCTATGGTCACATATTATGCTAATTAGTGTCCAGCTGGGGCTAGGGAAGGGCAAATTCCTTTTTCCTTGGTCAGTCTAGGATGTTCTCTGTGCTGATGAGATGTGCCTTCCTAAGCTACTAAATAAACCTTAACTTGTTCATCATTTTATGCGTCTGACTCAGTTCATTTTGTACCTAGTGACTCCTGCAGCAGAAGCACCAGATGGGAAAGCAAAATACCAGGAGGTAAGCGGTCCTAGTGGCAGACCAAATACCAAAATGCCACATAATCATAGAATGTAGAATACAAGTTCAAACTCTGCACTATAATCATGCTCCTTCTGCTGTTCTAATGTCAGATTTGTTGCTATAGACAGGGCAGCAGTGACCACTAAACAAACAATCTAGATGGCTACTAAATATTTCAAAAATGTTCTTCAAATGTTTTTTGAAAAGCCCAACCAAATTGAAGCAGGCAAAAACACGTAGAATTGAAATTATCACAGTTTAAAAAATGATTGTGTGATTACACCAGGTAATGCTCAAGTAGCCTTAAGATAAGAAATTATTCTTGTGTGACCCTATTTTCAGGTTCTAAGAGATGAAGTAGGATCAGGGTTTGTAAGGTTCATGAATGTATCCTTGAGAAGAATAAATATTACTCTGATGAGTAATTATTTCTTCAAATGACAAGAATCCATCATGAAATGCCTTACAAATTGCAGACTCACTAGCAGTGCCTTGGGAGGATGAGTCAAGAACCTATTCAAGACAGCAATTCCAAATCTGGCACTCCTCTTGTACTGTATTTCAAGGCAGCATTACTTTGTTGAGGTGTGTAATTTTCCAGTTAGTTGCTTATTACAAATTTCTTGAAGTGAAATTTCCCTTGAAGCTGCCACAGAGGCAGAGGTTTCCCTCGTGGAGTGTGCTTGAAGATGTCTGGGAAGTACCTTGTCAGCTTTTTCATAATATAAATATATACTGGAAACTATCCAATGAGAGCGAGTCTTCCTAGCTGCTAATTTATACATCCCTTACTCTCCATAAGAAACTCAAAGTTGTGAACTCCAGGACCTGGCATCCCTTGTCTGGTCCATGTAGTGACCACCTAATACTCTTTTTGCATCCAAACAGTGCAGTTTTTGCTCACCTGTACTGGAATGTTCAGGACAGAGGACAGGAAGGGATACTGAGCAGTTTAAGTAGAATTCTGACACCACCTTAGGTAGGAACTTATGTTGTTTCTAAGGACTGCCTTGCCCTTGTGAAAAACAATGTAGTTTGTATCTGTACACAGGGCTTGCAGTTTGTTTGACCTCCTGGCAGATGTCATAGCTATCAGGAAAAGTGTTTTCCATGGGATGTTGCAGCCATAGGCTCAAAAGGGGCCTCTATCACTTGGACAAAACAGATGTTCAGGTTCCATAGAGGGGACAGTTTTCTTTCTGGAGGATGCAGATGGTTGAAGCATTTGATAAACATTTTAATAACAGATTGTGAGGCCCAGGACCTGTCTTCATCTATTGATGTGTAGGCTGACAAAGCTTTCAGGTGTACTTTGAGTGTTGAAGGCCTCAGAACTGAAGACTGTAAGTTTACCAGGTAGTCCAGATCTGTAGATAGCCCTACCTGCATTGGGATTATCTTTCTGGGGACACACCAGTACGGGCACATCAGTATGAGAATCTCTCGCACTTGGAGGAATATGCTTTCCTTGTTGCTGTTTTTTTGGAAATATTCAGAATCCTTACCCATTTCTCTGACAGATTCAAACCAGATAATTTTAGCTATTCAAGAACCATGCCAACAAGTGATGTGTTCTAAAGTCTGGAAATGTTATCCTGCTTGGAGATAGTGTCGCCAGGTTGTGTCTCAGTGACAGGCTGATTGGAATCTTGCTGGACAGGGTCAGCATCATTGAGTACCAAGCTTGTCTGACCCCCTCTGGAACTATCTGGATCATTGTTTCTGGTTCTGTCTTGAGTTTTAGGAAAACTCTTAGTATGAATGGGAATGGTGGGAAGGCATACAGAAACATTCCTGTCCAATCCCAAGCTAGGGCTTCCTCTGGGACTGTGTCCCTGGCTGGTAGCCTGCAACAAATTGATTGTTCTCCCAAGAGGTGAACAAATCTATTTAGGGAGTACCCCACCTTCTGAAGACTGAAGCCAGCACTTGCTGGTTTAAGGTCCAATTATGGTTTCCTTGTCTGAGTCTGATTAGGGAGTCTGACTGCACATTGTCCTTGCCTGGCAGATGTATTGCAGAAATCGCTGTGTCCTGGGAATAATCCAGATCCTAGATTCTCATAGCTTCTGTGCACAGTTTTGAGGAACTTGTTCCTCCCTTGTTTCTTATGTAATTCATTGCTGTAGTATTTTCTGTCTGAATTTGTACAGACTGACCCTGTAGATGGGAGGAAAAGGACTGCAGTTCCAGCAGTACTGCCCTAAACTCAAGGAGATGTATGTGCTCTGGGGTCTCTTGAGGGCTACAGATGCCACATACGGTGAGATCCTCCAGCTGGGTACCCCAACCTAGAAGTGAAGTTCTGAGAACTTTTGCTGGGGATTGTTAGAGGAAGGGAATTCCCTCTCTAATGTTGCTTTCCTCCTTTCACCACTCTAGAGCTTGTACAAAGCCTTTTGTGACTGGCACTACCTTGGATAGAAAGTCTGGTCTTTGGGATCAGTGACCTCTCAGATGGTACTGAATGTCCCTCATCTGAAATCTATCCCATGGCACTGTAGCTGGGGATGATGCCATATGGCCTAAGAGCTGCAGAAATATGATTGCAGGCTGTGGAAGACCCAGTGTGAAGGATTCTGCACTGGCAATCAGATTTGATACTCTTTTCTATGAGAGGAAGACTTTCCCTTGCAGGCTATCTCATCCTGCACATATGAAGTCCAGAACCTGTACAGTTTCTGTCTGAAACTTCTGCTGATTTATTAGGAATCCGTGGTTCTCTGGGATGCTCTTTACCTGTTGTATGGAGCACATTGCATTTTGTTTTGTTTTTCCTGAGATTAGTCAGTCACCTAGGTAGGGAAAAACCAACCATACTTCTTTTTCTTAGGTGAGCTGCCACCATGGCTAGGCACTTTGTGAATACTCTTGGTGCTGAAGTGAGGCCAAAGGGAAGTGCTGCAAACTAATACTGGCAGTTTCCAAACCTTAACCTGAGGTATGTTCTGTATCTGGTTCTGACTGGAATGTGGAACTAGGCATTCTTCAGATCCAGTCACCCCAAACAGTCCCTTTACTGTAGGGATTGTATCACTGTGCCCATAGTGAACATCTTGAACTTCTCTTTTTTGATACGTTTGTTCAGATATCTTAAGCCCAAAATGTATTGCCAGTCACCATTTTTCTTGTGGGACAGCATGTATGTTGAAAACAAACCCTTGCCCTACAGGGAGGCAGGGATCATTTCTATCACTTTTGCTTGCAGTAGTTTCCCTACATCCAGTTCTAGCAGAATTTTATCTGTTGGTGAATGAGCTGGAAACTTTTTTGGTCTCTGCAGTTCTAGAAACCTTTGGAATTGCAGGGAGAACCCCTGACCCACTACTCCCAGGACCCACTTGCCTGTGGTAATTTTTACCCATTCCTGGAAGTAGTGGGTAAGTCTTCCTGCCCCATCAGCAATGGTTGAATGGCAACCTGATTTTTGTTTTGGCTGTGGCTTAGGGGCTGGTGCTGCAGCATGCCTGAAGCCCCTCCTGCCTCTGCCTCTGTCTCTCTGAGGTTGGTACTGATAGAAAGTGTAGGGTCTTGGATAGTAACCCCTACCCCTGCCTCCCCTTCCAGAAGGCCTATAGGAAGTGGAAGCCTTTTCTTTCTCAGTGTTACTCTTAAAAGTGGTTTTGTACTCACCAACTTTTACATGCATGCCTCTGTCTTGTCACCAAATAAGGAATTTCCCTGAAATGGGAAATCAGAGGCTTTAACATGAGTGCTCCAGGTGAGGTGGTTTTAGTGTTTCCAACCCTAAAACCCCACCCATGCCTAAAATAAATCAGGGGCAGTCTTCCTTGGTTTGAACAAGTAGTGAAGAAGACAGTTTCAAGATTTAGGACCAGAGCATCTCCTCATAAAGTTCTAGATGAGGCACAAATTAGAACTGCACAAGTTACTAAAGAGGCTCTTTTACAGCCTAAACATGTGGTAGTACAAGGAGAAAGTACAAGTAGGATCACATTTAGTACAACACATTGTACAGAAATATCACAAGTCAGGAGGATTATCTTGAAAAACTGGAAAATTCTACAAAATGATCCACACAACCAATACATTTTTAGGGAGTTACCCTATGTGGTGTCAAAGAAAGCCCCTACCATTAGAGATAGATTAGTTAAAGCGGAACACAATTTTACAAATAAGCAAGAACAATTATTGCTTGGCCCTTTAAAAGCAGTAATCTTTCCATGCAATAAATGTGTGGCCTGTGGTAACACTTTGAAAAAAGAGATTTTTAAACATCCGTACACTGGCAAGGAATATAAGATTAAACAACATATAGAATGTAACACTAAAGGGCTGCAATGCCCCTGTGATCATCTTTATGTTGGGCAAATGACGAGGGAACTCAAGACACAAATTTCTGAACATAAAAGTAAAATTCAAACAAAAGATGAGAAGTCATCTGTTGCACGGCACTTTAATGAAAGAGGCCATACCCCGATACTACTAAGATTTTGGGGGTTGGAACATGTACAGATCCCATCTAGAGGTGGAAAGTATCAAAATTTAATAGAAAGTAGAGAATCATGGAGGATCCTTGAACTGGGAACCTATTATAACCAGTGGGGTCTTAATGAAGAAATAAATTGGTTAACATGTTGGTGAAGATTTCACTTACATGTTTGATTTAGGTTATATACCTCCTTGCTAAGTGTGATATATCAGGAGTTTCTAGATAAAATATCCTTTTGTGCTCCTCTGTTTTCCTTTCTCCCCGCCTCCCCACCCCCCACCCACACACACATCGTTCCCTCTGTTTATTATATCATAAAATGATTTTGCATTCAGGCAGCTAGCAAAATAATTTGTTAATTTCCTATTGAAATGTAGAGAGTTTCCCCGTAAGCTCTCCTCCCCTCTCTTTTTCTGAAATTTCATTTGAATATGTTTTGTACAGCCTCAGTAATGGTATCAGAGAACATATATACACTTAGTGCTATATATTTTTTTTATTTAAGTTGAAATACATCTGTAGCTGGATTGATGCTTTCCACTCTGGGACAGAAGCGTATTCACCAGTCTTAACCTAGACCAATGTCCATGCGGGAGAACTGTTGCTAAGCAGCCAATGCTGCCTTGCGATGATGCGAACCATCTGCGACGCCCTCTGACATCTGCACACTCTCCCACATGGACATAAGAGGATGGATTGCAGCTCAGAATCCTGCTGTCACTCTGAAAACACCGAAGAAAGAATCATTTGTGAGTACCTCTGCTGTGTCTCTTTTAAATTAACTATGTTAAGGTTTGTTACTAGACAGAAGAATGCTTAACTTCATGTGCAGTTTGGAAATGGCCAACAAATATTGCAAGTTTGTTGCATAGACGTAGTAATGTGAATCATCTAATTTTATGGTTTACTTTTTCTAAAAGTAATATTAAGCTGTTTACACTTCCTCCGACTCACTATGGGCACAGTTATATGGTCCACACACGTTGGTCTCCTGTTTACACTGTCTTTGATATTGAAATTTTATTTTTTAGATATATTATTGAATGGAAGAATCTTTCCACATTAGAGCTGGTTTAGTCTATCTATAAACAAGTAAATTATATTAATAAAATGCTTGCCTTATTTTTAGTTTGTATCTCGACATGAGAAACAGTGATATAGTATTGTCATACATGTCAAAACTAGCAAAATTTATTAGTTAGCATCATTTGAGCATATGAGTATCTTATTTTACTACACAGAGAACTTTTCAGTGTTGATTTTGTGAGTTGTGACTGAGCTATATAAAGGCTTTACTAGAGATCGGGAGATCAGGTATCTATATAATTGAATTTTTGTAAATTCATTATTTTATTAAAATTTGTTGTGAGCATTATGCTGGTGGTGATATTATGTCTGAATAAGCAGATCACTTTTGAAAAGTTTATAAATAAGAATAACAGTCTGATTTTTCCTGTACATTTTGATTTTATTACAAATGTATTTTTATATTTGTTGTAACTGTTTTTCAGTTTATTCTGGCAGTCTGTGAAAGATTAAAGAGGACAGAGGAATACGAGCAGCAGCTCAGTTAAAAGAGAGGTAGCCGATAATTTTATTTGGCACCATTTACATTTGTATGGCCTTGTCTACAACTACATTGTGTTGATCGTGTGTTCTATGGAGTGGAGATTTAAAGTTTTAACATTTGTATGATTTTAGACAGAGAATCTAGAAATTTTTGTACATAACTAAAATAATTATGTTTTATATATATATATATATATATATATATTTCTTACAGTCCCCCAGAAGAAGCCATATTATGGCGAAACATTGGGGCATCTGAACTTATACTAAGAAATAAAAGAATTCAACTTTACTAACACAATTGTGTATGTGTATGGCTTTGTGCCAGAGCCAGTGCAAATAACTGTTTATCATGACTTTAGTAGTCGAAGCACTGACAGTCTTCTGCATTTTGACCAATGGAGGTGGGGTGGAATCAAAAGTTACAGACTGACCACTGAAGTAAAAATATCATGAATTATCGGTAATGTTTGTGTTGACAGCCTTAATTGAAGAATCCTGTTTAAAATGTAAAAAAATAAATAAATAAGACAGTGTGCAACATGTCATTATTTTAAGGAGTAGAGACAATGAAAACTGTCAGGAAGTTCATGTGGTACCTATCATTCTCATCTCACAGTTACCATAAGAATAAGTGTGGGAAATAATTGTGAGAGTCTCTTTGTATTCACTTAAATGTGTTTCCCAATTTTTGTGCAGGATTACGAAATGCTATTCAGATATGCATCAGTATTTGACATCTACATAATGATAACAGGATGGCTGAAACATTCTTGGGTTCTGTTAGCCTATGTCCTGAGGAGTGTTTGACTATGCATCTATGTCTGGACAGTTATAGTGTTTTGCATTGTGCTTTTATTTCAATGCAATGTTTCTCATTCAGTGAGTACTAGTATTGAAGAGGTTATTGCTTGAAGTTAAATTTTTTTCTTTTTTTTTTTTTGGTTTAGTTTTTTGTGCTGGAAGGGAAGCTCTTTGGTTCTGCTGAACTCATTGTTAGTTGCCTATTTTGGATGCACTATTTGGTTTTTCATACCACGGAGACCCCTCGCACATTACGATGCCTCTTCATCCTGAATGTCTTTCTGTTTTTTTACATACTGCTGCTTATTACACTATCTATCTTCAAAGCCTTTAATATACAGGGTCTTGCAGCCCTAGTTTTCCAGTTATCTAAGTTTAATGAAAAAATGAACATCAGAACAGGAAAAACAAGGGTTGTTGTAAGTATATGAAAGAACAGCTTTTAGATGAAACTTCACAGTTCCTATCTAGAAATGGCTTGTTTATGTACTTACAACCCTTGATTTTAGAAATAACATAGCTGTATGCCTATATACAGTAATATGTGAACTACCAGACCACATATTTTCTTCAAAATCTTTATTTTGAGCCCCTATATATGCCATCTTATCTCCTGATTGAAAATGGCACCATTTTGGTAAACAGACACCTGCTTACCTAATGGGCACTCACATCCTGTATCAAACTTCATATGCAAAACAGATTCCTGGCTTAGTTAAGTGTTCCTAAATGAGGAACTAAAATAAAATAGGAACATCTAATTTTGCCACTTCCACATAATGCAATGCATACAGCTCCTGTTCCAGGGAGAAGGTGTCATTACTATACCAAGGCTGGTACTTGTCTGCATGACTTCAGAGCTGCTGGCACCAAGAGAATCAGCTATGAAGTGGACGGGGCTTACCAAGGTATGCATGGAGTCCAAGTGCTCATTTTTCCATTCTTTGTGAAAATAAACAGAATTAGCGGTAGAAAGGTTACATCATACAGTAGTCATACTTGCTAATGAATTTGAATGGGACCTAATAATATTTGACAAGTTTTAGCAGTTACACAGTACAGTGCCTCTTTAAGCACCACATCCAGTTGTTGATTTGCATCCCATGTTGATACAGCAGTGGAGAGGTTTTATTGTGTCTCTCAGCTGAACATGGCACTCTATTTGCAGATCCAAAGCAACAGTGTACAGTATATGTTGACCAGTGGGCTCTTATGTGAAATTGTAAAAGGTGGTGCTTAAAGGGTTTACAGTTTTATCTATCATTAAGCTAAGCTTTCAGGGCTACTGCATTTGTTGTTGGTTGATTGTTTCTGCTCATACCTCCTTGTTTTTTTCATCCATGGTTATTCTTTTTTTGGCAGGGGAAGGGCCTACCACCCACCCCATCCCCAACCACCACATGCTACATTCCTATTATAGAGTAGCACAGTCATGACATTTCCTGTAGCAAAGCAGGAAGGGGAGGATCAGATGGGTATCCACACAGCAACCTCACTTACAGGGGCACAAGTAATTTAACTTGTTATAACAAGTTATAAAAAACAAAATCAAACTTTTGCTTTCATTTTCCTCCTTCTAATTATTCAGACCAGGTTATAAACTTGGCAACTCAAGTGGAATGGATACTATTAATTGCAAGCACTGTGGGACACTTTTACAAAGGGCAGTTATACAGGATTTAGGATGCTGTCCTACATGCTGGACCATTGAAGATCTAAGGGCTCAGCTCCAGGCAGCATGGACAGAGATTGTCCACCTCAAATTGCATATTCAGGAGGAAATATGTTATAAGAACTGCCTGCCATTTCTCCAACATCCAACTGAAGCACCTCGACCACAGAGGGTAGTTGGTCCAGGAGGCTGGCAGGTGATTAGGAGGGGAAAATCAGGTGCCCCATTACTTAATGCTCTCCAATGTATCACCTCCACAAACCATATAAAAACTACAAACAGGTATCTGCCTCTATCTCCAAAATTAAACAAAGGGGCAGAGGGCACTGCAGAGTAGGACATTGCACTACAGGAGCTAGTGCTACAAAACTTACCCAAAACAGGGACCAAAACAAAAAAAAAGGCAAAAAGGAAATCTAAAAACACTTCAGATCAAAGGAGACTCCATGATTTGGGGAGTTGATACCTACCTCCAGCCAGGGGTAATGGTCAGATGTCTCCTAGGTACATCAGCATGAAGAGACACTGATCGCATTGTTAAAATCATGCAGAAAGCAGGAGAAAACATTGATGTCCTGGTACACATAAGGACTAACAAAATCTCCAGCCAGTCAGTTGTGGAGACCTAGGAACACTTGACCAGGCTGGGAGACAAACTGTCATCCATTTCGTCCAGCATCTCCTTCTCTGAGATACTGCCAGTCTGGGAGAGGGGGCAGATGGACAGAAGGTCAGAGAAGGGGAGATAGGGGAGTTAGACATGTGGCTCAAGGACTGGTGCCAGGAAAAAGGACACAAATTTGTAGGTAACTGGCAACAGTTTTGGGACGAATGTTCTTTAAATTTAATGGACTGCATCTGACTAAGGAGGGAGTCAGTGCAATGGGGCAGGAGTTTGATGACTTTACAGAATATTTAAACTAGCCAATGGGGGAGAGGGGTGCAGCACCTGATACATCGAATGGGAAGAACACCCCTCCCCCCTCAGCTAGTGATCAAACAGGAGTTCAGCATGTTTGTAGTTCATTTGCATCACCAGGTAAGGAAAAAGGTCTGACTCCCAATACGACATGCAGGGGAAATGCCAGACCTCACCCAACAACTAATGCACTGAAATCTGGCCAATGGAAAATCATGTACACAAATTCCTGCAGTCTGAGAGATAAGATTCCAGACCTGCAGGCAACAATGACAGAGGCTAAACTGGATATAGTAGTCATTAGCGAGACATGGTTCACCAATAACAGTATTTGGGAGACTTCAGTGCCCAGCAATGTACTGTTCAGAAGGGACTGAGGTGCAAAAGGGGGGGAACAGCCCTTTATGTCAATGAAATATCAAAGCTACACAAATTCAGAATACACATAAGGAGCCAGAAGAACTGTGGGTCACCCTAGAAACAGGGAAATGGGACAGCCGTACGAACTGGGGTTGTCTACAGGCCTCCAGACCAGGAAGAGGACATAGACACATTACTGTTAGAAGATATGCAACACATGACAGCTAAAGGGGAGGTTCTGATAATGGGAGACTTCAACTTGTCAGATTGGTCAATACCAGCAGGAACATCCACCAGAACTTGACACATAGTGGATTCCCTGCTGGATGAGGGCCTCTAACAACTGGCACAACAACCCACAAGAGACAGGGCTATCCTAGATCTAGTAATGACTAATGGGGAAAGGATCAGAGAACTCCAGGTAGAAGGTCACCTGGGGGCCAGAGACCATCACATGGTATGGTTCAATTTGGCCACTAGAACTAAATCTTCCCATTCCAAGGCAGAAAAATTAAATCTTCAGATGTGTTGACTTTGATAAGGTGGCCAACAGAGTTAAGCTAGCCCTGACAAGAAGAAATACAAGTGAGGGGGTACAGGCAAAGTGGGCAAGCATTAAGGATGCAATACTTGAAGCAACATCCCATTGTGTCAGGGAGAAATGCAAGCTCAAAAGAAGGAGAAAAACCACTTTGGTTTTCAAAAACAGTAGCAGAAAAGGTCAGAGCCAAAAGTCTGGCCTTCGGGAAATATAAGGGAATGCAGCGAGATGAAGATAGGGAGGCATACCAAACTTCCCTAAGGGAAGCAGGGAAGGCAGTAAGGCAGACAAAGGCCCAAACTGAGGAAACACTAGCACAAACAGTAAAAGAAGGGGACAAGACTTTACAAAGAAAAAATATTGAAAGGAGAAAGTCTAGAGGGGGTATTGTTAAGATCAAAGGGGATAAAGGGGAGTGTGTGGAAGAGGACCAAGGAAAAGTATCTATCCTAAATAGTACTTCTGCTCAGCATGTTACAGATGAGAATGTGGGGGAGGGCCCACAGTTCAGCACCATGGACACAGGGGGGAGGGAGGTATGCACAAGTCCCTTCACAAAAGAAAGGGTCCTACAAGAGCTCGCTAAGCTCAGGGTGGACAAGGCAATGGGACCGGGTGGCATACATCCCAAGGTACTAAAGGAGCTAAAGGTGAAATGAGCAGAGTCATTATCAGAATTGTCGTGAGTCTCAGAGCACAGGAGAGGTCCCAGAAGACTGGAGAAGGGCTCATGTGATCCCACTCCACAAGAGTGGTAGCCGTTAGGAGGCAGGGAACTACAGACCAGTCAGTCTTACCTTAGTAGTGGACAAGATTATGGAGGCACTCCTTAAGGAAATGATAGTGCATCACCTGGAATCCATAGGAGCACAGGATCCAAAACAGCATGAGTTTACAACAGGAAGGTCCAGTCAAACTAATCTCATAGATTTCTTTGACTGGGTAACCAGAGTGGTGGACCAAGGGGGTGCAGTTGATGTTGCCTACCTTGACTTCAGCAAAGCTTTTGATACTGTTCCACATAGAAGATTGATTATTAAGCTGAGTAGGCTTGGGGTGGGTCAGAAGTTCATCAACTGGGTGGCAAACTGGTTGGTGGGCAGAAAACAGAGAGTGATGGTAAACGCAATACAGTCATAACAGATGCAAGTCACAAGTGGGGTACCTCAGGGATCAGTCCTGGGGCCAGTCCTCTTCAATATCTTCATCAGTGACATTGCAGATGGACTGGAGGGTAAGGTCTGTCTGTTTGCAGATGACACCAAGAATAAGATCTACAATAGAGTAAATGATCCAGATGGGGTGGGCAGAATGAGAAGAGATCTGGATAAACTGGCAAAATGGTTGGAAGAGTTGCAACTGGGGTTTAACACAAAGAACCCTGAAGCCACCTACAGGTTGGGAGGGGAGTTGCTGGCACTCACAAAGGAAGAAAGAAACTTGGGTATCATCATCACAGATGATCTGAAATCATCCAAGCAGACCACTAAAGCAGTAGGTAAGGCTAGAGGGATGTTGGGGTTTATTAGTAGGGGTATCACAAGTTGTAAGAGGGAGGAAATAATCCCTCTTTACAAGACTCTGGTTAGGACCCATCTGGAGTACTGCATGCAGTACTGGAGACCAAACCTGCTCAAGGACATTAACAAAATGGAGGCAGTCCAAAAAAGGGCAACCAAAATGGTGCACAGACTGCATCAGGAAACATATGAGGATGGATTAATGGAGCTCAACAAGGGTGCCAGAAGATAGTAAAAGCTGAGGGGGCAGAGGAGTGGAAGGGCACTTATGAGAGTACAAAGGGCACTTTCTCTAAACTAGTTTTTGCCATACAAAAATAAAAAGTGGAGGGCTGCCACCCTTGCCTCCCAATTCCTACACCTCAGACTTAATATATACCATAGAGCAAAGAAGGAGAGGGTGATATGATGAAACATTCAAACATCTTAAGGGCATTTAACAAGGTCAAAGAGTCTAACATGTTTCTATATAAGAAAAATAGCAGGACAAGAGGACACAGCATGAGATTAGAGGGAGGCCCATTAAAGTGTAATGAGAGGAAGTTCTTTGTCACAGAAAAGGTGAAGGATGCATGGAACGGCCTACCTCAGGAAGTGGTGGATATGAATACAGTGCAGGGCTTCAAATAGGCATGGGATAGGCATAAAGGAGCAATGCAGATGAGTATGAATAGATAGGCCATTGACAGAGTAAAGGTCTATGGCATATTCATAAGGTAGAAAAATGGGCAGACTGGGTGGGCCTTGCGGTCCTTATCTGCTGTCAACTTCTATGTTTCTACGTTTGGCAACTGTGTATGGCCTCAGGGACAGTAAGCATTCAAAGCCCTGCTTGTGAATTGGACTGAACTACACCCGCCACACACACACACACACACACACACACACATACACACCTCATATTGGGAAAGGCTGCAGGCACTCTAGGAGATCCCTCACTGTTGCAGCTAGTTGCCAGAAATAAATGTTGCTGCACTATGTGCTGCCACAGTGTACTTATAAATCTCAACAAATTATACATCTATCCACAAGGGTAAATACAGTAACTATCATTACTCTCATTCGCAGCAGGCGCCAGCTTTGAAAATCCCCAGCCAAAACAGTGTCCAGTCAAACTATCGATTGTGTGCATTGCTGATAGACATTTTAGCCAAATGCATTAAACATTTTGCGGCATTCTTTACTGACTTATAGACCTACTGTATGTAACCATGGTCTGTATTCAAATCTGCACTTATGCAGGTATCTATGACACTTAATTCCACAGACTACTCAAACAAAATAATCAATACATCTTATTTAAATGAATGTTTTTTGCCCTATTACATCACATCCAATTTAAGCCAGAAAAGCAAAGGAGAGGTACACATCTACACTAGTAAAACACACCTCAGGAAAGGCACAAGTGTTATGTTTAGATCACGCCAAGTAAAAGTATACAGCAAATAAATACTGTTTCCTTCAATTTGTATGTGTAGACCTCAGTGACCACCCTATACCACCACTTTTATCTTAAATTGGATTGATTTTTCTATAACTGTTCCCAGCTACAACATTTTTTAAAGCAATAGAAACTCATGTAACACTTATATGTTAAGATTTCATTTATTTTGTAAAACTAGTTAGAAATATTTTACAGATGTTACTGATGTTACTGTATTTTAGTAAAAGAAACATATAAATTAAACCATAATATTTTTAACAGTTACATACAACTACATGTTTCTAAACTTTGTGGCTGTCCAATTATTAGTCTTTTAAATATTTTCATAAAAATACTAGCTTATAGTCATCAGTGTTTCAAGCATTCATCTTTCAAAACTGAGCGGACTGTTGCTGCATGCATGACATCACACTTGTTTACAAAAGAAAGGACTGTAATGTCATAGACTGGCTATGAAATCAAATGAGTCATCCAAAGCTTTTTCTTTTCGAAACTCATCTTTTTAAGACTGCGAACTGCATCACAGTACATTTCAACAAATGCATTTATAGATTCATAATATAGGATACATAGATACGTAGACACTGTCCACAGATTAGGGCCTATGGCCCATCCAGTCTGCCCATTTGAGCTTGTAAATTCACTATATATTTTCTTAAAAATCTGTTGCCCCTTACCCCTGACCTCCAGAATTCCCTTATGTCTATCCCATGCATTTTTAAATCCTGTAATTGTTTCAGCCCCCACCACTTCCTCTGGCAGGGTGTTCCATTTGTTAGTCATCAGTTCAGTTAAGAAATTCTTCCTCACGTTTCCTCTGAATCTCCCTCCCTCCAACATCATCCCATGCCCTCTAGTTCTGGAACATCTTTTTCACTGGAAAATAGTGTATTCCTGTACCGTGTTCCTCCCTGTAAGGTACTTGTATGTCTCTATCATATTCCCTCTCTCCCTCCTCTCCTCCAGGGAGCACATATTCAAGTCCTTCAACTTGTCCTCATAGGACTTGTGATGCAATCCCTGCACCAT
Source organism: Neoceratodus forsteri (assembly GCA_016271365.2). Lineage (NCBI taxonomy): Eukaryota > Metazoa > Chordata > Ceratodontiformes > Ceratodontidae > Neoceratodus > Neoceratodus forsteri. The sequence goes on along the minus strand of CM057454.1, from coordinate 657,265,133 downwards.
CTTTGTTGCCCTCCTCTGAACCTTCTCTACCCAGCCTATGTCCTTACATTGGTAAGGTCTCCAGAACTGTGCACTGTACTCCAGGTGGGGCCTCACTACTGTCTTATATAGTGGAATTATGACCTCCCTTTTCCTGCCGGTGATGCCCCTGCCTATGCATCCCAGCATCCTATTTGCTTTACCTGCTGCCTTGTTGCACTGTTTCCCTACCTTGAGGTCATCAGAGCCGATAACCTCAAGGTCCTTTTCCTGCTTAGTGCATACTGTATCCTCACCCCCCCCCCCAACTGATATGTTGTTCCAGGGTTTTTGTGCCAAATATGCATTATCTTGTACTTCTTTGCATTGAATTTCAACTGCCAAACCCTTGACCACTCTTCAAGCTTCTACAGGTGGCTCCTCATTCTGTCTACACCCTCTGGCATGTCCACTCTGTTACAGATCTTCATGTCATCAGCAAACAGAGAAATTCTGCCTTCTAGGTCCTGTGCAATGTCACTGATGTAGATGTTGAATAGAACCAGTCCTAACACTGATCCCTGTGGTACCCCACTGGTCACTCTTCCCTCTGTGGAGTGACAGCCATTTACCACCACCCTCTGTGTCCTGCCACCCAGCCAATTTCCTATGAACCACACTACTGTCCTGCCCACTCCCATATTCCCCAGTTTGTTTAATAGCCTCCTGTGTGGCACAGTGTCAAGGGCCTTGCTGAAGTCCAGATAGGCCATGTCCATTGCCCTCCCCTGATATACCTCCCTTGTCACCCAGTCAAAAAATTCAATGAGATTGGTCTGAAATGACCCCCCCCCCCAGTGAAACCATGCTGCCTTGGGTCCTGTAGTCCATTGGCAACCAGATGTTCCACCAATCTCTCCTTCAGTAGTGCTTCCATGATCTTCCCCACTACCAAGGTCAGGCTGACTGGTCTGTAGTTCCCACTTCCTCTATGTTCCCACTTTTGTATAAGGGGACTACATTTGCTGTTTTGCAGTCTTTGGGTACCTCCCCTGTTTCCAGTGATCGGCTAAACAGGATTGCCAGAGGTTCAGCCACCACCTCTCATAGTTCATTTAAGACCCTGGGGTGCACCTCATCTGGCCCCATTGCTTTATGAATTCTTATTCCTTCCAGTTCCTTCAGGACCATTTCCCATGTAAAGGGACTTGTGTTGTGTCCATTTCAGTGCCGTTCCCAACCCTTGTACTCCCTTCAGTCTCATTACCCTCCTCTTCCTCGGTAAAGATTGAGCAGAAATACCTGTTCAGTATGTCAGCTTTATTGCTGTCATCCTCCATGTGGCCCCATCCTCCACCTTCAGTCTCACTAGCCCTCCCTTTGCCTTTCTGTTTTTCACTTATGTACCTATAAAAGGTTTTGTCCCCTCTACCCACTGATTTTGTGATGTGCTCTTCTATCTGAACTTTGGCTTCCCTTACTGACCTCCATGCCTCCCTTTGCTTCTCCTGGTACTTCTCCCTCCCTATCCCCTTCTGCCTGTGTCTTTTTGTATTGCCTGAATGCAATCTTTTTGGCTTTCACTTTCTCCACTACCTCCTTGGAAAACTATAATGGCTTTCTCGTCCTTTTCCCCTTGCTAACCTGCTTAATGCATAATTCTGTTGCTCTTGTAATCACCATTTTAAATATTGCCCACTGTTCCACAACCCCTGATTCCCGCCCATTTACTTTAATGCCTCTTTCAAGCATCATCCCATTTTCCCAAAGCCTGCCCCCCTAAAATCCATGATACATGTTTTTGTGTGGTTTGGTTCTGCTCCTTTTGTGATTTCAAGCCATAGTGACCGGTGGTATCTGTTCCCCAGGTGCTCCCCCACTGTTACCCCATCACACTGTCCCCGTTTGTGAGCACGAGGTCCAGTATTGCCTTCTGCCAAGTTGGTTCCATGATCAGTTGCTTGAGGAAGGCACCTTGAAGGCAGTCCAGGATATATCTGCTCCTGGTTGATGCTGCTGCTGGGAGACTTCAGTCCACGTCTTGGGATACACTGTACCATACATTTAAGACAATAGTTGCTTCTGTTGTGTCACCTTCTGAATATGTAATACAGATAATATATGACAAAAGAGATTGCCTGGAAATGTGCATTATTCAGAAGGTAGTAGCTACCAACATATTTTGATAAACAAAATGCTTACTACAGAGCAACTTAGCCCATCAACAGAATAATTCTCATTCTTGTCTTGATGCAGACTTCTGTATATCCCAAGGAGTAAGGTGTGGGTAGAGACCCAGGAATCCCTGAGGGCCACAAAGAAGTATTGTCCTTCCCCAGGTGTATCTGACAAAATAAATCCTTCCCTCTAAAGATTATAATACAGGTTTGAATGATAAGGTGGCAGAATGTACTGTTAAAAAACAAAACGAATGAAAACAACATGCTAATCAACATAAAGGCACTATAGTTCTATTGAATTGTGGTGTTTGAATGTTTAAAAAAGTATATATGAAAGTGAACATCTGCTCAATTAGCACAATAATTATTCATTTAATGTGATTATTAATTAGAGATAATTATTCTTAAAATTACTAGGTCTGGTGGAGCATGTGGAAGAGGGCAGCATAGGTGATAAACTTCCATGTCATAAGACTTGCAGTATTAAAATGAATTCCCATTTAGTTAAACTTAAATTTATTTTTATTAGTGTGCGTGTGTGTATGTGTGTGTGTGTGTGTGTGTGTGTGTGTGTGTGTGTGTGTGTGTGTATGGTGTCAATTCTACAGTGCACCTTTTGGTTTTCTATCCAAAATGCCTTTTGCATCGTTACTCCAACTGTCCATCTTCAGTTTCTGTTCAGTACTACCATGTCTAGACTTCATGAAAAGACTCTGAATCGAGACTTTTACTAACATCATATGCATTCAAGTTACTAGTAGCCTGGTTTACATTTTATGTAGCAGACCCCCCACACCCCCAAAAAAGCACACACTTCTCCACTACCGATGGCGACTGACACTGCCCTCCTATCTCCTCCTTGCCCAGCAGTATTCAGATTCCAAACCTGTACCACTGTGGTCTTCAAATTCTATACTCCACTTGAATTAAGAAGAAAGATATTCTCTTTTAATAATGCAGGGCTTATGAGACGGAAACAGATGTTTATAGCCCATGCAAACCTCTTCCACATATCTCACCAAATCTAGTAATTTTAAGAACAAATTTCAAGTCACTGTTCTAGTTAGCACTAGCAAATTTCCAAGAATTTCAAAGTTTAACATTAGTCCTGTGGGGGGAGGGGGGGATAATTTTCATTCAAGGCTCTTATTTAGAGCTTACTGAGTCAAACAAATAATTGTTTGTTTTACACTTACAGTAGCAGATCCCTGCAGTAGACACCCTCCCTCCTCAACCCACCCACACTTTACAGCTACTGATAGCGACAGGTACTGCCCTCCACTCTCCATCTCATCCAACCACCTTCAGAGTTTCTACTGAATTTCAGCGTATTTAGAAATACGGATAATGGCATTGCTTGTCAGTGTGCATGAAGCACTATATTTATAGACTGTCTTTGGTCTTTTTAAATAGTGTGCAGTAAAAAATTGACATGAATGTTGTGAAATTCTGTAGCGACTCTAACGGTGGCTGGACAAGAAGGGAGCACATCGCAGTGTCAGTCATCATCTACAGGTGTGAAGTGTGTTTGTGAGGTGGGGGAAGGGGTCTGCTACTGTAGCTGTAAAATAAACAACTATTTATCTGAATAAATAAGATCCCAATAAGAGCCTTGAATGACAGTGATTTTTGTCTTCCACAGGAATACCGGTTAAACTTTGGAATACTTGGAAATTTAGTAAAATATTAGCTAGAACAGTTTCTTAAAATGTATTCTTAAAATTACTAAGTGTGGTGGTGTTTGAGGAGGGGGTGGCATGGGTGTTATGAGGGTTGGAGAAGGAATGAATTTTTGATTGAAGGGCATTTGTAATCGTTTTTAAACCTGTTTTTTTCTCCTAAGACCTGCAGTATTAAACTAGAATATCATTGTTTTAATTCAGGAGGAGAACAGTATTTGAAAACAGTAGTGGATAGGGATATTTTTCCATTATAAAAAGAAAATGAAATGAAGCCTGTAAATGCCTTACAAATAACGAATCTTTCAGTGTATACATGTTTCATTACAACATTGAAAGCAGTCTACACGCTAAGCTGGATACCTTTTTCAGTATGTTTTGCCAGCTGAACATTTTGATGAAAGCAATAAAGTTACCTTTCAAGCTGCATCTTTAGCTATTTTTAGACACACATAAAGTGCCGATGTTACTGTCACAAATTCTGTACATCAGAACATGTTCAAACAGATATTTTGTTACTTTAGAGAACACTATAGGTAGACTTTGGGTAGACTGCAACAGTTTCAACCGATGGCTGCATCTCATCATCTAAGAAACTACGGGTGAGATATTTGAAGCAGTTGTGCATGCACAACTGCAGAAATGTGCCACAGAGCGATATTCAGTGGCAGCAACTGCACAGCACAAGTAGCAGTGCGCCAATGTGCAATGGCAATGTATGCATGCAAACGGGCAGGGGACGTACCCATAAATATGCGGCACAGTGCGATATTCAACCCCCGACCAATGGCACAAGCGAGGAGCAAATGGCAGTTGTGCGGAGCAGACCTGAGCCTATAAAAACAGGGAGCAAGTAGAGGAGGGCACTTGCGCCAGAGGGGAGCAGGACAGAGGGAGACAAACAGGTCATCTGCCCACAAAGAAGGGGACAGGGAGAGAGAGAAAGAGACAGAGACCAGGACAGAGAGGGAGAGACAGTGTGAGAGAGAGTGTATGAGTGAGAGTGTGACAGACAGGGAGGCGACGGCAGGTGTGAGAGAGTGTGGGCACGACACAGTGCCACCTGGCCCAAGTGGAGTGACACAGGCACCCACAGGGGTGGGAGACAGAGGCCGCAGGCAACAGCCAGCCAGCCAGCCTGGGGCAGGGTACACAGGAGTGAGCCCTGCAGAGCAGCACACACAGCCACACACAGACGGGTGGGCCAGTGGAGCCAGACACCCGGGGGGACAGGACAGCAGGGGCCATGGCCAGTGCGATGTTCCAGATGGAGGCCATAATGAGGGGTGTGGGGAGGCAGGATGCAGTGTGCCACAGCCATGGAAGGGCCTGTCAGTGGTACGCCAGGAACTGGTGGTACCGACCCCACATCAGCTATGAGACCTACACTGACACTGAGATCATGGGCCGGTACCGACTGAACTGGGCAATTCTGAGGCAGCTCTGTGAGCTGTGCAGTGAGGAGATGCAGGCACCCACTAGACAGAGCCACGCCCTGACAGTGGAGACAAAGGTAACAGCTGTCATGTACCTGCTTGCCACAGGCACCTTCCAGAGACCAACAGGGGACACCACAGGCATAACCCAGTCTGCTCGTCATGGCTCCTCACACAGTTCCTCAATGCCCTGCTGCCACACGCTGCAGAATACATCCACTTCCCCAGCACACAGGCAAAGAGTACAGCAAACATGTAGGAGTTCCACAGGGTAGCACGTATGCCTGGCATGCTAGGGGCCATTGACTGTACCCATGTGGGCATCCGCATGCCACCTGGCCCGGAGGGGGTAACCTACATCAACAGAAAGGGCTATCCCAGTATCAACTGCCAGGTGGTGTGTGATGCCAGGGGGCCCATAACCAATGTCTGTGCCACACACCCTGGGGGAGCACATGACACCTTCATCTGGCACAGCTCAGCACATTGCCACAGGTTTGGGAGTGGGGACATCCCCAACGGTCATCTAGTTGGTGAGTATGCCGAGACCATGGGCAGCTGGGTACACCAGGGCATGGGATGGGGGGTGGCCAAGGTAAGGGCACCGCAGAGTGTGGCTGAGAAGGACAAGGGGCACAGCAACAGAGGACATCAGGCTAACCATATCTCCATCCCCACAGGTGACAGTGGCTACTGACTCTGGCCCTGGCTGCTCACCCCCTACTGGCACCCATCATCTCCTGTGGAAGAGCGGTACAATGAGACAATTGGGCATGTCTTTGATCTGCTGAAAGCACGTTTCCATTGCCTGCACAGGTCTGGCCGTGCCCTACAGTACAGCCCCTCAAAGGCCTGTGGAATATTCCTGGTCTGCTGCATGCTGCACAACATGGCCACTGACCGTGGGATAGCTGTTGAGGTCAAAGACGGGAACAGCAGTGGGGATGAAGTGACTGATGGTCCGTGTGGCAGTGGGCAGCCCCCCTGGGCAAAGGGATCGCCTGCTGATGAGGATGGCATGCCAGCACCAAGACATGATAGAGGAGCACAATGGTGCTTGCAAGTAGGTGGACAAACACCCATGCACGGAATGGCCACAGTAACATGGTACACAGACATGTGTGGGCATGCCCTGCAGCATGCACAGACAGGTGGGGGAACAGGGGCAGGGGTGGGCATGGGGCCATGCCACACACAACAACATGCAGCACAGCACAGCACACCACACCACACACACACTGGCGCCCGCAGGCATGCGCCTGGGCACTGGCACCTGGCATGGATGAGATACAGGGCACCAGTGCAATGTGCATCCAGTTTTGTGGTGGCATCATCATGCACACACCACATGGGCCAGTGGCTGAGCAGGTACTCACATGTCCAGTGTGTGGTGCATTCCATTGATGCCATGTCCGTGGCATGCTCACACACACAACACCCATGTGCACACAGGGTAGCAGCAGCGGACAGGGTGGCAGGCACATCAGCTCCGCCACATGGTCACATGGCCACCATGGACATGTGGATGGCTATGCCATAGCCGCCCAGCAGATCCAGTCTGTGCAGTGGCCACGGGGGGGGTCTGTGACTGTCCCCCGGGGTGGAACTGCAAGAATGTGACCTTGCCCTCACAGGGGTCTGCAGGCTCCTGAACAGGCCCACTCTGGGCATGCCTGGGATGCCAACAGCAGAGCCCGGTGTTGACACCAAGGGAGTCACCCAACGCCAGGTCCATGGGGTGGACAATGCACTTTGTGGGGTCTGCGGCACCCGGCCACACCCCATGGCAGCCAGTGGGGCAAGGCCGACTGTGACTGCAGTGGCTAAGCAATCCAGTCCCACAGTCATGTCCTCCCACAGGTGATGTATGGCCTCCTGGACCTGTGTGATGCCCCTTTTGTGCTGCTCAGCAGCCTGGTGCACCTCTGCGCGGAGTGCACACACCCCAGCCACGAGCAGCACCTGTTGGTCCATGGAGGCCCTCAGCAATTGGGTGTGCTCATGCAAGGAATAAGCACCCACAAGCGCTAGGGCATTGCGCCGACCTACTGGTGGCTTATGACCACACTGCACTGCCCCCACTCAGGTGGGCACTGCACAGCGGGGTCCCCTTGGGGCTGCTCACTGACAGGTGCACTGGCATTGAACACTGCATCTGGCCTCCCAACAACCACAGCTGTCTGCCACTGCCACCCCTCTGGCCCCTGTGCACTGGCCAGTGCCTGTGTGGCTGTACCACCACCACCACTGTCCCCCAGTGCCGTGCCACTGTCACACACAGTGGTACCAGGGGTGGTGGCAGGTGGCTGTCCCACTGCCAACAGGCCACTGGCTGTGCTGCCAGGGATGGTGGATGGTATGGGTGTCTCCCCCATGTCAAGTCCCCCGCTGTCTAGGACAATGGTCACATCGTCATCGGTGTCAGATCCTGCCCCAATCTGTTTACCTGCACACTGAATGCCGTGGCTGGCATCCCTCTGGAACACAGCCAGGGCCTTGTCCACCACCACACCCAGGCCATCTAGCCAGATGGCGGTGGTATGCTGCAGCCATTAGGGCCCCTGGACACCAGTGGAGGTGGATGGCTGGTCCTCCAGGGCTGGGCATGCCCCCACGGCAGACGCAGATGCCCCTGCCACTGCATGCTGATGTTCTGATGCTGAAAGGGAACACAGATGCATTAGTGCTGCCGAAGCAATGGCCCCCCACCTCCCAAACCCCACCCCCAACTCCACTGTACCTACCATGCAGTGATGGTGTCCCTGCAGTCTGGAAGCCACTGCCCAGCACACCCTCAACAGCGCTGTACCGCATGGTGGCCACCACCAGCTCCTCCTGTGGCGTGAGCTGTGGCATGTTGGCCTGGTCCCCACCTGTGGCTGACCTTGCGGCCCACATGGCCGCCACCTTCTCCTTGATCCGACGCTTGTCGGTGCCCACCTTCTTCTTGCACTGCTGTGCAGATCACTGGTGGCTGCCCTGCTGGTTCACAGCCTCAGCCACCTCCTCCCAGGCTGCAGCCCTGGCCTGTGCCAGTTGTGCCACACGGCAAAGGCTCCCTGTCAAGTTACACCTCAAACAGGGCATCCACCTCCACCTTCATAAAGTTGGGCCTGAGCTTCCGGGCAGGCCCATGCTCCTCACCCAACTCACGTTCGGACATGCTGCTACCTGTGGGCAGTGACATGTGGTTAGTGGCTGCAGCGGCCCACACCAGCCATCCATCCTGCTGTGCTGTCCGTCCCCTCGGCAGGTGCAACTTACCTCAGTTAGTTGCAATACCGGTCCATGGCCTGTGCAGTCCTGTGGCACCTGTATAGCGCATCGCATGCAAATGGGCTGATGCGCAACAGTAATGAGATGCTAATTCCTCCAGTGCACCGTGGATAGGCTGGTGAGCTAATCTGCATATGCCAGCTGAATATCGTGTTGTTGCACCTTGCACAATGGACTTGCACCAGCACAAGTTATGGCACCCATCATCACACATGCACCACGGCATGTACCACTGCCTATTGCACAGTGTGCACTAGGAGCACTATTGGAGGCCATTGTGCCCTATGTACTATAGGGCCTAAGGTGCTCAGGCACCATTGGGCCTATAGTGCTCAGACACTATAGGGCCTGTGGCACTCAGGCACTATAGGGCCTGTGGTGCCCAGGCGCTATAGGGCCTGTGGCACTTGGGCACCACTGGGCCAATGGTGTTCAGGTGCTATAGGGCCTGTGGTGCTCAGGTGCTATAGAGCCTGTGGTGCTTGGGCACCAATGGGCCTATGGCACTCAGGTATCATTGGGCCTATGGCACTCGGGCACTATAGAGCCTATGGTGCTCAGGTGCTATAGGACCTGTGGCACTCGGGCACTACAGGGCTTATGGGTTGTGGTGTCCTCAGACCCCTATTGTGCAACATGTGTCATGGCTCCAATAGCACACACGTGCACATTGCACGTAGTGACCCCAGACCCCTGCCCTATGCCCCCCAGGGACCTCTGCCCCATGTGCCAGTGTGGCCCCACCCATGCCATGCATCCCCGGGGATGCACGATTGCAGCTGGCAGTGCATCTCCAGATGAGGCATGCATCCTGAACACATGGAGCTCGTGCACTACAGGGCACCATTTTTTACTGCGTCATTGCAGAGGAAGCTTGCCGTGGTGTGCAGTGCCCCATTCACAGAACTGGCACCAGATAGAGCTAGTGAACCTGGTGACCCAGGTGGAGCCCCATGCTGCCAGCCTATTCGGACAGCAGCCCCTTGACAGGCTCAAGACTGCAGTCTGGCAGGATGTGGCTGATGGACTTGTACAGGCAACCAGTGTGCGGTGCACATTGGAGCAGTGTCACCACCATTAGGAGGACCTGTTGAGGAGGGATCTGGAGAGGCTCAGGTTGCTGCAGGTGCATGTCTGGAGGGGGCCATGCCACAGCCAGGTAAGTGTGCTCCACCTGCATCTGTGCACATCCAGTGATCCATGGAGCTGGCAGGGTTGCATGCCATGCTAGGGGGGTGGCGATGTCACTGTGTGCCCTCTGGCCAGGAATTTCAAGTCACTGGGTGCGCTGTGCCACTGCCCTGTGGCCGTGCCAGGCCGCGGTGCACTCTGTGCTTGGGGGGGTGAAGGCAGTGGGCTCATGGTGTTTCTGTGTATTGATGTGTGCTTATTTGTGTTCCCATCCTAGGCCCTGAAGACCGGAGGAGAGCCAGGGTGGTGGGGGCACCTAAGCTGCTAGACCGATGCATGCAGCACCATGTCAGGCAGGTAGGTTCTATGCATTCAAACATTGTTGTGCAGGGTGTTCATTGGGAGTGGGGGTATGGCCTTGGCCTCCAAAGTGCCTAGCCAGGGCAGCTGTGTTCAGCCCATTGTGTGCATGGCACTGTGGGGCGGTCATTGCACATGTGTGGCAGCTATTAGTGCTCTGTGGGTGCATCTGGCTGCCACCAGTGCCGCTGTGGTTCCGCTGCTGCACCATGCCACCTGCCTGCCACTGTGCTGGTGGTTGGCCCTTGGGCAGCAGTGTCCAGCACTTTGCACAGCCATGGCATGCTGGGTCAATGGCAGTCATAGGCCCAGCCACTGTGGGTGGCCAGGGTGCCACCCCAGGGGCGTGTGTCCCCACTGTCTGCTGTGCATGGTGGGAGGGCTAGGGTGCCCTGGACACGCACTGATCACCTGTTCCTTCCTTTTCCATAGGTGTCCAATGGGGAGGTCGACAGCTACACTACAGATGCCTCCTGTGGCGCATCATCTCAATCACCACTGCCACCCTGGAGATTGTGAGGCTGATGAGATGGCTCCTGCTGCGGGGGCAGTGCAGAGGTCAGCACCAGGCAGCAGTAGGACATGGCCACCCATAAGGGCCATTGTTATTATTCCTGCACCTGACCACCCTTCCCCTGCCTTTCTCTGTCCCATTGTATAGCCCTGTCCCCTGTCCCCATCCCTCCCTCACCTACCCTGTTCCTGCTTTGTATATAGTTTCTTCTACTTTGTTCCCTGTTTTGTATTGTAAATAGTTATTTTATACAGTTTGCTTTGCGAACACATCTGTGTCCATATCTGCTTTGCAGCTGGCGAGTGGAGGCATGCTGCAGTGGTGTGGTGGGTGGCTGTGTAGTGCACCTGTGTTGTTCTGTGGGCCATGCATGGTGGTGTTTGTCCATCGGCCAGTGGCTTTGCCCTGGGGTGGCCATGGGCTGGCTGTTCAGGTGGTGTGGCATGTGTGTTGGGTGCTGTGTGCCAGGGTGTGGCTTGCTGTGGACTGGGTGGGTTGGGGCATGCTGTCGAGTGGGGGGTAGCTGGTGGCAGCCCACCCTTGGCTGTTGGTGCCACCTTTTCATACATCCACCACTCTGGTGCTTGTGGATGGGGGCTGGCTACATGCCCACGCTCCTTGGGCAGTGTTCCTTTGAGGGCGGGCTGTGCCTCTCGGCTTGGCTCCACCACCTCCCCAGCGGCTACCCTTCATTCCCCGGTGCCTTGCTCCATGCTGTGCCTGTGGCTGGTCCATTTCAGCCTTGGCGCATCTTCCTCGGCCCCTTGCACATCCATGGTTGTGCTATTGCGTATGTTGGGTTGCTCTCTGCTGCACCTCTGACTGCGCTATGGTGCATCCATACGATATTCAGTCATGTTGTGCTAGCGCATGTCGCCATGCACAACCTTTGAATATCGCACTCTTTGTGCCATGGTGCATTGGATTTGTGCTGCAATGGCCTTGCGCTGGCATCTGGCGCATTTCTGAATATCCCACCCTACATCTTTTACCCAAAACCTTTTTTATAATGAATTTACTGTAATCAGTATTGTTTAGCTCTGATTTTGTTTTAATAGTACCTTTTTAAAAGATAATTTAAAAAAGGCATGGAAACCCAATTTAGATGACTATAAAATACAAAAACAAGTCGGAGACAATGGGGTGTGTTTTCTGATGGTGTGTGGAATAGGTAGGTGTAAGCGACAAAAACTGTGACAAAGCTGCCTGTTGTCCCGCATCAAAAATGAACTAAGGGTGACTAAAATAAACTCCCCATTCATAAAATTGATTTGGCCTCATTTCTCTGGTGTGTGGTTCTACACTGAAAAGACTTGGGTTGTCTCCATAAGGTTCTAAGAATGCTATGCATTTTGGATGGCATTAGCATATACAGATATGACCTTTGTCACAGTAACATAAAATAGGTTTCATTTCCATGAAATCTTTTTATAATCTATTTGCATTTTACTATAAAGCTGAGGATGCCTTGCCCCCTTTAATTGCATGGGGGTTGGGGGATGTAGAGTTAGGGTTGAAAACAAATAATCTAAATTTATTTACATCGCAGGATTTAATTACTGAATTAAATTGCAGGTTTAATTTATTTATTTCATGGGATTTAACATAGAAGTGCTTGTACAAACTTGAAAGTTACTGTTCTAGTCAGCACTAGCAAATTTCTGAGCATTTCAAGGTTCAACCAGTAGTCCTGCGGGGAAAAAATCACTTTCATTCAAGGTTCTTATTTAGATGTTATTGAGTCAAACAAATAATTGTTTGTTTTATATTTACAGTAGCAGACCCATGGGGCAGCCCCCCCCCCATATCCTCATAGCTGCTTGATTAAAATTTCTATAATACTTATACAGTGCTCTGAGATTTGTTTCTCAATCTACCTGTCACCCTGACAAAGACTGATTTGTATTTTTAATCAAACGTTCATTACAATAAAACTAACACTTATCCATTATTATAGAGATGAGTGAGAATGCTGGTACTGTGCTTGCTACAGTTACATGATATTTTATTTATTATTTAAAATTGGTGACCGGAAATGGCACACTAAGCCAAGGCTCATTTCACTGTGTGACCCAGGTGAAATATCACAGAGGTTGAACAAAGTTATAATATCAGCAAATTAAAGAAAATACAAAAATATACAGAAAATACAAAAATATTGAGAAAATACAAAGATATACAGGAGTATAAAATGGCTTAGCACAAAATATACAAAGGTAGGCATAAATGAGATAAGGCAAGAAATCCATAAGAAATACATAAGCGTAACTATCCATTAAATCCTAGACACCTTAAGGCTCCATGTATGGGATCTGGAGCAGGAAGAGGCTGAGCATGAAATCAGGAGGGTAACCAGCTCAGGCCAGCAGACCTGTGATCCCAGAGAGGGGGCTTAAGGAGGAAACCACAGTAAAGATGAGTGGAGGCGTGTGCACAGGGCAGGAGGGAGATGCGGGAAGGGTTAGGAACATTGGGGGCACTGGGTGGAGAAGTCTGAGGAGTCTTTTGAGGGATGAGAAGGGAGAGGCAAGATGAAGGTCAGGGGGTAGGGTATTCCTGAGGAGAGGGTGATGGTACGAGAAAGAAGACTGAAATGCAGCAGAATGAGGATGAGGGATGGAGAAGGTACATGAGTCTCTGTGGTAAAGAGAATAGGTTGCGGATTTGGGAGGAGTAAGGTGGGAGGTGAGATGGGGGAAGTGAGCCGAACCAGAATTAAGCAATAAGGGAGGCACAGTGGATAGTTCTTCTGTAAGACAGAGAGGCAAGAGAGAGTGGAGCATAAAGGTGACAGTGATGGGTAAGAGGAGGGGAAGATGTGGAAAAGTGGCAGAAGAAGTTGATAAGAGTGTCTAATTTGGAGAGGTTGTGGCAGTGCCATAGATGATGTCTGCATAATCCACCACTTGCAAAATGGTTGTAAGTACTAATTCACATCGAGTAGGGAGAGGGAGGCTGGCTTTGTGGTAGTAGAGGACTGCTAGTTTGGGCCAGACTTTGATGCAGATAGCATCGATCTGTGTTGAGAAATCAAGGTGACTGTCCAGCCAGACACCCAGGTATGTGAAGGTAGAGACCATCTTGAGGGGGTAGCCATTTAGGGTTGTGAGTGCAGGGGGTACCAGGGAAGGAAGCCAGCTTCTGTTGGGATCCAAAAATCATAGTAACTGTCTTTTTGGCATTGAGCTTTAGCTGGTTTGATTGGAATCAGGTTTGCACTCTGTTGAAATCGTTTTGGGGAGTGGGGAGAAAGCTGTTGTTGGGAGGGCCGGAGGCGTAGATGACAGTGTCACATGCATACATGCGCATGTTAGAGTAGTGGCAGACTGCGGGAAGATCGTTTATAAAGAGAGAAGAGAATAGGGCCAAGAATAGCACCTTCAGGAACCCCAGAGAGGATAGGGAAGGGACAAAAGAGTGCATCACCTATTTAAACTGACTGTTGTGTATGTTGTGGAAGCAGGGATGGAACCAGTTTTTGCAAGGCTGAAAGAAGGAAGTTTATGAAGAAGGAGTGGGTGGGAGATGGAGTCAAAAGCTTTTGCCAAATCAATTAAGACAGCAGCAGTAATTTGGCTTTGGTCTGTCCCAGTGAAGATGGAGTCGCTGACACACAGCAGAGAGGTGATAGTGGAGCATTGTGTTTGAAAGCCTGATTGCACAGGTGAAAAGGAATTGTTAGAGGAGATAAAGTCAGAGAGCTTAGCAAGAATGAGGGATTTCTGGACTTTAGCATCGGAGGGGAGGAGCGAGATGGGCCGGTAATTTCCTGGGGATGAGGGATCACCACCCTTGTGTAGGGGAAGGACGATATGAATCTGGGAGGGGGGTTGGGAGGGTGGATTTTGTAACACAATAGGTAATACAGTGATCACTGAGGGTGTCGGAGAGGATGCCAGAGGCAGAGATCTGGTGAGGGTGGGAGGATAACATCCAATCAAGGAGGGAGTGGTTTTAAGACCGAGGGTTTAGGTGGGTAGGTTCCTGGATAGGTTGAAAGAGGTTTAGGGCTTCAATTATTAAGGTGGAAGACTTGGCAGATGGGGAGAGCCAGTCAAGATTGAAGTCACCTAAGAGCAAATGTTCACCATTTGAGGTGAGTGTGTAGATTGAGGAGATGACCTTGATGATGGAGTCAGGTGAGGCCTTGGGTGGGGCATATAGAGCATCATTATAAATGGGAGCAGAGGAGGGAAGGGATAAATGAGTGATAATGAGTTTGTGGGATGAGGGGCTGGATTCTTTGAAGATAGAGCAGGAGATGGATTGCCTGTCGTACAAGGCTACCCCTCACCTCACTTACTTCTATCTTGCCTGAATAGATTAAAATCAAGAATGGCAAGGGAGGAGTTTGGGAATTTGGCAGATAGCCAAGTTTCAGAGCTATGTCAGGGTGATACTGGGTAAGCAATACAGAGAGGGTATCTATTTTGAGGAAGAGGCTCCTGGCATTGAGATGAAAATTGTGGAGTCCCTTAGGTAGAGATGATGAGGCCTGAGATGGGGATGATCCTGGAGGGGTGAAGGTCGAGGTGGCGGCAGATTGGGGTGAGGGGGGCCAGGGTTTGATAGGATGTTACTGGTGAGGAGCAGGAGGAGGAGGAGGGAGAGGGGAAGGAGTGTGGGGTGTTTCAATCTGCCAGGAGTGAGCCTGGAGGGTGGGGTGGGGAGGTTTAGGCAACAGTAGAGATCCTTGAGGTTTGGGGGTGGAAGGGGAGCAGAGAGGGTGGATGATGGAGGAAATGGGAGAGAGAGGGGGAGAGGGGTAGGATGCGGGGTCGGAGAAGGGGAAGAAAGAGATAATAGGAGAGTGCAGGGTGGGTCATGGGGAGGTGGGAGGGAGGGGGAGGCTGATGGAGGGGATAGGAAGTGGGTGAGAGGGTGAGGAGAGGCTAGGTAGGGACTGCTGTGGTGGGAGGGAGCAAGTGAGAGGGGTAGCAGGAGGGGAGGTGAGTGAGTAAGGGAAACAGGAGGGGATAGAGAAGGAGAGGGAATGGGTGGTCGACATTTTCAAGACAGAGAGCACTACAGACAGGGTGAAAGGGGAGATGTATACAGCAGTGGGAAAATAAAGTGTTAAAATGTAGAGAGAAGAAACAGTAGTAGAGAAATGTGGATTTGCCTGCTAAGGATAGTGGGACTGAGCGAATGGAATTGTTAGCAGGCAGCCACAGTATGAAATTAAACGGGGAGAGAAATTGTGATACATGCAAGGGGTGGAAGTATTGCTGGCCTTCACTTTGACGAGCTGCACTTGCAGGTAGGAGTCTGAGCTGCAGCAAGTGGATTTAAAGAGTGATGGGGTGGTGGTGGGCGGGCAGTAGAAAATTTAAAGGGGAGAAGGAAGCAGGAAGCTAAGCAACAGGTGAAACAGAACCAGCTGAGAGAACCTCTACTGTACTTTGAAAACCCTTAGCATTCAGTGGCTAAAGTAAAGCTAAGCAAAAATACAGGACTGTATATCAGTCCTCATGACTCACGGCTTTCACTATATGCTGACAAATTCATTAAAAGATCATTTTCTCTGTATTCAAATAACTTGTGGCTACCTATAGGTTTGGAGTTCTGGGCAGTTCATTATGAGTTCCTCGTTACCAGCCATCATAAAAAAAATGTTGGTGTAATTTACAAGTGGACTATCATTTCAGGCATTTTTGTGGCAGGATCTGTCGTGTTTCATTCCCACTTCACACATCTCACTTGCATACAGTATTTCAAAAGCCTTTTACCTCTGAAGGGGAGAAACTGCATGTCATATGCATACCTCTCAGCTGCTATAAATTTTGCACAGGGCTATGATTTATACACTCAAATTTAGTCAGGGTCCACAAAGGGTTTAGTGATGTTCTTGATAATGTTACAGCTATTTTGGACACACAGACTATTAAATCATTTAACTGTCTTGACAGAGACATTCCTTAGCACTAAATATATGGGGGCACTATCTGTAAACATATTATTCTTTAAAATAAGAAAGTGCTATACATTCTGGCCATTTGCTATGAATTTTGAAGGCCAGTGGTATGATTTTTAATGCTGAGAAGTTGAGAGGCATGGTGCTATAGCAAGGATCCCTATACCTGGTACTGTATTTGATAGGGATGCGATATTTTTTGTTTTCATACTCACCTCCAAACCCCCCCCAAATACTCTATACTTTGCACTGTATACAATAAGGATGTGTTATTTCTTGTTTTCATTCTCATCTCCAAAAAAAAAAAAAAAAATTAACTTACTCTGTAGCTCATACTGTATATGATGAGGATGTATTATTTCTGGTTTTCATACTTCCCTCCAAAAAAACCACACACACAAAAACATGTAAGCTCGAGACGATTATTACTGGTGGGGTGAAGGATGGAATTTAGCACATTCATAATAATTATGATAAGCACAGTTCAGTGTATTTCAATGGGGGTTTCAGCTTTGTTGCACAACTTTGTCATTTTTGCATATTTTGAGTTCACGCTTTCAACGTGGCCTTTTTGGGACCCCACTTCATGAACAATGATGAAGGAATTATGCAAATCCAGGCTGAAAGGTGACCTTTTGGTCATTTCGGGAAATCATCTTATAGTCAGGATTTGAACATTTTCACCACCCTTGTTCATGAAGCTGGTTCATAAGAAGGTTATTTTGAACATTTTATTCTATTTTATTTATTTATTTCAAAGTTTTACCAGGAAGGCATACTGAACAGACAAACTGCTCGATTCCAGATGCATACTGGGAGAGGGGCATTGAGACAGTAAATAATATACATCATACAGTGATAGGAACAGAACATTGTGCACAGGAAACATCAGAAATTATGATACAATGCAACAGGAATAGGAAGTACTTATGATAGAATACAAACTCTGATGAGTAACAGTGAGTCCAAACAACTCCAGCTAGGAGTTACAATCCAGCAGCAAGAGGTGAACAGCCTTACCAGATGGGGATAATAAGTGCTCAGGCCTAATTCAAGGAGAGGGGAGTTAGGTGCATGAGCAGGTGGAGTGGAAGTGGGCTTTGATGAGGTAGTTGAGGGAGTGTGCGGTGGGGGCATAATGAATGGCCGAGGGGAGTGAGTTCCACAGTTTAGGCATGTGGTAGGAGAAGGCTGCTTGACCTGTGGAGGAGGACTTGCATGGGATAGTGAAGGAGTGGGTATCACACAGCCTGAGGGAGTGCATGGGGGATGGTGGCAAGGTTAGGGCTGCATAGAGATACAGGGGCAGGGACTGAATCTAGTACTTGGTTGTAAGCCTGGCACAGTGAGACAGCCTTCTGTTCTGAAGAGAGGGGCAGCACAGGGATTGGTAGAGGATAAAGTGATGGATACTGGGAGGACAGTCAAGTGCAAAATGGCAGAAGGAGTGGAAGAGGGTGTCCAGTCTGGTTAGGGAAATTTTGGGAGTGGCACTGTAGACAACGTCACTGTAGTCAAAAATTAGGAGAATCATTTTCTGTACAATTGTGCAGCGAGCCTGCAGCGGGATACAACCATGGATGTAATACAGGGCAGCCAGCATGGGATGCAGGTTCTTGTGGATTATATCAATATGTACAGAAAAGTCAAGGTGCTGGTCAAGCCAGACACCGAGGTATCTAAAGAAAGTGCAGTCCTCCAACTTAGTCCCATCCAGGGTGTGAAAGTTGGGGAGATTTGGGAGCTGAGAGAGTCTCTGCCTTGTGCCAAAGGTCATGGAGACAGTCTTCTTGGCATTTAGGAAGAGCTGATTTGTGCAAAGCCAAAGCTGGACATCATCGAAGTTACGCTGAAGTCTGACTGACACATCAGAGGTTGAGGGTCCGGACGTGAACATGACTATGTCATCCGCATACATGTGAATGGATGTGTAGGGGCAGCCAGTGGGAAAATCATTGAGAAACATGGAGAACAGTAGCAGACCAAGGACCAAGCCTTGGGGGACACCAGTTGAGATGAGGAGAGAGAGGTAGAGAAGGAATTTCCAATCCTGACAGACTGTGTCCTGCCTACAAGATAGGAGTGGAACCAACTGGTGGCCTCCCTAGATAGCCCAGCAAGGGAGAGCTTGGATAGGAGGAGGGGGTGAGATACAGTGACGAAAGCCTTTGTGAGGATGACAAAAATGGCGGATGTAGTGTGGTCTTGATTCATACTGGTGAGGATGGAGTCAGTGAGCCTCAGGAGGGAAGTAGTGGTGTAGTGGGACTTCCAAAACCCAGACTGGTAAGGTGTGAAGAAGGAGGAGGAGGAGTTGAGGAAAAAGGAGAGCTGAGAGAGGACTAAGCATTCTTGGAGTTTTGCCAGGATAGGGAGGAGGGAAAGAGGGTAGTAATTACTGGGGGTACAGAGGGATGATTGTTGCATGTTTCCACTCAGCAGGGATAGTAGCGAGAGAGAAGGAAAGGTTGAAAAGTGAGGCCGGGGGGAGGCAATTGCAGGGGCCACCAGTAAAAGTAAGCTGGAATCCAGCCCAGTGGGACATTTCCCTTTGGAAGGGTTTAGGGCAAGAAGTGCATTGTAAACATTGACAGGGTCACATGGCTGAAGGAGAAAGCAGGGGAGGAGGCTTGGGCAGGGCTGAGCATGTCAAGAAGAGCTGCTGAGGCAGGTGGAAGACAGGACAGGAGTGAAAAGGTGCAATTAGTAATGAAGGAGTTAAACTCTGTAGCCACTACAAGTGTAAAAATGGCAAAGTTATGCACATCCATTGAAATTTTGCTACCCTCTCTCATACCTTTGGTAATTTTAAATATTTTGACTCCACGTTTGCAACATAGCCATTTTTTACACCACCTCATGAACTTAACAGCTGTCAGTTTTCAATTCCTGCCCAAACTATGTTTTCACATCTGTAGTATGGAATGACATTCCGGTGGCATGAAATAAAGTTTCAGTGGGGATTTGAACATTTGTAGTATCGTATTTATGAGGTGGGGTAATAAGAAGGCTATGCTGTGAATTTGTTTGCTGTTTTGCTACAAATGCAAGTGCAAGACCTGGAACAACATACATGTCTGCATCTATGGAGGGATGGGAGTGCACGGCCCAGAGGGCCCTGTGCTTTCACAGACAAATGAGGATACAATTTTACTGTCTAAAAAAGTAAGGAAATTCTTTGCAAAAACGTTGTTAATGCATCAGTTAGGGTTACTATCAAACCAAAAAAAGTATGAAAATGTGACATTAGGGCTTTCAACCCTAACTCTGCATTCCCCCTCAAGCAGCCAAAGGGGGCAGGACAACACAAGCAACCACAGACATCCATCATCAGGTAAGACAAACAACATGCAACTCTTTCCACGTGACACAAGAGACATCCATCATCATGTTCCAGCACTTCAGTAGCCATAGATACATGCCCCAGGTGGCTGAAAGCACTCATCACATGCATGCAATTATCCATGTGGGCACAGAAGTACAGGGATTCTGTGACAGCTCAGGTACCTTCAGCACCTAAGTGAAGACATCCACACTTCCCAGGTAGTTGATGGCACTCAGCTGTGCCTCATACCTCACAACCCACCTGCACTGTGATGTAATTTAGCATTACCACACACCCTGTCATGTGTTATTGCCTACTTACAATTTACAGTGTGATCCTGTGGGAATTTTATATTGCACTTTCCAAGTAATTGAAGGCACTCGGCTGCAACTTGTGCCTGACAACCCACCTGTGGTGTACAGCAATTTAGTATTACAACACACCCAGCTGTGCCATATTGCCTACTTACAATTTATAATATAATCCTATGTGAATTATATACCCCACTTCCCAGGTGGCTGAAGGCACTCGGCAGCACCTCATGCCTCACAACCCACCTGGAGCATAATGTAATTTAGCATTACTGCACACCATGTCATGTGTTATTCTTGGGCTACAATTTACAATGTGATCGTATGGGAATGTGTTACCTCACTTTTCAGGTGGTGTGCAAGTGTGCATGTGTATCCATCGCTACAGTGAAGAAGCGCTGGAACATGATGATGGATATCTCTTGTGTCATGTGGAAAGAGTTGTTTGTCTTACTTGATAATGGATGTCTGTGGTTGCTTGTGTTGCCTTGCCCCTTTGGCTGCTTGGAGGAGGAGGAGGAGGAGGAGGAATGCAGAGTTAGGTTGAAAGCCTTAATGTCACATTTCCATATTGTTTTTGCTTTCATAGCAACCCTAACTGATGCATTAACGGAGATTTTTAAAGTATATATATATATATATATATATATATATATATATATATATAGTTTCTTATTTATATTCTTAAGTACAATCAAAAAGGTGAGTTATATCTATGCACAAATAACACATATTGCTTTAATATCCACCTTATCACTCAGGGCCAGCACTGCAATTCACAATGTTTTCTGGTACTGGCCTGTGTATGCCAAATACACTGGTTGTCTTAGGAGTAGGGAGACTGTTGTATACACCTCTTTGGCCATAGTATCCAATTTTCTTGAATCCTTTTCAGGAGGCTGTGCTGATAGAGGCCCCTTGGCCTTCTCACAAGCAGTTGCCGGTATTACTGCTTGATAATCAGTGTGAGCATGCAGGTATTCCACACCCTGTCTGTCCACCTGACACTTTTTTTTTTAATCTTTTTTTATCAATGGCAGCAGCTGAATTAGGTGCCAACATGATTTCTGATGTGGCCTTTTGGAGGGACTTGTGAATGGGGACTAGTAGTCTCCTTGTAGGGACTAGCTCCATCATGTCCATGAAATCCATTTCCTCTTCATCTTCCTTTGTTTCTTGAGAGGGGATGTTGAGGGTGGTCACCAGCTGTTTGATAAATGTAGATTAAGAAGTGTAATCCTCTGTAGATGTAGGAGGGGAACTTCATTAGAGGGGATGTTTTGGGTGTTCACCAGCTGTTTGATAACTAGGCTTGCACTAAAAGGCAGGCCAGGTTGTCTCATGGCCCCTGCCAGAAGAGACAAAGGGAGGGGAGGGAGATGGGGGGAAGGGACTGGTTACATCGGCAGTGAGGTCAGCTAAGTGTTATGGGAAGGGGGGGACTAGAGATGAGGCCATTGGCCAGAGGCGGAGCTAGCCAGGGTCCTTAGGTGGTATATCATGGCTGGTCACCTGGAGCCAGCCCTCTTTTTGCTGAATTATTCTGGAGATCTTCAGAGCTCAGCACATAGTTGGCATTCTAGGTAAGGCACAAGGCATGGGGCGGCTAGGCCTTTGCAAACCATGTGACCCTGTGTTTTAGCTGTGGTTACTTTTGCAAGTTTTAGATAGGACTGGGCAGGGCCAGTTAGGGCAACTATTGATTGGGAAGTGTGTAGAAAATGTTGCAGAAAAAAGCAATTAATGAGAGGCTGGCAATATAGCCCGGATGTTGTTTAATTTTGCAAGATTAGATAGGACTGGTCAGGGCTAGTCATGGCAGCTATTGGAGTGAGAATTGTGTGGGAATGTTTGCATGGTATAAACAATCCATGCTGGTCTGACAGTATAGCCCAGATGTTTTAAAATAAGGGGCTAGGCAGATAGCCACGTGGTTGGGGCATCCATGCTGCATTTTGTATATTTTAGGGTGTTTTCATTAGAATCGGTGGTTTCCAGATGCACTTTGTAGGCAAGATGAGGCTTTTTAGCAATTTTATTGGTCCCGGGTTTGTTAAAAGAATGAGCAGCTGGTTGAGGTAAAAAGCGCCCAGGGAAGTGGGGCTGACTGTGATGTAGAGTTGTTGGAGTAGTGTGGTTTGGTGCATTGGCGAAAGTAGCCATCTGAGAGGCAGTGAAGGGCGTTTTGGAGCCAGCGACAAACAAAAAAAAAAAACAAAAAAAACAGACAAAAAGAAATTCAGAAGAGGAAGACAAACCGAGCAAGTGAGTAAAGCCCTGCTCATGACGCTGGCATTGGTGGGACTCTAGCAGGCAGGCGGCCACATGCTGGGTCGGGGTTTCAGAAAACATCTGTGTTGGGGGGGCAGCTGGAATGAAGGTAAAGCAGTGAGTGGGCTGCCCTGGACAGCATTTGTGATTCAGCGGTCGCAGGGAGGGACGCACTGCAAAAAGCCATTGGAATGGCGAACAGGCAGCAGCAGGAAGGGAGCTGGTTTAGAGCATGGTAGGGCTGAGCAGGCCATATGGTAACTGGCGGTACCTCCGCGGAGGGATGAAGGAGGCACCAACTGCTTGTGGGCCAGGGGCACTGGCCTCTGGTGGGGGGCAGACATGGGATATGGCAGACTACATTGGGGGGCCTGGCAGGGGGCAAGAAGGCCGAGGATGCCAGCCAAGTGGCAGACCTTGATCATGAGGGGTTGCAGTGGACAGTGCCGCCAAGGGTAGGCTGCAAGTCAGTTGTGGGAGTACCCCTCGGGCAGGCCAATCAGCGGCCACATGACTGCATGGGGCCCAAGGGTAATGTGGACTGGTCGAGGAACAAATGATAAAGCCACAAGGGTGGGGCTGTGTCCCGGTAGGCAAGGGAACCGGGTATGCCAATGGGGATGACTGGAGCAGTTGTTCAGAATGGGGGTAGCCACCCATCCCTCTTCCTCAGGACCACGCAGTCAAGTAGGCCTTAGGTGGGCCATGTGGTGGGGAGAGTCCAGCAGAATGCAGAGCTGTGGACAGAGGGGCAGCCCTCTCATGCTGGAGGGGGGGCTATAGCAGTCAACATGGTAATAAAAACATAAAAAAATGTGTTTTACTATGGCAGTCCTTGGTTTCTTAGGGGCGTTGGTTCTCATTAGTAGTCACATACCCCGATGGTGGGGCATGGCAGGTTGTTTCGAGAAGGCATCCGCAGATGCAATAGTGGGAGGTGCAGGTTGTGCTGGCCAGATGAGGCCAGGTCCTACCCACGGGAGCATGATAGTAGTTAAAAAGGTTACAGCATCTCAGTACAAGGATGCGGCCAGGAGAAATGGGCCTAGGGTGGGGTACCAGACCAAGCCGGGGATTTGGAGGAAGGAAATACGGTGGGTGCCAGTGGACAGTTCACTAGAGCATGTGCTACTTGGCCAATGGCCACAGTGGGGTTGCGGGGGTGGTGGGGGGCTGTCAAGGGGGATTGCAGGGACAAGGACCAGGAACTAACAGGGTGACCTGGGAGATGACGTGAGCCTCGTGGCATGCTCCTCCGATAGGGGTAGCAATTAAGGGGTGCCCCACCTGGCAATAGAGGGCATAACAAGTGACGGGGCCCCCACAGAGAGGGGGGGGGGCCTCTTAGCTCTGCCCCGCCACAAGGGTTTGGGCTGGTGGCTGGGTAGAGCCATTTGGGTGTACAGCTCAGGCAGGGGAGCCCATTGGATGGTTTGGGGGAAACAGTGGCCTGAGAAGGTAGGCATAGGGGCACTCACGGTCTTGCTTTCTTCCGCCAGTAGTATCACGACATATGATGATGGCACCAAGGAAGACCCTGATGTCCAGTGAAAAGATGATGATGGAGGCGGCAAAATTAATGGGCCAGATGACTGAATTGGTGGCAGTGGCCAAGCAGAGAGAGGCTGAGGAAGAGGTATTTAAGAAGCAGAAGGAGCGGAATGAGCAACCAAGAAGGGGGAAGACCAAAAGTAGGCCCAGATGGGTGGGACCCAGCCCAACACCCACCTCAACACCCACCCCAACACCCACCCCAGCTCCAGTGCCCGAGCTGGAGCCAGAGAAGGAAGGCTCAGATAGGGGTAAGGATGAAGAAAATATCTCCAATGAGGGTGATCTAAAAGAATATTTAGAGGGGCTAGTGGAGGACATGGGCAATGCGGGGATAGAAAAGATAGAATAGGCCCTGCGGGCCATCAAAGGTGGAAGAGAACAAAGGGGGGGCTGGGGGTGCTGGGGGCAAACTAGTGGGCAAGAAGTTGTACAAGGGACCCCTGGGTTTTATGTTGAGGGACCACATACCGGCCTCACTCAAAGACAAGATCTGGAAGGGGGAGTACATGGACATCTTCAGCCTGGTGGACGAAGACACAGCCACGAAGTATGAACAGAAAGAGTCGGTGGGAAAGTCAGAGATGGCAGTTGCCCTGGCAGTGGTGGGTCACAAGGCAGAGGAGACAAAGTACAAGGGCAAGACCATTGATAACTGGCAAGCAGGGTTATCATCTATAGTGCCCTGGTGTTCTAAAAGCAGCCAGACCTGGCTATTCCCCTGCTGACATATACAGCAATCATCAGGGATGCATAGAAGGCTAAGTTAGGTTATGGGTAGTTGAAGTATGATGAGGCTTTCCAGAAGTGAATGGCAGCAAAAGGGGACCTGAGGTGGGACTGCACCCATTCAGAACTATGGGTGAGGATCCTGTCCAGACTATTGGGGGGGGACAGGGGAGGAGTAGGTGAAGAAAAGTCCACCAGCCCTGGGGGGCCAAGACCTGTTGGGGGTTTAACAAGGCATCCTACACCTGGACAAATTGTAAATTCAAACATGTATGTTCAAAGTGCAGGGGAATGCATTCGGCATCTATCTGCAAGCAAGGGGGGGATGGGGGGCCAGGGTGTGGCACAGTATCAGGACCAACCCTTTTTGGGGGACACGGAAGGGGGCCAGGCAGAGGATGGGGTAACACAGAAGGTGGGATTATAACTCCAACTACAGGTGGAACTAACGAAGATGAAGGGGGAGTGGTGGTGGGGATGCGCACTGGCATGCATGCCCATCATCCTAGAAGTGGTAGAGGCATGGACTCGGGACTACCCAAATGTGAAGGGGGTAGAACTGCTTGGGAAGGTTTCTAGAAGGGTTTTCCACTGGGTTTCCAAGATGGGCAGGTGGGGATGAGGGCCAAGAACCTTAGGTCAGTAAAAGGGAAGGAAGAGGTGGTGTGGTTAAAAATGCAGAAGGAGGTTAAGGCAGGGTGGGTAGAGGGACCACTGGCAGTACCGCCTTGTAACAATTTCAGGGTATCACCGCTGGGAGTGGTGCCAAAGAAACAGAGGGGGGGAGTTTAGACTAATCCACCACCTCTCATACCCAGAGGGGAAGTCAGTGAATGAGGGCATGTCAGAGCACCTCAGGACAGTATCCTATGCCTCATTGGAACAGGCAATAGTGCTGATCAGGGCAGTAAGGGGACATGGCTAGCAAAGACAGACATTGAGTCAGCATTCCAGCTATTTCACATCAACCCGGTGGATTGGGACCTTTTGGATTTTCAGTTTGAGGGAAATCTCTATTTTGACAAGGCAATGCCGATGGGATGTTTGGTGTCCTGTTTGATGCTTGAGGCATTCAGTTCCTGGGTACAGTGGGTATTTGGAGCAAGATATGGGCACAAGAGGATAGTGCACTACCTGGATGATTTCCTCCTTATAGGGGAGACCCGGGAAGAAACGCAGTGGATGTTGGAGGATTTCAAAGGGATGTGCGGGCATATAGGAATACCTCTGGCACAAGGGAAGATGGAGGGACCGGCACGCAGGTTGGAGTTTCTTGGTATAGAGGTAGACATGGAGCAGGGATGCTTCTGCTTACCTGGAGATAAGGTATCTAGGCTCAGGGGGCTGCTGGCACAAGTAATAGGGAGGAGGAGGGTGCCGCTGGTACTGATACAGGTACAGCAACTGCTGAGGCACTTTAATTTTGCCTGCAAAGCCATCAGCCTGGGCAGGGCATTCACCAGAAGGTTGGGAAGGGCTACAGGGAAAGCTAAGCAGCCACATCACAGGATGGACATTACAAAGGGCATTCAGGAGGACTTTAAGGTATGGGAAGAGTTTTTGGAAAATTACAATGGGATAACATTTGGCAGAATGAGTGGGGATACAACACTGACTTGGAGTTGTATACCAACACCTCAGGGGCACTGGGAATGGGGGCATATTTCAAGGGCAGATGGATGTTGGAGGTGTGGCCAGCAGGTGGATATTGAAGGACATCACTTTCTTGGAAATATTTCTGATCTGGGTGGCCTTGGAAGTACAGGAAAGTGAGATGTGGGATAAGCACATCCTCCTCGGGTGCAATAATAAAGGGGTGTTGGAGGTTATTAACAGGCAAGGTGGGAGGACAAAGACTGTGGGCAGGTTGTTGTGGTACATGGTACTGCTGGGACTGCAACTGAATTTGTCTTTCAAAGTGCAGCATAGTGAAGGGATCAAGAATGAGGTGGCTGGCAGTCTTTCCCATTTGCAGATTGGAAGGTTTTGGGAGCTGGTGCCACAGGTGGCAACACACAGGACCAGGGTCCCAGACCGGCTGTGGGAGATTGGAGGGATACAGCCAGGATGCTGTACCAGGGAGCTTGGTCAGCCAACACCCTGAAGGCCTACGAAGGTGGCTGGGCAAGCTTCCAGGAGTTTAGGAGCAGACATGGGTGGGATAATGAGAAGCCAGCCTGGGATGAGCAGGTGAGATGGTTTGTAGTAGAGAGGTGGGAAGAGGGGATGGCACATGTTACGATGGTGGTACAGCTAGCAGGCATAAGCTGGGTTTGCCAGGACAGGGGTTGGCTAGATGCTGCTGCCGGCAGGACGGTCAAGAGGATAGTCTCTGGGTGGCAGAGATGGCATGGGCATAAGATGGATTGGAGGCAGCCCATTAAGGGACAGCTGTTGGTCAAGGTGTTGGGGGCGACACGGCACATGTGCACCTCAGCACAGGAGGCTTGTTTGTTCAGGGCAGTTTTTGCAGTCATGGCAGCAGATGCTTTTCAGGTGGGGGAGGTAGTTGCCCCTCGGAAGGCAGCAGCCGGCCTGGCCATGCAACTTGAGAGTGTGGAGTGGGGGGCAGACAGGTTGGCTTTTAAGCTGGCCAAGTCCAAAATGCACCAGAGTGGGCAAGGGACCACTGTGATGCTGCTACAGCAGCCGCAGGCTTTATGCTGTGTGGTGGCAGCCATGGAGGAGTACAACAGCAAGTGGGGGTAGCTGGGGGGGCCTTTTTCTGCCACGGGGATGGCTCCCCAGTCACCAGTTTTCAAGTGGGGGCAGTGCTCAGGATGGCCTTAGAGTTTGTCGAGGAGGACACTGGGGATTTTGCCCCAACTCATTCTGGATTGGGGCAGCTTCAGAGGCAGCTGAATAGGGGTTCTCAGTGGAAGAGGTAAAAAGAATCGGGTGCTGGAGGTCCAATTGCTATAACAGGTATGTCAGACAATGATGATCAGCAACTCACCCCATTTTGTTTTTTCCCATGGCAGGTTCCAAGAGGAAAGTATGGATAGTGGGCATTCCTTTATCTATTGCACAGAAAGGTTTGTGGCCACCACAGACAGATGGACACAGTTATGCAGCAATATGGAGCACACTAAGGTGCAATGGAAGGGTATCAGTGGCATGAGGTGGGCCCAACTGCTGCCTCTCCTGGAGGAGCTAAGGGTGCAATGGTGCAGGTCAGATTACATCATCATTCATTTGGAGGGCAATGTCTTGGGAGGGCTTACCATGGTGAATGCTGGGCCAGGCCGTAGTGGCTGATTTAGAGAAGGTGAAGAGTTGGTTGCTGGGCATGACCATTGGCTGGTCCGAGATCACATCCCTGAGGGTATGGGGGGGGGCCAAGGACGTCAGACTAATTGAACAGGTAAGAAAGTTCCTGAACAGGAGGATAGTGAGGGCAGTGATTGAGATGGGTGGAGTACACATCCAGCGCAGAGACATTTCATTTCACCAGGCAGGTGTATATAGATCAGATGGGGTGAATCCGTCAGAATTTGGGATGTGTTTATTTCTGAGGCCATTCAGGGAGTTGGTGGGAGAAATGGCTAAACAGGGTTTTAGGTTCTAGCCTGCAAGGGGGGAGACCAGCCACCCTTCACAAGCTGGAGGTGGGGCAGTGGAAAAAAGAAGAGGGGGAGCAGGAAGGGGGCAGGAAAAGGGGGTAGGCAGCATGGGCTGGGTACAAGGAACCCAGGCTTGGTATCAAGGTGGGGAGGGAGACTAGGTCTAAGTGCTGGATTCACAGGGTCCGGGCCTGGAGGGGGGAGGCCAGAGAAAAGAGGGTGAACTGGCCTGGTTCTGGTGATGGTGAAGGGCTGGCTTAAGTGTGTCTGGACCCTAAAGCACAGGAGAACAAGAGGCATTAGGAGGATGCTGGGAACCTCCACAATGGAGACCCACAGGAGGGTGACACAGGACCCCACAGGGGAAAGAAACAACTCCTGATGGGGGACTCAATTGTTAGGGGGTAGAACTGGGGGAGGGAAGGGAAATGGAGATAAGGTGCCTGCCCAGTGCCATGGCTTGGAGGGACAGGAAACGAATCCTCAGGATCGTGGGAGCAGCTGCAAGGGGGAGTGAGCTGTATGTCATTATCCACCTAGGGACAAATGACCTCTCTGAGAATGGGATCAGAGCAGTGCAACAGGAGCTTGTGGAGTTGGGAGGGGCCTTAGACAAGTAGCACACACAGTAACTTTCTTGGAAGTACTACCTGTCTATGGCATGGATGAGGCTAGGGTACTCTGCACTATGGGGGTTCAATGACTGGCTGAAAAACTGGTGCAGCACTCGAGGATTTGGCTTCATTGGGGACTAGGGCTCCACCTGGAGGGATGCAAGCCTATACAGGCGTGATGGTCTGCATCTATCCAGGAGGGAAACCAGGATCCTAGGTGATAGGTTTAAATGCTTCATTGGCAAGCATTTAAACTAGCCAAGGGGGAGGCACTGAAAAGGAGAAGAGAAATGCTAGCCCCCCCAAAAAAATCAGGGTAGTTAGTGAGGTAAACATCAAGATAGATCAGTCGATAGGGAGAAGGGCAGGGGTAAATGGAGAAAAAGACAAAAGCAGTAAGGACAGGGATGGAGCAAATAGAAATAAAGCCATATAAAAATGGAGAATAATGAGCACCAATGCCCGTAGTCTAGGTAAAAAGCTCCCCAAAATGGTGGCCTTGATAGAAGAGGGATGCCTGGATATAGTAGCAGCCACAGAAATATGGTAAACAGAGAACCATGACTGGGATGTCAACATACCAGGGTACACAATCTACAGGAGGGACAGGGAGGGAAGAAGAAGAAGAAGAGGAGGAGCAGGAGTAGCTCTCTATGTAAGGGAAGGGATCAAAGCAAGAGAACTAAAGGGTAAACAGGGAGGAGAGGAGGCACTGTGGGTCACCCTGGAGACTGGAAATGGCACCACAATCCGTACAGGGTTGTACATTACAGACCCCCATCTCAGGGGGAGGAAATGGATAAGGAAATGATAGAAGGCATCCATGGGAGGCAGAGAAAGGGGAGATATTGCTGATGTGGGACCTGAATATGCCAGATGTTAACTGGAGCTCCTTTGCTGCAGCCACATCCAAGAGCAGGGCCATTCTCGATACCTACAGGGGGCATGCCTCAGACAGCTAGTTTTAGAGCCCACTTGGAAGGGAGCAATCTTAGACCTGGTACTCTCAAATGGAGATGGAGAGAGGTTCTCCTATCTTGAAGTGGGTAGCCATCTGGGAACAATAGACCACCAAACAGTGTGGTTCGTGATAAACTTAGCTGTAGAGTCAAGCCATACAAAAGTGAAGGTACTGGACTACAGGAGGGCTGATTTTGTCAAAATGGGAGACTGCCTCAGAAAAGCACTAATAAACAGGCAAGAAGGTGGAATGGAGCAACAATGGGGAAACATCAAAACCACCATCACAGAGGCAACAAGCCTTTGTGTGAAGCAAATAAACAAATCAAAATGAAAGAAAAAAACACTATGGTTCTCAAAAGAAGTGGCTGGGAAGGTAAGGGAGAAAAAGATAGAATTCAGGAAGTATAAGGAAACACAGAAGGAGCAGGACAGAGAACTGTACCAGTTAAAGCAGAAAGAAGTGGGGAAGGCAGTCAGAATAGCAAAGGCCCAAACCAAGGAAAAGATAGCCAACTCGGTTAAGAAGGGGGATAAAACCTTTTATAGGTACATTAGGGAGCAAAGAAAGATTAAGGCAGTGATACTGAGGCTGAATAAAGAGGAAGGTGGCTGGGCAGAGAGTGACAGTGAAAAAACAGGGATACTGAATGAATACTTCTGCTCAGTATTCACAATGGAAAAGCAGGGGGAGATACCTCATCCAGTCAATAGAAGCACTCTGGATAGAGAGGTTGATATTAGTCCTTTCACAGAAGAAAGGGTTCTGAAAGAACTCTTAAAACTGAAGGTGGATAAAGCAGTGGGGCCTGATGGGATTTTCCCCAGAATTCTAAAAGAACTAAGGAAAGAACTAGTAACACCACTGACTACCCTTTTTAATAAATCATGGGAGGTTGGTGTGGTACCTGAGGACTGGAGGAGGGCGGATGTGATTACTCTTCACAAAAGTGGGAGCAAGACAGAGGCAGAAAACTACAGACCTGTCAGTTTTACCTCAATGGTAGGGAAAATGATAGAATTACTACAGAAGGAAAGAATTGTTGAGTACCTAGAGGCCAGTGGGGCACATGACCCAAGACAGCATGGATTCACAACAGGAAGGTCATGTCAGATAACTCTAATTTATTTCTTTGACTGGGTGACCAAAGTAGTAGACCAGGGAGGGGCTGTGGACATGGCCTACCTAGACTTTAGCAAGGCATTTGACAAAGTCCCGCACAAAAGATTAATAAACAAATTAGTCAGCTTGGGAGTGGGTCCCAGGGTGGTAGCCTGGGTAAAACGTAAATGGAGTCCACAGTGAAGAAAGGGGGGTTACTAGTGGGGTACCACAGGGTTCAGTAGTGGGGCCAGTCCTTTTTAATGTCTTTATAAGTGACATTGCAGAGGGACTGGAAGGGAAAGTATGTCTCTTTGCAGATGACACAAAGATCTGCAACAGGGTTGATATGCATGGTGAGGTGCAAAGGATGAAAAGGGACTTGGCAAGGCTGAAGAAATGGTCAAATGTATGGCAGCTTAGATTCAATGTAAAGAAGTGCAAAGTAATGCACCTGGGAAACAAAAACCAAGGGGAAAAGTACACAATGGGGGGTGAGATACTGACAACAAAAAAAATGGAAAAGGACCTGGGGGTAGTCATATCAGATGACCTAAAGGTGGGCCAGCAATGTGAGAAGGCAATAAGGAGGTCTGGGAGGATACTGGGATGCATAGGGAGAGGCAACACCAGTAGAAAACAGGAAGTTGTTGACCCTCTGTACAGACAGTTGGTAAGACCACATCTGGAGTACTGTGTACAGTTCTGGAGACCCCATCTCTGCAAAGACATAGACAGGGTGGAGGCTGTCCAGAGGAGGTCAATCAAATTGGTGCAGGGTCTGCACCAGAAGACATATGAAGAAAGACTAAAAGAGCTTAAGATGTATAGCCTTGAGGAAAGGAGGGAGAGGGAGGACATGATAGAAACTTTCAAATACCTCAAGGGAATCAACATAGTCCAAGACGGTAGCATCTTTCATAAAAAAAGATGTGCAAGAACAAAGGGGCACAATTTGAAGATAGAGGGGAGGATGGCTCAGAGGTAATGTGAGGAAGTATTCCTTCACAGAGAGGGTTGTAGATACATGGAACAGCACTTTCTGAGGAGGTTGTAGAGTCAAAAACAGTGGGGGAATTAAAGAATAAATGGGACAGGCATAATGTAATTTTAGTGGGGGGTAGGAGGAAGTAGGCTGTTGGTTAACTAGGATCTACAGCTTATCCGTTAGGTAGGGAAATGGGCAGACTAGGTGGGTCAAGCGGTCCTTATCTGCCATCAAATTCTATGTTTCTATGTTTCTATCAAGAATGATGAGAAGGCCAGATTGAAGAAGAGATGTTGAACGTATGATGTTGTATTGTGTTTGATTTATGATAATTGGGATGTAAATATTATCTTTGTGCCAAAATAAATATTTTCCAGGGAGCAGCAAAAACCTAGAAGTTGTCATGTGGATTCATTTTTGGGAGGGGTTCAGGGGACAGTTAGGCTTGCCACTAAAAGGCAGGCCAGGTTGTCTCATGGCCCCTGCTAGAAAATACAAAGGGGAGAGGAGAGGGGGATGAGGGGAAGGGGACTGGTGACATAGGCATCGAGGTCAGCTAAGTGTCATGGGAAGGGGGAGTTAGAGATGAGGCCATTGGCTAGGGGGCGGAGCTAGCCAGGGTCCTTAGGTGGTATATCAGGGCTTTGTCACCTAGAGTCAGCCATCTTTTTGCTGAATTATTACTCATCCACCCACCCTTGTAAGGAAGGCTCTGAGACACAATGGTTGGCACATTGATAATGGGAACAGGGCCATGAAGGATGTCCTGTGGACCTCAAGCATGGGGCATTGGTATGGTGCTGCAGATAGGCAGCAGGTGGTCCTGGAGGCTGCAAAGAGCCTTGGTAGGGAGCAACAGTGTCCAGCAAGATGAGGTAAAAAGGAAAAATGAAGAGGGGGAGTGTGGGATAGAAAAAGGGGGATGGGGTAGGGAGCACGGGCTGGGTACAAGCAACCCAGGCATGGTATTAAGGTGGGGAGGGAGGATAGGTCTAGGTGCTGGATTCACAGGGTCCAGGCCTAGAGGGGGGAGGCCTAGGTAAAGGGTGAACTGGCCTGGTTCTGGTGATGGAGAAGGGGGCCGGATTAAGTGTGTCTGGACCATGAAGCACAGCAGAATGAAAGGCGTCAAGAATGAAGAGAAGGCAGGAGTGAAGAAGAGATGTTGGACATATTATGTTGTATTGTGACTGAATTATAATATGTAGGATGTAAATATTATCTTTGTGCCAAAATAAAAAATATTTGCTAGGGAGCAGCCAAAACCTAGAAGCTGTCATGTGGATTCATTTCTGGGAGGGGTTCAGGGGACAAATGTAGATTTTAAAGTGTAATCCTCTGTAGGCACACCTTCCTCCTCCTCTTCATAATTTCTATCCCCCCTCCTCTACAGGCAGGTGGTTTGGAACCAGAGCCTGGGAAGGGTAGGCATGCACATTAAATAGATTTCCCATGGCCTAGAAGGCTAGGAAAGACAGCTATAACTTAGTCATGTCTTCTGTTGAAGGCATTTATTTCTTTTCCACTGCCTTTTCCTTTTCCTTTGCAGGGTGAGTAGCAAGAATGTGTGTGTATTTTTCTTATTTCTTGGCAGTCATTGGTTCCAGCACCTGTTCTGAGGATATTTTATTTGTATTTTTGCCATCACTGGGATCAGGGTTCCCTCTATTGGACACCCTGATAACTTTTCCATCCTTTCCATGCCTTTCTGATGATTGAACAGCTTCATCATTCTTATCTAGCCACTTTAACAGGGACTGCTGCTTATGAGGAAAATAACCCTTTGATGCTTCTTTTCCACCACCATAAATAGGAACTCCCTCTGAGCCTTTATTGTGCCTTGGTGACATACAGGCAGACAGAGAAGCCATAAATTCTTCTTTTTTCAAAGCCCTTTTCTTTTGGGGTTTAGAACACAATGTTTTGTTATCTATGGAGAGGTTGGCAAAGTTAATAAAATGGTGATTTGGACCCAAACTTTTTAAACAAGCTCATGGCAGTCTGCCTTTGCCAGGCACTGAAAACACTTAGTTTTTAAAACCTATAGGCTCCGTTCTCTTTTTCAGTCTATCAGTGATGCCAAACACTGACAAGACTTGTGAATAAAGTATTTGTCTCCCAGTTACATCTGTGGTAAAATTTAAACTACTTTTGTTAAAAAATATCTAAAACCATTAAAAATATTGTGACAGGGCTGAAGCCCTGTCCCATTTGTTATGCAGAAAGAGTTAAATGGAATGATCTGTTCTATCCTCTCCTTTTCTGTCTCTTGTTTGTCTGGTTGTGCAGCCAGATGTTCTTGTGAGACCTAGGAACTGATCACTCTGATGGTCTCACGATTCTCCACCTCTCGCTACCTCTCCACCTTCACTTGCTGTTTCTGTCTTTTCTTCCCCCTTGCATATCTCCAGTTATAAAAATATATGTGAATCTTTATGTAAAACTGGGATCCCTTGGTTTGAAATGTGTATAGCTATATTGTTGAAATGATTGCAAAATACCATTCTGAATTTAGGATGTTAACATGCGATGCAGTTAGAGCTCCTCTCAGGATTGTTTGCAAACTCTTTTGCAGAGCTGTCAAGACAAAGTCAGTTCTGGGACAACACGTTCTGTTTGTTGCACCTTCCAAGAAATTGACAAGAACTCTGATACATTTTCTGAGAAATAGCATGTTCTCTTGATGGGTTTGTAGGCAAAGACTTATCAAAAGAACAGCAATACTTTTGCAAGAGAGACAGACTGATACTTGAAATTAGAGATACACTCAGATGAAGGACTTCGTTTTCTCTGTTTGTACAGCGTTTGTAAATAGTTATACTGAACAATTTAAATTTTTTTATTTTACTGTTATTGATAATAAAATGCAGCCTGCAAATTTTACAACTGCACCTGGTCTTCCTATGCTTCCAGACCTGTGCATTGATGACAAATATGACTAGAAGTGTAAATGAGTAAAGAGTTCAATACAAAATACAGTCTATTCCCTGATTCAGGAACTGCATTGTCAAGTGGCCTTCTCCAGTTCCTTGGAACTGACTGAGAACTGAAGAAACCACACAAAAAATAATAAATTACAAAAATACACACCCTAGCTAAGGCAGAGTTATTGAAAAACTAACTTTTTAACTCGAAATACACACCAAAGTAATAAATGAATGCTAAAAAGAAGACCAGAAGTTGGAGTTGACATTGGGTTGAATACTGTCTTCAGCAGAGAAACAAATCTGGTGTTAGAACAGCAAGGGGGTGGCATGACCACAGTGTAGAGATTGAAGTTATAGTATACATTCTGTGATTAGCATAAAGTTCTATCTCCAGGACAGCACAATCTTGTGGACAGATGCAATTTGTAAGGCATCTCATTGATAGATTGCTGTTGTTTGAAAAGGGGAATGGTTCCACTCAAAGGCCAATGCTATGAGGACACTTTGAAGACCTTTTACCTTGTATAAGATAAGATCATGCTCTCCATCTCGTAGAGTTGTTCCATCAGGTCTCATCAACTGCACGTAGGCCATGGCAAAGTTCTTCTCACTTTTATCTTTGGCTAAAGAATAAAAATGACAAAAAAAAAATTACAGAATTACTGGCAATGATATGGGACTTTTTTGGCCCTGCTACCTACTATTTTATGAGAAATAACGATGTTAGAGAACCATTGTAAAAGCTCTAGTAAGATTCTGATAACTTGTAAAGAATGGAATTTGGAGCGCAATATAATCCCCCAGCTGAAAAGGTCAAGGTGGCTATTGATGTTGAGTCTTTTTTCCTTTTAATGCTAGAACTTTTCTCACTTTTCTAAATGCAAACAACTTAATAGAGATTAGTGAGTACTGTGTAACAATGTCAGTGGCTCAGCAGGTTGCATACTCGGCTCTAATGCCAGAAAATCAGAAGGTTGTGGGTTCTATCCCCACGGGGGGACTTGGGTTAAATCCCAATACTGACATTGTGGTGCAGTACGAGGGTGGTGCTGCAGTCCTGAGGTGCCATCTTTCAGACGAAATTTTAAACCACAGTCTGATCTGCCTATTCTGGTGGTAGTTCAGGTGGATGTTAAAGATCCCATGGCACTTCTCAAAAAGAGTAGGGATATTTTTATTAAATACAACTTCACAGCCAAATATACATACAAAAACAAATTCATGATCCGACAAATTCCCACACCCTCTGCCACCACAACCCCCCGTACATTCCAAAAACATCCCTCATTCGTGTTTTAAACCAACCAAAAATCTTTTCTACTACCCATAACTTCTATTTTAATCTTTTACAATTATTCTATAACCTCTACAAGCTGCCCCATCATTGCATATTATCCTGCTACTTCACAGTTTCTTTTTCTTCACTGTAGTAACCCATTTAAACCTTTCTACATGTTATTCATGTTTTTGTTTAGAAAACTTCTGAACCTGTCTATCATAAACTGCTCTAATTGCAGTTTCACATAATTTCCCTACCGCTAAATAAGTTATATACTGCTGTTGTAGTTCATAACTACTCCTAGCTTGCCATAAATACAATTTTAAACAGGCAAATAAAACACCCAGTGTACTTGCATCGTATTGTTGTAAACAACCAACATAATCACCTAGCACAAGTGGCTCATAAGTTAATCTTTGCAACCATGGCAATCGCCATCTAGTGGCCTAGAAAAGCCACAATTCTTCACTATACACTCTGACAAAATGGTGAATAGTTCATTCTGATGCTTGGCAATCATAAGAAGGACAAGTTCTTTCTGTAATATCTTTATGTTTTTGGTTCCCCCTCACATTTATTCTGCCATATGTGATTAACCATAAATTATCCCACATTCTCTCTGGGATTCTATGATTCATTAAATTGTTACAGAGCCCATTTCTGTCAGCCTGGCACGCAGAATTTAAACTCCGACTCTGATGGGCCAATCTTATGCAATATCATTTCATGTAATTGTTTTTATTATTTGCTAGAATTTGTGACTTTGTTATTTTCCACATAAAGTCTTCTTTAAAGTCAGTTTCCAATATTCTAGAACCTGTAGCCTTGGAATTATCTTCAGCAACTATTCCTGCCATCTATGCATATATTCTTGTAATACTCCCTTTGTCCATTCCTTCCCACTTTCCACCTCCTGATTTAAAACCATTCTTACTGTAATGTACTCATCCAAAACATCATGTGGAAAAAAACAATGGGGTTCACCATACCAACTTCTCCTTTCTTTTTTGGGAAATATGTAAAATCTCTCTTTATGGGATTTAATCTGCTCCCCCACAACATTTGAAAAAATAAATATCTTTGTTTCCATATTCCATGGTAATGGATAAATTCATCCAGCATATAACAACAGTGAAATAAGAAACTGTTTAATCATAAACACTCTTTTTTGTTTAGATATTGTCCATTTTTTCGATTTCTCCACTTTTCACCCCCATTTCTAGATGGTTGACATCCAGTTTTTTTGTGCCATGTCTCCCTTTCCAATGTAATCCCTAAAATTTTAGTAGGCTTCTCTGTTATCCTTATTCCTGCGATGTTCTTCTGTGATACCTTGTTCCCCACTGTAATGTTTACACTTTTATCCATATTTAACTTAGCTCCTGAAACCTCAGAAAAGCTCTCTAATTCTCCTAATGTCTTTCTTATGCTTTCTTCTGTTTGTAAAAATAAACATATATGTCCATGTATGCTGATATCTTTAGCATCCCTGTGCCCGTTGGTTGTGGAATGCTTATTATTTCTCTATTTTTCATAATGTGTCTAATACATGGGTCTAAGGAAAGTTCATATAAGAGGGGGCTTATCAGGCATCCCTATCTAACCCCAATCTGAACTGGAATAGCTGGACTATTTGCCTCCCCTGTCTGAGAGACCACAAATGCCTGTCTTTATCGTGTCTGAATCCAGTTTACTACTTTTTCTGGTATGCTATGATGTTTTAACACTTGAAACAAATACTCATGCGAGACTCTGTCAAATTTCTTACTTTGATCAATGGATATCGCAAATCTCTTTGTCTTATTTCATTCACAATATTCATAACAATCTCTTATTATAAATAAATGTTCTTGTATTTTTTTCCAGGTACCCCACAAGTTTGTGATTGACGTAACTAAGTATCCAAATTCAATTGTAACCTTTTAAGCAAAATTTTTCCAAATATTTTCCAGTCAGTATTTAGTAGGCAAATTGGCCTCCAGTTCTTCAACCGTGTTTTGTCTCTGGATTTATAAAGAAATCTTAAATGGCCCTTTGATAAATTCTCCTCCACCCTATGTCCTTCCATTATGTCTTCATATACCAGGAGTAGCATGTCCATCAATTCTTCCTTAAATAATTGGTAAAATTCCATTGGCAAACCAACCCATCCCAGTGAAACATTTTTCCT
Source organism: Neoceratodus forsteri (assembly GCA_016271365.2). Taxonomy (NCBI): domain Eukaryota; kingdom Metazoa; phylum Chordata; order Ceratodontiformes; family Ceratodontidae; genus Neoceratodus; species Neoceratodus forsteri. Next base: position 657,226,895 of record CM057454.1, on the reverse strand, counting down.
AAGGCCTTTTATGCTGTCTACAATTTCCTCCATCATAATGGGTTTTTCTAAATTACTTTTATCTGCCTCCAGTAGTGCAATTTTAATAGGCTCCAAATAAGTTGAAATATTGTTAAGGTTGCTCTCTTTTTCATTTAGTGAAGTCATGTGTTTTCTAATAATCTGTCCTAATTCTTTCGAGTATTCTGTACATTCCCATCTACATCTTGTAACTCTGTAATAGTTGTATTGTCTACCCTTGTTTTACATGCTGCATACGGATCCTCCATTGGTGTTGTTAATGTACTGTAAGTTAATTCTGTCAATAAAGTTGCAGCTCTACCACACTGATACTTTCTCATTTGTTCTTTCAAATTCTTAATTTGATCAGAAAAGTCTCCTGATGTAGTGCTGAAAAAAGAGTAAATATACTGCAATTGTTGTCTGATTGTTAAATACTTCAAGAGTGTCTGATTCTGAGCCTTAGCTCCATACTTTTTAACCAATTCTGTATATTTTTTTGTGTGTCTGCCTGCCATTCTCCTGCAGTATCATAAAGACAATAGACTGACTTTCTTGATAGCAACAAATTCCTTATGCCTTCTTGTACTTTAATATCCATAAACACTGCAGTATTTAGTCTCCATCTATAAGTTTTGGTAGTGGAGTGTTGATTTTTCTTTACCATTACTTTGACCATCGAATGGTCTGAGAATTCAGTTCGCACTGTCCCTATTTCCAGTACTTGAACATTAGGTGATGCAAACCAGTAATCAATCCTGGTTTTTAGTAGTCCTCTAGTGTATGTAAATTCTGGACATTTCCTCTTGATTGCATAAGCATCCTTCAGGCCTGTCATGTTTAAATGGTGATGTAAAGCGTTAGTCTCACAATATACTTTCTTCTCCTCCATATTCATTTTCTCTATATCAATAGAACAGTTAAAATCCCCACTTACAGTACATAAACCTGTCTAGCAGTAGCCAGAAAGGGCTGCATTTTCCCCAATAATTCACTCTTTCTGATTTACAGTAAGTTGAGATGCATGTACATTTATGAACCTACTGCCCAAACCCCATCTAGAATCAAAAGCCTCCCTGGAATGGCATCAATTAACTTCTGTAGTGTAACATGTATGCCCTTAAATAAAATCCCCCTCCCATCTGCCTTGTCTGTCCCAAATGACCAATATGATGGTCCCCATACTCAATTCTTTTTATGCTGAGATAAAGAAAAAGTATCCGACATTCATGTTTCCTGTGGTAGTATTACATCTAACTTTAGTTGTTCCAATAAAGAAAATATAGCCTTCCTTTTAACCCCATTCTTTATGCTACACACATTCAATGTGGCTATTTGTTACTGTTCCATTTATGATTTCAGAAAGGGAAAAAAAAGTCCTTATTTGGTTTCTTAATCTCCTCCATCTTCCCGTTCCAATTGTTTTATTTACCTCTTTTTTCCTCTAACTTTTCTTTCCAAAGTTAACAAGGAGTGTGTGGAAGCATCCGAATCTGTTCCTTCTGTGTTCATCCAGGCTCAGCTTTTCCTATTTGCCAAGGCCTCAATCCTAATTTCAATTTGAATCTCTCTGTCTGTTAAAGATTTAAGTCTAGAACTCATCCTTGTGACTGATGTCTTTCTATTCTTGAGGGTGGTGGGGGCATAGTCTGTTTATCCTTCTGTTTCTCCCTTGGTGGCGGAGGTATTTCTTCTTCTTCTGGGGTATATCAGAGTACAACTTGAGTTCTCTCCATCTGCTCTGCTCATGTCCTTATTTTTCCTGGTTGTTGTCCATCTCCATCTGTTTGCTTCTGAACATCCTTCGATTCCTAGTGGGTCTCAATACCTGCATCAGCCTGTTCTGCACTTGCCAATGCCGTAGTATGACTGCTCTCTTCTCTCTGTGCCGCAGCATTTTTCCTTTGAGCTTGTTTAATTAAGGCATCTTGATCCACTGTTTCTTGTCTGTTGTGTGTTGTACATGGACACTTCTGGAACACATGTCCAGGTGTGTCACATAGATTACATCTGGCAATATTCTTACAAACAGTTCTCATATGATTATATTCACCACAGAAAATGCATCTTAGTTTGTCACAGGTACTAGCTAAGTGTATTCCTTCCCCACATTTATGACAGGCCTTGGGGTGTCCTGCTTAAAACATACACCTCTGTTCTTCCCTATGAAAAGCTATTGGGAAGATGAATGATAACCAGCCTCATTCTGTTGAAGTTTTATCTTAAAATGCCACCCTCTACTCCAAAATGATTCAGAAGAACTGATTATTGGTTCAGGAGCACTTAAAACATTTAATCTCTTCTGCAGCCACTGATGAATATCCCCCACATTTACCCCTTCCTTCCAAAACATCACGGTAATTCTTTTCACCACAGGTTTTGTTAGTGGGGTTACTAAACAGGATGTCTATAAGGGAGAAAATGTGTTCTTATATCTCCTCCAAAAGTGTTCTAGACCTTGTGACATATTAAAACTAATACTGAAGATATCTTTGCCACAGATGTGTATCAAAGCATGCACATCCAGTGGCACAAAGTTCAAAGATTATTTTATTAACTTTTTCTCCATATACTCCCTATTTGGTTGCAATTCCAGACCCCTTTTTACCTAATGCACACTGCCATTGTGCCTAGGTACTGGGGTTGATCTATCAAACAGATCTGAAAATCTGGGTGGTGCTTTTGTGGTTGTGATCCTGTTCTATCATCACCAGTTGCTTCATTTTGTGCCTTCTCTTCCGCTGACTCCCCCATTGCTGTTCTGTTTGTTTTTGCCTGCCATTTGTCTCCTCTGTATTAGTTTGTCCCTCTTCATTTGAATTATCTGCTGCACCCTATCCTCTGTATCCTATGCCACCTGTCCTGGTACCTCCTCAGTACCACTGTTGGATTCCTCACTCTGTGTTCCTCTCCCTTCACTGTTTTGTGCTGGTGAGTGAGTCTGCTCTTCGTTACTGCCCTGCCATTTCTCCGTGTCTCATTACGTTTATCTTGTGGGTCAACCATTTTGTCCTGTTCAATACACTCTGCCTCAGCCTGACCAAGTATATTTTTACACCCCACATTCATTTGTACTGCTGTGCTCTCCAAAATTCTTTCCCATCCTGAACATGTCATACTACCCTGCCCATCAAAGCGATTATCTTTTCTTTGTTCCGCAGGTATATATTTAACATTTTTATCACTCACATCCTGAATTTCCATACCTTCTTGACTGTCTTCAACCTGCAACTCTCCACTTGCCGTATCAAATTGTGGGTCTGGAATCCACTTACTGGCATCATCCTGTTTCCAGCTGGCATGTCTGGGGCCTAATGCCGGTGTCCATTTGGTCTCCTTCTCTACTGGTGAGACTGTGCCAAACGCTTCTTTCAAATGCTCCTCTGCTGTCTGCCTTTTCAGTACTCCATCAGTCTTTTTTATTCCACTATCAGAAAACACAGTTTCTTTATGTTGCAATCTGCATCCCAGTCATCTTTTTTTTTATCTTCTTCATTTTTTTCTCCAGTTTTTGCCATTGTACTAGATTCCTCGTTGTTAATAAGATTTCCTTGTAGCCATTCTCCATCATCACCGGTTCCTTTGCCAAATGAAATTCATCCATTCCTGTTTCCATCTCTGAATCCTCTGATGCTAATTCCTCAGCCTGGCTGTCTGTAGTAACGCCATCCACACCATGATCGTCCTCTTCTCCAACTCCGATATTCTTAGTGTTCTCCTTCTGTGCCTTGGCTGAGAGGATGAATAGCTCCCCAGCCTGCTGCATCACCTCCTCCTCTGCAGCCTCCAGATACTCCATCTTGGATTAGGAGCCAACATCGCCCCTTTCCAAGAGTAGGGGAATTTACATGTGTCCTGACCAAATTTTCCCCATTTACTAAAAATACCACTAACAACGTAATTTGGTTCAGTGTCAGCTGGCATCCATCTGTATTCCCCTGCCCTGGGATGAGGCTGAAAATAGGCAGAATTGTCTAGTCATCCTTTCCCGGTCAACAAAAACTAACTAAATAAATAAATAATAATCCTCTGCATTCTAAGAATGAGCATAAAACCAAAATCTATTATCAGACAAACAGCTCAAACAATGTGTTGGGTTAAGTCAAAAAGCAGTCTCCACTCACATCCTAATGGGTATTAATCAGCATACAAACACCCTGCATACCACCCACACCAGTGCAAGAACACAGCTCAGCTTGATAAAGGGAAAAATTGAACATCATTCAAAGCTGGATGAAATGGATATGGAAACAAAACTATGCCAGAGAGGTAGGTAGTAAGCTCAGTTGGTCATTGATCGGCTGACATATGAAAAACTGACTCTCGCCCACTGGCTCTCTATTGGAGGGGCTCATTTAAAGTCATGTGATGACTGGTCATCATCAGACACACACATATGGGCTACTAATTGGATCCTACCTCCATGGTAATGTCAGTGTAGGAAGCAATGGGATGATGTTTAATAAGGATAAATGCATAATTATGCATTTAGGTAGACATAATATTCAGCAGACGTACTATATGCAGGGTCTTAAGCTTAAGGTTTCAGAGTGTGAGAAGGATTTGGGGCTCTACATTCTAAATGACCTAAAAAATGGGGTTGATAATAGGAAAACATCAAATAAAGCTATGCAGTTGGTAAATTGTATCAGAAGGGGTTTCCACTCAAGAAATAGGGACGTTTTGTTGCCATTGTATAGGTCATTGGTTAGGCTCATTTTGGATTATTGTTCTACTGTGTCTGGTTCCTTTCTTATGAAGGATATTAAACTAAAAAGGCCACAGAGATCAGATGGAAAGGCCACAGAGATCATTTACTAGACTGATTTCAAGTTGTGAGGGGATGTCATATGAGGATATATTGGAAAGACTGGGTTTGTGGTCTTCAGTGAATAGAAGGGCAAGGGGGGACTTATTGTTACTGTATAAGTCTCTAACAGATGAGGATCTTAAATCTGGGTTGGGATTGGTGATTAGGGAGAAATCTTATCGATTGAGAGGGCACGATATTTATTTATTTATTTAGTTTTTGTTGACTGGGTAAGTGCACTAGACAAATCCTGCCAATTTTCAGGCACGACCCGGGGGAGGGGAATACAGATGAATGCCAACTGACCTTGAACCAGATTAAGCGGTTGGTGGTATTTTTAGTGAATGAGGGAAATTTGGCCAAGGCACCGGGGAAATTCCCCTACTCTTTTCGATAAATGCCATGGGATTTTTAACATCCACCTGAACTACCACCAATCCAGGCAGATGGGACCTCGGTTTAATGTCTCATCTGAAAGATGGCACCTCAGAAGTGCAGCACCCCTCTCATGCTGCACAACAGTGTCAGTACTGGGATATTAACCCAAGTGCCAGATGTGGGAACTGAACCCACAGCCCTCTGATCTCCTGATAGGCAATTGAGGCAAGAAAAGAGTAGGACTGAACTAAGAAGGAAGAGCTTTAAGTGTAGGGTGATTAGGATGTGGAATAGACTGCCTCAGGAAGTGGTGGAAGCTGAAAATTTGAGTATTTTTAAGAATAGATTGGATAAGTTCTTTTCTGAAGTTAGTGACTTTTGTTACCACCACTGAACTGTGGGGAAAGTCTATATGGGCCTTGCCTTCTTGACTTTCCTATTCATCCAGTATGAAATCCAGTATGAAGTGTGCTACTTCTGAGAATGATTACTTCCCTTGAGGTTAAACATTTTCTCTCATTTTGTTTTAAAGGAGAACCTTTTTTGACTTTCATCACTCAGTTCCATAACTGCAAATAGGCTGAGCATTTGGCACTGGCCATACTCAAATAGGAAATCAAACCTCCAAGGCCAGGAAAAATTGCAGGAAGTTCTGCATCCTGGAAATACTCAGTGGTTTCAATTCTCCCTGGTACAATCAAATCCTTTTCGAGGATTGCAGGGCCAAGAGATTTGCCCTGCCAAAAAAAGCCTTTTGACACAAACTAGGGATGGGAAGCACAGACCCCTTCACAAAAACATTAACCTTTAAAGACTGTGAGGAAAAAGAGATACACATGTAGAACAAGTCACTGAATCGGGGAGAAAAAAATCCCAGAGCACCAGAAATCTGTTCCTTGATACCCAAAAGGCAAGTCTTTCCCTTAGCTCCATCCTTCAACATCTTGTCTCACCTGTCCCTCCATGATGCACTCTTCAGTACAAGATGCAGGTAACATGGGCAGACAAGGGTCATGCAAAGCCAAGAAGCTTCTCTACAGAGTCCCTAGTAAAATACTTACAATCCACTGAGGATCTGTGCTTAAATGTGAATCTCAGGTGGGTTCTGTTGACATCTTCTATGGGAATAGCAATCTGGAAAAAAAATAAACAAACAGTATTATTCCAGCTCATGGTCAAGTAACATAATCCAAAGAGTATATATGCTTGTATTATTTTCAGGGACCAAAGGAATCTGCTCAAGCAGACTTCCACACCAATATTGCTACTTTTTTATTACCATCGGAACACAATGACATACAGAAGTAAGTTACAGTAGCTGTCGTATTGGTCCTTGTAAGAAAAAATCCATAAACAAATGGTTTGATACCTTTTATTGGACCAACATAGATGTTCTGTTTTCTTTTGTTCCATCTATGTTGGTCCAATAAAAGGTATCAAATCATTTGTTTCTGCATCAGAACATACGAAATGCTAAACAAAAAAGCCAAGAATCTATTATGTTCTCCTGAGATCAGCGTAACTGCAGCATTTAAACTTACAAGAAATGGTTGTGCTTCTTGTTTAATGGGAATAGTTATAAGTAGATTTTATCTACAGAGGGGAGGATCAAATTTGTTTAATTTTTTTATTTTATTGAAATCTAGGATTACAAATACTTTGGAGCAGGAACTGCTCATTTACAAAGGTTCCACAACAAGGAAATGGAAGGTAAACATACATACAAAGGACAACAGGATTATAAAAAAGTTACATAGTACAAAGAAGCATGAGGCTGAGGCATAGTTAATTACAGTACCTCAAAAATGCACCAAATGTTAGGTAGAGAGACACGACATCCAAGGGCAAACTTAGAAATAAACTTATAGATAAGTGCTGCTGGTGAGATGATAGGAAGGGTGGGGGTATGCAGGCTGGGAGGCCATTGTCGAAGGGTAAGGGGTGATGGTAACAGCACACTGGGGGGGGGGAATGTCCATGATGTCCAAATGTCCATGGCGGAACCAACTGGGAGCTCATGGTCATCTGTTCTCCAAGGTATACTCATTTTGCTATGGAATATCTTAAGAGGCACTATCGTGCAGTGGTTAAGTGCCCTGAAATGCAAACCTGGAGACCTGGGTTTGAAGCCCATCAGCCCCCACTTGCAAACTGTGTGACCCTGAGCAAGTCACTTAACTTTCTTGAGCTCCCAGGTTGTACCTGGACACAAGCTTTGGCTTAGTGTGCTTTTCCTGGTTAAACAATTGCCCCTTTAATTATGATCTGCCCTTCTCCACTGAATTAAATGCTGTATCAGGTAAGGTTATTCTCCACAAGAAATTTCAGCTTAGATGATTTATTATACTGAAACAGATTCTTCTCAGCCAATCAGAATGCAAAACTACTATCCTGTTATTGTGCTATAAATGGACAGTAGCCATAATTATGGGATCATTTGCTAATCCCTGCATTGTGATTGGCTGAGAGGAAAGTATTTACAGCCTTCACTAAGAAGTTGCTGATTGTGAGATTAGCAGTTTCTCACAACTCCTTGCCTAAAACACCACTCCAGCTCCAGTTTTACATTAAATGTTTTCTTACTTATTTTTTTTTACTTTATTTGTATTTTTTAAGAGAAAAAAGGAAAAAGAGAACAACTATATTTCTATCGATTAGAAAACATTAAGAGAAGGTTAATAGATAAAAAGTAAAATTTAATAAAAGATAAAAGGTTTTTTTTTTAATTTTTTAAGGGATTAAAAGGAAAAACACATTCAAAACATACATATATTCTTAGATCTTTTTTATAGAATTCATTTTATAATAAACTTTGAATGTACTCCAAGCTTTTACTTCCCAGCCTTAAATCAATTCAAATCATAAAAATAACAGCCTTTAAATTCAATCATTCTTCCCTCCCATACTGAGTCCAAAACCAGTCAATGAAAAAGAAAAGTTCATTCATGCATTTGTACATCATCTTAAAGGGCTAGAGACTCAGAATCAATACTTAAGATATTCAATGGATGGTATTCTATAAGTCCTGCATCATCCTCTTCAAGATCAGACCCACTGTCCTCTGGTATTTTAACATTAGTTTCATAAAATGCTCTAACAGAATCAGTATCATCAAAAAAATGCATTTTGCCCTGGAACTGTACCCTCAGATGGGCTGGTGCTAGTAAATTAGCTGCTAGCCCGGCTTCTTTGAATTCTGACAGGATGGTAAGAAAGCGCTTATGTCTGCGCTGAGTTTACAGGCAGAAATCAGGGTAAAAATGAAAATGGTGACCCTCATAAATACAGGGCTTTTTCATTCAAGACATCGGGAAAAGTTTATTACATTCTGCCAAGTTATTAAAAGTGATTATAATAAATCTTGCCTTCTGGGATTCCATGGCAGGTTTCTTCATCAAATGAATAGGAAGTCTGCAGACATTCTCTAGTGAAAGAGAGGGCTCTAAGGAAAATACCATAGTGAGAGCTTTTTCAACTGTCGCTTTCAGCTCTGAAACAGGGATAGTTCCAGGAAAACCAATAAGTCTAAGGTTTCTTCTGAGAGCGTTGTTCTCTAGACGCTCCAGTCTTGATGCCTAAGCCAGCTGATCATGGAGCGCGGCATTCATTGCACCCTCTAAAGTAAGAGTTCTTCCTGATACTGCTTTAAGTTCATTTTCATTATACTTAATGGCTTACTCTATGTTCTTCACCCTCATTTTGATGGCAGAACAATGAGAGGAGACTTCTCCGAGTAAGCTTTCAATCCTGGTGGAAGATTGCCATACTTCTGCCTGGAACTCAGCCAGGAAGGACTGGATTGACACCAATGTCAGTTTAGCCTGCGGTTTAGGCTTGGCGCTCGGGTCAGAGCATGTCTGCATACCAGTAGGGGTTCCTGCACCAGCCATAGCAAGAGAGCCCTCATGCTGGAGCTCCTCTCCCGAAGGTTTTGGGGGAAACAAATTTATCCATTAAGCATGATTGAAAACTCATCAGTAGCATAAATAATTTCCACTTGAAGATGTTTGTTGAAAAGTGTTTTATTCAAGTTTTCATTTACAAACTGCAGAGCTCCAAACAAGCGTGTACATCTCTCTCAAAGCTCAGCAGTGCCCCCTACCATTTCCTTATTTATTCGATGTAAAAAAAATTCCTCTATAAAACTTTTCAGACTTCAGCTGACCCTGCCCTTTAAAAGCAAAATCACAACAGAACATAAACTGCAACACAGTTGATTGCCAGTTTTTCACAGCTGTGAGTTATTGAAAACTGCATCCACATTTCATATAATAGCAATAGCAGATGTAATGACTGGGGGGGTTAATCAGTAAGAACCAGCCAGGAGGTAAATAAGCACCTCGGACTTTATTTATTACCCCCGGGTCCTGTTACTACCGCAAAAACCCCAACCACCATTGTTATTGCTACATCATTTTTCACTTCCTCCATTATGCCATACAGAGTCAGGATCTCTAGTATCATACTGTATTGTACTGTAAATCCTGACTTTTTTGATTAAATGCTGTCAATCTGCGGATGTCAGTAGTTCACAAGTGTAACATAAGCTCACTGTCAATCTGTTGGCAGGGTGCTGCAGTAAGAACTGGATAGAGAGTGGGAAGCAAGGACAAACTTTTCCAGTATATATTGAAGAGGATGAAAATGTTTCCTTTTTCTGAACCCCATTGGAACAGGTCATTAGTGTATCTTGTGTGATCTGAACTGGCTAACCATAAAGTGCTGGAACTGATTAGAAGATTCTGTTTTATGGGAGTTATAAAGCATGGAATGGGTGGAATACAAAACATTTTGATCCCTTTTACACATTCATGACTACTTGCTGAAACAGTTGGTCTCTTAGTTATTACGTTTTAAACATTATACAGCTAAAAACTGGTTCCAAGAAATAGCCAATACATAGATAATAATGATAATCAGCTCTGTATTTTAAAGTTTTTTCACACACCTGATTACCCATAAACCTCAGGAACAAAGCTTGACAGGTATGTGTGGTCATCAAACACTGATGGTGTGTAAAAAAAACTTAATAAGCACAACATCACTTATGTTTTATTTTTTTATAATGACTGGTGCAGGGACATAAGCACAAAAATCAAGTTTCTCAACTGGGAAAGTGAAGCGTGAAGGCTCCAAACACTGTAATAACTATGTATGACATCATACCATGATAAAGGGGGTACACCAGTTATTATAGCATATTATGAAATGGGAAGAAAGAAGGCTAGTTTTTGACTTGCCAAGAGGTACTTTCAGCTGGGCTGTTATCCCTGCACAATAGCACAGCTGAAAGTAGCTCAACAAAAATATGTTTAAAGATACTGTACATCCAACTTACTAAATAAAACCCATTTCATAATCTCAGTAAGGCACTCCAGTGGGTGTGTAATGGTGGGTTAATGGTCTTTCTTGAGTGGCAGAAGCACTTGGCTGCCTCTTGCTTCTACCCACCTGAGGTGAACCATTATCCCACCATAACACATCCCCTGTCTTACCTTATTGTTTAAGTAACAGACATTTCACATTACATTAATGCAGTATGAGCATTACACTTCTCTTTTTAAACCTCTGTGAGGACATTCCAAGTTGATGAAACTATATAATACACAATCTATAACAAAACAGATTTGAACGCAGCCATCCCATGAGACTAAATTAACCAAGCCCTCTGGTATATAATAGGCAGATAATATAAACTTTTACAACAAAATAGACCTTACTCTGAACCCATATGTGATTTGCAAATGTAAGGGGCAAAACCTCCCCCTACCCCCAGATAGAACAGATATTACATGAGTGCATTCTTATTAACATAACAAGAATATAAAAAAAATAAGGCATGTATGGTAATTGTACCTTATTTTTAAGGCAGAAAAGTATTTGCGGCTCAGAGGGGGTCACAACTACATGAGAGGAGATATTGCTTGGGAAATAAATGTGTGGCATCTTTTGGACCTGAACTAGTGCTACATACCCTCCTGACCATCAGAGCTGCCACAGATTCCAGAAGCAGAAGAGTTTGTGCCAAAAAGCAGATAACCACCATAACTGTTGCACAGCACCAAATATACCTGTCACAAGTCCCCATCAATTCGAAGTACTCACCACATATTGCAGTACAATCTTCTCCACTGAGCACAGACTAAATATTAGAAACTGGGTAATACGGAAATTTTGTAAAGGAGGCCTGTATAAAACTGAAAATGCTACAGCAATACCTAATGTCCAGTTGTTATTATAAAGCATATGAGCTGCGTAAGTCTTTAAAATATAGTCCTTCTCATGTTAAAAGAAAACTGTAATTATCATAATATTCCCACCCCTGAAAGCTCTACCCCCTGATTAAGCTTTTGCCATAGCAACTTTTTTTTTTTTGCAGTTTGCTTACTTTGTTTTAATTTTCCAAAGTTCACGATCACCAAACATGGTGGATGCTGTGCGGTTCCATTTCATCTACCAGTGTGGCAACGCACTGCTCGCTCCAGTACATTTGTATTGAGGCAAGCAGTGCCGAGCCGCACCAGTAGATGAAATGGAAACATGCATGGTCCACCATGTTTGGTGATCACAAACTTTGGAAAGTTAAAATAAAGTAAGTAAACTAGCAGAAAAAAAATGTCTTACTATGCCAAAAGCTGAATTGGGGAGGGGTTAGAGCGTTCAGGGATGGGAGGGTTATGATAATGACAGTTTTCCTTTAAAATAGCAAGTCCAACCTAACAAAGAGGGAGGAACAGGAGAAACAGTGCATTATGTATACATGAGGAAAACATTTAACAGAGCAAACAGACTTTGCTTCGGGTCCCATGAAGCAATACAGGCAGCTCAGACTGATGTTAGAATTCAGGTGGTACTCATGGCCAAAATAGTTTGTGTAGATTAAGTATCGTCTGTCTCCTTGTCTAAACCAAGCTCTGTATGGCTTGGCTCCCAAGCCCTGTTCAATAATGTCTCCATACACAGACCTCTGCTTTGAGATCTGTGAAGGAGTATGTACATTCCTGGACGTGACATTGAAGCTTGGCTGGGAAGCTCAGTCTGTGGGAGATTTCCATGTCTTTGAGCTTTCTGGTGACCCCATCAAAGGCCGCGCACCTTACATGAGTGGAGAATGAGTAATCAAGAAAAATGACTGTAGGTTGCATGCAAAATGTTATCTCTGACACCATAACTGCACTACCATTAGAATGGTTCAAGGGTCCTGCTCTGCACCACAGACCCTTCTCACAGTTAAACAATATGCCTGTACCACTATAGGGTCAAACCCCAAGCACAAGGTCTATGGGAGCCACCTTGGCAGGCATGTAGCCATGTCATCCCCTTCCATGCCTTCCAGTAAGAATGAATTACTCACTGTAGAAATGATGTTTCTTCTTAAGGATTCATCAGTAATATTCACAAGCTGCATTCATTCTGCAGGATAGAAATGCCACAGGGATAGAACTTCTGCTAATTATGGAACTTTAGAATTAGAATGAATTTCAAACTCTGCTCTGGGGTCTCACTTCCCCCCAGCATTCTAAAGTTGGATTTGCTTCTAAAGCTAGGGAAAGCTGTGACTTCTAAACTAGCTACATGGCTACCAACAGAATTTTTTAAAATGTTGTAACATTTTTAAAATAGTAATCTAATAAGGCAGAGCAGTGGGATATATATGAAAAAAGGTTGTAATCAGACCACTTAGGAACATTTGTAAAGGCACAGTAACACATATTGCTCAAGCCAATGTAAAAAAGAAACAAGTTATTGTCTAAACATAGTTCCTGGTTCTGGAAGGGGAGGCAGGGTAAAGGACTGTGAATATTACAGATGGATCCCTCAAACAGCTACTGACTCCTCAGAGAAAACTTTAAAAATCATAATAATTAGGTACAATTCTGCCTTCATTCTATTTATATGTTATGTATTTCTCCTTCCCATTATTTATTACTACATAAATTCACATGAATATATGATATTTATCCCTTAGAGTTCCTTTAGAGTCCATCTGTCTCTATTGCTTACTCCCTACTTCAAGTCATAATCTGTTGCCATGGGAGTAACTGTGATATCACAAACAGTGCTCTGTGACTTCAGGTAGGGAAAAAGCAGCAGGAATAGACAAACTCTGCAGGAGCAAAGATCCTGTTTTCATGGCAGATGACCTCAGTAATAAATAATGGGGAGGTAGAATACAGCACTTATGGGAAATACAAGCTGGACTGTCTAAATATTAGGTTTTGTTAAAGTTCTCCTGAATGTGTCACCAGCTCTTTAAGATGAAATAACATTACTATGGTAATCTTTTTTCATCTAACCCCAGGAATCCATCAGTGAATATTTACAAGCTGCAGACTCCACAGCAGTACCTTGGGAGGCTGGGTCCAGAACCTATTTGGGGAAAAAGGTTCTGCAAGACAGCAATGCCAAGGCTCACATCTCTCCTGTACTGAATGTTCAGACAGTAATGTTTTGTGAATGTTCGTAATGTCTTCCAGGTAGCAGCTTTACAAATCTCTAGAAGGGGATTGCCCCTTGCTGCTGCCACAGAGGCAGAGGTGCCCCTTGTGAAGTGTGCCCTAAGGTCTCTGGGGGCAGTTTGCCAGCTTTTTCATAACAGAATTGTATGCAGAACTATTCGGTGTGAGACAGTTCTCCTGGATGCTGGCTAACGTATCCCTATTTCACCATAGGTGACAAAAAGCTGAGTACTGCTGGACCTGACATCTTTTGTGTGGTCCAGATAATGAGCTAGTGCCCTCTTTACATTCAAGCATCGAGGTTTTGTTCCCCTATACTGGACTGCTCATTAAAAAGCACAGGAAGGGGAACTGACTGGTTCAGGTGGAATTCCCTATTAGTCCTGAGAACTATTTTATCTCTATGAAAGATTATGTAGTTTGGATCTGTATAGAGGGCTTGGAGCTTGCTCTAGCAGATGTTATAGCCACTAGGAACATTGTTTTCCATGTGACATATTTAAGAACAGCAGTAGCCATAGGCTCAAAGGGAGCTTCCATCAGCTGAGCAGTGCACACATTTAAGGCACAAGGAGGGGGCAGGGTCCCCTCACAGGAAGGTACAAATGATTGTGACCTCTAAAGAGCCTGTTGAAAATAGGTTGTGAGGCTAGGGACATTTTTTTGCTAGCTGATCTGTCAGCTGAAACTGCTGCCAAATGCACCTTCAGAGCTGAGGGCCTCAGACACAGGGACTGCAGGTACACAAGGTAAGCTAGGACTGTAGGTAGGCCTTTCTGCATAGAAAGCATCTTTCTGGGAGCATAACAGAATGGAAAATCTCTTCCATTTCAAAACATGTTTTCTTGTTGCTGGTTTTCGAAAAACCTTCAACACTCTCATTACTTTCTCTGATAAGGTTAGGCTAGAGAACTCTAGCTCTGCAAGGATCATGCCCACGGGCATAAGGTTCTGGGATCTGAGAATGTTATCCTGCCCTGCGACAGGGTGAGCAAGTTGTGCATTAGTGGCAGGTTGATTGGAGACTTGCTGAACAGGGCCAAAGGCATGGAGTATAAGGTCTGCCTGGCCCAGTTTGGTGATATGAGAATCATTATTGCTGGCTCCCTCCTTAGCACTTTATACTTATCGGCCACTAGAGGGACGTGCATACTAAGGAGAAACCTATTGTACTATTACTGCATTTTGGTATAGTCTGCTTTTTCATTAGTTCCCTAGATATCCTCTCTGCCCAAATTTTTCTACCCCAAGCTTTTCCAGTAGCTCATTTAGGATTTAAGACACTGCTGCCACTATTTTGTTTTACACACTCCATCCATGATGCTTTTCCCATCTCTTGTATTGCTACTGCTCTTACCAATTTGTCAATTAAGAGCTCTGTCAACCACTATAGTATCGCTGTCCATGCGGCACCCCATTCGCAGTACTGATATCTTTCAGCAACCATTACGGGATGAACCATCTAAAGCAATTGATTAATCCTTGGTTTGTATTAATCCCACTAAACTGCATTCTATAATAATTCTTTGGACAATGCTGAACTCTCCCACCACTAGCATTAAGAGAAGACCTGTGTTATCTTGTTCTAGTAACGGATATGTGACACATCACAAGATGTTTTCTCAATCATTGAGATTCTGGCTAAAACAAATTATTGTCATGCTCTTGCTATGCTCAGGCAATATAGAACTAAGCCCGGGTCCCATCTCACCCATAGAATCCCCAACTGATTATGCTTCAGCTAAGGGACTAAAAATGATAATTATCAATATCTGCAGTCTGCAAAAGAAACTGACTGAAGTTCAAGCCTGGGTATCCCACACCAGTCTGGATATCCTTCTCGTAACAGAGACTTGACTAAATGTATACATTTCAGATGAATCGCTAGCTCTACCCTCCTATTCTCTGTTCCAGGTTGATAGGCCAACAAGTGGCGATGGGGTGGCTATTTATATCAAAGACCGTCTGTCTATAACAGTTCTCCATGCCATCTCAATGCCTCAGGACTTTGAATGCCTTACCTTAAAACTTTCCATATCAACTGCTGAATCTATTAATATAATAGGATACTACAGGCCACCTTCAGGGGGCTTAGAGCTCCTGTCACACTTACATAACTTTTTAGACTTTAACGCAAAGAAAGCCATCATTCTAGGTGATCTAAACCTTGACTGGTTCACCATTAAGTCAAACCACTAAAGAATCTTTGCGATGACTTCAGTTTGCATTAAATAATTAACTAGCATATGAGACCCAACTGCAAGAACCACCTTAAAAGTTCACTCTTACACCTCATTATCACTGATATGCCATATAAACGTCATCAAGCAACTGTTTTCCACAACAATCTCAGCGACCACATTATAGTTGTGTGCATCAGGAACATATCCAAATCTACCACTACTGATAGTTATGTTACCAAAAGGTGCTTTAGGAGGTTTAATCCAAGAAATGTTCTGGCTGACTTAAGTCAGCTAAGGTGGCAAAGCTTCTATTTAGCACCTTCCATCAACAAGGCCGTAAACATTTTTAACTCTTTGTTTACACATGTAATTAATAAGCATGCACCGCTGCTCATGTGCAGGTTAAAGAAAGCATCTTGTCCATGGTTCAATGGAGCTATCAGAGATGCCTTAAAAGAGAGAGACAAACTTTGGTCAACTGCCAGGCAGACCAAATCCCATGCGGACTGGATAGCTTTTAGAGCTTGTCAGAATGCTGGCACTCAGTTGATATGAGAAACTAAAGAGAACTATTATCTGAATGCCGTGGAGCCTGCTAAAGGGAATCCTGTCAAAATCTGGCATACAATCAAATCAGTGGAAGGGGTCAAAGCTCCACCTTCATTGCCCCAAAAACTTAATTCCAAAGGTACTTCTATTATTGACAAACCATCAATCTTAGATGAATTCAACAAACATTTTGCTGCTGCAGGACCCGCATTTGAGTCCTCTCAGGCAGCTACCCTTCACTCCTCTCTTACCCAAGACTCTTCGAGTGCTAAGCCCCTTATACAGGATACCTCTTCCTTTGAGCCAATATCCTATAAACAAGTTGAAGATCAGAAACTGAAATTGGATGTTAATAAGAGTGCTGGGGCAGATGGCATCGATCCCTTCTTTCTGAAACTTGGATATAAATTTCTGAATGCCCCTATCACTCATCTATTCAACATGTCCCTGACAGAAGGTTTAGTGCAACATGTATGGGAGGTAGTTCACATATTGCCCCTTTTTAAATCAGGCAACCCTAGTGACTTAAATAACTATCAGTCTATCTCTATTCTGCCAGTACTGTCCAAGCTTCTCAAGAAATTGGTTGATATTCAGATTAGGGATTTCTTGGGCAAACACCAATTAGTCAATCCACTGCAGTCTGGCCTTTGACTGCTAATGCCATCTTTAGTTCCGGCCAGTCCCCTGAAGATTGACCTCTGGAAACCTTTTAATACTGCTGAGTACCAACTTTGTTATGGTTTTAATGAGGTTTTATTATATGTTTTAATCAACCGCTGTATGTTCTTATTTATGCTCGATGCCCAGAGCCTCCGGGATTGCATGTTTTATAAATAAAATTGCCTTGCCTTGCCTTTAGAAGTCACCACAGTACAACATCCCCTGTAGCTAAACTATCTAATGATTGGTTGGTAGCCATGGATTACAAGCAAGTCACAGTGGCCGTGTTCTTAGACCTAAACAAGGCCTTTGACACAATCGATCACAGTCTTCTTCTGGAGAAATTAAAAGATTATGGCCTTGGGCCTTCTGTGTCAGATTGGTTGGCCAGTTACCTGGCGAATAGAAAACAGCATGTTAAGGCCAATGGGACTTTATCCTCCTTACTTCTCCTGGTGAGAGTGGTCCCTCAAGGCTCAATACTGGGCCCCCAGCTCTAATATATGTCAGTAATTTAGGTAATAACATCACCCACTCAAAACTTCATATTTTTTGCAGATGACATGGTCCTCTATATCTTTAAACCTACATTCCTAGATGCCTCCTTTGTGCTTCAATCAGACTTTAACCAACTGCAACTTAATCTACTCCACTCCAAACTTCTATTAAATGCAAACAAAACCAAAGTGATGTATTTTCACTATGCCAGATCATCATCCTTGCACTGCCCACCTATGCCTATCACTACCTTGCTTGGCAATAAGCTTGAGATTGTGAATAGGTTTAAATACTTAGGCCTCCTCCTTTATTCTAAGTTCTCCTTCCTTCCTCACATTGAAGCCCTTTCTAAAAAGCTTAAACTAAGGTTGGGCTTTTTGAACAGAAATAAGGCCTTGTTTTCCTAGAACTCCAGATTAAGACTGGTCCAGTCCACCTTCCTCCTTCTCCTGGACTATGCAGACATCATTTACAAAAATTGTGCAACCACACATTTGCAAAAACTTGATACTCTTTTTCACACAGCCATCTGTTTTGTCATTAATGCTCCTGCAAGAACACAGCATTGCACCCTATTTGCAGCAGTGGGGTGGACCTCGCTGACTACCAGGAGACTCTTACATGCTTATCTATGGGCACATAAATCTCTCTTGAACAAACTCACGGCCTACATCACTAGTCTTATTACTCACCCCCAAACTTCTTATGCTCTTAGAAATACCTCTTATATTTCCTTAGATGTGCCCAAAGTCCGTACCCTCTTTGGTCAACTGGCTATTAGTTACACCCTCCCTACTGCTTGGAACAAGCTTCAATCATCCCTTAAACTGAGCACCCTCATTCCTCTAAGGACATTCAAAACTCGAATAACTAATCTAATTAACAATGCTTGCCCCTGCAATTAATCCAGAAGAGCTCACCTACCTCCTTGGCTCACCTCTAAACCATCACTCTTGTATACTTGTCTTAGCTGCTAGCCAGTTTTATACTCTCTGTCATTTGTCCATTGTACCAAACTCTCATTACTACCATAGTATGCCTAATGATGATTCTTCTCCTGTTGCTTTATATATATGTATATATTTACTGTTTTGTCCAACATCTCTCTAATTTTTCCTTGTAGTGCCACTGTAATTATTCCTGTTTATATTGTTTATGTATATACCATCCTCATGTATTGATTATATGTTTCCCAGCACTGGCTATTCACCCCTGCCTTGTATAGCTCATATTGTACATTTTGTTAAATAGTGTCTGTTAATTAATTTTGTATCCATATATCAACTGTATGGATGGTTTGTTATTGTTAAAAAAGGGTCCTTCTTGAAAATGATGTTGCTCAATGGATTTATCCCTTCACAATAAACTTGAACTTGAGCTTTATGAGCATTCTCTGCATGAGTGAAAGTGCAGGGCAGGTATATAGGAACATCCTTGTCCAATCCAGGACCCATGCATCCTCTGAGACTGATCCCATCTCTGGGGGCCTGCAACAAAAATGTGGGAACTGGCTGTTCTTCCAGGAAGCAAACAGGTCTATTTCAAGTGTATTAAATCATCTGAACAGTAAAGCCAGCAACTGCTGGTTCAGAGTCCAAGTGTGGTTTCCCTGGCTGATTCTGTTTAGAGAGTCTGCCAGGACATTGTCTTTTCCTTGCAGTTGTACTGCATGTAGCTCTACACCTAGAGAATAGGCTAGGTTCCAGATCGTAATGGGTTCTGTGTGTAGCCTTGAGGATCCTGCCCTCCTGCATGTTTATGAAATGTTTGTTGTGATGTCTGTTCTGATCTGGACAGACTGACCCTGGATCTGGGAGGAAAAGGCTTGCATTGCTAGGAGCAATGTCCTGCACTCTAGGGATGGCAGTAGAGACAAGAGGTGAGCTGGCCCACCAGTAGCACTACAACCTACGGTGCTGATGACCCATGTTTGGGAACGAGCATGGTGCATCAAAGGATTGGCCAGAGGGAGGTAGGATGAGCATCCTATGGTCAGCTCTCCTTCCCTTGGGGAAGGTCGTGGTTTTCCGGCATGTCAGTGACACTTGGTGGAGACTGATGTGCAACAGCCAGGGCCAATATGCAGTGTGGGGGTGACAGTGGACATCTCCAGGCTGGGTGCAGAAGCATGCCTAATGTGCTGACAGCACTGCATGTCTGCTCTTCCTGGGGGAAAACTTACAGAAGGAAAAAAAAACTGGGTTAGCCACCCTATGAAGTCCCTGGACCTGAGCCCAAATGATGCCCCAGCCGTAAGCCTCATCAGGGGCCTCAGGGTGATCATGGTCTCTCCCCTTCCCTCAGGGGGCAAGCTGCATGCCTCCCAGTTCAGGCAGCCTAGGGGGATGACGGGTGTGAGATCCAGGTGCTGAAGAGGGGGTACATCCCCTGCCCATACCCCAGGCACAAAAAATAGAGTTAGAAAAAAAGTATAGCCTAGAGTTAGAGTAACAAGCTGTGAATGAGCCTGGTACATCCAGCTGACCAGGGTTTGATTCCCATATCCTCAATTTTGATACTGTACAGCTCTGAGCAAGTCACATAACCTCTCCAGTGTTCCCGGGTTGCCATTGCAAACAGGAAGTTGTGCCTAGTGGGCCTTACCTGGTTACCCCAAAAATATAAACATTTTAAAATAAAGGTTTATATGTTCCTTGGTCTCCTGTGTGCTCCAGGTGTCACTCACAGTGAGATCCGCCAGGTGGCACCCCACTCTAGGAGTTAGGCATCTGTTGTGAGGATACTTATAGGGGATTGCTGGAGAAAGGGAATACCACCTCTGAGCCTGTCCTCTTCCTTCCACCACTTTAATGCCCTTTGCAAGATTTCTGTCACTGGCACTAGTTGGGTCAGAGGATCCCATCTTTGAGACCAGTGGTCCCATAAGTAGTACTGAATGTCCCTCATCTAGAACCCGGCCCCTGGTACCACTGCACTGGAAGAGACCATGTGTCTCAGAAGTTGCATAAAATCCCTTGCAAGCCTTGGCTGGCTAACTCTGAAGGATGTTTCAGAGGAAATAGATTTGATTCCCTTGCTTGTGGAAGAAAGGCCATCCCCTGAAGGGTATCTAGCTCTGCGCCTATGACATCTAATACTTGAGCTGCCTGTGTTTGTGACTTTTGCAGGTTTTTCAGGAAACCCAGTTTTTCCAGGTCACTTTTTACCAACTGTAGAGAAGACCTTGGCTCCTGCTGTGTTTTTCCTGAGACTTGCCAGTCACCCAGCTAGGGAAAACCCACTACACCTGCCTTCTTAGATATGCAGCCACCATGGGTAGAAACTTTATGAAAACTCTTGGTGTTGAGGTGAGGTCAAAGGGAAAGGATATGAACTGGTACTGGCAGTTCCCTAGCCTGAACCTGAGGTACTTTCTGTGAGTGGGTTTGACTGGGATGTGGAAGTAGGTTCCTTCAGAACCAGTAACTCCAGTCAGTCTCCCAACTGCAGAGATGGTATGACTGAGCCCAGTGTAACTATTTTGAATCTTTCCTTTT
The DNA here is from genome assembly GCA_016271365.2 of Neoceratodus forsteri. Taxonomy (NCBI): domain Eukaryota; kingdom Metazoa; phylum Chordata; order Ceratodontiformes; family Ceratodontidae; genus Neoceratodus; species Neoceratodus forsteri. The sequence continues at coordinate 657,205,858 of CM057454.1, read as the reverse complement.
TACATTGGTTGCATGCATGCACAAGCCTATGTACTGTTGCAATATGGGATTTGGGTGTGTGTGTTGCTTCCGAGCCCACTGCAGTACACAAAACTAGGTGATCAGCAGTCTACACCAATGACCACTCGGTGTGGTCCTGACTCAACTCTCTGCTGGGTGGGCTGAACGGTCATGCACTTCAAAGGACTGAAGGTGCTCCAATCAGTGGGCTTCAGTCCTTTGATTTGCATTCTCAGTCCTGCCCCAGAGAGAGAGAGAGACGGAGTGTGGGAATATCACACAGCTGCTCCTCCGACCTACTGCAAGCCTCCTCCTCAAGCTATCCACCCTCCCTCTCTCTCTCCCCTCAGGCGATCTCCTGGTAATCCTTCTCCATGAATTGGCACTCTGCCGTGTTGATCAGCAGGGGTTGCATTGGCACCTAATCCAAAAAGGACCTAGAATGCATGTTGGCAACACTCAACCAAAACAGAAGAGAGCACGCATGCAGAAAGCAGATTAGCTTCCACTTTGACCATGGATATATAAGCTTGAAATGTTTGTTTAAAAAAAAAACACACATAAAACCACTGTGCACAGGGAGATTTAAATTGCATGGTCATGGCTTGAACTAATATGCAAAATAGAGATGCCTCTTCCTCTTCTTCTCTCTTGGGATAGAAACACTAAAGTTGAAGCTGAAGAATCATTTCTAAAACAGTCAGTATTCTACAGGAACAAGCCCATGCACACTGTTCTGCACCCTGAAACTAGGAACCTGACTCTCCAGTCAACGTTTGTTAAGCTGTCCCTCCCAATCTCCGAACCTCCTGCCTCAAAAATCGGAAACAAGGCTACCAAAATTGGGGCTGAATGATTAAAATCAGGGGGTACATCTGAAAATGTTGGCTCAATCAGCTGCCTACAATGTGTTGCTTGGTGTAAATAGCATCTTTTTAATAATCAGAACTAAGGCAGACATAATTATTTTAGAAGACTAATCCACGTACACTTCAGTGACAGAGCTGCCAAATACAGACACAGGAAATTTTGGAGGCAAAAGCAGGGTCAGTAGAGAGGTATGTCTCACCCCATGCTTTTAAACAGCCTCTGGGGGGGGGGGTTCCACGCAGGAACCCAGCCTTTCACTGAAACATCACTGATCTGAAACCGAACTTTGTTGAAGTAGTTGTAATTTGCTGCTGTCCCCAATCCAGCAGCCCCTGTACCTTCACAGAGCCCCACTTTGTGAACGGTGATGGAGTTGCCATTGAGGACTGGAAGGGGCTGGATGACACAGCGTAGACCCCAGTCACATATTCCATACAGTTTGTACACACCGCTGCAGCTCTCATTCTTCTGGTGGGCGCAGACATAGCAGCAGCCGCAGATGGCCAGCATGATACTCCCGGTGCAGTTCTTGGGCTCCTTGCACTTGGACTCATCGCAGCACAAACACAGCAGAGCCCAGCCACTGTTGGCAACTGGCAGCACCAGGTTCAAGAGGATGAGCAACTTTGCAGCAAACAGGTACATCCTAGAGGCGGGTGACATTCATTTATCCAACAGAAGAAATTAAAAATCTAGACATGCACAGCAAGTAAAAGGCCTTGGCTTCAAGATCCCTCCTTCTCTGGAAAAAGACAAAAAATAAAATGTTTCTGCAAAACATATCACAACCAAAAACAAATTCAGGCTAATTTTTTGCAAGCCAGATGGGACTGCATGATTCCTGCAACAATCAATGAAAAACACCACACCAACTAATAAATACAAAAAAGTTGTTTTCCTTCATGCTTTCCTCTCTGGAAAACTTTTGAAACACTTTTAACAATCTGATCCCCACAGTACAGCTCCTCTAGTTGCACTGGCAAGGTTAATTCCCGAAATGGTCAGTGTGTCCAATCCAGTGCAACAAGCCTGTTTCCCAAAAGTGGATACTGGATAAGAAGGTGCTACTTCAGTGATCCCAAAACAGTAATTATTTGTGCTGGTGCCACTGGGTTTCTCCTGCTGCACCACAAGACCTGCTGTTGTTCCTCAAGGCTCCTCTTGCACACATTGCTCACTGCACTGGCCATCTCTCCCTTGTTTATCATTCGCAGTGCGTGCTGCACTGGGACAGCATTCTTACTTTCAGCACAAGAATCTTGGACATTAATAGGGAAAGTGTGCATGCAATTATTAATGCTAAATTAAACAGTGTGCCTCAGAAATCAACTAAAAGTACTATCTATTGCCATCAAAACTGTGTATTTTTACAAACTAAAATCGCACTAATGACAGCCCTCTCTGAATTGTGTTCTGCAACTTTATGGCTGCTTTAACGTATTCTGCATTAAATTATTTTTTATTGGGACGGTGCTAGTATTAAAATGCATGAAATATAAAAGGAAAGCTCTAGCAACATTTAATGACTACTGATCTTTTAAAACATTCAGCCCATTTATTAAGCCATTGGACTAGTGATGTAAAACAAATAAAAACATCTCATTTCCCTTTATGTTTCATGTACATGATACACATAAATTTACTTCCTTCAGTCCTTTCTTTTTTTTCCCCACAGGCAGTGTGTCTTGTTTGTAATGACTGCAATAACTTACTGATGTTTTTTTACATAGTGGGGCTCATCACCAAACACAGTAGGAGTGGATGGCCTGAGCCCACTGAACACGTAGCAGCCACATCAGCTCTGATGCTGCTGTTAGCTACAAGAAAATGCCAGCGAGTGCTCAGCATCCGCAACAAAAAATTTACTGAGAAAGCAACAGGCTCAGCCCACTATGAAAGAGGGGTAAAATCTCAAAAGCCCCTGAAAGGGAAGAGGAGGAGGAGGAGGAGGAGGCAGAGGTGGACCGAGGAGGCTAGACTAGGGTGGAAGGGAGAAGGAGGGGCATCATGAGCAGACAGAGAGAAACAGCAGTTCAGCATGGAGAGCTGCATGCCCACAGGAGAATACTAATGTCAATTAGTTGCAAGTAGTCAATGGCTTGTGCTCGAGCTTGCTAAATGTTTAAAAACAAAAATCTGATTGGTTCACCAGCCTACCAGTGCAGTGGTAGCGCTACCACTTGCAACACCAGTGACCCAGGTTTGGGAATGGACTCAGGTTCCCAGAGGGCCAGCTGGGGGTGGGGAGGAGTCTGAGTGTCCCATAGACTGCTCATCTCCTACAGGGGGAGGAGGATACCTTAGCTTTGTGCATGTCCAACCTCTGGTGGCAGCTGAAGGATTAGCATACCCAAGCTGTACAGAGGGGTGGAGCATGTCAGACGTCAGCATTAGCCTTGGCGTCAAACACATGCCACATCTCTAGGGGGCATTCATCTGGAAAAAATGTCCTGCCCAGCACAACACCAACTAGAGGGTTAGGTAGGCCCTCGCCACCAGCTGGAGTGACACAGGAGTGCAGACCCTGATGAGGACTAAGGTATGGAACTGGGATGGGGCAGTTTAAGGGGGTTCAACTGACTGCTCCCACTCTCTCCCCACCTGGGGGGTAAGCCACGGCTCAGTGGGGGATCCATTACCCTGTGGAACTAGTACTTGGTGATATCCACTGCTGATCTAGCTTTGTCAGCAAAGTCATATGCCAAGTCACCACTTGCTTTTCCACTCAGTGCCAGTATTGAGTTCCAAAGTGCCTTCTGGTACCGAGCTGTGTATGCCAGGTAAGCTGCTTGCCAGAGGAACAAGGAAGCTAACGTATACATTTTCTTGGCCATGGTATCCAGCTTTCTGGAATCCTTCTCAAAAGGCTGAGCAGAGAAGAGCACTTTAGCCTTTATGTCCAGCAGCCTAAACCACTCTCTCATGATCAGGGTGGGAATACAGGTACTCAGCACCCTATCTGTCCACCTGACAGTACTTTCCAGTTTTGATGTCAATATCAGCAACTGAGGCAGGTGCTGACATCATCATTTTTTTATTTAGTATGCTTTATTTCCCCCTGTCTGCCCGTCCCCTGACAGTCCTAATCCACTCACCCAGCCTCATCACCTGCCTTCTCTGGGACTTACCTCTCTGCATTTCTACCTTGGCTTATCCCCAGAGTGGGGCCATCAGGGGTGTACCTTAGCCCCTGATGGAGACTCACTCAGTGTGCAGTGGAAAGAGCACTGTGGTTGGCAGTGTGGGGTCTGTGATGATCAATTAGATTTTTTCTTTCATGATTGAAGTTTTTCCATTTTTCTGGTTTCCAAAGCCCCTAGGATGCTGAGATGAGCTACTGATGCACATGCACACAGTGCATGCATTGCACAATGGAGCATATTGGAATCCTCCTGCCCTGACTTTTTACTCCAATTGCACAACTACCTGTGGTCAACCAGGTGGTTTTAGTGCAGCGGAGACCCAACTCCCTTCCTCCCCAAGGCAGAGAGCATCCTCTGGGATGCTCATCTCACCTTCACCGGCCAGCCCTCCAATGACTCGGGCTCATTTCCAAACCCGGGTTGTTGACATGGTGAGCATTAGTGTTACCACTGTGATGGCAGCCTGGCTGGTGCTGACATAATCTTGTCAGTGGCTTTCTTGAGGGTTTGTAGATTGGAAGCAGCAACATTCTTGTGGGAGCTGGATCCATTATATCCATGAATTCAGCCTCCTCTTCATCCTTCTCAGCTTCATAAGAGGGGATGTTTGAGGGTGTTTACCATTTCCATACATAGGAATAGTGGACTGTGTGATCCTCAGAAGACCTGGAAGGAGAGCCAAATTCCTCCTCTGGGGAATTGTCTGGATCCAGAGGTCCCACCTTCTCACCATCTTTAGTCCCTTCTTCTCCACAGGCATTTAGTATGGAATCGGAATGGGGGGGGCATATTTATAACATTTCCCATAGCCTAGAAGGCCTGGAAAAATTGCAATTCCCTTGTCATGTCCTATGCTGAGGGCATTTGTCTTGAGTCAACTGTCTTCTCCTTTCCTTTTTCAGAAGTGACAGATACTTTTCTCTTTCTATTTTTTCTTTGCCAAGACTGTTTCCCATGCCTGCTTTTATGCTCTTTTACTTTTGTTCTCGCCATCACTGGATTCAGGGTTACTCTTTTTAGACACCCTGGGTTCTGTACCATCTTTAGCATGCTTTTCTGACAGCTAAGCAGCTTTTTCTTTCTTTGCTTCCCTCTTTGACAGAGGCTGCTAGTTATTCTGAGGGGTAGGATCCTCATCTGAGCCTTTGGTGGGTGACATGGAGGCAAACCGAGAAGCCATCAAGTATTTTCTTTTCTCAGCCCTTTTCTTTTGTGTTTTAGAACAAAACATTTTAGAGTTCACAATGTTTAAAATTGTGATCGGGACCAAGGCTCCTTAGGCTAAACTCATGGCAGTCTGCCCTTGCCAGGAGCAGAAAACAATTTGTGCAATTTTTAAAACCTGTTGGTTCTGTTCTTGTCTTTTCTTTTTAGGTCTGTCAGTTATGCCAAATGCTGAAGACCCTGAGAAATAGGTATCAGTTCTGCAAAATTAGAGCAATAATTTAAAATCAGCCCCAGGTATGTAAAAAAAGTGCTTAGAATAATAAATTGTGGTTCTGTTCCTTTAAAAATGGATCTGCAAATATTTTTTACCATGTAAATATTAGAAACAAGCAACTCAGTTTTCTCTGTAATGGAACAGAGTGTTAATTAAATAGAAACTACTAAACATTAAAAGAAAAGTGATAGTTATTATGTGATTTTATATTTTTTATACTGAAAATAGTGGTTCTGCAAAGACAGGAACTGTGCTATATAGTGGCCTTCCCTGATTCCTAGGAACCAAATGGGAACAGGAAAATTTTTTTTTAATTTTACAAACAAAATAAATGTACACCCTAACTAATCCAGAGTATCGAGAAATAACTAACATGAAATAAACTAAACTAATGTAAGTTGTAGACCGGCCAGAAAAGTGGAGCAGTACTGTGGAGTGACTGCTGTCTTCAGCAGAGAAACAAATCTGATGTTAGGATGCTGATGGGGAGCATAACCACAGGGCAGAGTTTGAACTTCCTTCTAATTCTAAAGTTGCATAAGTAGCATAAGTTCTATCTCCGAGGCATCTCTATCCTATAGAATGAATACAGATTGTGAATATATACTGATGGATTCCTGGGGTTGGAATCCTGGGCCCAGATATTCAAAAGGGTTGCGCATGGCGTAACACTGTTGCTCCATGCACAACCCACTGATGCACCCCAGTGCGATATTTAAAAGGGAAAAGTGTGCCTTCACAAATCCCGATGCGCCGGGGCGCATCAGTAATGTATGCAGGTACAGGTGGGGGGGTGTGCCCATGCATAAACTGCACAGCCCAATATTCAGCTGGGTCATGCAGAGTTATGCAGGCAATTATGCAATTCATTCACATATCTGGACTGCCTTGTACAGTATGGGTTGCACGCCCATTGGCTCATGCCTGAACCAGTGGGTGTGCAGCCCCACTGAGCTGTCAGTCAGCGGCAGCGCCGGCAGGGGTGGGTGCTGTCACCCGCCGCTGATGGGGGAGCGGGTGGGGCCCGTGGGTGGGTGGGTAGGGTGAGGGGTCACTAGATCACCAGGGATAACATACTTGGGGGTAAGGATGCCACCCATGATCGGGCTACTCAAGGTCCACTGGACCACCAGGGATATTGGACTTTAGGGGTCTGATGCCCACGATCGGGCTACTCAGGGGTGGGAGGCTTTTCATTTATGCCCGCAATCGGGCTACTGGGGAAGAATACTGTGCTGCCCGCGATTGGGCTATGGGGAAAAATAATATTATGTTTCACGATCGGGTTGGGTAGGGGTCGGGGTATACTATTATGCCCGCCGATTGGGCTGCAGGGGTTCGGGGATACTATTATGCCCACGATCGGGCTGCAGGGGGTTGGGGGGATACTATTATGCCCGCGATCAGGCTGCAGGGGGCGTCGGTCCCCGACGGCTGCTGCCTGGCAGGGCGCCAGGTGCAAGTCGTCGGAGATCGGTGCACCTGCATGCTAATGAAATGCAAATGGGTTCGTAATTAGATGCAAATGGTACCACCTACGCCTTGCATAAATTATGGCCCCATTTGCATGTCACACTTTGAATGTCACAGGTGCTGCACTTGGCGCAATGGAACTAGCGCCACCGCATTTCAATGCTCCACTCTGACCACTTGCGCTGGCGCAGTTCCACTGCACCATGCACAGTGGGTGTGGCCAGGTGGCGATATTCAAAGACTTTGCGCAATAGCTTGCGACACAAAATGGCGCAGTTTGAATATCTGGGCCCTAGTATACAAATGTCCATGGATCAAACAGAATTTTTGAGCTGTTCGATTCTGACTTTATGCTTTATTTATTTATTGAAGTCACTGAAGCAGCAAGATCTTTGCCACCAGTCTTTTATAATTCCCCCACCAACAAGGCCATCAATTCCACAGATTTTTATTTATTTATTTATTAGATCATCGGTTTACAGACCTTTGAGTCATAGACTCTTTTAAAAAGGCACCTCGTCAACAGAGATTGTTTTACTATTGCCAGCCTAGACACACAGCTGTCACATTTCTTGTCCATTTATTAAAGGTTTGTGTTAGCGCATTGATCACTAACTGCAGAGTCTCCAGTGTGGCAGGAGAATATTTAAGGGTATTCAGCAGCTGAGTTGGAGCACACAGCTTAGATAACCCTGTGGCAGTGGAATCACTTTTTTGTGGATTTCTTGGGTGGCCAATTTCAGTTTCTTTTGAAAAGTAGGTACAGTCCACTTGTAGCAGTCATACTAACTGGCTGGGGCTTGCAATTCTAGCCAGAAAAACAAGAGAGCAAATCCTCAGGAACTCAGAAAACTGTGCCCCTGCAGCAGGGCTGCAAGCTCTGCCCCCCCCAGCAGTTGCTTCCTTGATGTCAGTGGGTGATCAAGTTTATTCAGTAGTACGTCTGGTCCTGACTTCTTGAATTACCATTAATATTGGCATGGGCACAATTGGAACCTTCATTTCAGAAAGACCTGAAAAACTTATTTGACTTAGTAAATCATTTCACATTACAAGTTACTGGTACTTTGTTTGTTCAGGAAAATCTAGATACACTTTTTTGTGGTAATGCCTTTCATTAGACTAACTGAAGGATTTTTACACAAGCTTTTGAGGCCTCTCAGATCCGTTCATCAGGTGCAAAGAAAACTATCCAGCATTTCAGAATATATACAAGTTTGTGGAACCCAGCCTGCTTGACAAAGGGGAGGGTGTACAGGAAGCAATATAGGTGACTACCAGGAAGCAGATCTCGTGTCATTAAAATGTGAGAGATCAGACATGCAAATGGTGAGCTACAGCAATGGGATACCATAAAGAAAGGATCTACCCTGTGCAGCAATTGATGTAAGTTAGGCCGTCTTTTTCTGGTCTAGTTTGCCTCAATATCAGGGACCATTTTTATGGAGACTGCACCCAAGATTTAGTGCAAGCTGCTGTAAGACAGGAAATCTATCAGAACTGCATCCGACCATTGAAAATCAGGTGTGGTTGTGGCAAATGGGAATGGCGTCGCCACAGGAACAAAGTGCTGTGGTGCAGGACTTGACGCGAGCCCTGCGCTGCCCTTTGAATATCCAGCCCAATGTATCTCCCACATCCTTAGATTCATCATGAGCAAGTTTTTAATTCTCTGGCTATTTTTTAAAGTTGTATTGCTAGTTTTGTAATTAATACCGCAAGTGCATCATTTCATTATGGTAATCTGCCCCAGTAACTTCAGCTGGTATTCGCATGACTGAGATACATCATCAGCAGACTCCATTTGGTCAAATTATTCTGTGAGTGGGGGTATTCCTTTTTTTGACTAAATTAGGCTTTTCTTCTTTCTAATAAAATCAAGGGCCATGATAGTGGTGCTGATTGTGGTTTGCACAACAGATTCTTAGGCAGTATCTCCAAGCTGAGATATCAGTAAATCTAAAAATCACACAGTGATTTATTCTGCTGCCCCTTGCATCCTTACATCATCCATCGATCATACCAACCTTTATTGTCTCCATCCATCTCTGATGCCGCAGTTGGTAATAAACAACAGAATGGTATTCACTGACAGGCTTGTCACCAGCTCCTTGGTAAATCGCATTCTGTAATGGACACAAAAGAAAAGGAGAGAGAGTCTGAGATTACAGAATTGCCACAAAAGTGCAGCCTTTCCTAGGCTTCACCTGACATACCACTCTTTCTTATTCTTGTCCCCAGGTATGCCACAAAAATAGGTAAACAGACTTTCTATGTATTTGCACCTGGGTTCTGGAACTTCCTGCCAGGGTGTATACAGGATGTTTTTCTAGTTAGTATTTTATTAACCTGGTAAGCATACTAGACAATTACTTAAGTTGCCAATTTTCGGGTACAACCGGGGAGAGTACAGCAGAAAAACACAGAAAAAACAAGTTACAGAAAGGATCAGATCATACAAAAGGGGAAATGTAGCCTATTGTACAACAGATAGTTATAAAATGACCATGAGAGACAGAAAAGGCATCTGTTCAGTAGCAGTAAAGCTACTCCTAGCTATCAGTCATTTAAAGGAACAATAAAAAACACTTACTGTACAAGCTTCAGCAGTTTACAATGGCACCTGAAACTCTTGCCTGTATAGTTATTGCACTTGCCTCCTCTGTGGTTCATATTACTTTTCCTTCACACCACTGACAGACTACTGCTTGTTATGCCATGATGGAATTTAAGAATCTGGGGCCCCTACCTCTGGCTACTGGTCACAGTTTCTGTATGTATTATTATTGTTCATTTTATCCCTGTAGCTGTTTTGAATGATTTTATCCTGTAACTGTCTTGAATTTGTATTGATCCTCTTTATATGTATAGTGTGGTATCCTTCTTGTATTATGTATTGTTACCTGTATAATACCTCTCTTTGTATATAGTTTTAGCTGTAACTGCTCTTCATTTGTACTCTCCCGGGATGTACAGTACCTGAAAATAGACATTCAATTGTCTAGTGTTCCTGCCCGATAAACAAAATACTAACTAAAGAAATAAATAAAATAAAACGAAAAAGAAAGTTACACTATTTGAATTACAGTCTGATCTTTCAGTCTGATTGTGACATGCTTTTCCAGAGTCCAAGGAATGCAACCCTGCTTAGTGCAGCAGTTGTAACCTGCAACCTGTTTTGAAGAGATTTTTGCCCTGGACACAACCTGGGACTGGCCCTTGTGAAAATAGAGTACTAGCATATTACACATTGACCTGGACTTTTCTATTAAAGATATGGCCACACACTGAAACCTGACAAAAATAAGAAATTCAGCAAGCCAGCGTGTACACTACTTTACTAATAAGTTGTGCTTTAACTGCTTATTTCAAATATTTGGATCTGACAGCTGATATCACATGCATTTGAATGGGAGCTGCCATCTTTTTTGGCCCTTGACCCCTTTGTATAACACTGTGTGGTATTGGGGGGGGGGTGATGTTAGGTACATCGGCACATTATGGGAGAGAAGCTTGAAGAACAATAGTCTATCAAGTCCATCTGACTCATGCCCTGGCAGTCGTGTCTTGATATTATTCATCTCCAGACATTTATCCAATATGAGCTTAATGTGCTAGTATTTGTAACACTGAACATTGTGTACCTACAGTACAGATTTTTATTCAGGCTTACATTGCCATTTTCTCCTGTCTTGTGAGATGCCCTTGTTCTTCATTTCAAGTCTGCTTTAGCATTCTTGTTAGATATGAAATATCATGGTCGCTCATTGGCTGTCCCCAGGTTTTTATTCTCAGCTGTTTTTGAACAATCATTGTCCCATAAGATTAGGGATTGGTGTCTGTTGCATGTTAGTTCACCATAGCCATAAAAGAGTGATGGGGAAAAGCAATGAGGGCCCAGTGTTCAGTTACTTGATGTAGAATGCAAAACAGGGTGCAAAATGATGCCCCATTGCAACCACACACCTATTCCACAATTGGTGGCTTACTGTCATGGGGTGGGGGGATCTCTCCTGCAACTAAGTCACAATGTGAATGAGGTCCTTAAATGTTAGCCGGTGTGGTTAGGGTTTGTGCACACAAACACATGACTTGCGATCCCCAAGAAAGCCTACAGATTGCACTGTGACAGTCGAATGGTGCTCTGCCATTCACACAGGTTAGTGACAAAGGTGCTACCACATAAACTGCTCACCTTCTCCTGATCCATACCTTGGCTAGAGCACTGAGCTGTAAACCTGTAGACAGATCAGACTTAGGTTTGAATCCCACAACTGCCATCTGCATATTATGTAACCCTGAGCAAATCACTTCACCTTCCTGTGCTCCCAGGGCACACCTCAAAATAAGCTTCAGTTCAGTGTGCATTTTCTAGCTAAAAATTCTAAAATAAAAATACTCTAAAGCTCACTTGTGGGCCAGAGAAAGGGTGAGCAAATACAGAAATTGACAACTTTGGGTTGCTTTTGCTTGGATCCCTGTCTTTGGTCTGGCTTTGACATTTCAATCAAAAGTACTTCAGGCCCTTGGTATTAGGGTTTCGTAAGCTACAAATAAGAGTACATGTCAGCCCTCTACCACCCTTCACCCACCCTAGTCTATCCCAATCTCCTCCAGCCTCTCCAGTCCTCCAGTCAAATTAAAAAAAAAAGCTCAATCAGCACCTGGCACAAGGCCAGGAGCTGAAAATGTTATTTTTATTAAAAAGAAATGTTCAGGAAGAGCATGGGAGGGTAGAACATGACCAGGGTAGGCTATGGCTTGGTTGTGGGACTATTCCTGGCCACCAGGGAAAGGCTGAAGTATTTTTCTACTAACTGGCCAAAGATTGACTTGATCCCAGCGTGTACAAAAAGTTGAACTGGGCCAAATTGTAGGTAGAAGTAGCAATTTAAGCACCATTCACAGAATAAAACTTTATCATTATACCGTAAACAAAGATACACTAGGTGTGGTGGTGCCTTGCTCCATACAGTTACGAAGTTAAAGAAACAGAAGTCAGCACTCACTTTCATCACAGCTGGGTTTAATAGAAAGAAACAGGGCTAGCTCTTGGTAATTTCATTCTTGTGCAAAATATGTGCAAACAATATCAAAGCTTCCATATTAGAGGTCCTCTGACATAGCTCTGGGGGCAGAGCAAAATGTAAGGTGAGGGTAGTGACAATGTGAGCACCATCCTAGTGAACCCAAGCATGTAATGTGGAAGCTGTCACTTTTTGCACATATTTTGCACAAGAATAAAATAACCAAGTGGTATGACTATATCAGGCTAGGGCAATTTCTTTCTACTCAACAAATTTAGCATTGTTTCTTCCTTAGGCTGGAGTTTTCCAGTACTGTCCCAGAGCCCTTCTGGCTTCCTGGTATGCCAGTGGCCCCCTTCTGCTCCCCAGCACCAAATTCTTGTCTGGAATATAAAGCATTCTCCTCCCTAACCCTGCTGCCCAGCACACAGATTTTCCTCTATGGTCCCTCCCCAGTTCCTTGAGGTATGGTCACATCATTAGTGACACCCCTAAGAACTGCCTGTTTCTGCAGACAGGAGGATTCACTAAAAACACGACTAGCCAGGCATGGGTTGCCACACTGTGGGGATAGTCCTGCAGGCCATTTACATTAAAAACCCAACCCCCTTCCCTGTGTGGTCTCAGTGAAGTTTGTGATCCCATGGAAACAGTCTATGGCCCCCTCTGAAGATAGCTCAGGGAATGGTTAGCAAGGGGACTGTTGACAAATCATTGTCATAAGGATTTTGCGATGGTCTTTGTGACTGTGCAGTGGGTCCAGTGTGTTTAAATACAGATGAGCATACTAATAAAAACCTGGAGATAGTCATACTGTATTTTAAAGGAGTGCTTCTAAAATAGAATAAAATGATATTGGTACTGTGAAAAATCTTCATTATAACGTGCACTGCTGCTTTAAAGCACCAAATTAAAGTTATCTGAATTGCTTGATGGATCAATTTACAAAGCAACATACAGTAGTGATGTAGTGGCAATGCAAATCCTTCCTACAGCTTCACAGCGACTAGCCCCTAGAGCTCTGCTAAATGAGGAATTCCACTGACAGAATTGGTGTGGAATGGCAATTCCACATCTGGAATGTTTTTCAGAATTTCTTTTTTAATTCTGCAAAATTTCCCCCCAAAATTGTATCTGAGTTGCAGAAGACCTTCCTGCAGATTATGTAAACTGTGGAATCATTTTGTGTGGATTGTGAGACAGGAATCTGCAGGTTATGTAAGTGAAAAAAATTCCATTTTCAAACTTTCGGAAATCTGCTATGGAAAGAATTTTAGAGAATAAGGCCAATTTTTTCTGCAGTTCCAAGAAATTCTGCTGCATCACAATTTGAAAATTCCACACGACACTATAATCTGTGTATTGACACATTTAAGCTTATCTGCTGGAATGCTACCACTCCTCATGTTGTGTAATCTTCAATGTTATGAAATGGCAATAAAAAAATCCACAAATTTCACTGGCCTAGACACGTCACCTGACTGTGCATTAAATCTCATTTTCTTGCCCAAAATACCTACTTAGAGCCATTTTGTAAGTGTAATAAACCCCTCCAGGGTATGCATCATAGGATTTTAATGCTTTTCATGAAGAAGCTCAGCCTTTGGCTTCATGCCTTATCACACCATTGGGGCATGCATTAAAATCCTATAATGTACACCGTGTCATGGCTCATTACTTACCTATCTGCCCACAGGTGGGATCTATCCCATGATCCTACTATGCTCAATCCTACCACACTGCAAGGTAATGCTTTCTTTCTTCTGCTCTAGCTCTCCCACTTCTATGGATCAGGCTCTTGTTCTCTTATTTTAGCTGAGTCTAAGCAGCCTGCTTGTATCTTACCTTTTCGGTACCCTTCATTTTTCTAAACACCTGAACCATACTCCCCAATCCACTTCTTAAGCAGAAAAGTGGTTTACTAACATGCCATCAGAAGCCTTGTGCATTACTGTTTTATTTAAATAAATATAGACTTATTTCTTTGAAGTCACACTATATTGAAATGTCTTGTAAATATCTACTGTAGCAGGCCTTTATGCTGAAGTTACTCATGCAGCATGAGTTACCCTTAAAGAGCAAATGACGCCTCAAAGAAAACTTTTAAAAACATTATATTTAGGTACAATTCAACTTGCATTCTATATATATTTTTTTGATTTCTCCTCCCCATTATTTATTTCTGAGCAAATGTGCATGAATACGTGATCTTTATACATTAGAGTTTATCTGCCTCTATAGTTTACGCCCTACTTCAAGTCGTAATCCTGTGTTGTGGCATCACAATCTATTACTATGTTGGTCCAATAAAAGGTATCAAACCATTTGTTTCTGAATCTGTTCTTACAAGGACCAATACGGCAACTAATTAATTAATTATGTATTGCCATGGGAGTAACTGTGATGTCACAAGGAGTGCATTATGACCTCAGGTATTGAGAAAGCAACAGGAATAGATGGACTTTTCAGGAGCAAAGATCTTATTTTCATGGAAATTACACCAATAATAAATAATGGGAAGCAGGAATGCAGAAGTTAATGAGAAATACAAGCCGAACTATATTATATATCTAAATATTATGTTTTGTTAAAGTTCTCCTGAAGACATCAGCTTTAAAGAGCCTGAAACCTTCCCAGATATAAGGAACTCCTTGCCCTTTTAGAGTTACCAGCTAGTTGAGCACACATGATTGACCATCCAGGTTTTTACAGGGCATCAAAGTAAATGGTGACTCTTAAGAAAAGAATCACTGAACTGAGACTGCCAAGTCTGCTGAAGATAGATTAACAAACTGCTCATTTTTTTCTCCCACCATATTGCCTTATGATACATGTCAAAGCCTCTGTAAGCCATTAAGGTCCAAATATACTGCTGGAGTGTGTGTGTGGTTGTGTGGGGGTGGGCGGGGTAAACTAATTCATTTGCTGCAGTTCTCTCAGAAGTTTTGAGTATCTTCATGTCTGGTCCCTAGTCTGAATGATAGGCACTGATACAGGAGCCAGGCAGGGAAAAAAGACTCCTACTCTAAAGTAAATTAACAAATACACCTGATTTCATTTCTGTTGTTGGCCAGACATCACCCCTCCTTACCCATTTTTCCCTGA
Source organism: Neoceratodus forsteri (assembly GCA_016271365.2). Lineage (NCBI taxonomy): Eukaryota > Metazoa > Chordata > Ceratodontiformes > Ceratodontidae > Neoceratodus > Neoceratodus forsteri. The sequence goes on along the minus strand of CM057454.1, from coordinate 657,190,799 downwards.
TTTATCCCTGCTCACTACCCTCAGGAAGGTGCTGTCACCTTTGTACACTGCTTCCAGCCATTCTGGCTACTACAGTTGGCACTAATGCTGTTCCTTTGTCTGGCATCAGGGTGTGTGCCAACGCTCACACCCTCCCTCCCTCCCTCCCACCCTAAGAACCAAGCACCTCACTACTGTGGCACATCTTGTCCCAACCAGCTTCAGTGTAAGATTCCAGGGCTCGCACACAGATTCTGATCTCCCAGGAGGCAGTGTAACAACCTGCTGCAACCCCACCAGGGTAACTGGACCTCCCCCTTCCCTTTGTTACCTCCCCATCTCCTGTTCTGTTCAAGGGTATCACCACAGATGCTCACTGAACTCCAGCTGAGAGGGCAGGCAGGCAGCCTTGGCAAAGGACACCATTGCCTCTAATTATCCTTGGCTTTTCTTTCTCTATAAATAGTCTTTATGTGTAGCTAATGACTAGTTCTAGGGGTTTTCAGATGTGAATTTTTACAGTTTTGTTGATAAAAAAATGCAATTTTATATAATTCTGGATTTAATATTCCCCTGTGCTTTCTTGTCAATATTCAGTATGCTACAGCAGTGTATTAGACAAAGTGCAGCAGGGTATAGCGATCAATAACCAGGGTACCACTGCCCAATTAGAAAGTATTATGGCCACTAAAATATATGTATGTGCCTACAGTATATGAAAGTTAAGGTTTTAGGGGGAACATACACTGAAAAACAAACACAGATGATGAAAAATGTGAATCCCCTGTTGTCTCAGACATATTCTAAGCTTTCATTTTTAAAGCTGATTTCATTCAGGCAATATCCCTTACCAGTGCTTGAAATCTGGGAGGGGGACCCTGTGAACTCATTACCAGAAGTGAAATTAAAAGTCTGATTCAGTTTCTAAAGCAAAATGGGGCAGGACTGCTCGTGTGTAAAATGTACTTCCAAAAAGCATTAAACCGATTAAATAAAGTGTAAAAATGAAACATATTACGAAGAAACATGTCCCCAGACTCCTGTTAGGTATGACTGATCCTACATCAAATGTGGTGAGCTCCACTGGCAAATGTCTTGCCTTTCCAAGTTAACACCATACTTTACTGCATAAATGAATGGTTGTTCAATGCTGGAAGCTATACTACATGAAAATAGTTTGAAAAGAAACAATAGGACTAGAGTCACATCAAAGATGTGAACTCATTTCCATTCACCTAATGGGGCATTAGCTACGTGACCATTCATCTTACTCAGGGAAAATTATGGAAATGTGTCTAGTAATACATTTTATCATCCCTGGAAATGTTAAATACTCCAGCTTGTAACGTGACATTATGCACACAAAATAAGCTTTTATAGACAAAAAAGATTACATGAAAAAAAACACACTTTGGATGAAACTGGATTCAGACATGTGTACATACTAAATTTTAAGAAATTTTAGGAAAAACTGCAGAAATTCCAGCAAAGTCTGGAAAGAACTGGTTTTACTGATGACTCACATAGAAATTCCAATAAGTAGGAGGCAGCAAAATCACCAGTCCCAGATGGTATACACCCAAGGGTACTGACACGGGAGCTTGCAGGGCCGATGGCCGGCCTGTTCAATAGTTCTCTGGAGTCAGGCATGGTACTGCAGGATTGGAGAACAGCACTTGTGGTGCCCCTCCATAAGAGTGGTCCCAATGATGACCCAGGGAATTACAGACCGGTCAGTCAGACCTCAATCATATACAAGCTCAGGGAGGCCATACTTAAGAAAAGGTTGGTAAGGTATCTGGAGGAGAATGGTCTCCAGGAAGAGAGGGGGCACAGGTTTATAGGAGGGAGACTGTGTCAAATGAATCTGATTTACTTCTTTGACTGGGTCACCAAGTCAGTGGACAGGGGCCAGGCAGTGGACATCTTTTATTTGGACTTCAGCGAAGCCTTTGACTCTGTACCCCACAAGAGGTTGATCAGGAAGCTGGTGGATCTTAGGGTAGAGGAGAAGATGGCCAGGTGGGTAGAAAGCTGGCTAAGGAACACGCTCCAGAGGGTAGTGGTGGGGAAGGATTATCTGGCACCAGGGAAGTCACCAGTGTGGTCCCACAGGGCTCAGTGCTGGGGCTGGTGTTGTTCAATGTCTTCATCAATGACACTGGGGATGGCATCAAGTGCAAAATATGCCTCTTTGAGGATGACGTAAAACTCTATGGGAGGGTGGACATGGTAGAAGGGATACAAGATCTGCAGGAAGACCTGAGAAAACTTGAGAGTTGGTTCAGGATTTAGCAGCTAGGCTTCAGTGCTAACAAATGCAAAGTCATGCACAATGGAGCCAGAAATCCAAAGAGTATTACAGTACCTGAGTGGGGTCCAGGTAACAGCAACAGAGAAGGAGAAGGAGAAGGATCTGGGAGTGATGATCACTAATGACCTGAAGCACTCCATGCAGTACAAGAAAGCAGCAGCAAGGGTAAACAAGCTGCTGAGGTGTATAACAAGAGGAATCAGTTGCAGGTGGGAGGAGGTTATACTGCCCTTGTACAGGTCACTTGTGAGTTCAGTACTGGTGCCAACACCTTAAGAAATACATCAACCTGCTGAAGACTGTCCAGAGGAGGGCAATTAAGATGACTACGGGTCAGGGGAGGGAAATATATGAAGAGAGGTTGGGGGCCCTGAATATGTACTACCTGGAGGAGAGGAGGGACAGGGAGGACATGACAGAGACCTTTAAGTACTTGAAAGAGATGAATAAGATGAACAAGGAGGGACTTTTTAAGCTAAGTGTCAACCGAACTACAAAGGAACATAGTCTGAAGCTGTAGGTGGGGAGGTTTAGGGGAGGTTAGGAAACATTTCTTCATGGAGAAGGTGGTGGCCAGTTGGAATGTGCTGCCAGAGGATGTGGTCTCAATGAAGTCAGAGGACAGCTTCAAGAGAGGCTGGGATAGGCATAAGGGGAAAGTACAAGGCATGGGGGGGACAGATGGAAAGGAAGGGAGGATTGGGGAGGGGGGGCAGGGTTACTAGTGTAAGCTGGGGACCTGCAATATGAGCAGACTGGATAGACTAAATGGCCTCATTCTGCTGGCTTCTTTATATGTTTGTTTCAAAATTCCACAAATAAGAACAAACAAGGAAAACTTTCATTCACTTACAGAGCTCCACACTCATAGAACGCAATACTTCTTAAAATAACTGGCAAATGAACAGCCTTTATTGTTTTCCATAAAGCACCTGGCAACTTTTATCTGACTGTGACTTATTTATTTATTTATTTTTTATTTATTTCAAATTCGGATTAATATCTTTGAGCCGGGGGCTCGCTTACAAAGGCTACAAGTCAACAAGATATACGAGACATTTACATGTGATGAAACATCGCAGAACAGAAAGACGTCAACTACTGTAACAAGTGGTTTTAGTGTGCAGTTACAACATTAAGCAGGATACAACAAGTGAGGAGAAACAGGACCACACTTGTAGAGAAACATATTAATGCAGCACTAATTAAGTGCGGTACAGTGTTTAACAATCATGTTACAGTTCAGACAGTGTGCTCCCTGTCTGCAGAAATGCAGTTTTAGCAGCCAAGGTGAGGCTTTGTCAAGGGGTGGTAGTAGGTGGTGGGAGTTGGGGGTGAGGTGGGCAGTTGTGGAACAGGAGGGTGGGAGTGAGAGAGGGTAGTGTTTGACATGTGCGAGAACAGCTGTCAGAGGCCATGAGTTAACAGAAACACTGGCAGTCAGATTTGCTGGCAAAAAGAGATCAAAGCCCATTTTTAAAGTGGCCAAGTCTGGGGGAGTCGGCAAGGTCTGCAGCCAGATCATTGACCCATTTAGGCCCACAGTGGGAGAGGGATCTTTGGCCAAGGATGGTTCATTTGAAGAGAACAGTTAGGACAGCCCTGGAGGAACTACTTGTGCATTTAGATGGTTGTGCAGGCTCAAAGAGTGCTGAAGTAGCTCTAGGCATGGACCCCATTAGGGACTTTTTTGCAAGGAGGCAGGCCTAGTATTGGAGTCAGTGGTGGAGTGGAGCCAGCCAGTTTCCTTGTATGTGTCACAAGAGTGAATCATTTTGTGTACTTCCAAGACCAGGTGGTAGGCCTTGTTGAGGATGGTTTTTGACCCTTTTAAGCACTGTGTCTGTGCCTGCCCCATATATGACAAGGTCATAATCCAGAGATGAGAGAAATGAACTGCATGTAACAAGTTTCAGGGCAGCCAGTGTCATAGAGGTGCAGTGTCTCTACAGGATGCCAAGCTTCATGTCGGTGGACTTTACCAGTTGCTCAACATGGGCAGTGAAGATGAGGGTGTCATCAAGGTGAATCCCTAAGTACTTGAACGTGTTGACTTGGTCTAGTATTTCTCCTTTGCTACTAAGTATATGCAGTGAGGACCCTTGAATCTTGCTCTGTGGGATGCTTTGTCTTTTTGTAGTTGGGTAGCAGTTTATTTCTGGTGAACCAGGATTCCAATGTACGAAAATTGAGCTGAAGTTCACAGCTAATTGATCCCAGGTCTTTCCCTGGGATGGAGATAATAGCATCGTCTGCACAGAGTACGGAGTGTGCAGGACAGGTGGAAGGCATGTCATTTATGAAGAGGCTGAATAAGAGAGGACTGAGGATAGAACCTTGTGGGACCCCTAGGTTTACTTCCCTGGGCTCAAAGATTGTATTGCTGTTCCTGACCCATTGAGATCTATGGGTGAGGTAACTATGGAACCAGGCCACAGAGTCCATTGACGATCCTGTAGAGAGGAGACATTTCAGTAACAGTTGGTGATTGACTGTGTCAAAAGCCTTGGTGAGGTCTATGAACATAGACCCCACTGCCATCCCTTTATCCAGGGCCCCATAAAGCCGACTACTTATGTATTGCAAATGCAGTACTGGTAATTACACTGAGAATAATACATGGGCAGGTGTACATGTAAACCCCCCCACAGGTGGGGCTTACCTGGTTTGCCTCTCAGTCGCCTGGTTTCACTAGTCCTGGGTTCCTAGGTGCCCTTGTTGTTACGAACATACGAACATATGAAATTTGCCAGCAGATAAAGGCCTAGAGGTCTATCAAGTCTGCTCGAATGTGCAGCTAGCACCCCTTACTCTACAGCTGCCCCTCCCTTCCACCCTTCCCCTTCATTAACCCTCCCCCTTGTCCTGTCCCATCCCCTTTTGAAGCAGTCCACTGTTCTACTGGATACCACTTCTGCAGGTAATGCATTCCACCCAGCCACCACCCTCTCTGTAAAAAAGTGTCTCCTCATCTTCCTCCTGAACCGTTCTCCCTCCAGTCTCATATCATGGCCCCTGGTGACCCTCCCCTTCCTTACTTTGAATAGCCCCTCTGTACCTGTCTTGTTTATTCCTTTCATGTATTTAAAGGTTTCAATCATGTCACCCCTGTCCCTCCTCTCCTCCAGTGAGTACATGTTCAACTCCTTCAACCTCCTCTCTCGTATGATAAGTCCCCAGCCCCTTGATCATCTTTGTCGCCCTGCGTTGCACCCCCTCCAGTAACTTAATGTCCCTCTTCAGATATGGGCGCCAGTACTGCACGCAGTACTCCAGGTGTGGTCTAACTAATGACCTATACAGTGGCAGAATCACCTCCTCCCTCCTCGAGGATATACCCCTTGCAATACAACCCAGCATTTTGTTGGCCTTTGCAGCTGCCTTCCTACATTGTGCCGAGTTGTTAATTGACCCTGTAATGAGCACCCCCAGATCCTTCTCCTCCTCTGTCTGGGCTAACTGCACTCCCCCCAGCAGGTAACTCCTCCTTGGGTTCTTCATCCCAAACTGCAGCACCTTGCACTTTTTGGCATTAAACCCCAGTTGCCAGGTGTCTGACCAGGTTTCAAGCTTTGCCAGATCATCATGCAACCCCTGCCATCCCCCTAGGTCATCCACCACCGCTCTACCTTGGTATCATCAGCAAACAGACTGATCTTGCTCTTGATGTCCCATGGTATGTCTGCAATGAATATCCCAAACAACACTGGTCCCAACACCGAGCCCTGTGGAACACCGGCACTGCCCTTGGGTGAGAGCTCCCACCCACCACCACCCCTCTGTTGCCTTCCCTGAAGCCATTTTCTTACCTATCTCACCAGCTTTGCACCCGCCCCTGTGCCTACTAACCTCCTTCCCAGCCTTCCATGCGGCACAGAGTCGAATGCCTTACTGAAGTCCAGATACAGGACATCCACTGCATGGCTCCTGTCCATTTGCCTAGTTACCCAGTCATAGAACTCCACCAGGTTGGTTTGGCAGGATCTGCCACGTATGAAGCCATGCTGTCTGCTGTCCTGTAGTCCTTTGGCCTCTAGAAGGGCTACCAGCCTCTCCTTCAGTATAGTCTCCATTAGCTTACCCACGATGGATGTGAGGCTCACTGGTCTGTAGTTTCCCGGTTCATCCTTGGGGCCACTCTTGTGGAGGGGCACCACATGAGCCATCCTCCAGTCCTGAGGTATACACCCGAATGTAGTGAGGCATTAAATGGGTCTGCCAAGGTCCTGCAAGGACCTCTGCCAGCTCCTTCAGTACCCTGGGGTGGATGCCATCTGGGCCTGGTGCCTTGTCCACCCTCAGTGCTTCAAACCTCTCAACTCTGTCCTCCATGATTTCCCCATCTGTCACCCCTTCCCCTGTTTCTGCCATTTCTTCCCCTTGGGTGTCACCCCCTCTTCTCTTTAGTAAATACTGAGCAGAAGTACTCATTTAGTGCTTCTGTCTTATCGCACCCTGCTTCCACCCAGCCCCTCCTTCCTAATCCTTACTATGTGGTCCTTACAGCCTGCAGGTTTGCGTTGCTCCACTATCCCCAGCTTTATGAGCTCCCACCTCTGGTTAGTGTCCATACTAGATTGAATTCTGGCCAGGTACCCTTTACCACTTCCCCATCCTCCCAAAGTCGGCCCTCCTGAAGTCCAGCACCTTGTGCCAGATTCCACTCTTCCTTGCCCATATCCAATGTGAGCCATACTGAGTGGTGGTCACTCCCTGACAGCGGTTCCTCCACTGTAAGTTCTCTCACAAAGTCCCCATTTGACAGCACAAGGTCAAGGTATTCCCTAACCTGGTTGGTTCTACTGACCATTTGCAGCAGGAAGCTGTCCTGGAAGGCATCCAGCAGTACCAGCTCCTTCTGTTCCTGGTTGTTGGGCACTCCAGTCCACTCCTGGCATGTTGAAGTCCCCACAATCACCACACTACCCTTCTCGCAGGTCCTGCTGATCTGTCCTGCTAGTTCCCTGTCTAACTCCTCCGCCTGAGATGGCCTGTACACCACTCCCATTCTAAGAATCCTATTCTTGGAATCCTGGATTTGCATCCAAAGTGACTCCGAACTACCCTCCTCCCCTTCCTCCCTTACACACTTCAGTCCTTCCTTCACATATAGTGCCACCCCTCCTTTCCCAATCACCCTGTCCCTACGAAATAACCTGTACCCTGGTACAGACAGGTCCCAGTCATTGTATTGGGTGGCCCATGTTTCTGTGATGGCTGCAATGTCCACCTCTCCCTCTGCCATGAGAATCTGTAACTCTGCAGTTTTCCTCCCAAGGCTCCTAGCATTAAGGGTAACCACCTTCCACCCTTCCCCATCCTGCCCTCCTTTCCTAGCATCACCAATAGTACTTGCCATTTGTCCTTTGTCACTGTTATGGGGGGTAAGCTCATATGGTTTCCCAACATGCGGTCTCTGCATATCTCTTCTCCAATTGCCAACCCCCACTCCTAGTTTAAATTCCCAACTTCCTCTATGTACTCCTCCATCCTCTGTTTCAACACTTTTTTTCCCTAGCTAGCCCTTGAATGTCTGTCCTGCTATGGAGTGTGGAGGAGCTGTGTAAATAGTTAAAGCTGGCCACCTACTGGTGCAGCACAGTTAGCATGAAACAAGCATTAAAGTGCTGCACAGCTTAGTGTGATCACATTTGAGCTGGTGTCTGCTTCAACGTGCAAGTTGGCAGGCAGCTAGCATATCTCTTATCACTACAGTGCTCAAGCTGTATTCTGCATTTGCAGACAAAGACAAGTAATCTTACGTGTTCTGACTCCTGGGATCCCAGAAAATGTGTGGGGGGTCGGAGACCCAATTAATGGAAGCATAAGGGAAAGTGAAAATGGTATAAATGCACAGATGTAAATGTGTGTCCTGTTGCTTTAAGAACCACCAAGACTGCTCTGTGGATCTGTTTCTGCCAATCACAAGGAGACTTAGTGCTTCAGCACTAGTGACAGACAGGGAAGGACTCATTTGGCTCCCAATCCACAGATGGATAACAATACAGAGATGCAACTATTGAACTGTGGGACAGTTATTTATCAAGACTGCCTAGTTTGCCTGCCAGTGAGACTTTGAGTTGGGAACATTGTATAAATTGTTTACTTGGACTCCATTTTGGTGACCCCTGACCCTGTTCCATCCAATTAGTAGCTCAGGAGCTCTAACAACTGCTGCTATGGCTCCTGGGTAGGGGGGACTGAACAATGTTCTTGGTGCCTTTAGAGTCAGCCTATCAGGTGTCAAGAGAACTTTATGAATATTAATACAACAAATGGACAGTAGTCATGACCAATGGGAGTTGCCATATTTTCTTCTCAGATGTTAGGGGGGAACACAGCTTGCAGCAGTTCTGCCAGAGGTGCTCTGAGTAAAGCAGGGGAGTGCAGAATGAGTCAAAAACTGTTTGGAAGTCGGCCTAGGGCTTCCACAGCTGACATTCAGGAGACTTGCCAAAAGCTCTCTGTCACCTGGTGGGCCAGATCGACTGTGTGTAGCTGGATTCCTGTGGCACCCAGAGAATACCCCTCAGCATGCTAAGAGGGTCGGACTGCATTCTGCAAGAGACTGAAGTGTTTTCCTGAGTCACAAAGCCAAAGTCGGAAGGAGCCTGCAGAATTCTCCCATTGCCTGGGGAAGCCAGAAAACTGTTTGTAGTGTGCTGCCTGAAATCTGGACAGCAACTGGAGAGACTGTTTACCACTCCAGTCTGGGGTTGAATCAAACTCGCCATCAAACGTGACAGTGACTGCTGCCTGCAGAGTGGAGAGACTGTGTGAGTCCTGAGGCCTTGACAGAGACTCTGTGCCTGCAAGGACATTCTGGGGAATCAGCCAGGTTTTGTCACAGCTAGACATTACCCATCATCTTCCCCTGGGAATTAGATCCCTGACGTGTGGTGTAAGTGTGTGGTCCTGGTCCCCAGTACTGGCCTGTTCCAGCATCCTGGAAGAAGCTCCTGGAAGGTGACAAGCTGACAGAGCCTACAAAATCGCAGAAGGTGACTAGCTTCTAGATCCTGCCATAGGCAAGCAAGCTGTTATTCTGTTTATACAGTTTGAGGCCCTCAGCTGGACTGACTGCACCTGCCATTATTGCCAGACACTGTGAGACTGAACTGCAGAATCATGAGTAATCACAGGGCCTGTCCTGTTTGGGGATTGGTATAAGGTTTGCCAACCAATTCCTATTATCTTAAAAAGTGCACCAATGCCGACCAACCTGCTACACCGTACAGGCCTGCAGCTAGTTCAGGGTACCCAGACAGACATTGGGGGCACTGGTACCATTGGGGAGATGGGCCTACTGTTGGGGTTTGTTGTTGTTGGGAACAGGCATTGATAATGTTGTAGATGGTTTTACCAGTTCATCAAATACTCAAACTGCCATTTATCTCTGCATTCCCATTCCCCTATTAATAAATCTTTTATTGTTAATGTTCAATATTGTTTCTAAGCATATTATTAGCAATAGTCATTAATTGCATGTACAGTAAAGTTTTTTTATTGGTATATGGTATTCTGTGTGTGTGGTGACTGTGAGGGAAGGTGGGTAGGTACAACAGCACCCCAGAGGGTTGTACTACACAAAATCTGGCCCACTATAACTTACTCTGAGTGGAGGCACCACACTATTTACTAACTATTATTTGAGAACCCCCACCCAAAACAGAGTCCAGGCCCCTCAGCTTTGTTGAGCCCACAAGGCAGGGGTAGTAACCAAAAGTTACAAGGCGACCTGGTTACATATGTAACCAGAATTTTATATACACCCTCTGTGTGGGATACTACACAAACCCAAGAGTGAAGTTGAACTCGTGAACATTGACAAAAACAGCAATATTAGTGTTTTTAACTTCATTTGTTTAAATAGGTTACAGGTCTGAGACTGCTGAATGCGCTGTTACTAGAATGAGTTTGATTGACAGCTCAAAGTTACAACCACCCAGCTGTAATGCAAAATTACAACCTGGTTGTAAAACTGCTCATCAGCAATTGTTAGTGCCAGAGAATTCTGCTGGTCCCAAAATTACTGCTGTTTTTACAGATTTATGCCTTATAGCCAAAATCCTTCCACGCACATCGAAATTCACTTTTTTTTTTTTCTCAGCTCAAAATAGTCACCCTAACTCAAAGCAGCAATCCCATAACAAACCTTTACAGGGAACAACCAGCACCTAACAATAAAGAGAAGGCTATGGGGCTTCAATTTACCAGTGTTACAAACACTTATTGGGGGGGGTGCCTAGCCGATCACGTGCTATCTTCCCTTCACGTGGTCAGCTTGGCATTTCTGTTTCTTTTCCCCAGTATAGCTGCAATCTTACACAGAATATAAACAAATGACAAATACACTGAATATCTCCAGCAGCCCTAGCCAGCCTTGTGTGTTACTTTCCCTTCACGTGATTGGTTCAGAGTTTCTTTCCCCTCTTCTTCCTACTCGGACAACCCCACCACCAAGAGTGGAGACCCTCCCACTCCAGAGCACATCCCAGCTCTGCCACAAGGATCACTGTGTCTTAGTTTGAGAATATATGAAATATTCTTGCCATAAACTGTAGGTGAGATGGGGAAGGACAGCTGGAACACACAGATGTTCTGACTCCCAAGATCTTCCATTTTATGCGCAGACTGATCACTTCCCAATAACTTGTGGGTTGCACTAGAGGCTGATAGAGTGGACCCCCATGGACACTGGGGTGACTGACAGAGCCAGCTCATTGGTCCCTCATTCCCTTTCAGTGCCCTCCATGAGTGGTGCCCTTCCATCCAGGACTCCCCAACAATTAAGCTTAGACTCGCCCATTAGGCACTATACAGGCAGCTGTCAATGTAACTTTCCTTTTGGTTTTTTACCTTCCCCTTTCTTTTTCAGGTTTTCTCTTCACTGATTGATTTTTCCTTCATGCCCGTAGCAAACACTTACAGGACAACAACCAATTCCATGCGGTCAGCTCAGCTCAGCATTTCTGACCGCAGTATATTTTAGCACATTGCATCATTAGCAGTAACAGCCACACAGACTAAGTCGGCATGGCATATCTCACACAATACATACTATGTTGTCATTTTTTCTCCCAGTTTACTTACTTGGTGCCCCACAGACAAAGCAAGCTCAGCAGTGTGCATATGGCGTGGACAGTTTTTTTTCCCTTTACACCTGGGTTGTGAGCCACAGCTGACACCGACCTTAGGTAACTTTATGTACATACAACTTACTTGGTGTGTGTGTGTGGGGGGGGGGGGGTATGGCTGAATTGCTGAACTCTGGGGCAGGAAGTTCACAGAAGGTGCTAGCTACAGCTGCTCTTTAAGAGGGCTACATGGTTACTTACTTGGTGGTGGGTAATCTTATATACAACTTATCAGATACTATACTATAAATTAGAGGTGTGCCAGACCTGTGGGTGAAACTGAGCCATACCCTGAACATGTACAGCTTGGTTTCCATGAGATCTGAGCCAACCTTGCCAGCTCAACTCTGATCTCAGCTCTGTGTTCTTTTCTTTTTACCTTCCCAGCCTCTCAGCTTGCATGCCTGTCATGTGACAGGCTTAAGGTAAGCTAGAAGAGATCAGCGGGTTCAGAGGGGAGTTCATGTACAGCATAGATACTTCGATTTGCAAGTGTGCAAACCAGAGTATATACAGCAGCACAGCTCTGATCTTCTCCGTCAATTGTATCTCTGCTAGTGGTGGGGCTTATTCATATTGGTGCTGTGCTGTGCCTTGCAGGAGTGGGATCCGTGCCACTCCATTTTCAGCTTTGCTTCTCATGGAGAGGGAGGAGAACAGCAGGTGAAAAACAGGAGGGGAAAATAATGAAGAAAACAAAAAAGCACTTGACTGAGAGGACAGGTCGGAGACTGTGTGGGGGAAGGGCACGTGCCAGACATTGACTGACAGAGACAGACTCTGCAGTCAAAAATAATAAAATACTTTGCATTAAAAAGGCAAGCAAAGGGAGGAAAAAGGGCTGGTAGTATAAGGTTTTAGTAATGAGCTATGAAGGAGCATGGTACATCCAGCATTCCTGGGCTTGATTCCTACAACCTCCACGTGTATACTGTGTGCAGTATAGCTGGGAGGTTAGAGTAAGGACATTGGTACAGACCTGGGTTTGATTTCCACAACCTCCACTTGCATACTGTGTGACCCTGAGCAAGTCACTGACTTAACCACCCCAGTGCTCCTGTGTTGCCCCTGAAAACAAGCACTTGTGCCTAGTTCCTTACCCAGTTACCAAACAATTAAACAACACACACATAGACACACACACTAAAAACAAGATAGGCTCTGTGTGTGTGTGTGGGTGGGGGTACCACGTGACAGGCCCAGACATACTTGTCAGACTCTAAATGAAAAAGTGACCATGAATCCAGTACTAAAACCAGAGCCAAAACAAGAGGTAATTTGGCAAAACCAAAACCAAAATCTCCCTGGTTTTTCACACCTCTATTAATAACATCTTGAAATTGTCCAAAACTGGTAATTTTTCATCACTGAAACTGGGACAATTCCATATGCGGAAAGCACTGGCCCAAGTAATTATCCTGAACTCACACTTTTTAATTGTACCAATACTAATGTTGGTTATACAAATACTGTTCCCCCTATTCCAGGGACCATTAAACTTTCACCACTCCTCACCCCTACTCCTCTGCTGGGCAATCTGTCTTCTCCTATCAACTTCTCTCCTGCTGGAACCAACTATTCTCCTTCCTCCACTTCTCCTCCTCTTCTGGCTTTCTCAGGCACTGGTTGAAACTCCAGCCTCACCCTACCTGTTCCTGCTACCCTTCTGCTTGATTCCTTCCTGGCTTGAGCCTCAACCATCATTGGTAAGGCATCTGGCTGGGTCCCTGCTACTCACTGGTTCACTTCGTCAGTACTGCTGTTCTTCCCTCCACCATGAGTTGAGGCTTAATCTCACCCAACAGGTCTCTGACCTGTTGTCAGTATTATTTCTGTATGCCGTGATTTTCTTCAGCTTCTACCATTGCACTTATTTAGGCTTTCATTTGAGCTGTGATCACACTTTATTCTTTGTACCAACAATTTTGTATTGATCTATTTTTGTACTGACTCATTATGCCAAATGTTGTTTCAACTAATTTGATATTGTATATTGTATTGCTGTTCTTCCACTCTTCTCCATCCCTGGGTCACACCTGAAAATAAACCCTGGCTCAATGTGCCTCTCCCGGTTAAGAATTTTCAAATAAATAAATTAATAAGTGTCACTGAATGTGCAGTGATGGGGAGCCCCTGCCACTATTGAGGACTGACCTTTTCTTAAATCTATTGCAACAGTTCTTCTATTTCTTAGCCTACTCTATCCTTTACAGTTTCTAGTCCATAAAGTTGGCCACCTATAGGCACTCCCTTCCCTTTCTTGACTATGCTATAGTGTCATCTTTAATTTTCCTTTAATTTCTCAGGTCCTCGTACAGGGAGGTTATTGTGGTGACCTTCAAACGTATGTAAAACAGGTTGTATTTATTATTGTTGGATTTAGTATGTAATAGCACTATGTCATAAAATACCTTGATGTTTATACCTTACGTTTATGAACCCTGTAAATGTTGAAAATACCATGGCACTAAGTGGTTTTGATAATGGTAAAAAGTACTAGGTGACTATTATAGAAATTAAGTTAGTTATGCTATTTAAAATGCATGAAAATTGCTGTACACTGAACAAGTCTGAAATGTCATGGTGATTTGCATATATCCCATGATGCTTTGCACTATGGAAGTATGTATGATGATGTATTTCTTTGAAACTTGATTTGTTGCCAATGCCCTTTGGGTTAACCCTTTTTTCAGTGTTTCTACACTGAGGTTCTTTGTGTTTAGCTTGTTTTGCTTTTTCTTTCTTTTTGAGCCCCCACTACCCAAGCAAATGGGGCCCACATAGGGATGAAGGGTTTTCCCTTGAAAGTGGTTAGATCAGAGATCAGTATCAGTACAGTAGTAGCTACAGACATTGCCAGCTATTTCCAGATATTTCACGAAATTTTTGAAGATTTTCTCTCTGCTGCCCCTACTGTGGAAATGGAGAAAGCAGGAGATATTTCTGGAAATCTCACAGAAATTTCGAAAAATAGCTGGCAGTGTCTGTGGCTACTACTGTAGGTGCTGGCTAAGTGCAGAGGAAGGACATACATATTCTGTTGTTGCAAACTGATATACTGAAGAAGGAATATGGCATTGCAGAAGCTTATTTCCTGTATTTTGAATAAACATCTTACAGAGATTGTGTGTTGAACCTGAAGTTCGGTGTCTGGTCCATCTGTTATCCCACAACCCCGACACATGTGCTGCTGCCACTACGACCCATATTTACAAATGGGTTATGCTTTCACAAAACAGCCCACCCTGCAGAATGAAAATTCAATGATTAAATAAAACATTTCAGCTGGTCCGGGGTGCTTTAAGAGTCAGCAGGTTGTACCTCTAACTACACTCCGAATATAAGTTGACTTGAAGAGCACATGTGAGTACCGCAGTTTATACCAGGTGCTGCATTATGCTGTAAGACAATGGAACATATACCTGCAGTAAATGGCTCAAATCACTTTCAAGATAATTTCATTATACAAAGTAAACTTCATTCATTGCTAAGTGATGAAAACCAATGGGTCTTTGTACAAAGCATATTACAGGTAGCAACATTCACTTGCGTACTCTGTTATCTGGATTCAACACTTTGCTTTTGAGACATACTGTATATGTTTGAACAGGCTATTTCATGCTTTGAGACTTTCCCTTTGCAATCCTAATCCTTAGATGGGATACACCCCCGCCCTAAGACATAGTACATTATATATTAACTAAACTCCATGAGCTGGATTGTCAAAATGGTCAGGCATGGGTGCAAAGACATGTAGTACTGCACCTGCATCCACCTGACTGCATCTAAGCTGCTCTACTGCTACAGTATTTTCAAAAGATGCATCTATTTGCAACAAAAAGTCAGAATTTATAGTAGACAAATTACACAAATTTAATTTGTGGCATCTTCTTGTTGCAGATGAGTCATGTTTTATGCAAAACTGGTCACTGTTAGACCATCTTATAGATGGGCTTCTACACTGGACTGATTTGCCATTTACAATTATACAAATGTATATAAAAAAACAGAAACCTAATTAGCTGAGGACCTTGGAACTAGTGCTGATATCCCAGAGCAATGGCACTGGAAAAAGATCCAAGATTTCGCTGACTGACTTCTTTACACCAAGCAGGCACAGCTGTATCAGTACACCTCTGTCCACGTCCTTATATTTGAAAAAAAAAATGCAACATCTGCCATCTACTGGCCAAATAACAAAATTACAATGGCTGAATATGACAACTTTTTTCCTTTTTCTCATTTCTTACTTTTTTCTCATTGTTGTTTATTTAAATTAACATATTTTTTAAAAGAAACTATTTCATTACTAGTCCTAATGGACCTATCACCTAAGATGATGGCACATCTCGGGTGGTGGAAGCACTTTGCCTGCAGTCTTGTGCTTCAACCCATCCAAGGCAGCCCAGCACAAAGCACACCATGTTATGCCTTATTGCTTAAATTGCAGTGGGAAGAACACAGACAGGTCCTTTTGAAAATCCTTCCCCCTACCTTAAATGTATATATTACATATCATCTACTCAGTCTTTCCTTCTCCCTCATTGCTGTTCCTCAAACCTCATTCCACTTCACAAAGAGGGTGACGCCTCCTCCCCTGGCAACTTCCGTCCCATCTCCCTCCTCCTTTCCCTCTCTAAACTGCAAGAGAAACTGGTCCACTCTAGATTCCTCGATTTCCTTTCATCCTCCATCTTCCTCTCACCCTTCCAGTCTGGTTTCCAGAAGCACCATTCCACCATCTCATCCCTGCTGTGTCACTGATTCTATCTTCTTTGGGATGGATCAGGGGCACATTACGGCCACTATATTCATAGATCTGGCCAAAGCCTTTGATTCAGTATCCCATCCACTCCTCCTGGACAAGTTGAGTTCCGCCGGCCTCTCAGCTCCCACTGTTGCTTGGGTCCATTCCTACTGGACAAGCCAACAACAACTGGTACAGGTTGACGGTGCCCTGTCACCTCCCCTTCCTATCCAGGCTGGTGTCTTACAGGGCTCCAGCCTGGGTCCCATCTTTTTCTCCATCTTTCGGAATGATCTCCCCTCTGCCTATGCCATCTCACATATCCACATGAATGCAGATGACACAGTCATTTTCACCTCCAGTTCCTCCACCATAGCTGTGGAAGGCCTGCTCCAGAGGGACATCAACAATGTTCTGCACTGGATCCAATCCAACCAAATCAGAGTCAACACTAAAAAGAATGGTGTCCATGACCTTTGGTAACAGTCTGAAGCTGGCCAAACTCACTGCCCCCCATTTTCACCACTGTGGATGGCACTCCTTTTGAAGCAGGTCAGTCCTTAAGGCACCTTGGTGTGTGGCTAGACAGTAAGTTTGACTTCTCAGTCCACATCAATGCCATCTATGCAAAACTCCATCCCAAGCTCAGTGCCCTGTACCACAACATAGATTGCTTATCTTTGCATGTTCGCAGGGAGCTGGTTACCAAAATGGCGCTCCCTATCTTCAACTATGCAAATGCGGTCTACGGCTCTGCCCTTCCACTTCCCTCATCACACTGGATACTCTGCAACTCCTTCTCCTGTTTTAGTACAAACTCCCCCCCCCTCGCACCCATCATTGTTCACTGTATTCATCCCTATCCATCCTCCCTTTACCCTCTCATTACCAGGCTCACTGTACCTCCTTCATATACAAACACTGGTTTGGTTCCCCTTCCTATTACCTCCCCCCTGCTTCCTATTCTCTCGTTCCAAGGATCACTGCACATTTGCCACTCCTCACCCCCACTCCTCTACTGGGCAATATGCCTTCTATTGACTTTCTTCTCTGTGGAACCAACTCCACTCCTCTCTCTGCTTCTCACCATCCCCTGGCTCCCTCAGGCACCAGTTGAAACTCCAACCCATCCACATCTGTTCCTGTTACCCTTCCTCCTGACACTTCCCCAGCCGAGCCTTAACCATCCTAGTAAGTAGCTGGTTGGGTCCCCATTCCTGCCTTGGTTTCACTTCCACACCTCTGCAATTTTCTCCCCCTCCATTAAGAGGTAAAGCAATAACTCACCCTTTAGGTCAATTGCCTGTTGTCAATAATGTTCTTGTTCAGCATGTATTGCTGCCACTTTTGAATATGCTTTTGTTAGATGTTCTAACTGAGCTGTATCATCTTTATTATCTACAAGTATAATTCTTTTTTTATTTATTCTAATTTTGTACTAACATTTTTACCAGCTGCTGTTCAAATGTTTTGCTATTTATTTATTGTGCTGCTGTTCTTCCATTGTTCCCTTCCTCCCGGGTTGTACCTGGAAATGAGCCTTGTCTCAGTGTGCCTCTCCCTGTTACCAATTTTCAAATAGACAGATAATCTGTCTTACTTTTCAAGTAACTGCACACACTGAAGAAGAGGTAAACCTCTTGAAATGGTGTGCAGTAATTTGTCCTGTTAATTGTAAATTGTAAATAATTAAAAACAATGGGCTAGATATTCAAAGGAGTTGCACCTGGCGCAAATGATGTGTGCCAGCGCAAATTTCTGATGCGCCACAACGCAAATATAATGTATGTGGTGCATCTCTGGGGGCTTGCTCATGCATAAGTGGCACACCTCGATATTCAGCCAAGATGTGCAGCACTTCTGCCGGCACATCCTGGAGATGTGCCTCCTACATGGGCACAAATTTGACCATGTAAACAACGTGCTCAAGTGGTAGCCACCCACAGATGAGCTGCCGTACTGCACGGCACAACACAGCAGCCACCAGCCCCTGGGTGGCTACCCCTCTCTGCATGTGCCCCAATACCAGTACACCTATGCCCTGGTAGTCTAGTGGTTCCCCCCTCCCCAATACATATACCGATCCCCGTAAAATCCATGTTGTATCATCCCTGGTAGTCCAGTGGTTCTCCCCTCCCTGATCCATACACCAATCATGCGGTACTCAGTAACATATATTCCCTGGTAGTCTGGTGGTACCCCCCACCCCCCCACCCATACAGGACCCCATCACCCTGATCCCCCATCCCCAGGTCTTCGGCGGTAGCAAACCTGCCCGCACACCTCCATCGGTTGCCCGCTGAATGACTGTAACAGCAACATTTCAACCCATTGGCTGACAGTGTCGACCAATGGGCCTGCAGTGTGTATTGGTACCAGTCATTCACAGCTTAGTGAATGAATATCAAGACCTGGGGGATTGGGGATGGGGAACCCCTTGCAAATGAGCTATGCTTTCACAAGGCATTTTTTCCCCAGAGAAAGAAAATTCAATAAATAAAAACCTGGCTAGTTGACCAGTGGTATGTAAGTGTGGTCAGCTTGTCACTCCCCACACCCAACAAGGTAAGCTCCTCACTTTCACATCTCTTATCCCAGGGTGAGAATTATAAGTTCAGTGCACACTCTGATCTCCCAGATGGCAATGCAGAGGTCTGCTGCTGCACATAAGAGTTGTTCCATTTTTATGTTGGCTTGCGCACATGCGCAAGCAACATCATGGGACAGTGTGGGTCTTGGGGGTGCAGCTGCTGTTGGGCGAATGCAGGGCACGCATCAGTAGGTGCGTCCCTCATTCCCCAATCAGCCTGCATGCCACCGCCACACCATGCATACCTCGGCCCGCACCCCCCCGCTTGCTTTTCATGCCGACGGGGGACCCCACTCCCCATCGGCATCACCCCCCCACAACTGTTGAATGCCGGGGGAGTGCAAATCCCTCCATTTCGCTCCCCCCGACTTTGTTTACCCAGCGGGGTGCCCAATCCCGGCGGCATTACCCTCCGTGTTGTGGCAGACGAGGGTGCTCAATCCCCGGCTGGCTACTGACCCCCAAAACTCATTTTAGGTGGCACGCTGGAGCCCACCCCATCGTACAAATGCCCTGCACTGTAAAAGTGTCCCGTGACATTTTCTTGTTTTTTTTACCTAGAAAACGAAACCGGCCCCTCGTAGTCTAGATCCCTCCCCACCCGCACCCACCCACTGCGCACCCTGCCTCCTCACCCCCCACCCCATACTACTCTCCAGACTCTGGCGACAATCTTCAGTGGACTGGGAACACGTCTGCACTCTTCAAAGCCGACCGCGAACTGAGGAAATGACGGTAAGCTGTATAATGCAATGAATAGGGTTTTTTCAACTTTGTTGCATATCTCAGGCATTTCTTGAAATTTTGGCACCAAATTTTCAATATGGGGTTTTTGGGGCCCCTCCTCATGAATTCTGTCACTGTCATGGTGTTAATCGGCCTCGTAAGGTGATTTCGCAGTCACTGCGCAAAATCACCTTTCGGGACCCATTACTGAAATGACAGTGCCAGTGTTCATGAGGTGGCCTCTCAAAAAGCCTATGTTCCAAATTTGGTGGGAAAATCCAAGAAATGCCTGTTTTACTGTTGGCTGGTGAGAGTTGCTACCGCAGGCTCGTAACTTCGCACATTCGCAATATTTTAACACAGTATTTTCAGCATTGGCATTTTTCTGCACCTCCTTGTGAACAGTACAGCCGTCATTTCCCATATCCTGGCTGAAATGTGTTTCTGCACTTCCATCGCACAATTGCGCAGTCGCTGTGGGAAATCAGTGTTTGGGCCAGATTTTGAAAATGACAGTGACACAGTTCATGAGCAGAGCTCCTAGAATGCCTATGTAGAAAATTTGGAGCTGATACTCCATAAAATGACTGTGTTATGAGCGTGCATTGGCAGATTGCACGCATGCTCGTACCGTCCTGCATTTGTGATATTTTCACTCTGGATTTCCACCATTGCCATTTTTACACACCTCTTGATGAACAGTACAGCTGTCACTTCACATATCCTGCCCAAAATGTGTTTCTGCACTTCCGGTGCAGAATAGTGTGGTTGCTGTGCGAAACCACTTCTTGGGACACTTTCAGGAAATGACAGTGACACTGTACATGAGAAGAGGTGCTAAAATGCCTATGTTGAAAATTTGGTGCCTAACGCCCACAAACTGGCAGTGCTGCAAGCGGGCCTTGCATATTTCCCACGCACCCTTGCAACTCCGCAAATTCTGTATATTTGTATGCCACATTTTCAGCACTGGCATTTAATTACACCTCCTTATGAACTGTGCAGATGTCATTTTTCACATCCTGCCCAGCATGTTTTCCTGCACTGCACTAACAAACACCCACAGGGACACCCTAATGCCTCTCACTCTCTGCAGGTTGGGAGTGGGTTGGCATCAGTTCAATACTTGACTGCCACTCCTATGCTGCATCTCTCTAACTCCTGCACTGCCAATGGCAGCAAGCCAACATTCAGCACTGACAAATGCTTGTTGAATTTATTTGTTACTAAAAAAAAAAAGGTCCTACAAACAGCAACATATTGTTCATTCACTTTCAAGAACTCTACTCCAGCAGAATTTGGAAGGGAAATGAAAGGTTGAGCTGGGTTTCAGAGTCACTTACCACCCATTTGCTACACTTAGTAAGTAAGTAAGTAAGTAAAATTTATTTATAAAGCACACTATCCCTGGAGGTTCTAGGCGCCGCACATGAATGAAACATACAATAAAATACATGGTCAGAATTTATTTAAAATAGAATTAAGACTGAATAACATTAAAGTATAAAATAGAAATCACTTTGCAGAAACTAATCTCATATAAATATCTAAGCACTCAATAGTCCAGGGAAAATGCATCCTTGAATAAATCAGAAGTGTTGCCATGTCTATGGCACTGCAAATGAAAGCAACCATTTTTCATAGCATAACAGCCCCACTTTGTATTTGCTGAGCAGTTGCTCTGCTGCAGAAGCCCTGAAAGAAGTGGAATTATGCCGAAGGATGTGGAGCACCTGGGACAGTGCACGTGTGTCTGACAGCTAAAATTTAATACTAAAAGCTGTAAAGCGATGCATACTGATCAGACGAATCCATAAATAAAGTACTGCAGAGATGGAGTTGTGGTAGAATACACACATGAGGAAAGAGAACTGGATGTAATGAACAGTTCTAGTCAGTGTGAAAAACCATATGGGAGAGTTTAGACTCTACTGGGATATTCAGCCAAGAATTCACATGCCACATTAAACAAGTAATCATGCTGCTGTACAGGTCATTGGTCAGGCCGCATTCAGAGTACAGCATGCAATTTTGGAACACACATCTAAAAAAGAATAAGGATAAGCTTGATAGAACACAGCAAAGGTCGACAAAAAAAATGGTGCAGATACTGCAAAACAGAACTACCAGGAGAGGCTGACAGACCTAACCATGTACTCACTGGGGAGGAGAGAGGGGACAACAAGACAGGGACCTACAAATATATAGGGAATCAAACAGGGTGAACATGAATGAGCTATTCAGACTAAAAGGGTTGACAAGCACCATGCGTCATAACTAACTTGGTAGGATGAAAATTCAGAAAGGATTTAAGGAAGTTGTTCTTTACTGAGAGAAATGATGAACTACTGTGATAGATAACCCCAGGAAGTAATGAATGATAGCGTTATATCAGTGCTCAAGATCAAATGAGATGAGAAAAGAGTAGTAGTTAAGGGAAAGCAGACAAAGAGTAGTAGTTAGGGGAATGCAGCATTGCAAAGTGTCTTTAGAAGGAGGGAACTAGTTAAATTAGGTAGAAAAACAGAGCAGTCTAGCTAGATGAAAATCCTTGTCGTCACTTAGAAAACAAAAATTCTGAAACCTGGTTGGCAGGCATCAGTGTTGGGGAGTAACTAGTTACTTGTAACTAGTAACTGTAATCTGATTACTTTTCTAAGTAACTAGTAATAGTAATGGATTACTTTTAAAATAAATAATTGATTACTTTTATTTATTTATTTATTAGCTTTTGGTAACCGGGTAAGTGCACTAGGCAACAGTCCTGCCTATTTTCAGGCACGACCCGGGAGAGTACAACAAGAGTAATATAGTCAAGACAACAGCACAGTATCAACAAATAATTCAGTCACAACAGTGTGGGAGAACAGATATGATATAAATACAGAACATTAGACAGTTATGTTTAAACAAAATCAAGATGCAACAAGAATAGGCAATGCCTCGATGACCCAAAACAGACGAAATGGGGAGGAGACACACAGTTAATTACATTTACAGATTCCAAGAGCATAGAGGTGTGAGAACAGTGACCACTTAATGGAATGGTGGGAAGGGGAGTGTTGAACCAGGGGTGAAAGAGAAAAGTAACTAGTTACTGTATTATATAGAGAATAATAGATAGGCAACTGTGTGTTATGGATTTTTTTCACACACCAGAGGTGTGTGATGACCCATAAACCTCGAGAGCGAAGCTCGAGAGGTTTATAAGGTCATCACACACCGAGGGTGTGTGAAAAAAAATCCATAAAACACAGTTATTTATTTTTTAATTTTTATAATTACTGGTGCAGTTTGCTCAGTGCTCAGTGTGTTTTACACACACACAATCAATCTCACAGACTCTGTCACACACACACACACACACACACACACACACACACACACACACACACACAGTCAATCTCACAGACTCAGTGTCACACACACACACACACACACTCACACACTTTCCCTTTCTCCTGCTCTGCTCGGACTTACATTTTTTTTTTCTTTTTGGTGTCAGCCACGGCTCATGCCTGGATTTTAGTTGGAGTCAGTGCGTCTACCGATTCGGGGGCATGGTGGGATCAACCAGATATTTATTTGCTGTTTGTTTCTTTTGTTTTTTTATATTTTCTTCTTTTTAACCCTCGCCTCTCGTCATCCCTCCACTCTGGTCACGGACCCCCGGAGCCCCGGCCACCGGATATCACCGACTCCCCCGGTCATCCCTGGCTTACCCCCCAGAGAGTGGGGCCACAGTTCTGACCCCCTATATCGGACCGCGGAACTGTAACTGGTTGGGGGAACGGCTCCGGTGGCCAATCAGGGCATTCCTGGGGCAGAGCGTCATCTAGACGCTAGGCGGGATTTTTACTCCCATTTTACCTCCCGAGGCGGGGATGTGCAATGATGCCAGCGTCCACCCCGCCTCCCCTTTTGAACGCCGGCAGCGTGAGTTCTCCCGGCCTCCGCCAGGAGTCCCCAACGCTCCGGATGTTGCCCGCACCCTCCCCCTGGAGAAGGAGAGCTGCCCTTAGGACGCTCAGTCCTTCTCTCCCTGGCCGGCCCTCCGACGATCCGGGTCCGTTCCCGAACCTGGGTCGCCAGCGTCGCAAGCGGAAATCCCACCGCTGTGCCAGTGGGCCGGCTTTATTTGCTGTTTGAAAGGCAGGATCAACCAGATAAAGATAAAAAAATGAACAGAGAAATATAGAGGCAACAAGTAAATAAAAGCGGCTCCTCAGTAAACGGAAAACCAAGCCGCCATTTTTTAAATACCGCTCAGCCCGCCCACAAACAGAGCGCAAGCCAATTAAGTGGCTCAAGATGCGTGAGTGAAACACAAAGTATGCTAGCGGTGAACAAAAGTTTAGAGAACGCCGTAATAACTCGATTTCGGGTTGTTACGGCGTCTTTAGTGTGCCTGAATTCAGGATATTAAAGGGGGCCACCAGTAATTATAGATAGAATAACAGATGGGCATCCATCTGTTACGGTTGTTCTAATCCATCAAAGAGTTCCTGTGACTTCATAAACCTCAAGAGTGAAGCTCAAGTGGTTTATGACATCACAGGAATATGGAGACTGTGCAGAGGTCTTTTGATATTCAGGTCTCAGTGTAAACAAAGGCTGTTCAGCTGACTGCATATCAGGCTAAAACAAGCATTTGTCAATGCCTAAGTTCATTGTTTGGAATTGATGTTGGTATGCACAGATTGGCAGGACTACAGTTCCCAGCAGAAAGAACAAGTTATGCCACCAAGTTCACATTCCTGTTGCAATACAGTGAAGTGCATACCTGTTTCCTCAATCCATGATCTGGCTTTGAAGAGTGAAGATGTGTCTGGGGTTCAGAGAAGATGAGGGCACTGGAGCCCCACCATGGGTTGGGTTGTGGGGATGTTATGGGCAGAAGCCCTAATGCCTGGGCGTTTGTTGGTATTTGCACTACAAATTTTCAACATGGTCTTTTGTGACCCCCCACCTCAAAAAAGCATTTGGGATCTGTGCTCATGAATAGTGGCACTGTGATTTTGTTAATCTATGCCAAACGTTGGTTTCTCACAGCAACTGCACCATTCTGTGCCAGATGTGCAAAAACATTGTTCGGGAAGGATGTGAAAAGTATAGCTGTACCATTCATAAGGAGGTGTGAAGAGAAGGCAGCATTGAACATCTGGAGTGAAAATATTAAAAATGCTCGAATGTACGAACATACGTGGAAACTGCACAACACACACTCATAACAGTCATTTAGTGGAATAATTTTACCAAAATTTCAACATAGGCATTTTGTGACTGCTACTCATGAACACTGTCACTATGATTTTCTTACTCTGTCCTGAATGTTGATTTCCCACAGCCACCACGCCATTGTGCAAAAACACATTCCGGGCACGATGTGAACATGACAGCTGTACGGTTCATAAGGAGGTGTGCAAAACTGACAGTGTTTAAACTCATGAGTGAAAATATTACAGCTCCTCGATGTGATGAGTGTGCATGGAAACTGCACAATGCACACTCATAAAATAGTCATTTTATGGACTTTTGTCACCAAATTTTCAATATAGGCATTTTGGGACCTCCGCTCATGAACAGTGCCACTGTGATTTTCCTAATCCATCCCAAATACTGATTTTCCATAGCAACCACGCTATTCCGCACTGGAAGTGCAAAAACACATTTCCGCCAGGATGTGAAAAATGACAGCTGTACTGTTCATAAAGAGGTGTAAAAAAATGCCAATGTTGAAAATCTGGAGTGAAAATATTACAGATTCACAAAGTTACGTGTGTGCATGGAAAATGCACAACGCACGCTTGTAACATTCATTATATGGACTTTTGTCACCAAATTTTCAACATAGGTATTTTGAGACCTCCGCTCATGAACAATGTCACTGTGAATTTCGTAATCTGTCCTGAACAATAATTTCCCACAGCGACCACGTTATTCTGTGCCGGAAGTGCAAAAACACATTTTGGCCAGGATGTAAAAAATGACAGTTATACCATTCATAAGGAGGTGTAAAAAAATGGCAATGTTGAAAATCTGGAGTGAAAATATGACAAAGTCACGAAGTTACATGTGTGCATGGAAACTGCGCAATGCATGCTCATAACACAGTCATTATAAGGACTTTTGTCACCAAATTTTCCACATAGGTATTCTGAGTCCTCCACTCATGAACAGCCTCACTGTGATTTTTGTAATCTGTCCTGAACACTGACTTCCCACAGCAACTGCGCTATTCTGTGCTGGAAGTGCGAAAATGCATTTCTGCCAGGATGTTGAAAATGACAACTGTACTGTTCATAAGGAGGTGTAAAAAAAATACCAATGTTGAAAATCTGGAGTGAAAATATTACAAATTCATGAAGTCACAAGCGTGCGTGAAAACTGCACAATGCACGCTCATAAAACAGTCATTTTTTGATTTTTTTTCACCAAATTTTCAATGTAGGCTTTTTGAGAGCTTGAAAAGATGTCCAAAGCACTCATAGCACCAAACAAAACATGCTGACCAAGTAGATACCAATCAGGTCACAATTTTAATATAGTGCAATAACCGGCCAAATGGTGGCTCAAAAATGGCCACCATTTGGCCAGTTATTGCACTATATTAAAATTATGATCTGATTGGTATCTACCTGGTCAGGTTTTGTTTGGTGCTACGGGTGTTTGGACATCTTTGCAAACTATTTGTCTTACCATTCAGCACCACAACTGTATTTCCTGGTGCTTGTCTACTCCTTCTTGTTTTGTTTTTTTGAGAGCTTCCATTTTCTTGAACAGTGCCACTGTTGTTTCATTATTTGGTCCCGAAGATGATTTCACGCAGTGACCACTAAATCACCTTTCAGGACTGATTAACAAACAGCAGTGCCACTGTTCATGAGGTGGGCTCTCAAAAAGCCTATGTTGAAAATTTGGTGAAAAAATCCCAAAAAATGCCCGAGATATGCACCAAAGCTGAAAAAACCCTATTTATGCCATTATACAGCTTACCGGAATTTCTTCAGTTCATGGTCAGCTTAGAAGAGTGCAGATGTGTTCCCAGTTGACCGAAGATCATTGCGCCGGGCACCGGAGGTAAGCATGGGTTGGGGGTGTGTGGGGAGGTGGGTGCGCAGAGGGTGGGCACGGTTTGTGGGAGGGACCACCAGCCTCAATAAGGGTCCGTTTTCTGTTTTACAGGATTTAAAAAAAAACTTAACATTATGGGAAGGTTTTCTTTTTTTACAGGGACATTTGGTATGCTGGGGTGGGCTCCCAGCATGCCACCTGAGTGTTGGGGGGCTGTAGCCAATGGGGGACTGGACACCCCCATCGACACACAAAAAATTGGGGGGCACAAGACCCAAGAAGGATTGTGCACACCCCTCAGCACACAACTAACGGGGGGCATTATGCCGATGGTAAGTGGGCTCCCCCATTGGCAAATTAACTGGGAGGCAGCATGCCAACAGGGGGATTGGGCACCCCCTTTGGTTTGTGCAGCTGCATAGGAGAAATTGTGGGGGGGAGACATTATGCCAATGAGGAGTGGGCTCCCCCATTGGCAAATGAACTGGGAGGAGGGGGCATGTTGATGGGGGGATTGGGCACCCCTGTGTTTGTTTTTTTTTAGCTACATGGGGGAAGGCCTGGGCTCAGTGCATTCACTCTGCTGTAAGCTACAGCAGTGTGAATGTACAACATAGGAATGTAAGTTCAAAGGACCAGAGATAAGCCACTATTGGTGTGTCTCCAATCCTTTGAAAAGTTGTTCTGCTTAGCCTGAACAGTTGAGAGTGAGTCATTAGCAGCCTGTTGACTGATTCGCCTGCCACTAGAAATGGAGCTTTCCATTGGGCACACCCCTGTATAGCACTGCTTACAGCAATGAATTTGTCTGCACCTGTGCGCCATGACAAACTCAAAAACTGCCTTCTGAGAAGCACTGCATGAGCACCCAGCATCTTCACCTTGTGCATTGATTGTGAGTTCCCTACCATTTTTTGCCTTTTTTCATAATAAAAAGTTTAAGATTTCATGGCTGTGAGGTGTCATTTTTGCAGCTTGCTGATATTCAGGTTTGCGTAGTTGTAGTGTCTAGATATTATGAGCTGCCAGAGCTATGGGGTGGTGTAAACCTGTGGCACAACAACTGGAGCAAAGTCACGCAGCCTTGTGATGTTTAGTATATGAATTCTGACCTAATACTGGTTTGTCCAGTGAGATCTTTGCTCTAACACAGTGGTTACGACTACAAGGTAGCCTCATTTATCGTACCACTGCTTTCTACATGGTTATAGTCCCACTGCCAGTGGGTATCAATTTTGTTGTTTTTGCCAGTTGTTTCATTATGGAAAATGTTGTTAGGCTGAAAGGCTCTGGTGAGGTGTTGTTGCGCTGGGTGTCCTTGTACCAATTATTGCAGATCTGGTATAAATCACTGGCCCCTCCAGTCTGAGTATTTCTTTGATCTGTAGAAAATGAAAATGAGTGTGCACACATAGCATTCACCTTTCAGCTTTCTTACTAGGTCCTGTTAATTAGTCCCCGCTTAAGGACTCCTCTGCTTATTCACTTCTACTATGCCTTTTCATGCCTATATGCCTATCATCACCTTATCATTTTCCAGATTCTAGTCTTACTTTACCTATGATCACTTTTTCTCCTGCAGCCTCCCCCTATTTTCTTTCCTCACGTATGTTTCTCTTATTACTCTTACCTGCTTTTTTCTCTTTTAAATAATTCCTGAAGAAGACCTATGGTTGGGACATCATTTCTAACTCTGTTTTCTATTTTCAGCATGCATTTAATATTAATATTGTGTTCTATATCTGTAACATGTGCTGTACAAATCAAAGTCAGAACACATCATTTCATCTGTCGGTTTATTATTAAATATGTCATTTTGCAACATTTGATATACAAATTATACTGTACTACTCATGTACAGTACCACTACATAGTACAGCTACGAATCACTGTAGGCAATGATAACATTTGCTAGAGGGGGCAACAGATTGGTCAGTTGATATAAAATTTATAGATAGCTAGCTACACCCCTGCATGTCATCAGTCGTGGACCTCTATAGTGCCATTGTGAACCCCAAGGGAATCGGGGCCAGCTTAGCCATTGTAGAGAACTAGCCAAGTAGTCCATCTGCAGACAGCTTAGGGCCTATTTCCACCAACACCACATGCACTAAACCGCCACAGCAGGCTGCTTGATCATCCATCCGCATTCCCATCTGCCAGGTCTATCACCATCACCCAACCCATGTCAAAGAAAATCCTCATCGAAGGGGTATGTACTCGAGTGCAACAAGCGTGTTGTGTTGTGCGATAATTTGATTGTAAGTGACACTGTGTGACTTCAGTTCTGGCATTCTGGCAGTGGCATAATAGGTCATGGCAGACTTAGTTATAGTTATAACTGTGCCTCAGTGGCAGTGGCAAGTCAAGATTCAGCTGTGGGAAAGAGTGTTTAAATTTTGTTGGGGTAAGCAGTTATGTGCTGGTGGAATTCGTTGTATATGATGTGGGGTGAATCTGTGCTGGCAATGGCAAAGTTAGGATTCAGGCTGCTGTGGGGAAATGAGAAAAGATCACCAAGGCAAGGAAGGGCAGTAGATCTGGGTGTGTGTGTGTGTGTGTGTGTGTGTGTGTGTGTGTGTGTGTGTATGTAGGGGGAGCTATTCGAGGGATGGATTTTATTCTGGAAGTTTAAAGGGGTAGTTGTGGCTGTTGCACAGTCAGGAGGAGAATACAGGCTAGATGTGGGAAAGATTGCCAAGTGCAGAAGATGCAACAGGGTGTGTGTGGCAGTGGCGTAAGAGTGGGATGTAAAGCAATAAATGTGGCTGGCATTGTCAGGATATACAGCTATATGGGAAAGATTGCCAAGGGCACTGGCAGTAGAAGCAGAGTGTGTGTGTGTGTGTGTGTGTGTGTGTGTGTGTTATGGAAATGAAAAAGGCTGGGGACAGCAGTGGCTGGCAAAGTCAGGATTCAGCTGTTGGGGAGGAGATTGCGGAGGGCAGCAGTAGATGCAGGGTGTGTGTTTGAGTGTTTTTTTTTAATAGAACTCTAATTTATGGAAATGTAAATGGATTGTTGCGGCTAGCAAAGTCAGATGGGTAAATCATTACAAGTTAACATATTCATTGTCTTTATAATGTTTTATTTAATTTATACACTTCTTGGGGTTTCATGAGCATATAGCTGTGTTCAATGAGTAAATGTAACCATGTTATCAAAAGTAATATAAAGTAATATGAAAAGCAATAGGCATTACGGTAACAGTTACTAATTACTTTTTATATAAAAGTAATACGTAATTGTAACTGAATACATTTATTTGAAAGTAACTAGTAATTGTAACTGATTACTTTTTAAAAGTAACTTACCCGACACTGGCTGGCATCAGTCACAAACCTGGCAACAGAGCCCTCTAAAAAAGAGCTGGCACTGTTCCTGCATAAGGACTACCAGTATTTTACATATAAAACTTGTTATTTAAATGTTTTAAATACCTTTTTATTAATTTTGTTACAGCAAAAGCCCATTTTCAAAATGCAGTTAGACTCTTCAGGGTTTGGTGTTTGAGGATACCTGCACTTTCACAGACTAAGCTTCATTAAGTCCTGAGCATGTGGGTATCCTCCAACACCCTAC
Organism: Neoceratodus forsteri; assembly: GCA_016271365.2. Classification (NCBI taxonomy): domain Eukaryota; kingdom Metazoa; phylum Chordata; order Ceratodontiformes; family Ceratodontidae; genus Neoceratodus; species Neoceratodus forsteri. The sequence continues at coordinate 657,160,650 of CM057454.1, read as the reverse complement.
ACGCTCTTGGGTCTAATCTCTTGCTTAGCAGTCTGTGCATCTGTGTATCTAAGTTGATCCTGACATGTCCAGTGGGTGGAGGATGGTGCCCTTTTGAGAACTGTCACATGACTTTAGACACCCTGAAAACTATTCCTTGGTACCCTTGTCTCAAGCAAAACCACTTCACTTAGTACAGGCTTTCTCAAAAAGGAGAATGCTCTGTGGTGTTGGGATGGGGGAACTGCAGCAGCCTTGTTAATACACTCTTGACCAGTTCCCAGCAGTTTTTTTTTCATATAAACTGTCCTTACATACACAGTTGCAGAGAAATTGAGAAGGATTCAGATACGAAACAGAAAGTGCTGCCACCTGCATGTACTGCAGACTGGGGCTGTAGATCAAAGATATCACCTGGGGTGAACCAGGCTGGAGCCCGGTGGTGGAGCCAAGGGTCCAGTAGTGCTGGCTACCCTGCAGGCAACAGCTTATACTTTCCCAACTGCAAAATCAAAACACACACTATAGGCACAACTTCTAACACTACCTATAATGTAACTACTTTCATCTCATTCTTCTCTATTGGAACCCGCTCATACTAGGGAGTACAGCAGAGACACTAGGCAGATCAATCGATAAAATTACCACCTGGATTAACTGCTATAACTGTTGGGTCTAAGCACTCAGTCAAAAGACTAACTTTTTGCAAATGAGATCAAAACTGCAAAGAAGAAAGACAAGTAAATAGAAAAATATGTGTCAATACAATTAGCTAGGATTGTCAAACAAGGAAATGAATTGCAATTATAAAAAGGGTCTCAGAAATGTTGCAGTCTGATTGGCTGTTAGCATTCCAACAGCCTTACGTTAAATCCTGTTACACTGTCATGTACAGCCTGATCACTATTATGCATGAATTATTCCTGTCAGCATTCCATCCTCCAGCACTACTAAATGCCTGGAATGATGCATTCTGATTCTGAACCAGCATTCTGAAACTGTTAGTGGAAGAACTATTTCATTAAAAATCCTCCTTTCAATGAGGAAAACATTCATAAAGTACACTTTTTTTTGCATATTCTTTTTTATCTCTTGTCAACCCAGCCACCCGCTCCATCGGACAGCCAAGTCTCACCCTACGCTGTTTCACTGATCTGCCATCCACTGCCCCACTGCCCAACTGTCCTGATGTATCCCTTCATCAGGGGGGCCCTGCCCATAGACAGGCATCTGGGAGGGAAGATCGAAGCATACTTTAGGCTCCCCCTTGCATCTTGACTGGCAGCTTTTGGGCAACTTGGGGGCTTCCCGACTTTGCAGCCAGGGGAGGTGGGCCACAGTCATCCAGCTGGCATGGGTGGCCATTTTCCAGATTTGTTTCCCCCAACCCTTAGGAGGCATGCAGTGGCATCCTCATACTTGGGCATGCAGCGTGTGCTCATCCACGTTGCAAAGCGCAAGGCCGAAACTGTCCACAAGGAGCCGCTGAAGGGTGATGCCTCCATGACTCCCCAACCCTGGGAGGAGAACATCCAAGGGATGCTCTTGAGCCCTCCCTGCCAGCCTCCACTCCTGATATCCTGGTCTCGGGCGTGAACCCAGGTCACCACCGTGCCAGGTGATCCCCCATGGCCCGGTGCCACAGAGCTGGCCAAAAAGTACACTTTTTAAACTTTTCTTTTGGAATAATTTTGTAATAGCAATAAGGCACTCCCTGGAGTTATATTAACAGTCAGTTAATCACCCCTAGGAGTAATGTGGCACTCAGCTGTGCATTGTATCACATTACACCCCCTATGGGGTGATTAAGAGACTGTTAATCTAACCCCTGGTACTGCCTTATTGCTTAAGCAATTGAAGCAACCATACAAGGAATCATTGAGAGAATTATTAGATCAAGAAAAATAGACCAAAGAGAAAATCAAATACGATATTGGAACATACAATTGGTTGACATTCCAGAAGTTTTCAACAAAGTGTTTGCTTCAGTCCATGATTTCAAAAGATACATATACTCAAAACTACATTGATATGATACCTGATAATCTTCCCTTGCTAGGCAGGGGGTTTTGAGTTAAGAAAAAACACAAGACACAAGGACTTTACTTCCCCAAATCCACAATGTTAGCAACTCTTGCACATTATTCCAGAGCAATTTTATTTTCAAGCTATCACAAACGAAAGAGGTCTTGGAATATAAAAATACCCAATATTATGTTTTTCCACACTTTTGCTACCAAAGGCAGTAAACACATGGGGAATGCCTGGCCTGCCATCAGGAAGTACTCAAGATTGCATAGTATCTGTTTTACTGTCTGCAAAGGTAAAGGTCATCAAAAATGGTAAAGATGATACTATTTTTTTAAGTAGAATCTGAATGTAATATATTGTGCTTGGAGCATGACTTGTATAAAGACATTGTAATTTCAATGGAAAAGATAGGCTTATGATTGATATCATGTAACATCTTCTCAACAGTTTTGCATATGAGCTAACATATTTAAATGTACATATGAGCTAACAGATTTGAATCTATGTGAGTTACAATATTCAAATTACTTTAATAATATGGTAATAATATGATTTGCAATGCAGAGAAAAATCCTTGCAATTCATATAATGGCTCTATAAAATGATTTTGCTGCAAAGCCTTTGAGTAAAGGCATAATAATTTTTGGACATTTGACAGTTAACGCTTCCATGATATGATCTTTATTCCTCTGTTACTGTTGTTTATTAATGTTGTTATGCTACCTGTATCATTTAATGTTATACCATTATATAAAGACTGACCTACTAGTGTCAACATTCCATGTAATGATTTTTTCACTTTGTCTTTAATAATTATTAAAACTTCATAAAATGAATAAAAAAATCTGGGATAGAGTCCTGAAGAAATCTGAAACATCTTGAAAATGTTTAAAAATCTGAACATTTTAAGAGGATAGCAAAATTAACTGCAGCTTGAGCTTGTGATACTTTCTATATTTTATATTGGGGTCCAAAGAAACTGGGGGTCTCAGAATATTATGTCTGTAACATGTTATCTCTACTCAAATGGGTACAAGTTCTCAAATGTCTGGTCTGTTTACAACAATTGCAAGACCACATGATCTGTTGGTTTATTCACCATTTCTGCTGCCAGCAGTTGCTGGGGTCATTCAGGAGCATCAGCAGTAAAGTGCCTCACCGGGGTGCTTCACGAAGTGAAAATGACATATCTTTCAGAATAAGAGGATGACTAATAGAGATCTGAGAATGAGCCAGAGATGCTGCCTTTTATTATTACATGGAAAGTTCATTAATGAACGCTGTGCATGGAATAGCAAATTAATTACTTCCTTTTTTCTTCTCTCTGAGCATGGGACTGGCATTGAGCCACAAATAATTATATGACAAACAATCTACTGGACAGCCTGTATTTTAATGATTATAAAAGCTAATCTCAACTCCCTCTTGTAGGGTGTAATCCATTTGTACATGAGAATAGGCAGATGCACTACTTTCTGTAAATATACTCAGAATATGACTGATAATACTGTCAAAGTAAAAAAAATGCTACTGCTTTTTATGGAGTTCTTCATCCATGGAGATTTACCTTTAAGGTCATGCATGCAGAAAACAATAAAGATTTCTTGTCAACGTAATAACTTTCTTTCTTGGGCAACATCTACAGCTAAACAAATGTTTGTTAACAAAACAAAACAAAAGCTCTGTCAATTTCCTGATGCCAGCAGATTCGTAAAATTGGTAGACAAATTCTAACAACTTAATTGGTCAAAAGCAGTCATCTGACCATGCATTAATATCTTGGGGTTACTCTTGACTCATCGTTAGACTTTGACCATCACATTTCTCTAACATGCAAAGCTGTCAACTCTAAAATTGATATTGCCTGCAACACCAGCTATGCCTTAATTTGCTCTGCTAGAACTGCAATTGCCCAAGATGTCCTACTCCTTGTCCTTGCCTATGGCTCTGTAACCTATGCTGGAGCAGCAAAAACCAACCACCATATATTGAATACTACTTACATTAGCATATGCCACTTTGCCTTAGCATCTCCTCACCTCACACGCCACTGTCAACTTTATAAGGACCTAAACTGGCCCTCCCCTACGGCCCATCATCTTCTCTCCTTTGGCACCCTGATAGATGGTATAATTTGTACTGGTGTTCCCTCCCCATTTGCTGTAATGTTGTCACACACCGACTCTTGCTATAACCTATGGTCTGGGGATCCAACCCTTTTACAAGTTCCTAGATGTAAACTAACATGAGGTCCTGGGCATTTTCCTATGCTGTTCCCCATTTCTGGAACTTGCTACCAGTTGCCCTTTGATGCTGTTCTACACACACCTGTTTCAAAAGGATGGTACGCACTCACCTTACAAAGCCCGACCCTTGTTACTGTTTCCATCCTCCTTGACTTTCCCATTGCTCTGCTCTTCCTCTCCTCACTACCTTGTGTATTTTTCCCACTGCTCTGCTCTCTTCTCCTCACTGCCTTGCCTAACTTACCCTCAGTACTCTCCCTGCAATTAATGCTCAGCTAGCTTTCCTCATACTTTTTCCCTAAAAATGCTATTTCTCATTTTGTCTCCTCCTCAGCTCCTGTCTGCAGTTTGCTTCCCTCTGGAATCCTATAAATTGTTCCTTTAAACTTCTTACCCTCTTATCACCACTAGAGCACTTAGGCAGTCCTCACAGCTGGAAACTCTTCAAATTACTACAGTATTGATGTGTGTCCAAATGTACTCTGTAATTTTTTGTATACCTCTGCTTTGCTTTACATTCTATTTTTATCCATTCTTCTACTTGCACAAATGTCTTCTGGGCTGTTCTCACTAATGTAATGACTTGTACTATTTGTTTCTGTATTATGTTGTATTTTTCATAGCTTCAGTTGTACAGTACTCTCCAGGGTTGTGCCAGAAAATAGGTATTTCTATGTCTAGTGCACTTACCTGGTTGTAAAAAAAAAAAAATAATTAATTCAACTGGACCACACAGTTGGATAACCAGACTAGATTTTATGGACTATAGCAAGTCTCATATCCAAAACAGAGTCAGTACCACATTTCTGTCTGAAATAAAAACCATTTTGCAGCTATTCATTTCGCAAAGGAAAACGGTGCAAACTAAAAATGCATTTTACAGGTTTTTGTTTTGCTTTTTGATTGTTTCTTGCCCCCCCCCAAACTAGTGCTGATTTCACTATTATTTTACAAACTTGCACCTCAAAATCCCACCATCTGGCACCCACCTTAGCACATTTCACCCTCCAAAACCCAATTCTTCATCTGTAGTACAATTGCTGTTTGTTGGTGCTTTCATTGTATTTATAGGCTGAATCTAGTCTTCTACCTCAAAGCTTTAAACTGCGTAATTTAGTAGTCTTTGTTTCAAGGGGTTTAAACTTTAATTACGGCATGGTATGTTACTCAGCAGCTGGAGAGGAGTCACTGCTCAGGGTCATGGTCCTCTACAACTCAATCTGTAGATTTTTAACTGGGTTGCCGTTCCATACCAGCCATGCAGGCTGCCTCTCTTTTGCTGATAGGCAAAGATTCAGAACAGCAATTTTTCTGCACAAAGTAGTGATGCAAGTATCCATCAAGTATCTTGGACCAGTTAGCTCTCTCCTTTAATTGCCAGGGGACCAGGTCTCAGAACCATTAGACTTTCCACATTCCTTTTAGGAACACTACTTTAGGTCAGACAGCAATAGTGTACAAAGCCACAGTCTGGTACAGCAACTTACCTCATTCAATCACCAATGCAAATCCCTTGCTAATTTTAAAAAGTCACTCTTTATTATATTAGAAACATAGATTCAGTGTGCCTGTGCAACTGGTTTCAATTGTGTGTAACACAGATAAACTTTGGCTGTTCGCCTCTCTATCAGTGGGATATACCACCCTGTAGGAGTACGAAGGCAAGGAACCCTAGGGGAGGGTCCCACCCCTTAAGGTGCCGTGGGAGTGATTCCCTTAGCTAAAGGTACCTTAGGAAGCAGCCTACAGGAGAGAGAGGCATGCTGTTGGAGGAGGAGCAGGGGTGGATGGAGGGGCAAGGAAAAAATGCTTGTGTGTGGAGTGAGGACAGCAGCCCTTAAATAAGCCAAAAGGGGTGTGTGGCCAGCTGCACCACCCCCTTGAACTACAGGCTATAGCTTTTTAATTCAATGTGCCTGTGCAACTGGTTTCTTGCTTGTGTAACATAGATAAACTCTGGCTTTTTACCTCTCTATCCATGGGATATACCACCCTGTAGGGGTACAAAGGCAAGGAACCCTAGGGGAAGGTTCCACCCCTTGAGGTGCTGTGGGAGCAATTCCCTTGGATAAAGGTACCTTACGAAGAAGCTTAAAAAGAGTGTCAAGCAAAGCATACAAGGTAGTGAACACTTATGGGGGTCGAGGACCTGTACGTAGGTCGGTTGGTAGCATAGGTTCAGTTAGTAGCATGGGTCAGTTGGTAGTATGTTTGAGTAGAGTAGGCAGGAAACAACAGGTGGATAGTCACCCACTTGGAAGTCTGACTGTAAGACATGGAGGCCTGGCTTCTTAAGAAGAGAGAGAGAGAACAGCCAAAGGGGGAGACAGGACACTTATGGATAGCCACCCGCTCCATCCAACAGTGGAAACCTAGCTAAGTGATATGGGGATTATTGCCCAAAGCTAACTAAGTATTATGACGTGGTATGGAGGAAAGAAAAAAACCCTTTGAGGAGGAAATCTACAGAGATCCAAGGTGTAGGTCACCTTCCCTCCAGGATTGGGATGTTTTTGATTAGTGATGTCTCTGCTGCTGCAATTTGAAAACCCACTCAAGGGGGGTGGAAAATATTCCAATTTGGAGGAAGGCTCTCACACTACCCCTCTACCGGGAATGCTGTGAAGGGTTGTGAGTGAACTCTGCAACACAGCTCCTCCAAGCTGGAGGAGGAGACCAATGTCTGCTGAGGTGCTCAGCTGGTTTACCAATCTAAAAACAAACCAAGTGAACCAGAAGCAGTCATGGGGAGAATAGCATAGAAGGTGCCTTAGGCAGCTGGTGCTGCAGCTAAAACATAGCAATATATCCTCCCTTCCCAGCTTAGTCAAAATTCAACATCAAGAGGTACCGCTGTGCATCGACCTTCAGACCTGTTGGCTGAAGTTCCACCTGGAGTGAGCACATTCTCACTATGTGCCAGGAAGAAAGGACCCCACACCAGGCATCACACACTCAGGACACGGACTAGGGTGCAGAGTGAGACCGTCGCCTGCAAGCGAGCTCGAGTTAAATTGATGGACATGGTCAGCTAATCTCATGTAGCAATACAGCAGGCCACACAAGGCACTATACAGAATATCAGGTACTAAGCAGCAAAAGAAACACAGTAGGTATGGTACAGGCAGCAATGAGTAGCATGGTAAGCATGTGGAACATTAGAAGCAGTAAGTGATGGAGACCATACATAGCTCCGACATGTTTTAGAGCAATGTTCAGTGCAAGGGAACCTGTGCCTTTAGAGATATGAGGCTAGCCAATCAGTCCATCAATGAGTGCCAAATAAAAGTGACGAATCCTCAGAGGAGTTTGGCGGTGGAGGCAGCAGCCAAACATAAAGTAATTAGGCCACAAGGGGCCATGGCTCTTCAACAAAACCCCCAGTCCCCTGCTGTGGGAAAAACAAGGAAGCAAAGGGAAAAGACCATAACCCACATTCAGATTTTAAAACTAGTTTATAGCAACAGCAGTAGCCGGGCTGATCTCCAGAGTATAATAAAGCAGTGTGCAAAAGTAATACAGCAGCATCCAGCAGCAATTAACTATAGCTTGAAGGGGCAGCAATCTGAATGAACATAGAACTGTAGGGGCAGGCAATGCATTGAAAACAGCAGCAATATTTGCTTGGTATGAGTTCAGGAGGCAGGACTGAGTTTCATGGACTTGGTTGCTTAGGTTATTGTGAAGCAGTAAATCAGGGAGCAGTTGTTAGCTAGGCAGCAAAGCTATGAACCAGGTGTAATCAATTAAAGGGACCAAGGCAGCAGATTGCAGTGTGAGCTTAAACAAACAATGACAATAGCAGGGATTAAGACTTAGTAGGCAGAAGCAGGTTGAGCTAAAGCATACAGATAACAATTTAGTGAACAGAGGACTTCAAGAGCAGGTGAGAAATGAAGCCTATGGTGTACAGGCACAGGGCATCTTGAGGCAAGGAAACAGACTGTAACCTGAAGCACAATTAGCAATGTATACATAGGGCACTAGAAAACTAGAAAGCCCAAAAGAAAGAAACAAGGCAAATACAAGGTTTGGAGCAGGAAGGGAACCAGCACACACAGAAGCATGGAGCAGCCAGAGGCCAGTAATACAAACCAAAAGCAGGAGAACTGAAAAACAGAAGTCCAATACAAACCACACAGAGTCCAAGCATGCACACGGGGGGGGGAGGGGGGCAAGGCCCCAGGAGGCCTCAGGAGAGAAGACAGACTGACAGAGCCTCTGGCTGCAAGGAAAAAATGCTTGTGTGTGGAGTGAGGAGAGCAGCCCTTAAATAGGCCAAAAGGGGTGTGTGGCCAGTTGCAACACCCCCTTGAACTACAGGCTCTAGCCTTCCAAAACATAGACAAGGATGGCAAAAACAGACCGACAGCAAATCTAGTTTGCCCATATTATCCTATCATATCCCAGGACCTGTGGTTTTCGCTTAGTCTTTTCTATTGTTCCCCATGTTTCCACCTCCCTCATCCCTGTGAGTTGTTGCTCTACCCATGGCTCTATCCCAGCCATGTTTGAAGCTGTTTATGACTTTGACACCCACTACATCAGCTAGTAGAACATTCATGGCACAACCACTGTTTCTGTAAATAATACCTCCTTACATCCTTTTTAACACTTTTCTCCTATTAACCTCCACTCATAACCCCATGTCCTGGCTTGTCTCTTCCTGGTAAATAGCTCTTCACAGTTCACCTTGTTTATTCCTTTCAGGAACTTCAGGCTGCCTGTCTTGTCCTCCCTCACTCATCTGGCTTCGAGTGAATACATTTTCAGTGCCTTTAGCTGATCCTCACAGGATCTGCCATCATGGTCCTGAATCAGCTTGGTCACCCTACGTTGTGCCACCTCTAGCCTGTCCCTGTCCTTTTTCAGATGGGGACTGCAGAACTAGGCACAGTACTCCAGGTGCAGACTTACTAGTGACATACACAAAAGTAATAGTACCTCCTGTTTCCTACTGTTAAACCCCCTCCCAAAGCACCCTGGCATTCTGGTAGCCTTGCTGAAGGTTTTGTTACATTGGCTGGCTCAAGACAGTTACTAATGATGACTCCTAGGTCCCTTTTCTCTGATGTTGTGTCCAGCTTAAGCCCTCCCATCTATTACTCTCTTCGGGGGGTTTTGTTCCCTAAGTGCACCATTTTGCACTTATTGGTATTGAATTTCAGTTGTCATACTTCAGACCAATTTTCCAGCCTTTGCAGGTATCTCTGCAATTCCCTTCTCCTCTCCACGTTGTCAACTCTACCACACAATTTAGTGTCATCTGCAAATAGACACGACCTGCCCTAGATTCTCTTTCCCTATGCTACTGATGAAAATGTTGAAGAGGACTGGGCCCCAGGACAGATCCCTGTGGTACACCACTGCTGACCTCACTTTTCACTGATCTGATCCCATTCACCACAGCCACCTGCTGCCTCCCATCCAACCAGCTCCCTGCCCACCTTATCATTTATTTATTTATTTCAAAATTAATTTCAAAACTTTTTACCAGGAAAGACATACAGAGCTGATAACAGCTTGTTTCCAGATAAGCTACTGTAGTACAGAGGAGAAGAAAAAACAGTAGTTAACAGCATTACAAAAAAATAGTAATATACAGCACCATAGTATATCAAAGAAGAATCATTATAGACATTGAAAGCAAAACAGCAACAGGTACTTGTGGTAGATATAATTGAGCTTTGGCAGGCAAGGAAAAATTACTTATCCAGAATTAGGGGGGAAGAGGGAGAGCAAAATGGCCAGAAGACAAATTACTTTGGGGGGGGGTCAAGAGGTAGGTGGTCAAGAACAGTTGCAAGTGGGAGTAGAAAAATAATGCAGTAGCAGAACCACTGACTGAGGAGTCAAAGAGGCCCATTACTTTAAGCTTTAATACTATTTCCTTAGCTGTTCTTAGATTCCCATCTTCTATACAGTATTTAATGTCGTGGACCATGGTCTATGTGGTGGCTGCTTGTGTTTGTGTCTGTAGCTTAGTTTTTGTGGATTTTACATGGTTTTCTGCTTGGAGTAACTACACCATTCTTGCTCACTACATCCGTGAAAGTGTCCTGGACTGAATTTCTGCACAACACCATCACCAGGTATCTGCATTTTCATTTTAAAATCAACTTTTTGGAATATATACCAAGCAAAACATAAGTCAATCAATCAAGTCTGACAAATTCAGTGACTCTGGGTCCTGCTTGAATCCACATTTTTGTCTGACCTTCTCCTAAAGGATCTGTGTGTGGGCTTTTCAACAACCTCTTTGAATGACAGAAGAAGCATACAAACAAAAAGGATTTCTCACCCTGCATATGCGGAGGCACAATTCAACACCTTCATCACCTTCAGGAATTTTAACACATTCTGTGACTCTGGACCTCAGTAGTTGATCATTTCTTTTGTTTTTTGACTTAACCATCAGGAATCAACATTTTCAATTGAAATCAACTTTTAATGTACATGTCTCTACGGGCTATCTATCCAACAACCAAAGCTGACCTTCATAAAACATCTAATACTGCTGCTGCTACTATTTGTGTCAGGAAATGTACACCCTAACCCTGGCCCTCCCCCATGAGTTGGTGCCAAAGAACAAGTCAAGGCTGGGACACTATCTTTGGCAAGCATCAACATCTGTAGCCTCCTCAGTAAACTCGACTCCCTCACAGCCTGGCCAGCACATCACAACCCTGATATTCTGTCTGTAAGTGAGACATGGCTTTCCACAAAGATCCTGGACTCAGCAATATCGATCCCAGGGTATACAGTCTTCAGGCAAGACAGACTGTCCAAGAGAGACAAAGGCTGTGCCCTTTACCTAAAAGAATCTCTTAAGTGTCATGTTTTCAGTGTGCTTCTCCCTGAGAATGACATCCAAGTCCTTGCCATGAAGATACTGCTTGGAGCACAAAACAAAAATCTGACAGTGGCATCAATCTATATCCACCCCAAGCTGACCAACCAAGGGCTAAACCCCATACGAGACTTCATACACTCATTTAATCAAAATGCAGAAACAATCCTGCTTGGTGACTTCAGTGTAAACTGGTCCTCCTCCAGTGCGAACAAATATAAGGACGCACTGACTGCTATTAACTTCTCGAAAATGGTTCAATCACCCACAAGGGTGAACTACAGATCAGGTACTACCAACCTTCTGGACTGGGTTCTCACAAACTGCCCAGATCACATCATGAAAACAGTAGTTCTCTCCGACAGTTTAAGTGACCACTCCCCAATCCTTTGCTCCTGGTCTAACAAATACACCAAGCCTCCTCCCAAAACTATTACCAGCAGGAGACTTATTTCTGGTCGTCTTGGGTCTCTACAAAACCCTCCTACAAGACCATGATTGGTCTCTGATAGACACAGCCTCCAACATTGGCACTGCTCTTGAATAGGTTATCCACAGCTTTAACAGTGCCTGTGATGTCCACGCTCCGTTCAAAAAATGCAAGATTAAAGGCGTCAACAACCCTTGGATTAACTCTGATCTTCTGGAACAATTGAGGTCCCGGGATCATCTTTGGCATCTGGCCAACTTGACTGGCATCCAGGCTGATACCCAGGCTTATAAAGCAGCAAGAAATGCCTGTACTAGAGCAATTCATAGAAACATAGAATTTGATGGCAGATAAGGACCACTTGGTCTGCCCAGTCTGCCCATTTCCCTACCTAATGGATAAGGTGCAGATCCTAGTTAACCAACAGCCTACTTCCTCCTACCCCCACACCCTGGAATTGCCTTATGACTGTCCCATGCATTCTAGAATTCCACCACTGTTTTTGACTCCACATAGATGCTACCCTCTTGGAATTTGTTGATTCCCTTGAGGTACTTGAAAGTTTCTATCATGTCCCCCCCTCTCTCTCCTTTCCTTGAGGCTATACATATTAAGCTCCTTTAGTCTCTCTTCATATGTCTTCTGGTGCTGATCCTGCACCATTTTAGTTGCCCTCCTCTGGACTGCCTCCATCCTGTCTATGTCTTTGCAGAGATTGGGTCTCCAGAACTGCATGCAATACTCCAGATGGGGTCTCACCAGCTGTCTGTACAGAGGGATAACAACTTCCTGTTTCCAACTGGTGATGCCTCTTCCTATGCATCCCAGTATCCCCCAGCCCTCCTTACTGCCCTCTCACATTGCTTGCACACCTTTAGATCATCTGATATGACTACCCCAGGTCCCATTCCATTTTTGTTGTTGTTAGTATCTCATCTCACATTGTGTACTCTTCCCCTGAGTTTTTGTTTCCCAGGTGCATTACTTTGTACTTCTTAGCATTGAATCTAAGCTGCCATACATTTGATCATTCCTCCAACCTTGCCAAGTCCCTTCTCATCCTTTCCACCCCATCTTGTGTATCGATTCTGTTGCAGATCTTTGTGTCACTTATAAAGACATTGAAGAGGACTGGTCCTAGTACTGAACCCTGCAGTACCACACTAGTAACCCCCCTTTCTTCAGAGTGGACTCTGTTTACTATTACCCTTTGTATCCTGTTCTCCAGCCAATTCTTTAGCCAGGCTACCATCTTGGGACCCACTCCAAGGCTGGCCAACTTGTATATTAATCTTTTGTGTGGGACTGTGTCAAATGCCTTGTAAAGTGTAGTTAGGCCATGTCCACAGCCCCTCCCTGATCTACTACTTGGTCACCCAGTCAAAGAAATCTGTTAGATTCACCTGACATGACCTTCCTGCTGTGAATCCATGCTGCCTTGGGTCCTGTTCCCCACTGGCCTCTAGGTACTCAACAATTCTTTCCTTCAGAAGTGATTCCATCATTTTCCCTATCACTGAGGTTAAACTAACAGGTCTGTAGTTTCCTACTTCTGCCCTGCTCCCCCTTTTGTGAAGTGGAATAACATCTGCCCTCCTCCAACCCTCAGGTACCACCCCATCCTCCCATGATTTATTAAAAAGGGTAGTCAGTGGTGTCACTAGTTCTACCCTTAGTTCTTTTAGAATTCTGGGATGAATCCCATCAGGCCCCATTGCTTTGCCCACCTTCACTTTTAAGAGTTCTTTCAGAACTCTTCTGTGAATGGGCTGGTATCAATCCCCATATCCAGAGTGTTTCTATTATTTGGTTTAGGTACCTTCCCCTCTTCATCTGTGGATACTGAGCACAAATATTTGTTTAGTATCTCTGCCTTTTCACAGTCACCCTCTGACCACCACCCCTCCACTTTATTAAGACTCACCATCCCTCCCTTGGTCTTCCTTCGCTCCCTGGTGTACCTATAAAATGTTGTATCCCCCTTCTTTACTGAGTTGGCTATCTTTTCCTCTGTTTGGGCCTTTGCTGTTCTGACTGCCTTCACTGCTTCCTTTTGCTTTAACTGATACAGTTCTCTGTCCTGCTTCATCTGTGATTCCTTGTACTTCCTGAATGCTTTCTTTTTCTCCTTAACCTTCCCTGCCACCTCCTTTGAGAACCATAGTGGTTTCTTACATTGTTTTGTTTTGTTTCACACAAAGGCTTGTTGCCGCTGTGATGGCAGTTTTGATTATTCCCCATTGTTCTTCCACCCCTCTTTCCTGCTCATTTGCTAGTGCATTCCTTAGGCACTCACCCATTTTGGCAAAGTCAGCCTTCCTAAAGTCCATTACCTTTGCCTTTGTATAGCTTGACTCTACTGCCGTGTTTATTCGAAACAAAAAGGCAAGATAATACAGGAGCACACTCGCTAACTCATGGAAAGACGGGAAGAAGTTTTGAGCTAATCTTTCTGAAGTTACATGGCATATCCCCAAAGTACCACCCTCTATGCTCAGCATAAATGGCCACCTCACTCTGGACCAGGTCATCATGGCTAATGTTTTTAATGCGGCATTCACTGATCTTAGTCATGTGCTTCCTCCAACCTTCTTTGACCCCCCCCACTGGACTCTCCAGGCTTGGACAAAGCAAGAATAACACAGAGTCATCCGCCTTTCTACTTTAAAACTATCTCAGAGGCCTAGCCAAAAAAAAACAACTTCTCAAAGTGCTTGGAAGGTCCAGATTCAGTGGTGACTCCCTAGACCTGAAACTCCTTGCCCTCACCATTGACGAAGTCCTGACCCCACTCACCAAAATCCGCAACCGATCCCTAATGCTTTCTCAGTTCCCCCAAATATGGAAATCTACTATTGTGATGCCAGTTCACAAAAGTGGGGATAAGACCCTAAACTCTAACTACAGACCCATCTCCATTCTTCCCCCCCTCTCTCGGAAAGCACTGGAGAGAATAGTTGCTGATCAACTTACAGGATACCTTGCTAACCACAACCTGCAATGTCAGGAGCAGCGTAGTTTTCGAAAAGGACATAGTACCACCACAGCTGTCCTTGAGTTCACCACTTACATCCATAATGCTCTGAATCAGGGACATGCTATCGGCACCACCTTCATCGATTTGACAAAGGCATTCGACACTGTCAACCACTCCCTGCTATTTGAACAATTATCTTGCCTTGGCCTCTCAGATGACACTGCACATTGGTTCCAAAGCTACCTTAGTGGCCGAACCCAACAGGTCAGAGTTGGTGAGTCCCTCTCACCCTCCCATCCGATTCACTCTGGAGTTCCCCAAGGGTCCATCTTGGTTCCCTTGCTTTTCAGTATTTTTCTGAACAATGTCCCTGCATCATGCCCTAATAGACTCCTGTTATATGCAGATGATGGAGTTATTTTCACCTTCCACCCTGACCCCTTCCTCCTACAATTGCAACTGCAAACAAGCTTTACGCAAGTGGAGACATGGTTTAAATCTCAAAAACTCATACGAAATCACAAAAAAAACTAAAACAATGATGTTTCATGGCACCCATAACAAATATCAAAATAAATGTCTATCTATCACAAACAGTGAAGGGACATTGCTCGAATATGTTCAACTGTTTAAATACCTGGGGGTTACCCTCGACAGCACCTTATCTTACTCTGAACATACTGAGAGCATTGCCAAGGTCATGAACACCCGCATAGGACTTCTCTTTAGACATAGGAGCTGCCTCACCAATGAAGCCCTAAGCATTGCCATTCAGAGCTCTGTTATATCAATAATGGACTATGGGCTTGTGATCTACAGCTCTTCCACTGACACCGCACTTCAACGAATAGCCATTGCCCTTAACAAGGCATGTCATCTACTGACCTCTGCTCCATGCCTTTCACATACCTGTGACATCCACAAGCAAGCAAACTGGCTCCAACTCCCCAGAAGATTCAAGTACCAGACCTGTATGCTAGCAAAAAAGATTACCTTAAATCTCCTACCCTCAAGGATTCAGTCCTTTCTTGCCCCCTGCCTAACCAGGAGCTCAGAATATCTTACTTTTTCTGTTCCTCGCTGCCGCACTATGCAAGGACAACGCTCCTTTACATACAGAGTCTCATCCTGGTACAACTCTCTTCCCTCTGCTGTTACGAACGACACTACCCTGGGCACTTTCAAGTGCAACCTGCGTCAGCACCTTGTCATAATGGCCTCCTGTGAATGTTTCTCCTAACTAAACTTACTCTCCTTCCCTCTAATTTGCCCCCTCTAAGTCTCTCCCACCTTTACCCCCACTATCTTCTATCTCCTCCCTTTTTATTTCCCCACTATTATCTACATTCTCTCCCCATAACTTCCTCTACATGTACTGTATCTACCATCTCTCCTATCAGTTTCTAATTTATTCTAGTGAACCATATTACAACTGTGTTTTTTTATTGTACATGTGTTCTTGAATGATATACAGAAATTACTGTAACTTAACATACATACCGTGAATCATTGTACATATTACAGTAATTCCATATGAAAGCTTTAATGTACCCGACAAAGCCTATGACTGCTTGAAACTACTGTACTTGTTATTGTCCTCACTATGTTCTGTATTGTTTCCCCGATGTGTAACCTTTGTAAAAGAGCCTTGGCTCAAAGGGTCTTTTGAAATAATAATACAATAATAAATAAATAATTAAATATTAGTCTTCTGTGTGGCACCAAATTGAATGCCTTGCTGAAGTCAAAGTAGTTTGTCTACTGCATGCCCCTTGTCAACTTCCTGGTTGCCCAGTCAGAAGAATACTAACAGGCTGGTGTACAAAGATGTCTCTGTCAGGAACCCCTGCTGCCTACTATCCTGAAGCAAACTTGTCTCTAGGTATTTATTCCACTAGGTCCTCTTTGACTATTGCCTTCATTAATTTCTCTATCACATAGATAAGACAGACAGTTCTATAGTTTCCTGGCAGCTCCTCTTCTCCTCCCTTGTGCAGCAGAACTATGTCCGCCATTCTTCAATCCTTGGGAACCACCCTTGCTGCAAAGAGCTATTGAATGGCCCCACCAGAGGTTTGGCTACTACCAGTGCCAGTTCAAATGCACTGCATCCAGACCTGGGACCTTGTTTACCTTAAGGGCTGCTAATCCATTTTGACTCTTTTGCTAGTGTAATTCTGCAGTATCATTTCTAGAATCCCTCTATCAGCTGCCTTTATCCTGCTGTTTGGCAAGGGCCCACTGTTCTTCCTAGTAAATACTGAGCAGAAGTTGTAGTTCAGCATGGGTGCTTTCTGCCTTGTCCAAAAGTTGACACGGATTTAGGAAAGGGCACAGTACGTCAATGGACCTACTAGATTTCTCAGAAGTTCTCACTGCTCTGGACAAAGGCTACCAAACCGGAGCTGTTTTCATTGACCTCACAAAAGCATTTGATACTGTCCACCATGGCTTACTAATCTCACTACTGCTCAGGCTTGGGCTTGCTGAAGGACCTGGTGCCTGGGTTAAAAGTTACCTGACAAAACGCTCATAGGCAGTAAAAATCTCTGACGTTCTTTCTGACTCTAAACCTGTCCTCTCAGGTGTACCTCAGGGATCAATCCTAGGCCCTCTCCTTTTTAGCCTGTTCCTAAACTCTCTCCCTGAATCCTGCCTAGAAAAATTAATCTTACATGCTGATGACGCTGTAATTCTCTCTTCCCACAAGGATCCCAACCCCTTATGTCAGAGCCTGCAATTTGCCTTCTCCAGTGTCGAAAAGTGGTTCCTTGATCATAAGTTGGTCCTAAATCACAAAAAAACTAAAACCATGCTTTTCACCAGTCATCAAAACAGAAATAGACATATTCCACTCACTATAAAAACTTCCACTGGAAATACACTTGAACAAGTGAATACCTTCAAATACCTTGGCATCACCTTTGATCACGCTTACCTTTGCGACCCACATGGACAACACAGCTAAAACAGTGAACCAACGCATTGGAATACTATTTTGGAACCGTCAATTCCTTAACCAAGCTGCCCTGAGGATTGCTATACAAGCTCCATTATTCAATCATAGATTATGGCCTAATTATCTATGGCTCAGCCACTACCACTGCACTAAGACGCATCTCAACCGCACTAAACAAGGCATGTCGACTCCTCACTGGTGCACAGAGACGGACCCACACCTGTGAGCTCTACTCTGAAACCGGCTGGTTACAACTCTCCAATCACCTCGTGTATCTCACCTGCTTGATGGTAAAAAAATCAATCCTGGGACTGACTCCACCACGTATCCAAGACCTACTCTGTCTGAATAACGGCACACGTCCCACTAGAAGATCTGAGCACCAACCTTTTCAGGTCCCCAGATGCCGGACTGCTCAGGGACAAAGATTGTTTGCCTACCGGGCCCCAACCTGGTACAATGCCCTTAGCTTACCTACTCTATCCTCCACGTCACTGGGAGCTTTCAAATCCATGCTCTACGCTCACCTCTCTGCCTTCAGCTCCTGTGACTGCTTTGACTAAAGGCTTATCCCTCCATTGTTCATCCCTCACCATGGCCTGTCATTTTGGCTAAGACACTCGGAATACCACTAACTGGTCCTGTCTGCTACCGAATCTCTTTTCTATTTTCTCTCTTTCTTCTCCTTCTCCCTCTATCTCCTCCTACTTTTCCCTCTCTACTTTTCCTTAAATGCCTCTGAGTATCTTTCTTTCTTGGAAAAATAATTATTGATTTGTTACTGCCTTTCTAAATTGCTGAACAATTTTGTTATTGAACATTTTTGTTATTACATGTCTTGTTTTTTTATGTATTGTGTGACGTGGAACCTTTGTAAAAGAGCCTTGGCTCAAAGGTATTAATTCCTAGACAATAAACTAAACTAAACTAAAACTGCCTATCTTTCTTTATTACCCAGCCCACCTGCTTTAGCCCCCAAATTCCCCCTCCCATCTTTCTTCTTTCATAGATCTATCTAAAAAAGAGTTTTGCTCTCCGTTCACCCCCTCTGCAATAATCAGTTCTGTGTCTGCCTTTCAAATAATCCTTGGGAACCACCCTTGCTGCAAAGAGCTATTGAATAGCCCCACCAGAGGTTTGGCTCCCCAGGCCCTCCCCTTACTCCAGAGTCGACTGGGTACCTCCAAGGCCCCAACTTCACCTGAAACTGGTCAAACAGTCTGTGGTACTTCCTCTCCTACTCAAAATAAACCCTAATTTGTCCCTGGGACATGACCTGCTAGAACCTTGGCTGCTGAGGGCCGCCGCCCCGGCTATCACCCTCCCTGTCACCCTCCTCATCAACAGATCCCTCCTCAAAGGAGTAGTCCCAAAAAAGTGAAAGGTATCGACCATCATCCCCATCCACAAAAATGACCCCGAGACAAAATGGGAAACTACAGACCAATCTCCCTTCTCAGCCCCCTAGGGAAAATACAGGAAAGACTAGTATATAACCAGCTTCAGGACTACCTAGAGCAGCACCTACTCCTAGCTGATGTACAACACAGCTTCAGGAAAGGCCATGGCACCGACACTGCATTCATCCGGCTAACATCTGACGTCCTTATGGCTATGGACCAAGGCTCCCCCACGGGCTCTCTATTCATTGACCTTTCCAAGGCCTTTGACCTGGTCAACCACAAACTCCTTCTCTCCAAACTTTACCACCTAGGACTGGATGATCACTCGCTCTCCTGGTTCAAGAGCTACCTGAAAAACCGTACCCAAAAAGTCTGCTGGAGAGGTACCCAGTCTGGCTCAAGACCCGTTGTCTCCGGGGTACCCCAGGGCTCTATCCTGAGCCCCCTGCTATTCTCACTCTTCCTCAACAATATTGAGGGCAATTGCATGCTCAGCAACCTCATCCTCTATGTGGATGACACTGTCATCTACTGCAGTAACCCACAACTCAGTGTCATCTCCTCCACACTGCAGGCCAGTCTCTTAACTCTTGAGGCCTGGTTCACCTCCAACTCCTTAAAGCTCAATGAAGAAAAAAATAAGGCAGTCCTGTTTGGGACAAGACACCTGGGCACTGACAGAAGCGAGCTGCTCCAGCTCAACACAGCCCAAAGAAAAAGAGTTGAGGTCATTGACAAATTCAAATACCTCAGGGTCCACCTTGACCAACAGCTGACTTATAAACCTCACATCAACTCCACAACTCGGGCCATCCATCAAAGGCTTGGCCTCCTCTACCGCCTGGGCAACTCCCTTTCCGGTGAGGCACGACGAACCATTGCCTACAGCAACCTCCTCCCCTCCATCCTATACGGTGCCCCTCTACTGCAGTTCCTCCAGGAGACAGAACTCAACAAACTCACCATGCTCTACAACTGAGTGGCTTGCTTTGCTACTAACTCCTCCCCTAGGAGGCACCACTGTGAGACCCTTGCAGACATAAACTGGCACACCCTATGGCACAAACTGGCCTACCCAACTGCCTGCCTTGCCTTCAAATTCTCTACCCTCAGCCCTCCTCCCCAACTTCAAGGACTCCTCACCTCCAAAGTCCAATGCTGAACCCTGCGATCCTCTGCAAATCACCCCCTAGACATTCCTCGGATTCGCTCCAACCAAGGCAAGCACTCCTTCCAATATGCTGCCTCCTACTTATGGAACTCCCTCCCAGCCAGCCTGATTGACAAACCTTCCCTTCCCCAGTTTAAGTCTGGCTTCAAAGCATACCTCCTCGAACTCAGCCTCTGTGGCTGTAACTGATAGCCCCCTAGTCCAGGTCTCCCTCCTACCTCCACTGCCTTAAACCCCGCCTTCGTCCCTGAAGAATCTCCTAAGCAAGGCTGTCAATATACTGCATACCTGTCTCAGTTCCTACTAACTGTGTGTATCCTGACGTCTCTGAACTGTATGCATGAACCTGAATATGAACCTGCTGTAACCACTGAATATCGATGCTGATGTATATTTTTATACCTGTTGTAACTACTGTAAATCATTGCCAATGTATGTTTTCTCTGTAAATAATTCCGTGTCACCCCTCAAAAAGGGACCTCAAGTCTCAGTGGGTTTACCTGGTTACCAAAATCTAAATAAATAAATAAAATAATGACTGCCTTCTTGGCCTCTCTAGTTTTTTTCGTGATACTTACCCCATTCTTCATCTTCCTGTTTTTCTTCATAATTTATTAAGGCCTTCTTTTTGACTCTCACTTACTCTCTGACCTTTTCAGAGAACCAAGTTGGTCTCTTATACTGTATTCGTTTCTCCTGATAACTTCTCTTGTGCATGTTTTCATTACCTAGAGAACAACCCCTTTTATAACCCCCCCCCCCATCTTTCTTCCAGTCCCTGATGCTGTCTATCCCAACTAACCTGACCAGGACAAATTACCTCATTTGGTCGAGATCCGCCTTCTGAAGTCTAGCATCTCAGCCTTAGACAAGGGCTTACTGGTGCCCAGGGCTAACTTAAACCATACAGTATTGTAGTATCTGGACCCCAGTGATTCACCAAACCACACTCCACCTGTGGTGGTAAGGTACTAATGAGTGATAAATATGGGTAATTAGAAGTAACAAGGCAGGCTCACAATTACCATGGTAGTCTGTAAGATGAGGGATGAGTTGGATCTGCCTGCTCGAAGGTCTGTGTGTGAAACCGTTAGTTGCTTGCTGGATGTATTAGCAGAAGCATTAGTAAAGTATTGCTTAAGATTCTAATGAACCCTTTGTTTTGATTACAACAAAACAAGGTATGGTACCAGGGGTGGTTTTAGGATCTTTCTGAACAAACAAACAAAAGAAGCAACTAAGATGGAGAATTCTTTGGGAAAGGAACAGGCAAACAAAACAGTGATGTGGGTTCAAGTGAATGCAGATTTTTGCAGGCTGGTGTAATTGATCCTGGAGTCTGCTGAAATGGAGAAAATAAAACCACCACCAGAGATCAGGTCTGTGGGCAATTTAGAAGAAACATGGAAACGCTTCAAGCTGCATTTTGACTTTTATTTACAAGCAACTGGTGCAGATGAAAAGGACAGCACACAAAAAGTACCTTTGTTACTGACTGAGTCTGTAGCCAGCTCAGAAGCTCCAGAAATGTTATACTTTTCAACTGTCTGAAACAGATAGGAAGGACTATAATGCTGTCATGCAGCAGTTTGAAGCATACTGCATGCCCAGAAAAAAAATGAAGCTTTTGAAAGATATGTTTTCAGATCATGAATGTAAAAAAAAAAAAAAAAACGAACAAGAAACAATAGAAGAATTTGTTACTGATCTGAGACTGAAAGTGCAATCCTGTAATTTTGATACCCTTGGCCCTTCTACGACCACAGACCAAATAGTTATGGGCTTTTCAGATCCAAAAGTCAAAGAATGACTATTCGGAGACCAAGAACTAACCACGGAAAAAGACATCCAGATTTGTCAGGCTGCAGAGCAGACCTGCATGCAAATGCAGGTCCTCACCAGAGCAAAGGAGACAAAAGACTGCTCGGAGGTTGCTGCTGTGAAAAATATAGCCCAGAGGCCCCTTACAAGTAATACAATGCAAGAGGTACAACAACAAGAGACAGGAAGAGCTGCAACCACACATAATGTAGCAAGGGTACAAGTAAACTCTGCCACAACTGTAGTAAACATCATGCGTACAAAAAGTGTTCTGCTTATAGGCAACAGTGCAGATTGTGTATACAGTTTAATCACTTTGCAGGATGTTGTAGACAGAGAAATTCAATGCATCCAGTCACAGAAACAGAAGAGTCAGACAGTGAAATTGAACCTATATCGGGGCCCTGGATAAGCAAGGCATCTCACAAAAAAAATGAATGGACAATTCAAATAGATACTAACGACTTGAAGGTTCACTACATGAGTGACACCAGTCCTGAAATAAATGTGATCACAGTTCATCTGTGGCATAGGATACCAAATGAACCACAGACACAGAAGAATACAACTATTAAAGGCATATAATGGACTAACCATACCCATTATAAGGTACTGTGTACTGAATCTCCAGCTCATCATTTTTGTTGCCCTGCACTGTACCCCCTCCAGTAGTTTGATGTCCCTTTTCAAGTAGGGGTGCCAGAATTGCATGTAATACTCCAGGTGCGGTCTCACCAGGGACCTGTATGGGGCAAAATGACCTCCCCACTCCTAGAAGTAATCCCCCTTGCTATGCACCCCAGCATCCTGTTTGCCTTCACTGCTGCCTTCCTGCACTGAGCAGAGTGGTTCATCTCTCCAGTTACCAGCACTCCCAGATCCTTCTCCTCCTTAGATTTTATTAACAGGACACCCTCCAGCCAGTAATTGTGTCCTGGGTTCTTGCCTCCTAAATGTATCACTTTGCACTTTTTGGCATTGAAACCAAGCTACAAAGTGTGAGAACACTCCTCCAGTTTTATCAAATCCTCCTGAAGTACTTTTGCTCCCCCCCCCCATCTACCTCAGCATAAATCTTTGTATCATCTGTGAAAAGACTGATCTTGCTCTTAATCTTCCTAGAATTATGACTCTCTGGTGCTTGTCCTGCTCACCCTCATGTTGCCCTTCACTGCCCTGCCCCCCAACTTGCGAGGCTCTCTCATCCCCCTGACCTGTCTCCCCTTTGCATCCCCTAGCCTCTGCCCTGTCCTCCCCCCCTCACAAATATGGCCGGGGTACTGACCTCCACCTCCAAACTATTTTCCTTCTGTGGAACCTCCCTTTTCCACTCATTTGTTGCATCATCTACCATGCTATCACCTCCTCTGCTATTACTTCCCTGTGTCTTCCCTGAAGTCATAGAAAAAGTAGAGGAGCTAACACCTTGGGTTCACTCCTTCGTGATCACTAGAAAAAAGATGGATTGCTGCTCTTGTGTTTAGACCCAAAAGAGTTGAATGCATGCATTAAAAGAAAGTATTTCCACATTCCCACTAGACATAAAATTCTAGATGAAATGGCAGGGTCAAGTATTTCTAGATATTGGATGCCTCCGCAGGATTCTGGCAAATACATATCATGCAAGAAAGTGCACACTTATGTACTTTTCACACCCCTAATGGGAGGCATTGTTTTAAAACACTACCATTTTGCATATGCTCAGCACCCAAGATATTTCACAGAACTATGCAGCAGCTGCTAGAAGGCACTGAAGGAGCTAAAGTTTACATAAATGACATACTCATTTGGGTCTGGACACAGCAGGATCACATCACCAAGCTGAGGAAAGTACTACAAGCTGCCAGGGAAACTGGCCTTAAATTAAATAAGGAAAAATGCCAAATAGGGAAGACTGAAATTCTCTACCTCAGAGAAATCCTGACACAGCAAAAGTAGAGGCCATAAACAGAATTCCACAACCCAAAATGAAGAAAAATTAACAACGGTTCCTGAGAATGGTGAATTATCTGGGAAAGTCCATTTGACTGACAAGACATGTCAACTGAGAAAATTGCTAATTAAGTCAGCCAGATGGTTGTGGACAGCTGCACACAAGCAAGAATTCACAGCAATTAAAAGGCTTCTGACCGCTGCACCTACCTTGCAATATTTTGATATTACTTGTCAAACAAAAGTTTCCACATATGCCTCACAGGTTGGCATCGGAGCAGTACTGTTACAGCTCAGAAATGGCAGCTGGAAACCTGTTGCATATGCCTCCAGAGCCTTTACAAAAACAGAATTTAAATATGCACAAATCGAAAAGGAGATGTTGGCCACAGCCTTTGGATGTGATGCTTTTCATAATACATTTATGTGACCCTCTTTGTGATTGAAACAGTTCACAAACCATTAATTACTATTTCAAAAAGAGACCTATGGCGGGCGCACTGATGAATTCAAAGACTGTTCATCAAACTACATATATAGAATAGTGTATGGGTGACCATACACAACAAGACTATGTTTCCATCGAGGGGATGTGATGATGTCATACAGACCTCGAGAGCGAAGCTCGAGAGGTCCGTTTGACATCATCACATCCCCGAGATTAAAACAAAGCCTTGTTGTGTCTGCTCACCCATATACTATTTTATATAGTATATGGTTCCCAGAAATATCTACAGTTTAGTTTAAATACAAGGATTTGTACCTTGCGTTTACACACCCGCTTGCTGTCCCTCGTCGCTGCAGTTCCGTTCCGCTTCTGGTCCTCGCTACAGTTCCACTCACCGCCCGATAGTTGAAAGCACCAGTTATGTGAAGAAAAATGCAAAACTGATAGTTTGGACACATGGAGCCGACAATGGCAGTTTGTGTCCGAACTATCTTAGTGAAACACTTGCCCTTTCACTCGCTAAGCGGTGCCGCCATTTTACCCCGTTTCTTTTTTGAACACTGAGCTGCTTTAGCCAATCAGGTAACAGCTCAAGGGGGAAAAGTTGTTGTAGTATCGTTGTGACATCAGAATGATACTACAACAACTTTTCCTGACCTTTGAACTGTCCTACAACAGCTTTTGAAAAGCTATCACTTTTTATGCACAATAAGCCCTAACCATATACTATAAATACAATTACAAGGCAGAATACACACCAGGAAACCATTTGATTGTGGCTGATGCTTTGCCAAGAACATGTGATAACGCTTACAGGGCCTAAGATCAAGGCAGGGGAAACAGAAATGGACACTCACATAAATAGAATTAAGACTTCTGGAGCTGTCTCAGAAGAATGTGGGAAAGACTGCAAACTGCAACAGCAAAAGATGAAACGCTACAGGCAGTATTGTCAGCAATGTAAAACGGGTGGAAAAGACAATACATGCCACACAGGTACGTGCCATTTCAGGTTGAATTATCTGTGGTAGATGGAATATTGCTCACGGGTGACAGAACTGTGGTAACTACTTACTTGAGAAAGGAAGTGCTTCATAAAAGTCATGAAGGACACATGGGTATTGAAAAGTGCAAACGCAGTGCAAGACAGGTTGTGTTCTGGCCAGGGATTATTAAGGTTTTGGAAAATACAGTTTTGGCATGTTGTATATGTCAGAAATACAGGCCTACACTGCAGAAAGAACCCTTTATTTTAGATCCAGAAAATGCCAATGTATGGAAAAAAGTGTAGTTTGATTTGTTTTACACTGGAAGGCAGAAAGTGCATGGCTGTAACTGCCACATTCTTATGTTACCCAGTTGTGAAGCTCTAGACACCCACCTCACATCAAGTAATTAAAGAGCTTCAAGTAATCTTTGCAAGATTTAGAAAACCACAGATTATAAGGACTAATAATGGACCTCAGTTTGCAAGTGCAGAATTCAAAGCCTTTGCAAGGTCCTATGGTTTCAACCACATAATCTCCAGAACAACATATCCACAAGGAAATGGGTTGGGAGAATGCAGGGTCAGAATCAAGTCTCTCATGAGAAAAGTTAGTGAGGAAAACACAGACCCCTCTCTTGCACTGCAGAACTACAGAGCAACCCCATTAGAATGCTGCAAATCCCTACCATAACTGCTCATGGGACGTCATGGTCAAACTCGATTACCTCAACTCAAACTTGAATGTCACACGGACAATAAAGATGTGCTAAAGAAAAAGCTATGCAGTTCAAGAAACAACATGAGACCTCTGACAGAACAGTAAAATATCACAGGCCATTACAGCCTGGAGAAACAGTCAGGGTGAGAAATGAGGATTGCTGGGGAGAACTTGTTCAGAGGTTTGTGGCTCCAAGGTCCTATCTGGTACTCACTGAAAGTGGGCAACAGTTCTGATAAAACAGGAGACATTTAGTACCAGTACTGACCGACTCAGGACACATTCCTGCACCATAAGAGATAGTACCTACCGACAATTGGTATGTACCTGAGGAACCTAGTGATTTGTCAGAACAACAGAATGAGGAGAGAGAATTGCCTATGACTGAGGAAAATGTACAGCAAAGAAATCCCACTGTCTCACATATGGCTCCACCTGATTCTCCTGTTAGACCACAACACAAAACTGACATGATAACTAGTGCTCAGAGGTCAAATGAAATGGTTAATCATGATGCTTCTGAACACTAAAGCAGGTCGAGATGTGGGAGGCCAATATAAAAGCCAAAGAGACTTATTGAAACCTGTAAAGTGTGAAACAGTGCTATAGTTAGCATTCAGATAGAGGGCTTCATGTCAAATGTTTCTTTTTTTCTTTTGTTTTGTTTTTGTGAATTCTGTTACAATATAAATTAATAGTGCATGCTACTAGTTAGAATTTACTTAGAAGACTTTTTTTTTTTTTTAGAAAACAGCTATATGTTGATAAGGTACTAGTGAGTTATAATTAAGGGTAATTAAAAGCAAAAAAGCACTCTTGCAGTTAACATGGTAGTCTGTGAGATAAGAGATGAGATCATGTATCAGGCTCTGCCTGCTCGAAGGTCTGTGTGTGAACCGTTAGTTGCTTGCTGGATGCACTAATAAAGTGCTGCTTAAGATTCTAATGAACCCTTTGTTTTGATTACAACAAAAAAAGACACCACCTACTCTCTTTGAGCTGGTGAGTACTACATCATGAATGGCAGATTGTGTAGTGTGATCCCTGACCTGCTGCACCAACATGAAGTCCTACAAAGTATCAAGCAGAGCCTGGCTTCTGGTGCTGCTAGGTACTAGGCCTACTATTACAACCTCCCCATTTGCTGCACTCTTTTCTACTACTTCTAGTTCTTTATCTCTCTCTCCCCTCACTGCCCTAGTGGCTTATAAGTCACTCCCATACAAATTTTCCTACTAAACAACTCTGTGAGCTCTACCCACACTGATTCTACCTCCCCTTTCTCTTCAGTGGATGCATACTCTACTGCTTCTTCTCCTTCTGTAATGTAAATGACCACCCCCTTCCCTCTACCAGTCCCTTTATCTCACCTGTATAATCTATATCCACAGACCGCCAGCTCTCAGTCACTGTTCTCACTGGCCTAAGTTTCTGTAAAGGCCACTAGATCCAGCCCAGAGCCTGCCACTAGTTCATCTAACTCACTCATTTTATTAACCAGACTACTGGTGAAGTTGGCAAAATTCGCTCTGTCAATTAATCCATGAATTTAGCACAATTCGTAGAGTGCAGATCAATCCACAAAGTGCAAATTTCCACCTGGGAAGTGTGGCATTTCACCCATGAATGGCAGAAGTTTGCCCACAAATGGTGGAATTTCACCCCAAATGGCAGAATCTCACCATTTGCAGGTTACATTCTGCCATTCACAGGTGAAATTCCACTGTTCGTGGATGAAGTTCTGCCCTTCATGGGCAAAATTTCTGGCGAAGTCACATAGGCAAATTTTCAGCCTAATAGCAACAATTTGCAGATTGCTTTGTGAAGGCAAAGTGGGTGACTTCACTGTAACTTTGCCAGTGAATTTAAACTTTGTAACATCTCTACTCCTGGCATTGAGGCACACCACCATCCAACTTGCTGTCCTATCACTCTTGGTTCTTGACTGACTTTTCCACCACAGTTTCCTGGTATCCATAGTGTCTTGTGTTTTTGCTTTATTGCTAGTCCAGTTGGTCTATGCTATCTGGTACCTTGAACTCATTCTACTTTGCTGCTATTTCTTGTACAGTTGTATCCATAGACATAGTCAGATGTTTCCTGAACCTTCTGTGAGATCTCAAAAGAAATGCCCTGCCTGCCTGCAGTACCACTATGGGCCACCGAAGAAAATATTTTCCAGTATACTGTATCATGGCATACCGGGAAATATCTGAATTTATCTATAGCTGCGACTGTACCCCTAACCCTTATCCCTGGGGAGTTGTTATTAGGTTACCCATGTCACCTACCTCAACTGTGGAATCCCTAATCTCAATCTCCCCCACAGTTAAACTGTCTGACAAAGTACAGTAGACACCAAACTTCTGTTCTAACACAGTAGTCCCCTCTTTTGTGAAGTGAAGGCCATAACCCTTAAACAGTCTCCTGTTGCAGAGGCCCCCAGTCCCCTACAAAGTGGTACCCCTGTTCCATATGCCACTCTTTTAACCACCCTTTGAACTCCTCAGCCTCATCCTTCCTCATCCCAACTGCCTTCTTCTCCCTACCCCAGACATCGAGGACCCCAGAAAAGATCAAGGAAGGTGAGTGTTTCTTCAATCTGCCCACCTGCATCTGGAAGTCCTGCTCTACTGTTTTCACAGGCCAGTTCACCAGATCATTGCTACCAAAGAGAGCCAGAACTCCTTGCTCTCTCCCCTCCTCCACTAGCCTTCCTATCCTTTCCTAATCCCAGATGGCTGATGCTCCAGGCAGGCATATGACTACCTCCCTCCCCTTTCTCACACTTCCTACCACCCTCTGTATGTCTCTAATCATAGAGTACCCTATCGCTAAAATCCTCCTTACTGACTTCCAGCTGCACTTGCCTTCGAGTGTCACCACATCTACTTTCCCCTCAACACCATCTGATTTGAAGTCCTCCTGTTAGAGTCAGGTACCTGCGCCTCTTCCACAGGTACAAAGCAATTTGAAATTGGTATATCTTAGGTATTGCAGACTGCTGTGTGACTGCCTCTATCACCAGATATACTCCCCCTTCCCTTTCCCTCCATCCCCCTAAGCCAGTGGACATCTGGAGCTCTGAGGTAGTGGGTGTGATGGGGGATGGACACCAGGTCAGTTGGAGGTGCAGCTGGGATGTTTCTTCCCTTGCTGCTGCCAACAGAGTGTGGAGCTCCCAGAAGATCCCAGAAGGTCCTCCATATTGAGCAATGTCCTGTCCTCCAAAGCATAGCCCTGGAGATGAGTTCACCACAGTCCCTAGATCTGACTACCTCCCTGTTTAACCTATACTCCATTCTAGCCTGCTGAGTGCTTATTAAACTGCCTGAGTTACTTGGTAATGTGTAGACATATACCGCCTGTCTTATATAACCTGATCCAATATACTGTAGGTATTCTCAAGCAACTTGTAATTTGTCTCAGGTAGATTTAGTTTTTTTTTTGTGATGTAATATATTTAATATCATGTGTAACTTCTCAATAGAACACATTTGAAAAATTGACAATTTAATTCTATGCATGAAAGTGAGCTGGGTATGCATAAAGTGAGCTGGGTAAGCATGATTTTCGCATAACCCAGCCCAAGTAGCTATGCACTCATTGACAGGCACAGGGTGTACCCCATGCACAATGGCACACACCGGCAGAGTGCTTGTTTGCGGCCCCTCACTCCCAGTGTGCAGCCGTTGGAGGGGTCAATATGGGGGCAATTTGAGGGACATAGGCGGGCATCCAATTGGATGCCCATCCTAGGTCCCAAAGTGGATCCCCTGCTCTGCATTAGCAGAGGATTTTGGGATGGTATAGGACTGGTGTTTTGTAAAGTATAGGCGAGTGCACAAATGGCTGCCCCAGCCTTCCCTGTCAGCCTATTGGGCTAGGGCAACATGGTGGAGGGATTTCTGTGCTTCCACAGTCACTGGGTGTCATTGGGGGGTGTATAAAGGATATGGCAGGGCTCCCACTGCCATATCCTGCTTCCCCCTTTAGCAACATTCGACACCTTCATGAATGGTACAGAGTGTGGGCACACCCCCAGACATGTCCCCAGACCAGCGACCAGCTGGGAGATCAGGTGTGGAAGGGATGTGCATCCCTTCTGTGCATGTCAGATGGGATACGCAGGACCCCCGAAACACAGATCAGGGACGTGGGGTTGCCTATGCACAACAGATTCAGTGTGTGTAGGGGACCTGCACCTTCGTGAATAGGCCCCAGTGTCTTTCCAGTATAATAAGCAAATGAATGAATAAAGGAACTGCAAGTTGCTATATGACACATAAATACAGCACATAAACAGCAGCAAAGACAGTAATTTCTCTTCAAAGAAGGGAGAAACAAAATAAATATTTTTTTTGAAGTATAGGATAAGCTCAGCCAAGGGGCAGAGGTGGGTACATTTTCATTTATGTTCAAGACTGCATTTATGTAATATAGAGGAAGATGGACAAGACCAGTAACCACAAACACAATGAAAGTAAAACAATATAAACAAGCACTTGTCAATGCCGAATGTTTGCTTGCTGGCACTGGCATTGGTAGTGTAGAAGTTACCGAGCTGCATAATAGGAAAGGCAGTGAAGTATTGTACTGAAGCCAACCCCACCACCACCCTGCAGAGAGTGACAGGCATAGGGGTGTGTCTTTGGGTCATCAGGCATAACGGCCATGCCATTTCACACACCCTACCCTGCAGACACCAACAAGTGTCACGGTGTGCCTTGGGGTCTTTGGCCCCTATGCACACTCCATTCCATAAGGAAATATGGTGAGATGGGTGCAGTATAGGAGAATGGGGTGAACTTTGGGGCCGAAGAGTCCAAGGCATACCTCGATGCCTCTCACTGACTGCAGGGTGTGGAATGGTATAAGCATTACAGGCAAGAATCCCAAGTCACACCCCTGATGCCTGTCATTCTCTATAGGGTGGGGCGTTATGGTTGGAAGCCCTAACACCTCAGGCATATTTTCACTCCAAATTTTCAACATGTTTTTTTGAGACCCCCACCTCATGAACAGTGGTAATATCAGTTCGTTAGCTGAAAGCTTCTTATGCACAGCAACCACGGCATTTACCACCACGGGTGCAAAAACATATTCCGAACAGAATGTGAAAAATGACAGCTGTACTGGTCATGGGGAGGTGTAAAAAATGGCAATGTTGCAAATCTGCAGTAAAAATATTAAAAAAACTGGTGAAGTCTCAAGTATGCACAGAAACTGTGCAACGCACACCCATAATGTAATTAGTTTGGGGATTTTTTACAGCAGATTGGCAACTCAGGCATTTTGGTGCCTCCAATCATGAACAGTGTCACTGTGATTTTCTTTATCTGTCCAGAACAATGATTTCCCACAGCGACCATGCATCTCTGCGCTGAAAATGTGAAAACACATTTCGGCCATGTTGTGAAAAATGACAGCTGTACTGTTCATAAGAAGTGTGGAAAAATGCCACTGGTGAAAATCTGGACTGAAAATATTACAAAGTCATGAACTTACGGTGCGTGGAAACTGCGCAATGCTTACTAAATAACACAGTCATTTATGGACTTTCGTCACCAAATTTTCAACATAGCCATTTTAAGACCTCTGCTCATGAACAATGTTACTGTGATTTTCTTAATCTGTCCCAAACATTGCTTTCGCTTTACCGACTGCACCATTATGCGCTACATATCGGAAACACATTTTGGGCAACATGAAAAAATGGCAGCTGTACTGTTCATAAGGAAGTGTAATAAAATGGCAATGTAGAAAATCTGGGTGAAAATATCAAAATTCTGAAACTTATGGCGTGCGTAGGAACGCATAGCGCACGCACTCATAAAACAGTCATTTTTTGGGAATTTTCCACCACATTTTCAGCATAGCCATTTAAGACCTCTGCTCATGAACAGTGTCACTGAGATTTTCTTACTGTGTCCCATACATTGATTTCACACACCGACTGCACCATTATCGCTACATGGCGAAACACGTTTTGGGCAAGATGTGAAAAATGACAGCTGTACTGCTCATAAGGAAGTGTAATAAAATGGCAATGTTGAAAATCTGGAGTAAAATATTGAAAATTCGCAAACTTACAGTGTCGTAGGAACTGCTAGCGCGCCTAGTAAAACAGTCATTTTAGGAATTTTTTCACCAAATTTTCAACATAGGCTTTTGAGAGCCCACCTTATGAACAGTGGCAGTGTTGTTTAGCTACTAGGTCCCGAAAAGGTTATTTCACGCAGTGACTACGAAATCACCCTTCAGGCCCAATTAACGCCATGACAGTGAGAGCATTCATGAGAAGGTCCCAAAACTCATGTTGAAAATTTTGGTGCAAATATTCCAAAATGCCTGAGATATGCAGCAAAGTTGAAAAACCCTAACTATCCCATTATACAGCTTACCGGCATTTCCTCAGTTCGCGGTCGGTTTTGAAGAGTACAGACGTGTTCCCGGTCCACTGAAGATCATCATGCCAGAGTCCGGAGGTAAGCATGGGGTGAGGGGGGGTGTGGGGAGGCAGGGTGTGCAGTGGGTGGGCGTGAGTGGGGGTAGACACAGCGAGGGACCGTTTTTAAGTTTCAGGTTATTTTTTTTAATGATGACAACGCTGGACGTTTGCCACACTGGAGTGGGCTCCCAGCATG
This sequence comes from Neoceratodus forsteri, assembly GCA_016271365.2. Taxonomy (NCBI): domain Eukaryota; kingdom Metazoa; phylum Chordata; order Ceratodontiformes; family Ceratodontidae; genus Neoceratodus; species Neoceratodus forsteri. Next base: position 657,128,050 of record CM057454.1, on the reverse strand, counting down.
GCAGAAGGACAACTGGTTGGGGGAGCATGGAGCCAACGGGGGATTGGGCACCCCCGTTGACCATAGCATCTGTTTCCATGCTGGGGTGGGCTCCCAGCATGCCTCTCCTACTCTGGGGGTAGACAGTGGAGCCGGCGGGGGATTGGGCACCCCGTCAGCTATCGACATGTAGCCACGCCTGGTGTGCACCCAGCAAGGTATATGGAACTGTGTTTTTGGGGGTGCAGCACAGCTGATGGGATTGGACACCCCGTCGGCTATACAGTGTGTGCGTGGGGGCCGAGGCGTGGCGTGTGTGTGTGTGGTGGGGGCGTGCATGAGCAGACAATATCTGATCGCTGCTCACTGGACGTAGCTCCCCTTTCAACTGTATGCCATTGCATTTTGGAGCTATCGCTCAGCCGGAAACGTGGAGAACTACGGCCGCGCCTACAAGCACACTGACTGAATTGGAAGAGGGCTGCCACACCTCCGAAAACTCAGATTATGGCACTATGTTTCTTGCACATGCATGCAAGCAAACATAAAAAGCTTTTTTTCTTATGCATTTGTTCTACAACTCCACAGAGCTTCTCTTTTAAGTAAAGTGAATCTAAAGTAAAACAAAAAGATTTATCAAAAACTACGTTGCTGGGCTGGCCCAGTGGAGTTGAGGGCTAAGGCACTGGATCCCTTACTTTCTGATACGTCAGCCAACTGGGTCTGAAAATAGAGGAGTGAGTATCCCAAGGATTGCTTTCCTCCCTCAAGGAGGGGGTACTCTGAGTAATGCCACTCACCTGCCAGTGGGTGTAGGCTGGTGGAAGCACCATGGAGCCAGCAGGCATGGGGGGGAGTAGATTGATGCAGCATTCATGTGCATCAGAACGCACATGCATGAGCGCATCACCTGCAGACGCCCTGGGGAGGAAATGGAGGAAAATGTCCCATCTCGAATGACAACCCCTGCAGGCTCTGTATGGTCCTATGTGGCAGGACACCCATCACTATGGCTCTGTATAGCATACAGTATAATATAGTATAGTGTAGTGTAGTGTAGTGTAGTATAGAATAGTATAGCACAGTGGTTTAAGGCTCTGAGCTGCAAAACTGGAGCAGGGCTTGAGTCCCACAGCCCCCACTTGCATTCTGTATGACCCTAAGCAAGTTGCTTGACTTCTTTGTGCTCCCAGGTTGCACCTGGAAACAAGCTTCAGCTTAGTGTGCCTCTCCTGGTCAAACAATTTCCCTATTCCCCTTCCTGTGTAAGTGGTTGGTAACATTTAATGCAGCAGTCAAATGAAACTGGGCAAAAAATGTGTCCCTACTTTTTCCACAATAAAAGATTCCAGACACCTTCCAGTTTTAACTGGTGGTGAGATTTTCTAGTTCAACCAAAATCTGAATATTTTATAAATGTTTAATTTAGTTTTGTTCTCCAGAGGAAAAGATGGCTGCAACATTTGGTTAGAAATACCATTGAAAACATGGTAAGGGTTAGGATTGGGAAAATGAACACAAAATTATGAGGTGCAGCAAAGGAGGTACCTAGAAAAGTACATTTGACAGGTATGCTAATATTTTTATTAACTGTAGCTGAAACTAGCATTTTCGGGGAAAACAGTTTTCGTTGCAATGCTGCTTTAATTTTATGAGATGGGTTGATGACAAGGTTGCGGGAGTGCCACTGAGACCAGGGACGAAGGTGGAAACAAATCTGTATTAAAAAGAAAAGAAATATAACTACTTTACCAAATAGATGAATATCCACTGCATTTCTTCAGTTTTCTCAAATTTAAATATGATGCTGGGTGTTTTTACTTCAAATTTATAGTCTGACATCATTTTAATTAGCACAAAAACCATCAATAGGGTATGGATTTCAGCAAAATGAATATGCTTCCCAATGCATACATTAATTAAACAATAAGACATAACTGGGTGTGCGTTATGGCGGGATAACAGCACACCTCAGGTGTGTTGTGAGGTATGAAGCATCACTGAGTGCCTTCAACTACACAAGAAGTACTGTTATTCCACCACAATGCACAGCCTGGAATGTTATGGGAGTTAAAAATACACATAAATAAAATAATGTTATGCATTTTAAGGATTTCTTGTTTTTACATTCGAGTGCGTGCGTGCACAAGGAACGTCTTGCAAGAATACGACTTTTGGAGGTGTGTGACCCTCCTCGTGAATGCAGTGCTCAGTGTAGCAGGCGTGACCCTACTAGACCAATACATGCTGAGCTGTGTATGACAGCAGTTCGGCTGTGTTGGTTTTCACTTCTAAGAAATGGTCCACTGCAATCAGAGGTGGTAGAGTGTATGCAATTAGCATATGGATGTCAGCTGAACTGCTGTCATGCACAGCTTGGCATGAAATCCCTCCCTCTGCTAATGTCCTCCCCCTCCCTCATTACTGTTTTCCCTGGCCCCCACGTTGTGTGCCGAGGGGTGGGCACCCCTATCCCCAATATGCACCCTTCCAGCACACTGTGGCCAATGGGGGTGCCCAATCCCCCTTTGGCTGCAGCCCCCCAACAAACAACCAGTTGGCACGCTGGGAGCCCACCACAGCACGCTCTAGCTCCCCCCACCTAACACACACTGTATGGCCGGCGGGGGTGCTCAGTCCCCACCGGCTCCAATCCCTCCACTCGCTCAACAAACATGTAGGTGGCACGCTGAGAGCCCACCCCAGCATACCTAAAGCATCCTTTTTTTTTTTTAATTCCTGTGAAACAAGAAACTTGGTGAGCCTCTTGCCCCACCCCCACCAACCCTTCTGTGCACCCACCTCCCCACACACCCCTCACACCATGCTTACCTCTGGAGCCTGGCACAATGATCTTTGGTGGACCGGGGACATGTTTGCACTCTTCAAAGTCAACCGCGAACTGAAGAAATGCTGGTAAGCTGTATGAAGGCATAAATAGGGTTTTTCCAACTTAGGTGGATATCTTGGCCATTTTTTTACTTTTGACACCAAATTTTCAACATAGGGTTCTTGACACCCCTTTTCATGAATTCAGTCATTGTCATAGCATTATTTGGTACCAAAAGGTGATTTTGCAGTCACTGTGTGGAATCACCTTTTGGGACCGACTAACAATACGACAGTGTCAGTGTTCATGAGGCGGGCTCTCAAAAAGCCTATGTTATAAATTTGGTGAAAAAATTCCAAAAATGACTGTTTTATGAGTGTGCGTTGCACAGTTTCCATGCACACTTGTAAGTTTGCGAATCTGTAATATTTTCATTCCAGATTTTCAACACAGGTATATTTCCACACCTCCTGATGAACAGTGCAGCTGTCATTTTTCACATTCTGGCTGAAATGTGTTTTTGCGCGCTTCCGCCACAAAATAGCGTGGTCGTTGTCAGAAATTAGTGTTCACTATAGAGTGAGACAATCACAGTGACACTGTTCATGAGCAGAGGTCCTAAAATGCCTATGTTGAAAATTTGGTGACAAAAGTCCATAAAATGGCTGTGTTATGAGCGTGCATTGAGCAGTTTCTACGCACACTCATACATTCGAGAATTTGTAATATTGCTACTCCAGATTTTCAACACTTGCATTTTCCCACATGTCTTTATGACCAGCACAGCTGTCATTTTTCATATCCTGGCCAAAATGTGTTTTCGCACTTCCAGCATAGAATAGCATGGTCAGTGTGTGAAAACAGTGTTCAGTACACAGTAAGAAAATCACAGTGACACCCTTCATGAGCAGATGTCCTAAAATGCCTATGTTGAAAATTCGGTGAAAAAAATTCCAAAAAATGACTGTTTTAAGAGCATGTGTTGTGCAGTTTCCATGCACAGTCATAACCTCATGAATGTGTAATATTTTCACTAGAAATTTTTAACATTTGCATTTTCCCACACCTCCTTATAGACAGTACAACTGTCATTTTTCACATCCTGGCTGAAATGTGTTTTCACACTTCTGGCACAGAATAGCGCAGTCACTGTGGGAAATCAGTGTTGGTTACACAGTAAGAAAATCATAGTGACAGTGTTCATGACCAGAGCTGACAAAATGCCTGTTAAAAATTTGGTGAAATAATTCCACTGAATGACTGTATTACAAGCGCACACTGCGCAGTTTCCACACAGGCTCGTACCCTTAAACATGACCAGGGCGTTAGGGTTCCTAAGACAGACACTTAAGAATTATCAGGATGAAATGTTGATCAGATGCAAGAGGAGTTGCAGAGAGGTACTCTGTTGGGATATGGATGCTAAAGGGACATGGATACAACTGGGGGGGACCTGCATAAATGCCAAACACCAATGCAAATACCTGCAAGCGAATGTTCAGCATTGACAAATGCTTGTTTTTAAAAACGTTCATCCTCCCCAATAAAATAGTCCCTGCACATCCTAACATTTGGCATGCCACCTCAGTTACAAATATAATGCACAGCTAAACACATTTTTGTCCAAAGTCAAGAAAAATTACAACAATAGAACACAGGAACAATGAAGGACCTTATCAGGGACATAAACAGCACTTATAAAGGCTGAACATTCATTACAGGGCTCTCTGGGTGTCCCAACCATCCACCCAGCTTGCAACTTGCTTTGGTTACATTTAGTCCCTGGAGACCACTAAGAGGAACATACATATAGCCCAGGTGCTGTGTGCCAGTGGGCTACTACCCTGTCTGTTAATTACCACACAGGTTAAGGGGCCTGGGTACTTATGCAATGGTGTTTGGGGGTTCTATCCCAGAATGGAAAGAAAGTAGCACGGTGACTCCACCCAGAGTAAAGTAACAGTGGACCAGGTATCTGATTGGTACAACCCCTGGGATGCTGTACCTACCCATCTCCCTTTCCAGTAATCCCACACACTGGATACCACATTGTGCACCAACTCTGTACAACACATATACTTAACTGCTAATACTAATAAAAGGCCCACAACACAGGAATTGCAACAAACAAACCACAGCTTTATTTTAGGGGAGGAGGGCTAGGAAAGGGGGTACCAGGAGCAGGATTGCTGTGAAAGAAAAATAAAAAGGGCTAAAGTGGTTTACAGAGTCTGGAGGCCAGAACATTCACAATGCCCACCCCCAGTGGTACCAGTGCAAAACCCCCAATGTCCTGACTGGGTATCCAGGTTTAATGCAGGCCTGCTAGATGCCATGGGTTGGCCAGTTTTGGGGCCCTTGGAATAGCTCTTTCAAGGCTGCTGGACAATTTTTAACTTTACTTCCCTTTGGACAGGGCAAGTCCTGAGTTACTCATGGTCCTGTCACACTGGGTTCTGCTACTGGCACAGCAGGTTTCTGGCAGTCCATGGATCAATCAGACAATCACACTAAGGGCAGCACGCAGATGGGGCAGAAGAATGCTGGTCACCCTTAGACTTGCTTGAAGACTTGCAGTTTGTCACCTTTCAACTTGCTTGAAGACTCTTGCAGATTGTCTCCTTCAGCCTGCTCCACAGATCACAGAGCCCAAAATGTAAGGCCTACAAGGTCGCAAGGAACCCAAACCTGAGAGTGACTCCATAGTCTTTCTCCCCTAGTGGATCCAGAGTGCCTTAGCACTCAGGCATGTACCCGTGGACCCCTGCAGCCAAGTCTGCCTCACTCAGTAGGGGTTTTCAGGTTCCCTACCTTGCTCCCAGTTTCAGCTGTGAATGACTTTCAGCTTTCACTTTCCTTCTGGGCAGGAACAAACAGCTGTGGTGCGCAGCAAACAAGTTCTCCAAATTTCTACCTTTCCAGTGGCCTTTGGCTAATGGCTTGCAGTCTCTGGATCAAACTTCTGCCTTTCCACAGCTGGCTTTCAGCACCAACAACAGGCTGCTGATGCTGGATACCTGCAAACCTTTTTTCTTTCCAGTCTTCAGAATCAGGTACAGTGCCAACCTTTAGCTCTGGCATGTACCCACAGTTCCAAACTACCCTTTTCCTGGCTCAGGATTTCCTCCTTCCAACTGATGCAGGCTCATTGCAACACTCGATCTCCACTAACACCAGGAGCTTTCACAAAGTACCTTGCCTGTTCAACTGTAACACCACAGTCCTTTTCTTCAAATGAATCCTTGGTTCAAATCTTCAAACTATGCACCATTTAACCATGCGAGTTCTGTAAAAGGCCTCCTGAATGTCCAGCTCACAGCACTGAGCCCCTCTTGACTCAAGCAGAGCCCAGAACAGACTGCCCAAACTGCCCAAAGTTTCTGGGGTTTCAGCTGAAAATTCCTGCTTCTGATGGGCTGAGTCTTGGCGTCAGTCACAAATATCAATAGTCATTAACCCAGAATTATTAGTGATTGGCAAAGGTCCTTGGAGCCTAGAATTAGTTCACACCTTTCCCATTAGTCATTTCGATGTCCTTTAGGGTGCCTAAGTTATTGATTGGATATAAATAGGGGTCAAAGTGACAAAGATGGCAGCTATAATTCAGTCCAAACACAGTTTATACAGCTGCCCTATCTTTACAGTGTTCTTGCAGCCTATCAAAACAGTTCTTAAACACAGTTCCCACTTTGTTCTGGAGCAGCCTTTGCCTCTTCCTAGCGACTGCTTAGATATAATGTAAATGTCTTCTGTTTGCCTGTTGCCGCTTCTGACAGCTCATTTAATAACAGGCCCCCCTATTAATATTCATATATTTCCAATGTGCAACAGTGCTATTGGCGCTCTTTAGTAAAAACTATTGCCACCTTTCATGCAGCTCCCCCAGGTGTTCAACCCCTGATTAACTTATTTAGGGAATCAAGAGCACTGGGGAGGTGATTTTCCAACCTCTACCGCAGTCTGAAAACATGTGAGCACTTCCATGAATGCGCAGACCCGCAGGCACATCCAAGGTGCCCGAAACTTGTGGCAGTCCTGCAATTTACTCCTCCAGCCCCAAACTTTGGAAAAAACACCACCGGGGACTGGACAGAGATGGGGGGGAACCTCCAGGACCTGGACTTGGCAGCAGTATGGCAGCAAGAGGAGAGTAGCAAGATCGGGCTCCTGGGCCACCAGGTAAGCCACACCCAAAGGAGGGGGGTTACTTACACTTTCATCCTGTACTTTGATTGCTGAGATTTCGTCCCATTTGGCTGATCACAACACTGCATATAATCACTCTCAATTTACTTCAACATGAACACTGTGTAACCCCTAGATGGCACTATCCCAAGGACTACTACCCCTGCCTGATTTTCCACTAACAGGTTGAGGGGCCTGGATCCAATGACAGGTGCCTCCATCCAGAGGTCAGGGTTTGCAATAGTTAAACTAACTTGGTCACAGCCCTCTGGGACACTGCAACCCCCCTTTCTTCCCACTAGTGGCCCACACAATATATCAGAATTACCTTCACAATATACACTTATCCCCAGGACTGGTTCGGGCAGTGTGACTCCTGGGACTCCCTGTAAAATAAGACGATACAGTGCAAAAACCACAGTACAAAACTTTAACATAGACGAACACCTCAGGCAGTGTAACTTTGCTGAAACAAACAGATCTAATTTATTTAGGGGGATATAATAAGGACAGGGGGAAATCAGGTTAATTAGTTTAAACTTATTAATAATCACAGTATTGTGCACATATTTCAGAATCCCAAATGTCCCTAATGTCATTCTTACTGGGTACCCAGGCAATAAGAGGCTAGTCTATTTGGTGCAGCTGGTTGGGGCCCTGAAGATGGAAAATGCATGCACAATACCCAAATTGTAATCCGGAGCCGGCAGGCTCAGTTCGTGGAGAAAGAAAGGAAAAGTAATCAGATGGAACACTTGCAATTAGATGATGGCAGGGAGCTACCCTGATTTGTACTCACAAATTCAATGCTGAAACTGAATGGAAGGCAGATTGTCCTGGATTGGCAGGCAAAGCAGACCATGTGGACAAGATCCTTGTGACTGGACCCCAAGGCAGTTCAGAGCAAATGGATGTAGTCTGGATTAAACTGGGGTTTACTTGCAGCTTCATGCACTCAATTCACTGTACAGGGGATTTGAAATGTGAGTCCCCACTACACACACATTTATATGGAAAAAGAAAGTACTATACCAGGCAGGCTGCTTCTCTATCCCGATCGTAATTACTGCACAGTACCCGGGAGAACACATAGCAGATTCAGTTCCTGACAGACCGAGCTCGATTCAGCAGTTTCTCCAGTCTTCTACAGGGTGAGCCTGGTTTCTACTTTTCAGATCTCCTTGATTCTCTTCACAGGTCAGATTCAGTCCAAACAAGCACTTGCACAAGCTGCAGACCGAAACTTGGGGCCTTACATGCATTTCCCGACTAAAACTGTGCGTCGAAGGAGCACAGGGCTCCTTCCCTCTTCACAGCCAGAGCTAAACTGAAACTCCAGTAGACAAAACTGGGCACTTCCTTTGAGTTCCTCCCAGTTCTTGGCTGCATTGGCTGTCACTCACAATAGCCTCCCCCTGTTGGTGCAAAAAGGTGCCGAAGTCCAAACTACATTTCCCAGAGACACTGCCATTACAATCCTCTTGTGGCTGGCTCAGATTACGAGTCCAAGTTCTGATTCATCCACAGGCACCATTTCAGAGCTCCCCTAACCCACACTGATTGGTCCCGTTCAGCAGTTCGAAACTAGAATAGGGAACTAGGCAAACACAGTTCTGATTGCAAAGAAAAGCAGGTTAGACAAACTGTATTTTCATTATTACTCTAAATGATTTCTGGCAAACAGTTAGATCTTTCAGATAGGTTCCCTTTGCACTCCTAGTGACGGCAAAAACAGAGTGAATTGGCAGCAGCTCGAGTGGGACTCAAGCAGAGAAACATACAGTCCCCCCCATACAAACTAATTATGTCTGCAAGCAGACAGCTCTTAAAGAGAAAGTACCAGAGGTTCTAAAAACACTCACAGATAAATGGCTTAAACGCCAAACACCATTCAGACTCGGAGCATTCAAGCAAGCTCCTGGAAGTCTTCTGGGAACCCCCATTTGCAGGGGGGTTACAACTGCATAAGGATATAACTAGCTGGGTGACCCACTCCATAAGCCCCTGTGAGGATACCTTTTTCCAGCCTCAGACACTTCTTTTTTCTTACTCCTATTTCTGTGGGCCCCCCCCCCCCCCACTGTGTTTCCTTGGAGCACACATGTTTTGAGCCTTCATGAAATTCCCATCCCCACCCTACTGCATCTTGCTAGCTCCCTTCGCCTTCACCTTGTATGCCAACCTCTTGTTACTTGCTCTATTTTGGCAAATTCTAATTTGCGCAACTACTTTTGTATTTCTAGTACCCTTTGTGTATAGTTTTGCACTCCTTTGCACCTTTTGCACAGTTCTCATTGTTTTTATCATACTTATTTATTGTAATTAAATCACTTGCTTTAAACTAATTACATACAAACATATGAGTGTGTCAGCAGATAAAGGCCTTACAGTCTAGCTAGTCTGCACAATTGTGCAGGTCCCACTGTGTTTACAGAGGGAACTACCCGATCCCCATATCCCCCTTGATCCTGCTCAAATATCCACTCTGCACATCCACCCCCCAACTACTTGCAACTTCCCCCCTCACTCTGTCCTTACCTCTCTTGAAGCTTCCCACTGTTTTGGAGGATGCTACCTCCTCTAGCAACTCATTCCACTTAGCTACCACTCTCTCTGTGAAAAAGTGCCTCCTCATTTCCCTCTTGAACCTTCCACCCCACCAGCTTTAGGCTGTTACCCCAAGTGATCTTGTTTCCACTAAGGCTGAAGAGGGTCTTGGTGCTCACACAGTGCACACCCTGTTTATACCTTTAAGGTTCCCCCCTTCCGTCCACAAGAGAGTACAAGTTGAATCTCCTTAATCTCTCCTTGTAGATGTTACCTTGCCCAGGAACATCTTGGCTGCCCTTCTCTGGACCGTTTCTAGCAAGCTGATATCCTTCTTAAGATAAGAGCACTGATGTTGCACATTGTAGTTAAGTGTGGTCTTACTAGAGACCTGCACAGTGGTAGAATGACCTCTGCCTTCCTGCTGGTAATTCCTCTGGCTATGCAGCCCAGCATTCAACTTGTTTGGCTGCAGCTTTCCTACAGAATGCTGAGCATTTCAGGTCACTCATGATAATTACACCCAGGTCCTTTCCTCCTCTGACCTAGCTACTTGTACATCACCCAACCAGTATTTGGGCCCTGGGTTTTGTTTTCCCCACATGCATAACTTTACACCTGTTAGCACTAAGCCCCACTTGCCAACTACCAGACCACTTCTCTAGCCTAGCCAGGTCTTCCCTGAGTTCCTGTCTCCCCTCCTCTATGTCCACCCTCCCACAGAGCTTTTAGTCATCTGTTAACACATAGATTTTACCCTTGATCACATCTGTGATGTCACTTGTGAACATGCTAAACAACACGAGACTGAGCACAGGGCCCTGTGGGACACCACTGGTCACAGGCCTAGCTTCTGAGAATCCCCCGCCAACTACCACCCTTGACTTCTGTCCTGCAGCCAACTTCTGACCAACCCAACAAGCTTTGCCCTCACCCACAGGTCTTCTAGCATCATCAAATCATTGCAGACAGGCTACCTGACAGTCAGTGGAAAGTGGTAATCTGGGTTCAGGACTGGACTGGAAACACTGGAGTTGGATGGCTAGGACTGGGAAACTGCTGTGGACTGTAGCTTGGCTACTCTGAGGAAGAATATCACCTGCCATGGTAGCAACCCCTCACAGAGGGCTGGGGAGACTGATTCCTCACAAGAGGAAACATGGGATTGGGAGCCACTATTTTTCATAATACCCCAGTTAATTTGGGGTCTTCACATGGTACATCTCTTCAAACATCTGTATGTAAGTCTAATTTGGGTTCCAGATCTTTCTCGATTGCAGCTCCTTTGTTCTGGAATAAGTTACCAGAAAATTTGCACCTAATCGCCTCCTCGCAAAGTTTTAAATGTAATTTGCAACATTATTTACAGGCAAATGATGTTTGTACTTGTTTTACTTGATTTGCTCCTGTCTGTTTATTGGGTTTGTTATTAATTGTATTTTTGTCGGGTCAGACCTAAAAAAGGACTTGTCCAGTGTCTCATCCCAGTTAACAAAATTTGAATAAAATAAATAGTGAGTGAGGTAGAGGCTACTCTTTAAGCCAGGACAGAGAGAGGGTTCAGTGGTTACAGAGGAGGACAATCATTTATTTATTATTTATTGAATTTTGTTGACACAGTAAGCCCACTGGGCCTAGAAGTCCCTTTTTCAGGGGTGACCAGGGGGAAGGGGATACAGATGGTATGCAACTGAAATTGAACCAGATTAAGCTGGTGGTGGTATTTTTAGTGAATGGGAGAAATTTGGCCAGGACACCGGGGAAATTCCCCTACTGCATTGTTGACAGTAGGGGGAGCTGGTGACGTCTGTCTGCAGAATGGCAGACTGTGTTCAACCTTCAGAGGAGAAGGATGTCTTGACACCTGAGAGTTTGGAGATTTCTTGTGTTTTACCAGATTCAGCTATTCCTTGGGACCCTGTCGCTATCAGTGGTGAACCTCTGGAGCTTGGTGGGGATTTGCACAGCATTATCTGTGCAATGGGCGTGTTACATTCGGTGCAAAATTCGCAGCCTGTCTCTGCAGCCCTACCTACTTCAGTGAACCAAGATTCATTTCTATAGGATTCCTGAGTTTCTAGTGATTTTTCCCCCGATTTTTCTACCAATCTTCACACTGACTTGGCTGCCTGTCATTTGCCGACTGTTCCGTGAGCCTCTCCAATGAGTCAGATGGCTGCTGCTTCTCGCATTGGAATGCGGAAGCACAGAGTTGCTGACACGGTGTTCCTGACTACTGACTGGAACAAGGAGACTGCTTTAGCTGATGCCAGCTGGGTTCAGCGTGACAGCCGTTGGATACCTGACTCAAATTGGATCTCTTTTTCACAGGAGTCAGAGACTGTTCCAGGGGCACCTTTGCTACAGGAGGATTTGCTGGATGACTCAGGCCAGGATTCCAGTACTCGCCTTGCCGCTGGACATGCGGACTTACCAGGTACTGAGGGTGCTGGTTCTGGGGCTGGGCAAGACTTTTCTCATACTCCCCCCCCACCCCTCGAACGGATCATTTTAGGACTGGCCCATGATTTTCAGATCTTTTTTTGAAGAATAAACTTGAACAAGCTCCTACATGTAATGCTGTACATCTGTACTACCATGGGGGCCTTCCAGAGCACCCTGATAGGTTCTATGTTGCTCTGAGACTTTAAAAAAATTCTATGTCCTTCCAAGCTTATGCCCTTATCAATATTCGGGGTGAGGACACCTTTGACATTAGTTTCAAGATCTTTGCTGGTCTCGATAAATTTTGGTTGAAGTATGAGACTCTTAAAACTATGCCCCTTTGGACTTCTTTCTGGGCCATACCCCTTACTAAGCCTCTTTCCAAACTGTTAACATCATGTTTAGGAATGAAGGGGTTAACATGGGGGATATTCTCTTTTGATTGGAAGGCAAATGTACTGTTTTTGGTTCTCCTGAGCCCATCATTGATGGCGAAGGCATTTGGACTGGGAACTGGAGATTTAAAACTAAGTTACATACAGTGGGGGATACAGTTCAGCACATCCCAAATACTTTTTTCCTGGGGAAAGACGAGGGGGTCTGTTTTTACCCAGGACAGCCCAAAGCCTTCTATAAGTGCTGTAGCACAAAACATCTTAACAGTGCTTGTGACAAAACTAAATGTGCTTTGTGTGGGGACTTGGACCATGATAGTGGGACGTGTCGCAATGTCTTTCGTTGCTATCTATGTGATGAACAGGGGCACGCCTATCTCCAATGTCCTTGGGCAGGACAGAACAAACCTGGGGGCTTGGATAAGGAAATTTTGATTTCACAGGCCCAAGCTAGATTTCGGTCTCACCCTGATGAAGAGGATAGGCCTCCTGAAAATGGAACTCCTCCTTCAGACCCTCCTGCTACTTCAGAGTTTCATACTACTTCTGAACCTCAGAATGTTGACCCTGCTTTCCACCCTGAAGGGGATCCTGATCTGCAGCCTATGGTACCTGCTGGGACAGTGCAGTCAGAGGTGTCTTCTATGCCTCCCCCCCTTTGCTCTTGAATTTCAGACACCTCCTCCCAAATGGGTTACCAGGTCCCGTGCTAGGAAACTGTTACAGCCACTTGAGGTTCCTTTACAAAATGCCTTTCAGGCTTTACAGGACCTGGAGGAAGACTCCAAGTCTGAGTTTCTGTCAGGTCTGGGGCTGCTTCTGAGATGGAATGTGAAGATGAGGGGAGGTGGAACCTTTAGGTGTAAAGAAGAAATCTGTTCGCAAACGAAAAAAAGATAGGCCTTCAACTTCAATTCTGGCTTCTTTGAAACTAGTTTCTATTAACACGTGTAGCATTAAGAATGCAAAAAAAAGATTGGGCTTTTTACATTTTTGCACCTCTTTTTCTGCTGATATTATTTTGCTACAAGGAACTAGGTTCACTACATTACAGGATGTGACTCAAGCAAAAAAGCTCTGGGTACTTGGACCCTATTTTTTGGTCCTTTGGTCCCGATACTGCTGATGGTGTGGGATCCTTTCTTGTACCACGCAAGTACAGGTACTTTGATTAGTGGATATAGTGCCTGGAAGGGCCTTATTATTAGATTGTACTTGTAAGGGCTTTTCTCTGCGCTTGATTACTATCTATGCTCCACAAGTTAAAACTGCCAGAATTGAACTTTTTCACGATATTGAGCAGTATCTGTTTACTCCTTGGCAGATTATTTGGGGTGGGGATTTTAATTGTAGCCTAGACATAAAATTTCATGATCAGGTGCAAAAAAAGATATATTGTGATTCTCATGCTTTGTATGGAATTGTCACTAAAGCCTCTTTACTGGAGTCTTACAGGGCCTTACATCGTGACCCTGGGCCCACCTATCAACAAAGTAGCTATGCTACCAGGATTTATTTTTTTTTTGTGTATAAATATTTGCTTCCCTCTTCTTTTTCTCTGTATCTTTGTGAGTTTTCTGATGACATGAAATTGATATGTAATTTTAGTCTTTCCAGTATACCTCCCCAATTTCCAGCTGTGCCTACTAGATGGAAACTTAGCCCTCTCCTATTATCACAGGCTAATTTTCAGACTGTTATGGCAGGGGTCCTTTTCCATCAACAGTCACTTGCTGGAATGTATGATTCATGGCTGTTGTGGTAGATGGATACAGAATTTGAATTGAAACGTTCTTCACTTCATTTTTCGAAACGAACCTTGGCTGCAGATTATGTTACGTACCTTAGTTTTCAGGATCAATTTTATAAATTGATGTCTCTTCCTAATGCCTCTAATACTCGCATTCAGGAACAGGTATCTAATGTAAATTTACAAATGCGACAGTTCCAGTATAGTAGGGCCTGCCGATCTCATGATGAATTGTCTTATGGGTTGAAATCTTCACCTGTTTCGATTCTTTATTCAGCCTGTAAACAAGTGTTGGACAAAAAAATTAATGGATGGCCGATTGGATTCTATGGGTAGTTTGAGAGTTTCTGATATTGAGATATTGGATGTGGTTCAGGATGCCTTGTTGGGCCACTATGGGACGGCCTTTCATCCTCACATCCAGTGGAAAGACCTGTTTTCTTTTACTCCTCCTGCCCTGACTCCACAGTAGTCTCAGGAGTTGGAGTTACCTATTTCTGTTGCAGAGGTTAGGTCTGAAATTACTCATTTAAAGACTGGTATTTCCCCTTGGCCTGATGGCCTCATTTCAGAGCTTTACAAATTTTTGCTAGATGACCTTAGTGTCATATTGGCCCATGTTTATAATGAAATCCTGGACACTGGCCTTATGCCTTTGGATTTTTCTGCAGCATTGATTGTTTTTCTTTTGTAAAAAAGGGTCACAACATGATATTATTAATTGACGACCTATCAGTTTACTAAATACTGATTATAAGATTCTTTCTGCAATTTTATGCCACCGACTTCAAAAAGTTGCTCCTTTTTTGATTCATCCTGTCCAAACTTGCTCTATTCCAGGCAGAAATGTTCAGCAGAATCTTACTCTTTTGTGGAACATCTGTGAATGCGGCAGGTTGGGGCAGCTTTCGGGCTATTTACTATCCCTTGATCAGGCCAAAGCATTTGATAAAGTGCCTCATGATATTTTGTTTCAGGTTTTTCAACATTATGGTTCTTCACCAAAATTTCAGTCCTGGATTCGTTCTTTCTATAGTCAGGCTAATTCCTATCCCATGGTTAATGGTATTATTGGGGATTATTTCAGATTTTGTAGAGGGGTGCAACAGGGATGCCCTATTAGTCCCCTTTTATGTACTTTTGTTTTGGATCCCCTTGTTAGGGAGCTCTTATGTTGCCCGACAATTCCAGGGCTTACTCCCTCCCCACAAGTTCCACCCCAGGTTTTGGCAGTTTATGCTGTCTACTATTATGGGATGTTAGCTCAGGGCTATCGGCCCTTGATGTTATTGAACAGTTTGGGGCTATTGCAGGTATAACTGTAAACCTGGAAAAAACTCTGTTTTTTTTTCTCGGGGAAGTGCCTTCCATTTCTTCCACTGGGAGGATTTCCATTTCTTCCAAACCTATTAAAATTTTAGGATTTTTGGGGAGAACAGGGACCTGGCTGATCTTAATTGGAAGTCAAAAATTGAAGTGGGGGAACGGAAGTTTTTTTGTGTGGAAATCCTGGTCCTTCTCCAAACAGAAGAGGGTCATGATAATTAAACAATTTATTCTTCCTATATTTTTATATTTCAGTTCTATCTTTCCCTTGCCCAAGGTTTACGAGACTCATTTGTTTAGTGTTTTTTTTTTCAAATGCTCTGAGGGAGCCGGTGGAACCTTGTTTGGAGGGATTTTACTTATTTACCTATCAGCAAGGGGGGGCTTGGAATGATTAACCCCTTGTTTTATTTTTCATTTTTTATTAAATCCACCATTAAGGCTCCGGATCATTATACCTCACATCCCTGGGAGGGTTGGACTCTTCATTTGATCCATCCTTTTCTGGTAAAATGGACTGATATGGCCCCCATTGTTAAAAAAAATTCTGGCGCTCCTCTTTTTCTTTCTCAGTCTGCTACTAAACTTAGAATATAGAGTATTACTCAGGTTTCAGTACAAGGGCTTTCTCGGAAAGCTTTGTACTTGGATATCATGAACCGGATTTTTTTGGTTTTTGTTGATTTTCCCAAATGTTTTCCTACAAAGACCCACCTGGCTTTAAAAGTTCTAAAGGATAAAAGGATACCGTCTCGGATGTGGGACGTGGTTTGGCTTAGTTGTCATGGGAAGTTGGGAGTTAAGGGTAATTTAAAACATAAAGCCCTTTCTGAATGTCTGTGCATTCAACCTGAGTGTGCTGGTTTAGAGGAAATGATGGAACATTTCTTTTTGTCCTGTACTTATGCCAAATTATTTTGGATTGAATTGTTTCCTAAGTGGGGATGTGGTCCTGTTAAAACTGTTTACTATGAATGGTACTTGGAGATTATTTGTGTTTTTTTTTTTTTTACAGATATCATCCCAGCACTTTAAATCTTATTTTTGCATGTATTCAATTTTATATGCGGCAGGCGAGATGTCAGTTTTCTTTGCAGCACATCTCTACCTTGACATCAGTACTGCTCAATCATATTGTATTGGCCATTAGGAAACAGAGGGATTTTGAGTTCACTTTTTGGTCTCCTCACAAATTTCATAAATATTGGAAGCACGTTTATTGGCTCTGAATTTTTTTTTGTTTCATTTGTGGGGTCTTAGGGTTGTCTGTTTTGTTTTTTTCAGACTGTTTCTAGGGGCTCTGTGATGGTTCTTTTCTTGCTTTTTGGATTATTGCATTACTTTATGTATTACGTTGTATATTTCCTGTACTGATGTTATGTTTTCCTTAATAAAATTTTCCCCTACTCTCCTGTAGGGGACCCATACATTCTGGCATTCTGCCAAGATGGCTGACTCCAGAGGTGCTGTGGAGAACATGGAGGTGTTGGAGGCAGGGGAGATGGTCTCCTCCCCTGCCTCTGGAAATGAGAGACCAACCTGGCTGAGAAACTGCCTGAAAAAGAAAACGGACTGATGGCTTTGCCTAAGGACTCAAAGATGTCTTCAGCTACTCTCCCCTGGTCATGTTATACAAGGTATACCTATGGTCTCTAACCAAGCTGTCAACCAAGTCTTGCAACCTTCTAGTGTTGCTGCTGAACTGCATTCTGATACTCTAAGTCCTGCACCTACAGATATTGATTTATTGCTAGCATTGGAAGAACAGCATTATTTAGGAAGGAGAATGGAACTTTTAGCTTCTAAATGACCTGCTGCTATGTCAAACAGCATTTCTTATACTGACTCACCACAGCTCAATGCGTCTGCTTTGATGTCTGACACATCTACGAACGGGTTGACACTTCCTCATTCTTTTATGACTCACTCGTCTAGTTCAGTAGCAACTGAATGCACCATGGCTGACTGTCTCGTCAGTGGGGGCCCGCCTGGAATGGCATTAATGGCTGATACACAGACTGGCCTAAGACCCACTACCTAACACTGAAGAACAGAGTGCAGACTGGTCCGTGGCTACCGCTCTGACAGCAGCGGCTTGGGAAAAGGACCCCGCAGCTGAGACTTGGCATTCTGGGCTGTCTCCCATTCAGATTGACAAGGAAGGTGATGACGGTTATCTATCAGATGTTTCTGCAGCTCCTACTCCTTCTTTACCCCCAGATCTATCCTTGCCTTCTGAGTTACATCTGACTCAAAACCCTACTCTGAAACTTTCCTGTGCAAACCCCACTACAAGGAGTACTTCTAATACTGTGAAAGATGCACTGAGTCTGAAATCCCAGGGCCCTGGGTCTCGTCCACAATGTGTAAAACAAACTGTTGCACCTATTACTCCTTCTACCTCTAAGACTTATGCCTCTTGATTTTCTGTCCCCACTCAACAAGCAAGGAGGCATAATGCGGTCAGACTACAATATATGGGAGGTGTGGATGAAATACCTGACCACATTTTTGTAGGGTGAAATTTACTCAAAGATTCTATGAAGTTCTTTGCATATGAAATTCATGCATTGATTCATGTTTCTCAAGAACCTAATTTTGATGTTAGCTTTAAAACTTTTAATGGGTTAGAAAGATTTTGGACCATGTTTCATAAATTAAAATCTACTCCTTTGTGGGCCCCCTTCAGTGCTATTCCCCTAACTAAGCCTGCATAAAAAATATTGCTATTTTATTTAGAAATGAGGGGGTGAGTTTAAATGATATATCTGTTTGGTTGAAAAAGAGATGTACCATTCTAACTGACCCAGAAGCCATTTTTGATACTGATAATCTATGGATGGGGGGTTGGAAAGTGAGGGTTATGCTTAGAACCACAGATGCTGGGATACAACATTTACCTAACAGCTTCATGTTAGGTAAGGATAGAGGAGTGATTTTCTACACTGGACAACCAAAGGCTTGCTGCAAACATGGTTCCATTAGTCATCTTAGCAGCATTTGTGATAAGGTGAGATGTACAGCCTGTTGAGAGATAGGCCATGCTGGTACTCAGTGTGTTGAAGAACCTAAATGTGTTCTCTGTGATTAATCTGGTCACACTTTTCAGCAGTGTATGTGGACTGCTCATAACTCCCCTAATTTGGCTGATGGGGAAGAACAGAGGTTGCTTATTACTGTAGCACAACGTACCAAAATGAATGACCAACAATCAGTCTCCCCTAGACGGAGATTGTCCTTTCAGTTCTTGGCTCCACAACTCCAATCCTTGAAACAACCCTCTGTTATCATTGGGGAAGAGGTGGAGACTCCTACAGATTTAGACCCTCTTCCAGATGGTCCTGAGACTGACCCCCTCCCCATACCATAGAAGGAATTGCCGGTGTGGTACCTTTAGCTCCTGCTCCTCCCTCTGTTTTGTGTACAGGTACTATGGATCCCCCTTCCCTTGAAGCTGTTACCCCTAGAACAAGGGTTACAAGGAGCAGTAGAAAACAAAGGTCATCCTTCTCTAAGGTTTTGAAAATGGATGACATCCCCTTGGAGAATAAATATGAATTATTGCGAGATCCCTCGGAAAACACCGATTCTGATTCCTCCTCTGTAGTCTCCTCTTATCCGGAACTGACTACGGATACTGAGGTTCCTGTTGATAATCTAGGGTCTCAAAAGAAGAAGGCAAAGGCAAAGGCTAAGGTTAATCATAAAGAAAGTGTTTCTAGGAGAGTAAACCTAGGTGAGGGAATGGTGACTTGTGAGGTCTATTACTTCCTACTGTACTGATGGCTCCTTCCTTTTCTATTCACACTGTGAATGTTAACAGTATTAAGAGGCAGCCTAAGAGGGATTCGGTTTTCTCCTTTTTATCTTGTTTAACGGTGGGGGTTACATTGTTGCAAGATGTTAGATTTCACTCCCTTATTGAGATCAAACAAGTGCAAAAAACAGGGTTTCTTGGCCCATCCTTCTGGTCTTTTGGACAGGAGACTTGTTCTGGCTTAGGAATATTATTTAGTATGCCTGATATTCATGTTGTTAAAGCACTAGATTTATGTCCAGGTAGATTGCTGCTTTTAGATGTTAGAATTTCTAATGTGGCCTATAGAACTTTAAACATTTATGCTCCACAACTTAGTCCCTTAGAATCAACTTGTTGAAGATTGCTCAACCTTATCTTTATACTTCTCAATATGTTGTCTTTGGGGGAGATTTTAATTGTGGCTTATCCACTAAAAATAAATCACATAACACTGAAACATCTAAATTGTTTTGTGATTCTAATTTTTTAAGAACAGTATTGAATTCTGCTAAGCTTCAGGATGCATACCTCACGCTGAACCAAAAACATAAGCCAACCTTCCATAAAGGGCCTCTGTCCACCCGTATTGATTTTTTTTATATATATATATCACAGCATTTGCTGCTCTCTCATGCTGAAGTGGAAATTGCAGAATTTTCCGATCATAATCTTTTAACCATTACCTTAGATAATGTCCAAAACAGAATTCATGGCCCGGGTACATGGAAATTGAATACAACCCAGTTGAGTAATGTACAATTATTGGATCAGCTTAAACTATTTTTTCAGGCTAGGAAATCTGTTTTTCTTTTATATGATGATTTACAGATGTGGTGGTCTAATACTAAATCAGACTTACAGCGCTTGTTAAAGCAGTTTAGTAGCTAACATCATAATACACACTATTTTGAATAACATAGGAAATGCCAATAGTTACAGAAACGCTTAACCTTGTCATGTACTACAAGCCATGACTTTACTAAACAAATTAGTAACTTAAAAACTGATCTTACTGCATACCATTTAAAAAATTTACATTGATAAAGCAGCAACAACAATTTGGTATTACAGGCTCATATGTTCTTGTTTGCCTTTATGACAGCTGCACTAAACAAACTGACACTAAAGTTTTTGAGGTCCTTAAAGATGAATCTCATAATGCATGTACTGACAATTTGGGAATACAGTGTTGTGTTGCTGAATATACCAGGAAATTATTTGGTCCTATTACATCCCAAGTGGAAGGGGCCTCTGCCTATCTTTCCCAACTTGAAGTCCCTGACATCCCTCAGTCATTGCAGGACTTAACCACTAGGGATATACAGTGAAAGGAAGTGGAAGAGGTGATTCAAACCTTATGATTAGGAGTGACGCCAGGTTTAGATGACCTGACTAATGAACTTTATAAACTGTTAGGAGCAGAATTGGGTGGTGAATTGGCTGCTGTGTTTAATTATGTTCTTAAGGCTGATAATTTGCTATTAGACATGAATATGAGTGGTCTGATTTATATATATCAAAAGAGAGATAAAAGACTATTACAAAATTGGACACCTCTCAGCCTCTTAAATACTGATTTTAAGATTCTGGCTAAAATTCTAGCTCTCCACTTGTTGAAAGTAGCACAGCATGTGATTTCTGCAGCATAATTTAGCACTATACTGGGTAGAAGTATCTTAGATCATGTCATTATGGTAAGGGAACTAGTAGAAAGAGGGAATCATGATTTGCTTGATGGCTATTTGGTCTCTTTAGACCAAAAACAGGCCTTTGATTCTGTTAATCATGCCTTTCTGTGGCAAACTTTAAAACATTATTATGTACCTGATAGGACTATTTCTTGGATCCAAAAATTGTACTGCTCTGCTACAATAGTCCCCATTGCGAATGGGTGGAGGGGTCCCATGATGCCACTGGAGAGAGGGGTTAGACAGGGTTGCCCACTTAGCACAATCCTGTATGTATTTTTTTTAGATCCTCTGCTTTGATATAGAATCATAGAATTTGACAGCAGATAAGGATCGCTTGGCCCACCTAGTCTGCCCATTTCCCTACCTAATGGATATGCTGCAGATCCTAGTTAACCAACAGCCTACTTCCTCCTACCCCCACTAGAATTGCCTTATGTCTGTCCCATGCATTCTTGAATTCCCCCACTGTTTTTGACTCTATGACCTCCTCAGGAAGGCTGTTCCATGTATCTACAACCCTCTCTGTGAAGAAATACTTCCTCACATTACCTCTGAGCCGTCCCCCTCTATCTTCAAATTGTGCCCCCTTGTTTTGCACATCTCTTTTCTGAAAGATGCTACCTCTTGGACTTTGTTGATTCCTTGAGGTATTTGAACATTTCTATCATGTCCCCTCCCTTCTTTCCCTCAAGGCTATACATCTTTAGTTCCTTTAGTCTTTCTTCATATGTCTTCTGATGCAGACCCTGCATCATTTTAGTTGCCCTCCTCTGGACAACCTCCACCCTGTCTATGTCTTTGCAGAGATGGGGTCTTCAGAACTGTACACAGTACTCCAGATGTGGTCTTACCAACTGTCTGTACAGAGGGCCAACAACTTCCTGTTTTCTACTGGTGATGCCTCTTCCTATGCATCCCAGTATCCCCCCAGCCCTCCTTACTGCCTTCTCACATTGCTGGCCCACCTTTAGGTCATCTGATATGACTACCCCTAGGTCCCTTTCCATTTTGTTTTTGACAGTATCTCACCCCCATTGTGTACTCTTCCCCTGGGTTTTTGTTTCCCAGGTGCATTACTTTGCAATTTTTTGCATTGAATCTAAGCTGCCATACATTTAACCATTCCTCCAACCTTGCCAAGTCCCTTTTCATCCTTTACACCCCACATTGTGTATCAACCCTGTGGCAGATCTTTGTGTCATCTGCAAAGAGACATACTTTCCCCTTCCAGTCCCTCTGCAATGTCACTTATAAAGACATTAAAAAGGACCGGCCCCAGTACTGAATCATGTGGTACCCCGCTAGTAACCCTCCTTTCTTCACTGTGGACTCCATTTACTATTACCCACTGTGTCCTATTGTCCAACCAGTGTTTTACCCAGGCTACCACCCTAGGACCCTCTCCCAGGCTGGCTAATTTGTTTATTAATCCTTTGTGTGGGACTGTGTCAAATGCCTTGCTAAAGTCTAGGTAGGCCATGTCCACAGCCCCTCCCCTGGTCTACTGCTTTGGTCACCCAGTCAAAGTATAAATATATTAATAATTCTCAGACCATTGTTTCAATTTCTACTCCATTACATTCCAGCTCCATAATGGCATGACTTATGCTGATGATATGAGCTTGGTTGTGGCAGACATACCTTCAGTACATGAAGCAGTACATCAGTGTTTGGTGTTTGGATCCATTTCTGGGGCTGCCTTTAACTTGGACAAGTGTGCAGGTAGGAAATTAGGGAATGGTGGCATGAGGGAAACTATGATTTCAAACATTAGGATAAGTACAGATCCTGTGAAAATTCTGGAAATCATGTTTGGAGATAGTTTACTGGATATTTTAAATTGGGGTCCTAAAATGATTGTTGCTCAAGCTAAAGTAAACCATTGGAACAAATGGAAACTGGGGGAAAAGAAGAGGATTTATATGATCAAGACTCATTTGATTCTAGTATTTCTTTTTTTAAGTTATGTCTTTCCCCCTCCTAAAGTATTAGAAACTAGACTGTTTAGTATATTCTTTCAGGCATTATGGGGCAGCTGCATCAGTCCTATCAAATGAAATGTAACTTATTTACCACTCATGAAGGGTGGCTTGAATATGGTTCATCCCTTATTTTTTTATAATAGTATTTTTTGATGGTAAATATTAAACCTCTTTTGATTAATTTGGTTAAGGGCTGGGAACCCTGTTTTTTTTTGAGCCCTGAAGTCCTTGGTTTCGACAATGGGAATTGAACAGTCTTAAGATAGCTGAGAGTGTTTCCTTTATACTGAACTATGTTAGAGAGACTTTCTTAAGGCTGAAGCAGTGGAATATATCGAGTGCTATGATAGTGATCCTCCATAGGAAGAACTTGTATAGGCATTTAATAGATCATATTTTTACTGAGCCCATTGTCTTTCACAAATGTCCAGAACCCTATTGCAGCAGCCTTTTTATACTTTTACATAATTCTAGGATCCCTCCATGGATGTGGGATACGCATTGGCTAAGCTGCCATGAAAGAATAAATGTAAAAGTGAACCAAAAACATAAACAGTCGATGGAAAGATTTTGTAGTAGATTGGGTTGTATACAACAGGAAGAAACCATTGATCATTTATTCTTCCACTGTACATATATACAGTGTTTTGGGGTTTTTCTTGTGACTAGTTGGAATGAGCCTTTGTTTGCATCTGTATCCTATGTGACTTTAATGTATGGAGTATTCTCACAAAATTGGCACAAATGGAACACTGACACATTGAATGTTGTTTTTACAGTTTTGAAATGGCATATTTGGACTGCATGATGTCTATTTACTTTACAACAATTGGACCAGTCCCATCAGGTTTTGTTGCAAAAAGTTGAAACTGATTTAAAATCTGTGTTCTGTTCTGAACTGAAGAAAATGCATAGCAGAACTATGCTAGAATTGTGGAAATGTTTACCTTGGAATACAGACTCTGATGCTCCTGTAACATGATTTTCTCTTCATGTCTTTATTATGTTTTTTTTTTTTCTGGACTGATTTTATGTACTGTTATTTAATGTTATTGTAACTTAGTTTTCTTGTCAATAAAAATTTCTCCTACTCTTTTTCGATAAGTGCCATGGGATCTTTAGCATCCACCTGAACTACCACCAATCTAGGCAGATGGGACATTGGTTTAACATCTCTTCCAAAAGACGGCACCTCAGAAGTACAGCACCACCCTCATGCTGCACTACAGCATCAGTATTGGGATATTAACCCAAGTGCCAGATGTAGGAACTGAACCCACAGCCCTCTGATCTCCTGGCATCAGAGGTGAGTGTACTACCTACTGAGCCACTGACACTGCACAAAAGTTTGATGGCACCAGCACAATAGGGCCCCATGTTTCCATCACTCGTACCATTTAAGTCACCCAAAAGGGAGGGTGCCCAGTCACAGCAGCAAGCTATGTTGGAATTGGAGAGCTAGTGGACTGAGCTGCTGGCACTGCATTGTTGCCAGCTGCAGTCCAAGGTTAAGCATCTTGCCATGGAGGCCCTTGGGTCACTGGTCCAGACCCTCACTGTCCTCTGCCAGCCCCCCCACACACACACAGGGGGATCCCATTTGGCACACAGTCATGTTTTCCTAACCTACTGGAAAAGTGAGATCCATCAAGGTAGGGAAGCAGAGAAGAGGGACCCAGAGTCATCAAAAGCTTGAGGTGGGGAACTGTTGACTAGTGTCACACAATCAAAGCATACATTTCCTTGGTTAAGTCTCTTCCACTACTCACTCATGTAAAGGCTTACTTACTTTATCAATGTTTTCTCCCAATCATATCCCCCCAGTCACAGCTGGAAATAAGCCTTGGCTCAGTGTGCCTATCCATGTGAGCAAATTTCAAATAAAAATAAAGGTGTGGGTAAAAGGATGGTGAAGAGGTGGGATTGGCGCCCACTGGGAAGACAGCCACATACATGCCTTTCTTTCCAGCTAGAGAAGTTGTGAACTAATTATCAAGGTGGGGTGGAGGATAGGGCAAAATGTAAAAATAAGATAATAAATGAAGGATTTTGTCTCATCAACGCTCAGTACATCTACTCATGTTGTTTGCTGACACCAAAATTCATATCCTCCTCAGCTTGTGACATTGCAGTCATTTCCACAGAAACAGATTGGGATATCACAAGCAGGAGATTGTGATACCAGGACATAGACAAACAATAGGAGCAGGTGAATTGCAAAGGGCAAATGTTATGGTTTCATATAGACATCCTTGATAGTTTTAAGATCAAAGGCAGGAGGAAAGCAAGAAATACATAGAAAATAAGCAAAACTGTGTCTAAGTATTATATTTACAAAAGATTTGTTGGGGATTCTTGAAATATTCTGCATTTCTCATCTGATTTCTGTCTGCATGACTCTTAATACTGTAAAACTAGTTATTTTCACATAAAGTAATTTTCACACAAACACAAATTAAACCATAATTGCATAAATTTAATTTAGCGCTAAGTCCTTAGCAAAACATTCACCATAATGGAAAAGTGATAATAGCACTAATTAACACAAATGTATGTTAACGCCAATTACTGCTTCAGTGAAAATAGCAAAAATTATCTGACAGTGAAAACTTTTAGTTTTACAGTAGTACTTCCAGTCCAAGTTAGCTGGCCATAGGTTCAAGTTTCACACAACAACTGAGCTCATACCCATTGACATGAGATTGCATTACAGTACAGTACATTACAGTACATTACTAGTGGAATGGGAGTGAATACTGGTAGTTTACTCACCTGGTAAAGGTGATTATGTAAGAGTATATCCATGGTACTAAGTGCTTACCTTATGGTTATCATATCTGTCAGATAGGCTGCTAGATGTACATGTAATTAGAGAATCAAATTGCAGTTACCTTAACTAGCCCTTACTTTCCCTGCCCAAACCAGTTTGACTTTTCCCCAGCTGTACCATTAATAGAGATTAAGGAGAGATCATAGACCATTAAGGTTTCACAATAAGATTTAAGTATTGTTTGGTAGCCATAATTACCCTTAAAGTATACAAGTAAAATGCTTATGCAACTATATGAAAGATTATAGAATATGAATCTGACAATTTGAGTTCTTTCTCTGAGCCTATGAGTCACTCTCCTAGACATGGGCATAAGAATAGAATGGATATACTCTTACATAATCACCTTTATTAGGTGAGTAAACTACCATTATGTTGTGAGTATATCCATGGCACTAAGTCCTTACCTTAGGGTTGACTAATAAGCAGTACCTCCTCACTGAGTGTGGGAGAGCAAGTATTGTGATGTGATGTTGTTGCAGTCACTGCCAGAACTCTTTTGCCGAATGAGGTACTACGTGGACCACAGGTATCCAATCTGTAGTGTTTAGCAAATGTGTGAATCAATGACCAGGCTGCTGCTGCACAGACTTCTGCTGTTGAGGCCTGGTTCCATTCTGCCCAAGATGTTGCCACTGTTCTGGTGGAGTGGGCTTTGGGTTTACGCAGAGGCTATAGGTGTGCTTTTTTATGGTTACCCATTAAAATCATGACTGCAAAATCTCAACTTCAAAATGGTGAATGCAAAATAGCGATCTTGATTTTAGCGACCATCACACAATGGTGAACATGCGCAAATAGCAATTAAACCTCCCAATGTGCGCACAATAATCGTGATGTGCACAAATATCCCGTATACAATACAATACAATATCCCGTGGAAGGGAGCCCCCTTGAGGTCTAGTGCATTTAGAAAGTTCTTAATAATTAAACCCTTTCAGAAGTACTCATCTTGAGTATCTAAAAAAATGATTTACCACTTGCAGTTTATAGAAAACAACTGGCATGTTCCCAGTTCCCAGCTTGTCTCCACCATTTGCTATGGAATCATTCTCTCCCTCTCTCTCTCTCTCTCTCTCTCTCTCTCTCCCCTCCCCTTCCTCCCTTTCTCTCTCTCTCTCTCTCTCTCAAAGCTGATTCTCCTGACCCCCTAAATCCAGTCATCCCAATGTGTAAAAGATGGGATATTGAGTCTCCACGGATCTGAGTTATGTCATTTCATAGCCGCAGGACATTTCTGATGTGCTAAGAACCACAGTAAGGACTTAGAGTGTAATGCACTCTTTGCAGTACCTGCCCTCAGTTGGCTGGTAGCTAGTATTTTAGGATTTTGGAAACTCTTGACAGGACAGGACAGTAAACATGATTCAGTCTGTGAACCCTGAATTTTAATAACAGAACTGTGAGTACATTTTCATAAGGCTGTTGCAGGTAGGAGACTAGGTCAGGAGCTGTCTAGCTTGTCAGGTTGTATGCTCTACATCCTCCTACAACACAGCAATAACTATTATTACGAAAATGCTAGTATGTGTGGTGCTAATAAGACAATGAGCTATTATAGCTCTCGCTGTTAAATACTCGACGATTTGGTGATTGCGATTTTTTAGTCGCGATTTTCACCTGGAACCCTTTCTTTATAACCTTTCTCAATGGTCCTGTTGATCCATGATGTGATAGTGTTCTTGGAACCCACCATTCTTCTTCTGTGATTTTGGGTGACTACAGATAATCTGCCCATTTTGTGTAAAGGCTCTGTTCTCAGTAAGTATGCTTGAAGGGTCCTTTTCATGTCTAAAGTGGATGTAAGTTTGTCGTCCTCATTCACTTAGTTGTTGGAAAATAAGGGTCGTGCCAGAGCTTAACTTTAGTGGAATTGAGAGTTGACTTCACAGGTGAATGTTGGTACCACTCTTAACGTGACTCCATCTTTGTGAATGTGAGTAAATGGTTCCTTACATAAGAGGGTGCTTAATTCTCCAATTCTTCATGCTGAACATACTGCGACCAAGAAGGAAGTCTTCAGGGTTGACCAGTAGAAAGCTACTAATACATATGAACATACAAATTTTCCAGCAGATACAGGCCTCCCAGTCTATCGAGTATGTTTAAGTGTGCAGCATCCAGTTAGTTAAACTGCAGCTGCCCCTCCTTGCCTGTCCTTCCAATTTATTTCCCCCTACCTCTGACTTCCCTCCCCCATCTTCCCCTCAGTTTTGACCCTCCCTTTGACCCTGTCCCACCCCCTCTTGAGGCTACCCACCATCTGCAGTGATATCACTTCCTCTGGTAATGCATGTGAACCTGCCACCACCCTTTCATTGAAATAGTGTCTCCTCATCTCCCTTCCGAATCTTCCTCCCTCCAGTTTCAGACTGTGCCCCCGGTGTCCCTCTCCCTTTTTAACTTAACAAACCCTCTGAATTAACTCTGTTTATGCCCTTTAGGTGCTTGAAGGTACTTCATGAATTGGTTCAAATCAATATCCTTTTAGTGTGTCCAGTACCAGTGATAACTCCCATGGCACTACCGAGTTCCTCTCTCTGGGCTTTAGGCTCAAACCTGCCTTGAGGAACCTTAGTACATCTGGATGGGCACCCTGTAGGATATTGCCATTTCTGCCCATGGCTGCTCCTATTGTGGAGAGTTGGACTCATAGGAATAATGGGGACAAGCCTTTGTCTAATCCTTGTTGCAGATATAGAGGGATGTGTGGGATGTCTACTTCCTTGGCACTGATGCCTGCTGACTGGTACCATCTACTGAATATTCACCACTGTCTGCTATAGGTAAAAGTAGTTAAAGATGTCTTGGATTGCAGCATTGTTTCAATAACTATTTCATGGTAGCCTATCCTTGGAAGTCTCTCCCTTTCAACAGTCAAGCTGTGCATTGGAGCTTGCCTGGATTTGGATGGCATATTGAACCATGCGTTAGTAGGTTTTGTATGTTGGGGAGTCTTCAGAAGTCCAGATCCATTGCTATTACTGTTGCAAACTAGGGTGTCATGGGCCAGTGTGGTGTAATCATTATGATTTTTATGTGAAGTGACCGCATCTTGTTCAGTACATGTCATCAGAGGTATTGGGGGGAATATATATGCAAATTCCGTTGTCCATGGTTGTAATAGTGCATCCACCCCTGCTGCTTGACTGTCTGTGAATCTCAAAAAATATGTTGGTAGTTGTGTATTGTGTCTGGTTTCCATTAAGTCCATGCTGAGTGGGCCCCAGCATCGCTGAATACTTTGGAATGCCTCTAGGTGTAGTCTCCACTCACCCTGGTGTATCTGCTGCCTGTTGAGCCAATCTACTGTAGTGTTCAGTTTCCTGGCTAGGTGCGCAACTGTAATGTTTATGGCACATAACATGACTCTGTTGGCTTCCCGGAGGAGTTGTACGCTACTCATGCTCCCTTCCTTGATGATGTATGCCACTGTTGCTCTGTTGTCTGGTCTTATTAGTAGTGATGAGCCTTTGATGTATTTCTGGAATTGCACAGTGCGTTGTAGATCACATTCATTTCCAGTATGTTTATTGATAGCTTTGCTTCCTGTCTTGACCATCTCCCTTGCGCTGTTTGGTGTTGTAGTGTTGTGCCCCACCCTAGGAGGCTTGCGTCCATGTCTGTCATACATTGGTAGTGGATTTCTACTGGCATCCCTGCTTGCAAATTGCTTGTGTTCTCTCACCACCTTTGAGAGTGTGAGAGCTTGTTAGTTGTATCTTGTTTAAGTTGTCCTGTGTCGCTGGACCTGCTTAATAGCAAGCTTCTGGACAGGTCTCATGTGCCACCTTTCCCATGGTATTAAGTCTATACAGGATGCCACTGAGCCAAGGACTTGAGACACCTGTCCTCTGAAAGCATTTGATTGTACCTGGAGACATTTTGAATGCTCTTTCATGTTGTCTCTTCTCCTTTAGGAAGGTTTTAATGTTCCTTCTGCTGTATTTACAGTATTTCCACTCTCAAATGTTCTATGCTTTGTGATGGGGATTAGTGAACTCTTGTCCTTGTTGACTACCCAACCATGTTTCTACAAGGATTTGATCACTGTCTTTGTGTCTTTTAATGACTGAGTTGGTGTTTTTGCCCTGATTAGCCAATCATCCAGGTAGGAAGTTACATGAATTCCCTGTTCCCATAGGTGTGCTGCTATGACCATGGATATTTTTGTGAACATTCTCAGTGCAGTGGCTAGTCCGAATGGTAGGAATTGATAATAGTAATGTTGTTCCAGAATGCAAAACCTGAGGAACTTGCAATGGATGGGTGTATGGGTATGTGGAGGTAGGCATCTTTCAAGTCTATCAATGTCAGGAAGTCTCCCGGCCTGATGCATTTGAACATTGTTTGATTGGTTTCTATCTTGAAATTTTGGTATCAGATGTGTTTGTTGAGGAATTTGAGATCGGGGACTGGCCTGAGGTCTCCCATTTTCTTTGGTACCATGAAAAATGTAGTGTTTATGCCCTTGCCTTGTTCGTTTGGTGGTACTGTTTTAATGGCTTGGTTTGTTACCAGTTTCTTTCTGGCAGATGTGACTTGTTGTGGAGAGGCCTTTCTTTTTGTTATGGGGGAGATTACTAGTCTATCTCTTGAGGCTTTCTTTTGAATTCTATTGCATTCTGAGACTACCTCCCTGACCCACTTGTCGTTTATTATTGTTGCCCATATGTATTTGAAAAGTTGTAGTCTGCCCCCTGCTGGGCATGGTCAATTGATAACAGGTGTAGTTAGTGGTTGTACTGGTTTTCAGTGAGTGAGGCAGTCACTGTTTGGATGGATGTTTCCCCTGCCAATTTGTTGAATTTTCCTGTATAGTGCCCCCCCCCCCACGTTGGAAGGATGATGAGTAGTGGCAGTGGGGTGTGAAATGTGATTTGAAGTTGCCGTGGTTATCTCTGCCCCAAAATGATTAGTTCCTTCTCCTAGGGTGCTTACCCTTGCTGGTGCAAGGTCTATGTGCTGAGGGGAGGTAGCTCGAACTTGGGTCATCCTTCCCTTTTCATCTCTGTTTAAGGAATTCTTGGAGTACTGCGCCAAAAAGTAGCCATCCCTTGAATGGCAAATTCTGCACTCTGGCCTTTGAGTCTGAGTCTGCATCCCACAGTTTTAGCCATATGTGGCATCTGGCTCTATTGACCACCATGGATGCCCTAGCATTTAGCCTAAGGACATCGACCACCATATCCACAGGGAGGAGTCCATGACATTGGTTTCCTCTGATTTTAGAGTCATTTTCTTGAGGACTTCTTCCAACCAGGTGATTTTTTTTTTTTTTTTTTTAGTTGTTTAACCAGGTATAGCACACTAAGCTGAAAGCTTTTTTACAGGAGCAACCTGGGAGCACAAGGAGGTTAAGTGACTTGCTCAGGGTCACACAGTATGCAAGTGGAAGCTGTGGGATTCAAATCCAGCTCTGGTCTGCTGGATGTCACCAGATTTGCAGCTCAGAGCCTTAGACCACTGTGCTATACTGCCTCCTAAATTTGATTTGATTTGATTAGATTTGAGCTCTAGCCACATATATTACAGTAGTAATGGCTCATGCAGCCAACCCTACCATCTCAAATATCTTCTTCAGCATTTCTTCCAGTTTTTTGTCCACTGGATCTTTTACTGCTATTGTACCATCTGCTGGAAGTATGGGTTTCTTGCTGATGGTCGCAAGGTGAGGGCTGATTAGTGGCACCAAGCACCAGTTTTGAAGTATGTCCACTTGTACATGCAGTTAAGTGATTTGCATTCAGGGATTCTAACTGTATCCTTAGCTTCCCATTTCTTAGCAACCATATGTATTATGGCCGGGCATATGGGAAATATGTCCTCTTTCTTCTGCATTTGTTTAATCAAGAGGTTAAGTTTTGTGTCTGGTGGGGGAGGGGGGAGCTTGAAGCTCATTGCTGCTTTGATTGTCTTCACTAGCTCAGGAATTGCTTCAAAAGGACATAGCGTGAATGTCAAGAAGGACCTTCTTCAGTGGAGGACTCCTCTTCTTGTTCTGAGTCTGAGTTGGAATCATCTTGGTTGTCCTTCTGCTCCCCCTCCTAATTTGTTTGATTAGGCTCATTTTGTTTGGCCCCCCAATGATGAATCAGAATTGTTTTGATTACTTATTGTGGATTGATTGGTGTTAGAGGAGGAGGTTTTAGATAGCTTAGGTGCCAAAATGCCACCAAGCATTCCAAGAGTTTTAACATAAATGACTGTTGCTGCTCCAACATTGCTTTTGTACAGAGCTGCATCTGCTTAATTAGGGCTGATGTTCCATTTACCACTCCATGCTGCCAGAGCTGCCCTGTTCCAAACTGTGGTCCTCCCTTGAGGAGGACTGGTCTATGACTGAGTCTAGCTCTTCTATGTCACACCCAGAACATTACAATCCATTCCTGTTCCCTACCAGAGGGACCTTGCAAGTTGTGCATTTCCTGATCTTATCCACCTAAAACATAAATAGTAAAAAATGGAGATGGTTAATCCAGCATGTACTGTATGCAGCGTTCATTGTGTAAACAAAACAATAGTGGAACTTGCCAGCTGTGACTGCATTATTATTAATTTAGTTAATGATTCAGTCAATAAATGTTTGTATATAAATAAGTAAACAGTGGTTCTTGAAAGCTGTGCTTAGTTCTATCCCATTGGAGGACCAGTGATAATCTTGCTGGTATTAGAGATATGCATGCTCATGTGGGTTGCAGTGTCCAAAATGGTGGCTATGTAGCCATGCGGAAGTGTAAAGGTACAAACATGCGCAGTAAGGCTGCTGTACCTCAGATGGTGACTACTGACAGAGTATATGTGTGGCATACCATCCCTGACCCCAGGACAACCTGCAAACACTTGGAAAAGACGGCATCCCAGAACAAAGGGGAAGTCCCATGAGGGACTGGCACCATGATCGGGGAGTCAGGATGTGATCACTGCGTGAGGTTCGAGTGGAGGGTCAGTGTCACACAGCCAGGCTGGGAAACTGCCTGGGAACTTTGTTCCAAGAATACTGTTTAATAAAGTAGGTGCTATGTAGCTGAGTGCAGTGTATGTACTGCTGACCAAGTATAGCAGGCTGTGATGAGCCATGGCCCATCCCAGAGCCAGGATTGAAACTTTTTAATTGACTTTAAAAACATTTCATCTTTCGGTATGTTCTTCTTGGTTTGTGTGTATCACTGTGGGTAGCTGTCTGAGGGACCCAAGGAAATGTTGTGGTGAGCCCCTATTAGAACGTGTATGATAAAGGGTCATAGTGCTCAAAAGGGTGCTAACCAAGCTCCACTGTAGCCACTGAGTCAGGGGCTGCAGGAACTTAAGGGGGCTAAACATAAATCTATATATTGTCCTGTTAAATGCTAAACTGCAATCACTGCGATAGGGGTTGTGGGAGCTTAATAATGCTATTGCTTGGTAGCTGGATACTGTATACAAGTCCCAAGGGGTGCCACGTTCAAACTGCAATATGGCATGTATACAAAGTTCCCCTAAATTTTCCCTATCTGTACGAATACGTAAATCTAGCTAGACATTGTTAGTAACATTATAGAGGTCACCTGCGTACAGAGGTGACTTCTTATATACCAATTACCAATTCTTGCATGATTAATACTTGCAAAAGTCACCAGACTTGGTCTAGGTCCCTATAAGGAGCTGAGGTTAAAATAAATGCAGGATTGCTTACCTTAGCCAGCGTAATTTCTAAGACTGAATTCTGGAAAGCATTATCACTGGGCTAGTGAGAGTGCTGCTGCCTGATCAGATGCACATAAGAACTGGTTTGGGTAGGGAAGGTAAGAGCTAGTTAAGGCAATTGAAATTTGATTCTCCAATCACATGTGCATCTAGCAGCCTATCAGGCAGACATAATAACCCTAAGATAAGGACTTAGTGCCATAGATATAATCACAACATAATGTCCTACTAAAGGTGCTGTCCTTACAGTGAGAAGTAAAAACAAGTCCAGGTGGCCTATTTCTCCTAGTTATTCAGAATAAAGTTAAAGATCACGTGCCATTAGTTGAAGAAGGGAAGGGAAGGAAGGAAGGAAGGAAGGGAAGGGAAGGAAGGAAGGAAGGGAGGGAGGGAAGGAAGGAAGGGAAGGGAAGGGGATTTATATAGCACCTTTTACACACACGGTAGCCCAAAGAGCTTTACAATCTTGGAGTGAGAGAATGGTGAATGTTGGTACCATTTTAGGTGACTGGGGGATTAAAATAGTAAAGAGAATGATCTGAGAAAGATTACAGAGAGATTATGCACTTAGAAGCTAAATGACTTGTGCAGGGTCACACTGAGCAGGTGGTGGCTGCGGGAATGAAACTGAAGTCTGCAGGTTTACAGCACCATGTTTTTTCGCCAGATTTTAAACAAATCAGCATACTGAGCTACAAGCAGCTCTGAAGTTCAGTTCCAGATACTCTTACCACTAGGCTACACTCTCTCCCTAACCCCAAAGCCCTGGCCAACATTTCCCAGTCTCAGTCAATGAACAGGTACAGTACTACTAGTCAGCCTGAGCAGCTACTACAGTGCTAAGAACGTTCAACTCCTCTTACACAGCTAATAATGGACACAGTATTGTACAACAGACAGCAGCCATGGCATGGCTTGTGCTTTGCCTTGTGGAGTCAAGCTTTCTCTTCATTTAGCTCTAGGTTAAAAAAAAATCTGGCTTGCCCCACTCCATGTTAATGTGTTTGCATTCAGACAGCCTCATCCAAAGGACAGTACCTCAAACTGTATTTCCCTTTTACATACAAAAAGTGCCAGTTATGCATGGTTCCAAGATTAAAAGTCTGCATCCCTAATCAAGTAATAGTTAACAAAGTTTTATCATCCATGTACTGAGAACCCAGCAGCAAGAAAGCCTTAGGGTAACAGATATCCCTTGTTCAAATTTAATTACACAACGTTCCATTTACTCAAACTAAATTATTGCAAACTCAATACAACAACTCATCTTTGTGTAATAATTACATGCAGAGCAGGTCAAATCATTGTCTGCTACCTGCAGATTTCCAGACCCACAGTTCCCCCTGCTCAGAATACTAATCACTCTGGACTTCATTACAAATTTTAATCCAGTGCTCATGGCATGAATATAGTACAGCGTAATTCATGTACTGACTTCTGTTTTTAGTCAATGTCAAGCCTTATTGATATTCAAGTTGATAAATAGCCAAGGTAAATATTCACCCTACTGGTTGAATTAATTCTGAAATTGATTAAGTTTTTTGACTAATCCACATTTGCCTCCATTTTATTCATCCTTCTTAAAGACCACTGTCACTGCACCAGGAGATCAGATTAGCATCTACAATTATTCTGTTTCCAAAGTCTGAGTGCTCCAGATCCACAATGTGATTGGTGGGGAAGATCAGCCAAGGGTTTGGAAGCTCAAACAGGCTGCAAAGCCAAGTCTTCTAAGTGCACTGTTTTCTTAATACAAGCAACCTTGACCAGCCTGGGGTCTGGAAACCAAAACAAGCTGTGCAAAGTCACATTTTTTAGATGCTTCACATCTTCAGTTTACTTGAACTCAGCAACCTTGTTGTTCTGGAAGTCCAAACAAGCTGCCATCCCTAGGTCATTCTGGTACTACATACCTACAATGCATGCAAACTTAAACAGCTTGGGGTCTCAAAGGGTGAAAAAGCTATCAAACCTGCATTTTCCACATAGCAGTGCAGAACACTGCCAATATTCCTCCAGTCCTATCAATACTGACAATGGTTGGAAAACACAGAATTTACAGGGAAGCTCAATGGTGTAGTCAAGCCCCAGCTCAGAGAGAGCAAAAGCAGCTAAAAAGACACAGTGACAAACTCCAGGAAGGTGTTTAAGCAGTTTTATTCCACTCAAAACTAGGTAAAATACAAAAATACAAATACATTGTAGAGTAACTTTTTTTCAAGTATGTGCCTAGAGACCCACAGATAAAAATTGGAAGGAAAACAAGGGCTAAGTTGACAGTGTCCCTTTAACCCTGATGTCTGCATTAACATGTTTTTTTACAATCAATTTCCCTTCTTTTTCTGATAACTGAATCATATCCTCATTTAAAAGGAAATAAAAAGAATACTGGAGATAGTCCTGACCCAGTGTATTGACCCATCAGACCTTGACATGCATGTCAAACCTTGTGAGGGAAGGCTCCCTGGCCCACCACAAGGTGTTGTGTGTGTGCCAGAACACTGCTCCATCCCTTCCCAGGTGGGGGTAGGTGCTACACACTGCAACACCTTCACCCCAGCCTTGGCCCATTATGCTGGCTCACTGATCTCACACCTGAACTCAAGGTACTGGTAAGGGAAGGCAATGTGGTCCCCACTGGGCCTACAGGTTTCCCTGCAAATAACATTACTTCATAATTTTCTTTGTGACATTTTGACTCCAAAATTTCAACAGTCTTTTTATGACCCCTGCTTCTGAACATAACCGGTGCTATTTAATAACTTAGTTAGAAAAACATAATTTTGCAGCATAAGTATGAAATCACATATTGGCCAGAATATAAAAAACAACAGCTGTAACATTCATGAAGTGATGTGAAAAAATGACTACAGTTTGTTGAAAATTTATGGTTTAAATACTGAAAATTACCAAAGATATGAGCATGTACAGAAAAATTACAACATACCCTCATAACATTATTGTTTTCAATATTATGGCACAGTTTTTCAACGTAGTCTTCTTATGACTCCACCTCATGAATCTGGTAGGTGAAAATTTTCTAATCCCCACAAAAATGCCATTTTGTGCCTCAGTTGTGAAAGCATGTTTCAGTCAGGATGTGAAAAAATGGCTATGTTTAAAATTTGGTGTCAAAATATTGAAAATTACCAAATTTATGAGCGAGCATAGAAATATTTAAATGTACAATCATAATTTGGTAATTTTTTCATATTTGTTGCCTACATTTTCAACATGGCCTCTTTAGGACCCCACCTCATGAACAAGGGTGATAAAATTATTCAAATCCATCCCAAAAGGTTTTTTTATGCAGTGATTGTTAAATCACCTTTCAGGCTGGATTTACATAATTTTGCCACCATGAATAAAAATTCAAAACATATTTAAATACATTATACTGCACAGAAACATAGAAGTGTGTACAGGGACGGTGGTGCTCACAGCCAAACTGAAAACTGCAAATTTAAAAACAGAGCACACAACAATCAAGTAACAGTACACGTATTGTAAATACTGTATATTAAACTTTGCAGCCATTTTTCTAGCGTTAACATTACTGATAACTTTGAAATTAGACGGCTCACCACCTGTAACACATCTGGTGTGATCTATCTAGCACAGTGTTCTTGCATACCGTTTTATGTGGGCAAAACTTCCAGAACTTTTAAGATAAGACTGGGGGAACAAATTAGAGCAATTAATTGTGGGGACATCACTTACACTACAGCTGCTCATAGAGTGGGTGCGACTAATAGGGACCAACATAACTTTGTCTTCACAGTGACTGACAGGGTCAGCCCCAAACCAAGAAGTGTTAATTTTAACAAATTTTTTATTAAGGAGGGAGACCTGGATTTTAAAATTGCTTGCCACCAGGAAAATGGGTGTAAATATGGGGTTTGAATTGCACCCCATCTGGAAAAAAAGATAGATCATATACATGGTAGCATTCATTATGTACTTCTGCATTTATTTTTATCTTTGTTCCTAGACATGTATCTACATTTATTTATTAATTTAAAGCACATATTTCAATATCCTTTATTGCCTTTACTTTGAAGGTTCGTCTGCATTTTTGAACTTTGGGTTTTATCCTTATTTTTAACTGCCCTTTTTCCATATGCATGCTTCACTCAATCTCTTCTTGTTTTTTAATGTCATTGGACCGCATTCATGTTTTATCTATTTATTGATTGCATTGTAATTGAATTTATTGCACTACTTTGGCTGTAACCAATCATTTTAAACTTTGTATGTGATGTCATGTTTTGTCAGTTATTTGTTAGACTATATATATTGTTGTACAATTTTGATGCACTAGCCTTTGATACAGCACTAAGCATGTCTGAAACACATTAGGCATGTGCAGGCCTTGTTCTGTGTCCCATTATGGGATTTTAATAAATTATTTATTTGTTTTCAAGAGCTGTGGTGTCCAGTCTACTTGGCTGATGTGTGCCCAATTTTAAATTTGGCAGAACATTATACGGCACTTACCTGTTTTCCTCAGTTCCCAGTCCAACATTGCAGAGTGAACACCTGTCTCTAGTCCAGACAAGGTTATGGCATTGGACCTTGGCTGGGTAAGTATAGGACAAAGGGGTGAGGGTGGTGGGTGCTGAGTGATAGGGATGGTGTGGGGCAGGGGTTAGAGACAGGTGAAATTGGCAAATTTTATTCTGCTAAACAGTTTGTAAAATTCGCCCGCTAAACAGCGAAATCCTTGCAGGTGAAATTCCACCATTTTCAAGGTGCCACAAGGACCAAAAGTTGCTGATGTGACAAAGCATTCCCACAAGAAGCACCAGAAATACTGACATGAATGGACTACAAAGCTGAATTCTTCACCCCACCAAAGGAGGACATATAGTTGAGACCCAGCTGGGCTTTAATCATAGAGGGAGCTGAAGATGCTAAACTGAAGACAGCATCTAACCCAAAGACAGCCCTAGTCACTGGATTCACTCACTGATGGTATGAGAAAGGGACTGTGAAAGAGGAGAGTGTGTAAACAGCAGTAAGAGATTATTATATTTCCTGTACAAAAGTAAGACTTTGGAGTATCTGAGAGGAGGCAGAAAAGAACAATGTGCGCTTGCGTATGAGGAGGGATATTGTTTATGCAAATTAGCATGGCAAACTGGGGAAGGGGACATAGAACGAATACAAAATTGTATAAAATGTATTTAAGTAAATAGTAGCTGGATGGGAGTGGGTTAGCAGATGAGGACCAGTGGTAAATGAAGGTATGGGCAAAGCTCCTAAAGGGCTGAAATGGAATATGATGCCTCTTACTGGATTTACAGCATGGAGTCTGATTCTATCCTCAAAGAGGGGAGCCCTAAAAATTGTTGTACCTTCACATGACCTCCAGTAAACTTATACACCCAACCACATTGGCAAAGATCATAGTTTCATGCAAATAGCAATGGAATTTAAAAGGGAGCCAATTAACATGTAATGTAATCCAGAGATCCCTAGGATGGGGACTGCATAGCACCTGTACCATCTCGATGCTGACCTAATGCAGATCATGCTTTCCTCCCATAGAGGGTGGCCCCCTCAAAAAGCTTATTATACCAGAAGACACAACCCCCTTATTGAGACTCAGTGTTATGGATCCTGCTTAATTTTTGAAACTGGGAGTCCTGAAATTGTATTTTTTTTATTCTTTGCAACTGCAAATAAGCCCAAGCTTCTAGTCATAGTGCAAG
Source organism: Neoceratodus forsteri (assembly GCA_016271365.2). Lineage (NCBI taxonomy): Eukaryota > Metazoa > Chordata > Ceratodontiformes > Ceratodontidae > Neoceratodus > Neoceratodus forsteri. The sequence continues at coordinate 657,088,891 of CM057454.1, read as the reverse complement.
GGATCGTGGTTTCATGCAAATGGCATTGAATCTTAATAAAGAGCCAGGAAGTATGCAACATGGAGATCTTTTGTAAGAGGACTGTAAGATTAACAACTGAACTTAGTCACATTTCTCTCCCATTCAGGAACATACTCTGACATTTTCGGGCAACATATCGCATTTTGCGGGTGGATTTTCAGTTTTGCACCTGCAAAATATTTTGCAGAATGGACAAATTCTGCAAAATGATTTGAGTGGTGAAGCTGCCGATTCTGCAAGAATTTTGCCCGTGAAATTTAATCTTGCCACATCTCTAGTGTGGGTGCGGAAGGCAGCAGACAAAGGAGGACTGTTTATTTTTGATAAAAATGCAAAACACATCATGGGATGGTTTTCTTTTTTAAAGATACCTCAAATACAGGGGATGGGCAACCCACTATTGGCAAGTGTCATACTTGAGGGCTCCAGAAGTGGGCACCCTGGTGTCCCAGACTGCTAGGCCAGAGGGAGGGAGGTTGTATACACTGATACCAAGCAATGGGCACCCAGGTGTCGGCAAGTTGAAATTATGGTCATTGGGTGGGACATTACAAAGGGGAGGGAGGATGAACTGGCACCGGGGGTGGGCAGCCCAGTGTCTGACTACATTATTAATCATTAAACTGGCACCAGAGATTGGGCACCCTGGTGTACAGTTCAAATACATAAAGCAGTTAATGTGGCTAAGGACAGACACTCTGCTTAGCAAAAAAACCAACCCTCAAGCCACAGAGCATGCTCAGCAGGGGCATAGCTATGCACTGACAAATAGCCCCATCACTGATGAATGAAAACAGCAGAATAGCATATGCAGACAGTGAGCTGGCCCTGCCAGCTGGTAAACAAGCTTATTTCATAATACAACCGCATGACTTCATGTACTCATAAAAATTCAGTTATCCTTACAATGCTGATTTTTTAAAACTGTGTATGCTCAGAAACTGAACATTTTTTCTTAAATATTTTAAAAAACTATTTAAGTTTGTGAGGCAAAAACAACAAAAGCACACACCTTGGGCCAAACTCTATCAAACTTGCACTTGCGAGTTTCAAGATTCAAATTAACCTAGTGTTTTAGCTATAGGTGAGCAAAAAAAAAGGTTTTAATTGATGAAATTATTTTGGTGGGGTTGCCCCTCTGTAACTTTGCCACCAATGAAGCAATTGCCAAAACTTTTTCAGACTCCAGTGATCCTGGAACCCTCTCTGCAAAATCCAAATTTTGAGTAAATCAGAAGAACAGGAGCAAAATTATAAATGTGCAAAACTTGGGGGATTAACATTAAGGTGCTTACTGAACCCTAATATTCAGGCACAACCGTGCCTGTGTAATATATATATATATATAACTGCAAAAAAAAAACTACAGTAATGCATCAGTTAAGGATGCTAGTTCACCGACAAAGTCTGGAAATTCATGAGTTAGGGTTATCAACCCCTACCACCCCACCCCACCCACCCCACCCCTCCACACACAACAGGTGTTGTGTCTGGGGACCTAACTCCCATCCCATTCCATATGTAAACAAGCTGAGGTGGTGCAGTATAAGAGAATGGGGTCAGAGTTAGGTCTGATGACCCTAACACACACCCCGATGCCTGTTCGTGTGTGGAGGGCGGAGTGGGGTTGTATGGGTTGGTAACCCTCACACCGAATTTCAAAACTTTTCTTGGTGTACTACAACCCTAAGTGATGCATTAATGGAGTTTTTTGCAATGAATTTCCTTTCTTTTTAAGAAAGTGTAATGTAAATGGTAAATAGTATGTCATTGTGGGAGTACAGGGCCTGGACGCTGCCAAGTTGTGCATAATGGTATGCATATGTGGGAGCACAGGCCCTCTGGGAACTGTGCTCCCACTTACACATAAGTACAGGGACATAACGCAGGCGTAGAGTCATGAAAAGGAACCCTTGGAACACTTACTTGCCATTATCTCAGTAACCATAGCAACTATGAAAAAATTCCACTGTGTTTGTATTCATGACTTTGAAATGTCCATGCACGTGAGTAGTGAAAAATCCATATCTTGAATCGCTTTCGACCTATGGGTGTCGAAAGGCACCATGGGTGCTGCAGTCTTATCCTATGGTAAATTTCGCAAGAAACTGCGCAACGGACACTCGTAACGTGGGGATTTTGGGGGATTTTTTAACCAGATTTTCAACATGGACTTTTTGGGACCTCCCCTCCTGAAGAGTGGCACTGTGATTTTGTTAATCCACCCCGAAAGTTGATTTCGTACATCAACTGCACCATTGTTCACCATAGGTGCGAAAACACATTTCAGACAAGATGTGAAAAATGACAGCTGTGCTGGTCATAAGGAGGTGTTAAAAATGCAGGATTCTGCATCAAAGCTAAAAAACGATGGGGGATGGTTTTCTTTATTTAACAGGTAAAAAAAATGTATACCTTTTTGCCACATTCGGGTGGGCTCCCAGTGTGCCACATGAGTTTTGGGGGGAATACATGCTGCTGACAAGGGGATTGGGCACCCCTGTCAGCAAAGGGGAGAATAGGCATTGAAGTGCTGACACAAATTGAGTCACTTTCACAAATTGCAAAAGTAACAGTTGCAACATTTTTGAAAAAGTGTTGCATCCATTTCTTTCACAATTTGTGACCCTACAGGAGTCCCGATCATGGTAGAGGCAGTTCTAGGGGTCAGATTGAAAATCTGATGCCCCCAGTGTTCTCCTCAGCCCCCGATTTTGTAAACACAACTGACAGTGTTTACCTAGGGGTGGAGATTATTGAATTTCGGCCATTTTTATCTACCACTAACTGAAAACAAGATGGTGGCAGCTCAAAAACAAAAACTAGAGTTCAAAAGCAAATTTTGCTTTCACAAAAGCACATATATTTTTCCATAGGCTATAATAGGAAACTTTAAACTTTAATAACTTTTAAACAGATTAATATTTTTTTTTACCAAGCCTTCCAAAGGCACTTCCCGGACACAGTCCCCATATACCCTGAAAATTTCAGAGCAGACGGACAAACTATCTGGGCTGTAGAGATGAGCAAATAATTTGCAAAAGTTGAGGATTTTTCACACTATTTCATGCTCCACAACTCCACAACCAAACATCTGACCATAACAAAAATTTCCCAATCCACAGATCTATGTACCACACCGCACATACAAAATTGCAGACAGATCAAACAGTTGCAAAGTTATTAAAGTGCAGAATTTTGGGATTAACATAAAAGTGGCTGTGCAACCCTAACTATACTGGCCCTACTGGGCTGGTATGATAAAAAAAAAAATACACACACATATATATGTATATATATATATATATATATATATATATACACTGTAGATACATATATCCATATCTATATATATTTATATGCCTGTAAATATAAAAACTTAATGCACCACTTAGGGTTCAAGTTAACACCACAAAAGTAGGGAAATGAGGAATTAGGGTTTCCAACCCTAATTCCCCACCCCCATTCCCCAAGCAACAAAAGGAAAACAATTAGGGATTTGGGTCTCTGGAGTCTTGGTGAATCATTGACAGGGTGTTCCTTAGGGTTGCCAACCCTAATGCTTACCCCCCCCAGCCCACAGCCTCCTGTACAAAGCAGATGGTGTAGCTCCAAGCCAGTGCCTCATAGTGATACACACTTCAAAGGTAGAGAAGTATGACTCACAACATGTTGCCAACACAGTCTGTTGTAGCTTTCTTCGAAGGGCCCTGTGTAAAGAAAGGAGCATACATCTGAACTTGTTTGCTCAGGTAACGGGGTGGGCATTAGGTTTGACAACCCAAGGGAAGATCTCTTCACTGATTCACCAAGACTCCAGAGACCAAAAATCCTAATTTTCTTTTTCTTTTTGCTGCTTGGGAAGAAGGGGTGGGGAGTTAGGGTTGGAAACCACAATGCCACATTTCCATACTTTTGTGGCATTAACATGAACCCTAACTGGTGCATTAACATTTTTTAAGAGAATTCTTTTTGAAGTAGTGTAATCAAGCATATCCTCATTCATGCATTTCCTTTTCAGGAGCTGTGTGAACAGATGCAGATGCACAGGGCCATTTCAGCCCTACACCAAGACAAGATTCCATCTGCCTGTAGAAGTGCAGGGCTGTTGCAGGCCCAGCAGTTCTGTGCAGAGACAGATGTCAAGATTTCATGGGGCTGTTTAGTGGGCTGTGGAAGTGCAGGGCACTCTGCTCCCTGTGCTTGCATGTGGCCAGAGATACAGATGCACAAGGCAAAGAGTCTATCTGTCAGCTAATACACAGAGCCCTCTGCCACTCATGGGTGCAGAGGTGCCAGGCCCTATGCCAAAAGAAGAGTTGTCTTCACTATATGGTACATGGGCCCATGCAGCAACCTTGCAACTTTCATTCTCAGGCTGAAGGGGTGTTGCATAATAGCACCATCCCAGCACCCTCGCCATATGTAGCTGGGTCATTGAACTCAACTCTGAACTAAGCTAACCGGCACAGGATCACAAAGCGTAACTGCTGGGGTGAAGACTGGCACTACACACAAAATCTCTTTGTAATTTGTTTCTTTCTCTTTTTTCTTTGCCCTCCCATTCACCCTTCGGAGGATGCCCTGTACTTTCCCCCCAATCTCAACTGGGACTTACTACCAGCCATCTTCCTCCAGGGTTTTCTCCCACTGATGGGGTCAGCAGGGGGGGTCCCAGGCCCCTGCGAAGGACCAGATACAGTTTTGGCTGGTGAGCCCAACTGTTCAGGGAGGGGGATCTGTTGGCTCCTGCCATCATCCAGCAGCTGACATTTTCCTGTGTTTTGATCCCCTGGGAGGTATGATGTGCAATGACATCCATGTGCATGCCACATGCTTCATGCCAATGTCTGCCCCATCTCCTGATCTGCTGGCCCGAGCTGCTTTTCCCCCGGCTTCCACCAGGAGACAGGCAAGTGGCAGGCTCTACTCAATCCTCCCCCAGGAGGAGAAGGAGAGCAGTCCACTGGAAAATTGATTCTCCTCTCCCTGACCAAGCCCTGACTCCCCAAAGTTGCTCCTGACTCCAGGTCACTGGTGTGGTGGCAGTTGAGGCTTGGTGCCTCAGTCCTCCTCGTGACCAGGCCAGCTAAAATTTCTTAATATTTATAATCTTTATTTTGACCCCAGATTTTCATGGTAGTCATTTTATGACTCTCCTTATAAACATGGCATGTGGCATTTGTAGTATATTTTCTGAAATGTTCACTCCACAATTGCAAAAACATATCTTGCCCAGGATTTGAAAAATGACACCTGTCAAGTTTAGGAGGTGGTGTGAGAAAACAGCTACATTGAAAGTTAGGACTTAAAATATTTAACATTACTGAAGCTACTGTATTAGTGAATATTGTAATACTGCAACATTAACTCATAACTTGGTAATTTGACAATGTTTGTACACTACATTTTCAACATAGCCTTCTTATTACCCCACCTCATGAATATGGTAGATGGACATTTTCAAATCCCTGCTGAAATGTCATTCCATGCCACAGGTGCAAAACCACACTTGGCCAGAATTTGAAAAATGACACCTGTCATGTTCATTATGGGATTTTAATAAATGATGTATTTGTATTCAAGAACTGTGGTGTCCAGTCTATGTGGCTGGTTTGTACCTGGTTTTAAATTTTGCAGTACATTATACTGCACATACCTGGTTTTCACACTTCCCAGTCCAGTATTGCAGAGTGAACAGGGGTATCTAGTCTAGACATGATTATGATATTGGACCTTGGCTGGGTAAGTATAGGGCAAGAGGGGTGAAGCTGGTGGGTGCTGATGTGGGGATGGTGTGGGAGGTGGGGTGCTGATGGCAGCAGACAAAATGGGACTGTTTATTTTGGTTAAAAAGCAAAAGATTTCCTGGGATGGTTTTCTTTTTTAAAGATAACTTTGATACTGGGAATGGGCACCCCACTATTGGCATGACATTTAGGGCACCAGAAGTGGGCACCCCAGTGTCCCAGACTGCTAGGCCAGGGGGAGGGAGGTTGTATATACCAGTAACAGTCACTGGGCACCCAAGTGTTAGCAAGTTGAAATTATGGGAGTTGGGTGGGATATTATGAAGGGGAAGGGAGAACAACTTGCACCAGGGTTGGGCACCCCAGTGTCTGACTACATTATTAATCATTAAACTGGCACCAGGGATTGGAAACCCTGGTGTACAGTTCAAATACATAAAGCAGTTAATGTGGCTAATGACAGACACTCTGCTTAGTAAAAAAAAAAACACACAAGCATACACAGCATACTCAGCAGAGGCACAGATATACACTGACACATAACCCCATCACTGATGAATGAAAACAGCAGAATGGCATATGCAAACAGTGAGCTGGCCCTACCAGCTGGTAAACAAGCATATTTCATAATACAACCACATGATTTCATGTGCTCATAAAAATTCAGTTATCCTTACAATGCTGATTTTTTGCGCATGCTCAGAAACTGAACATTTTTTGTTAAATATTTTAAAAAACTCTTTAAGTTTGTGAGGCAAAAGCAACAAATGCACACACCTTGGGCCAAACTCTATCAAACCTGCAAATGTCAAGTTTTAAATTATCCTAGCGGTCTCAATTGATGAGATTTTGTTGGGGGGGGATGCCACTCTGTAACTTTGTCATCCATGAACTGATTGCCAAAACTTTTTCAGACTCCAGTGATCCTGGAACCATCTCTGCACATGCCAAATTTTGAGTAAATCAAAAGAATAGGAGCAAAGTTTTTAGGGTGCAAATCTTGGGGTTTGACATTAAGGTGCTTACTGAACCCTAATATTCAGACATGACCATGCCTGTGTAATGTGTATACATACACACACACACACACACACATATATATATATATATAGTATAGTAGCATCACTATAGTTAGGGTTGAGCAAGCAGTTTAATGCTAAACCTCAAATTTTGCACTTTAATAACTTTGCAACTATTTAGTGGATTTGCATGAATTTTGGTATGCACTGCTTCATGGCTAGATCTCTTGACATACCAAGTTTTGTTTTGATCGGATTTGCGGATTTCATGCGGTGTATAATGAAAAAACAGTAAAAGTCACTTTTTTCTCCTGTTTTGGCTGTTTTTTCCTCATCAAGCTGTGGCCACACTCTTTGGAATTTTGCTCTGACATTTTTGAGGGTTGAAAGAGCTTGCCCCAAAAGAACATGCCAGCATTGGTTTGGTGAAAAAAACATTATCTGTTCCAAAGGTATTCAGTTTTGAAATTTTGGATTCTGAGCATACTCAGTTCAGTCTTTTGGATAGTTGCACTGTGTGAAAAGGGATTTAGGGCTCACAAAAAGGGATTTTAAAACCTTGTGAAAAGGGAATCTGCTCACAAAAAGAGATTTTGACACCTCACAAAAAGGGATTTTTAAAGTTTACTGTTTATTTCTCACTTCACTGCAAAGAAACAGAACTTTGAGGCTGAAATTTTCAGGGTACAAAGGGCTTAATCCACAGATGTGACTTTTGCTGGTTTGGTGATAACACTTCCATACTTATAACATTTCAAAGTTTGGAAATTTCCTATAGGATAACATTGTGGTGGATACAGTACCTTTTGATGCCTGTATCTTGAAAATGGTTTGAAATACAGATTGTTCACTAAATGCAGCTTAGTACACCTTTAGGTGCAGGTTGCCAGTCCATGATTACAACTGCAGTGGAATTTTTTAAAATGTTCCTAAAGTTACTGAGATATTGCACCATTTGCAGCACAAGGGTTACTTGGAATGTCTCTTGGTCAGTGCTTCATCTCTACAATTATAGGTAGATGGGAGCGCAGGGCCCAGAGGGCCCTGTACTCCTACATATGGATACCATTATGCAGTAATAGGACTGCAGGGCCCTCTATTATGCAATAGTGAGAGCACAGGACCATAACAATGTCTCTGCACTTCACAAAGAGATACCATTATTGAGTGACGAGAGTGGGATGGGAGCGCAAGACCCTCACAGGAAGATGAGGGTTAATTACAACACCTATATGCTTATGGTTACATAGGAGCACAGGGCCCAGAGGGGTTCTGGTGCAACCACAGCACATTACAGACTGATGGGAGTGCATGGCCCTCCCCACAAGCATATAAGGGTAAGATTACACTTTCTCAAAAAGTAAGGAAATTCATTTCATAAAACTTTGTTAAATGCATCAGTTAGGGTTGAAGCAACAAAAGTAGGTAAATGAGGTATTAGGGTTTTGAACCCTAACACCCCCACCCCAACCACCCCACCCCACCACCACCCTCCTCACACCAATAGGCATTGGGGTGTGCCTTGGGGTCGTGAGGCCTAACTCTCATCCCATTCTCCTATATTGTACCATCTCACCTTACTTAGACATGGGATGGGGTGAGAGTAAGAGCCTAAGACCCCAAGGCACACCCGACAACTGTTAGTGTGTGGAGGGTGGGAGTGGGGTGGGAGGGTATTAGGGTTCGAAACCTTTACGCCTCAGTTTCCTACTTTTGTTGCTTCAACCCTAACTGATGCATTAATGAAGTTTTTGTAATGTACATATAGTATATATATATATATATATATATATTAGAGGCAAAACTCCATTTAATGCATTAGTGGGTTGTTCCATGTACGACAAAAGTGAGGAAATTCGCTGTTAGGGTTGAAAACCCTAACTCCGAATTCACCCCCAGCACCACACACACACACACATTCAAGTATGGGGGAGGACCAAGTCAACACAACCAATGACAGACATCCAGCAGCAGGTGACAGAAATAACAAACAATTGTCTAAATGTACTACGAGACATCCCCACCCACCTGACCAGGTACTGCATGCTCAGTGGAGATCAACAGCAAAACTGAGGCCATGTACACCAAACGTACACATCCCTGATTGCAGCTGCATACAACGTACCACACTTAGTAGTTGCATGGCCTTACCTACCGATGCCCCACACCACACCACAACTGGTACTGTGCCGTTATTCAATATAAATGCTGAAGGTGCATGATGACAGCTGTATAAAGGTTTTAACACTAGTGAGTATACATTAATTAAGAGAAGCCCATAAATTAACTACAAGACACTAGCATGCTCAAGATAAAAGTAGTGATACATTTAGTAGGTGATTTACGTAGTAGTACATTTACTGCAACGGTTTACTCAACATAGAGAGGCTGATTTAAACGTATGGAAAAGCATTGCCTGTTCAACGCTGTGAAATTCGTACTGCCAGTATCACATGCATTCTTACTGATGAAGGTGTACTGCTGATGTACATACATAGACCTTCAGTGTGTTTCAATACTAAAGATGCAGTAAGTATTCTTTAAGAAACATTGTAATTGCATGGATCAGGCCAAGCAACTTCTAAATATCATAGCACTACTGAGCCAACAATGATGTACCTGTATCGGAGATGTATATAGGATAGATTTTCCTGTAGGCACTTACTGAGTATGTTGTACCTGATAAAGACAATCTCATTGCATCTGTGATGACTAACTTATTCAAATAGTAATACATTTACTATTGTTGCAATGAGTGATCTATGCCACTTATGGACACAGTGTGATTTTAACAGTTGTTTCATACTCAGGCTGTATGCCTACTGTTTGGGTTTGCCACACTTCTGTCACTGATGCTATCAAAGTGATAACTATGTTAATTGTGGTACAACAGGAATCAAGTAGGTATGGTGTAGATATAAACAGAATGTCTTTTAGTATTGATTTAACTCACAATGGGGTAAGTGTACTAGGACAGCAGGGGTTATCCTCTATCACTGACTCTGTCAGTTATAATCACACTAGGGTTTCGATGACTGTAATGATCAAGTTACATTGTTCATCTTCATGAGTTCATATTCACAGCCATTCTCCAGTAACTAGACAGTGTATGGTGTAACTGTGTGGGACACTGTGTTGCAAAGCTGCTGCAGTGCCTAGCAGAGGGAGAGTATCTACTCATAAAGACAATTAAGCAATAAGGCATGACCAACAGTTGTTAAATGGTCTGTCAATCACCCTGTAGGGGTTTAATGTTGAATGAGGCATAGCCGAGTGCCACATGTCGCTATACAGTGATAAACTGACCATTAACATAATACCTGGGAGTGGCTTATTGCTATCATAATAAAACTGTTTTTTAAACAACATTAAACCATGTTCATCATATGGTTAGGCTCTACATGTATGTTAATAAAAACTAAACATAAGGCTGTTACAATGTTTACAGTCAATTAGAAAGCTGCATTTCTCAAACCCTTGTTATAATCAGAGATATTATACCTGTACAACTCCTTGGTTTTGCTGAACTCTGTTGCTCAGGTGGCCCACCACAAGTGGTGTGGTGTGGTGTGGGCATCGGTAGGTAAGGCCATGCAACTACTAAGTGTGGTACGTTGTGTGCAGCTGCAATCAGGGATGTGTACGTTTGGTGTACATGGCCTCAGTTTTGCTGTTGATCTCCACTGAGCATGCAGTACCTGGTCAGGTGGGTGGGGATGTCTCGTAGTACATTTAGACAATTGTTTGTTATTTCTGTCACCTGCTGCTGGATGTCTGTCATTGGTTGTGTTGACTTGGTCCTCCCCCATACTTGAATGTGTGTGTGTGTCTGTGTATGTGTGGTGCTGGGGTGACTGGAGTTAGGTTTTCAACCCTAACAGCAAATTTCTCACTTTTGTCACTGTGGAACAACCCTAACTAATGCATTAAACGGAGTTTTTGCCTCTAATTTCCTTCTTTTGAGAATGATAATGAGAAATAGTGAATGTAATGCTGTGGTGTAAGCGGGGCCTTGACACTTTGTGGCATAGTAACAGGAGCAGCAACGCAAACAGAAATGTTAACAGTGGCGCTATATGGTAACACACATGTGAATGAGAACAGAAAGGGTATCGCATATGGCGGACGGAATGATCTGCCACGTGATGTGTTGTCACATAGTAACATGGTGCCTGCAAACAGAAATGTCAATGGGCATGGTGACGTAAAGTGAAACAGAAAGATAAACAGTACTGTAGACAGAAATGGCAAAAAATAACAGAAGCGTAAGCTTAAATGAAAGCCGCAAGGATAACGCATAATGGGCGCAGACGTCATGATAAGTGAAAGCAGGTACTGGAACTGCAAGCGGAAAGGGCAACAGTAACAGTAATGTAAGCGCACAGGCTGGTTTTCCCCAAAACCTACATAGAGAAAGACAGTGAGTACAAATAATGTATGCATAATAATGAGTATCGGCGCAGAAAATGAGATCTTGGAATACTAAATACATTATATCTCAGGAACCGTAAGACGTAGAAAAAAAATTTAAAAGTCATATTATTTACAACTGTCTTGGTTAATTTGGATCTTAGCCCCTGCTGGGGGGCTAAGAAGTTTTCAACCAAAGTCCGTATCTCGCATCGCTTCCTAGACACGGGTCCAGGTGCAAACGCCGTAATGTTATCCTATGGGAAAAAGAAAAGTTTGAGTGCCATAACTTTGCCTCCTGTAATGTTTTTTCACCAAACCACTGAAAGGCACATCTGTGGGCTGTTGGCTGTCTTCCCTCCAAATTTCAGGAAAAAAGACCAAACTGTTATTTTGCAGCAGGGTGCCAAAGGATTTCTGTAATACGTCGGGCGCCGTAATGTTATCCTATGGGAAAAACCGTCAACTTTGGAGTGCTGTAACTTTGCCACCATGTAATATTTTTTCAATACAACACTGAAAGGCACATCTGTCAGATGTCGGCTCCATTCCTTCCAAATTTCAGCCCAAAACTCCCAACCGTTCTTTTGCAGCGCAGTGCCAAAGAATCGCTGTCACTGTCCCACAGATGGAAAACTACTGTCGCAATTTGCGAAAGCTTTGCAAAAAAGTTAGACGCTTTGAGTGACAAAAGTAATTTAGCAAGTACTTTTTCCAAAAATTTGAAAAACATATTTCTGGGGTGTTTTACCACAAAATAAAGACATGGCAAGCATCCTCAGGGTCCGACTAGGTGAATACAAAAAGAATTAGGTTGCTAGAGGGTCCCAAATTTAAATGCCAACCATTTTTCTGATCACCAACTGAAAACAAAATGGCCGATTTGCAAAAGTAACAGGCCCATTTGCAAAAGTAAAAATGCATTTGCGAAAGTGTTGAACTTTTTGTTAACTTTTCCCATTGACTTATAATGGGAAACTGTTTTTTGAATAACTTTTGAACCGTTTAATATTTTTCATGAAATCTTTGAAAGACACATGGGGACCCTGGCCGCATGTTCCTGAATTTGGACCAATCACACATAACCGTACGACCTGTAAGGCGAACCATAGAATTCAGAAAAAGCGTAAAGCTGCACAGATCATGCTTAATAACTCGCAGCCATATATCTGACCACTATGAAACTTGGCAGATCCAAAGGCCTATGGTTCTTGATCATGTATTCCAAATTTCAGCCAAATCTGTCAAACGGTTGCAAAGTTATTAAGGTGCAAATTTTGGGGTTTAACATAGAAATGGCTCCTCAACCCTAACTATAGTGGCACTAGTTCACTATAATAAATTGTAGTATGTGTGTGTGCATGTGTATATCTATATATATCTATATATATATATATCTATATATATATATATATATATATATATATATATATATATATATATATATATATATATATATACACACACACACACACACACAGGCCTGGATATTCAGAAGGGTTGCGCATGGCACAACAGTGTTGCACCATGCACAACCCACTGATGCGCCCTGGCACGATATTCAAATGGGGATTGAGCCTGGCACAAATCCCGATGCGCTGGAGCGCATCAGTAATGTATGCAGCGCAGGTGGGGGGGCATTCCCATGCATACTCCACACATCCCGATATTCAGCCTGGGATGTGCTGAGCCCATGCATGCACAACCCCTACCTGCACTGCACACAGGTCAGCCAAAAAAAAGGAACAACAGCTGGCCACCCACAGGTGAGCTGCCATATTGCAGGGCACAACATGGCAGCTGCCACCTGTGGGTGGCCACTGGAGCTTCGGCTGCACCTTCGTGGTGGCATCCACTGGACCACCAGGGATATTGGCTGTTTTGATTTAAACATATGCCCGTGATTGGGCTGCAAGTGTCCACTGGACAACCAGGGATATGGGATGAATATTTGTATACTTAAGCCCGTGATCGGGCTGCGAGCGGTCCACTGGAACACCAGGGATATTAGACGTGTATTTGTATACTTAAGCCCATGATCAGGCTGCGAATGGTCCACTGGAACACCAGGGATATAGGACGAGTTTTAATTCTACATATGCCCGCGATTGGGCAGTGTCACACATTGCCACACTGTGCAGGGGGTTTCGGTCCCCGAAGGCTGCAACCTGGCAGGGCACCGGGCACAAGTCACCAGAGATCGGTACACCTGCATGCAAATGGGGCCATAATGACATGCAAATGGCTCTATTTGTGCCTTGCATGCATTATGGCCCCATTTGCATGTGCACTTTTGAATATCATGGTTGTTGCGCCTAGCACAAGAACTTGCGCTAGCGCATCCCCCTTCTCCACTCAGGCCACTTGGCTGGCACAGTGCCACTGTGCCATGCGCACTGTGGGGTGGCCAGGGTGCGATATTCAATTATGCTGTGCCATGGTGCAGCTGCATTGAATATCACCCTGTCAATGCCCCTGCACAGCCAAGTTGCGCTGTGCCCAGGCTTGCGCCACAGCCTGGTGCAGTCTGAATATCTGGGCCAGACTGTTCTTTGCAAAAAACTTAATTAATGTATCAGTTAGGGTTCATGTTAACACCACAAAAGTAGGGAAATGAGTCATTAGGATTTCCAGCCCTAATGCCTCACCCCCATTCTCCAAGCAACAAAAGGAAAACAATTAGTGGTTTGGGTCTCCAGAGTCTTGGCAAATCAGTGGCAGGGTCTTCCTTGGGGTTGTCAACCCTAATGCTTACCCCTCCTCCCAGACCACAGCCTCCTGTACAAAACAGATGGCGCAGCTTCAAGTCAGTGCCTCATAGTGATAGAAACTTCAAAGGTAGAGAAGTATGACTCACAACATGCTACCAACACAGTCTGTTGTAGCTTTCTTCACAGGTCCCTGCATGAAGAAAGGAGAGCACATCTGACCTTGTTTGCTCAAGGAATGGGGTGGGCATTATTTATTTTATTTTATTTATTCAGAATTCAGAAAAATACCTTTGAGTCAGAGACTCATTTACAAAGGTTCCACATCACATTAATGGTACAAACAGTAATAAGGTAAATACAATGCAGGAAACAGGACAAGCTTGTTACATGGTAATAATACCATTAAATACAGATAAAAGCTCACAATCAGTATCAGTATCAGACAATCTTAGATCAGATGAGCATGTAGGCATGTTAACTGGTATGCTCGAAAGTTGGTGGGAGGGTAGAGAAAGCCAGCCAGGGGCCATTGTTGTGGCAGGGGAGGAGCGAGTGACAGCAGGATCAATGGCAGTCACAGCTGTTTAGGGACTGGAGATGCCCCTTAAGATGGGACTGGAGAGGCCGATAGCATTTTCATTTGTGTTGGAGCTAGGTAGGCCATTCATCCAAGAGGGGGCCTTGTAGCTGAAGAATCTTCGAAATTGGGAGGTTTGACAGTGGGGAACTATAAGGAGTTTCTTGCTAGAGCTGAGGGTTACTTTTTGGATTGTAGCCAGATAGATTAAGGAGGTAAGACTGGGAGGGCACCAAGGGTGATTTATTTGGCCATTAGGCAAGTGTGGAATTTGATCCTCTTGTCTAAGTTAAGCCAGCTTGTGGAGTTATATAATGATCAGGTATGGGTGAAGCGGCCACAGTTCAGTACAAGGTGACAGGTTTTGTTGAGGGAGAGGCGGAGCCTACTAAGGGTTGCGCTGGTAGCAGCGCTATAGATGAGAATACCACAGTCGAGTAGGGAGAGGATAGAGGATGAAACGGCAATTCGGAGGGTGTCTGGAGTAAGGCGGTGTTTAATCTGGTACAGCAGGCTGAGGCGGACATTAATGGCAGTGGACAGGTGATGTATGTGCAGGTGGAAGTTGAGCACCATGTCAAGGGTGAAGCCCAGGTATTTAAAGGAGTCCACTAGCTCAAGAGGGGTTTGGTCCACTGCTAGGATCTGGGGGAAAAGTTCCTCCCTAGAGCTCTGAGGGTGGGAAAAGATCATGAACTTGGTCTTCTTGTAGTTTAGTATAAGGTGTTGATCAGAAAACCACAGTTCTGCTTTACAGAAGGAGGACTGGATGGTTTGGTGTAGATGAAAAGGGTCAGGGTTGGATGCGTAAAGTACCGCATCATCCGCATATAGTAGAAGGTTGCCAGGGCAGAAGGCGGGGAAGGAGTTAAAGTAAAGGTTGAAGAGGAGGGGACCAAGGATGGACCCCTGAGGGACCACTGAGAGGACTGGGAGCTTATCAGATAGGGTAGTGCCAGTTTTGACCTGTTGGAACCTATTCAACAAGTAGTCAGTGAACCAGCTCAGGGCATCCTGGGAGAAGCCATTGTTTGAGAGTGTGACTAGCAGAAGAGAGTGATTGACAGTGTCAAATGCCTTAGTAAGGTCAATAAATACAGCACCACAGGTGTGGCCTTTGTCTAAAGTGGAGTGGATGTGTGCAGTGAATTCCAGGAGGGCTGTAGTGGTACTGTGCCCTTTGCAGAAGCTATATTGCCATTTACAGAGAAGGTTGTGTTTGTTAAGGTGGTTGGTGAGTTGATCATAGACAATGCAATCAAGTGCTTTAGATGGGGGGAGGATAGAGATGGGCTGGTAGTTATTGGTGACAGTGCGGTCCCCACTCTTAAATATAGGGGTAATGGAGGCAGATTTCCAGAGGGAGGGGAATTTGCCTTGGCAGAGAAAGCGGTTGAGAATATGGGTGAGGGGGTAAATTACGTTGAGAAGAGTGAGCCGGAGAAGCCTCAGGTCCAAGGAGTCACTACTGTAGTTGGAGTTACTTACAGCATTTTTAATGCAATGCTCAGCGGTCTTGAGGGTGATGCATCGTAGGTGAAAGGGGAGGGAGTTGGGAGGAGGGAGACCGGGCAGGGGGCCGGTCAAAGAAGGCAGGTGGGAGAACATGGCTGAGGTTAGTAAAGGCACAATTGAAAGCTGAGGCTATACAAGAGGGATTGGAGGTCAATTGCCCATCCACAACTATCTGGTTGGGGGGGGTTAGTGTTTTTGCCACCGATTTCCTTGATATTATTCCAGAATTTGCGCCCGGAGCCCCAGGCAGCGGTAAGAGCGACTTTAAAGTGCTCAGCCTTGGCTTTGAGCAGTGCCCACATGCATTTGTTCCGGGCTTCTCTGTATCTCTGCCTGTTGGCTGTACGGCTAGTCTCATTGGAGAGGTGCCAAAGTGAGTCGCTAGTACACAACTGGGTCAGGAGGTGGTCAGTGATCATGGGGACAGGGTTGCCTTTGACCATCCTTTTGGTAAGGGGGGGCAAACTTGTTGCAGATGGTATTGAAAGTTTGGATGAACAGGCTGAGGGCTAGATCAGGGTCGAAGGTATTAGTCATGGGGGACCAGTCCAGTGATCTGAGTTGTGTTTTTAGGAGAGAAAATTTATCAGGGCCAAGTTTGCACTGGAAGATTATCTTGGGACGGGTTTTGGGTATTTTGCAGGACCAGGTGCATTAGGGTTGATAACCTAAAGGAAGACATCTTCACTGATTCGCCAAGACTCCAGAGACCCAAAATCTTAATGTTTTTTTCCTTTTGCTGCTTGGGGAGAAAGGGTGGGGAGTTAGGGTTGGAAACCCTAATGCCACATTTCCCTACTTCTGTGGCATTACCGTGAACCCTAACTGGTGCATTAATAATGTTTTTTGCAGAAAATTTCCTTTCTTTTTGAGGTAGTGGAATCAATCATATCTTCAATCATGCAGGTCCTTTTGGGAGCTGTATGAACAGATGCAGATGAACAGGGCCATTTGAGCCCTGCACCAAGACACTATTCCTTCTGCCTTTAGAAGTGCAGAGCCATTGCAGGCCCAGCAGTTCCATACAGAGACAGATGTCAAGAATTCTTGGGGCTGTTTGGTGGGCTGCGGCTATGCAGGGCACTCTGTTCCCTGTGCTTGCATGTGGCCACTGATATAGATGCACAAGACAAAGAGTCTTTCTGTCAGCTAATGAACAGGGTCCTCTGCCACTCACAGGTGCAGAGGTGCAGGACCCTATGCCAAAAGTCTTCACTAGATGGTACTTGGGCCCTTGCAGGCAACCCTGCAGCTTTTATTCCCAGGCTGAGGGGGTATTGCATAATCGCACCATCTCAGCACCCTCACCATATGTAGCTGGGTCACTGAACTCACCTCTGAACTCAGTTCATAGGCACAGGATCACAAAGCATAACTGCTGGGGTGAAGACAGATACTACACACAAAATCTCTTAATAATTTTTTTCTTTCTATTTTTTCTCTGCCTCCCATCTGCCTTCATTCAGGAGGGTGCCCCAGGCCAATCCCCCAAATGTCCAATGGTACTTACCACCAGCCATCTTCCTCCAGGGATTTCCTCCACTGGGAAGGTCTGAGGGGGGTCCCAGGCCCCCACTGAGGACCGAATCCAGTTCTGGCTAATGAGCCCAGCTGTTTGGGGAGGAAGACATGCAGGTGCCTGCCATCATCCAGCCACCATTTTTTTCCTGTGTTCTAGTCCCCTGGGTGGTGTGGTGGGCAATGACATCCAGGCGCATGCCATGAGCTCCTGTGCAACTTGTGCTGATGTCTGCCCCATCTCCTAATCTGCCGGCCCAAGTTGCTTTTCCCCAAGCTTCCACCAGGAGAGGAGGCAAGTGGTGGGCTCTACCCAGCCCTCCCCCAGGAGGAGGAGAGCTGTCCACTGGAAGCTTGATCCTCCTCTCCCCAGACAACCCCTGAAGGCCGGAGGTTGCTTCCAAACTCAGGTCATTGGTATGGTGGCAGTTGAGGCTTGGTGCCTCAGTCCTCCTCTCCACCAGGCTAGCTAAAATTTCTTAATTAACATTTTTATTTTGACCCCAAATTTTCATGGTAGTAATTTTTTGACTCCCCTTATAAGCAGGGCATGTGGTATTTTTAGTATATTGTCTGAAATGTTACTTCACTTCACAAGTGCAAAAACACATCTCACCTAGGATTTAAAAAATGATGTCTGTCAAGTTTATGAGGTGGTGTGAAAAAATGGCTATGTTGAAAGCTTGGAATTAAAATATTGAACATTACTGAAGCTACCATATAAGTGAATATTGTAATATTGCAACATTCACTCATAACTTGTTAATTTTTACAATATCCATACATTAAATTTTCAGCATAGCCTTCTTATTACCCCATCTCATGAACCTGGTAGGTGAAAATTTTCAAATCCTTGCCAAAATGTAATTCCATGCCACAGGTGTAATGACACATTTTGGCCAGAATGTATTTTATTTATTTATTTATTTATTTATTTATTTAAATCTAGGATTACATAATACCTTTGAGTCAAGGCTCTTTTACAAAGGTTCCATGTCAGAAGAATGGACAATACAGTTTATGAAATTACAGAGTAAGACAGTCATAATGCCTAGTGGTTATAACAACTTGGTTTCAAGTACAAGTAACACAACATATTACAATACCAATAGGAGGTGTATTACAACATAAGTGAGGGGAAAGGGAAATAGTGGGGTAAAATAGAGTATTGTAGCCTAGAGGGCTTTGTCAGGACAGAGTATTTGAGTATAAGGTTGAGCAAGGGAAAGAGTAGAGGATGGAGAAGTGTGAAGAGCAGTGTTAGCATGGACAGCGGTGGGTATGGGAGCTGCCAAAATTATGGTGCTCAGCTAAGGCAGTCACAGGTACTATAAACTACCAGAGATTTGTGGAGCTTATTTTTGAAGGTGCCCAGAGTTGGCAAGGCATTGATGTCACTGGCAAGGTTATTGAGCCAGCTGGGGGCCCTGTAAGAGAAAGACCTTTGACCTTGAGTGGTACGACAATGAGGGATTCACAGTAGCTGTGGTTTTGAGCTACTGGTGTTGCAGTTGTTTACTCTGGTTTTAAGAAAGGAGCAGACTCCTTGGGGGCAATGCCCATCATTATTTTCTTGGCCATGATGCAGGTTTGATACTGAATTCGTTTTTTTAATTGAAGCTATCCAGTTTGGGAGTAGAGATCTCAGGTATGGGTGAGATGGTGAGCTCCAGTGGTGAGATGACATGCTTTATTCAGGGAGGTGGCAATTCATTTGAGTGTGGAGGCAGTGGCAGAGTCATAGACTATGAGTCCATAGTCAATAACACTCACAACTGAGCTTTGAACGGCAATAGATGCATTGTTAGGTGTTTTTGGTGACGGTACAGTATGCCCAGTCTGGTGTTGGCCATCTTGGTGACATTACTGATATGGGTGGCATAGGAGAATTTGGAGTCAGGGGTGATACCCATATACTTGAAAGTATCAACTTGATTAATGGTGGCTCCGAGTTTGGTGTTGACTGTGAGGTGGTATTGTTTATTGTTGTTCTGCGAGCTGCTGAAGAGCATGGTCTTAGTTTTTTTCTGATTTAGTAACAGCTTGTGTTGCAATAGTCAGTTTTCAATTGATGTGAAACCCCGTTGGAAGTTACCTTGCAGTTCTACAGGATCATGAAGGGAGGCAAGGATAACAGCATCATCTGCATAGAGTATTATCTGTTCTGGACTTGAGTCTGGAAGTGCATTCAGGAATAGGCTAAAGAGGAGGGGGCCTAGGATAGACCCTTGTGGAACACCAGAGAGGACTGGTCTGGCATCAGAGAGTGTTTCAGTTATTTTTACTCTTTGGGTCCGGTTGCCTAGATAGCTATTGAACCAGTTGACTGAGTCAGGTGAGAGCCCAGCCTTCCAAAGTTGGACAAGTAGGAAATGGTGGTTGACAGTATCAAAGGCCTTAGTTAGATCAACGAACAAAGCCCCTGTTAGTTTACCGTTATTCAATGAGTGGTGAATGGCTCCGGTGAATTCGAGTAATGCTGTAGAAGCACTGTGATCCTTTCTAAAGTCGTGTTGTTGCTTGCAAATGACGTTGTGAGTGTCCAGGAATTCTGTGAGCTGGTTGGCCACAATACGTTCAAGGGCCTTAGAGAGAGGAGGTAGAATGGAGATTGGGCGGAAATTTTCATGGGCAGTTTTTTAACCACTTTGGAATATAGGGGTCACAGTGGCCAGCTTCCATTTGTCTGGGAATTGGCTGAGGCAAAGGGAGAGGTTGAAGATCTTGGTCAGTGGTCTGAGTACTTCTTCAAGGGTTAGGGATAGAAGTTTGAGGTCAAGAGAGTCGCTGCTGGCTCTAGACTTGGCGATAGCTTTTGTGACATAGCTGTGGACCTGGTGTATCTTGACCAACTTAAAATAGAAAGAAGGGCGGTTTGAGGAGGCAGAGGAGATAGGGTGCATTGGAGTATCATCTTTGCTAAAGAAATTGTGGGGAAGTACAGAACTAAGGTCAGTGAAAGCAGTATTGAATGTATCTGCAATAATTTTCAGATCAAGTGTGGTAACCCCGTCTATACAGAGCATGGATGGGGGGGGGATTTTGACTGCTTCCTGGCAACTTCTTTAATGTTGTTCCAGAAGTCTCTTCCATTTCCCCATGAATTTGTGACAGCACTCTTAAAATAGGAAAATTTTGATTGCCGGATGGCTTTGGTGCAGTCATTTTGAGAACATTTATAGTTACAGGTGTCAATTTGCCTCCCATGACAGCTGTCACGTTCATGTGGTTGTGTAAAAAAATGACTAAGCTGAAAATCTGGGATCAAAATTTTGAAAATTACCTAAGTTTTGGGCAAATATAAAACAATTTTGATGACCACCCATAATTTTGTCATTTTTACATATTTTACCGCAAATTTTCAACATTGCCTTCTTATGACCCCATCTCATGAGCAAGGGCAGTGAAAATGTTAACATCCTGCCCAAAAGGTGATTTTGCAATGTGACCATAAAATTGCCTTTTGGGTCAGATTTGTATAATTTCACCACCATTGGTCATGAGGTGGGGTCCCTGAAAAGCCATGTTGAAAAATTAGAGTAAAAATATTCAACAATAACAAAGTTATGAATAAAAGTTCAAACCTTTTGAAATACACTAAACTGCAGTTACCTAATTTTTTTCATATCACAGTTGCTGGTTCCTGTAGCAACATGTGTCTTCAGTCGCAGGATGGATCTATGCTATGCTAAAGTGACTGAGGGGATGTAGGGTGGTGGGTGCTTAGTGGGATGTTGGGGTAAGGTGAGTGAGGGGGTGTGGGGCACCAGATTGACAAGGGACCATTTTCATTTTTATAGGTTAAAAAAAATCACAAGTCATGTTTTTTATTTTTATTTTAGGGGACATATTCCAACACTGGGGATTGAGCACCCCAATGTCTGGCTACTGTTCAGTGGCATCAGGGGAGGGCACCTCAGTACCACCATTTATATATTGGGAACAGGGGGCGGGCAACCTGGAGTGGAGTGGGTCAACAGAAGCAGTACCGGGGATGGACACCCTAGTCCACTTAAGAAAAATTTTAATTAGGTAGTAGCTGGCTAGATAGACAGATACATAGAGCGAGACAGAGACAGAGAGAACAGGGGATCACTGGATCACTGTTTGGGCTGAAGCTGGCAGCAGTAGTCCTGCTATGGCTTCAGCATTCAAGAAAGTCCCACTGTTCTCATACAGAGAATGTGGGTCAATGGCTCCTCTCACTAAGCTGAGCAACCTGTATTTCAGTGTGCCCAGTTTGGTATTTCTGACCATTGTTTTAAAAATCAAACACCAATAACTAGCTAAACAGACCCCATTTAATTCAAGTGTTTGTTTTTTAAAATTAAACATTTTTATGGATTTTTCATGTTTTTTTTACTTTTGGGGTGAACAAGATGGTGGCTGTCATGACACAAAAAATGTGTTTGTGTTGTGAGAAGCAAATGATGAGAAAACAAAAAATAGTCTGTATCATGGAATTTTTCATGTTGCTTCAGAACATTACACAGAAAAACCCTACTGAGCATGCTCAGAATGGCAAAAAAAAAATACATTCGTATAACTCTGTAACCATTTAATATTTTTTTCACAAAACCTTCCAAAGGCACTACCTTGGCACAGCCTGCTTCTACCCTGACAGTTTTGGAAAAAAGTTCCATTCTGTGTAGGCTGTACATGGCAGCAAAACCAAACACCCATGTTAGGTATTAGGAAAAGATTAGATGTCTACAGGAAAATGACATGTGTGGATCTCAGAAACTGCACATACTCCCATCACAATGCTTTCCACATATTTAGACCTTGCCTACTACATAATGCATGCACAATTTCAGCAAATTTTGTCAAACACTGCCAAAACTATTAAGGTGTAAAGTTAGAGGTTTAACATAGAACCTGTTGCTCAACCCTAACTGTACTGTGCTATGCACCAGTATAATATTCATTGCAAGAAACTGCATTAATGTACCAGTTTGGGTTCAACTCAACACCACAAAACTAGGGAAATGTGGCATTAGGGTTTCAAACTGTAACTTTGCACAACACAAACAGAAAAAGGACAAGACCACACAACAACAGACAGCCATCATCAGGTAAGGCAAACAATATACAGTACAACTGTTTCCTTATGACACAAATGCAGTATCACTGATGTGCTACCTTCATGATTTGCATCTGCAGCTGAAAAGGAACAGAGGCCTATGCTTATGCAGACAGAAGTGTGTGTGTATGTCTTGCAGCATGCATGAGTACCTGTGGCTGCAGAAGAGCTGGCCCCACAGGGGCATGTGCTTCTGCAGACAGAAGTAGTGTTTTAATTTGGGTAGTATGGATTTCTACATACAGCAGCAAATGTGCAGGCCCAACATTGGCCTGTGCATCTGCAAAAAAACGCAGCATTGCAATTTAGGCATCATGGATTTCTATATGAAGTACCACAAGTGCAGACCCATATTGTAGGTGCCTGCATTTCTGCACACAAAAGTCAGTGTGTATGTCTTACACATGCAAGTACAGAAGTTCAGGCTCCTGAGGTGCCTGTTCTTCTGCAGTCTCAAGCAGTGTTGTTATTTTGGGTATGATGGATTTTGTGAAGCCTGCACTTCTGCAGCCAGAGCTTGGTGTGTATATCTTACATCTGTGGCTGCAGACGTGGGTATATGTCTTACAGTGTGCTCAAGTACCTGTGCTTCAAAAGGGCTGGCTCAATAGGGGCCTCCACTTCTGCAGACAAATGAACTCTTGTAATCTGGGTATCACGCTTTTGTATCTATGGCTACAAGGGCCTGTGTTTCTGCAGACATAAGTAATGTTTCAGTTTGAGCATTGTGGGTTTCTATTTGCAGCCAGGAATGAGTGTGTATGTCTTGCAGTTTGCATGCTACAGATACAAACTGACAAAGGTAGCATATCAGTGCTATTACATTTGTGTCATGTGGAGACAGTTGCATATTGTTTGTCTTACCTGATGAAGGCTGTCTGTGGTTGTTTGTGTGGTCTTGTCCTTTTGCTGTTTGGGGGGATGGGGAGTTAGGTTTGGAAACCCTAATGCCACATTTCCCTACTTTTGTGGTGAAAAGCTGAACCCTAGCTGGTGCATTAATGTTGTTTTTTTGTAATGAAATTCCTTTCTTTTTGAGACAATGGAATTGTATCATCAATAGTGATGGTCGAAGTGCCTAAAATTCACCACGCATAGTATTTCACGTAGAACCTGAATTTTGTGTAACATTCTGCAAAGCAAAGTGAATAACTTTGCATCTTGAAGTAATGTGAAGTTCCCATTATTCTCTATGGACTTCGCATTACTTCACCTTTTTTGCTTTTTGCTCTTTAAGGCAAATTTTGCAGTGATTCATGGAATGTAAGGTTACATGGCCTCTACCTTGTCTTGCACAGACTCAGTTCAGCATAGTGTGTGTAGTGCAAAGCTAGAGACAGTTTGCTCTGAGAGCTCTGAGAATCAAACTATTGAAAAACTTTTAAAAACGCATTTTTGTCACAAAATTATGTGTCAAAAGTTAGTACATCGATTGTAGTAAACCCTTGTGTGTTTATATCATCAATCATTTATTGATTGTGTGCAAATATTGAATGTTAATTTAGTACATTCTGTCTCTGTACTGACAGACACTGTAGAAGTGTGCCTCGGGGAGGGGCGAATCTGTGATGTAGATTGTAGAAGGGAGATTCACAGTGAGAAAGGCAGTTTTTCTAACTGTTGATGGGTAGTGTTTTAGTATTTTTGTGTTCAGGTACACACAGTAATACTTCTATTAAGTTTTTATCAATTGTTTCTGTTTGCTGTGCTGCTGTGCAGTTTTTCAGTCTGTTTAAAAGATGGTGTTGCAGTTTACTGAACTGTTAAAGTTTCTGCACATTAGCTTTCATCTGTGTGCATGCCATCAAGTCAGATGCATTTTATTACACCACCGTAATAACAGTACTCTTAATTTCTTAGCCCATCTGCAGTATTTTTTCCTGCTTCTATCTAGCTACTGCTATAAATCCCCCCCCCCGCAAAATGAGGTATTGTTGTTCCACTGTAGGATTTCTGAAGACTGGTTAAGGTCTAGGCCTGTGCGGCTACATCTGTTTAGTGCTCAGTTTCTATCTGGAAATCACTGTTCTTGTTTTTTGGCTTCCCATTCACCAAAAAGTGAATAAATATAACATTGCCGTTAATTGTCTGTGTTCAGTCTGTTGAAATTGTTGTCACGGTGCCACTATCGTGTGTTTCCCCTTAGTACCATGATTGAATACTGTCTCTCACTACATATTATAGCATTTAACCAAAAGAAAAAGACATAATAAAGAAACATACCTATTGTAGTATTTTTGGCATTGTGCTGTCTTGTGAATTCTCTTGAATTTGTTAGCAACCCACAAAATTAGAAAAAAATCACTGTTTGCAAGAAACGTGTTTCTTTTCTTGGAGATTCTGTGTAATCTAAAAAAATACCCACAAAGGCAAAGGTGTTTCTGACTGTGGCATATGAGCCACATAAGTCAGTGGGGTATAAGCTTTGGCTCTGTGGCCAGGGCATTCCGTTACATCATGTAGAATAAAGAAAAAAAAAAGAAAACAATCTTTGAAGGAAAAAAGTACTGTGTCAGAGAGATTTAGGCCAGTCAAGGTCCCTGCAGCATCACCCTTAGCGTAGGTGGTGTGTGAAATAAATTCTGTGTATGTGTCTGCAATAAAATCTGCCAGCTGGTCCTCAAGTAACAGCAAGTAGCCATGTAGGTAAAAGTTGTAAATTAACACTGGAGGTTTACCACAGGCATAAGGATGATGACTTTGAATATTCAAGTAGTGTTCAGAGTACCAGTGTGGTGCATATCTCCATGTGAACATTGTACTCATTGTCATGTCACAATCACGTATTCATGAGTCACGAGGCAAATCATGTTATTCATTTTCACAATCATGAATCACAGCATTTAAACTTTTTTTTGTCCAACATACCAAGCAGGACAATCACATCTATGTTTATACCCAGTTATGATGGTGGTGCTGAATAATGCAGGTGAAGCAGACCATCCTGGTGCAGTGTAAAACAGTGTACCATTGAGGTTGCTGATGTAGTCATTGAAATAGAATTTCCAAGTGGGTAAAACTCCGACATTGAGGATTGCAAGGGCTGCTTTACATTTTTTTTTTGTTTCCCTTGTTTTCCATCAGTGTAAAGTATTTAACAGTGGTGACATACAGGCCAGATGCTGGATATAACAAAAGACAGGAACAGCTCCACAGGGTACTGATACTGAATAGGGTACTGGAATTAACTCAGAATAATTTCTTCATCTGTTTGCAGGTAGCATCAAAGTATTGTGGACTGTCGGTATGTTCCAATCTGAAGATGGATAGCAGTTTGAATATACTGAAGACCTGGAAAGAAGGCAAAAATATTAATGAAAATTGTTTTCAAAATGATGCATGCAACCCCCCCCCAAAAAAAATACTTTCCATTCATGGATTGACATTGTTCGTACAGCTGAAGTCAACAATCAGACACATGTGGAACACATGTGCAGCGGCAGCATGGTTTCATCACTATAGTCATGAATCTGTACGCTGTAACATGAGAATATAAATAAAAAGAACAGTAATGAGAAATGCTTATAATTCACTCAATCAAAGAAGTCACCCCCCCAAGAAAAAATTTAAATTTTACTGTACCACATTAGATATCGGCACATATGTATGGCATGTGAATGCGACCATGGACAACACACCGGTGAAGGAGAAACATTCAATATGTATGATGATGATTCCCTGCAAAGGAACAACATGACAGACTGCTCAGTGCTTACAACAAAAAACAAGATTCAATATAAATTAAATGGCAGTGTCTCTGAAAAAACATGACAGTGACACGTACACTAACTTACTAGTGTTGGTATGAATACACACACATAGGGCAGCATGTTTCAGTTAGCGCAGCCGAAGAATTTACCAGAACATCAAATTATAGTTCAGCCCATGGTCATCTGTGGCTATCATCATTTAACAACACACTACATCAACAGCAGCAGAGAACAGACAGACAACAGCAGCAGGCACCAGTAACCCATTTTCTCACTTGGGACACTTATGCAGAGTTCTGGCTCTAGGTGCATGCTTTTAGCAGTGCGTCAAGAAATACTTGTGACTTTTCTGAACAGTTTTTCATGTGATTATTCTTCATCAGAACTTTTCATGACATTTAAAGAGCAGCAGCAGCAGGTAGAAGAAAGCCATTTTCTCACTTGGGATAGTTATGCAGAGTTCTGGCTCTAGGTGCATGCTTTTAGCAGTGCATCCGGAAATACTTGTGACTCTTCTAAACAGTTTCTCATTTGATTATTCTTCAGCAGGACTTTTCATGTTTTTTTTTAAATAGTAAACTTTATTAAGATATTTTAAAATTTACAGACAGTCATTGTGGATAGTAACACTGTCCATAGTAGCAACAGAAAAACAAGAGACAAGATACGGATACAATTAGTCAATAAGATTGTACATTTGCTGCTAGCAAGAATAGGTAGGGAGGGGTAGACAAAAACCTCGGGGGTATGGGGGCTTGTGCCCCTTGACTGTTTGTGATCTGGTATGCTATCCTACACCTAATGTGGCCCCAATGGATGTTGTCCACTGCAACATTTATTAATATGGCAGTGGTTATGCTGGTGTGTTGTCAGGTCACAAGTAAAACAGACTTGAGTGAGTCCCATCTGTTATGGTATTGAGTTAACCTGTTGTTGAGTGAGTTAATAATTTTTTTTCCATTCTGAGAGCCAGTAGGATTGAGTTGTGCCACTCCTGGTATGAAGGGATTGTAGTGTCCAGCCAGTGCCTGAGAATTGGCTTTTTGGCAGTGGTGGCAATGAGCGAGCTGTGGTATTTGTGGATTCCGAAGATCTTATCCAGGTCCAGGCCTAGGATGCAGATTGGTGGGGTGAAAGCAGAGTCCAGGCCCAGGAAGGGGGTCCATTTTAGAGCGTATCTCCGTCCATAGTGGTTTTGCTTTGGGACAGTCCCATAATATGTGTTTTAGAGAGCCCTGTTGTTCATGGCATCTCGTGCAGTTGGGAGATTGTAGGGGGCCCATTTTGTGACATTTTAATGTGGTGAAATAGAGTCTGTGGGATATCTTGTACTGCATTAAACCTAAGGCCATTGAACTTTATGTATTTGTGGATGCTATTCCACATGTCAGATCTGACCTTGTGATCTGTGAGGTTTGGGAACTCCTTTATCCAGTAGGAGCATATGTCCTGCTCCGCTGGAGTTTTTTTGGCCAGAAGGTATTTATATAATAGGGATGTAGAGTGTCGTCTCGTGGTGAGTTGGGCATGATATGTCCATTGGTGGGGTTCTGAGAATGTCCATGGTCTGGGTCCTAGTGTGGTTGTTATTGAGTGCTGGAGTTGGAGGAATGCATAGGGGGATAAGTGGACCTCTGAGTAGGCTTTGGCAAAATCAGTGTATGAGATATATGTGTTGCTTTGTATAACGTGATCCAGGAGAAGCGTTGGGGTTGCTCCAAGGAAATTGTGAGGGATAGGTTTATTTTGGATTTTGAAGTTTGGATTGTTAGTAATAGGTTGATGTAGGTCAAATAGGGGTCTGGTTCTGAGTCTTCTATGTAGCTGGTTGCTCACTAATAGGGACATTTCTATTGGTGTTCCTCATAGAGATTTGGGGAATTTTGCTCATAGTATGTGCAGAAGTGCACTCATACTTATTTTGGCCTTCTGGCATAGATCTTTCTCAATTTGCAACCAGTGAGGTGAGTAGGAGTCTGTTATAGCTGAGTCTTCCTGCGTTTTCCATCTGAGGAATTTCCCAGTATGGATTGCTAGGTAGTAAAGATAAGGGTCTGGGAGTTGTAATCCACCCTGTTTTTTGAGAGGGGTGAGCTTTTGATATGCCCTGTGGGGTGTTTTGTTTCCCCACAGGAAGGCAGACAGGGTGTTTTTTAGTTTCCAAACCATGAAATGGGCATGTGGAGGTTGACCATGCTCTTGGGGTGGAGCAGCCATGGTAGGATGTTCATTTTGATTGTATTTACTCTAGCCCAAAGGATAAGTGGAAGGGTCAGTCAATGACTGAGGTCATAGCTGACTGATGTAAGGAGGGCCTCGAGGTTCTTTGTGGGCATTTTCTTTGGGCTGAGGGCTATTTGTGTGCCCAGGTATTTCAGGCCTTCCGGGGCCCATGTGCCCCCCCATTGACAGCATTGGTTGCTTGCTGTTCGGTGGTTTAGGGGCATGATGTATGTTTTTTCAAGGTTAATTTTATAGTACACTATCTGGCTGTATTCTTGTAGGTGGTCGATGGTGGCGGCGATGGACTGGTGGGGGTCATCCAGATGCAGGAGGATGTCATCAGCATATGTTGATATTTTGTACTGACCTTGAACCGCTTGTATTCCTTTGATTTCAGGGCATTGTATTGTTCTCCTGGTCAATGGCTCCAGGTATCGATTGAATAAGAGTGGGGACAGAAGACAGCCTTGTCTTGTTCCCTTGTGTAGATGGAAGGGATTGGAGTTGACCCTGTTATGCCTAATACTGGCTGTAGGGTGGGAGTGTAGTAGTTGGATCCATTCTATGAAGTTGAAGGGGAAGCCGAATTTCTGGAAGGTGAGGTGCAGGAACTGCCATGAGACTCTTTCAAAAGCCTTCTCAGTGTCCAAGGACATTAGGACTGCCAGTTGTTCCATCTCCCTGGCTGCCACCATTAAATGTGAGAGTTTGCACAGGTGGTCAGAGGGGGAGGCATCCCTGCATGAAACCCACCTGTTATGGTCCAATCAGCGAGTTCCAGACTGTACTTATCCTCTGTGCTAGTATCTTGATTAGAATTGTTATGTCCGTATTGAGGAGGGATGTGGGGCGATAGCTTTCCATTCATTCTTGGTTTTTACCTGGCTTGGTAATAAAGTGATGGTGGCTTGTTGGAGGGAGGCTTCTAAAGTTTTTGCGGAGTGTGCAAGATAAAATAATTTCCTCAAGAGTTCTGCTAGGGGATCCCTGAGTGGTTTGTAGAAATTCGTAAAGAAACCATCTGAGCCTGGGGCCTTGCCAGATGGGAGAGCAGATATTGCTTTGTGTATCTCTTACAAGGAGATTGGTGTCCCCAGCTTGTTTGCCAGCTCTGGGGGTATTGTGGGGAGGTTCACCGCCTCCAGGAACTTGTTAATCTCATTGTCTGGGGCCGCTGTATCTGCTTCATGTAGAGATTTAAAGTAGTTGGCGAAGGCAGATGCTATCCCCCTGAGGTTGGTTAGGAGTTTGTCATAGGGCAGGGGTCTAATGCCTTTAATGTGTTTGAGGGATTCTCTTAGTTGTAACCTAAGGGCTAGTAGCCTGCCTGCCTTCTCTCCATGATTAACGTAGTTGGTTTTTCACTTGAAAAATCATGAACTCCGCCTGCTCTCTTATAAGCTCCTCATATTTTTCCCTAAGGGAGCTGAGCCGTAGCCAGTCTTCTTCTGTTGAAGACTTTGCTATGTTTTTCTCTTTGGCTCAAATGTCGCTGAGCAGTGTTGCTAGTTCTTATACCCTTTTTCTCATTCTGGTGGCTACTATACGGATAAGCTCCCCTCTAATGGTGCATTTGAAAGCCTCTCAAACGTGCAAGATTTAGCATTGAGTTTTGGTTTTCCATGAAGAAATTTTCAGCAAGGGTTCTGAGCACCTTTAGAGTTTTAGGGTCTTTTAGGATGTTATTGTTTAATTTCCATATGAGGTCATTGTCCTGTGGGCTGAGGTTGGCAAAAGTGAGGAGTACTGGGGCGTGATCAGAGATCACCTTCACCAGTATTTCACATTTAGTTGTGTTAGTGAGGACATTTGGTGTAGTTAGGAAGTAGTCCAGCCTGGAGGAAGTGTTGTGTACTGGGGATCGGTATGTATAGCTGTGATCGCCAAGGTGGAGTACTCTCCAGGGCTCGATAAGCCCGAGGGAGTCTTGCAACTCCCTAATAGTTCTTTGGTTAGAGGACAGGCCTCTTTTTTGGGTGGTGGATCTGTCTAGTGTGGTGTCGGGCACTGCATTCCAATAACCCGCTAGTATGATGGGGATCATGCTGAATTTGGCTAGCTCCACTAGTAGGGCCATGAAGGTACATGGGTCCTCTTTGTTTGGGTCATATATGGTGGCCAGTATAAGCTTTATCTTGTCCAGGGTGCCATGTAATATCAGGAAATGCCCATTAGTGTCCACTATCTGAGTGCGGAGTTGGAATGGGACATTGCAGTAGATCAGTATTGCTGTCCCCCCTCTCTGGTTGTCCTGGCCTGCTGCGTAAGCCTGTCCTACCCACATTTGGTACCATAGATTGGCTTACAGGGAAGGGGTGTGGGTTTCCTGAAGGAATGCTATGGATGCCCCCTCCTGTTTCAGGTGACGTAAGACAATGATTATTTTCTCCAGTGTTTGTGCCCCTTTGAAATTCCATGAGATGAGGTTAATGTTAGAATCAGCCATGTTGAGTGTTTTGTGGTTGCAAGTGTGTGGGCTGGTGGAGATAATACACAGGACCAGACTCAGCACTGGACCGGTTATAGGACTCCCCTTGAGTCTCAGGTCTGGCTCCACCCACTACATGTGTCTGATAGATTTTTCCCCTGTGACCTGAGTTTCCGCACCGTATCAGAATGTACTGGGTCTAAACTTAGGCTGCAAGCTAGATAAATGGACTTGTATGCAAAGGTATACAATAATAATAAAACATCTACATGTACTAATAAATCTAACTCTAAGAACTATGACTAACTTGCCCTTAAGAAGTCGAGATAATACTATGGTGAAGTTGGTAACTAATAAGGTGCAAAGAAAAATGGAAATACAAATAGAAGCAAAGGGAAGGGAAAGAAAGAAAGAAAAAGAAAGAGAGAAGAGAAGAAAAAAAAATAGAAATGAGGAAAAAAAAAGAAAAAGGAGGGTTTGCTGCTGCCAGCCTCCCACTCTGAGTGCCCTCTAGGGTGGGGGTGGCTTGAGTGAGTCCTATAATTCCTACATTCAGGAAAGGCACTCATGACCGTTGACCTCTGGCTCCTGGTCAATCGTAACAAAAAAACATCAATGTACATTTGATTAATTCTATTGTCATTACATGCAGACATGCCCATGCCTTGTCTTTAGCTGCAATCCCTTTCCCTAGTCCCCACCCCTGCAGGACCTTTTGTGTGAGCCACAAGGCTGCCCAGATTGAAGTATCCTTCCCCATGCAACTTAGGTACAGTTTTCCATCAATCCCCTCAAAGTGCCATGTCTCCCATGGAGTCCAGAAGGCTCTGCCACCCAATGAAGCCAGTGTAAGCCCATGAAGGGCTGCACCGAGAGGGGTTTTTGTTCCCCGTGAGGTGCCCTGCCTCTTATGGGCATGCACGCACCTGACCCCCCCCCTTCATGGACCAAACTCCTCCCCCTCTTTTTCTATTTTCACCTGGTCTGTCCATCATCTCGGCCTGCTTCCTGCTCTGTAGGGGATGCGCAGTTGGCTATATATTACCGTGCCACTTTTTATATTGAGTTGTGGGTCCTCACCCCATGGCAAGTGTCTATCACATGCAGCAAGGGAGCCCCACAGGGTACTATGAACTTTAGTGTTTCCCATGGTCCTGGCTCTAGTTTTAGGGAGTTGGGAACCTTAGAAGTCATCTCGGTGCCTCCTAGATATAAGGAGAGAGTACTGGATTGTGGAGGGTCCGGTCTCCCCCGGTGTCATGCTGCATTCAGGATCATCCCACCACACTGGGGAAAAGCAGGCCGGTGATCCATCCCTTAAGGTGCACCCCCCAATGCCCCGTTGCACCCATGTTTTGGCCCTTGGTAATTCAGTTCACCAGGGCTATCTGATGAGCATAAGACTGGTCAGGAGCTCGGCCCAACAGGGTGGCCATCCACCACTCCCCTTCCATTTTTGTCAAGGCTCTCAGTACTGCAGAGCCCCTGGAACCTTCATTTTATAATTTTATTTGCCTCCTGTTCATCTTCCAGGCATGTAACTCAGGCTCAGGCTCCAAGGCTTCTCCCCCCCGCAGCTGTTTTGCATGCTGCCTGACCCTCCCGCTTCAACCCTTACCCCTTAGGACCCTTTCCCAAATAAATTTAGGTATCATGCTCACAAGGAACCCACTGTCCCAGGCAGAGTTCTCATTCAGGATGCTCCCCTGAGGTCCATGAGGGTGAGCCACAGTCTCATGTGTGGATGTCGGGAGGACGTCCCCTTTTCTAGATGCTAGAGAGAGAAGACCCCGTTGCATTCTGTCATAGATGCTGGTGCTGGCTGAATTCTGTGTTCTGTAGGTTTCTTATCAGGTGTGTCCTGGGATGACATCCCAGCTGTTTCAGAGTAATCTGGCAAATGACATGTCTTGTAATAGCAGGACTGAAGAGATGGGTTTATAGTGCTGGGACACTTTCCGCCTTGTGAAGTCCATCTACATGTTGAACGCTGCTGGGCTGTCACAGAGGAGAATAATCTGTGGTTGTAGACATATTGCTCTGTTGGCTGTGCAAGGATCAGCACAACTTGTTTTGCCACAGGGATTTGGAAAGTGGTCATTGACCGTCTCATCCATTCA
Organism: Neoceratodus forsteri; assembly: GCA_016271365.2. NCBI lineage: Eukaryota > Metazoa > Chordata > Ceratodontiformes > Ceratodontidae > Neoceratodus > Neoceratodus forsteri. Next base: position 657,055,806 of record CM057454.1, on the reverse strand, counting down.
GCCAGAAATCAGAGGTGGGCTTCAGTGCTTTGTAAACAAAAGAGCCCAGGACATTGGATTATGCCATCTTTGTGTGTGCTACAGTTAATTAGTATATAATTCTGTGTATGGGGCTTGAGTAAAACAGATGGAAAATAAGGAAAACTGATGGGAGAGCCATAGTCGGGCAGGCTTCATTATTGGTCCTATCTTGTGGTGGTTCCCGAGGAGGTGGTGGGGCAACAGGGACAAGGCTTCCCTTTGTGTTCAGTCATAGTGGCATTCAGAATTAAGGGGAAAAGAAAGCTATTTCTTACCAGCTTTCAGGAGCTGTATCCCTTTGTGGGGATGGTCATTTCTGCGGGGCAGGGAATAGGTGTGGGAGCAGCTTGGGTAGTTCTCTGTGGGCTACCTCTGCATTTGGAAATTCTTTGGGGCCAGTTAAGGAAGTGATAATTAGCCTTGCGGGGTACATTATTCTAAAAGGGATTTTTGCCTGATGTAAGGATTGTTTGATGTCCTGGAATGCCCGCTGCTTTTTCCTGACTGCCAGCGTAACATCACTAAACATGAAAAATCTCCATCCTTGCCATGCCAGCGATCCCTTGTTTCTTGCCTCTGCCATAACATGTAGTTTATCTTGCAGATGTGAGCAATGAATTATGATTGCCCTAGGTTTTTCTCTGTGTTTGGGTAGTGGGTGAGTAGATCTGCATGCTCGTTCTATTGGGTACTCCTTGTCACAAACACACTGCACAGGTCAGGCCCTCTGCTCCCACAGTGCCAACCTCAGAGTGCAAAAGTGTGAACAGGTAACAGACAGGTAATCCTCCTGTCTGCTTTGGGTCTGAATCACCTATTAGCCTAGAGTTCTGGAGGGATTCAAATTGTGAACCTTATGCTAGCATACCCAATCAACAGTGTTAGATAATACTCTCTTCAGGGGGATGCAATATAATCTTTCACCCAAGGGCATCCAGCCAGGTACCCAAAATGAACCCTTACAACTCTATCAGAGACCTAGGTATTTCTTACCTTTTAAGCAAGCTTATTAACACAATCAAGCTTTTAACAGCTGTCAGCCTTAAATACAGATTCAGAAATCACATGTAAAATAACAGAAGAGCACAGGCAGTATTTTAAAGAAAATGTTGTTTACTAGAAAAATGGTAAAACTGGTGAAATAAAATACAGAACAAATTATATCACAAATCTCACAGTCATCTACAAATAAAAAGGAAAGTTACAGAATACAAACTCCTACCAACAACACTTAATTCTGCTCTGTTACATTTCTAAGTGCCTTCCAAGTCAGAGAACTCTCTCTCTCTCAGAGTCTAGAATCATACACCACACATTTCCCAGATACAGTGTTTCATTTTTAACTCTGTCTTTCCCCACCCCGTTTTGGTGAGTCAGCTAGCTCCTCCCTTAGAGTTCATTCTAACTTAATATCTACAAGGAGGTATTTTAATTAATGTGAACATCAGAAAAAAGCCATTTCCTACATATGACAGTCTTTAATCAAACATTTCTCTTTGAGGTTTTACAAACCCACAAACTGTCACAAAAGTGTGAGAAAGCCAAGAGAAATCAGCCAAATTATGTCCTTTTCAAGTATCATAAAATTCATATTCAGGAACCAACATCAAAGCAGCAGCAGTTGATAAGGGGCCATAAACTATTCCTCTGGAAGGAAAGCATCAATTAAGTTTTTTCCTGGTCAGTTCAATGACATTCTAACTGACTCCTTGAAGGTCAAAAGCCAAACTGCTAAGTTGTGTGAGACAATTTCATACACCATTGATTAATAATGCAAATATTATACAATAACCATAAGCAGATAGCAGAGCATCACAATCCTCCCCACCTAGACTGAATTTGAGGTCTCTAGCCCCTGCATGGGATGAGCACTCTAAGTCAGTTCATGTCTCATATTGACGTGACAAGCCATCAGCATTTTCATTTGTTGCCCCTGCCCTGTGGGAGACCGTCATGTCATACCCTAGCAAGGCAAGACTCCATCTTAGTAGTCTACCATTTGTTTTACCCATTTGAGCCAGCCAAACCAGGGGGTTGTGGTCAGTTTGTATCTCAAAACACTGCCCCAATAGGTATGGCTCTAACTTCTTTAGGGCCCACACCATGGCAAGGCACTCTTTTTCCACAGTCAGTAGAGTAAGCCTGCTCCCTGGGAAGTAATGTTTTACTTAGGTACACTATGGGGTGATCTTTCCCTTGGTTGGATGTCTGATTCAGCACAGCCCCAGTACCCACATCTGAGGCATCAGTCTGGACTATAAAGAATCTACTATAGTCTGGACTTGTCAATACAGGAGCACTGCACAGCACCTCCTTCAGTCTGGTAAAGGCTTTTTCACAGGCTGGTTCCCAGGTAACTTTCTTTGGCATCCTTTTCTTTACCAGGTCAGGTAGGGGAGCTGCCAGGGCACTGTAACTGGGTACAAATTTCCTATAGTTCCCTGCTGTCCCTAGAAAACCCCTGACCTGCTTCTGCATTTCTCATCTGGGCCATGCCTTGATCGCCTCTATTTTTATTTGGTTAGGATGGAGCTGTCCCCAGCCTACAACATGCCGGAAGTATGCTACTTCAGCCATGGCCACCTGGCACTTCTCTGCTTTGACAGTGAGCCCGACCCTCTGTATCCTGCCCAGCACTTCCCTAAGGTGGGACAGGTGTCCTCCCAGCTGGCACTAAAGATGGCAATGTCATCCAGGTATGCCACAGCGTACTCCTCAGCACCATTTAATACCTGGTTCACCAACCTTTGGAAAGTGGCCAGGGCATTCTTCATTCCAAAAGGCATTACTTTAAATTCAAATAACCCTATCAGAGTGAAGGCTGATCTTTCCCTAGCTCTGGTAGTTAACTCTACCTGCCAATACCCCTTTGTCAGGTCAATAGCTGTAAGGTATGTCGCTCCTCCCAACTTGTCCAGGAGTTCATCTGTCCGAGGCATCGGGTGGGCATCTGACTTCATGACTGCATTCAGTCCATGATAGTCCACACAAAAAAGAGTAGAGCCATCTGTCTTCAGAACAAGGACTGTGGGTGAGACCCAGGGGCTGTGAGATTTCTGGATTATTCCTAAATCCAGCATTTCCTCCACCTCCCTCCTAATGTCCTTTTGGACAGCCTCTGACACCCGATATGCTGTTCACTGTATGGGCGCCTGCATTCCTGTCTCCACATCGTACGTCGCTAAGGGGGTTAGTACAGGCTTGGTGCTAAACAGTGGGGCAAAGTCTGCTAAAACCTCCCTTACTTCCTGGATCTGGTCCAGTGTCAACTGGGGTGACATTTTAATTGCTTCCACAGAGGACTCCCACTTGCATTTTTCCAGCAAGTGCAGAAGGGGTCTTCTTCATCCATCCCCTCCCCAGGACTACATACTGCAAGCACCATGTCAGTCCTATTAGCATATGGCTTTGTCATGTTGACATGGTACATTCTTTGTGTATGTCTTCTGTCAGGTAACTCTATAATATAGTTTACATCATTTACCTTTCTGACTACTTTGTACGGTCCTACCCACTCGACCTGCAGCTTATCTTTCTGGACCAGAATTAAGACCATGACTTCCTGACCCACCGTGTACGAGGAAGCTCTGGCTCTGCGGTAGTACCACACCTTCTGTTTTTGTTGGGTCACTGCCAGATTGCTCTGGGCTGTCCCTATAAGCTCCTTCAGCTTTTCCCTAAACCTAAGGACATACTCCACTATGGGAGGTCCCTGGATGGCGTGCTTGCCTTCCCAGTCCTCCCAGATCAAGTCTAGGGGCCCACATATCCGGCGTCCATATAAGAGCTCGAAGGGGGAAAACCCTATCGACTCTTGGGGTACCTTCCTGTATGCAAACAACAGGTAGGGAAGGTATTTCTCCCAGTCTCTCCCATGCTGTTCAGCAAACACTTGGAGCATTGACTTAAGGGTACTGTTAAATCTTTCCACAAGCCCATTGGCTTGAGGGTGATAAAGTGTTGTGCATCTCGGCACCACCCCACACTTCTCCCACAAACATTTCATCAGGTCCGACATGAAGGAACCCCCTTGATCGGTGATAACCTCCTGCGGAAACCCAACACGGGAGAAAATCCCAAGTAAGGCATCCGTCACTTTGTCCTCAGTGAGGATAGGGTGACTGCCTCTGGATACCAGGTGGCATAATCCACCACAGTTAGGATGAACCTCTTCCCAGAGGAGAGTGGGGGGTATTTAAAGGCCCCACAGTATCCATTCCCACCCTCTGGAATGGCTCCTCCACTACGGGCAATGGAATTAGGGCAGCTTGGGTTCTCTTACCAGCCATCCCTATTTCTTGGCATCGGTGACAAGACCTGCAATACTCCTTCAGCTGCTGGGTGAAGTTGGGCCAATAGAAATTCTGGGCCAACCGCTGTGAAGTGCACGTGATTCCCAGATAACCATACATGGGTATATCATGTGTAATCTTGGGCAACTGCTCATGGTACCCCTGTGGAATGACAAGCTGCCTGCCTACCTATCACCCCTCTCTCTGTCTTAGCATCCTGTGTATACATCAGTCCATTTTCCAAATAAACCTTATGTTTCCTGTCGCCTCCCTGTGCTCCATCACAGTCTGCCCAAGCCCTCAGCTTCTCTAGACTAGGGTCACTTTTCTGAGCAGCTGCAAACTCCTTACACATTACCGAGGCATGGGACAGGTCCCCTTCAGTGTCTAAACTAGGGTCCTCGCTATAGCATCAGGGCACTCAGGATCACTCCCATCCCTAATCCTCTAACAATGGGTCACCCCTCCTTCCTCGGAGTAGCCCTCCATAGCTGTTTGCTTAACTGCTACCAGGGAAATTTTTGGCCCTCTTTCATTAGTCTCCATCTCAGGAGACCCAGGCTGGGGAACCAGCCTCCCAGTGGTTTCCACAGTGGCTTCTATGGGGTCCCAGGAACCACAACTTTCCTTTGCCACTTGGCTGTGGGTAACTGCACACACCATTCCCTATTTGAGATTGTTGCAGATAATTACATCAACAGCTAAAGTTTCGGCTATGGCAACCTTTTGTACAGTCCCCCCTGTCTCACCCCAGTTTAGGAGGACACTAGCAAATGGCAAGGTTTTCTCCTCCCCAGTGAATCCTCGTACAGTCACAAATTGATTGAGTATAAGCTGACCAGGCTCTACCAGATCCCCTTTTACCAAAGTCAGTGATGCCTCCATGTCTCTTAACCCTCGTGTCTGTACACCATTCACAGTGACTGGGTGCATGTGTTCCTTCATGTTGACTGGCATGCTTTCAGGGACACACAAACAACCCACTTCTTTTCTAGCACCACTTTGGGTACTACTTGTCCTTTTGGGACACTGTCTGGCGATATGCCCAGTTTCTTTTCAAACTCAACATTAATTTCTTCTCTCAGGAAAATCTTTTCTTTGAAACCTGGGGCTACCTGGTTTCGGTGGAGGCAGTGAGGGTTTTAGCTGCTCTGAAGGTGCACGTTTCCCTTTCTGCACTGCCATGCCAGTCCCATTCACTCTCAGAGCAGGTCTGCTCCTGGCATAGCGGTCCGAGAGTTCAGCAGCCTCTTGCACTGTTTTTGGATTATGGTCCTCCAGCCAGGTTTTCAGTTCTGCTGCACATGCTCAAAAAAACTGCTCTAACAATACAGCATTTTCAATTTTATCTACAAAGTTTACTTCAATTCCTTCCCCCCAATGTTTTAAAAACTGACGCTGTTTCATGGCTAGCTCCTCGTAGCTCATGTCAGGGCTTCTCCTGAGCTTACAGAATTTAGCTCTGTATGCTTCTGCAGTTAAATTATACTTTTCTAAAAGTGCAGTTTTCAGTTTACTGTAATCATTACTGTCCGCATTGTCCATTTGATCCAATGCATCCTGAGCTTTCCCAGTAAGTAGCGGGGATAGCTGGAAGCTCCAGGACTCTCTAAGAATATTTGTTTGAATACAAACTTTTTCAAAGGAATTTAAAAAGGCATCCATATCCTCTCCCTCTTTAAATTCAGCTATCAATTTGGAAATGAATTTGTAACCCAGTCCTGTAGTTCCAGTTAAACCCAGGCCACTTACCTGCTCTGGTGCTGGTCTTGGGAGTTGTAGTTTCTCCAGTTTAAATCTCCACTGGCACTCTCTCTTCTGTTGTTCGGCCTCTCACTGACACTGTGGCTCTTCTCACTCAGCCTCCCGCTGTTCTCACTCAGCATCTCGCTGTTCTTGCTGAGCTTCTTGCTGTTCTCACTTCACCTCTCACTGAAGCTGTCTCTCTCTCTTTCCTCTTTTTCCATCTGCAGTTGGAACTTTTTCTGTTCAAACTCCAGCTCCATCCTCTGCAACTCCATCTGCAGCCTGATTGCTTCTGGCTCCAGAATGATGGTGACCTTCCTCTGTTGCTGTGGCCCTTGGATTGCACTGGCCCTGCTATCCCTCCTCACGGGATCTGGACACTGCACATGACTCTGGCCCTCCATGCCCAAGGTTCAGTCTTTTTCAGTCACAGACTGTGATTTGAGGCTCTGGGAATCAGTGGCCACCAGAGCATCCATGAGGTTCTGCTTGTTGGCTTTCCCTTCATGCTGGACTCCTTTGTCCTGGCACAACTGCCTCAGGTAGTCTGCAGTGTACCCACTGTAGTTGGAAGCCATCTTCTTCCCTAACTAAGGCTACTCTAACTTGCACTTTAGAAAAAAATTAAACAGGTAGGAACTTTGACAGTAAGCAAAATGATGTAGGTCTGTTTACTTTTTTAAAAATAAATCACTGCCTTATTGTGCACATGAGCTGTATAGTATTAAGCTGACACACTGAATTGTTAAAGCTTATGTTACCAAATACTTTAAATCACACCACTGCCAACCAAATCTGTCACAAATACACTGCACAGGTCAGGCCCTCTGCTCCCACAGTGCCAACCTCAGAGCACAATAGTGTGAACAGGTAACAGACAGAGTAATCCTCCTGTCTGCTTTGGGTCCAAATCACCGATTAGCCTTGAGTTCTGGAGGGATTCAAACTGTGAACCTTATGCTAGCATACCCAAATAACAGGCTCAGATAATACTCTCTTTGGGGGGATGCAATATAATCTTTCACCCAAGGGCATCCAGCCAGGTATCCAAAATGAACCCTTACAACTCTATCAGAGACCTAGGTATTTCTTAACTTTTCAGCAAGCTCAGTAACACAATCAAGCTTTTAGCAGCTGTCAGCCTTAAATACAGGTTCAGCAATCACATGTAAAATAACAGAAGAGCACAGGCAGTATTTTAAAGAAAATGTTGTTTACTAGAAAAATGGTAAAACTGGTGAAATAAAATACAGAACACATTAAATCACAAATCTCACAGTCATCTACAAATAAAAAGGAAAGTTACAGAATACAAACTCCTACCACAAACACTTAATTCTGCTCTAACTGTTACCTTTCTAAGTGCTTTCCAAGTCAGAGAACTCTCTCTCTCTCTCTCTCTCTCTCTGTCAGAGTCTAGAATCATACACCACACATTTCCCAGATACAGTGTTTCATTTTTAACTCTATCTTTCTCCACCCCGTTTTGGTGAGTCAGTTAGCTCCTTCCTTAGATTTCATTCTAACATAATTTCTACAAGGAGGTATTTTAATTAATGTGAACATCAGAAAAAAAAACTATTTCCTACATATGACAGTCTTTAATCAAACATTTCTCTTTGAGGTTTTACAACCCCACAAACTGTCACTAAGATGTGAGAAAGCCAAGGGAAATCAGCCAAAATATGTCCTTTCCTGGTGTCATAAAGGTCATATTCAGGAACCAACATCAAAGCAGCAGCAGTTGATAAGGGGCCATAAACTATTCCTCTGGAAGGAAAGCATCAATTAAGTTTTTCCCTGGTCAGTTCAATGACATTCTAACTGACTCCTTGAAGGTCAAAAGCCAAACTTCTAACTTATGTGAGACAATTTCATACACAGAAAATTGATTTATAATACAAATATTATACAATAACCATAAGCAGCTGGCAGAGCTTCATACTCCTGTCTGTGTACCAGTGGACCTGCTACCTCTTGCAGTAGCCTCTGAGTAAAAGCCTTTATGTTATTCCCTTTCACTTTTTCTTGTATGCCAACTACCACTATGTTGTTACTTCTCAGTCTACCCTCTTAATCTTCCAGCCTGGATTCCATTTTGCTGAGCTTGTTCCTGAATTCTTGCACTTCTTTTGAGCTCTGTTGTTGGTGGTCCTCCACTGAGCTTATCCGGACCTCTGTGTCTGCCACCCGAGTGGTCAGCATCCCCAGAGTAGGCTTTACAGATTTGAAATTGGCTGCTAGATCAGCTAATGTTAGCTGAACATTGGCAGTTTCCATTAGAAATCTGTTGATTTTTCTATCCAGGGAGTCTTGTAGCCTTGGGTCTGGAGATGCATCTTCTGTGAAGTCTGATTTTGGCTGCTTGGAAGCCTGGCTGTGCAGCAGCAAGTCAGGTGTAAGGTTGATGTCCATTTGGAGTGGTTCAATCATCTCTAAAGTCTCAGATTTCAGTATATTTCATTAGAGGGGGGTTTTATCCTTCAAAATATGTCATAGTTGAAACTTTATCTGTGCAATTTGATAGGTGTTGCTGCATTTAAATGTAGCTGATCTGGGAGCTCAGAAAAAGACATCCAATCAGTCTGAGCCCATCATGTGATCTCCCGACTTTTCAAGATTTTTATTTTTTTGGGGAGGGATTGTAATTGTATGTGATGGTAGTGTATTTTGATTGTAGTTGTGGGTGTGCTATGAAAACTTAACATGGTCAACAGTAACAAAAAAGTAATATAGCATGACAAGTACAGCAGCAGTGCAATAACTAGGTGACAGTTTTTGCCTATACTTTTGTATTCCATTTTTGATTGATACTTATCTATTGACTTTTCTATGTGATACCCTTCTTTCCACAATTTCCAGCTGCTTTACTCCTTTTTTTCACATCTGAAGTAATAAACAGAGTGCTACTTTTAATCTGCCTTGCAGCCGGTTTCCATCAGTATTGCCACTTTTTTTTGTACATCTATTATTTAAAATCATTTTTATTGTGATTAAAATGAACTAGCATGCAATCCAGCAGGACACGTCCACCACCATTACATTACAGAGCAGTAGGTGTTCAAAAACAGCTGGGTATACTGGTGAAAAACAGATCTGATCAATATTAAAAGGAGCACTACTTTTATTATTTCATATCTAAAAACAGGGCGTAAGTATGCTATAACCCAAGGCAGACAATGGGCATATCAGGGCATTAATGCATGCCCTGGGTGCATTGTGAGGCACAAGGGATTGCCCACATGACTTACAACACCTGGGAGGGAAGTGCATTAATGGCCTGATACACCCATGGGCTGGAGTAGGCTATTGCACTTATAAAACAGGTTAACTAACTGTAAAAAGCAAAAAATTAAAAGCTTTTTACAATCAGCATGCCAACTGTTGGTGTACCTGGACATTAATGAATGGTCAGGTGACACATTTTGCCCAATGGCAAGTCATCACATTTGACCTTTCATTAATGACCATTTTATAATGCAGAATAACATTAATTGTGGAAGGAATGGTATCATACAAGTCAGTAGATAAGGGACAATTGAAAATAGAATAAAATAGTATAGGTCAAAATTGTTAACATATTATTGCACTGCTGCTTTAACACAATACAACAGGAAGAAAACATTACTGCGAAAAAAAAACTAAATACTTTTTCTGTATGTAAAAAGATTATTAAGTAGGAAAAGAAGGAAATAGCAGGACGGGTTTTTTTTATGTTTTTTTCTTATTTTATAATTTTTTTGGGATGCGTTTTTAATATTTTGTGGGGAAATGAAGTTAGGAAAAATAAAGACACAACACACAATACAAGTTAGAAAGACAACAAAAAGACTACTGGTCCTGGTTCTGACTAATCAGCAGTTGGAGCATAGTCATTATTTGCAGCTGATGACCCTCCTTTCGGTCCAACTGCTGCTGGATTTTGTCGACCACGTTACCAAGGTGGTCAACCTTACTCTACAGTAGACCAAGATCTGCCAGTGCAGCCAGGCTTTTGACTGGGTTGCACTGGTGTGTAGGTGTGGGAGCTGCCACTTGTCCCACTGCCTTCTGCTGCACTTCTCATGCCGTCCAGGCTGAGGCCGTGTTGACACCTCTTGCACTGCAGGAGCTTTTCCTGCTACTTTAGCCACCTTGGCCTCCACTCTGCACAGTGGTGGACAATCAGGTGAGTTCTGTGGCCATCTGTTCCCAGATGTGTAGCCTTCTGACCACGCTGCACCATCATGCCACAGATATTACATTTCACCACACTAGGGTCACTGGTAGTGTGGTGAAAAAATGCCACACTGCTGAGCTGTGTGGAGGACCAGGCACAGGCAGTGGGGGGCCAGATGTCATAGTCTGCTTTACAGTTGGGGGGAACAACCTGCTGCTGCTGTTGTTCCTGTGGCTGCTGTTCCTGCTGCTGCTGTTCTTAACACTGGCCAGATGTTGGGGGACAGTGCTAGGTGACACCAGTGCTGCTTGGCTGGCACCACTAACTCAACTGCCAGTGGACACAACACTAACTGGGAGGGGAGCACTAGATAGGAACAAGTTTGCATGGTTGATGCAAACACTACCACCATGCATCCTTGGGCCAAGACGACCACCACGAGTCCCCGCAGGAAAACCACCTCTCTCCTATTGGAAAAAAAAAAGAATACAATTATTCAGAAGTATGCAAAAAAGGAAAACAGTAAAATAAGGACTCAGGAATATGATAACAAAAGGGGCAACACTCAAAAGCAGAAACATGGCAGTAAACAGAAACACTGAGTAAATATCTAACTAGCACTATGCAGACACTCTCAAAAAGCTCCTTCTCTAGCACAGGGCAAGGGAAAGTGAAATTAGTTCACTGTCTTGCCTGATTAACTTCCTGCCTGCATCATGTGACCTGCAGACTGTCAGACATGTGATCTGTGGTGTGGGCTGTTTCTGTCAACTCCACCTTCTGAAAACATAACATTAAGTAAATGTGAAATGCAAAAAATGCGAAGTCCATTAAGTCGAATTTCAACTTTTTAATTGGAATTTCACATAGCGTTACACAAATTTAAAGTTGACCACTTTACCTTAACTCCACAGGTGAATTTAAACTTTGCTGCATCTCTAATCCTCATTCACATCTGCAGGGAAGAGTCTATCTGCATTGAAGCACAACCTAGGAATTCCATTTTTGGTGCACACAGAAAATTTTAATGTTGCAAAGTTTTGTGCTATTCTTTAGTGTTGCACTTAAATGTGTGACACAAAAATGATTTTGACCCTATATGTCAGAAACCTTGTCATTAAAATGTGTTAAATCATATCCAAAATGTAATTTCACAGCGCGACTACAAAATCACCTTTCAAATGGTACTTGAAAATTCACACAGTCCTTGTCCATGAGGTGGGGTCATGTAAACAGTATATTCAAATTTGGGAACAAAATATGTAAAACAGCCAAGTTATGAGTAAAAGTACAGTGAAGCTCACCAGGATGAAGCCCAAGTCTGCAGAATTCTGCAGTAGAGTTATTGCAGAGAACAATGCAATTTCATTGTGAGTTAATACCTTTTGTCATGCAGGGAAACTAGGACACTGTGTATGTGAGACAGAAAAATGGAGTTTTAGTGTTGCACAATTTAGTGTCCCACATTTAAGTGTAACACCAAAATGTGTGACACTGAAATTTATGTGTCGTAAATGTTAGTGTCCCAGTATTGTGTTGTACGTAAATGTACTTGAAAATTCCCACCATCCTTGTTCATGAGGTATGGTCTTGTAAACAGTATATTAAAGTTTGGGACTAAAATACTGTAAAATGGCCAAGTTATTAGTTAAAAGTACGTGAGACACAAACATTTTATTTTAGTGTTGCACATGTTAGTGTCCCACATTTAAGTGCAACACTGAAATGTGTAACACTAAAATGTATGTGTTACAAATTTTAGTGTTACACTTTAATGTTGCATTTAACTTTACAACATGAAAATTATTTTGACCTTATGTCATTAACATGTTTACTAGAATGTGTTAAATCCTGTACAAAAGGTGGTTTCACAGAGCGACTGCGAAATCACCTTTCAACCTGTATTTGAAAATCTCCACTGTCATTATTAATGAGGTAGTAAGTAGCAAGTAAGCAAACTTATTTATCCGGGGCACCATCCCAGAGGCTTTGGGCCCTATACAGGCAGGTAAAAATTAGAAATAAATAACATGCATCAGTACAATAACATATATCAGTAATAATGGCCACAAGCAACAGCAACACCATGGTAAAATCCGTATTTTAAATAAACGATTCAGCAGTCTACTATATTCTAAAACTCATAGGCAGTTTGCTAACACCTCTTTAAAAAGATGTGCCTTCATGCAATCACTATTCAAAATTTTAGACTAAAATATTGTAAAACTGCCAAGTTATTTAAAAATATGTGAGACATAAAAATTGAATTTTTGTGTCACACATTTAAGTGCAACACTAAAATGTGCAACACATAAATTTATGTGATATAAATGTATGTGTCACACTTAAAAGTGTGACACATAAATTCTCGGCTCATAACACATAAATCACTCATTTCAGTAACATGGCAGCCAACGTTCCAAAAAGCTATCTGTGGCTCATTTTGGGAAATACAAATAACATAATCTTGCTTACCAGGTCCTGTTCAGCAGGATTGATGTGTTTATTTAAATCACTAATTTTGTGAAAGGTAAATGCCTGCAGATGGCAAATTTATCATTTGTACCAGAGGGTTATCCTAAAAACCGATTGAGCATGCTCACAAAAAAACTAAAAATCCTTTTAACACTGGAACTGATAAATATTTGTTCATGAAACATTTGAAAGACATTACTTTGGCAAAGGCTGCTTCTACCATTAAAGTTTCATTCAAAAATTCCATACTGTTTAGGTTGTAGGTGAGAGTATAACAAACGTGTAATAGGTATAGGGAAAAATCCTTTTAATTAAAAACTGACATTCTGTAGTTTAATTTACTCTTTTGTCATAAAAAAATTGATTTGTGGAGAATTATGCCTTTAGCAATTGAATGAATCAAAGTGCTTCAGTACAGATTGGGATTGTAATGCATGTCTGCAGACTACTAATTTCTAACATATACTAAAATTAATCATCAGCTAACTAGTATTGGTAAGGCTAAAATACAGCCAATGTGCCTAACTGCACATGATTCAGCTAACCCACCTTATCTTGGATTTTTTTTCTGTTCCTTAATGCTTTTAGTTGGTATGTCCTTTTTGATGTCTTTTTTTGTTACTGAGATCTATCAATCAAGGTTATCCAATTGCATCAAAACTCAGTTGCCCTAAGGTATTTGTGCAGCTCCAGAATATTCAGTGTCTTTCTTTCTTCTGTTGGGGTAAAGTGACTGTGTGGTGCTGATTTTATAGGGGAGGTGGAACGCAGAGATCAGATGCCTACAGTGAGAATAGCAAATTAGATGCCTCCGTATTCACCCTCTTCAATAATATGGAAGATACTGTCTTTAAAAAAATACTGATGCATTGATTAGTGGCAAATACCCCCTGAAACAAAACCACACACCCCACTGAAAAATTACAGACCATTTGATTTTCATAAGATATCTCTTTTATACTACCTTCTTAGTTACTGTAAGTACTGGACATCATTAAGTGGTTCAGGGTTCATCAGGAAAGTAAAACAAAAGAGACAATAAAGAAAAATAAAAAAAAATGTAAAGACAGAAAACTAAGACCAAACAGAAGAAATGATAGCCAACTCAGTTAAGAAGGGGGATACAACCTTTTCTAGGTACATTAGGGAACAAAGAAAGACCAAGGGAGAGACAGTGAAGCTCAATAAAGGGGCGGGGAGGTGGGCAGAGTGTGACAGTGAAAAGGCAGAGATCCTGAATGAATACCTTTGCTCAGTATTCACAAAAGAAGAGAGAGGGTACCTAAACCAAACAATAGAAGCACTCTGGATAGGGGGGTCAATACCAATCCATTCACAGAAGAAAGGGTCCTGAAAGAACTCTTAAAACTGAAGGTGGACAAAGCAATGGGGCCTGACAGGATTCATTCAAGAATTCTAAAAGAATGAAGGGGAGAACTAGTGACACTACTGACAATCCTTTTTAACAAATCATGGGAGAATGGTGTGGTACCTGAGGACTGGAGGAAAGTGGATGTTATTCCCCTCCACAAAAGTGGGAGCAAGGCAGTGGCAGGAAACTACAGGACTGTTAGTTTGACCTCATTGGTAAAGAAATTTATGGAATCACTTCTGAAAGAAAGAATTTCTGAGTACCTAGAGGTCAGCAGGGCACGGGACCCAAGACAGCATAGATCCATAGTGGGGAGGTCATGTCAGACAAATCTAGTAGATTTCTTTGACTGGGTAACCAAAGTAGTAGACCAGGGAGGGGCTGTGGATGTGGCCTACAGTACCTAGACTTTAGCAAGGCATTTGACACAGTCCCACACAAAAGATTAATAAACAAGTTAGCCAGCCTGGTAGTGGGTCCCAGGGTGGTAGCCTGGATAAAATATTGTCTGGACAACAGGACACAGAGGGAAATAGTAAATAGAGTCCACTCTGAGGAAAGGTGGGTTACTAGCGGGGTACCTCAGGGTTCAGTACTTGGACCAGTCTTCTTTAATGTCTTTATAGGTGACATTACAGAGGGGTTAGAAGGAAAAGTATGCCTCTTTGCAGATGACACAAAGATCTGCAACATGGTTGAAACACAAGAGGGGATGAAAAGGATGAGAAGGAACTTGGCAAGGTTGGAGGAATGGTCAAAAGTATGGCAGATTAGATTCAATGCAAATAAATGCAAAGTAATACACCTGAGAAACAAAAACACAGGGGAAGAGTACACAATGGGGGGGGAGGTTCTAACAACAGCAAAAATGGAACAGGACCTGGGTGGGGGTAGTCATATCAGATGACCTAAAAGTAGGCAAGCAATGTGAGAAGGCAGTAAGGTGGGCTGGGGGGATACTGGGATGCATAGGGAATGGCATCACTAGTAGAAAACAGGAAATTGTTATTCCTCTGTACAGAGAGTTGGTGAGACCCCATCTGGAGTACTGCTTGCAGTTCTGGAGACCCCATCTCCGCAAGGACATAGACAGGATGGAGGCAGTCCAGAGGAGGACAACTAAAAATGATGCAGGGTCCGCACCAGAAGCCATATGAAGAGAGACTATAGGAGCTTAATATGTATACCCTTGAGGAAAGGAAGGAGAGGGGGGACATGATAGATACATTCAAGTACCTCAAGGGAATCAACAAAGTCCAAGAAGGTTGCAGCTTTCAGAAAAAGAGATGTACAAAAACAAGAGGGCATAATTTGAAGATTGAGGGGGAACGGCTCAGGGGCAATGTGAGGAAGTATTTTTTCACAGAGAGGGTAGCTGGTGCATGGAACAGCCTTCCAGAGGAGGTAGTGGGGTCAAAAACAGGGGGGGAATTCAAGAATGCATGGGACAGACATAAGGTGATTCTAGTGGGGGGTAGGAGGAAGTAGGCTGTTGGTTAACTAGGATCTGCAGCTTATCCAAAAGGTAGGGAAATGGGCAGACTGGGTGGCCAAGCGGTCCTTATCTGCCATCAAAGTCTATGTTTCTATGTTTCTAAAAGTAAATGAAAAGATGGCTGTGTTTAAAAAAAATATATATTCAGATGTATTAGTTGTTTTGTTTAATTATGAGGCTCAGTACTACTCCTATACCTGTATTTGTAACTGCAGAGAAAAGAAAGCTCTGAGAAGAGATGAAGGTATATAAGAACTAAGTATATAAGAACCAAGGGACACAAAACAGCAAGTGATTTACTGTAAAGAAAATAAAATGTTTAAAAATGTACTGTAAAGAAAATAACATGTTTAACAGTAATGCTAATGCTATGCTATAGTAGTAAAACTAGGCAGTGATGTCATACATGGTAATATGGCTTCAGATAATAATTTAGAACTTGTCTGGTACAACAAAGTTTATAGTCCTATGTCTTTGCATCTGAGGGTCCATTGCACTCCTGCTTCTCACAGTAAATCTTGACAGTCAGTTCTAAACCTTAGCTATTAGCACATGTCACTCAGTTTTCCAGCTCGACCCTTAGGCCTGGGAGTTCTAGTACTGAGAAAAGCCTAAGATTCTAAAAGTTCAGTAGGCTCAGAATTCAAACATTCAGAGAAGAGGATAAAATATACAAAAATAGCATTCTGTACCCAGAAATAATGAGTCATAAACAACAGAAGTCACTGCAGAACTAAAATAGCTTTGAAGCACTATCACAGACTCTAATTTGGCTAAAGTGCTGGCAAACATCTTCCCAGGACATAACAAGTCTGTTCTGTCGAATAACTGGCAATGCATAAAAAGACAGGGCCAAGATTGTCCAAGCCAAGGCTCATCTGAAAGGTAGGACTGTGCTGGGGATCAAGAGGCATTGCTAGGTAGCAAATACAGCATCAATGATAAAGAGGAGCCACTGAGTATTGGGGAAGGGCAATAATCATTGAGTCTTGGTGCAACATGCTTATCCTGGTCACCAAATTTTAAATAAGATATGATGAGTTCAGGAGTACCCCAGAGGTTGTTGTTGAGCACATTGCTCTTTATTACATACCTTGAGGAGGGAGGGGGCAGCAGCAGGCTGCTGAAGTTGGCTGATGACACTGCATTGGCAAGAAGAGCAAACAACATAACAAAGGAGGGGTATACTGTTGGGGACCTACAAAGTTCAGTGGCTTGAACTGAGAAATGGGTACCTAAATTTAAAGTGGGGAAATGCAACAATCTGCTCTTAAAGGAAGGAATCTAGATCACAGATATACCTTGTGTGGTGCAACAGTGGACAGCCCAGAACCAAGGAAAAGGATCTTGGGGTGATTGCAGACAGTAAGCTAAAGCCAGTTAGGCAGTGCACTGTCACAGTCAAGAAACCATTTGCAATGCTGTGATGGATTAGAAGGGGGTAAAGAGCAAGTCATCTGGGAGGAAACAGTCCCCCTGGATAAGGCCTTGGTTTGACAATACCTTGAGCATTGTGTCCAGTTCTGGTCACCATAGAACAGAAATAACAGAGATCAAAAGAACTACCAAGCTGATTAATTGCTTAAGAAACAAGAGCTACAAAGAGAGATTGGCCATGCACTACTGAAATGATTTAGCCTAAAAAAGAGAAGGCAGGGAAGGGACACATATATGGTTTTCTGAATTCTAAAGGGAATAGATAAGGTGGAGAATGTCATACTAAAAGTAAAGGAGCAAATAAGGCAGTTTGCACATATAAGCTCCTGTCATTCACCCATAATACTGTGTGTTATGTCCATTAAGAATGTATTTATCTAAATTAGATTTAAATTCAGCTTTGTTTTTACTGATCACAATTTCCTCTGGTAATTTATTCCAGGGGTTAATTATACACTGAATATAGAAGCCTTTTCTTTTTGTAATGTTATGTTTTTGTGGTTTCAGCTGTAATAGATGACCCCTCGTGCCCAGGTTATCATTTTCAAACTGTAAATTTAACTCCGTGGTTAGGTAGTGGTCATGCATGATGTAGCGCATCAGTAGGTCGACCCTTTTCCTTCTGGTCTTGAGAGACTTTAGACTAAGATGTCTAAGCAGGTTAATACAACAATCATTCCTCATATTATAAATCATCTTAGCTGCTCGGTGTTGGATCATCTCTATTCTATCTATTTCCCTTCCCTAGTAAGTGGACTCCATGCCTGGCTAGGATAATCCAACATAGGCCTTATGTATGCTCTGCACAGGAACATTGTAACTTCAGCTTCTCTACTCGTGAAATTTCATTTTATGGTCCATAGCACTCTATTGGCTTTTGCAATTATTGTGGTACACTAGTCAATTGAATTAAAACCTTTGTTGAGGATGACTCCTAAGTCACATTCATTCATTTTCAACCTCTTTGATGATGTTACTTCCAAGTTTATAGATGTTTTTAATGGACTGCTTGCCTAAATGTAATACACTACATTTATCCATATTAAACTTCCTGCCCCAAGGGCTTACCCACTAATAAATATTCATACCCCAAGTGCATACCCATTTATAAATACTCATGTCCCAAGTGCTCATCCACTTATAAATATTATTTAGGTCTACTTGAATGGATTCTACATTGTGAAATGTGAAGATGTATGTGCTGGTGACTGCGAACAGAACTAGAGGGCATGCCCTAACAACAGGAGAAGGGCAGAATACCAAGAAACATTAAAAAACATGACTTCACACAGAGGGTGGTTATCATGTGGAATACCTTAACCAGTGATGTAGTGAAAGCAAGAACTGTACAGTCTTTCAAAGCAGGATTAAACAGATCTCTCAGAGAGAATAGCTCTGAAGGCTATATGTCATGAGCATGGGCAACAAACTTGGAGGTATGCCCATACACAAAGTGGGTTTAGTCACTGCCATGCAGTAGAAGGGGTGGGGGAAATGGATCCTAAGTCCATTTCATCATCTCAATACTAAGTTTCTGTGTTTCTTTCACAAGCCACAAAAAAGCAGTTGATCACATTGACATCACAGTCATCTTTCTGGGTGCCCCCTTTTTTAAACGTATATAATTTTTTTAATCAATAATTGTTGGGCAGGAAAGCTAACTAGCTACCTGACGCCTCTCCAGGATGGAAGAAAATGCTAGATCTGTCATATTCAACTCCAACTGGCAAGTTAGATCTCTAGGGGGTATGGAGTTGTGTCAAGAGCCACTGATGTGAAACTCACATCTGTCCTGCCTCAGCTGTTACGTGATCAAAGCATTTTTTTTATTAGCTTAACTCGTAGTTTGGCTCTTCCTTTTTAATTCAGATATACAAGCTATACAGGACTTCCAGCTGTTTTATCTGAAATAAACAGATATCATGACATCTGGGAGCTCAGTGTTAAGCACAAGACATGGATTTTTGTTTTTGCTGGGAAAGAGAACGAGACAAAGTATTCAGGCTTTACAGTGTAGCAGCAAAATAACATTTTGTGCAGCAATCTATTTATATCACATCTGCTTGATCATAATAAGATCCAATTGTGCATCTCTGGGAACCTCTAGGGCTCCCTGGATGTTAAGTCATTTACAGATTAACATATAGTAGTCTTATAATGCATGGGAACTGGGAATAGCTAGGCTGAGCTATGATTGCATATCCAACCAACCTACTCTACCTGGCAATCTCTTTCTCTCCTCTCTCCTCTCTCTATTTGTTCCGAATTCTCTCTCTGCCTACCTCTCTGCTGAAAAATAAAACACCCTCAGTTTAGTATCTTTCAGACAGCAATTTCTCCTTCCTGGAACAAGTAGTTTACTGGTTCTGCATGCAACTAAGTATAAAGTGCTTGTGCGATATAGACTGAATGATTTGTAGGTATGAGCTTAGACTGGTACTAGGAATGTATTGCAGAATTATCTTAGTACTGAAGGCTGGTTTGTAATTGAATGCTTGGTATGTTATAGAATGCTTATTATTATTGCTGAAGAATGAGCTTGAGCTGTGGGTAGCTAGAATGTTTATGTAACATAGGATGTGGATGTTAATGCCCATTCAATGGACTGCCACCTTTTTAGGATACCATGAAAGCACAGGAAACTTCTTAAAAAGGGGTCTGCCCCTAGAAGTGCCATGGGAGATGAGTTCCCTTAGGCTAAAAGTACCTTAGGTAAGATGCCTAAAATAGTCAGAGCTGTATATAATGGCTGAGATACTAAGCCTGTTTTCCCTAAGGGAAGAGACAGAATGGCACTAGGGGTTGTGACCGCTGCAATGGATTAAGAGTTATTTATTTTATAATTTTTGGTGAGGAAACACACACTAACCCAATTGTTTCCAGGTGCATCCTGGGAGCACAGGGAAGTTAAGTGACTTGCTCACACTATGTAGGTGGTGGCTGTGAGATTCAAACTCAGGTCACCAGGTTTATAGCTCAGTGCTCTTAACCACTACACCATACTGCCATCCTGGCCCAGCTTGTATTGGAATATACATTATTATTTTTATGACCTTCGGCATAGAGGGAAAGAAAAAGAAAAAAAGTGCATGAAAGTTCAAGGGATTCTAGTTCTCAGTTTGTCATCTCATCAGGCTTAACCTCTATGATATATTTTACATATTGACTCCTAGAATTCTGAACCTATGAAACACTGCCCTACCAGATAAGGATAATGTGTCATCTCCTTTTGTCTCTGTGAAAATATCCTCCCTTGACAAGGCCCAAACCGGGCTAAGCCCTGCAGCTAAAGGAGTTCCTGCATTTGAGAAATCAACCATGGAAATGTGCATGTCAGGCATGCCTGGTCACTGGAGGAAGCTGAGGGTTGCTGGAGTACCTCTAGGACAAGGAGAAAACATAAGTAATACTTTCTTCAGGCCTGGCTGACTGGCTTCCCCTCTGAATGTAAAGCCCATTGGTGATTGTTGGAGACAAAATCCTTAATGGGCATAGCCTCGCCCTTGAAGGGATGTAGCATGGATTAAGACCATAGCAGTCATGGAGCATGTGTCCAAAGGTTGTGCCTTAAAGAAAAGTAGTATGATAAAATGATTTGAAAAGGCATAGATCTATACAAGCAGCACAATACCAGTTTCCCCAAAGAGATTAGCTGTATGGTTGCCTGGGCAGACTACTGGGCACTACTTACTAGAAGCAGAGCAACAGATCAAAGGCCCACAGTCAGGAGGCTTGAAAAAATCCATGAGGGCAAAACATATCGAATGCCCCCGTACACACTCAGGGTAGGTGCTCAAGGCTGGTAGAGGCACACAGGTCCAGAATGCAAAACTTAGCTACAGAAGATGGCTCAGGCAGCAGAGGACTGCTGAGGAAATGTAGCAGATAGGACAGTAGGGTAAGAGGGTGATCATATAGCAGGTCTAGTTGAAATAAATGGCTCCAAGAAAGGAGAGGCACCAGGAATGGTGGTTGAGTGATCAAGGAGTGAACATCCAGTAGACGTAGGGGCAGAAGCCTGGTAGTTGTATTGGCATGAGCATGGTTGATGAGGTTGTCCCAGAGGGATAAGATTGTTTGCCTGAAAGCAGTATGGTGAAAAGGAGGAGATAGTGTAGTTATAAATGCAGTTGAGTGGTGGAAACCCAAAATAGCAAGGCATATGCTAGTTGGGTGAGGCAGAAGAGCCGCCATTAGGAGCAAGCCATTCAGTTCTGAATGACTGTAAAAACATAAGAGACCTCTAGTTGTTATAATATTTCATCTAGGGCAAAGTTTGTTTAACTGAATGGTTATAGTTACCAAGTGTTATATTTAGGGTCCCAGGTTTGATTCCCAAGTAGGGCTGGAGTTACACCTACCCAAGGGGATGTATATAACAGGAATTCACTAAATACTAGATTTAAACAGCGCAGCATTCAGTTTGATGGTTTTTTAGTCCTAATTACATCCATGAATGTGAATGTTAATTAATTAGTATTAGTACAATACGCTTTTATTAAGTATTATTAAATTGTAAGTTTTTTTTATATAATTGTTAATGTGTTAGGTGTTATTAAATTGTAAGATTTTTAACATAATTGTTGCTGACTGGATTGTGTATAACCTTTATGTAACTTGTCACTTTCTTAAACACTTTTGTAAAGACAAATTTCAGCTCAGTGCTTTCCACCCCACATCCCTGTGTCTGTGTCCCTAGTTGGATGGGTAAATACCCATCAGTCAACAGTAAGCCAGTGACACTGTAGAATGAGACACAGAAATAAATATTTATATTTAGAAAATTAGCTTTAGATTTCCTGGTCTCTGATTGACTGGTACCCATACCAGGGGAGGTATATTAACTTTTATCAAAGACCAGGAAATAAAAAGTACCAGCCCAATGTGCCACCACAGAACAGATATCAATGTGCTCACCTCAAAATAAAAACAAAATCACAGCCATGTTTCTTCCTCACTTAGTGAGTGACTCCCCCCACCAAATCTAATTATTATGAACAAAGTGCAGTTGTCAACTAAGTTGCACAGAAAACAGCAGTCTTAACAGTAATTTGCCATACAGTGAGGGCATGATATCACATGTTTTCCCCTTTCAAAACAAACTGGCATTTACAATTGAAAGCAGTAGTGCTAACATGTTGCATGCTAAGCGCTACTCTGAGACAGCCCAACTCACATTGTCTGCACTCCCGCTGCCCAAAACACAGAAACAACAGAATATTTTTTTTAATTTTTGTAAAGAAAATCAGTTTTCTTAACTGCAGAGTGGTCCATCTGTGCCATACCATACCCACTGCAGTCTGCTCCAGTCTGTTAGCGTGTGTTCATGAAGATTTTGAACTCACAAATCCCTACCCCACCCCCAAAAAAACTAAACTGATCATCAGTGAGGATGAGCAGTGAGCTGGAGGAGATGCCATCCACTTTCACAGAAACAGTAGAGGTCACTAAAAAACACGGTAGATGAAACACTACAAGAAACATAGCAGTTAAGCAGAGTTCACAGTAAAACAAATGTGAAACACTATAGTGCCCTTTATTGGCCAGTATACCAGTAGAGAGAGTACTTTACCACTAAAACAACTTTCTATTCATTTTAGTAATTCTTTAGTGAGTTCTTATTTATTTGTTTATTTAATGTATACTATATAAAATTGTCACATGTTGCCCATTTTATAAACACAATAATACTCTCCAGGGTAGGTGGTGTGGGTTATACCAGACCTTCAAGTGGCTATAAGGCCCTCCACCTATGGTATCAAGCCTCATAACATCCCTGGGTGGTCTGGTGTAGCCCAATACCACCCACTCATTCAGGTATTATTGCTTGCACACTCATATGCTGTTCACTTCTAACATTTCAAACCTACTTTGTTTTTACTCAAGCAAGTATCTTACAGAGCTGCAGAGGCTCTTCTTCCATAGGTGACACAAACAAGGAAAACATTCTGCATGAATCATACCTTATAATGTATGAAACATCTGGGAGAGACATATCAGGGGGGAGAGAGAGAGGCAAATTTGACTATGAATGCTTCTATCAGAGAATCAGAGATAGCCCTTCTGGCATTAAATATTACTGACTGCTACTGTCAGTTTTGAGAGAGAGATGTATTTATTGATTGATTGATTGATTGATTCGTTTATTCAGAAGTACACCTTTGATCTGAGGCAGCTTGTTTACAAAGGTTCCATGTCAAATGCATAACAAAAAATACAGTCATAGCTTGGTACACAGGTTAGCCATCACTTGGAATAAACATAGATAAGATTGCAATGGTTCACTAAGAATAGGGTACCCAACTTTACACAGTAGAATGTCTTGGTCACTTAAGTCATTTGAAGTTTACATTTGAAGCAGTAAAATGACCCTTGTTTAATTGTTTAATTAATGTAATTGTTTGATTAGTATTTTGGAAATACCTTTGAGCGTGAGCTCTTTTACAAAGGTTCCACGTCAGGGTGGACAATAAGACAATACACATATTCAGTGTTACAGAGGCCTGATCATTAGGCATTAAAGAGCAATTACATGACAATTAGACAAATAGGAGAAAAAAACTGAGCAGTTGTAATTGAATACTAAATTATTTCTAATCGGTTGCCCTAGGTAGCACACCCCTGGAAACCTCCAAATCCGTTGATAGACTATGGCAGAATAACTAACTGCATAGGGTTTAATGCTATCCCAGATGGCGAGAGGCTGGGTGACAGAGAAACAAGGGGGCTTGGGTTTGAAACCAACCACAGAGAGTGACAGATGGGGATAGTGAAACGGGGTGGGGCTGTGATGGGGAGAGCAGCTCCAGAGGGCTTTGTCAAGTATGGTGTGTGTGTGTGGGGGGTTGGGAGGGCAGTACCAAGTGCATTTAAAGAGAAGTCATAGCTTACTTAAGCCCTTGGCTAGGCTGGAATGGAGGCAGGGTTCTCTAGGTAGCCCTGCTGGGTGTTACCTTGGGGGTAGGCCTGTCTATCAATTGAGGCCTGAGAAGCAGGTGCATTTTGAGTTAGACATTAGGTGCTGTTTGAGGCCTGGTTTGAATTGAGACAGGCTGTTGTTTGCTTGTAATCTCATTGAGAGTTCATTTATCCAGAGGGGGGCCCGAAAGGAGAAAGCACGCTGCCCTGGTGAGGTTCGGTGGAATGGTATGGGCAGTGCTCCATTCTTCCTCCGTCTGGTGATGTGTGTTGAGAGAGAAGCCTCGAGAAGGTTTGCTATACATGGTGGGGTTTTTCCGAGTAGTGCCTTCTTTTCCAGGGGCAAGTTTGGTATTTGATCCTGTCTTTTAGGTTAAGCCAGTTTGTACACTCATACAGGGTGCAAGTATGAGTGTAGTGATCTGCACACAGGGTGAGGCGGCATGCCTTATTGAATTTGGACCCTTTTGAGCACTGTATCAGTAGCAGCTCCATAGACCACCAGCCCGTAGTCTATCATGGAGAGTATGGAGCTGGAGACTGAGATTTGGAGTGCTTCCGGGGTGAGGGATTTCTTATGCATATAGAGGACCCCGATCTTTGCGTTTACCACTTTGACGAAGGAGTCTACGTTGAGGAAAGAGAGGGGATCGCTGACACTGATGGTAGATACTTATTGGTGACAGGGGAAATCCAAGACATGCCAACAACCTTGGTGAATGTACAGTATATGCCCACCCCTGGCTCCACTTTCAAGGTGAAGGGAATGTTGGTAATAGGGGAAGACTGGAATCTGATATTTGACAGAGCTCTAGACACCACTTCCCAAATACTGGGCCTGAATAACTTAACGCCAAAGAATGTTAAGGCTCTGCTTGCAGAATTAGGGCAAGGCATTTGGTGACACAAATACCCCATACCAAAGAGTATACATATTTCTCACCCCGATTCAAAATATACTCCCAACTAGATACCTATTTCATGTTCTGATGAGACACTCAAAGATCTGCATCAATGTGGGTTGGCACTTCGACTCGAATGGACCACCAGCCAGTTTTCCTGAAAGTAGACTTGCACATACCAAGAAAAAAAGACACACTGGAGAGTAAATGATTCCCTCCAAAGGGACTCTAACCTTGTTCAGGAGCTCCAGAAAACTCTACGGATGGTGGTGAGGGACAAAGACAAACTAGGGACCACCCTGCAAATGCTGTGGACCACTGTCAAGACAGTTTCACAGGGTAAACTGACATCAGGGCTGACCTACTAAAAGAGGGAATGCACGAAAAAAACAGCCAGGCTCACTGAGACCCTCCATGAAATACAGGCTGAACAAAAGAAAAAGTGAGACCAAAATAGGCACAAGGATGTAAAACAGCTGAAAGCTAACATTCAAATGTTGCAGAAAGTTGAAACAAAGAAGGCGCTCCTGTACATAAAACAATGGTATTATGAGGGCGGAGCACAAGCACCAACTAAAGTACAGTACTATGCTGCCAGAGCAGCTATCACAAAAACAAAGCACCCTCACACAGGTGCCCTAGCCTAGAAAACATAACAAATCACTGAGGCCTTTGTAGTCTACCATAAGGCACCATACCGCCCCCATCCCGAACCTGCACTCTCAGCTAAGTGAGACTTCCTTTGGTCCTTAGTCTTACCCAAATTAACAGAGGCCCAGTTCATAACTTTAACTGTTCCTGTATCCACCCAAGCGCTATAGATATGGACATTAAGACTGTTAGAACAAGCATGTCCAGTCCGCCGGCACAGCGGCAAGGTGTCCTCCTGCAGCGTCGACAACCTGGGTTCAGGGACAGACTCAGGAGTTGGAGGGATGGGCAGGGGGGAGGAAGATCAAGCATCTTTGAGATGGATCTCCTTCTCCAGTAGCAGGGGAGGCAAAGTATCTGGTGCCTTATGATCCCCTGGTGGAGGCTGGGGATTCTGCCGCAGCCAGTGCCATTAGTCATGGGAGCCGGGCAGACATTGGGGCTTCAGCCCCTGTACGTCATTGTACATCCTGCCCCCAGGGATCAGCATATAAAAATGGCCGGTGATCCCGCCATGATGACCACCCCCTGGTCCTGCTGTACCCACCGTGCTTTCCGGTTCAGACCAAGACAGTGTTCCATCCATCAGCTAGCCCCTCAGCCCCACCTGGAGGAGGAGGAAGTGCAGGGAGCCCTGCCGATGGCGGTAATGCCACTGGTAATCTGGATGAGTTTCTGTGGGGGGGGGTCATCTTGTCGGCCTGAGCTTGAGGGGGTAAGCCAGGGTGGTTGGCAGCCATGGTGGTTACAGTTAGAGGCACAGTCTGGTAGGGTACGGGCAGATGATAGGGACGCTGGCCCACAAAAAAAAAAAAGCAAATGCCCAGGCCCAGATAGGTACAGCTGTGATTTCTACAAAACTTTCCAAGAAGAGATCTCTGTCTTACTTAAAAGTTTTTAATGAGGTACTGGCACATAGAGGAGCCCTGCTGTCCACTTGGAACTATGCCACTACAATGGTCATACTGAAAGAGGGGAATGACCAGACATTATGTAGTTCATATAACCCCGTATCACTCTGCAACACAGATTACAAGATATACCTGTGTATAAGCCATACTGGCAAAACACCATAGTCTGCTACTTCAGAGCATCATCTATATGGAGCAAACAGGCAGACTGATGTCATAGATGTGATTGCTAACAAAAACACTGGCCAGTGTAATGAGTCTCGATGCTGAAAAAAGCCTTTGATAAGGCAGTATGTAACTTTTTAGTCTTGTTACTAGAACAATTTACTTTCCATGAGAAATTCATTGCAGGGATAAAAACAATATACCTCTCCCCCCAGGCATATGTTCATAGCAACGGTGGTATTTCAGACAGATTTTATATATAGGCTGGCCTACCAGTGCAGCAGTTGTGCAACCACGCGTGATGCCGGTGACCTGGGATTTGGGAGCTATCTCGATTCACTGGAGAGCAGGCCAGGGAGGAGGAGGATGAGCATCCTAGAGACTGCTCTCCTCCTCCTCCTCCTTCAGGGGGAATGGTTACAGTGCTCGGTACATGACTTTCCCCTAGTGGCGAGCTAGGGGAGGGGTCACCAGAGCCTGTCACGGTCGGGGTGGAGGGGTGGGCAGACACTGACGCTGCCCTTGGGGCACACAGGGAAGCACTATGACATCATTGCACACCATGCTCCCCTGAGGGTGAACTTTACAAAGAACCCTCCCCCACCTTGCCTGAAGACCTCCTGGCTCAGCCACTGACCTGGGCATAGCCACTGTGGGGAACCTTGGTGCTACCATCCCTCGGGACAGCCTCATCATGAGTAGGCAAACTTGTGGGATTGAAACCCTGTGGTGGAGTGTGCTCCAGTGTTGGGCGAGCTGGGGGCCAAGCAATGCCAGGGAGCATAAAATGTAAATTGAGAAAAAAAATCTATACTGAAGTATGCAGCAGGGCTGCCCCTTCTCACCACTATTATTTGCATTATATATAGAATCCCTAGCCAAATGGATTTGAGATAACCCTAATATCACAGGTATAGAGGTGGGGGATGGCACAAATGACAGACCTGTACACATACAATGTGCTGCTGTAACTAGCCCAACCAGGAACCTCAATAGTAGAGGTTTGGAAGAGTTTAAAACTCTTTGGGATGCATGCCGGCTATGTTGCCAACAAAACAAAAACAGAAGTCCTTAAGTTCCATTACAATCCCTTTTGGCGCATTAAGGAAATGTTCCCTCTGAAAATGACAAGCAACATAAATGAAATATCTGGTAATCCAGATAACGAAAAACCTCTCCAAATAATTTGAGGCTAATTATGCTCCCCTTACAAAAACAGTCCAAGATGATTTAGCTAGATGGGCACTCATTAACTTCCCACTGTACTCCAGAATCAATTAATTGACAATGACCATTTAACCGCATTATCGATATCTTTTCCAGGGTATACCCATCTCTGTCCCCAAAAAGCAATTTCTCCAGTGGCAAAACTCCTTCTTATAGGTTCATAGGTTCATCGGAAAAATACAAAGTCAAGAGAACAAGCCCATTATGACTTCGCCATCCATTATCCAGGATGGAAATAGTATTTTTTATCTCCCATATAATTGTCCAGATTAATTTTGAAAACACTAAAACTGGGGCTATTTACTATATTTGATGGCAGGGAGTTCCAAACTGGAACAGCTCTCTGGGTTATAACATTTTTCCTTTTGGTAGTTTGTACATTAAATATCAATTTTAACATTATGGGATCTGGTGACACAAACTATTTCCTGGTTCAAGACAAAGAGTTTCAAATAAGGAAACATCTTTTAAAGCATGAAAAACTAGACATAGATCCCCTCTTATAGACCTATATTCTAATGAATAGGGGTTTAGTTTTTTTAGTCTTTCGAGATATGGAGTATGTTTAAGGCCCTTTATACTTTTAGTGAATCTACGTTGTACCCTTTCCCTTTTAATCTTATCCTTTACAAAAGTAGTAGCACAGAATGGTGAACAATAGTCAAACGTTGACCTTATCAGACTGCTATATAGGGGAATTAATACCTCAGGGTCTCTACTCTTAAGATTTTTAAGTATACAGTTAATAAGACGATGACATTTTTTAACAATTAGGTTATTATGGTCTGTAAATTTTAGGTTATCAGTAATTACTACTCCCAGATCATTTTCGGATGAAACTACAGTCAAAGGTACATTTTTCAACGTGTAATGTGCTTTTAGATTATTTCTTCCAAAGTGCATAACCTTGCATTTATTTATATTTAAAGATAAATTCTTATAACTAGCCCAGGTTAATATATTATTTAGGTTTGACAGAAGATTACAAACCAAGGCTGCATCATTAACAATGCAGCCAAGCTTAACATCATCGCCATACTTATTTATCCACACACCATTTGATGTAGACATGCTGGCAACCACTAGATTAAACAAAAAGGGTCCCAGCACGGATCCCTGGGGTACACCATTTGTCACACTACTCCAATCTGAGACATAACCTCTGATACTAACTTGTTGTTTTCTCTCTAGTAACCATGATACAATCCATTTAATTATATTTATGCATATGTCTTGATTATATAGACATTCTATTATTGTTTTATGTGAGACAGAATCAAATGCCTTTTCATAGTCTAGGAAAATTACATCAACTGGAAGACCAACATCCAATGCCTGGCTCAAAGGTTCAAAAAAATTTATTAAATTTTCCTGACACGATCGTCCCTTGCAAAAACCATACTGAAAGATATCAGTATTCTTAGAACTTTTAAAATGCTCTTCAAGTTTTTGCAGAATGAGTTTTTCCATAATTTTACCAATACTAGGAGTAAGACTAATAGGTCTGTACTGTTTGGCAAGAAATTTTGACCCATTTTTATGAATGGGTATAACCCTAGCAGATTTCCATTTCATAGGTACAATACCTTGCTGTAAAATTTTTAATAAAAAGTAAGGTAAGAATATCAGCCAGCTCAGCTGCCAAATTCTTTATGAAAATAAAGGGTATGTTATCAACACCAACCGAGGTAGAAGTTTTAAAACTTTTTATCGTAGAAAGGACCTCCATAGATGAAAATATAATATTTGCATTGTTGACAGAAATAAGTGGTAAATCTAGTCTTTCCTGTATTTTGAAAACACTAGAGAATTGTTTATTAAAAACATTTGCCATTTCTAATTCATTGGATATTAATAAGTCATCAACTATAAGGGGTCCCACATTGGTTTGTGACTTTTTTAATGAACCAATGTAATTAAAAACGGACTTTTTATTGACTTTTTGTTTGACCAGGTTTTTTTTCCAAGATTCTTTTTGGCAGTCTGTATCTTCAGCTTAGTTTTTTCAGATTTAAGTTTGAACCTTTGCCAATTTTCTTCAGTTTTATTTTTGTTATATTTATTAAAGGCCTTTTTCTTTCTCAGTATGGATTTCCTTATAGTATTGTTAAACCAGGCAGGATTACATTTCTTATTTATATGTTTAGTTTGATCAGGTACCCAAGTATTAATACAAAGTTGGAGATTAGTATTGATATTTTTCCAAACTTCCTCAACAGAAAGATGTTCTAGTTCTTTTTTCCAGTTCCAGTTTAATAAATAGTTTTTGATTTCAGCATAATTTGCTTTGTTATAATTCTTCATTTTACTGATTCCTCTATTTTCTAGGATAGTAACAGATAGTTCCCAATAAAGTATATTATGGTCAGATAGACCAATAGGTTCCAGAATCATTGGATCTTTATAATATTGTTTTGTGTTTGTAAATATTAGATCAAGAATATTGTTACATCTTGTAGGAAGTGTAACAATTTGATCCAAACCCAAAACAAAAATAGTTTCCAAGAAGTCTCTCTCATTTTGTGTTATGCCACTTAGGGACTTCCAATATATTCCTGGGAAGTTGAAATCACCCAATAATATTGTATTTGTTGGTAATTTGATACTTTGAAAATAACACAAAAAAGATTCAAAATTAACATTATCCAGTGATGGAGGTCTATAGCATATGCCAAAAGTGAAAGTCTCAATTTTTTGTTTAACAGATAACCACAATATTTCAACTCCCAAAGGTTCTGGAGTATCAAATTTGAAGTCAGAACAGTCATAGCACTCTTTTATGTAAAAAGCAACTCCTCCTCCTCTAGAAAATTCTCTATTTTTTTTATAAAGATGATAACCAGGAATTTCAATACCCCATTGATTATCCGAAAACCAGGTCTCAGTGATACCACAGATATCAATATCTTTGGATAGTAATAAAATCTGTAACTCAGAAATTTTATTGGCAAGACTTCTAGCATTCAGTGATATTACAGTTAGGGAAGATTTTTCATTTTTCACCGAGGTTGTCAAGTCACTTTTTAAAGGAACAGGTACATAGTTTGGACTTAAGCTGGCATAATTGTTCCCCTTCCACCCATTTAATAGCTTAAACAGTTAGAAATAGCTGTATTAAAGATCTCTCCTAACATATTTGAACCTTTTCTGTTGAGATGCAATCCATTGGAAGCAAAAAAATCTTCATGCTTTATAAAAACTTCCCAGTTTGTTAAACATTTTAGATTTTGCCCAACGCACCATTGTCTAAGCCAATTATTGATATGCTTAATTTTTTCAGTAATTCTGTCACTAGCTCCAAGAATAGGCAAAATTTCAGAGAAAATAATCTGTGCTCCCTTTACAGCTAAAAGATTTGTTAATCCAACATAGGCTTCTTTAATCTGCTGAACAGACTGGTATTTGATATTGTTTGTACCCAAATGTATAAGTACTAAGGGCTTAGTTCCACAATTGTGCAGTATATTCTTAGTCATTTTTGCAACATCCTGTATTTTTGCACCCTTAAAACTACAAAGTGTAAGAGTGGTCTTATCAACGTTACATATTTGTCAAGCAAGGTTAGAGATGATTGAGTCTCCCAAGAAGTAAATTTGTTTCTGATTTATGGAAGTAAAATCCATCAAATTATCTTGCTGATCAATATTTGTACACTGATCAAAATGTAATAAGTCATTTTGACTATTGTTCAAAGCAGTCGGAATAATAGATGTCAAAGTTGAAACACTTATGGGTGGGTAGAAAACCCTGGATAAGATACAAATCATTACAGGCATATAAAACGGCTGGAGGGAAGGAGGGTCATCCTAGACCAAGAAAATTATTACCTAGCATTACATGAAAGATCATTACTATTGTGGATGATCCCAACTTATAAAGCCTCCAGGAAGCTGACAATACAAAAGGAGGAGGGTGGACTGCCACTAGGAGCAAGGGCCATGGACCCTCCCTTTAAAAGAGCAAACTCATATATAGCACCCCTAACAATCCACTCCACCTTGGAGGGGTATACAGAACATGTGACAAAGAATGCACCCTTATGGCAATTTAGGTGGTTTGCCTGGGACCCATTGTTCCAGCCAGCTTCAATGGACCTGACATACAGACGATGAGCACTTAAGGGTCTGTGCTCACCTCTACAACTGTGGACCAGAAGGGAACTAATAGACTTTGACTCCATTAAACAGGCTTTTGGCTTAAACAATACAGACTATTTTATGTACCTCCAAATAAGAGCACATACACTGGGCCAGAGTAGAGCCGCACAGGAACCTCCCCCAGTCAAACATTTCTTGGCTACCTTGGAAGCCATATTATTGAGGGAAATTCATAAAGGAAAGGTATCAGCTCTCTATAAAGCCCTGAGGAGTTTACATGTAGACTAATTTATTTATTTACTTCCCACTCCTCCCATTCTCAGCACACCAGGAGCATCGCAGGCAGCCTGCAAGGCATCAGGCTGCACTCTCCACTCCTCCCCTTCCCAGCGCACCAGTAGCATCACAGGTGGCCTGCAAGAAATCAGGCTGCACTCTCCACTCCTCCCCTCTCCAGCACACCAGGAGCATTGCAGGCGGCCTGCAAGACACCAGGTAGAGCACTTCTTCAGAATTCCTCTCAAGAGAGCACAGACTGCAGTGTGCTAGCCCGTCATCACTACCACCCCATCCGCCCAGGCTTGTCATTTCCTTTATAGGTAGTGGGAGTCACATGGCTTCCTGTTGTTCCATTTTATAACACCCTATCCCCCCTGCTCCTTATACTTTCCAGCCACTAGCTGGTGCCACTGTATCCCTCTGCAACCTCTCCTTGCTCCCCTCAACTCCACTCCTCCTGCTTGCATTTCTCTCTGTACCCTCTCGCCATTGGGTGGTTCTATCATAACCTTTGTAACCTTTTTCAGCACCTTAAACAGAAGTGACCTAGACCTACCCCCCTGCTCCATCCCAGCTGCTTAACCCTCCCTATTTTGATTGGACTAACCGTCCCTCCTCTTGCTCACCTCCTAGCCATTACTAGGTCTTGAACCCTGTCCTGAGGTACATCTCTTGCCCTGATGTCTGCCTCCCTGACTCTTTCGCTATATGGCCACCTAATAACTCTCACCAGTATTTATTCCCCCTTGTTCCCTCTCTGACCATTTTATCATTAAATTTACACCTGTCACATCTTCTTGAAATCTTTACCTGCTACATTGTCCTGATTAATTAAACCTCCCTGACCTGAATTAGAACTTAAACTTAAAACTCCCAGGGCAAGATTTCGAACTTGTGGCCCTATATATCTAGTCCAATTTCTCATGGAAGCTTGTTACCCTCACCACTAGACCATCTCAGTGGCTATAATACTGACTCTGCACCCAGTCCCTTAAAAGCCTCCAGGCTGGAATTCGAACTTAAACTTAAACATCCCAGGCCATGATCTGAACCCCCAACCCAAGATACCTATTCTAGTTCCACGTGGTAGTCTATCACACTAACCACTAGACCATCCCAGTAGTTCCACATGGTTGTCTATCACTCTAAACCACTAGGCCATCCCAGTAGTTTCAATTTTGACCCAGCTCTATCTGGCCCTTATACTTCCCTGACTTGAATTTTGAAGTTAAACAGAAACTTCCCAGGCCAGGTTTCAGACCTTCGGCCCAAAATATCTAGTCTGGTTACCATGGAAGCTGGGTACTCTAATCTCTAAGCCACCCCAGTGGCTCCAATCCTGACAGAGCACCCAGACTTTTAAAACCCTCCAGGCTGGGATTCGAATTTAAACTTAAATAACCCAGGCTGGGATCAGAACACCAGACCCTTGTCTCCTATCATAACTTCCACCTTGTAGTCTATCACTCTAACTACTAGGCTGTCCTAGTAGTCTCGACTCTGGCCTACCTTTCTCCAGCCCTTTAACTCCCTCATCCCCCCTCTGGTTCAGGTTACCTCCTGCTCATTATTTTAAGCAATGGCATCTGTCGTCCACATGCTATATGCAAGGCAGTCTGCTTGGCCACCTTCTCCCGACTTCTGATCCTTTGTGCCGCTGACTACCTTATTGCTCTCTCCCTGAGGCACCCTCCCCTGTCCAGTGAGTATCCACTACCATGCCATATACCCCCAGAACCTATATGCATGCATCTTCTCACTCCCTGCCTCCCCAAACATTGTGCTGTTTATCTTGGGCATTGACTCCGGAAAAGACTACGTGTATCTATACCTCTTGGCTGCATCACCAAGAAGCTACTCCACTCTTCATTCCTACCCCTCCTCATCCTCCTAACCTAAGTGGGAGATATCGAACTCATCCCTGGCCCTACACATCCCGTCTACACACCCTCTCCCCCAATTGTTAACGGCCAATCGCCCAAAGAGTTGATGTTTATTTTATTTTATTTTTATTTAGTTTTTGTTGATCGGGTAAGTGCCCTAGACAAATTCTTGCCTATTTTCAGGCACTACCCACAGGGAGGGGGATACAGATGAATGCCAACTGACCTTAAACCAGATTAAGCTGTTGGTGGTATTTTTAGTGAATGGGGGGATATTTGGTCAGGGCACTGGGGAAATTCCCCTACTCTGTTGGTAGAGGGTGCTGTCCCATAGGTGTGTATGATGGCGGAGCTCAGTATTGTGACTGAGGTGCTGGAGAGTGGTTGTCCGGACAAATCCTTGGTGGGTGTGTCTATCACCACTGTGGAGGCTCAGCAGACTGCAGATATCTTACAGCATAGTACAGAAATTGCAACAGATTCTGAGGAGGAACAGGAGCGGGTACTTCAGGACACCTTGGCGGAACAGATTTGGAAAGCAGAATTGGAGTTCACAGCAGCTAAAGCTAAACTGCAGGAAGAAAAAAAGACAAGAAAACATTTGGAAGGTATGTCTCCTTCACCGGAGTCATCTGCCCCTACAGTGTTTTTGATGGGGGCGCAAACCAAGACCAATAGTGTACCTGAGTGGAAACAAGTTAAGAACAGTCCAGTGGCCCGTTTCAGTCAGAAACTGGGAGATGGTGCCTGGTCGATGAAGAGTAGGATGGAAATGCACTAACGAGGGTATGTGGGAAGCAGATCCTGAGTTTGACCAACACAATGTAACCTCTATTTCGACAGCTCCAGAACTAACGGAGGCACATGCCTATGTACATCGAGAAGAGTTTGTACAACCCAGTGCTGACTCTGGAGCAAAATCTACTACTAATTCAGGTACTATTTCCTTTTCACCTTTGGGCTCCTAAGTCACATATTTTGATGCACAATCGGAGACTGCTGATTTGACTTCCACAAGGTATTTTGTCTGAAATAGATAAATATATTTAAAATATGTTTTGGCAAGACCCCTTGCTTATGGAAGGTAAGATAGACACATGGTTAAACTCATGTGACTTACCTAAAATTCCAGAATGCTTTTTTCTTACATTATTACGGCCTATTACCCCTATACAACTGGACTCTGTCATTAAGAACTTGCAACACGGGAAGGCCCCAGGTAGTGATGGGCTCCCGAATGAAATGTATTCTAAGATTTATCAAACATTAGGGCAGGAACTTTTACAGATGTATACCATCAGCTTGGAACAAGGCTTATTGCTTGACAGCTTAAATCATGGGTTACTAATTCTATTATATAGGTCAGGTGATGAAGAAGATCTTAGAAATTGGAGGCCCATTACCCTCCTAAATATGGATAGTAAAATTCTAATGAAGACATTACGTAATAGGATTTCTGCAAGTTTAAGCCAAATTTCTCACTATTCTCAATTTTGCTCTGTCCCTGGTAGGATTATTACAGATGCCCTTATACTATTGCAAAAAGTTATGGAAAGGAGCAGGACAGGAGAGATTACTGGGTTTATACTCAGTTTAGACCAGATGAAGGCCTTTGATAGGGTGTCTCACCTTTACCTCTGGAAGTTCCTTAAACATTTTTGTTTCCCAGACCAATTTATACGTTAGGTACTGGTATATTATAGAAATGCAGTAATAGCCCCATATGTTAACGGGTGGCTTGGTAAATACAGAAAGATTACTAGAGGGGTTCAACAGGGCTGCTCCCTCAGTCCTATTTTGTACATCCTTACCTTAGGGTCATTGTTATCACAGCGTAACCAGTCTGATGCAATTAGAGGTTTATCTATTAATAGTGATACTCCTGAACTAAAAACTATAGCCCATGCTGATGATTTTTGTATTTTATGGGCAGATTTTCCCCTCCAGTGAGGCTACAGAAGCAGTGACTGTAGCATTTACAGAAAGCACAGGTGCTCATATTAAGCTCCAGAAAAATAAGTAGGATTGTCCATATGATACTGTTATGGGTATACCAGTTGTGCATTCAGGATGTAAGATATAAGGCATACATTTTGGTATGAAGTAGGAGGATGTCTTTAATTGGGAAATTCTTATTAAGGAAGATAGATCTAGAATTTGCATTTGGAACAAATGGAAAACATCTAAATAAAAAAGAATATATATGGTTAAAACGTTTTTGATAGTTTTTTTTTTACATCTAGCTGCTATTTATCCAGTTCCCAAACAAATAGAAACCACACTGCTGAGCATTTTCTTTCAGGCTATCTGGGGTAACCGCCTCAACCCATCAAGAGAGGTATTCTGTATTTGAAGACAGAGCAAGGGGGTCTAAACATGTTAAATCCTATTTCTTTTTTCTTTTGTATTTTTCTCTATATTAACCTGTGTCCTTTAATTCTTAACACACAGAATGTTTGGACACTGGTCAGGAGATATTTCTTCCTGGATGTTGGACTGGGGTTGGGATACTGCAATACCTAGATAAAAACATATTTCAGGGCTCCCTGATTATTTTTATCAGTGCTCTGGAAAATTAAAACTTTGGAAACTTATGAAAAATATGGTTGTTCAGAACAAGAGAAGGGAAGTATATCATTATATTGAACATAAATATTGTTATACTCTACCTGAATTTCATGCTAGACCACAACAAGATCTACTTCAAATACAAGCCATATTAACCCAACCCCAGATACACACTTTATGTGGGATATCACTAGGCTCAGAATTTGAAACATAAAAGTAAGGAAGAGAGAGCATGTCTTCGAATAAATCTCTGTAATGCTTCCATAGAAATGGTTGAACACCTATATTTTCTTTGCCCCTTTATAATACAGTTTTGGTCTTTCCTGTCTGCACAATAGGATTCCTTACAGTTTACTAGACTTAATATGGATATATTATTGTTAGGAATCTTACCCAAAACATGGGAAAAATATGATGCTGATGTTATGCATACTATACTAGGTTGTTTTAAATGTTATATCTGGCATACTCAATGCAGATGGTCATTGAATCAATACTTTATAACTCCTGAACAATTATTTTGGACTATCGAGACTCTGTCTTGCTTATTAGAAATAGAGATAAATCACAGTTGCCTGTGGATTTGTTCGACAAAAAATGGAAGCTTTTGAACTGGCTAGACTCTGGGTGATTGAATTCAGTGAGATCACTATATGCCAGACTATTTATATAACCGAGATATGACACTCGATGTTACCCCTCTTTTTTTTTCTGAATAGTATGCGCGTAATACCTTTTTGAGAATAGTTTTGTGTTAATTTACTTATTGTCTGTCTATGTACTTGGGGTATTATTTACTAGAATACAAAAATATAAAATGCCCCTTTTCTTTTGGTGGGGGTGGGGGGGGTTCTATGTGGTAATACTTAACCATAAAATGGTTTAGTGTTTTCTGTTTACATAGTTGTGTTTTTTTTTCCCACAAAAGTTATAATTTATTTTCATGATAAGGGACAGTATATATTAATATTTATTGCAGATGGAAATATTTTCCTTAACTCTCTTACCTTTTGGGATGCATATATTATTTGTGTAAAACTAAACACTCCCAGTAACTATTTGATTTTACTGTATTAATTAGCCATTTTTTCTTTACAGGGAAGGGATCATTACATAGTAATATATTTGTCATCTTGTGTAAAATATTTAATTGAAGATTACTCATTGAGAGTATGATGGAAATACTTATTTGTTTTTCTTTTTCTATACATTTTGAAAGGGGACTAGTATGAATTAATACAAACAATTTGTGTCTTTCTTTTGTTTATGTATTCATAGCATGACCAAAGGTATATTTTTTTTAATTTTGTTTCTTAATGTATTATTTGATGTGATTTAACATTGCTTATTATTATTTGTTTAAAGTTGCAATAAAAAATTCCACTACTCTTTTCCTATTTGGGAGGAGGGAGGTATGAAGTTATACTTGTTTGCTTTGGGATCTTTTGCTTTGTTTTAAGAATTTATTATAGTTTTGCATTATTATTTTCAAAAAGGAGAATGTATGCCCTAATACTTATTTACTTTAACGTCTTTTCAATTCTTCTTTATAACAGTTGAATTAAGTATTGTATGAATGATTTTTTCAGTCTGAATAAAAAAGTCCCCTACTCTTTTTGAAAAGTGCCATGGGATCTTTAACATCCACCTGAACTACCACCAGAACAGGTAGATGGGACCTTGGTTTAATGTCTCATCCTAAAGATGGCACCTCAAGAGTGCAGCACCCCCATGCTGCACTGCAGTTTCAGTATTGAGATATTAACCCAGGTGCCTGGTTTGCCCTTATAAACGCCTGAAGTCTGCGCTCCAAGATTGCTGAACTCAAAGCATGGGTTACTCAACACTCTCCAGACATTGTAGGCATATTGGAGTCTTGGCTAAAGCCTAGCATCAAGCAACATAAGATAGCAATATGTTGTTACAACTGCTTCAGGAAGGACAGGCTAGGTAAACGGGGAGGTGGTGTCATCATGTATGTCTGGATTGAAATTCCTACCCCTGCCCCTGAACCCCATGTGGCAGAGTCACTGTTTCTTTCCTTGACTCTCAGCTGCTTCAAAAAATTAATAGTGGGTTGTTCCATCCTGCCTCCCAAAGAGGCCTCTATCTGCTTAACCCCCCTTTCTATCCTCTCTTGCTAACCTCCCTCACCATGACCTCATACTCTGTGATGATTTCAACATAGACTGGCTGAACCACCAATTCTGACAAGATTTGTGCCTCTCTTGCCAATGGCAACCTGGCTTAGCTCATCAATGTCCCAACAAGAATCAACACAAAATCGGGCAACCATTCCTTGCTTGATTGGATGATCACTAACTGTGCCCATAAGGTGAAATCTGTTGGTGTACTCATGGACAGCATCAGTGATCACTCCTCTACCTTCTGTATCTGGCAAAATAACTTCCCTAACCCTCCACCCTAGGTCACGCTGGTCTGAGATATGTCCCATCTCAATCACAGTGCTTTTCTTGTCTCTATCTCAGATGCCAACTGGGAACCAATAAACACTCTTTCAGACATCAACCAGGCCCTTGATTTTTTCATGAACACCTTCACCCGAATAGTTGATCTTCATGCCCCCATGAAGGGGTGCAGATCAAAATGGAACAAAGCTTCATGGATCTCAAAGAATATTAGGAAACTCATGACCGCTCACGACTGGGCTTGGAAGACCTTCAAATGAAGCAGGCTACCCTCTGACTGGTAAGTCTATAGGCAGCTCAGCAACAGGTGTAAATATTCTATTCAGAAAGCTAAGTGCACCCACTTCAGATCACTCCAAACTGAGCATCTCTGTAATCCCAAAGAATTCTGGAACCAGCAGGTGAACTCCATAATCAAAGGCAAGTCCTCTGAGGTCCCAAATTACATCTTTGTGCAAGGCACTGTCCTCTCTGACCCCTTGTTCAGTGCTGCTGGATTTAATGAATTCTTTACTGACCTGCATAGATATGCTTCACTATTTACCAACTCCACCCCCTCTCCTCCCCACCCCCCACCAGTGGACTCTGGTGCTAGCCCAGACTTTCACCTTCAAATTGCTACCCTGAATGAAGTTTGCTGGCTTCTCATTAACCTAAAAGCTGAAAGCTCCCCTGGTCATGACACCCTCAAACCCAAATTTCTCAAATTGGGAGCTGCAGCCCTAACCTGCCCAGTCTGTGATTTGTTTAACTGATCCTTCCTCTCGGGAAGGTAGCCGTGGTTGTTCCCATTCATGAGAGTGGACTCAACTCAACTGTTGAGAACTTTACGCCTATTTCCATCCTCTGCCTGCTGGTAAAAATCCAAAAGCATGTACTATATAATCATCTACAGGATTATCTGAACCACCACCACCTCCTGTCAAGGTTCCAGCATGGGTTCAGAAAAAAACACAGTTCCCTCACTGCCTTGATAAAAGTTACATCTGACCTGTTCCATGCTATGGACCAGGGCTTTGCCACCAATGCTATCAACCACAATTTCCTTCTATGGCAGCTACACTCACTTGGCCTAGATGTTAGTGCTTTAGCTTAGTTCCAAACTTACGTTACTGGCTGCATTCAAATGGTCAAGTGATCCGGTTCTTTCTCAGATCTCAGAGCAATAACCTGCGGCATCCCTCAGGGCTTCATCCTGGGCCCATTTTTATTTTCTCTATCCATTAATGAATTTCCAAATAACTGCAGAGGAGCCTCTGTGCACCTTTATGCAGATGACACCATTGTTTACCATTCTTTATCTGACGTTGGGTAGCTCAACAACATACTCACGTCAGACCTCCAAATTCTTGAGGGCTGGTTCCTAGATAATCAACTAGTCCTCAATACCAAAAAAGACAATGCATGCTGTTTTCCAATCCCTGCTCCTCACTACATCCCCACCCCCCTCTTGCAATACTTTCCCATAATGGTGATGCCCTTGAATCCATCCCATCCTTTAAATATATGGGTATCTTCTTAGATTTCTCACTTTTCCTGAACACTCATGTCCCCTCATAACCAAAGCTCTATACCAAAAGCTGGGTCTGCTCTACCAGATATGACCCATCCTCACATTGGCTTCATACCACAAGATCGCAGCCACCACCCTCCTGTCCTGCCTTACGTATAGTGCCCCGCTTCTACTTACATCCAACACAACCATCCTATCTCACCTTAAACAGGCCTATCACAGGATGGGAAGGTTTGCCTTAGGGGTTGATGCCAGTCATGACCACTGTGAAGTCCTCTCCTCCCTGGGCTGGCTAACATACAAATCCAAACTCCGGTATGCCACGCTGAGTCTAGTGCACAAACTTGATCCACCATTACACACCTCCTTGCCTTACTGAACTTATTCAGCTCTGGCAACCTCCATGTGCTCTTAGATCCACTTCCCTCCCTCTTCTCGTACTGCCCAAACCTCGGTTAGCAGTGGTTCAGAGATCTTTTGCCTTCTTGGTGGAGTCTAACTGGAACACACTACTGCACTCTACCTTATCCTGCACTTTCCTCACTAAGTTCCAATCCTCCCTATTACACCACCTCAATGCCTCAACACTTTGCTCCTACTTTCGCTGACTCTTGGCCTGGCTTCCATAATGCTATGCATAAATTTTCTCTGCTCACTGATCCTTATATGTATAAAAATCCCCACTCCCAGGTCCCTTCTGTTTATGTAAATATTTGATGCAAGCATATCTGTAAATGGTGCATTTTATAAATCTACGAATGATGTAAATATAACCACTGTAACTGCCATGTCTTTGTAATTTGTAAATCTTTAATCTGTGAATGTTTCTGTAAATGATGAATTTTTGTAAATCAGTGAATGATGTACAGTAAATGCATACACTCCTACTGACATGTCATTGTCTATGTTCTGCACATTCCTTGTTGCCCCTGAAAAAGGGACTGTAATGTCTCAGCAGGCTCACCTGGTTACCAAAATTCAAATAAATAAATAAAATGCCCCTGTGATACAGGAAAAGTGGGCACAGAATGCCTCCCAGGCCTGCTGGAAGACAGTGCTCAGAAACAAATGCACACCACACGCACACATATTCTGGCCATGTCCACACCTCACCAGATTCTGGGAACAGATACTGGCAACCCTCATGGAGTTGTTCCTGATGGATACACTGCTCACCATACAACAAGCCAGTATGGGCTTCCCCCTGGATGGGGTACGAGGAAAAGACTCCCTCTGTCCATAGCAAGTGATGTTGGTAGCTGCCCATAAATCCATAACAAGATAATGGCTAAAGCCACAGTCACCTGCTCATACACAATGGTTGAAAATCACAGGGGAGTTATGCTATATGGAAGAGCTAACCTACAAGGTAACTCACCAGAAGCCCAACTTCACCAGAAGACAGTCCAGATGGATCCTAAACATGGGGAGAGGTACCCCGACAACCCCCCATGAAAGTACTCCCCAGACTGATTACTGGACACCTTCTCTGTAGTGATTTGAGGACCTTGAGGTTGCCCACATACACTACCCCCCAAAGGAGAACTGCCGCAACTCTGGTTCACAATGGTAAAAATACCCTGAGCAGCAAGAAATTAATATTGTTGTGAGTTTACATAAGTGCTATGTTTTGCAACATGCTGCTGTTGAAAGTGGCCAATGGCCAAAGTTTAGTGACCAGTGGCCAAGGTTTTAGTAACCAGTGACCAAACTTTTATTAACAATATGTAATTGGCTAACCAAAAGGTTGAGGAGATAGAAAGGTGTAAAATGGCTAGCTAGTCAATGGCTGCAAGTGGCTAAGTAAATGAATGATAATATCCATGTCACCATCCACAGCTAACCTTTTTATTGCTACAGTATTCAAGCTGTCTCTTCCACCAGTAGGAGCTGGGGGGGCATACTACCCTTCCTTCCAGTGTAATACCCACAAAGGTTGCAAGGTACGTTACTGTCTCCCCATAGGGGTAAATACCAGAAAATGTGTATTTGCTAATAATTGTTTCTTATTTACAGGTTTTAAAAATACCCAAGGTATTTTAACAGTATAATCCAGCCCAAGTCCTTCTGCTTTTTCTTGTGCAAACAGTTAAACCTCATACCTATCATTGGTACAAAGGCTTCTGCCCTCAGCAAGTAATCAGTTAAGCTGGAGGGGGGAGTTGTGTATGTATTTCCACATATTCATTATTTTGATTGTCTTTTCAGCTTTCTTGTCCTGTCAAAACAAATGTAAAACAACCTCTCATAGCCTTACAGCAATTTCAAAGCTCTAAGCATCACAGACCCTGAAAAGTCTTACAAGTTAACAAAAACAGAGTGGTGGATTGCTCCAATAATTCTCTCAACCAAAACTAAATAATTTTTACCAAGGACTGCAACTTATAAACTTAAATTGTACCACACACCCTCTGCAACTTATTCCATGGTTATGTTCAACAAGTAAAGTCACAATGCTCTAAGATTCCTGGACTTTGACTTAAATTTGCAGTCTATATTTGTTGTTTAAAATGTATTTTATGCATTATGCTCAATACTGAAATTGTTCTATTGCAAAAATGCTTATGTTTCACATTTATGTTATAATGTTTTGATATACATCTTGTTACACTGTAGCATGTGTGTATTCAGAAAAGTGCTCCACATGTATAAATGTTTTTAATGCTCATAGCCAAACCTAAATACTGGGGCCAGCATTGCTGACCCACCCCTACAATATGTTCCAAAGCAAAACCCCAGACAAATCAATACTCTGTTTGCCTCATTACTCACAGGTACCCCTGAAGAATGAGTGCACTCTATGCAGGTTTTGTCTTAACAATTATAATTTTCAGAATTTAAATTGTGCTCCAAACCTATGCTTCAAGCCTTACCTCCCTCAGTACTTTGGAGTATTTCACTATACAGGATAAAGAAGGTAGACCCTGTAGACCCTTTCACTTGTCGCAGGTGCAATAGGCACTGTTATTAAATTGGCATAGGCCAACAATATATATTTGTCCCACTATTGC
This sequence comes from Neoceratodus forsteri, assembly GCA_016271365.2. Taxonomy (NCBI): domain Eukaryota; kingdom Metazoa; phylum Chordata; order Ceratodontiformes; family Ceratodontidae; genus Neoceratodus; species Neoceratodus forsteri. The sequence goes on along the minus strand of CM057454.1, from coordinate 657,012,255 downwards.
ATAGTGTAACAGGCATATTGCTATGAACTATATGTTTGAAGCGTGTTATTGTAACATTACAAGATTTTGTAACTCCGGTCTCAGTTAGGCCTGCTAGCAACAGATAGAGGGAAACTATATTCATCACTGTATAGCCGCTGCTGTGATTTGAAAGCAGGGTATAACCATAACATTGTCATGGATTTACAGATGGTCAAATGGTATAATTGGACCTCGGCCTGCACTCCCAGGTGTGCTGTTGATGTCCCATTTTTATTTTTCTCTTTCCAATTGCCAGAATTTAGGCTCTGTCACACCACTCTTTACAAAACAAAAAGTCATTGGTTTAAAAGATTGTTATTTATGTGTTTTTAACTCAGTTTCTAACACACTTTGCAAGTTTGCAGGTTTTCACGGTGTGGCACACATAAGATCTCCACGTTCAGCAGCAGTAATACTTTCATCTAAGTTGCCAAAAACCTTCATCTTTTTCCTAAAAAGAAAACAACTGCCAAAGCTTCAGTGTCATCACCATCTTTGTGCCTGACTGGTTCCATATAAGGACTATTGTATGAATCAAGTTATTATTACCTCTGCAAGTGTAATGTTTTTAGCAAAATTACATCTATTTGTAGAACTTTAAATTAACTAAAAAGGGTCCAGTCAGTTCAGACTCTGCAATCAAGCTTATTGTTTCTGCTTACTATGAAGTTAAGTCTGGGGTAGGGGCAATCCCCTAACTTCAGCAAGAAGAAGATTCTTCTTCAATTGATCTTCAAGCAAGACATCCATTTTCTTTACTGCTGCTTGTTCCAAACATGGCTGGTACTTTATACAAACCTATTGCTCTATTATGGACTGTGTTTGTAATGGTTTATTGTAAACTGTTACCTTTTTATGGACTGTTAATCTTTGTGCCAGGTTTGTAATCAACTACCACAACACAAATGCCATGCCAGTGTGTGTGTGGCTACTCCATTGAAAGGACTCCATGCACAATCTAATGTACCCCTGGCCAGTGTGTCTGCCAATCAGCCATCCAGCAGCCAGCAACATGAACACTGACTTTTCAACTATGCTGGTGTTTTGTTTTTTTTAAATTACTGTCTGCATTGCCCCATGTGCCTTGTGGGGTTACCAACGTTCTGCAAATGACATTTCACCTGTACTGTAACTACACCAACTTGTGGTTACTTATATGAACTTTATGGACTGTTAATTTCATGGACTGTTACTTGTGTAAACTTTTTTAAACCGGTCATCTACGCCTTATAATGACCTGTCTAACAAGAGACATTATCAACAGATTCTTCAATCAAGCTCCAAGGGTGTGCCACACCTCAGGACAAGGTAGCATCTACCTTATCCACTCTCAAAGTGGATTCCATGAACTCTTCTTCATCAACAAATATTGTTATGTCACATTGTGTTATATGTGGTATCACATGTTAGCATCTTTTCACATATTTCAATTGTGATGTTGACATTCCTGAGTTCTGCACTATGTTTTACAAACTCAACATTGTGTTCCATCTGTAACCACCCCTGTACCAACTCCAGAACAGGATGCTTTTTATAAATGCCTTGACTATCTGTATGCTGGCCACCAGTTTTAAATCATATACCTATTCACCTAGATTAACAGTTTAAGAGTAAAAATGTTTATTTAGTTTTTTTTTAGCCTTCAGTTAATAACTAATCTTTACATTTATGTTCCATTTTTGCGAAGGTTCGAGTCCCTCAGGGGCTTCTTACCTTCAATGTGGGGACTGTTGAAAGTGGCCAATGGCCAAAGTTTAGTGACCAGTGGCCAAGGTTTTAGTGACCAGTGACAACACTTTTAAATGAGGCCAACATATAAGTTAATATGGCTAGCTAATCAATGGCTGCAAGTGGCTAAGTAAATGAATGATACCACCATATCAGTTAATGTGCATGCATGTGTAAGACTTTAAAAGGTTAATGGTTAAAATGAAGAAAATGAAATATTTCAAGAAGTACATAGCAGAAGTCTAACTTGGAATTGCCCTATTCAGCAGAAAATATTGTGTACCAAAACATGTTTTTTTTAAAAGGTTACGGCTAAGATGAGAATGCAGCTGCTAGTAACTAGGGCTAGCCTTGATAATTGAGTTCCCCAGTTTGGCCACTGTCTGTTTTTTTATCTGAAAACTGAGTATTTTTTAAAACAGTCACATCCCCTTGCATGTTTTCTGTATCCTGAAGTAAGTATTTTTGATAAATAAAAAAACCCCGATTACTTGTTTTTCCATTTAAGAATGACCGTATGTCTCTGGCAAAGTGTCAAAAGTATCTTATGACTGAGGTATCTTGTGACCAATGTATTTCTGAACCCGAGTCTTATGACTTGTTGAATGACATATTGTCTGTGTTTAAATCTGCTGTCATAGTTTTTGGGAAATTCCAGCCTTGCATTTTTTCCTAAGCTTGCTACACATAAATATGGGACCTATGGTTATGTCCAGCATCCCTTCGAGAAGACGCACTCTCAGACAATCTGCAGTCTGAGACTATCCATAGATTGCTTGGGGGATCCAGAGATATATGGTTTCATGTGTCTCTGAAATTCTGTAGCCCTGTAATGCAAATATTACTAGCTGTCTAGATTGCATGTTAGAAACACCCCAATGGACTGTTTCATTGGCTGTAAGATTAAATTGTATCAGGTACACTTGGGTAGTAGCAGGCTACCTGAGACTATCTCAATAAATTACAACTAATTTGGCAAAGAAATAGAGTGGTGGCTTTGTTGAATTACTGAGAATTACCAACCAGGAACCTGTATAATTGGATCTGTTTTACACTGCTGTGACTAAATCATGAAATTTGTCACTGCTTCAACTGGTCAAACTGTTTTGTGATGTATTTTGTACCCAAGTTATTCAAGAAACTTGAATTAAAAAAAATAGAGATTGCTTTGCCAAAAGAAAAAAACACACTTTAGAAACATTTAATATACATTTTTTTTTTTTTTACAATTTTTCCCCACATAACAATCTTTTCTCAAACCCCATTTTATAAATGCAATAAGATACTCCTGGGCTGTAGGTTGTTGCCTGCTAAGAGCACACCTCAGGTGCTGAAGATACTCGGTGCAAGTGCCTCCTGTCTCACTATACGCCTGGATCGTGCTCTTATCAGGCAACAACCTACACCTCATTGTGTCTTATTGCTTACATAACTCATTTTAAACCAAGGAGAAGCAGAATTTCTTCCTCCATGAAAGTGCTGATATGCATTGATTTAGAAATGTGGAAAGAAATGCTGCTCTTTTCATTTTCACATAGTACTGTATCTGCTGTTAGTAAAAACTGAGAGCTCTAGTATTCAGAAATACATAGATACATACATTAGATATGTGAATGGTGAAAAAAGGTAATTAGTCTACTGATTCTACCCTGTTGTTTCTACCTAGATGTTCTTAACCCTTTAAGGGCTCTCAGAGGCCACAGCCACTTTTTTGTTTTAAAGTGCCACCTTGAAAATGCCCATTAGGTTTCAAACACTGAGACAATTCTAGAATTATTCACATTGCTTGGTAGATTGCTCCACCTATCCACCACTCCCTTAGAAAAATCCCTCATCTTTCACAATCATCATACTCAAAAGATTTCAAAACAAAAAAAAGGGCACAAAAATGACCATAATTATAGAACCAACTTGCTCTTTTAAATAACAGTCTTTGTGCTCATGTGTAATTGATTGTGTTTGACTTGCAATCTCTGCATTGTTCTAGCAAATTAAAATAAAGTTAGACTCAGATTAAACAAATGGTTTTCTTTAATTGATAAAGATAGGCTGTAGTGCAATTAATGTAGTAATCGAAATGAAACTGATCAGTGGTGGGATATATTCCTTTGTAATGCTTCTTTTAATGTAAGTGTTCTCTTTGAGAGCCAACAGGTGGCGATCATCTTTGTGGTTGATGCTCAATAGTGTATGACTAGGTTACCTTTGATTTCCCATGGAAAATTAATGATTTTACTCATCACAGATGGAGTCTAATGGGCATCTGGGATGCACAAAACGTAGCCCTAGATGCCAAGAATTAGTGCATGGAGCTGTTTGTCAAAATGCCTGTAAATAATGGCCACATAAATGTTGTTGTGATTTATGCTGTACTGCACTGTATGATGGATGTGTATACTCCTGCTGCTGATGCCTATCTTGCTCAAGACATACAGTAACTGAAAAGGAGACTTTGCCTCAGCTTATGTTCTTGAATAAACAACAATAAATGCTAAATAAATATATTCATAAAACATTAAACTTCGGTCCATTGGATTCTTTTTCTTTTTATCTGTACTTTTTTGTCCTCAAATCTGCTCCCATCAGCCGCAGGCAATCACTGAACACTGTCACCCTCAACCATTGCCCTATCCTTAAACCTCACAGCTTTCCTCTGTGAGACAAGGCTGAAAAGGACAAGACCTTGCCAAGTAGAAAGGGGATCAGTGGGCTTTGAGAGGGCTAATTGTACAGATAGTCACTCTGCAGGGCAGGGTGTTTTTTTCCTGATTTTCTGCCTCCTAAGGGTGCTTGCACACAAGGGCTTCAGTTGTGCTTATAATGATGTGATGCCTTCCAACTTCCTGAGCTGCTCTCACTTGCACTGCTCCTGTGGTCACCCTGCTGACAGTGTTCTAGCAGGAGTTGATATCATCCCTCCCTGGAGAAAGAGAGCATCCTGTGGAATGCTAGATCCCTACCTTCCTCCCTGGTGATTATCTGACACCCTGGGCTCATTCCCAAACCAGAGATGACAGTATTGTGACAAGACTTGACCAGAAAGGCAGCCTGAGCTCAACAGCTCATTTTTGCAGGTGTGCCCCAAGGGAGTGGGAAACATGGGGCATCATAGAAAATGTTCCCCAGTGGGAATCAAACCTAGGCCCCTTCCTAACTCCTGTCCTAGTACTCTGCCACTGTGCTATCGTTACACATGGTGAGACAGAAGGTTTCCAGTTAGTGATACATGCTAACAACATAAATCATAGTGAGAAAGAAAACACATTTTTCAACTGGGAATTTAACTCAGACCCCCTTCCAACTACTGTCCTGGTGCTCTGCCACTTTGCTATCTTTCAGCATGGTGAGACAGAAGGTTCTAGTGAGAGATGACTAACAATTTGAATTTCATGAGAAAGAAAAAAACACTCACAAATAAAGATGCTGTTGGAAAGAATTTAAAAACTGGTAACTGGACTAATTTGGGATTATAGGGAACTTCCTTATATTACCTGTTTTTATAACCTTGATGACCCACAAAGACAGAAGAAAAAGAAAGAGCTTCTTATTTGTGACATTATGAATGATGCTATACTAAGGGGCAGCCTTGATAAAGAAGTAAAAACTGACACTCGCTCCAGTCGAAAATGTAATAAACAGATCAAAATTGCCAGAAACGTCATACTACAGCAAGACTGTATCTTTTTACCCACCGAGTGATTAGAATCAAACCTAGACCTGCTCCCAACTGCTACTGTACATGGGGGGACAGAAGGTTTTAAGAGAGAGATGTATGTTAACAACATAAATTGTTGTGAGGAAGAAAAAATGTTCACAACTGGGAATCAAACCCAGGCCCACTATCAACTACTGTTCTGGTCCTCTCCCACTATGCTAGTATTCTACATGATGAGACAGTGAGAAACAAAATATATTTACAACTGGGAATCGAACCCAGGCCCTGTTTAACTACTGTCCTGGTACTCAGCCTCTGTACTATCATTCTCCATGGTGAGACAGAAGGTTTCTACAAAAGTGATGCATGTTACGGGGAACTACATCCTTCATTAAGTGCACTCCTCCCCCCCCCATACACAGCCACAGTGGACTTTAGTAATGAACCCTCTGCCAACTTGAAGAAATGCTTCCCATAAAGTTGCATTCAAACCAAGACAAACCTCAAAGTCTCAGCTGGAACTAATTAAGTTGACTGCAGCATAATTAGTTACAGTTTAATGTTCTGAAAGTCTGCTTCAGATCTTGCTGAAACTATCACTGACATCAGCAATGACATCTAATATTTTATCTTGTAATACATAAGTTGTAGTAAAAAAGGAAACAAATGTCTATATTGGGTATCAAACCCAGGCTTGTGCAGGTCTGAAACACTACACCAAGCCCTAAAAACCTTACCACTGACATCATCAACGACATGATGCAGCTGAATCACTCAGAGTGAATGTAACCTTAAGCTTGACTAAATGTAGAAAAGAATATGCATAACACGAGAGGTGCTTCACAAGCTACACTTGCTCTGGCACCTAAAATAGCTTTATTTCAATTATAGAACCCAGCAAAAACAGTGAAGTGGAATATCCACTATTAAGGTAAGATAAGGCACTTTTCTTCTGGCTCTGGGAGCTTATATCATCTGACCTGCACTCTCAAAGGGTTTTAATAGTGCTCTGTTTTTATGACTGAGGAAATCTGCATTTTCTTTTAAGCCCTTGTTTTGAAATCTCTGGGGCAAGATGATGGCAATGATAACCATCAATTATCTCACAAGAATGCAGATAATGTACAGTACATAGAAAGGGTGATACCCCTGTATAACCCAGGGTTTCCATTTCCTATGCTGCCCCTCATGGGAGCATTTGTTTTAAGCTATAGAGAAAACAGGTATAACTACTAAGAGTGAATTGAGTAAGGTTACTTTACAATTAGATTATATACTGTACCTGCATAATACGGTGCAGTTTCCTTGCAACACCCCGCATTCATAGGGGTGTTTCCCTTATGAAACCAGGGGTCAACAGTTCAAAGGGTACCAATCCAGGGGTTCAGCTGTATTATAGAAGGTTACATGTGGCTACATGCAGATGTGCAGGTTCCTCATATGCATTGCATTTTCAATGTAGGTATTAGAGTCAAACCTGGTTTGTCCATGACTGGTTATTTTAAGAACCTGGTTATCCGTTCGTCTTAGTGCCTTAATGGAAAAAGTCCCATGTTAAACATCTGCCTAACATGGAGAGCTCTGCATCCAAATCTGCTTGTTTCTTTTCTCCTTGCATGCCTCTAAATGTAGTGCATGAGTACTTTGTAGTACAGTCTTGTCTTCTGCCCTGCCCTTGATTAGGTGCTAATGATGACTCTTACTCATAAGCTGCTGCTTCCTGCCATTAACACTAGCTGAGCACAGAGACATTGCTTCAACTGGAAGCCTCAAGCATGGCTGTTCCCAGACCTCTATATCTTAGAAGAGGGAACTTTGTTTATGGAAGCAGGTGAACCCTGCATCCACCTACCAGGACATGGCTGTGTATACTTTTCAGGTGTTCAATCTGAAGTGGCTGTCTGCTTAAACAGATTAAACCTCACTGATCCACATGCACCTTGGCAAGCATTAGGATGTCAAGAAGGCACTAAATCTATGGATCAGCAAGCTAAACTGAAAAGAAGCAAGCATGTCTGACTTTATGGTTGTTAAGAAAGCTAAAGTTTTCAGGGAATTGATGGTTGTAGCAGATTTTGCCTATTCCAGAGGGTGAGAGCAGGGGTTTAAAAAATGGCGCAGCCTGTCCAGTAAGGCATATCATGGTGAATATGCAACTGCTGACCAGACAGCTGTTGTGTCTGGTTGACTACATCTCTGTGATGTGCTTGCCAGTTTCAACCCCAATGAGATTTACAATTTAGATCAAACCTGCTTATTTTACAGACTCGGTCCCACACTGTCTTCTGCCCCAGTAGCAGGTAAAAAAAAAATCAAAGGACTGCCTCATGGTAGCATTGTGCTATAACCCTAATGGTTCCCACAGTGTGAAACCCTTTGCCACTGGCAAAGCTAAGGAGCCAATGTGTTTTGCTGAAGATTTCAACCTAGAGCTCTATGCTTGGTATCAAGCAAATGGCAAAGTCTGGATGATGAGCAATGAATGTAAAGAATGCTTGTTGGACTTTAATCATGCAATGAGATGGCAGTGCCAACATGTGATCCTTCTTGTTTGATAATAACTTCTCCCATGTCTGAGCACATATCCTACCCCCCAACACCACCTCCCAATATCCAGCCCATGGATGCTAGCATAATAAAAAACTAAAATGTGTTCATAAAAAGGAGCTGTATCAGTATTTCCTCACTTATGTAGAGTTGGGACAGGCTTGTCATTTATTCACTACTGCTGACATTCTATTAACAACACAATAATCATTAACTGCTTGTGTCATGTCAAGATTATCCTTCACCATGAATACGAACACCAGGACTCACTGACAGAAATGATGGAGCCGGACACTGCTACTATGTATGCCATGGAGATAATGGAGTTACAATGTCTTATTCACTACCTGCCCAGTCCCATGTTTCAAACTCTTATCACACAGCAGTTTATCGGGGTTGAAGACAGCCTGGAAACATCACCTTCTTTAAACAATGATGACATCATAGGATTACTTAAACAGAAAGACTCTACTGCAATTGAAGCCTTCTATAAAGACTCTCAGGGGTCACAGGACTCACAGTTTGACCTGCTGCCATCCCCAGTAACTGCGACTGAAGCATGCATTAGTCTGGATACTGTTCTTTCATATCTTGAGCAGCATGCCACAGTGGAGACTGGGACACATCAACAGTATACTTGACGTAAAGAAATGTGTTAACTCTCAGGCGTCAGAATTATGCAAACAAACAGATATAACTACCAACTTTAAAAAATAAAGACATTTGTTAAATCTCAGCCATCAGGATTATGCAAACTGATATAACTAACGGTTTAAAAAAATTAAAAATATGTAAAAAAATTAAAGTGAATGCAGAAATGAATGATTTTTAGCCAATGCCCCATGAATTAATAACGAATTTTAAAAAACAAACAAAACAAGTACACATTAACATAGAAACACAGAATTTGACAGCAGATAAGGACTGCTTGGCCCATCTAGTCTGCCCATTTTCCCTGTTTCATGTACCGCGGATCCTAAATGATCTATGGCTTACCCTCTTTTTCTATGGCTAGAGTTCCTTTATGTCTGTCTCATGCATTTTTGAATTCCCCTACTGTTTTCCCCTACAGCCTCTGCCAGGAGGCTGTTCCATGGATCCACCACCCTTTCCACGAAAAAATACTTTCTCACATTACCCCTAAGTCTACTCCCTCTATTTTCATATCATGGCCCCTTGTTCTTTGACACCTTTTTTTTTTAAAGATGCTACCCTCTTGTACCTTATTTACACCCCTGAGATATTTGAAAGTCTCTATCATATCCCCTCTCTCCTCTCCTCTTCTCCAGGGAATACATATTGAGATCCTTCAGTCTACCCTCATATGACTTTTGGTGCGGCCCCTGTAAGAAGAATCACATGTCAGCAAAACAAAGATAAAAAAGCATCATAAACTGCTATAACTCAGTGCTGTCTCATTAATCTGTTGATTTTTTATCTGGACAATTCACGAGCTTAACAAATGCATTCAGATTAATCAGGTTTGACCGTACTACAAATATTATTTGGAAAAGTCTGATTCTGACTCACTGATGGAAAAAAATAATAGTTAGTTGCTTATTAGATGTGTGAGAATAGCCCACAAAAGCCATAGTGGTGTGCAGTCTGTGAGGAAGGAATTTGAAATATTCAACCAGTGGGCACTATACCTGCAATAATTACAGTGATGTGTGCAGGATGTTTTACCAGTTTCACACCTGCAGTGATGCAGGGGTGCATGCAGAATGTTGCATCAGTCTGTATACCTGTGACAATGCAAGGATATGTCAAAGATAGCACTTTGTATATCTGCCTGTATGACACCTTTGCTTTTTTTTAAATGGTACCAGGTTGTACTGTATCTTTTTGTTTTTCTTTTAGGCTGGTTTATCTTAACACACAGAAAGTGTAAACAGCCTGGGTTCTGATATACTGTTAAAGTCTTTTTCTCTTTGTTGTAGTTTTACTTTAACAAACCCAACATAACAGTTAAACAAGCCATACTATTTAGCGAAGGCTTCTTTTGAAGACAAGATAAATTAGGACAGGTTGACTCCCTGTGGGGCACGCTAGGCCACTGAAAGCTCCTTACCATAAATTGAATGACAGCAAATGAGGAAGAGATAATGGTTTGCAGCCCAGCTTTAAATCAAGGTAAATGAGTTTAAAGCACATGATAAGACCCGACAGGGTGTGGTGTGTTGAGGTATACCAGCCTGCTCAAAGGCCTCTATAGATCCTGGAAAGACAGATATTCCTCAACGCCCTACCCTGAAGGGTCTTATTGCACTTAAAAAATGGGTTGTGCTGGCCCTACACAACCCATTTTCTGAGCACAATGAGACTGGAGTGTTGTGTAAGAAATGTCACACGAATAGAGCTGAGTGAGCTCCGGCGAGCAGAGAGAAGGGATTGCTGTGTAAGCTGTGATCGTGGGAGCTGTGAGCCACTTACCATTTGTTTTTTATTGGGTAGTGCTGCCTTATAAATGTTTGGGTAGCAAATACTGTTATTCTACACTGGCCAGCCTTTCTCTTACCCGTTTTCTAAAGCCTTTTTTAGAACTTTGTGCTATTTACAGCAGTGAGACAAGCAGAGGTAGGCCAAGTGACTAGTTCATGAATACTTAGTGACCCATTGGTTGTGGAGAGCTCTGACCCCATCACCTTCTCTTTCATAGTCCAATACTCTCTAACCAGTGACCACACTGACTCTTTGTGGGCCCACACTTAAATAGCATGTCCCTTTAGTCTGATAAACCCTCACTTGCAAGTACTCCAGTTTTCAAAAATTCAAAACAGAAAATGTCATTTTGATTTTCCTCTGTAACCTCCTCAACAAGGGTATGGGTGGTAGTAAGGAAAGCTTTCTTTTTTATGAGAAATGTATGCATTATGTGGTGCTTTTCAGATCAAATGTATCACAAGGCATTTTAGAAGACAATGAGTTAGATTTTGTTCTTCAGGGGCTGTATGCAATACTATATGTTATTTTAATACATCCTAGACCTCGTTTATAGTTGTAAGAGTGGTTTCCCACTTATTCTTAGGGCAAGAGAACCACGAACCAAAACTTGAGGGGTTCTAATACCCTATGAATGTAAATGCGACCAGTCTTACAACTGTGAAAGTGATCTCCTAGAACATATTAATATATCATTAATTGAGTGCTATCCATAATATGTTTAAAAATTAGAAATCCTACATCAAAAGAGCCCATTTCCATGGCACCCACATGTGAAACACTCTTTACAAACTAAGACTTTCTCATGCACACAGGAAAGGAGTACTCCAATTGGTCAGAAACACTCTCACAATCTATATAATATGTAACCAGTAACTGCTTAATATTAAGAGGTTAAAATGAACGACTGTACTGCACGCTGTTTTATAGACATGGAAAATGTTAGACAGAACAATGAGGTTATCACTCTGCACTTAAGTAAAGTGTCATGGAATCTATTATTTGGACACAATCAAGGATGGAGTTAGTCAGTACCGAAAATAAACAAAATTTACTGCAGGACCCAACCACTTTTGATTTAGGATCGAACATATCTGACAGGGGTCCCAGGACATGTTTCATCTTTCTATGTTGCATCTTTACATTTTACTTAGTCAGTTTTATGCCTTTGAGGGGTACATTTTACACCAGAGAATTCTTTCTACATTTACCCCTTGAACCAAGTCAGGCTTTCAATTTCCGTCCTGAAACTTAGTTCCCCATCTTATCTCCCCCCACCCCACCCCACTGCACATTTCCACCACTGGACAGAACGGCCTCAATTTATGAAACACCTGAAACATGGAAAAAATCCATGCTTGCTATCTCATATCAAGTTATTGGACTGCTATCCATGCACTTTCCTACCTCACCCTTGAGTATAGTTCACTATAAATTACTTTACGCACATTGTCTTAGAATGCATGCACATAAAACCATTAGGGATATATTCTGTCGTGTACGAAATGGTATTATTATCTTTTAACAAAATATTTTGCATTTCACTGCATTCAAGTACAATGATTCTTACTGAGATTATGTTCCCATCCTCATCACAGACACACATTGTTACTTCCACATTCTTCTGAGTAGTTTTGTTGCATTTGTCAAACTCTCCTTGGACCAGAGTGAGGTAAATGTCATTCCTCATGTCACCTGTGTTGAAAGAAACATGTAGTGGATGAGTGGTGGAGCACAGGGAGGCAACGCAGTTCAAAGCGTCATGGCTCACTAGATTAGAGATGTTGAGTCCCATTTGCCCTTCTCAGGTTAAAAACATTCATTTTGATTTTAGTAGGGGTCAGTGAGCTGCCATTCTCAGTTTGCTGACACTGTCTCTCAACTTTAATATCAATTTTCTGTCAGTCTGCTGGCAGGGTGCTGTCAGAACTTAAAATACACTTACAATATATTGTCTGTTCAGATTCTTCCTGGAGACAGGAAAGACCAGTTCTAAAAAAAACCTTAGAACTAGAATGAGTCTGACATTTAGAATCAAAAATAATTTCCCCTTTTAAAAAGTTCTAAAGGTTTGAAGTGTAAATCATCAATTATCATGTAACCATAATGTACTTAATATGTAACATGCATGCAGTTTACTAGGTTCAGAAAGATATTTAAACATACAAACCCCGTCAGAACCTTGTTGGGTTCTAGCTAGAACTAGAAAAAGTTCACCACCACAGACAGTTACCAATAGTGCTAGTGTAACACCAGGCTGTTGCAAGCTACTGGGAGCTAGTATAAATTCAATGAGAAATGGATTAGTGAACCAGAAGCTAGAAATATGACATGTGAATTTGGTCTATAGACGGTACACCTGGAAAGGTATAATTTGTTTATTGACAGAAACTGGAGCTATGTTTATCATGTGATGTCAGCCTGTTAAGACTATTGGCATAGCACCGGAAAAGGGATCAGTATATTTCAAGGATCTAAAAATCTCTAAACCAGCTGATATATGCCTGTGTAGGTAAGGCAAGGCAGTTTTATTTGTTGTACACCTAATCCAAACAAGCATTTGTCTTTTTTTTTTCTTTGCATTATTTGTTTATCCCCCCTACGTGCCCCAGAGCTCCCTATCCTTTGGGCTGCCATGGTCACAGACATTCCCCATACTATCCCCCTTCCAACCACCTACCTCACATCTACAGCCTTCCGCGGGGTAGCCCGGTGTAACCCTTCACCAGATGGGTCCCCACTCCTCCGAGGGGGAAGGCACCAGTGGGAGGAACCAGAGCACTATTTCTCTCAGTCCCGGGAGCTGCTGAGGTATTCTGTGGCTCTCAGGGAGTCTCTGGAGTTGCCTGGAGGTGGCTGCCATCAGCCAGCTAACTTCCAGAGCGTTTTTTCTACTTTTCTCATTCCTCCTTTGCAAAGCTTCATGCAGTTCCTCTAATCTCCATTGGGGGCTGCTACGTGAGTGAAGACAGTCCCTAACCCACCCCAGGATAGGAGAGCAGTCCATCGGACGCTCAATCCTATCCTCCCCCAATGACCTGAGTCCATTCCTGAACCCGGGTCACCGCTGTGGGTCGAGGTAAGGCACCGGCACCTCAACCCTCTATGCCACTGGCCCGGCACAAACAAGCATTTGTCAAAGCTGAATGTTGTCGTGCTGGCATTGGTTTTGGTAGTGCAGTGTGGAAACACATTTTGTGCAGGATGTGAAAAATGACAGCTGTACTGTTCATAAGAAGGTGTAAAAAAAATGGCAGTGGTGAAAATGTGGCATGTAAATATTGCAAATTTGCGAAGTTACAAGGATTCGTGGGAAATGTGCAATGCATGCTTGTAACACAGTCATTCTATGGATTTTTGGCACCAAATTTTCAACATAGGCATTTTAGCACCTCTGCTCATGTAAAGTGTAACTGTCATTTCCTCAAACTGTCCCAAAAAGTGATCTCGCACAGCGACCGCGCCATTCTGCGCAGGACGTGCAAAAACACATTTCGGGCAGGATATGAAAAATGACAGCTGTACTGTTCATTAAGAGGTGTGGAAAAATGCCAATGGTGAAAATCCAGAGTGAAAATATTACAAATGCACAACGTTACGAGCATGCGTGAAAACTGTGCAAAGCACGCTCATAACACAGTCATTTTATAGAGTATCGTCACCAAATTTTCAACATGGGCATTTTAGGACCTCTGCTCATGAACAGTGTCACTGTCATTTTCATAATCTGCCCCCAAACACTGATTTCCCACAGTGACTGCGCTATTGTGCGCCGAAAGTGTGGAATCACATTTTGGCCAGGATGTGAAAAATGACAGCAGTACTGTTCACAAGGAGGTGTAGAAAAAATGACAATGTTGAAAATCTGGCATGAAAATATTGCAAATTTTTGAAGTTATGAGTGTGCGTAGCAACTGCACAATGCACACTTGCAACACAGTCATTTTATGGAGTATCATCACTAAATTGTCAACATAGGCATTTTAGGACCCTTGCTCATGAACTGTGTCACTGTTATTTTTGTAATTTGCCCTGAACACTGATTTCCCACAGCGACTGTGCTATTGTACGCCGGAAGTGTGGAAACACATTTTGGCCAGGATGTGAAAAGTGACAGCTGTAGTGTTCACAAGGAGATGTAGAAGAATGACAATGTTGAAAATCTGGTGTGAAAATATTGCAAATTCATGAAGTTACAAGCGTGCATAGCAACTGCATAATGCATGCTCATAAAACAGCCATTTTTGGGACGTTTTCCACCAAATTTGCAACATAGGCTTTTTCAGAGACTACCTCATGAACATTGCCACTGTCCTTGTGTTAACTAGTCCCAAAAGGTGATTCCGTGCACTGACTGCGAAATCACCTTTCGGGACCGATTAACATCATAACAGTGCCAGAATTCATGAGGAGGGGTCCCAAAAACCCCATGTTGAAAATTTGGTGCAAAAATTCAAAAAAATACCCGAGATATGCATCAAAGTTGAAAAAAAACTATTTATTCCATTATACTGCTTACCGGCATGTCCTCAGTTCGTGGTCAGCTTTGAAGAGTGCAGACATGTTCCTGGTCCGCCGAAGATTGTCATGCCGAGCTCCAGAGGTAAGTATGGGGTGAGGGGTGTGTGTGGGGAGGCAGGGTGTGTAGTGGATGGGTGCGGGAGGTGGGAGGGGGTAGGGAAACTAAGAGGGACCGTTTTCTGTTTACAGGTGTTAAAAAGACACATCGCGGACGGTTTTCTTTTTTTACAGGTTTTTTTTTGAGGGGATACAGTAGCCGACAGAGAGTTGGGCACCCTGTGCGTCTCTGCATAGGGGTGGTACAATAGCTGAGGGGAGTTGGGCACCCCTCAGCACAGAAGAAGGAGCACATCATGCTGACTGGGAGTGGGCTCCCCCATCAGCACATTAAAGTGGGAAGGGGGGATGGATGCCAATGGGGATTGGGCACCCCTGTCAGCAAACAACGAAAGTGGGGGGGCGCATGAGCTGAGGGGGATTGGGCACCCCCTCGGCAAGCAAAAAAGGAGGAGGGCACATTATGCCGATGGGGAGTGGTCTCCCCCATCGGCACATACATGAGGGGCAGGGTAAGCCAACTGGGTGATTGGGCACCCCCGAAGTCGGCAGTTTAGCAGCCACTGTGCCACCATGTTTGTAGCTGGATAAGCACATAGGAAGGTCTGCTGCATGTGATGAGCTTTGCTTGCATTGCAGTGGACCTTTCGTTTGATGTGATCACCACATTAGTATGTAAGGTGTGGCGCTGGCATGGAGGCTGATTGGGGAATGAGGGACGCACCTACTGGTGCATGTCCTGCATTCGCTCAACAGTGACCGCGCCTCCAAATTTCCACTACCGCAAGATGTTGGCTGCGCAAGTGTGCCAACATAAAAAAGCTCTGGGGGCCATGCAGCAAGTCACAGAAGGAAATATAGTTCACTTACAAAAGGCCAGGTAAACAGAAAAAAGAACTGAGATACATTATTAAAGAGCCAGTGGAACCAAAACTGACAGACAGGAAAATGATACAAATTTTAAGAAGTTGTCAGTGTAACTTTTTATTTCAAAGGTATTTTTCTTTTCTTTTTGCTCATTAGAAAGTTTTTCATGTTATAATGTTGTGTTGGATATGTGGAATAGCTCTCAGTCTGTCAGCTGACATATCTATCTCTAGTCCCCCCCCCACTACATCATCACTTCATCAGTATTGTGATCTTACTGACTGTATCATCACAGGTGACTGACCTGGCAGCTACTGAGTGACTGTTCCTAAGTTGCAGTGATGTCAGTCAGTGAGGTTACAATGCTGATGATTTAGTGTATGGGGGGGTATAGAGATAGATATGTCAGCTGCCAGGCAGAGTACTGTCCCACTCATCACACCTACTAACATCAGGTAAACAACCTTCTAGTTAACCAAGGGGAAAATAAAAAGTACCTCAGATATAAAAGGTAATGATTGACTGCTTTTAAAAACAAATATTAGTTTTAGGCAGTACACTAGCTCTTTAAATGTATAAAATAGTTTTAATGAGACACAAACACCATATTAAATGAATAGATTTTAAGCAAAACTTTAAAATTATTCCCTGATTGGGCTCCCCTATTTCTGGGGGATGAGAGTTCTACAGTAATGGGGCAGCTACCTGAAAAGCTGGGTCTCCGGAAGATTTCAGCCAGGAGCGGGAAACTCTCAAAAGACCTGCCATAAGTGAATGAAGGGGCAAATGGGATTTTATTCAGACAAGAGGTCTTTTATGGAGCCAGGGCCCAGCTTTGTAGGTCAACAAAAATATTTTAAAGTTTATATACCATCAAACTGGCATCGGTGTGCACACAGAACACTGGAATGATACGTGCAGACATAGAAACATAGAATTTGACGGCAGATAAGGACCGCTTGGCCCACCCAGTCTGCCCATTTCCCTACCTATAGGATAAGCTGCAGATCCTAGTTAACCAGCAGCCTACTTCTTCCTACCCCATCCCCTAGAATTGCCTTATGACTGTCCCATGCATGCTTGAATTCCACCACTGTTTTTGACTCACGACCTCGTCCGAAGACCATTCCATGCATCCACAACCCTCTCTGTGAAAAAATACTTCCTTAAATTACTTCGGCCGCCCCCTCTATCTTCAAATTGTGCCCCTTTGTTCTTGCACCACCTCATTTTTGAAAGATGCTACCCTCTTGGACTTTGTTGATTCCTTGAGGTACTTGAAAGTTTCTATCATGTCCCCCCTCTCCCTTCTTTCCTCGAGGCTATACATATTAAGCTCCTTTAGTCTCTTTTCATATGTCTTCCGGTGCAGACCCTGCACCATTTTAGTTGCCCTCCTCTGGACAGCTTCCATCCTGTCTATGTCTTTGCGAAGACTGGGTCTCCAGAACTGCACGCAGTACTCCAGATGGGGTCTGACCAGCTGTCTGTACAGAGGGATAATAACTTCCTGTTTTCTACTGGTGATGCCTCTCCCTATGCATCCCAATATCCCCCAGCCCTCCTTGCTGCCCTCTCACATTGCTTTCCCACCTTTAGGTCATCTGATATGACTACCCCCAGGTCCCTTTCCATTTTTGTTGTTGTTAGTATCTCACCCCCTATTGTGTACTCTTCCCCTGGGTTTTTGTTTCCCAGGTGCATTACCTTGCACTTCTTAGCATTGAATCTAGGCTGCCATACATTTGACCATTCCTCTAACCTTGCCAAGTCCCTTTTCATCCTTTCCACCCCACCTTGTGCAGCAACTCTGTTGCAGATCTTTGTGTCATCTGCAAAGAGACATACTTTTCCTTCCAGTCCCTCTGCAATGTTGCTTATAAAGACATTGAAGAGGACTGGTCCTAATACTGAACCCTGCGGTACCCCACTAGTAACCCCCCTTTCATCAGAGGGACTCCATTTACTATTACTCTCTGTGTCCTATTTTCCAGCCAATTTTACCAGGCTGTCATCTTGGGACCCACTCCCAGGCTAGCTAACTTGTATACTAATCTTTGTGTGGGACTGTGTCAAATGCCTTGCTAAAGTCTAGGTAGGCCATGTCCACAGCCCCTCCCTGATCTACTACTTTGGTCACCCAGTCAAAGAAATCTATCAGATTTGTCTGGCATGACCTTCCTGCTGTGAATCCATGCTGCCTTGGGTCCTGTGCCCCTCTGGCCTCTAGATACTCGACAATTCTTTCCTTCAGAAGTGATTCCATCATTTTCCCTACCACTGAGGTTAAACTAACAGGTCTATAGTTTCCTACTTCTGCCTTGCTCCCACTTTTGTGAAGGGGAATCACATCTGCCCTCCTCCAGTCCTCAGGTACCACCCCATCCTCCCATGATTTGTTAAACAGGGTAGTCAGTGGTGTCACTAATTCTACCCTTAGTTCTTTTAGAATTCTGGGATGAATCCCATCAGGCCCCATTGCTTTGTCCACCTGGGGTTCTATTCCCTGGTCCAGACTGAGAGGCCCCTGCAATCAGAACAGCTGCAGCATTCTGAACTAGTTGCAGGTGATGTATTAACCACAGATAGCTTAGGTAAAGATTTTAGCAGCTGTCCAGTCTAGAGGTAACAAAGTCATAGACCAGTGTCTCCTGTACCAGGTCAATATGTTATATATATAATGCCGCTGGGCAAAAACTGCATAACAGTAACAGCGCGTGAAAGAACAGCTACAGGGTACACAATGCCGCATGACACAAATAGTGTGGAGCAGTAGCAGTGACCTTGTAGCTGTTTCCTGGGAAACTCTGCTGCAGAGGGTAAGAGCTCTGCTGGAAGTGGATCTGCTGAGCAGCTGCCATGGCTCAGGGAGTAGAGCCAAGGGCAATGGAGTGGCTGTGGACTGGAGTTCTATTCTCTGGTCCAGATTAGCTTAGTTTATTTTTTTTCTTGTCTTTTGTGCAGTTCATGATGCCCCCTGTCTGAGTTTCACCCTGTCCCTCTAGTTGCCCCCGGAGGAGGTTGTTTTAATGGAGGGGTGGGGCAGAACCTCCCACAGAAAACAAGTATTTTACTGTTTTATTTGTAGTCACTGTTTTGACAGTGCATTATAGTGCCACGCTGTTTTGGTTTGTGACAACATGACCCTGTGCCATGTCTCCAAATCAGTTGTCATTAGATATGCGTTTACTTAGGAAATGTTACTCAGAAGGAAAAAGCCATTACTGACTAACATGGTCACCTAATGCTCCAGTGTCATCCTGCAGTCCACAATGGTGCCCAGATACCTCACCCTATCTATAGCTCATAACGTTATCCCATTAGAAGATTGCAACATGGGATCATCAATATTCACTGCTGACCTCACTTGACCTGGTTTCACCAGTAACACTTCTGTCTTCAAAGGGTTTAAGCTGAGCCAGCCTGAGGCCATCCATTTTTTTTATTTTAGCCATGCGCTCATCTAACACACAGATGGCATTAACCCCATCCAGTGCACAAGACATGTACAGCTGGATATCATCTGCATTGCAAATCTTACCATCTAATGATCTATGCAATGGCAGAATGTACATAGTGAAAAACATGTGGCAAGATCAAACCTTGAGGCACACCACAGCAGAGCACAGCCCCTTGAGATGTTACCTCCCAAAACCACCTGCTGCACCCTACTGGGTAACTAGGACTAAACCCATCACAATGTCTTTCCCACAGCACCACATGATCACCATGTCAAATGCCAAAGAGAGATCCAGCAGGACCAAGATGGTACAGCATCCACTGTCTTTCACCATAAGAAGATCATTGAACACCTTGATATGAGTCATCTCTGTGCTATGCTGAGGTCTGATACCTTTTGGGATCACTCTCCAGTTGCACCAATAATGCTTTTTCAATGACCTTCCCTAAAAATAGAACATTTGAAACTGGACTATAATGTGCCAGAACCTTGGGGTCCAAAGATGGCTTCTTCAGGAGGAGTCTCACCACCATCTTCTTCAGTGTGGTTGAAAAAACACCCTTCCTCAAAGAGCATCAAATGATCATTTGATGCTCTTTGAGGGAGGGTGTTTTCAACCACACTGAAGAAGGTGGTGGTGAGACTCCTCCTGAAGAAGCCATCTTTGGGTCCCAACGTTCTGGCAAATTACAGTCCAGTTTCAAACTTTCCCTTTTTAAGGAAGGTAACTTGAAAAAGCATTAGTGGTGCAGCTTAAGAAAAATTGGAACCAAGATCTCCTGACAACCTAACAGAAGACAGATAGGTCCAGGATCCAAGCTACAGTAGCAGAGAACAACCCTGAAAGCACTTGGAAGACCTCTGTCACTGAAGCCGGCTCAAACTTATCCCATTGTTCTAGAGTGCCTCAGTTCCTCACTGAGTGGTCACTAGTGGTCCATAACTGACTGACTGAGGTGATCCTAGTCAAAATGGAGGATACCCTGTAAAGAAAAATAGACTAAACTCATTGCACTTTGCAGAAAATACTCTTCCCAACTGAAGACAGGGCAGATAAAGCAAACTGCAGATAGTGTTGAAGAGTTGAGTTGGTCATTTTTTTCCTTAAGCAATCACCTGTGACAGAAATGCTGTCTTTTTCAGGTTTATTGCCCACTGATACTCAAAATAGTGAGTCCTCAGTGTCATTCTATGCTCCTTAGATCTGGACGTCTTCCAAGACTGCTTTAACCTCTGTCCCTTTGTCTTTAACTGCCTAAGATCTTCATCAACCATTGTGATCTATGGTGGAAAATCAAGGGACAGATACTACAGGATGTGAGGGAGTCAATGACCACTAAAAGGGTCAGATTATAGTCCTCCATGGCACTCTTTGCTCTCTCAGCACAGGATGTCACTATACTTGAGATATCCAATACAGCCAAGAGATTATCAGACTCCCAATTTCGAACTGGGTGAAATCTGACCATCTCCACAGGGAAGGAAATTATATGGGGGCCCCTACAAGGGAACTGAATGGCATGCCAATCCTACCATAAGTCCCAATCAGTCCTGCCATTATTAATATCCAGACCCAGTGAGAAAACCAGATCCAAGGCATGGCCACTTTGGTGGGTCCCCATGGCAGCTACTTGTGTGAGGCCCAGAGATATAAACTAGAGGAAATGATTTCCAGACACTTGGTATAGGTACCTGGCTGCCATCAACTGTGCCCTTCCCATGTCCTGGTAACCAGTACAAGCTAGAACCACTATTGGTAAGAACTGTAATTATTTATATCATATACTTGGGTACACCAATGGATTTCTCACTGGTGTGATTAATTTGATCACTTCTTGCAATTTTATGGTCCTGTAGCTTTAAGCTGGACCCTATTTAGGAAGGTTTGGTTACCTGAGTCACCCCTTCCCCTGATAAAGAACACATAGGGATTTGAAGTCCCAGGGTTTTTTTGTCAGTCTGTCCGTTTGCTGTTTCTCTCAATAAAGCTACTCAGCATACAGTATATTCTATTGCCTAGTTTGGTTTCTATGTTCCATTACCATTTGTTGTCTTGAAGTTTTTTTGGTGCTGCATGCTCCTGAGCACCTCACGGTTTTGCTTTATTGCTGTTTATGTTTGATGGAACACCCTCCCCTCCCACTCCCCGGCAAGTCAGTATTCCCTGGTGACTAGTGGAGCCCCCTTTCTAATGCTGTTCCTCTCTGCTGTTTACTAGTTACCAGAGCCAGAAGGATGTGCTGCATCTTAAGCTATAAGTCGAAATGACCACTGAAATATTTAAAGACGTTCCCTATCTGAAAGTAATAAGGGGAACACAGAAATGATGATCATAAGAGAGATACTGGGAAGACAGAAATTGTAATGTGTAAATAACAATGACTGAGCAGGCCCAGTGGCAGTGAAGGTTGAGGCACTGGACACCACACTTTGCACCACCCCAGTGACTCGGGTTCGGGAATGAGCCAGGGTCATCAGAGGCTGGCGGGGGGGGGAGGAAGAGGATGTGAAATGCTGCAGTCTGGCAGTGGTCCTCCTTGGGAGGAGGAATCTAGCTCTCTCAGAGCTTGGCTGCCCCCTGGTGAAGGCTAGAGGGACAGTGCCATTCACAAGGAACTCTGACATAGGTCGATGGGGAGGATTGAGAGGACCCCATCCGGAGCTGCTGTGCACATGTGCGCCTCCACGTACATGCGCCACTGCTTCCAGGGGTCCTGAGGTAGTACAGGGATAAAAATGGAGGAAATCATGGGGGCCAATGTGCATGATGCCCCTAGACTGACTCTGGGGATCTGCCAGAGCGCACATGGTGCTAGAAGCCCCTGAAAGACCCCAAGCTCAGTAGGCTTGGTGGACACTGATGTCGACCTGCCACAGGAGGATACAAATAGTTAAAAAAATAAATAAATAACAATGACTAATCTAAAAATGCCTCAAGGATCTGAAAAGAGGACCATGTTCTCCCCGAGGAAGCCTTTACAAGGGTAAAATGTTGGGGTCATTTGCATGATGGTCAGAATCTGACGCAACTATCAAATAAATAAAAGAAAGGTTGGTTTACAGTTTACTTGGTGTTTGGCTGACTATTTTCACATTTGACTGTAAATGCACTATATAACTGTGTAAAATCAAGACCCCATTGCAAATGACATATGACCTCTCAAATAAAACGGGAGGGGGGTGGCTCAGGACACACTGATGGAGCCAACTGTAAAATAAACACAAGTACCACAAATACTCTAGCGACTCAAACATCTAGGAAAATAAATTTGTCCACAGTTAGGACATGATAAAAAGGTATTTATTTAGTAAAAACACATTTAAAAAGCAACATTTGCTGTAGTACATAAAAACAAGTAGCACCCCCCCCACCCAAGAAGCTGGCGTCAATGTTTCACATCATCCTGACGCTCTCGTTGACACCAGCCTTGGGGGGGGGGAGGGGTTGCTACTTGTTTTTATGTACTTCTGCAAACATTGCTTTTTAGATGTGTTTTTACAAGATAAATACAATTTTTTATTGTGTCCTAACAGTGGACAAATTTACTTTCCATGATGTTTCAGATGCTAGAGTGTGGTACACATATCACCTCTCATCTCGTCTGTCTTGGGTAACTATATAGTAAAAATGTGTACAAGCAAGACCCAGTACAAGAGCATGTAAGGAAACATCCAGCATTGGCAAACTATGAGGGGTGTTGTTCATAATTATAAATCTAGTTAAATATTCATAAGCCTAGTGAGGCTCCTAATTGGCTATTGGATTGGTCATTATACAGAGGACAGGTTTCACCTCAGCAGAGCAGGGCCACAGTTGTTGAAGCAGAAGCTGGGGGATTTCATCAATGAGAGGTATCATTTAAACTATGTGGGGGGAGGCTTTGGAACTGGGAATCACCAGGAGAGGGGGGTCCCATGGACCTCCCCCACCACAGGGATAGATACGACCTTAGGCAAAACTGGGGTTGGAGTGAAGGGTAAGGAAGCAGGAAGGATTGCAACAGGATAGAAAATGGTTTCACTAAATGCTAGGAGCCTGGGGAACAAGTTGGCAGAGTTGCAGGCATTGATGGCAGAGGGGGAGGTGGACATAACTGCCATTACTGAGATGTGGGTAACCAGGCACCATGACTGGGACCTAACCATCCCAGGGTACAAACTATTCCGGAGGGATAGAAATAAAGGGAAGACTGAGGAGGTTGCCATTCATGTAAGGGAAGGCATCAGATGTAATAGGGAGGAAGGGGAGGAGGGCAGGTCGGAAGTGGCTGCAACTACACAGCCAGCAAAGGACCAAGATCAGTCTGGGGGTTGTGTATAGTCCTCTGGCCCAGAAGGAGGACATTGACAGGGAACTGGGGGACCGGCTAAGGAGGCATAGTGGCAAAAGGAGCACAGTGGTGGTGGGGGACTTTAATCTACCAGGGGTGAATTGAAGCATCCCAGCAACCACTTGTGCCAGGGAGCAGATCCTCCTGGAAGCAGTCTAGGATGGCTTCCTTACCCAGAGGGTAATGGAGCCAACAAGGGGGGTGGAATATACTAGACCTGGTACTGAAAGATGGGGAACAGATCAGGGATGTTAGGGTAGAGGAAAATCTGGTAAGCAATGACCACTGCACAGTGTGGTTCTCGATTAATCTGGGTAAGGAAGTAGCCACTACAAAAACTAGGGTAGTGGACTTCAAAAGGGTGGACTTTGGCAGGATGGGACACATACTAGAGGAAAGTCATATGGCAAGCATCCACCCAGAAATGGACATGGAACAAAAATGGGCAGTCATCAAGGCAGGGCTGGCTGAAGCCACTAAAACTTGTGTCAAGAACCAGAGCAAGAAAGCCAGGACCAAGAAACCAAGTTGGATGAGTAGAGTGGTAGTGGAGAAGGTGAGGAAAAAGAGGAATGCATTTTGGACCTACAAGAGATCCAACAGGGCAGAAGACAGAGGAGAATATGTGAAGAAATCCAGAGAAGTGAGCAGAGTGGTAAGGGCAACAATGGCGGCTAGGGAATGAAGATTAGCACAGGGGATCAAAGAAGAAGAAAAGGATTTCTTCAGATATATCAGAGAGAAGAGGAAGAGCAAGGATCAAATTTTTAGGCTCGGAAGAGGAAGTGAGTGGGTAGAAAAGGGGGCTGAGCAGGCAGAAGTACTTAATGAATACTTCTGTTCAGTCTTCACCAAGGAGAGGGATGGGCCCGTACCTGAGAGGAAGAGCAAGGTGGGAGAGAAGCAACCATGGATGAGGAAATCATGGTGGAAAGGGTGAGGGAGGACCTTAAGTCCCTGAAGGTGGACAAGGCACCTGGCCCAGACGGAGTCCACCCCAGGGTGCTGAGAGAATTGGCAGAGGTCCTGGCAGGGCCATTGATGGACCTGTTCAATATCTCTCTGAACCCAGGGTGTGTACCCAGGGACTGGAGGGAAACACATGTGGTACCTCTCCATAAGAGTGGGCCCAAGGATGAACCAGGGAATTACAGACAAGTGAGCCTTACTGCAATTGTGGGAAAACTGATGGAGACAATTCTCAAGGAAAGACTGGTGCAATTTCATGAGGATAACAATCTCCAGGATGGCTGGCAGCATGGGTTTGTCTCAGGCAGATCCTGCCAGACGAATCTGGTTGATTTTTATGAATGGGTTACAAGGGCACTGGCCGGGGGGACATGCTGTGGGTGTCCTCTACCCGGATGTCAGCAAGGCCTTTGACTCGGTGCCACACAGTAGACTGACCTGCAAGTTAAAGAGTCTGGGAGCAGGCAGGAAACTGGTCAGATGGATCGAGAATTCACTGCAGGGTAGACAGCAGAAGGTAGTAGTTGGGGGGGGCATCTGAACCCAGGACAGTAACAAGTGGTGTACCACAGGGCTCAGTGCTTAGACCAGTTCTATATAACATTTTCATAGCCGACACTGCAGTAGGGATTAAGAGCAAGATCAGTCTTTTCCCAGATGACACAAAGATTTGTGCTGAGGTAGATGGAGGAAGGGAGCAAAAGTACTTCAGGAGAATTTGGCAAAACAGGAGGAATGGTCTCGCTTGGCAGCTTCATTTCAATGCCAAGACATGTAAAGTGATGCATTTAGGAGGCAAGAACTCAGGACACAATTACTGACTGGAGGGTGTCCCATTAACAAAATCCAAGGAGGAGAAGGATCTGGGAGTGCTGGTAACCGTGGTGATGAACCACTCTGCTCAGTGCAGGAAGGTAGCAGTGAAGGCAAACAGAATGCTAGGGTGCATAGCAAAGGGGAATTACTTCTAGGAGTGGGGAGGTCATCTGGCACCTGTACAGGTCCCTGGGGATACCACACCTAGAGTACTGAGTGCAATTCTGGTGCCCCTACTTGAAAAGAGACATCAAACTGCTGGAAGGGATACAGCGCAGGGCAACAAAAATGATTCTGGGGTTGGGGGACAGACCATATAAGGAGAGACTGAGAGAGCTCAATATGTATACCCTGGAGGAGAAAAGGGAGAGAGAGGCGATATGATTGAGACCTTCAAGTGCCCGAAGGGTTTAAACAGAGTAGACACCAGGTGTATGTTCGATCTGAAGGGCGGAAGTGAAACCAGGGAACACTCTATGAAGTTGGAAGGGGGCAGGTTCAAGAGGAAACTGAGGAGGCACTATTTCACAGAAAGGGCTGTGGCAGGGTGGAGGTCTGCCAGAGAAATTCGTATCATTGCAGAGTGTTGGGGCTTCAAGAAAGGGTGGGAGAGATTCAGGGAAGGGTACAAACTGGGAGGGGGTGGAAGATGGAGGGAGGGCATATGAGGGAGAGAGGTAGCTGCAGTATAATGGACTGAAGTGCCACACACTTGAGCAGACTAGATAGACCAAATGGTCTGTATCTGCTGGCAATTTCATATGTTCGTATGTTCATATTAATGTCTTAGAAATCACTAGTCCGGCTGCCAACTGTGACAGTGTGACATGTAACATCTGACACAGAAAGCGTTCTCATGCCACACTGCTCATATCACACTGCTAAAATGGAAAATGTAAGTAGGAAAAATTTAAAATCAAAAGTTATTATCGTAATTAGACCTATAATTCCAATAACAATCTTGATGCTAGTCATTTATTTGGGTTAATGACTGTCTGGGGTGAGGTGACCCTAGGCTGCGCCTTGAGTCACCTCTCTTCCCAACCGGTCGTTAATCCTTTGGAAATGACTGGCTTCTCTGTCAATATTGAGTAAATGTTCACTTTAGGCTCACAATTATATTAAAGATGAAATTTTAGTTCTTTTTGTCTTGTTAATTATACCTCAGTCCCTCATAAAATTATTTTTATTTAAAAAAAATCTAAAGTAAATTTGTTGTGACAGAATACATTTTTTATGTATAAGGTGTTCAGTTTGCCTGTTTTTAGCAGAAGGAAAACTATGCAATGTGAAGACTAAAATGATACCATGCTGTTTCCCATAGACTAATATGGCTCTGAGAACTCAGGGTAAAAATCCAATTCAGTGTCGCACTTCATTATAATTTTTCTGAGTAAAGAATATGTTGTTATACCTACACCTCAGCAGTGAAAATAACACTACATACTGTAACTGTGTCATGGTGGAAACTCAAAATTCCTTATCCCACTTTTTCTGACCTATTACCTTAGAATACCTGGGCCATGGACACAGGATGACTTTTGAACCAGATGGTAGAGATGTTCAAGAAGGATCTAAACACTTATTCATTTGGCATGGCCTTCCCTGATGAATTTGACTGACCAGTGCTAGTTTAATTTTAATTATACAATGGCAAGAAAAAATCCTGGACTCCGATTGGTCAGTCTTGGGCTGGACCCGTGATGTTAATCAGTACAACATCACGGGTGTGATGTTAATCAGTACAACATCATGGGTCTAGTCTCAGCCTCACTGTGAACCTGCTGCTGAGCATCAGCATGCTGATCATTTGCTTGATTGTTTCATCTGCTCTTAAAAAACAAAAATATTTTTCCACACGAAAACATCTTTAAAATATTTTTTTTTATGCTGTATAACAATGAGCCATTGTATAATAGCAATAATGCCCTCCAGGGTGTGTGTCGTTTGGGATAACGTCACCGCCTCAGTTGATGAGCCTTTACGGCCTGCGGCCTGCCCACCACCTGAGGCGTGACGTTATTCTAGCACAACACACACCCTGGAGGGCATTATTGCTTAAATATAATATTTCTATATTTATTGTTTTAATGTTGTATTATATGATATATGTGTTTTTCTTTGCAGTTACTGTATTTTGTATTAACCCTACCTGTTTTTATGTAAGGAGCCCAGAGCCTTACAAATAAACGTGCCTTGGTTTGCCTTGCCTATGACAATAGGGCCCGTCCCTAATAGAGAAAATCCTGTGAAAATAAAGTTTTTGCTACAACACCACTACTTCTGCTAATGCTAATACTATGGGTCCCAAGGAAAGAAAATCCATCTAGGTGGTCTTTCAGTAGACTGCAGTCCATTTCACAAACCCATTCCACAAATATTGATACAGTGGACAGTTGACTTGCTATGATATGTAGTGTATTTGTAAAACAGACTGAATAGGTACACGTAATTGTTACTGTCAAAATTATCTTATTCAGCCTCTCTTACAAATATCTTAGCTCTTCCTGCACAGCATCCTCTCACAGCTATAGACCTGTTCCTATCCATTGTTTACCCACCCTTTGTTGCAACTCCTTTCATTATCTTGTCATAAATTATTTTAAATTATGCAATTTTCTCAAATATAACTTCAACTTCTTCTGTTTAGATTACTACTGCATTTGTTGAAGGGACATATTGGGCCCAGAAGCCTGTGTACAATACTATTTGTGTACAAGATATACGTTGGTCCAATAAAAAGAATCAAACTACCCAACGAATCTTGGACATAACAGAAATTTATAGTCTGGCTAACTACTGCAATGTTTTTGCAGAAAATTTGCAAAATTTCACGGAAGTAGAATCATAATTAATTTTGCCTGAATTCCACTGGCAGAAGTTAAATTGTTCCCGATTCCAGCTGAGACGCACAGTGACAATACTCAAATGTACAAGGAGACGTTCAGACAAGCACAAAGAACACTCGGCTCAATATAAATATGTATAGTAATTGGCTAAATATGTTGTTGACCCCAGAAGTGTGAGACAATGCATTGCAAGTAAGAAAAGTTGAGCACTGGAAGCAAAGACCAGACAGCACAATAAAACATGAAAGTCAATGTTCTTTAAGCAGGATGTGATCAGTTAATGCAAATCAAGTTCTACATGTGGCATTTGGGTATTGATGTTCTTCCCTTGGATCCACTGAGTACTAAGATAGGAGGCCTGTGGTGGTAAATCTACAGTTTGAAAAGGTGCAGCAACTGAATGTGTTTACTAGTGCATGAATTCATAAAGGCTCTGAGGAAGAAATCATAGGGCACTACATTGAAACATCAGCTGTGAACTGCATGCAGATGGCAGACACCTATTATGGATAGTACTACACAGTACAACTGTATGACAGGAATACCAGTGAATAGTCTGTAAAACAATGAATTTATGCACTAGTAAGCACTTCCGTCTGCTGCTATAGACTGCACTTTTGCACTCTTGGTGAACTTTGCACTTGAGACAATTATGCAGACTGTCACACAGTATATCCTTTATGAATTGTGGATTTACCACCAAAAACCATCCTCTCTAAGCACTCAGTGGATTTGTGGTAAGAATATCGCTACCCAAAAGCCACATGACACAATGATTTGCTTAATTAAACTCACCAGACTAGTAAGAACTTTGGTTTTCATGTTCTGCTGTGCACTCTTGTCTTTGCTACCACCATGCAGCATTTTTTCTTCATGGCACATGCAGCAGTCTCAGTGTCTGTATAACTGGGGTCTTATTTTTACTAAGCTGCATCTCACTTCTTCATACTCATTCGTTGTCCTTTGTCCCCTGTCACAGAAACACTGAGCAAACAAAGTTCACTCCACAGGTTAATCGGTGAGTCATCAATCATTTTCTTTGAAGGTCTGTCATGACTGATCATTGATAATCTTCAGATGTTGCCATATGATCATCAAGGGAGATCATGATCTGAGATAATCATTTAGACCATGATTTAATCATCAAACATGTAACTTTTAAATCATCAACTGATGAATATTGATTTTTTTGTGTACGCTTAAATCAGTACAAGGGGTTTTGATGATTTGTGGATGATCAAGTCATGATCATTGATGATTATATTAATTCTGTATTATAAGACTGTAAGTCATATGAGTAATATTTAACAAAGTTTTATTTTATTTTAATTAAATTTTTTATTTTGAACAATATCGAAATTATAATCCTTTCAGTCAGAGACTCCTTTACAAAGGCTCCACATCAGTTAACACATTTTTTATAACAAACATTATACAGAGAACAAGGAACGAGGTTGGGCAACATAAAGTAGGCATTTGTTACAGACAAGGGATAATGTGCAGCTCTGAATAGTTAGGCAGGATGGGGATCCCTTGTTATGAGTAGATAGCTGTTAGGGCTAGGTGGGAAAAATAAATAAATAAAATAGGGGCCAGACAGGCCATGGCATCGTGCTAATGACAGCCACATGTTCGAGAGACAAGCAGATGGTCCCTGAGGAGGGCTTTGAAGTGACCTAGCATGTTTTCCAAGCTGATAGAGCTGGGCAGGGCATTCAGCCAGGTGGGGGCTCTATAACAGAAGGATCTCTGTTCCATGGCAGTCCTACAGTGGGGAACAAGGAGAGTGGGTTTGAAGGTACTGCAGGTGGCTACAGCCATAGGTGCTGACTGGATGAGAGTGGAGAGATTGGGGGACGCAAGTCCATTAGTTATCTTCTTGGCAAACAGACAGGTCTAGTACCTCAACCTCTCATCAAAGTTAAGCTACTTGGTAAGATTGCATAGTGTGCAGGTATGGGCCAGCCTGCCACTGCCTGTGACCAGTTGGCATGCTTTGTTTAAGGAAACCTTGATTCTGCAGAGGGCAGTGTTATCAGCTGCCCCATAGACCAAGATCCCAGAGTCTAAGAGGGACAGGACTGAGTATGAGCCTGCAAGCCAGAGGGAGTCAGGAGGGAGGCAGCTCTTGCGACGATGGAGCAAGCCAATTCTAGAATTGACTACAGTACTAAGGAGTGAATATGCTCATGGTAGGTGAGCGTGGAGTCCAGGGTGATGCCAAGGTATTTGAGGGTTTCCACCTGCTCAAGGGGTTGCAGTCGGTCAGTGAGGACATGTAATAGGGTCCCTTTGGATTTGCTTTGGTAGTGGGCAAAAAACATTACCTTGGTCTTTTTTTGGTTTAGCACCAACCTACTTTTGGCAAACCAAGCTTTAGCCTTACTAAAAGATTTCTAGAGAGATAGTTGAAGGGAGAGAGGGTCAGAGTGGGTGGAGAAAAGAACTGCATTGTCAGCATATAGGAGTACTTTTCAGAACAGGCCTTGGGTAGGGTGTTAAAGAATAGGCTAAACAGAATGGGCTCCAGGATGGAACCCTGGGATACTCCAAATTTGACTGAGAGACAGTTAGAGAGTGTGCCATTTATTTTGACTTGCTGAGACCTATCAGATAGGTAATCCACAAACCATGGAGTTACATTCTGGGAGAGACCTGTGTAGGAGAGGGCTGAGAGGAGGAGGGTGTGATTAACGGTATCAAAGGCTTTTGACGGGTCAATGAAGACCGAGCCAACTAGGTGCCCATTATCTAGAGTGAAGTGGATAGCACTGGTGAATTCTAGAAGAGCAGTGGTGGTGCTGTGCCCTTGCCGGAAACCATGTTGATCCCTGCAAAGAAGGTCGTATTTGTGGAGGTCGTCCATAAGTTGGTCCAAGATTATTTTTTCCAGGGCTTTGAGAGGAGGGGAGGATGGAAATGGGGCGGTAGTTCCCAGGGGAGGTATGGTCATGACTTTTGTGGATGGGGGTGATGACCACAGTTTTCCACATGGAGGGGAATTTACCAAGGCAGAGGGAGCGATTGAGTAGGCTGGTAAGAGGGAGAGAACTACATCCAGTACTATGCGAAGGAGTCTGAAGTCCAAGCTGTCATTACTGTGGCATGTTCCTCCTAAGGCTTTCAGAGGATAGGGCTTGGCCACCCACAGAGAGAGGGTTTTGAAATGAAAGGATGGGTGAGGGTGTGTAGGAGGTCGGGGTATGGGGATCAAAGAACTTGGGGGGGAGGACACTACTGAGGTCAGAGAAAGAGGAATTAAGGGTCTCGGCAATGAGCTGTGGGTCAGTGGAGATAGAACTACTGATATTAAGTTGAGGGGGCTATGGATTTACCATTGAGTTCCTTCAGGTTGTCCCAGAACTTGCAGCCAGTGCCCCACGAGGAGGCAAGGGAAGTTCTGTAGTATTCTGCTTTGGCCTTTCGTATGTCTCAGGTGCACCTATTTCGGGCTGCCCGGTAGCACTATCTGTCAGATAGCTTGCCAGAGTCAAGAGCTATGTAGCAGGGGTTGTCTCTGTGACATATTTTATCAAATAGTGCCTGTGCAATCCAGGGGGTATCAGGACCTTTGATAACACATTTGATAATGGGTGTGAATAGGTAACAGGCCAAGTTGAAAGAACAAATAAAGTAGTTGAGGGCAGTGTCCATGTCAGGGGCGAGATTTATTGGAGACCAATCTCAGTGGGCAAGGTGCTCTTTTAGCAGCCCCAGTTTACCTGGTTTTAGCAGGTGCAGGAAGACAGTTTCTGGGGTCAGTTTCTTTACCTTGCATGATCAGGTGCAGAGCACTGGTGAGTGGTCTCTTAGGGCATTGGGAAGCACCATCATATTTGTGATTTTGTTGGGACAGTTGGTGAGGACAAGGTCAAGTAGGATCGAAGTTCCATTAATGGGATTAACACAAATAGGGGATGTGACGAGTTGGGTGAGGTCAATAACAGCTATAGCATCCTTATAAGGGGTGGCAGAGTTAGAAAGCCAATTTATATTGTAGTCACCAAGTGCAATTTGCTCAGACTTGGGGGAGTAGGTGAGAGATGTAATCCAGTACAGACTGAAAAGCGTGTTTCTGGTTCCAAGGGGGAAGGTAGACGGAGGTGATGATGAGGGGAGCCCTAGCAGTGTCAGGGGTGATCTTCAAGGAGATCATTTGGGCACCATAATCCAGCTGGGGGGGTGTAACCCTGTAGGGACTCACGGAGATAGATCACACAGCCTCTACCACACTTCCCGACTCTATCCTCCCAGAATATGTTGTACCCAGGAACAGATACGGTCAAGTCAGGGGTGTTCTTTGACAGCAAAGTTTCTACAATAGTCAGGATGTCAGGCTGGTGTTGGGCCATCCACCCCTGGAGACTGTCAAACTTTTTCAGAAGGCTACAGATATTTATAGTCACAATGTGAAGTCCAATAGCAGTGGAGCAGTTCTGAGAGGAGGCGGAGGCGAGTCCCGGGTTTGAGTGTATATTCCCAGATATCAACAGAAGGAGGGAAAGTATTCTGAGGAGTGTGTGGTGAAGTGGCCTATGGCGGCCAGCACCGGTGATATGGGGGTGGATAGGTTTGGAGGAAACAGTCAGGATGGGGAGGGCTCGGAGGAGGGAAATGGACGGGTACAGAGGCAGCCAGTGGGAGCCAGGTCTGGTGGTGGCTAGTTGTGTGGTGAGGGTAGGGGAGGGGTTCGGGATAGAGGGAGGGCAACGATAGAGGTAGTGTGGATGTACTGAGGGGTCGGCAAGGGAGCCTTTAACAGATAGGTAGGAAGGGCCAACATGGGGGAGAGAAAGATTAGGAGAAGGATACCAAGGGGGGGGTGCAAAAGGTAGGTTGAAAGACAGGGTAGGGGGAGGACATGGCCAGCAGATGTATAGTTGACCGAAAACACAGGAAGCAAGTGTAAGAGATACAACAGGGTACCCAGCAATGAGGTGTTCCACCTAGTGCAGCAGTAGCTTCACAGACTGTGGTGCAGAAAGTGCGGGATTCAAGTCTGGGGTGGGACTAGGCGGACCAAACCGTGAAGTGAGGTGAGAGGGAGGGAGAGAGAGAGAGACAGGGGAGAGGAGGTGGGGAGCAGTGCTAGGGTGGCAGGAAGAGGAGGAAAAGTGGAGTGGGGGAGGTACAACTCTGCCTCCTAGTGGCAGAGAGTGATAATCTGCTAGGAGAGGAGAGGAAGAAAAGGCGGGGGAAAGGAGGAGAGAAGCAGAGGTAGAGTGGCAGGGAGAGAGAAGAGAGGAGTAGAGTGAGGCACAGCACTACTATCTAGTGATCAAGAGTGAAAACCAGCTAAGGGAAGTGTAGACACTTAGAAAATTAGTGTCACATGACAGGAAGATGTCAATAAATTAAGGGACGCCCCTGGCTGAGTGGGTGGCTGGGGTGGGCGGGGAAGTCGACGTGAAGCATCGACGGGCTAACACCCCCACACTAGAGTAGCAGCAGGAGGGAGGCAAGTTACATTTAGGGCTCCGTGGTCTGCATTGTCCCCAGCTATGAGAGCTGTGTGCTGACTTCAGGTGTGCAGTGGGGATGAGGTTCCTTTGGGGCCTATGTAGGGGAGAGCAGAACAAAAGAATTAGTATGCGATGGGAAGGAGCTCACTGCTTCACCCACAGTACACTGTGTCCTAGGGCACATGCGCAAATTGGAAACTGCGCAGCCAGAGAGGGCTGAGAGGAACAATAGAGCCCAGGCAGGAGAATGCTGAGGATGCCACAACCACGTGGTAGGCCTCTGGCTATTCCTACACCAGACACTGGCAGAAAGGTATAATCAAATGCACTGAGCAGCTACTAAGCTAGGCACCTGAGCTCCTGAAAACCTTGCATGCCCTAGTCGCTAACCTATTGAAATAACAGACTTAAAATACAAACTACTGTGCTGTAACAGAGACTATGCTAGTCGCTTAAACTCCAGAAATATTGCTTGCACTAGTTGTTAAACAGGACACTGTAAGATACAAAGGGGAGTGGGTTCCCCTAACAGTAGCAAACTTGGAGAAACAGTTAGAGAGGCACAGAGGCACAGCAAGTTAACACAACAAGTAACATAGCATATAGAAACATGAACAGAGCAAGCAGCAGCAAATGGTAGGTAGCATCCGGAGAACAAGGGAAATCCCAGTACTTGCGAGGTGGAAAGTCCAGCAGCAGAAACAATCAGTCGTTGTCAGAGGGCAGTAAATAGAAACATAGAAACACAGAAGTTGACAGCAGATAAGGACCGCAAGGCCCATTCAGTCTGCCCATTTCTTTTTCTACCTTATGAATGTGCCATCAGCCTTTGCTCTGTCAATGGCCTATCTATTCATACTCATCTGTATTGCTCCCTTATGCCTATCCCATGCCAATTTGAAGCCTTGCACTGTATTCATATCCACCACTTTCTGAGGTAGGCCGTTCCATGCATTCACCACTCTTTCTGTGAAAAAGAACTTTCTCAAATTACCCCTTAATCGGCCTCCCTCTAATCTCATGCTGTGTTCCCTTGTCCTGCTATTTTTCTTTTATTGAAACATGTTAGACTCTTTCACCTTGTTAATGCCCTTAAGGTGTTTGAATGTTTCAATCATATCACCTCTCTCCCTCCTTTGCTCCAGGGTATACATATTAAGCTCCGTTAATCTGTCCTCATATGTTTTCTGATGCAGTCCCTGCACCATTTTGTTTGCTCTTCTCTGGACTGCCTCAATTTGGTTAATGTCCTTGTGAAGGTGTGGCCTCCAGTACTGCACACAGTGCTCCAGATGGGGTCTAACCAATGCCTTGTAAAGAGGGATTATTACCTCCCTCTTCTGACTTATGATACCCCTACTAATATACCCCAACATCCCCCTAGCCTTACCTACTGCTTTTTTGATCTGTTTGGATGATTTCAGATCATCAGTGATGAAGATGCCCAAGTATCTTTCTTCCCTTGTGACTGCCAGCAACTCCCCTCCCAGTCTATAGGTGGCTTCAGGGTTTCTCTTCCCTATGTGCATGATCTTGCACTTCTTTGTGTTAAACCCCCAGTTGCCACTCTGCCGACCATTTTGCTAGTTTTTCCAGATCTCTTCTCATTCTGCCCACCCCATCTGGATCATCTACTCTGTTGCAGATATTGGTGTCATCAGCGGGACTTTTCCCCTGCTTCAGCCACGTGGCACTTTTTACAAATAGATTTTCGATAGAACTAAACACATTTCAACTGTGTAATAGAAGTTTTTTTTTTTTTTTAGTGGCTAGTTTTCCATTAGCAGGTTATACAGACCTGCCACTAGAGGGATTCTTGGTCTTTCTATACAAATCACTGTACTCAATCGTGGGCAATATGGCCTGCATTATCATTCTACTTCTAATCCTGGCAAAAATTATGACTCATAAAGCACCGATCCATGCTAAGTCAGAAGTCATCCCAGCATGGGAACCCACAATCATAGTTCCTGCTGCATCTTTATATTGCTTCCCTACTCTTAATCTGTCAGGTTTTCATTTTAATTCTCATCCTTCTCCTCTGGCCCTCCTCCCTTCGCCAATGTCTTTCCATGCACTTCCTCTGCTAGCCTTGAACGGCCATGTCAGCATCTCCTATGCCCTGGCTAGACGTACCTCAATGACTGAACACCACACAAGAACCCATACGAAAAGAGCCCACTTCTACCTGATAAATGAACTCAAGAAAATGTTTCTAATTCTCCTTTTCTGTTCAGGCAATGTCGAACTAAATCCAGGTCCCCCAACTCAAATCACTTCTCTGTCGGAGTTTGCAGCTGCTCCTGGGATGAAACTGATGATGGTCAATATTCTAAGCCTGCTCAAAAAACTTGATCATCTTCAAGTTTGGGCAGCCCACACTGACCCAGATCTGATTATAATTACTGAGTCATGGCTAAAAAAGACCAACACTGATCTGCAAATTACTATACTGGGCTTCAAGTTCTTTAGGGCTGATAGGGATTCGGGGAGTGGTTGTATAAGCCAAATCAAAATTTGATGTTAGCAGCATTTCCTGTAAAACTAATCCCAAGGAATACAAGATTGTCTCGCTTAAACTTCACCTTCCATCCTCAGAGTGCATCACAATCATTGGTGGCTATAGACCCCGTCCAAGACACAGAAATTCTTAACGTGTTGAAATCCATAACTTTGGCTGCTAACACAGAAACAATAATCTTAGGGACTTCAATATGGATTGGCTCACTGCTAAATCCCACTCTCTAAAAGCCATCTGTGATGAGTTGGGTCTTGCACAGATAGTAACTGAACCCACAAGAATCAATGCTTCTAACTCTGCCAACAGCTCACTCTTAGAAGTCATCTTAACTTCACATCCCCATAAAATCTCACATTCTGCAGTTTTCCATAACGACATGAACGACCATGGTATCGTTGTATGTACAAGATTCCAATCTAAAACCCAGCAGCACCCTAAATTCAGAATCAAACGCTCATTCCGTAAATTCAACTCAGTAAACTTCCTAACCGATCTAGCTACGATCAGGTGGCAAGATCTATAACACTTAAATCTCCTGATTACGCCCGTCTTTGTCCTAAATGACAACCTCACCACCCTAATTAACAAGTATGCTCCTCTTATTAAAATGAGGGTAGCGGAAAATCTCGCATCCGTGGTTCACCCAAGAGCTCAAATTGCACTTACCAATAGAGGCGTGCTATGGGCTAGGGCCAGGCACACAAAGGACCCGGCAGACTGGCAGGCATTTAGAACTGCCAGAAATGCCTGTGTTAAAAGTGTACGTGCTACTAAAGCAAACTTCTACATCTCCACTCTGGAGCAGGCCAAAGGGGAACTCCCAAAAAATCTGGAAGACACTGAGATCCATTGAAGGCCATCCTGCTGCTTCCTCCCTTTCCACCAAAATTCTGGCCAAGGACGGGATGTTTTAAAATAAACTGCGAATCCTCGAAGAACTTAACCTTCACTTTGCCACTGCCGGGTTGGCATTCGACTCCTCCCCATATGCTAGCCGAGTGAATAGCAACACTAGCCCAGATACTACACATGCTACTCCACCTCATCCCTTCCAGTTGTGCCTGTTTAGCTACAAAGAAGTCGAAGACATAATTCTTAGCCTTGACACCAAGAAAAGTGCAGGGGACGATGGCCTTGAATCATTTTTCTTGCTGTTAGGCTATGCCCAGCTCACAGCCCCCCATCCTTCACATCTTCAACCTCCCTATTACCATAGCCACTGTTCCATCCTGCTGGAAATCTGCCCATATTCTTCCTCTCTTCAAATCAGGAGATCCTTGTGACTTGAACAACTACCGTCCTATCTCTATCTTGCCCGTTCTCTCCAAAGTGCTGGAAAAACTTATATACAACCGACTAAAAAATCACCTCGAAGTGCACTCACTCCTAAACCTGGCCCAATCTGGCTTCAGGTTGAAGCACAGTACCACCGCAGCCTTGGCTAAAGTCTCTAATGACTGGATCCATGCTATGGACACCAAGAAGGTTACTGGTGCAGTCTTTCTAGACCTCGGTAAGGCCTTCGACACAGTGGACCATCACCTCCTAATCACCTGTCTTGCCTACATAGGTGCCACTCCACTTACCTTACAGTGGTTTAACAGTTATCTCATAGGAAGGATACAAAAAGTCAAAGCTGATGGCCTACTATCTGCCCCCCTTCCAATTGCCAGAGGAGTCCCTCAAGGTTCCATCCTAGGACCAATCCTTTTTTCCCTGTACATCAACAACTTTGACTCCCACATAAAGAACTCTAGCATACATTTCTTTGCAGATGATACGGTTTTGTACGCATCAGGCTCGTCCTTAACTGAATTCAGGGAAGCACTCCAAGCTGACTTTATCCAGTTAGAAAGCAACCTTATCAACACCAAGCTTCTCTTAAATGCCAAAAAAACCAAGACAATGATTTTCTCGAGACTTGCCTTGTCTGGTGCCCTACCTACCTACTCCACCTAAAAACTTCATAGTTACCTCCCTAGGTGAACCCTTGGAAGTTGTACCTAAATGTAAATATCTAGGTATATGGATAGACAACAAGCTTTCCTTCAATGACCACATCGAGGATCTATCAAAGAGGCTTAAAGCACGCTTGGGTTTCTTCTTTAGAAACAGGACCCTCTTTTCTCTCGTGACCTGCAAAAGACTTGTCCAAGCAACATTCCTTCCCTTGCTTGACTACAGAGACATTATCTTTATCTCCTCCCTCCCCAACCTTGAGCCTATCTAAACTGGTTGTACTCTATCACCATGCTCTTTGCTTCATTACTAACTCTGCGTATAGGACCCACCACTGTGATCTTTATGCAGCAGTTGGGTGGACCTCTCTTGCCACTAGACGCCTCCTGCATGCTGGCATTTGGACCCTCAAATTACTACTCCACAAACTGCCTGTCTATTTAACATCTTTCATACACATCTCGCCATAACGCCTACTCCCTAATGAAATCTGACCTTATCCTACTAGATGTTCCCAGGACACGTACCACAGCTGGCCAAAGAGCTGTCTCATACACCCTCCCAAACATTTGGAACCAACTACAAACCATACTGAAGCTAACCAGCATCGTATCAATTAACTCCTACAAAACACTAGCTATCTCTAAATTAAAAGACATATGTAGGTGCTACTAGGCCCCCAACGCCAAGTCAACTTCCTAGGTACCAACTGGCCCTCTACTTATTAAGCTGAAATGTGTTGCATAATTTAGGGCAAGGTTAAAGCTGGAATGTACTGCATATGTAGCATAAGGACTTCTATTGTGTATACCTCTTGTATTATATATTTATTTTTCTTTATTGTTCTACATTTTATATCTCCTGTCTATGTAATTGCGAATTGTATGTGTATGTGCCTCAGGACCTCCTTGTGAATGAGCTTGCTCAATGGAGTCTTTCCTGCAATAAACTTGAAACTTGAAAAAACAGACAAACCTTACCCTCCAGTCCATCTGCAAAGTCACTGATGAAGATATTGAAGAGGACTGGCCCCAGGACTGATCCCAGAGGTACCCCACTTGTGACTTGCATCTCTTCTGACTGTATGCCATTTACCACCACTCTCTGTTTCTGCCCATCAACCAGTTTGCCACCCAGTTGACCAACTTCTGACCCACCTCGAGCCTACCCAGTTTATTAATCAATCTTCTATGTGGAACAGTATCGAAAGCTTTGCTGAAGTCAAGGTAGGCAACATCAAGGCCTGTAACACCCCCGCACTAGAGTAGCAGCAGGAAGGAGGCAAGTTACATTTAGGGCTCAGTGGTCCATGCTGTCCCCAGCTATGAGAGCTGCGTGCTGGCTTCAGGTGTGTGGTTAGGATGGGGTTCCTGTGGGGCCTTTAGTGCTCCACAGTCATGCTGTCCCCAGCTATGAGAGCTGTGTGCTGGCTTCAGGTGTGTGGTGGGGGTTGGATTCCTGTGGGGCCTTTAGGGCTCCACGGTCCATGTTGTCCCCAGATATAAGAGCTGTGTGCTGGCTTTAGTTTTACTGATACCCAGAATATGTTGTTACTAATATGAAAATATGATGTCCAGTATCAGCAAAAGCAACTTAATTATAATGTACAATCATGTAAAGTCAAGTTTTAATCCCGTTAGAAAGAGTACATGTAATGTTAGGTATAGTATACATATTTGCATAACAATTTGCATATTTCAAAAGGACAGTTTATGGATAAAAAAAATGGTAATTTCTATTTTTAAAATAATTTGGCCTTGACAGTGTTAGTTTGCAGACTGTTGGGAAAGGTTATGAGCACAAACCAGGTGCTTGTAGGACAAACCAGGTGCACCGCAACTGGAAAGGACCACTGAATGAAGCTATATAAACCCATTTGAGCCCTCATGATACTAGTAAGAAGAGAGGTGTCAGAGTAAGTATAATTTAAAACAGTGTATTTGTATAGAAGATGTACCATAACTGATGATTCCAATAAAGATGCCTAAATAGGGAGGCAGTATAGCGCAGTGGTTTAGGGCTCTGAACTGCAAATCTGGAGACCAGAATTTGAATCCCACAGCCCCCAATTGCATACTGTGTGACATTGAGCAAGTCACTTAACTTCCCTGTGCTCCCAGGTTGCACCTGTAAACAAACTTTCAGCTTAGTGTGTCTCACCTGGTTAAACAACTGGGAAAAAAAATTGGTGACAAGATAAATTCCAAAAGTATAGAAGAAAAGATAAATTGATTTTTTATTTATTGATTGCAATAATCTTGACCATGGGCAATGTATGACAAATCATGATTATATAATCATCATTAATCTCAATCACCATTTCCATAACATCATGTTTTTTGACTGGCAGCCATTTTATATTCATGTGCAATCATTATTAGTCATAATCACAATGATGTTTTTTGAAGCTTGAACATCATCTTTTAACATAATTGATAATGATTATTTATGATACATCATTATTAAAGCATCTTTTTTTCAGCTGGGCCATGAAAATTATGAAGATATGTATTTCATTTAAGCATGTACCACAGTATATGCAGTTTTACGAGGCATTTTTAAAAGGAACTTGAAGTCGCTTTAATCTTGGATGGAGATAGAATAAGTTTGTCACAGTTTTATAGATACCCAGCATATGTGGCCCAGGGTTCTCTGCTGAGGGACAGTGGCCCTGAATTTTCTGCTGAGGGAGCCTGTATGTATGTGAGGGAGTAATGCACTGATGTTTCAGCATGATGCCTTCTTCAAAGTATTGAGTCTGTAAAATTGAAGTGACATACAGCTAAATAATGGTAAGACGCTAGTGTTACTGTCACTGAGACTTCTCTGTATATGCCTGGGATATTGTGGTTGGCCTCTCATTTGCTCCTGGTAAAGACACCCAGAACTTCAGTGATACTCACATGAAGTAGTGCAGCCATAAACTGATTTATGATCTGGGTAACTAACATTTCATAATGATGAATAGGAGTTACAGTAAGTAGCAGGAACTGGACTGTGGGATTGAAAGCTAGAGGTCTACCATATGAGTTAAAGGAGCAGTGCTAGTATCTCAGCTACTGAGATACTGCCAAGAAGCACCACGATCTGATGGCCAAGGTTAAGAGGGCAGCAAGGGAAAGCCACAGTACTTAATTAATGAGATAGCTGGTGATACCTGACTCATGGGATATTTATTGGTCACATAGTATCTCACAGGATCCAACTGCATATTCTGTTTTTTTCAAAAGCACGTCAAACCAAATTAGATTTACAAGCAGATCATTGACTTCCTGAGCCACCCAGTTGCTCTTGAAAGGTCTCTTACCTGGCATGATAATTTCTGGGAATCCTAGCTTTCTAGCTACAACAGTGCATCTGTCTACCAGATGGGGGTGATCTTTCCGAATCTGATTCAGGTCCCCAAACAACATCTTCATTGAAACCCAGAGCCCTGAAAAAGAGTGTCACCTTGCATTAAACTCTTATGACTTATTAAACATAACATCAACAAAACAATTTAGTTTGTTTGGGTCCATCAGAACCTGAACAAATGTTTCCAAACCTGAACACCAGCCCATCTTTTACATGTAAAGGGGTGAAAGTCATGGAGCACAGCATAGTACATGGAGACATTTGATGCTCCATCTGAGTTTATAGTGGATAAAGTTTTACTTGTGAAAAACCCAGAAGAGTTTGAATGCAATCTGAATGATAATTTAATTAATGTTCTTTTCATTTTGGAGTCAGTTGCTTCACTTTTGCTTGGACAAGGTTGTGGTTAGTTATGCTCGGACAGTACTTTTAACTATCCTAATGGGATCTGACAGACAGCCCATCTATTTGACTCTGGATCCAAGATCCTATCCAGCCCCATTTGGATTTCATATCCAAGGCTGGAAAAAAGCAAGTTAGACTGTATGGTGGGCTCTGAGGTCAGATGTATGCTTTGGATCCCTTTGATCCAAGGCTGAATAGTGGATTCAGAGATAAAATAGTGGGATCCAAGGTCAGACAGTGGGATCTCGATTGGATGTCTACCTTAGATCCACCAAACCCCAGAAAGTCACACTGAATAGTTTGTATCCTATTGGATTCTATGTGATAGGATCCAGTAATTAGATATAAACAGTATCCAGTGCCCTCCAGTATCTGAGAAAACCCATGGTATGTGATGGTACAATACCAGATTCCATCTGATACTATCAAGCAACACTAGTTATAGTTGTTAGTAGTTAAA
The DNA here is from genome assembly GCA_016271365.2 of Neoceratodus forsteri. Taxonomy (NCBI): domain Eukaryota; kingdom Metazoa; phylum Chordata; order Ceratodontiformes; family Ceratodontidae; genus Neoceratodus; species Neoceratodus forsteri. Next base: position 656,969,831 of record CM057454.1, on the reverse strand, counting down.
ATATTAGGTGACTGTACTCTGACTGATATTGTGGCTTAGTAAAAAGATTAGGTGACTGTACTCTGGTATTCTGGCTTGGATTGCTGGGAATTTCACCAAGAAGATCTACTCAAGGTTAATCTGAATCATGCCACCTCACAAAGGGGCACAGAATGTAAAGAAAGCAACCAATTTAGATTTGGACCAGCAAATTTGACTCAGATGGCCTGAGCAAATCTGAGGAACTCTGCCCTACAGAAGTGGAGTTTCAGATATAAAGCCAAACGTGTTCCCTCCCTCTTAGATTTTAGGAACATTTTTCCATTCCTGTTTTTTACCTCACACATTCTGCTCCCTATCTCACTCCTGTGTCCTTATAATATTTATATGCTGACAACTGGATTTATTTAAGAATGTGATACTTTTCATTGGACGAACATAGATATGTTATATAGATTTTATCTGGTACACCAGCGTTGGGCCAAGCAGTCCCTTTGTCCAGTGGTTAAACAGGAAATGTTTAGGTGGGGTGAACTCTTCCATGTAGATTTTAAGGTGGGAGAAAGAACAGTTATGTATTTACTGTAACAGTAGATCTTCGAGAGAATCTCTTTCATCAGGCCACACCTATGGAACTACAGCTGCCAGGCAATAGGACCACACAACATTTTGCAAGCAGACTGCTAGTTGACACCCATTACGATGTCCTACATTGGCACTCCCCATATAAATGTAGGTGGCCCCTTCACTCCTCAGTTCCCCACCAGAGATCATGTTCAGAGGACTTCCCTCTAGGGAATCAGGAGAGAGTTTATGGGTCCAGCTACCAGGCGAGGCTATAAACAGCAGGTAGACTGTTCTGGAGAAAGAAACAGAAGTTACAAAACTCTAAACCAAGGGGGCCGGCGGGGGGGGGGGACAGCATGACCTGATGAAAAGATTCTCTCGAAGATTTACTGTTACAGTAAGTACATAACTGTTCTGTCTTCTTCGAGGATATCTCTTTCATCAGGCCAAACCTATGAAATGAGTACCAAGCAGTACTGACAATAAAACAGTCTAGGTGGCTAAAGCCTATGGGCCTACGAAAGGAGACCCTGAAGTACAGCTGGGCCAAACCCTGCCCTTTTCCGAGAGGCAATGTCCAGACTACAGTATTTAGTGAAGGTATAGACAGTACTCCAAATTGCAGCAGCAGAAATCTCTGCAGCTGACAAATTCTTAAAACAGCAACAGTAGTAGCCATGCCTCTGGTGGAATGACCACGAACAACACCAGGAAGTTCCTTACCGTACTTCCTGAACAAAAAGTAATACAGTTGGTCAACCATTTGGAAAGACACTGTTTAGAAATGGGTACACCCTCTTTGCCTGGGGCGAAGGAAACAAAAAGCTGTGAGGACTACCTGCAGTCTTTAGTGCTTTCTGCAGTCCTTAGTGCAGTGTATATAGTACCTGAGTAGTATATGTACATCTAAAGTATGGAGCAATGATTCCCCTGGATTGGCATGCTCAGGAAAATAAACTGGCAGCAGTCTTATATACACCTGTAGATAGGGCTTGTCAATTGCAGATTTCAGCAGTGCCTTAAATGCAGCATGTTCTGATCTAATATTTTCCTCCTGCTCTTCTGTGAAAAAAGCATGCTGCTAATTTAGCCACTTCATTGGTCCCAAACTCCTCAAGTTGTTCTCTTGGTAGATCAAATTGCTTAAAATCCAGACAGGTGAACCATTTCAGAGGCACCTCTGAGAAATTTTGAAATCTTACATTAATCTAATCTATTGCTGCATCCACTAAAGTCCGCAGTTGTGTATCTGTCCCAAAATGTATTTCAAGACGGTTGCCTTTGAATATGAAGGGCACAGACTTCTCAACTCCCTTCTGTGAAATTACATAGTCCATGCATCTGTTTTGAGGTTTGTAATGAGCTATGAAAGCCATTATGTATTTCCTTGGCTTTGATTTCAGTTCCATTAGCTAGAGAAGAAAGGTCTCAATGAGATGTGGTACTTCAAGAATTATTAAGTCATCCCTTTGAAACTGCAGTGACAGATTTCTAAGAATGGGCAAATAGTCTTGCAGAATATAAAGAGATTTGACAAAGTGCACAGTCTGAATCTCTCTTAACAGCACCTTTGCTTTTGAACCCTCAGCAGCAAATGTACGTTGTTGCAAGTGCTGAGCAACTGTAAGTAGATTCAGCTGAACTGCATGAACTGAACGTGATCTGCTGGCAAGCCATCTCACCTGTTTCATTGCACTAACGTGTACCAGATCAGTATCTATCACATGTGCAATTTCTGGTAACTCTCTCATTTTTGGGGGGGCTATAATGGTAGAATTTAAACGTGCCCTTTAGAGTATTTTCAAGCTTCGGTAGGAAGGGGTTTGTTTTCATGGATCTATGACAACAAATACAGTGATGTCCTCGACCGCACCGGGAACCCATCAACAATTCTGATCCCGACGTATCCTCAGAACAACCAGCAACACAGTGACGCTCAATGCAGGGGGTTGTGCCCCCCTGCACCCCCCAGTATACATATCTAACTCCGTGTTAAACAGACAGTGGAGTTAGATATTTACCCCCTTTGCCAAACAGTCGATCGAAATGAAACCCTCATTGCTGCCAACATAGACACGGTGGGGGTTTTGCTGTGGGGGTTTCAGTGTGCCGTTGTTGCTGTAACAATGGTATACTGTTTTCATCACATCAAGAACTGCCAACTCCAGCTTATGGGGAACACAGTGCATGGCAATGATGTGAGGACAGTGCTCCCGTAACTTTGTGATGGTTCCACCCCTTTCACCCATCATCACACTAGTCTCATCAAAATTGGCAGAAATCAAAAGTGGCCCCGGATTGCTCACACTTGATAGGTCAGTGAGAGGAAGATGTAGAGTCTAATGCAGTTCTTATTGCATTAAAGACACCTTCAGGCTGTGAGTATTCCAAGGGAACAGCCTGGATTAGATATGTATATACATCTTTTGTGTTAGGATCTACGAAATGCAGGAAGACATTTTCCCATTCGATTATAGCCGCATCAGTGCTGCCGTCAGCAAGAACTCTCACATATTTTGCATTTTTAAGAGTCTGTATCTGGGTTTTGGATAGAACAGGAGATATAGCTCTGCAAAAGTCCCTGGCTCTCTTATCATTGGTATAATTAGTACCAAGCTTAATACCAGTTTTCTCTTGCAATTCACATAGCCAATCCATGTCAGAAAAAGGGTGCAGATTTTCTGCAATGGAGTACGCTGTGTTAAGCAGATGTCTCATCTTCACCTTTGTGGCGTCCTCCAACTGTGCAAAGGCTTGATAAAGTGGTTACTCACTGATATCCCACTGAACTGCATGCTGGCCACTTTCCAGAATATATTGGTTCTGGCATAACATATGCAGATTGGACTTTTCATGCACACGTAGTGACTTGATTCTAAAATTGTTCGAAGCTGTGGCAAACACATTTGTTTTTATTTCAAAAGGCTGGTGTTAAAACAGTGGAATACTTTTCGTACACTGTACAATACATCAATCCCTTTTTTTCTTTGTATCTCAACCATTTTTAAGTGGTCAACCAATGAGGCTGAAACAGTCTGGCCCTCTTTTCTTGGTCATATTCCTTGTCTTTACTTCTCTTCTCTTGCACTTTAGCATCAGGTACTACTAAACTGTGCTTCTTTGGAAGTGACACAGGCTACTACAGCTACAACTAAGACCTCACTGTTTAACTCAAGTGCCTGATCAGCTGTCCTACCGAGAACCACAGATGCAGACCTCTTTACTTTCATCTGTGAAAGTTTGTGTATTAGTATTAGAAGAACTTGAGGATGCTGCTGCTGACCACAGGGATTATAGAATGTGTTACTTACTCTTCTACATATTGAATGTCTCCATGTCTGGCTCTAGTCTTTTCTGCTTACTTTTTATGTTGGCTTGCACGCACATGCAATCAACATCTTGTGGAAGTAGCACATTTCAGAGGTGTGTCAGTGTTGTGGCAAATGCAGGGGAAGCTTTAGTGGGTGCATCCCTCAGCCACCAATCAGTGAGCATGCTGGCTATGACAGAAAACTTCAAAGAGAGCCAAAAAGTTTAAAGAAATTTGCTACTGCAATCAGGTGCAGTTTCGTCATTGCAGTGGCAGATACAAGACTCCGGCCACATGCATTACAGTACACAGTAATGCGCATGGCCGGAATTACGAGCAACACGTTTGCTCAGTGTGCCATTCCTGGTGAAACATTTCAATAAATATTGTAGCTGCAGAGTGGCTTCCCACAATGGTGGCTCCTACCCCCCGCCACACAGTCCTGCAAAGCCGACACCGGGGGGTGCCCAACCCCCGTGTCATCATGTATTCCCGCCCCCAATAAATGTGGCACATTGGGAGCCCGCCCCAGTGTGCAGAAACATGGCGGCTCCTGCCACCCACCATGCACTCCTAAAAAACTGACATCAGGGTGCCCAATCCCCATGTCAGTATATTTCACACTCCCCCCATTGATATGGCACACTGGGAACCCACCCTAGTGTGCCAAATTCTTGTTTTTTATTTTCTTCCAACATTAAGATGCCCACTCCCAGTACTGGATGGGCTACCTCCCCCCCAAACCTCTCTATATGATTTGCTGACCTTGAGGTTGCCCAATCCCCATTTTGGCATCCCCCCCCCCACTGTTGTGGCACTCTGGGAGCCCACCCCAGTGTTCCCACATTAACCAAAAAAAAGTTCTCTGTTAAAGAAGAAAACCATCCTTCACTGTTTTTTTTTTTTTGTACCTGTAAAAAAGGAAATGGTCCATCATTGTGTCGCCACCCCCTCCCACATCCCAACCCTCCCTCTGCATACCCACCTCCCTGCACCCCCCTCACCCCATAGTTACCTCCAGAAGTCAGGCGCTGTCATCTTCTGTGGAATGGGACATGTCTGAACTCTGCAAAACCGAACCGCAAAATGAAGAATCGAAGGTAAGCCATATAATGCAAGTCAATGGGGGGTGGTTTCAACATAGGTTGATATCTTAGCCATTTTTGGGATGTTTGACCCCAAATTTTCAAAATGGGGTTCGTGGGACACCACCTCTTGAACACTGGCACCGTCATTTCGTTTCTCAGTCCCGAAAGGTGATTACGGGGTCACTGTGCGGAATTACCTTTTGGGACCGATTAATGAAACGACAGTGCCACTGTTCATGAGGGGAGATCCTAACAAGCCCATGTTGCAAATCTGGTGAAAAAATTCCAAACAATGACTGCATTATGAGAATGTGTTGCACAGTTTTCATGTACGTTCATAACTTCACCAGTTTTTTAATATTTTCACTCCAAATTTTCAGCTGCCATTTTTTCACACCTCCTTACGAATAGAACAGCTGGCATTTTTCATATCCTTCCCAAAATGTGTTTTCACACTTGTGGTGCAGAATGGTGCAGTTGCTGTGGGAAATCAACTTTTAATAAATAATAATAATAAAACTTTAGTTATTGAGCGCCTTTTGGGTAACAAGGTGCTTTACAATCTTAACAACAAATTCCATAAAAAGTTACAATTAAAAATAGACCATTAAAAAATCATGACAGTTCATAAAAGGCTTGTCTCCACAGAAAAGTATTAAGTTCCTGCTTAAAGCTCCCCATGATCGTACATTTCCGAAGCTGACGGGGCAGAGGATTCCAGAGGGTTGGGGCCACAAACATAAACACGTGGGCCCCAGAAGATTTCAAAGTAACCCTCGGAACCTCCAGCAACCCCTCGTCAGCTGAATGGAGTTGTCACACAGGGTTGTAAGGAACCAGAAGCTCTTTCAAGTAGTCGAGACTAAGTCTGTGTAGGGCGTTGTAGGTCAGTAAACCTACCTTAAAGGTGATCCGCCACTGAATCGGCAGCCAGTGCAGATCACGCAACACAGGGGTGACATGTGATCTCCTAGATACCCCTGTCAGCAATCGAGCTGCAGCATTCTGCACTAGCTGCAAGTGGTGGACATCAACCCCAGGAAGTCCTAAGTAAAGGGAGTTGCAGTAGTCAAGGTGGGATGTCATGAAGGCGTGGACCAACACAGGCAAATCGCTAGATGGAATGGGGTGTTTGACCCTGGTGATGTTCCTAAGATGGTAAAAAGCTGACTTAATGACTGCCAACACCTGATAATGAAGGGTCAGCCTGTCATCAAGCACCACTTCCAGATCTCCCACCCATTCTGAGATAAGGATCTGAATGCCCCCAGAAATAATCCAGAGGAATAATCAGTCCTCAGCCCCTCTATCCTGCGGCCTGGGTCCACAACCATAACCTCATATATTTGGGGACATAGTAACACAGTCACAGTGTCACTGTTCCTAACAGGAAGTCCCAAAATGCCCATGTTGAAAATTTGGTGGAAAAACTCCAAAACATGATTGCATTAGGGGCGTGCATTGTGCAGTTTCTAGGTACACTCTTACATTCACCAGTTTTTCAAATTTTCTCTCCAGATTTTCAACATTGCCATTTTTCACACCTCCTCATGAACAGTACAGCTCTCATTTTTTACATCCTACCCGATATATGTTTCCACACCTGTGGTGCCAAATGGCGTAGATGCTGTGTGAAATCACTTTTCAGGATTGAATAATGAAATGACAGTGACACTGTTTATGAGGTGGAGTCCAAAAAACACATGCTGAAAATTTGGAGTGAAAATACCAACAAATGCCGAAGGCATTAGGGTTTCCAACCGTAACTCCCCACCCTGTGGAGACTGTCAGACATCAGGGGTGTGACTTGGGTTCATTGGCCGTACTGCTCACGACATTCCACTCCCACCCTGCAGCCATTCAAAGGCATCGAAGTGTGTCTGGGGGTCTTCAGCCCTAGTGTTCACCCCATTCTCCTATATTGCACCCATCTCAGCTTATTTCCTTATGGAATGGGGTGAGTGTAAGGGCCAAAGACCCCAAGGCATACTGCAACACCTGTTGCTGTCTGCAGGGTGGGGATGAGGTGAAATGGCATAAGCGTTATGGCTGATGACCCAAAGGCACCCCCCCCACACCTTTCAGTCTCTGCAGGGGAGGGGTGGGGGTTGGCATTAGTTCAATATTTCACTGCCATTCCTATTATGCATCTCTCTAACTCCTGCACTACCAATGCCAATGCCAGCAAGCCAACATTCGGCACTGACAAAAGCTTGTTTTATTTTGTGAAGATAATAACATTTTATTATGTTATTAAAGTCACTGTGTGGTGCATATCTTTTTCCACTGGTGCTAGAATAGAATGAGAGGGAGAGGAAGCACTAGAAGACAGACACTGGTACCAAATTGTTTAACTTTTACAGGCTGCATGCAGCGTAAGCAGCGTAAAGTAACTATGGGAGGCAGTCAGTCAGGATGGCAGTGGAGAATGGGAGGAAATAGTTACAGTAACTACAGTATACTATTAGGATGGCATTGTAACACTGTTGTTGCAAATGTTGCAGTTGCTTGCTTTCATGCTCACTTTTTATGTTGTCTTGCACATGCGCAAGAAACATGTTGCAGTAACTTTGGAGTAGCAGGTTTTGAAGGTGTGGTCGTGTTGAGGCCAGTGGCTCCATGGCATGAATAAGGTTGCACGCTGTCTGTGACAGCAGTGCATAAGTGTGCCACCAACTTGACATGGTGGCAGCTGTGCCATCCATGTCACACAATCCCCAGAAAAGCCAATGATGGGGGTACCCAATCCCCCTGTCAGCATCATCATGCCCCCTTCCTGAGTTAATTTGCCAATGGGGGAGCCCAGTCCCTGTCGGCATCATGTCCTGTGCCAGTTGTTCATCGAGGAGGGTGCCCAATCCCCTCCGAATCATTCCTCCCTGCCAAACACCTTTTACTTGCCAATGGGGTGCCCAATCCCCCATCGACTCCAGTCCCGCCCACCCCAAAACATACAGGTGACATGCTGGGAACCCACCCCAATGTGTCAAATGTACCTGTAAAAAAAAAAAAACTACCGGCGATGTTTAATTAATTTATTTTACCCTGTAAAATAGAAAATGGTCACTCGCTGTCTGCAGCCCCCTTCCCTAACTCACCCCCACCCACTGCATACCCCGCCTCCCCACACACACCCCTCAACTCGTACTTACCTCGGGAGCCTGGTGTGATGATCTTCTGTGGACCAGCAACATGTTTGCATTCTTCAAAGCCGACCACAAACTGAAGAAATGCCGGTAAACTGTATAATGGCATAAATTGTTTTTTTTTTACTTTGTTGCATATCTTGGGCATTTGTGGGAATTTTGGCACCAAATTTTCAACACAGGGTTATTGGGACCTCTCCTCAAGAATTCAGTCAGTATCATGCCATTATTTGGTCACAAAAGGTAATTTCGCAGTCACTGTGCGAAATCACCTTTCGGGACCGATTAACAAAATGACAGTGCCACTGTTCATGAGGTGGGCTCTCAAAAAGCCTATGCTGTAAATTTGGTCAAAAAAATTAAAAAATGACTATTTTACGAGTGTGCATTATGCAGTTTCCATGCACACATGTAAATTCACGAATCTGTAATATTTTCACTCCAGATTTTGAAAATTCACATTTTTCCACACCTCCTTATGAACAGTATAGCTGTCATTTTTCACATCCTGTCTGAAATGTGTTTTCGCACTTCTGGCACAGAATAGCACTGTCACTGTGGGAAATCAGTGTTTGGGACAGAATAAGAAAATCATAGTGACACTGTTCATGAACAGAGCTCCTAAAATGCCTATGTTAAAAATTTGGTGACGAAAGTCCATTAAATGACTGTGCTATGAGCGTGCATTGCAGTTTCCACGAACACTCATAACTTCACAAATCTGTAATATTTTCACTCCAGATTTTCAACATTGGCATTTTTCCACACACCACAGCTGTCATTTTTCACATCTTGGCCGAACTGTGTTTTGGCACTTCCCACACAGAATAGCACGGTCGCTGTGGGAAATCAGTGTTTGGGACAGATTAAGAAAATCACAGTGACTCTATTCATGAGCAGAGGTCCTAAAATGCTTGTGTTGAAAATTAGGTGACAAACGTCCATAAAATGACTGTGTTACAAGCGTGCATTGTGCCATTTCCATGCATGCTCATAACTTCAATAACTTTTTATATATTTTTACTGCAGATTTTCGCCATTGCCATTTTTTCACCCCTCCTTATGAACAGTACAGCTTTTATTTTCCACATCCTACCCAAACTGTGTTTTCACACATCTGGCACACAGTGATGCAGTCGCTGTAGAAAAACAATGTTCAGAAGAGAGTAAGAAAATGATAGTAACACTTAAATGAGCAAACATCCCAAAATACCTATGTTGAAAATTTGGTGAAAAAATTCCATAAAATGACTATGTTACAAGGTTGCGCTGTGCAGTGTCCATGCACAGTTGTAACTTCAAGAATTTGTAATATTTTCACTCCAGATTTTCAACATTGTCATTTCTGCACACCTTCTTATGACCAGTACTGCTGTCATTTGTCAAATCCTGCCCGAAATGTTGTTTTGTGCATCTGGCACACAATCGTGTGGTTGCTGTGGGAAATTAACTTTCAGGGCAGATTAAGATAATCATAGTGTTACTGTTCATGAGCAGAGGTCCCAGAATGGCTATGTTAAAAATTTGGTGAAATAATTCCACTAAATGACTGTATTACAAGTGTGCGATGTGCAGTTTTTACACACACTTGTAACTTCGAGAATGTTTAATATTTTCACTCCAGATTTTCAACATTGCTATCTCTTCACACCTCCTTATCAATAACACAGCTGACATTTTAATGTGGTGCAGAATGACGTGGTAACTGTGGGAAATCAACATTTGAGACAGATTAAAAAAATCACAGGGACACTGTTCATTAGCAGAGGTCCCAAATGCTTTCATGAGGTGCGGTCACAAAAAGGCCATGTTTTAAAATTTGGAGTGCAAATACCAACACACTCCCAGGGTGTTAGGGTTTCAAACCATTACATGCCACCCTGTACAAACTAAGAGGCACCAGGGGTGTGTCTTTGGATTGTCTGCTGTACTGCTCATGCCACTGGTCCTCCACCCCCACCCTGCAACCACTAACAGGCATCAAGGTGTGTCTTGGACTCTTCAGTGTCAAAGTTCAACCCATTGTCTTATACTGCATCCATCTCAATGTACTTCTTTGTGAAATGGGGTGAGCATAAGGCCAGACAACCCCAAGGCACGACGCGATACTTGTCAGACTCTGTAGGGTAGGGTGAAGTGAAATAGCATGAGTGCTATGGCCTGCGACCCAAACGCACACCCCAATGCCTGTCAATCTCTGCAGGGTGGGGTGGGGTTGATGTCGGATCTATACTTCACTGCTATTCCTATTATGCGTCTCTCTAACTCCAGCACTACTAATGCCAACACCAGCAAGACAACATTTGGCATTGACAAATGCTTGTTTATTTCTGCTCTTTGTTACCTTTTTCTTTCACACTGCCCTTTCTCACATGCCAGGCAGCCATACAACTGAGTGTCTCCTGTCCCAGTGTCCCTGCTAACCTGACACAATTTTTCTTAGGGCAACACACAAAGCCCCTCCATCACTCTTTTATTTCTCAGCCTTTTATTCATTTTTCTTAGGTCAAGTGGGCAACACACAAAGCCTTTAAGCCCCTTACTCTTTTCTCAGTTAGGGCAGGCAGCAGACAAAGCCCCTCACTCTTTTATTTCTCAGCCTTTTATTAATTGTTCTAATGGCAACACACAAGACCCTCACTCTTTTATTTCTCAGCTAGCTAGACTTGACAAGTCCCACACACCCACCTAGGGACTCAGCTTTTTTTTAAATAAGGGGACCAGGGATGGGGGAGTCCACTAGACACTGGAGGAGGGAAAATTATTTATTTTCTTTTACATTGGGCCCACAGTCGGTGGGTGGGGAAGCACTAGATACCAGGCAATTTTTTTACATGGGGCCATCGATTTTTCGGGTGGGAGGGCCACTAGACACCAGGGGGGAGTTTTATTCTACAGGGGGCCAGAGATCTGCAGGGAAAGGGACTGTGTTATGAAAAAATACATTAAACTGTGGATGGAATAAATTCCACAGTTGAATGTATTATTCCACAGTTCAGCCAAAAACGTCCATGGAACAGGATGAAAATCTGCAAAACATGCTTAGAAGATTCTGATCTTGTCAATGGTGGAAGTGCAGAAAATTCTGCAAAATTTACAAAATTTAGCGAATGTTCCCGAAAGTGGAATTTGCAACTTTCGCTCACCTCTATCCCAAAGGAAAAGAAATCTGAGGTACTTCCCGTGAAGGGAACAGACCTTGTTATGCAGGTAAGCATCTTGCATGTCTAGGGAACAGATCCAGTCCCCTCCTTGTAGTAATGGCAACAGGCTCTGTAGTGACCATTCTGAACTTCTTGTACTGAATAAAGAGGTTCAGATTACTTAAGCCCAGAATGACCCTCAGATCCCCTGTACATTTGGGGACTAGGAAGTAGTGAGAATAGAAGAACTGGTTCTATGGCTATTTTCTGCATCAGGGTATGCACTTCCTCTAGCAGCACTGGTATATGTTCTGGAGGATAGGCTGAAGAAGTTGGTGGATGGTCTGGTGGTAACTCCAGAAGCTCCAGAGCATGGCTCTGTTCTATTATCTGCAGAACCCAAGCATCTGATGTAACCTTCCTCCAGTGATCCTCGGGAGGGAAAGGCGACCCTCCCACTAACACCTCTGAAGATATTAGTGGGTTGGGGTCTGGGAATGAGTCATGCAGATGCAGATACTGTGATTGCAACTGCATTCCCACCTCTAGGGGCTTTTGAATAGGCACATGGGATGGCTCCTGGAGTAGACAAAGCTGATCCTCCACTGCTTTTACTTTGCTGTCTGGCCCTTGAATGATGTCTGTTGCTGGCCGGATGAAAGGGCACCCTCTACCTGTTTCTTAGTTGTGTATGGTAGAGGCAGTATTGTGATTTTAAAGTCCTGCCCTATGCCTGTAGGTTTGAGAGGCTATCTTGAACATCTGCTCCAAACAGCGTGTATCCTCTGAATGGGGCATTTAGGATGGATTGTTGCACATATTAGCAAATCCTGCCTTCCTCAACCAAGAATGTCTTCTCAAGCAAACATCAGAAGCTGTTGCTCTTGCTGAAGCATCATAAATTTTGTAGGTAGACCTCAACAGATGTTTACCTACATCTGTCCCTGCCTGGAGGGCCTCTAGTATCTCCTGCTTAGGAACACTCTCTAGCACAACTTGGGCCACTGCCTTGGCCCACCTCCAGAGGGTATTATGGTATTTTATCATATGGGCCTGATAGTTTGCAGTTCTCAGGCCCAAGGTAGCAGAAGCAAAGGTTCTCTTCCCCTAAAACATCTAGTCTCCTGGATTCCTTGTCAGTAGGGAGAGAACTGGGATGGGCTGCATTTATAACAAGTGAGTCAGTCTTAGGTTGGCCTACAAAAAAGGGCATTCCCGAGGGGGCCTGGAACATTTTATCTGCCTTCCTAGGAATGGCAGGAATCATGTTTTGTCTGTGCCAGACAGCCATCCTCTAGGGTAGGCAACAGAGGAGGAATAAAGACAGACGGCGAGTCAGGTAGTTTTAAGAACGCCACCAAATTCCTTTTGGTGATGCCTTGCTCCTCGGATTCAAACCCCATGGCAGACTGGAGTTGCTTCATCATGGAGATGAATGAAGGATCTTCAGGAAGGGACCTCATGGTGTACACAATGGAGTTCTCACTTCCTATGGAGATGGTGGAGCTAGACCTCTCATATGAGCTCTCCACCTACTCTGCCTCCTTCTCTTCCTCTTGCATTATGAGGTCAGAGTTATATTCCTGATCATGGTCGACGGTTTCTGTAGGCCTCAACGAGGGCACAGAACAGGTTATTGACACCCTGGAGGGCAACTGGCACATCGACCTAACAAGCATCAGTGCTGGGGTTTGTCTGGGGCGTACTGTCAATGCTGTTCCTGTTGCAGGAGGAGGAGGAGGAGGTAGCAGGTGCTGCAACATGTCCACAAAGGATGAGAGCACTGCTTGCTCATTGGCGCTTACTTGGACTACAGGTGCACACTGTAATGTCGACGGGGGTGGTGCCATCCCCTGATGTTGAGGGCACCTTACCAGTCATAAGAGGCCTGGTGGTGTTGACAGCCTGTCCCAACCTAATAGACTAAGATACATAGATACACAGATGTTGTTGGCAGATACGGGCATAGTGGCCCATCCAGTCTTCCCTATCCTCTTTCTAATACTTAAGGTGCCCTAGATGCTACAAGCCCCCCTCTTTCACTCTAACTTGATGATTCCCATGTGCCTATCCCACACATTCATGAATCCCTGAACCATGGCAACCCCCACCACTTCCCATGGGAGACTGTTCCATCTCTCCAGCACCCTTTCAGTGAAGTAGAATTTCCTCAAGTTCCCTCTAGTTTTCCCCCTTTTAGCCTCATGCTGTGCCCCCTTGTTCTGCTATTTTCCTTCATGTGAAAGATGCTCCCCTCAGGTACTTGGTTGATCCCCTTTAGATATCTGAAGGTCTCTATCATGTCTCCCCTCTCTTTTGCTCTCCTTCCCTCCAGGGAGTACATATTGAGAACTCTGAGTCTCTCCTCATACGACTTATGCTGCATCCCGGACACCATTTTTGTTGCACTCCTCTGCACCGTCTCCATCATGTCTATGTCTTTTTGGAGATGGGGCTTCCAGAACTGAACACAGTACTCCAGATGAGGCCCTACTAGGGAGTTGTACAACAGTGCCACCACTTCCCTCCTTCTACTTGTTATACCCCTCCCTATGCACTCTAGCATTCTGTTAGCCTTTCCGACTGCTTTGTCACACTGTTTAGCCACTCTGAGGTTGTCTTCTATGACTACCCCTAGATTTCTTTCCTCTGTGGTGGCCTCCAGTGTTACCCCTTCTAGTTCATACTCAGTCCTAGGATTCCCTCTCCCTAGGTGCATAATCTTGCACTTTTTTGCATTAAAACCCAACTGCCATTCCTTGGACCAGTTTTCTAGCCTCTTCAGATCCCCCCTCATTTTTTTCTATACCTTCCTGTGTATGGTGTAAGTGATCTGGACGGTCGGTGGAGTCACCGCTGAGACAGTAGACATCGCTGAGGCAGCCACCATGATATGAAGAGGTGGCTGAGGGTGCACCGGTGAAGATTTCTCCTTGCTTCTCTCCTGCTACTGGCGCTTATGCTTATGTTGCCTGGAGGTTTTCTCCTGGGACTTAGAAGAGTGGGAGCTTGTGGAATGGGACAGCGATGCAGTAGTGCTCTTCTTCTGGAGCTCTTTCTCCATCCTGGCAACCTCTTTTATCAAAAGATGGTTTCCAGGGCATTCTTTTGGCATCATTGGGTAGAGGTGTTGAACTTGAAGCAGATCTCACAGGCCTTAATGTTACGGGCTGTGCCGAGGCGGTACACGCAGACATTGTGTGAATCACCTTAGTAAATCTTTTCACCACATTCACAGTATCTAAAGAGCTTTGTGGGTTTCCTAGACATCATACATGATGAGGATTATCCTTTATGAAAAGTGATAGTGAACTAGGAAGAGAAAAGTTCAAAAACACTAAGTAGCAGTCGACTGTAGTGGCGGCTTCTCTGTGGAGGGTCCAGCGAGTATGGTCAATGGAGGGAAAAGAACTGAGAAGGAGGGGCCATCTGTTCATATGGCGAAAAGTCATGACGCCATGGGTGGCCCTAGTGGACTGCTTGCAAAAGGTTTCTGTGTGGTTCTAGTGCCTGGTGTCTATAGTTCCATAGGTGTGGCCTGATGAAAGAAATATCCTTAAAGAAGATCTGTAATTTCCAGATGTGCACTTTCTTATAGTATTTAACAGGAAAAGATGACAGAGGTGCAGGAAAGCTCTAAAAAACTGAGTGGTAATGTAACTGTAACTGTGGGCTCCAGCTCAGTTTAACCCTTTAATCATTGTCTCTGTCAGGTGTTTTGTCAATCTGGGCCAAAAAGGTGCAGGAAATCTCTTAAAAGAACTGATAAAAGTGGATGCAACTGCATCTCTATGGGGACCAGTTTAATTTAACCTCTATCTTTGTCAGTTCTTTTAGTAGTCTGGCCTGGAAGCAGGTTATAGAAACATAGAAACATAGAATCTGACATCAGATAAGGACCACTTGGTCCACCTAGTCTGCTCATTTCCCTACCTAATGGATAAAGCTACAGATCCTAGTTAACCAACAGCCTACTTCCTCCTACCCCCCCCACTAGAATTGCCCCATATCTGTCCCATGCATTCTTGAATTACCCACTGTTTTGGACTCCACAACATCCTCCGGAAGGCTGTTCCAGGCATACACAACCCTCACCATGAAAAAATACTTCCTCACATTATCTCTGAGCCATCTCCCATCTATCTTCAAATTGTGCCCCCTTATTCTTGCACATCTCTTTTTCTGAAAGACACTACCCTCTTGGACTTTGTTGATTCCTTTGAGATACTTGAAAGTTTCTATCATGTCCCCCCTCTCTCTCCTTTTCTCTAGGGTTTTCATATTAAGCTCCTTTAGTCCCTCTTCTTATATCTTCTGGTGCAGACCCTGCACCATTTAATTGCCCTCCTCTGGACAGCTTCCATCCTGTGTATGTAATTGCAGAGATGGGGTCTCCAGAACTGCATGCAGTTCTCCAGGTGGGGTCTCACCAATTGTCTGTACAGAGGGATAACAACTTCCTGTTTTCTACTGGTAATGCCTCTCTCTATGCATCCCAGTATCTCCCTAGCCCTCCTTACTGCCTTCTCACATTGCTTGCCCACCTTTAGGTTGTCTGATATGACTACCTCCAGGTCCCTTTCCATTTTTGTTGATGTTGTTAGTATCTCACCCCCCATTGTGTACTCTTCCCCTGGGTTTTTGTTTCCCAGGTGCATTACTTTGCATTTCTTTGCATTCATTCAATGCTACCATACATTTGACCATTCATCCAACCTTGCCAAGTCCCTTCTCATCCTTTCCACCCCACCTTGTGTATCAACCCTGTTGCAGATTTTTGTGTCATCTGCAAAGAGACATATTTTTCCTTCCAGTCCCTCTGCAATGTCACTTATAAAGACATTAGAGAATTGGTCTCAGTACTGAACCCTGCAGTACCCCGCTATTAACCCCCCTTTCTTCAGAGTAGACTCCGTTTACTATTACCCTCTGCGTCCTGTTGTCCAGCCAATTATTTACCTAGGCTACCACCTTGGGACTCACTCCAAGGCTGGCAAACTTGTATATTAATCTTTTGCAAGGGACTATGTCAAATGCCTTGCTAAAATCTTGGTAGGCCATGTCCACAGCCCCTCTCTGGTCTACTACTTTGGTCATCCAATCAAAGGTATCTATTAGATTTATCTGACATGGCCTTCCTGCTGTGAATCCATGCTGCTTTGGGTCCTGCACCCCACTGGTCTCTAGGTACTCAATAATGCTTTCCTTCAGAAGTAATTCCATCATTTTCCCTACCACTAAGGTCAAACTAAGAGGTCTGTAGTTTCCTTCCCAGTTCCCTGCTCCCACTTTTGTGAAGTGAAATCACATCCACCCTCCTCCAATTCTCAGGTACCACCCCATCCTCCCGTGATTTGTTAAAGAGTGTAGTCAGTGGTGTCACTAGTTCTACCCTTAGTTATTTTAGAATTCTAGGGTGAAGTCTGTCATGCCCCATTGATTTGTCCACTTTCAGAACCCTTTCTTCTGTGAATGAACTGGTATCGACCCCCTATCTAGAGTGTTTCTATTGTTCGGTTTAGGTACCTCCTCCTCTTCTTTTGAAAATACTGAGCAGAAGTATTCATTCAGTATCCCTGATTTTTTCACTGTCACCCTCTGTCCACATTCCCTCCCCTTTATTAAGCCTCGGTATCCCTTCCTTGGTCTTTCTGCACTCCCTAATGTACCTATAAAAAGTTTTATCCCCCTTCTGAACACAGTTGCCTATCTTTTCCTCAGTTTGGGCCTTTGCTATTCTGACTGCCTTCCCTGCCTCCTTCTGCTTTAACTGATATAGTTCTCTTTCCTGCTCCTTCTGTGTTTCCTTATATTTCCTGAATGCTATCCTTTTCTCCTTAACCATCCCTGTCACCTCTTTTGAGAACCATAGTGACTTTTTTCTTCATTTTGTTTTGTTGATTTGCTTTACACAAAGGCTTGTTGCCTCTGTGATGGCAGTTTTGATTTTTCCCCCATTGTTCCTCCACTCCTGCTTCTTGCCAGTTTGCTAGTGCTTTTCTGAGGCACTCTCCCATTTTGCCAAAGTCAGCCCTACTAAAGTTCAACATCCTTACTCTTGTATGGCTTGACTCTACAGCTGTGTTTATTGTGAACCACACTGTTTGATGGTCACTTGTTCCCAGATGGCTACCCACTTCTAAATCTGAGATTCTCTCTCCATCCCTATTTGAGAGTACCAGGTCTAAGATTGCTCCCTCTCGAGTGGGTTTCAACACTAGCTGTCTGAGGCATGCACCCTGTAGGGCATCAAGAATGACCCTGCTCTTGGATGTGGCTACAGTAAAGGTGCTCCAGCTAACATCTGGCATATTCAGGTCCTCCCATCAACAATATCTCTATTTTTTTCTGCCATTCTAAGGATTCCTTCTATCATTTCCTTGTCCATTGCCTCCCCTGAGGCAGGGGTCTGTAAACAACCCCTGTGCAGATTGTGGTGCCATTTCCTGTCTCCAGGGTGACCCACATTGCCTACTCCCCTCCCTGTTTACCCTTTAGTTCTGTTGCTTTAATGCCTTCCCTTATGTAGAGAGCTACTCCTCCTCCTCTTTTACCCTCCTGTCCCTCCTGTAGATTGTGTACCCTGGTATGTTGACATCCCAGTTATGGTTCTTTGTGTACCATGTTTCTGTGACTGCCACAATATCCAGGCATCCCTCTTCCATCAAGGCCATTAGTTCAAGGAACTTGTTGCCAAGACTATGGGCATTGGTACTCATTGCCCTCCATTTTTTGATGGTCTTACTCCTTTTAGACCCATCCCTGTCCTTGCTGCTTTTGCCTTTTTCTGGATTTACCCCGTCCTGCTCCTACTGACATCACTACCTTTGTGTTTACTTCACTAACTACACTGTTTTGTGAGGGGGCTGGGATTTCCCTGTTTCCCTTCAGTGTCTCCCCCTTGGCTAGTTTAATGTTTGCCAATGAAGCATTTAAACCTATCACCTAGGATCCTGGTTCCCTTCCCGGACAGATGCAGACCATCATGCCAGTATAGGCCTGTATCCCTCCAGGTGGACCCCAGTCCCCAATGAAGCCAGATCCCTGAGCTCCACACCAGTTTCTCAACCAGTTATTGAATCCCATGGTGCACAGTACCCTAGTCTCACCCATGCCATAGACAGGTAGCACTTCCGAGAAGGTTACCATGTGTGCTACTTGTCTACGGTCCCTTCCCAACTCTACAAACTCCTGCTACACTGCTCTGATCCCATTTCCAGCCAGATCATTTGTCCTTAGGTGGACAATGACATCCAGCTCCCTTCCTGTGCAGCTGCTACCACAATCCTAAGGATTCACTTCCTGTCTCTCCCAGCCATGACGCTGGACAGGTACCTTACCTCCCTCTCCCCTCCCTCCCTTCCTCAGTTCTACCCCTAATGATTGACCCCCCACCAGGAGTTGTTTCCTTCCCCTGTGGGGTCCCATACCACCCTCTTGTGGGTCTCCTTTGTGGAGGTTCTCAGCATCCTATTTGGTCTCCACTGTGGGTGCCTCCATAGAGGAATCACAGTCTGCCAGAATGGTGAATGAATTGTGGAGAGGCACAGCTGGAGGGATATGCCTCTGTTCCACCACCCTCACCATCCATGAGCCCACCATGGTCAAACTGCTCCTCTTTCTTGGCAACCTCCGAGGCAGTGGTGGTGGCCTGGGTGGTCCCTGGCTGGGGGAGGTTTCCCAAATCCTCATCAGGTCAGCATGGAGATGGGCAACCTCCTCCCTCAGACAAGAGAGGTGCTTGCAAATAGGGCAGCAACGCAGCCTCCAGGACATCTCCCAGAAGACTGCCACTCCACAGCCAGTGTATTGCACCACTCCCCCACATGTCTGTCTCCCTTTCTGTTTAAGATGTTTTTTTCTTTTTTGTTTTTTTAGTGTGTGCAAGCGTGTGAGTGTTTTTAACCCCTATTCAGTGTGCTGTGCCTTTAAGGATATGAACAGGTGTATGTCCTTTACACTTTTGGGGAAGTGATGTCACAACCCCTGATATAAAGGAAATGATGTGCTTGGGGCAGGTGGGTGGGACTAAGCCTATGCTCTCCAGAAACAATCAACTACAACTCTGACTCACCACCCCCGATGAGTGCCTCCCTTCCTTTCAGACACCTATTTCACAGAGTTTAAGTAACAGGTCTAGTCACAAATGACTGCAAATATTCTCCCAGCTAGATTTCCTCCCAGGCAAATAAAAGTTACACTAAGAAAAGTCAACCCCAAAAACTGAGAACCAAAACTCTAACTTTTGCCTACTTACACTGGCCCCAAATTAAGAATTCAATTCAGTGTACTCTATTAAATCACATCCTTTTTTTAAGGAAGCTGGTGGCTTCTCTCTCTCTCTCTTTCTCTCTCTCAGCTACAGCAGACAGTGTCCACAAACAACTCCTGTTTTGAATCCACAGTTCCTCAGGCCCCTTCTGCTCATCCCCTTTATCAGACACCTATTTCACAGAGTTTAAGTAACAGATCTAGTCACAAATGACTGAAAACACTCTCCCAGCTAGATTTCCTCCTCACACAGGCCCCAAAATTAAGAATTCAGTTCAGTATACTCTATTAAATCACCTCCTTGCTTTACAGAAGCTGGTGGCTGCTCTCTCTCTATCTCTCAGCTACAGTATGTATAGAAGCAGGTTATATGTATACCTAAAGTTGCATTGTTACTACTGTCTATGTATTATGATACATTAATTAAACAAGGTGCATTCAGCAAGGTGGTCATCACTGGGAAGGTGGATTTCCAACTAAAAGAGGTAGAAAAGGGATAAAGAAATGGAGTTAGAGTTGGATGCTGAGGAAGCAACATAGCTCCAACTTCCCAGTCATTACTTACTACCTTACTGACTGCACCTTATCTAAATCTATGTATAATAAATTAGGTAGTAACAGAAAAACTCTAAGTATAAAGCATTCTTCCTCTGCTCAGACATGTAAAACCTATGAAAAAGGAGCTCTGACCTTCTCAGGAGCATGAAGGCCCTGAGCCTGACACAAAATGCAACATCAGCTATGCACTTGGGCGACCACACACTGGACTTGTTTTTTTTCATTAGGTTTCAATATCTTAGACCTCAGTGTTGATCCAGTGATTTGGTCAGATCACAGCACCATGGGGTTCATGTTTAGGGCCCCCCAGATTGTCCTACCCCTATGGAGATGGTCCGGTACTGCCCGTTAAGAGGAGTTTCCTTTATGGGACTATAGGTGGTGCTGGACCTATCAGGTGTTGTGGTGACTAGTGTGGTTGGGCCAGAGGAAGCAGTGGCAGCCTATAATGGGGTGGTTACTATGGCCTTTGACTCAATCGCACCCATTTGTGTTCACCCCTTGTCTACTCACCGGAGACCTCCTTGGTTTGATGAGGATCTCCAGAGTTTGAAGACTAAGAGGCAGAGGTTAAAGAGATGCTGGAGGCGATCTGGCTCAGTGGAGGACAAATTGGCCATGAGGTCACATTATTTTGACTATCAGGGGGCGATCTCCTGAAAAAAAGGTGGAATTTCTGTCTCGGGAGATTGCTGCAGTGAGGAGCAGACCAACTTAGCTCTTCCACATGGTAGATTGGCTTTTACATCCTGTCTGTCTCCGTGTTGGGGGAGCAGTTTCTAGCACTAGATGCGAGGAGCTGGCTCTGTTCTTCACCGACAAGGTGTCCACTATTATGGCTGAGGTCTGCTTGACTCACTTTCGAAAGGGATGCAGTTCCCGACATGAGTTGTGCCGGAACACTCCTCCTGTCTGGGATGAGTTTGAGCTAGTTGGGGTGGAGGAGGTGGTGGGGATAATCTCAAACTGAGGCTTACACAGATCTAGACCCATGTCCGACCCGCCTTTTGGTTGAATGTCTGAACCTGATTGGACCTGTGGTTGCTGAGGTTGTCTGGAGTTGCTTGAAGAGTGGGGTCTTTCTGCTGTCCTTGAAAGAGGCATTGGTTAGGCCCCTTTTGAAGAAACCCTCATTGGACCCAGGCTGCCTCAGCAATTACAGGCTGGTCTCAAACCTCCAATTTTTAGGGAAATTTATTGAAAAGATGGTGGCTGTGCAGCTTGAAAAACATCTTGCCTCTTTGTCTGCCTATGAGCCTTTCCAGTCTGGGTTCTAGGCAGGGCACAGTATGGAGAGGACACTGGTAAGGGTGTTAAATGATCTCCTGATGGTGAGGGACAGGAGAGCCTGTACCATCTTGGTTCTTCTGAAACTTTCAGCAGCATTTGACACTGTGGACCATGAGGTGCTGCTTGACCACCTGCAATTTTGGTGTGGCCTGTCCAGTGCTGTCATCCACTGGTTCAGGTCATATGTGACAGAGTGCAGAGGGTGAAAATGGGACTTGTCTCATCTAACCCAAAGCCTCTGTGCTGTGGGGTTCTGCAGGTTCAGTCTTGTCACCCTTACTTTTCATGTTGTATATGCTCCCATTGAGGGACATTATCAGGCAGTACAGGCTGGGTTTTCACTGCTATGCAGATGATACCCAGCTGTACCTGTCCTGTACGCCTGAAAATCCATAGTCGGATTCCATATTTAACAGCTGCCTCAAGGAAATCCAGTCGTGGATGACCCTCAACTGGCTTAAGCTTAACCCAGACAAGACTAAGGTACTGGTTATGGATCTGGGTCACTGGGGGGAGGGATGAGGATCACCCCCTGCTTAGTTTTGGGGCGTGTTCCACTTGTCCCCTCTAGACAGGTGAAGGAATTGGGCATGATCCTAGATGATGGCCTGACACTTGATGCTCAGGTGTAGGCCGTGGTCAAAATTGGGTTCTATCATCTTAGGAACACTGCCCGAATCTGAGCCCTGATTCCCCCACAGGACCTTACCATGCTGGTGCATGCTTTCATCATGACCAGGTTGGACTACTGCAATACCCTGTACTGTGGGTTATCTGGGTGAAACCTTCACCAGCTGCAGTTGGTGCAGAATGAGACAGCAAGATGTCTGACTAGGGTGAGTAGATCTGAACATATCACCCCAGTCCTCCATGGACTGCACTGGCTGTCAGTCAGGTGGAGGGTTGTCTTCAAGATAGAGTTCCTTGCCTATAAGACCCTGCACAAAAGGGGTCCAGTTCATCGGCACAATCTCCTTGTTCCTCACCAACCGGTCCAGGCACTCCATTCTGCTGAGGGTGGCCTCCTTGAGGTTCCCAAGGTTAGGTTGCGACATTCTAGAGATAGGGGATTTGTGGTTGCCACGCCTAACCTGTGGAACTCCTTGCCTGGCTATTTAAAGGAGGCCCCCTCAGTAGAAGCCTTTAAAGGATGATTAAATACATATCTGTTCCAGCAGGCTTTTATTGACTGAATTTGGGTTATGAATTACAGAATGGTTATTTATATATTTTTATTTATGACGGTTTTATTGACTGAATGATTTTTGCATGGTATTAAAATTTATCATTGTATTGTTTTGCTGGACAGCACTCAGAGTCCCGGGAAGTGGGTGCCTTTATAAATAAAATTATATATCTCTCTATCTGTCTATCTATCTATCTATCTATCTATCTATCTATCTATCTATCTGTCTGTCTGTCTATCTATCTATCTATCTATCTATCTATCTATCTATCTATCTATCTATCTATGGTCCCAAAAGCTTCCATATTCTAAGGTTTTATGTACAATAAGAGAGGATGATGTATGGGCATCTGTACACAGCAAGCTTGTGTCTGCATTGAGAGGTTTCTATGACAACCAGGAACTTTGACAGCAAACCTCGAGATATTCCCTTTACAGTATATGTTTACATGCACAGCTACTGTGTCATATTGTTATAAGAGTGCATTCAAGAGTTCATTGGGGGAGAGAACAGCAAAACAAAACTGAGCAGCTCTAGCACACAAAGACCATGAAAAGAAATTCTTAAAAGCATAAGTGACACAGGAATTGTACATACAGTATTAACATATTATAAATAATGTTAAAGATATTTGTTTTGAAAAATATAATTTGAATGTAAAATTGTGGCAAATGGACTTTACCATATAAACTTAGAACTTCACAGCTTTAGAATAATGTGAAAAAGACACCCTTGTATGGTTATTACTTGTATAAATCATTGAATGTGATTTCAGCTAATCACCACACACAGAGCCACTGCACCTCTTATTCTGGGTACAGTGTGTTCTCATGCAGGAACATTTGGAGGGAATGTTCCAGTTCAGAACAGGGGAGAGAACAGCACAATAAAATAAAAAAAAGACTATAAACTCATCATAAATTACTCAAGCTAAATTTGAGTGATTTATAAGTAAATAGGATTTCTGAGGGGTGTCTTTAATGGCTTCGCTTCACAAGCCTATTGCCCAAACCTCACACTTGGAGTCTCTTATGCCATAAGAGACACTCCTTGGAGGTCCTATTCAGTTATATAAGAATACTTGGAATATTTAGTAATATAGAATCCTGGTTGGCTAAGAATGATGTCATGATTTATACTTTGCCATAGAAACCTCAAGATACAGATGCTGGCTCGTGTGTATGGATGCCCATACATTATCTTTTAAGTGTATGGCATCCATTAATGTGTGGCAGTTGATAGCTATGGACTCTCCACCAAGCTGGATCACTCTCTGCTGACTGAGGATGGTTCTGTGGGTGGTCTGTGACTACTGTTCCATCTTCCAACACTGACACATTATGGGGTCTGCCTCTCTCTCTCTCTCTCTCTCTCTCTCACTGCTGTAGTCACTCACATTAAGTACTTTTTCTTTGCTCTCACTGCTGCAGCCCAACTGTTTGCCATGACTACTGCCAATAAAATGGGAAATAAATAGAACAACAAAAGGAGCTACAGAGATCTCACTGGACCACTGACTAGATCCACCATTTCTTCCAGATGTCCTCAGCAGATGCACCTTCTGTCCACCACCAGCTCTGAGAGGACCGCTGAACTCAACTTTGGGGTAGACAGGAAAAAAACACAGTTGCCAACTTCATGGTACAGGAGGAAGAGAGCAGGGACTGCTGCTGAAAGAGAAACCTTTGTTTCTGCTTTTTCATCCGATGCTCCCCTTCTCCTTCACAGGCCACTTCTCCACTATATGGTGGCATTCCAAGTTGCTGTGCTGTCATGGTGATGTAGCTACTGCAGCACAACTACATCTAGATATCACTACTGCAGCACAACAACCCTATTCTAGGCATGGATTTCCATGCAGAACAATGTTCCACCATACACTATATTTATACTGGTCCAACAGTAGGCATCATAATGGAAACATAGAATCTGTCGGCAGATAAGGACCATACAGCCCACCTAGTCTGCCCATTTCCCTACTTGGTTTGGCAATCCCTACTCTTATCCAGACTGCTATTCCCCTGCTGTGCTGTACAGCAGGGTGCCTTTATTCTTATCCCATGCACTTTTGAATCCCCATACTGTTTTCGCTTTCACCACCTCTGCTGGTAGGCTGTTCCACAGATCCACCACCCTCTCTGTGAGAAAATATTCCCTAGCATGCATTCTCCCTAAGCCTCCCTCCCTCCAGTCTCATGTTATGTCCCTTTGTCCTTGTGCACTTTCTTCAATAAAATATGCTCCCATCCTGTTTTCTGTTTATTCCTCTAAGGTATTTGAAAGTCTCTATCATATCCCTTCTCTCTTCCAATGAATAGATGTTTAGTTCCTTGAGTCTTTCCTCATAAGGCTTGTAGTGCAGTGCATGTATCATTTTTGTTGCTGTTCTCTGGACTGCTTCCATTCTGTCTATGTCCTTCCTGAGATGTGATCTCCAGAAATGGACACAGTATTCCAGACGGGTCTCATCAGTGATCTATACAGTGGCATCACCACTTAACTCCTCCTACTGGTTATGCCCCTTCCTATGCAACCCAGCATTCTGTTTGCTTTCCCCACTGCTTTTTTGCATTGTTTTCATGACTTCAGGTCATCGGATATGATAACCCCCAGGTCTCTCTCCTGACTTATGGTGGCTAGAACCAGCCCCCCCATCCTGTATTCCTTTCTTGGGTTTCTGTGTCCCAGGTGCATTATCTTGCACTTCTTAGCATTGAAACCCAACTGCCAAACCTTTGACCATTCCTCAAGTAGTCCTAGGTTTTTCTCATTTTATCTAGCCCTCCTGCGTGCCAACTCTGTTACAGATCTTGGTGTCATCTGTGAACAGGCATACTTCCCACTCCAGTCCCTCTGCAATGTCACTTATGAAGACATTGGATAGGCCTGGATCCAGCACTGATCTCTGTGGCACCCCGATGTTCACCTCCCCCCTCTTCAGATTTTATGCCATTTGCTACTACCCTCTGGGTCCTGCCTTTTTGCCAGTTTCCAACCCAGTTTACCACTTTAAAGCCCACACCCAGATCCCCCAATTTGTTAACTAACCTTCTATGCAGAACAATGTCAAAGGCCTTGCTGAAATCTATGTAGGCCATATCCACCACCCCTTCCTGATCCACCACCCTGGTCACTCAGTCAAAGAAATCAATAAGATTATTCTGACAGAAAGTTCCCTCAGTGAATCCATGCTGCCTCGGGTCTTTTGCACCACTTGACTCCAAGAGCTTCACTACCCTCTCCTTAATCAGGGATTCCATCGGCTTCTTCACCACCGAAGTCAAGCTTACAGGTCTATTATTGCCTGCCTCCTCCCTACTTCTACTCTTGTTCAGGGGGACCACCTCTGCCCTCTTCCAGTCCCCAGGTACCTCCCTGGTCTCTAGTGATTGGTTGAAGAGGGTTGTCAGTGGACCAACTAGGACTTCCCTGAGTTCCTTCAAAACTCTAGGGTGAATTCTGTATGGCCCCATTGCCTTGTCTGTCTTTACTTTCCCTAGTTCCTCCAAGACTCTATCCACCATAAATGGGCTGGCGTCCACCTCTCCCCCTGTAAACCTTTCCTCGTGAGTCTTGGCCCCTCCTCTGCCTCTTCCTTGGTAAATACTGAGCAAAAATACTTGTCCACTATCTCAGCTTTTTCTAGATCACCTCCACCCACCCGCCTCTCCCTTTTAGCCTAACAATACCATTTCTGGTCTTCTTCCTCTCATTAATATAATGGAAGAAGGTCTTTTCTCCCTTGTTAATAGCCTGTGCTATTCCTTCCTCTGTGCTTGCCTGAGCCCCTATGACACCTTTCCCAGCTTCTCTCTGCTTCTCCAGAAATTTCACTCTGTCTTCTCCTTTCTGCGTCTCTTTGTATTTCCTGAATGCCTTACTTTTTTCTTGCACTTTCTTGGCTACTGACTTAGAGAACCACAGTGGCCACTTCTTTCTTTTGGTTTTGCTAAACAGTCTGACACATTGACTTGTCACTACTGCTATGGATCTCTTGAGCCTAAGCCACTATTCTTCTACCCCTTCCCCTTTATCTTCTGCTGCCAGGACAATTTTGAGCTGTTCCCCCATCTCCACGATGTTGGCCTTCTGGAAATCTAGGACCTTAATCTTTGTATGGCTTTCTTCTGCCAACATGTTGACTCTAAACCACACAGTTCTGTGGTCACTGGTACCAAAGGGACTGCCCACCTCAACATCCATGATTCTGTCCCCGTTTGTCAGCATTAAGTCCAGTACAGACCCCTCCCAGCCACAAGCTGCCTTAGGTTTTCCCTATATACGGCAGACATGAGGTCCCTCCTCCTTGATGTACTTGCAGTCTGAGTATTCCAAACTGCATCCGACATGTAGAAATCACTCATTAGTAGTACAGTACTTCCCTTTGGCCGCCATATTATGGATGGCCTCCACTAATACTAGATATGTATTCTCCCCCTGCATGGGAGGCCTGTAAACTACTCCAGCATGGATGGTTATTTTGTTTCCTGACTACAGAGTGACCCACAATGCCTCTGCTTCTTCCCCGGATCCTTGAGCCTCCATAGCTTTAATCCCTTCCTTCACATACATAGCAACCCCTCCTCCTCTCTTCCCCTCCCTATCCTTTCTAAAAAAGTGTATACCCTGGCACGGCTGCATCCCAGTCATGGTTCCCTGAGTACAACATCTTCGTAATAGCCACAATGTCCAGGTTTGTGTCTGCCATCAGTGCCGTTACGTCTGGGATTTTGTTTCCCAGACTGTGGGCATTTGGGCACATGATCTTCCACTCTGTGTAACCCCTTAATGATCCTTGTTTATTGGTCTTTGCCCTAAACCACATTAGTGATGTACCTTCTGTTCTCTCCCCCATTGTAACCATGGTCATTTTACAGTTAGATATTACACTAGTTATTGGGTCCTCACTGTTTTCAGTTATCCAAGAATCCACTGTTCCAAGAACTAACACGGCTAAAAAATATTCTGTCATATACACAGCAAAGAAAAGGTCCTCACCTTGTCCCTTGTGGTTTATGTCCTTGCCTTCAATAGCTTTCCTTATCAGGCTGGGAAGGAAGTCATTTTCAGTCGCTACCCTACAAAATGACCAATCAGAAGAAAGGGTTTCAGGTTCAGCTCCACACATGAATTTGTGTTTTCATGATTCACCCAACAAATGTCCTGTTGCTCTAATACCACAGTTGTAATCAGGCTGATTATTATGCCTTAACCCAAGGCAACATGGATTAACGTACACCGAAATCTGATGCTTCAAAAAAACAATCCTGCCACTCTGCTTATGTTAAGCATTTGTCAAGGATCCACCTAACTCTATTTTCAATGTCAGACTTCTACTGCAACAGAAAGACTAGACTGTCTACATCCGCCCTAATTTTGTATCCAAAAAATGATGCAGTTGCAGTAAAAACTAGCACAAATCACACAAATCACATATGTATCAGCCTTTTGCCAAAAATCATGACTTTTTGTCACAAAAGGATTCATCTTTTGAAAACAGCTGCAGGGCTACTGGGATAAATTCTACCTGATGCAGATGTAGGCATGGAGAGTATTTGTCTGTCTCTGATCATTTTAGAAATACCACTTCTCTCAGTGCAGTTTAACCCCTGCAAGATATATTTTTAAATCAAGGATGGAAATGAGAAAGGAAAAGTGTGGCCCACTGGGATTTGAACCTCAGATCTCTGATATGCTGTTCCAGCGTTCTGATTATTTAAAAATTATTTTACCTTTTTGCATTAAAGCCATAAGTTGCATGTGTTCTTTCGACACCCCTTCATGCATTAGATGCCATCTCCAGTATCTAAGGATACCCTAGAAACCCGAGATGGCTTCCCTATGTATGAAAGGTGGAGCGGTGTCAGAAGACTCATTGCAGCTTAGAAGAAGTGCAGCTAAAGGAAAAAGAAGTAAAAATTGAACGCAACACAAAGAACAACAGCCATAAACCAAACACAGGGTAGTAATTACTTATATAAGATATATCAATGAGGGCCTGATGAAGTGGCGTGGCCACAAAACTGTCACCCATCTTTACTGAAAAGTGAAATAAAAAGAATGCATTCAATCTTATACTGGAGTGGAGTTCATCCAAAGTTGTTTACTGAACATTTGGACTGGTCTTTTGAATGGATGACCAAAGTATTGTAAACAAGATTTTCCAGATAAGAAAAGGGCAACCTGAACACAGCATTTCACATCTTTTAAAAATTCTGCCAGTGTTTCAGGGATGGGTGAACTGCTCATTAAAAAAACAACCAGGGGGTAGGATCATTTTTTTTAACTAAATGAACTTTGAAGCAGCATTTTGTCTTGAAGGTTCTTTTTAGTGCAAAAAAGAACTGAGTAGAAACTTCATAAACCTGTAAACAAACCTAGACTGTAGTCTCTAAGCGGTTCCCCCTGTACTTACTCATCCTCTTTAAAGTACTCCCTGGTGTCAAAGTGACTCCTTCTTTCTGCTCCCTATCCAATTTCAAGTGATCCCAGGTGTCAATGTGGCACCCCTCTCCTCCCCCCTCCATACTTAATAATCCTTGGTGTTTAAGAGGCAGCATCCTCCTTCTCCCCATCCCATGCCAGGTAATCTTTGGTATCCATGTAGCACCTTTCTCCTTCTCCCCTTCCATGCCTAGCAATCCCTGGTGTCCAAGAGGAAATCCCCTCCCTTTTTCAGTCCCATGCCAAGTAATCATTGTTATCTATGTGGCACTCTTCTCCTTCTCTATCTTCTGTGCCTAATAATCCCTGCTGTCTAAGAAGAAATCAACTCCCTCTCCCAGACCCATGTCCAGTACTCCCTGGTGCTTAGTGGCACTACTTCACTCTCCCCATCCAGTGCTACAGTAGGTAACCCCAATGTCTAACTGACACCCTCTCACTCTCCCTGTCTCATGACAAGTAATCATTGGTGTCTAAGTAGCACCCCAGCAACATCAAACCCCTCCATGACTGTCTCATGACCATACCATCCCAGCCTCCCAGTCACCTCCTCAGCTGGCCACCATCTAATTTAACCATACTGCTATATCATTATATAACAGAATATATTGATAAAGAGCTGTCTGCATAGTGTAACTGAAAATCACAGAAACAGATTTATCAATATACAAGCTGTGTTGATATATATATATATATATATATCAGTTTGCATGATTTTCAGTCATACATCATGCAAACAGCTACGTCAATGTATTCTGGTGTGTACTGATACAGCAGTGCTGCTGCGTTAGATGGTGGCTGGCCAAGGAGGTGAGAGGAGGGCTATACCAGTCACCACAATGAGATGTAGATGGAGGGTTTTGCTTTAGTAGAGGATGCCACTTAGACACCAGGTATTACTTGTCATGGGACAGAGAGAGGGAGGGTGACACATAGAGACCAGGGATTATAGTACTTGGCATGGGATAGACAAAGGAGGGTGTCAAATGGAAGCCAGGGATTATTGGGCATTAGATGGAGAGAAGGGATGCAACAGGGATTACTTGGCCTGGGATGGTAAAATGGAAGGATTTGCCACATAGTTATCGGAGATTATTTGGCATGGGAAAATATAAGGGAGTACCAGAAAGAGACTGGGTATTATTTGCTGTGGGATGGAGAAAGGGGGCCCTACATAGAGACCTGTGATTACTTGACATTAGGCAGAGAGTGGGGGTTCACATAGCAACCAGAGATTACTTAGCATATTATTAAGGGAGGAGTGTCACACAAAGACCAGGGATAATGTAACATGGTATGGGGAGAGGGAGGAGTGTCACATAGAGACCAGGGATTACTAGGCATGGGATGGAGAGAGGTGGTGTCACATAGAGACCAGGGATTACTAGGCATGGAATGAAGAGAGGGGGTGCCACATAGATAAAAGGGATTAATTGGCATGGGATGGAGAGATGGGGTGCCACATAGAGATCAGGGATTACTAGGCATGGGATGAAGAGAGGGGGTACCACATAGATAACAGGGATTAATTGGCATGGGATGGAGAGATGGGGTGCCAAATAGAGACCAGTGATTACTAGGCATGGGATGGAGAGAGGGGGTGCCACATAGATAACAGGGATTACCACACAAGGGATGGAAAAATGAGGTGCCACATAGATAACAGGGATTAACTGGCATGGGATAGAGAGGGGCCACATAGATAACAGGGATTAATTGGCATGGGATGGAGAAAGGGGGTGCTACATAGAGACCATGTATTACTTGGCATGGCATGGGGAGATGGAAAGGGGGGTACCACATAGAGACCTGGGATTATTTGGTATGGGATGGGAGGTCATGTAGGGATCAGGGATTAGTGGGTATGGTATTGAGGGAGAGGTTTCACATACAAAACATGAATAACTTGACATGGTATGGGGAGAGGGAGGGGTGTCTCATAGAGACCAGTGATTACTGTATTTACCATGGGATGGTAAGAGGAGGGTGCCACATAGACACCAGGGATTACTTGGCATTATCTGAAGAGATGGGGTGTCACATACAGACCAGAAATTACTTGGCATGGTATGGAGGGAGGTTTGTCACACTGAGACCATGGATAACTTTTCTGCATATCAAATGTTATTGAGTTTTCAACATATAGCTCCATTTATCACATTTATACAGTGTCTTATACTGTTTTAAGAACAAATGAGGCACCTAGCTGGTGTCTGCCTCATAGATGTATAATCTAACAATTAGAGCAGATATCTAAGTATCTGCACAAACTGGCAAAAAGGGTAATTCATGTTAGATATAATGGTTTCTCTGTGATCCAGGACTGGTTCACGATCAACCTCCTTGTCCTAAACTCCAAAAAGACCAAAACAATGATCTTTCACACTTGGGGCAAAGTTCTTTCCCGGCCCTCACTGAACATTATGACCACCTCTGGGGCCCCCATTGAGCTGATTTGCTTTATAAAATACCTAGGATTAACCATTGACACTGGCTTAATGTATGGAACACATGTAGACACCTTAATAAAGACTGTCAACTCCAGACTTGGCCTGTTATACAGGCACAGAAGTGCCTTTCTCCCTGAGGTTAAGAAACTGGTAGTGAGGAGCTACATCCTCAGCCTCACTGATTATGGCCTTGTGGTATATGGTGCGGCATGTGATAGAGCCCTAGATAAGGTTAGATGCTTGCTAAACAGAGCTTGTCGTTTTGTGCTCAATACAAGGTCTGATTTCTACACATGCATATTGTATAACAGCTTAGACTGGCTAAACCTTGACCCCGGTTTGCAATACAATACACTTGTCACTGGCAAAAAGGACCTTGTGGGACTGTTATCCCCCCCAGAGTCCAGGCTATGATGGCCCCTTTTGCCCCCACATAGAACAACACTCCCTGGTCCTTCCTCATGGAAAAACACCCTGGGTCAAGCCAGCTTCTCATTTAGAT
This sequence comes from Neoceratodus forsteri, assembly GCA_016271365.2. Taxonomy (NCBI): domain Eukaryota; kingdom Metazoa; phylum Chordata; order Ceratodontiformes; family Ceratodontidae; genus Neoceratodus; species Neoceratodus forsteri. The sequence goes on along the minus strand of CM057454.1, from coordinate 656,937,896 downwards.
TCTCAAAATGATGAAACTCCCTTGCTCCGTGCATTAGAATCACTGACTCCATTCCTATCTCTAAAACTTGAACTTGATGTGGAAATGTCAAGGTACAAAGCAATGACCAAGGGAAAGTTTGTCTGCATATGTTACTTGTCTGGAAAAAAGTGCTGCTGAAGGCTTATCGAAAAGGTGCGGTAGCTGCCAGTGACTTAAACCATGTGAGGTTGGGGCACATACTGCAACATGCAAAGCATTCTAAATTGCAGATCCTTCAATTAAGGTTCCCAGATAGAAGGGGTAACCCACCGGACTATTGTGACTTAATAAAAGAACTCTGGGAGGTTGAAGATGAGGAAGGGTATTGTAATTCTAGGGTGCACGCAGCACAAGTCATCATGGCATTGGAAGGCCCTTCCGAAGTGGGGACCAATGAGGGTGTGCCACCATGGCATGAACTGCTGAGGGAGTTCAGGGAAATAAAAAAGAGTCTCTTTATGAAGGCCGCTCCTGCAAGTACAGGCACCGACCCTTATCCAACTGCATCTGCTATGGGGGTGGGGGTGTCCACCCAGGCATCTCCTGCTGATAGCAGCTCGAAACTCGATGTCTTGCCTATGAAAGTAACAGAATTGAAGAGCTGTCTCCAAATGCTTACCACACAGCAGGCAGAGATGGCACCAAAGTTCTCAGTTGGTAGTACCACTGCCCCAGCTCTCAGTGTGATGCCTCGGCCACCTCAAATCCCAGAAAACATAGTTTGCCATAATTGTGGGAAGTGATGGGTACATGAAGAGAGGATGCAGGTCCACAAAAGGCCTAGATAAAGTTGTATATAGACTTCAAGGCAAGCTTTGGAGAACGAATCAGCGGTCAAGGAGTGCCCAAAATGACTGCAGTGAGGGTTCAAGAAGCAGTAACTCAAATCCCTCTGTGGCTAAATCATCTGTCCAGGCCGCTGCTGCTATCCCTCCAGAATGGTCCAAAATAGTGGGCCCTTCAATGGAGACTACCATGGCTGTGAATGGTATTCCTACTTGGGCTGTGCAGGACAGTGGGTCGCAAGTGACCATTGTATTTAAGGACTGGTATGCCAAGCACTTATCTGCTGTGCCCTTACAATCCCTGGACGACCTACATGTGTGGGGGCTGAACAACAAGTCTTACCCTACCTTGGAAATATCTGCCTCTGGTTGTCATTTCCTGCAGCTGTAACTGGTGTAGAGGAGCAAGTCGAGACACTGGCCTTAGTGTGTCCCCCTACTGGACTGTATGATAGGGTTCCCCTGTTAGTTGGGACCCACGCACATACGCTTTGGGAGACTGGGCACAACTCTGTCATGAGAAACAAGGGCGATGGACTGGGAAGGCCCTAGGAATTCCCACTCTGATCAAGGGGGCCTATGATTTACAACAGAACCCCAAGGAAGTGGACTAGGATGAACCAGTAGGGGTCGTGTGGAAGAAGGTTCCCGATTCAATGGTACTGGCCCCTAACACCCAATGTGCCATTCAAGGGGAGATCCGCCTCCGCAAGAATGTCAATAGCAAAATACTGATGTTGGACACGCCAGGCAATAGAAAATTGCCAGAAGGATTATTGGTCAAGCCCAGCATCTTGCCAGCTCATGCTCATGCCTATGCATGACGAGTGATGGTCCAGGTTCATAATGTGTCAGATCAGGACATCCGGGTGAACAGAGGATGCACCCTAGCTATGGTACACTGCACAGACACTGCAGTGTTGCCCAGCAACAAGCACTCTGGCAAGACAGATAGAGTGACTCCCAACTTGTTTGATTTTGGTGACTCCCTGTTGCCAGCTGAATGGAAGACTAGAATTAGCCAGAAACTTGCCCAGAGAGATCAAGTGTTTTCGTTGAAGGAATGGGACTTGGGATGTGTCCAGAGTGCAGAGCATCACATATGCCTGCACGATGAACAGCCATTTTGAGAGAGGTCTCAGTGCCTAGACCCAGCAGACATAGACGATGTGAGAAGACACTTACAGGAAATGCTCCTTGGTGGTGTGATACAAGAATCAAGGAGCCCATATGCTTCTTCCATTGTGGCTGTGTGTAAGAAGAATGGAACAATATGAATGTGTGTAGATTATCAGACCCTCAACAGGCGAACCATCCCATATCAATATACCATTCCCCGTATACAAGATGCTCTGGATTGTTTGAGTGGAAGCAAATGGTTCTCAGTGTTGGATCTTCGCAGTGGATATTACCAGATTCCGATGGCTCCAGAGGGCCGTGAGAAGACAGCCTTCATCTGTTCTTTGGGGTTCTACAAATTCCTGAGAATGCCACAGGATATCGGGCGCCACAACCACCTTCTAGTGACTGATGGAACGAGCAGTGGGAGACATGAATTTGCTGGAATGTCTGGTGTACCTGGACAATGTCATTGTGTTTGGGAGCTCCCTAGAAGAACATGAGAGTTGACTGTTCAAGGGACCAACTGGAAGATTTTGGCCTCAAGTTGTCTATTGACACGTGCCAGTTTTTCCAAACCTCTGTGAAGAATGTGGGGCACATAGTGTCTACAGAGGGGATAAAGACTGATCCTAGTAAAGATGAAGCCTTGACTACTTGGCCCCAGCCCCACAGTTTGAAAGAACTACAATGTTTCCTGGGATTCTGTGGCTACTACCGCCGGTTCATTAAGGCCTATTCTAAAGTGATTCAGCCACTCTTGAATCTTACCCAGGGTTACCCTCCTGCCAATCAAAAATACAAAAAAGGGGCCGTCAAACAACCAGACAAAGCATATTTCTGCCCAGGTGAATTTTTCGGGTCCAGTTGGACACCTGACTGTGAAGCAGCTTTCCACGAAGTCATATACCAGCTCAGCCATGCCCCCACCCTCGCTTATGCTGATCCCACCAAACCCTATGTGCTGGATACTGATGCCAGTCTGCAGAGTCTAGGAGCTGTACTGTATCAAGACCATGAGGATGGTTTGAGACCAGTGGCATTCACCAGTAGGAGCTTGACCCCGTCAGAGTGAAATTACCCTATGCACAAGTTGGAGTTCCTTGTGTTAAAATTGGCCATTGTCGACCAGTTTGATGATTACCTCTATGGGGCAAAAATATTGGTGAGGACTGACAATAACCCGTTGAACTATGTACAGACTTCAGCTAAGTTAAACGCCATGTGGCACCGGTGGCTTTCTGCATTGTCAACACATGATTATGCTGTTGAATACAGACCGGGCCTGAATCATATTGATGCTGATGCCCTATCCCGGAGGCCCATTTCCAAGAGTGACTGGGTCAGGCTGTCTGAACCTGACATCCGAGCATTGTTCCAAAAGTTTGATAGAAATGAACAGATGTCTACGGACACAGTGGACTGCTTAGCAGATTGCTTGGGCCCCTCTGACACCTACATACCGGCTGCGTATTGCAACTTTTCTGCTCTAGATATTAGTGCACTATCTCAGTTTGACAATGACAGACTTCAGTGGGCTCAATCCTGAGATCCTATGATTCAGCCAGCACTTGACGCCCTTCATGCAGGAAAGGATGTGTACAAGTTGCATTCCTCTGATCTGCGAACCACTTTGTTGTTTAAAGAAGGCCCCAGGTTGAAGCTGCTTAATCAATTGTTGTATAGAGAGACTGTAGATCGAGTTGGCCAAATAGAAAAACAACAACTGGTCCTGCCCACAGCCTTCAAAGATTTGGTACTGAAGTCCCTCCACAATCATATGGGCCACCTTGGTATCGACTGGACCCTTGACCTAGTACGATCTCAATTCTACTGGCCCAAGATGGGGGCCAATGTTGAGCACCATGTAAGGACTTGTAGTCACTGCCTGCAGAGAAAAGCCCTGCCTCAGAGGGCTGCTCCACTTGTCAACATTACTACCAGCACCCCAGTGGAACTAGTCTGCCTAGACTTCTTGAGTTTAGAGCCTGATCAGTGAAACATTGGCAATGTGTTAATGGTTACAGACCATTTCACATGGTATGCACAATCTTTTACCACCAAAGATCAAAAAGCATCTACCGTGGCCAGAGTGCTAGTGGAAAATTTCTTCATTCACTATGGTGCCCCCTGCGAATTCACTCTAATCAGGCCGGGACTTTGAGAGTCGGCTAATCAAAGAAATGCTCTCTCTATGGGGGGTGCGAAAGTCAAGAATCACCCCTTATCACCAGCAGGGGGATCCACAACCAGAACGCTTTTACCGCACCCTGTTAGACATGCTAGGCACCCTCCACCCAAAAGATAAGCATAAATGGAGCCAGCGGATTAGCACCTTGGTACACGCATACAATTGCACGAAGAATGATGCTACCAGGTTCTCTCCCTACTGCCTCTTGTTCAGGAGAGAGGCCCAGCTGCCTGTTGACGTCTGTTTTGGGGTTTATCCCGATGAGGTCCGAGCCAAAGATTACCTGCAATATGTACAAAAACTGAAAGCTCAATTGAACCATGCCTATCAACTGGCCCAGACAATGGCTGCCAAAAGAAATCCAGCCAACAAAGAGAGACATGGTAGAAAAGTAAAGGTTCAAGAACTTAGGCCTGGAGACTGTGTGTTGTTACAAAATTTAGGATTGCATAGTAAACACAAAATTGCTGATCGATGGCACCATCTTCCCCATGTCATAGTTGGAAAATTGGATGATTTGCCAGTGTACAAAGTGCGCCCAGAGAATAACTCCAAAGCTGTCAAGACCATGCACTGTAACCACTTGCTACCTTTTGGTCAAGTTATAATTTACGCTGAACTCGCCAAGATTGATTCCCCTTGACCAGTGACTCGTGCTGCTGCAAGAAAGAAACAGTCAGCCTGCCCCCGTGGTTGCCGATTGAAGACTTCCCCCACAGCAGGCCCAGAGTGATAGTGACTACTAGACTAACTTGGATAACAATGAGTTTGATAATGCCTATTACCTCTCATATGAACTGAGTCAGTTTTTTTGTGGAAATCCTATGTTGAATTATGGGGATGAAGCTGGGCCTTCTGGACTGCCTAATGCCCCAGCATCATCCTTGGAGCCAATGCTCCCTGAAGGTGAAGTGCAAAGTATCACGCCTGAGGATGCTGAGTCTTTGTGTATCATGGAACTGTATGATTTGCCTGAAGGAGAGGCTGATGGTATGAGCCTTTCTGGTGACATGCCAGAACTTGAGGAACACTATGAGGTTGATGACAACCCCCCTTCAGTGCCAGAGTGTCTTCAAAATGAGCTAAGTGTTGTAGAAACAGAGACTACAGAGCAAGGAGCTGACAGTGCTCCCAGCTTGGACATATCCCTTCATGCAGAGGCACCCCTCACAAGTGATGAAAGCTCCAAGAACATTGCTGAAAGTACAGAGACTGTGGTTTTCACCACAGAAAGACTGGCCGAACTGTCAAGTTGTGTGGTGCGCTTCAGTTACAATTCCCCCGGGAGGCTAGTGGATTTCTCTCACAATGTAGTACACAAAGGTGTTTACTGTATGTCTCTCAGAGCTCACTACCCAAATTGAGCTTGACAGTCCATTCCAGGTTACTTGTCCTACCTTCTCACCATGGTGCCCCTGCCCCATCCAGCCCCAAGTTAGCTGATAGGGAAGGGTCCATCTTACATTGTTTAGAGTACAAGAAGTTATTACATGATTATGTATAGTAATATTCATTTTACATGTGTGAAATATGCATAATGTGTTGTCAGAATGGAAATTATGTAGTGGAGTACATTGAAATGTATAGTAAAGTGACAAGTTATGCCAATTGATGAATCAGATAGTACTTGTATAGCATGCTAATAGTATAAATATCTTGTATATGTTGTATTTTCAATGATATGATGGTACAGACTTGACACGAATGCCAAGTTTTCCCAGGCAGGAAAGGGTGCAACCCCTCTACAAATGGGGGTTCCCAAAAAGTCTTCCTTGAGCTTGCCTAAATGCTCACTGCCAGGCTGGTGTCCTGCGTTTTAGCAGTTTAAATGTGATTACCAGAGCTTGTATAGCCTCTGTGTACTGTCTCTTTAACAGCTGCCTAATTGCAGCTTAAGTAATCTGAGAGGGAGCTCTGTTGAAAGATGTAAGTATTTACTGAAAATCATTTAGAGTGATAATGATAATGTAGTTTGTCTAACCTGCTTTCTTTGTAGCAAGAACTGTTTTGTTTGTCTCTACTATCTTGGTCCTGGACTGCAAATTGGACCAATCAGTTCTAGTGGGACCTAAAATGTAGCCGGACTACAGGAGCTGTCTGAATTCAAAATCTATAGGAACTGTGGTTTGAGTTTTTGCACCTACTGTATTTTGCAACTGAAGGGAGAGCTCTTGCTTTGACTGACAGCCAAATCAGCCGACCAAATCTTTTGGATCTTGGCGAAGTCCCTGGCCGCTTGCAGTTTTCAGTTTAATTCTGAGCTGGAAGCTTAAGAAGAAGGAGCTGAAGTAATTTTGGGCAGAAATCCTGAGTGGATTCACATGGGAAGACTGTGAAAGGGCTGAGTTTTTGGTTGCATGTCTGCTGCTCTATGAGAGGGAGAGAAGAGAATTATTTTAGACTAAATCTGAGTTTGTGTGACTAAAGTAAGCTACTGAAGTGGGCCACGCGCAACCTGAAGAAAACCAAATATTTTTGCTGAATGTGATTGGCCTGTCAGGAGTTCCAGCTACCCCTAAGCTCCCGGTGTGTGCAGAGACTTTGAGACTGTGACCGAGGAGCACTTTGCCTGGTACAGTAGAATAACTGTACATGTAAATGTGCTATGAACTGCTAGTGGGTTGTGAGTTAGTTCCCCACTGTGAGAACTGTGTTCTGCTTGCTGGAAGCTGTATCCATCCCAAAATGGACTGCGTCCAAACTTGTCTCCATGCGGTCTGGGCTTTGCCAGACTTGCCCAGCTAGACTACCCACTGCACAGAGAAACCATCGACGAGAGACCTGCCTGGGGATCAGCCCCCCTGCTCTATGCTTGAACAGGAACAATGCCTCTGCGACTTGTGTGGGCTCTGCTTCTCCTGGCATTCCAGATCAACCACCTGCGGTCTCGATTTTCATCCAGCCTGTGCCCAGTCTTGGGTATCGTGAGTAAATACCAGGGTAGCTTCCTGCGCCAGCAGCTTAATCTGAGTGTGTCATCTGATTATCTTGTTGTTTCGTTTCCTTTACGAACTGAGCCCTCTGGCTCCAGATTACAAATATTGTGTATTGTGCATGTTGTGTTTTCCATCACAGGGCCCCAACCAGCTGCAACCCTGGGCAACTGTCCTGGCTAGCCCATCTCTTCTCCAACTGAGTACCCAGAGGTGGACTGTGCGGGGAGACTCAATGCTCATGCATAACTGCTCGATTGATATAACCTTTAAGCTAATTAACCTGATTTTGCCCCTCCCTTGTTCAAGTCCCCTGAATAAATCAGATCTAACCTTTTTCTGCATGTAATCTGACTGTGGTTCCAGTTTGTGCTCAAAGTACTGTACTGTTGCTATTTGCTGTGCTTAACCTTGTTTTACAGGGGGTTCCCAGGGTCGAGCCAGAGGAACCAGCCCTGGTGGTAAGTGCAAACAGTGTGGGTACTTGTGTGGTGTACCAGGGGTATTGTGAAAGTGATTATTGTGCAGTGTTCAGGCCACTAGAGGGGAAAGAGGGGGGTTACAGTATCCCAGAGGGCTGTGCCCAGGTTAGCTTAACCACTACCACCCCTGACCTCTGGGTGGAGGCACCCATTTCAGAACTCAGGCTCCTTAACCTGCTACTAGCCAAGCAGGCAGGGGCAGTAGCCCTTGGGATAGTGCCACCTAGGGGTTACACAAGAATGAATATCAGGAAAATAAATGCAAAGTACAGCACAAGGCAAGGCTTATAAAGCAACAAGTATCTCTACTAATATTGTAACTATGGCTGGAAACTAGCTCCTTGGAGAAGCTTTTTCATTGCATTGTTGCTTTAATCTCCCATCCAATGCTCAAGAGATGCCACTGCAGGAGCAACAAAATACATGTGTAGCCTATACTGAGGACTAAGAACAAGGGTTGCGTGTGTTTGGGAGATGCTGGAGTCAAGTGCAGGAAAGATAGAGGAAAAAGGGTGCATGTACATGTTTTGGTGAGAGAGAGAAGAGAGTACATGTATAAGCATGCACCATTGGGGAGGGAGGGGTGATCAAATGCCAGTAAGGGGAAGGATGGGCCAATGTGAGAGGGTGTTTATGTGCAACTGTATACCAGTGGTAAAGACTGGGTGCCCTGTATGTGATCATGAGCCACTGAGAGTGTGTGTAAGAGGGTGCAGTGAGACAGGACTCATCTACATTAGAATATGCTAAAGAAAAGGTGCACTCTAGCTATATGCAAGCAAAGGCCAGCAAGACAAAGAGTGTGTGCTACTTATGCAGTGGTCTTATATGTAAGCACAAGGAAGTAAGAGACTCTACCTGTATGTTTATTTGTTACAGAGGAAGAAAGTGCCAGATAATCTGATGTACTGTATGTGTGTTAGTGCATGGGTATAGGGTAGGATGGTGGCCCCAAAAGGTAAACCATGCTGGGACTCCAAAGCCTAAGTCTAGCTGTCCTGCCTCACCTACGAATCTGGATTTCCCACTCCCCTATAAATGTATTCCAGGCATGTCTCAGCTAATCATCCCTTGCTGCATTTTTCGGTTTCTTCATTTATATTCTATGTTCAGGTTCTGGATGTTTTTTCTATCTCTGTTTTTACTACACGTATCTTACTCATGGTTTTGACTAATGAGATCTTTCATTAGGAACACTAGTTCCAGAGGCACATAACAAATGGTGTTCCAAAAATGAATAAAAAGGCAAAAAATAATGAAGGAGAAGCAGCCTGGCAAAAGCAGTGGGTAGGTTACAGGTTCATCAGCTCCTTGAGTTCATTATTCTTTTGACTTACTTTGTTTTGTTTTGTTTTATCATTTCTCTCCAGTTTCTGGGCTTCTCATACAGCACTGCCATGAAGCAGTGCCTGCTGGGAAATACTGGAACTGTGGCCATCCCACAGTTCTTTACAGCTGTAGCTTGTTATCTGAGTCTGGATTCTGCTCTTGGGTCAGAATTCAGACAGCTTACTAGGAGAGACTAGTACCTTCTCTGTCTCACTCTACCCAAGTTTGTTGTGAATGAGAGTCCACAGACCATACCACACCTGCACATGAGAGACACAGACACACACACACACACACACACACACACACACACACACACACACACTTCTACATCTCTTCACACATGCATACACCTAGAGGGAGGGTTCCACATGTTTATATGGTTCTAGTTCAGTTCGAGTTTGGTAGGGTATAGTTCAAGTTTGATTCAGCTTGACCTGATAAGTAGAAGTTTGGGTTCAAGTTCAGTTTGGGTTGAGGCTTTTTTTTTGTGTAATTTATCAGCTCATGTTCAGGTTCTAATGCATTCACCCTACTGCCTCCATGTGGGTTCTCCTCATCACACATGGTCTGGATTCACGTTTGGTTCTGGTTCATCTGTTTTTTTTTTGTTTGTTTGTTTTATTTTAGGGTTCAAGTTTGGTTCAGACCAGGCAAAAATTGAAAAGTTCATGTTTGGTTTGAGTTCAGTTCATGGTCAAACCCTGGATCTACATACCCCTGCTTCAACCAGCATACCCAAACACACACACACCCATACATGCACCCCCCCCCAGCACATACTCTGTACCACACAATCCCACTCACCCCACAAATAAACATCCTCCTTCCCAACAGGGTTTATAGCAATAGTTTCTCCACCATAATGGCTGAGGGGGGGGGGGGTCTAGTTGCACACACAGATGGGTATACTCACTGGTGAAATGGAATGAAGTGCTGCTTGTCCTCATCACTGTCAGCTTTTCCTTTAACTATTTCTGTTATGTCCATAACTGGAAGATAGAAACAAAGAGTCTTTTGAAATGATGGTGCATGTTGATAAACAGAGGTAACATACTACAGACTGAAACAACTCTGTGGTACTCTTGTCATTGAGCTGTACCTTCTAGATGCACTCGCAGACCCATATGGCTCTATTGTTAGTTAAAACTGTATATGAACTTTACTTGCTGCATGTACCGCTCAAGTCTGAGCTGACAAATATAGCCAAACTGGCAGTATAGACTAGAGGTTAGAGTAATGAACTGTAAATGAGCTTGGTACATTCAGCAGATCTGGCTTTGATTCCAACCTCCACTTACATACTGTGTGACTCTGAACAAGTCACTTAACCTCCCTAGTGCTCCTGGGTCACCCCTGAAAACAGGCACTTGTGCCTAATGGGTCTTACCCACTTTTTCAAAGATTAAAAAAAAAAAATAGAACAAAAAAATAAATAAATAAATTGCATATATTAGGGTAAGCTCAGTTTTTTTTTTATTTTTTTTTATTTTATTTAAACAGCAGTTTGGAAAACCTTTGAGCCATAGGCTCATTTACAAAGGTACCTTGTCACAGTAAGACAAACCAAAATACACAGTATAGCAGTACAACACATAAGTATAACAGTAAATTAAGACATAGATACAAACAAGCTGGTACAGGTAGGATGGATGCAAACAATACCAGAGTTATGTTGTCCTAGCAGCTTAGTAATAAGCTTTGTCATAAGTATTGAAGTCTGGCTTTGACTAGCGGCAGTTACAGCATCGGTGTTAATAAGGTGGTTACGTAAGGAAGTTTTGAAGCACGATATGGTTGGAGCTGGAGATGGAGGGGGCAGTGTGTTGAACCAGGAGGGGGCCCCTAAAGCTGAAGGCTCTTTGGCCGTGAGAGGTCCTAGCTCTAGGGATAACAAGAGAGGTTTTCCCAGAGGTCCGAGTATGAACTAGAGGGACAGAGCGGCGTATGGTGGTGGTCAATCCTGGTGGGGAAAGCCCAAGGAGGGTCTTTTTTGTAAGGGTACAGGTAAGATATTTGAGGCGCTCGTCGAGATCAAGTACCAGCACTTTAGCATACAGTAGACAGGTGTGTGTCATCCTAAGTGCTCCAGTAAATAACCTGCAGGCCTGCAGTTGCATGATGGCAATAATGTTCTGCCTGGGAATCCTGGGCTTAAGCCCACAAATCCCACATTGGGGCCAGCTAGTTACAAGGCTCATTACATACTGTAGCTGAGGCATTCAGTTCCTGTGAAGGGAGAGTGTCAGCTGCCTGGTAGCACTCATGGTGAACCACCTGCTTGCTGATCTGAAGTAGGTAATGTAGGGATACCACAATATAAAAATTTTGACACTATGATTACCTTGGTTTGGATTTTGTGGGAGGCACCCTCCACACCCTAAATTGTTTGGGGGGAAGGGGGATGTGGACTGAAACATAGAATTGTTCACACTTAATCACGATATACTTTCATAAGATTCATAAGATGGATACAGGTCTAGCAGCGTTAGCCTTATTGACCTGAGCCAATTTAAAATCTTACTTGAAAACACCTCGTAGTACAATGTTTATCCAGTGCAGTTTTAAATTCTATCATAGTACTACTTGAGACTATAGACATAGGCAGTGAGTTCCAAGGCGACACAACTCTCTGGGAGAACCAGCTACCACTTTGATCTTTATTATAATGCTCGCCTTTTAGTTGCAAATGCTGTCCCCTGGTATTAGTTACAGTTGGTCTTAAATTCAATCCAGTACATTCCCAGAGGTCATTATTAGACAGAGCCCTATATACAAGGCACATATCCACTCTATATCTCCTATACTGGAGTGAATACATCCCCAGATTCCGGAGTTTCTCCTCATATGTCTTTTCCTCACACTCCGCCACCTTTCTGGTGGCCTGGCTCTGGATCCCTTCAACTCTCCTCTGATCTTTCTTCAGATATGGTGCCAAAAACTGCTCACAGTACTCCAGATGAGGGTGAATCAGAGAGACATGCAAAGGCACAACCACCTCCCTAGCCCTGCTTTTGATGTTTCTATTAATTGCAGCAAGAATTCCATATGCCTTCTTTGTAATTTCAGAACAGTGGTTTGAGAATTTTAGATCACTAGTTATTTGGACTCCCTAGATCTCTTTCACAATTAGTACTTGACAAATTAGTTCAATTAATATGGTAATTAAATTTACCATTCTTTTCTCCCCAAGTGCATAATTTTATATTTGTTCAAATTAAACCTTATTTTTTTTTGTTCCTGCAATTTCTTGCAATTTATTTACATTTTCTTGGAACAATCTGCCAACGTCCGCGTTTGTCACTAGGGCCCCTAATTTGATGTCATCAGCAAATATTGCTATCCAAGCATTATTGTTACAAGTAAGGGATGCCACAAGGATATTGAACAATGTCGGTCCAAGCATGGATCCCTGAAGGACACCACTCGACACCTTTGCCCAACTAGATATGTTTCCTCTAATACACACCCTCTGTCTTCTGTTCGTCAGCCATGACTTGATCTAGTATATTATTCCAGTATCTAACCCTAGCTCCACTAAGGCCTTTATGAACACAGAATGAGAGACACTATCAAATGTCTTTTCAAAATCGACATATAATATGTCTATTGGGATGTCATTGTCCAGAGCTGCAATCACGGGGTCAAAGAAGTTTACCAAATTTGTGAGGCAGGATATTCCCCTCCTAAACCCATGCTGGCTTGGATCTATTTTGCCCTTATCCTGTAAATGTCTACCTAGCTCTTCTTTTATTAGTGACTCAAGTATTTTTCCTGTAATACTGGTGAGGCTGATAGGTCTATAATTAGTGCATAATGATCTGGGGCCTCTTTTGTAAATTGGGATTACATGGGCTATTGTCCAGTCATGGGTTACCTTCCCTTCCCGCAATGATTTCTGTAATATTGCCTAGATTGTTTCACACAGGACATCAGCTAGCTCCTTCACTAACTGAGAATGAATGCCATTGGGGCCAGCTGCCTTTGTGGGGTCTAGATTGTTTAGTTCATCTTTTACCATAGACGTGCTTACTTCTATTCTATATTCCCTTATCTCCACATTGTCATGCAGGATGATATAGCTGTTTTGGTAGATGCTTTTAAAAAAACTCATTAAAGGTTTCTGCCATCTCTTGGCAATCTGTTATCATTATATTACCTTTAGCAAGTGGGCCTACATTGTTATTGTTTTTCCTAAGACTACCTACACAGTTATAAAAGGCTTTTTTATTGTCATTTACTTTATCAACTAATTTAATCTCCAGTTCTTTTTTTGAGCTTATAATAGGTTTTTTTTTGTTTTATTTTGTTTTTTACCTGGTAAGTGCACTAGACAAATCCTGCTTATTTTCAGGCACGACCCAGGGGAAGGAGATACAGATGAATGCCAACTGACCTTGAACCAGATTGAGCTATTGGTGGTATTTTTAGTGAATGAGAGACATTTGGCCAGGACACTGGGGAAATTCCCCTACTCTGTGGTGGGGCGCTGCTGCTATGGAAGAAGGTGTTGTGAAAGCTCATTCTGCTGGTGTACCTGTGGGTGTGCAGGTCTCACAACCCACAGGTCCAGCCCAGGAGACCGACCATGTAATTGAAACTACTAGTGCAATGGAGAAGGAAGTACCTGTTTCTATGATTAACCCAGTAATTTCACCTTCAGGTCTTTTACATTGGATGAAGCCTGGCTGGCTAACATATTGAAGCAAAATAAAGCGTTATGATTTGCAGACCATGAAAACATTGTAAACCCAAGCCTTACTGTGAAGGATTTACTGGTATTGCAGTGTGACCAGCTAAAAACTGTAGAATTGCGAGCTGCTGCACTATTTTTGAAGGAATTACCTGCAAACGCGTCTTCTGTTACAGCTGAGTGCTCTACAACACTGACTGGTGACGTAGGTCCATCTAACGCATTTTTTCTGTATGAGTCAGAGTAAGTGGTGGAGTCAGTGACAGTTTCAGAGCAGCCTATGGTGCTGAATGATAAACCACAAGATTCAGAAGAAACTGTGGACACTGTGAGTACTTCCCCTCCTAAACTACTTAAACATGTTTGTGATGCTGCTACAAATTTGGGTTTACGTAAAGGTAGAGCTGAAGACTGTTCCCTCCCTTCTCAACGTGGGCGTTCTCTGACTTCCCTTGAATGCTTGCTCCTATTGGCAGGCTGGAAGAGAGGCGAGTTAGGTGTCTGGGTTCCTGAACCCATGCACAGTCCTATCCCTGGACAACCTGTTTTGCTGGAGGATTTAATTTCTGAAGTGGAACATGGGCCATTTATTGCATGAACAGATCCTCCTATAGATCCTTTGGGTAGTTCAGCTGTTTCTTTTGAGAACTGCTGGATGGTTTTGCTGTCATTTTCTATTTCAAATTCGTCTGATTCAGATGATCTGGATTTGACACAAGCAGGGAGGAGAAATAAGTCAGAACAAGATCAGGATTCTTCTTGACCTCAGAATAACTTCTTTGAACAATCAAAGTCTGCATGGGAGCAATTTCAGTATAAGGACCCTTTTTCTGACTCCCCCTACTTCAGCGACTCAATGCAGTCTGTGTGGAGTATGTGGGAGGTTTGGATATGGACCCTGACCGTGTGTATGTTGGTAAAACACTATTAAAAATATATATATTTTTTTTTCTAATGAGATTCACACTCTGATTCATGTGTCAGGCTCTAAAGTATTTGATGTTAGCTTTAACACTCCACAGGGCTTAGATCATTTCTGGTCCAAATATGATGTTTTAAAGTATTCAGAGGTCTGGATTCCATTTTGTGTTCTCCCTTTAACTAAACCTTTAATTAAGACTGTGACAGTTCTTTTTAAGAATGAGTCTGTATCTGTTCATGATATTACCTATTGGATAGAAAAAAATGTGATGTTATTGAGTCCCCACAGCCTATTTTTGATGAAGAGCATTTGTGGAATGGGGGCTGGAAATATAAGGTCTGTTTACGAAATAACAGTTTGGGGCCTGTGCATCTACCAAATAGGTTGTTTTGGGGAAATGAGAGAGGACATTGTTTTTACCCCAGGCAACCCAGAGCATGTTTTAAGTGTGGGGTTTCAACTCATTTGGGAACTGCTTGTGACAGGCTAAAATGTAGTCTTTGTTTAGCTTTCGGTCATTATTGTGCAGATTGTAAGGAAGAGATGAGATGTAACTTGTGTATGGATCTAGGACATACTTATAGATCCTGTCCCTGGGCCACCCACGACCGCACAGACTGTGTTAGTCAAGACATTATAATTAGAGAAGCCCAGAAGAAGAACATGACTAAACAAGGTACCTCTGCAGAAAAACCCTAACCAAGGACTACTAGGCCCACTACCACTTCCTCCCCACCTGAGAACACTGTGGTAGAAGTTATGACACAGCAACCCATGTCGGAAGACTTAGTGGCCCCCTCCAGTTAGTGATTTAATACCAGTAGCATGTGAGACTGCTTTGGTAAACCCAATCAATACAGGTGACATGCCTCCCCCTCTAACTATTAAAAGTGCAGCAAAAAAATGAGGCATCAAACAAACTAGGCCTCGGTCCAAGGTCACTAAAGCTACTATACCTGGAAGGGATAAAATACTGTTGAAAAGCAGTTTTGAAATACTGACAAAAGGTATGATGGATTAAGAACAAGGGGGAGATTCAGAAGCATCTTCATTGGCCCCTCATTCTTCTGAATCTGAAGGGGAAACACAAGTGCAGGGACCAGATAAAAACAGGAAAAAGAAATTAGGTACTAGAATCCGACGGAGTTCGAGGCTGAAAAAAACACCTTAAATTATTTTACTGTCTTCTCCCTTAATACCTCATTCACTGCTTAGCATTGCTTCGGTAAATGTAAATAGTATTAAAAATGCTAAACGGAGGGTTACGACCATGGCAGCTCTCAAAACTCTTAACTGTGATATCTGTCTGTTACAAGACACCAGGTTGAACACAGACTTCTTGGTTAGAGCAGCACAAAGGCTTTGGTACTGGGGTCCTTCCTTTTTTTCATTTGATACAGCAGTATGTGATGGTCTTAGAGTTCTCTTTAGAGCGGATGGGTTTAAGATTATACGATTAGTTGATATCTCACTAGGAAGAGCATTATTACTAGATTTCACACATAAAGGGGAGAGTTGGAGACTGATCAACATTTATGCTCCTCCTAACAAAAAAGATAGGGTTGATCTCTTCACTAAGATCAAACCATATTTACCTACAACAAAGCACATTATTTGGGCTGGAGATTTTAATTGTGTAGTTGATAGAAAAGACAGGGGAGCAGCCACAAATAAACGTTATTGTGATTCCAGTTGCTTAAATGGTATAATTGAGCAGAATAATTTGCAACAGCCTTTTAGATCTTTACATCCACAAGGCCGGCATACTTATTATAGAAGTACTTTATCCTCCAGGATAGATTTTTTGTTTACACAGAAAAATATTAACATCCATAAAGCTACTATTATTCCATTAGAAACCACTGATCATGCTATTCTTTCTGTGGTTTTAGTTGGCATAATTGGCCCTCAATATGGTCGACATTATTGGAAACTGAACACAGCTTTATTGAATGAAAAGAAAGTGATTTTGTTAGTCTCAGACCTTTTAAAAGAAAGAGTGTCTGTGGCTGTCCTACACAATAATATTAGCTTATGGTGGGAAGAAACCAAACAGAAGATTAGATCCTTATTTCTGACTTTTTCTACACTCCATCATAATTCAGAGTACCAAACATACCTTAAACTCCGTCAACAATTATTTAAAGCATATCCTATTGTTAATACACAGTATATAGCATTGACTTCACAGATTTCAAATTTAAAGTCTGCTATGGTGTCATTACAAGATACTAGAGCTAAATCAATCTTAAACGAACACAGAATTTGTTCATCTGGTAAAACAGGATTTGGAGATGCATTCCAAAGCTGTGCAAAATGTTCATTAGATAGATTTATGTCTAATGTTAATAATTGTGAGGGAAACATAATCTTTGATGGACCAAAGATTTTAAGAGACGTTACAAAATATTTGACTAATATGTACACTGCTCCATTGATTGCAGACAAGGAAATGGAGGACTTGCTTTCCTCTATCTCTGTTCCTCATATATCACATGAATTTATAGGGGATCTTAGTAAGCCCAT
Source organism: Neoceratodus forsteri (assembly GCA_016271365.2). Taxonomy (NCBI): domain Eukaryota; kingdom Metazoa; phylum Chordata; order Ceratodontiformes; family Ceratodontidae; genus Neoceratodus; species Neoceratodus forsteri. Next base: position 656,920,895 of record CM057454.1, on the reverse strand, counting down.
TACTACAATGGAAATAGAATTAGTAATTAGACATCTGAAAGATCATGTTGCTCCAGGTATTGATAGTTTACCATCTGAATTTTATAATACATTTGCAGTTTTATTAACAGAAGTCTTGTTGGTTTATAATTGGGTATTAGGTAATTTAAGTGTTGATTTTCATTTTTGTCTTGAATGTGCAAATTTTAGTTTTCAAAAAAGGGGAGCGATCTGATTTGAATAACTGGAGGTCACTTAGCCTACTAAATACAGATTATAACATTTTGTTGAAAATTCTCCATAATAGGTTAGTGAATACAGCCACAGCCCTCATTTCAAAATCCCAAACTTGTTCACTACCCAATCGTCACATACATTATAATTTACTACTTATTTGGGAGTTAGTGGAACAGGGTAAAGAGGGTAAGCTGCAAGGATACATTATGTCATTAGATCAGGAGAAAGCCTTTGACAGAGTACCCCATCAGTTTATTTTTAGAACTATGTCATATTATGGGATCCCTCAGGTTTTTGTAAAATGGATAGGTTTATTATATGCAAATGCTCAGTCTAACCCACTAGTAAATGGGAAAATGGGTTCAAACATATATATTACATGTGGGGTTAGATAAGGCTGTTGCCTCAGCCCATTGCTTTATATATTTTGTTTGGATCCATTACTGAGACTTATTCAACAGGATACATGCATCAGAGGTATTAGGCCTATTGAGAGAGATATAGAGACACAAGTGATAGCATATGCAGATGATATCTGTATATTAATAGCAGATCAAATATCAGCATTTCAAGCTTTGAAGGTGATAGATAGTTATTCTAGGTCAACAGGAGCTTACATAAATAAAGAGAAGAGCATCATTTATGCTCTTAATGGTACTGTAGGCCATATGGAGACCCGGCAAGATATAGAAGTTTCCATGGACCCCTTTAAATTCTTGGGAGTTTGGTTTGGAAGGGGAGATAATGGAGAATTAAACTGGAGTAAAAAACTGAATATAGCACAATCAAAAGTTGCAATCTGGAAGAACTGGCAACAAACAAAAAAGGAAAAAGTGGCAGTGGTTAAAACTTTTCTTCTTCCTATTTTTTTGTTTATAAGTGCAATTTATCCTTTGCCACGAGCTTATGAAGTGACACTGCTTGGTCTGCGTTTCCAGTTAGTCTGGGGGAATGGCTTAAATCCAATAAAAAAGGAAATATTATACTTACCTGTAAAACATGGTGGTTTGAATCTGACTAATCCTGTAGTGTTTTTTTATAGCATTTTTTCATGTCAACTTATTAGACCCAACTAGACCTAGTCTGGCTCTTTGGTCTGTTTATGCAAATCACTGGATTAGGCCATTTTATCACATATGGGAAAGTCAAGGGGTGATACCAGCACACTATAAGATAAAAAGTGCATTTTTTTAGACCTGCTACAGTTAAATTGAAAAAATGGGGATAATGGTCCAAATTATGAAGCTTTCAACCAGTAAATCTCTTGATATGCAGATTACTAGACAGGTTGAGCTACAATTAGCTACCTTTAAAGATGTTAACCCCTTATATCAGGAGAATGTGATAGATTCCTTAATGGATAGGCGTATTCCTCCATGAATTTGGGATATACTATGGTTCTGATGTCATGGCAGGCTGTTTGTTAAAGGGAATGCCAAACATAAAAGTATGGAAGAGCGTATGTATCCCAGATCATGCTGTGTGGCTCAAGAAGAGACCATGCATCATTTTCTTCTATAGCGTCCTTATGTAAGTGAAGTATGGGCAACTTTAGCACTTTTATGGGGTAATCAGTACTGGAGGTTTATAACTTATAATGAGATTGTTGGAGGTTTTAGTTTGGAAAACTTGGGGATGAATAAGAGTCTGATTCATTTATTTTTTTCTTTTATTAAATTTATTTAGTGGCAGGAAGTGCAAAAGAAGAAGGAAACCACTTTGGTTCTCAAATACAGTAGCAGAAAAGGTCAGAGCCAAAAGGCTGGCCTTCAGGAAATATAAGGGAACACAGCGGGATGAAGATAGGGAGGCATACCAAACTGCCCTAAGGGAAGCAGGTAAGGCAGTAAGGCAGGCAAAGTCCCAAACTGAGGAAACACTAGCACTAACAGTAAAAGAAGGTGACAAGACTTTCTTATAGATACATTAGTGAAAGGAGAAAGTCCAGAGGGGTATTATGTTTAATGGAGAAAAGAGAGCATGTGAGGAGGAGGACCCTGTAAAGGCATCTATCCTAAATAGATACTTTTGCTCAGTATTTACTGAAGAGAAGGTAGGGCAGGGCCACAGCTCAGCATCATGGACACAGGGGAAGAGAGTACTACTCCCTTAACAAAAGAAAGGGTCCTCACAAGAGCTTGCTAAGCTCAGGGTGGATAAGGCAATGGGGCCTGATGGCATACATCCCAGGGTACTTAAGGAACTAAAGGAGGAACTAGCAGAGCCATTAGCAGAATTGTTTAGTGAGTCTCTGAGCACAGGAGAGGTCCCAGAAGACTGGAGAAGGGTTTTGTGATCCCGCCTCCACAAGAGTGGTAGCAGGGAGGAGGCAGGAACTACAGGACCAGTCAGTCTTATCTCAGTAGTGGGCAAGATTATGGAGGCACTCCTTAAGGAAAGGATAGTGCAACACCTGGAATCCATAGGGCACAGGATCCAAGACAGCATGGGTTTACAAAGGAAGGTCCTGTCAAACTAATCTCATAGATTTCTTTGACTGGGTAACCAGAGTGGTGGACCAAGGGGAGCAGTTGATGCCGACTACCTTGACTTCAGCAAAGCTTTTGACACTGTTCCACATAGAAGATTGATAAATAAGCTGGGTAGGCTCGGGGTGGGTCAGAAGTTGGTCAACTGGGTGGCAAACTGGTTGACAGGCAGAAAACAGAGAGTGGTGGTAAATGGTATATAGTCAGAAGAGATGCAAGTCACAAGTAGGGTACCTCAGGGATCAGTCCTGGGGCCAGTCCTATTCAACATCTTCATTAGTGACCTTGCAGATGGACTACAGGGTAAGGCTTGTCTGTTTGCAGATGACACCAAGATCTGCAACAGAGTAGATGATCCAGATGGGGTGGGCAGAATGAGAAGAGATCTGGATAAACTAGCAGAATGGTCAGAAGAGTGGCAACTGGGATTTAATGCAAAGAAGTGCAAAATCATGCACATAGGGAAGAAAACCTGAAGCCACCTATAGGCTGGAGGGGAGTTGAAGCGTCACAAAGGAAGAAAGAGACTTGGGTATCATCATCACTGATGACCTAAAATCATCCAAGCAGACCTCTAAAGCAGGTGGGCAATAGGGGGGTGTTAGGGTGTATTAGTAGGGGTATCACAAGTCGTAAGAGGGAGGTAATAATCCTCTGTACAAGACACTGGTTAGGCCCCATCTGGAGTACTGCGCAAGTATTGGAGGCCACACCTTCACAAGGACATTAACCAAATTGAGGCAGTCCAAAGAAGGGCAACCAAAATGGTGCAGGAACTGCATCAGAAGACATATGAGGACAGATTAACGGAGCTCAATATGTATACCCTTGAGCAAAGGAGGAGAGAGGTGATATGATCAAGGCATTCAAACACCTTAAGGGTATAAACAAGGTGAAAGAGTCTAACATGTTTAAATATAAGAAAATAGCAGGACAAGAGGACACAGCATGAGATTAGAGGGAGGCGATTAAGAGGGAATGTGAGAAATTCTTTTCACAGAAAGGGTGGTGGATGCATGGAATGGCTTACCACAAGAAGTGGTGGCTATGAATACAGTGCAGGGCTTCAAACAGGCATGGGATAGGCATAAGGGAGCAATACAAATGACTATGAATAGATAGGCCACTGACAGAGCAAAGGCCGATGGCACATTTATAAGGTAGAAAAAGAAATGGGCAGACTGGATGGGCCTTGCGGTCCTTATCTGCCATCAACTTCTATGTTTCTATGTTTCTATGTAGACTCAATGTAAATATGTATTGCAACAGGTGTACTGTGATCCACTGTCTGTCGTTAATATGATTGAACATGAACTGTATAATCAATATAAGTATGAACAACAACATATGTCTCACACTGTATGGACAATTCATTTGTTGAATGCCCCTTTTATGAAGGATAAAATTGGATAAATTCCCTGCTATCACTTATATTTTTCTTAAAGTCTGATTCTCAATATTGTATAATATAATTGCATGATGTACAATTATGCATTTTGTCTTTTGTTTGTTTGAACAGTTTCTTCACAATAAAATGTTCCCCTACCCTTTTCAATAAGTGCCATGGGATCTTTAACATCCACCTGAACTACCACCAATCCAGGCAGATAGGACCTCGGTTTAATGTCTCATCCGAAAGACGGCACCTCAGAAGTGCAGCACCCCTCTCATGCTGTACTACAGTGTCAGTACTGGGATATTAAACCAAGTGCCAGATGTGGGAACTGAACCCACAACCCTCTGATCTCCCAGCCTTAGAAACGAGTGTGCTACCTACTGAGCCACTGACACTGTTAAGTTCCCTGACCCTCTTTTTTTTTTATACTTTCTGTTTATCTCCTCCTGTCTACCCTCGGTGCCCACTCCTTTGTGCCGCTCATCACCATCTCCGCCCCCTACTGTGGATCTGCCCCTAGAATGTCTCACCTCTTACTTCCTCCTACACAGCGGGGTCTGTCCGAATCCAGTGGTCTTGGAGGCCCAGAGCAGTCGTCATCTAGGACTACGAGGGGTATTTTCCATTTTTCTGTGGTTCCCCCTGTCCCATCCCCCTGAGATGCCAATGCAAGAATGCAAGTGTCCAGAGAGAAGACATGCTGATGCACGTCCCTCTCAAGCCCCTACAGATGTCCACCTTCCAGACTCTGTTAGACAGAGCCGCCAACCCCTCAAAAGCCCACATTTCCAGCGGCGCTCTCTCAGGGTGCCAGATGCATACTGCACCCCTGGTATCCCACCCCAGAGGGAGGACAGCATCCATTGGGACACTCAATCCTCCCCCCTGCCAACCCGAGGTCGTTCCCAAACCCAGGTCACCGGCGTAGCGCGAGGTGTGGCTTCCAGAGCCTCAACCCTCAGCGTCAACGGGCCAGCTTCCCGGAGCCTTTTCTTATATCTTGCTTTGGAAGCTGAAGTACCATCCTTTTTAGATTGTTTATATGCTCTATTTTTTTGTTTAATTAGTGTTTCAATTGTATTTGTCAGCTATAGTGCGATCCTACCCTTCTGGTTGTACTTCTTTTTGACAGGTATATTTGCTTCAACCATTTCCAGGAGAAATTATTTAAGTCTTTCCCCACATCTGATGTACTTCCAAACCCTGAAAACTCCTGGTCCAGTCCCACTGCATAACTGTGTTACTTAATTTATTATAATCTGCCAAGTCATATCTTTTTACTTCAGTGACATCTCTTCATTTGCCTATTTTGGTATGTAATGTAAATTCTACCATATTGTGGTCGCTCCCTGATGGTACTTCCCTAATTTTACAGCTGTCCATTAAATTTCCCATTTTGCTTATCACTAAATCCAGTGTGGTATTATCTCTAGTATTCCTTACAACATGATTCACAGCAGAAAGGCTGTCCAAAGTTTCCAAGAAATTAGCTTCAGCTGGTATGGAGGATGCACTTGTATCCCAGTCAATTCTGGGAAAGTTAAAATCTCCCACAATTAGCAATTTTTCCCAGGATCCTGGTCTCGTATAAATTTAATAAAGTCAAGTGTCCTTGCACTAGGGAGAGGTGGGGGTCTGCAACACATACCCTTTGGCAGCATCAGTGGCTCAGTAAGTAGCACACTCACCTATGGGGCCAGAAGATTGGAGAGGGATTGGTTCTAGCCCTACATAAGGCGCTATAGGTAATACCCATGACTGACACTGGAGAAGTATGAGGAGGGTGCTGCACTCCTTCAGGTGAGCTGTTAAACTGAGATTCTTTCTACCCATATCTGGTGACTGTCCGGGTGGAAGTAAAAGATCCCATGGCATTTATCAAAGAAGAGTATGGGAAATTGCTATTAGAAAACTGTCATCAAACAAACACAAATGAAATCAATCAGACATCTACTATGTCAAAAGTGGTGCACTCAGGGCAGAATTAAGACAATTCCCAATATCCTCAATGGTATCAACGCAGCAAACATCTTTTCTACTAGATTTATTTTTAATTCCACAACACAGGTACCCAAGAATCTACTTTGAAGAGCAGGTTGCACATTCTAACAGGGGGTTTATTTTTCCATATTTGAATTTCTTAAAGAACTACCCTGAAGGCTTAGCTGATACCTTGACATACTGTTTTATTATTCCCAAAGGTAACATTATGAGCTAGGTTAAATCAAGGTTTAGAGATATGGCCGCACAGCATGACATAGCCTCTCTGTCTGATTGTAAACTGCATAAATGGAATAATTGTATTAAGACAACTTTTCATAGGGAACCTTACTTAGATATTTTACCTGATGCGAAAGAACACACTATTTTAATTCATTTTTGCCTTGTATTATTTAATGGAAACAAAATGCTATTCAAGCAAAAAAGAGAACCTGACTTTTCTAAATGTAAATGTGGTATGAATTTGCCAGATGATCTCAAACACATTGCATGAGTATACCCTTTGTATAAGAGTGCATGAGACAAATGTCTCAGTTTAATCCTAAAGTCTTTCCAGCTACCCATGGAAGATCAAATTATTAAACTGTAGAATGCTTCAGACCTAAATATACTGAGACTTCTCGTAAAATGTATTAATTAAATTTATAAAATAGGAGCACAGGAATAAATTACTGTATTTAATATGCTAAAAATGTATCATCTTTTTTTTGTATAGAGATTATTCCAAGACATACTCTAGGGGGTGTAGATAACCAGGCCAACACCCTTTGCTCTCTGAGGTTTCACACCTTTTGTATCCTCTAAAATGCTTCTCCCTTTGTACACTCCAATGTTAAATTAAGGGCATGGGTGCTAGAATATGAGGAAAAAGTGTGTGTGTGGGGGCTTTAGTAATTACAAAATAGAGCATGATTGCTTCCCTTTTGACCTTGCATGCATTAAAGGGGCACTTTGAATGCTTATGGACAAAAGTGGGGGAGCTGCTGCCCCCCCCCTTGCCCATAGGTTCAATCACCTGTGATCTAAGCAAGAAGGCACAACAGGGTGTGGGTTATGAGGGACTTACCCACACCTTGTGCAGTGTATCACGAGGCGCAGCTGAGTGATTTAACCACACAAGAAGAGGGTAAATCACCCAATAACTCACACCCTGGAGTGCCTTATTGCAATTATACAATGGACTCATGTGTAAAATAAATTTAAAATGTGTTTGATTATGTTTTTTTATAAATGCCATTCTTCAACCATGGGTTATGCAGGATTTACCAATGGTAATGTCACATGTTCTAACCAATGAGGTTAACAGGATTTTCACACACCATTGTATAATAAGGAAGATCTCCTTGCCATTCTTCTAATGCTAATTGATAAATAAACATTTTTAAGGTTTGGCCTGCAAGGTTTTTCTCTACTTTGTGTTTGTTTATTAACTTTACACTGACTACATGGCTATTAAGGTAATATTTTAACTCTTATTCATTAAAGTGTTTGCATGAATGTATGCATATTGTAAAGACTTTGGTCAAACAATGAAATTTGAATGAATTATCAGGCATCTGCAAATTAAAAGAAGTCATACTGATTCAAGACCAGAACATTGATCTAATTACACAGCTGCTCAAATATGAAAGTAAAAATAACAAGCATTTGTCAATGCCAAGTGTTGCTTGCTGTCATTAGCAGTGGAAGTGCAAGAGTTAGACAGAAGCAGTATAGGAATGGCGGTGAAGTATTGAACTGACGCCAACTCCACCCCCACCCTGCAGAGATGGACAGGCATTGGGGTATGCCTTTGGGTCATCGGCCAAAACTGTCACAACATTTCACCTCACCCTACCCTGCAGACACTTACAAGTGTCAAGGTGTGCTTTAAAGTGCTCGGGCTTTACACTCACCTCATTGCAAAGGAAATACACTGAAATGGGTGCAGAATAGGAGAATGGGGTGAACTCTAGGGCCAAAGGGTCCAAGGCAACCTCGATGCCTGCCACTGGCTGCATGGTGAGGGAGGAATGGCATGAGCATTACTGTCAACAATCCCAAGTCACACCCCTGACACCTGTCAGTCCCTACAGGGTAGGGCATTATGGTCAAAAATCCTAACACCCTGGGCATTTCTTGATATTTTTACTTCAGGTTTTCAACATGGGTTTTTTGTGATCCCACCACATGAACAGTAACACTATTAATTCATTAGCCAAAAGGTGATTTTGCACAGAGACTGCACCATTTGGCACCACAGCTGTGAAAACATATTTTGAACAGGATGTGAAAAATGACAGCTGTACTGTTCATGAGAAGATGTAAAAAAATGGCAATGTTGAAAATCTGGAGTGAAAATATAAAAAAACTGGTGAAGTCATGAGCGTGCATAGAAACTGCACAATGCACACCCGTAATGTAATTAATTTGGAGATATTTTACAGCAGATTTTCAACACAGGCATTTTGGGACCTCCGCTCATGAACAGTGTCACTGTGATTTTCTTAATCTATCCTGAACACTGATTTCCCACAGCGACCGTGCTATTCTGCGCCAGAAGTGTGAAAACACATTTCGCCCAGGGTGTGAAAAAGACAGCTGTACTGTTCATGAGGAGGTGTGTAAAAATGCCAATGTTGAAAATCTGGACTCAAAAGATTACAAATTCGTGAACTTACAAGGGTGTGTGGAAATTATACGATGCACGCTCATAACACAGTCATTTTATGGACTTTTGTCACCAAGTTTTCAACATAGCCAGTTTAAGACCTCTGCTCATGAACAGTGTCACTGTGATTTTCTTAGTATGTCCCGAACATTGATTTCGCACACCAACCACGCCACTGTGCACTATATGTGCAAAAACTCATTTCAGGTGAGATGTGAAAAATGACAGTCATACTGTTCATAAGGAGGTGTGGTAAAATGGCAATGCTGAAGATCTGGAGTGAAAATATTAAAAATGCTAGAAGTTACAAGCGTGAGTAGGAGCTGTGCAATGCACACTCATAAAACAGTCATTTTGGGGAATTAGTTTACCAAATTTCAACATAGGGTTTTTGGAGGCCTACCTCATGAACAGTATCACTGTGATATTCTTAATCTGTTGTGAACACTGGTTTTGCATACCCACCACGCCATCGTGCACTACCTGTGCAAAAACACATTTTAGGTGAGATGTGAAAAATGACAGCTGCACTGTTCATAAGAAGGTGTGTTAAAATGCCAAAGTGGAAAATCTGGAGTGAAAATATTAAAAATGCTCAAAGTTATGAGCATGCATAGGAACTGTGCAACGCACATTCATAAAACAGTTATTTTGAGGAATTTTTTCACCAAATTTTCAACATAGGGTTTTTGGGGGCCTACCTCATGAACTGTTACACTGTCATTTTGTTAATCAGTCCCAAAAGGTGGTTCTGCACAGTGACTGCAAAATCACCTTTCGGGACCAAATAACAAAACGACAGTGATTTAGATCATGAGGAGAACCCCATGTTGAAAATATGGTGAAAACTTCCCAAAAATGGCCGAGATATGCATCAAAGTTGAAAAAAGACATTTATGCCACTATACAGCTTATTGGCATTTCTTCAGTTCGTGGTCGGCTTTGAAGAGTGCAAACGTGTTCCCAGTCCACCAAAGATCATCGCGCTGGGCTCCGGAGGTAAGTATGGGGTGAGGTGGGGGTGCAGGGAGGTGGGGTATACACAGGGTGGGCACGGGTTGGGTGAGGGGGCAAGAGAATGAACGAGGGACCTTTTTTCTTCCAGGTCTTTTTTTTTTTTTAAAGACGACGGGGGACTTTTACCACGCTGGGTTGGGCTTCCAGCATGGTACCAGGCAGTTTGTTTGGGGGGGGCAGTGGAGCCAACAGGGGAGTGGGCACCCCTGTCATCCATACAGTGTGCTGGAGGGGACACATGAGCCATAGGGGGGTGCATTATGCCGAGGGGGATTGGGCACCTCATCTGCTTTTTTTTCTTTATTTATTGAAATGTTTCACCAGGAAGGCTCACTGAACGGTGGGTGGCAGCTTTCCATCAGCTTCCTGGGGACTGTGAAAGGCCGACGGACAAACCATCATCATGGGGACAACATGCAATCAGCTGTTTTTGTAGCTTGTAATGCACCAAAACAGCTGATTGCAAGGTGACGTGGCCGAATTACTTGACGCATTGTGACATGCTCCCTAACTGCTGACGCAATGCATTTCTTGCACATGTGTGCAAGCAGCACAAAAATAACTAACAATAGATATACTAAGAAACAAACTGGCAGGCAAATCATTTTAGAACCTGTGCAGCAAGATCAGAAAGCAATTAGACCAACCATGCAATATTTTCCATTCTGACTGTACACTATATAAAGAAGCAGAAGCACATTCTTTTACATGGAGTTTTCCTTTTTCCAGCACTTTTAAATCTATTACCAGCCAAGGCTGAAGCTACTTCTGCTGGAAAAGACATGTACACCCAGCTTGCCTGATAAGAAATTTAATACAAGAGAAAATCACTCTGACAGAACTTTCATTGTATCTACATGAAAAAGGCAATAAGGAGCCACATATACAGTAATATGTTCGTACTGTACATGAGTCTTTCTCAAACTGGGTCCTTCTAGTGAGCTGCTAGCTGTCTCCAAAAGTCTTTTATATAAACACATTCACTGAAAAGATGTTCCAGTTTCAAAGTAAGCAACACAGTTTTGCCTGGGGCAAAATCTCTCTTCCAAGTAGTGGTGTGTGAAGCTGGAACCATTTGCAAATTTGCCTCAATTTGTGAAGTTACTCCACTGTGCAAAGTGCCAATTCAAGACAGTGAGTGAGTAGAGTAGATACTGGCATCATAAGTGTCAGGAGGCATCCACAGGAGGAAGCAGGGGAGTGTGCCGTTCAATAAGGTACTTGGTCACTTCTGTCATTACACACTCTGCAGGGAATGGGTAAAGGGTAAAAGGCCACTACTGGGACTAGGAAGGATGCCCTATCTAAGTCAAGATGAAATAAGGTTTCTAGTGAAGCACTAAGTGGAAGATGTAAATGTAGTAAAGAGGCAGAGGGGAGCAGGGAGGAATTTAAAGATGGTAGTAAACAAGAAAGCAAGGGTAAAAGGGAAAGCCAGGACACACTTAAAACAGCAAAGACTGTACCACTGTGCAGTGTGCTAAAAGGTTATGTATTCTGCTATGCTTTGACCAATTTTTGATCAAATAATCAAGTTCTGCTGTGCCATAAGAGCTCTACTGTCCTTGCTAGCTGCTGTTGCTCTTTCTTTTCATATTTCTAAGACATTCTACGACATCAAAACCACCATGTCTTCTATTTCTACCTATAATCCATATTCCCAACAGGTAACTAATATACTTAAAAAACATTGGCACTTAGTAAAGAAAGACCCAGGACTGAGAGACTTGGAAGGAGTGGGACCACGGATGATTTACAGGAGAGGTAGAAATATAAGGGACATGCTAGTTCACACTGTTCAACCCCAGCAGGAGAAACTCTGCATGTGGCTCCTAGTCACCATGATGGGAGCTATAAATGTGGGAACTGCAAGTTTTGTAGCCATGTAGACAGACAAATGCTTCATTAACCCAATAACAGGGAGAGCAGGAAAAGTCAGAGGTCAGATAATGTGCATTACCTACGGGATTATTTACATGGTACAGTGCTCATGTGGAAATTTCGACATTGGGAAAACTAAAAGAACTTTCAAAACTCGCATCGGGGAACATCTCCAGGCAACTGAGGGGAAGGGGAGGCAGTACCAATGCCCTTGCCATGCATGTGGGGAAATCTAGGGATAAGAGCAAATGTACATTTACTTTTTTGGACATTAAGAAACCCCTAAATTTCAAAACAGGGGGCAACTATAGTAATGTTCTCATAAAACCGGAACAGTACTGGATATAATCTCTCAGGGTAATGGAAGGGGTGAATTGAATGATAAACTAGGAAATCATCCCATTTCTGGAGAAATAAATGAGCACACCCCATAGGTATGAATTTGTTCATTTCTTTGTAACTATCTTGATGCTGTTGCACTTTCTCGGGGGGGGGCATAGGTGCCCAGGTGGTGCCATGTCATAATAGCAAAAAGTTTACCGCAACTCACAAAAGAGCAAGTACATCTTGCCGAATATCTAATTGGCATAACACACACCACAGCAAACACAAATTCGGTGCACAGTAAAATTAATGTTTAATGCCATAGGCGGCGTCCCTACCCACCATGCCAAGTGGCCAACTTGGCAGCAGCAGGCTGCACTTCTTGATTTCACCAATACTTCCTGCAAAACTTGTCATTACCAGTCACTGTTCTTTCCCTCCTCTGTCGCTATTCCCCAGCCCTCATTATATACTCACCATCACTGCTCCTATAGACATCTAAATTGAGTCACTATATTTGAGTTGCTCAGTTTGGTTCACTATGTTAACATGCTTCTGAGCTGGGTTATATGGGCCTGTGGGGCATTGGCTCCAGCAATATTATGTAAAGCGGGCCCAGCCCCACCAATAATTTTGGCACTTTTTTTTTGCACTGTGTTTTATTTTTGTTTGTTTTACTGCTGTGGCATCACCATCACCCCTCCTCCCCCAGTGCACACCCTCTGTGGGCTGCTGTGGTGCCCCTCTCCCATGCTGGGAGAGCTCCCCCAGTGCCAACCAGTATAGTGTTCTTTTTTTTTAATCTGGCACCAACTTGGGGAGAACTAAATGCACATGCACCCAAAGAGAGCAGGTACTGTGATTGGATGGCAGTGAGGATTCGAGCCAGGTGGGCAACGAGCTGACAGCCAGTCAGAGCAACAGGCAGCAGAGTAAATGGACTTTAGTCAGGAGAGCTGGCCAACTCAGTCAGTGGGAGAGCAAGGCAGTGAGCCAGCATAAGGGAGCCAAGCTGGGAAAGTTTGAGTGGCGGCGGGCAGCACAGCTGTGTGCGTGTACAATGTGGTGAGGGCTGGTTGGGACAGAGTTGGTAAGCTGCGAGCAGCTGGCTCTACAGAATGAGTGACTATTTGGATCATCATGCTGGATAAGGACTGGGGCCGCTGAGGAGGAGCACCCCATTGTGGACGTCATAACCACACCAAGTATGGTACAGTGCAGTAGGGAGCTAACAGGACTGGATCTAGCCAACTGGTTGATTTGCTTGCTGGGAAGTTTTAATTTTGTCATTGTTTAGGAGAAATTGGGTCAAAGAAATAGTCTTTGCCGGCCCGGTGTCACTGAGGGTTGAGGCACTGGATACCACACCTTGTGCCATGCCAGCAACCCAAGTTCTGGAGTGAGCTTGGGCACCAGGGGTTGGTGAGGGAGGGAGGGAGAGGATCGAGTGGCTGATGGGTTGCTCTCCTCTCCCAGGGGGTGGCCCTTCCCAGAATCCCAGCAACCCCCAGTGGAGAGCGGGGGTGCTGCAGGATACAGACCGCACATCATGGTGAGCATGAAAGACACCAGCAAGGTTGCCATGCACCATGGCATCAGGGGAGTGCCATGCTAGGGAAGGAGGAGGGGTTTCAGGGGACCATCACGGGAAAACCCCTTCCAGCCTGGATAGGCAATGGCCCTCCCAGTGCCAGACCACCATACTCCCAACACTAGTTCCATACCTCTGCCCCTTCCGTCTCCTCGGGCCCATAGCCATCCAGGGAGACAGTAACAACTTTGAAGAAGGCAGGGTCCACAGTGGCAGTAGAGTGGATCCAGTGAGCGGAGCAACCCAAGAGAGTTCCGGTGCTGGGGGTGTAAAGATAGTTACAAAACAAACAAAAAAGGAAGTAGTCTTTCTTTCTAAAATATGGAACCCAGTGTCTCTTCATGGAATTATTGTATAAGAATTCTTTGCCAGATATGCTGTGGTGCCTTCCACTGTGACAATAGATACATTTCCCAACAGTGAATGGATGGGGTCTTGGGGAGCATATTTACATGTAGTATTCTTTGCCTGATGAATAAATCTCCAGCTACATGGAAAATTCAGGCTTACTGAGGGCAGGGGAAGCATTAGCACTAACATTGCTACATGTTAATCTTTTATAATAGCATGCTATTTAGAACATAAGCTGTCTGGTGGTGGGTTTAATAACAAAGTGAGGAATGCAATGTACAGTACAAAAATCAGAGGTCACTAGATACAAAGTTTTACAAAGATGTACAGTGGCAACAGGTAATAAATCATTAATATTGTAAAACAGTTTGTGATGTGCCAAAGTAAAGTATGAGACAACCAAAACCAGTGTGTGTGTGTGTGTGTGTGTGTGTGTGTGTGTGTGGCTAGCTGCAGAAGCAAGGTGGGCAGAGATGAGCCCGCAGGAATAGTTTTAGAGAATAGTGCAAAAGCAAGAGATATATAGGAAGAGGAAGAGGAAGATTATTCCAGAGAATTAGAAGGCAGACAGAGAAGGTGGTCCAACCAGTGGAGTTTTTACAGTGAGGGATGGGGAAAGAGCTAGTGTTAGCAGAGCAAAGGAAGTATAGAAACATGGGCAGTGATGACTGACAGGTAAAGGCCTCATGACTCATCCAGTCTATCCAATTTTCCCTATTGTACAGTATGTTGTGGGTACCATAGTGGTCATTCACACTGCCATCCACCATACCGTCATCCCCTCTGGCTTTTACCATTGCCATATGTCTGTGCCACCTGTATTTAAATTCCACTACTGGTTTGATGTAGACCACTTCTTTTGGCAACTTTTTCTACTTGGCTCCTCCCTTTCTTTAAAGAAATACTTCAGAACATACATTTTGAATCTCACACTTGCAGATTTTTTTAGACTTCCGCCGTTGTGCCCATGTCTATACTCACTGTTAACAGATTCCTGCTTACCACCCTGTTATCCCAGGTAGAAATGTATAGGTTTATGTCATGTGACCCCTCTCTCTCCCCCGGCCTCTACAATATACACATCCAGGTCTTTCAGCCTTTCCTGATAGGGCTTCCCATGCTGACCTTGAATCATCTTGGCAGTCTTCCTCTGTACATGCTACCCTATCCCTGTCCTTCCTCAAGTGTGGACTCCGGAACAGCGCACAGTACTCTAGGTATGGCTGCACCAGACATCTGTACAGGGGCTGGTTCACCTCCTGTCTCCTGCTGCTGATGCCTCTTAACCTTAACATTTGGTTTTCCCTTCCTACTAATGCAGTACACTGGACTAATTGTTTCAGGTTGTCTGTAATTACAGTATTACCCCATAGGCCATTTCCTCACCTGCCTCTTCTAACTTTAACCACCTCCCCCATTCTGTGCTATCTTTTCAGGTTCCTAGCCCCTATACACATGATGTTATGCTTTACTGCATTCATTTTCAGCAGCCAGAACCTGGACCAGATCCTCCCTCATTGTGCTTACACCCTTCTCATTGTCCACTCTGTTGCAAACTTTGGTATCTTATGCAGAAGCAGATCTTTTCATGAATCTCCTCCTCAGAACTGCATATTAAGACATTACAAAGAACCGGGCCAAAGTACAGATTCTTGGGGAATCTCACTTGTGACCTCTCTGACCTTAGAGAATTCCTCATTTAAACAACCCCTAGATTCTTCTACTCAGCCAGTTTCTGATCACACCTGTAAGTCTTTCTCCCATACCCAGGTCACTCAATTTTTTTTTACCAACTATTCATGTGGGGCTGAGTCAAAGGCTGTGCTAATGTTCTGGAATAGCGCATCCATTGTCTGGTCTTTATCAGCTGTTTTTGTGACCCAGTCCAATAAGTCTATCAGGTTCATCTGATAGGACCTCCCCTGATGAAATTTTGCTGTTTTTGTTTCTGTAGTCAATTTGCCTCCAGAAATTCCACCAGGCATTCCTTTATAATGGCCTTCAGCCTCTTACATACAGTACAATGGACATCAGGCTTACTGACCTGTGCAGTAGTTTCCTGGTTTGGCCCTATTCCCACTGTTATGCAAAGGTATGATACTGCTATCTTCCAGTACTCTAGTATAACTGTGACATTATTCAGAGTAGTGACTGAGTAAGATAGAGCAACTTAAGTTATTTGATTGTACAATCAAGGCAGCACCATGGAGCCTTCACAGAATCATAGCCTTGAAGTAATCATAAAGTTAGGTCAATGCTATGCAGTCATGAGGGCTTTAGTTCTATAGTCTGGGTGTATTTCCAGTGGTCTTTCATGCGATTAAGTTTGTGTTTTGAGGCATCCCAGGTCTAGTTCCTTCAGGGTGATTGGTGTTATTGTGTTCAGATTATTTTTGCATTCGGATGGGAATTGTTTTCTGGCTATGTTCTGATTGTTTTTTTCTAAACTTGCACATAAGTTTCAGATCCTGTTCCTGGCAGTTCCAGGTTGCATTCCAGTTCAGGGAGCATTCTCCTTTCTGAGTCCTTGGCAAAACCCAAAAAAATAGAATGCCATAACAGTGCAGAGATTCCAGAACCCAATTCAAAACATATAGAATAATGGACAGGGAACTGTGCACAACAAGGCTGTGTTCCCATTGAGGGTTTTGATGACATCATAGACCTCGAGAGCGAAACTCGAGAGGTCCCTATGATGTCATCAAACACCCGAGATGGAAACACGGCCTTGATGTGCACAGTTCCCTATCTGTTATTTTGTATAGTATATTGTTCCCCACAAACTGTGCCACATTAATTTCACAAGGATTTGTTAGTTTCTGTACCTTGTCCAGACACTGCCATTTTCTCCCAGTCCTCACTGCAGTTCCACTCCACTGCCAATCCTGAAGGTACCATTGCTCACTGTCGTCCAGCTTAACTTTGTACAGAGGGACCGCTGATTTATTTAAAAAAAAAAAAAAAAAAAACTGCTGACGAACTGATAGTTTGGAAACAGGGTGCCGACTATGGCAGTCCGTGTCCAAACTATCTAAAAAACTTGTGCTCAACCACTCTCTTACCAGCACTGCCATGCTGTACAGTGTTTTTTGAAAAGCCAATGTTTCAGCCAGTCGGGAAACAGTTGAAGGTTAAGAAGTTGTGGTACTATCGTTGTGGCGTCAGAATGATAGTACAACAACTTTTTTGACCTTTGAACTGTCCTACAACAGGATTTGGAAAACCATTGTTTTCCATCCACAATAAACCCTAACCATATACTATAAAGTGGAATGCTGCATGGAATCACAGATGGGCTATGCAGTCATAAGTTCTGTCCCCCAAGTTTAGTAATTTGAATTGTGGTAATCCATGGATATAACTGTCATATACACTTCTGGGCACTTATTAGTTTAAAATGTACTGTACTACAAAGATCTTCTGGCTTAGGATTCCAGTCCTCTATGGCTTGGAGGGGGGCTGGACACTGGCCAGCATCAGGAGTCAGGGGTTTACCATACCCCTGTCTTGCAAAACCTGAGAGTAAGCAGCAGTTACAGCTGCTTACTGTAGGGATATCAAAGCAGACTCTGAAGCTTTTTTCAAATGATTCATCATCATTACATAACAGCATACCAGCCATTTGTTTTTTCATTGTTTATATGAGGTTTAGATAGACATATCACAAAAAGCTAATCTTTGCACTTAGTATATTGTTCTGCTGTGCTGTGCTTTGTATTATATGAATGCTGGTTCAAGTGGAATTATATGACAAGTTTCAACTGGGAAGAAGTTTGAAAACTGATTTTTGAATACTATTGAAGCTGTTTTTACTGATATTGTTCCAATTGCCACTTTTTCAGTCTGGGTTTAGTCTCATGGACTTTTTGCTCTATATAACATATTACAATGGTTTGGCGCTATCCTCACCTAGGAGTTCTACCAATAGTTCTGTTTTGTCTCTGTACTTGTTGCAGGTAAAAATAGACAAATTGCTCATCTATTTACAAGTATAAAAAAAATAAAATATACAACCATCCCAGAACAGGTCCAAAATGGCAAGATCAAGAGATCCATTTTTTTTGTTTTCCTGGCAGTCTTTTGCTGACCTTCCGCTGTGTGAAATATCAGACCACCGCTATTAGCGTAGTGCAAAGCTACAGAGAATACAAAATAATTTCATCATGTGCTTGCTGCACCATACTGTAGCTGTGCAAAGTTACTTTCATTATGTGCTTGCTGTTGATTTAGGTTTTGTCAGTTTATTTGAGTTGGGAGGTCCTTTTTTAACATGTAGGTGTAGGGGGGTGAAGCCCCTCAACTCAAGTGCACTAGCAAAAACAAATGACAAGCTGATGTGGCATAGAGCATGCCGTAAGAGGGCAAGTAGCATACGATAATAGCGGAGGTCCGATGGTGGTCTGGCTTAATCCCAACCCTCATGTATAGGGGCTCTGCTCCCACAGAGCCCCAGTGGGGTGCAGGGCTTTGACCCCTGACCCCTGGGCCAGGGGGTGGATATTTGACCCCAACCCCAGGGCCCCATCAAAAATTTTAGGAACCTGGCTCCTATGGGGTGGGGGTGCATGCTGAAGTTTTAAATACAGACCTTGCAAACTATGGTCCTTTATTTTTGTCACTTCTGTTCTCTTTGCAGGGTGCACTTCTGTAACTTGCAGAGTACACATTGAAGATCAGCAGCTTCCAAACTGCAAGCAATATGCGTGGATTTTTAAGCAGTTTTTGCTTTTCACTAGTGCTGTGCACCTATTTGTAAGACAATATAATTCTATGCCAGATGCACCAAGCCCAAGTAAATTCTTTGAGCCGGTAGCACAGTATTCTCTCTGGTTTTACCTTTTCTGTAACAAATGTATGTTTATATGTGAATTTATTTTTTGCTGAGAACTGTGAAACTGTGACTGGGTGACAAAAGTAGTAGACCAAAGCGGGGTAACAGATGTTGTATATCCAGACTTTAGTAAGGACTTTGATTCCGACCCCCACAGGAGGCTTATTAACAAACTGGGAAATGCAGGTGTAGAAGAGAAAATTGTTAATTGGGTGAGAAACTGGCTTCAGGGGAGGACCCAGAATGTTGTAGTGAATGGCACCTTGTCAAGAGAGGGGATGGTGACCAGCGGGGTTCTGCAGGGTTCGGTGCTTGGTCCAATCCTCTTCAACATATTCAACGGTGATATCGCAGATGGATTGGAGGGGAAAGTATGCCTGTTTGCAGTTGACACCAAGCTCTGCAACAGGGTGGACACACAACAATGTGCCATAGCGATGGAAGTGGACCTAACAAAACTGGAAGAATGGTCCAAAACTTGGCAGTTAATGTTCAGCGCCAAGAAGTGTAAGGTCATGCATCTAGGGAAAAGAAACCCAGGAAAAAATTACTATCTAGGGGGCAAGCAATTAGCCATCATGAACCTAGAACAGCACCTAGAGGTCATGGTATCCAACAACCTAGAGGTAGGGAGACAAGGTGAGAAGGTGGCACAGAAAGCCAGTAACATTCTCAGTTGCATTGGAAGAGGGATTATAAGCAGAAACTGCAAAGTGATAATCCCACTTTACAGATCCTTGGTGAGGCCACACCTGGAATACTGTGTCCAGTTCTGGAGACCCCACCTTAAAAAGGATATAGACCATCTGGAATCTGTGCCAAGAAGAGCTACAACGATGGTTTAGGACCTCCACTACAAATCCTATGAGACAAGAATTAAAGAATTAAACATGTACAACCTGGAAAAAAATTATGTTTTCTCTGTAAACCAGTACATGTCTCCTGCAAATAGGCATTCCATAAGATGGAGTCTGATGTTGGTTTTCAGAAAACTTTGTTGAAAATGTGTTTTGTACCATTTAAAAATCCTTTTTCATAGCCAGCCCAGTGGCACTGAGGGTTGAGGCGCTGGATGCCACACCTCACGCCACACCGGTGACCCAGGTTCAGGAACAAGCCAGGGCTGTCGGGGGTCGGCAGGAGAGAGAGATAGGACTGAGTATCTGGAGGACTGTTGTCCTCTCTCTGAGGAGGGTTCTGGGGACTGCATGGTGTCCTAGCAGCCCCCGATGGAGATTAGAGGCAGCATAGGCACGTCAGCCAATGTAAGAGAGGGGAGGAGTGTGGCACACGTCAGCAGGGCAGCCATACATGGACGTCATTACACGCTGAACTCCCACAGGGAACCAGCAAGGAAAAACCCTCCCAGGATCGCAGAGGTGATGGTGGCTTCAGGGGCGGGACACAAATCCCACCACTGGCCCATCTACTCAGAGGGACTCCTGGCTGACCCGACAACCAGGTAAGGCCTCTCTAACTTCAGACAGGCCATTAAGGGAGAACAAGTGTGCCCCAGGGGGTGATCCAGGGGGGCTAGGTCTGCCTAAGATGTTGGGGGAGTTCAGTCCAGGCAGGGTTCATGCAGGGAGTAGCAGTCCTCACTGCATGAGCACCCCAGAAGGATGCCTGGCCTGGAAGGAGCATAAATAAAGTAAAAAAAAAATAATACTTTATCATGACTCAGCCTTCCTTTTTCGTATGCCCATACAAAAAAGGATTTGGGCATATGAAAAAGAATTCCTTCATATGAAAAAGGAATTTTGACTTGGGTTTCTTTTTTCATTTAAAGGGATCCTTTTTCATGATTTTTTTTCTCAAAAAAGGATCCCTTCATACAAAAAAGGAATTTGGACTTACATTTTTTTTTGTTTGAAGGGATCTTTTTTTGTGAAGTTGTTTTTTTAATTCTCACAAAAAAAGGATCCTTTCACATGAAAAATGAATTTGGACTTGGATTTCTTTTTTCATTTAAAGGGATAACTTTTTTGTGACCTTTTTTTTTCTCATGAAAAAGGATTCCTTCATACGAAAAAATAATCTGGACTTAGTTTTTTTCCATATTTGAATTTTAATATGCCATAACTCCCTAAATGTTTGGAGTTAAGACACAATCTATATATCGCTTTAAAGGTCTATATGAGTACTGCAACACTGACATATAATACACCCCAAAATATTTATGACTCATATAAAATCCTACAAAAAAATATTAGAATTCTCATAAGATAACATTGCAACTTTCATTCCCATAGGATGCACCTATAAAGCCATGGAAGTGCAGGGCCAAAAGGGTCCTGTACTTCCACACCCATGTGGATGTGTTTCCGCAGGTGCCAAAAGCACTTGTGTGACTGAGGATATTATTCTACTATCTCAAAAAGTAAGGAAATTCTTTGCAAAAACTGTGTTAGTGTAACAACTAGGGTTTAGATTAAATGGACAAAAGTAGGGAAAGGTGATGTTAGAGTTTCAAACCCTAGCACCCCTGCCCTAACCCTGAAGCAAATTAGGGGTGGAGTCTTCCTTGGGGTCAACCCTAATGCTCACCCCATTCTATACACTTGTGAAACATACACCCATCTCCATCACATCTGCGCTTTTTTGTTACTGCAATAGGGTGAGCATTAGGGTTGATAACCCCAAGGAAGACCCCACCCCTCATTCACAGCAGGGGTTGGGCAGTGGTGTTGGGGTTTGAAACCCTAACATCACATTTCCCTACTTTTGTCAGTTTAATCTAAACCCTAACTGTTGCATTAATACAGTTTTTGCAAAGAATATATGTAATAGCTAACCCACTGTAATGTATGTGGTCACGCTCAGGTATATGCATGCCTTGGTCTGCATTCAACCACCCAAGGCATGAGTATATCAGACCATAACAGTATATCCTACACTGGATTATCTATCTTATAAAATGGCTAAAATGGTTTTGGAGGGGGATGAAACTGCAGGTGTGAGGTCGCGCTCTGATACATGCCCAGTTATGTGATGTGTTTCAGCCAACCAGCAGAGAGTATTTTCCTACGCAATTTTTATATCTATATTATAGCGGCATGGTAGCACCACTATAGTAGCGTTGATGTGCCAAGTTTCATTTTGATCGGATGTGCGCATTTTGTGCAGCGCATAGTGAAAAAAGTGTAAAAGTCACTTTTCTTGCCCATTTTTGCAGATTTTTCCTTATTGTGTTGCAGCCACACTGTTTGGAAGTTTGGCCTGAAATTGTCAGGGTAGCAAGAGCTTGCCCAAAAGAACAAGCCAATGTTAGTTTAGTGAGACAATATTAATTTGTTCCAAAGTTAATCAATTTTGAATTTTCAGGTTCTGAACATGTTCAAGTTCAGTCTTTTGGATTGCTGCACAGCTTTGAACAAGGATTAGGGATCATGAACAGGGATTTTGACAGCTCATGAAATGGATACATTAAATCCCTGTTCATATGAAAAAAATCCCTCTTCATGAGCCACCATCTTGTTTTCAATTTTCATCAAAAACAAAATCTTGTAACTTGCTCCAGGGATGTTTTCTGTACACATTGAAGTATGGGTTTTGTTCAGGGTGACACCCTCTATAAACCCATAGCTTTGGTTCCATTTACTTTAGTTAAAAAATTTCTGTTTTTACATTTGAAAATCCTTATTTGTGACTCGCTTCTGATCCCTGTTCATGAGGTATCAAAATCCCTGTTCGTGTGCCAATCCCTGTTTGTGAGCTGTCAAAATCCTTGCTCAAATGGGATGACCAGATAGCCCCATGTCGTGAACACTGATTTGGCTCACAAACAGATTCCTGATCTCACAAACAGGGATTCTAAAAAGAACCCTGTTTGTGAGCTGTCAGAATCCCTGTTCGTGAGCTGTCAAAATCCTTGTTCATGAGAAATCCTTGTTCGTAAACTGTCAAAATCCTTGTTCATGAGGGGATGAACAGATGGCCCTAAAAATTTTTGTTCATGAGCTGTCAAAAACCTTTTTCTTGAGGTGTCACAATCCTTGTTCATGAGCCAATACCTGTTCCCGAGCTGTCAAAATCCTTGCTTGTGAGAGGACAACCAGATGACCCTACCTCGCAAACAGGGATTAGCTCATGAACAGGGATTTTGACACTTCACGAACAGGGAGTCGACTCATGAACAAGGATTTTGATAGCTAATGAACAGATTTTTAAAGATTGCTGTTTCTTTGCCACTTCACTGCAAAGAAATGGTTAGGACTTTTGGCTTGAAATTTGCAGGGTAGAAAGGGAGTGTCCCAGAGATGTGACTTATGCTGGTTTGGTGTAATAATTTACATCAGTTGCAAAGTTATGGCATTCTGTAGTTGAGAAATGTCCCTTAGGAAAACACTGTGGTGAATGCAGTGCCTTTTGTTGCCTATATCTTGAAAATGGCTCGAAATATGGATTTTTCGCTAAACACAGCTTAGGTGTACTAAGCACACGTGCAGGTTACCAGTCCATCATTACAACTGCAGTGGACTGTTTTCCAAAGTTACTATGGTTACTGAGATATTGCACCTTTTTGCAGCACAAGGCTTTCTTGGACTGTGTCTAGGGCTGCTCTGCAGTTCTACAATTATAAGTAGGTGGGAGCACAGGGCCCACATATGGATACCATTATGCAGTAATCGCACTACTGGGCCATCCATTATGCAATACTGAGAGTGCAGGGTCCTAGGGAGATGACAGTTGATTACAATGTCTGTGCACTTATGGACAGTATGGGCCCTGCACTCCCAAAATCTGATATCATGGGAGTGCAGGGCCCCTACAAGAATCATATAAGGGTAAGATTACACTTTCTCAAAAAGTAAGGAAATTCATTGCAAAAAAATGTTGTCAATACATCAGTTAAGGCTGAAGTGAAAAATGCAGAGAAATGAGGCATTAGGGTTGACACCCTAATGCCCTCCCACCCTTCACAGACCAACAGGTGACAGGGTGTGCCTTGGGGTGGTTGGGCCTAACTCTCACTGCATTCTCCTATACTGTACCATGTCAGCTTTATTACACATGGAATGGGGTGAGAGTTAGGGTGGATGACCCCAAAGCACACCCCATCACCTGTTGGTCTGTGGAGGGTGGGGTGAGGCAGTTGTGTGGGGGGTGTTAGGGTGTCAGCCCTAATGCCTCATTTCACTACTTTTATCACTTCAGCCCTTACTGATGCATTAACAAGTTTTTTTGCAATGATATATATATCTCCCAGGAATCACATTGAAATGAATGAAGATTCTATGTGAACTATATAGGGACTATGTAATTGCCTGACTAAAAATATGCAATGTTATCTTCAAATGTGAGGGGGATAGGACCAGACCTTATGAGTAGTGGAGCCATGATTTGAGTAAGTTATGAAAGTCCTGCTGATAAACTGCATATTTTAAGTCAGACCAATGCATATTGAATTTATACATTAATTACTTGTTACAGCTTTTAAATAATCTGTTTGAAGATTTGACTGTTTCCCTTTGATTTCAGCTACTGGGTTCACTGCTTCATATGGCTATTATGATGTCATCAGCTTTGAAAAAGCTGCTTTTTAATTGGTTCAGTATTTCATTGTGACGTACCTAACTTTGCTAGGTATAAACTGTGACATAAACCAAAATCCAAGATATGACATCTTGCAACGTGGGACAAAAATGTAACTTTTATTTTATGGCAGTTCTTTCTACATCTGTAATGTAAGTAAGTAATAATCCATGACAAGGCCTAGTAGATCAACGGCTGAGTGCTTTTCAGTACACCCAGGAAGTGCACTAATTATCAAGAAATGCAAGTACTGAAGTATATTTAGTGTGCTTATAAAATGGAAAAGACATTTTTGTTTTGTTTTGTTTTTGTTTTTTTGTTAATGTAAAAAGGTTTTATTTTTCTGTAGTTAGGCTTTTGCTAGGTAGAGTATGTTAAGTTGGTGATAAAATGTGCATTTACAAGGGATTAATGAATGGTCAGGTGATGTATTTTGACCAGTGAAGTTGTTAGGATTCCAGACAGTTCCAACATCCATTTTATAAACTAATATATTAATATATACTGGGACATGTCTCTGGCTACCATTGTAGAAGGAAGGAGGTTCACAAAAGACATTAGAAAGTACTATTTAATGGAAATGGTGGTTCATGTGTAGAACAAACTTCCAGACAAGGTTGTGGAGACAGAAACAATATCAGGGTCAAGAGAAATTGAGACACATTTAAATGAGTTATCAGCCTGGGTAATGTCGACAAGAGAAGAAAGTAATAATTAATTTTGTTAGAGAGATTCAGAGTAAGAAATTGTGGGGCAGATTAAAGGTCTTTCTCTGTCTTTATCTTTTCTATGTTTCTATGCCCCCTCACATTTCAAAACTGTGTGTCCCAGCAACAGTTCAAATTTGTGTGTACCTGCCATATTCAGAAATTGTGTGTCCAAGCCAATTCTGAAATTGGGGATCTTTCCCCAATTGAAAATTATGTGTCTGCCACATTCTTAATGTGCACATCTTCATCAAGTTCTGAAATTAAGCATCCCCACAAATGCAGAAATTGTGCATCCCAGCATATTCCAAAATTGCACAACTCTGCTATAGCGCAAGATTTCATGAATTGCTCCATCACATGCTGATCACATTCTATGTCCTTGCTATATTCCAAAATTATGCATCACCCACTGAATTATAGAACTGGATGTGACTGCTGAATTCCAAAAACTGTTTGTCTAAACATATTCCAATGATATTGTTGCCCCATCACATTTCAAAGGTCAACATCCCTGACACATTCTGAAATTGTGTGTCCCCACCACATTCTGAAATTCTTTGCCTACTGCATTTCAAATCCTGAAATCTCATGCCTGCAGTATTCCACCACCACATTCTGAAGTACCATACATCTGCACATTCCAGAAAACTAAACATTGCACCCAGTTTAACTCAACCCAGTTTCCATTTTTATTCCCCCAAAAATGTTTACTGTAACTACAGTTTTCTCATACTTGGGAAATATGTCCTGTAGTGTTACTGGATGGGAGGACCAGGCTATATATTTCTAGAGCCAACACCATCAGTAGCTCTTTAACTTCATCACATATCTTGCTTTTGATTACATTTTAATCTGGTTGACCACTTCTCAATGGTTCTAAAACAAAAACAATTATTTTCTTATCTACAGATATAGATTTGCAGTAAATGGTACAAATCCAGTTATCAAATACAATGTTAGGGAGTGAGACAGTATATAGAGTAGGGTGGGGTGGAGCCTGCCGACTCCAAGAGAGGATGTGTCTCCCAGGTGCTCTAGTCAAGACACCAGAAATAGATTAATGAATGTAATTTAAAGTTAAAATGTTTAACTAAACATAGCAGATTTAGACACAATATACTTCTTTAACTTGATCTGAGAATTCTGAATGGCACCCCTGAAAAACTACGGTGGATGGAGGCAGAGGGAAGAAGGAGCAAGCAGCAGCTGGGCCAAGCAAACAGTTGACAGCAATTAGTGCAGGAGAAGAACTCATATTGCAAGATATTTTACAAATCATCCAAGCTCTGAATGCCTGAGTTGTTGCCCTCAACAAAAGGTAACATATTTCCACCCAAGGTTGCAAACATGCTAAATGCAATTGCAAATGGCAGCAAGTGAAGCTTGTAAGGCAGCCAGTTCAGCACTGCATGCAACAACAGCTAGTGAGGGGCTTGTCAAGGAGAACAAAGTACCATCTACCATCTGTGGAACCAAAGAAATAATAACCTGAGCAGCAATTCTTCACATCCTGGGGCTCCTGGAATCATCAGATGGGGACAATCCAATACAATTTGCAGGTCCATGGCTAAAGGAACATTTGAACTGGATACAGACATAAGGGTGATTAATGCTTATAGAATCACCCCTCAAAAACTGAGCGAAGACATGAATAGCCCTAGAACTTTTTTTGGTTACCCTTGTTGCAAGCCATATAAGAGCTTACATTTTGAACAACGTGAGGAAAAAGGGACTAATAACTCTGAAGGACAAATTTAAACTTTTACTATTCCCAGACCTAAGCTTCACTACAAAATAAGGAAAACCTAAAAAGAAGTAGGGAAGATTACAGTGGTACAGATTAAGACTGGCAATTAGTCACTAACAAAAAACAAGAGTAAATGGGGAAGAAGAGCCATGAACTTTGCGTTTCCATTGCAAAATGCATTTGCCCCACTAGTTGATCTTGAATCAGCCTCAGCAGACTTTAATATCACTAATACTGATATCATAACTAATTCTAGTGACAAGCAGGAAATTAGGATGAACATTAACTTATGTACAAAAAAAGTGCAAATAACCACCGCACAAATACATGCAAAACAGGATTCATCTGCTAATGAATCTGCTTTTCCAGGTAATCTGGTTGCACAACCTTTGATTTCTCCACCACCTGTAGCTTCTTCCTTGGAGGAAGATGTAATAATTGAACACCCACTGGAAATGGTTTCAATTGAAATCACTGATACCATTACAGTGAGACAGATATTTGTATTAGGAGACAGCATTACAAAATGTATTGATGGTCAAGTCTGTCAAAATAATAAAGAAAACTGGACCTGTTCTAGTTTCCGTTGAGCTTGGATCAGGGACATTGAATGAATGGCACCTCACATATTAAAAAATGCAGGCCCCAGTCCCTTGGTGGTGGTGGTGATTCATGCGGGAACTAGTGACGTGAATAAATTCACAATCGATGACATCAAAAATAGCTATGTCTCACTCATAGAATTATTAGAAAATATAGGATGTGAAGTCATCATTTCAGAAATCTTACCAGTACCCAGAGCTAACACTAAAATACAAAATAAAATAAAAGCAATCAATGAATGGTTACAGAAATGGACAATAAAAAAACATTTATTGTGTAACTCACTAGGAAATATTTGTGGATGACTACAGATTAACTTGCTGGGATGGACTATACCTAAGTAAGAGAAGTAGTATGGTTTTTGGTAAAAGTATCCTTACTAAAATTGAAAAACATTTAAACTGAGTATCTGGGGGCAAAAAGAGATATATCAAATGTTGTTGAATCTAACTCTCCAGTCAAAAACAAGGCCTCTACTACATCTTCCACCATTCTGACAACTAATGCTAGAAGTCTGAATCTTACCAAATTGAGTGAATTTACAGCAATTGTCACTAGTACAAATCCTGATATTTTCACCATCACAGAAACATGGTGGGATAGTTCATCAGATTGGGTCAATATTCCTGTTTATAATCTCATTCATAAAAACAGAGTTAATAAAATAGGTTGAGAGCAGTAGAGTTTCCCTGTACTTTAAAAAATCTATTGCCTTCCAGGAAATTAACAATTTAGATGAAAGTATAGAGGGTTGTTTTGTGCAAATAAGAAACAAATCTGGTAAACCACTTATCGAAGGAATTTTGTATAGACCACCATCAGCTGATACAGCTTATAATAATTGCCTTGTCAATCTAATCACAGAATTAGCAAATAAATCAGATATCCTTTTAATGGAAGACTTAAACCTGCCCGGAGTAAACTGGGACCATTTAACAACAAAACATTAGGTCAAAAGTTTATTTTTGGATCTCTTTATCACCCTAGGCCTGCCTGTACCAGTTGGTAGTAGAACCAACAAAGGACAAAAATATATTGGACATAGTTCTGACTAATATTGAATCAGATATAGATAACACTACTATAACCTCCCCCCTCAGTAATAGTGATCACAACATAATACTATTTGACCTAAGTATTTCAAAAAGCTGTAATAAATCCATTAATTTAAGATACAATTATCCTAGAAGAAATTATGAGGCAATCAGATCTTCCCTGGATAATCTCAATTGGGTCTCGTTATTATCCAACCTCATGGTAAACGATAGTTGGAACTTTCTAAAAAAAAAAAATCTTCTTGATTTAGAATCATTGTATGTCCCAATAAAAAAAATCTAATAATAATAAGGGCAAGATCCCTCCATGGCTCACTCCAGCAATTTTGAAACAAATAAAAAGAAAAGAGGTTGTATTTCAGAGAATAAAAAAAAATATATAACTCTATAACTACATCTTTATTTAAACAAGAAGTTAAAAAAACTGAGGCACTCATTAAAACTGAAAGAAAAAACGGAATTTAAACTAGCACTTTCAAAAGGAGATGCAAAGCATTTTATGCCTGTGTTAACTCATATGAAAAACCAGTAAACCCAATTTCTTCCATTCAGAAAGATGGCTAAGATATACATGATACATTAGAATTAACAGAACTCTTTAATGAGTACTTTAGATCAGTATTTACTAGTGATGATATGATTCAGCCCTCACCACATTGCCCTCCATATCATTATGAACATATTTCACATGAAGAAATAAAATCAGCTACAGTATACGTTCATTAAAAAAATAATTCTTCCCCATGCCCAGATAATTTAAATAACTACCTATTTAAGGAAATCATTGGCCAATTGGTAATTCTGTTGGCTATTATTTTCAACAAACCACTGATGACTGGGTAGTTACCCGAGGACTGGAGGAAAGCATATGTGGTCCCAGTCTTCAAAAAAGGGAATACAAAACTTACAAGTAATTATAGACCAATTAGTTTAACATCTATTGGAAGTAAATTAATAGAAAAAATTCTAAAAAATAAAATTGACAACGCTATTAAAGCCTTAGGTGTAAATGACATAACCCAACATGGCTTTCAAATAGGAAGATCATGCACAACAAATTTGATTGCCTTTTATGAAAAGGTTAGTGCTAGTTTGGATCGTAGTAACCTGGTAGATACTGTATATCTTGACTTCAAAAAGGCCTTTGATCTAGTCCCCCATATCTCTCTAGTTAACAAAATGATTTCTTTGGGGTTCAGTGATTATTTAATCAATTGGCTTGGCAACTGGCTAACAAGTAGGTCACAAAGTGTTAATATGACACTATTATTTCCTCCAGCATCAAGGTGACCAGTGGAGTCCCTCAGGGATCTGTGCTGGGCCCTATCCTGTTTGGTATTTATATTAGCAACCTCCACCATGGAGTATCTAATAACATCTATAAATTTGTGGACAATACTAAACTTTCAGCAGAGGTCGATGCCCCGGATAAGGTTTTATCATTACAACAGGATTTATATATTATAGAAACATGGGCACGGAATAATAAAATACTATTTAACACTGAAAAGTGTGTTGTAATTCATCTTGGAACAAAAAATGTTATCCTTGAGTATTACTTAAATCAAACAAAATTAAATCATGTTAAAACAGAAAGCGATCTAGGGATTGTTATTAACAGCTCACTTACCTCCCCTGATCACTGTAGAAAAATTACACAGACTGAAAATACTATACTATCTGCTATCAAAAGAACTTTTGTTAGTAGGAGTGATTGCTATATATTACCTGTGTATAAATCATATACACGCCCACACACTGACTATGCAGCTTCTTTCTGGGCTCCTCATTATAAAAAAGACCAAAAACTAGTTGAGAGCATGCAAAGAAGGACAACAAAACTAATTCCCCGAGTTAAACATCTGCCATATGAACAGAGATTTCAGGTACTAGGTTTGTATGACCTCAAGCTTAGAAGAGATCCTGGGGTGACATTTTACTGTTGTATAATATTTTAAAAGGCAATGCGCTTATGAAAAATACCAACATTAAGATGGTGTTAAAACCTGATAGACTGAGATGTCATAATAGACAGATTAAGATACCAAAGGCTAGTACTTCCAAAAGACAGTGTTTGTTCACCATAAGAGCTGCTTCATTATGAAATTCACTAACCAACCATGTGATCAATATGAATTCCTTTGAGTCACTTAAAGCTAAACTGGATACATTTCTTCTGGGTTAAGGGATTAACTATATCCTGCATGTGCAGGGAGGGTGGTCACGATGGGCCTAGTGCCTCTTTCCACCCTTTTTCAACCGAGTAATACAAAGTAATACATGAGACCAATGGAAGGCTTTTGACTCTTTGCAAGCAACCCTCAGATTGCTTAGTGTAACTCATAGTCTCCAGTACCTAACCCACTTAAAAATGATATATTCCGGTAAGGGCTATTTTTTCAGTGACCCCCAAAGAGGCTGAGGTACCGGTTAATAAAATTAATCTGGACTTTGAGGACCAGCAGCAGTATGGCAGCAAGCTGGATTCTGTCTGAACTAATAAAATGACTCATGTTTGTTCTCACTTTAATGCATAGACTGACGGGGTTGTAGGGGAGCAACATGGAGGGGGTAGTGTGGCTGCATCATCTCGAGTACTACTGCATTTGGATTACAGTGCATATCTGTGTTGGTAACACAGTGCTGACCACGCAACAAGAAACTGCAGATCCTCCCAACCCACCCCCCCACTGACAGCCATAATGAGTTACAGTAGTAAGCTCCAATGGAATTAGTTACTGTTTAACATTATCCATTATTACTCTAGTATGCGGGGGCATCATATGGCAGACTGAGATCTGAAGCTCTGCATGTTGGGAAAGTATTAATGGGAGTGCATCCTACAGCAGAGTACATCTCCAGGTCTTAGTGTGCAATATTTTGTGCAGTAGCAACTGCAGAAGTTTTACACTTTATATCTTAAAACAACAGGCACACTCCCTCAGTAGTATCTCTCACCAGGTCTCGATAATTTCCAGAGTTCATTTTGCAGTTCTATTTCCAGTTTGTACAGAACCAGGTAAACATTCATGTTACTGAAGCTCAATTGCATTTTAAGGCATGGAGATAATTAATATCACTATAAGTGTACTGTGTACCAAATAGTATTTCTGTGTCATCTGTAGAAGAATAAGATATGTTTTAATATCAAATGAATGAATGAATGATTGCATAGCAGTATAAGTGATTATACTGTATTACGTGAATTTATATATACAAAATGTGAATGTATTTTTATATATTTTCTCTTTCATTGTAACCAGGAATAGCATGTAAATGGTACCCACTGAAAATGAGCTTGCAGCTCAATGGGGAATAATCATGTTCTTGTACATGTTTATGTAACAAAGAATAACATTTTCCTACTACTACTGCTGTTAGCTATTCAACAATGTGTTTATTAATCCGTATCAAAAATGTTTTACAAGTTGGCCCACCAGCACAGCAGTAGAGCTATCATTTGCAAGGCCAACTACCTGGGTTTGAGAATGAGCCTGGGAGTTGGATGGCCGACCGGGGGGAGGAGGATTGAGCATCCTAAGGACTGCTCGCCTCCAGTGTGGGAGGGTGGGTCAACTACCAGTGCTCCACAGACCCCTGCTGGAAGCCAAGGATCCAACAGCAAGAGTTCTCTAGATTGGGGAGGCAGGGCAGACATGGGTGTGACTGCCGCTAGCGTCATTGCATGCCATTCCTTCTGGGGACAGAACACGGAAAATGCCCACCATGTAGTAAGCCACTCGCCTCACTCTGCAGGTCTCGCACTGTTCCCCCGCTGCATTTCCCAGACACCAAGATAAAGGA
The DNA here is from genome assembly GCA_016271365.2 of Neoceratodus forsteri. Lineage (NCBI taxonomy): Eukaryota > Metazoa > Chordata > Ceratodontiformes > Ceratodontidae > Neoceratodus > Neoceratodus forsteri. The sequence continues at coordinate 656,888,694 of CM057454.1, read as the reverse complement.
CCGATGGGGGAAGGGGTTCCCCTGAAGGCCCCACCCTGGAAGGTAAGCTAGGGAGGAACACCAGGGAAGGGAAGTCTATGGAGACGAGTGACAGGGCTGGGGGTGGAGGTCAGGCTGGTGTGAGCCAGTTCGAGCAGAGCATAAAGCACAGTAAGTAAAAGAAATGCTTTACATATGATTCACGATTCTAGGATTATCTAAAGTAAGGTGTCTGATTTCGAAGGGTAGAGGGATACATTAAGCCACTCTGACGTATAACCAAATATCTAACAAATGACCTAAACAGTCATAGTAATGATGACTGGACCATCCATGAACCTTTTGATATAATTGAGGGACTGGTCTACTCATGCTGGAGCCTCTGAGGCATATTTCTGAAGACACTGTATTCTGTACAATTACAAAATGTTTTCCCACCCCTAATGATGTAAATCCTGAATAGCAATTATAAAGTCTTCTAATGTAAGAATGTTTATATGTATGGCTAAAAAGTGCTATTGTGGATCAAGATTTAAAAGCTGAATTGTTTTTAAAACTAATAAAAAGAAAGTTGAAATATATACAGTATATACAGTGTACAGTAAGTTTCTTAAATGGTATTAATAGCCATACTGTTGTCCCCAATAAGCTGCATTCTCTTAAATGCATTCTTTGCCGAGCTTGTAGTTTTTATTTATTTGTATTACAAACAGAGTAACATATGCCTTATAAAAGTACTACATGTGAAACTGTTGGCATATTTGTGGTCTGCATGCTTCTTGTAAGTACACAATGATTTTGTGCAATTTTCTGCAATAAAATTGAACACTTTGCTTAGGTACAGCTGTACTTGTTTTTCTTAGTAGGTGAGGGCTTTAGAGCTACTACTTTTCTCAGTGAATGTGGTTTCATTGTTGTTCGCTCCACCACACTCATAAGAATGTTTTTTTTTTTTTTTTTTTTTTGCTTGTAATAATATATGGCTCCCCATCTGTATCATTGCTGTAACTCCATCAAGGGATTCCAGTGACATCACGAATCTTGAAAGTGACCTTGGTGACCACTCCCCCATTACATATGTGGTCTAACAAGTCCCACACCATGCCACCCACCTCAACCTACCTCATGCGATTAAAAAAAGGCTCCCTAACCAGACTCGAGGCATTCCTCCTGGCCTGTGACTGGTCCCCCATTTTCAATGCCATCAATGTTGAGTCTGCCCTCTCCCACTTTATCAACACATTTAACTCTGCTTGTGACACCTTTGCGCCTCCCAGTAAGCAATATATAAAAAATAGAAACACCCCCAGGTCTCTGAAGCACTGCTTGAAATGATGTGCCTCCAGGACAACCTCTAGCAAAGGGGAATTGATTCCAGGCATCCCCATGAAATACAACTTTACTTTGAGGCCAGGAATAGATGTACCTGGGTCATCCACCAAGCTAAGGTGGCCTCCTATCACCAAGGTTTCGCTTCTACATGGAGCTCTGGTAATGATTTCTGGTGTAATATTAAAGAAATTACTGGCAAAGTGGTCTCCCTTCCCCCTTCCTAGCTCTCTATTGATGGCTCTATAGTCCAGGTCCCACTAGCCATTGCTAATGTCCTAAACAATGCCTTCTCTGACCTCAGCAAAGTACTGCCTCCCAACTTTGACCCCCCCGACCACTGACCCTGCTCCTACCTTGTCTGATGCCACCCCCCTTTCCATCTCTGGACTATCTCCCCCAGCTCGGCATGAAGATACATCTCCAATTTCATCAACAAGTCCAGGCATAGTGGTGACACCCTTGACTTAAAACTTGTGCATCCTCCGCTCCCCACAAACACATCACTATGGCAATACCAGTTACTATTGGCACCACTATCACTAGTTACATGTAATTTACACACACACACACACACACTCACTCATACACAAAGGCACACATATAGCAGTCTGCCAATATCTAGATTTGTTTTCTATGCTGTCTGGAGGTAGGAGAATGACAATGTGGATGGGGACAGTTAAGAATGGTAGTGAATCTAAGTGAAGTACATGGAAAGAACTTGAAAACATGCAAAAAAAAAAGGCTTGGCCATGGCTGCTTGTAGCACGTCTCCATTCACAGCTTGAATAATGATTTCCAGCTGCAACCTGTATACAGCTTCAGTTGAATTCAAAGTCATAATACCATTGATCTGCCATCAAGTCGATGGTATTGTGACTTCTTGATGTCAGAATGATGTTATAATGAATTTGTAAATGGACTGCATTCCTATGGAGAAAATGAGTGAACCGTGTATTATATAGTATTAATTTTTTTCCCCATACAAAGTCATCAGCTCTCAGTACTTATTATACCATCGCTTTGACATCAAGAAGTCTTAATACCATTGATCTGATGTCAGATTGATGGCACTGTATTACGACTGCATTATGACTTAAAATTCTTGTTGGTGCTCTGCTCACGCTCATAGCTGACACCAACATTTGCACTAAATAAGGAGCTATGCTAATGCAGTCATGGCTCATATTTTTTCCAAAATTACAAACAATCAAAAGCTTCAGTTCCTCAGGCATTCTTTGGTAATGGTGGCGGAGGTAAGTTGAAGTTTAAGAAACAAAACAGAACCAGTTCTAGCTAAACTGGCATTTGCACTGCATCTATGTGTGCAAAGAGCCATTTAAATACTGTGGGGAGGGGCAAAATGATTTTTCTGAAACATACAGTGGGCCCTCGTACATTTCAATATTGATACATGTATAGGGAAAGGCTGAACAACAGAGGTGAAACTAACAATGGTCACTGGGTTCATTTGAAATTGATACTGACACTTCCTCATGTGTGCGTGTGGTGGGGCTGAATTACTGGCTGTGTACACTTTGAAACTGACACTGTGATACTCTGACTGTCATGGACAGGGGGCAGGCAGAAAGATGGTGGTACAAGTGACATAGTCTAAATACTGTGGGGGCATGAGATGTTTACTGTAATCCATTTTACAGTTCAGACAGTGTATTGGGGGAAGGGTAATGATTTTAACCATGTATTACAAAAACAACATATGGGTTTCCATTACAGTGCTGAGACTCTATCTCCAGGTTCCATTTATGGCACAAAGCTCTTGAGCTCTGGTCTCAACATTTATGATGAAGTTGGAATCTGTCAATGGAGTTACAGCACTGTAACAGATAGAGACCCATATGTCATTCTATTTATAATGCATAAATAACAATATTTTATTCATTAAAAGTACATGAAGATTTCCCAACTTGCTCTCAGAAGATGCAAATAGGGCAGGCTTTGCATGAAAGCTTATTAATTTACAGTGTCTCCACTTGATGACAATATGATCAAACAGGGAAGAAAGAGAAAGTGAGAGAGAGAGAGAGAGAGAGAGAGAGAGAGAGAGGAAGACAGAGACACAGAGATGGAAGGAGGAAAAGACAATTGATTTAGCATGATGAAAGTTACACTTAAGCAGTAAGACATTACAGAATCTGCATTGCTGTAGGATAATGGCACACCCTTGGTGTGTTGTGAGGCACAGGGCATCACCAAGTGCCTTCAACTACCTGAGAAGTGCCATTATCCCACCACAAAGCACACCCTGAAGTGTTTTACTGGATTATAAACAGGTTCAAAATATTTTTGCTTTGGGAGGGTGTAAAAATGCACAAAAAAGTTAAACATTTTAACTGTTTTTTTAAAACATTCATACACCCCAAGCAAAATAGTCCCATCATATTCCAGCACTGGCATGCCAAACCCTCTGCTTTTCCCAACCCACCCCATTTACCTATTTCCTCATCTTTCTTTCATCTTATTTGTATTACAGTACGTCCTCTCTATTCCCTACCTTGGTTCTTTTTTGGTTTTCATACATTCCTTTCCTGCATTCAAAAGATGGAATGTTGTTCACTATGAATGGAAAACAGGAATTAAATCTTTGCTCAGTTTCACTTGCAAAATGTTCAACCCCACAATCACACAAGAGAAGGCCTTAGACAGAACCAGGGGTTTTATCTGTAGCAGATTGAACAACAGAGATCTGCCTGGTAAGCAGGCAAGGGTAGGAGAGATGAATTTGCATGGCCAATAAGGAAACAACAAATTAAAGATATGAGCACTGTAGCATTTCATTTTTGATGTATGTAGTGTGTGTGTGTGTGTGTGTGTGTGTGTGTGTCTGTGTAAGAAAAGGATTATGAGGGCAAATAAAGTACAGTTGCATAAGAAATTACTGTAACAGTAGATTTTTGAGAGAATCTCTTGTAGCAGCTCATACCATTAGGAATATTCCAGCCACAGACATTGTTTCCAGCCAGAGGATTTTGTCAACAGTCGACCTGGGACCACTACCGATGATACCACATGTTGTATCCTGGTACGTATAAAAGAGTGTGGTCCCAGATACTCCTCAGTTCTTTCCCCCTCAGTGACCGTATATGATAATATGATTCTAGAGGCCTCATAAGGGAACTGAGGAGGAAGTGGGAATACCCTAATATTTTTTGCAAAGAGTAGGAGCAAGTCTCCCTCTTAGAGTGGGAAGCAAGTGGGTCAGAGAGAGGGGCAGCATGAACTGCTGCAAGAGATTCTCTTGAAGATCTACTGTTATGGTAAGTTCTTACCTAACGGTATTATCTTCATTGAGGAAATATCTTGAAGCAGGTCACACCATTAGGAATGAGTCACCAGCAGTTGGGAGACAAATTGGGCAGACGAATGCCAAATAAGAAATTAGGACAACAGGCCTTCTAGGACCACCCAACTAAAATTGGTCTGTTTCTTGAATGCAATATCCGAACTATCATGCTTGGTGAAGGTATGAACTGATAACCAAGTTGCAGCATCACAAATTTCAGTTGCTGAAACGTCTCTAAAGCATGCCTCTGAGGCAGCCATGCCCCACATGAAATGTGATTTTACCACACCCGAGAGCAGCTTGTTGTATTTTTTTAATAAAAAGAAATGCAGTTGGACAACCATGTGGGTAGGCACTGCTTAAAAACAGGATTGCCCTCTTTTCCTGGAGCAAAAGACGTCCTGACGTGGTACCTTTGTAAAAGAGCCCTGGCTCAAAGGTATTTTAATCCTAGACCTAATAAACAAATAAATGAAAAAGAAGCACCAGGTTGCTCTGATTTGCACTGTGGCTTGGTACAGAAAAGATAATAATGCAAAATTCTATGTACATCTAATGTATGGAGCAAGGATTCTCCTGGTAAATTGGTTTACAGTAAATTCTGACACCATTGTTGGAAGAAAATTAGGATTGGTATGTAATGACACCTTATCCTTGTAGAAAGTCAGGTAAGGTTCTTTACACATAAGTGCTTGCAATTCCGATATATGTCTTGCTGATATAATCCCAACCAAAAAAAGTTTTCCAGGAGAGGTACCACAGCTCACATGAGGCTGCCAGTTCAAAAAGGGATAACTATGTTTTTCTAGAACAAAATTTAAGTCCTATGCAGATATGGGGTCCCATATGGGGGCTTGAGGGGGAGGATACATTTCAAGAAGGTTTTCACAACTTGCATTTGAGTCAAGTGTTTTTCCCCCACTGGAATGTGAAAGACTGGCATGGCAGATAAGTGAACTTTTATTGACCAGTATTTCAGTTCACTGTCTGATAGAGAGAGCAGATAGTCCAGGATGGGTTGAGGCAGACATGCGTATGGGTCTATGCTATGATCCACCACCCAAACTGTAAAATGTTTCCATTTCATGGAATATGTGGCCCTGGTCAAAGGCTTATGAGCTGCTTGTTTAAACCTCCACCACACGAGGGGAGATATGGAACCTAGAGAGTACTACATACACAGAAGCCAAACATGAAGATGCAGGGAGTGAAGACTGGGGTGTAGAAGAGTCCCCTTGGCCTGTGTGATCAGGGTGGGACAAATGGGCAGTAGAAGAGGTTCTTGGACAGTTAGTTGTTGTAACAATGGGAACCAGATCTGTCTTGGCAACAGAGGTGTAATGAGAATCATGGAGGACTGGTCTCAGGTTAGTTTGAGTAGAATCTGCTGTATGAGAGGGAAGGGAAGGAACGCATCAAGAAATTAGCCTGTCCAGGAATGAGATAATGCTTCCAGCCACCAGGTTCCTGGACCTGACTCTAGCAAGCAGTAGTGAGGTAGTTTGACGTTGTGCAGCGAGGCGAATAGGTGTAGATCTGGATGACCCCACTAAAGAAAGATGTTGTCTACAACTTACTGGAGGATCTCCCATTCATGTTCCTGAACCCTGGATCTGCTGAGTGCATCTGCTAGAGTGTTTTTTTTTTTAACATAGAACAATTTTTATTGTTTACAAAGACAACACATCCAAAACAGGAAAACTCCTGCCACCATCAGGCATTACAAAATTATGTGTATATACCATTATTTGTCCCACATAGTACCATATTCAAAGCTCAGAACTACATAGTAAACCAAGTTACAACATCCTCTCCTGTCAATCATACTAAACCATAGCTCGTCCATAACTCATACACCTACCTAGGTCACATGGGTGTTGCCTCTTCAACATTAAGTTTTCCAATTTCATGCTCAGACCAAGTACTTAACTCACATCCGGCGCTTTGAGAAAGTATTTAAGGAGGAAGAAATCACACCAAACCTCAGCGTGGCGGCAGATGAGACCATCACCAAGAGCGCATGTAAGGATCTGCTCCCTATGATGATCTTATACATTACTTGGGCGGGTCCTGTCCCACTGACAGAGACCCAGGGCAGTAGTTACCATAACAGGAGGGAGGGGAATCCTGACACAAAGCTGAATTAAGATAGGCCTCCCATTTGGAAAAGTAGGCGGACAACTGCCCTCTGGCAGCATAAGATAACTTTTCAAAGACAGCTAACCTGGAAATAGCTGCATGCCATAGCGAAATGGGCGGAGGTAGGGGTTGCCGCCAATGTCTTAATAGGAGCCGTTTAGCCTCTAACAGAACTACCAGGACCCAGTTCTGGTGCTGTGGTCTCAGATGCTCTAACGGAGTCCGGTCTCCCAGCAGTAGCATAGGGTGCGAGAGATCTATAGGTTGCCCCAATACCCCGGAGCAATCCATTGCTACCGCTGACCAGAAAGGGACTAATGTTTGGCATCTCCATAGGAGGTGCAAAGTATCCACAGGGCTGTGCTCACATCTCCAACATTGTGCATGTGAGATGACCCCCCACTTGAATAACATAGCAGGTGTTCTATACCATCTAAGCAAAATCTTGAGTTGGATTAATCGGCTTCTAGCATCCTTGTAAGTGGAATGCACTGCACGAAGGCAGCGGGACCAGGACTCTGGGCCGATATGACTATCAATTTTAGTGCCCCATGCCAATCTGCACAACTCCGTGTGATCCACTTGCGCCTCCTGCCAAGTACTGTAAAACCTACCCGCTAGCCCGTGAAAGGAAGATTTTAAGTGTAGCAGAGACAGCCAATGCCACTTCAATTCCCCTTTACTCGACCAGTCAATGGCCTGCACTGTGTTACGAAGTTGCAAGTACTTCCAAAAGTTCTGTGATTTTAACAGAAAACGCATACGCAATTGTTCAAAGGACATTAAGGTATTAGAATTTGGTAAATAGAGGTGTAACCCCTAGATGGCGCTATCCCAGGGGCTACTACCCCTGCCTGATTTGCCACTAACAGGTTGAGGGGCCTGGATCCAATGGCGGGTGCCTCCACCCAGAGGTCAGGGTTTGCAATAGTTAAACTAACTTGGTCACAGCCCTCTGGGACACTGCAACCCCCCTTTCTTCCCACTAGTGGACCACATAATATATCAGAATTACCTTCACAGTATACACTTACCCCCAGGACTGGTTTCTGCACTGGGACCGCCTGTGAAATAAGATACAGTGCAACAATCACAGTACAGTACTTTAACATAGACAAATACCTCTAGGCAGTATAACCTTGCTGAAACAAGCAGCTCTGATTTATTTAGGGGATATAACAAGGACAGGGAAATCAGGTTAATTAGCTTATCACTCTAATCATTCTATCTATGGCTCTGTACAGGCCTATCCCTATCAGTTACTGTCCCTGGGTACCCAAGCCCTAGTGGCTAGTCCAAACCGTGGCAGCTGGTAGGGGCCCTTTCACACAGAGAAAAGGAAAATTAAACAGTCAGCAGTACAGTAATTCCATTTGGATTTAATGTAGCAATTCAACAGGGAGCGACCCTGAATTAGTACTCACGACCTCCAAATAAGATAGGGTCCTTCAATATCAGCAGGGCTACTCTTGAGCTCCAAGAGACTCTTCACACATTTATATGGTAAAAAGAAAGTACTATACCAGGCAGGCTGCTTCTCTATCCCGATCGCAATTACTGCACAATACCCGGGAGAACACACAGCAAATTCAGTTCCTGGCAGACCGAGTGCAATTCAACAATTTCTCCAGTCTTCTACAGGGTGAGCCTGGTTTCTACTCTTCAGAGATCCTTTGATTCTTTTCACAGGACGGATTCAGTCCTAACAAGCAGTTACACAAGCTGCAGACCGGAACTCTGGGCCTTCACACGCTTTTGGCTAAAACTGCACACTGAAAAGCACAGGGCTCCTTCCTTCTTCACTGCCAAAGCTCAACTGAAACTCCCAACAGACAAAACCGGCACTTCCTTTGAGTTCCTCCCAGTTCTTGACTGGATTGGCTGTCACTCACAATAGACTGCTGCTGTTGGTCCAAAAGGCGAAGTCTAAACTACATCTCCCAGAGTCACTGTCTAATACAATCCTCTTGTGGCTGGCTCAGATTATGAGTCCAAGTTCTGATTCGTCCAAGGCACCATTTTAGAGCTAGCTTACCCCACACTGATTGGTCCAGTTCAGCAGTTCAAAACCAGAATGGGAACTAGGCAGACACAGTTCTGACTGCAAAGAAAGCAGGTTAGACAAACTGTAATTTCATTATTACTGTAAATGATTTCTGGCAAACAGTTACATCTTTCAGATAGGTTCCCTTTGCACTCCTAGTGACTGCAAAAATGGAGTGAATTGGCAGCAGTTCGAGTGGTACTCAAACAGAGAAGCACACAGTCCCCCCATACAAACTAATTATGTCTGCAAGCAGACAGCTCTTAAAGAGACAGTACCAGAGGCTCTAAAAACACTCACTGATAAATGGCTTAAACGCCAAACACCATTCAGGCTTGGAGCATTCAAGCAAGCTCCTGGAAGTCTTTTGGGAACCCCCATTTGCAGGGGGGTTACAGAGGTCTTGCACAATATGAATTCCTTTCCCTTCCCACGAGGCCCACAACAGGGATTTTTTGTCCACCCTAATGAGTGGGTTATGCCAGAGTTCCAAATACCTAAAAGATAAATAGCCCCCTGCTTCGATGCCCCAGTCAATTTCATAAGGCGAAACCAGGCTCTTCTTGTGGCATCCATGACTGGGGTAAGTTTGTCCAGGGGAATAACTGCATTAGTTAAGAGTATGCTAACAGGGAAAGACTGACAAATTTGTTTCTCTAACTGTAACCAGAGGGGCGAACCACCAGCAAATAGAACAAACCATTTAGTGGCCTGGGCAGCTAGAAAGGACAAGTGATACCCCCGAAACCAGGTAAGCCCTAAGCCCCATGACCAATGTACCCATAATTTATTAACACCCCATCTAGGTTTCCATCCTTCCCACAGGAAATCTGATATTAGCTTATCTAACGCTTGAAATACTTTGTTTGACAGCACTATGGGGAGGTTATTTAACAAGTATGCTACGTGGGGCAACATAAGCATACGAAGCGCTGCTGTCTTCCCTAAAAGGGACAGCTTTACACACTTCCAGTGTGCTATCTTGATTGTCAATTGAGCGATTAATGGGGTAAAATTCCTGGACTCTATATGACCCCAGGCAAAGGGGATGTGTATTCCCAAATAGTGCAAATTGTCAGAAGCCCATGATAGTTCCGTCCCCTGCAGGCACTCTTTACTGCACATCCCATTCAGGGGGGCAACACTGGTTTTCTTTTGGTTGATATACAGCTCTGATAAACTAGCAAAATGATTGCAGGGACTCCAGTACCAGGGAGATGGACTCTTGTGGGTGAGAGAGGGCCAGGAGTAAGTCATTAGCATACGCCATTGTCAGATATTCGTGGTCCCCCACCCGAATTCCCTGAATGTTCTCGTTAGCATGGAGTACCCGTATAAGAGGGTCCAAGGCCAACAAAAAGAGTAACGGGGATAGTGGCTATCCCTGACGAGTGCCTCGCTGCAAGGAAAAAGGCATAGATATATCTTTATTAGTAAGTATCCTAGCCATAGGCTTATTATACAGGACATGGACCCACTGTTTAAAATAGGTACCAAAACCATACAGATCAAGTACTTCATGCAGGTAGGGCCACTCCACCGAGTCAAAAGATTTCGAGAAATCAACTGCTATAGCTGCCATAGGGGTTGAAGATCGCAGGGCTAGCCATTTGATGTTAAGCAAGAGGTGAATGTTATCCGCCACGGCCTTACCCTTAGTAAAACCCACCTGAGATGGGTGTACAATGGAGGGCAAAACCTCCATTATCCATTTAGCAAGTATCTTGGCTACAATCTTAGTATCTACAGAAATTAGTGAAACAGGGTGGTAATTCGCACAATTTAACGGATCGTCAGATTTCTTCGGGATAAGGGTAATCAATGCCTCCCGTATTGTTGGTGGAAGAGAGCCAGTCGAGTGCAATTCCTGCAAAGCAGCAAGTAGAGGGGGACAGATTTCAGGACTTAGTAGTTGGTATAGCTCAGTGGTCATACCATCAGGCCCTGGAGCTTTGCCCTTAGCCAGCTGAAACAGGGCTTCATGAACTTCAGCCTCAGTGATAGGGGCAACCAAGGTGCTTTTCATAGCTCCTGTTAACTGAGGAATGTGAACTGTCGAGCAAAAATTCCTCAACAGACCCCTAATATGCCCCTTCTCATGGGTGATTTGGGATTGATACAACAACTGATAGTAACGTGTCATGCATTCATTAATTTGCTTTGGGCCTGTAACTATCTCCGCATTCTCAGTTCTAAGGGCCTGAATGTGGGAAGCAGCTTGCTGCTTCCTCAGCTGGAATGCCAACAGTTTCCCACTCTTGTCCCCCCCTCCAGTATGCATGTTTAGTCCTAGTCATATGCCACTCCACCTGTTGGTGAAGTATCGTGTTTATCCGGTATTTTAAACCAACAATCCTCCACAGTAAGGTGACATCTGGATCATCTACAGTGATCGATTTAAACTGTGCCTCCATGGCGGAAAGTTCTGCTTGGAGCCATTAAGTTCCTCATAAACCCTGTTTCTCTGGGCCACATAGCTATATATGCCCTCTTAACACCGCTTTAAAGGCCATACCGTAGTTGCAGACGTATCCCCCGGCTTATTATATGCGAAGTACTCCCGAGCAACACCCTGGACCATGCTCCGAAAAGAGGGATCCTTAATTAGTAAGGGGTTACACCGCCATCTGGTGCCCACCCCCAGGTATCCCGCCATCTGAAGAATGCAGGAAATGGGAGCATGATCCGATATTATAATATCTTTAATCTCGGTTGCTACAATATCCTGAGCTGCCCGCCTATTCACGAGCCAGAAGTCAATGCGACTATAGGTTGTATGGGCCGACGAATAAAACCAATAGTCCCTCCCCATAGGGTGGTCTCTTCGCCAAACATCAGTCATGCCCCATTCTCTCATCATTTCTAGTAAAGTGCCCATCGCTCTGGGCTGAGTTTGTGGGGTGGGCTTGGATTTGTCCAAAAAGATATCGAGTGCCAAATTAAAATCACCCCCAATCAAGAGTGGGCTATTATGATATCCCTCAGTAAGAGACTCCAGTGCCTGATTAAGGTCAAAGAAGACCTCGGGAGAGTCCGTATTCAGACCGTAAATATTTGCCAACACCACATGCACCCCCCCCGGCAAGAAAATCTGACCCCTATCCACCGCCCATGAGCATCAGTAACTGTTTTGTCCACTGTCCATGGACATGATTTCCTAATCAGAATAACTACCCCCTTGGACTTATTCTGGGCCGAGCTAGCAATTACGGACCCAACTCATGCTTTTTTAAGCCAGCCAACATTCCTTGCAACAAGAAGCATTTCCTGCAGCAACGCAATATCCGCATGCAAGGAATGAAGGTGCCTAAGAACAACATTCCCTTTTGACTGGATGATTAAGCCCCTTCACATTCCAGGATATAAGCTTAAGCCCCATGCTAGAATACATCGCCGTCACACTGAGGCTTCAGCGCAAAGGAGAGAAGAAAAAGAAACAGAAATGTATTACTCACCTCAGGAGCCCCGAGAGAATGAACAAGAGTAATAGATCAGGATACCAGAGGTGTGTGGGAGTGTGCAGCAAGATCAAGTCCGTTAGAGTATACCGGGCAGGATGCAACCCTAATTGACGTAGTAGTTAAAAGAGAAACACAGGCAAGATTAAATGTCTCTCACTGAACTATTAAGTCTTATATAACTGTGAGAATATCCACTAAATTGTAAGTTAAACAAAAAACTATATTAACTATTTTGTTCTTAAAATCTCTACAACAGTATACCTACTAGTATATCGCACAAGCTAACGAGTCTTGGTGTACGCACAATGGTGCTGTACCCAGGCCAACTGCAAGGGTAAGCCCTCTGCCATGCTAGCCAAAGGCTCGAAAAGAGCAGGAAGAGATTGAACCGTCCAATTACTGACAGGCTCAACCCCGGCCCTGCCTAAACTAAACAGCATCACCAACACCACTCATACAGCACAATGGGGTGGGGCATCTAAGTTGGAGATAAAGGGAAACCAAGAGGAGAAGGATGGGGGTGCCAATCGGTAGATATTCCCACCTGAGGGTCTGTACTAGTCGAACATAATAGACCCACTTACCTGAAAAGGATAGCTGTATCTCACCCCCACCATGCCCCCCAATCCCACATTAATGCTCCAATACATGCACCCCACTCCCTAAAGACTAATAACAAATACAGCCCTTTTAATCTTTCAGTCCGGTATAGGTGCTCCATCAGAAGATAAGGGCTGTCTGCTTGCACTCTGCAGACCCTTCGATACTGCCTCAGCAAAGGATAGAGTTCCTGGTTTAATGAAGAGTGAGGAGTTAGTTGTAGGGTTCTGGCAGGTTGTCAGACCATGTTCCTGGTTCCACAGCTTCCATAATGGCTTCATCCGGTATTTCTTCTGGGTCCATTTGAACCTTGTATAATGATTCCTCCTTGGTTAGCTTGGCCGGGGGTGCCATTTCCTGCCCTTTTGCAGAGTCCACATCGCTGTGAGACTGATGTCTAACTCGAGGCACAGAGTTGACATCCCGCCGAACTTTTGTGGAGGATGCAGTACTAGGGATCACAGCCTGATCAAGTCCACGCCTGTAGCTTTCCATATCTGCATACCGAAGTTGAGAGGGGTTAGAGGACCCATTCCCTGAGGGGCTTACACGATCTCTATTATCATCCCCATACATATTTCTGCCTCTACCCAGGTTCCTACTGTCTTTGTCAGGGTGCCACAGCTTCTTGGGGGACAGATTTTTTAAGTTCAGGCGCGGCCAGTTCTTGGAGACCCAAGCTTTCACCTCCTGAGGAGACTCCACCAGTATCTCTTTCCCTTCCTTCGTCACAGCCAGGTAGGCCAACTGTTGGAACCCATACTTAAGGCTATGCAGTGCCAGCACTTTTTTAACAGGGGCAAAGGCCTTTCTTAGAGCTCCCACCTCAGCAGAGAAATCCCTGTAGAATGAGATTCTTGCCCCATGCCACATCACTTCCTCAAGGTCTCTGGCAGCCCACAGTACTCACTCCTTCATGGAATTTCTCAGAAAATATGCCACTATGGGCCGAGGCCCAGGTGTCTTCAGACGGGGGCCTCCAGGAATGCGGTGTGCCCTCTCCACTTCTATGGGTCCTTGCCACCTATCCCCCAGCATCTTGGAGATCTCTTCATTTAGGAATCTCGTCACATTAACCCCTTCAGAGCCCTCCAGTATGCCCAGTATTCTAATATTGTTCCTCCTACTGCGATTCTCCTGGTCTTCAACCCTCTGCCATAAGGTGGCCAACCTGCTCTCATGCTCTTGGAGGCGCTGAAGGAGCTTGGCTTGGCTGGCTTCTAAACTCTCAGTCCTTTGTTCAACAACATTAAATTTATCCTTCAAGACCTGTACGTCAGCCACATTCCCGGCAAGGGTGGCTGAAAGGGAGTCGACCCTAGAGAGTAGGGTCTCCAGCAAAGATGCGATGCGGTGCAGTGAGGATTGAACATCTGATCCATGAGCAGGGGGCTCCAAGGCCATTATGCGCAGACCCTACACAGCTGCCCCCATCCAGAGTACACAAGTAGAGAATTTATGCCCAAAAATAACACCCCAGCAGAAATCTTCCATTCCTAAAGGCGCAGGATCACGATCGGGTCTAAATGCTCACTGGCTATGTGGGATGACTGCGCTGCTCTGGCCAGACTTATGGAGGTGATGTCCCAGTCACTTGAGCATGAGGAGCCCATGGCCTATATGCTCCAGTGCGAATCGCGTCAATTGCTTCCAATCCTCGCCGCTACCATGCTCCGAACTCTGCAAACACCTCACCGGACCGAAGACATGCGGCTACAGAGGTATACCGTGATATTCCAACTAAGATCCCAACTCAGATGGCAATTAATGAATGCAAAATGGCAAAGCTGGGGCTTGCTCTGTGGCATTAAGTGGCCATACTCTCCGGCGTCCAAACCACGCCCCCCACTAGGGTGTTTTTGATGCCTGGGACATGAACCGCTGTTAGGGGTATCTTGCGATGGATTGCCCAATACTACACTCTCATTGCTTCCCTGCACAAGGGGTAGGAATGTGTTACTACTTGTTTGTTCAGATAATGAGCAACCGAGGAGATGTCGGAATGAATCTGGAGACAACCCAGTGGGAGAAGGTTCTCGAATACCTGCAGGGCATACAGGACCGCTCTCATCTCTAGGACATTGACATGTAAACATGCTTCTATTGAGTTCCACACCCCCAGGTCTGAAGATCTGACAGATGGGCTCCCCAACCATGAGAGGAGGCATCAGTGATCAGGGTGCGGTGAGGAACGGGAGCTTGAAATGGGAGTCCATCGAAGAGGTTGTCCAGAGACCTCCACCACTGTAATTCACAGACAGACAGGGAAAAGAATAGGACTTGTGCCTCAAAATCATCTGTTTTTTGTTTCCATTGTACTCTCAATGTCCATTGTAAAACTGTCATGGGCATGAGGGGCAGTTGGGATGGCTGCTGCCATATGTTCTAGTAATCTCAGGTAGTCTCAGGCTGAGATGTATCTGTCATCACAATCTCTGATGCTAGAGTGATCAGCTTGTCCTCCTGATCTCTTGGTAAAAAGGCTAAGCCCAGGAAGGTGTCTAGGATGGCCCCTATGTACTAAAGACATTGAGTGTAATCCAGTTTGGATTTTGGTATGTTTATGGTGATTCCCAAAGAGGAAAACATCTAGAGAGTTTGGATAAGGTGGTTTCAACTGAAGTCTGGATGAGGCTTTGAGTAGCCAATCTTCCAAGTAAGGAAAAATGTAGCAGCCCACCTTCCTGAGGGTGGCTGCCACCACTGCTAGGCACTTTGTGAAAATCTGAGGTGCTGAGGCCAGACCAAAAGACAGGGCTCTAAAACAATAATGATGGTCCTCAAAACAGAAATGGAGACACCTGTCTGTGGGCAGGGTGGATCGTTATGTGTAGGTATGCATCCTTCATAGCAAGAGAACAGAGCCAGTCTCCCTTGTTTAGAAGAGGCAGGACCATTTGCAGAGTGACCATTCTGAATTTCTTGTACTCTATAAATAGATTTAGTTTCCTGAGATCTAGAGTGGGTCACATGTCTCCCATCCATTTTGGGACCAAAAGAAAATAGGAGTAAAAGCCCCTGCCTTCTGGGGAAGGGGAAGTGGTTCTGTTGCATTTTTAGTACCAGAACTTGTATCTCTGCTGCCAATACTGATTCGTGATTGGAGGGGGGTAATAAGAGGCCTGTGGTGGCATACTGGGTGGCACATTGGTCAATTCCAGGGTGTGTTCTGACTGAGTCAGCTGGAGTACCTATGCATCTGTAGTTATACTTCGCCAACCCTGTAACTGTAGGTAAAATCTGCCCCAACTGCCGTTGGATGAACTTCAGATCCCACTGGCACGGGGAACCTTCAGGTGGTAGACTGTCCCTGTTGGGACAGAGGGGTATAACAGGATGCTTTGGGGTTAGCACAAGGTCTGTGCAGAGAGACTTGAGCTTTTTGTTTGTTGGGTTGTCTGGAAGCAGACCGCTGTCTATTGGCAGGTCTACGAAAATTTCCTTTACAGTATAGTTTATATTGGGTGTGGTAGAGGGAGCGTACAGAGTGTAATGTACAACCTGATGTCTGCAAGGATGTCAAAATATCCTGAGCTTGATGCCCAAATAGTCTGTCACCCTTAAAAGGTGCATTTAGGATAGATTGCTGGACATCAGGGGTAAACCAGGAGACACAGAGCCAGGAATGTCTTCTGAGACAAATTCCAGGTGGGGAAGATCTAGCTGTAGAGTCAACGGCATCATAGGCTGCTCATAAAAGATTATGTGTAACTGCAAAGGCGGTCTTCAACTTGGTGGTAAGGTCCTCCTTCAGAGCAGCATCAAGGAGAGATTGTACAGAAGACTGAGCTGCCTTAAGTAACTCTTATTGATATTTGTGGAGGTGATCCATATAGTTCAGGATTCTGAGAGTCATCATGGAAGAGGATAACATCCTTTTGCCCATAATATCCACCTTTGGGGATTCCTTATCTGGAGGATGGGTGCTAAGGTGCTTCAGTTTAACAGTCCTATCATGAGCTGCATTAATGACCACAGAATCTGCCTGTGGTGAAGAAGTAAAATAAGGATGATCCACCAGGGCTTGATAAGTTCTGTCAGCCTTTCTTGGTGCCAAGAGAATAGTAAAAGGCTGCTGCCAGGCAGCCAGGATCACATCTTCATAGGCCTCTAGTAAAGAAGGGATGACCAGGGATGGGCTGTCTGGAAGATCCAAATAACTGGCCAGTTTCTGCCTGGAGGCATTTTGAAGTGACTCCTGAAAACCAAAAGTTTTCTAGAGGTGTTGCATAATACCCAAAAAACTCAGATCATCTGGAGGGGAACAGGGAAGAACAGGAGGAGAGTCCTCAGGCATAGAGGAGGCAGAGGAATCAGAGAAAGGAGATAAAGTCCCTTGATCCATATCCTCTACTTGGTCCTCCTGTTATCAGTCCTATAAGTAGGGATCCTCCATTTCAAGTCCTGCGAGAGACCAGGGGATGCAGGAGAAGTACTTGCAGTTCTAGAGGCAGAAAAGCATCTAGAAGGCATAGAAACTGGGGCAGAAGAGACTCACATATGAGAGGGAGGATTGCCCTTAGTCAGGTCAAGAATAGTATCGACAGATGTTTGCACATCTACCATGGCAATTTGAGGTGAAGATGTAGTAACAGGGTTACCATGAGCTGATTCTATGGGTAAAATAGAAGAGACTGTAATAGGTTGAGGAACCAATCTGGCCATCGAAGAGAGAGGCAAAATGCACCCTAGGTCATCGACAGATAGGACATCAATGAGAGCGTTAAAGAACTCAAAGTGTCCTGACTTGACCAAGTGTTCAGAGCCATCAGTGAACCAGAGGGGTTCATCAAGGGACAATAAAGAGACCCTTGTGATGGAGGTGGCAGTGGAAAAAGTTGCAGTTTAATCACACCCAGGAAGGTTGTCAATGAAGGCTGCATCGACGAACAGGTGGAAGAAGAGCCAAAGGTCATCCATGGAGAAGAGGACGACATGGCTGCAGCCTCTGAAGGAGCCGCCAATACAGCTTTTGTATTGTGGATTTCCTGTTCCCTAGAGAGGTTAGAAGAAGACATAGAAGTCATCGATGGGGAGGAGACATGGGGAGAATGTTTACTCTTACTAGAGTGTTTAAGTTTCTCCCTGGCATCAGCTCATCCCAACAATGAACTGTCCTGACAAGAACGGTGGGAACCGAAGGATGACAATGAAGACTCCTGGGATGTCTTAGAGTGATGCCCCCACTCTTGGAGGGCAACTTTCTGCTCCATAAGGTACTCTTGAAGCTGGTGGAGCCTTTGCGCCGTTTAGTAGCCTTTTTGAAGCACTGACAGAGAACACAAGAATGGGTATTGTGCACTAGACCTAAACACCTCACACAAGCTTCATTCAGGTCCTTTGCTGCAATCGTCCACAGGCACACTTTCAAAATAAAGGATCTGAAGATGACATGAAAGAAAAATGTAATGAAATTACGAACACTGCGTTTTCAAAGACGGTGAACTTTTCTTTGTCAACTGAAGCTATACTCTGAACAGAGAACATGTAGCATGCATGTTATGATAGGAAAAGAACTGAGGAGCATCTGCCCCCCCCCATACGTAGCAGGATACAACACGTGGTGTCATCGAGGGCGATCACAGGTCAATTGCTAACAAAATCCTAAGGCTGGAAGTGATGCCTGCAGCTGGAATATTCTAATGATGTGACCTGCTGCAAGAGATTTCCTTGATTAAGATCATTTGGGTTATTTTTTTATTTAAAGCAGCAGTGCAACAAGTTTTTTCCCCCCCCAAAAAAAAAACTAGCTTGAGCTACAGTTAAGAAAAAATATTACCATACCTGTCAAATGTACTTGTTTATATACCTCCTATGCTATGAACCATGAGTCTTTCTTTTATTTTTTATCCTTACCCTTGCGATGTCAACAATGCTGTTTCCACGCAAAATGTGGTGACCATCTTTTTATTGATAAAAAACTAAATTAAAACATTTATAAAACACTCAAATTTTGGTGCAATTAGAAAATTGTACCACCAAATAAAACTGGAAGATGACAGTAATTTTTTATAGGGGAAAAAGGTAGGGTTACATTTTTTGCCTAATTTTGTTGCACTGCTGCATTAAGGCAGTTTTATTTTTAGAGCCTAGTTGAAGATTTTTAGTGAGTATAGTAAAGGTGGCAGCCATGTTTGTGATGGCAATCAAGGGTGAGGGTTTTGTATTAATTTTATTGTGAAGAGGCTGATGGATCTTTATCCAGTATCATTGTGTTGAGATAACAGCATGGGTAAAGATGGCTCTGATTTTTAAAACCATTTTAGAACTGTTGTTAGATAACACAGAACATGGTCTCTTTTTCTTTTTTGATTGCTGCAAACAATACCAAGCAACACATGACAAGACTTAAAGATAGAATGATCCATTTTTGTCACAAGGTGTTTTGACCAGGAAAAGCACACTGAACCATAGCCCCTCGTCTCCAAGTATGTTTTTTGGTGGGGTCACATGTACCTGTTTTATTGGCTAGAGGAATGTTTGAACAACCAATGTTGCTGTGGAAGAAACACTTTGTTTCATTTATTTTTAATCTGCATTAATGTGAATCAACAGCTAGATCAGTGGAGATATACTTCATGGCTATGCCAGCTTGGCGCTGCAAAGGGAATGTCAGTAGGCTGTAATTTAAAAGACTGTGGGTTATAATTTAGACCTGAGACCATTTTAGCAAGAGTGTGAGCAGAAATCCTAACTGTAATTTATAGATTTTTTTTTCAGTCGGAATTTTACTGGAGTGGTGATCCATGGCAGCATGGGGTTAGAACAGTAAATATATTGAAGAAGAGACTTTGCTATGTGAATGAACAAATGTACCAGTAAAGTGTTACGTTGGAGACAGGTCTACCTCCTCAGTGATGTTGACTGACCAAATATTCCTTGTACATTTTATTGATAGGGGGAATGTTGACCATGACACCAGGGAAACTCCCTACTGTTCTTTGATAAGTGCCATGGAAATATTGAACTTCCATCAGGAAAGTGACCAGAGATGGTTAGAAGGGACCTCAGTTTAATCTCTCATCCAAAGGATGATATCTCAACAGTGCAGCACCCCGCCCCCCCAACATTCTGTACTACAGTGGCAGCTATGGGTATTACCCCAAGTACCTGACATAGGGCTAGAACCCACAACCTTCTGACCTTCTGGCCACAGAGGCAAATATGCAACCTGTGAGTCACTTACACCAAACATCTCACAGGAACTTCCTGTTTAGAGGCAGGAAGTGAGTGATCACAGAACCACCAAGGACCCACCATCCTAGAAGGGCAAGAGTAGCTCTCTGGCCCCCTCTAGCTGCTGGAGATCTGCCTCTGAGCAAGTAAGTGGTCTACTGCGAAATATAGGTTATTCTTGTCTCAGAACAGGACAATCAGGAGCTTAAAGGGCACACAGGCAGAAAGTAAGGAGAGAGAGAAAAAAAAAAACAGAGGAAAGAGTAAGGATTGCAAACAGTTAAGGGGCCAGGAAATAAAACATGATTGGAGTGGTGCAGTGCAGTGGCTGTGGAGCAGCAGTCTTCCGGGAGATGTTCTGGAGGATGCCGTGTTGTCCCATCTGCAGGCACCTCTCTGGCTGAGGGAGGAGGTCGCCCATCTCCAGGCTGAGTTGGCCAGGATTTGTGGACCTCTCTTCTATCCAGGGACCACCAGTGCCACTGCCGCTGCCCCAGAGGTTGCCAAGAAAGAGGAGTGGTGGACCACAGTGGCCCAGGAGGGTGAGGTGGTGGAACAGAGGTGAATCCTCCCATTGTACCTCCACATTTCCTATGCCATTCTGGCAAAGTGTGGTCCTCTATGGGAGGACCCACAGTGGAGACCAAGGAGGATGCTGGGAACCTCCACAAAGGAAACCCACAGGAGGGTGGCAGGGAACCCTGCAGGAAAGGAAACAACCCTGGTGGGGGACCTCATTGTTAGGAAGGTAGAACTGGGGGAGGAAGGGGAGAAGGAGTTAAGGTGCCTGCCTGGTGCCATGGCTTGCAGGGACAGGAGCGAATCTCAGGATTGCCGGGCAGCTGCACAGGGGAGGGAGCTGGATGTCATTGTCCACCTAGGGACAAATGACCTGGCTAAGAAAGGATTAGAGAAGTGCAGAAGAGTCTGTGGAATTGGGGAGGCTCAGTCAGCAGCACGTGACGGTAACCTTCACGGAGGTGCTACCCATCTATGGCATAGGAGAGGCTAGGTGTTCTGCACCATGGGATTCAATCAGTGGTTGAAAACTGGTGTGGAGCCAGGATTTGGCTTCATTGGGGACTGGGGTCCACCTGGAGTGATGCAAGCCTATACTGGCATGATGGGCTGCATCTGTCCGGGAGGGGAACCAGGATCCGAGGTGATAGGGTTTAAATGCTTCATTGGCAAGCTTTTAAACTAGCCAAGGGGAGGAACTCCGAAAGGAGCAGGAAAATCCTCTAGCCCCCAAATAATCACAGTGGTAAGTGCAGCAAACACCAACATAGAGGTGTCGATAGGGAGAAGGGCAGGGTAAATGAAGAAAGTGACAAGGCAAGAAGGACAGGGATGGGGCAAAGGGAGTAAGGCCATCAGAAATGGAGGTAATGAGTACCAATGCCTGTAGTCTGGGCAACAAGCTCCTGAGCTAATGGCCTTAATGGAGCGGGATGCCTGGATATCAGAAGCAGTTACAGAAACATGGTACACAGAGAACCATGACTGGGATGTTAACATACCAGGGTACGAACCTACAGGAGAGACAGGGTGGGGAGAAGAGGGGAGGAGTAGCTCTCATGTAAAGGAAGGGATAAAAGCAACTGAACAAAAGAGTAAACAGGGAGGAGAGGAGGCACTGTGGGTCACCTGAGACTGGAAAGGGCACCACAATCTTGCACGGGGTTGTGTACAGACCCCCATGTCAGGGGAAGGAATGGACAAGGATATGATAGAAGGCATTTAGAATGGCAGAGAAAGGGACATACTGTTGATGGGAGACCTGAATATGCCAGACGTTAACTGGAGCACATTTGCTGCAGCCACATCCAAGAGCAGGGCCATTCTTGATGTCCTCAGTGGCAGGCATTAGACAGCTGGTTTCAGAACCCACTGTGAGGAGCAATCTTAGACCTCATACTCTCAAACAGGGGCAGTGAGAGGATCTCAGATCTAGAAGTGGGTTGCCATCTGGGGACAAGTGACCATCAAACAGTGTGGTTCACGTTAAACTCAGCTACAGAGTCAAGCCATGCAAAAGTGAGGTACTGGACTTAGAGGGCTGACTTTGGCAAGATGGGAGAGTGCCTCAGAAAAGCACTAGCAAACAGGCTAGAAGGAGGTGTGGAGCAACAATGG
Source organism: Neoceratodus forsteri (assembly GCA_016271365.2). Classification (NCBI taxonomy): domain Eukaryota; kingdom Metazoa; phylum Chordata; order Ceratodontiformes; family Ceratodontidae; genus Neoceratodus; species Neoceratodus forsteri. The sequence continues at coordinate 656,866,526 of CM057454.1, read as the reverse complement.
GGAATTATCAAACTGCCATCACAGAGGCAACAAGCCTTTTGTGTGAAGCAAATGAACAAATCAAATGAAAGAAAAAGCCACTATGGTTCTCAAAAAGAGGTGGCTGTGAAAGTCAGGAAGAAAAGATAGCATTCGGAAGTATACGGAAACACAGAAGGAGCAGGACAGAGAGTTGTACCCAGTTAAGGCAGAAGGAAGCAGGGAGGGAAGTCAGAATAGCAAAGGCCCAAACTGAGGAAAAGATAGCCAACTCAGTTAAGAAGGGGGATAAAACATTTTATAGGTACATCAGCGAGCGTAGAAAGACAAAGGGAGGGATAGTGAGGCTGAATAGAATGAACAGTGGGTGGGCAGAGGGGGACAGTGAAAAAGCAGGAATACTGAAAGAATATTTCTGCTCAGTATTCACAAAAGAGGAGGGGGAAGTGCCTAATCCAATTAACAGAAGCACTCTTGATAGGTGGGTCAATCCCAGTCCTTTCACAGAAGAAAGGGTTCTGCAAGAACTCCTAAAACTGAAGGTGGACAAAGCAATCGGTCCTGATGGAATTCACCCCAGAATTCTAAAAGATTTAAGGGAGGAACTAGTGAAACCACTGGCTACTCTTTTTAATAAATCATGGGAGGATGGTGTGGTACCCGAGGACTGGAGGAATGGATGTGATTTCCTTCACAAAAGTGGGTCCAAGACAGAGGCAGAAACTACAGACCAGTCAGTCTGACCTCTGTGGTAGGGAAAGTGATGGAATCACTTCTGAAGGAAAGAACAGTCAGTACCTAGAGGCCAGTGGAGCACAGGACCCAAGGCAGCATGGGTTCACAGCAGGAAGGTCATGTCAGACCTAATCTAATAGATTTCTTGACTGGGTGACCAAAGTAGTAGACCAGGGAGGGGCTGTGACATAGCCTACCTAGACTTTTAGCAAGGCATTTGACACAGTCCCACACAAAAGATTAATAGTCAAATTAACCAGCCTGGGAGTGGGACCCAGGGTGGTAGCCTGGGTAAAACATTGGCTGGACAACAGGACACAGAAGGTAATTGTAAATGGAGTCCATTCTGAAGAAAGGGGGTTACTAGTGGATACCGCAGGGTTCAGTATTGGGTCCAGTCCTTTTAATGTCTTCATCAGTGACATTGCAGAGGAACTGGAAGGAAAGTATGCCTTTTTGCAGATGACACAAAATCTGCAACAGGGTTGATACACAAGGGGCGTGGAAAGGATGAAAAGGACTTGGCAAGGTTGGAGGAATGGTCAGAAGTATGGCAGCTAGGATTCAATGCAAAGACGTGCAAAATAATGCACCTGGGAAACAAGAACCCAGGGGAAGAATACACAATGGGTGGGGAGGTAGTAACAACAACAATTAAAAAGGAAAGGGACCTGGGGGTAATCATATCAGATGATCTTAAGGTTAAGCAATGTGAGAAGGCAGTAGGGAGGGCTGGGGTATATTGGGATGTATAGGAGAGGCATCAGCAGCAGAAAACAGGAAGTTGTTATCCCTCTGTACAGACAGTTGGTGAGACCCCATCTGAGTACTGTGTCCAGTTCTGGAGACCCCATCTCCGCAAGGACATAGACAGGATAGAGGCAGTCCAGAGGAGGGCAACTCAAATGGTGCAGGGTCTGCAAGAGAAGCCGTATGAGGAGAGACTAAAGGAGCTTAATATGTATACCCTTGAGGAAAGAAGGGAGAGGGGGGACATGATAGAAACTTTTAAGTACCTCAGTGGAATCAACAAAGTCCAAGAGGGTAGCATTTTTCAGAAAAAGAGACTTGCAAGAACAAAGGGACACAATTTAAAGATAGAAGGAGGGCAGTTCAGGGCAATGTGAGGAAGTATTATTTCACAGAGAGGGTAGTGGATGCATGGAACAGCCTTCCTGAGGAGGTTGTGGGGTCTAAAACTGTGGGAGAATTCAAGAATGCATGGGACAGACATAAGGCAATTCTTGTGGGGGGTAGGAAGAAATAGGCTGTTGGTTAACTAGGATCTGCGGCCTATCCTGTAGGTAGGGAAATGAGCAGACTAGATGGGCCTAGCTGTCCTTATCTGCCATCAAAGTCTATGTTTCTATGTTTCAGTCATCCCTTTTACAAAGAAAAAATATGTTTATTCTGTTATAAAATAAACATTAGAATCTTCAGCAGTATTTTAAATGGTTTTAAACCATTTTCCAATTTCTTATATCAATATATAGAGAATAGTACATGGGCAGCCATGCGCAACCAGCCTGTTCTGCCATAGGGAGGTTCTGATTACCTCAGACCTCAAGACACACATTTCACATAACACTGTAAAATAGGTTATATTTGATGTAAAATAATTATAGCTATATTTGATTAAGTGACAACTGTGCTAAAACAAAATGGCACTAATTAGCCAAAATTGCATTATTTTCAATGGGCATAAATTAGGAGCTACTTGCAAAGCATGAAATTAAATTTGTGCAATTGTGGCTGATTAGCGCCATGTGCTAAATATAACTTGTGTGAGAATAAACAGTTCTACAGTACTATACACTATAAAAAATACAGGATGAGCAGCTTTATCCAGAACCAATGTATTGTGCCACCTCGGGGCTCTGAGTCCCATGGACCTCTCGAGCTTCGCTCTCAAGGTCAGAGGGAATCAGAACCCTTCTGTGGCAGAACACAATGGTTGTACATATTTGCCCATCCAGTACTCTCTAGGTTGTAGCAAAATGATAAATTATTTTATCAACATAGCTAACTCCAAGTTTTTATTTTAAAAAAGGTGTCTAGCCCTAAGTAAGGTTGATCAGATTGCTCAAAATCCAAAACTAACAGCCAGACTTCAGATTTCAGACTATCTTAATCTGAAATCTGGCTGTAAAAGAAATACAGCCCTAAAATACTGCTCTCCAACAAGTACACCCCACACCTACATTTAAACAACTCTTCCTCCCCACCCACCACACCCTTCTTACCCCCCAGCCCCCTACAAGGGCCTTGGTATTAATTTCTTATAACAACACTGAGATCAGGGGAGAGAGGTGCTTAATACCAGGATTCTTTTGTTTTTAGCTATTAGTACAGTACCAAAGATACTCACTTTGGGGAGGAGATACACATCACTGTACACTTGTAAAACTAGGGGGTTGGAAGCATTAAACAGTATGGTGCAAGCAGCTAGTTAGCAATTTCAAAATTATCCATATATACCAGTGCCACTGTATACATGCAAGACAGGGAAAATCCATGCACACCCACCTCCAAGGATGCTCTTTCTAAAAGTACTGAATACACTGAACTGATAAACATAACAAAAAAATGGAGCACTCACCACCTAAACTTGTACAGGCAAACCCTGGGTAGTGCCCACATATGAGGCATCATCAGGCTAGAACCAAATTAGGCCAATTTATATTAAAAAAAAATGGCTAAACACAGAATTGTTAAGTATTGGATATGAGTATTATATATGAATAGCTCTAGATTACCTTACCTTTGCTGGCCAAAAAAAAAAACCTCTAGCCTAAAAAATTGTCCTGTCCCTTGGTATGAAAATGCAAAGAAATCACTAACAACATAGAAAATACTAGATGGATAACTATGCACAAGCAGTGTGTTCTGCCATAGAGGGGTTCTGATTCCCTCTGACCTCAACAGCGAAGCTCAAGAGGTCCGTAAGAATCACAACCCCGAGACTGCATAAGGTTACTCATCCTGTATTTTTTATAGTGTATAGTATTGTGTGAAATGTTCCTGTAGTGGTTCTTTTGCTTTCAGTATGAAACTGACTTGTGCATTCTCTAGAGGTTTCACAATGCTATTGTACCACAGAAGGGTACAATCACATTCCTTGACCTTTGAACTGAGGTACAACAGCATTTTGAAAGGGATAGAATTCTATACAGAACAATGCTCTGCTATACACTATAAAAGATTTTGGTAATTTGTGATATTGGTTGGCCTCTGGCATAATTATTTCTGCAAAATATTCTTAAGAGATTAAACAAAGGCTTCAGGATATAATGTAGCAGCACAAAAAGATATAGTGATGGTAAATACTAATAGATTTAGCCCTTTCTTTAAAATTATTGAAAAAGACACATAATGAAACAATAGTTGATCAAGATTCCAAATGAAACCATTTGTAAAAGCTATCACCAAATATATATTTTATGTTCATGTTGGCAGATTACAAGAGATTAAGCACAACAGAATACCAGACAAACCTGAAAATTATTTATGCCTCTGGCTTAAAAATAATAGGGAAGAGCTAAAACACATACTTGACTGACACTAGTACAATAACATTAGAGAAGAGTTGTAACAATGTCTCTTGAGCAAGAAAAATTGTTATCCCCTACCCAATATTTGGTGTATTTGTTGGATTTAAATAATGATACCATCTTATTTAGGATACGATCCTTTGTATGAGATGCAGTAAAATCAGAGAACAAAAAAGTATCTAGCTAAGTATACAGAATATGGAAATGTACAGTTTAAAATTATTTTGAGTATTAATAGATTGAGATGCTGATATGTTTATTGGTATATATTTGGGTTCTCTTCTCGTTATAAAGATTTTTACTATCTTATCCTGAATATTTTACTGAATGGATATTATGAAGTTTTCATACTATGCTATACTACTAAATAAATTTTTGGTGAGAATTAGAGACTGATACATTTCTGTCTCCTTTGAGCATCTGGTTTTTGAAGTACGATTATTGATCCAGAAGAAGTTAAAGTCTTTGGAAGGTAGGTACCCCAATCTAAATCTCTGACATTTAACATACTGATAAATTTACAAGCCCCTATAATGAAGGCATTACTTTATAGTTAGAACATGCATATTCACATTTCTATTATGTAATTTCATCTCTGGATGTCTTTCTAAAGGATAGAAACATAGAATTTGATGGCAAATAAGGACCGCTTGGCCCACCTAGTCTGCCCATTTTCCTACCTAACAGAAAAGCTGCAGATCCTAATTAACCAACAGCTTACTTCCTCCTACCCCCCACTAGGACTGCCTTATGTCTATCCCATGCATTATTGAATTCCCCCACTGTTCTTGACTCCACAACCTCCTCAGGGAGGCTGTTCCATGCATCCACAACCATCTCTGTGAAAAAATACTTCCTCACAATACCTCTGAGCCGTCCCCTCTCTGTCTTCATATTGTGCCCCCTTGTTCTTGCACATCTCTTTTTCTGAAAGATGTCACCCTCTTGGACTTTGTTGATTCCCTTGAGGTACTTGAAAGTTTCTATCATGTCTCTCTCTCCCTCCTTTCCTCAAGGGTATACATATTAAGCTCCTTTAGTCTTTCTTCGTATGTCTTCTGGTGCAGACCCTGCACCATTTTGGTTGCCCTCCTCTGGACAGTCTCCACTCTGTCTATGTCTTTGAGGAGATGGGGTCTCCAGAACTGCACACAGTACTCCAGATGGGGTCTCACCAACTGTCTGTACAGAGGGATAACAACTTCCTGTTTTCTACTATTGATGCCTCTCCCTATGCATCCCAATATCCCCCAGCCTTCCTTACTGTCTTCTCACATTGCTTGCCCACCTTTAGGTCATCTGATATAATTACTCCCAGGTCCCTTTCCATTTTTACTGTTGTCAGTATCTCACCCCCCATTGTGTACTCTTGCCCTGGGTTTTTGTTTCCCAGGTGCATTACCTTGCACTTCTTTGCATTGAATCTGAGCTACCATATATTTGACCATTCCTCCAACCTTACCAAGTCCCTTTTCATCCTTTCCACTCCATCTGGTGTATCGACCCTGTTGCAGATCTTTGTGTCATCTGCAAAGAGACATACTTTTCCTTCTAGTTCCTCTGCAATGTCACTTATAAAGACATTAAAAAGGACCGGTCCCAGTACTGAACCCTGTGGTACCCTGCTAGTAACCCTCCTTTCTTCACTGTGGACTCCATTTACTGCTACCCTTTGTGTCCTGTTGTCTAGCCATTTTTTTATCCAGGCTACCACCTTGGGACCCACTCCAAGGCTGACTAACTTGTGTATTAATCTTTTGTGTGGGACTGTATCGAATGCCTTGCTAAAATCTAGGTAAGCCATGTCCACAACCCCTCCCTGGTCTTCTACTTTGGTCACCCAGTCAAAGAAATCTATTAGATTCATCTGACATGACCTTCCCATCGTGAATCCATGCTGCCTTGGGTCCTGTGCCCCACTGGCCTCTAGGTACTCAACAATTATTTCCTTCAGAAGTGATTCCATCATTTTACCTACCACTGAGGTCAAACTAACTAGTCTGTAGTTTCCTGCCTCTGTCCTGCTCCCACTTTTGTGAAGAGGAATCACATCTGCCCTCCTCCAGTCCTCGGGTAGACCCCATCCTCCCATGATTTGTTAAATCGAGTAGTCAGCGGTGTCATTAGTTCTACCCTTAGTTCTTTTAGAATTCTTGGGTGAATCCCATCAGGCCCCATTGCTTTGTCCACCTTCAATTTTATTAGTTCTTTCAGAACCCTTTCTTCTGTAAATGGACTGGTATCAATCCTTGTCTTCAGAGTGTTTCTCTTGTTTGGTTTAGGTACCTCCTCCTCCTCAACCTTTGCGAATACTGAGCAGAAATATTCGTTCAGTATCCCTACTTTTTCATTGTCACCCTCTACCCACATTCCCTCCCCTTTATTAAGCCTCAGTATCCCTCCTTTGGTCTTTCTTCACTCCCTAATGTACCTATAAAAGGTCTCATCCCCCTTCTTAACAGAGTTGGCTATCCTTTCCTAAGTTTGGGCCTCTGCTATTCTGACTGCCTTCCCAGACTCTTTCTGCTTTAAAAGATAAAGTTCTCTGTCCATCTCCTTCTGTGTTTCCTTATATTTCCTGAATGCAATCCTTTTCTCCTTAACTTTCCCTTCCACTTCTTTTGAGAACCATAGTGGTTTTTTCCTTCATTTTGTTTTGTTGATTTGCTTCACACAAAGATTTGCTGCCTCTGTGATGGCTGTTTTGATTATTCCCCATTGTTCCTGCACCCCTCCTTCTTGCCCGTTTGCTAGTGCTTTTCTGAGGCACTCTCTCATTTTCCCAAAGTCAGCCCTCTTAAAGTCCAATACTCTTGTTTTTGTATGGCTTGACTCTATGGCTGTGTTTATTGTGAGTCACACTGTTTGGTGGTCACTTGTTCCCAGATGGCTAACCACTTCTAAATCTAAGATCCTTTCTCCTTTCCCATTTGAGAGTACCAGGTCTAAGATTGCTCCCTCCCGAGTGGGTTCCAGTACTAGCTGTCTGAGGCATGCCCCCTGTAGGGCATCAAGAATGACCCTGCTCTTGGATGTGCCAGCAGCAAAGGTGTTCCAGTTAACATCTGGCATATTCAGGTCCCCCATCAACAATATCTCCCCTTTTTCTGCCATTCTAAGGAAGCCTTCTATCATTTTCTTGTCCATTCCCTTCCCTTGAGATGGGGGTCTGTATACAACCCCCATGCATATTGTGGTGCCATTTCCTGTCTCCAGGGTGACCCAGAGTGTCTCATCTGCTCACTGTTTACTCTTTAGTTCTGTTGCTTTGATCCCTTCCTTTACATAAAGAGCTACTCCTCCTCATCCTCTTTTACCCTCCCTGTCCCTCCTGTAGATTGTGTATTCTGGTATGTTGACATCCCAGTCATAGTTCTCTGTGTACCATGTTTCTGTGACTGCCACAATATCCAGGCAACCCTCTTCCATCAAGGCCACTAGTTCAGGGAGCTTGTTACACAGACTACGGGCATTGGTACTCGTCACCCTCCACTTTTTGATTACCTTACCTCTTTTAGCCCCATTTCTGTCCTTACTGCCTTTGCCTTTTTTTACATTTACTTCTGGCCTGCTCCCTAATGACTTCTCTACCTTGGTGTTTACCTCACTAATTACTGTTGTTTGTGGGGGGAGGCTGGGATTTCCCCTGCTCCTTTTCAGTGCCTCTCCCCTTGGCTAGGTTAAAGGCTTGCCAATGAAGCATTTAAACCTCTCACCTAGGATCCTGGTTCCCCCCCTGGACAGTTGCAGACCATCGCGCCAGTATAGGTCTGCATCCCTCCAGGTGGCTCCCCAGTCCCCAATGAAGCCAAAACCCTGAGCTCCACAGGATGATTGTTAATGTCAAATAAACTAGAACTTATACTAATTGTGTGAAATGTACTGTAGGTGATTTACACACACAGTATTGATAAAGTAATTTTTATATTGCTACATAATGTCACAATATTTATTTATCGATATGAAAAGTGAGATGGATTTAAAAATATATATTTATCAAAAAAACTTTTATTTTACTTTTTCTGAATTTTGGTAATACACCACCTTATTATCTTGACATCTGAAGTATGACAAGGAATAATTATTTTTTTTAAATAAACAACGTAGAGAAGTGTAGCGGTGCAAACAAGATATCAATCTGGCCAGGCCCCTCTTTTGTTTCTGGAACTGGAACTGCTGGCACCCACTTCAGTTTTGTCCTGTGATGCCTCCTGAATTGTGTGCATTGAACACAAGTATGCCTTGTAATGTAATGCTATGTACCTGTTCAATTTTTTTCTTGTAACTGATGTGGAACCTACAAATGAGCATCCACTCACAGGTGTTTTCCAAGATATCATTAAATAAAATAAAAAGTAAAATAAAGAGTTGGAGTTGCTACAGGGTAGAGTGAAATGTTTGTATCACTAAGATGGATTAAAATGATGTTGCAACTACACAGTTTCTAATTAAATAATGTATAACAGTACCAACATTCAGGAAAATCATTTTTTTTTTTAAGTCAGGTAATTTTATGTATTGCAATCACAAAATAATATTGATGCAGTCTATCAATACAAAAAAAAGGTTTGCTGTTTTGGGGATATGTTGCAACTAAAAAAACATTGATTTCAATCTTAGCACAATATGGAAATGGCCTTGGTGAGGTTCACAGTCTGTGTTCATGCAGCCCTGGATAAAGGGCTCCATGTGGGCATGAGTCTCTATGGACCTTACCAAGGCCTTTGACACTGTTGACCATGTTCTTTTACTTTGTTCTCTGTCAGTTTGGGTATTTGGGGGATACAGGGCCTGATTCTCCAACGGGGCTGCGTTCAGTGCAAGCTGTGTCAAACAGCAGCTTGCACCAAAGCGCCATGTGCCGGGGACCCTGCATTAGATTCTGGTACAGGAGGGGTCCTGGCACCTAAGACCCAACGCTTGCAGCAACCCCAGCCATGCAGCAACCATATGGCACACGGGAGGGTTGTTCGCAAGCCCCTTGGACCATCAGTTGCATGGTCCATCCAATTAGGGACTGGCAGCGGAGGTGTGCAGAGGGCTGTGCCAGTCCCCTGTTCTGTCTGGGGATGAGGGGACACTACCTGCATGGGTGGGGGGCATAGGCACCAGTGGGAAGGTTGGTGGCATTTGTCCTCGTACTAACTGGGACACCAGGATCTGGAGGGGGCACTACCAACATGCTGAGGGGCACATCAAGGATCAGGTGGGTGCTCCTGCCCTGGATGCCCTATGGGGGCACAACCTGGATGGAGAGGTCCACTATGTGGCACTTGTGGGGCACAGTGGGGTTGGAGAAGTGGTTCTCGCCACACTACCCATAGGACAGCTCACCCAGGGGACTTAGAGTTTCTCCCACTGGGTGCTGTCTGTGAATAGCAAGCTGCAGCTTGCGTCGATGCAGTCCACCTAGCGCCATCTCGCAAGGCAGTGCAGGGTGCAGGTCTGGTGCAAGCCCTGTTTGGGGCAGGCAGCCTGCGGTCAATGCAGGCAACCTTTATGAACTGTGTGGAGGCAGCCCTGGATGCAAGTGCACCTTGCACCATATCTGCTTGGTGCAAGCACTTTGCATCAGATGCAGGGCTTTGAGAATCAGGCCTACAGTGTCCTAGTTTAGGGGGTATCTAAAGGATAAAATGCACTTCACTGCTATTAATTGGATTAATTTGGAGACTAAATTGATTAAGTGTGGTGTTCCACAGGGCTCAATTTTAGGACCACTTTTATTGTCCCTCTTTTCAATTCTATGCCCAAGTTTTGGGTTTCCTCCAAACATTTACTCTGCTCAGATGATGTGGTTATTTTTAATTCAGGTAATATTATTTTGGACTTACAGAAGACAATACAAATTGTCTTTCTGAATATGCATGATTGGTTTTTGAAAAACAAATTAACTTTTGAATTCTGAAAAAAAACACACAAATCAATGGTGTTATCAAAATCAGGCAAATTTCTTCTGACTGATTTTGAGATATTTGATCTTTCTGGAGAAGTTATAAAAATGGTTGATGAATTTTGTCATTTGGGAGTCTATTTGGACAGATGCTTCATCTTTGAAACACATACTGACCATTTGATTAAGACTGAATGAAAAATACTGGGAATCCTGTATAGGATTAATCAAATTCTCATTCCTGAATCACATAAATAATTGGCAACAAGCATCTTATCTTCTAAATTGGATTATGGTTTTCTAAATCATCCCATTCCAAGGTAAAAATATGGGACTTTAGAGGAGCTGACTTTGATAAGATGGTCAACAGAGTTAAGCTACTCCTGGCAAAAAGAAACACAGGTGAGGGGGTACAGGCAAAGTGGGCAAGCATTAAAGATGCAATACTTGAAGCAACATCCCATTGTGATAGACAGAAATGGAAGTGCAAAAGAAGAAGGAAACCACTTTGGTTCTCAAATACAGTAGCAGTAAAGGTCAGAGCCAAAAGGCTGGCCTTCAGGAAATATAAGGGAACACAGCGGGATGAAGATGGGGGGCATACCAAACTACCCTAAAGGAAGCAGGGAAGGCAGTAAGGCAGGTAAAGTTCCAAACTAAGGAAACACTAGCACGAACAGTAAAAGAAGGTGACATGACTTTCTATAGATACATTAGTGAAAGGAGAAAGTCCAGAGGGGGTATCGCTAAGCTCAAAGGAGAAAAGGGGGCATGTGAGGAGGAGGACCCTGTAAAAGCATCTATCCTAAATAGATACTCTTGCTCAGTATTTACTGATGAGAAGGTAGGGCAGGGCCCACAGCTCAGCACCATGGACACAGGGGAAGGGAGGTGAGCACTACACCCTTCACAAAAGAAAGGGTCCCACAAGAGCTCACTAAGCTCAGGGTGGACAAGGCAATGGGACCTGATGGAATGCATCCCAGGGTACTTAAGGAGCTAAGGGTGGAACTAGCAGAGCCATTACCAGAACTGTTTAGTGAGTCTCTGAGCACAGGAGAGGTCCCAGAGGACTGGAGAAGGGCTCATGTGATCCTGCTACACAAGAGCGGTAGCAGGGAGGAGGCAGGGAGCTACAGATCAGTTAGTCTTGCCTCAGTAGTGGGCAAGATTATGGAGGCACTCCTTAAGGAAAGGATAGTACAACACCTGGAATCCATAGGAGCACAAGATCCAAGACAGCATGGGTTTACAAAAGGAAGGTCCTGTCAAACTAATCTCACAGATTTCTTTGACTGGGTAACCAGAGTGGTGGACCAAGAGGGAGCAGTTGATGTCGCCTACCTTGACTTCAGCAAAGCTTTCGACACTGTTCCACATAGAAGATTGATAAATAAGCTGGGTAGGCTCGGGGTGGGTCAGAAGTTGGTCAACTGGGTGGCAAACTGGTTGATGGGCAGAAAGCAGAGAGTGGTGGTAAATTGTATACAGTCAGAAGAGATGCAAGTCACAAGTGGGGTACCTCAGGGATCAGTCCTGGGGACAGTCCTCTTCAATATCTTCATTAGTGACATTGCAGATGAACTAGAGGGTAAGGCTTGCCTGTTTGCAGATGACACCAAGATCTGCAACAGAGTAGATGATCCAGATGGGGTGGGCAGAATGAGAAGAGATCTGGATAAACTAGCAAAATGGTCAAAAGAGTGGCAACTGGGATTTAATGCAAAGAAATGTAAGATCATGCACATAGGGAAGAGAAACCCTGAAGCCACCTATAGGCCGGGAGGGGAGTTGCTGGCAGTCACAAAGGAAGAAAGAGATTTGGGGCATCATCATCACCGATGACCTGAAATCATCCAAGCAAACCCCAAAGCAGTAGGTAAGGCTAGGGATGTTGGTGTATTAGTAGGGTATCACAAGTCGTAAGAGGGAGATATAATCCCTCTTTACAAGACACTGGTTAGGCCCCATCTGAGTACTGCATGCAGTACTGGAGGCCACACCTCCACAAGGACATTAACCAAATTGAGGCAGTCCAGAGAAGGGCAACCAAAATGGTGCAGGGACTGCATCAGAAGACATATGAGGACAGATTAATGGAGCTCAATATGTATACCCTTGAGCAAAGGAGGGAGAGAGGTGATATGATCGAAACATTCAAACACCTTAAGGGCATTAACAAGGTGAAAGAGTCTAACATGTTTAAATATAAGAAAAATAGCAGGACAAGAGGACACAGCATGAGATTAGAGGGAGGCCGATTAAGGGGGAATGTGAGGAAATTATTTTCACAGAAAGGGTGGTGGATGCATGGAATGGTCTACCTCAGGACGTGGTGGCTATGAATACAGTGCAGGGCTTCAAACAGGTATGGGATAGGCATAAGGAAGCAATACAGATGAGTATGAATAGATAGGCCACTGACAGAGCAAAGGCCAATGGCACATTTATAAGGTAGAAAAAGAAATGGGCAGACTGGATGGGCTTTGCAATCCTTATCTGCCGTCAACTTCTATGTTTCTATGTTTCTATTGTTCTCTTCAGTAACTTTGAAGTAGTTCAATAGAGTGAATCTGCTGCACAACTGTACTTCTAGATTTGCCACTGGACTACCCAAGGCAACTCTTATCGTTGTGCCCTATATAAAGAACTGGGCCTACTTTGCACCATGTATAGGTTCAACTATAAGTGTAAGCCCCCTTTAAAGGAGGGGCTTATTGCTCCAATTAGGACCCCCTTTCCCCCTCCTACCCTCCCCCCCGAGCTAGAGAATTCATTAGTGCTCTGGGGGTTAATACCTGCTGGACTCTCCAGGGTGGCAGCAGAGGGTAGGTTTAGGGAGGTATGTAAGGCTGGAGACAGGAGGCTTCGGGGCCTTTTCCAGCCTGGGCAGTAGGCCTGGGGCTGGAAGGGGACAGCTGGAGGAGGTGCTGCTTAGAATGTCCAGCTAGGGAAAACTGTATAAATTCAGATGGAGCTGCTTTATTTATTTGGTGGAAGATGAGATCCCTGCATTCCTAGAATCATTTGGGGTACAGGAGCTTAAATAAAGATGCTGGTTTGGGAAGAAACTGGTAGTGATGGTCTCCTTATTTGAGTTAGACAGGGGGACAAATGAAACAGGAACCCCCCTCCTCCATGTGTCTAATTTATTTCACAAGTGTTTAATTCCAAAATGGTTCCATCAAGTTGTATCAGGATCGATGGGCTCTGGGGCTCAGAGGAGACAGGAGGTTGCAGCATGGAGATCCTGGTCCAGTGGACAGCATTTGGGAAGACTCCAGATTTGCTGTGGTGAGATCAGAAGTGCACTTGAAAGTGAACCCACCAAAAGGTAGGACAGCTCTTTTCCTATCTTGTTTAAGGGTGCACTGGCTTGGATTAGCACTTTAGCTGTGTCCCCCCCCATGTTCCCTGGACCATCTGCAAAGTGAAAGTATGCCCTAGATGAGGTGGTGGAAGGGGGGTAACACATGGGGGCTTGTCAGGGATGTTCCCTGAACCCCAAAATGCACCATACCCTGAGCTTTGAGATCCAATGCATTGGCGGGCTTCCAGGCCTGTTTGGGCCCTGTGGCACAGAAAAAATTAGTTGTGGGTCAGGCCTGGAATAGATGTTGACCTGATGCATTGTGTGCACATGACCAGCTGGTCACATGATCCTCAGGTGGATTCTGATTGGCTGATGGCCGGTGAGGAGCTACAGCAGCTGCAGACAGAAGCACCATCTTGGAGAAAGTGATCAGAGGGAGCAAAGCTGAGAGGGTGAGGAGAAAGAAGGTTAGAGAGCCAAACAGCAAAAGTAAAAGTTGTACATTCACACTAGAGCAAAAGGGTTGTGCCTCCAAGAAAAAAAAGCAAAAGAGAAAGATCAAATCCAACCAAGTAAATGGGTTCCCCATTGTGGGTACTGTAAGGCAGACAGAAAAGACTTGAGCTGGCCACCCCATGGATTGGCAGTGGATAGTGTCTGGCAGGGAGGAAGGTGGAGCAAAGGGGGCCCTCCAGGAGGAACTACTGGCCATGGTTCCTGCCTCACTGCTCTCCTGGCTGTAGAAAGCTGGGGGAAAAGGATGAGAAAATGAACAATGTGTGAGGTGTGGGTATGGGGGGGGGGTGATGCCAGGGTGCCTGTGTGTAGAAACTATACAGGCATGCCTCCAGTTCCAAAATTTGGGGGTCCCTCTCAGTTCCACTGCAAGCTTCCATGTACTGTGGTCACCCACCAGTGGGGATTTGGGGGCTTTTGATAAACTCTCCCTTGGGGAAAGCACTCATGCCCAAGTGGAAGAGATCAAGAGTGTGTCCCCAGACATCATCACAGAGGCTGAGGAGAGAAAGGTGCAGGGGAAAAAGCAAAGAGAGAAGATGATGGGGAGCACAGCCATCTGCCCTGCTCCCTGCCGCTGACTAACGGCTATCTCAGTGGCACAGGGAGGGGCAGGGGTCTCATATAACCGGCAGGAGATCCTCCAAGGCCCAGGAGTTCTCTGCCTCGGCCCCTGTCCAGCGGTAGCCCACAGACTCTGGTTTCTAAGTCAGAGCCTACCTTAGGAGTCAAGTTTAGAATAAGGCGCAGTGGGCTTGGCTCTGAGTCTATTCCTGCACAAACAGTATCCAGGGAGAGTACTGATCGAAGGGAGCTGGAGGAGCTGGATGAGAAGTACATTAGTAGCACATTTCAGTTTCAGGACTACCGAATGAGTAGGGCAATCCACAGGCCTTACCATCGCCCAGTGATCACCTTGGCAGACAGCACCCCACAACTCCTGGTCTGGGTTAAGACCCTCCAGACCCGGATGGATGGGTCGAACCTTAGTGACCTGTTGAATCTCAAGTATCAACAGGGAATATGGCTACCAGTTGGGCAAGCCAGGAGGACCGGTGTCAGAGACCTGTCAGAATGGAGCCAGGCAGAGAGATGGGTCCATAGGAGGCTGCGTGTGAAGTATCCCCATATCAACTATCCTTATGTGCCTGAGTGGCTAGGAGAAATCATCGAGGAGATGAGGGAGGAATGAATCTTTAAGGAGCAGATGGACTGCTTAAAGAATCGCCCTGGAGGAAGAGGTTCTCCATCTCAGCAGTTAATACAGCAGGCACAGTCAATGTGTCACACAGGGACTTGGTCTGGCCTGACTTTGTTTAAACATTTTGCCCTGGTCCAGGACTTGACGGGGACATGGACCAAGTACTACATTTTGGACTGGAATTCCTTTGGGGATGTGACTACTAAGTCAGACCCAGAGTATTATCTCCCTCCAGGAGGGGGCCCTGCAACTTAGGCCTCCTGGATTTCAGACTTGTGAACTGAGCCAGGACAATTGCTCTACAGAGCAGAAACATGGTGACTGTATACAGTTCTTATTCCTAAAAAGGGAAAATGCTGAAATTTACAACTATGTTGCTATTAACAAAAATGTTTGCAGTCACGATAAAACTGTTGGCATGGAAGTTGGAGGAGACTGGTGAGTGAATGTGTGAATGAGTGGTTTGGGGATTGTACACAGAGAATTTTGTTCAGCTTGGTGGGAGATATATTGGGGTGTAGCTAAAGTTCAGTCGTTATGAAACAATGATTATGATTTTGTTTTGATAAAAAAATTATGAAGGTTTTTTTCTAAATATTTATTATTATCTCCTGGTGCAGGTAGGTTTAGTTTCTAGGATATGTTGGGTTTAGAGAGGTAGGTTGGGTGGTGCCTATGACCAGGTAAGGTGTGTTTTCCTTTCAAAAGGCTGGGGAGTGCACATACCCAGTTTGATGGGAGGAGACCATCACTGGGCCCTTGCCATCATTCCCAGGGAGGAAATGATTTTCTGGGTGGGGAAGAGTGCAAGCCCCCCATAAAGGAGGGGCGTATTGCTCCCATTAGGACCTTCCTTTCCCCCCTCCTACTAGGGTTGCCACCTGTCAGGTTTTTTACCTAGTGATCAGGTTTTCAGGGTCCCTATCAGGTAATCCAGTTTTGCTCTGTGCTGGTCAGGTTTTTGAGCCATTTTGAGTGCTCACACACCTTTGAAACAGATTTTGTTGTATCATGCATTGTTTCAGCTTCATGTCCAGGTTACAAACAAGTTCTGTTGTCAGTATAGCCCTTTGTTTGTGAAAGCAGTCAAAGTGGGAGGTGTAAAGTATGGCCATTAACACCATTAGCACTTATTTAACCTAATCATTTCCACTGCATCTTAAAGTGGCATAGCAGCAAAGCTGCCCCCACATTTTGTAACAGTAATAGTAACAGAGCCAGTTGTCTTCCACTTTCATTTGCTAGTAAACATTTAATAAATAAATACATAAGCAAATAAATAATTAGGAAGAATCTAGTAAAGTAACTTTAACAGGTACAGTACAGTATCTTGACACTTGTGTTGAACTGTTGCTTGCTTTAAGCCTTGTCTTTTATTGATATGAAAAATGGCTTTTTAGGAGGAACAATGCATGATGAGTCATGAAAAGGGGTGGGGTTAGAGGTGGAGCTTAGGATCCGGTTTTTGCTTCATTCAAAGGTGGCAACCCTACCTCCTACCCCTCCCCTCCCGAGCTAGGGAATTTATTAGTGCTCTGGGGGTTAATACCTGCTGGATGCCCCAAGGTGGCAGCAGAGGTCAGTTTGAGGGAGGTATATAAGATAGGAGACAGGAAATTTTGGGGCCCTTTCCAGCCCAGGCAGTAGGTCTGGGCTGGAGGAGGGAGGCTGGAGAAGCAGAGATGGCAGGTAAGAAGGGAGCTTGGTGGACCAGGTGGGCCAGTGGGGGGAACCCCCAAAGTGCAGACAGGGATAGCTTTGGCAGTGACGTGACATCGAGGAGAAGGGGAGGAAGCTCCGTGGGAAGGACGGTCAGCCAGTATGCCTGCGTCATTGAGATATGGATGGTGTAGGCGGTGGTGGTATGCCAGGATAGGTAGGAGTCCATAGAGATCCCATTGGTAGTGGTCACTCAGGCCACCAGGGCTGTGGGGGCAGTGACAGGATCCCCACAGGAAGAAGGCCAGTGGCAGTGGCTCTTCTCCATACTCTGCCACTCCTTAGCTTAGATGGAGCCAGTGGGCCTTTCACCCAATTTGTAGGGCCTGTGTGGAGGGGCAGGTCCTGGGGTGCAGGCATTAAAGGGCTAGGCAGGTCACAGGTCTTAAGACAGGCCTTGGAGGGTGTCTCTGGTGGGGGTTTAATGCAAGCCCGGGGTGTGTAGACAAAGATGTGGGGCAAGAAGCTGTGTACCCCATCTTCCAAAATGTTGCCATCTGGGAGCACTGAGAAAAGTGGGCTGCTCAGAGGGCCTGGGCGGTGGCAGGGTAGCCCGGGCGAGGAAGCTGAGTTGGAGCAGGGCCGGGTTTTGGAGCCACTGCACCAGAAAGAGAGAGAGCTGAGCTGTGGACATGTGATTGGTGCCATGAGTTTGGTAACACCAGGTAGGTTCAGGTTCAACATGAAGTCAGGAAGGTCAGGTTACAGGGTTTGGGTTGGAGGAAAAATCCTGGCAGCCTTAAGATCCATGGGCCCGGTGGGGGAAGCAACCCACTTTCCCGTGCAGGAAATTGGCAGCCAACCAGTGCCAGACCAGTTTAAGAAGGCTGTGTGGGTAGCCTAGGAGAAAAAGAAAGTGAGGGAGTTTAGCTTACCAGCACTAGGGAGCCAGGAGCCTCTGGGTTTCTTCTAAAGTGGGTCCTTGGGTAAATCATCCCAGTGGTTAGAGAGATGAAATCCTGCTTACACCGCCTGTAGTCCATTTGTGCTGCTCAGGATGTCCAGCTTGGGTAAGTTGTACAAAGTATAGATAGCCCCATGGAGCTGCTTTATTTATTTGGCAGAAAATGAGACCCCTGCATTCCTGAAATCATTTGGGGTGCAGGAGCCCAAATAGAGACACTGCTTTGGAACAAAATTGGCAGTGATGTTCTCCTTATTTGATTTAGACAGGGGGGACAAATTAAATAGAAACCCTCCTCCATGTGTCTAATTTATTTCACAAGTTTTTAATTCCAGAAGGGTTCCATCGAGCTGTATCGGGACCAAGGGGCTCTGGGGCTCAGAGGAGACAGGAGGTTGTAGCATGGAGATCCTAGTCCAGTGGACAGCATTTGGGGAGGCTCCAGATTTGCTGTGGTGAGACTGAGAATTCATTTGAAACTGAAGCCACCAAAAGGTAGGACAGCTCTTTTCCCATCTTGTTTAAGGCTGCACTGGCTCAGGTTAGCACTTTAGCTGTGCCCCCCCCAACCCCATTCTCCCTGGACCATCTGCGAAGTGAAAGTATGTCCCTAGACAAGGGAGAGGGGGTAACATAAGGCTTCCACTTTTTGCATAAACTTTGGGGCTTGATTCATTATCGAGATTTTTCCAAGAAGCCATAATATTTTCTCTACAACATCACAATTGAGATTTGTCTTTGCCACTCCTTTCTTTGTTAGCAACTTTGGACAAAGATCTTTTAAATTCAAAGCTATTAACTTTTATAATAAATTATCTGAAATGGTTCATTGTAACACACTTACTGATTATCCCAATTTCCCAATTGTTTAACCAGGAGAGACGCACTAAGCTGAAAGCTTGTTTACAAGTGCGACCTGGGAGCACAGGAAAGTTAAGTAACTTGCTCAGGGTCACACAGTATGCAAGTGGGGGGCTGTGGTATTCAAACCCAGGTCTCCAGATTTGCAGCTCAGAGCCTTAAACCACTGCACTATACTGCTTTTAAACCCCATTTATTTAAAATGCTCATGGATAACTCTAATTGTACTTGTTTTCTATAATTAATGTTATACTTGCATATATGGGATTTGTATGTTATACAGTATGTTATGTATTCTATGTTAAATGCACACTGAACACTGTGAAAAAGGGCAGCATTGCCCATATGCTTATCAGTTAAAATAACACTGAAATGAAATGAATAAAAACTCTTGATAATATACTCAAAAAGCAGTTTAAGAAGGCCAAAATGAGCAAAATAAAAAAATAGTATCAATGTATATAGAATAGTATCTACAAATAAAGATTGTGTTGAAAGAAATGATTGTTAAAGGCCTGACTCCTTGCTTTCATTTAAGCAAAATGAGATTCCAAGTCCTAACGATTCCCATTCAAAAGATAATTCCATTAAAATGTATTATGGTTGGCTTCATGTCACTGAGTGGGGAGGCACCCACTTGGCATACAGATGATCTGAGTTCACGACATACTCCCAGAATGACTGGAACAGAGACTCATGGGAAGGTTGAGAAGCATTCACATGTATGCTCTCCTCCCTTGTAGAGAGAAGATGGCATGCACAGCTCCTTAAGAGGTCCCTGGGGGTAACCCAGTGGAGGCACACTTGACGACGTGGGTGACCACTGCTCTGCACCCTCCAGAATATTGTGACATGCCTATGATGTGAAAGGTGGGCAGAGGGATGGGAGAACATGGGAAAAAGGCTTGCCTCTGGTGTGCCAGATGATGACCTTCTGCCCCCCCCCATGGCACCCTACCTCTCAGCGCATCAGTCTCACCTGGGCCATCCTTGACATCCCAAGGCAGTTTCCTTCTGATGGCAGCAGGGAGGCCCCCCAGCAGGGATAAGCCAGAAACTGAGGGAGGAAACAGCGGATGTTAGGCAGCTTGGAGATGAGAAAAAGCAGTGGTGGTTGAGTCTAGCAGCCAGACAGGGGTATGAGTAGGGCATGAAGGAGAGGGACACAGAAGGGACATGAGAAGAAGGAAAAAAACTAGATATCTTTGGAACCTTTAGTGTTTTATTTTTAAATGAAAACTTGGAATCAGCTAAGTTGATATATTGATACTGTATATGGTGTTGCTGCACCTTCCCCATACTATATTTAAAAACGCAATTGTTCAACAAATGTTTTAAAATATGACCTTTGGCACTAAGCAGAGGCTTACTAGACTCACCAGTCTTCCCTTCATCCATAACCTTGATGGTGCAGTGAGTGAGGATGTCTCCTCCTTTAAGTCCCTCAGGGTCTGGTTGGATTGTCATCTCAGTTTCTCTATGCATGTGGATGCCATCCACCAGGAGCTCTACTCCAAACCTGTTGTGCCTTTTAGGAGTAAAGGAGTATCCCGCTTCCTGCACTTAGATCATCTCAAATATGACACCCCCATCTTTGACTATGGTGACATTGCGTGCAGTGCTGCACCCAAATCCACCCTGACCACAGTGGACCCCTCTTTTACTCCTTCTGCTTCTACCCTGGACAGTTCCTCACCTACATACTGTACCTATAACCGCACACTGTAATCCTCCCTTTCTCCCCCTCTCCTGCCCCCTTTCTCTGTCTCTCTCTCTCTCTCTCTCACTCCCCCTCCCCTTTCTTGATATCAGGCATTTTGCCCATTGTGCTTTTTTTATCTCTAAATTCTGGCTTGGCACACTTTCTTCCTACCTTTCCTACCTCCTCGTGTCCCTCCTTACTACCTTTTACTCCCTTCACAACTCTGGCTCTTGCTCTCTTACACCACTCTGCCCAATGAAATTCTTGCTTGCCAAAGCTGCTTTCTCCTTCAGCTTCCCCAAATGTTGGGTCTCCTTAGCCCTTATCAAGCATTCTGCCTCCTCCCTTCACTCTCTCAAATCTAAGACTTCACTACTCACTCCTGCAGCTGGGCCCTGGCTGTTGCCCACCACCTTACACCCTCTGCTCCCTCTTCCCAGTGCACTCACATTAGTGTTGTTCCCCCTTACACCCTCCGTAAATTACAATAATCTGCTCCCACTATAAACTCTATATTGCCTGTTGCTCACTGCAAATTGTTTTCCCTCAGCCCTTTATGCATAGTTGTATAATTACACAAAACCTTTTTATTTTTGCACAGCCGCTAATTTTGATGCTTATCTACCTATTATTTGTAATTTGTACCTCATTGTTTCTACTTAGATTTTCTAGCTCCCCCCATTCCCATGATGCATCTGTAAATGAGCTGTTACCAGCTCAGTATGTCTTTACTGGTAAAACTTTTGAAATAAAATAAATAAACAAAATCCTGCTGTTTTTACCAACCCACTATATTGACATGTATGTAGTATATTTATCAGCACATGAACACTGTATCATTACAGTTTATTCATCTTTTTTGATTTATTTCATATTGGGATCAATACCTGTGAGTCAGGGAGTCATGTAAAAAGGTTCCAGGTCATACAGATACATAAGACAATCAGACAACACATTGGTTACATAAGGTTACACAGATTCAGTAGTAAGTTACATTACCAGTTAAAAAAAGGGTCCACATGAGTACATTGGTTGCAAAGGAACTTAGTGAACCTGGTAGCCCAGGACACAACATAATGAGATTTGAGTTCAGTGTGAAACAGAGGGAGCTGTTTAAATTTCAGATGCAGATTGTAGCATAAAGCTATTCCAGGATAAGTGCGGAGTACAGCAAGAGGACTACAATTCAAAACTTGCTTGAATTAGTGAAGCAGCCAGAGGAGGCTTTGTCAGCGCCTAGCATTGGGGAAGGAGTGTGGTGGGGAGCAGAATTATGGTAGGGGTGAACAGAGGGGAATGGGAGTAGGCAGAAGAGGAGGAGGAGGGAATACCATGGGATGAACCAGGGAGTGGGGTGGCATGGGGAGTTGATAGGAAGAAGGAGGTGGGGTAGTGTGGGGAGGTCAAGGGGAGGGGTAGAGATGTGAGGTTGGGGCAACAGTGACTAGGGGGAAGGGGGTCATTTTAACAGTTTACATAGGTGTCCGAAGGGGTGGTATGACAGGAGCCATCTTTAGCAGACTTCAAACTTTTTTTTCATTAAAAAACATAAGTTTCTCTAAACGTTCAAAGGTTACAGCTTGCAAAATGTAATTGAAGCATTATAAAATATACAAAATTAGCTTTGGAAATGGTTGAAAGATATGAGCAACTGTTCTGTGTAATAAAAAATGCATTCTTTTCTAGTTTTATTAGGAACTGTGTACTCTGCAACCTCATACTCATTCATCTTATTAGCATTGTGAACATTTCACATTAATAACCCCTAGTCAGCCTTGCTTGAAGAAAATTCAGAGTCGCATTTTTCTCTGTTTGGTTATTAAGATATTTTCAATTCTAATATCATGCCTCTGTTAAGTAAATTGGATTTGTCTTACAATAAATCTGCATGTTTTATTTAAGATACCCCTTGCTTTACTATTGTAGCACTGGAGCTGGTTCGTATTGGGACTTTTTATGTTGTCTTGCACGCAAGTGCAAACAACATTTTGTGGTAGCTTAGAATAGCAGGTTTTGGAGGTGTGGTCTGTGACAGACAGCCAGCTCTGAGTACTCAAGTGCTGTATTACTTTGTTTATTACATATAAAATATGTGATGGGAAACTCAGCTTGAGGAAACTACTGTCTTACTGGAACTGACACATCAAGACCCCCCAGAGATAAGTTCAAAGGACAGGAGATATTTTAAACTGCAGAGATCTGGGGTGCAATTACCTTGCTAATTTGCTTTCATCCCAGGAAATAAGATTAGCCATTCACAATGCCCTCAGGGAGATCCTTTGATCTGCATATTTGCCAGGAAGGACTTGTGGGGAGGAGTGTCGGAGAGAGGCCAGAATGGACATTGAAGAGGTTTGATGTCTGAGCCAGGGAGGACCCAGATGGATTTGGAAGGTACAAAATACATTCCCGGGGAACCCTTGAATTACATCAGAAAGACCTGAGGTATAGATTCCAAGGTCCAGATGGGATTAAAGAGGCCAATACACTTTTGCTTTGAATACAGTGAATTAGATCAAAGAAATATTTGAAATGTATGTGTAGCAGAACAAAAGCCAGTTCTGACCAGTTAACCTGTGAAGAGGAAAGTCAGTGAGGTCATCTCATATGTTTTTTTAAATATTTTATTTGGAGACCCTGTATTGTAAAATATAAACTTTGATACACCAAGGCGGAGTTAGTGACCTCATGAGAAGGCCAGCTCAGAAGTATGTTTAATTGCTGAAGTGAACCTGACAGAGACACAAGAGAATATTATCTGACAGAGGGAGAATCATCACAGCACTGAAAAAGAGTAAGATTAGACCAGTTTAAATGTATGTATTGTAGGAACTGTACTTTTTCCTGTTTGTTTTAAGGCTGTATGTGTTGGGATATATATAATTTGTTCTGTAATTATTGTTCTGTTTTGATATTTTTAAAGTAAAGATTTTTATTTTACAAACGAAACTGCTGGAGTGCCTTGACAATTCTTTTTATTTTAAGTGGAGCTTTTAAAGGTTATAAGTACACTGTGTAAGGGCTTTTTGTATACCAAACTGGGAAATGGATAGAGTTCTCTAAAAGTCTTGCATTGAGTTCTAAGGGTTCATTTGAAAGACCTGGTTGGGTGACCGTAAGCAAAGATATCTGGCCCACCGAAGACGGAATTATCTGAGTGTGAGAATTGGGTATGCTAACAAGAGGTTATCAGTTAGAATCCCTTCAGAGCTTGAGACAAAGGTGACTTGAACCCACAAAACAGACAAGAGGGTTACCTTGTCTGTGCACTGTACACAAATCATACACTCAGAGGTTGGCACTTTGGGAGTAGAGGGTTGATCGGCTGAGCGAGTTTGTGACAGACTGGTTGGCAGCGGTGGCAAAAAAGTTTGGTGGTATAAGCTTCATTGTTCAGTGTGTTAGCTTAAAACCATTTAGCTCACTTGGAAAAAAAGAAAGGCGGAGTTTTATTTCAAAAGAAAACAAAACTATATCCCTTGACTTACAGTTAAGTTCCCACCCATTTTTTTTCTGACGTGACAGTCAGTATAGTATTAGTAGCAAAAGAAGAAGAAAGTGTCATCCGACTACAGCAAGCACACTGTAGATTTCTTAAAGCAGTTGTGTGGGGACAGGGGAGTCCCGTTTGTGGTGAAAGCCAGTAAGCAGAACCTCACAGAGGTCCTAATGGTAGCAGATACCCAGAGAAGCGAGTCACCAACCATGACTGAAAGGGACCAGACCTCAAATGTGGCAGAATTAGTGGCCAGTGAGGGGTCCCAAGCCAATGAGGTGGACAGCAGGGCCACTGTCAGTGAAGGGCCACAGCAGCAGGGGAAGGTCACCAGTATCCTGAATCCAGAGGTGCTCAAGTTGCAGATTCAGTTGCAGAGGATAGAACTGGAGGCAGAGCGACAACAGAGGGAGGCAGACCGTGAGGAATGTGAGTGCCAGTGAGAGGCAGAGGAGAAGAGAGAGCGAGAATGCAGAGCTGCATTTAATCTAGCTACTAAAGATATTTTCAAAATATACCAGCTTCGTCATGTACTGCTTCAGAAGTTGGGCAGGGAGAAGGTACAGCCTCCTAAAGTCCAGTTTTTGATGGATATACGGTCTTTGATAGGAACCTACAGGCAATCTCTAAGATCTATACCGGCTCTGTTCCATTGGGCCTATTCCATTAATCTTGCCCCTGCTCTTACTGGGCCTCTGTATTCCCTAATATTAATTTAGATTGGAAGGAGATTTGGCTTACTTGTCATAGTTTTATCAAGCATGATCAATTGAAGCTCATACAGTTTAAAGTACTACATAATATTTACTATTCCCCTCAGAAGTTAACGGATTTGAATCTGCTAAAAGAACCCAAATGTTACAGGTGTAATGAGGATAGAGGGGACCTCTTGCATATTTTTTGGGAATGCCCTAAGGTAGTTCCTCTATGGTCAGAAATTAGGATAAGTTGGACCCCCTATTGGGATTGGAGGATATGTTCAAGCCAGAGGTGTGTCTGCTGGGGGATATGTCCATTTTTCCATTTAGGAATAGAAAATATTACATGGCCTTGATTTCAGTCACAGTTAAGAAATTGGTTCTCCGTCATTGGAAGGATAAGGTTATACTCTCTTATTCTGAATGGCTGGCAGAACTTCTCGCTTTTCTCAGGATTGAAAAAATGATTGCTATCCTACATAATCAATTACCCCGCTTTGAGAAAATTTGGGCCCCGTTCGATACTATCTATACATTGTGATTTGTGAACTCACCCTATATGACAATGATTTGAGTTGTATGCCTCGGGAGGGGGAGGGTATTATTTGGGGGTTGAGGAGGGTGTTTTTAGGGTATTATAGGATTTTTAGGGTTAGGGGTTATTGCAGAGAAAATGTTCTGTCATGTTTGTAATGTGATAATTGTATACTGTACTTATATCTTGTAAAGTCTTTCTCTCAGTTACGTTGTCTCTGCGTAAAATGTGAATAAAATGTTAATGGAAAAAAAAAAGAATGCAGAGCTGCAGAGAAGAGGAGAGAGGAGCGCCAGTGGCAACATGAACTGGAGAAGCTACGACTCCAACCAGCGGCACCAGGGCAGGCAAGTGGCTTGGGTTTAACTGGGACTGCAGGACTGGGTTACAAATTGAACTCTAAATTAATAGCTGAGTTTAAGGACGGGGAGGATATAGATGCCTTTTTAAATTATTTTGAAAAAGTTTTTATTCAGGCTGAAATTCCTAGCAAGTCCTGGAGCTTCCAGCTATCCCTGCTACTTACCAGAAAAGCTTGGGATGCATTGGGTCACATAGACAATAAAGACAGCGATGATTACAGCAAGTTAAAAGCAGCACTGCTAAAAAAGTTTAAATTAACTCCTGAATCATACAGAGCTAAATTCCGTAAGCTCAGGAGAAGCCCGATATGAGCTATGAGGAGCTAGCCACAAAACGTCAGTTTTTAAAACATTGATGGGAAGGAATTGAGGCAAACACTGTTGATAAAATTGAAAATGTAATTTTATTAGAACAGTTTTATTGGGCATGCCCAGCAGAGTTAAAAACCTGGCTAGAGGACCGAAATCCAAAAACAGTGTAAGAGGCTGCTGAACTCTCGGACCGCTATGCCAAGAGCAGACCTGCTCTGAGAGCTTAATGGGGTGAGTGTGGCAGTGCAGAAAGGGAAAAGCGTCTTCCGGCAGCTAAAACCCTCACTGCCTCCACCAAACCAGTTAGCCCCAGGTTTCAAAGAAAGATTTCTCTGAAGTAAGAAATGTTTGTTGGTTACGTAAAGAAACTACGCACATTTCCAGACAGTGTCCAACAAGGGCAAGCAATAATATGCAAAGTAGTACCAGAAAGGAAGTGGGTTGTTTGTGTGTCCCTGGAAGCATGCAAGTGAACATGAGGGAACACATGAACCCAGTCATGGCAAATGGCATACAGACACAGGGGTTAAGGGACATAGGGGCATCCCTGACATTGGTAAAAGGGGATCTGGTACAGCCTGGTCAGCGTATACCCAACAAATACATAACTGTACAAGGGTTTACTGGTGAAGAGAAAACATTGCTCCTGGCCAGTGTGTTCTCCTGGACTGGGATGAAACAGGGGGAACTGTGCAACAGGTGGCTGTAGCTAACACATTAGCAATGGATGTGATTCTGGGTAACAATCTCCAGCAGGGGGTGGTATGTGCAGTTACCCATAGCCAAATGGCCAGGGAACATTGTAGTTCCCTGAGCCCCCCAGAAGCCATTGGGGAAGATACTGAGAGGCTGGTTCCCCAGGCTGTGTCTCCAGAGGGGGAGACTGATAAAAAGAGGGTAGAAATTTACCCAGTAGCAAATAACCACCCAGCTACAGAGGGTTACTCCAAAGAAGGAGAGGTGACCCCTTGTCAGAGGGTAGGGATTAACAATGATCCTGATGGCCCTGATGCTAGTGCTAGAGACCCTAGTTTAGTGACTAAAGGGGACCTGTCCCACGCCTTGGGAAGGTGTGAGAGGTTTGTAGCTGCTCAAAGAAGTGACTGTAGTTTAAAGAAGCTGAGGGCTTGGGCAGACTCGGACGGTGCATGGCAGACATAAGGTTTATTGGGAAAATGGACTTATGTATACACAGGCAGTACAGACAGAGGGAGGGATGCTAGGCAGGCAGCTTGTCATTCCCCAGAGATATCGTGAGCAGTTGCTCAAGGTTGCCCATGATATTCCCTTATCTGGTCATCTGGGAATCGCATGCACAATGCGGCGTTGGCCCAGAATTTCTACTGGCCAAACTTCACCCAGCAGGTAAAGGAGTGTTGCAGGTCTTGTCACCATTACCAAGAAATAGGGAAGGCGGGCCAGAAAACCCAAGCTGCCCTGATTCCCTTGCCCATAGTGGAGGGCCATTCCAGAGGGTGGGAATGGATATTGTGGGGCCTTTAAATGCCCCCAGCTCCTGAGGGAAAAGATTCATCCTGACTGTGGTGGATTATGCCACCCGGTACCCAGAGGCAATCATCCTTTCCTCATTGAGGACAGACAAAGTGGCAGATGCCTTGCTTGGGATTTTCTCCCGTGTTGGGTTTCTACAGGAGGCAATCACTGATTGAGGGGGTTCCTTCATGTTGAACCTAATGAAATGTCTATGGAAGAAGTGTGGGTGGTGCAGAGATGCACGACACTGTATCACCCACAAGCCAATGGGCTTGTGGAACGCTTCAATGGAACCCTAAAGTCAACGCTCCAGGCGTTTGCTGAATAGCATGGGAGGGACTGGGAAAAATACCTTCCCCGCCTGTTGTTCGCATACAGGGAGGTGCCCCAAGAGTCGACAGGATTTTCCCCCTTCAAACTCTTGTACAGATGCCAGCTTCATGGGCCCCTAGACTTGATCTGGGAGGACTTGGAAGGCAAGCAAGCCACCCAGGGAACTCCCATTGTGGATTATGTCCTAAGGTTTAGGGAAAGGCTGAAGGAGCTTATGGGGACAGCCCAGAGCAACCTGGCAGCTGCCCAACAGAAACAAAAAGTATGGCACGACTGCAGAGCCAGAGCTCGCTCGCACATGGTGGGTCAGGAAGTCACGGTCCTTATTCAGGTCCAGAAAGACAAGCTGCAAGCTGAGTGGGCAGGACCATACAAAGTGGTTAGGAAGGTAAATAACGTAAACTACATTGTGGAGTCACCTGACCATAGACAGACAGAAAGGACGTACCATGTCAACATGATGAAGCCATATGCAAAAAGGGCTGACATGGTGTTCGCAGTGTGTAGTCATGGGGATGGGACGGATGAAGGAAACCCCCTTCTGGACTTGCTGGAAGAGAGTAAGTGGGAGTCCTCTGTGGAGGCAGTAAAATTGTCTCCCCAGCTGACCCCGGACCAGATCCAGAAAGTAAGGGAGGTTTTAGCAGACTTTGCCCCTTTGTTAAGAGCCAAGCCTGGACTAATCCCCTTAGCAACACATGATGTGGAGACAGGGACACAGATGCCCATATGGTGGACAGCATATTGGGTGTCAGAGGCTGTCCAAAAGGACATTAGGAGGGAAGTGGAGGAAATGCTGGATTTAGGGGTAATCCAGAGATCCCACAGTCCCTGGACCTCACCTGCAGTCCTTGTACCCAAGCCAGATGGCTCGACTCATTTCTGTGCAGACTATCGTGGACTGAATGCAGTCACAAAGTCAGACACCCACCTGATGCCCCAGACCAATGAACTCCTGGACAAGTTGGGGGGCGACCTACCTTACGACCATTGACCTGACAAAGGGGTATTGGCAGGTAGAGTTGATGAACAGAGCTAGGGAGAAGTCAGCCTTCATCGCTCCGACAGGCTTATTTGAGTTCAAAGTAATCCCTTTCGGAATGAAGAACGCCCCAGTCACTTTTCAAAGGTTGGTGAACCAGGTGTTAAATGGTGCTGAGGAGCACACCATGGCATACCTGGATGACATTGCCATCTTCAGTACCAGCTGGGAGGAACAACTGTCACACCTTAAGGAACTGCTGGGCTGAATACAGAGGGCCAGGCTCACTGTCAAAGCCGAGAAGTGCCAGATGACCATGGGAGAAGTGGCATAGCTCCATCCTAACCAGATAAAAATAGAAGTAATACAGGCATGGCCCAGACCAGAAACTCAGAAGCAGGTCAGGAGTTTTCTCGGGACAGCAGGGTACTACAGAATGTTTGTATCTAATTACAGTGCCCTGGCTGCTCCCCTATCTAACCTGACAAAGATAAAAATGCCAAGGAAAATCACCTGGGGTCCAGCCTGTGAGGAAGCCTTTACCAAACTGAAGGAGGCACTGTGCAGTGCTCCTGTTTTGACAAGTCCGGACTATAGCAACACTTTTGTAGTTCAGACAGATGCCTCAGATGTGGGTATAGGGGCAGTACTAAACCAGACATCCAGCAAAGGGAGGGACCACCCGATAGCCAACCTGAGCCAAAAGCTGCTCCCCAGAGAACAAGCATACTCCACGGTGGAAAAGGAGTGTCTTGCCCTAGTGTGGGCCCTAAAGAAATTGGAGCCATACTCGTATGGGCAGCCTTTTGTGGTGCAGACTGACCACAACCCCCTGGTTTGGTTGTCACAGATGGGGAAAAACAATGGCAGACGGCTCAGATGGAGTCTTGCTTTACAAGGGTATGATTTGAAAATCGTACATAGGGCCGGAGCCAAAAATAAGAACTCAGGTGGACTTTCTAGGGTCTATAAGAAGAGAAAAGATTTGGGAAGCTCATCCCATGTAGGGGATGGATCCCCCAAATTCAGTCTAGGTGGGGAGGAGTGTGACATAGACAGCCAGCTCTGAGTGCTCGAGTGCTGTATTCTTTTTTTTTATTACATTTGAGATATGTGATGGGAAACTCAGTTTGAAGAAACTACTGTCTTACTGGAACTGATACATCAAGACCCCCCAGGGATAAGTTCAAAGGACAGGAGGTATTTTAAACTGCAGAGATCTGGGGTGCAATTACCTTGTCAATTTGCTTTCATCCCAAGAAATAAGATTAGCCATTCATAATGCCCTCAAGGAGATCCTTTGACTTGCATATTTGCCAGGAAGGACTTGTGGGGAGGAGTGTCGGAGAGAGGCCAGAATGGACATTGAAGAGGTTTGATGTCTGAGCCAGGGAGGACCCAGATGGATTTGAAAGGTCCAAAATACATTCCCGGGGAACCCTTGAATTATATCAGAAAGACCTGAGGTGTAGATTCCAAGGTCCAGATGGGATTAAAGAGGCCAATACACTTTTGCTTTGAATACAGTGACTTACATCAAAGAAACTTTTGAGATGCATGTGTAGCAGAACAAAAGCCAGTTCTGACCAGTTAACCTGTGAAGAGGAAAGTCAGTGAGGTCATCTCATATGTTTTTTTAAATATTTTATTTGGAGACCCTGTATTGTAAAATATAGACTTTGATACACCAAGGCGGAGTTAGTGACCTCATGAGAAGGGCGGCTCAGAAGTATGCTTTGTTGAAGTGAACCTGCCAGAAACACAAGATAATATTATCTAACTGACGGAGGGTCATAGCACTGAAAAAAGTAAGATTAGACCAGTCTAAATGTATGTATTGTAGGAACTGTACTTTTTTCCTGTTTGTTTTAAGGCTGTATGTGTTGGGATATATATCATTTGTTCTGTGATTATTGTTCTGTTTTGATATTTTTAAAGTAAAGATATTTTTTTTACAAACGAAACTGCTGGAGTGCCTTGACAAATCTTTTTATTTTAAGTGAAGCTTTTAAAAGTTATAAGTACACTGTGTATGGGCTTATTGTATACCAAACTGGGAAATGGATAGAGTTCTGTAAAAGTCTTGTTCTGAGTTCTAAGGGTTCATTTGAAAGACCTGGTTGGGTGTCCATAGGCAAAGATATCTGGCCCCCCGAAGACAGAATTATCTGAGCCTGAGAATTGGGTACGATAGCAAGAGGTTATCAGTTTGAATCCCTTCAGAGCTTGAGACTAAGGTGACTTGAACCCACAAAACAGACGAGAGGGTTACCTTGTCTGTTCACTGTACACAAATCATATGCTCAGAGGTTGGCACTTTGGGAGTAGAGGGTTGACCGGCTGAGCGAGTTGGTGACATGGTCCTGTTGTGTCCAATGATGCCACTGCTTTTTCTGGCTGGGCTCTGTGGCATCAATGAAATAGCACGTGTCTATGACAGCAGTGCAAAAGCATGCCACCAACTTGAAACAATTTCACTGCTGCGATGAGGGAGCGGCCAGTCATTGCAGGGTGTGCCTTGCCTGGTATAACATTTCAATAAACATGGAGGTGGCTATCCCCATCCACCTCTCACAGTCTTGCCTGAAAGCCGACTTCAGAGGTGCCCAGTCCCCCTATCGGCATGCCCCCTTCCCAGTTAATTTGCTGATGGGGGAGCCCAATCCCTGTCAGCATAATCTCCCCCTATTTATTGTATTTGTGTGCAGAAGGGTTGCCCAATCACCCTCGGCATCATGCGCCCCCCCAAACACAGAAACACTTTGTGTGCCAATGGAGGGCCCAATCCCCATCAGTTTCAGTCCCCCTCCCCAAAAAAACACAGGTGGCACACTGGGAGCCCACCCCAGTGTGCCAAAACTGCAATGTCTTTTTTTTTTTACCTTTAAAAAGTGAAAACGGTCCCTCGTCTCTGGTGTCCCCTCCCACAACCCACACCCTCTGCATACCTCACCTCCCCACACCCCATACTTACCTCTGGAGCCCAGCGCGATGATCTTTGGTGGAGTGGGAACACGTCTGCATGCTTCAAAGCTGACCGCAAACTGAAGAAATGCTGGTAAGTTGTATAATGGCATTGGGGGTTCAACTTAGGTGATATCGCAGCCATTTTTGTGACTTTGACTCCAAATTCAACATAGGTTCTGGAACCCCACCTTCTGAATCTGTTACTGTCATAAAGAAGAGTCTCGTCCCGAAAGGTGATTTCATGGTCACTACGCGGAATCACCTTTCAGACCGAACAACAAAACAACAGTGTCACTGTTCAAGAGGTGAACCCAAAAAGTGTATGTTGCAAATTTGGTGAAAAAATTCCAAAAAATGACTGTGTTATGACCATGCATTGTGCAGTTTCCATGCACACTCGGAAGTTCAAATATTTTTAAAACTTTCACTCCTCCTTATGAACAGTACAGCTGTTATTTTTTTACATCTGGCCCGAAATGTGTTTTCTCACATCTGGCACACAATGGCATGGTCGCTGTGAGAAATCAAGGTTCGGGACAGATTAAGAAAATCTCAGTGACACTGTTCATGGGCAGAGGTCCCAAAATGCCTATGTTGAAAATCTGGTGAAAGAATTCCACAAAATTACTGTTACGAGCATGCATTGTGCAGTATCCTTGCATGCTCGTAACTTCGAGAATTTTTAATATTTTCACTCCAGATTTTCAACATTGACATTTCTTCACATCTCCTTATGAACGGTATAGCTGTCATATTTCACATCCTGCCTAAAATGTGTTTTCGCACATCTGGCACAGAAGGGTGTGGTCGGTGTGGGAAATCAACATTCGGGACAGATTAACAAAGTCACAGTGCCACTGTTCATGAGCGGAGGTCCCAAATGCTTTCATGAGGTGGGGTTACAAAAAGGCTGGGTTCAATATTTGGAGTGCAAATACCAACTAACATCCAGGATGTTAGGATTTCTAACCATAACATCCCACCCTGTAGAAACTGACAGGTGTCAGGGGTGTGCCTTTGGATTGTTGGCTGTAAAGGTCACCCCATTCCACCCCTACCACCACCCTGCAGCAAGTCACAGGCATCAAGGTGCGCTTTGGACTCTTCAGCCCCAAACTTCGCTCCATTCTCCTATACTGCACCCATCTCAATGTACTTCCTTATTAAATGGGGTGAGCGTAAGGCCCGATGACCCCAAGGCACAACGCAACACTTGTCAGAGTCTGCAGGGTAGGGTGAGGTGAAATGGCATGAGCGTTATGGCCGACAACCCAAAGGCACACCTCAATGCCTGTCAGTCTCTGCAGGGTGGGGTGGGGTTGATGTCAGTTCTATACTTCACTGCCATTCCTATTATGCATCTCTCTAACTCCTGCACTACCAATGCCAATGCCAGCAAGGCAACATTCGGCACTGACAAATGCTTGTTTATTAACTGTGATGAGTCTCGGTTTCTGCTGGCGGTGAGAGAACCATCAGGGATAGACATTTTTCTGACTGGTTGCTTAATATTTAGATCATTCACCTGAATAGCTTGGGAAGCTTGTTTTGGCTGACTGAGGGGGTGACAGCACCCTCGGATTTAAAGCTTCTATTTGATCACCACTCCAATGTTATGCTTGTATGCAGTGAGAGCTCTACAAGCACTTTCATAAATGGTTTAAATTTTGCTTGAGATAAAGGTCATCAGCTTTGGAGTCTGGATTTTAGTGTTAGCAGTGACATTTAATGGTGCTCTATTCAGGCTCAAATTCTGCCCTCTTGTGAGAGAAGAGGACTTCAGTGGTTAGTTTTGGACTGTTTTGACCTTTAATTTACAAACAAGTTTTGTTACTTTGCACCACAAAATGTTTGCTTGGATTCTCCTTTAAATTAATTTGTTATTTGTTTCTTTTATTTTATCAGTTGGGATTATGTGGGGTGTGGAGTGCATTATTTGGCTGTTGCTTTGGTAGCCCATGACATGTGCGACTGTGATTAAGAGAAACCAAAAACGGCGACTCAATCATGGTGCATGTCATGGGGTCTACTGAAAAGGTAGGGCGACAGGATGGGGGTGGGATTGCGCATATAGCGACAGGATGTCACTACATGTACACCCGCTCTGGGGGTGGGAGAGAGCATGCTCAGCAAGGAGCAGGAGGGTTTTTGAGGGATGGTGCCATGGTGGGCTGCCAAGCTGGCTCCATGGCATGGTGGGTGAGTTTGCAGCTTGGTGGACAAGGTGCTGGGTTCAAGTCCAGGCACAGGTACTTTTTTGTTGCACCCGGCCCAAATTTTATTTCCATGTTTTGCACCCCCCCCGACATGCACCCCCCCCAGAGTTGAGAATCCTCAAGTGGGGGGGGTGTTGGGGGCACAAGTCCCCACATAAAACATTAAAATTCTAAGTCTTTGGCACTGTTTTGCTGTGCGCCAGGGAGTCACATCGCTGAAACTGATTTTCGCTGATGTGACTTCGTTGCAACGACGATTGCCTTTTGGCATTCACCATTATGACATAGAACCATTGCTTTTAAGGTCAGGTGTGTGTTTATAAGGGTGTGTGTGTGTGTGTGTGTGTGTGTGCTTCTTTTAAATTTGGTGTGAGGTTGGGGTGTTAGAGAGTTGTGGTGAGGTAGATGTCTGATTGTGTGTGTGTGTGTGTGTGTGTGTGTGTGTGTGTGTGTGTGTGTGTGTGTTGCTATTTACTTTGTTTTATTATATGTATTCATTAAGAGTCATTTAGAGGATTGAGGGTTTGTTGTTAACTGCATATGTGTAGAGGCTTTTATCTACAGAGGCGCACTTACTCCGGTGACCACCTGCGGTCGCTTCGTCCTTCTGTTGGGGTCCCACTGGTTCTCCAGGCAGAGGTACTGAGCCATTGCCGGGAACTAGGAATCCTATGAGGAGGAGTTCTCACCCCCGTGGAGGCCCCAGGTAAGGTGTTTGGGGGGGGCAGGATTGGGGCGGCAAGGACCACGAGACCCCAGGGGAGGATATGGAGTCAGGACCAAGGACCGTGACAACTGGTTCCCCTCCCCAGGGTTCTGCCAAATTTTTCTGAGCAGAAAGTAGTCCATCCAGCTTGCGCTGCTTATCCATTTTGAGTTGTTTTCTGTAACACAAGGTTGCTGAGGAATAAGGCAGCAGTAATGGAGAGTTTCATTGCCGACTCCTCAGCTGACCTCATTTGCATCATGGAAACCTGGTTGGGTGACGATGTTGGCCATGTGTTGGGGGCATCTGTCCCTCCCAGTTTTTCTGTGGTACATTGCCCGAGGAGGGATCGCAGAGGGGGCAGGTTGGCCATCTATTTTAGACCTACTCTGGGACTCACTGCACTCCCAGTGAGAACATTTGGATCCTTTGAATGTGCGATGGCCAGATGTGTTTCAGGTGTCAGTGATAGGAACATTCTCATCTACTGACCTCTGGGTGGTGGGAATGTTTTCCAGCAGGAGCTGGCAGATTTAACCACCAAATAGGTATTGGATGCCCCAAGTTACTGGTGCTAGGGGATTTCAGTGCCTGGGTCAATGATAAATCCTCATGGTTGGGATAGGAGTGCCTCCAGTTCATGTTTTCACTGGGATTGATGCAGGCAGTTGCCTCTGAAACACATCAACATAGCCACACACTGCATCTGATTTTCTCACTGGGACTTGACATAACTGTGGTCAAGGTTGATTCAGTCACTTGGTCAGATCATCATGCAGCTGAGTTCCAGTATGGGATCCCCTATTTTGTCACCCCCCCCCCCGTGAAGACTATCTGGTGCCATCCTAAACATAAAATGGAGCCTTGCAGACTCCAAGAGGCACTGGGTATCTCGAGTATGCTGCTAGCTTGTACACAAGGTCCAGAGGTGACCACGGAATGCTATAGTATGGCGCTCATGGCTGTTTTGGACTCTATTGCACCTTTGCATGTTCGCCCCTTGACCTCCCAATGTGGTTCACCATGGTACTGTGCTGAGCTGTGGCAGTTGAAGACTAAGGGACATAGTTGGAGTGTTCCTGGAGTAGATCCAGATCTATGATGGACAGATTGCTGTTGAGACTTCATTATGCTGAATATCAACAGAAATTGACCTGGAAAAGTTAGAACTTCTGTCACCGTCGATTGCTGCAGCAAAGAATCACCCAGCCCAGCTCTTACATACTATGAATAGATGGCTAAATCCTCCCAGTCTGCGGTCCACGGGAACTATTTCCACAGAAATATGCAACAAGTTCAGACATTTTTTCACTGACAAGGTGTCAGTTATTGGACTGGGTATTTCTTCTAGCCTGGCTTGGACCAGGGGTGGTCGTACCTATGATGACATAGATTTGCCAGCCTGGGATGAGTTTTGACTGGTGTCTGAGGCTCAGGTCCTTCAAGTGGTCTTCACTTTGCATCCCACCAACTGTGAACTGGACCCAGGTCCAACGTAGCTGATTATAAGCTGCACTGAGTCCCTTGGCCCAGTTTTCATGGAGATCATCAATAGATCCTTGAGGGAGGGTGACTTTCCCTCGGTCTTGAAAAGGGCTATGGTTAGGCCCCTTCTAAGTCATCTCTGGACCTTGGCATTCTAACAAATTACATGCCAGTCTCTAACCTTCCCTTTTTAGGGAAGGTTTTTGAGAAGGTGGTGGTTGAGCAACTGATAGATTGCTTGGAGTCTCTTTCAATCTATGATCCTCTCCAGTGTGGTTTTCAGTCTCGGCACAGCACTGAGATGGCTCTTGTCAGGGTGACTCATGGTCTTTTTCTAGTGAGGGCAACATACAATCTTGGTGCTCTTAGACCTTTCTTCAGCATTTGACATGGTAGATCATGGGGCATTGCTGGATTGCCTGAGGAACTATGATGGTAACACCAGTGCAGTTTTGCACTGGTTTAGTTCTTACCTGACCAGGAGGATGCAGCAGGTGGCTTTGGGGAATTTTACCTTGGAGCCCTCTGTGTTGTTCTGCAGTGTTCCTCAAGGTTCAGTCCTCACCCCTATTTCATTCTCCATGTATATGCTGCTGCTAGGGGAAATCATGTGGTGGTACAACATGGGCTTCACTGTTATGCAGATGATACTCAGTTTTTTTGGGGGAGGGGTTTGTAGACTCTTTTTATCTCCTGGATGATGGGTGTGGGATATACCTCCCTATTCAACACCTGGACTCACCCCTCCCAGCATCCTCCTCCAGGCCATCTGGACTGGGTGGCCCTTAGCCTGCCCCCTACAACGGGGCTCCACCAGGGGGGTTGGGGGAAGAGACCAAAATTCACCAAAGGCCCCAGCTGAGGCTTATGCCTAGGGGGTCATTTGGGAGGAGGTCAGGGGCTTCATGGTTTCTCCGTGACCAAGGGTTTTCCTGCTTTGTTTCCCTAGGAGTCGCAGACTTGCAGTGACATCAGTACAGTAATGGCACACTCCGTCCCATAGACATCTGCTAATGACTCCACATACCAGGTGATCCCAGCAGTTGGACACCCAATTTCCACTGGGTGTTACTAGTATGCTGGGAAACCACAATCCTCCCAACAGGAGGTGGAGCTTTGTCCATGTGACACTCATCCAACCTCTCTCCAGCTGACTCTCTGATGCTCCCTGCTTGCTTCTGAACACAAGTTGTCAGCGGTGCAGGTGGTGGTACTACCACTGTGCTGGTGGGCTAGCTTAATGATACTCAGTTGTACCCATCTTGTGCCCCTGATGAAACCACTGTTTCTGCTGTGCTGAGCCATTCTTTGATTGAGATTAATGACTGGATTGCCTCTAACTGGTTATGTCTTAACCCTGGCAAAACAGAGTTCATTGTTATCAAATCTGGTCACCAGAGCCCTTCTGTGGCTGGGGATATGGCTCTCCCTGTATCGGGAGGACAATCCCTCACAGCCGTTAGTACGGTTAGAGATTTGGGGGTCATTTTGGATGACAGATTGATATTTGACCAGCAGGTGTCTTCTGTCATCAGAACAGGCTTCTTTCTTCTCTGGAGCATTGTTGGGATCCAGCCATACTTAGCTCAGGATGACCTAGCAATGATTATCCATGCTTTCATCATCACCAAGTTGGATTACTGCAACACTCTTTACCCAGGGCAATCTGGAGGTTTGATGCATTGACTGCAGCTAGTGCAGAATGCCACAGCCCGAATGTTGGTGGGTTCTTCACCGAGAGACCACATTGCACCAGTTCTGCATGCCCTGCACCGGCAGACTTTGTGTTCGAACATCACCTTCAAGATTTGCTTGTTGACATACAAGACCCTACATGGTATGGGACCAGACTACTTAAAAGAGCTCCATTCCATAACACCCAGTCCGCCCTCTCCGCTCCACCAAAGCAGGTCTGTTGGTTGTACCTCCGTTGAGGCTTAAATCATCAGGCAATAGATCCTTTGGCATGGCAGCCCCAATTATCTGGAATTCAGTCCCCTATTACATTCATTCAGCTAGCAGTGTGTGGAAGCCTTTAAAGCCTCATTGAAAATGTTTTTTTTTTTACCAAGCTTTCAATATGACATGATCCGATTTTTAGCTATTGTTTAATTTTGTATTTTATGTGTATTGATTGGTATTTGTCTCTGTATACCACTCAGAGACCTTACAGAATTGAGTGCTATATAAATAAAATGTGCCTTGTCTTGCCACTGTGTTCTTTGTTCTGAATTAAATTGACTTTTACGCCATTATTGGAAATGCTTTCACAGCTTATGCAATTTCTACAAATGCATTCATCAAAATTCCACTGCTGTAAGTATTTACATAACTTAATGTTTCTTGCTGTCTCAAGGAACACTGATCAGAAACTTTAAGAATTCTCAAAACTAGGTTAAAATGCGGTGCCTGAGCTTTTGCCAGTTCTCTGTCTGCTCTCTGGAACTCAATCCCCCCTTCCCTTTCAAATTAACAGAATCACTGTCCTTGGACTCTTTTTTTTTTATCTTGCATTTTTCATTTGTATTTATGTGCTCCTCCTCTTCTTCTGCTAGTCACCTCTTGAGTGACCAGTATGTTCCCTCAGCTACTCTTCCTGCGAATGAAACAGTGAAGATCAGCTGAGGGGCACTCGGGTGTGCTGGTGGGTGTCATTCTGATGGCAATGGAGGCTTTCTGTATTTTTTTCTCCCATTACCTCTAGAATCTCCCACATGCTACCTCAAACTGCCCCAACAAGTCCCATACACAGAGCTCGCATAGAGCTCCACACAATGCAATCCAGGGGGTTGCTGTGATGGGAAAAGCTCAGCTAATTAGTGCTACTTTTTTTCCCTATGCAATATTTTATATAAGTTTATAGTACATACGAACATATATAGACACCAGCAGAAAAAGGCCGAGAGGTCTATCGAATCTCCCCGAGTGTACAGCTCACAGTATATTTTTACTGCAGCTGTTCCTCCTCCCATTCCCATCCCATCATTCCTTACCCTGGCTCCCCCCAGGTTCTTATCTGTACCTACCCTCCCATTGATGCTATCCCACCCCCTTTTAAAACTGTCCCATGTCCTCAACGTGATCAATTCTTCTGACAGTTTGTTCCACCCAGCCACCACCTTTTCTGTAATACATCCTCATCTCCCTCCTGAATCTTTCCCCCTCCAACTTCAGACTGTGCCCCCTCTTAACCCTCCCTCCCTGTAAGCAGAAAAATCTCCCCATCTTAACACTGTTTAGGTCTTTTAAGTATTTGAAGGTCTCTATTCCGCACCATGGGATTCAATGAATGGTTGAAAAACTGGTGTGGAGCTCAGGGTTTTGGCTTCACTGGGGACTGGGGAGCCACCTGGAGGGATGCAGGCCTATACTAGCATGATGGTCTGCATCTGTCCAGGGGAGAACCAGGATCCTAGGCAATAGGTTTAAATAAGAGAATGGACACTAGCTACTGTGGTTCCTATATACAAAAAAAGAAATAAGCAACTTGCTAATAATTATAGACCAATTAGCTTAACATCATGTATAGGAAAATTAATGGAGAGAACTTTAAAGGAAAAAATGTTAGACCATTTACAAAAGATAAATTTTAGTGATATAAGTCAGTATGGTTTTGTGCAAGGTAGATCATGCCAACTTAACCTTGTCAATTTTTTTAAACCAGTAAGCTTAGCACTCGATCAGGGCCTTCCGGTGGATGTCATCTTCTTGGATTGTGAAAAGGCCTTTGATTCTGTGCCCCATGGTATACTGATTAAAAAACTGGTTAAATATGGTTTCAATACAAATATAGTTAATTGGATATATTCCTGGCTTAATAACAGAAAAGAACGTGTTTGTATCAAAGGGCATTTTTCTGAATGGGGAGAAAAAAGCAGTGGAGTACCTCAGGGTTCTGTGCTTGGCCCCTTGTTATGTAATTTATTAATTGCAAATATGCAAAGTGCAAACAAAGTTTGGTTACATAAATATGCTGATGACAGTAAACTTGGTAGTATTGTTGAAAATTCTGTTTCAGCTAGTATTTTACAGGCCAATCTTGATCGCCTAGTTAAGTGGTCCGTTGAGAATAAAATGACCTTTAACCCTATAAAGTATAAAGTGATGCACTTAGGGAAAAATAATATGCTTGCATTTTATAGGATTAATAGTCATAATTTAGAATCTATTACATCAGAAACAGATCTGGGAATGATAATAACACAGGATTTAAAATGTATTTCTCATAATAACAATATTATAAAAAAATGCCATGGTACCATGTCTTGTATTCTCAAACATATTAAGAGTAGGGAACCTGAAGTATTAATCCCTTTATATTCGAGCCTAGTAAGATCACAAATTGATTACTGTGCTCCCTTCTGTACACCATCATATGTGGGGGAATTGCTTCAGTAGAAAAGGTACAACGGCGAATTACTAAAAAGATCAGAGGTTTAACAGAACATGATTACACTACAAGGTTGAAATCTCTGGGTCTCTTTTCATTAGAATATAGGGCATATAGAGGTGATATGTGCCTAGCATATAGATCTATTCATGATCAGGCCTTATGTGAGGCTCTTTGTCTTCAGAGATCTGAAATAGGGTATGATACAAGATCACATAATATGAAGTTTAGAACGGAAATAAATAATACATTCAAGAGAAAAAAAAATTTACACAGAGATTACCTCCCTTATGGAACTCTTAACCAACAGAAGCTGTCGCCAGTAAGGATTTGGAACAATTTAAATTTGAATTGGATAAATATATGGGTGAGAAGAAATTTAAATTTCGCCACTAGGTAACGAGTTCATAATGGGAAACCACCTCGAACTCGTATTACACCTATGAACCTATTGGCAAGCATTTAAACTAGCCAAAGGGGGAGGCACTGAAAAGGAGCAGGGAAATCCCAGCCTCCCACCACAAAACACAGTAGTTAGAGAGGCAAACACCAAGGTAGAGAAGTCAGTAGGGAGCAGGACAGGGGTAAATGCAGAAAAAGGCAGTAAGGACAGGGATGGGGCTAAAAGGGGTAAGGCCATCAAAAAATGGAAGGTGATGGGTACCAATGCCCACAGTCTGTGTAACAAGCTCCCTGAACTAGTGGCCTTGTTGAAAGAGGGATGCCTGGATATTGTGGCAGTCACTGAAACATGGTACACAGAGAACCATGACTGGGATGTCAATATACCAGGATACACTATCTACAGGAGCGACAGGATGGATAAAAGAGGAGCAGTAGCTCTCTATATAAGGGAAGGGATTAAAGCAACAGAACTAAAGAGTAAACAGGAAGTTGATGAGTCACTATGGGTCACCCTGGAGACAGGAAATGGCACCACAATCCGCATGGGGTTGTGTATAGACCCCCATCTCAGGAGGAGGAAATAGACAAGGAAATGATAGAAGGCATCCTAAAAATGGCAGAAAAAGGGCAGATATTGTTGATGGAGGACCTGAATATGCCAGATTTTAACTGGAGTACCTTTGCTGCAGGCACATCCAAGAGCAGGGTCATTCTTGATGCCCTACAGGGGCCATGCCTCAGACAACTAGTGTTGGAACCCACTCAGGAGGGAGCAATCTTAGACCTGGTACTCTCAAATGGAGAAGGAGAAAGGATCTTAGATTTAGAAGTGGGTAGCCATCTGGGAACAAGTGACCACCAAACAGTGTGGCTCACAGTAAACACAGCCATAGAGTCAAGCCATACAAAAACAAGAGTACTGGACTTTAGGAGGGCTGACTTTGGGAAAATGAGAGAGTGCCTCAGAAAAGCACTAGCAAATGGGCAAGAAGGAGGGGTGTAGGAACAATGAGGAATAATCAAAACAGCCATCACAGAGGCAACAAGTCTTTTTGTGAAGCAAATCAACAAAACAAAATGAAGGAAAAAAAAACTATGGTTCTCAAAAGAGGTGGATGGGAAGGTTAATGAGAAAAGGACAGCATTCAGGAAATATAAGGAAACACAGAAGGAGCAGGGTATAGAACTTTATCAGATAAAGCAGAAAGAGGCAGGGAAGGCAGTCAGAATAGCAAAGGCACAAACTGAGGAAAAGATAGCCAACTCTGTTAAGAAGGGGGATAAAGCCTGTTATAGGTACATTATGGAGCGAAGAAAGACCAAGGGAGGGATACAGAGACTTAATAAAGGGGAGGGAATGTGGGCAGAGGGTGACAGTGAAAAAGCAGGGATACTGAATGAATATTTCTGCTCAGTATTCACAACAGAAGAGGAGGGGGAGGTACCTAAACCAAACAAGAGAAACACTCTGAATAGGGGGGTCGCTACCAGTCCATTCACAGAAGAAAGGGTTTTGAAAGAACTCTTGAAAATGAGGATGGACAAAGCAGTTGGGCCTGATGGGATTCACCCCAGAATTCTAAAAGAACTAAGGGTAGAACTAGTAACGCCACTGACTACTCTCTTTAACAAATATTGGGAGGATGGGGTGGTACCTGAGGACTGGAGGAGGGCAGATGTGATTCCACTTCACAAAAGTGGGAGCAGGGCAGAAGCAGGAAACTACAGACCAGTTAGTTTGACTTCAGCGGTAGGGAAAATGATGGAATCACTTCTGAAGGAAATAATTGTTGAGTACCTAGAGGCCAGTGGGGCACAGGACCCAAGGCAGCATGGTTTCACAGCAGGAAGGTCATGTCAGATGAACCTAATAGATTTCTTTGACTGGGTGACCAAAGTAGTAGACCAGGGAGGGGCTGTGGATATGGTCTACCTAGACTTTAGCAAGGCATTTG
Source organism: Neoceratodus forsteri (assembly GCA_016271365.2). Lineage (NCBI taxonomy): Eukaryota > Metazoa > Chordata > Ceratodontiformes > Ceratodontidae > Neoceratodus > Neoceratodus forsteri. The sequence continues at coordinate 656,823,816 of CM057454.1, read as the reverse complement.
ACACAGTCTCACACAAAAGATTAATATACAAGTCAGCCAGCCTTGGAGTGGGTCCCAAGGTGGCAGCCTAGATAAAAAAACTGGCTGGACAACAGGATGCAAAGGGTAATAGTAAACGGAGTCTACAGTGAAGAAAGGAGGGTAACTAGCGGGGTACTGCAGGGTTCGGTACTGGGATCAGTCCTCTTTAATGTCTTTATAAGTGACATTGGAGAGCACCTGGAAGGAAAAGTATATCTGTTTGCAGATGACACAAAGATCTGCAACAGGGTTGATACACAAGCTGGGGTGGAAAGGTTGAGAAGGGACTTGGCAAGGTTGGAGAAATGTTCAAATATATGGCAGCTCAGATTCAATGCAAAGAAGTGCAAGGTAATACATCTGTGAAACAAAAACCCAGGGGAAGAGTACACAATGGGGGGTGAGATAATAACAACAACAAAAATTGAAAGAGACCTAGGATTAACTATATCAGATGACCTAATAGTGGGTAAGCAATGTGAGAAGGCAGTAAGGAGGGCTGGGGGGATACTGGGATGCACAGGGAGAGGCAGAAACAGTAGAAAACAGGAAGTTGTTATCCCTCTGTACAGACAGTTGGTGAGATCCCATCTGGAGTACTGTGTGCAATTCTGGAGACCCCATCTCCGCAAAGACATAGACAGAGCGGAGGCTGTTCAGAGGAGGGCAACCAAAATGGTGCAGAGTCTGCACCAGAAGGCATACAAGGAGAAACTAAAGCAGCTTAATATGTATACATGTATACCCTAGAGGAAAGGAGGGAGAGGGGGACATGATAGAAAAGTACAAGAGGGTAGCATCTTTCAGAAAAAGAGATGTGCAAGAACAAGGGGGCACAATTTGAAGATAGAGGGGGGACGGCTCAGAGGTAATGTTAAAAAGTATTTTTTCACAGACAGGGTTGTGGATGCATGGAACAGCCTTCCTGAGGAGGTTGTGGAGTCAGGAACAGTGGCAGAATTCAAGAATGCATGGGACAGACATAAGGAAATTCTAGTGGAGGGTAGAAGGAAGTAAGCTGTTGATTAACTAGAATCTGAAGCTTATCCGTCAGGTAGGGAAATGGGCAGACTAGGTGGGCCAAGCAGTCCTTATCTGCCATCAGATTCTATGTTTCTATCATGTCCCTTCTCTCCCTTCTATCCTCCAGGGAATACATGTTGAGCTCCTTCAATCTTTCCTCATAGGGTTTATCTCCCAGACCTAAGATCATCTTTGTCACCCTACACTGCACCCCCTCCAGCAGTCTTACGTCCTTTTTTAGATATGGACACCAGAACTGCACACAGTACTCCAAGTGTGGTCTTGCCAGTGATCTGTACAGTGGCAGGATGACCTCTTCCTTTCTGGAGGTGATGCCCCTGGCAATACACACCAGCATTTGATTGGCCCTTGCTGCTGCCCTCCGGCACTGTGTAATACCTTTATATCTCCTGTAACAAGTACCCCAGGTCCTTCCCTTGCTCAGAAATAGATACCTGCATTCTGCCCAGCCAATAGTTGGTCTTGCGGTTTCTGGCTCCAAGGTGTATGACCTTGCACTTCTTAGCATTAAACCCCAGTTACCATACACCTGACCAGTGCTCGAGTTTTGCCAGATCTTACCTGAGTTCTTGCCTCCATTCCTCACTGTCCACTGTTGCACATATCTTTGTGTCATCAGCAAACAGGCTGATCCTATTCTTGATCCCTTCTGTTATATCCCCAATAAATATTTTAAATAAAACGGGGTCTAGCACCAAGCCCTGTGGTACCCCATTGGTCACGGACCTTGGATTGGAGCTTCCCCCTTTACAATTACCCTCTGCTGTCTGTTTTTCAGCAGGCTCCTAACCCATCCCACTAGCTTCTCCCCAGCCCCCAGGTTCTTCAGCTTACCCAGCAACCTTTTGTGATTCACCAAGTCAAAGGCCTTACTGAAGTCCAGATACAGGACATCCATGGCATGGCCCCCATCAACTACCCTTGTTACCCAATTGAAGAAGTCAATTTGGTTAGCCTGACAGGATCTTCCCGAGACAAACCTGTGCTGCCTTTCATCATGGAGACCATTATTATCCAGAAAGGTTATCAATCTCTCCTTTGGAATGGCCTCCATTGACTTCCCAAAAATGAAAGTCAAGCTTACCACCCTATAGTTTCCCGGTTCATTCTTGGGTCTACTCTTGTGGAGGGGCACCACGTGGGCCATTCTCCAGTCCCTGGGCACACGCCCTGTCTCCAGTATGGTGTTAAACAGGTCTGCCAATGGGCCTGCCAAGACCTCTTCCAACTCCTTCAGGACTCTTGGATGTACTCCATCTGGTCCCGGGGCCTTGTGCAACCACAGGGCTTTCAGGTCTTTTAGAACCCTATCCACCTGGATGACCCCATCTGTTACTTCTGCCCCTCCCTTGCCCATCCCTCCTTTCCCTTGTAGTATCAGCCTATCCTTTTCCACAGTGAACACAAAACAGAAGTACTCATTGAGTGCCTCCGCCTGGTCTTGTGCCTTTTCTGCTCAACCCTCTTCCCTCCTGATCTGGACAATCTGGTCCTTACAACTCCTCTCTAATGTACTTGAAGAAATCCTTCTCCCCATCCCTGATCCCTTGAGCCAATCTTAGCTCCCTTGCAGCTTTAGCTAACCTGACTGCTCTACTCACCTTCCTGGATTTCTTCAAGTACTCCTTCTTGTCCTCCTCCCACCAAGTTTTCTTGTACCTGTTGAAGGCCAATATCTTCTCCCTCACTTTCCCTGCCACTTTCCTGCTGAGCCAGCTTGGCTTTTTAGACCTGGACTACTTGCTCTAGGGCTTGGCACACATGCTAGTGGCCTCTGTCAGGCCACTCTTTATGATGGACCATTTCTGTTCTGCATCCATCCCCAGACAGACTGCAGTAAGACCTCCCTCCAGGATGCTGCACATCCTGACAAAATCCACCCTACTGAAGTCTACCACTCTTGTCCTGGTCCTGACTGCCTCCTTGCCCATGTGAAGGAAGAACCACACTATACAGTGATTGCTGCCCACTTGAGGGTCCTGCACAACTGCATCCTGGATGCAGTCCCCATTAGCCAACACAATATCCAGTATGTTACCCACCCTGGTGGGCTATGTCACTCCCTGCACTAGATAGCTGTCCTGGATAGCCTCCAGCAATACCTGTTCCCTGGCATTAGAGGTTGCTATGGTGCTCCAGTCCACCCCAGGCAGATTGAAGTCACCCACTATGACAGTGCTCCCCCTGTCACTGATCTTCCTGATTTGTTCCCCAACTCCCTGTCAGTTTCCTTATTCTGTGAGGGCAGCCTGTACACCACCCCCCCCAATCTAACCTTCTTATCCTTGGAGTTCTGGAGCTGTACCCACAAGACTTATGGCTTACCCTTTTCCCCTTCTTCCCTAGTACATAGTACCCCATACCTCACATAAATAGCTACCACTCCTCTGTCCCACCCCTGTCCTTGCTGTACACCCTGTATACAGGGATCATGAGATCCCATTCATGGTATTGGGTGGCCCAAGTTTCAGTTATAGTTGCAATATCTACCTCCACCTCCGCCATCATCTCCTGGAGCTCTACTACCTTATTTGCCAAGCTCCTTATGTTCAAGAAAACTACTTTCCACCATGTCCACTGTCCCTCCTTTCCCAATCCCACACCCCTGCTGCTGCCCCTTGCTGGACTTCCCGCCCTTCCCTACTGCCTACCTAGGGGGGAGGCCTTCTGGTCTCCCTTATTTTGTGGCTGCAGACTGCAGTCCCTCGCTGCCCTCCCTTCTTCAGTTTAAATTAATTTTAGTCCCAATGCATTCTTCTAGCCTCTGATTCAGGATCTCCGAGCCCTCAATGCTCAGATGCAGCCTATCTGCTGTATAGAGTTCCTTTCTTTCCCATGTTCCACCCCACCCACCTTCTACCCCATATCATGGTATCACATCACCCACCCAGCCATTTGTTGAACTTTTTGATTCTCTGTTTCCTAGCAGAGCTTGCCCTAGGTGCTGGAAGAACCTCAGAGAATGCCACTGATCTCCCCACCTCCATGCAGATTCTTGCAACCTCCTCATAGATTCTTGCAACCTCTGTACAATGAAGTTTTCCATGCAGGGTTTCTGGCTGCACAACTGATGTCACTAGGTTTGGAAACTCATAAGTGATTATAGAATGACTGTTGGATGTTAAAAAGGCAGCATTAATAACATAGAACCAAAGAAATCTATAATAGGAAAATACAGGCGGAAAACAAAATGCGAGATCCATTCATTTAGCCTTAAGGTCCCTGACTAATTCAATTCAATTACATTTTACTGATCTGGTAAAACCATTACAATATCAAAAAAGACAGCAAAAGAAATACACGCAATTCAGCATTTATTAATTAAAAGCATGGTCTCATTACTCATCAAGGAAATGTAGGACTATTTAGCAAACACATGAAACAAACCACTGAGGAGATTGAACAGACTACACACATGCCCACATTTCCAGTTTTATTAAAAAGATAAAAACAACAGACTGGCATTTTAAAATAGCTAGTGGTAGATTTCCAAGCTATTCTCTCTAGAACCCAATTCAAATCTGCTGAACTTATTTAAATAAGGCTTCTGTTTATGTTTTTTTTTATTCCATTATTCATAAAAGGTGCCAAATTAACAGCACCAAATACCACTGTTTAGCTACATGAATGTGCAATGCAGGCAGCCACAGTACAAACATAAGTAACTTGCACTAAAAAATGAGTGTGAAACTCCTTCGCTGTGATTGGTAGAATCTGATCACACAACCATACATTATTCCAGCACAACAGCACAGGTCAGAAATGCTTAAATTTCTGAACCTCATTACATGGGTCTAAAATTAAAAATCAGGGAAGCCATTTTATAATCACAACAAGACATTCCAAGGAGTGTGCAGCTGTGAAATAATGGCACTTCCCAGAGGCATAAGGCACTCAGCTTCTTCTTATGCCACACTTCCGAAAGTGTGCCATTCTCTAACAATATTGAACACCATCATACCTTACTGCTTAACTTGCATCTCATTTTGGAACTAACATTCATGTATCATATTGAGCTCCTCTCTTGACAAAGCACTTTTTATACCCTGCTATACCAAGGAATCCCCCCATAAAACAAATTAGGTGCTGTATTTCATGGGATCATCCAGCCATCTTCTTAAAGGATACCTAAACAAGCAGTTTTTTAAAACTGCAAACCCCAAAACCTGGCTTCATCGCAAGGTAAAGTAAAGGCTACTGTTTACATTTATGCTAAAACTGCATTTATGTAAGTAACATGAATGCAGTTTCATAGATTTTGAAAAATGCAAACATCAGCCTTTCACTTACAAAAAACAGCCTTGCCTTCTCCCTAAGATTTCTGCCAACAGTGTTAAGTGATGAGTCATGATGACATCATCGGAGCCAGAGCCAGAGACCAATATATATTCCTATAGGCTAACTAGTTCTTCTTTCCCTCTTTGATTTGAATTGTTTTACCAGAATGATCAACACCATGTGTTCACATGTGGATTATTTTGATCAGTACACGTTAGGCTATGATTTTGTCCATTTTATTTACTTTAACTTGCTGAAAATGTTTTGCAATCTAGCCGACTTTCTCTTTGCAAACTGCAGAACAGTACAACACTTCAAATACCTGATGATCTAGTGGTTATGCGATGCCCTGAGTTTTTTATTGGTTAACCAGGAGACACACTATGCTGAAACATTTTTTACAGATGTGGTCTGGCAGCACAAGGAAGTCAAGTGACTTCCTCAGGGTCACACAGCGAAGTACCAGTCTGGTCCAATTCCAAAGCTCATGCATTCTTGTTAATCCACAAAAAAAGCTTCTCTTGTATTCTTTTTCCAAGTGAACCCCCTGCACCTAGCCTGGCTTCTGTTGAACACCCCACCATCCATACCATGTCCTTAATACTGCCTGGGGTTGCATATGAGCTTGCAGTCTCATGAAGAGAATTATCACACCTCAGACTGCAATCGTATACCTCAGACAGTTGTGCATACCTACACCGATACGGATCATTTAGCTGGGACTGTTAAAAAATATCTCCCAAATCACACTTAAGTCCACTTTTTCAATGTTTGACTTCTGCTTCCACAGTAAACATTGAGTGGATCACCACCCTTCTGCACAGTGAAGGCAGTATGTACAGTTCCCCTGTTGTGTTTTTGTCCCGCCTCATTAACCAACAATTGGGTCTTCGTGGAGGGCCAAGTAATATGCCTCAAGACTCACCCAGAAGAAATTCTGTTCATGCCCTCATAAGGGCTGTACTTACTATGGATAACACTATTATTAGCAGGAGAGGCATACTAATGCTTTGAGCAAAACCACCAAATTTCCAGTGTAAGTCTACTTCTTTACCTGTGATCTACAGAACCCCACAGGACAGTTCCCTGCAAATCTTCTCCAGTACTTTTTAGTGCCCTACTCCACAATGCAAACTGGTTGGCTACCACCCTTCTAAATCTTGAATGATCTATACACAGCTCCCCCAATAGTATCCTAACAAATGTCAACACCCCCCCCAACCTGAAGGTAATCTCCCTACACTGAATTCAAGTAACACTTTAAGTGCAACCCTGCCACTGAGTATTTGTCATCGCTGGTTGCTCTTATTCACAGTCAGGTAGTGATCATGGTGCTGGCAGCCCTCCATTTCAGATCTCACAATGATCTGCTAAACATCCCCCTTCCTGTCTTCCCCTAACCTAAATATAGCTGTACCCTGCTGGAATGGATTCTTCAGTCCCTCTCTGGCATTCATTCTTCTCTTCTGCTCAACACACCAAAAACTGGTGAGTTCACTACCCTTCTGCATCATAAATGCGGCTAGTACAGTCACCCGTGTCATTTTACATATTATATAAACATGATCTTTTGTAGGTTAGTAGCAGGGCACAAGGGGAAACATGAGCATTCTTACCCATATAAGATCTAATCCACCTATAATTAGGCACTATTAAATGACATGCCTAATGATGTGCACACCCATCATTTAATAGTGCCTAATCAAAGGTAGTCTAGATCTTTTAAGGACAGGAAAGCCTATCATTCCCCTTGTCCCCTGCTGCTATCAGCCTGACTTACTGGAAAGATTTGTTTATTTTTCATATATCAAAAAACCTGGGGGCTGTACTACCTACATTCATGATGCACAAGGGTGATGAGCTCACCAGTTTTTGGTGTGGAGAGAAGTAGTGAGAATGAATACCAGAGGGGGACTGAGAAGACCACTCCTGCAAGGTACTGCTATATTCAGGGAAGGGGGAAGACAGAAGGGGAGAAATATGAGCAGATCACGGTGAGAAATAAGATGTGGGGCTGCCAGCACCATGATCACTACCTGACCCTATTGTCCTGGCCAACATTCCCCTTCCTATAAAACCAGTTCATGCAACTGTCCAAGGCTGAGTGTAGGTATTAATGTGTGAACTGGCTGCCACTACACATTCAGTCACTTCACTACCAGTCTAACATTGCTTGTAAAGCACTTTGGGATGCAATGTTTATGAAAGCACTATATAAATACTGATTCTTATTATTATTATTTCCTATGGATAAAGACAAGCAGACAAGACGAGCATATTTTTGATGTCCAAGAAAGTATGAACTCTGGCATTGGACTACAGAAGAACTTTGCTGTAAAACAAGTGGTGGATCTATAGGGTGGTGAAGGGTGCTGCTGTAACCCCCCCCCAATTGTAAAGTACTCGCTTGCTGTTGCTGCATTTCACTTTGTTGAAGAAGTCTGATTTATTGATTGTACAAATGTTTACATTCAAAAATATGGATTACATTTGTAGTTTCAGTCGAAAAAATACCAGAAAAGCATAATAGCAGAAAACATAAAGGTTTCTATAAACTGTCAAAAGTGCATACCAAGTATGCACATACCTCCAGTACCACCACCCCGCCCCCACCCCCACCCCCATTGTGGCATCCTGGATCTGCCATAACCACTAGACCACACATTTATTCATGATGTGTACTGCACTGTGGTTTGCCAAAGAGAAAGTCGGTTAGATTAAAACACAATTTCAGCATGTTAAAGTAAACAAAATGAACAGAACCACAGCCTAACATGCATATTGATATAAATAATGCACATGGTTTTGACCATTTTGGTGAAACAGTTCTATACAAAGGGAAAAAAGAACTAGTTAGCACAATAGAGAGCCATATAGCTCTCTGACTTTGGCTCTGATGATGTCATCACTTAACACATGTGGCAGCCATTTTAAGAAGTAGGTAAGGCAGTGTTTTGAAATTGGAAGGCTGATTTTAGATTTTTCAAATACCTTGGAATCACATTTAAGTAACTTATATAAATGTAGTTTTAGCATTAACAAATTCAGCAGCCTTTTCTTTAGTCCGGTTTGAGGTCAGATTTTTGACTAGTTTGTTGTCAAAATGTTGTTTAGATATCCTTTGAGGCAAGTGTTAAATACATTAACTTTCCTCCACTACCCAATGCATGTGCTTTAATCGTCTCATGGGTTGGGGCTGGCAGTATAGCCTGGACATTATTGATACATCCAGCAGAACTGGTCTGGATTCCCACAGTCTCCACTTGCATACTGTGTGAAACTGAGAAACATAGAAACATAGGAACATGGAATGTGTCGGCAGATAAGGACCTGATGGCTCACCTAGTCTGCCCTATTTTCCCTATCAGTGTCACCGCACACCCTATTTGGTCTCTGGTCTTCCCCCCTCTGCTTAATGCTAAGATCCCTCTGTGTCTACCCCATTCGTTCTTGAACTCTGTCGCCATTTTCACCCCACCACCATCTCTGGTAAGCTATTCCATCCGTCCACCATTCTCTTCATGAAGAAGTACTTCCTCACATTTCCTTTGAGCATCTCCCTTTAACTTCATAGCATGACCCCTTGTCTTTGAGCATCTTTTTCTGTGTAAAATGCTTTCTTCCTGTACTTTGTTTTGCCTGTGAGGTATTTGAATGTCTGTCATATCCCACCTTTCCTCCATTCCTTCAGGGAGTACATGTTAAGTTCCTTGAGCCTTACCCCAAAGGGCTTTTGATGCAAGCCATTCACCATTTTGGTTACCCTCCTTTGTACTGCTTCCACCCTCTCTATGTCTTTACTGAGGTGGGGCCTCCAAAACTGTACACAGTACTCGAGGTGCAGCCTCACCAGTGATCTGTAAAGGAGTATTATTGCCTCCCTCCTTAGAAACATAGAAACATAGACTTTGACGGCAGATAAGGACCGCTTGGCCCACGTAGTCTGCCCATTTCTCTACCTACAGGATAGGCTGCAGATCCTAGTTAACCAACAGCCTATTTCTTCCTACCCCCCACAAGAATTACCTTATGTCTGTCCCATGCATTCTTGAATTCTCCCACAGTTTTAGACCCCACAACCTCCTCAGGAAGGCTGTTCCATGCATCCACTACCATGTCTGTGAAAAAATACTTCCTCACATTGCTGCTGAACCACCCCCCCTCTATCTTTAAATTGTGTCCCCTTGTTCTTGCACGTCTCTTTTTCTGAAAGATGCTACCCTCTTGGACTTTGTTGATTCCACTGAGGTACTTTAAAGTTTCTATCATGTCCCCCTCTCCCTTCTTTCCTCAAGGGTATACATATTAAGCTTCTTTAGTCTGTCCTCGTATGGCTTCTCTTGCAGACCCTGCACCATTTTAGTTGCCCTTCTCTGGACTGCCTCTATCCTGTCTATATCCTTGCAGAGATGGGGTCTCCAGAACTGGATGCAGTACTCCAAATGGGGTCTCACCAACTGTCAGTACAGAGGGATAACAACTTCCTGTTTTCAGCTGGTGATGCCTCTCCCTATGCATCCCAGTATACCCCAGCCCTCCCTACTGTCTTCTCACGTTGCTTACTAACCTTAAGGTCATCTGATATGATTACCCCCAGATCCCTTTCCTTTTTTGTTGTTGTTACTACCTCCCCCCCCCCCACTTGTGTAATCTTCCCCTGGGTTCTTGTTTCCCAGGTGCATTATTTTGCACTTCTTTGCATTGAATCCTAGCTGCCATACTTCTGACCATTCCTCCAACTATGCCAAGTCCCTTCTCATCCTTTCCACGCCTCCTTGTGTATCAACCCTGTTGCAGATCTTCATGTCATCTGCAAAGAGGCATACATTTCCTTCCAGTCCCTCTGCAATGTCACTTATAAAGACATTAAAAAGGACAGGAGCCAGTACTGAACCCTGCGGTACCCCACTAGTAACCCCTCTTTCTTCACAGTGGACTTCATTTACAATTACCTTCTGTGTCCTGTTGTCCAGCCAATGTTTTACCCAGGCTACCACCCTGGGACCCACTCCCAGGCTGTTTAATTTGACTATTAATCTTGTGTGTGGGACTGTGTCAAATGCCTTGCTAAAGTCTAGGTAGACCATGTCCACAGCCCCTCCCTGGTCTACTACTTTGGTCACCCAGTCAAAGAAATCTATTAAATTCATCTGACATGACCATCCCGCTGTGAACCCATGCTGCCTTGGGTCCTGTGCCCCACTGGCCTCTAGGTACTCAACAGTTCTTTCCTTCAGAAGTGACTCCATCACTTTCCCTACCACAGAGGTCAAACTGACAGGTCTGTAGTTTCCTGTCTTTGTCTTGGTTCCCACTTTTGTGAAGGGGAATCACATCTGCCATCCTCCAGTCCTCGGGTACCACACCATCCTCCCATGATTTATTAAAAAGAGTTGTCAGTGGTTTCACTAGTTCCCCCCTTAATTCTTTTAGAATTCTGGGGTGAATTCCATCAGGCCCCATTGCTTTGTCCACCTTCAGTTTTAGGAGTTCTTGCAGAACCCTTTCTTCTGTAAAAGGACTGGGATCAACCCCCCCTATCAAGAGTGCTTCTGTTAATTGGATTAGGCACTTCCCCCTCCTCTTTTGTGAATACTGAGCAGAAATGTTCATTCAGTATCCCTGCTTTTTCACTGTCCCCCTCTGCCCACCCACCGTTCATTCTATTCAGCCTCACTATCCCTCCCTTTGTCTTTCTGTGCTCTTTGATGTACCTATAAAAGGCTTTATCCCCCTTCTTAACCGAGTTGCTATCTTTTCCTCAGTTTGGACCTTTGCTATTCTGACTTCCCTCACTGCTTCCTTCTGCCTTAACTGGTACAGCTCTTTGTCCTGCTCCTTCTGTGTTTCCTTATGCTTCCTGAATGCTACCTTTTTCTCCTGACTTTCTCAGCCACCTCCTTCGAGAGCCTAGTGCTCTTTTTCTTTCATTTTGATTTGTTTATTTGCTTCACACAAAGGCTTGTTGCCTCTGTGATGGCAGTTTTGATGATTCCCCATTGTTGCTCCACCCCTCCTTCTAGCCTGTTTGCTAGTGCTTTTCTGAGGCACTCTCCCAACTTGCCAAAGTCAGCCCTCCTGAAGTCCAGTACCCTCACTTTTGTATGGCTTGACTCTGTAGCTGAGTTTATCGTGAGCCACACAGTTTGATGGTCTCTTGTTCCCAGATGGCAACCCACTTCTAGATCTGAGATCCTCTTACTGCCCCCATTTGAGAGTATGAGGTCTAAGATTGCTCTCTCATGAGTGGGTTCTGAAACTAGCTGTCTGAGGCTGCACACCTGTAGGGCATCGAGAATGGCTCCTGCTGTTGAATGTGGCTGCAGCAAATGTTCTCCAGTTAACATCTGGCATATTCAGGTCTCCCATCAACAGTATCTCCCTTTTCTCTGCCATTCTAAGAATGCCTTCTATCATATCATTGTCCATTCCCTTCCCCTGACATGGGGTGTCTGCACATAGCCCCTGTGCAGATTGTAGTGCCCTTTCCAGTTTCCAAGGTGATCCACAGTGCCTCCTCTCCTCCCTGTTTGCTATTTTGTTCAGTTGCTTTTATCCCTTCCTTTACATAGAGAGCTACTCCTCCCCCTCTTCTCCCTTGCCTGTCTCTCCTGTAGGTTATGTACCCTGGTATGTTAACATCCCAGTCATGGTCCTCTGGGTACCATGTTTCTGTGACTGCTACGATATCCAGGCATCCCACTTCCATCAAGGCCACCAGCTCAGAGAGCTTGTTGCCTATGGGCATTGGTACTCATTACCCTCCATTTCCTGATGGCCTTACTCCTTTTTGCCCCATCCGTGTCCTTCTTGCCTTTGTCACTTTCCCCATTTACCCCTGCCCTTCTCCCTATCGACACCTCTATGTTGGTGTTTACCGCACTTACTACCATGATTTTTTTGGGGGGGCTAGGATTTCCCTGCTCCTTTCCAGTGCCTCCCCTCTTGGCTAGTTTAAATGCCTGCCAATGACGCATTTAAACTGATCGCCTAGGATCCTGGTTCCCCTCCTGGACAGATGCAGCCCATCATGCCAGTATAGGCTTGCATCACTCCAGGTGGACCCCCAGTCCCCAATGAAGCCAAATCCCTGAGCTCTGCACCAGTTTTTCAACCACTGATTGAATCCCATGGTGCGGAACACCCTAGCCTCTCCTACGCCTTAGATGGGCAGCACCTCCAAGAAGGTTACCGTGCGTGCTACTTGTCTAAGGGCACTCCCCAATTCCACAAACTCTTCCTGCACTGCTCTAATCCCTTTCTTAGCCAGGTAATTTGTCCCTAGGTGGACAATGACATCCAGCTCTCTCCCCAGTGCAGCTGCTCCGGCAATCCTGAGGATTCGCTCCCTGTCCATCCAAGCCATGGCACCAGGCAGGCACCTTACCTCCCTCTACCCTTCCTCCCAGTTCTACTTTCCTAACACTGATTCCCCCACCAGGAGTTGTTTCTTCCCTGTGTGGGTCGCATGCCACCCTCCTGTGGGTCTCCTTTGTGGAGGTTCCCAGCATCCTCCTTGGTCTCCACTGCGGGTGCCTCCATAAAGGAACCACACTTTGCCAGAATGGCATAGGAATTGAGGAGAGGTACAACTGGAGGATGCGCCTCTGTTCCACCACCCTCACCCTCCCTGAGCCCACTGTGGTCCAACCGCTCCTCTTTCTTGGTAACCTCTGAGGCAACGGCAGTGGCAATGGTGGTCCCTGGATGGAAGAGGAGGTCCCACAAATCATGGCCAACTAAGCCTGGAGATGAGCAACCTCCTCCCTCAGCCCAGAGAGGTGCCTGCAGATGGGACAACACCGCATCCTCCAGAACGTCTCCTGGAAGACTGCTGCTCCACAGCCACTGCACTGCACCACTCCCATCATGTCTTATTTCTGGCCCCTTAATTGTTGTTTGGAATCCTTACTCTTTCCTGTGTTTTTTTTCTCTTCTCTCTCTACTTACTTTCTGCCTCTGTGCCCTTTAAGCTCCTGATTGTCCTGTTCTGAGACAAGAATATCATATATTTCTCAGAAGACCACTTACTTGATCAGAGGCAGACCTCTAGCAGCTAGAGGGGGCCAGAGAGCTACTCTTGCCCTTCTAGGATGGTGGGTCTTTGGTGGTTCTGTGATCACTCACTTCCTGCTCCCAAACAGGAAGTTCCTGTTGTCAGTCAAATCCTGTGCCTATAAAAGTAGAACTACCTTTGGGTGGGAGGGAAGGAGGGCAATATAGTCCCAGTAGAGAAGTCCAGTCACACAGCACTCCTTCCTCCTGGTGTCTTCTGCCAAGCTTCTAGCAGAATCTTTCTAAGGCAGTCTTTAAATTTAGTTTCCTTCTAGCTAAGCCACTCCACCTACTTACTAGATCTTTCTACAAGTAACTTAAACTGCACAGTTATCAAGCCCTTTCAGTCACCTAGATAACTGTTCAGATAACCATTCAGTTCAGTTAACTCAGACAAACACACTATTTTTTTGTTTTGTTTGTTAGTTTGTTTGTTTTTTACCCTAAATTAAAGATCCAAGTACAAGAGTTCTACTTCTTTAGCACCAGTAGAGAAGTCCAGTCACACAGCACTCCTTCCTTCTGGTGTCTTCTGCCAAGCTTCTACTCCTTCTGCTGTTGATTCCCCTTCCTATGCAACTCAGCATCCTTCCAGTCTTCCCCACTGCTTTGTCACACTGCTTCGCTACCTTTAGGTCATCAGAAATAATCACCCCCAGGTCCCTTTCCTGCTTTGTAACTGTTACTATCTCTCCTCCCAGTTGATATGTTACCCCCGGGTACTTATGCCCCAAGTGCATTATTTTGCACTTCTTTGTGTTAAAACCCAGCTGCCAAACCCTTGACCATTCTTGCAACTTTTCTAGATCACTTCTAATTTTTCCACTCCTCCCAGTGTGTCTAGTCTGTTGCAGAGTTCTGTGTCATCTGTAAGCAGGCATACTTTGCCTTCCAGCCCTTCTGCAATGTCACTGATGAAGATATTGAAAAGGACCGGCCCTAGTACTGATCCCTGTGGTACTCTGCTAGTCACTTTGCCTACTCCAGAGTGACTGTCATTTACCACCACCCTCTGACTCCTATTACCCAGCCAATTTTCCACCTATTTTACTACCATAGTACCTACTTCAAGGCTTCCCAGCTTGTTTAACAGCCTTCTAAGTGGAACACTGTCGAAGGCATTGCTGAAATCAAGGTAGGCCACATCCACCTCTCCCCCTCTTGATTCACTTCCCTGGTCATGCAATCAAAGAACTCAATCAGGTTTGTCTGGCAGCACCTCCCCCCTGTAAACCCATGCTGCCTCTGGTTCTGCAGGTTATTGGTAACTAGGTATTCCCCAATTTTTCCTTTAATAGTTTTTCTACTACCTTGCCTACCACCAACGACAGGCTGATTGGCCTGTAATTTCCTGCCTCCTCCCTATTTTCACTTTTGTGGAGTGTGCCTACATCTACCCTGGTACCGCTCCTGTTTTAATGACATGTTGAAAAGCACTGTCAGAGGTGCAACTAGCTCCTCTTTCAGTTCCCTTAGTATCCTGGGGGTGCATCATGTCTGGCCCCATTTCTTTGTCTATGTTTATCTTTGATAGTTCCCTAAGCACTCCTTCTTCTGTAAATGGTTTTGTGTCCACTTCCTATCCCTTTATACTCTTGCATTTTACCCTTCACCCATTTCCTTCCCTTGTCTCCATAAATATAGAACAGAAATAGTTGTTTAATAAATACGCTTTTTGTGGTCCTCTTCCACACTACATCCTCCTTCCCCTTTCAGTCTTACTGTCCACCTCCCGTCCTTCTTTTTTCACTTATGTATCTAAAAAAAATGTTATCTCCCTTTGTCACTGACTTGGCAATCCTTTCCTCTGTCTGTGCCTTTATGCTTCTAACTGCCTTCCCTGCCTCCCTTTACTTCTCTTGGTAAGCCTCCCTATCCCCCTCTTGTGTTTTTATTTTTTGTACATTCTAAATGCCTTTTTTTTTGTCTTACCTTTTCTGCTACTTCCTTAGAGAACCATAGTGGTGTCCTTTAGATAGATAGATAGATAGAGAGACAGACAGACAGACAGATACTTTATTTTTATAGCACCCCATTCTGGAGACTCGGAGCGCTTTACAGTTCACAAACATTAAAAACAGTACAGATTTACAACGTTAATTAATTAACAACTCATTTGGAGCATGTAGCAATATAGATAAAAACTGTTGTACAATAAAAGCACTATTTTTGAGCTGCTGGAGGGCTCGTTTTTCTTCATTGCACCCAAAAAGGGCTCACAGGAACCTAGGAAATTGCAGACGAAAATAGTCCGAGGATACCTTGTGTTTATCTCCTGCCATTCCAACAGCTGCAGTATACAATATTATGTAAATTATCTGTTGTCATTGTGGGAAGTGCTATGAGTTAATATTATGTGCATTGGCACTGTGAAGAGGAAATGAACACAAGTGGTAGAAACCTAGGAGTCTGTGGCCCAAATAATCTCCCTTTTTTCTCCCAAAGCATATTTATTCTGCTATAAGGTAGGATCCATAAGGAAGGGGCCCTTCCTTCTCCAGTGTAGCCAGTAAGGATGAGACGATGCCAAATTTGTATTCAGGGAATGTGATGAAATTTGACATTTTTACGTTTGATTCAGCACATTCAGAGCTTTGGGTTACTTTAAATCACTTTGATCATTGCTCAGATAATTAAAAAATAACACTCTGTCCCTTCCCAGGTGACCCACGGTTAGTCCTACAGCAACTCCTTTCCTGTCAAGTCATTTTCCACCCTCCTCCACCTTCCCTAGTCATTTAGTTTTATAAAAAAAATTCTGGCTCCTGTAACTGTGCCATGCTCTGACTGAGGTATTTTTTTTTTCAATTCAAAGTTTATTAATATTTTACATACAGAGAACAGATCATCATAAAATGTACAGGAAAAGCAGTACATATCAAGCTGACAGATGTGCCCCCCACACCCTCTACCACCTCCCCCCAACCCCTCACATCTTGCACTGAACATGTGTTTGCACCACAATATAGAGTCTTACACATGAATCTGGTATTAGGCAGGCTGGAGAGAATACACTGTTTGAAAGGGGCCCCAAATTTTGTTAAATCTGTCAATCATATTCCGGAGACTTGCAATCATTCTCTCTACTCTGAGATTAGCCAATAGTTCCCTCAGCCATTCAGCGTATGAAATATGCCTCACTATCTTTCCAGTGCCTCAAAACCATTTTTTAACCGGCATTGATATTAAAGCCATATAGAACCTGCGGGCATTTACCGAGATTTCTGAATAATCCCCAAGAGGCAGATTTTAGCAGAAAACAGATCACTGAGTCCTAAAAGGAGTCTACTCTTTGTTTAATAAGTGTCCAAAGTGGAGCTATCTTGGGACAAGACCAGAAAATATGGAACAGATTACCTTCATCCTGCGCACATCTTGTGTATATGAAAAAAGGGGCAATACCATATCTAGCCAACTTTTGGGGTGTGTAATATAGATTATGCAGTATGTGAAACTGTGTGAGATGAAGTCTGTCTTGAGTAATAAACTTGTGGCAGCCTTGCCATAGGATGGGCCTCTGTATCGTTGCTTCTGGGAAAAGGGAGGCCCAGCAAATGGATGGACCAAAATGTTCTGGATAAATCCAGTCATACAGGGCCACAAATATCTTGGACACAGCATGCGGGAGGTTGGCCAGAGGAACCAGTTCGGCTCTAAAAGCTGGGCCTTGGGACGGAAAGGAGCCCCCCCCCCATGGTTTTCACTAGCAAATGACGTAACTGGAACATTTTAAAAATATTGGAATTTGGGATACCAGACTTAACTAAAATCTCAGGGGATGATAACCAGGACCCATTTGATTCATTCATAAAATAGGAGAGAGTACAGTCCTTTATCTGTGGAAACCAGAGGGCAGTGAGAACCTTACCATCAATTTTAAGATTGGGATTACCCATTAGAGGTTGTGCCAGATCAAAACAATGATTATATTTCATGAAAGAGCAGAGCTGAGAGTGCTGTTTAATAGAGAGAGCTATTGGGGTAGAGCGGAGTTGCATAGGAAGACATTTTACCTTTGTGTGCAAAAGTGCAAATAGAGACAGGCTGTGATGTTGAATTTGAGCAAGTTCTATTTTGAGCCAAAGTGGGATATAAAAGGACAGACCCCCAGGATCCCCTGAATTGAGCCATCTGAGGTATTTACTGGCGTCACTAGCTCAATAGTAGAGACCAAGATGTGGGAGATGAAGGCCTCCCTTAATCTTGGGTGCAGCTAATTTATGAAAGGCCAGGCAAGGTCTTTTTCTGGCCCAAATGAAATCAATAATAAGACTGTGCACTTTTTTAAACCACGAGAAAGGAAGCCATAAATTTAAAAGATTAAGTGTGTAGAAAAGACAGAGGAAAACATTCATCTTAATCAGATTACTTTTTCCCCATAAAGAAAGTGGGAGAAGGGACCATCATTTTAAATCTTGGGAGAGAGTGAGCAAAACGGAGACAATGTACTTCTGGAGAACAGCAGGGCTTCTCAAGAGCTCAATTCCCAGATACCTCAGAGAGTCCTTTTCCCATGACAATCCCAAAGCTGTAATTTCTTGTTTCAGTACTTTATAATTAAGAGGAAATACTACTGTCTTGTCCACATTCAATTTGTAATTAGAAAGGTTGCTGTATTCTTTAATGATCTTCAGCATGGGAGGAATAGATGAGGCAGGGTAGGATAGCTGGAGTAAAAGATCATCAGCATAAGCTGAGACTTTGACTTCGTAGTCTTGTATTGTAATGCCTTGGATCCTGGGACAAGTAACTAGCCGATGTGTAAGAGGATCCAAATATAAACTAAAAAGAAGCAGAGACAAGGGACAACCTTGTCTCATACCCGATTGTAAAGGAAATAAATCCTAAACAACTCCGTTACTAGACACCCGAGCTGAAGGAGACTTGTAAAGTGCCTGAATCCATTTTTGAAAATCTAAGGGAAATCCATAGGCATATAAGGTATGAAAAAGGAAGTTCCAATCCACTCTGTCAAAAGCCTTTTTGGTGTCCAGGGAGATGAGAGCAACAGGAAATGTTGCATCCCTGGACACCAAGAAGACGTGGGCCAACGTGTGCAGGTGGTCAACAGAGAACCTCTTTTTCATGAATCCAACCTGTTCTGGTCCGATGAGATCTGAGAGAACTGTATTAATATGATCGTCTAATAATTTAGTCATAATTTTAGTATCTTGATTAAGGAGGGAGATCAGTCTGTAACTGGTTACTAAATCGGGAGCCTTACCAGGTTTAGGAAAGAGAACAATCAGGGCTTCGAATAATGTTTTATCAATATCAGAGCCAGAAAGAATTTGTTGGTACAGAGGGAGAAGAAGAGGAACCAGTTGTTTTGCATAAACTTTATAAAAATTAGGAGAGAAGCCATCAGGTCCCAGGGTCTTCTCCATGGGAAGATCTTTTATGACTCTAAGAATCTCCGCTTGAGAGATAGGAGCACATAATGAAAGTTGTTGGGCTTCTGAGAGAGAAGACAAATGGGATTCAGCAAGATACTTATCCAGATGTGCTAGAGAAGAAAAACTTGACATGGGGCCATATAATGGCTTATAATATATATAACATTCTGCTGTGATATCTGCCGGTGTAGTTTTCAAGGAACCATCAGATGACCGGACAGAAGCAATAAGCCTGGAGGATTCTTGATGTTTAACTCTTAGTGCAAGAAGGCGATCTGCGTTCTCTCCTTGATCAGTATATGAAGCATTCATTTTCAGAATTGAAAATTCTGCCTTTTCTCTCAAAAGGTCCAAATAAGTATAATTCGACTGTATGAGTTCCTGCTTAGTGTGCTCGGGAGTATGTGGGGACATGTTAGCCTCAATGGCTCTGATTTGAGAAAGAAGGCTTAACATCTGATTCTCTCTCACTTTTTCCATTTTGGAAGCCAGACCAATTAGCAAGCCCCTTAAATAAGCTTTTAAAGCACACCATTCTACGTCAGGTTTATCTGTAGAGTTGTGATTTACACAAATTGTGTTATATGATCTGCAATATATTTTACTACACCCAGATCTTTTAAGAGCTGGTTACTGACCTTCCATTGCCCCCTCTCCCACTCTTAGGAAGGGAGCAAAAGAAAAGTTGGCAGGTAATAAGGAAATGATCAGAAGGGGGACCTGGATGGATGGACGAATCCAAAACCCCAGGAAGTAAGCCATGTGATATCAAGATGTAGCCAATTCTGGAGGAAGTCCCATGAACCGGAGAAGTAAATGTATAACTTCTATCAGAGGGATGAAGGACTCGCCAAACATCATATACAACCACCTGGTCTACCATGTCTCTTAATGCCCTTTGGACTGGAAAGAGACCTTTAAACTTAGTACCCGTATGGTCAACATTCGGATCAAATGTCAAGTTTAGGTCCCCACCTAAAATCATCGGAACAGACAGAAAGGGAGTTAAAATATTAACCAGTTGCATAAAAAACCCGGAGGAGTCAGTATTTGGACGATAAATGCTGTCCAACAAGATATCAACAGCATGTAGCTTCCCTAGAACAAATAGAAATCTACCATGCAGGTCACCAATAACATTTACCGGGATAAATGGTACACAGCGTGCTATTAAGATCATTACCCACAGCTTGGAGTACTTCCTTCTGCTGCAGATACTTGACCTATTTGCTGCAATCTCAACTTTAGCATTCTGGGATCAGCAAATGGGATTCCTGTATGAATGTAATATCAACGTTTAATAATTTTAAATGTTTCAGTAGTTGGTATTGTTTCAACTTCTGTCATGCTCCCTTGACATTCCAAGTGGCAAACATTAAACTCCTAGCCATAAACATGGACTAAATTAAATTGCATGCTCCTAAGCAGAATGAAGTAGGTTCCATCCCACCATGGTGTAAAAATAGGTTTGTCTGTGCAAGAACCCCCCACCCCACCCCATCCCTATCCTAACCTCCTAACACCACCCCAAGTCCCCAAAACCAACCCCTAGAATGAAAAGAATATGTGGATCTGACTGTTTTATTTTAACTATCTGGGGGGAGTGAAAAAGGTTGGGGTTGACTGGAGTAGGCGAGGGGTGGTGAAGAGGTGTTTCTTATCCCCATTTTTATCCTGCTAGACCCCCACACCAAGGGCCAAAAGTGTCTTTGCCCAAAGTGTTGACTTGAAGCTGGACCAAAGTTGTCAATTTTCATATAGGCTCACTCTTAGCATCTAGCAATGTAATTCCCCATGAGAAACTGACACAGCTTGACTTGAAAAGATTCATTACTTCCCACTTGCACTGCTTCTTGGGAGTCTGCACCACAGGTTTACCACTCTGAGTGAAATAAATGCTTCTTTATATTACCCCTAGTCCCATTCTCCTATTAGGTGTAGCATTTGCCTTCTAATTTTGTTGCACTGAACAAGCTAAAAAAATTGCTCCTGATCAAACTTATACAATTTCTTTATCGTTGTAGAAACTGAAACCATCTCTTAGAATTTTTATGTTGCTTACATGCATGTGCAAGAAACATAATGCCATCATCTGAGTTTTCGGAGGTGTGGCAGCCCTCTTCCAATTCAGTCAGTGTGTTTGCAGGCACGGCCGCAGTTCTCCAATCAATGCTGCAGCTGCCTATGACAGCAGTTGAAAATGCAGTGCCGTACAGTTGAAAGGGAGAGCTACGCTTCAGTGAGCAGCAATAAGATTGCGTGCTCATGCACACTCCCCCCACATACACACACACGCATGCATACTGCGTGCTCATGCTTCTCCCATGAACACATTGTATAGCCGACGGGGGTGCCCAATCCCCCATCGGCTGTGCTGCGCTCCCCCCCAACAGAGTTCCAGGTGCCTCGCTGAAAGCCCACCCCAGCATGGCAGCAGTCTGTATGGTCGACGGGGGTGCACAATCCCCCATCGACTGTACTGTCCCCCCCCCCCGAGACTATCGGGTGCCATGCTGGGAGCCCACCCCAGCGTGGCGACAGGTCCTATGGCCGACAGGGGTACCCCCACTCCCAAACAGCCTTCCAACTGCCACATTGGGAGCCCACCCCAGAATGGCACAAGTCCAGCATCGCAGTCCCGTGTCGTCTAAGTATAAAAAAATTAAAACCTAAAAGAAAAACCTTCCTCCAGACTGTCCTGACCCTCCCCCACCCACGCCTACCTCTGTGAATCTACCTCCCCACACCCCCACCTCACCCCATACTTACCTCCGGAGTCCAGCACGATGATTTTCAGTGGACCGGGAACATGTCTGCACTCTTCAAAGTCGACTGTGAACTGAGGAAATGCCGGTAAGCTGTATAATGGAATATATAGGGTTTTTTCAACTTTACTGCATATCTTGGGCATTTTGGGGAATTATTTCACCAAATTTTCAACATGGGGTTTTTGGGACCCCACCTCATGAATTCTGTCACTGTCATGGCGTTAATCCTTCCCGAAAGGTGATTTCACAGTCATTGCGTGGAACCACCTTTTGGGACTGATTTATGAAATGACAGTGTCATGGTTCATGAGGTAGGCTCCCAAAAACCCTATGTTGAACATCTGGTGAAAAAATTCCCAAAAATGACTGTTTTATGAGCATGCGATGTGCTGTTCCTACGCACACTCGTAAGTTCATGAATTTTCAATATTTTCACTCCAGATTTTCAACATTGCCATTTTACCACACCTCCTTATGAGCAGTACAGCTGTCATTTCTCATATCTCACCCAAAATGTGTTTCTGCACATATAGCGCACAATGACACAGTAGGTGTGCGAACTCAATGTATGGGACACATTAAGAAAATCACAGTGACACTGTTCATGAGCAGAGGTCTTAAAATGGCTATGTTGAAAATTTGGTGAAAAAATTCCTAAAAATGACTGTTTTACGAGCGTGAGTTGCGCAGTTCCTACACATGCTCGTAACTTCATGAATTTTTAATATTTGCACTCCAGATTTTCAAAATTGCCATTTTACCACACCTTCTTATGAGCAGTATAGCTGTCATTTTTCACATGTTGCCCAGAATGTGTTTCCATGCAGGTAGTGCACAATGGCGCAGTCGGTGTGCGCAATCAATGTTTTGGACAGATTAAGAAAATCACAGTGCCACAGTTCATGAGCAGAGGTCTTAAAATGGTTATGTTGAAAATTTGGTGAAAAAATTCCCTTCAGCCGTTCTGCAATGTTATAATGAAGACATTGAACAGGACTGGCCCCAGGATCAATCCCTGCAGCACCCCACTGGTTACCCCCTCTCCCTAGACTGCACCCCATTTACCACCACTCTCTGCCTCCTGTCTGTTAGCCAGTTTCTAACCCAGTTTACCACCCTTTCCCCCATGCCCAGCCTACCCAGCTACTTTATCAGTCTCCTATGTGGGATGGTGTCAAAGGCTTTGCTGAAATCAAGGTAAGCGTTGTCCACTGTCCCACCCTGATTCAATTCCTTTGTCACCCAGTCAAAGAAATCAACCAGATTTGTCTGACATGATGTCCCCAGGAAAGACACAGTGCATGTCTTGGGAGGAAGGCATGGAACTATCACTTCCAAATACCTAAACAGCACATACAAGCAAGCAACATTCGGCATTGACAAGTGCTTGTTGTTTTTGCAATGCACTCCAGTAACCTCTCACAGTCCCCACCGAGTTTAGTTAATACTGTAAGATTGATCTCCTAACTTGGTACTCTGCTGTCCGCTCTGTTGCATTGATATGTTTTATAAAATGCAACATTATAATTTATCAGTGTTGTTTAGCTAACTGATTTGCAAATCTATTTTCCTTGACAATTGCCTGGTGATTTCACTAGTAGATTTGCTACAAACTGATTGTTTTGTTTATTTTTATTTGGTAATCTGGTAGGTCCTTGGGTTGAAAGCCCGTTTTCAAGGACAAACAGTACATGTTAAAACATACAAAGTATAATATAATAAAATACAAAATAAGGCAAATTACTAAAAACATACACATAAATTACTTAGACAATAATGTCTCCTTTAGCACACATTTAAAGATTGAAAAGAAGTCAAACTATGCAGACTCATAGGCTATGAATTATAGAATTTGGTGGCCCTGTATGATAGGGTTCATTGTTCTTGCAAACATTCTTGGGATGTCAAAGTAAGAATTAAGAAAGGACTTGGTTCTACTTTTTGATCTATACAGAAGGAGAGTCCTCTGCACAGATAATTGCAATTTGCCTAATTCCAACTCCTTCAACTGTGAAACATATGCAAAATCATAATGCTCATGAAATGTAAGCCATTGCAAAATACATAAAAGAATGCAGTGGTGCATTCTAGAAGATAGGTTCAACATAATTCTAGCCACCTTATTGTAGAGCACTTTAGCCCCAGATAGAATGCCCCCCCTCGGCCCGTCAGTGCAGCAGTTGGATTTCCACTAGTGACCTGGGTTCGGAAATGAATACGGGAGTCAGAGGGTTGGCCAGGGGAGGATGCCTGAGCATCTGACAGACTGCTCAGCTCCTCCAGGGGGGAGGGGGTACATTGGCTCGGGGGTGGCCTGAACTCTGGTGACAACCAGAGAAACCACAGACCCGATACCCACACTACAAGGGAAGAGCTGATGGGTGCAGGCGTAAGCCATGGTGCTGTGGCACATCATGCTCTGGGAGAGCATACTACAAAGAAAATGGCTCTCCCAGCATTACAACAATGCAGGGTGCAATAGTGGGTTCCCACCTGCCTTCGGCTGGAGTACCGGCTGGATCCCCGATGATGCCTTGATTGCCTCTTGGGGAGGGGATCTGGGGGAACCCCCCCTCTACTGTGTCCCCACCTAGGGGGTAAGCCAGATGCTCTGTGGGGTATTCCAGAATGGGAAGTGACAGCTGTAAAGTAAGGTAGACAGGTGACAGTGCCAGGCTGGGGCAGGGGTACAGAAAAAAAAAAAGAAGGCCCTCCCTAACCACCCCATAGAACAACAGGCCAAAGACTATGACAGCTGGCAAGGTTTGTGGTTCTACTACCAATCTGCAGTATGTGAAGCTCACCAGTGCCTGCCCTGAAGTACCATTGGTGGTACATTTCATCGCCAAATGTGAGGACTCAGGTTTGAAGCCCAAACCCAAGTCCCATCCCCAAGCTGAAAGAGTCTGCAGGTACTACAGAGGAAGAACTCTTGGACTATGGGGGGGTCATGCCTGTTCTGCTGCAGTAGTACCCCATTGGTCAAGTGCTAGGTAGTCAGAAGTGACCACACAAGGCTGGCGCTCCCCGCTGAGACAGTATGCTTGGTGTGTTCCACATCATTAAGGGAGATGGAAGGGAAACAAACAAGGGATAAAATGGTTTGCCTGTGGGCAGATTATGTCTTTGCCTTCACCACATCCCTGGTTGCCCCACTCCACCCCTGTAATGCATCTTCGGGAGCTTATGCCTACTCTGTAGGTAAATGCACAGGGATATTCAGGGGACCAGAACTGAACAGATGTCTGGCAACTTTAAGTGCAGTCAGGGTGGGAGTGGTCACAGAAAGACACTGTGGCCTCCTTGGAATAAAAAGCTTAATAATGAATGAGGGGCTGTTCCCTCTGGCCAAAGTCAGACTCTCTGCAATTACTTTAGGAAACAACTGGATTCTCCAACCCCACTGGGCTGCTAGAGATATCCATACATCCAGCACATTTACAGCACATTTTTATGGTGAAAAGAGGTTCTGAGTACCTGTAATCTAGACAGCTGAGGGCACATACAAAGGTACCAGACAACCCACGGTCTATCTTCAAATGAACCTAGTACTCACAGTTTAGTATTCCCTTTTTAAAGCATTTGAAAGAACATTTCGATCCACAATTGTCTCACAGATCCATAGCTTTTAAAGTAAAGAACATGGCCCGGTGGCACTGAGGGCTGAGGCGCTGGTCATCTTATCTCACACCATGCCGGCGACCCTTGTTTGGGAATGAGCATGGGCCGCTGGGGGTTGGCAGGGGATGAGAAGGATCAAGCATCCAAGGGACTGCTCTCTTTCTTTGGGGAGGGGTTATGACAGTGGTTATTCCATGTCTGGCCCCTGGTGGAGGCTGGGCGGCAGTACGTCAACGCTGCAGAAGAGGGGCGGAGATGGGGTAGAGACCTGAATGGAGAGCATGTGGATGTGTGTGCACTCCCTCCATTGGTGTCACTGCATGCCTCATCTCCAGGGGGACTGAAAAGTGGAAAAATGGCTCCGGTCGGGCAGCATGAGCTTCTGACCTCTGTGGCCCGACCCTGAATGGCACCTCCTCATCTGGATCCATCTTGGTGAGTTGAGCAATGGGGAGGCTCCTCACCACCCACCCACAGGGGGGTAATCCTTCGGGGAATTTTGAGGAGGTGACCTGATGTCGGGTTTGTGGATGAGGAGATCAGTTGGGATGTCCCAGCCAAGGGGAGAAAATATAAGCCAAAAAAATAAAGTAAAGAACACACACAGTCTCTTCACTCTGTGCAGCTCTGACAGTCTTTCAGGGGATTGCCCCAAAGAATCACTGACTTCTCCATCCCATTCCACTTTTTTGTGTGAAAATCTCACCCCCTTGGGGCTTCACAGGATCTAGTAGCCACCACTTCCCAGGAAACCAGTCTTTGGATCACTGTACTTTGGCAGAAACACGAACAGAAGGTCCTTCCCTCTCAAACAACAGTTCCAGCAGGCCCTCTTGACCTCAGAACTTTCAGTGAGCTCCTCTCCCTTTAACCTCCAACTTCAGAAGAACACTCTGACAGCTCCAGCACAGCTGTTAGCCAAACGTGGCTTATTCTTCTGTGAGAGTTCCGAACAGCTTTACCTTATCCTCTGTCCAGCAGAGTCAGGCAAATGATGATGTAATGTTTTACAGAGAATTTTTAATCCCTCTGAATACTGCCCAGACTATCTGCCTGCTCTAAAACTGATGGAATAATAGTAACCCCAGGGACTGGCTTTAGTAGGTGGACTGATACGTACCTATAGTACTGTGTATGTACCTGTCAGCCTAACCAAGGGAACCACTGTGGTTTTATTTTAAAATGAGGGTGGTAACATCTTAAATTTAAGGTGGTTAATATTTACCCCCTGTACACACACTCAAAGTACTGTAAAAAAGAGGTGGAGGTGTCATCTCCGCTTCCTTTGTTTAAAAGTTGCGGGGGACTAAGATGTCCCAGGTTCTAAATGAGGACATATGAGCCCATAAAAATGGAACATTTAGAGTAGTTTGATTTTTGGCATATACTGTTAATAAAAATACATGCACTGTGGATGGCAGATGGCCAGAATTTTTCCAACCAAGAGGTTCAGTAATAGGATCTGAAGGTCCAGGAGCTGCAAGAAGGGGTGTAGGTGGAGGACGTAGGACCCCCATGTTCATGATTATGTAAATATTCAAGCCATAACACTACTCAAGCCACTGCAAATGTCTGCATTTCTTTATGAGTGGTGAGATGTTTCAGAATTAAAAAAATGTAAAAAGTTTTTTTTTTGTTTTTTTTTTTAAGCATGGGCATCTCTGTACCACCCACACACATTTTTTGGTTAATTGAGGGTATAGTCAGGCACAGCACACATCTTAAAAACATAAGGTAACATTAATTAACAAGTATTTGTCAATGCCTAAAGTTCACTGTTGGTATTGCAGTTGTACATGCTGTGTTTTGCTGTTGTACATGCAGTGTTTCTTATGTTCTCCCAGCACTGGTTACTGTCATCAGGATTCTGAATCTCACAATCATGTTTGGACCCCAAGCAAGGTCTGCTCCATTACATCACTGCTCATCCTGACCACATCTCTGCTACACGACACTGCTCAGTCCTCAGCACACATAATAATGCCAACACAACTGTCAGCCATTCTAACTGACAGATTGAGCTAGAGAAAGAGGAGTGAGGGGTTAGTTTTAAAAAAGGTAGATAAGACAGCATTTCTCTCCTGTCGTGCTACTCTGTCTTACACACAAGGCATGAAAATATAATGGAACCACTAATTGTTAACAGGTAAATCCCCCCACCATCTCTCTCTGTCTCTCTCTCTCTCTCTCCTCTGGATGGCACAAGTCAAAGATTTATTTTGCCAGGTTGCCCTTGCCTTGTACACACAGGCACACTGAAGTCAGGAAAAAATAGACGTTTATTTAGGATTTCTGGGACTGTTAAATTTCTTGTGCCCCCCCCAACCTCTTTCTCTGTCCTCTGGATGGCACAAGTCAAAGATTTATTTTGCCAGGCTGCCCTTGCCTTGTACACACAGGCACACTGAAGTCAGGAAAAAATAAACTTTTATTTGGGATTTCTGTGATTGTAAAATTTTTCATGGCCCCCCCCATACACAATCTCTCTCTCTCTCTCCTCTGGATGGCACAAGTCAAATATTTATTTTGCCAACCTTTCCTTGCCCTGTACACATAGCCACACTGAAACCAGGAAAAAAAATAAACTTTTATTTGGAATTTCTTGGACTGTTAAATTTGTTATGGGCTCCCCATAGTGTGTCTTTCTCCCCTCTGGATGGCACAAGTCAGATATTTATTTTGCCAGCCTGCCAATGCCCTGTTCACATGGCCACACTTTAGCCAGGAAAAAAAGAAACTTTTACTTGGAATTTCTGGGACTGTTAAATTGTTGTGACCCCCACCCCCCTCCCATGCAATCTCTCTCTCCCTCTAGATGGCTCAAGTCAAAGATTTATTTTGCAAGCCTGCCCTTACCTTGTACACAAAGTCACACTGAAGCCAGGAAAACAAAGAAACTTTTATTTGGGATTTCTGGGACTATTCAATTTCTTGTGCCCCCCATAGTGTGTTTTTCTGCCCTCTGGCACAAGTCAGACATTTATTTTGCCAGCCTGCCCTTACCATGTACACAGAGCCACACTGAAGTCAGGGGAAAAAAAAAACATTTTATTTGGGATTTCTGGGATTGTTAAATTTCTTTTGGGACCCTCACAATCTCTCTGTCTCTCTCTCCTCTGGATGGCACAAGTCAAAGATTTGTTTTGCCAGCCTGCCCTTGCCCTGTACACACAGCCACACTGAAGCTAGGAAAAAAAGAAACTTTTATTTGGGATTTCTGGAACTGTTAAATTTGTCATGCAATGTAGAATGCCATCCTATGCCACAAATTTTGGACAGCATTTGAAAAAATGACAGCTGTGACATACAGAAGCTTGGGTAATAAGAAGGCTAAGAACCTCTGTGTACAAACACTGAGGCAAGGGTTACCCCAAAGGGCATTTGGCTGGGAAGCCAAGTTTCAAGAAAATACAAAATCACACATGCCCCCACAATGCAAAGCATCATGGGCTGCATATGCAAATCACCACAGAATGTTATGCTGGTCCAACTTTAAGCAGAATTGCATGGTGCCGAAAGGCCTCTCACACAGTTTGCAAAGGGTGCTAACAGAAGACATAGACACGTGTTTCGTCCTACCAGGACTCATCAGTATGCCTCGTCTGCTTGACACCCCAGTGGAATGGACCAGCTACCCTTAAGGCTATGTTGAAAATCTGGGATGAAAATATTTAAGATTTCTGCAGTTACAAGTGTGCATACTGAAATTGCAATGAATGGGCATAACTTTGTAATTTTTTCATATTTTGACCCCAAATGTTGAACATAGTCTTCTTATCAACCCACCTCATGAACCCTGTAGGTGAAAATTTTCAAATCTGTGGGAAAACAGCATTCCATGCCACAGGTGCAAAAACACATTTTGGGCAGGATGTGAAAAATGACAGCTGTACTGATCATGAGGTGGTGTGATAAAATGGTTATATTGAAAACTGGAGTGAAAATATTGAAACTGACCAAAGTTACTCACGTGCATAGAAAATTTTGAATGCCCACATGTAACTCCACCATTTTTTGGAGTTTTTTTACCAAATTTTCAACGTGGCTTTTTTGGGACCCCACCTCACGAAGAGTGCCACTGTCATTTTGTTCATTGATCTTGAAAGGGGATTTTGCACAGCAACTGCACCATTCTGTGCCACAGGTGTGAAAACACATTTTGGGCAGGATGTGAAGAATGACAGCTGCACTGTTCATGAGGAGTGTGAAAAAATGGCAATGTTGTATATTTGGAGTGAAAATATTAAAAATTGTCAAAGTTACAAGTGTGCGTAGAAAAATTTCAACAACTGCGCATAACTGGCATTTTCTGGTGTTTTTGCACCAAATTTTCAGCAGTGAGTTACAAAATGACAGTGCCAGTGTTCATGAGGTGGGGTCCCAAAAACCCCATGCTGAAAATTTGGTGCAAAATTATTGAAAAATGACCAGGATAGCAACATAAGTTGAAAACGTCATTGACAGCCATTATACGGCAGCTACCTTGATTCTTCAGTTTGCGGTTTGGCTTTGAGGACTGCAGATGTGTTTCGGTCCACAGAAGATGACATTTGCCTACCTTGGATGGTAAGTATAGGGCAAGGGGTGGTGGGTTGCTCAGTGGGAGGGTCAGGATGGGGGAAGGGGCAGGGGAGATGACAAGGGACCTTTTTTTTTTGCAGGAAAAGAAAAGCCACTGAAGAACCTTTTTTCTTTTTTTATACAGAGATGGATTACTAGAACATTTTGGGACACTGAAAGTGGCTTCCCCAATGTCCCACAGTTCTGGGAAGGGAGGCTCCTAGTACCGCCACTGGGATTGGGCCCCCCCATTGTCAGGTTTAACTACTGGAAAAACAGGAGTGGAAGTGGGGGAGCATCTGACACTGAGAATGGGTATCCCAGTGTCAGAATACATAAAATAAATAAATATTGGGAAGTACCGACAAGGGGATTGGGCCCCCCATTGTCAGCTTTAATTATGAAGAAACAGGAAGTAACCAATTTAAAATCGAAAATGAAGCCTGCAGGCATGCAGGCAAGGGCAGAGCACTCCCCAAGGGGAGAAATGATTCAGGAGCTGCTCCGTGGCTACAGATGCGCCTCGATGGGCTGTATAATGATGGGTGGTGGGGGGAGGCAGCACAAAAGAAAGCAAGTAGAGCATTTGGATGTCACTGATCAGCTCATTGCTGGGCAGTGTTCCTCCTGCACATCAAAGAAAAAGCCACCATATGATTGGTGCAGCTTTTTCTTCACAAGTAGAGGACATTTCCGCCCATGAAAAAAAAAAACAGTGTCATAATTAGCCTGTCTGATGATTGGTGTGGCACTGTTGAGCTCCTTGCATAGTACTCTGCATTGGACAGACACTGTCACACCCCTCAAAAGGCACTTATAGCAAGACGTTTGCTGCACCTGTATGCACGGCGAACTAAAAATTAGGTGAACTATCAATTCTTAAATGCCACATCCTTATCGGATTGTAGGGGGACAGCACATAGAGTTACACATAGCATTATGTATATCAAAGCACACTATGTAACCAGACTGAAAGGATCCTTAGCCCTCCACCTATGTTCAACAGGGCAGGGACGGAGAGTGTACCAGCATCTTGCACCTGAGCACCACTATTGCTTCCTCCTATTTTCAGGCCCCTCTCATGTCCCATTCCACCCCACCCCACAAGTGCATGGCCTAAGACAGGAGACATTTTGGGCAGTGAGAAGTGGTCTGGAACCAGGCTCACCCACCACACTCTAACAGTTACCAGCACAGTTTTGGACATACGTCATCATCCTGTTCTATGCCAGCACCCTCAATCACTCCAGTGGTAGGATTTCACACCATACAGAGCCGTGTATTCCTGCTGTTACACAACTCCCTTCCCCTGAGTCAACAGGGGGCAGTTGCGTAACAGAAGGAGCCACCCACCCACTATGATTCAGTAAGTGTCTAAATTCTGAAATGGACTCACTGCTCTTTCATCCCAGAGTTCGGGGCTCCAGACTTGGGAGGACACAAACTTTGGCCATCAGCATGGTAAGCAGTGATGATGCTTACCATTAGACCATCAGATGGTTACAGAACAAAATATTAAACTCGATTAGCATAGCAGTGAAACAAACAGCCCAACAGTCTCCTCTACATTTTAGAAAGAGGAACATTTCCTTGTTGAAACATTGCATTTGATGTTCTATTACCCTTTTTTATATTTTTTTTATTCTTTGGTAACTAGGTAAGGCCCACTAGGCACAAGTGCCTGTTTTCATGGGTGACCCAGGAGCACTGGGGTGGTTAATTGACTTGCTCAGTGTCGCACAGTGTGCAAGTAGAGGCTGTGGGAATCAAACCCAGGTCTGCTGGTTGTATCATGTTCATTCATATCTTGTTACTCTAACCTTTAAGCAATGCTGCCACAGAAGGATAGACAGTGGAGCCAGGGGGTCAGAGGGGTCAGCTGACCCCTCACTTTCAAAAGTAAGGGTCAGAATGCACATTTTGTCCCCCCACTTCTGATACAGGATTTACTTGCCTGTTGTCTTAAGTCTGTGTTTTGTCTTACGCTTGTGGAACACACCACACACATTCACTGGAAGTCAACAAGAGCAAGATCAGATGAGCTCACTGAGTTGTACTGACAAGATGCACAAATTAGGTGATTTGATACCTTTTATTGGACCAACATAGATTATAGACTAATTGTACATATCCTTCCCCCACTGGCACACAAAAAATATTTTTTCAGCCTTTCCCTAGGAATGGAATGTGACATGGGCTATAAATTGCCTAGTGTTTAATTGCCTCCCTTAAAATGGACACCAAAGAGTGTGTGTGTGTGTGTGTGTATGTATGTGTTCAGAAAGTATGAAGCCAGCACAGTGTGTGTGTGTGTGTGTGTTTTACCTGGAAAAGACTCCATTGATTGATGTGTATTTACAAGGTGGTCCTAGGTTTAATACAACCACTGTCCTATAAAATCATGGTGCATTGTCTTCAACATGCTAGTTTGTTTTAGTCACCAGAAATTATGTTAACCAGTGTTCAAAAACAACATATTGAAAATACTGATGAAAGCCTGTGGGATGCTCCTTTTATGTTGTTATTTATTTTTATTCTTTGGTAACCGGATAAGGACCATTAGGCCCAAGACCTGTTTTCAGGTGCTACTTGGGAGCAATTCCTCAGGATCACACAGTATACATGTTGAGGCTGTGGAAATCAAACCTAGGTCTGCTGCATGTATCAAACTTGTTCACAGCTCCTTACTCTAACCTCTAGGCTATACTGCCAGCTCAGTGCTGGAAGTATAAAGCAGACTGAAAATGAAGAAAAAAAATCCAGAAAAGATTATTTGAATCCTTTTATTTGACCAACAAAGATGTTACAAAAGAAACAGGTGCTTAAACTTCCAGATTACACACAATCCTTAAGTTTAAGCACCTGTTTTCTTTTGTAACATCTATGTTGGTCCAATAAAAGGTATCAAATCATTTTTTTCTGGATCTTTTGTCACAAGGACCAATATGACAACACAAATATTTTTCTGTGTCAACATGAAGAAGAAAAGCTGCAGTGTTCATTTCAGAGTTGGGGACTGGGACAAGTGCCACACAGTTTTCAATTTTGTCCCAAATAAAATGTTATGCTTGTTAATGCATAGCATCTCTATAGCATTGTAACCATGCTGGTTGCAGCATAACTGGTGAACTGTGGTGGGTACAGAAGTAATAGCATCTACAGAGAGGCTTCCTTACTCCTGGAGTAACTGGGAAGAACAAATAGGTCTAGAAGTAACCAGCTCTACGGCATTTGCTACCCTAAACATATTAATGTAGTAGTGAGGATTAGGATTACAAAGAAAGAAAAGAAAATAGGGAAACTTAATCTAATGAGTGCTGGTTATGTTTACAGAGAAGTACAAGCACCACACTCTAAGCTATTCCTTGGACCCACCATTCTCCAGTTACACCAGGAGGTTGGATAGGTCAGATATTTTTCTGTGTGATGGGGATGGCAGGGATAAAGCCCATTCATTTTGTTCATACCTGAACCCAGCTGCATACTGATCAGACTGTAACCAAAAATGGTCAACACACCTATTTGCTCTGTATGTGAAATGTCTGTACTTTGTAACTAAATCCAGGTCGCCTCTGAAATAGGGAGCTTCCGGGCTCAGCAGGCCTACATGGTTATAAAAATTGAATAAATAAATAACCCATCATTATTAGAAAGACAAGGGTAGAGTGTACTCTGTAAAAAAAGCCAGACACTTGAAAGACTGTTTTATTGCTTAGAATCCTTTATATATTTCTGGTATGACTATTGATTTCACTAAAACCTCACTTTAGATTTGATCTAGTCAGTGAGAACGCAGAGTCCAGTAGTGAAGGCAAAGGGACATAATCTGTAGATGTTCTGGGACTCTGTGTGGGGGTGAGGGGGTCGTGTGTGTAGAGTATCTCAGATAGCAGCTGACGTACTCCAGGTAGGCAACTCATAGAAAGGAGTTGGCTGCCCAAAGAGCTAGCTTTAAAAGAAATATGTACCTTAAATGGCCTAACTTGCATCTTCTGTGCACGAGCCAAGCAGCTGCTGAGCACTGCAGCAGCCCTGTCCCAAAATAAGCTTAATGAGGACATGAAGTAAGGAACAGGCTGCAGGTGCTCTATATAGATATTAATAGGATGTATGGGGAGGGGTACTCTCTAAATGTAGTTGGATTACTTTTGCTGGAAGTTCTATATGTATGGGTCTATAATGAACTCCATGTGTGTAGAACTGCCAGCAAAAATAATGCAGCTAGGTTTAGAGAGCCCCCCACCCCCACCAATCCTGCTAATACTGTTTCACATAGTGCGCTTGCAAACCCCTTCCCTAGTTTGTGTAATCGTTAAACGTATTTTAGGGACGGAGCTGCAGCACTCTATGGCCACTCAGCTCATACACAGAAGTTACAAGCCTGGCAAATTAAGGTACATATTTCTTCTTACTATATTTAGGGAGAGATGACACAGATGAAAAAACACCCCTCAGAACTGGTTAAAAGATCAGGAAACAGTGGTATAACATGAACCATTGATGGTAGTATTACCTTCCCACAGTACTGATAACATGACTTCCAAGACTGTGAAACTGTCATATCGTGCTATAAATAATTCTGACCCCCCCCCACCAGTTTTTGTACCGTTCCTCCACCTATGCACAGGAGTCCTCATCACACACAGAGCTGTGCTGCTGATTGGCTAAATCAGTGCTGATAATGAAACCTTGAGCATGGAGAAAGAGCCAAGAAAAGATCAGAGC
The DNA here is from genome assembly GCA_016271365.2 of Neoceratodus forsteri. Taxonomy (NCBI): domain Eukaryota; kingdom Metazoa; phylum Chordata; order Ceratodontiformes; family Ceratodontidae; genus Neoceratodus; species Neoceratodus forsteri. The sequence continues at coordinate 656,789,348 of CM057454.1, read as the reverse complement.
AAGGAACCCTAGGTCCCAAACATAAGGGGCTTGATTCTCAAAGGAGTTTGCATGCTGCAAGCCCTGGGTGCACGAAACACACAACGCATGGGGCTTCTGGCATTCTCTGGCCAGCAATCAGGATTCTTGATTCCGTGTGCCACATGCCCCGAGTTAGACCAGCTTTTGCTGGTCTAACTTCAGGGACCTTTTTACATGGTTTGTACCAAATATTTGGTTCAAGCCACCATAAAGGGAGTCACATGTTGCAAATGCACTTGGCCTTTCTGAATTGGACGCATGGTGCGGCAATGTATTCAGGGCAGCACAGGGTTTGACACAGGGCTTGTGGAAGCCCTGCATCACCCTTTGAGAATCGAGCTCAAGAAGTCTACCAGTTAACAAAAGGATCCCCATCAATTAAACAGTTGCAGCTCTGCTGCATGCTTTCGCTTTTCCATCTGCTGGGCCACCTGTTACTAGAGGGCACCCAGTATTTAACTTCTCAATTCCCTTGATTTCCACAAATCATCTTTACTCAGAAAACTAACATCTTTCTCTCCCCCCACCGCTACTCTGTCTCTCTTCCCCTATTTCTCTTTCTCTCTCTCTCTCTCTCTCCCCCCTTCTGTCATTCAATGTCAACTGCCAATCAGAATTAATGATAATACCATATGTATGTGGCATAATTATTTGCCTTTTTATTGCAGGCTGTCAATCATGCCCCTTACACAAGTCAGTCTGAAGGGAGAATAGCAGCTAATTATTGTGCTATTGCAGTGTACTGAAACTGGTTAGTAAAATGATTAAAAAAGGTTTCCTAGTATTATGAAGACAGATGATGGGTTTCCAAGATAGGAGATTTCTATTTGCATCAAAAGAGCATATTTCATCCACAGCCCCCAAAATGGAAGCAACTCATTATAAGAAAGTGTGTGTGTGTGTGTGTGTGTGTCTGTGTTTGTGTGTGTGTGTAAACTCCTACACTCCACTTTATTTCTAGTCCAGTCAAAAATTGACACAGGTGAGATTCTGTGGCATCTGCAAGTAACATTTTTGGCTTTGAACCAGATACTCAAAAGCCTGCCACCCTCTTCTGCTCTTGCAAAGGGGGTCTACGCAGGCTTGAGATGTGCAGAGATCCTGCTCCTTACATATAGAAACATCCGTCTATCTGCAGCCCTATTAGCTGACTCCTCTGCACCTGATCCTCAGCCTGAATCAGGCCAGGGGGTGGATGTAGACATGTGCCACATTCTAGAAACAATCTCCATGGTAAGGAGTGCCAGTGGAGGGGGTGGCCACAATGTCTGCTCACGGACAGTATTAATGGCTATGTACTGCTCTCCGCACGGCCATATATCGTTCATCCAAGCCTAATCAGCCCCCACTTCTCCAGCCCCCTAGCTGTAGCAGTCACTGTAGTGTGACTGAAACTTGAGATGGAGTCACATTCACTACCTTCTCTGGCAGTCTGTTCCATCTATCCATTACCCTTTCAGTAATGAGGAACTTCCTCACATCCTTTTTGTAACTCCCTACCATTCTCAAGTTGTGATCCATACTGTTTGCTTGACCCCTGCATTTGAACAGCTTACTCTTATTCTCCCTTTAGAATTCTCATATTAACTCATTACTTAAGATAAGATGGCAAGAAAGGTTACTGATGCCAAACATGAGAAAGGTAGAAACATTGGTAAAGAGATTTTTCCAAAGTCTGAACGCAGATGCAAATGCACTCTATGCCAGTATCTGCATCCACCCAATGAGACAAAGCAGCACTGCTGCCATTTTTAAAAGATGCATCCTTTTAATAGCAGAAACTTACAATTTGTTCTGCAGTTTGCATTTTGTCCTGCAATTGTGTCTCTCTTTCGCCGCAGTATTCACACAATGGGCCTTATACATCAAAGTGCAGAAAGTATGTGCCAAAAGTGCGTACCACATCCGTGCAACTCTGCACCCATGGACAGGTGCACACCAACTGGTGTTCACTATTGCCAGCCACCTGTCCACAATACTGCCGGTCTCGCTCGCCCCCCCCAGTGTGCAGGGTCACAGAGGGTTGATGAGGGCAGAGTAGTGAACCTGAGCAGACATCCTATTGAATGCTTGTTCTGGGTCCCAGAGTGGATCCCTGCTCCTTGGGAGCATGGGATTGTGGGAAGGTATGGGTTCAGCTGATGTACAAGTATGGGCAATCACTTGAACTGCTGCTGAGAGAGAGCGAGAGAGAGAGAGAGAGAGAGAGAGAAAGAAAGCAGCCAAAGCTCCCTTAAATCAAGGAGGATATTTAATAGACTACACTGAATTGAATTATTACTTTTTGGACATGTGCAAGTAACTAGTGTTGATTCTCAGTTTTTGGGGTTGACTTTTCTTAGTTTAACTTTTATTTGCCAGGGGAGGAACTGTAGCTGAGAGATATTTGCAGTCATTTGTGACTAGACCTGTTACTTAACCTCTGTGAAATAGGTGTCTGAAAGGAAGGAAGGCGCTCCCCGAGGTGGAGGGTCAGAGTTGTAGTTGATTGTTTATGGATGGCACAGGTTTACTCCACCACCCCTCAACCTGCCCCTACCCCACCCATCCCAAGTGCATAGCTTCCTTTATAGCAGGGGTTCTGACATCACTTCCCCAAGCTTGCTAACAACATACACCTGTTCATATCCTTAAAGGCACAGCACACTGAATAGGGGTAAAGACACTCACAAGCTTGCACACACTAAAACAAGAAGAAAAAAAAGAAAAGCATCTGTAACAGGAAGGGACACAGACATGTAGGAAGTGGTGCAATGCACTGGTTGTGGAGCTGCAGTCTTCCAGGAGACATTCTGGAGACTGGGTTGCTGCCCTATTTGCAGGCACCTCTCTGGTCTGAGGGAGGAGGTTGTTCATCTCCATGCTGACCTGACAAGGATTCAGGAAACCTTCTCCCCCACCCAGGCCACCACCACTACCTCAGAGGTTGCCAAGAAAGAGGAGTGGTTGGACCACAGTGGGCTCAGGGAGGGTGAGGGTGGTGGAACAGAGGCACATCCCTCCAGTTGTGCCTCTCCACAATTCATTTGCCACTCTGGTGGAGCATGGTTCATCTATGAAGGCACCCACAGTGGAGACCAAGGATGATGCTGGGAACCTCCACAATGGAGACCCACAGGCGGGTGGCATAGGACCCCACTGGGGAAGGAAACAACTCCTGGTGGGGGACTCAATTGTTATGGGGGGTAGAACTGGGGGAGGGAGGGGAAAGGGAGGTATGGTGCTGCCTGGTGCCATGGCTTGAAGGGACAGGAAACGAATCCTCAGGATCATGGGAGCAGCTGCAAGGGGGAGTGAGCTGGATGTCATTATCCAGCTAGGGACAAATGACCTGGCTGAGAATGGGATCAAAGCAGTGCAACAGGAGTTTGTGGAGTTGGGGAAGGGCCTTAGACAAGTAGCACACACGGTAACTTTTTCAGAAGTGCTACTTGTCTATGGCATGGATGAGGCTAGGGTACTCCACACCATGGGATTCAATGACTGGTTGAAAAACTGGTGCAGAGCTCAGGGATTTGGCTTCATTGGGGACTGGGGCTCCACCTGGAGGGATGCAGGCCTATACTGGTGTGATGGTCTGCATCTATCCAGGAGGGGAACCAGGATCCTAGGTGATAGGTTTAAATGCTTAATTGGAAAGCATTTAAACTAGCCAAGGGGGGGCACTGAAAAGGAGAAGGGAAATCCTAGCCCCACCCCAAAAAGTCAGGGTAGTTAGTTAGTGAGGTAAATACCAAGATAGAGCAGTCGATAGGGAGAAGGGCAGGAGTAAATGGAGAAAAAGACAAAGGCAGTAAGGACAGGGATGGGGCAAAAATAAATAAAGCCATAAAAAATGGAGGGTAATGAGTACCAATGCCCGTAGTCTAGGTAAAAAGCTCCCCAAAATGGTGGCCTTGATGGAAGAGGGATGCCTGGATATAGCGGCAGTCACAGAAACATGATACACAGAGAGCCATGACTGAGATGTCAACAAACCAGGGTACACAATCTACAGGAGGTACAGAGAGGGAAGAAGAGGAGGAGGAGTAGCTCTCCATGTAAGGGAAGGGATCAAAGCAACAGAACTAAAGGGTAAATGGGGAAGGGAGGAGAGAAGGCACTGTGGGTCACCCTGGAGATTGGAAATAGCACCACAATCCACACAGGGGTTCTATACAGACCCCCATCTCAGGGGGAGGAAATGGACAAGGAAATTATAGAAGGCATCCTTAGGATGGCAAAGAAAGGGGAGATATTGCTGATGGGGGACATGAATATGCCAGATGTTAATTAGAGCACCTTTGCTGCAGCCACATCCAAGAGCAGAGCCATTATTGATGCCCTACAGGGGGCATGTCTCAGACAGCTAGTTTTGGAACCCACTCAGGAAGGAGCAATCTTAGACCTGGTACTCTCAAATGGGGATGGAGAGAGGATCTCCAGTCTTGAAGCGGGTAGCCATCTGGGAACAAGTGACCACCAAACAGTGTGGTTCATGATAAACTTAGCTGTAGAGTCTAGCCATACAAAAGTGAGGGTACTGGACTTCAGGAGGGCTGATTTTGTCAAAATGGGAGAGTGCCTCAGAAAAGCACTAGCAAACAGGCAAGAAGTTGGGGTGGAGTAACAATAGGAAAACAACAAAACCACCATCACAGAGGCAACAAGCCTTTGTGTGAAGCAAATAAACAAATCAAAATGAAAGTAAAAACCACTATGGTTCTCAAAAGAAGTGGCAGGGAAGGTTAGGGAGAAAAAGATAGCATTCGGGAAGTATAAGGAAACACAGAAGGAGCAGGACAGAGAACTGTACCAGTTAAAGCAGGAGGAAGTAGGGAAGGCAGTCAGAATAGCAAAGACCCAAACTGATGAAAAGATAGCCAACTCAGTTAAGAAGGGGGTTAAAACCTTTTATAGGTGCATTAGGGAGCAAAGAAAGACTAAGGCAGGGATACTGAGGCTGAATAAAGAGGAAGGTGGTTGGGCAGAGAGCGACAGCGAAAAAGCAGGGATACTGAACAAATACTTCTGCTCAGTATTCACAATGGAAGAGCAGGGGGAGATACCTAATCCAATCAATAGAAGCACTCCGGATAGGGGGGTTGATATTAGTCCTTTCACAGAGGAAAGGGTTCCGAAAGAACTCTTAAAACAGATGGTGGATAAAGCAATGGGGCTGATGGGATTCACCCCAGAATTCTAAAAGAACTAAGGGAAGAATAGTAACACCACTGACTACCCTTTTTAATAAATCATGGGAGGGTGGTGTGGTACCTGAAGACTGGAGGAGGGCGGATGTGATTTCCCTTCACAAAAGTGAGAACAAGACAGAGGCAGGAAACTACAGATCTGTCAATTTGACCTCTGTGGTAGGGAAAATGATAGAATCACTTCTGAAGGAAAAAATTGTTGAGTACCTAAAGGCCAGTGGGGCTCAGGACCCAAGGCAGCATGGATTCACAGCAGGAAGGTCATGTCAGACAAATCTAATTGATTTCTTTGTCTGGGTGGCCAAAGTAGTAGACCAGGGAGGGGCTGTGGACATGGCCTATCTAGACTTTAGCACGGCATTTGACACAGTCCCACACAAAAGATTAATAAACAAATTAGCCAGCCTGGAAGTGGGCCCCAGGGTGGTAGCCTGGCTAAAACACTGGCTGACAACAGGACACAGACGGTAATAGTAAATGGAGTCCACAGTGAAGAAAGGGGGGTTACTAGTGGGGTACCGCAGAGTTCAGTACTGGGGCCGGTTCTTTTTAAGATCTTTATAAGTGACATTGCAGAGGGACTGGAAGGAAAAGTATGTCTCTTTGCAGATGACACAAAGATCTGCAACAGGGTTGATATGCAAGATGGGGTGGAAATGATGAAAAGGGACTTGGCAAGGTTGGAGGAATGGTCAAATGTATGGCAGCTTAGATTCAGCACAAAGAAGTGCAAAGTAATGCACCTAGGAAACAAAAACCCAGGGGAAGAGTACACAGTGTGGGGTGAGATACTGAGAACAACAAAAATGGAGAGGGACCTGGGGGTAGTCATATCAGATGACCTAAAGGTGGGCCAGCAATGTGAGAAGGCAGTAAGGAGGGCTGGGGGGATACTGGGATACATAGGGAGAGGCATCACCAGTAGAAAACAGGAAGTTGTTGGCCATCTGTACAGACAGTTGGTACGACCACATCTGGAGTACTATGTACAGTTCTGGAGACCCCATCTCCACAAAGACATATACAGGGTGGAGGCTGTTCAGAGGAGGGCAACCAAAATGGTGCAGGGTCTGCACCAGAAGACATATGAAGAAAAACTAAAGGAGCTTAAGATGTGTAGCCTCGAGGAAAGGAGGGAGAGGGAAGACATGATAGAAACTTTCAAATACCTCAAGGGAATCAACAAAGTCCAAGAGGGTAGCATCTTTCAGAAAAAGAGATGTGCAAGAACAAGGAGGCACAATTTGAAAATAGAGGGGGGACGGCTCAGAGGTAATGTGGGGAAGTATTTCTTCACAGAGAGAGTTGCAGATGCATGGAACAGCCTTCCTGAGGAGGTCGTAGAGTCAAAAACAGTGGGGGAATTCAAGAATGCATGGGACAGACATAAGGCAATTCTAGTAGGAGGAAGTAGGCTGTTGGTTAACTAGGATCTGCAGCTTATCCGTTAGGTAGGGAAATGGCAAGACTAGGTGGGCCAAGTGGTCCTTATCTGCCATCAGATTCTATATTTCTATGCCCCCAGCCTGCCCCGTCTGCCCAGTGGGCTGGGGCATCATGGTGGGGCAGGGATGCTAGTGAACAGGCTGTACAAGATGAAAATCTGGTATATACACAGTCTGCATACCTGAGTAACCATGGTACAGCACAGACGGGAATGTGCATCTGGGTTAAGGGGTACCCTGTTGTCCCATGGCAGTGGGCTACAGAATGGCATGTTGTGTCAGCACCAGATAGTCTATGAGAGACACAGAGAACTCTGAGTGTACACTGCATCACTCCTAGCTGAACCAAAGCTCAGTGAGGTGCAAGAAACAAACAGACAGAATACCTCTCGTACACAGATGCAGGACGGCAGCAGCATGATCAGTGCATCGTTAATATGGTGGGGGTTACTCTTTAGTACCCCTCATTGTGTTTTCAGTTCACTGTATGTTATTGTCTGTACAGTGAGCCTTCAGTAGGTCTGACGTGCCCTGTATGAACAGACTGTTAGAGAGCTGCATCCCTATGCCCTCTGGATATCAGACATGCATGCACCAGTGCAATTCCAGAGTATCATATCTTGACAGGGGGCATTCATCATATCATCACCCATAAGTGACTGCCGGTCCCACTGTGGCCAACTGATGTCCCCATGGGGGCATGCACTGGTTATGGCAGGGTTTCCCCTGCCGTATCCTGTGCCCCCCTGTGAGCAGCACTTTGCACCTTTGTGAATGGCACATAGTGTGAGCACACCCCCATCACTCCCTCTGGACCACCCTGGCATGTAGTAGCCCACAGAGCTGAGGGATACGGTGCACAACTGGCAAACACCCAGATTATGAATGCCGCCTGTGTGGCTTTCATGCTTAGGGTTGCCTATGCACCTCATTTATGGGGCGCATAGGCAAACTGAACTTTGATGCATAGGGTCCATTGTCAGACTAGTTAATAAATGATCCACCAGTTTGGAGACATTTCCTGTTTGAAAAAAGCTTTTGATGCTGCTTGACCGGATCCTTTTGAATATCACCACCCCAGAGGCTTTACAAAATTGATTTGCAGAGTAGGGACTTCAACAGGAAGTACTATCATTTATGATAGGGAACACACTTCACCTTTGGGGAAGTTTCAGATATTTTTGCAGCTATATTTTATAAAATACACTACCACCACCCCCCCCCCCCCCAATATCCCACATTTAACAGAGCTGCTGAGAGATTTGAACACAGTTTATACTGGCTTTAGACAAAGCCTGGGACTCTATGATATTGCACCAGTATATAGTAAATTTCTTATTCAGTTATCAAAATACGACACATTAGCATGAAAGCAGGATCTTAGAAAACTGGCAGATACAGAAAAAAAGAAAAATTCCCAGGTTAAGCATAAGGGTCATTCTGTTGGAGGGTTTGTTCTAGAACAACCTGTGCTAGTTCAGAATTACCAGGGAAGGAAGCATGTCCAGAAATGGATCTCCGGAACTGTAAAATTAATACTGGGTCCTGTAACATCCTTAATTGAATTTCAGATGAAATGGAGGAAGACCCATGTACAGTGAATCAAATGTTTAACAGTCCCTGTGAGTTTGAGTTAAATGTGGAAAAGAATGCCTACAGTGACTGGAAAATGCCACAAGCAGTAGGCAATGAAAATGTGCAGGCAAATGACACACATAATACTTACAAAATGTCTGAGAAAGAAAAGAAATGGTAAATCTGTACCAGACCCCAAGTCAGTTGCTGTTAGTACAGGGTCTCAGCATGTCAGAAAGCTACAGGCATACTTTGGGATCAACTACAACAAGCACATAAAAAATTAAAAACTGCTTCCATCTCCTCAAAGATGTAAAGAAAACATTGATAGACAAAAAAGCTAATTTGTTTTGGCCTATATGAGTAATTATTGACAATAAGGAAAATTTAGAGCTAAATTGTAATTTCAGTAGAGAAACAGCAATGGGTTAAGAGCAACTTTTCCAAAATTACGTCCTCAGTAGCCCAGCAGGAGCTGACTGTGTGGTTGTTTTGTTTACTAGTATACTTACGCTGTTGTTCAGCCACTGCGTTATTTGGATACTACAAATTGATTAACTGGGTACCAGCTTGGAGTAGCAAATTGCTGTTTGGCTGCTGTGATTGAGGTAACACTCTTCCTCCCTCCCTCTCTCTTTCTCTCGCTCTCTCTCTCTCTCTCTCTCTCTCTCTCTCACTTTCTCTCCTTTCCATTATAACACAAAAGACTGCAGTAGGGCACATAAGGAGAGGGCCATTATTTAGACAAAATGCAATACTTTCAGGCAATAGCTTGCACTTCGTTAGATAGACACTGGCATGGGTATAGTTAGTAGGCGTGTGTGAATCCCCGTATCCTGAATATTCGGCAAAATATTCTATGCAGAGCCCCAAATATTCAGGTATTCAATATTCAGTATTTATGACTGAGGTTATGTTTAGAAATTAAAAGTAAGAGAAACAGCCCACACCCACTTCCCTAGCCCACATCTTTTAAAATATACCAACCCTCTTCCCCCCACTCAGAGGTAGAAGCATAGAAACATAGCATTTGATGGCAAATAAGGACAGCTTGGCCTAGTTAGAACTCCATCCCACCCTCCTACCTCCCGCAGCACCCACATTTTGATGTCTATATATATATATATATTGTGGTAGCACAGTAGTGCTACCATAGTTAGGGTTGAGTTGCACTTTTAAGGTTAAAAGGTCAAATTGTGCACCTTAATAACTTTGCCCCCGTTCAACAGATTTGCCTGAAATGTGGTACACGTGATTGGGTGTGGTAAATCTTGGTATCTGCCAAGTTTCATACTGGTCAGATATCTGACTGGGAGATTTATTAAGCATAGCAGATTGGCGCAATTACACTTTTTTTGCGATTTCTTTGTTCTCGCCACAGGTGGTCGACGTTTGCATGACCAGTCTGAAAACTTCAGATTAACGGCAGCCAATCTCTGATGTGCCTTTTGAAGATTTTGTGAAAAATATTAAACGGTTCAAAAGTTATTCAAAAACCAATTTCCCATTATAAGTCAATGGGAAAAGTTAATAAAAAGTCCAACACTTTTGCAAATGCACTTTTTAGAGTCGCAAATGGCCCTAGTAGTATCACAAATCTGCCATTTTGTTTTCAGTAGGTGATCAGAAAAATGCTTGGCATTTAAAATTGGGACCATCTAGGAACACAATTCTTTTTGTGTTCACCTAGTCAGACCCTTAGGATGCTAGCCATGTCTTTATTTTGGGGTTAAACACCCTAGAAATATGTTTTTCAAGTTTCTGGAAAAAGTAGTGTTGCAAAGTAGTGTCGAACTTGGACATGGGAATATGGGTGTGGGCAGGACAGTAGTGTGGTGAGTAGGTAACTGGCTGGGTGGCAGGACACAGAGGGTGGTGGTAAATGGCTGTCACTCCACAGAGGGAAGAGTGACCAGTGGGGTACCACAGGGATCAGTGCTGGGACCAGTCCTATTCAACATCTTCATCAGTGACATTGCACAGGACCTAGAAGGCAGAATTTCACTGTTCGCTGATGACACAAAGCTCTGTAACAGAGTAGACACACCAGAGGTGTAGACAGAATGAGAGGGACCTGCAGAAACTTGAAGAATGGTCAGGGGTTTGGCAGTTGAAATTCAATGCAAAGAAGTGCAAGATAATGCATATGGGGCACAAAAACCCTGGCACAATATATCAGTTGGGGGTGAGGATATAGCATGCACCCGAGCAGGAAAGGGATCTTGGGGTTATAATCTCTGATGACCTCAAGATAGGAAACAGTGTGACAAGGCAGCAGGTAAAGCAAATAGGATGCTGGGATGTATAGGCATGGGCATCACCAGCAGGAAAAGGAGGTCATATTTCCGCTATACAAGACACTAGTGAGGCCCCACCTGGAGTACAGTGTACAGTTCTGGAGACCATACCTACGTAAGGACATAGACAGGGTAGAGAAGGTTCAGAGGAGGGCAACAACGATGGTGCATGGATTGCATCACAAGTCCTATGAAGACAGGTTGAAGGAACTGAACATGTACTCCCTGGAGGAGAGGAGGGAGAGAGGGGATATGATAGACATACAAGTATCTCACAGGGAGGAACAGGGTGCAGGAATACACTATTTTTAAGCGAAAAAGATGTTCCAGGACTATAGGGCATGGGATGAAGTTGGAGGGAGGATGATTCAAAGGAAACATGAGGAAGAATTTCTTCACAGAAATGGTGGTGGACAAGTGGAACACCCTGCCAGAGGAAGTGGTGGGGGCTGAAACAATCACGGGATTTAAGAATGCATGGGATAGACATAAAGGAATTCTGGAGGTTAGGGGTAAGGGGCAACAGACTTCTAGGAAAACATAAACTGAACTTACAAGCTCAAATGGGCAGACTGGGTGGGCCATAGGCCCTTATCTGCCGACACTGTCTATGTATCTATGACACTTTTGCAAAATTTTGCTAAAAGCTTTCACAAATTGCAACACTACTTTTTCAGACTTGGCCAAAATGACAGGAATTTTTTGCCACCCTGCTGCGAAAGAACGGTTGGTCTTTTGAGCTGAAATTTGGAGGCAAGGCAGCCAACATCTCACAGATGTGCCTTTTGGTGGGTTGGTGAAAAGATATTGCACGACTCCCAAGTTACGGTACTCTGAAGTTGACTTTTTTCCCATAGACTAACATGGTGGCATCCGCCGCATCTTTCGGGACTCGTATCTGGAAAACAGTGTGAGATACAGAATTTTTTTTCCGAGTTATATAGCCCTGTGGGCTATACAACAGAAAAGACCTACCTAGGAAAATCATGATTTTTGTGAAATTTAAATTTTTTCTACGTCGTGCAGTTGCTGAGATATTAGCAATTAAGTACTTCCAATGCTTGTTTTAAGTTCCAATCCCCATTACAATGCATACATTCTTTGTACACGCTGTGTTTCTGTATGCACCTGTTTGGCAAAACTAGGGTAGGCGCTTCTGTTACTGTTACAGTTACTGTTTCCACTTGCGTTTATGTCTCTGTTTGCATTACCATTCCCGTGTACGCCACCATGTGCGTTACCCTTTGCGTTGCCATTTGTGCTTGCGTTTTTGTTACTGTTACCATTTGCATTTCCACTACTGTTTCTCTTTGCATTTTTGTTTGCGTCACCATGCGCGTTGCCATTTGCGTTTCTGGCAGCCCTTTTGTTTGCGTTTCCATTTCTCTTTTGTTTTGCGTCTTCCTTGCTGTTACTGTTACCATTTGCTTTTGCAATTGCGTTACTGTGCCTGTGCGCATTAAGGTTTGCTTTTCCATATGTGCTTGCATTTCCTTTTGCACTTCTGTTTCCTTTGCTGTTATTGTTGATGTTACTGTTATCATTTCCGTTTACAATTGTGGTACTATGCCCGTGCACATTTCGGTTTGCGTTTCCATATGCGCTTCTGTTCCCATTTCCATTTCTCTTTCCTTTGGCATTATTCTTCATGTTAACTTTACCATTTGCATTTACAATTGCTGTACCATGCCTGTGCGCGTTACGGTTTGCGTTTATGTGTGCGTTTGCGTTCCCGTTTCTGTTCCCTTTCGTGTTCTTTTTGCTGTGACACTTAACATTTCCATTTAAAATACCACTGCAATCACTGTTTGCATTACCAGTTGCTTTTTTGTATGTGCTTCAATGTCCATTTGTGTCACTGTTCGCTCCGGCATCACTTTGCACTTGAATTTCTATTAATGTTTCCTTTACCATTTACATTTGCATTACCATGTGCACCACTGTTCACACTTCTGTTTGCGTTCCTGTTCCTGTTACTATGTCACAAGACATCACGTGGCGAGAGCAGGCCCCGTGCTCCAGCTGCCGCATTACATTCACTATTTCTCATCATCATTCTCAAAAAGAAGGGAAATTAGAGGCAAAAAACTCCACTTAATGCATCAGTTAGGGTTGTTCCACAGGGACAAAAGTGAGGAAATTTGGTGTTAGGGTTGAAAGCCCCCTTGGACCCCCAGCCTGCCCCCTCACGCGGCTTCAGGGTGCGCGGTTAGGTCATCGGTCTAACTCTCACCCCATTCTCCTATACCTCTGCTTCTTCCACATGTGATGGGATGAGATTTAGGGCCAATGAACTCAACGCACCCCGATGCCAGTTGGGGGTGGGCTGGGGTCAAGGGGCTTTCAACCCAATAATCAACATATATATATATATATATGTATCTTTTTTAATTATAACTCCAGTGATGGGCGACCAGCTCAAACGGCCCATTTCCACAGCTTGCCACTGACTTTTAATACTTTGCAAGCACTAGAACAAATCAGACTATTCCCCCATGCCCCATCCTGGCAGCAGCACCCCCCCTGCACCCCACCCACACCCAGTTCTGAAGGGTGATCAAGACAGTGAAGAAGGTGACTGACATAACCTACCCTCCTCCATGGCCATCTGCAGTATTCTTTATGAAAGCGCTCTTGTGGCTGCATAGTAAAATCAGCTGGTCATGTGATCAGCTGGTTTCACCATTCAAGCAAGCATGCAAGTGCATTTATTCAGGAGAAGACAGCCAGCTGTGGAGGAGGGCAAGCTGTGTCAGTCACTTTCTTCACTCTTGATCGCCCTTCAGAAACAGGTGCAGGTGAGTAATGGGGAAATTGAGTGCTGCTGCCAGAGTTGTGTGTGTGTGGGTGGGGGATAGTCTGATTTGTTTTAGTGCTTGCAAAGTGCTGAAAGTTGGCACCTTGAATTGTGCTGATTGCCCATAATTGGAGTTATAATTAAAAATCTATAGATAGATAGATATAGAGAAATAGGGTGCTGAGGGTGGAAGTAGGGTGGCATGGGGTTCCAGCTGAGTGTAGGGGTATGGAGGGCTGGAATATTTTAAAGGACCTGGGCTGGGGGAAGGGCTGTTTCTTGACCCTTTTTTTTTAAGATAGTATTTCCAAAATAGGGGATGAATAGTGCTACTGTTTGTTATTCAGACCGGAATAATGAATAGTTTGTTATTCGTGGTATTCAGGAAATAATATTCATTACTCACACACCCCTAATAGCTAAAACAGGGCATCATTTCAAACTCCTCTTTTTGTAATAGTCAGTGCCACTGTAGTTCAGGGTATCATGCAAAATTTTAATTATGGGCCGCATGGCTGGCCCCTTGGCACAGCGGTAGCACTACCACTCGTGACATGGTGACCCAGTTTGAGAATGAACTGAAGTCCTCAAAGGGTCAACCGGGTAAGGAGGACTGAGCATCCCAGAGGACACACAGGTGACAGGAAAACTTGTCCTTTATCAAAGAATGATAAAGCACATGGGGATGCGTACAGCATATTCAGACTTGTGGGAGTCACTCTTTTTGCTGCATTTTCACTTATTTTGCTTCACTTGCATTCAATAAATTTTAGCATTTTGCACAAATTTTTCTGTGATGTGTGTGGATTGCTCAGAACCTGAAAAGCAAGCTGTGGTGTGGCTAGTGGCAGACAAGTGCTGGTTCTTCCTCTGGACAAGGGAGAACACAAGAAATAACTGACAGGTGAGGTGGTCCAAATGGTATAGAGGGCTGAGGCACCATGAGCACCTTATCTCACCCCACACCAGCAACCCGGGTTCAGGAATGGACTCAGATCACTCAGGGGTTGGATGGGGGAAGTAGGATTGAGCATCCACAGGACTACTCTTTTCCCTCAGGAAGAGGGTATTCTGCACCTCACTGCTTGGCTGCCATCTGGAGGAGTCCAGATGATAGCACATGAGGCTCAGGAGTGGGTAAGGGCACACAGTCAGAGCACTAGTACATCTCCGAAGAGGCAGTGCATGTGCACTGTGCTAATTAAACATCTGCACAGTCCAGTGGGGAAAAAAGAAAAATTCCCTGTCACAAAGCTCTGTGATGCCTTCAGACCATATCCTGGAAGACACCCCAGATGTAAACCCTCGCTGGGGCTCCTGGTTGAACCTGGTCTATTCCCCGGAGCCCCTTGAGAGCCCCACTGTGGGAAGCAAGCTACGCGCCACCCTCAACCCGGCAGCCAGTGGAAGATCTGGGAGAACAGTCTGGTTGCTGAATGGAGGGGGTTGGAACATCCCCACCTTGCTCGTGGTGGAGGGAAAAAAAAAAGAAAAAACTGACAAGTGAGTGGGATGAAGCTGAGGACACTGTTGGGCTTCAATGTGCTGAATACAAACCACCACTTCCCAGATCTGTGTCATCCGGGGGAAAGTGTGGCCAACACCCCACCCCAGAGAGAGACCAGAGTAAAACAAGGCCGTGGTAAGTAACCGAAAAGGTGGAAATGGGGCTTGGAGGTTGCCAACACAGTGGATGGAGGCTGCTGCGGGCAGAGAAGCATAAATAGAATGGAATGGAAAAAAAATTATGGACCTCATGATGGCTCAGTGGTAGCACATATTTATTACACTCACCTGTTAGATTTTGCTTTTTTTTTAATCCATGTTTTTTCTGCCCGTTATTTTGAGGTGTCATGTTTTGTTGTAAGTTACTGTGCTGTTTGGGTTGTTGCTCTACTACTATTAGTAGTAATCTTCAGCTATTACTTTGACTGACTGTGGTATCATGCTGCTTCCATGTTATCTACTATATTACAGTTCTCCCCCTGTTCCCCTTGCCCTGAGTCACGCCCGGAAACGAGCCTCAGCTTAGTGTACCTTTCACGGTCACCAATTTTCAAATAAATAAATGCTGAGTGACTCAGCTTCAGGAAGTTCTCAAGCAGACAGTCATGGTATAGAAGTGCTGCAGCTCAATTGGGAGGGTGGCACACTGTGTTCTACCGCTAATGCCACTGGGACCCCTCGAACCTACAGCAAGGAATCTCCTACGTCCTAATTTTCATTTTAAGCTCATGAACAGGAAGGAAGTACTGGAACTCCTCAAGAGACTTAAACCCACAGGACCCACAGGCTACAACAATCTTGACCCTAAGCTCCTCAACCTCGCAGCACCAGCAATGGCCTCACACATAACAGCAATATACAATTGATCTATCCATGAAGGCAAGTTCCCCTCCTCCTGGAAAGTGGCCCTAGTAACACCAGTACACAAAGGTGGGGAGCAGAAGAAAGTTGAGAACTACTGACCAGTTTCTATCCTCTGCACATTAAGTAAACTGCTGGAGAGGCTAATTTATAACCAAGTTATCGACTACACTGAACAGCACAACTTGCTCACTGCAAATCAATATGGGTTCCACAAGAACCACAGGACTGATATTGCCTTAATCTGCCAGACCACAGACATCCTGGAGGCACTAGATAATGGTACAAAACTGGAGCAGTATTTATAGGCCTGACTAAGGCCTTCGACCAAGTGAACCACCAACTACTCCTCTCTAAACTAACTTTACTTGGTCTAGACAACTTATCACTACTGTGGTTCTTGGATTATCTAACAGATAGATCCCAATTTGTAAGAGAACTGAGTCAGACAACTGCCCCATCAACAAAGGGGTCTTGCAAGGATCTACATTGTGCCCACTACTGTTCTCACTGTATATCAACGAGATGTCGAACAATTGTGGGGAAGCTAAACTGTTGCTCTACGCTGACAATACGGTTAGTTACCACAACTCAAATGAAGTTGCTAAACTTAATGCTATGCTCACAAGAGACCTGCACATGCTTGAAAACTGGCTACTTAATAACAAATTTGTCCTCAACAGGAAAAAAACAAAGGCCATCCTCTTTGGACCAAAGAGTCTAGGCCCTCAAAGGCAGAACTTGCTAAAACCTTACTTTTCAGATTGCTCCCAGATTGAAGTAGTTAACTCAATCAAGTATATGAGAGTCCTCCTTGACCAAGACATCACCTTTAAGGACCATGTAGAAAGCCTTACCAAGACATTGTGCCAAAAAGTAGGGCTCATGTACAGGCTAAGCCCATACCTCTCCAGTGAGTCACATCTAAAAATTGCCAACTGTACCCTGCTCCCCACCCTACTCTATGACTCCCCTGTCCTGCACTCAGTCAGGAGCACAGAGCTGAATAAACTCAAATCCTTGTATCATGCAATCGGGCAGTCTACTACAAGAGTAGCTCCAAATGATCATCATTGTAGAGTGCTCCAAACCCTGAAATGGTCCTCACTCAATGGTAGGATGGAATACGCTACACTATCCCTAGCCTTTAAACTTAGAAGCAGAAAAGCCCCCACCCCCCCAGTCTCAAATACCTGCATATGTCTAAACCTGGCAGGTGAAATCTCAAGTCATCGAAACAAACTCTACTCAAAATCCCCCAAACTAGGACTCAAACAGGCACAAGGTTCTTTGCTATAGCGATCCAGATTATCTGGAACATTCCTCCCAATAACATACAAGAAAGCTCCTCACTTGAAGTATTCAAAAAAGGCCTAAAGGCGCACTTACTAGAATGTAGCTCCTGTAACTGTTACCACTGATAGAATCATAGATGTCGGAAGAAGGATGCTCCAGAAACACCTCCTACAAGTAGACAACCAGATAATACCATCCAGTCCTCTACAGTCAATAGGTCACTAAAATAAAACAGATCACAGCCGGTACTGGGTCCAAAATAGATATCATGCCTCACAGGATAGGACTGATCAAGTGTCTAGTTTTGAATGTATTTGTACCATAGTGTATCATTGTAAGAAATGTTATGCATTGTATGATTGCCAGCTCTATCCATTGTTTATTGTATTTTAGCCAGTCTGTGACACATCTCTGTAATTAATCCCGGTCTCTCCTGAAAAAGGGCCTCCCAAGGACAAGTGGGTTACCCGGTCAACAAAATTCAAATAAATAAATAATTAATGCAGCGATTGTGGTGGGTCAAGGAGGTTCCCCTCTTTGACAGGGGGATGTTGTGTGTTGACCAGCTCTGTACTGCATAACACTAGCAGGGAAGGAGGGAGGAAGAAAACTGGGGGAAAACAGCTAGGCTGAAGCGTAGTGTCACAGTTTCCCTGCATGACAAAAGGGATTAACTCCCATTGAAATTGCATTGTTCCCTGCAGTGTCTTTACTGCAGAATTCTGCAGAGCTGGGCTTGATCCTGGTGAGCTTCACTGTACCTTGACCTCTGAATATAGGATGCCAGTATTCTCAGGCCCCACACTGCATAAAGATTCTGTACAGCAGTGTCGGAGATAGAAGGTTGCTGGTAGGCCAATGGAGGATATTCAGCAGTGGAGGGGGGCTGGAATAATTAAAAATTAGTTATTACATACACAAAAAGCTGACCCCAGTTCTTAAAAGCAACAAATGATACACCTATCTTTTACAGCACAGAGGAAGAATAATAACACATTATGGGCATTAAATGTCCAGCAGTACGAGAAAGAGAAAGTGGTCTCACCTGCGCTCAGCCTTGACTCCCAAGCCCTGTAGTTGTGCCCACACCAGGTATTCACTGTTTTATGCCAGCAATATTTGACAGCTATAGCCATACGCATAGATTATATGACGTGTAAACAGTCACACTTTCAGTATGCGGATCTAGTGGGATAAGAACCTGTGATTATATCATTTTGTGTGTGAGACTCAGAGCAATAACATGATTATAACATCAAATGTATGATGTATGACTCACAAATACATTAGTGCCATCATCAATAGCTCTGTGAGTATAAAACGTTGTGAGTGACTCTCAGTAGCGCTGTGAGAGTAAAACTTTGTGTGTGAATCACAAGTAGATCATTGCTGCATCTGATAAAGCCTCAGAACACTGAGATGGAAATTGCCAACATTCATTGAAAATATAAATAAATATAAAAAAATAAGTCAAGTTTCATTCATCACTTCATTAAATGTTGTTCCTTATCAAGTTTCAACATCAATTTTATGAATAGACACTCTCGTTGTAAGGCAGCTGTCAGCTCCAAGCAGAAAACACAATGATTACACTTGCACAGAGTTCCCTCCACCCTCTTTCCCACTGTGACGACACTGATGTCAGCCCCTGAAGACACGCATAGCTGTCTAATGTCAGGTGCATGTTGGTGTATAAAACTAGAATCATTTACCAGTTTTGACATCATTGATACTCGGTCTTCACTGCACAATTTACCCTGATTAAAAAAAACAAACAACGCATCGCTTTGTTAGCCAACAGGGGACAAAACAATGGAAGGGCAGCAGATTAAAAAAAACAAGAAACAAGAATCGACTGGCACGCAAGATATGATTTAATGCAATAGCTAAGACTGTAAAATGTTCCTGGCATAAAACAGTGAATACCTGCTCTTTGAACAGAGCTATATATATGTATATATATATACACACACACATCTAGAACTCTGTATAAGCAACTTTAATGGTCACAAAAATGGTATAACCGGCTTCCACCAGCTACAAACTGCTTTCATGATAAGTTTTTATGTATTTTACATTTTTTTTTGCTCCACACATTGCAAAGTCAAACAACAAGCTTGTGACCCAGTTCCAGCTTACTGGCAGTTCACGGGGGAAAGGTTCAGTGACACTCTGCTGGCATGACCAGAATACAAAGCATGATCCACATCAACAACTTTGACTTCTCCATTGCTGAGGGATAGATACAGAACTCCTCTGAAAATAATTGCCATCTTTCCCAGTTCTAATGTTGTAAGGTACTGGTAATACTACTCTGCCTGCAGCAATGTACTGGCTGATTGATTGCAGTGCATTACTACCACTCCTACTGCTGCCATCAACTATTTAAACAAGTTTCAGCAACACTGGGGACAGACAGAGGGCATGTGGGGTGGGTAATCATCTGTTCCATTCTTGGAACTGCAAAACAACAGAACTACCTCCACTGATGTTATGCGCACGTGAAATCCAACACCTGTAATGTCTCTGTCACAGAACTAGAATACAAGGACTCTGTGGTCTCTGTCTTGTACCCTTATACAGTACCTTGTGGGAAATAACAGGTCCTACCAGACACACAGTGTAAATGGTGGTATTAAGGTCTGGAAAGCCAGAATGGTTATAGTACTGTGGTTAAGTGACTAGAGCCCAGAAACAACAATATAGCAGGTTTGAACCCCACCAGAGCCATATACAGTACTCACTATGTGGTCTTGCACTAGTCAGTTAACATTGCTTTTTCTACAGTCCACCCAGCTGTAAAAATGGGTAGAAGCAGGATCACTGTGGAAACGAGGTATTGCAGCTCAGCTGGGCTCATGCTTTAGAAACATAGAATTTGACATCAGATAAGGACCGCTTGGCCCACCTAGTCTGCCATTTCCCTACCTAATGGATAAGCTGCAGATCCTAGTTGACCAACAGTCTACTTCCTCCTACCCCCCAATAGAATTGCCTTATGTCTGTCCCATGCATTCTTGAAATCTCCCACTGTTTTTGACTCCACAACTTCCTCAGGAAGGCCATTCCATGCATCCACAACCCTCACCATGAAAAAATACTTCCTCACATTACCTCTGAGCTGTCCCCCCTCTGTTTTCCAATTGTGCTCCCCTTGTTCTTGTGACTCTCTTTTTCTGAAAGATGCTACCCTCTTGGACTTTGTTGATTCTCTTGAGGTACTAGAAAGTTTCTATCATGTCCCCTTTATCCCTCCTTTCCTCAAGGGTATACATATTAAGCTCCTTTAGTCTCTCTTCGTATGGCTTCTGGTGCAGATCCTGCACCATTTTAGTTGCCCTCCTCTGGACAGCCTCCATCCTGTCTATGTCCTTGCAGAGATGGGGTCTCCAGAATTGCACACAGTACTCCAGATGAGGTCTCACCAACTGTCTGTACAGAGGGATAAGAACTTCCTGTTTTCTACTGGTGATGCCTCTCCCTATGTACCCCAGTATCCCCCTAGCCCTCCTTACTGCCTTCTCACATTGCTTGCCCACCTTTAGGTCATCTGATATGACTACTTCCAGGTCCCATTCCATTTTTGTTGTTGTTAGTATCTCACTCCTAATTGTGTACTCTTCCTTTTGGCTTTTTGTTTACCAGGTGCATTACTTTGCACTTCTTTGCAATGAATCTAAGCTGCCATACATTTGACCATTCCTCCAACCTTGCCAAGTCATTTCTCATTTTTTCCACCCCACCTAGTGTATCAACCCTGTTGCAGATCTTTGTGTCGTCTGCAAAGAGACATACTTTTCCTTCCAGTCCCTCCGCAATGTCACTTATAAAGACATTAAAGAAGATTGGTCCCAGTACTGAGCCCTGTGGTACCTCACTAGTAACCCCCCCTTTCTTCCGAGTGGACTCCGTTTACTATTACCCTCTATGTCCTGTTGTTCAGCCACTGTTTTAAGCTACCACCTTGGGACCCACTCTAAGGCTGGCTAACTTCTATATTAATCTTTTGTGTGGGACTATGTCAAATGCTTTGCTAAAGTTGTGTAGGCCATGTCCAGATTAGATTAGTCTGACATGACCTTCCAGCTGTGAATACATGCTGCCTTGAGTCCTGTACCCCGCTGGCCTCTAGGTACTCAACAGTTCTTTCCTTCAGAAGTGATTCCATCATTTTCCCTGTCACCGAGGTCAAACGAACAGGTCTGTAGTTTCCAGCCTCTGCCTTGCTCCCACTTTTGTGAAGTGGAATTACATCTGCCCTCCTCCAGTCCTCAGGTACCATTCCATCCTCCCATGGTTTATTAAAGAGGGTAGCCAGTGGTGTCACTAGTTCTCCCCTTAGGTCTTTTAGAATTCTTGGGTGAATCCCATCAGACCCCATTGCTTTGTCCACCTTCAGTTTTAAGAATTCTTTCAGAACCCTTTCTTCTGTGAATGGACTGGTATTGACCCCCCTATCCAGAGTGTTTATATTGTTTGGTTTAGGTACCACCCCCTCCTCTTCTGTTGTGAATACTGAGCAGAAGTATTCATTCAGTATCCCTGCTTTTTCACTGTCACCCTCTGCCCACATTCCCTCCCCTTTATTAAGCCTCAGCATCCCTCCCTTGGTCTTTCTTTGCTCCCTAATGTACCTATAAAAGGTTGTATCCCCTTCTTAACAGATTTGGCTATCTTTTCCTCAGTTTGGGCCTTTGCTATTCTGACTGCCTTCCCTGCATCTTTCTGCTTTAACCAATGTAGTTCTCTGTCCTGCTCCTTCAGTGTTTTCTTATATTTCCTGATTGCTATCCTTTTCTCCTTAATCTTCCCTGCCACCTCTTTTGAGAACCATAGTGGCTTTTTCCTTCATTTTGTTTTGTTGATTTGCTTTATGAAAAGGCGTGTTGCCTCTGTGATGGCAGTTTTGATTTTTTCCCATTGTTCTTCCACCCCTCCTTCTTGCCTGTTTGCTAGTGCTTTTCTGAGGCACTCTCTCATTTTGCCAAAGTCAGCCCTCCTAAAGTCCAACACCCTTGCTTTTGTATGGCTTCACTCTATAGCTGTGTTTATTGTGAACCACACTGTTTGGTGGTCGCTTGTTCCCAGATAGCTACCTACTTCTAAATCTGAGATCCTCTCTCTATCCCTGTTTGAGAGTACAAGGTCTAAGATTGCTTCCTCCTGAGTGGGTTCCAACACTAGCTGTCTGAGGCATGCCCCGTAGGACTTCGAGAATGACCCTGCTCTTGGATGTGGCTGCAGTAAAGGTGCTCCAGTTAACATCTGGTATATTCAGGTCCCCCCATCAGCAATATCTCTCCTTTTTCTGCCATTCTAAGGATTCCCTCAGCAATGTCCTTGTCCATTGCCTCCCCCGAGACAGAGTCTGTAAACAACCCCTTTGCAGATTGTGGTGCCATTTCCTGTCTCCAGGGTGACTCACAGTGTCTCCTCCCCTTCCTGTTTACCCTTTAGTTATGTTACATTGATTCCTTCCTTTATGTAGAGAGTGACTCCTTCTCCTCTTTTACCCTCCCAGTCCCTCCTGTAGATTGTGTACCCTGGTATGTTGACATTACAGTCATGGTTCTCTTTGTATTATGTTTATTTGACTGCAACAATATCCAGGCATCCCTCTTCCATCAAGACCACTAATTCAAGGAGCTTGTTACCCAGACTATGGGCACTTGTACTTATCACCCTCAATTTTTTGATGGCCTTACCCCTTTTAGGCCAATCTCTGTCCTTACTGCTTTTGCCTTTTCCTGGATTTACCCCAGTCCTGTTCCCTATCTACTTCTCTACCTTTGTGTCTGCTTCACTGACTACCCTGTTTTGTGGGGGGGGCAGGGATTTCCCTGCTTCTCTTCAGTGCCTCCACCCTTGGCTAGTTTAAATGCTTGCCAATGCAGCATTTAAACATATCACCTATGATCCTTGTTCCCCTCCCAGACAGATGCAGACCATCACACCAGTATAGGTCTGCATCCCTCCAGGTGGACCCCCCCCAGTCCCCAATGAAGCCAAATTCCTGTGCTTTGCACCAGTTTTTCAACCAGTCATTGAGGCCCATGGTGCGGTGTATCCTAGCCTCACCCATGTGATAGACAGGTAGCACTTCTGAGAAAGTAACTGTGCATGCAACTTGTCTAAGGCCCCTCCCCAACTCCACAAACTCCTGCTACACTGCTCTGATCCCATTCCCAGCCAGGTCATTTGTCCCTAGGTGGACAATGACATCTAGCTCCCTCCCTGTGCAGCTGATTACATAATCCTGAGGATTCACTTCCTGTCCCTACAAGCCATGGCACCAGGCAGGCACCTTACCTCCCTCTCCCCTTCCTTCCCCAGCTCTACCCCCCTAATGATTGAGTCCCCCACCAGGAATTGTTTCCTTCCACTGTGGGGTCTCGTGCCACCCTCCTGTGGGTCTCGTATGTGGAGGTTCCCAGCATCTTCCTTGGTCTCCACTGCAGGTGCCTCCACAGAAGAACCACACTCCAGCAGAATGGTAAATGAATTGTGGAGAGGCTCAACTGGAGGGATGCACCTGTGTTCCACCACCCTCAATCAATCAATCAATCAATCAATCAAACTTTATTTAACCAGGCAATTCATCCTTGAGCAAGCTCATTTGCAAGGTGGTCCACCACCCTCACCCTCACTGAGCCCACTGTGATCCAACTTCTCCTCTTTCTTGGCAACCTCTGAGGCAGTGGTGGTGGACTGGGTGGTCCCTGGGTGTGGGAGGAGGTTTCACAAATCCTTGCCAGGTCAGCATGGAGATGGGCAACCTCCTCCCTCAGACCAGAGAGGTGCCTGCAGATAGGGCACCAACACAGCCTCCAGAACGTCTCCAAGAAGACTGCTGCTCCACAGCCAGTGCATTGCACCACTCCCCACATGTCTGTCTCCCTTTCTATTTAAGATGTTTTCTTTTTTTTATTAGTGTGTGCAAGTGTGTAAGTGTGTTTACCCCTATTCAGTGTGCTGTGCCATTAAGGATATGAACAGGTATATGTCCTTTGCACTTTTGGGGAAGTGATGTCAGAACCCCTAATAAAAGGAAATGATGTGCTTGGGGCAGGTGGGTGAGGGGCAGGGTAGGTGGGACTAGCCCATGCCTTCCAGAAACAATCAACTACAACTCTAACCCACTACCCCAGTGAGTGCCTTCCTTCCTTTCAGACACATATTTCATAGAGTTTAAGTAACAGGTCTAGTCACAAATGACTACAAATATTCTCCCAGCTAGATTTCCTCCCTGGCAAATAAAAGATAAACTAAGAAAAGTCAACCCCAAAAACAGAGAACCAAAACACTGACTTCTACTTACTTACACAGGCCCCAAAATTAAGAATTCAAGTCAGTGTACTCTATTAAATCAGCTCCTTCCTTTGAGGAAGCTGGTGGCTGCTCTATGCCTCGGCTACAGCAGACAGAGTCCACAAACAACTTCTGTTTTGAATTCACAGTTCCTCAGGCCCCTTTCAGCTCCTCCCCTTATCAGACACCTTTTCACAGAGCTTAAGTAACAGGTCTAGTCACAAATGACTGCAAATATTCTCCCAGCTAGATTTTCTCCCTAGCAAATAAAAGTTACACTAAGAAAAGTCAACCCCAAAAACAGAGAATCAAAACACTGACTTCTACTTACTTACACAGGCCCCAAAATTAAGAATTCAATTCATCGTACTCTATTAAATCACCTCCTTTCTCCAAGTAAGCTGGTGGCTGCTCTCTGTCTCAACTACAGCAGCCCCACCTTTCTTAAAATGATAGCAACAGTAGCCGTCCCCCCAGTAAACAAGCAACCTTTTGAGTCACAAATTAAACAGGAGCATGTTAGATCAACCAAACTGAGGTGGAGGGGCTGGCTGTGACAGTGCAGGGGGGAACATTCCAGCAGGAACACTAAATACATGGGCATTCCGGAAGAGGCATTAGATAGCAGTAGTAGAAGTACTTTATTTCTATGGCGCCCTTCCACTGAAGTTTATCTGGGTTAAATCTTGGCCAGGTTGATGCCTTCCAGTTCTGGATCTCAGCCAGACTCAAGTTTAGCATGTCAACCACGTCTGGTGTCCCGTGGAGCAGGGTCAGTGGTTAAAATGGACACAAATTTCTACTACCTGTATGAGACTGTAGTTCCTGCACCTCTATCATCTTTTGCAATTGAATACTATAGGAGAGTTCCACAGTTCCCCCATCCAAAAAACATAGATGCGAGAGCCCCCCACTCCCCCACCTAAACATTTTCAATCTAACTGCTGGGAAGGTTGACTTTCTGGCAGGAGCAGTTACTATGGGGGCATGCCGGCAGGAGCTCTAACAGCAGGAGTGATTCAGTTTGTAGGGCACCATTCCAGGTATGGGGGTGTTCCTGGTGCATTTATTTTAAACTGGAATTCACCCCAAATCTAGTATGGTACTTTCTGGATTAAGTTAATGACCCTGAAGGAATAACCCGCCTAACTGCCTCTGCCAGAATAGTTCTATTTGCTGCCCATGCTGAAATCCCTTCCCCCGTAGTTGTTGCCACAGGTGCAGTCCAGCTGTTTAGAACTATAGCCAACCTTTGGTTCTTTGGTACTGCAGTGCTTCAACCATAGGAGGTGTCCAACCAGGGCCTCTAAGGTATCTGGTGGCACCATGGGACAAAAATGAGATGAAGCACCAGTTCAACACGCAGTAAACCTTTAGATAGCTCATTGTCCACAAATCTCATCCTAGTCAAGCAGTTTGGGTTTTATTCTGTGCAGATGGTATAGCTTTACTGCACCCTCTTGGGGCAGGTAGTCTCTATTCAGCTGAACCTCTTAAGGACCCCGGGGGGGGCAAGGCAAATTGATTTGGCTTTGCAATTCATTTTTTAACAGCATGATAGCTTATGGTGACTTGCGCCTTAATTTCCCGTAAGTCTTCATGCACAATCTGAACCAGCAACTGGACGTATTTTGTAAATCCCAATCTCCTTCTTAATATTATGTCAGGGACACTCTCTGATGTTTATCCCCCTGCTCATCAGACTCCACCACCCTGGGCAGCTTAGTGTCATCAGCAAACTTAAGCAGCCTGCTGGAGACCCCAGCTTCCAGACTGCTGATGAAAATGGTGAACAGCAGTGGCCCTAGCCCTGATCTCTGAGGGACATCATTGAGTACCCCTCTAACCTCGGATAAGTACCTGTCCACCACCACCTTCTTCTTTCTGCACCCAAGCCAGTTAGAAATGTTCCTTGTAGATGCCTCATGTGTACCACACTGGTGCACTTTGCCCAGCAGCTTGTCATGCATCGCAGTGTCAAAGGCCTTGCTGGAGTTCAGATAGATCACATCTACAACCTTGCCTCTGTTCACCTCCCTGGTCACTGTCTCGAAGAAGGTGATGAGGTTAGTTTGGCATGACCTGCCTTCATAATGTCATGTTGAGAGGGGGGAAATTGGCCTCACCTGTGCTCCATTTTTTTGTCTGGGATAATGAATGACCTGTACGACTTTGTTCAGCTTTGATTTTGGATGGACTGGTTTGTAGTTGCCTGGTTTAACATTGCCCTGTTATAGATGGGGACCACATCAGACACAGACACATTCCAGTTATCCAGTGCCCCACCTGTCCAGACAGACTCAAAGATTTTTGCAAGCAACCTCATCATTTGTTCTTTTAGCTCTATAATGATCCTGGGATGTATGCACTGTATGAGTGTAGTAAAAACAGTTCAAAACACCCGTAGCTCCAAACAAAACATGCTGACCATGTAGATGTCAATAAGGACAATAATTTATTGCAATAACCGGCCAAGAGGTGGCTCAAATGCGAAATAGAAAAACTAACATTTCTCCTGGCGTGCTGCCAGGCTTCTTCAGAGTTTATACATTACACTAAAAAAGTGCCTTTTCATACAAGTTCAAACACACATGTGATTGTTAAAAACCAATCAAGTACATCAATCAAGTGAATGAGTACCACCTCCATAAATTAAAGTGCTAAGTGTACTAATATACATATTTATGTTAAACTTGGAATTATTTTCCATAGCATGAACATATTACACATCTGATATTCAAAAGTTGTATGCTAATGGAACTATTCCAGGCACAATGCAATTGTATTTTATTATGTTTTGTTACACTGCAGCTGCTAGATGCTTTATTTACAATTGAATCTCCCCCCCTTTATATTATATTTAAGATGTTAACAAAATGTAATGTCTCCTATCTCTTAAATAATTGCTATGTATAACACACTTAAAGCTATTTTTATCAATAGTGTGTCTCTCATCTTTAACATCTATATTTATTCAGAAAGGCACTCAGATCTATATTGTCATTGAGTCCTTTATTCTGGTGAGCCCCCCAAGTTAAATATCCAGGTGTATCTTTTTTGCCTGGCCTCACATCTGCCTTTACCCCCACCCCCATACAGTCCACTGAAGATAATGCAAGTTTGGAAACAGACTTACCTTTTGTAACTAATGTTGCTGACCATATTCCCCACAAATCTAACACCTATTGTTAACATATCAAGTTATGAACTAACAGCCCCAGAATTGTCTGTATTAAGTAAAGGGCTAGCTTTCTGTCCTACATCTGATATAAACTTCTTTAGTACTTGTGTAGACCTGAATAAATTGGGTAGAAATTTAACGTTGAAATGCATGTTCGAAGATTCTGAAAACAGCAATAACAGACCACCAGATAAGAGATTGAGCCCAGGATCCATATTTTGTCCCCTGGTAAACCCCATCGTGTCCACATTTATACATAAATGTGAATTAGAACTTGCCAAATTAAAAGAAATGCCTGTGGAAATTTATAGGAATAATTGTAATAAGGAAGAGAGAGACTAGCCATTGATTTTTTAAGCAGCAACACAAATATAACTATCAAGGCTGCAGATAAGGGAGGAGCAGTAGTAGTAATGGATACAACTGATTATGTAAGTGAAGTACTTAGATCGCTAAATAACAGCACATTTTATAAAGGGGTTTCGAGACAGATTATAATGCATTTCAATAAAGAAATTGACAATATATTGAGTAATAGCTTTGTGAAAGGCTATATCACTGAATTGTTATACAAAACTATGGCTATAAGCTGCCCCAAAATCCTAATTTTATATATCTTACCTAAAATACACAAGAACATTTCACCACCACCAGGCCGCCCAGAAGTATCAGGCAGAGGCTGGCTCACAGAACCATTATCAATGTATGTTGACCAATTTTTACAGCCTATAGGAAGAAGCCAGAAGGGGAAGGAAGGAAACATATTCAATTCAGTGCTTTAGAGTAACTGGTAATTGGTATTTTTAATTTAAACTTAGATTGTAGGCTTGTAGTGACAATATACTTTCTTTCTTTGTTGTCTTTACGTATAATTGTTTTTGGGCTGTTGAAAATTTAAAACATAGTGGTGGTGTAATTCTGTGCTGTCTGTAATTGCTGCAAATTTTATCTTGGCTTGTCTGCCTGTCCTGTAGCTGGGTGAAGGGTGTTAATTGTCTGGCCTCTGACCTCAGCTACACGATAACTGGAGGTGGGGCTTAGTCAGAGTTAAAGTAGCAAGCAGAGGTTTATTTTCTCAGAAGAAGCCAGAAGGGGAAGGAAGGAAACATATTCAATTCAGTGCTTTAGAGTAACTGGTAATTGGTATTTTTATTTTAAACTTAGATTGTGGGCTTGTAGTGACAATATACTTTCTTTCTTTGTTGTCTTTACTTAATTGTTTTTGGGCTGTTGAAAATGTAAAACATAGTGGTGGTGTAATTCTGTGCTGTCTTTAATTGCTGCAAATTTTATCTTGGCTTGTCTGACTGTCCTGTAGCTGGGTGAAGGGTGTTAATTGTCTGGCCTCTGACCTCAGCTACGTGATAACTGGAGGTGGGGCTTAGTCAGAGTTAAAGTAGCAAGCAGAGGTTTATTTTCTCAGAAGAAGCCAGAAGGGGAAGAAGGAAACATATTCAATTCAGTGCTTTAGAGTAACTGGTAATTGGTATTTTTCTTTTAAACTTAGATTGTGGGCTTGCAGTGACAATATACTTTCTTTCTTTGTTGTCTGTACTTATAATTGTTTTTGGGCTGTTGAAAATTTAAAACATAGTGGTGGTGTAATTCTGTGCTGTCTTTAATTGCTGCAAATTTTCACCCCCCCCCCTTCCTCCAACTCTTAATTATATGCCCTGATAAATCTGATTGACAGGAGCTAAACACAGGGTATAGTAAGAGGTGTGAAGTAGGAGGGGCATAAGGGGAAGAAGCCCACCCTCAGCACGACAAGTGTTTTGACTCATTTATTTATTTATTGGTTTCTTTTTCCTTAAAAAAAAATTATCTGAGGATCAGTGACAGGATTTTTAGTACTGTAAATTAATAAAAAGAGAACTAGGAGAGCTTCAGTAGCAGACAAGTAGTGGAATTGCAGTATAATGTGGGGAGTGGTGCAATGCAGTGGCTGTGGGGCAGCCATATTCAGGCAGACCTTCTGGACACTGAGATGCTGCCCTATCTGCATGCATCTCTGGACTGCAGGATGAGGTAGCCAGACTCAGAGCAGAAGTAAACTGGGTCAGGAGTACCATCACCCCTATCCAGGGACCACCCAGTCCAATGCAGCTGCCTCAAAGGATGCCGAGAACGAGGAGCACTTGGATGACAGTGGGCTCAGGGAGGATTAGAGCAGTCAGGCAGAGGCACATCCCAGATCCTATTCTCTCAAGAACTCACATGCTACACTGGCAAATGAGGACAACCAAATAGAGATACCCAGAGAAGTGGAAGGAAAGGATGTGGAGGTTAGCCAAGGAGGTGACCTCAGTGGGAAAGCAGTGGACCCCAGAGGAGGAGGCGAGATCCTGGTGGGGACTCCATCGTAAGAGGGATCCAGCTAGGAACACAGGAGGGAGGACAGGGAGGTGAGGTGCCTACCAGGTGCCACGGCATGGAGGGATGGAAGGAAGATACTGGGGATCACTGGGAAGGCAAGACAGGAGGGTGAGCTGGATGTCATTATCCACCTAGGTACTAATGACTTGGCAAATGGGAGCCAAAGGAAGTTCAGGAAGAGTTTAGGAAACTGGGAAGGGTCTCAAGCAAGTAGCTACTTCTGTCACTTTCTCAAAGTACTACCTGTGAGAGGCAAGGAGAATAGAGTGCATGCACCAGGAACTTTAACTCATGATTGAAGAACTGGTGCTGTGAGGAAGGGTTTGGATTCATTGGTGACTGGGGACCCACCTGGAGGGATGGAGGTTTGTTCAAGCCTGACGGCCTGCATCCATCCTGGAGGGGAATCCAAGCTCTCAATGATAAGTTTAAATGCTACATTGACAAGCATTTAATCTAACAAAGGGGGGTGGCAGGCCAGCAAGGAGGATACCTACTTGCTCACCCCCCACAGCTAGCAGTGGAACCAGTGAACCAGAGGAGTGGCTATCTCTGCAAAGCAGTGTGCAAAAGATGGAGATTAGTGTCCAAAAGGTGGATAAGCAGAAAGGGGCAAAATTCAGCAGAAGGACAGACAGCAAGGAGAACCAGGGATAAAGGACAACCAAGGAAGGGGCTGGAGTAGAACAGTGAAGCAGTCTAGGGAGGTCAAATCATGGAAAGCCATGTGTGCAAATGCCAGGAGCCTTAGCAACAAGATGGAAGATCTGGAGCCTGTCATGGTACAGTCAGACCTGGACATTGTGGCCATCACTGAAACCTGGTGTAATGATAACCATGACTGGGAGATGGCCATACCTGGCTACAGCATATTCAGAAGAGACAGAGCAGGCAGGAAGGGAGGAGGAGTGGCACTGTGGTGAAAAATGACATAAGGCCATAGATATCCAGGAGGAACAAAATGGGGAGAGATACTGTGGGTTAAGCTGGAAAGGAAAATGGGGCCAGCCATCCGCACAGGTGTGGTCTAGACCACCAGCCCAGGAGGAAGAAACAGATAGGGAGTTGATGCTAGCCATCCAAAGGATGGCAGACAAGAGTGAGGTAGTACTGGTTGGAGACTTCAATATTCCAGACGTGGACTGGAGCATCCCAGCAGCAGCATCAACTAGAGCAGATTTATCCTGGACTCCCTTCAGGGTGCCTTCCTCAAACAACTGGTCATGGAACCAACTCGGCAGAAGGCAATACTGGACCTTGTGCTCACAAACAGGGACAGTGTGATGGGGGTAACAGTGGGAAGCACCTGGGTAACAGTGACCACCAGTCATTGTGGTTTGAAATCACAGAAAGAGCAGAACCAAACCACACAAAAACACGTATCCTGGATTTTAGGGGCAGACTTTGGGAAAATGGGAGATACTTGAAAGAGGCATTAGGGAATGGAACAGGAATCAGGGGTTGAGGAACAGTGGGCAGTATTTAAAATGGGGATTATAAGAACAACAGAATTATGCATTAAGCAGGTTAGCAAGAGGAAAAGGAAGAAGAGACCATTATGGTTTTCCAAAGAGGTAGCAAAGAAAGTGAAATCCAAAAGATTGCATTCAGGCAATACAAAAAGACACAGGCAGAAGAGGGATAGGGAGAAGTACCAGGAGAAACAAAGGGAGGCAGGGAAGTCAAGTAGGAAGCCAAAGCTCAGACAGAAGAACACATTGCAAAATCAGTGGGTAAAGGGACAAAACCTTTTACAGGTACATAAGTGAAAAAAGAAAGACAAGGGAGGGATAGTGAGACTGAAGGGGAGGATGGGAGCAGCGTGGAGGATGACAACAGTAAAGCTGACATATTGAACAGGTATTTCTGCTCAGTCTTTACTGAGGAAGAGAGGTAATGGGTCTGAAGGAGTACAAGGGTGAGAATGGTGCAGAAATGGACACAAGTCCCTTTACACGAGAAAGGGTCCTGAAGGAACTGGAAGTAATAAGAGTTGATAAAGCAATGGGGCCAGATTGGGTGCACCCCAGGGTCCTTAAAGAACTAAGAGAGGTGGTGGCTGAACCTCTGGCTATCCTGTTTAGCCAATCACTGGAAACAGGGGAGGTACCCAAAGACTGGAGGACAGCAGATGTAGTCCCCTTATACAAAAGTGGGAACAAAGAGGAAGCAGGGAACTACAGACCAGTCAGCCTCAACTCGGTAGTGGGAAAGATCATGGAAGCACTGCTGAAGGAGAGATTGGTGGAACATCTGGTTGTCAATGGACTACAGGACCCAAGGCAGCATGGTTTCACCAGGGGGAGGTCATGTCAGACCAACCTCATTGAATTTTTTGACTGGGTGACTAGGGAGGTGGATCAGGGAGGGCAGTGGACATGGCCTATCTGGACTTCAGCAAGGCCTTTGACACTGTGCCACATAGAAGACTATTACACAAACTGGAGAATATGGGTGTGGGCAGGACAGTAGTGTGGTGGGTAGGTAACTGGCTGGGTAGCAGGACACAGAGGGTGGTGGTAAATGGCTGTCACTCCACAGAGGAAGAGTGACCAGTGGAGTACCACAGGGATCAGTGCTGGGACCGGTCCTATTCAACATCTTCATCAGTGACATTCGCAGGATCTAGAAGGCAGAATTTCACTGTTCGCTGATGACACAAAGCTCTGTAACAGAGTAGACACACCAGAGTGTGTAGACAGAATGAGAAGGGACCTGCAGAAACTTGAAGAATATGGTCAGGGTTTGGCAGTTGAAATTCAATGCAAAGAAGTGCAAGATAATGCATATGGGGTACAAAAACCCTGGCACAATATATCAGTTGAGGGTGAGGATATAGCATGCACCAAGCAGGAAAGGGATCTTGGGGTTGTCATCTCTGATGACCTCAAGGTAGGGAAACAGTGTGACAAGGCATCAGGTAAAGCAAATAGGATGCTGGGATGTATAGGCAGGGCATCACCAGCAGGAAAAGGAGGTCATAATTCCGCTATACAAGACACTAGTGAGGCCCCACCTGGAGTACAGTGTACAGTTCTGGAGACCATACCTACGTAAGGACATAGACAGGGTAGAGAAGGTTCAGAGGAGGGCAACAAAGATGGTGCATGGATTGCATAACAAGTCCTATGAAGACAGGTTGGAAGGAACTGAACATGTACTCCTGGAGGAGAGGAGGAGAGGGGATATGATAGAGACATACAAGTATCTTACAGGGAGGAACAGGGTGCAGGAAAACACTATTTTTAAGCGAAAAAGATGTTCCAGGACTAGAGGCATGGGATGAAATTGGAGGAGGACGATTCAGAGGAAACATGAGAAAGAATTTCTTCACAGAACAGGTGGTGGACAAGTGGAACACCCTGCCAGAGGAAGTGGTGGGGGCTGAAACAATCACGGGATTTAAGAATGCATGGGATAGACATAAAGGAATTCTAGAGGTCAGGGGTAAGGGGAAACAGACTTCTAGGAAAACAAACTGAACTTACAAGCTCAAATGGGCAGACTGGGTGGGCCATAGGCCCTTATCTGACGACACTGTCTATGTATCTATGTATCTATAGTACAGAATTTAAGGTCCTATATAACAGATTCAACTGAAATTGTCAAACTAGTTGAAGATTTATGGATGGAATCATAATGTTTTTTTGCTGTAATTGATGTTAATTCATTATATACAGTTATTCCTCACACAGAAGGACTTGATGCCTTGTCTTATTTTGACCTATATCAGAATGTGTTGCAAGTCCCACTCATTTTCTATTA
The DNA here is from genome assembly GCA_016271365.2 of Neoceratodus forsteri. Taxonomy (NCBI): domain Eukaryota; kingdom Metazoa; phylum Chordata; order Ceratodontiformes; family Ceratodontidae; genus Neoceratodus; species Neoceratodus forsteri. Next base: position 656,755,728 of record CM057454.1, on the reverse strand, counting down.
GAGCTAGCTAGAATAGTGTTGCAAAATCATGTTTTTCTTTCAGGACCAGCTGTACCACCAAGTTAGGGGCACAGCTATGGGCACTACAATGGCCCCTAGTTATGCTAACCTTTTGTGGGAAGATGGAGTGCGAGCTTCAGTGTGGCCACAAATCCATTTTTATCTAAGGTGGATTTGTGGTGGTGCTTTATTGATGACATATTAATAGTGTGGAAGGAAGGGAACTAGAGAGGAATTTATGCTATTCATTAAATGGATGGAATCAGCTAGTATTTGTCTGACCTATAAGTATGAATTGGATCAGACAACCATCCATTTCCTGGATTTGAAGTTATATAAGAATGGCAAAGGGGGTGTTTGTTCAATACTTTTTCAGAAAAAAATAGACCGTAATAGTTTATTGAGGTTTGATAGTTGCCACCCCTTCCATGTACATCACGATATACCAAAGGGCCAGTTAGTTTGCATTCTCCATAAATGCATGGAACAATCAGAATTTGTACATAAAAGGGAGTACAGGTCCATAGATTCCAGGAACGAGGATATAGTAGGCCCAGCATAGCTACAGCAATGCAAAAGGTGGATAATATGAACCAAGGATGTACACTGCATTATGCCCACAGGACTAATGATAATAAACAGGGATGTTCTTTTGTAACAAATGTTTCTAGTAGAGCTGAAAAAGTGAAACAAATTATTAGGAGCAATTGGTCGATATTACAACTTGAGCCCAAACTTAATTTGATTAGTAAAAAAGAACCTAGCATAGTGTTCCACAGATGCAGAAGCACTGGAGATACTGTATGGGTGTCAGTAATATAATGCCAGGGCCTGAACCATTAAAACAAATGCTACTTGCACCCGCACCTACAGGAACACATCGCTGTGGTAGGTGCAGTTTCTCTAAATATATAAGAACCTGCAAAGAATTTATACATCCAGAAACTAACAAGAAAGTTCAGATTAATGATTTGATCACATGTGACAGCAGTGGGGTGGTACACATGCTCACCTGTAGCTGTGGGGCCTTTTATATAGGCTGCACAATCAGGACATTTCGAACAAGGATAGGTGAACAAATAAGAGTGTTGGAAAAAGGTGATTTTTCCTCTGCAGTTACTAAACATGTTATGGGGAATATTTCTAAACAGCACAATATCCACTTTATAGGCACTGAATTAGTAAAATTAGGCAGCAGGGGTGGGGATCTGAATAAAATCATAGGGCAAAGAGAAAGCTATTGGATATTTAACTTGGGAGCTCGCCAGAATAAAGGACTCAATGACATTATAGATCTGAGTGCCTTTCTGAATAAATATAGTTGTTAAAGATGAGACACAAACTATTGATAAAAATTGCTTTAAGTGTGTTATACTTAGCAATTATTTAAGAGAGAGGAAACATTACATTTTGTTAGCATCTTAAATATAATATAAAAGGGGGGGAGATGCTAATGTAAATAAAGCATCTAGCAGCCGCAGTGTAACGAAACATAATAAAATACAATTGCATTGTGCCTGGAATAGTTCTATTAGCATATAACTTTTGAATGTTAGATGTGTAATATGTTCATGCTATGGAAAATAATTCCAAGTTTAACGTAAATATGTATATTAGCACACTTAGCACTTTCATTTATGGAGGTGGTGCTTATTCACTTGATTGATGTACTTGATTGGTTTTTAACAATCACATGTGTGTTTGAACTTGTATGAAAAGGCACCTTTTTAGTGTAATGTACAAACTCTGAAGAAGCCTGGCAGCACGCCAGGAGAAACGTTAGTTTTTCTATTTCGTATTTGAGCCACCTCTTGGCCAGTTATTGCAATAAATTATTGTCCTTATTGACATCTACATGGTCAGCATGTTTTGTTTGGAGCTACGGGTGTTTTGAACTGTTTTTTCTGCATTGTGTGTTTTATCATGTAGCACCGTAGCAGTTAACTTCCTGGTGCTTGGCTAATCTCTTCATTTTACTGTATGATTGTACTGTACTTTTACATCTGCTGCTACTGCAAGATGTAGTTCATTGCTAAGCTTGGGTAAACCCCCTCCAAATTGTGTTGGCTTACTAGCTGTGTTTTTTCATCCACCTACCTTGTGGTGCCATTTGGTCTGGTAAGTGCCCTCTGGCCTTGTTTTCCATGCTGCCACCAGGGGGCAGCAGCAAGGAGGTATTTAAGGCCCTGTTTTTTCCCTGTTAAGAGAGAGAGACAGGAGGAGTCGGCGGCTGGTGTAGGAACAGTTTCGAGGGGAGGAGGCCTCCCTTCAGCCTTGCAGCTTTGGTATAATGGGGGGGCCTGGTACTCCAAGGGAGGGTGTGCAGCAGTAGCAACTGTCATGTGGGTCTGAGAGACTATACCCTTCTTGTGATTTGGGCATGAGCTGCAGTTGGCAAGAAGGGCAGAAAGTGGGAGGAACAAGATCTAAATGGTGCCAGTAATCTTTCTGTGGCGTATGGGTACCTGTACCCTGGTTAAGGTAAGGGGCATCCGGGCAGTGGGGCTGTTGTAATGGTGGCAGCACTGCAGCAGGGCACTTCTGGAGGTGGCAGCTGTAGAGTGTTTTACCCTGCCATTTGACTGTCTGTGCTCTCAGCCCCATGAAGCTGCTCCAGTTTTAATTTATCACCTACTCAAATGCTCTGGGCATAGTCACTTCAATGACCAGAAGAAAGTTCTTGGTTTGCAGTAACTGTGATTGTGGTGTCCATTATTGGATTAATGAAGTGATCATTAATGAATTCATTGTTTAAACCTGCTCAGTTTTTGTCACTTTGCCTCCTGAGATAAGGGAAATCTACCCCCGCAGCTTGGGGACAGTAGCAGTGGAGGCCATATGGATTTGGTGCCGTTATTCCACTGCCATCTGGTCCAGGAGATCCTGCTGGGGTAGAGGTAGGCTGCTTCTTCTTTTGAAGATGTCACAATTTAGGCCACCTCTCTTTCTATGTGGTTTGGTAGTGAGAAGTGTCATGGAGTATTTCTGGTCTGTGGCCCCTTTCCCTCCCCATAACATCCAGACCACTAGACTTAGAGGAAAATGGGGGTTTACACTTGAGAAAATGCACAATACCACTGCCCCTCTGGCAAAAGAATCAAGATACAATGGCAAAAATCAACACTGCAACAGGAGGCCTACTGTGCCGGACAAGTGCAAGTGTAAGCACAAATCCCATCATCCCGCACACAAATATCAACACGCTCTGATGCAGGCTCACCATTTGGACACAAACACAGCAGGACCATGCTCCTGCACACACCCATGCAGCACAATACACCCTCCATTGCAGCTAGCTTATTAAAAGCACTGACATTTATACCTCATTTCTTCATTTTTTACATACTCAATAATATGACACAATTCTGTGTTTGGCTCCCAGGTCCACCTTTGGACTGAGGACCTGGTCCCAAGAGCTGGTTACTAGCACTGGTAGTTTGGAATCACAAACAAAGCTGGCATGTGGGGAGAAGGAGTGGGAAGATTGATTTCCTGGGTTAATTTATTTATTTATTCATTCGGAAATACACCTGTGAGCACAGGAGCTCCTTTACAAAGGTTCCTCATCACAGTAAGTAGTAGCAAAGTATAAGCAAGCAGATTATAGAAGGCAGCTCAAAGAAGCATTGTTATTGAGAATTACAGAGGTACTGTACAACAGTAGCCAAACAATAGGACCTGCAGTGATCCTCACACTAGCTAAAGCTGATGGGGGGGGGGGTTGTTGATATACTTCAAGTATTGAGTGATTGAACAGACGATCAGTTTCATCACAGGAGGTAGTCACACTTGGATCTGGTATGTCAGAATGTTTCTTAGTTCCTTCTTGAACTGGGCCAGTTTAGGAAGGTTCAGCAGGGATTCAGGAAGATCACTTAATCATAGTGGAAGACTAGGTTTGCTGGCCAAGACACCTAGCTTCACCTGAGCTCTTTCCTTCTAGGTTGCTTGAAAGGGCAGAACAAAAAACCTTACCAGAGCAAGGGAAAGGATTAAGACTTCTTTTGACTAGGCAGATTTACTGTGTGTTGTTATTTTTATTTTGTACTGACAGGGATTGGTACTGTTTGTTGCTAACATTTTATTGCTTTATTTTTCTCTAATTCAAATTGTTGTTGCTGGGTATACCTTCTGCTGTATTATTACAAGGTGTGCCTACGGGTGTGTGCTAACAGATTACTACTGTAATCTTCTGATTCAAATTGTCTTTTGCAAGGTATATCTTCTGTTACTGCTTTATTTTTCTCTGTAGCAAAGTGTTTCTTACAGGGTATATCTTTTCTGAAATTATTACAGGTGGTGATTTACTGGATTTACAGTTTTATCTATAATTAGGATAAGCTTTCAGGGTTACTGCATTTGTTGCTGACTGATTGTTTCCGCTCTTACCTCCTTGTTTCTTTCGTCTGTGGTTCTTCTTTTTCGACAGGGGAAGGGCCCAGCCACCCACCCCCATCCCCAACCAGCCCACACTACACCCTTTTTATAGGGTAGCACAGTTGTGAATTTTATCTTGGCAAAGCAGGAAGGGTGGATCAGTGGGGTATCCACACAGTGACCTCATTTACAGGGGCACTAGTAATTTAACTTGTTATAACAAGGTATACAAAAACAAACAAACAAAATACAAAATCAAACCTTTGCTTTCATTTTCTTCCTTCTAATTACTCTGACCAGGTTATAAACCCAGCAACTTATCTGGAATGGATATCATTAACTGCAGGTACTGTGGAACACTTTTCAGAAGGGCAGTTTTACAGGATTTAGGACACTGTCCTACATGCTGGGCCTTTGGAGATCTTAGGGCTCGGCTCCAGGCAGCATGGGCCGAGATTGCGTGCTTCAAATTTCATATTCAAAAGGAAATATATTATACGAACCAGCAGCTATTTCCCCAACATCCAACAGAAGCACCTCGACCGCAGAGGGTAGTTGGTCCGGGATGTTGGCAGATGGTTAGGAGGGGCAAATCTGGTGTCCCATCACTCGGTGCTTTCCAACATATTACCTCCACAAACCATATAAAAACTACAAACAGGTATCTGCCTCTATCTACGAAATCAAACAAAGGGGCAGTGGACACTGCAGAGCAGGACACTGCAGCACAGCAGCTAGCACAACAAAACTCACCCAAAACAGGAACCAAAACAAAAAAAGGAAAAATGAAATCCAAAAAACTTCTGATCATAGGAGACACCATGATTCACGGAGTTGATACCTATCTCCAGCCAGGGGTAATGGTCAGATGTTTCCCAGGTACATCAGCCTGGAGAGACACTGACTGCATTGCTAAAATTGTTAAGGAAGCAGGAGAAAACATTGATGACCTGGTACACATAGGGACTAATGATCTCGCCAGCCAGTCAGTTGTGAAGACCAAGGAACACCTGACCAGACTGGGTGACAAACTATCATCCATTTCATCTGGCATCTCCTTCTCTGAGATCCTGCCAGTCTGGAAGAGGGGGGCAGATGGACAGAAGGTCAGAGAAGGGGAGATAGGTGAGCTAAAAATGTGGCTCAAGGGCTGGTGCCAGGAAAAAGGACACAAATTTGTAGGGAAATGGCAACAGTTTTGGGAGCGAAAGTTCTTTAAATTCGATGGACTGCATCTGACTAAGGAGGGAGTCAATGCATTGGGGCAGAAGTTTGATGTCTTTGCAGAATATTTAAACTAGCAAATGGAGAGAGGGGTGCAGCACCCCATACGTCGAATGGGAAGAACACCCCTCCCCCCCTCAGCTAGTGGTCAAACAGGAGTTCAGCATGTTTGCAGTTCATTTGCATCACCAGGTAAAGAAAATAGTCCAGCTCCCCATACGACACACAGGGGAAATGCCAGACCTCACCCAACAACTAACACACTGAAATCTGGCCAATAGAAAATCATGTACACAAATGCTTGCAGTCTTGGAAACAAGATCCCAGATCTGCAGGCAATAATGACAGAGGCTAAACTGGACATAGTAGCAACTAGCAGGACATGGTTTACCAGTAACCACACTTGGGAGACTTCAATACCTGGCTATGTACTGTTCAGAAGAGACCGAGGTGCAGAAAGGGGGGGGTGGAGTGGCCCTGTATGTCAATGAAAATATCAAAGCTACAGAAATTCAGCATACACATAAGGAGCCAGAAGAACTGTGGGTCATCCTGGAAACAGGAAATGGGACAGTCATAAGAACTGGGGTTGTCTACAGGCCCCCAGACCAGGTGGAGGACATAGACACATTACTGTTAGAAGATATATAAAACATAACATCTAAAGGGGAGGTTCTGATAATGGGAGAATTCAACATGCCAGATACAGATTGGTCAACACCAGCAGGAACATCTGCCAGAACTAGACACATGGTGGATTCCCTGCAGGGGGAAGGCATCAGACAACTGGTACAACAACCCACAAGAGACAGGGCTATCCTAGATCTAGTACTGACTAACAGGGAAAGGATCACAGATCTCTAGGTAGAAGGTCACCTGGGGGCCAGTGACCATCACATGGTATGGTTCAACTTGGCCACTACAACTAAATCATCCCATTCCAAGGCAAAAATATGGGACTTCAGAGGAGTTGACTTTGATAAGATGGCCAACAGAGTTAAGCTAGTCCTGGCAAAAAGAAATACAGGTGAGGGGGTACAGGCAAAGTGGGCAAGCGTTAAGGATGCAATACTTGAAACAACAACCCATTGTGTTAGAGAGAAATGGAAGTGCAAAAGAAGAAGCAAACCACTTTGGTTCTCAAAAACAGTAGCAGAAAAGGTCAGAGCCAAAAGGCTGGCTTTCAGGAAATATAAGAAAACACAGCGGGGTGAAGATAGGGAAGCATACCAAACTTCCCTAAGGGAAGCAGGGAAGACAGTAAGGCAGGCAAAGGCCCAAACCGAGAAAACACTAGCACAAACAGTAAAAGAAGGTGACAAGACTTTCTATAGATACATTAGTGAAAGGAGAAAGTCCAGAGGGGGTATTGCTAAGATCAAAGGAGATAAGGGGGCATGTGAGGAGGAGGACCATGTAATAGCATCTATCCTAAATGGATACTTCTGCTCAGTATTTACTGAAGAGAAGGTAGGGCAGGGCCCACATCTCAGCACCATGGACACAGGGGGGAGGGAGGTGAGCACTAATCCCTTCAGAAAAGAAAGGGTCCAACAAGAGCTCGATAAGGTCAGGGTGGACAAGGCAATAGGACCTGATGGCATACATCCCAGGGTACTAAAGGAGCTAAGGGTGGAACTAGCAGAACCATTTTCAGAACTGTTTAGTGAGCCTCTGAGCACAGAAGAGGTTCCAGAAGACTGGAGAAGGCTCATGTGATCCTGCTCCATAAGAGTGGTAGCAGGGAGGAGGCAGGGAACTACAGATCAGTCAGACTTACCTCAGTAGTGGACAAGATTTTGGAGGCACTCCTTAAGGAAAGGATAGTGCAACACCTGAAATCCATAGAAGCACAGGATCCAAGACAGCATGCATTTACAAAAGGAAGGTCCTGTCAAACTAATCTCATAGATTTCTTTGACTGGGTAACCAGAGTGGTGGACCAAGGCGGAGCAGTTGATGTCACCTACCTTGACTTCAGCAAAGCTTTCGACACTGTTCCATATAGAAGATTGATTAATAAGCTGGGTAGGCTCAGGGTGGGTCAGAAGTTGGTCAACTGGGTGGCAAACTGGTTGATGGGCAGAAAACAGAGAGTGGTGGTAAACGGTATACAGTCAGAAGAGATGAAAGTCACAAGTGAGGTACCTCAGGGATCAGTCCTGTGACGAGTCCTGTTTAATATCTTCATCAGTGACATTGCAGATGGACTGGAAGGTAAGGTTTTTCTGTTTGCAGATGACACCAAGATCTGCAACAGAGTAGAAGATCCAGATGGGGTGGGCAGAAAGAGAAGAGAACTGGATAAACTAGCAAAATGGCCAGAAGAGTGGCAACTCGGGTTAAATGCAAAGAAGTGCAAGATCGTGCACATAGGGAAGAGAACCCCAGAAGCCATCTATAGGCTGGGAGGGGAGTTGCTGGCAGTCTCAAGGGAAGAAAGAGACTTGGGCATGAACATCACCGATGACCTGAAATCATCCAAGCAGACCACTAAAGCAGTAGGTAAGACTGTGGGGGATGTTAGGGTGTATTAGTAGGGGTATCACAAGTTGGAAGAGGGAGGTAATAATCCCTCTACAAGACACTGGTTAGACCCTATCTGGAGTACTGCGTGCAGTACTGGAGGCCACACCTTCACAAGGACATTAACCAAATTGAGGCAGTCCAGAGAAGGGCAACCAAAATGGTGCAGGGACTGCATCAGAAAACATATAAGGACAGATTAAGGGAGGTCACTACCTATACCCTAGAGCAAAGGAGGGAGAGAGGTGATACGATAGAAACATTCAAACACCTTAAGGGCATTAACAAGGAGAAAGAGTCTAACATGTTTTCAGTATAAGAAAAATAGCAGGACAAGAGGACACAGCATGAGATTAGAGGGAGGCCGATTAAGGGGTAAAGTGAGGAAGTTCTTTTTCATAGAAAGGGTGGTGGATGCATGGAACGGCCTACCTCAGGAAGTGGTAGATCTGAATACAGTACAGGGCTTCAAACAGGCATGGGATAGGCATAAGGGAGCAATACAGATTAGTATGAATAGAAAGGCTATTGACAGAGCAAAGGCCGATGGCACATTTATAAGGTAGCAAAAGAAATGGGCAGACTAGATGGGCCTTGTGGTCCTTATCTGCTGTCAACTTCTATATTTCTATGTTTCTATGTTTCTATAGTGGTGCTCTCTAGGCAAAGCAGCATTGTGCCTGGCTTGTTTTATAGAAAGGCATAGCTAGTGCATTCCTGGTTATACTCCTTGTTGTATATTGGTTGTGGACTGGGAGCAGGAGATTTTGGATGGTAGAGGGGAGAGGCCCATGAGTGCCTTCATCTCAAAGAGACACACCTGATATTTGATTCTGTCCTGCAGTAGAAGCCAATTGGATTGCGAGTATAGGGTACATGTGTGTGCATGAGCGAAGCGGCAGGCCTTATCCAACAGGTTGTAGTCCAGTACTGGGAGGATAGAGCTGGATACTGGTATGCACTTTGCAGCAGGGGTGAGTTAGTGCCTCTGCCTATACAACACCCCTCATTTTATGTTGACCAGCTTTCCTATGTTGTCAACATGAGGGACAAAATTAAGTGTGTCATCTAGGGTTACCCCTAGATACTTAAAAGCAGTTACTTGTTCCAATGGATCCCCCATTAGTGTTTATTGCGGTGAACAGAGGGTCCTTTTCCTTCATTAGTGGGCCTGCAAATAGCATGGTCTTTTTTTTCCCTTATAGTTCAATAGTAGTTTATTTTGGTATACCGCCATGACAGTGACACCTGCACAGCAAACCCCCCGCAGCGAACTCCTGACAGCGGCTGTATTTGCAGTGGTGGGGATTTCACTGCAATGGACTTTGCAGCGATGAGGGGCATATATCTAATTCCACTGTCTGTGCGATGCGGAGTTAGATATCAAAGTAGGAGGGGTGCAGGAGGCATAGCCCCTGTGGGGGGTGCGCAGCCCCACACATTGCCGCAATCGAATGTGGCCATCCATGTCAGAGTGCTGCCGGTCGTTACAGGGATGCACTGGTGTTGGAGGTGTCGATGGTTTTTTCTCGGTGTTGGGAACTTCGCTGTGCGGGATGTTGCACTGGCATCATGGATCCATTTATTTTGACTAAACCACTTTTCCAATGCCCCAAAACTGCACTGGAGTTCACGTGTAAGGATCTCCAGTTGTGGGGTACTGGTGTAGATGACCGCATCATCTATGTACAGGAGAAGCTTTGAGGAGCAGGCTGTGGGGGAGGTCATTTACAAATAACCCAAATAATAGAGGCCTCAGTATTGATCCTTGAAGCACACCAAAGGCAATGTTTTTCATGTCGGACAGTGCTCCATTGATCCTAACACATTGAGACCGGTTGGAGAGGTAGATGTGGAACCATGACACAGTATCCGGTGAAAGGCCAAGGGTGTGGAATTTGGAGAGCAGAAGCAAGAAGCTGATGAAATTAAAAGCTTTCATTAAATCAATATAAATGGACCCCACTAGGTTTCCACTGTCAAGGGCCTCTTGTAGATAGCTAGTGTACTCTATCAGAGTGTTTTTTGTGAAATTTCCTGAACCCATGTTGCTGTGGGCATTGTATTTCCAGAGGTAATCAACAAGTTGGTCAGAAATGATTTCTTTCAGAGCCTTGTACAGAGGGGGGGTGAGAATAGATATCAGTCTATAGTTGGACACTAGGGAGCAGTCTCCATTTCTACAGACGGGGTGACCAGCGTCGTTTTCCATAATCCGAAGAATTGGGAGTACTGGAGGCAGAAATGGAATATTTTGGTTAGTGGGAGGGCCAGTTTGTTCAGGGTTAGGGCTACCAGTTTCATGTCTACTATGCCATTGCCTATTCTTGTTTTCCCCAGTACTCATTTTACATACCTTATTGGGTCAGATACCGTGACGAGTCTGAAATAGAACTGTGGGTTGCATGGATTGCATGAAGTGGCTGCGAATGGAGATTCACTCAGAGCTTCAGAGGTGTGTGCCACGTGGAAGGCATTTGGGGTGACGATGGCAGTGAGATCAGTAAAGGCATTGATGAAGGAGTTTGCCTCGAAGACAGGAGGGAATGGGGATATGATAGAGACATTCAAATACCTCATAGTAAGAAACAAGGTACAGGAAGGTAGTAGTTTCCAAAGAAAAAGATGCTCAAGGACAAGGGGCCACAATATGAAGCTGAGGGGGGGGAGGCTCAGAAGAAATGTGAGGAAGTACTACTTTATGGAGAGGGTAGTGAACACTTGGAACAGACTCCCAGCGGATGTGGTGGGGGCTAGAATGGTCACAGGATTTAGGAATGCATGGGATAGACACAAGGGAATCTTAGAAGGAAGAGGGGGGTGTAAGCCGAAGTCCAAGTAGGGTCTCCCGTGGCACTATAGGTAGGGAATTTAGGGGAGACTAGGTGGGCCAAGTGGTATTTATCTAATGACAACTTCTTTGTTTGCCATCTCCCCTGGATCCAATGTGACCTCCCCATTGGTACTGAGCATCAAAGGCTGAGACTTGCCGTCCTTTCCCAGGAGCTCTTTTAGATTTTCCCAAATTGTTTTCTTCTCTCCCCAGCTATTCACTTGTTTTTCTTTAAAGTAGGCTGCCTTAGCCAGCCTTATGTCCCTTGTGCATTTATTTCAGGCAGCCCTGTACTTTTGTATGTCCCCTTGTGACCCAGAGGCTCTGGCCCACTGCCATAAGTTATCTCTGTCCTGCATCTGGGCAAGAAGCAATGGGGTGATCTACCCAGCTCTTCTGCCTCATATCATGTTTTTTTTTGGGAGGGGGGAAATATGTTGCAGGCCATATTGAATTGATTGATGAAATAGTCCAGGGCTGTGTCGATATCTGGTATGGAGTCTAAGGAGCTACAACCCACCTCGGAAAGGTAGGCCTTGAATCCAGCAAACTGTCCCTTTCGGAGCACCCTGCTTGATGCCATTTTTGGCGGGTGCCTTTGGAAGTTTATTTGTCAAAGTATATATATCACCGGTGAGTGGTCACTGATGGCGTCTGGGAGAATAGAGACCTCCATGAGCCTTTCAGGGTTGGTGGTCAGAATCCATTCTATAAGAGTGCTGGTTGCGGTCCTGTGGTTGGTCCTAGTGCAGTCTTTTATAACCTGAGTAAGGCAGGGACTTGCCACTATGTCCTTGTGTGCTGTACTATTTTTTGCGAGCCAGTTAATATTAAAATCCCCCATAACAATTAATTCCCACTTATGGGCTACTTGTCTATACTACCTAGTAAATGTTTCAAGGCCAGATTGCTGACTGCCAGGGGGTATGTATACTGCCATGATGACAAGGGTTTAATGGCCCTTTCCTACAAGTAACTTTACTGCCAGACATTCAGACTCATTTGCTGCATGCAGTTAACATAGAAACATAGACTTTGACAGCAGATAAGGACCGCTTGGCCTACCTAGTCTGCCCATTTCCCTACATACAGGATAAGCTGCAGATCCTAGTTAACCAACAGCCTAATTCTTCCTACCCTCACAAGAATTGCCTTATGTCTGTCCCACGCATTCTTGAATTCTCCATCTCTGTGAAAAAATACTTCCTCACATTGCCCCTGAGCTGTGCCCCCTCTATCTTCAAATTGTGTCCACTTGTTCTTGCACATCTCTTTTTCTGAAAGATGCTAGCTACCCTCTTGGACTTTGTTGATTCCATTGAAGTACTTAAAAGTTTCTATCAGGTCCCCCCTCTCCCTCCTTTCCTCAAGGGTATACATATTAAGCTCCTTTAGTCTCTCCTCATATGGCTTCTCTTGCAGACCCTGCACCATTTTAGTTGCCCTCCTCTGGACTGCCTCTATCCTGTCTACATCCTTGTGAAGATGGGGTCTCCAGAACTGGACGCAGTACTCCAGATGGGGTCTTACCAACTGTCTGCACAGAGGGATAACAACTTCTTGTTTTCTGCTGGTGATGCCTCTCCCTAAACATCCCAGTATGCCCCTACCCTCCCTACTGCCTTCTCACATTGCTTGCTAACCTTAAGGTCATCTGCTATGATTACCCCCAGGTCCCTTTCCATTTCTGTTGTTGTTACTACCTCCCCCACCATTGCGTAATCTTCTCCAGGGTTTTTGTTTCCCAGGTGCATTATTTTGCACTTCTTGGCATTGAATCCAAGTTGCCATACTTCTGACCATTCCACCAACCTTGCCAAGTCCCTTTTAATCATTTCCACGCCTCCTTGTGTATCAACACTGTTGCAGATCTTTGTGTCATCTGCAAAGAGGCATACTTTTCCTTCCAGTCCCTCTGCAATGTCACTTATAAAGACATTAAAAAGGACAGGAGCCAGTACTGAACCCTGTGGTACCCCACTAGTAACCACACTTTCTTCAGAGTGGACTCCATTTACAATTACCTTCTGTGTCCCGTTGTCCAGCCAATGTTTTACCCAGGCTACCACCCTGGGACCCACTCCCAGGCTGGTTAATTTGATTATTAACCTTTTGTGTGCGACTGTATCAAATGCCTTGCTAAAGTCTAGGTAGGCCATGTCCACAGCCCCTCCGTGGTCTACTACTTTGGTCACCCAGTCAAAAAATCAATTAGATTCATCTGACATGACCTTCCCACTGTGAACCCATGCTGCCTTGGGTCCTGTGCCCACTGGCCTCTAGGTACTCAACAATTCTTTCCTTCCAAGTGATTCCATCACTTTCCCTACCACAAAGGTCAAACTGACAGGTCTATAGTTTCCTGCCTCTGTCTTGCTCCACTTTGTGAAGGGGAATCACATCTGCCTTCCTCCAGTCCTCAGGTACCACACCATCTTCCCATGATTTGTTAAAAAGGTAGTCAGTGGTGTCACTAGTTCTCCCCTTAATTCTTTTAGAATTCTTGGGTGAATTCCATCAGGCCCCATTGCTTTGTCCACCTTCAGTTTTAGGAGTTCTTTCAATACCCTTTCTTCTTTGAAAGGACTGGGATTGACCTACCTATCCAGAGTGCTTCTGTTAATTGGATTAGGCACCTCCCCTTCCTCCTCTTTTGTGAATACTGAGCAGAAGTATTCATTCAGTGTCCCTGCTTGTTCACTGTCCCTCTCTGTCCACCCACCATCCATTCTATTCAGCCTCACTATCCCTCCCTTTATCTTTCTACGCTCCCTGATGTACCTATAAAAAGTTTTATCCCCTTTCTTAACCGAGTTGGCTATCTCTTCCTCAGTTTGGGCCTTTGCTATTCTGACTTCTCCTTGCTTCCTTCTGCCTCAACTGTTGCAGTTCTCTGTGCTGCTCCTTCTGTGTTTTCTTATACTTCCTAAATGCTATCTTTTTCTCCCTAACCTTCCCCACCACCTCTTTTGAGAACCATAGTGGCTTTTTCATTCATTTGGATTTGTTTATTTGCTTCACACAAAGGCTTGTTGCCTCTGTGATGGCAGTTTTGATGGTTCCCCATTGTTGCTCTACCCCTCCTTCTAGCCTGTTTGCTAGTGCTTTTCTAAGGCACTCTCCTATCTTGCCAAAGTCAACCCTCCTGAAGTCCAGTACCCTCACTTTTGTATGGCTTGATTCTGTAGCTGAGTTCATTGTGAACCATACTGTTTGGTGGTCACTTGTTCCCCGATGGTTACCCACTTCTAGATCTGAGATCCTCTCACTGTCCCCATTTGAGAGTATGAGGTCTAAGACTGCTCCCTCATGAGTGGGTTCCAAAACTAGCTGTCTGAGGCATGCCACCTGAAGAGCATCGAGAATGGCCCTACACTTGGATGTGGCTGCAGTAAAGGTGCTCCAGTTAACATCTGGCATATTCAGGTCCCCCATCTGCAGTATCTCCCCTTTCTCTGCCATCCTAAGAATGCCTTCTATCATATCCTTGCCCATTCCCTTCCCCTGACATGGAGGTCTATATAGAACCCCTGTGTAGATTGTGGTGCCATTTCCAGTCTCTAAGGTAACCCACAGTGCCTCCTCTCCTCCCTGTTTACTCTTTTGTTCAGTTGTTTTTATCCTTTCCCTTACATAGAGAGCTACTCCTCCCCCTCTTCTACCCTCCCTGTCTCTCCTGTAGGTTGTTTACCCTGGTATGTTAACATCCCAGTCATGGTTCTCTGTGTATCATGTTTATGTGACTGCTACGATATCCAGGCATCCCTCTTCCATCAAGGTCACCAGTTCAGGGAGCTTGTTGCCCAGACTATGGGCATTGGTACTCATTACCCTCCATATCTTTATGGTCTTATCCCTTTTTGCCCCATCCCTGTCCTTATTGCCTTTGTCATTTTCTCCATTTACCCCTGCCCTTCTCTCTATCGACATCTCTATCTTGGTGTTTACCTCACTTACTACCCTGATTTTTTTGGGGGGGGCTAGGATTTCCCTGCTCCTTTCCAGAGTCTCTCCCCTTGGCTAGTTTAAATGCCTGCCAATGAAGCATTTAAACCTATCGCCTAGGATCCTGGTTCTCCTTCTGGACAGATACAGACCATCACACCAGTATAGGCCTGCATCACTCCAGGTGGACCCCCAGCCCCCAATGAAGCCAAATCCCTTACAGTGGTAAAGCACTATTTTGAAAATTCAAGTCACAGTTTAAGAAAGCAATGTTATCTGTGAACCTTTTCATTTCTCAGGTATGACAATTGCACTATTACAGTTTGTGACATCAATTTGTTAATTATACCCTCTGCACTATCTATGCCCAACAACTACACAGCAAATGCAAGCAAGCAAACATTCAGCATTAACAAATGCATTTTCTTTTTCCTGCAGTCTTAACTCCTAGGAGTGAGGACCTTATAAGGATCCTGATCATTCCTTGAGGAGTTACATCAATAAAAACAAAAGGGGGAACTCTTCCTTAGTGTGCCCTAATTTGTTTATAAATAATTGTATTTAAAAACCTATATGTTCTGCCTGGAAAAAGTTCCCACTTGAGTTTGTTTTCAAAGATTGCAAAAAAACTTACTTTTACTTAGGGAGCGTGTGATATCATTTAGTATTCAGGATTTTGGATCTGCAAGAACAGGTCACTACATGAAGTGGTTCTTTGCTCTGCCAGTTCTGAGACCCACTTAATTTTGGGAGCTTTTCGTTTAGTATATAAGGTGGTAGTCAATGATTACGTTTATACTCCTCTTTTAAATTTCATCAGTTCTTCTTTGATCAGCTGAAGCTAACCCAGGTATCTTATCTGACATGCGTACTCACATCAGTAACCACGCAATCAAGATACACTTTAAGATCAAACAGATATTGCCTGACCCACTTCAACATTATAATGTAGTAATTGTGAATCTGTCTTCCTTTTTATTTAGGAATATTTGAGTTCCTTGTATTGTACCAGGAAAGAGAGAAATTACATAATACATAAGACTAAAAAAACCAAAAAGTACGGAAACTAATACATACCAAAATGGTACAATTCTTCAAAACATAGATAGTCAAATTACTCTGAGTGTGTGTGTGTGTGTGTGTGTGTGTGTGTGTGGAGAAGGGGATACATTACAGTACCTAACATCTTTGCAAAAAGTGGGAAATGCATTTTGTATTTAACAGTCAGCATAAAACTGTGCTAAATGCATCGTAGCATATACCCCCACACATCCAAAGTCAAGGGGTTAGGGTGTACAGTACCACAATTCATAAGCATCATATAGGCATGCTTATTGCAATTTAAAATCACTAAGAACAAACTGCACCAAGAGTTTAAACTATTGGACTAAACACAACCATTTTCAGCTTCTGATCTAATGTTAGCAGATTCTTCCCTGTCATTTGTCCTTCCCCTTCCCTTTCAGAGCTGATGCTATCCCTCCTCTCCCCCCTCATGAAATCCTACATCAGTCACCCATAAAATACTATGTTTGTTATACATGTTAAGTATTTTCATTATTTATTTATTTGCATTTATTCACCATGACAGGCACACTAAGCTATATCACTTGTTTCCAGGTGAGTCCTGGTGGATGGGTTGACTGAACCTGTTTCATTGACATGGGAAACATTGACCATTACACTGGAGAAATTTCCTTGCTCTTCAGCAAAAACTGTCATGGGATATTTTACTTCCACCTGGATAGTGACCAGAGATGGACATTCCAGTTTAAAACAAACACAGCAGGAACACCACCCATACCTGGAACGGTGCCCCACAAACTGAATCCCTCCTTTACTTAAAGTTCCTGCCTGCATGCCTCCATAGTAATTGCTCCTGCCAGAAAGTCACCCTTCCCAGTGGCACCCCCCAGCACCCCAAATCTGGTGACTCCCATCCCGAGTGGCAAGCCAAAGAGAAGTCAAAGGATGAAAAAGGCGACTGGCCACACAACTCACCCTCCTCCATGGCCAGCTGCCTTTTACTGAATAAAAGAGCTTGCGTGCTTGGTTATAGTAAAAAAAGCTGATCACATGATTGGGGACAGGGGGTTGTATATTTTACAAGTTTTTTGTTGTTTTATTTTTGATATGTATCCCGAATATGAATAGACATGAATAGTGCCACTGTTGGTTATTTGGAACTGAACAATGAATAGTGCATTATTCATGGTATTCAGGAAATACTACTCATTTCTCACGCACCCCTAGATCACTGTGCCCTGGACTGCTGTCTCCAATCCTCTCTGGCAAACTTGATGTGGGAGTGCCCAACCCCTTCACCAATAATATCTTGAGGATTTGGAGCATGGTCCATGGGCCATTGTCCAGCCCCAATATGTGTCACCTCAGGCTGAAATTATTTCTATTTTTAAATAGGAACAAGGGTATAATTTTTCTTTGTACCAGATATTCCTGTGCTGGTGGAAACCTGGGATTATCCTATGTAGGGTAGTTATATTATGGTGTAGTAATGAGATCCTTCTCAGGTCTTATAGCATAATATGGGGTACAGACCAGTGATTTATTTTACATACTTGAGACTTAGACACTGGCTTCTGGGTTGTGTCGGGGTGTGGAGCGGGTCAGCTGCACCTGTGGAACACATTATATACAAACCCTCTCCTGGAGCCAGGCCTGACAGCCATCTACTCCTTGTTGCTGGGGTGTCTGATCTCCCACAGGAAATATCCTTTTCAAATGGAGTGATGACTTGGCAGTGGAAATCACTCTGGTGGTCTGCAAATCAGCTACATGACACCTTAGTTCTTGTACCTGGAGTAACCACCTCAGGCAGCTACAGCTGAACTTTATGTATTGCATCTTACTAACACAGACCAAAATGTACTAATTTGACCAAACAAAATCCCCCATGTGCCCAAAATGTGAGGCTGAAGAGGGAGATTTCCTCGATGTCACCTTGAAATGCCCAAACATTGGGGCCTTCTGGTTACAGGTTCGTCAGATTATGGAAAGCATGCTACAGTGCCTGATTCCAAACACCCCAATGGAGTTGCTCTTGGGTGATTATGAAGGCAGTCTTCAGTTTGGGAGTGTACAAATGTTATGGAACTTTGCCCTAATCAATCCCTAGAAAACAATCTCACAATCCTGGCTTGGGAGAGATCTCTCCACCATTGCTCTCTGGAGTAAAAATCTAGTAACTACCTGAAAATGCAGCTCACTCAGCACCGAGCTAATGGCACTCAGGAAGTGTTCAATGAAATGTGTGGCCCCCTGTCGAAAGCAGTGGAGGGAGTAGTGTTCCCAACATAGGAGGGCCCCATGTGGGTTACCTCGGGGTATTCACTCTATAGTGCTTGCAATAATTCAGCTTTTAAGTAAAACAAATACAATGTCTTTATCACTGCTTAACAATTCAATTAATGTACTTAACTCTGAAAATGTACCTGTTTCTTAATGCCACATGTGTACAGTAAAGGTATCTGTATCACTGCACAAACGCTGTGTTATCTGTATCAATACTCTCTCTTTTATTTCAATAAAAAAGAAATTGACTTTGCACCAGTGTTGCCACAAATGTCAGACATGCTCTGTGGAAGGTTTCTGGTAGCATTTCTGTAATGCTGCACTACAAACAAAGCAGTACCTATACAGTATACAGGAGGACTGTGACACAGCCCTATCCAGATTATCCGATGGCACAGTCATTACAAATATTCTAGTTATGCCTCTGTACTGACCATTGTAGCTACACCCCCAGCTTCTTGGACAGCTCTGAGCCTAAATGGGCCCACCTACTCTCCCTGAGGGTACTAGTAGGATGCCCTTCATGTACAGTCAGAGAAGAACTTGCTTCCCTAACCTTCTTTATAAACATAAGCCGAGCTCAGTTTCAGTTTCCATGGTAACCTCCCAAGAAGCAATCCACTAGGTAAGAGCACAATTAAACAAAGTAATCCAGGGAATTACCAAATTTAATTAAACTCCAGAGCTGGTAAATACTCATAATGTAACATTTAATAGTCAGCTTACAACACTATGTACTGTAGCATTGTCATTCTTTATTATTTGCAATTTCTACCTCCTTTTCTTGTCGACACCCTGGACAGGATCACCTACTGCTGCACACAATCTCCTGTCTGCCCCAGTAATGTCCACTCTCCCCCTCCCAGCATGCCCAGTGCCCCCTCAAAACCCTGCAAATTACCCATGTGGTGGGGCTAACAGCGCCTCCTTAGCCCTGACCCAGATTCAAATCCATTTTTAGAGGCTAGAGGTCAGCCCAGAGAGTGGAACAAGTGAGGCAGCCCATTTACACATAGGAGGGAGTGGTCTTCATCTGCCCATCCAGAGCCCACTGCTGTCCCCCAAGTTTTCACTCTTCCCACAGTGTCAGTAGGTAGATGCATCTCCATGCATGCAGGCACCCTGATGTTGCCCTTTGCCAATGCATCCCACCTTGCACCAACAATGCAAGACCCCTGGGCACCAGGGGCAGTCAGGCAGTGGGGTCTGTAGCCCTCTCCTCCCAGAGAAGGTAATGCTAACACTCTTTGACTCTGCCACCCCTGACGTCCCAGACTCAAAGCACTAACCTAGGTTGCCAGATTGCCAGGTGGCTGCAGGCTGCTGGGGCCACAGAGCTGACTGTAGCATTGTCATTCTAGTAAAACTGGAAAGGAACCTGGAGAAAAGAAATGTAGATGTATATACTTATAGAATGGGTCATAATAGTCAATCCAAATACTGCTCTATGATTGGATAAGCTAGGTCACATGCTGTGCCTATATGTACTGAAGGAAATGAGATGCCGCATTTTCTACTTTGTTGTTATTCAGAAGGAAAAATGTGCTGCATTTCCTAAGTCAAAACATTTAATTCCAGGTCACTTTTGAGTGCAGCATGACTGAGTACTGTACTCATCAGAAGACGGCACTCCTCCAGTGTGTGAAGAGCAGTACGCACTTAAGGAATACTTTTATGTCCCAAAAAGGGCACACCTTGTATGTGTTGTTGCCCAAGTAGCACACATGTCCATCTGAACAGGCCCCCACATATTCTGTATAGATATGTTTTATTTTAATTTAATTGACTGATTCTGTTGACCAGATAAGGCTCGCTGGAAGCAAATTCCTTTTACAGGAGTGACCTGGTATAGACATAAATAGACAATTGATACATACAAAGCAGAAACAATAAAACTGTACACGTACAAAGACACAGTTGAGCAAGAACAGGCAACTGTACAACATATTGTGTATCTTGAACATGTTTTCCCAATGGGAATTCAAGGAGTTAGGAATGCTCAGGTGACAAAACAATAACACGATTTTCTTTTGGTACAGTTGGTATTCCCCCGCCTGCCCAAGACACCAGAGGTGCTGCCATCCTACTGGCAACCTCCCAGGCCCATTCACTGCCATCTTCAGCACTTGCCCCCATTTTCCCCGTAACTTATATCCCTTATGGCCGGACCCTTGGGAGACGGAGTTCCATTGGGAGCAGTATCAGTGGGCAGGCTTGTCATCTGTGGTAGGGCCTGAGAGTACCACTTGCCATCCTGCAGGCTCTGGGGAGTTTCACCATGTTCTGTTTCTCACTTCCACCTCCCCTTTGAGGGCCAGCATTAGGTACAGATGCACACACACTAAGTGCTCTGTCACTCTCATCCACATCCCCTGCTACCTGCTTTGGCTTTATTTCACCCTCACCTGTGGTCACCCAGCTGGCAGTAAAGCAGCAGAAAAAGGCACCCACCATTTCCAGAGAAGGAGCTCATCTGATAAGATACTCAGACCTCCTCCCCCGATGTCTGCCAATGCTCCAAGTTTGGGTCATGAACTCTGGTAGGGAGCATCATGAGTGGCTGTGCTGCCACTGTGCCACCCAAGATGATTTTTATCCCTTTCACCGGACTTGATGGAAATCCTGTGCCAGATCCCAGACTGAAGATCCATAATGCAACTCATCCAGGTTTGGCAGGTCTCCATAGTGCCATAAAAAAAAATTACTCACCTTAGTAATGTTGTTTCTTCTAATGGAGTCTTGCTGTATTCTGACAATAGCAGTGAGTCCCAACCTTCGAACTGCCCCGGAGATGAAAGAGTTAACTTTCCATGTCAGGCATGGAACGCTGAGCTCGAGCTCAGCTGAGACTCTGTCTGTTGCTGTTTAAACTCAAACCATCAGATCTTTATGAGCTAAACTCACTAAGGTCCTGTGTGGAAGCTGTAAACCTACACTAGCCAACTGGCTACTAAACATAAAAACATATTTTTTGGTCCCAAAACAAAGACTCAAGTCAGGAGACCCAAAAAATGAAAAACACAACACCCACTCACCCAAGAAAAGGGGGTGAAAATAACAAGGTGGGCACCTACTGAGTGCCAACACTGTCACTGCCCACCCACATCCCAAAACAGAGGTTCTGAGAGGGGCAGGCAGTGGGGAGGTCAGAATACAGCAAGACTCCATTAGAAGAAACAACATTACTAAGGTGAGTAATTTTTTCTTCAAACAACATGAAGTCTTGCTGTATTCTGACAATAGCAGACTACCAAGCAGTACCTGCATGGAGGAGGGACAGAACCTACTTAGGAAATAGGCTCTGAAGCACAGCTGTTGAAACCGAGCATCACTCCTAGCCTGGATATCCAGGAGTAATGCTTAGTAAAAGTGTGAACTGTTTTCCAGGTAGCTGCCTGACATATCTCTAGAATGGGATATCCCTGGCAGCAGCCAGAGAAGCAGCTGTACCTCTGGTAGAGTGAGCCCCTCAGGCCTGAGGGTGGAACCTTACCCAGTTTTTCATAACAAAATTGGATACAAGAGACAATCCACCTGGCAATGGATCTTTTAGTGGCAGGTTTCCCTTTACCAACCTCACCATAAGTGAGGATCAGTTGGAGGGAATCAAACCTGTGACCCTTGGTACGTTCTATGTAGTAGCTAAGGGCTCTTTTCACATCTAAACTGTGCAGCCTCCTTTCACCAGAGGAGGAATGGTCAGTGAAGTACACAGGAAGAGACATAGATTGATTAAGGTGGAAATCTGAAACCACCTTAGGCAAAAACTTCCTGTTAGTCCTGAGGACCACCTTATCTCTATGAAAGGAGATAAAATCAGGCTCCACTGACAAAGCTTGTAACTCACTTATGTGTCTGGCAGAAGTAATGGCTACCAGAAACACAGTTTTCCAAGTCAAGTACTTAAGCTCTGCTGAAGACAAAGGCTCAGAAGGGGGTTGCATAAGCTGAGCAATGCAAACATTACGGTCCCAAGCAGGGGCAGGGTCCCTGAATGGAGGGTTGGTATGAAGCAATCCCTTGAAAAACTTGAAGAATACAGGGTGAGCTGAAAGAGAAGAGGGCTTACCTGCTGAAATAAAAGTAGAAACAGCTACCAGATGCACCTTCAGTGTAGCTGGTCTTAGCCCCAAGCTATTTAAATGGACCATATAATCAAGGACTGTGGGCAGATCAGCAGACTCTGGGGAAATATGCTTTCCAGAGCACCATATGGAAAATCTTTTCCACTTGGAATTATAAGTAGCCCTTGTGGAAGGTTTCCTAGAAGCCTTCAGAATATCCATTACACCTTGTGAGAGGTGTAAATCAGTAAACTCTAACTCTTCAAGAGCCAGGCCTTAAGATTGAGAGATTTGAGATTCGGGTACCAAACCCTCCCCTGAGCACAGGTTAACAGGTTGTAATTCCTGGGAAGACACAGGGGAAGATGGACTGCTAAGGACAGTAGGAGTGTATACCAGGGCTGTCTGGCCCAGTCTGGAGCAATCAGGATCATCTTGCAGGGTTGAGATCTGATTTTGACTAGCACTTTGAACAGGAGAGGGAAGTGGGGAAAGCATACAGGAACTTCCTTTCCCAACTGAGAACTAAGGCATCCAGGGGGACTGAGCCCAACACTGGGGGCCTGCAGCAAAAAAGGGGAAGTTGGTGATTGTCTGGGGCTGCAAAAAGATCTATCTGTGGGGTGCTCCATCTGGAATATATCACCTCCAAGACCAGGGGATCCAGTGACCATTCGTGATGGCCCTGGGATATCGTGCTGAGAGCATCTGCCAGGACATTGTCCTTGCCTGGGAGGTGAACTGCTGTGAGGGAGGTGTTCAGGGAATAAACCAGAGACCACAACTTCATTGCTTCTGTGCACAAGGCCGTAGACCGAGTGCTTCCTTGCTTGTTGATGTACCACATTGTGGTGGCATTGTCTGTTCTGACCTGGATAACTTTGTTCTGAACAGATTTGGAAAAAGCTTGAAGTGCTAGAAATACTGCTCTGAATTACAACAGATTGATGTGAAGCAGAGATTCCTGGGGGGACCACAACCCCTGGGTGGTCAGGTCGCCCAAGTGAGCCCCCCACCCCAAGAGGGAGGCATGTGTAGTAAGGATTAAAGAGTGAGACTGAGTGACAAAGGGAACTCCTTGTCTCAGATTGTTCTGATCCTGCCACCACTGTAGGGCCTGGATCAGGGTTCGAGTCACTGGGATCAATTTGGTCAGAGGGTCCTTCCTTTGAGACCAAAAGACTCTCAAATGGAACTGAATGACCCTCATCTGAAATCTTGCTCCCTACACCACTGCTGTGGAAGCAGCCATGTGCCCCAGGAGCTGTAGAAAATGCCTTGCTGGCCGAGAGACCTGCAGGGTGAATGAGGAGGCCAGAGAGATAAGGGTCCTTGCCCTGTCCAGGGGAAGGAAAGCTCTGGCCTTTTCTGTGTCTAGCTCTGTGCCTATGAAGGTGAGGAGCTGGACAGACTCTAGAACTGACTTTGAAAGATTCAGAAGGAAACCCAAAGAGGTGAGCAGTTGCTGAGTTATCTGTAAGTGTAACTTGACTTGGTCTGGGGACTTGCCTACTATGAGCCAGTCGTCCAGGTAAGGGAAGATGGCAATCCTCTGCCTCCTTAGAGAAGCAACTACTACTGCCAGGCATTTAGTAAATACCCTTGGAGCAGAGGTCAGACCGAAGGGCATTGCTCTGAACTGGTAATGGCCTGAGGGCAGCTCGAACCTGAGGTACTTTCAATGGGAGCTTCTGATGAGAATATGGAAGTAGGCATCCTTGAGGTCCAGGGACACTAGCCAGTCCCCTGGCCTTAGAGAGGGTAGAATAATTCCCAGAGTCACCATTTTGAATTTTGGTTTTAAAAGGTGCTTGTTTAAGTATCTGAGATCAAGGATGGGCCGCCATTCTCCTGTCTTTTTTGGGGTAAGGAAGTATCTGGAGTACAACCCTTTGCCCTGGTGTAGGGGTGGAACCCTTTCCACAGCTCTGAGAGCCAGGAGGGAAGAGACCTCTGCCTCTAGGGCAAGTGCCTCTGAGGGATTTGCAGGTGGAAAGGATCTGGTTCTCATCTTTGGAAACTTTTTGAAGCTGAGAACCAGTTCCTGGCTTACTACTTCCAGGACCCATTTGTCTGATGTTGGAGACTCCCAGTCCTGGACAAAGTAAGCCAGCCTGCCCCCTACAGGTAATGGAGAATCGGCCCTGGCCAACCCATCAGGGTGTCTGTTTGGCAGGGGGTTTTGGCTGAGGGGTGGAAGCAGGTCTGCTTGTACCCCATCTGCCCGTCCCTCTAAAGAACCCCCTCTGAGCATAAGCAGAAGAGGAAGCCTGGGCTTGGTAGAAAGGCCTATGAAAAGGCCTGCGCCTGCCCCTGCCCCTGGGATGCTGCCTCTGAGGAGTGGCCTGCCTTTCCTTGGCCTGTGCATTCCTATAGGTGGTCCTATATTCGTCCATTTTCTTCATGTAATTCTCTGTCTGCTCCCCAAACAGAGAATTACCCACAACAGGAAAATCCATGGCCTTAGTCTGGGTATCCTGTGATAGGCTAGTACATCTGAGCCAAGCCATTCTATGAAGTGCCACAGATGTAGCCATGACTCTAGATGACACATAATTGGAGTCCACTGCAGCATGGAATTGCACCTTGGATGCCTCAATACCATCAGCAGCCACCTGCTCCAGTTCCTTGGCAAGCTGGCCAGGGACCTGGTTTGCTAAAGCCATGACAGTGTCCCATCTGGATTTTTGATACCTAGCAGTATAGGCCATATAGTTGGCCTGTCTGAGTCCCAAGGATGCTGCCATGTACTGTTTCTTTGCCATGGCATCAATCCTCCTGGAGTCCTTGTCTGGGGGGTGTGAAGCCAAGGGAATATTTGCCTTATCACAGGCTGCAGCCTGCACTACCCCAACATGGCTGCATTGTTGTGTAAGGAACTCTGTATCTGAGCCTGACAATGTATACCTCTTGTCCATTCTCTTATCCACAGGAGGTATTGTATTAGGAGTCTTTAAAATCTTAAATGTCTGTTTCCCAAAAGATTTGTGTAAGGGAATAGACAGCCTCCTAGACTCTGGGATATCCATCATTTCCACATAGTCAGGCTCCTCCTGGTCATCCACAGCTTCTTCCATAGGAAGCTGGAGGGTTTCAGCCACTTTTTTATAAAACATGAAATGGGAGGGGGACTCAGAAAGCCTAGAAGGAGACACTCCTGAAGGTCTGTCTGGGGAGATGTCTGGGTCAATGGGCACATCCAGACTTTCAAAACCACATTCACTTTCTTCATACTCCTCTTCCTCCTCATAATATTCATAATATTGTTCATAATATTCCTCTAAATCATAATCTTGAACCAGTGGAACCGGCTGAATCGAGTGCCTCCCTGATGGTGCCAGTTCAGTCGGAACCGGGGAAAGCGACTGCACAATTTTTATCGCTTTGGCTATTTCTTCAGCGGTTGGAGAGGAAAGTTTTGGCTCCACACCAGCTGATTTTTCCTTTCTAGTTCTCTTAGCCAGAACCGACTCCTCAGAATCGGCTCTCCTTTTGCCCGAAGAAGTCTCGCCCTGGTCAGAGGGCACTCCTTCTGGTTCGGTTTGAATCGAACCGGGCTGGCCATCCGGTTCAGCGGGCTTTTTGGCCTCCCTTTCCCTGAGCCTACCAACTCTCTTTTCTAGGGTAGCTGCAGGAACATTTTTACAAATCTGGCACATTGAGGTGGTCAAACCCCAGACAATAAACACAGGTGGTGTGGGGGTCAGCCTTAGCAAAGACTTCCCCACACACACTACAGTGTTGAAACCCAGTGGGCCCGGTTTTTCTTTTGGGTTTCTCAGACATTGTGCCAGTCCTAACCAAACTTACCATTTTAATGGCAATCCGCCAGGCAAGACCCTCTTATCGGTTCCTGACCGTGTCACGGGTCATGGAAAAAAACGTAATAAAATCTGTTTTTTTTAGAACCGATAAGAACCGGTAACCACACTCTAAAAGTACAAATTAAGATTTTCTAACAACTTGATCGGTTCAAACCGAACTGATGAACCGTTTACAAGTTCCACACAGAAAGAAATAATATATAACCTATCTAGTACTCACAAATACCACAGACAGAGACTGAACCGACAGGTTACAGTTTAAATTCGGTTGAAAACTGAGAAAAGCGGTACTTTAACCGACAAACTGAACCGAGCAGAAGGAGAAATCTCCAGAGCGACTGTTCAGTGAGGTGGAGTAAAGAATCTGACGGTTTGAGTTTAAACAGCAACAGACAGAGTCTCAACCAAGCTCGAGCTCAGCGTTCCATGCCTGGCATGGAAAGTTAACTCTTTCATCTCCGGGGCAGTTCGAAGGTTGGGACTCACTGCTATTGTCAGAATATAGCAAGACTTCATGTTGTTTGAAGAGAGAAAGAGTCTCTAATCTGTCTTCTTACCATGGAAAAAAACACCTGCGTCTAACTCATTAATGCTTTTGATCTTGCAAATGAGCTAGTTCCCAGTGGGTTCTCCTGACTATCATAAATAAAGAAATAACTAAATAAATAAATACTAATTTCTTGGACAACTTTAAGTAACCCATCTGCGCCTTAGCAACTCTTTCTGGTCCTGTGCAACCCATTCTCTGCCTGCAGCCCTGGTTTTCTGTACCTGTTATAAGAGTATAGAATACAAAACATCATCTACCTAGTAAAGCCTGTATTTTAAAGGAGGCCAAATATAATATTAATCTATATCGGCAATCAGAAATGGGTATATTATTTTATTTACTTATTTATTTATTTGTTTGTTTACTGGGTAGGTGCGGTGATCCAAAGGACCATTTTCAGGCATGACCTGGGCCATAGAGATGGCACATGAGTAATATAGACAAAGGGAAGATACAAACAATTCAAAAATACATTAATTTAGGATTGTACAAGATTATGTAATAGAGACAAACACATTTGAGATACATTGGTACAACAGTTGAAAATAACAAATAGAAGAGTGCAAGGGTAAAATAACCGAAGTACTGTACAATGCATGTAAAGTGCAAGGTCGAGTAACACAAGTTACAGACAAAGATGCATATAATTGTTCTTTTGTTACCTGGGCCAGTTCAGACATAAGGTATGGACGATGGGAGGATCCACATTTGGAGAGTCACCTGGACAGGCATTGACTTTAGGATTCTGCTAGGAGCCAAGTTATGAAGTGTCCTTTGAAGTTGATGTGTGAATCTAGAGAGTGGAGGAAGGCAGGAAGTTTGTTCCAGAGGGTGGGGGCAGTGATAGACATGGCATTACCACCCATGCAGGTGGAGACCCTGGGAACTTCCAGCAGAGGGGTGGTGGCTTGTCGGAGGTTATGAGATGTAGTTTTGCACTTTAGCAGGGAGGAGTAAGGGGACAGATTCCCTAGTGGTGTTGTCTACTATGCATCCAAGGGCATAGTTGTATCTGGCTTGTAATGGGAGCCAGCTTAAGGTTTTATACAAGGTACAATGGTGTGTGGAGTAAACAGCCAGTAGTGCAAACCTGCAAATGCTGTTGTAGGCTCTGCTGAGTCTTGCAAACAGGCTGGTGGATATGTGGGAAATTATATGGGGGGCAGTAGTCAAGAAGATGGAGGAGGTTGCCTTGAGCAATGGCAAGGCAAGCCTTGGGAATCAGGCATTGTTTAAGTCAATAGCCTGCTCCCAGTTTCTGGTTTATATGCTTCACCATGGAGTTGATGTGCACAGCAAACATGAGTGGGGGGGTCCAGGGTGACACCCACATATCTAAAATAGGGGATGTTTTGCGGGGGAGGGCCTCAGGTGATATCACTGTTACTGTGGAATTAGTTCTGGTGAGTTTACATAAATTTGGGTTGGATCCCAGGCGCATGACCTTAGTTTTATTTGCATTCACTAGGAGCCTGTTGTTCAAAAACCAGTTGTGATCTGGCTTGCCTCCTAATGCAGAGGCACAGAGAAAGAATCAGGTTTTACACAGGGCCTCTGCTTATATCTCGTATGCTTTTGTTGTTGTTGTGTGCTGGTGACATTGAAACCAACCCAGGTCCAGTGCATAAAAGTGCAAGAGTCACCTCCCCCATTGACCCAATCTGCATTAGCTGCAAAGTGCTAAAAAACATCCATGTGAATATCAATAGCCTGTGAACCCAGATACCTGAGCTGGAAGCATGGGTACACCTTTACTCTCCTGATGTCCTCTCCATCACAGAGACCTGTTTAAGCCACTGGGTTACAATCTACTGAAATCGACCTACCTGATTACACTATATTCAGAAAGGACATAAAGAGAAAACAAAAAGGAGGTGTGCTCATCTATACCCATGATACCCTCCCAGTAGCAGAAGTTCCACTACCCTTCTTGGACCCCTCATTTTGTAAATGTATCCTTATTAAACTGCTCCCTTGAAACACAAAATCTCCAGTCATAGGCTGCAACTATAGTCCCCCATACAGAAGACACACCAGGACTTAGTGCTCTCCTAGAGTGCCTAAAGGTGACATCACTCTCCAAACTCATACTGCTCGGTGATTTCCACCTAAACTGGATGGATAAGGGCCTTGGTGCTACCAAAATACAGTAAGCAATGAGCAACTTCAACTCATCAAGGAACTTACAAGGCAGAAAAACAAAACTTGAAATCTTACCCTCATCGACTGAATCCTGGTAAACTGACCAGATAGAATCCAAGTAGCAGGAATCTTCTCTGACTCTCTCAGTGACCACTCCCCAATGTAAGCCAGCACAGATACTAGCCACACTGGCTCCGGTGCCAGGGCCAGTGTGGCTAGTATCTGTGCTAGCTGTCCATTGTTTGCTTTGTATGGCATACAATAAAATGCTTTTGGACAACAATGAAGCATCATTCTTGTTTTTGCTGAACAAACTCTAGCATTTTATGGTCATCAAATGAATGGCAAACAAGTCTCCATAGCAGTGCATCTAGCTTGTTTTCGAGTTGGAGTTCTTTTGAGGGCCGCCCCCCCAACATGATGCACCCACTTGTCTGTGGGTTTTGTGATTTTACCTTTCTTTGGGTGCACCACTCCCCAGTGTACTGCATCTGGAGCAATATTTTCCCTAGGGTACCCCCAAGGATTTTCCTGACCAGGGGCTATTCAAAGTTAAACAACAATGCCTCTCTTGCTGCTCTCTCTCTCTCTCTCTCTTGTGAACTGGAAAAGTATAGACACCATGCAGGATGTCAACCTTGCCCTTGAATTTCTGATCAACAACTTCACCACTACAGTGAATAAGCACATCCCACTAGTACAAAGGAGATTTAAAGGTCTCTACTCTAAATGGCTTTCCCCTTCCCCATGTAACTTAATAAAAGAGAGGGACAGGGCATGGGGAGACCATAAAACCTGTGGACAGCTACACAAATGGCTTGCATACATACAGCTGTGGAATAAATGCAAGATATCCTTAGAAAGGCAAAAAGAAGCTATCTGAAGGACCTGCAAATGAACAATCTCCAAAACCCAAAATGTTTTTGGGCTCAAATTAATCATCTACAGAAGGATGCAATCCAGATCAATAATGAATATGTCAGTGACTCACTACTAACTGCTGAATAATTTAACAAATTCTTCACAAATTTGGATGCCTACAAAGCCCCAGTTTCAAACTCTACTCACCCTTTATCTGCATCTGGGGTCAATCATCTCAATTTCCACTTCAAACTGATTGCAAGAAAGGAAGTCCTGGAGCAGCTACTTAAGATAAAACCTGACCAGTCAGCAGATCATGATGTCCTAGAACCTAGGCTTCTGAAACATGCTACCCCAGTGATGGTCTACCCTCTGACCAAAATATTTAACCTGTCTCTCCTCCAAGAGGTGGGTCCCCAAAAATGGAAAGTGTCCTATGTAGTCCCGATCCACAAGAAAGGATGCAGAAAGCGTATAGAGAACTGTCGTCGGCCTATCTCTTTGCTTAGTACTCTGTCAAAAATACAGGAAAGACTTATACACATTCAACTAATGGCCTACATTGAAGCCTACTCTGTGCTCGCCAGTTCTCGGCATGGCTGATAAAGCACCATGGAATGGACACAGCACTTGTCCGTTTCACCACAGGCATCTTCAAGGCCATTGACAATGGAAAAGCCACTGGTGCTACTTTTATATCTAACCAAGGCCTTTGATCTGGCATACCATGAACTTCTGATTGCCAAGCTAAAGCACCTGGGGCTCTATCATCTATCCTCTAGTTGGTTGCGGAGCTACCTCTTTGACTGTACCCAATCCATAAAATGGGGACGCAATCTATCCTCAATGCA
Source organism: Neoceratodus forsteri (assembly GCA_016271365.2). Classification (NCBI taxonomy): domain Eukaryota; kingdom Metazoa; phylum Chordata; order Ceratodontiformes; family Ceratodontidae; genus Neoceratodus; species Neoceratodus forsteri. The sequence continues at coordinate 656,725,219 of CM057454.1, read as the reverse complement.
TGATAAATGTGACAGAGTACCGCAAGGCTCCATACTAGGGCATCTTCTCTTCTCACGATTTATTAATGAACTGCCCACTAACTGTGGCCAGGCCCAAGCACTGTTATATGCAGATGACGCTATGCTATACAGAACTTATGCGGATGTCAAAGCAATCGAAACAGGTTTAAATGCTGACTTTGCTCTATTGGAAGGTGGCTAAAGGTTAAGCAACTTGTCCTTAACACCAACAAGACAACAGTAATACTTGAATCCCGTAAACTAGGTATAGATAGGGTAGAATCCCTCAGTATCTTCATTTGCTGGGGGAGTCAAATTTGAGGGAGTGAATAACTTCAGGTACCTACAGTACAAGTCAGATTAAACTGTTCCTCAAGCTCACTGCTCTGACATTGTTTTTTTGTGCTACTAATGCAGTGACAATTCAAAATGCTTAAAATACAAATTCTTTTTCAACTAGTCATCAGCTCACATGAAATGCACTTCCAGCCACTTTAAATGCACTTCAGCTCCCTCTCTAATGGTCATGTAATGCATTTTTAAATGCATTCACAGGGCAGTACATTATGTGGCGTTTTTAATTCCAGCATCATCTACCATCTTGGCTCTCACCCACTTCTACTGTACAGTACTGTACGTATAGTACTGTAAAGCACAGTACAGTAACACACTTCATAGCAAACATAAGGATACAGGAGGTAGATAATTTATTTGTTTTAATTTAATTTACTGGGGAATTTGGATAAAAAACAGACCGCGCCACTCTCCTGCTACTGTACTGTACCCACCTGCTCACTCAATTGACTGCTGCTTTTCAGCGCTCGCTTCCTCCTCAACTCCCCTTCCTGACTTGTATCTGTACTCAGCATGGAAGTTTTAAAGTTTGTAGCTGTATTGTACAGTTACTAAATTCCATCACTGATCAGCAGCTTTTCTGCCCCTTCCCCCAACAAAATGCTACCGTATACAGTCTACACGGGGATCTGTGTGGGGAACCTGGAAAGTGAAAGTGACCGTGAGCAGCATCGGAGATCAGTGGTAGTAAGAATCAAGCTTTAATTATAGCCACAGTACACACCAGTACCTGTACTTATTTTTGAAATAAAGAAGTTACTGAAGCTCGTAGAAAAGTCTTTCTTGTACAGTAGTACTGTACAGTATCTTGGCAGGGAATGAACCATGGTTTGCATCAGGGGTTGGGAAAGTGAAAGTGTGGGTTCAGTACTGTACTGTACAGTACCTGCAGCGATTGGGGATTTGTAGGTGAATCATGGAGGTGAATCACTGAAAGCTTGGGTGCCTGGAATGGTGGTATATCCCATGGATAGAGAGGTGGAAAGTCACAAAGCAAATCAAGTTACACAAGCATCATCTCATATTCTCATCCAGTTGCATAATCACACCGAATGGGAGGGCTTTAAGTCCGTGGTTCGATGGGCGGAGCAGCAACATCACTCCCTCATCGAGTTTAAAAGGTCACAACATCCTGGGCCTCGCCAGGATTCTTTTTCATTGCCCACCATTCACCCCTCCTCCTCCAGCGGCTCGTCTCTCTTCCCCATGGGTTTCTTCCTAACCGACCTTTAGCTGATGCATTAATTTCTGGTACCTGTAGGGGGGAACGCTCTAGGATTCCTTGCATCGTACCCCTAAAGGGTGGTATATCCCATGGATAGAGAGGCAGAAAGCCACAAAGCAAGTCAAGTTATACAAGCATCATCTCATATTCTCATCAAGTTGCTTAAGAACATCAAATTGTATTGTCAACTGTCCTTCAGTGTATCCCTACTATATCTTGAACATTGTCTCCCCTATAATTGTATATTGATTGCTCTGGTTAATCTAACTAACTTCTGGTAGCACCTGAAAAAGGGATGTCTGTCTCAGTGAGCCCACCCGGTCAACAACATCCAATAAATAAGTAGAATAAACAAGGCTCCTTATTTACATTATTGCAGAACTTTGGACATACTGTACTTCACAACTTTCCCAATAGAAGAGTTTGTAGACTGATAAAATATTAAACCCATCTGCCAGCAGGGGTGGGCTACAGAAAACATTCTGATTTTGCTGGATGTCATACTGTAGATGAACATTCTGGTTTGAATGTGGAACAAATCAATACTATTAAGGTCAGCATCTACATGTTAATCTTTATTCAACAGTGCAGGGACTCTGAAATGATTATAGTTCCTCCAGCTACCTGACAAAGTCATTTAATGGAGGATTGTGGTGGAGAAAAGACTTTATATATCTTAAATAACTTTACTGTACCTGTCCCACAAAGCAAAGCCAAGCTGCACCCTTCATGTGCCATCCATCATCCCTCAACATTTACTAACTCCAAATTCATTGTGTTACAAAAAAAAAAATCTACTCTTGAAAGTGACAACTGAAGGCCATTCGTCTCTTTAACAGATGAACTGTCGAGTGAACATTGCTATTCCTTTTCAATATAATATATGAGTGGTGGATATCAGATGTGAAAGCTAAATACAAAAAAATTAAAAAAGAAAACGTGATTCTGGTAAGGCCCTGACAGCCTGTTTGACACAAAAATTTACATACCCATGATATTTTACACTGTGTTTGAGACTTTAGATTGCATGTATGGAGCTAGGAGACAGACACAGAAAACAATCAATATGTAGACAACAGCAGCATAGAGAAGCTAGGGTCATGCATGTAATTCTGGGGCCAGACCAGCAGTCCTGCAGTGAGAGTGCATATCTATGAATTGGAAGACCCCAGTTAAAATCTCAAGTCACTGGGTCACTGTGTGACTTTGAACAAGTCACTTTGATTCAGTTCTTGCTTGGTGGTCAGGGAAGTTCATGGCTGCATGAGGGGAGGGATAGGGGGAGGGTAGAGGACTTCATCAGAGTGCATGGACTGTATCTCTTGCAGAATAGCAGAACAACATACAACGTTAATAATATGGAGTGAAATGATTTTAATTCTGCCAGCTCATCACCGGAATAACCTTGGCAACCTGGATAGATTCTCCGTACTTTACAGCTCCTTTTTACAGCTGCATAGTGAGAGCTATGCTGACGTATTGCTGATGTAGGGGAAAAGAGGTTACCAAATGCATCACTTTGCTGCTCCGCACTCTGCCCCCCCAAATGGAGTTGAACCACATATACTGTGGTTCCTGTGAATCACTGTGCTTTCCTCTCTCTCTTTCTCACCCCCCACATGCTTCCTCCCCTCAGAGTAAAAAAAAAAAAACACCAGCTCCCTCTCTTTGTGTGCACTTCATCCTTGCACCTTTCATTCCTAGCCCTGACACAGTAAGTAACTTAAGACAACAGTAAGTTGGTCACAGCCCTGAATTCACCCTGATGACCTGTTCCATCAACACTGGATGAAACTTACTCCATGACCAATGACAGCCACTGTAATATCCAGTCCCTCCACTGCTGGAGGACAACTGTCCAAAAGAGGAGATTCTGGACCTAATAGATGGCAACCTGTCCAAGAAAAAACAAGCAAACTCCTCACATTTTGCAGATGATGCAGCTTTCACAGACTCCAGACCGACTGGGTGTGGAAGCCTGTCTACAGCATGAAAAAGCTGAGCTAGTCAGTTCTTCTTGGCCGTAATCTCTCTGGACAGAAATTCTGCCATCTTATGAGAGATTGCCTTCTGTTCTCACCATAGCGAGTATGCAAAGCCAGTTTGTCCTCCTCCTCATCCCTGGACCTTCTCCAATGCCTTTCTAGCCTCCATGCCAAAGCCTTCATCACCCTTAGCTCACCGTCAAACAACAGCGAGCCAAGATGTGAAAGTAAAGAACAGACACAGACTGAAGCTATCGGGTCAAAGACTGTTGTGATGGCCCTATTGTAGGCTACCACTGCTTCTCCTGTACCCTCAGCACAGGCCACCCACATATCCAAGGTGTCAAGTGCTGCCAGATGTCCCTTCAGGTTCAACACTCTCAAAGGGTAGTACCTTACTACCCCCACAGGGGGTGGGTTACAGAGGGGTGCCATGAACTTGAAACTGATGGCATAATGATTCGACCAACTGATTGGCTCAGTCCTTTAGGTTTTCCATCACAAGCCCCATGGTGAACACTAGGTCCAATGTGTGTCTATGTTGGTGAGTTCCAGCAGCAACTGCTTGTTACAGGCCCAGAGCTAACACGATCTGAAAGAACTCTTGCCCAAAATATGAGCGCTCATCCTTAACCCAAGCATTGAAATGGCTGAGGATAATCCACCTCAGTGATTCAAACACCCGGTCAGTGACAAACTACACTCTCCCACAGAAAGTCACCCTCACAATCAGGTGGACAAAATATGGGGAGGATCCTGCACCCAGCACCTGAACCCACACACATGGACACACAATCAACGGATGAAGTGTACCCCACAGGATGTACCACCATACCCAGTTCAGTTCCCAAAAAGATGGCTACCCCTCTCCCCTGTGATCCTTCCTCAGGCAGTGCACTATGGAGAAAGCGGCAGGCACTGCCACCTCCAAAACTGGACCAGTGTCATCACTTAGCCAGGTCTCTGTAAAGCATGCCAGGTTGACTGAGGAACAAGAAACAAAATCTGCAATAATAGTGGTCTTATTCCTCATCGACATGGCATTGCAAAGCAATGCCTGAAGAGGACACGTAGTGGTGGCTGACCCTTCAGCTGCTTGTCCACTCAGTCTGCTGGATAACCAGAGGATGGAGATTAGACACCTACCTATCCTCTCCTCTCCAATCCCTGTCTAACCCCATGGCATCTCCTAGTCCATACTGTCCTGATCACCCCCAAGCCCTTCTCTCATCCCATACCTTAACTCTTCTGCAATGCCTTTTGGTATTCCCTAACCACCTGCATTGGTGATAAACCTCTGCAGGTAGGGGGATGTCCCAGAAAGGACACAGAGCACACAGCAGGAATGGGGAGTAACTGATCCTACCTAATTGGCTTAGGAAAGCACATTATGACACACAAGTAATATCAGCTTGAAAGAACTTAAAAGAGGCCCCCCCAACTTACCCCACACTCACCCTAATCTGAAAACACACTCACTCAAACATGATTACAAAAAAATAGCATACTCTATGCATGCAGTCTAACCTAACCACTCATACAACTCTTACCCACCACAATAAAATAAATACCTACTATCTACGATAAGTAAGGAGAACCCTTCGTAAAAAGTAAAGAATGCTATAGCAGCTTACACATTTTCTGTAGTGCAATTTGAATCCATACCACAAGTCCATCATGAGAGATACTTTCAAAGTCCAGGAATAAAACTGCAGAATTTGTTGCAACAGTCCCTGCTCTCACCAGAGAAACCAAAAGGATCACCACAGTGAAATACATGCAGTACTCTCACTACTGCTGCAGTTTGTGTCCTTAAAGTTCAAACTGTCAAACACCAGGAAAGTGCTTACATGAAGGAATTGTTAAGATTTTGCACCAAAGGATTCTCTCACCACCCCCAAAAGTTCCTGCGGAGGTCCACATTCATTGGTGCTTATTCTGTAGTCCACTGCTGGGATAACTGTGTGGAAGCCAGACTACCCTCCAGCAGCAACAGTGTGGCTCAGCACAGTAACTGAGCAGTTTGGTTTAGCAGCACGTGTACATAGCCACAGCACAATGCAGTAAAATCTACACGTTTAGGGACCTCCTATGCTGTACACCATAATTGTTTTGATATTTTCTCAATCTGAACCTGTACCAGGTCTACAGTGATATTCCTAAGTCAAATGTGGCAGCCATCTTTCTTCCTCAAATTGGATTGCATGGCTAGATTTCACAGTATGGTTCAGAATAGTACTCCAACAGAACGCTTGGATTCAAGCCATTGATCCTTTGCTTGCTTAGTGAACCTACATTCAGTGTGTCATTGATCTGCAGTTAAGGGAATTGAAGTTCCAGTGGTGTAGATGTTAAATCACAACAGTGGCTCTCCACTCTCAGGTTTTCTCATGCTTCCAGTCTTTCTGAACTGCAGCTTCTACATTCACTGTTCAGCTCTCCCTCTACAAAGTAAGGGAATTCTGAGCAAGACACCAAAGAGATTTTGGTACTCTTCTTGAGAAATGCCATGGGATCTTTAACGTCCACCTGAACAACACCAGAAAAGGCAGACGGGACCTCAGCTTAATGTCTTATCCAAAGGATGGCATACTCCAACAGTATAGCATCCCCCTAATGCTACACTCAGGTTCCAGCATTTAGGATATAAGCCAAATCCTGATGCAGGGCTAGAACCCACGACATTCTGGCCCAGTGGCAGTTTTCCGTGGTACCATCAGAATTTTCCATGTAAAGGAGCATGGGAGCACAGAACAGTGTAAAATAGCATCAAATTCCATGGAAAAATCCTTGCTACCATGGAAATAAACTACTGAAAATGTGCTTCACCCAAACAGTTTATAACACCATTCCCTGATTTTCCAATAATCAAAATTTATTGATTAATGAAATAAAAAAAAAATATGTGCAAATACTCCATGGTTTTCAAACTCACTTTCCATGATAAGGTCTGCAGAACTCATGAAAAATCTAGAAATTGTCAGTTCAGCTCAGATAGTGAATTCTAATGGTGCACCGTTAACTCCTGATCCATGAAAGGTTCACATTATCTGAACTCTTCAAGCCTGCAAGGATAGTATCTGCATAACCCTATATACTGTAGGATGGAGGGTTTAAGTTTGTTTGTGTGTGTGTCTGGAGTTTTGTCATGGTCTCAGTAACCAAGTCCCACAGCAGGGGTTACTGAGATACAAGGAACTCCATACGGCCAGTGCCAAGGCCATGAGGGTTATCAAGGCCAATGACTTTTCATTCAATCTGTACAGGAAAAATATTTCCTTGAAAAAATGCAACCGAACTTTACACAATTTTGTACCTCCACATTCTGTTACAAATATGCATCCTGTGCAACAATAATTCTAGTACCTTGCTGACTGTAATTCTGGTGATCGTGCCTACTGCTGCTTTGCAAAAAGTTGCCTTTTGAATATTTCATTATTTTTCCCCTCCTCCCCCAGGTCACACCTGCAAACAAGCCTTAGATAAATGTGCTTCTCCTGGCCAAAAATGTTAAATTAATGTGAGAAATTCAGGGTCATGGGGTAACCTGGAAAATAAGGTGTAGTGGGGGAAGGGTAAAGAGGAAAATTCCTTAGAGAAAGAGAGAGGGAGAGAAAGATGGGGGGAAACGCCTTATTCTGATCATATTAGAAACAGTTGAACTTCTGTAGTTATTTTAATATGGTTCTGTGGGAATGTCGTAAAAGTAACATTGAGAGCCATTTAATCCATGGAGTGGAAATTTAAGACCCAGACATTGGTTTTTCTATTATTAGTCATCATGGAGGATTCTCCTGGTCTTCTTTCTTTTCAGAGGGTCATGTTTACTTTTTATTTTCACACTTGCACTTGCACAGAGTGAATATATTGGTATATTAGGGGGTTTTGAGAGGTGTGTTCATGTCAGTCCTATACAGGGCAGTCTGCAAGGGGCTCGACAGTGTCAGACCAATCATCAGCCAGGCCGATCATGACACTTTTCTAGTCTTGCTGGGTGGAACCTTCATGTAGTTGAAAGAAAAGAGTCACCCAAATCATAGGGTTGCTCTTTTCTATGATCTACATTAGACACACAGCAAGTAGAGTTGATCAGCGTCATGATCAGCCTGCTGTGGTCCTCCCCCTATCTAAAAGCAATGCTTCCTACCCTCTGCTAAGTATCCCTTCCACCTCCTATTGCTTGCCCCTTCTTAACTTTCTGACACCAGGGTGCCCAATCCCCGATGCCAGGTGGGTGGTACCCCCCCATCCCACCCATTTTTACTGTATGACACCAAGAGCCCATCCGTAGTGCTGCCAAATGTAACACCAACACTAGGATGCCCAATGCCCAATGTCAGTACCTGAAATAAAGAAAATTTTCCCTTGTAGTCTTTTTTATACACCCTGTAAGAAAGAAAAACTGCCCATCAATGTTTGTTGTCAGCCAGCACACACCGCCATTACCCTTCCCCACCCGACCCTCCCACTCAGCCACCATTCACACACACCCTCACCCCTTACTTATCTACTGGAGGTCCAATTCCATAATCCCTCTCTGTACTGGAGACACATCTTCACTCTTCAATGCCAGGTGGGACTCTGCGAAATCAGGTATACAGTTCAAGGTATTTCAATAGGTTTTGAACTTGTCCTCATAACTTGGTCATTTTTAATATTTTTCTGCAAATTTTTAACATGAACTTTTTGGGACCCTGCTTCATGAACAAGGATGGTGAAATTATGCAAATCCATCCAGAAAGGTGAATTCATGGTTGCTGTGCAAAATCTCCTTTTGGGCAGGATGTGAAAAATTTCTATACACTTGTTCATGATGTGGGGTCATAAGAAAGCTATGTTGAAAATTTGGAGAAAAAATATTGAAAAACAACAAAGTTATGAACATGCATTGAAACTTTTCAATACACGTTTGTAACGCCTTAGAACCCCAGTAGGTCGGGTGTACTGGTGGAGACACAGACAAGAAATGGAGCAGGGGCTGAACTCATGAAGTACTTCAAAAGCTTCATTCATTTCTTTTTAGGTGCTGCAGGGAGGAGTGGGGATCATTCTGTGGCAGAGGATCGGTGGCAGCTCAACAGGACATTGGGGCTGCTGATATTTAATAATTTGACTCATCGAGTTTGCTGTTGCAGGGGTTGCTGGCAAGAAAGAACACACTAATCTGATTTTAGCTGATTGTTTTTTTACAGCAGACTGCATAGCCAAGGAGAGAATAACTGCAGCAGAATGTGGGGAGTGGTGCAATGCAGTGGATGCGGGGCAGCCGTATTCAGGCAAACCTTTTGGATGCTGAGGTGCTGTCCTATCTTCTTGCACCTCTTTGGACTGAGGGAAGAGGTTGCCAGACTCAGAGCAGAAGTTACCTGGGTCAAGAGTGCCCTCAACCCCATCCAGAGACCACCTAGTCCAACTCCTTTGCCCCAAAGGACATCAGGAACAGGAGACACTTGGACAATGGTGGGCTCGGGGAGGGTAAGAGAGGTTGGGAAATGGCACATCCTGAGACCTATCCCACTACAAAATTCCTATGCTGCACTGGCAAATGGAGACTGCCAAAATGGGTCACCTGAAGTAGTGGGAAGAACAGATGTGGATCCAACCAGGGCGGTGACCTCAACATGGGGAGCAGTGGACCCCAGAGGAGGAGGAGGAAGCAAATCCTGGTGGGGGACTCAGTCGTGAGGGGTATGCAGCTAAGAACAGGGGAGGAGGAGGACAGGGAGGTGAGGTACCTTTCAGGCGCCACTGCAAGGATGGATGGGAGGAGGATCCTAGGAATCACTGGGAGGGCAGCACAGAAGGGTGAGCTGGAAGTCATTGTTCACTTAAGAACAAATGACCTGGCCAAGGAAGAACCTGAGGTAGTACAGGAGGAGTTCAGGAGACTGGAGAGGGGTCTGAAGCAGGTATCTAAGTCTGTCACCTTCTCAGAGGTGCTCCCTGTAAAGGACATGGGTGAGCATGGGGCATACACAACAGGAACTTCAATGCATGATTGAAGAACAGGTGTGATGAACAGGGTTTTGGATTCATTGGGGACTGGGGGCCTACCTGGAGGGATGAAGGCTTATACAAGGCTGACAGCCTACATCTGTCCTGGAGAAGAACTCAGATCCTCAACAAAAAGTTTAAATGCTGCATTGATATGCGTGTAAACTAGTTAAAGGGGGGCACAGACTAGGAGGCAGGAAAAATAGCTGTCTACCCTTAAAGGCTAGCAGAGATATCGGGGAACAGAAAAGGGAAATTCTGCAGGTAAAACACATTCATGGAAGACAACATGGGGATGACAGAAGGGAAACGGGCAGCAGGTACAGAGTAGAACATGAAGACAAGATGATACACAGGGACAGAACAACAGGTAGAAATATCTGGAAGGCTATGTCCAGAAATGCCAGGAGCTTGGGCAATAAAGTTGTAGAACTGAAAGCCATCATGGTGGAGGAGGATCTGGATTTGGTGGCAGTAACAGAAACATGGTTCAATGAGAGCATAGAATGGGAAGTTGCAATACCAGGATACGCACTGTTCAGGAAGGACAGAGGGGGAAGAAAAGGAGTAGGGGTTGTACTGTATGTTAAGGACACTATTAAAGCCACTGAGATAAAAAGGGAAGAAGGGGAAGAGGAGATGGTATAGGTAGCACTAGAGATGAACAGAAGGGCCATAATACGAGCAGGGGTTATATACAGACCACCTACACAAAAGGAGGAAGGGGACAGAGAAATGATGAAAGCAATCAGGGAGATGACCAGCAATATGGAGGTAGTACTGATGGGGGATTTCAACATGCCTGATGTGGATTGGAGTATCGTAGTGGCATCAACCAATATGAATAGGTAGGTCCTGGAAAAGCTGCAAAAGGCATTGCTAAGACAACTCATAGAGGAACCTACAAGGGAGAGGGTAATACTGGACCTGGTACTGTCAAACAGAGACAGTATAACCAGTCATGGGGGGGATCACCTTAGTATTAGTGATCACAAAACAGTACACTTCGAGGTAAGAATAGGGCAAGTCAGAAGCATTTCACACCAAAACAAAGGTCCTAGATTTCAGGAGAGTAGACTTTGGGAAAATGGGGTAGGGGGTTAGCAGGGGTCTGGAAAAGGTACAAAGTGGGAAGGGGGTAGAGGAAAGGTGGGCAAGAATAAAAAAAAGGCCTTAGAAGATGCTGTAAGTCTTTGCATAGAACAAGTATCAAAGAATGAAAGGAGGAGGAGACTGCTTTGGTTCTCCCAGAAAGTAGCAGTAGCTGTAAGAGCAAAAAGACTAGCATTAAAAAAGTACAAAACAATGCAGGGGGGAACAGGATAGGGAGGAGTACAGGAATAAAAGAAAAGAAGTAGCAAAAGAGATTAGGGAAGTTAAAGCACTCATAGAGTTGAACTTAGCAAAAACGGTGAAGCAGGGGGATAAGAAATGTTTCAGATATGTCAGTGAAAGGAGGAAGAACAAGGAAGGAATAGTGAGAATCGGGGGGAGGGGGGAAGAGAGTGAGGAGAAGAACCAGAAGAAGGACAGGCAAACTGAACAAATATTTTTGTTCAGTAGTCACTGTAGAAAGGGAGTGAAATGATCAGGGCCCTTACTTTTCTGCGGCACAGTGGGACCAAGTTCTGCGGCAAGACTACCATTTGCCGCAGAACTTCTGAGGTGGTGGCTTGTAATTTCTGCGGAAGTTCTGCGGCACTAACAAACTACTACATCACAGTGTCAGCTTATCATCCTGACTTCACTTTCATGGCAGTGGTTATAGCAATCAGGATGGTGGAAAGCACAGTAACACTAGTTCAAAAAATAACAGACTTATAAAAATAATTTTATGCCTAAAAAAGCAAAACAAATGTCTCTCCCTCAAGGTTCTAGCCTGTTGCATAAATGACATATACAGAGGGGATCTTATGTGATAAATATGGTATTTCTATATGCATGCTATCTATCCCACTAATGAGGTTTCCACTGTCTATCACTTATATATTTGTATGTGCATTCTACACCACTCATGAGGTTCCCACTGTGTATCACTTATATATTTATATGCAATCTGTAACATACATACAAATATGCATGTGTGTGGTGAGAGAGATAGAGATACGTGTGTGTGTGTGTGTGTGTGTGTGTGTGTGTATATATGTATATATATATATATATATATATAGTATATATATATATATATATATATATATATATATTTTTTTTTTTAATTTCCATGAACTTGCATCCTCATTCATACAGGTCCCATTGGAAATGGAATAGAGGAGTTATTGCAAAACTCATTTTTCATGTCAACCTGCTTTCTCTGACACTGCGTAACACCATCAGGCCATGACATGCATGTGAACCAATTGTGAGATACAGCTCTCCAGCCCACCACAATGTGTCTACCATGTGACAGAACACTGCACCATACCTTCCCAGGCTCCGAGCAGTGATGTGTTCCATCAATCCTTGTGCTGCCCAGCCAGCTCCCAGAGCTAATCTCTGAACCTGAGTTGCCAGCACGGAAACACAGCATGCTACCCTCTGGCCCAACAGCTGTCCCTGCACACAAAATTTCTAAATAATATTTAGGTGATCCTATCAACAAATGACAATATGTAGTCAATAACCCTGGCAAAAATGCGTACAGTGCAATTATTTGTTTAACAGGTCTGTTCTTTCAACAGGTCTACACATTATTATATTTCACTTTTCTGGGCATAATTACTTTATTTTTCTTAAAAATTTAGACAGTTAAATTCATTTTACCAGTTATTCATTTCTGATAGCGTCTCTATACCTGAAAGGCACAAATAGGTTTGTACAAAGTGAGGTATGGACTTAACAGGTCTGTGCTATTGACAAGGTTTTGTTTAAGTTGGCCCTAGTGCAACAGTGTAAGACTGAAAATTGTATTAGGCTGTAGTGCAGGTTGAGCAAATATCACCATGCAGGACGTGCCATGCCATCGTCTCTGGCAGTGGGAGCTGTGGTAGATTAAGTGACTATTCATTTCTGTTGCAGAATGCAGCCATTTCATTAGTTAATGTATGATGTTATAGCAATGATAACATCACATTCTGAACATATAGGGGTTTTGGATATAAAAAGAGGGGAAGGGAACCAGATTCTATGTATAAACAGAAATATTAATAAAAAATCACCAAGAAGAGTGAATTCTGCGGCATCGCAGAAGTTCTGCGGTAGATTGCAAGGTCTGCGCAAAATTCTGCAGCCGCAGAATTCTAGAGGCCTTGGAAATGATTCACAGATGAAGGGATATGGGATACCCTGTGGGGGGGGGACACAAGCCCCTTTATGGAAGAGAGAATACTCAGGGAACTGGAAAAATGAAGAGTGGACAAGACTTTAGGTCTTGATGGGGTACACCCAGGGATACTAAAGAACTAAAGTAGGAACTGGCTACTCCCCTGGCAGCCCAGTTCAGTCAGCCTTATAAACAGGAGTAATACCAGGGGACCGGAGGATGGCAGATGTGGTACCAATCCACAAAGTGGGAACAGGAAGGAGGCAAGAAACTACAGGCCATTGAGCCTGACATTGGGGGTTGGGAAGGTAATCGAAACATTAATAAAAGAAAGGATGGTGGAGCACTTGACCAGCAATAAGTTGCAGGATACAAGACAGCATGGATTCACAGGTGGGAGATCATGCCAAACTAACCTGATCGAGTTCTTTGACAGGGTGACATGAGTTGTGGATAAGGGGGGAGCAGTAGATGTGGCTACCTGGATTTTAAGAAGGCCTTTGACACTGTCCCACACAGGAGATTAGTTAACATGTTGACCAGTCTAGGGGTGGGGACAAAACTTGTAAAATGAGTGCAGAACTGGCTTAGCAACAGGAGCCAGTGGGTAGTGGTAAATGGGGTGAGATCAGAGGAGGGGGAGGTGACAAGTGGGGTACCAGAGGGATCACTCCTGGGGCCATTGCCATTCACTGTCTTCATTAGAGACATAGCAGATGGACTAGAAGGTAAAGTATGCCTATTCACAGATGACACAAAGATCTGCAACAGGGTCAACACCCAGGAGGAGTAGACAGAATGAGAGGAGACTTGAAAACACTGGAGGAATGGTCAAGGGTCTGGTAGCTGGGATTTAATGCCAAAAAGTGTACGATCATGCATATGGGGCAGAAGAACCCAAGGGTAACATACCAACTAGGAGGTGAAAAGGTGGCAACAACTCAGCAGGAAAGGGGCATAAGAGTCATAATAACAGATGACTTCAAAGTGGGAAGTCAGTGTGGGAAGGCAATGGGTAAGGCAAGCAGGATGCTGGGTTGCATTGGGAGAGGAATAACAAGTAGAAAATAGGAGGTAATCTTACCCCTCTATAGATCACTGGTGAGGCCCCACCTTGACTACTGTGTCCAGTTCTGGAGGCCCCATCTCAGAAAGCACATCAACCAAGTGGAGGCGGTGCAGAGAAGGGCTACCAAAATGGTACAGGGCATGCATCAGAAAATCTATGAGGACAGGCTCAGAGAGCTAAACATGTACTCACTGGAGGCAAGAAGGGAAAGGGAGGACATGATAGAGACATTCAAATATGTCAAAGGGATTAATAATGGAGGGGAGGGCAGCTTTCTGCAGGTAAAAGAGCACTAGGATGAGGGATCATGCAATGAGGCTGAAAGGGGGAGGTTTAGAGGCAATGTGAGGAAGTACTTCTTCACAGAACATGTTGTTGAACCATGGAACAGGCTACCAGAGGAAGTGGTAGGTGCAGACACTGTGTACACATTCAAACATGCATGGGATAGTCACAGAGGATTAGTGAGGCTAGGACAGAGGGGAAGTACAGACACAGGTCTAGCAGAATCTATACTAAGGAAGTAGGAGCTAATCAAAACAGGGCAAGCTAGATGTACCAGGAGGTCCTTTTCTGCCAGCAACTACTATGTAATTATGTAACTACTGTATGTAACTTTTATAAATTTCAATATTTTGACCCCATATTTTCTACATAGCCAATTTTTCACACCATCTCATGAATGTGACAGCTGCCCTTTTTCAAATCTTGGACAAACTGTGCTTTTGCACTTGTGGCATGAAATCACCTTTTGGGAAGGATTTGAAAATGTTCTCCACCCTTGTTCATAAGGTGAGGTCATAAAAAAGGCTATGTAGAAAATTTGGGGTAAAAATATTAAAAACAACAAGATTATAAAAGTGCACTGAAATTATTCAATGCACACTCATAACTTTGGTAATTCTTAATATTTTGACCCCAAATTTTCAACATAGCAACTTTTTCACACCAACCAATAAATATGACAACTGTCATTTTTCAAATCCTATCCAAAAAAGTGTTTTTACACTTGGCACCTGTCATGTTTAGAAAGAGTGGTCATAAAAAAACTATGTTGGAAATTTGGGTCAAAATGTAAAACAAAACAAAAAAACTACACTATGAAGAAACATTAAATTGTTCAGATGTTTACTCATAACTTTATTTTTGCACATATCAGTCCCAAATGTTTAACATGTTCCTTGTGTTACCCCATCTCCTGAATGGGACAGGTTTCATTTTTCAAATCCCCTCCAAAACTTGTTTTCACAGTCGTACTGTGAAAATTACTTTTCAGATGGGATTTTAAAAATTCCACCTGTCTTGAGCATAATGTCAGATCATAAAAAGACTATGTTGGAACTGTGGGGTCAAAATGTGAGAGCACACTGAAAATTAGATATTCCTTCTCAGTTGGCCTATCCTAGGTAAATACAGTCTAAAAATGTGTAAAAGCAGGACACCACTGAGAATGAGATATTGCCATCCCATTTGGTCCATCCTGGATAAATATATAATAAAAATATGTACAAGAAAGACCCAGTACAACAGCAATGCAAGTGGTATAACAGCATTGCAAGCAACAAACATTCAGCATTTGCAAATGCTTGTTTAAGCCGCAGGCCACTGTAATTCAGTCACAACATATTTAAATCACTGACTAATGGCCTGATGTATCCCCCACCCCACGCCCCCAGGATTGTCTGGCAGAAATGTAAGAAAAAGAATTTGGCTCTCCATTTCAGGAAAAAAAATTGTAATAACACACTTTGCAATTTATAGAGAAAGGTATACTTGAGAAACCTTTCTCCACAAAAACTTAAGCCTGGCAGGTCTGTGATTTCAAGAGAAAATTACACCATTTCCACTAAACAGCAGAACTTCTGATTGCTTGAAACACCTACGGCTCTTCTTTCAAAGGCTTTTATGGAGCAGCTGGGTCTCAGACATGGAAAATTGTATCAGTTTTTTTTAATTATTTTTACTGAAGACATTTTAACTTGGCAAATCAAAATGCTTGTTTCCTTTATGTTATTAAAAACAGCTTTTATAAAGAAAAAAAGACGAGTCAGAAAACGTTTCTGAATATTACACGTGGGTGTTGATCAGCAGCAGAGACACTGAACAAGGAGAAAGAGAAGGAGAGAGAGAGACAAAGTAGGTGTATTAATAAGTACTATGAGGCCACCACAGTTTACTTCTCACTGTGTGGATGTTGCTAATCATTTGTTAATAATCCAATGTTGTCTTTTTTCCTCACACAAAGGGTGAGGGGGAAAGTTGCAGGTGGGGGGGGGAGGTAGTATACAAGAGGTGTTAATGGGAGGGGAGCAGTTCCATATGTAAATGTAGTGGGAACTGCCCACTCGAGCAGACTACACAGATAGTAAGGCCTTTATCTGCTGCCACATTCATAAGTGCATATGTTTGTATGACACGCTGTTCCCTCCAATTTTGTCCACCATGCTCCTCTCCAGTGTTCACTGGTGTTATGTATGACCTTATGTACTTAAGTGTTAAAAATGTGCTTGGTTTTGTTCCCTGGAGCATCCTTACTGTACTTAGGCATATGTCTCTGTCCTGCATGTAAGGAAGTAAAACAAATATAGAGGAAGTGTGGTGATTTGGTTATAGCACCAGTTTGGGACACAGAAGATTACAGTTGCATGCCCTGCTAGCCTCAAATACTTTAGGCAAGTCACTGAACCTCTCAGTACTTCAGTCCATTCAGCTGCAGAACTGAGTAGAGGTAGAACTCAATTGCAAATGAGATGTTGCATCTCACCCTTGCTAACCTGGGTAAATAAAGTGTGCAACAAAATTCCCTTTCTCCGTTATGGTCTCCCTCAATTCTAATTCTCAGGGTAAATAGACTTAGGGATCACATTATGGCATGTATGTTGCATGGGGTTTAGCTGGTGGTTTCCCCAAGGACCCTACCATGCTCTTTTAATTAAGTGGTGGCTGTGCTGGGAGGGAAAAGGGCCTTAAGACTTAGTAAGGTAAAATAAATAGTGAATTAGTTTGGTGTTGTGTGGGCTGGAGCATCTAGGTCTGGCTTCATAATAGAGAGGTACGGACACTGTGACCTGTAGCAGCTGATTAGTGGCACTGAACAGGGACTGAAGGAGCTCTTTATGTTGCCAGAATCATTGTTTTGCAGTCTCAGCTTAAAATTGAGTGTTTGCTGTGCTGGGAGGGAAAAGGCTTTAGGGCTTAGCTAGATCTAATAAAAAAAAGTTACTTTTTCAGTGTTGTCTGGGTAGGAGAGTCTGTTGTAAGCTTGTTCTCCAATTGTCAATGTTTTTCTGGACAAACAAGGATATCCATGGCCATCCTCTTTCTGTCCCTCATCTTTGTCCATGATAACATCAGCCACGATTTATAGAAGATTCATTGATAGGATTGTCCATAGTACTGTACTGCTGATGAAAATACTCAAACTGACTGGAAAGGCACAGAAAGAAGATAAGCTAAACAAGGGAAATAAATCCATTTTTAAATTTGTACATGAAAGAAAAAAGATTCTGATAAAATTAAATTTTAAATAATTTCATGCTTATCCATGTTCTGAATATAGTTTTTTGTCTGTGCTTCATAGCAGTTTTCATGATTTGGCTTTCATTATGATATGAACATACTGTACGAAATTGCCAGCAGAAATAGGCCACTTGGACTATCAAGTCTGCTTGGATGTGCAGCTAGCCCCTTTACTTTGCAGCTGCACCACTCCCACACCACTTTCCCAATTACCCCCCCTCACCCTGTCCCATCCCCTCTTGAAACTACCCACCATCCTACTGGCACTCCACTACTATCCCTTAGCACCTGACAATGCCCACTGGGCTGAACCCCCACCTCACTACCCCCCCCCAACAATGTGCTAAATGTTGTCACATAGAAATGTTTAAATTTGCTCATAGTATGAAAACAACTGTGTTATTCTATGTCACTCACTGTATTGAACACTGTAAATATGCTTCACTATATGTCCTCTCTGTGACGAGGTACCTTTGTAAACGAGCCTCTGGCTCAAAGGTTGTAAATCTGATTATTCAAGTAAATAAAATAAATAAATGTCATAGTACCTCCTCTGGTAGAGCATTCCATTCGGCCACCACCGTCTCCATGAAAAAATGCCTCCTCATTTCCCTCCTATATCTACCCCCCTCCAATCTAAAGCTATGCCCTCTCATGTCTCTCCCTTTCCTTAGCTTGAATATCCCCTCAGTAGCAGTCTTGTTTATCCCCTTCAAGTACTTGAAGGTCTCAATCATATCCCCCCAATCCTTTCTCACCTCCAGGGTGTACATGTTCAACTCCCTTAGCTGCTCCTTGCTATGGCCTATCCTGCAACCCCTGGATCCTCTTGGTCGCCCTTCAGCCAAGATGATCGAGGGATTACAGGATTTTAATCAAATGTATTCTCTTTGCTGTACTGTACTGGTACTTCATTATAATGAAAACCTAATAAAATATTTCATGTTAAAAAAACTGTATTCTCTTTGTGTCCTGTTTATGAATATAGGATGGATGGTACGCTGGTTAAAATACAGACATTGTTTTTGTTACATTAGTAGTTACATCATTTAAACTACTAGTGATATAGAATCTGCTGTATAATTGTATACAATATTTCTAGTTGTCATTTTGGCAGTATTTTAAGACTGACCACTTATTGTAAGCCCTTTACCGTGGAGCAGATCGATAAAAGTATCAACCCTAAGTGTAGTAATCAAATTTAAAGATATGACTCTTGATTTATTTTATTTCTAGCTAGCTTCTTTCTTCTTTAGTTTATTCCATCACTACCAACCATTAATCATTTGTAATCCATCCATGCCTTGCCAGGATCAGATTTATTTATTTATTTATGTGTTTGATAACCAGGTGAGTACACTGATGCCAGGGACCATTTTCAGGCATGACCCAGGCCATCTAGATGGCACAGCAATACAAAAACAGAAAAACAGAGTTGAGGTACATTCTGTAAACAAGTACTACAGACCAAAGTAACATGATAATGGTAACAACAAGTAGCAGAAAAGAAATACATTCACAGTTCTGTATTTACAAAAAACAATGTAGTGTGGTACAACTCAATGTACCTCGGTAATAAATACATTCACAGTCAGGTAATACAAAAAAACAATGTCGGTATGCAAGGAGTGTGCTACACCAAGGTATATAGCACACGAGTATTTATGGCAATCACCCCCTTTTTCATTTTTTGTCTGTCAACAACTAACCACCTATACACCAGCTATACCCGGTGAGATGAAAGCATGCATCTAGGACCAGCCAGGCTGTGATATAGTTTGGTGGCGAGTTACAGCTGATTGCAGCAGCAAGACATTTTTACTGAGTCTTTTAAGTGTCTTTTGAAGGTATTGGGGGACCGCAGGGCATGCAGTTCCCCCGGTAGTTCCAATGCTTTGGTGTGGCATGAGAGAAGGCTCATTTTCCCATTTCTGTGTTGGATTTAGGGCATTCAAATAGTCTGTGGTCTGAGGAGCTTAGGAAGCAGTGACCTTGTTTGATTTTCAGTAGCCCTGATAGAGGAGATAGAGAACTGTCATGGAGGGCTTTAAAGATAAAGGAGCCTAGTCTTAGCTCCCTGTGTGCTTGTGGAGATAGCCATCCAAGCTTCGCACAGAGGCTGCAGTGGTGCATACGGTAGGGTGCAAGGGAGATAAACCTACAGATACTGTTGTATATCATATTTAGGTGAGCGAAGATTTGCAGTGGGTCAAGAGAGATGATTGGTGTGCAGTAGTCCAGGAGAAGTATTAGTGTTCCCTTTCCAATGGCAGGTCTAACTTCAGGTGTCATAATATGCTTAAGGCGATAATAGACTCCCAGGTGCTGATTTACCCTTTTTACTAGCTGACTTATGTGATTTGAAAATGTGAGGGTTACTACAAGATATTTGAAGATCGTGACTTGCTCCAGTGTGGTCCCATTTGGTAAGTGAAACTTTAGTAGGGGTGGATGGATTGGGGACCACCTGGTAAAGCGACGCTTAGTACCAAATAATATTGCCTTGGTTTTATTTGCATTCACTACTAGTCTATAGGCTGTAAACCATCTGGACACAGAGGAGAAATCTTTGAAGAGTGCTTGGGCTAGCTGGCTTGGGCTATTATTACTGCAGTACATAATGAGGTAATCTACATACCTAATTATGCAACAGTTCATGGGTTCTGAGGAGAGGGTTGACAAATAGGGAGTACATGAGTGGTCCGAGAACAGACCCCTGTGGGACTCCAGTTTGAACCAGCAGTGGTCTTGACAGTGTCCTTCCTATGTGTACCCATTGGGATCTGTCTGTAAGATAATTCTTGACCCAGCCCAAGGCACTGAGGGAAAAGCCACACAAGACTAGTTCTCGGAGGAAATCATGGTCAACCATATCGAAAGCTTTAGAAAAGTCTATGAAGATTGTTCCCGTGAATTTCCCCTTTTCTGCCTCACTTATTATGTGGTTTGTAAATTGAGCAAGAGCTGTGGTGGTGCTGTAGCCTTTGAAGAATCTGTGCTGATCAGGGGACATCAGGTCATACTGTGCAAGGTGATCAGTGGCTTATTGGAAGACAACCTTTTCCAGTATCTTGCTGATGTGCTATAATATGGACACTGGTCTATAGCTCTTGGGTAGATGACGATCTTCAGATGTGAAGATGGGTACAATTCTAGTTTGCTTCCATAGGATTGATATGGTTCCAGAGGTTAAGAAGAGGTTGAAGATAAAGGAGATAGACTTCATGATTACATCGGCTGCCAGTTTCAAGATCTGGGGACACAAATCATCACTTCCTGCACTGCCCGATTTGGACAGTGCCTGTAAGTGGCATTTCACTTCTGAGGGGTAGGTTGCTTTGAAATAGAACTTGGGGCCTTTCCATCGAGCCTGATCTTCCACACATCATTGGGGTTCAGTCGGTTTGGGTGGGAGTTGAGCAAAGTAAGTGTCCAGGCTAGTAAAATAACTGTTCAAGATGTTGGGCACTTTATCTGGATCAGTCAGAGGCCCTGCCTCTGTGCTGAGAAGTATATAATTCTGCTTTAAAGTAGGTTTTATTATTAAGTTTATCAAGGTACAGAACTTACGAGGATCGCTTAGGTTCTGAGTTTGTTGGTTCTTAAAGAAGGATGATTTCAGGCATTTGACTTCATGCTTACAGGCATTTCTTAGTCTGCAGTAGTTATTCTGGTTTTCAGGAGTAGGGTACAACTTGTAGGTGTCCCATGATTTATCCTTCATCTTCATGCTGGCAAGTAGCTCTTTATTGAGCCATTTGCTGTTCTCCCCTGATGCATCGTGTAGAGAGAGGAAAGTGTTTGTCCTGTATGGAGGCAAGTGCTGTGACAAGATAGCCAAGTGCTGCGTCCCCAGTAGTTAGTGAGTAGACAGCTGACAAGTTCACTCCACATAGGTCTGCTCGGAACTCTGCTCTGTTCACTAAAGAAAAATCCCGAAAGGAGATAAGCTGAGTGGTGACGGGCACAAAATATGACCAGGTACAGAAAGTGGGGGAATGGTCGCTTATAGAGTCCAATAGTATCCCTGAAGATGTGACCCTATCCTTTCTGTTTGTTAGAATCCAGTCAAGTAGCACGTGGTTTTGCAATTTGGTGTTCAGTCGGATAGAGGAGCGAATGATTTGGGCAATGTTGATTTGATTTATTAGTTCGGTATACTCAGCCTGGTTTTCATCAAGCAAACTAAGTTTAAATCACCTATTAGCATGATATCCCTGGCAGGGGAGAGACAAGCCATTATGTTGATGAGGTTCATAAGCCCAGGCTTACCACCTCGGTGGGAGGGATTGTAAGCACATCTAATATAAAATTGCTTTGTTGCTCCCAGGTTCAGTTCAAGGATAAGTCATTCCGGGTATGAATCAATCAACTTGCTGAAGGAGGTGGCAAAGGCTGCTAGGTGGTCCCTGATTTACATAAGCACTCCACCCTCTCTTTTGCATCCTTGTCTGTCATTACGGAAAGTCTTGTAGCCGCTGATGTCATAGAGTGAGCTAGGGCAGTTTGGCTTAAGCCAAGTCTCAGTTATGCCAAGTACATCTGAGTTATGGAGTTTTACCCATGCTTGAACCTCATGGAGTTTGGGGGGTAGGCTACAGACATTGATGTGTGCTATTCTTAGCCCCTTGAATCCTGACCAGTGATCACTGGCCAGGGCCACTGCAGGTGTCGATGGGCTTGGATTTAGTTCAATATTGCTGCACATCATGAGTAACTGTTGTAGGTGTTTAATGCAGTTTTTGACACAACCTGGGATTTTTCTGCTCGGGAATTTGAGGTTGTAGCGATAACTGCCCAGTAATCACAACTGTTTGCCATCCAGGCAGGCCAGTGAGGACAGGGAATGTGCTAGAGAAAGAAACATGGAAACATAGAATTTTATGGCAGATAAGGCTTGGCTCCCCTAATCTGCCCATTTTCCTACCTAACAGATAAGCTGCAGATCCTAGTTAACCAGCAGCTTACTTCCTCCTACAACCCCCCCCCCCACTAGGACTGCCTTATGTCTGTCCCATGCATTCTTGAATTCCCCCGCTGTTCTTGACTCCACAACCTCCTCAGGGAGGCTGTTCCATGCATCCACAACCCTCTCTGTAAAAAAATACTTCCTCACATTACCTCTGAGCCATCCCCCCTCAATCTTCAAATTGTGTCCTCTTGTTCTTGCACATCTCTTTTTCTGAAAGATGCCACCCTCTTGGACTTTGTTGATTCCCTTGAGGTACTTGAAAGTTTCTATCATGTCCCCTTTATCTCTCCTTTCCTCAAGGGTATACATATTAAGCTCCTTTAGTCTTTCTTTGTATGTCTTCTGGTGCAGACCCTGCACCATTTTTGGTTGCCCTCCTCTGGACAGCCTCCACTCTGTCTATGTCTTTGTGGAGATGGGGTTCCAGAACTGCACACAGTACTCCAGATGGGGTCTCACCAACTGTCTGTACAGAGGGATAACAACTTCCTGTTTTCTACTATTGATGCCTCTCCCTATGCATCCCAGTATCCCCCCAGCCTTCCTTACTGCCTTCTCACATTGCTTGCCCACCTTTAGGTCATCTGATATAATTACCCCCAGGTCCCTTTCCATTTTTACTGTTGTCAGTATCTCACCCTCCATTGTGTACTCTTCCCCTGGGTTTTTGTTTCCCAGGTGCATTACCTTGCACTTCTTTGCACTGACTCTGAGCTGCCATACATTTGACCATTCCTCCAACCTTGCCAAGTCCCTTCTCATCCTTTCCACTCCATCTTGTGTATCAGCCCTGTTGCAGATCTTGGTGTTGTCTGCAAAGAGACATACTTTTCCTTCCAGCTCCTCTGCAATGTCACTTATAAAGACATTAAAAGGACCGGTCCAAGTACTGAACCCTGCAGTACCCCGCTAGTAAACCTCCTTTCTTCACTCTGGACTCCATTTACTACTACCCTTTGCGCCCTGTTGTCTAGCCAATTTTTTTTTTCTTTCCCTCCTACTACCCCACTGAGCCACTACCATAGGGAAGCACCCATTAAGCCTGCCCCTGCCAACACCTACCTTGCTACACCATGTCCCTCCATCAGGCCATGGAGAACCCCCTGTGCGGGGTTAGGGCTGGGGTCGGGCAGCCCCCGAATCTCAAGTCTTGTCATGGTCTGTGGGTCACAGGCAGGTGTTGGCACATCGGGACCTGGCTCGGCCTTCCGTCATCTCTTGGCTCTGTGGGGCATTTTCCCATGTTCTCTATGGGACGCTACATGCTTTATGTGTCAAGGCGTCAGTCGAAAACTGCAGCATTCCCCCCCTCCTTCTGTGAAGGAGTAATCCCGGAGGCTGATTGGTTGCCGGCCTACACCAGTAACCAATCATACCTCCAAGACTCCAGCTTGCTTTCACTTCCCCCAGCCTCTGCCAGGGGTCACTGCATGCTGGGCTGGAGTCCCTCCCTTCCCCCAGAGAAGGTGAGCTGTCACTAGACGCTCCAGCCTGTCTCCCCCCGGCCAACCCGCGACGACCTGAGCTCATTCTCAAACCCGGGTCGCCGGCATACCGTGAGGTGTGACGTCCAGTGCCTCAACCCTCATTGCCACCGGGTCGGTCCCCCTTGTCTAGCCAATTTTTTATCCAGGCTATCACCTTGGGACCCACTCCAAGGCTGGCTAACTAGTGTATTAATCTTTTGTGTCGGACTGTATCAAATGCCTTGCTAAAATCTAGGTAGGCCACATCTACAGCCCCTCCCTGGTCTACTACTTTGGTCACCCAGTCAAAGAAATCTATTAGATTCGTCTGATACGACCTTCCCATCGTGAAGCCATGCTGCCTTGGGTCCTGTGCCCTGCTGGCCTCTAGGTACTCAACAATTCTTTTCTTCAGAAGTGATTCCATCATTTTCCCTACCAATGAGGCCAAACTAACTGGTCTGTAGTTTTCTGCTCTGTCCTGCTCCCACTTTAGTGAAGAGGAATCTCATCTGCCCTCCTCCATTCCTCTGGTACCACCCCATCCTCCCATGATTTGTTAAAGAGAGTAGCCAGAGTTGTCACTAGTTCTACCCTTAGTTCGTTTTGAATTCTTGTATGAATCCCATCTGGCCCCATTGCTTTGTCCCTCTTCAATTTTATTAGTTCTTTCAGAACCCTTTCTTCTGTAAATGGACTGGTATCGATCCCCATCTTCAGAGTGTTTCTCTTGTTTGGTTTAGGTACCTCCCCCTCCTCTTCCTTTGTGAATACTGAGCAGAAATATTCATTCAGTATCCCTACTTTTTCACTGTTACGCTCTACCCACATTCCCTCCCCTTTATTAAGCCTCAGTATCCCTCCTTTGCTCTTTCTTCGCTCCCTAATGTACCTATAAAAGGTCTTATCCCCCTTCTTAACAGAGTTGGCTATCCTTTCCTCAGTTTGGGCCTTTGCTATTCTGACTGCCTTCCCACCCTCTTTCTGCTTTAACTGATGAAGTTCTCTGTCCTGCTTCTTCTGTGTTTCCTTATATTTCCTGAATGCTATCCTTTTCTTCTTAACCTTCTCTGCCACCTCTTTTGAGAACCATAGCGTTTTTTTCCTTTGTTGTGTTTTGTTGATTTGCTTTACACAAAGGCTTGTTGCCTCTGTGATGGCTGTTTTGATTGCTCCCCATTGTTCCTCCACCCCTCCTTCTTGCCTGTTTGCTAGTGCTTTTCTGAGGCACTCTCTCATTTTCCCAAAGTCAGCCCTCCTAAAGTCCAATACACTTGCTTTTGTATGGCTTGATTGTATGGCTGTGTTTATCGTGAACCACACTGTTTGGTGGTCGCTTGTTCCCAGATGGCTACCCACTTCTAAATCTGAGATTCTTTCTCTGTCCCCATTTGAGAGTACCAGGTCTAAGATTGCTCCCTCCAGAGTGGGTTCCAATACTAGCTGTCTGAGGCATGCCCCCTGTAGGGCATCAAAAATGACCCTGCTCTAGGATGTGCCTGCAGCAAAGGTGCTCCAGTCAACATCTGGCATATTCAGGTCCCCTATCAACAATATCTCCCCTTTTTCTGCCATTCTAAGGAAGCCTTCTATCATTTCCTTGTCCATTCCCTCCCCTGAGTTGGAAGTCTGTATACAACCCACATGCGGATTGTGGTGCCATTTCCTGTCTCCAGGGTGACCCAGAGTGCCTCATCTGCTCCCTGTTTACTCTTTATTTCTGTTGCTTTGATCTCTTCCTTTACATAGACAGCTACTCCTCCTCCTCCTCTTTTACCCTCCCTGTCCCTCCTGTAGAATGTGTATCCTGGTATGTTGACATCCCAGTCATGGTTCTCTGTGTACCATGTTTCTGTGACTGCCACAATATCCAGACATCCCTTTTCCATCAAGTCCACTAGTTCAGGAGCTTGTTACACAGACTATGGGCATTGGTACTCATCATCCTCCACTTTTGATGGCTGTACCCTTTTAGACCCATTCCTGTCCTTACTGCCTTTGTCTTTTTTACATTTACCTCTGTCCTGCTCCCTAATGACTCTCTACCTTGGTGTTTACTTCACTAATTACCATGTTTTGTGGGGGGAGGCTGGGATTTCTCTGCCCCTTTTCAGTGCCTCCTCCCCTTGGCTAGTTTAAATACTTGCCAATTAAGCATTTAAACCTCTCACCTAGGATCCTGGTTCCCCCAGGACAGATGCAGACCATCACACCAGCCTAGGTCTGCATCCCTCCAGGTGGCTCCCCAGTCACCAATGAAGCCAAAACCCTGAGCACCACACCAGTTTTTCAATCATTCATTGAATTCACTGGTGAGGAGTACCCTAGCATCACCCTTGCCATAGACAGGCAGCACCTCCAAGAAGGTTACCGTATGTGCTACTTGTCTAAGGCCCCTCCCCAACTCTACAAACTCCTCTTGCACTGCTCTGATCCCATTCATAGCCAGGCCATTGTCCCTAGGTGGACAATGACATCCAGCTCCCTCCCTCATGCAGCTGCTCCCATGATCCTGAGGATTCGCTTCCTGTCCCTCCAAGCCGTGGCGCCAGGCAGGCACCTTACCTCCCTCTCCCCTTCCTTCCCCATTTCTACCCCCCTAATGACTGAGTCTCCCACCAGGAGTTGTTTTCTTCCCCTGTGGGGTCCCATGCCACCCTCCTGTGGGTCTCCTTTGTGAAGGTTCCCAGCATCCTCTTTGGTCTCCACTGCAGGTGCCTCCATACAGGAACCACTATCCACCAGAAGAGCGAATGAATTGTGGAGAGGTACAGCTGGAGGGATGCAATGCTGTTCCACCACACTCTCCCTCCCTGAGCCCACTCTGGTCCAGCCTCTCCTCTTTCTTGGCAACCTCTGAGGTAGTGGCATTGGTCCTGGGGGTCACTTGGTGGGGGAGGAGGTGTCACAAATCCTAGCCAGGTCAGCCTGGAGACGGACAACCTCCTCCCTCAGACCAGAGAGGTGCCTGCAAATAGGGCAGCATCTCAGCCTCCAGAATGCCTCCCGGAACACTGCTGCCCCACAGCCAGTGCACTGCACCACTCCTATCATGTCTTATTTTATGTCCCCTCTCCTGCTTCTCTGTATGCTTACTCTCTCTTCTCCTTACAACTCTCACCCTTCCTGCTCTGGGACAGCAACTTCCTATATTCTTCAGTAGTCTCCTTCTTCCTTGCTCAGTGTCAAACCACCAGCAGCTGGGGGGCGTGAGCTACTTTTTTTCCTTTACAGTTGACAAAACCAATGTTTCTCTATGATCCTTCCCTTCCTACTGCCAAACAGGAAGTCCCTGTTGACAGTCAAATCCAGTGGCTATAAAATTAGAACTGGCTTAGGGTGGGTGGGATGGAGGGCAATTAGTAAGAAAAAAGGCTAGCAACAGGAAGTTATAATTTGAGTCACCTGCTTTTATAGTGTCTAAGCCACACCCCAATCAAATTCTCTCTCCTCCTACTGGTTTAGCAAAGTAAGTTGATACAGTACCCTTCCCAGCACAGAACGCACACTGACTTTCTTTCTTTTCTTTCTTTTTTTAACTCTAAATAAGACCCCTTCTACTTCTAATAAAGTACCTGTCTGCTTAATCTCAACAGACACTGACTCCTGCTGAGATGTAAATGTTAAATTAATAAGAAAATGTAGCTTCTTTTAGTTAGCTGCTTTCTGCTCTACAAGCAAGGCTAGCAACAGGAAGTTGTAATTTGAGTCACCTGCTTTTATAGTGTCTAAGCCATACCCCCAATTAAGCTCTCTCTCCTCCTACTGGTTTAGCAAAGTAAGCTGATACAGTACCCTTCCCAGCACAGAACACACACTGACTTTCTTTCTTTTCTTTCTTTTTTTAACCCTAAATAAGACCCCTTCTACTTCTAATAAAGTATCTGTCTGCTTAATCTCAACAGACACTGACTCCTGCTGAGATATAAGTGTTAAATTAATAAGAAAATGTAGCTTCTTTTAGTTAGCTGCTTTCTGCTCTACAATCAAGGCTAGCAACCAATTGTATTGTAGGTGTTTTTCCACTGTATCTACATCTAGGGGAGAATTCTTTTTTTTTTAATTTTTAGCTCCCATCGCCAGCTCTCATGGCATCTCTCAGGTGGCCCACTAGACTCCTGCCTCCATCACCCACCTGAACTCCTCCCCCAACCAAGGAATCGGGTGCTGGGTCCCTCCTCTCCCACTGGCACCTTGCAGGAGGAGGTGGGGACTCTGGATAGTCAAGTCAGGGTTGGAGCCAGCATTTGGCATGAGGACTTTGGCCACTGGGGTCCACATCACCTCCCTGGGAGCTAGGGATTTCCACTTTTCTGTTGCTCCCCCTCCTCGACACAGGATGTGCAGTGCTGTCCAGTGCACAGTGTGTGCACTTCCACACATGCCCACAGGACAGCTGCCTGATGTTGTCCCTTTTTCTGGTCCCCAACTGCAGTGCACCATCTTCACTTGGTGCCACTAGCGTCATGGCACATAGACCCCCTCCCTCCCAGGAGAGGAAATCAGTCCAAACATGCAATTATCTCCTCCCCAGCTGACCCTCAGCTCCCCAGGCTCATTCCCAAACCTTGGTCACCGGCATGGCATGAGGTAAGGCAGATGCCTCAGCCCTCAGCAACACCAGGCTGGCCCTATGGGAGAATTCTTGTGATAGAATAATGCTACAGTAATCACAGGACAGCAGTAGGACAGACAAAAATATTGATATGGCTGATGAGTCCCTAGTTGCATTATTGCATGGGAAAGAATTTTGGACAGATTCCCCAGCTAGGGTGTGCAGTATGAAGTCCCCTAGTTTTGTATGGAGAGCAGGGTGTTGGAAAGTTTGAAGAATATCCCTTTATTTCCTTATTGCCACTGGTCTTAGGACGTGGGTAGAGATGAGGGGATACTCACTTGAGTGCACCTGGTTCAAGGAAGGATTAAGCATGGAGACTGAGGTGAACCAGGAGTGAGGAGAGACTGCCTTATTGTGGTAGATTAGGATGACTTTTATTTGAACTGAAATCAGAGGCAACCAGCTAAGTAGTCAGAGAGAGCCAGGAAGAGGGGCAGAGTAGTTGGAGTTGTGATGATGTTTATAACAAGGCTGTGTTATGTCATAGCAAGTGAGCGAGGGACATCTAGTGTCTGTGGCTGATAATTTGCAGGTGGGACTTCTGGGAAATAGTTTTTTGTCATGAGAAAGCCCCTATAAATATAAAGCTAGCCAAGGGTGGGGGATCGGGGTGGGTGGGAACCAGCAATTCCAAAAGCAGCTGCAGCAAGGCTGCTGTGTGTCTTATCAGGTCCCCATATCTGTGGCCACTTTTAAAATGTGATCCTCAGTTTAGGGAGAGCAGGGGTAGATGGACCCTCTTGACCATTTCTTCGAGGCTACCAGACAGAAATTACTGTGTGAGAAGCAGGGGAGAGACCTGTAAGTAGGGCTGTAATGTGTGGGAAGGTTCCAGGTGGGGAGGGGAAGGCAAGCAGAAAGCAGGATGGAAAAGGTTTTTAGCAGGAGACAGCAGTGGCAGAAAAACAGCACAAACAATGAGGATAATTAAGACAAAAGGTTTACACTACTGTTATTATAAACAAATATATATAAAGTAAGGAATATTAAAAAACATTCCACTACTGAGGGTAATACTAACTCATTATCAGGGCACACAGTGGTAATGATTTTCACTCAATTAACTGTTATTTACATTGAAATTAAATGCTAGCTACCCCAAGTGGCCAGTAACTTCCCACTCAATGCAGTATAGGTCTACCGAGATTAAAATGTGAGGCAGAATAGCACAGTGGTCTAAGGCTCTGAGCTGCAAATTTGGTGACATTCAGCAGACCAGACCTGGGTTTGAATCCCACTGCTTCCCCTTGCATACTGTGTGACCCTAAGCAAGTCACTT
Organism: Neoceratodus forsteri; assembly: GCA_016271365.2. NCBI lineage: Eukaryota > Metazoa > Chordata > Ceratodontiformes > Ceratodontidae > Neoceratodus > Neoceratodus forsteri. The sequence continues at coordinate 656,695,479 of CM057454.1, read as the reverse complement.
AACCTCCTTGTGCTCCCAGGTCACTCCTGTAAAAAAGCTTTCAGCTTAGAGTGCTATACCTGGTTAAAAAATAAAAAAAAACTAAATAAATAAAATTAATTCAGACGCTAGACAGTGGTCTTAAGAAATGGTGTCAAATTTGAAAAAAGAAACCAACAGTACCAGAAGCTGCTGTATCAAGGCTGCTGTGTGTCCCATTGGGTCCCGTACCTGTGGCTGCTTTCAAAATGTGGTCCTCGGTTCGAGGAGGGCAGGGGCAGATGGACCCTCTTGACCCTTTGTTTGGAGCTACCAGCCAGAAATTAATTCTCAAACTAAATTATGCTGTTATTGTTGATGTAAATAACAGTGACCAAGCAAATCTTTTTTAGTTTTTTTGAGTTTTCAAATGAAAAACCAGTTTCTCACAATACATTCAAGCTGTAGCTGTATTTTAAAATCTATAGTTTATTACTTGACCATGTTATTTAATGCATTGTTCAGGTTCCATCTGAATGCTGTTCTTGTTTAAAGTTGGTTTATAATTCTTGAAGCATAATCTCCATGTCTTATGACCTGTTCCAATATTTCTTCTGAATGTTCTGGACATACCGTGTTCAATCGTAGTTCATCCATATTTGACTATGGTTTATTTATGGCCATAAGGGCATGAGGTAGTAACCCCATTTTCTTAATTTATTTGCATATCAAAATGCATAATTTGATACAGTAAAGTAATATAAATAGTTAAAATAATATTTTTTTCCACTTTATAAAGTCAAAAGTAAGGCTTACACGAGGACAGTAATTACTTGTGCATAAAACAAATTAGTATGTGATCTCACTACTTCTTAAAGAGCTGGTGACACGTTAAGAAGAACTTTAACAATGCATTATATTTAGGTACTGTCCAGCTTTTATTTCCCATTAGTTTTGTATTCCTCCTCCCCATTATTTAGTAGTAAAGTAATTTGCATGAAAACAGGAATCTTTGCTCCTGAACAGTTCATCTATTCCTGCTGCTTTCTCTCTACCTGAAGTCATAGAGCATAGCTTGTGACCTCACAATTACTCCCTTGGCAACAGATTGTGATGTCACAACAGAAGATTATGACTTGGAGTAGGGAGTAAACTATAGAGGCAGATGAACTCAAAATGAACTCTAAGGTGCAACAATCATATATTCATACACATTTCTTTAGTAATTAATTATGGGGAGGTGAAATATATGACATATAAATGGAATGCAAGCAGAATTGTACCAAATTATTATGTTTTTTTAAAGTTTTCTTTGATGCATCAGTAGCTCTTTAAGAGTTTCATTTTATGGTGGTATAAATAGAATGAGGAGATTTTATCAGTTATGAATGAGGAGCCACTGCATTAAAACGTGGATCAGCAATGGCTAAATAAATAAAAGGTATTTCAAAAGTATGTATAGATGATGTGTTTTAATTACAGAATGGATGTAAAAAAAAAATTATTATTTTTTTTTTTTCTAAGTTTAGTGTTTGGTAACCAGGTAAGGCCCACTAGGTGCAAGTGTCTATTTTCAGGGGTGATCAGGGAGCATTGGGCGGTTAAGTGACTTGCTCAGAGTCACACAGTATACAAGTGGAGGTTGTGAGAATCAAACCCAGGTCTAGTCTGCTGGATGTACAAACCTAGTTCACAGCTCGTTACTGTAACCTCTAGGCTATACTGCCAGCCAGGTTACTGTTTTTTTTTTATTTTTTTTTATTTTAAATTTGTTAACCAGGTAAGGACACTGGGCAAAGCCTTTTTTCAGGTTCCACCCGAAAGACAATCAACAATAAAACAATACAAATACATAACTAACTATATACTAACATCGACAGATAACAAGTAATGTTTAAATTTAACCTTAAAGGGGCGCTGTCAGCTTTGTCCCTCATTTTAGTGCCAGATAACATCAGTGTGCCTCTGTGGACACAGTGATCACGTATGGTCCACAGAATACCCCTATATATGCCATAATTGAGAATTCTTACTAATTTCTGTAGTTTTCATGATCTGCTACTTTCCCTCAGTCTGCCAGTAAGTACACTGTGCACCGGAAGCATAAGCAAGATGAGAGTGCGCATCTGACACTATGCACCGGCACAAACATAAATTTTGCACATGGCCATACTGAAAAGTTAAATGCAGCATGTATTTTCCAGCGCTGTACTAGAGTTGCCATTTTTTAACTGAAACCAAGCACTATGAAAGACATAAAATGCTTTTGAAAGGAGGTGCCGAAATCTTGCACATTTGTGAATGTGGGATGATGCACAAATCCCAAGCATGCGCAGCAGCGTCCCACTTTTGTGCATGTGCGAGATTTCGGCTCCTGCTTTCAAATGCATTTTATGTCTTTCCCAGCACTCGGTTTCAGTTAAAAAACAGCAAATCTAGTACAGCATTGGAAAATACACGCTGCATTTAACTTTCCAGTATGGCCATGTGCAAAACTGATGTTCATGACGGCGCATAGTGTAAGATGCGTGCTCTCATCTTGCTTATGCTATGTGCACAGTGTACTTATGGGTAGCCCAAGGGAAATTAGAAGATCATGAAAACTACAGAAATTAGTAAGAATTCTTGATTATGGCATGTATAGGGGTATTCTGTGGACCATATGTGATCACTGTGTCCACAGAGGCACACTGATGTTATCTGGCAATAAAACGAGGGACAAAGCTGACAGTGCCCCTTTAAATCATATTTCTGAATTAATAGATCTAAGGGAAAGAGGCAAATCATTCCAGAAATGAGCAGCAGATGACCCAATTGATCGAAAACCAAAATTTCCCTTGTTAACAATTGCTTTCAAAATAATTCCTTGATTTGAACGAAGATTAACCTGAGAATCCTTAATTTGAACCAAATCAGATAGTGGGAATGAATTCCCAGTATAAGTAGCATGATGTGTCAAATTACCAAGTGCATAGGCAAACTTTAATTTGGGAGCTAGCCAGCCCAAAGAAGAATACAAGACACAATGATGTGTCAACCGAGGGACATCAAGAACAAATCAACAAATATTATTGTAAGACAAACTAAAAACCCTACCCTCCCTTACCCCCAAATTAAAATATAAAGGAGAAACATAATCAAAATGTGGCAATAAAGTACCCATAGCAATTTTTGAGTGAGATTCAACTGATAAATAAGCCTTAAATTTGTATAACGAGCCCAATTTAGAGTTAATAGTTCTACTAACAGCCTTAACTCGGGGAAAAAATCCCAAGCTAGGATCCAGAAGAACTCTCAAAATACTTAAATTTATTAACCTGTTCTAATAAATCACCATATCTATCAAGTATATGTAAACATGGATTCAACTTTAATCGAGTAGCACTCCCAAAAATGGTGCACTTGGTCTTTTGTAGATTCAAAACCATTTGATTTTTCAACAACAAATGACCAAGTATATCAAAATCTCTCTGCAGCCCTATGTTAACCTGCTCAATGTTCAAACCCTGGTTATATAAAATTAAGTCATCTGTATAGAGAAGACAATGACTAGCTGAAAAAATTGAGGGGATTTGATTTATGAAATTTGAAAATAACAGGGGGCCCCTGTGGGACACCTCTAGAATTAAGTCGTAAATCAGGTAGTGAGGGCTCAATAAACACTTGCTGGGAGCTTCCCTCTAAAAAAATCTTCAAAAAGGATATCAATAGACTAGAAATACCCATACTTTTTAACTTCAGACAAAGCAAGGCATGATTTATTAAATCAAAGGCATGGGTCAGGTCCACAACCACCGCCCCCGTAAAGAAACCTCTATCATAACCAAGGAGGATGGTATTCGTGAACCTGACCAAAGCTGTTCCCGTACCCCTACCCTTCCTGAATCCATGTTGTTCTAAACAAAGCAAACCACTAGATTCAAAAAAATCAGTTAGCTGTTTTATCACCAACTTTTCTAAAATTTTGCATAAGGGATTCAATATTGAAACAGGATGATAATCGTCCACTCTATCCACTCTTGCCTTTTTGTGAATAGGCACCACTCTTGCAACTTTCCAAGCAGATGGAAAACTCACAGCTAACAAACATAAATTAAATAAAGAATAGAGTGGATCTGCAATAAAAGGTGCAACCAATTTAACAAACATTATATCCTACCCATTGCCACAATCTCAAAACTTATTAGGTAATTGACATAGTAACCTCATCACCTCAGATGAATTAATACTAATGAAGTGGAAGCTTGACATTCCTTCAGGTAGGCTGGCTGGTGATGAAGCATTTGGGTTAATATCACAATTACGAACATTACTATCATAACCCGGAACATCAGGGATAAGATCATCAGTATTCGTAAATTTGGCATTCAGCAAATTTGCTGTCAGAAAAGGGTCAGTAACCATGCCATCCAAAGAATTTAAATGGGAAATATTTGATCTATCTTTAGGGGATAACAAAGAATTAAGGGCTCCCCAAAAATGCTTAGAATCAGAAGAAGCAACCTCGATCTTATGTTGAAAATAATCAATTTTAGCCTGTTTGATTTTACTACAGGCCAAATTCCTAGCAAACCGATAGGCCTGCAATAAGGCCTCAGTAGGAGATAGCTTATAAGCTTTCCAAGCCAAATTTTTTTTGTTTCACAAACAATTTAAGAGTAGGGGTAAACTACCTATTTTGAGCCCCCTGCACCGTTAGTTTACGCAGGGGACATAACTGTTCCTGTAAACCCAACAACTGTTGACAGAAAAAATTGACAGCACATTCTGGGTCTGGGATAGAGTCAAGAAATGACCAATCCAAAACACAACATTCTTGATTCACTAATTGATATGGAACCTTATTAAAGTTCCGAGAAAAAATTATACGAGGAGGCAATCTCTGCTCTTTAAAATTTAGTACTCCAAAAATTACCTGGTGATCACTTATCAAGTAACCCAAGATCACAGAGTGTGTTACTATGTTTTTTATTGGTAATAATCCAATCTAATATTGAATGATTATCAGATAAATAATTCAACCTTGTAAGTTGAACAATTAACTGAGACATATTATAAGATTGCATAAGATTTTCATAGTCAAAAACATCAGCTTTTGCCCACTTTAAATTAACATCCCCTGCCAAAACAAAATCCCTATTTAATAGACTTGAGGCAAAAGTATTAAAAAATTCCTGAAGACCTTATTTTCTGCAGTGTGGTGGATTATACAAACATCCCACAACCACCTGTTTAACACCTCCCAAAAGCAGGTTTAACAACAGCCAATCATTTTGTGACATATAATTCTGACTGGAGAGCATCAAAGAAACATCCAAATAATCCAAACAATAAACAGCTATTCCTCCCATGGATTTTTTACCCTTACGGTCTGAATGAAATAATTTATAACCATGGACCTCACAAGCATTATCGGGTATCAAAGGCTTTAGCCAGGATTCAGATATCATGACCATATGAGGTTTATACAAGGATATGAAGGCCTCTATATGGGCCAATTTAGGAAACAAACTCCTAGCATTAACATGAAGAAACTTAATTCTATGATTTAAGTACCACAGAGAGTTATCACAACCATCAGTGGTAGATGGACCAGGATTTGTTTCTACATCCCCAGCCAAAATTAACAATAGCAACAATAGAAACATTTTCCGACTAGACCAAAAATGCATCAACACCCCTAAGCAAATAGAATATGAACCCCAAACTAAACTTAACCCTAACACATGCAGGGCACATTTTTTAGAACATAATAAACAAAAAACATTTAAAATATTATCCCAACAAATAAGTAAATTAGAAACAGAAAAATCACATAACCCTAATGTTGTGAATGATGCCTCATAGTTAGTTAACACAACACTGTCACTTACAGTTATACAACAATAGAAAACACCTATACACAAACACACTCACCATGACATCAATAAAGCAACAATCAGAGTCACGATACCTCAATACACTTAACACTTAAAACTAAACCCAACCTCCCCCAGTCCACCCAGTCCTCCCTTGAACTTCCCCAAACTCCTAGCACTTTACCGCACTTCACTGCTGGAGCTGGTGGTACCGCAGCTTCAAATGCTGCTGCGTTTGGGAGCTGGAAACATTTAAATCCACTTAACTCCTCCCACTGGGCTGCCACCACCAATGAGGGGGAGTGGTCACGGCAGGCAGCAGAGACTTAACAGGCAGTAAAGTGTAGCTGCTATGGAGACACTGAATCCCCTATGATGCTAAAGGGGCAAATAATAGCAGCAGTACTGAATAAAATCTTGCACATGTCCCATAAACAGCAACAAAGCACTAGTCACAAATGCACTAGAGTCCCCTACAGTACTTTAAGAAGCACAACAAAGCAGCAGGCAATTACGAAGTACTCAGTTGCACAATCCCAAGTTCACAGCCATTAGTTTTCACATCAATTGCACAGTCTCAGTTCGCAGCAGCAAGGTATACATCCCTTTACAGCAGAATCTAACAAACTGTAGATATATTCATGTTCACGTGCAGCTCAGCAACAACAGTCAGCTTGTTTCCTACTTAGCTCCTTCTGGTATGGTCTGTTTCAATCAAACCACCATATGTTTCCGATAATGACTCCCCAAATTAGCTACGAGCATGTGGTGGTAAGGCTCTCAGTGCAGGTGGAGTTACATGAGCTCGAGGAAGCTTGCCACACTCTCTCAAACTCTCAACACTTTACTGCACTTCACCGCTGGAGTCAGTGGTGCCACCACTTCAAACGCCACCACGTTTGGGAGCTGGAAACATTTAAACCCACTCAACCCCTCCCACTGGGCTGCCACCACCAATGAGGGGGAGTGGTCACGGCAGGCAGCAGAGACTTGACAGGCAGTAAAGTGCAGCTGCTAAGAAGACACTGAATCTGTACCTGAGCAGTATAGACATTTGTTTGACAAGACTACTGAAATTAAGAACTGTGGATAGTGATGGATGATCATTGCCAACTTGAATAATTCTCAAACTGTACTGACCATGGCTATCCATGGTCTCTCCGAGGGCCATTTACCATCAGTGATTGCCTATGAAAAACTATGGTTAAAATCATAGACAGACCATGGATGATCATGGTCTCTGACCAAGTATGATCATGGTTTATCCGTATGCAACCATGGCTGATCCATAATCATAACAGTGGGGGAAGGGCAAGGAGGTCTAGCACCATAATAGAGAGGGATGGACCATGTGACCAGTGGCAGCCAATCAGCAGCCGGTACGAGGGACTGAATGAGCTCATTAAATTGCTGGAAAACACAGTTTTGTATTTACCATAATGGCAGATCTTTGAGAGGATCTCTTGTAGCAGGTACTACCTTTGAGAGCCTGCCATAGGATGCTCTTCCCAGGTGGTAGCTTTCACCAACAGTGCATAGTGGTGGCCCCCTCACTCGTGATGTCATCACTCCTTGCAGGTATAAAGGAAGTGGGCAGCCCCCAGTATCCTTAGTTCCCTGATGGCTATCAGCTCGCTGAGCATGACTCTGAGGGAGAACTGAGCAGACTAGTGGTGCCCTCTCTGTGTACATAATACATAAAAGGTTGCTCTCTCTGAGAAGGAGGGGGAAGGAGGGCAGGTACATACCTACTGCAAGAGATCCTTTCAAAGATCTACCATTACAGTAAGTACAAAACTGTACTATCTTCATCGAGGGTATCTCTTGCAGCAGGTACTACTTTTGGGATGACTCCCAAGTAGTTCCGGTAATGAAAGGAGGTAATTTTGAGTGGAGCCCCTGCAGTGCACTGTGACCAAAAGTGGTACAGTGCCAGGAGGCAATATCTATACTGTAGTGTTTTGTAAAGGTATGTACAGTAGACCATGTAGCTGCATCACATGTGCCCAAGATAGATACCCGTCACAAGCAGGCAGCTGAAATGGAAAGGGCTCTTCTGGAATGTGCACGTACAGTGCCTGGTAGTGGTTTGTGGGCTTTAGTATAACAGTAAGTGATACAATGCGCCAACCAGTTTGACAGTATCTGTTTGGTCACAGGCTGTCCCTCTTTGATTGGAGCAAAAGTCACAAACAGCTGTTCTGATTTTCTTGTAGGCTTAGACCTTGCAAGATAAATTTTCAGAATATAGTGTACATCTAAGGTGTGCAGTAATGTTTCCCCAGGATTGGTATGGTTGGGAAAAAAGACAGGCAGATTTATGGACTTGTTTAATGTGAAGTCTGACACCACTTTTGGTAGAAAGGCTGGATTAGTGCATAATGAGACCCTGTCTTTCTGAAAAACTAAATAGGGTCGGAGCACATGAGAGCCTGTAGCTCTGATATTGCAGTGAACGGATGTGATGGCTACCAGGAATAATGTTTTTCATGCTAGGTAGTGTATGTCTGAAGACTCAGCTGGTTCAAATGGTTCTGCGGTGAGTTGTTCAGTCATGAAGTTGAGGTCCCAAAGTGGGATTGGCCTGTGGATGGGGGGCTTCATATGAAGGATCCCTTTTAAAAACATTCAGGATAGATACATCTGAGCTATTGTTCAATGCCCTATGGGTTTGTGAAAAGCTGAAATGGCTGTTAGATGAACCTTGATAGAGGAATATCTCAATTTTTGTGTGGACACTTCAGTAAGGTATTCCAGTATGTCTGGAAGGGGGCATGAGAAGGGATTTAGTGGCTTTTTGGCTACCCAATGGGCAAAGTGTTTCCATTTATCCGGATAACACTTTCTTGTGGAAGGTTTCCTTGCGGCAAGTAGAACTTGGGCCACGTTTTTGGAAACCTGATGCCTGTTTATGATGATGTTTTCAGGAACCAGGAATGCAGGTGTAGTGATCATAGACTGGGATGGAGTATGGCACCTTGTCATTGGGTCAGAAGGTCTGCTGTTAAGGGGAAGGGAATGGGGTTCCAGAGCGCCAATTGTTGCAGTAATGGGAACCAGATCTGTCTGCACCAAAAGAGTGCAGTTAATATAATTTCTGCTGATTCCCTCTGCAATTTGAAGAGGACCCTTTGGAGAAGTGGGACCGGGGGAAAGGCATATCAAAATCTCTCCATCCATGGTAGGGAAAGAGCATCTATAGTATGTCCCCTCTTGTCTGGTAAAATGGAACAAAATTGAGATAATCTGTGGTTCTCTGGTGAAGCAAAGAGGTCCACCCCCAGCATGTCCCATTGATGGAATATGGTCTGTAGAAGGGATGCCTTGAGGGTCCATGCATGGCCTTATGAATGCCAGCTGAGGTGGTCTGCCAGGATGTTTTGTGTGCCTGGGACATGAACCACTGTGAGTGTCAGTTGTTAAAGAGCAATGTGCCAGACCCCGATCACCTTGCGACACAGAGATTGGGACCTAGTACTCCCTTGTTTGTTGATGTAGTAGACCACTGCTGTATTGTCTGACTGTATCAGTAGAGGACCTGGGGTAAGGTATGGTTGGAAGGTCTCGAGTGATAGTCTTACTGCCCTCATTTCTATGGTGTTGATATGAAGCCTAGCTGTGGCTGTGTCCCATTTACCTTGGGTTTGGTAATGTTGGTCCAGATGGGCGTCCTGTCCTGTGATTGATGCTTCTGTGGTCATGATTTGGACAGGGAGTGGCATCTGAAAGGGTATGCCTTTGTCCAAGTTGGATTTGTCTGTCCACCATTTTAGAGCTGTGCGTAAAGTCGGGGTGACCATACTCTAGTCCTCTAGACCGCCTATGTGTTGGTGCCACTGTTGTCGGAGGGACCATTGAATCAGTCTCATATGCAGCTGAGCATTGGGGACAGTAGAAATGGCTGTGGCCATGTGGCCTAATAGTTTTAGGAGTTGCCTCATCATGATAGATGTGACTGAGCTGTACTAGGTGGACAGGGATATTAGGGTCTGACTTCTTTTTTCTGGCAGAATTGCCTTTCCTGCAATCATATCAAGGATGGCACTGATATAATATGAGGGATCCATTTGAGATTTCTCAAAATTTACTATTATGCGCAGTTGTTCGAAGTGTTGCACCACTGCTTGGAGTGACTGGATCAAGCCTAGTTTGGGTGATGCTTTTATTAGCCAGTCATCCAGGTAGCAGAATACAAAGTGGCTTCTCCATCTTAGGGTGGCTGCCACTACCACCAAGCATGTTGTGAATAGAAACATAGAAACATAGATTTTGAAGGCAGATAAGGACCGCTTGGCCCACCCAGTCTGCCCATTTCCCTACCTAATGGATAAGCTGCAGATCCTAGTTAACAAGCAGCCTACTTCTTCCTACCCCCCAACCCCTAGAATTGCCTTATGACTGTCCCATGCATGCTTGAATTCCACCACTGTTTTTGACTCCACAACCTCCTCCAGAAGGCCATTCCATGCATCCACAACCCTCTCTGTGAAAAAATACTTCCTTAAATTACCTCTGAGCCGCCCCCATCTTCAAATTGTGCCCCCTTGTTCTTGCACACCTCTTTTTTTGAAAGATGCTACCCTCTTGGACTTTGTTGATTCCCTTGAGGTACTTGAAAGTTTCTATCATGTCCCCCCCTTCCTCCTTTCCTCGAGGCTATACATATTAAGCTCCTTAAGTCTCTCTTCATATGTCTTCCGGTGCTGACCCTGCACCATTTTAGTTGCTCTCCTATAAACAGCTTCCATCCTGTCTATGTCTTTGTGGAGACTGGGTCTCCAGAACTGCACGCAGTACTCCAGATGGGGTCTCACCAGCTGTCTGTACAGAGGGATAATAACTTCCTGTTTTCTACTGGTGATGCCTCTCCCGTTGCATCCCAGTATCCCCCAGCCCTCTTTTCTGCCCTCTCACATTGCTTGCCCACCTTTAGGTCATCTGATATGACTTCCCCCAGGTCCCTTTCCATTTTTGTTGTTGTTAGTATCTCACCCCCCATTGTGTACTCTTCCCCTGGGTTTTTGTTTCCCAGGTGCATTACCTTGCACTTCTTAGCATTGAATCTAAGCTGCCATACATTTGACCATTCCTCTAACCTTGCCAAGTCCCTTCTCATCCTTTCCACCCACCTTGTGCATCAACTCTGTTGCAGATCTTTGTGTCATCTGCAAAGAGATACATTTTCTTCCAGTCCCTCTGCAATGTCGCTTATAAAGACATTGAAGAGGACCGGTCCTAATACTGAACCCTGTGGTACTCCACTAGTAATCCCGCTTTCTTCAGAGTGGACTCCGTTTACTATTACTATCTGTGTCCTATTCTTCAGCCAATTTTTTACCCAGGTTGTCATCTTGGGACCCACTCCCAGGCTGGCTAACTTGTATATTAATCTTTTGTGTGGGACTGTGTCAAATGCCTTGCTAAAGTCTAGGTAGGCCATGTCCACAGCCCCTCCCTGATCTACTACTTTGGTCACCCAGTCAAAGAAATTTATCAGATTTGTCTGGCATGACCTTCCCACTGTGAATCCATGCTGCCTTGGGTCCTGTGCCCCTCTGGCCTCTAGATACTCAACAATTCTTTCCTTCAGAAGTGATTCCATCATTTTCCCTACCACTGAGGTTAAACTAACAGGTCTGTAGTTTTCTGCTTCTGCCTTGCTCCTACTTTTGTGAAGGGGAATCACATCTGCCCTCCTCCAGTCCTCGGGTACCACCCCATCCTCCCATGATTTGTTAAAGAGGGTAGTCAGTGGTGTCACTAGTTCTACCCTAAGTTCTTTTAGAATTCTGGGATGAATCCCATCAGGCCCCATTGCTTTGTCCACCTTCAGTTTTAAGAGTTCTTTCAGAACCCTTTCTTCTGTAAATGGGCTGGTATCAACTTCTGTATCCAGAGTGTTTCTACTGTTTGTTTTATGTACCTCCCCCTCTTCCTTTGTAAATACTGAGCAAAAATATTTGTTTAGTATCTCTGCCTTTTCACAGTCACCCTCTGCCCACCCCTCTCCCCTTTATTAAGCCTCACTAACCCTCCCTTGGTCTTTCTTCGCTCCCTGATGTACCTATAAAAGGTTTTATCCCCTTCTTAACTGAGTTGGCTATCTTTTCCTTGGTTTGGACCTTTGCTGTTCTGACTGCCTTCCCAGCTTCCTTTTGCTTTAACTGATACAGTTCTCTGTCCTGCTCCTTCTGTGATTCCTTGTACTTCCTGAATGCTTTCTTTTCTCTTGAACCTTCACTGCCACTTCCTTTGAGAACCGTGTGGTTTCTTACATCATTTCATTTTGTTTATTTGCTTCACACAAAGGCTTGTTACCTCTATGATGGCAGTTTTTATTATTCCCATTGTTCTTCCACCCCTCCTTCCTGCCCATTTACTAGTGCATTCCTTAGGCACGCACCATTTTAGCAAGTCAGCCCTCTAAAGTCCAGTACTTTTGCCTTTGTATAGGCTTGACTCTATTGCTGTGTTTATGTGAACCATACTGTTGATGGTGCTGCTAATTCCCAGATGGCTACCCACTTACATCTGTGATCCTCTCTTCATCTCCATTTGAGAGAACCAGGTCTAAGATTGCTCCCTCTCGAGTGGGTTCCAATACTAGTTGTCTAAGGCATGCCCCCTGTAGGGCATCTAGAATAACCCCACTCTTTGAAGTGGCTGCTGCAACTGCACTCCAGTTAACATCTGGCTTATTCAGATCACCCATCAGCAATAGCTCCCCTTTTTCTGCCTTCTAAGTATTTCTTCTATCATTTCCTTGTCCATTTCCTCCCCCTGAGAAGGGGGTCTGTATACAACCCCTATGCAGATTGTGGTGCTATTGCTGATCTCCCAATTTATCCTAATTCCAAAAAGGACAGGGGATCTGCGTCCGGTACTGGACTTACAAAGCCTCAACACATTCAACCAATACAAATGTTTTAGAATGGTGACTTTAGCCACCATCCTCCCCCTCTCATATCAAGGGGATTGGCTCTGTATATCCTATATCCTAGGTGCTGATGAGAGGCTGAATGGAAGTGACCTGAACTGATAGTGTTCTCCCAGCAGTCCGAAATGCAGATATCTGGGTGGGCTGGATGGATGAGGACATGAAGATATGTGTCTTTCATATCCAAGGCACAGAGCCAATCCCCTTCATATGAGAGGGGGAGGATGGTGGCTAAAGTCACCATTCTGAAGCATTTGTATTGGTTGAATTTGTTGAGGCTTTGTAAGTCTAGTACCGGACACAGATCCCCTGTCCTTTTTGGAATTAGGATAAATTGGGAGTAGAAGCCTCGACCTTGTTGTTTGGTGTGGACTGGTTGTATCGCCTTTTTCATTTTGAGTAATTGCAACTCCTCCAACAGTATGGAAATATGGTCTTGGGGGTAATTTACATGTGGTGTGGGTGCGTTGGTGGAGAGTCTGTGAGCTCTAATGTGTGACCTGATCTTATAATTTGTATCACCCACTCATCGGTCTTTATTTGTGTCCAGACCTCTAGATGGCATGAAAAGTGGCCACCCACAGCCTCTGAGGCAGGCAGAGGAGTGATGGGGAGGGTCAGAAATGAGTCAGATGGACATAGTGGAGCCCCCCATTGCGGTAGTGGAATGACCACCATGTGAGGCAGACGAGGCAGGTTTACTAGTCGATTGTGACTGTTGTCTACCCCTCTAACACTGTCTGTCTGTTCCTGTTTGACACCCTGTGTGATGGAACTGGTATGGCTGTGAATACCATTTCAGGACTGAAGACTGTAGAGTATGCTATGTATCATGTACCAATCTCAAAGTGTGGCCTGAAGCTTGCAGGTCATCTAAAATGGTTTGTGTGGTGGATCTGAATAGTTTATCCCCAATGAAGGGTGCATTCAAGATCTTCTGCTGAACATCTGGGGTAGACCCTGAGACTCTGAGCCATGCATGACGTCTAAGATTAATGCCTAAGGCAGAGGATCTTGCTGATGTGTCTGCAATATCATAGGCTGCTCTTAGCAGATAGTGAGATAGATTAGTATCTGTGTTAAAGGTGACCAACAATTGGTCTTTTTCCTCAGACTGAGGCAGTTTATTCACCACCTCAGCCACTGCTGTCCAGAGTGTTTTCTGGTATTTTATCATATGGCCCATGTAATTTATGGCCCTTAAATTGAGTGTAGCCTCATGGTACACTTTCTTTCCTATTAGGTCTAGAAGTCTTGATTCCTTATCAGGTGGTAAAAAGCTGACATTTTTTTGCCTTTTTGTCCTGTCATGGGCCGCATTGATCACTGCAGAATCTGCCTATGGGTTTTCTTTTTTGCTCCCACAAAATATGAGTGATCTATATGGGCCTGGAGCACCAGAGGGATAGTTGCAGGTATTTGCCAGGCAGTCAGTAGGAATAAGAGGTGGGACCATTATGGCCGGGTCTACCAGGAGATCCAGTTAGTCCACCAGATTTTGTCATTGTTTGTCTGGCTCTACTGTAGAGATACTTATTACCTTTTGGATTTGGGCTATAATTTCTAAAAAGGTAGGATCATCAGGGGTGGAACCAGTGTCAGGTGGTCCTGATCTTCCTCCAAAGCGGATATGGTAGAGTTAGTGGAGGGGGGTCTTAAGTCATCTCCTGCATCTTAGACTTCCTCATATTCCTCTTCCTCATCTTGAATGAACTCCTCTTCCAGGGATTGGAAAGAGGGGGAATGAGAAGGGTTCCTTGGTGGGAATGATCATCTGCTGAGGAATGACACAGAGGGCTGTGGCACAGTTGCCTGTGAGTTGAGGGGTATTATGGATGAAATGAGGCATGGCTGTGGGTGCTGGGTCCCTGGTAGAGGCTGAACAGATCCCCTGGCTTCCACATATGTACCCCTGTGTGTCACCACCTGAGTAGGAGGTGGAAACTTTGGTAGGATTGTAAGGGAAAATCCCTGTTCCTTAATTACATAGCCCTGCTCCATCAACTGTCTCATTGATGGAGACTGAAAGAGTAAAGTGTCTGAATGGTGAATGAAGGCATCGATGGCGTGGCAGAGTAATCCTTCCTTGAGGACCGTTGTGCCATTGATGAGTGGCTTGGAGCTGCAGAGGTGACCGGTGAAGTCACTACAACTACAGCTAATGCAGTGTTGAGCATCATCATCGAGAGGACTGGCAGGGTCAACATTGATGAACTTTTAGTGTGTTCAGTGTGAGGTTTTTAAACCACCAACAATGATGGCCCAGAGGACAATACCGTCAATGAGTGAGACCTTTTTCCATCTG
Source organism: Neoceratodus forsteri (assembly GCA_016271365.2). NCBI lineage: Eukaryota > Metazoa > Chordata > Ceratodontiformes > Ceratodontidae > Neoceratodus > Neoceratodus forsteri. The sequence goes on along the minus strand of CM057454.1, from coordinate 656,680,421 downwards.
AAGACTGAGTTTTGTTTTTATGTTTATATTTAGAGCCATGTCTTTTGTGAGATCTGGGAAGTTTGGGAAGAAGATAAAGAAGCATGGGGGCGAGACCCCTTCTTAAGTAGAGTGAGTTTTTGCTCCATTAGATAGTAGTCTATCTCCTGGAGTCATCGTTGATGAGTTTCCTGGTTAAAATCCCTGCAGATGGAGCACTCAAGGACATTGTGGGCAGCCCCCAAGTACTATAACTGAATGTTCATTGTAACAGTCTACTTTTCTGCCACAAGGGCACTTTTGAAACAGAAATTCCAATTGAGACAATCAGAAAATAAAAGGATTGAAGTGGAACGGCAAGTTGTTTGGGGTGTTCTTTTGTCATCATCGTCAATGTCGTCGATGCACTGGAGCTGAAGAGCTGACATGCTGTGAGCTGATAGATGGTGGGAATAGAACTGAGGATACTGGGGGCCACCCACTTCCTTTATACCTGCAAGGAGTGATGACATCATGAGTTGGTGGCCCCCACTATGCACTGCTGGTGAAAGCTACAGTCTGGAAGAGAGCCCTCTGGTGGGCTTCCAAAAGTAGCACCTGCTGCAAGAGATACCCTCAATAAAGATTCTATGTTTTGTACTCTTTCAACTCTGGGCTAGGTGGTGGCTGTGCTAGGGGAAGACCTATGAGCTTATAAGTAGCTTAAGAAAAAGTTACTCTGGTGTTGTCTGGGTGGGAGAGACTGCTGTGAGGGGCAAGGAGGCCCACAGTCATAACAGAGAGGGTGGACCATGTGACCAGCAACTATTAGGAGGGAATGAAGAAGCTCATTATATGGCCTAGTTTTGCGTTTTATGCTCTTTCAACTCAGGCCTTGGTGGTGGCTATGCCTATGCTGGGTAGGAAAAGGGTGTCAGGGCTTAGCTAGATCCTAAAAACAATTTAGTTAGTTAATTAGCTAGTTCATAAGTTAATAATTAGTTAGGTATTGTGTCAGTGGGAGAGTCTTTTGTAGCAGGCAAGGAGGTACAGTGCCATAATAGAGAGGTGTATGCTATGTGGCCAATGGCAGTCAATCAGCAGCTGTTAGAAGGATCTGAATTAGCTCTTTAAATTGTTGCATTCAACATTTTATGCTTTTTCAACTCGGGGCTTCATGGTGGCTATGCTGGGAGGGAAAAGGGCCTTATGCCACAGCTAGACAAAACAATTATTTTGTTAGTTTGGTGTAGTGTGGGTGGGAAAGTCTGTTGTGAAGGGCAAGAAGGTCTGGTGCCACAATAGGGAGAGTGACTATGCGACCAGTGAGAGCCAACTGGCAGCTGGTTGGATGGACTGAAGAAGTTGTGAGGGAAGGAATTAAGGTAACTGAAGACAGGACCTTAGTGGAGAGCACTGAAACTGAATCAATGTGGGTTCATATGGTGAGGTGACTGATACAGCAAGGCTCATAACAATGGAGGCTGTCCACAGGCCACCATAAGAAATGGAGGAGACAGACAATGAACTGAAGGAGGAAATATAAAGAGCAACAGCACAGGGGGAGGTAATATTAAAGAGCAACATCAGTGCGGCAAATGTGCACTGATGTATCCCGTGTCAGCCAGTTCCACAGATGAAGCACTAGTGGAAGCATTCCAAGATTATTTTCTAGTTCAGAAGGTCAGGAAACATACTAGGAGAGGTAATCCTGGACCTGATGGTGTCAAACTGGGACACAATCAGGGAGATAAGAATTGAGGAACCACTAGGCAACAGCAATCATCGTTCAGTATGGTCAAATATTGCAACAGGGTCGGAACATGCAAACTCCAGGACCAAGGTCCTAGACATCAGGAGGAAAGATTTGGGGACAATGATCGAACTACTCAGGGTCAAGCTGGAGGGTATCTGGGAGGCAGAGAGAGAGAGAGAGAGAGTGAGGAAGGGAAATCAGGCATTATTAATAAAACACTGCAGGAAATCATGAACACCTGGCTGAGGCAAGTGATAAGAATAGGAAGCAGAGGAAACCTGTATGTGGTTTCCAACGAAGTTGGGGAGGCAACCTGAGAAGAAAGAGCAACATTTAAGAGGTACAAAGCAAACCAGATGCAACAAAATAGGGATTTATATCTGGACAGTTTAAATGAAACTAACAGAGTAGTAAGGAAAGCAATGGTTGGTACAGAAGGGGTCAAGAAGTTGACAAAACCCTTTTCTGGTGCTTTAGGGGAAAAAAGAAAAAAGATGAAATAGTCAAGATAAAAAAGAGGGGGTGATGGAGTACGGAGAACAAATACTTCTCTTCGGTATTCACAGTGGAGCAAGAAGGATCACTATCAGAGTCTGGGCTATGCTCAGGGTTCATAGGCACCCATTTACAAAAACTGTCCATATGCTCCTACTCCTAGTCCCTAGTAGTATGTTTCATTATTTGCCTATGTGTTTAATACTTCTGCCCTTCTTATTTTATATATATGCTATGTATGTTGTACATTTCATTTACACCTTGTGCATTAATTTGTTGTAACAGTTCTCTAAAGCTGTCTTGTTTACTGGTGGTGCCTGAAAAGTAGGCAAGGTCTTGTCAAGTGCACCCTACCTGATCAACAAAAAAAAACTAAATAAATAGGGCTGTAGAAATTAACACAGGACCAATGTCAATGGAGAGGGTACTCAAGGGATTAAGGTCCCAGAAAGTAGATACATCACTGGGGCCAGATGGGTCATGCCCGAGGTGCTTAAAGAGGTGGCTTAAGTGCTTGCACAGCCTTTGGCAGGTCTCTGTAACAATGCCATGGAGACAGGTGAAGTGCTAGTTGACTGAAGAGTGGCTGACATAGTTCTCCTCATAAAAGTGGAAGGAGAAACTAGCTGGGTAACTGCAGGCCTGTTAGTCTGACCCCAATCATGAGCAAACCACTAGAATCTATCATAAAGCAAAAACTGGTGGCATGATGCTCACATTAAACAAATCTGACTGATTTTTTCAACTGGGTGATGAAGGCTGTTGACAAGGGTTGAGTGTTAAACATTTAATGCCTGGATTTTAGCAAAGCAATTGACTTCATTCCATAGAGAAGGCTACTTAAAATACTGGATGACAGAAGGTTTGGGGATAAGCTAGCACAGTGGATCAAGAACTAGATAGGAGGGAGTCCACAGAGAGTCATTATAAATGGTGAAAATCTGGGAGTGAGGGTGGTAACAAGTGGGGTACCATAGGGGCAGTCCTCAGACTGATACACTTCAATGTTTTTATTGGTGACATAGAAGTGGGGATACAAGGTAAAATCTGTCTCTTTGCTGATGGCACTAAGCTGTGTGGCAGAGTGGACAGCGAAGAGGGTATTTGGGAAATAAAGGATGATCTGGGCAGGTTGGAGAAGTGGTCCAACTTGGGTTCAACACAAAAAAGTGCAAGGTCATTCAACAGTGGCAACAAAAACCCAAAGGCTGAGTACAAGATGTGGGATAAGAGTGAACAGACAGAGGAAGGAAGAGCTATGGAGGTGTAACAGTTAAAGCAAACTGTATTTATTTGTTATTTTTTTTCTTTAGTCTGATTTTTTTCAAGAGCTGCTGTGTGAGGATATCCTGTTTACAGCAATTTTGGTAATTCTTTTACAGCACTTGCAGTATACTGGAACTCTGTTTACAGCAACTGTGGTAATAATTTGATTCTGCTCAAAAACTGGCCATTTAGGCTTTAATGGTTGTTTAAAAGATGGTAATGTGAAGTCTGAGAGAGTCTGACAAACAAAGAAATTTCCTGCTGGGGCTGGAGCTGTCCTTACAGAAGGGGACAGTTGAGGCAATGGACTGCAATGATAATTCAGACTAAGCACAGGTTCTTCAAAAACTAGTTTTAGCCAGAACCTATGGGGACTGGCTTCCCTGAGAAAGTACTTCTCAGAGTGGAGGAGAGAACTGTATCCTGGGAGAAAGGGAAATGTCCTTAAAAACAGTGAGCAAAGAGAATACAAATGTTCTTTTTTTCCCCTCATAACAGCACTGAGACCCAAGACTGGGACCAGTGGTGTGCCATGGAAGAGAAAAGGGTCAGTTTTGTGTGAATTATTTGCTCTGTCCAGAGACTTCTAAGATCTTGGGGTAAGACTTTGAATTTTAATCAGAATTGTTCTGTTCTGTACTTTTATTGTTGAACTTATTTTAAATTTCCTAGTGTGTGTGTAGTTTCCCATTACATCAGTTCACTGTGTAGCTTGTGAATTTTGTGTAAATATTAAATATTTTATTTGCCATACCCACTGCTTTCTGTAAGAGTGATATATGAGTAATCTATTTGCTGGGCAATTCTGTGATCCTGCCAATAAGTGAAAGTTAAAAGTAAACCTTTATTTGACACAGAGACAGAGTAAGGTGAACCTGGAGGGACTAGAGAGATTCCTGTATCAGAGAGGCCGTGTGCTGTGTGAGCAGGAACCTGTGGTGGCATTCATCGGAAGCAACCCTGAGTGAGTTGCGGCCACGTTGGTGGCGGCATGATCGAGTGAGGAAGGCAGTTTACAATGACCAACTAGGGAATCCTGGGAGGTGATCTGACAGGGGATAATTACATCTATAAGCTTAACGTCATCTTCACATTGCAACAAGGCAGTGGGTAAGGCAAATAAGACGCTGTGGTGCATAGGTAGAAGCCAAACCAAAAAAAAAGAGTTCACCCCAGCACAGTGGTATGCAAGTTAAACAAGGAAGCCACAGCAACAAGAGAACCTCACACTCACACAACCAAAGAAGGATAGTCTGATACTGATGCAGGGCACAAAATATATTTATTTATTCACAAATTGTGTAGTTTTGCATAAAGCAAAGTATCACAGTACAGTCCCACTGCCTATCAATGAACACCCAATTTTGTTTTTTGCTAACAAGCATTTTATCATAAGTGGAGGATTTAGTAGCAGACAATAGGTGATGCTGCCTCTGTACTGTTGAGGCTGCATCTGGAATACTGTGTGCACATATGAAGCCCACACCTCAAAAACAATAAGAACAGGATAAAATTGTTTAGAAAATGCTATCAAAAATAGTTTGGGGCAGCAGGGTAGGTTGTATGGTAAGAAGCTAGAAAGTCTAAATATGTACATGGTGGTAACCAGAATGGAAAGGGGGAGTAACACCAGGGACAACACAAGCAAGCATATTGTACAACAGCTGTTTCTACAGTAAGTGTGTGCTTGCTCCCTATTATTTAGATTGCAGCCAGCTGTGGTAGTGTGTGGAGGGTCTGTGTCAGTCGCCATCTGCAGATCTGATGGTGGGCCATACAGGCATGGAAATTTAAGGGTGAGTCAAGGGTGGATGGGGTGGTGGATGCTGAGAGGTTGAGCCAGGGAGGGATAGGGAGTATGATCAGAGAATTATAACAGGGATTTTATGAGGGGAGGGTACCACTGGACTATCAGGAAAATGTGTGTTCAATCAAGGATTGGGGGCTGCTAGACTACCAGGGAAGATAAGTTTCTATTCATTCAGCGAGTAGGTGGGTGGGCCATTAGCCTACTAAGTATATTAGGTTTCTACACATTCAGGGCTTGGTCTGGGAGGGGGGACAATAGACTACCAGGAATGTTAAATTATCAGTCTGCTAATTTATGTGGCCATTTAATAAAGAAAAATGTGTTAAAACATCTAAATGTGATACCTTGTATTTTTTTCTCAGTTATGCTCATGTTAACCCATTTAAAACATGTGGCATCAATGCTGGAGCTGATACTTTTTTTTCAGATGCCATCCTGGATATGACAATCATTAATGTCTTTCATGGACTGATGTCAACAGCTGATGCACAGACTCTAAAGAAGCTGGCAGAACATTTTGTCTTGAGACTGAAGCATTTTTTTTAATCAATCTATTTAGAAATGAACCCCCTACGTTCACAAAGCATGATTAATAAATGTGTATTGTGTGAAACACTAACAAATCATTAATTTCAAACTGTTGACTGCCATGCAAGAGGCTGTTTCAAATATTGGACACTAGATTCCCTGGGCTTGATTTTAAAATGTCAAACTTTGGCTCAAGGTACCTGCATCAAATGTCTTCGACACAAATGGAACCTTGCATCAAAGTCTGTGATAATCCCAATTTTTGAATGCAGGATGCATTGAAGTCAGGATGCCATGCATCAAAGCCGTCCTGTTCTACCCTTGTGCTAGGTCACAAGGGGGCTTGCGCCATGGTAGGGCTGCATCATCCTCTTTTTTGGAATTCCAGAAGCCCCATTATGGTTGCAACAGGGAGATCCATTTAGACCAGTGAGGAGTTGGTCTAGGGGCCCTGTGCCACAGATGGGCATGGAGATAACTTGGGGGGACCTGCAAGGAGGGGACTGGGGGCAGAGGAACATGGGAGATGCCCCAGGGAGAAATGAGGCCATGGCAGAAAGCGTGCTGAGGTAGCACCTGGCAGAGGTATTATGTACATATGCAGAGAGCTGATTGACCTGGGTACAGGGGGGTTGGCAGGGATGAACCATGACCCAGCCCCAGGTGGACACAGCCCTGGAACCAGCCCTGTAGGTACCACTGTGCACAACACAGTAGGCAGGCAGCAGCCTGACTCCATGAAGGGGCTGATTGCCAGAGAACTGTAATGGTACCTGGGTATCATTCCCTTCCACCACCTGCACCCTGCAGCCCTGCTGCCCACCTACAGTGTTGGGGACAATGTCATCTATGGTGCTGGTTCCAGGACTGTGTCCACCTGGGGTTGGATCACAGTCCATCCTGCCAGCTCCCCTGTACCTGGGTCAATTTGGCTCTCTGCATGTGAACATGACACCCCTGAGAGGTGCCACCTCAGCACCCTGATGTTCTACCATGCCCTCATCACCCCCTAGGGCATCACCCATGCTCCTTCTACCCCTGGCTCCCTCCTTGCCTGCATACAACCCCCCATCTTCATTGCCCCTCTAGAGTTGCACCAGATTGGGGGGGGTCACGGATCCCTCCGTCAAACCCTGTTGTTGTGCCAAATGTTTGGCACAACCCTGTAGCTGTGGCAACTCCTGGGTCTTTGGCACAGGGACCCCTCTGTTTTATAAAATAGAGTGCAGGGTCACTGATGCACCTGGAGTTTACCAGAGCTATAGATCAATGCAAATTGCACCACTCTAAGGGACATATGAAAATCGAGCCCCATGTTGCTTGTTTGCTATTTAGGGACAGTGTTTCATTAGACAAGTCACCCTTGTTTATACTTTTAGTGAATTTCTGACTATTTATTGAGAAAAACAACATTTTTAAAATCACAGTCAGGAACTGATTGCTTGTTCATGAGCAGCGTAAGTAAAATAGAGTGCATGGTAACTGCTTTACAAAGTTAATTGACTGATATTCTTGTTGATGGTGAATTTCTATTGATAATCATGATTTGATTTGAGTAATAAATCTGGTATTTGATCTGTAAATAAGAGATTTACTATAAAATTATAACAGCTTGCTGACAGTGAATATGAGAGATAGAAGGGAGAAAGAGTCAGTTCATGCTGTCTGACTGACAGGACAAAGTGGCAGCACATCTGTGAGTTCAGCTGACAGCTAGCTGAGTTAGTGATTTTCTATTATTTACAGGCACCCTGCAAAGTATTAACACATGAGTTTTCAACTAACAACATTTTAAATTGTTTTTAAACAAATAGAAACATCTCTATTTAAAATAGCCAGCTTACAATAGCAAAAACAAACAAACAAAAAGAATCCACAACAGAGTACCGTGCACAACGATGTCTTGTCTGTTAGATATCTACTGACAGTGTGTGCAGTTTGTGCTCATCAGTAGTCGGTCCTATTTGTCAATATTGAATATCTAGTTGTGAAACTTTATTTTTTTAAATCAAATTTGCTCACTTATTGTTCACAGTAACCTGCCTGCTTTGAGTAAGTTAATTATGCAGTGCAGTTTTGTGTTCCTATCAACGGTGCTAATTCCAGATCATTCATGTTGGCTAGTCTGAATAATCTACCTACTATAAACAGCTAATTATGTATAAGTCATGGTGTACATATTATTGAGTACAGGGAATATTTACTCATTAAGTATTACAAATTGCAGACAATATTAAAAATCAGAGAATATCTGTTCATAGTAGGCAGATTATTTAAATTAGGCAACACGAATGATCTGGCATTAGCACCACTGATGCGTACACACACTGCACTGTATAATTAACTTACTCAAAGCAGGCTGATACTGTGAATAGTTACTGTGAGAGTTTCATTAAAAAAAAATTTCCACACCTAGATATTCAATATTGGCAAATAAGACTGACTACTGATAAGCACAAACTGCACACACTGTAGTAGGTGTCTTAACAGATGAGCCGTCACTGTGCACAGTACCCTGTTGTAGATCCTTTTTTTTGCCATTGTAAGCTTGCTATTTTAAACATAGTTGTTTCTATTTATTTAAAAATGTTAATTTTTCTTAGTTGAAAACTCATGTGTTTGTACTTTGCAGATTGCCTGTAAACAATAGAAAATCACTAACTAAGCTAGATGTCATAATTGAACAGAAAATCTAGCATCCGGTGCCTGAAAGTAATCTCTCACATGGCAGTCAACAGTCAGCAATGAATGACTTGTGCTTTGCACAATCAATTTATTAATAATGGCTTTGTGAATGTAGGGGGGTTCATTTCAAAAACTGAGCCGAGATCTTGAGTAATCGCATCAGCAATGCCAGCTGATGCACATGCTCGAGATCTCATCTCAATTTTTTTCAAACATCTTTTGTCAGGACTTTCAGTGCTCATTTCCATTCAACAGTGACATGTCCACATTCAGAAGCTCACAGGCTTAATGACAGTGGTCTTAAGGGAAAGCACCGTGGAAGAAGTAAAAACTGCCGTGCATGGGGTTTTGTTATACTTACACGTCCATGGAATTGGGACATACTTACATACACGTTCATGGAGTTGGCAGCTGAAGTTCAACAGACCACTTGGAACCAGCTGCAGGCTTCTCGGGACCTCTGGACAGCAAATGCAAACTCAGGGAATCCCGAAGAAATCAGGACAGATGACAGCTATGTCAGCAGCAAGAAAATAGTGTTTGGGGGTGGCAGTACTGAATGGACACAGTGGAGTGACTGTGCAAGTAGCAGAGTGAAGTGCTTCAACTCCACTGTTTTGTGCATTGGTAGGAACCCAGTCTTGTGCTTCCAGAGCCCTGTTTCTCTACTGTCATAATTGCAAGATGTCAGCATAGCTCCACTATGCAGCCATAAAATATGTGAATAAAAATGCAAGGGACTTTGTATTAACATCAAGAGTTACATATTCTTCTGGTTTTTAAATAGCATTTAATACAGTATGTATATACATACTGTTCAGTTGTGTGATGCTTTTTTGTGGGGAGATAGGTGCTGGATGTTTAATCAAAGTTTTTAATCAACAGCCCCATCTTGCAGGCAAATATTTCCTGCAATCTCAGACTTCCTACAATGGCACTAGCATCTGTTCCTTGAGGTTCCTTTCTCCACATTCTTGGCTAAATCACAAACATTTTGACACTACAACTCCCCACCCACCCACAGAGAAAATTGCCCCTTATAATCTTCAGCATCTTGCAATTTTACAAAAGAAGAAAAAAAGGAAAGAAAAATTACATTCTGACTGCAGATGCTTGACACTCCCACCCTTAATTGCCGCAGAAGTGATGGTACAATACAGTTGTATGAACAATTTTAACTCCATTATTTCAGAGAGATAAGTTTCCTAATTTTCTTAGAAACTGATGTGACTGTGAAGCCCATCTTTCCCTTCCCTGGGACAAAGTGCCTCATAAAAATATACAAGATCTTAAAGAGAACAAGAGAATAGTATGTGCCAGTAATCTCTTAGTGCTGGTATCAAAAATATGTTTATGAAGGCAGGAGACTCGGTCTCCTAATTAAGCCCCTAAGAGTGTTTGTGCTTTTTTAGGGTGAGAAAACCAGGAAGAAGCAGAGACTCTCCCATCTCTGTACAAATATATTAAAGACAGATCCTATAAGGAATGGCTGAAAGCCCTGAATATGTATTCACTGGAGGCCAGGCAACAGAGGGTGGATATGACAGAGAATAATATAGATAAACCACAAGGACCTGTTTGTTAGAAATAGAGATGCAGTCATGAGGGGGTACGACTGAAGATTTGTGGGACTTAAACTCGGGAAGGATGCAAGGAAGGTCTTCTTCACTGAAAGGGTGATGAAGCATTAGCATAGATTGCCAGTGGAAGTCATGGGGCTGAGGACCCAAACTGGGTCCAAATATAGGTGGGACAAGGCCAAGGGATTCATAGTTCCACTTGGGGACACTAGGGAGCTGGAGGGAGCAGAAAGGGAGCAGGGAGTGAATAACCTACCATGGCACTAAGTCAGGGTTTGCAGCTGTAATAATATGAACATAACTGACAGGCCATCAGTCTCCATCTGCTGTTAGATTCTATGTTTCTATTTAAATATTTAAATTATGTGATCTATAGTAAGCAAAAAGTAAAAAAAAATGCCTTAAACATCAAATAATTCACACCCCTGTTTTAACAGTGGAAATTTTCACTTTTTCAAATGCTGCATGTGAAGCCCTATGATGGTTATAACAGGTCCACTTGTGCAGATAAACCTTCAGCAATGATTGGTTGAAATCAATGCTAATTATTATATGTTAACTTTAACCATCCGGCTGAGGGAAATTTCCCTTAGCTCCAAAGTAAATGACATGTCCTGTGAACAAAATTACAGGATTAAAAGAGTAAGTGTGGGATTTGAGATTAAACTAGATACCCCTAATCTCAGATGCAGAAATTCGAACCATACATTGTAATCTTAATGTAGTAGTAGTAAAATATTTTTATTCATAAGAATTATAAACAAAGGATTTACTCGATTGAGCAAAGGCTCATTTACAACAAGGGGCCACAGTGGAAGGTAATATCATGTTACCGTACCATAGTACATTGGTTTACAATAAAACAATAAACAACAAACAACAAATTCTGACTCCACAATCAAATACAATACAAAATTAAACAATATTATTCTGTCAAACATACAGTACACAAGATTATTCTGCCTTACTGTCTAATCAAGCTTTTATCTCATTCCATCTATTCTTCCCTGTTAGAGATCTCAAAGTATGACGAATATTGTTCCAAGTCATTGAACCCCATATAAAAAACTGTACTTCTTTCTATTTCTAATTTACATTTAGTGACCACTAGATCCAGACCTATTGCAGATCTTTAGAAAGTTTTTTTTTTTGTTCTACAAACAATGTTAGCTGATACATAATTTTGAAGTTGCCCTCTAATTCCCTTATACATAAATGCCAAGGTAAATTCATATCTACGATTGTTCAAACTCTGCCAATCAAGTTCAGCATATAATTGGCAGCTGTGTGCTATATGGGGAGCATTAAGTACAAATCTGGCAAGTCTGTTATAGCAGACACTGAGTCTTGTTAGATCCCTCTTAGTTAATGGCCACCACTAGGGGTCAATTATGCTGTTACAGTTATTCAGCATTTTGATTTTGTTACTAACAGCTTTCACTACTAGCTGGCATTGCTTTTCACATACTTTTTTATATACTTCTTTCCTTCCAGTAACAAATGGATGGGTAAACAAATACAATACCTACCAATAAATCCATTCCAGTAATGTAAGGTGATATGCTTATTATTATTGAAGGATTTTGGAACGGATTTTCTGGCATGGCAAAAAGGTATGCCCTTCCAATACATCCATTCCAATACCATTCCACAGTCAGCACTGTACCATTCACTTTTATAACCCTTCCAATGAATCATGCAGTGAGGTCACTTTGCTCCTCTGGCCCTTCCTTTGCAGAGAAGGACAGCAGTTCAAGGCAGCCCAATGGCCAAGTAGAAGCACATTGGACCACCATATCAACTGCCCATGTTCTGGAGCAAACCTGAGGCACTGGACATGGCTAAAAAGCATGCTGCTGCTGGCCATGTGTCCTAGAAAAGGAGAGGGTGGTGCTACATTCCATTACTTCAGCAACCCATGCTGGTGAGGGAGCGTACTTATCCATGGGCTGACATTACATGCAGTCAAAGCCAATGGGCACCAGTGAGGTGCCAGCAAGTAGAGGGAAAAGTATGGAAATTAGCTGTTAGAAAAAAAACCTAGTACCTATCAGGATGGCAATAGCTGTATTCTCAGGCCTTGGGTCCCCACAGAAAATGTGCATACCTTGGTGATGCTAAGGGGCATACCGGGACAGGCAGATTGCCAGTCCAGAGTTGGGATGACAGACTAAAGAACATACAACCTGTATGTGTATATATATATATATATATATATATGAGTCAGCAGTCACTTCTACCAGGTTTGTTGAAAACCAGAGCTTAAGTGTTGTGATTTTGAAGCTCAGCTTATATTCTACTTGATTTGGTACTTCTCTAAAGACCCCACTACCACCACGTTGAAAACTACCACAATGTTCTGAAAAAAAATGACTACTGTAATCATTACAATTAGTTACATTCACTGTTGTAGCCTGTCACTGTTTCCAATTCAGTCACTCCTCCCTCTCTGTGCTATCCACCTCACTGTTTTTAAGGCTGCAGTGGACGTAGTCCTGCAGACCTTTTGCTTTCAGAAAAGGACTCTGCATTCCTTGAATTCTTTCTGACCGAACAACATGTTGGACTTGCACCAAAGTCACCTCCACATCTGTGGAGCAGTCTGCTCGCAAAGCACTGTTTTTTCTTGACAAAAAACAGCAGTCCTGATCATGACACTGGGGGATTGTGCAACCCCAGTGTCAATCTTATGCTTCAGGGGTAGGGTGGGGTGGTGGGTGCTGAGTGGGAGGGTCAGGTGGGGGGGATATCTATATCTTTCAAGAAAAAATAAATTCTGCTCATGACTGCTAAACCACACTGTGCATGCATGACTACTTGCACATGGACAGTAGTGCTCAGCGGTCATCTTGGTTATGACGGATTGTGCCATATTCCACCATGACCACCAAAAAATTAATTTATAAATTATTGATATCCTGCCACCCAACCCTCCTTCTCAGCACCCACCCCCCAAGAAACATACAAGTGACAAGTGTCCGGAAAAATACCATTGACACTGGAGGTGCCCAATCCCCCAGTGTCAGGATTGTTTTGGGGAATTTTTTCTTTATTAAAGATATCCCCCCAACTGACCCTCCTTCTCAGCACCCACTATCCCATCCTCCCTCAAGAAATGAAATAATTGGACTGGGGGGTGCCCAATCCTGCAGTGCAGGAATCTGCATTTTTTTTAACCCGTAAACAGAAAACCATCTATAAATCTTTTGCAGCTGGTAGAGTCCTCTACCTGACCCTCCCACTCAGCACCCACCCCCCCAGCTCCCCAAGCCCTTACTTTCTGATCAGGGGTCCAAATATGTAATCCTTTCTGGACCACAGACACATCTCACTCTTCAAAGCCGGACCGTGAACTAAAGAAACATGTATGCGAGTCAATGTATTTCAATGGGGTTTTCAACTTAGAGGCACAACTTGGGCATTTTTGCATATTTGTGGCCCAAATTTTTCAGCATGCATTTTTGGGGACCCCACCTAATGAACAATTGAACTAACTTGAGGCAAATCTGTCCTGAAAGGAGATTTTGTGGTCCCTGTGCAATATCACTTTTCAGGCAGGACTTGAAATTTTTCTCTGCTGCTCATGTTCATGAGGTGTGGTCATAAGAAGACTATGTTGAAAAGTTGGTGTACAGTATTACAAAACAACAAAGTTATGAGCCTACGTTGAATTTTGGGAATGCAGGCTCATAACTTTGGTAATTTTCAAAATGTTTACCCTAAATTTACAACATAGCCATATCTTTACAGCACCTCATGAATGTGACAGCTGTCATTTTTCAAATCCTGGGCAAAATGTTTTTTGACATCACAAAAGCTGATGTCACAGTCCCTGCACAGAATCATCTTTTGAGCAGAAGTTTGAAAATTTTCTCTGCACTTTTTCATGAGGTGGGTCATAAGAAGGCTATGTTCTAAATTTGGTGTAAAAATATTAAAAAACAACAAAGTTATGAGCCTATGCTGAATTTTGCAAATGCAGGCTCACATAACTTTGGTAATTTTCAATATTTTTACCCCAAATGTACAACATAGCTATATCTTTATAGCACCTCATGAATGTGACAGCTGTCATTTTTCAACTCCTACCCAAAATGTGTTTTTGCATCCCGAAACTTGATTTCGCAGTCCCTGCATGAAATCACCTTTCAGGCAGGAGTTGAACATTTGCTCTGCCCTTCTACATGAGACAGGGTCATGAGAAGATTATGTTCTAAATTTGGTGTAAAAATATTAAAAAAACAACAGTTATGAGGCTATGTTGAATTTTGCAAATGCAGGCTCGTAAGATTGGTAATAGTCAACATTTTTACCCACATTTTCAATATAGCCATTTATTTGCAGCACCTCATAAATATGTCAGCTGTCATTTTTCAACTCCTACACAAAATGTGTTTCGGCATCCTAAAACTTGATTTCACAGTTCTTGAGTGAAATCATTTTTCGGGCAAGAGTTGAACATTTGCTCTGCCCTTCTTCATGAGGCAGGGTCATAACAAGGCTATGTTGAAAATGTAGTATAAAAATATTACAAAATAACAAATTCATGAGCCTATGTTACATTTTGCTAACATAGGCTCATAACTTTGGTAATTTTCAATAGTTTTACCCCAAATTCCTCACCTGCAACCCTATCGGCTGTTGTAAGAGTTTTTTTTTTTCATGCTTCTACACTGTGCTGGGGGATGGGGCATAAGAAGATTTTGGTAGAGATGGTACAGGATTTATTATTCTGTCTGTTGCAGGCTCTGTGGTACTTGAGCCCCATTCTCTATAGTTTATAGACTCTGTTGTTCTTACAGGGGACCTGTGTCTTATCCTTCAAAACTCCTAATGCAAGGCCAACATCTTCTGGAGTTGTTCAAGCCCTGATAACATCCTGCCAACTGACTGACACTGAACTCTCTCTTTTCAACTTACCATACCACAAACTTTCAATAAACTGAGATTCTGGCACCACATTTTATGATGGGATGCACTATGCAGTTATAGTACTGTAGTAATACAGCAATCACTCATTGCAATTTCTCAGAAACACTTGAGCTTAGTCAAAGAGCTGCAACCAGGGGCTTGCATGACTCCATCAAGCAGCAGTGGCTACCCCTGCAGTGCCAAATGAGTCCAAGTGAATCAGATGCTATGGATCAAAAGCTACCTGGAGAACAGTAATTTCTTCCATTTGAGTATTTGTTCTAAGCTGAAGATCTAAAACATAAACTAACATCAGAACATGTTCATTAATAATTAATTTCTTAATCACTTAGTATTTTGTTGGCAAATAATAAATAAAAAATCAATACTTCCCAAAGAAAGTACTTTTTCACTTTTATGTTAATCAATATTTTTTAGCAGTCAGTACCATTTATTTATCAGATGCTGTTTTTTTCCCTGATTAGACTCCTTACTGATGGACTTTAATTAGTTCTTGAATTTATTTGGATAAAGAGCAGAACTTGTTCTTTAATATAGCACTTTTTCTATGTGAAAAATCTCAAAGTGCTTTGCATACCGATGAGTTAAATACTCATAGCTCAGCACAGGGACTGCATCTGTAAGGCAGACAAACTACGCAGGCACCATTTTACACCAGTAGCAACTCACATAGCTATTGACATCTGCGTCGTAACCTGTTTTACTGAAAGAAAGCATGTTGGCCAGCTCTCCATTGGTAATCTCTTACTTTTAAAATGGTAACATGGGATCTGTAACTTCAGGGATTCTATAGCTACAGGAATTCTTTCATAGCTCAGGGGTTAGAGTACTAGCACTGAATGCTAGAGCCCTGGGTTCAAGTTCCAGTGGGAGTCACACTTTTCCGTTCACATTTCAATCATCATGATTTAAAATTGCCTCACAGTGGCTTTATTGCACTTAAAGAGTTGTCTGGTGTCTGTTGTTTAACAGGGAAATAAGACAATAGAAACACAGAAGTTGACAGCAGATAAGGACTGCAAGGTTTACCCAGTCTGTCCATTTTTCCTACCTGCTGCAAAAACCACAGACCCTGCTTGATCTCTGATTTTTGTCTCTTTCCTATCGCTAGAATTCCCCTATGCCTATCCCATGTATTTTTTAATTCCCCTACCGAATTTGTCCCCACCACCTCTGCTGGGAGGCTGTTCCATGCATCCACCACCTTTTCTGTGAAGAAATACTTTCTCACATTACCCCTTAGTCTACCCCCTTCCAGCTTCATGCCATGACTCCTGATTCTAGAACATCTCTTTATCTAAAAGATGTTACCTCCCTGTACCTTATTTATGTCCTTGAGATATTTTAAGGTCTCTATCTTATCCCCCCCCAGGGTAAACATATTGAGGTCCTCCAAGTTCTCCTCATATAACTTTTCTGCAGACCCTGCACTATTTTTGTTGCCCTCCTCTGAACTGCTTCTACCCTGTCTATGTCCTTGAGGAGATGCAGCCTCCAGAACTGGACACAGTACTCCAGATGAGGTCTCACTAATGATTTGTACAGTGGCTATACCACCTCTCTTCTTCTGCTGGTAATACCTCTCCCTATGCACCCCAGTACCCCACTGGCTCTCCCCATAGCCAAAGCACATTGTTTGGCCACCATTAGGTTATCTGATATGATTACCCTCAGATCCCTTTCCTGTTTGGTGGCTATCAGTGCCCCCCCAACCCCATCAAGTAAGCCTCCTCTGGGTTCCTGTGCCCCAAATACATGATTTAACACGTATTTGCATTATATTTTAGCTGCTACACTCTTGATCATTTCTCTAGTTTACCTAGGTCCCTCCTCATTTTTTCCACCCCTCCCAGAGTGTCTACCCTGCTGCAGATCATACTGTCATTTGCAAAGAGGCATACCTTTTCTTCCAGCCCCTATGCAGTCTCACTTATGAAGACATTGAACTGGACTGGCCCCAGAACTGATCCCTGTGGCACACCACTGGTCACCCTCCTTTCTTCAGATTGAGCTCCATTTACCATCACCCTGTGTGCTCTATCCCTCAATCAATTTCTAATGCAGGTTACTACTTTGGGACTCATTCCCAGGCTGCCTAGTTTGTTTACAAGCCTCTCATGTGGAACAGTGTCAAAGGCCTTGCTGAAATCTAGGTAGGCCACATCCACCACTCCCCCTCTGATCCACTCCCTGGTCACCCAGTCAAAGAAATCTATTAGATGTGTTTGGCATGACCTTCCCACTGTGAATCCATGCTGCCTTGGATCATGTGCTCCTCTGGATTCAAGATGTTCCACAATCCTTTCTTTTAGCAGTGATTCCATTATTTTCCCCACCACCAAGGTCAGGCTGACTGGTCTATAGTGTCCAGCCTCCTCCCTGCTCCCACATTTGTGCAAAGAGACCATATCTGCCCTCCTCCAGTTTTTCCAGAACCACTCCTGTTTCCAGCGATTTATTAAACAGGGCTGCCAGAGGTGCTGCTAGCTACTTCCTAAGTTCCTTTAGTATTCTAGGATGTATCCCATCTTGTCCCATTGACTTGTTCACTGTTAGTTTTGTGAGTTCCTTTGCCTTGTTCACTGTCAGTGTTGTGAGTTCCTTTGGAACTCTGTCCTCCGTAAATGGACTGGTGTCCACCTCCCTCCCCTTCATGCTCCTGCCACTTAATTATGGTCCCTCACCTTCTCCCTCTTCTGTGAATACTGAACAAAAATATTTGTTCTGGATTGTTGCTTTTTCCAAGTCCTCTTCCACACAATCCCCTTCTTCACCCTTAATCGTCACAATCCCACCCCTTGTCTTTCTCCTTTCACTAATGTACCTATAAAAAGTCTTGCTCCTTTCTTAACTTCCTGAGCTATGTTTTTTCTCTGTTTGTGCCTTTGCACTCCTGATTGCCTTCCCTGCCTCCCTCTGCTTATCCAGATACACAGTCCTGTCCTCCATCTTCTGAGTTTCCTTGTACTTTCTGAAAGCCAACCTTTTCGCTCTTATCTTCCCGGCCGCTTCCTTTGAGAACCATAATGGTTTTCTTTTTTCTCTTGCCTTTCTTTACTTGCTTAATGTAAAGATCTGTTGCCTCCACTATGGCAATTTTTAGATGGAACCACTGTTCCTCAACCCCCCCCCCCCGATCCTCTATCCCCACCAGGGCCTTCCAGAGACAAAACCCCAACCCCACAAACTCTGCCCTCTTGAAGTCCAGGACCTTCGCTTTTGTGTGGTTTGACTCTGTCACTGTACTCATATTGAACCACACTGTGTGATGATCACTGGACCCCAGGGGCTCACCCACCATGACATCTGCAACTGTGTCCTTGTTTGTGAATACCAGGTCTAAAATTGCACCCTCTCGGGTGGGCTGTAGCGCCAACTGTCTGAGGCATGCACCTTGCGGGGAGTCCAAAATGTCCCTGCTCCTGGCTGAGGCTGCTGCTGGGATGTTCCAGTCAACATCTGGCAGATTGAAGTCACCAGCAGCACTTCACCTTTAGTCACTATCTTATGGATGGCTTCCAATAGAATCTACAGGGAAATTGGTTATAGTGACATTCATTGGTTATACAAGAAAAAAGAGCAATTCTACTTCCACGGGAAATAATGTAATCTACAGAAAACACAGGAAGATTGCCCTGAAGTTTCAGGACACATTTCATACTGTTCTGGGAGCCCTGTAACTTCCATCTGGAAGACACCAAACAGTACAGCACCTCCCATGAAACTGAAATGTCAGCATTGGGTATGATCCCAGGTCCTCAGTGGGGGACTTGAACTCTAACTGTCTCACTGAGAAATGAGAGTGCCACACACACAGACGCACACACACACACACACACACACTAAGATTGCCACCTGGCTGGTTTTCAACCGGCATGAATGGTTTTTCCAGGGACTTGCTGGTCAAACACTTTAATGTGCCATTTTTTTAATGACATGCATGTTTCTACAGCTGGCAACCTGGCAGGCAAACAGGGCAAGTCTCCTCTAACCACACTGCCACAACACACAAGCATACTCATTTGGCACTGGTGTCAGTGTAGTATGAAAGCAAGAGAGGCGAGGGGAGCAGAGCCGAGGAGTCAGTGTGAGGTGCAGCATTTAAACCTGACTTTAATTAAGTTGTTAATATTAACTGACAAAGTGACAAGGCCCCTGTGTGTAGCTAGGAGCTGGGAGAGGAGCAGGAGACACAGTGCAGCATTTGAAACAAAGGTAGGTGTGTATTAATATGCATGGTGGTGGTGGTGTTGGTAGTGGTAATGGTGGTGGTGGTGGTAGAGGAGGGTGGGCAGCGGGCAGGAGGCCATTTTTCCTTAATTCCCAAGGTGGCAACCCTAACACACACACCCACACACATATAAAGACATACGAATATGTGAAACTGCCAGCAGAAAAAGGCCACTTGGGCTTTCGAGTCCGCTCGATTTTGTAGCTAGCACCCCTTCTCTACAACTGCCCCTCCCATCCTACCCCCTTCCCATGACCCTCCCTTGTGCCCTATCCCATCCCCTCTTGAAGCATCCCACTGTTTTACAGGCCACCACCTCTGCCAGCAGTGTGTTCCACTCTGCTACCACCCTTTCTGTAAAGAAATGCCTCCTCAACTCCCTCCTAAACCTTCCATCGTCCAATCTCATGTCGTGACCCTGAGTGTCTCTCCTCACCCTCCCCTTGAACAGTCCCTCAGTGCCTGTCCTGTTTATTTCTCTCATGTACATTAAGGTCTCAGTCATATCCCCCTGTCCCTCCTCTCCTCCAGACAGTACATGTTCAATTCCCTCAGTCTAACCTCATATGGTAACTCTCCCAGACCCAGGATAATATTTGTTGCTCAGTATTGCACTCCTTCCAGAAATTCAATGTTCCTCTTTAGATAAGGGCACCAAAACTGAATGCAGTACTCCAGGTGGGGTCTGACCAGTGATCTGTATAACGGCAGAATCACCGCCCTCCTCCTAGAGGTTATACCTCTTGTAATATGACCCAGCATCTTGTTGGCCATTGCTGCTGCTTTCCTACTCTGTGTTGAGTTGTTCATTGCTCCCATAATGAGCACTTCCAGAGCTTTCTCCTCCTCAGTCACAATCAGCTACACCCCCCCACACCCCACAGATGGTAGCTCCTCTTTGGATTCTTTGCCACGAAATGCAGCACCTTGCAGTTCTTGACATTGAAACCAAGTTGCCAAGTGTCAGACCATGTTTCCAGCCTTGTTAGATCTTCCTGCAATCCCTGCCACCCACCTTGGTCATACACCACTGCTCCCATCTTGGTGTCGTCTGCAAATAGACTGATCTTGCTATTTATGCCTACCGAGATGTCTGCAATAAATACCTCAAATAACACCAGCCCCAGCACTGACCCCTGTGGGACCCCGCTCATCACTGCCCTTGGGGATGATAATTCTCCTTCCACCACCACCCTCTGCTGCTGTCCCTGCAGGCAGTTCTCCACCCACACCACCAATTTTGTCCAGCCAATGTGCCCCTTAGCTTACATGCTAGTCTCCAATGTGGCACCAAGTCGAATGCCTTACTGAAGTCCAGGTACAGGACATCCACCGCATGCCCTTTGTCCATTTCCCTAGTCACCCAGTCATAGTAGTCCACTAGGTTGATCTAGTAGGATCTGCCCTTGACAAAGCCATGCTGCTACTGTCTTGCACCCCACTGACCTCTAGCAGGGTCAACAGCCTCTCCTTCAGGATTGTTTCCATCAGTTTCCCCACTATGGATGTGAGACTCACTGGTCTATAGTTCCCTGGTTCATCTTTTGGACTGCTCTTATGGAGTGGAACCAGGTGAGCTGCAATCCTGAGGTATTACACCCTGAGTCCAGAGGGGTATTAAATAGGCCTGCTAATGGACCTGCCAGGACCTCTGCCAATTCCTTCAGTACCCTGGGGTGTATGCCATCTGGTCCCGGTGCCTTGTCCACCCTCAGTGCTCTTAACCCCTCTAGCACTCTAACTTCTGTGATTTCCCCATTCGTCACCCCATCCCCCTCTGAGCCTATCCTCCCCCCAACCTTAAGTGTTTCCCCCCCCTTTCTCTTTAGTAAAAACCAAGCAGAAGTAGTCATTAAGTGCTTCTGCCTTTTCATCCCTTTTCCACCCATTCCCCCTCCTTCTTAATCCTTACTATTTGGTCCTTACAACCCCTTTTCTCCATGATGTACCTGAAAAAGTCTTTCTCCCCCTCTTTAATTCCCTTCACCAGCATAAGCTCCCTTGATGCCTTTGCTGCCCTTACTTCCCTGGTCACCTCCTTTGCTTCCTTCAGGTAATCCTCCCTGTCCTCCCCCTCCCAATTCTCCTGTATCTCCTATAGGCGACTCTTTTCCTCCTCACCCTGTCTATGACACCCTTACTCATCCAGCTAGGTTTCTTCGCCCAAGCATTTCTACTTTGGGCCTTGCTACAGGAATTTGTTGCCTCCACTATCCCTATCTTAATGAGTCCAGGAACCCTTGCACCACTTCACCCATCTTTTTGAAGTCAACCTTTCTAAAGTCTAGCATCTTTGTGCCAGATGCCCCTCCCCCTTCCTGCCCAGCTACAATTGGAACCATATTGTCCGGTGGTCACTTTTGCCAGTGGTTTCTCCACCCTCAGATCCCTCACTCACTCCTCATTAGACAGTATGAAGCTAAGTGTATTCCCTTCCCTATTTGGTTCACTGACCAACTGCATCAGGAAGTTATCCTGGAAGGTGTCTAGCATGATCTGTTCTCTTCTACACTTGGTGGCAGGTGTCCCCCACTCCACTCCTGGCAGGTTGAAGTCACCTACTATCACCACCCCTCTGTTCTCACAGTTCCTCTGGATCTGTTCCACCAATACTCTATCTGTCTTTTCTGACTGGGAGGGCAGCCTGTACACCACCCCCAACCGTAGTGTCCTGTTTTTTGGATCTTGGATTTGCATCCATAGAGCCTCTGTATCTCCCTCCTCCCTCTCTTCTCTAACACACACTTTAGCCCCTCCCTCACATAGAGTGCTACCCCCTACTTTCCCCTTAACTCTATCCTTGCGGAATAGTCTGTAACCTGGAATCGTCAGGTCACAGTCATGGTTTTGGGTGACCCATTTCTTGGTGATGGCTGCCATGTCCACCCTTCCCTCTGCCATGAGAGCCTGTAGTTCTGCATTTTTATTCCCCAGGCTTCCAGCATTTAAAGATATCTCCCTCCATCCCCTTTCTTTCTCCTCCCCTCCTTCCACCTCTTCCTTTATGGCCCTCCCAGTATTGTTTGCTCCTCGCCTTATCTCACTGTTACAGGGGTAAGCCCATATGGTTTCCCATCCCGAGGCCTCTGATCACCTCAGTCCCTTCTGCCACCCCCCTCTCCTAATTTAAATTCTCCTCAATATACTCCCCAAGCTTTTGCTTCAGTACTTTCTTCCCCTCTTTGTTTAAATGCAGTTTATGTTTGGCGTATAGACTGCAGTCCTCCCAGGTCATACCCCAACCTCCTACCAGCCCATACCCTTTTTCCTGACACCAGGTTTCCAGACATTCATTAAACTCCTGAATCCTCAGTTTTCTTCCCATACTTGCCCTTGGGACTGGAAGTACCTCTGAGAAGGTAACTGATTTTCCTGCCCCCTCGCAAACTGGACCTAAATCCTCAGACCTCCTCTTCACCTCATCTACCATCCCCTCAGCCAGGTCATTCATCCCCAGGTGCAGAATTAGATGTGGTTTTTCCCTGCCCTTTATGGCATATTTTAGTACTGATTGCCCCACCCTTTCCACCTTCATTCCTAGCATGGCTTTCACCTGGACCTGACTATGCCTCTCTCCCTTGCTACCCACCTGACCCCTCTCAGTATTGAGTCCCCTAACACTAAGATCCCACCCCTTTCTCCCTTGTCACCCCTCCCATCCTACCTACCCCTCACTGTCCTAACTCCTTCTTCCTCCTGTACACTGTTCCCCCCTTTTGCCCCTGTTATACTGCCCTCATCAGTACTCCCTCCTGTGCTCATTTTATCTTGACACATATTAGGTCCTTTTCCCTTCTCACCCCCCCATCCCATTTCTCTCTCTGTTACCCTGGACTGTTCTTCCACAGCACCTTCTTCCCCATCCATCATTCCCATCAACGGCCAATACCTGTTTGAGCCTATTGTATGCCTTCGTGCAGTAACTCTGGCCCTCGTTCCTTTTGGCCCCTATCTCTTGTACTTGTATCTCCCCCCGTTGTCCACAGTGTGTATTGTTCTCTCCATCTCCAGTCCCTACCTCTGTTCCTTCTTCTGTTTACCCAGTTACAGTCGGTGCTTCCCATTTCCTCTTCTCTTTCTGTCCAAGACATTTCTTTCTTTAACCTTAAAATCTCATCCTCCAGCTTCCCTAGCCTTTGACAAACTGGGCATTCCCTCACTCTCCACAGGGTGCCCATGAATATGGCTGCTCCACAGTTATTACACCCCACAATCCTTCCTCTTATGTATCCACTACTCCCTTACTGCTACCGATCCCCCCTCCCCTTATGATGCCACTGTCCCTCCCCTGGTGCATCACCCTTCCCTGTCCTTTCCACCGACTTCCCCAGTCATTTTCCCTTATCCAGTCTTTCCTCTGTGCCACCCACTTGCTGCCCACAGCTATTCTACCCGTGTTGTTCCTCCAGATGTCCTGCTGCCCCTGGCCCACCTACTTTTCTGCTGTCCCCAACCATCCCACAAGTTGCCATAACTCCCCCAGTATGTCCTTCCCTGTCCTGCTCCATTTTCCTTCTGCGATGCTGCCATAGCCCTCTTTATTATTACAATGGTGTAAGAGCTACAGAGTGCAACCAAACTGGGCCCCTTCAAATCCCAACTCTGAGCAACCCTCACCTAGGGCATTACCTGTGACTGTGCTACATAATTCTCCCCTCCCTCCATCCTCCACCTGTACCCCACTTCCCTCTGCCCTCCCTACCCCACCCCACCTTTTCTTCCTAGCCTACAATTCTATCCACCCCATACTACCCCTCCTTCATCCTCCTCTCCTTCCCTCATCCCCCCCAATCCCCCAATTCCACCTGTCCTTGCTATCCAGCTCTCTTGCCTGTACCTGCCTCTTATAGCACTTAGCTCGCAACTAGCTGGAATCATAACAAAAGAGCTGTAAAATGGATACAATTCTGACTGTCTTTATTTACTTTGTCTAAATGCTCAAGTTCTGCTGACCCTTCAAGTATTTCTGCCTGCGCAATTTAGACGATTGCCTTGACACTGCTGAACCTGCTAATTTTTTTTTCTAATTCTTTGTATAATGTATTACTATGTATCATGTATAACTGCTACTGTTTGTGCTGTCTTCTGACGTGGAACCTCTGTAAATGAGTCTCTGACTCAAAGATTTGTCTAGACTGAAACAAATAAAAAATAAATAAATAAAAACATAGAAGTTGACTGCAGATAAGGACCCCAAGGCCCATCTAGTCTGCCCATTTCTTTTTTTACCTTATAAATGTGCCATCAGCCTTTGCTCTGTCCATAGCCTATCTATTCATACTCATCTGTATTGCTCCCTCATGCCTATCCCATGCCTGTCTGAAGCCCTACACTGTATTCATATCCCCCACTTCCTGAGGTAGGCTGTTCCATGCATCCGCCACCCTTTCAGTATGGATGTTAAAGACTGTGAGACAGTTTGGGCAGTATAGAGAACAAACAGGGGATACTAGAGAGGTTGCAATATGTACCTGTAAACTAGGCAGACCAAGTAGGGCAAGAGGTGCTTATCTGCTGACAACTTATGTTTGTTAGCTAGGATAAGGATAAGTCACAATAGCAGCGATAAATTAACCAGGTATGGTTAAGAGACAATTTACAACATTAAATTCCAGCAAATAAAAAAAGTGAAGAAATGACTGCAAGTAGTTTAGGGGAAATAATGACATTTTATAATACCAGAGGTTATGCAAACCAAAATGGGGGGGGTTGGAATAGAAGTAGGGATGGGCACTAGGTGGGGTGGGAAGGTAAAACAATGGCTACACCATTAGTACTAGTTAATAAAACTGTCTGAACTTATGGAAGGAGGAAGGAAATGAAGCAATGCACAAGACAAAGTCCCCCAAGCTGGAGAACATGTTAATGTGCAGAGTAGCTTCACAGTACACACTGGCACAATCCCAAAGTGCCAATAGATCCTGCTTTTGACTTTGTAAAACACAATAGTGAGCGTTCCCTTAAGTTACATAGAAACCATAAGAAATACAGCTTTGTGGGGAATGCACATCTGAAGTTTCACCTGTTCCATTCCCAAAAAGGAATGACTTCAGTAAAGTTAGAGTGGCACAGGCTCTTTGGATCCACTGGTTCAGCTCTGGAATCAATTCAAGGTAGCAAGCTGTGAATGTCTACTTTGGAGATATACCTGTAGTCAGACAGCAGAAAAAAGTACTGATGCAGCCTGCTCACAGTCACAATCCATCCATCTTCAGATTTTAATTTATCTGCAATTCAGTGTGCTCACAGACCTTCTCCAGTTATCTTCTTACCAGTATCAGGGTGGGTTGAGGCTGCTTACAGTCCTAATCCAGCAAAAGAGTCACAGTTATTACCCAATCAGCTTCAAATTCCCAAATTTCCCTTCTCACAGTACCAGATTCCCTGTACCTTGATTCTACTTGCTCAGCCCCATGTCCCCAGAGTTCTAGTTCCTTGATCCCACATTAATCTTTCTCAGATTCCCAGAGCTACGGACATCGTACCCCAGTAACAGTTCTAGAATCTCATTACCTTGATTTCATTTGACCAACACCAAAATCACAGAGCCACAATACCTCTATTTCACCCCAAAGATCCAATATTTTCCTCCACAGTTCCAAAGATATAGTACCTCCTGTCCTCCAGAGACAATCAGCTACAACAGCAAAAAAAAAACTAGAAACACTCAGCTGCACCACAAAATCCCCTAAATAAATACCTTTCCAAATGAAGCCAGAAAAGCAACCTGGTACCAACTGAAATCTACACTAAGCTGGAAAAGAAACAACAACAACTGTAATAAAATCAGCAAAAATCACATTCACTTCCCTGAACACACACACACACACGCACTCTTTTTCTAAAGCCTAAAACCTTATGCAAGGTATCATGGGTAATACAGTTGTGTCAACCAACACCTGGTCAGCCCCAGAGGAAATCAGGAATTTGGAATACTCAAGGTAGCATATGAAAGAGACAGAAGGTTGATGGGCCTGAGTTGTTAACTCCTTTGGGGATTCATTACCCAAAATTGCTAAATCAAAATTAATTGTGTGGTGCCTGCACTCAGGAAAATTAAGTGGCCTAGATCACAAACTAATACTACCCCCTTGGAAACTGTACTAGCTCACTGTGGTCTCCACTCATACAATTCTGCCAATTCCCACACAAGGCAATAATAGTTGTTCCCCACACCAACTCATACTCTACAAACAATAAACTAGAGAGTCCATAACTCAAGCAAATATTATATGGATTAGTAAATAATAAGGCAAGACAGGGTGTGGGTAGTAATGTGATCACTGCAGGCCCGGGAGGTAATGAGGTACAAGGCCACAGGCTGAGTGCCTTATTACCCCTGGAAGTACAGTGATCACACTAATACCCACACCCTGAAGTGTCTTATTGCACTTATCATATGGTATTCTGAAATAAAAGTGAATTTACAGACACAAAAATATGAGTTTTCACATACGAACATGCCAGCAGAGTAAGGATTTATGATCTATCTAGTCTGCTTGATTGTGCAGCTCCCTGTGTATTTACAAAAGGAACTGTCCCTCCTGTGTCCCTTTTGACCTCCCTTTACTTCCGTCTCTCCTACTCACTCACCCCCCTTCTACCTACAGCTTTTCCTTCACCCTATCCCAACCGGTTCCACCACACCGCTTCAACAACAAAGTTGTTGACGTCCAACACAGCGACAGAAATTTGCCGACAGTGATCAAGTCACCTGGAAAATCTGTCGATGAACTGCCATGGCCCCCCAAGCACTGTGGCTTTTCGGCATTATATACAATCAACTCTGAGGGGGAAGTTTACTGGTGAGAGCGGCCAACACCGGGAGCCACTGCATCCGTACAGCACTCTGACAACCTGATCGACACTATGGATGTCGAACAGGTTGTGTCGCTGTAATGGTTTCACTGTTTAGGGTTTGCTACAGCAACGGTATGCCATCTCAACCCCTCTTGAAGCTGTCCACCATTTTTAGGGATACCACCTCCTCTGGCAGCTCATTCCACTTGGCTGCTACTCTCTCAGTCAAAAAGTGCCTCCTCATCTCCCACCTAAACCTCCCCATCCCCAAGCTTTAGGCTGTGCCCCCTAGTGGTCTTATTCCTGCTAAGGCTGAAGAGGCCCTCAATGCTCACCCTGCTACTACTCTTAAGGTACTTGAAGCTTACAATCATGTCTCCCATCTCCCATCTTTCCTCAAGAGAGTACATGTTGAGCTCCCTCAGCCTCTTCTCATAGCTGTTGCCCTGCTCTTGACAGTCAGATTAGTTTATTTATGGCCAAATATTATTATGCAGAAGAAAGCAGTTCCAGCCTCAAGTATCTTGCCATTACACACACTGACTTCCAGCACTAAGACTCAGTGTCACTTGGTTTTGAAACAATGCTATCATCCATAGATAACGTCCTTATTACTGCACCTAGGTCACAGGATATGCTTGTTTTGTGTTTTTGGGTCAAAAACTGATAAATTTTTGTTTGAATCTGCAAGTTTGCTGAGAAAGAACTCTACAGAAATGGCACTCAATGTGACATCATTGCCGACATGTGCACTGATGCACAACTTGTCCGTTTCAACATGCAGCCTCTTTAAAGTGGCCCTTACAGCTCTCAACTGGCTTTCAGCTTTTTTGGTTTCCTTTGGTAAGAGGTGCTGCATGTAAGAACTGCTCACTGATGGGGCTGATTGTATCACAGAAGCAATACAGAAGTCGGTGGGTTGAAACTGGAAATGTACAGCCAATTCTGAAGTGTGGCTCTTCACGAAAGGCCTTTTAGATGTTAATTTGTTTGACTTTTTTTCTATCAGTTTAATTTAATAGTGTTCTGTTAATGGAGTAATTGTTTGAAGTCAGCAGGTTCAAAGGCAGATAACTTAATCCTAGCTGCATGGTAGTGCAGCTCACAGTCACTTTGTGTTTCTGTGGAGAAGCATCTCTTTGCTTTTATGGAGGTATGTGCTGTAAAATATCATTAAGATCACAAAAACTATTGGCAATTTCTTCACGGAAACACTGTAGGAGAGGTTCTAACTGAATTTAAAAAGTTATCTCTGGTGCATCTCTAACATTGCAGCTCTGTAATGCATACTGACTATACGGTGACAACAATGGCGGCTATTTTGAAATTATTTAGAATGTGTGGCACACTGTGCCTATGTGAATCGGCACAGTGGATGGTACTAGTTCATGCCCCTTGGTAGCAGTGCCACTTATCGAGGGACACTAACCAACTGCAGTTTAGCTTTACTGCTAGCCATATGATAAATTTGGATCAGTAATATGGTCCTAAGGAAGCAAAAAGGCAAGAGTTAAAGTCAATGAAAATAAATATCAGCAATCCCCCAGCAGGTGTTAGTTAGCTGTTAGTGCACCCTGCCTCCACAACAACAATATCCCTGCTCAACTATACTGTTGGGCATGACCCACTAATATCAGTATCACTGTAGTCCTATGGAGCTTCCTGGGAACCCTGAGCACCCAAGTGTTGAAGCAGCATAAGCCTGCTGCAACTGCATGTGGTTGGCCAGCATTGCTGCAGTCAAATTCAACAAACAACAATTGGTAGCAAGCACTTAAATGTGTAATCCTGACCAGATGTAGTCCTACACAATTATAATTAACCTGAAGTCTTGAAGAAACTTTATACAGGATAAGACACAGGTCACAGTGGGGTGGAGGGGGGATGATTCTCTTCTCACTGTTACTCTCGGTTGTACAGCAGCAGATGTTTTCCTCTCTCCCCAGTCCTGGCTGGATATACCAGTTCCTCAGGTCTGCAGATTGGATCACACTTCCAACTTCTCAGCTCTCTCAGTTGTTACATTTCATGACTCTGCCGATTAGCTAGGCTCTCCTTCAGGAATCTCACTCTGAGTGTGATTGGGTGGATGAAAGGCTGTGAGTACACTGGCTGCTGGCCATTACCAGGCAGCGATAACTGGTTTGGTGACTTCCAGTTCTCTCTGGCACAATTGCTGTGCAGGCCACTCTGACATGAGTGGAATTATGTCTTTTAGTTTCTCTCTTCTTTCTCAATTGTGACTGCAAGGCAACTCCCTCATAGCCCGCCATCTTGCAGCTGACAGTTCAGAATCAGTTGACCAGGTTGCTGTATTCCTGCATTAAGTAGCTCCTCCTCAGTGGTTGGAAAAGCACACTTCTTCCTCTCACCATGGCCCATACAGTGCTAGCTTGCACTCAAAGACAGTAGGTCTACCTCCTCAGATGGATAGGAATGCACTCCCCAGGCTGCACAAGTTCTGTGTATAAAAACTCAAACGGACAGCCTCATAATTGGCCAAAGATGCATATTGCTCACAGAGAAAGGCTTGTCCATTGGCCCCTTGTCAGCTGATTAGTGCCAACAAGACCAGGTGAGTTAATGAAATCATCCATTAACCAATGAACTCTCTGGCAGCTCTGGAACAATCTGTTGGTTGGTTGTTTGTTTGATGGGTTGCTCACTGTCCTCAGACCCTAATTTGTGAACTAACATGGTTCAGAGATGCAAAAGAAGATGGTGGCCATCAGTCACAAGGGCACTACCTCCAAAACTCATATGAGCAAGTGCCAACTCCTACATCAATAGCTGGGTCTCCTAGTGGTGTGGGAGGTCCCACTTGATAATACACAGTTGAGTAATTTTAAAGCAGGCAGTAAAACACATCTTCACTAAAATGAGAAGATGCTGCAATAAGTGATGCATGATGCTGTGTCACAAGAACTGGTACCTTGTTAACTAAACCAAGAAAGTTCAAGTAGAACAGCAGATAAAGCAATTATAGACCAACATTTCCATGATGAAGTGGCAGGACGGTTCCATGCCATAATGGTGATCGCAGAAAGGCGATTGCCGTTAGGGCGACTGTACATCACCAAAAATCAATTTCAGTGGTGTACACTACCAGCGAACAGCAAAAGGGCACCAGAGACTTACATTTTTATTTATTTATGTGGGGGGCTGCACCCCCCGCACCCCCTACTTAAGGATATTAACTCCAGGGGGTGCATGTTGGGAGGGGGTGTAAAACAAACAAAAAATTAAATCCCGGACCGGCGCACAAAAAAGACCGTGCCTAGGACTGAACCCAGTACCCTCCCAACCCTAGCCTGCCACCAATCCACCAATACTGATTCATGCAATTGGGGCTACAGCCTTCAGTTTCATTGTTGACTGCATCATATACCAGCTCAAAGAATTTGCTCCTCCAGCCTCTACAGAGGTTTACATAAGACCACATAGGGCAGTGTGCAGCGGATCCTGCCCCATTTTTGTAAGATTTTGATTGAAAATTCCAACTTGGGGCCAAATAAAAGAATGAATGCAAAAGAAAAAGAAAGTAGCGTGAAGGAAAATATTCCGAGATCAGCTTTGATGGTTTCGTTTGAATGGGCCACCAAGATATTTTGATTTTCAGGTTCAGTCATCAAATGAGAAATATTAAGCCACTTACAGACCCCCTACATTTGCCCTAAATCCTCTGTTTCCAGCAAGCTCAGGGCTATGGCTGGCCCTTAACTCTTCCAACTCATTCATATCTGAGCTACTCTCCTCTCACTGTATTTTACCCAGTGACCCTTAAAGCAGCAGTATTTGTTAATCGGCAAAACATTTCATCATATAGTTTTTTTTTTCAGCAAAATTGTATTTCTGTCGTGCTAAGATTCATGCTTGGTGTATTTTTAGTTTTCTCAGGTATTGTTAAAACAGGTTTTACAGCTAATTTTGTAACTAATGACCTACCTCATTAAAGATAGACACCACACACAATTTAAAAAAATCTCTTCTGCTGAGGATACTTGTTGAATGTGCATGCTTGATTCATACTGTGAATGTATTAGGATGGTGCTACCACATGTTTCTAATGGGAAACAGCAAAACACTGTACCAAGATATTTAATTAGTTCATGACCAGCATGGCATGGGAGTCCATGAATGAAAAAATGGGAAAGACAAATATGTTATCTTGATATTTTTGCCAGATAAATGTTACTGCTGAAAAAAAAAACACTATCTGATTACTGCTGTTTTAACT
This sequence comes from Neoceratodus forsteri, assembly GCA_016271365.2. Lineage (NCBI taxonomy): Eukaryota > Metazoa > Chordata > Ceratodontiformes > Ceratodontidae > Neoceratodus > Neoceratodus forsteri. The sequence continues at coordinate 656,649,143 of CM057454.1, read as the reverse complement.
ATAGATTTTGGCTTAATACTGTATTATATCACGTCATGCTTAGTCACTAATTGTTAGTAACTTGCTGCTGCTTGGTTCCCCATAAATCCAGTTAGAAAGGAGACCCTGTGCCAGCAGTGTAGCTAAGAAAATAAAGGCTGTATGTCATTTTGGATAACATGACCTTGTTTGTTGCACTCCATACCCTGTTTGTTGCCCCAAATCACATACATAACCCAGTTTGTTTCCTTACAATTGTACAGTATACCCCAGAGTTGTGTTAAGCATGGAATAAAGCTAAAGCAGCACTCAGCTGTATACACAGGCTTAACAGCATGCATACATAAAGGAAAAAAATGATATTATAACATCAGGAGGTGGGAAATGTTGTCCTTGTGATGGGGCAGAATTGTGCCCCTCAAAAATCATGGTACACAGAGAACCATGACTGGGATGTCAACATACCAGGGTACACAATCTACAGGAGGGACAGGGAGGGCAGAAGAGGAGGAGGGGTAGCTCTCTACGTAAGGGGAGGGATCAAAGCAACAGAACTAAAGAATAAACAGGGAGGAGAGGAGGCACTGTGGGTCACCCAGGAGACTAGAAATGGCACCATAATCCACACAGGGGTTGTATGCAGACCCCCATCTCAGGGGGAGGAAATGGACAGGGAAATGATAGAAGGCATCCTTAGTATGGCAGAGAAAGGGGGAAATATTGCTGATGGGGGACCTGAATATGCCAGATGTTAACTGGAGCACCTTTGCTGCAGACACATCCAAGAGCAGGGCCATTCTCGATGCCCTACAGGGGGCATGCCTCAGACAGCTAGTTTTAGAACCCACTTGGGAGGGAGCAATCTTAGACCTGGTACTCTCAAATTTATTTATTTTTATTTGTTTATTTAAGAGTTTCACCAGGAAGGCATATTGAGTGGAGTACCACTCGATTCCAGATGCATCCTGGAAGGAGGGGGAAAGGATATAGACATCATCAATACACAGGATTTAAAGTACATAGACAGCATCATACACAAAGATTATAGAGTTCAACAAACAATACATGTAACTTAAATGCCGAGGCAGGCAGTGGGTACACAGAGTGCAGTAGATAAACAGCTAACAAGTCCAGTGGATCAACAGTCCATCTATGCAATAAAGTGCCAATAGTATATAAAACATGAAGGTCTCATCCCGTGAGCACGAGAAGTACACTTATGGCAATGGAATGAGCTGCAAGTCTGGTTTACTCCAGGAAGTAGACTGAGGGCCTGGGACAAGGCTCATAGAGATGTGCCATAGTGTGGTAGAAATTAAGGGTTAGAGGTGGGATATTTGGCATTGCGGTGGGGCTGACAGCATGAGAAGGTGGGGGGGATGACTTGAGGAGCTGGTTGAGTAGCTGGGTGTTGTCTGTATGCCTAATGTCAGCTGGCAAGAAGTTCCATAGTTTAGGCATGCGGTAACTGAAGGCAGCCTGGCCTTTGGCTGCGGACATATCTGGGACATGTAGAAGCATTCCTGAGACACTACGCACAGAGGGGGGGGTTGAGCTGCGGGCGGACTCAAGGTGGGGGGGGAGGACTGTGCCCAGAATTTCGGAGTTGTCCTTGCACAGCAGACCTGTCTCCAATCCTGGAGTGAAGAACATTCTAGAGACCTGTAGAGATCTCAGTGGTGCGCTGAGGGAGAGCAGTGCAGGGCAAAACAGCAGAAGGAATGGAAGAGGCCATCGACTCTTGCTAGGGTGGATTTGGGGGCGGCGCTGTATACTACGTCACCATAGTCAACTATCGGGAGGATCATTTTCTGTAGGATAGCCTTGCGGGTTTCCAGAGGGATGCAGCCCCTATTTTGATATAAGGCACCCAGCTTGGGGTGTAGTTTCTTGTGGATTGAATCAATGTGAGCTGAGAAGTCGAGGTGCTGGTCGAGCCAGACCCCAAGGTACCAAAAGGAGGCACAGACCTCCAATGGAGTCCCATCGATGATGTGGAAAGTGGGGGTGGTGGGGAGAGTCTCTGTCTAGTTCTGAATATTAGGGAGATAGTTTTCTTGAGATTTAGAAAGAGCTTATTTGAGCAAAACCAGTGCTGGACAGCAGTGCAGTCCTCCTGAAGTCTAGAGGCCTCTTTAGTGGAGGAGGGACCTGACGCATACAGTGCCATCTCGTCGGTGTACATGTGAATGGATGTTTGTAGATATACCAAGGGCAGGTCATTCAGGAAAATGGAAAACAGGATTGGACTGAGGACCACGCCTTGGGGGACCCCAGTATTTACAAGGAGGGGGACAGAAGTATGATGACCAGTTCTTACAGATTGAGACCTACTGGCTAGGTAGGATTGGAACCAGTTGGTGCTAGTTTCCGAGAGTCCTGCATGGGCAAGTTTGGATAGTATAAGAGTGTGGGAGACACTGTTGAATGCCTTGGCAAGGTCAGCAAAGATAGCTGAAGTGATGTGCCCATGATTCATACCCGTGAGGATGGTGTCGGTGAACCATAGAAGGGAGGTGATGGTGGACAGACAGAGGATCTCAGATCTAGAAGTGGGTAGCCATCTGGGAACAAGTGACCACCAAACAGTGTGGTTCACAATAAACTTAGCTGTAGAGTCAAGCCACACAAAAGTGAAGGTAGTGGACTTCAAGAGCGCAGATTTTGTCAAAATGGAGAGTTCCTCAGAAAAGCACTGGCAAACAGGCAAGAAGGTGGGGTGGAGCAACAATGGGGAAACATCAAAACTGCCATCACAGAGGCAACAAACTTTTGTGTGAAGCAAATAAATCAAAACAAAAGAAAAAACCAATGTAGTTCTCAAAAAAAGTGGCGGGGAAGGTTAGGGAGAAAAAGATAGCATTCAGGAAGTATAAGGAAACACATAAGGAGCAGGACAGAGAACTGCACCAGTTAAAGCAGAAGGAAGTGGGGAAGGCAGTCAGAAAAGCAAAGGCCCAAACCGAGGAAAAGATAGCCAGCTCAGTTAAGAAGGGGGATAAAACCTTTTAGAAGTACATTAGGGAGCAAAAATAAACTAAGGCAGGGATACTGAGGCTGAAAAAAGAGGAGAGTGGTTGGGCAGAGAGGGACAGCAAAAGCAGGGATACTGAACAAATATTTCTGCTCAATATTACAATGTAAGAGCAGAGGAGATACCTAATCCAGTCAATAGAAGCACTCTGGATAGGGGTTGATATTAGTCCTTTCACAGAAAAAAGGGTTCTGAAAGAACTCCTAAAACTGAAGGTGGATAAAGCAATGGGACCTGATGGGATTCACCCCAGAATTGTAAAAGAACTAAGGGAAGAACTAGTAACACCACTGACTACCCTTTTTAATAAATTATGGGAGATGTGATTCCCCTTCACAAAAGTGGGAGCAAGACAGAAGCAGGAAACTACAGAACTGTTAGTTTTACTTCAATGGTAGGAAACATGATGGAATCACTTCTGAAGGAAAGAACTGTTGAGTACCTAGAGGTCAGTGGGGCACAGGATCCAAGGCAGCATGGATTCACAGCAGGAAGGTCATGTCAGACAAATCTAATTGATTTCTTTGACTGGGTGATCAAAGTAGTAGACCAGGGAGGGGCTGTGGACATGGCCTTCCTAGACTTTAGCAAGGCATTTGACATAGTCCCGCACCAACGATTAATAAATTAACCAGCCTGGGAGTGGGTCCCAGGGTAGTAGCCTGGGTAAAACATTGGCTAGACAACAGGACACAGAGGGTAATAGTAAATGGAGTCCACAGTGAAGAAAGGGGGTTACTAGTGGGGTACTGCAAGGTTCAGTACTGGGGCCGGTCCTTTTTAATGTCTTTATAAGTGACATTGCAGAGGGACTGGAAGGAAAAGCATGTCTCTTTGCAGATGACACAAAGATCTGCAACAGGGTTGATATGCAAGGTGGGGTAGAAATGATGAAAAGGGACTTGGCAAGGTTGGAGGAATGGTTAAATGTATGGCAGCTTAGATTCAACGCAAAGAAGTGCAAAGTAATGCACCTCGGAAACAAAAACCCAGGGGAAGAGTACACGATGGGGGGTGAGATACTGACAACAACAAAAATGAAAAGGGATCGGTGGGTAGTCATATCAGATGACCTAAAAGTGGGCAAGCAATGTGAGAAGGCAGTAAGGAGGGCTGAGTGGGATACTGGGATGCATAGGGAGAGGCATCACCAGTAGAAAACAAGAAGCTGTTGCCCCTCTGTACAGACAGTTGGTAAGACCACATCTGGAGTACTGTGTACAGTTCTGCAGACCCCAGCTCCACAAAGTCATAGACAGGGTGGAGGCTGTCCAGAGGTGGGCAACCAAAATGGTGCAGGGTCTGCACCAGAAGACACATGAAGAAAGACTAAAGGAGCTTAAGATATATAGCCTCAAGGAAAGGAGGGAGAGGGGGGACATGATAGAAACTTTCAAATACCTCTTGGGAATCAACAAAGTCCAAGAGGGTAGCATCTTTCAGAAAAAGAGACATGCTGGAACAAGGAGGCACAATTAGAAGTTGGGGGGGACGGCTCAGAGGTAATGTGAGGAAGTATTTCTTCACAGAGAGGGTTGTAGATGCATGGAACAGCCTTCCTGAGGAGGTCATAGAGTCAAAAACAGTGGGGAAATTCAAGAATATAAGGCAATTCTAGTGGGTTGTAGGAGGAAGAAGGCAGTTGGTTAACTAGGATCTGCAGCTTATTCATTAGGTAGGGAAATGGGTAGACTAGGTGGGCCAAGTGGTCCTTATCTGCCATCAGATTCTATGTTTAAAAATGAATTTGTATACCATGTTGTGCATTCCTACACCCTTGCTGTCTGCCTAAACATGAATATTTTACTATGTAAAATTCATAACAAATACATACATTTTTTTTTCCTCAGAACAGATCTATAACAGGGGATTCTTGAAGCACAACTGACCATTAATTTTAAAGCCTAAAACCAATGAATAAAATTTCTCACAATTAACAAAAAAATGCATGTTTAAATTAATGAACCAGCCTATATATAAGTAGTTCAATGGAGTTTGAGTAAATTCACAGCTGGATTCCCTCATTTGCATACCAGCAGAAGGGCAGGAGATTCCTCCCCCATCCACTGCTCAGTTCTAGCTAAATATAGCATAAATGACCTACTACACATCTTGCACTCACAAAAATGAGACATGTTTTGAATATTAGGCCTTCAACGATTACAGCTTAGAAAAAGTGAAATGGAACAAAGCAACTGCATTATTAGTGGGGGAAGGAATGGAAGAATGATGAAGGATTTGCGATATCCAGTCTTTAGCCAGGAGAAGAAAGAGAGGAAGAGGAGGATGTACAGCTGGAAAGAAAGCAACTGGGACTTGAAGTATCTGGGGTTCTAAATAGTGTAACAAGAGGTATACAAATTGGTTATCCAAGATTATGCTGAAAGGACAAGGGAAAACAATTTAAAAAACAGAAAGAAAAGATAAAGGATATGGAGAAGATGCCAGAACAAGGGGGGAAGGGGTAAATATTGCAGAAACAGAAATAAAAAGAATTGGGCGATACCAATATTGTTTGCGTTTGTGGGTTTGTAGTTAAATTGTTAAGTTTAGTATCTTGTGGGGGACAGTGAAAGGGACTGACATACTGTACTCGGGTGAGGGTTGGTGCTTGCTTAGGTGGTTAGAGTAGGGAATGGCATATGGAAGTGGGAGCTGGTGGTAGCTGAAAAGTTGCATTGGGCTGGCATAGAACGACTGGTATTTGGTAGTAGCGCAGAGGACTGTATGGGGAAAGGGGCAATGTTCTTATCGTTATGATGACTATAGGGCAGGTCACTACTATAATTACCGTGACTGCAATGTAGCACACATTCTGTATTTCAGACAAGTCTCTGAAATCAGTTTTGTCATGGCTGAGTGCTGTGCAGCTCACTGTAATAAGAAATTTGCTGTCAGTGTAGTAATATTATGTTGCACTCTGAATTCTTGTGACAAAGCCCCTTCTCCAGAGGTCAGTTCTAACATTAATTTATAAGTCCTTTCTAATATTGAAAATTGCCCCAGGTTTGTGCTGTTACCCTTCCCACCCCATACCTGACAATTCTGGCTAGTGTGAAGAATCACACCGAAGTTATTGTTGCTCTGCATGCAGTCCTTGGCCATGTAGTTTAACAGAGTGTTTCAATTTCCTGCCCTGTCAATCATTCACCTATCACCAGCACTGAAATGAGAGGAAGTCTGCACTGTACCTGCCCACACTATACCTGATCTGTGAATAAATGGCATATGTTTTGCTGTCTGCAAACAAACTGCTTTAAAAATAAACACTTGTCAATGCCGAGTATTTGCCACGTGCACTGGTGTCATGGGGGTGTGTGGTGCTGATACTACTGAAAGTGACATTAAAAATTGCTTCAGTGAAGGAATCATTTTATTAACAGTTAAGAATGCAAAGTAGAAGTGATGATGTTGGGCAGTGTAACGGTTTCTGTTCCCCCAGACCTTTAGCTTTTCACCCTTCTCACCGTGGATTCATCTTTTCTTCAGTCTTCCCCACATTCTTTCATTCTTTTTCTGTCCAACAGTTTTGTTCATTTGACTATGTCCTTGCTGTGATTTTTTTTAAGCAATAAGGCACAACAGGGCGTGGGTTATTGGGGGATTTACCCACGCCTTGTGTGGTGTGTCACGAGGTGCAGCCGAGTGACTTAACCAGACAAGAAGTGGGTAAATCCCCCAATAACCCACACCCTGGAGTGCCTTATTGCTATTATACAGTGGACCCATATGTAAAATAAATTTTAAATGTGTTTAAGTATGTTTTTTATAAATGCCATTTCTCAGCCATGGGTTATTACAGGATATACCATGGTCATGTGATGTATTTTGACCAATGAGGTTACAGGATTTTCATACCTTATTATATAATTAGGGTTAATCCCCACTGCCATTTACACAGCCACCCCACAAACCATTGGCCAAATGGACACCTCTGAATGTGCTACCACTGGTCATTATTTGGTCAACCTGGCAAGTCTTTTTTTGAGTACTATACACTTTTCCTACTATTGGACTTTCTGCTGCACTAACCTTCCTCATATTCCACATAAAGGATGTCCCCAAATTTAACACTTATTCAAATCCATCCTATAAGTGCAGTAACAGTTTTAAAAATAACCTGACAGCAAAGCTCCTACCCCAAACCCAATGACAGCAAACACTGCCCCCTGCCCCAGACATAATGGCATTGGCAGCAGAGCACTCATCTGCCAGCAGGTGAACTGTGGACAACTATGCTTTCAGTCATGTGCCCTCATTTTCTCCTTCATTTGCATCCCTCCTATGGCACCTCCTTTTCTATGGATGTTTGGCTTTCCTTCACACCATAATGTACTGCGACAGAAGAGACTACCTCCCCAAGGTCAAAGCATGGTGCAAACCGATCACAAGCAACATCTTACCTGCTCAGGGCAGGGAAGTCAGGACAAAGACATATGTCAGCGTGTCTCACTTGGTGGCACATCCAGGCCAGGAGGTTGTGGGTTTTGGTCCCACACCAGGATTGAGCCCATACCACAAATGCTGGCAACTGAAAGCAGTATTAAGGGGATGCTGTACTAATCGGGCATGCAGTCCTTCAGATAAGACATGAAACCTAGGCTCTCTATGCCTTTTCTGATGGTTGTTCAGGTGGAGGCAAAGCTCCCATGGTACTTCTCAAGAGAAACAATAAGTTTTCCCAGATCAAAATTCCTCCCTTTCACTAAAATACCACAGACAGCTTAATCTGGTGCAATTTCACTTGGTTTGCATTCCTCCACCCCACCCTGGGACAAGGCTGAAAATAGGCAAAGCTATAGTTTAGCCCTCCTATCCCAATAATAAATAAACAGATAAATAACACATAACCCAGGCTAGCACATATGGCAGTGCAGTACAAACTGAGATGAGTGGAAGTATTGTTAATGACTGGACATTCAGGGACTACATTTCAAGTCCAGACAGAGACATACTGCCCGGGTGGGGAAGGTGGGTACAAGGCAAAAAAGTCAACACCTGTCTGATCCCACACTTTCAGCAGCTTCAAACATAGATAATGATGGTAGAAAAAGACCCATAGTCCATCCAATCTCTCCAGCTTTCAGAGAAAGAAAAAGTTATGCAATAAAAGTAGTTTACATAATATGCCAATTCCTTATTTCAAGGGCAGTGTTCATCATGGTTTAAAAAGGCACTGTCGCTCAGTTCATGTAAGTATTGCAGACTAGATGCCACTTGAGCATCCTCATTCCTGTCTGTGTTCTAGGCCTAATGCATTTCATACAAGTGCGCCTCGACTTATTCAGCTGGCAGACTAGCCTGAAATTTCATTTTATCTCAGCCCGTTAAAGCAGCAGTATTTGTTAGTCATGATGTTGTTTTTCAGGTATGTTTGTCTGGCACAAAATATCACGATATCCATATTTTTTTGTTTTCTGTCCTTCCTGAACCAAGATATGGGATTTTGACGTTTTTAAAAGTTCCCATCCCTGCACCATGCTAGAAACATAAATATCTTGGTACAGTCTATGATATTTACCATCAGAAGCATGTGGTAACACCATGCTAATATATCCCCAGCATGAATTTAACAAGTAGCCTTAATAGAAGAGATTTTTAAAAATAGCACGTGGCAGCCATCGATGTGAATCGTTTAAGACAAAATGAGCTATAAAAACTGTTTTAACAATATCTGAGAAAACCAAAAATACACAGAGGATGTCAGAAATACATTTTTGCTATAAAACTATGCAATTATATTTTTTGCAGAATAACAGATACTGCTGCTTTAAAGAAACAGAGTCCAACTGAGGTGAACGTAAAATTAAAAAGCATCATATACAACATTCAGAAAGAACGCATAGCTGCTAAATACCCTATGCTTGGTCTGTGCTTCCTAGAATGAATATTTGGTTACTGAATATGTATGCCTACTCTGAAAAACTGATAAAGTATATTTGAAAAAAAAGAAAGGCTTTATTTTGTAGGAAGTCCTGATTATGCTATGACTCTTTTCCGACCAGAACTTGACACACAGCTCAAAAAATATTTGCCTCCACTAAAGTCAAAGAACGTTCTCAATTTTTAACATGGCATGCTTGAGCGATGTCTAGCCTGTGATGCCGGTAAGAATGAACATGAACTGCAAGACTGTCTGTGCCTTTTTAAATTTATGATATTACTTTAGCCACTGTGATGCACATTGCATTCCAGATAATGGAACTGGCACACATATGGTACACTTTTGTTGTTTAAGTTTTTCCTTTCTCTGAAAGCTTTTAAAAAGTGTGGGCTCAGGCCAGTGCTGGCTTTATTTGCCCTGTATCCACCATCTGCACCCAGGCAATATACCTCTCTCTTTGGACATAAAATGTAATCCCCGAATGCCTGGCTGGCAACAGCACTTCCACCCATCTCAGCTTTCCCACAGTACTGTAAGCTTTCTCTCCCTTCCAGCAACTGAAGTTTGCAATCAGTCACCTTCCCTGACTAAACATTATAATGAAAAGCAAGCTGCAACTAGCAGGCAAGCACACCTCTTCCTATTCTCAGCCTAAACTTTCCATCTGCTGATGACTACCACCATCCAACAGCCAGTCACCTATGCAAGTTTAAGTTCATAATAGGGCTAACACTCCATGACAATCCAGATTCTCCCATCACATGTTGACCTGAATGCCAGCATTCTTGCCTGTTTAGTGCTATGAGAGGTGCACTGTTGGAGAGAGAATGCTTAGTGCCACCATTTGGGCTGGAAAGTAATAGGAGTATTGGGATCATCATACAGTATTGGACCTATTGGTGATTGCTGGGAGGAGGGTAGACTAAAGGGATGCATACAGCCCAGAAGAGTTAAGTGGGTGGGGTGGGTCCCCTTCAGAACAGTAAGTCAAAACGTGACCTCCGTTTTACCCATGAGGTCAGTGAGCATTAGCAGACCACCTCCTGGTTTAGCACCTCCCAGCAAACACCCACCCCCACTGCATTTTACCAACCCTGGTAGCTTTAGAAAGAGCCAAAGAGAACACCACAAAAACAACAGATCCTTGCTAGCTTGCCCCATTCATCACCAATATACTATAACACCTGTTGTTGGGCTCACCCTTTTCACTCTCTGCTCAAGACCCTGACTGTTGAGTCCTGCTCATATGTTTCACTCCTCAAATGGTGGCCCCAGAGCATCACAAATCAAGAGGGAGGTCCAAAAGACTCTATCCGAGTTGACCAACAGAAACCTCATCTCAGCAGCCTCTAATATCACCACTGCTGGATGCTGCACACACTGTCTCTCCCTCCTCTAGACTGGACCCTGTGCCATCAGTCAATCGAACAGTAACTCTAGGAGGGGGACTGGCTAGCTAGATGCAACCAGATCCTGTCTCTAACTGCTCGCACTCTTCATATAGCACTGCACTGCAGGTCCTGTTCCAGCCAGCCACATCAGAGGGAGCAGGTGAGGCATTTAAATGTGATATTTTAAATATGCTACCCATGTCACACACAAGGCAGCAGCACACACAGGGAAAGCGAGGACCGAGGGAGCCTGCTAAAGGTAATTCTGCTCCCTTCTCCTTGAGCAGCATTGTGCAGGGGTGTTAGCCCATTGATGCTTTGCGTCCACTGCCCCACCCACCCCAGTCACCCTCCCATCCGAGGCGTCTCTTAATTTATACCTCACATCATGTCACGTGATCTGTAGGTTGTGTCCAGTTTTCCCTTAGCTGCTTATCATTCTTCACCGATAGGTGGCAGCAGCATTCATTTCCTCACTCTATCCCTAATTTTTGCCCTCCAACTCTATCCAGTCATGCCCAGTTCAAATGCAGGTATCGCTCCTTCCTCTACAGTCAGACGTCCTGTTCCTGCTTCAAGCCACCCTGAACTTCTGCCCACTCACGCCCATTTCCCAAGCCACCTAAACCAATCTCCAACTATCCTGACCCTCTACTTAGTTTACTACCCTGGGCACTTATCCATCTCAGCCTGTCTGTACAGCAGTTACCCTTAACCAATAAACTGTCAGCAGAATGTTACTTTTTCTCACTGTCTCTCCCAATGTATTGTAAACTACTGAACTATTATTTTCATTAATTAAGTGATTATAAAACCTTGTGTTAACGCTTATTTCTTACCTACCATGTATCTGTAAAACCTTGTTTAGCCTGTTTGCACTACATCTCTACACCTAATCTATTGTATTCCATTGCTCACCCTGCTTGCTAATTAAGTGATTGTAAAACCGTGCTTTAACGTTGATTTTTACCTATCGTGTATCTGTATAACCTTGTTTAGCTCTGTCTGTAAGACGTCTCTACCCCAAATCAATTGTATTCCATTGTTCATCCTGCTTATTGTAATTCTCCCAGGCTGCACCTGAAAATACTCATGTCTTGGCTAATGGCACCTACCCGGTAAACAAAAACTAAATGAATAAACAAATAAATATTACCATTTCTAACCACTAGGAGGCGATGTTGCCCTCAGCCTCTCACCTCTTTCTCCCTTTGTGTTTCCTCTCCTGCTCCTGCATTTTCTCCACTCTCTCCCCCTACCTACCCATCTACATTCTTCCTACTCACTGCCCTCTCGGCACCTTCTCCCCCTCCCCCCCCCAAGTTTTGAACCTTGTACATTCAGCTCCAGAGCCTGACACCCTACTGCTGCACTACTGTAGCTGCCCCACAAGTGGATGTACTTTTGTAACCTTTCAGTCTCCACTATCTCCCACCACGTCACTCATGACCATTCTACTATGCTCAACTACTTACACTCCTCCCACCCTCCTCCTCCTGAGTCCCCCTGTAACCCCCTCAGGAGGTACACCTGCCACCCCAACACCTGCACCCCACCATTACACTTGCCTCCCCCCCCACCCATCACCCTTGCCAATATAAATTGCCCAGACATCTCCTGGCCTCCTCTCTATCTCTCCATTCCCCACATCCAGTCTATGTCTATCCCAGTCAGTACCCCACTATCCACTACACACCACCTCTCAGGTCAACGCCGAAATAGCCAACTGCAGCACCTGCTCCTATGTACCATCTCATTACTCCTCCTTATGTCTGGTAATATACACCCCAACCTGGTCTGCCCCCATGTCTCCTAGGCCTGGCCCCTCTTCCCCCGGCTTGTGCATAGCCCTGATGAATATATGCAGCCCACCAAGAAAGTTTGATTGTCTGCTGGCATGGATGGACCACCACCAACCCAACATACTGTCCCTAGTGGAGACATGGCTCCAAATCCACCCCTGATTCTGCCATCAATATACTCGGCTACACCCTGTACAGGCCAATAAAATTGGAAAGCTTGGGGGAAGGTGTTCCCTCTACCTCCGAGAGTCCCTCCAAGGGCATAATCTGCCCCCCACCTGAAGTCTGGGGCACAGGCCCTCTCGCTTTGTGTCCCACCTAGCACTGCTAGGGCACCATTGGTCATCACCACAGTCTATATTCCTCCCAGAGACCAGAAACCTGCGTTCCTTTCTATCCTGGACCACCTTTCCACCCTTCCCCCTAAATCTTAACCGCTAATTCTTGGAGACTTTAACATAAACTGGCTTACCCAATCAGCATCCCACTACAAAGATGCCATAGCTGCCCTTGACCTTACCCAACTCGTCACCTGCCCCAAGTGCATAAATCCCACCATGGGCACAGCTACTCTGCTGGACCTTGTACTTTCCAACTGCCTGCATAAAATAGTGGAAACCACTGTACTCTCAAATGTCTTCAGTGACCACTTGCCAGTCCTATGTGTCTGATCCTGTAAGACTTTGAAACCCGCCCCTAAAATGGTCCTCAGATGCCTCCTTAAGCCAGGTAGACTGGGCCCTTCAAAGACTTTCTTGCCCAATGAGACTGGTCACCAATTAGTTATGCTAGCGATATTGACACTGCCCTTAGCTATTTCATCAGATCATTTAACCACACCTGTGATATATACGCCCCCTCTCAAAGTGCACTCTGAAGGGTCCCAATACCCCCTGGTTGTCCCAGATGCTACTAAACATGATGAGACACAGGAACAACCTTTGGCAAAAAGCCATCGACTCCAGCAAGCTGGCTGACAGGCAGTGTTACCGTGCTGCATGGAATAAATGCATATGGGCTATACGCAAAGCCAAATCTGACTACTTTAAAACCTCCCTTACGGCCTCCTGGGGCTCCGGTAGCAACTTCTGGACTAACATGAAAGCTATCACTTGGAAATCTCCTACCCCCCCTCACACACAAATACTCATCAATGGCTCCATAGCCACAGACCCTAAAATCATTGCAGACGATCTAAACTCCTCCTTCTCTGACCTCAGCTCTATCCTGCTACACAGCTTCTTTGATCCCACTGAGCTGCCCCTGGCCTCCCCAACACCCTGACCTCCCTTTTCATTTCAGAGCCCTCTCTCCCACTGAAACCAGACAATACCTGCTCAAGGCCCTAAGTGGCTCCTGCCACAGTAACGACACCCTGAAGACCCAACCTGCTATGTTTAACTCTAGTCGTGATCCTCTCCCTCCCTACCTGTCTACTTAACCGCTCTCTCTGCCTTAGTAAAGTCTCCTCCGCCTGGAAAACCGCACTTATTACACCCATCCACAAGAGCGGTGACCACCTATCACCAGGGAACTATCAACCAATAGCGATACTCCCTCCCTTCTGTAAGACCCTGAAGAGAGTAGTATCGGACCAACTCACGGACTGCCTCATGAAATTTGACCTCCTTGCCAAAGAGCAGTATGGTTTTAAGCAGGGCCATAGTACCTCCACCACCCTCCTGGAGTTTACTGGTTACATACATGATGCCCTTGACAATGGTCATCTGGCTGGCGCTGTCTTCCTTGACTTGTCAAAAGCATTTGACACTGTCAATCACACCCTCCTGCTAACTGTCCTCTCCCAACTGGGCCTCTCACAATCTGTTAGTGACTGGTTCAAGGACTACCTATCCAACCATAACCAATGGATCAGAATAGGTAATACCCTCTCAGACCCTCTCCCGGTCCTTTCAGGTGTTCCCCAGGGCTCTATCCTGGATCCAGTCCTTTTCAGCCTGTTTCTCAACTCCCTGCCGAAGTCCTCCTCTGAGAAAATCCTCCTTTATGCCGATGATATGGCGCTCTACTCCTCCCACTCTGACCCTGCCTCCCTCAAAACCTCTCTCCAAAACTCCTTCTCAGCTGCAGAAACCTGGTTTGCTGACAACAAGCTAGTATTGAACCAGAAAAGAAACAAGGTTATGCTGTTTACCCACCACCAGAACAAGCATAGAAGCACCTCTCTCTGTATACAAACCAACCATCGCCAACCCCTGGAACAAGTAAACACCTTCAGATATCTGGGTATCACCCTAGACCCTGCCCTCACCTTCCACAACCACATCCACCAACTCTGCACGACAGTCAGCTCAAGAATTGGCATGCTGTACCACCATAGGAACTGCCTTCCTCTGGAAGCCCTCTAACTAGCTATCTCATCATCAGTCCTGTCCCTCATAGACTATGGCATCATGGTTTATGGAGCTGCTGATAGCACATCCCTTCATAGACTCAAAATCTCCTTAAATAAAGCCCATCGGCTTGCCACAGGTTCTCCCAGGCTCTTGCACACCTGTACTCTATGCAATATGGTCCCCTGGCTGAACTTTGAGGAATGACTAATGTACCAAACATGTCTACTCACCAGGAAAATTACCAATGGCCTAGCCCCTTCTGGGTTCTCCCAACTTATCCAGTACACACCAAAAACTGTTGCCACCCGCAGCTCATCTAAATTTCACCTGTTAGTCCCATGACTCAGAACTGCCCTGGGCCAATGCTCCTTTAACTACAAAGCCCCCTCCTGGTTCAGCTCCCTTCCCAGTCCTATTGCCCTTGAACCCAAGCTTGGCCATTTCAAGTCTCCCCTTTGAGATCATCTACTTAACTCTCATACCTGCAACTGCCACGGTTAACCCCTCACCCTGTTTTTTGTTTGTTTACTGTTACCCAAGACAAAGGACTCCTGTCCTGCATTCGTTTCTTCAGCTCTGCTCCTAACAGCTGATACATCTCCACCCTACTTGCAACTTTTACCTATTGATACTTAACTCTGAATATATTGCCATCTTAATGCATGTAAAATTAGCTTGCAACTTTACTTATCATTACTTAACTCTGAACATATTACTGTATGTAAAACTATCATGTTGTCTGTATTTGTATTGTTCACAATGACGTGGAGCCTTTGTAAACAAGTCTATGACTCAAAGGATTGTAATTCTGATACTGTTCAATAAATAAATAAATGTTCTTCTCCCAAATGTTTCTCAGTTTGTATACACATGTTGATTCCAGAGACATTGGCATATATGGTATGCTGGTGCTCTTCTCCCAAAAATGAACCCTTTACCGAAGTTGAAATTTCCTTTTATTTTTATTCATTGGGCAAGGCAACCTCTCTCCCCAAAGGATGGAACAGGTGCTCTAGGAATGATACAGAAGAGCAGATGAAAGTAGTAGTCCTTTGTTTATTACATCACAACCTGTGTTGCTGTAGAAATGATAATAGTGTCCAAACACAGGATTATTACTTCGGGGCAAGTTAAGGCAGGAGGACCAGGTGGCAAACATCATAACGAAATACAATCAGGAAAAATACATGTTTTTTTCTTTTCAAAAGCATACATTCAGAAATTTGTCCTAGTGTCAAAATGCCTAGCTTGACAGTGAAAACTTTGCCTACCAGCGTATTTGTGCTGCTTGTTCCAGGTGTAGCCAGCACACGTTCTTACACAAAGAGCACCCTAAGTAGGATAAGCACATATTTGAGGAATGGGATAAATCAATGCTGCTGGACAGAACAGGCACCTAGAACTGATATAGAAGACAGACAAAACAAACATGTAACCGCTCTACTTCCCCCACTCCATGTAAGAAGAAAAAGAGAGAAAGACTAATGATTGGCAGAGAAGGCTGAGCCTGCACATGCCATCCTCTCAAGACAGGGTGAGCAAGATAGGACTAAGTCCTGAAGAAGGATGGCATGTATAGCCTGCAGCCGCTTCCTTCAGTTCTTTTGGAGTTCACATTCAGCTACTGGAGAAGTCTCAGTGAGTGCATGCACAAAAATAACCCATTTGTAATGCTCCCGGCCATGTCGCCCCTCTCGTTCTTTCTCTTTAAGCTGCAAGCAGAACAAGTCATCCCACAATGGGCTGGGGGGGGACAGATTCCTTACTTCCTGCATTCCCATCAAATAATGGAAGGGACCAGGATGGAATCCCACAAAGTCAGCAGTCAGAGAAATTCAGGGAGGGAGGCTGAGGGGAGGTGGAAAATAAACTAGACTGAACCAGTCTTCTCACTTCAGGAAAGGAACATGGCCAGGTTAATGAGACTTACCATAGTAGGTAGTAGGTCAGGCAGGCACCGCAGACTGCACGACCATCCATCAGAAGCTTTCTTTGGTCAGGGGAACTTCAGGCTCACCGGCGTTACTCGCTCAACCTGTCCTGCTCTTACTGGCTCTGCTCAGGGTGATCAGGTCGAGAATAATCAGACTTGTGTGCTGCAGCTCAGCAGTCCAGTCTCTTGGCCAATCTACATCTCACGCCACCCCTTGATCTCTGGCGCAGAGTTAGTTGCAGACACACAATAACCAACAGAAAGATTTCAACAAATGGAATCAGACACAGGTAAAACCTGTTTTTTTAAAGAGCCCACCACCAGTGCTCACCACTCCCCCACACACTGGCTGATCAATTATCTTAGGAGCAAGAATCATGCAGGGAAGGCACCAGGGTTTGCCAGTGCCTGATTTCATGTCTTGTCTAAAGCCTTCCTTTGTTTGTTTTCTGGGCAACTCCTAAATTGATGTTCATGCTAAATGACTTAGCATAATAAACACAAAGTCAGAGGGGCCCCGCAATGATGCGTGACTTACTTGTTAGGCCCAACATGTTTCTTTTGATCTCAGTTGCATGCATCCTGCATTATTTACAGTGACACAGTCACAGTCTCACTCACTCGGCATACACAAACTAGCGGTCTGCACCATTTCTTCTTCTACACTGGAGGATTGAGCACCCCCAGTGTAACTACTGCTTGTGTGTGGGGGGGGGCGCTGACAGGGAGGGTCGGCTTGGAGGGCAGTAATAGTCGCCAGCAACAGACATCAATGGACAGTTTTCTTTGCTGCAGGCAAGCATTCCAGGCTGACCGTGACAGATCAGCCTGGCTTGCTGGGTGACGAGGATCAAAGGGATAGCAACATCTTTTGAAGTTGGTGACTACCCAGCCCAGCAAGCTAGAAACTCCATCATTGTCAGCCTGGGTGCTGATTGGTCTGGCACTGTAGTGCCTCTGCAACACTGCTCTGCATTGGGTGGACAGTGTCACACCCCTCAAAGGCTCACTCACATACCAACATGTTTACTGCGCTTGTGAACACAAACATTACTTGCCAGTGAAATGTGAATCAAGTTAATTAGTAATTGACTGGATGTAATTATGGAGCAAAAATTTCACACATTTTTGCATGCTGTTCACAGTGGACAAGCCAACAAACACCGTAGTGTGGCAAAATCTGTACTGTAAATGACCCTGTGGATAAACAGAGGGCTTGTGTTATTTTTTTTAGATAGGCTTATGTAATGCACCTTTACCTTGCTTTTTTTATTGATTGATTCATTCATTCATTCATTTGGTGGTTGATTGCTGGGTAAGCACACAGAACCACATTCTTTTACATGTCGGGCTTGATTCAGAGATGAGCTGGATTGGCACAGGCCCTGGGTGCGCCAAACATTTGGCGCATGGAGCTTGCGGCCATCGATTGGGATTCATGATCCCGTGTGCCATTTGCTACAAGTTAGATCAGCTTTTTGCTGGTCTAACTTTGCAGCAAATGGGGGATCTTTTTATGGGGTTTGCGCCAAGTAGTTGGTGCATGCCACCGTAAAGTAGGGATAGTGTCACAAACACCCATGATCTTTCTGAATTGGGTGAAAACTGTGTCACTGTGTCTGGCATAGTTGCAGGTTTGATGCTGGGCTTGTTGCAAGCCCTGTATCAACCTTTCTGAATCAAGCCCGTTGTGTTGACATGACGTAACACCCTCTTTATTCACTCAGTTCTCATAAACATGCAGAGCTGTGTTTATGTGTGTTTTAAGAGGTCCACGCCAAACTTAGCAAAATTTTCATAATGCACTGCTGGGAGTACTAAAGACTCTTGTATACATCAAACAGGCCTAGATTGTAGGGCAGTATGCCAGAAATCAGACAGTGTGAAACTCTAGACTCTGGTCTGTTAAAGCTGAGGACTGGCATCACTTCAGTTGGTACGCTTAGCAGCAACCAGATTCTTCTGGTAGGCACTTACCTGAAACCCCAAAGGGCCTCCGCAGCCCAATGGTGAGCTTTTTTGTGTTGGTTTCCTTCAAGTCCATCCTCCCCACTCGGACTATCTGGCACACCAAGTAGATCTTCTCCCGGTTCAGGTCTTTGCTTCCCAAATCCTTAGAAACAGGGATAAAAAAGACAGAAAGCAAGGGTGAAGTCCAATGATGGCTGTTGGATATTCAAGAAAGTAAGAGGGCAAGTTCTTGGAAATAAGATCATTTTATCCTTTCCATAAAGCCAAAAGATTTACCTTGTAACATGTACAGTATGTCTTAGGCTGATGATATCAACCTGATGGCCGAATAGCTTCTTTAATGATGGTAGAGCAGTTGTGTTTGTTTACTGCTAAAGAAATCTGAATCTGTGCAGCAGTTGTAGGAAGTGATAGATAAACCCATACAAGTTTAAATTCAGGTTGATCTGAACCAGATGTGTGGAGTCTTGTTTAAAAACAGCCCCTATGCAAAACTGGAGTTTG
Source organism: Neoceratodus forsteri (assembly GCA_016271365.2). Classification (NCBI taxonomy): domain Eukaryota; kingdom Metazoa; phylum Chordata; order Ceratodontiformes; family Ceratodontidae; genus Neoceratodus; species Neoceratodus forsteri. The sequence continues at coordinate 656,630,288 of CM057454.1, read as the reverse complement.
TGGGCCACATATGCAAAATAGCAGGTACTGATGCATCTAATAGGGCTGTGCGGAAAGCAGAACTCTGCCATTGGAATGGGTGTGGAATGGCAATTCCACTTGCAAAATGCTTTCTAGTATTTCCTTTTAAATTCCACAGAATTCTAAAAAGCATTTCTGTGTAAACCATGGAACAATCTTCTATGACTCATGTAAGCCACAGAATGTTTTTTCCGTGATGTGCGGAAAAATAATCCGTAGTTTGTCTAAACTGTGGAGTATAGCTGGCCTGCCTCCACAGTGGTAGAGTTTCTGCTTGTGATGCTGATGTCCTGGGTTCAGAAGTGAATCCAGGGTGTCAGAGGGCTGGCCAGGAGGAGGAGGACTGAGTATTCTATGAACCGCTCTCCTCCTCCGGGGGTGGGGATCCCAGCATTTGACTGACCCCTAGTGGAGACTGGGGTTCTGACGGCCAGAACTGAGGAGCTATGAGAGGCATGCCAGTCATCTGATGCTTCATGTTCTAATGTCATTGTGTGCCATGCCTCCCCTGGGGACTAGCATCTACAAAAATCCATTGGCCATGCAGGAGGACATCCACCCTCCACCAGACCCAGCCCAGCTAACTGAGGCATTTCCCCCTGGATCATGAACCATTCTCCACTCGGGGAGACCCTCCCCGATGACTCCACCCTGGGGGATAAGCCAGGGTGCACTCTGTTGGCAGTAAGGTATGACCCGGGAGATAAGGTCTAGATGATAGAGACAAACAGATGATGGTCAGACAATTGGCCAAAATAAATAAACTACGGGATAGTAATCATAAAAAACATTTTACATACAAACTGTCAGAACTTTGTGGAATTTTCTGAAATCCCATTGAATTCTGTTCTATCAGAATTTGAACTTTCCGACCAACCCTAGTAACTATATGATCCACCTGCGTTGCTGTCTGCCCAAATCTGAGCCGCCACCTCAATTTTCAAAAGATGCATCCTTCTGTGACAAAAAGTCACAATTTGCATCAAAGAAAATACTGATGCAAATTCAATGAAATTCAGTTTGCATCTCTTTTTTTCAGAAATGCGGATGGAAATCGGACAGAAAAAGAAATCTATTAGATTCTGAAAGATGCAGAAGTGAATCTGTAATGGAACTACAGGCAGCAAGATCCAGGGTTGATGGATTTACAAATCCTATGCATTTTGTATGCTTTAAGCCTACAGTGCACAGTGTATTGCATTATGCATGGTACTCCTTAATTTGCTATTGCATGTTACGTGCAATGATAGATTACTAGTCTTACACCCAGAGGGAGAGTCAAACCCAACCACACTAAGGATGTGTGATCATAATCTTCCAAGTCTCAAACAATTTGAATAGTATTTATCTAATAAAATCATGTACTGTACTTTAGTATCTGAATGTCTCTTATTCTTTTTAAATGAGGTCAGACAGTAACTTTCTGCTATAGTAACAATGTTACCGCGGGACAAAGGGACCGCACTACCTGCAAGATGTTCTCTGCCCTTACCACCCCCTCCACTCACTCCTTCCTCTGAAGAGGGATTGCCAGAGGTTCCCAGGGTTAGACTAAAGACCTCTGGGGCCCGTTCATTTGCTTAAGTGGACCCTACCCTGTGGAATTCTCTACCTTGTCAGATTAGAGTGCCTGACCGTCGAGAGTTTTAAAACTGCCTTAAAACGTATTTATTTCAGTTAGCATTCCCAGATTAAACTGATACTTAGTGTGCAGCTATTGCTAGTATTGTGATTATGTTTTAAAATTTTAGATTTAGTATTATTTATTGCTGTTTTATGTCTTTTAATATTGTAGAGTGCTTTGATCTATGGAATTCTGCTCACAAATACAGATTGATTGACTGATTGATTGATTGACTGATTGATTGATTATGCTCCTCCTTCCAGTGCTATAAAACCTTTCTGACACACCAAAACCAAAGTATGGAAATGATCTCTGGAGGGACCTACAGTGCAGAGGGACACATTACAGATTCCAATCTAATGTAGTGGTTGTGGACCACAGAGGATCAGTCCAAATCACAGGGCCATACTAACCCTTCACAAACTTCAAACTCCCTGCTGTCAAATTGAATAACCAGCACCCCACTCATCAGCACCACCTGTATAGCAGTATAACGTAGTGGTTAAGGGTACTGAGCTGCAAACCTAGAGACCTGGGTCTGAATCTCACAGCCCCCCACTTGCATACGTGTGACCCTGAGCAAGTTGCTTAACTTCTTTTTGCTCCCAGGTAGCACCTGGAAACCAGCTCCAGCTTAGTGTTCCTTTCCTGGTTAAACAATTTCCCCCCTTTCCCTTTCCCCTTCCTCCAGCAAAACTCAAGCACCAACCCTCTACTACTGACCAAGCTGCTCATCCCACCCAGGTCTTTCTTTTAAAGCATGTTAAATGACTTGTGCTTCCACTGATTAGAGGTACAGACTAGCCCAGGGTAGTAAAGTGTATGTGAAGATGTTAGCCTCTAGGCTCAAATAGGTTATCTCTTATCTGTTTGATAAGGATCAGGTAAAATTTGTCCCTCAGAGAACAGCTACAGACATACTAGAGGGCTTCTAAGCCTCATTTGAGAAGTAAGAGAGCCCCACCCCTCTGTGGTGCTGATCTCCCTCGATGTGGAGAAGGTATTTGACAGGGTGGAGTGGGACTACCTCTTTTACACCCTGAACACCTTTGGCTTTGGAAAGAAATGTACTGATTACATCTGCACCCTGTGCCATGGAACCTCAGCATCAGTTATCACAGATGGACAAGCTTCGCAACCATTTCCTCTGGGAAGGGGTACCCAGCAGGGATTCCTGCACTCCCCACTCCTCTTCATCTTAGCTCTAGAATGTCTCCTGCAGGTGATTCACTAACAGGGAGACATCTATAAGGAATGGATGGGTGCGGAGCACAAAGCCCTGGCATATGCTGATGACATCATGCAGACCTTCACACACCCACAGACATCGGTGCCGGCAGTACTGGAGCTGTTGAGCACATTCGCACAACTGCCAGGCTACAAGACTAATGTCTCAAAATCCTTGCTGCTCCCCTCCAGTAGCACTACAAAATGTCTACAGGGTTTCCCCTGGGACATGCAACCAGTGGGGGGGAAGGCGCTCAAATACCTAGGCATAACATTTGCATGGGATACTGGTAATGTGGTCAAGCTTAACATCCCCGCAGCAGATATGAAGAAGGACTTTTCATGTTGGCGCACCCTGCACATCTCCCACTGAGGTAGAGAGCATGCCTTTAAAATGATGGCTATCCTGAAACTGCACTATGTCTTGGACAAACTCCCTATAAGGATAAAGCCTGACATTTTTAAGGACATGCAGTAATGGATGCTAACATTTTTCTGGGGTACTGGGCCAAAAGAGTGAATCACTGCAAACAAACTCTACCCTTGGGCTGGGGAGACCTCAACCTGCCAGATGTTGCACTCAGGCACAAAGTACACAGAATGTCACTGTTGTCTCAGGCCTCTCCCACAGTGTGCAAGCAGATGCAGCCCAAATGGGTGCCTTGGGAGTCACACTTAATGACTGTGGCATTGTAAACTGGGCTAATGTTTGTAAAGGTAACCCCAGCACTGACACAACACCCAACACTGAGTCCAATGGCTAATGTGTGGGCCCGATGTGTTAAACTAATGAGATACTTCTCTACCCTCTCTCCGGCCTTCCCCCATGGAAGAACCCAACCCTCAAAATAGAAGCTGCCTCCGTACACTGGCACAGCTGGGCCAAAAAAGGTCTACATCACTTGGGTCAATTGATTGACATTGAAACCAAGTACCTGAAGTTCTTCTGTCAACTACAGACAGACTTCGGCCTACATAAGACACAGCACTAGAAGTACCTGTAGCTCAGACACACCCTGAATGGTATAATAGGGCCCAACATAAGTTTGCAGGCCCAAACAACATGGACAGACAACTTCATGCTCTTAACAGCAAAGTCCCTAAAGCCAGGGCAATCTACAAGAAACTCCAGGAAGGCCAGGCAGACCTGATGGTAACACTTTGGGGCAAATGGAGTGCTAAGTTCAATCTGGCCATCACCCCAGAAACATGGACCAGGTGCTGGTGGGCCTGAAATGGGTGGCCAGGGACACAAGAACTCGCTTTACAGTTTAAAGTTCTTCACTAGTGGCACTGAACCCCACAGCAACTTCACAAGTGGGGGATAGTGAACTCAGATGACATAGAAACATAGAAATATAGACTTTGATGGCAGATAAGGACCGCTTGGCCCATCTAGTCTGCCCATTTCCCTACCTAGAGGATAAGCTGCAGATCCTATTTAACCAACAGCCTATTTCTTCCTACCCCCCACAAAAATTGCCTTATTTCTGTCCCATGCATTCTTGAATTCTCCTACAGTTCTAGACCCCACAACCTCCTCAGGAAGGCTGTTCCATGCGTCAACCACATTCTCTGTAAAAAATACTTCCTCACATTGCCCCTAAGCCGTCCCCCCCTCTATCTTCAAATTGTGTCCCCTTGTTCTTGCACACCTGTTTTTCTGAAAGATGCTACCCTCTTGGACTTTGTTGATTCCACTGAGGTACTTAAATGTTTCTATCATATCCCCATCTCCTCCTTTCCTCCAAGGTATACATATAAGCTCCTTTAGTTCTCCTCGTATGGCTCTTGCAGACCCTGCACCATTTTAGTTGCCCTCCTCTGACTGCCTCCATCCTGTCTATGTTCTTGCAGAGATGGGGTCTCCAGAACTGGATGCAGTACTCAGATGGGGTCTCACCAACTGTCTGTACAGAGGGATAACAACTTCCTGTTTTCTTCTGGTGATGTCTCCCTATACATCCCAGTATCCCAGCCCTCCCTACTGCCTTCTCACATTGCTTGCTAACCTTAAGGTCATCTGATATGATTACCTCCAGGTCCCTTTCCATTTTTGTTGTTGTTACTACCTCCCCCCCATTGTGTAATCTTTCTCTGGGTTTTTGTTTCCCAGGTGCATTACTTTGCACTTCTTTGCATTGAATCCAAGCTGCCATACTTCTGACCATTTCTCCAACCTTGCCAAGTCCCTTCTCATCCCTTTCCACGCCTCCTTGTGTATCAACCCTGTTGCAGATCTTTGTGTCATCTGCAAAGAGGCATACTTTTCCTTCCAGTCCCTCTGCAATGTCACTTATAAAGACATTAAAAAGGACTGGACCCAGTACTAAACCCTGCGGTACCCCACAAGTAACCCCTCTTTCTTCAGAGTGGACTCCATTTACAATTACCTTCTGTGTCCTGTTGTTTAGCCATTGTTTTACCCAGGCTACCATCCTGGGACCCACTCCCAGGCTGGTTAATTTGACTACTAATCTTTTGTGTGGGACTGTGTCAAATGTCTTGCTAAAGTCTAGGTAGACCATGTCCACAGCCCCTCCCTGGTCTACTACTTTGGTCACCCAGTCAAAGAAATCAATTAGATTTGTCTGACATGACCTTACCACTGTGAACCCATGCTGCCTTGGGTCCTGTGCCCCACTGGCCTCTAGGTACTCAACAATTCTTTCCTTCAGAAGTGATTCCATCACTTTCCCTTCCACAGAGGTCAAACTGACAGGTCTGTAGTTTCCTGCCTCTGTCTTGGTCTCACATTTGTGAAGGGGAATCAAATCAGCCTTCTTCCAATCCTCAGGTACCACACCATCCTCCCATGATTTGTTAAAAAGGGTAGTCAGTGGTGTCACTAGTTCTCTGCTTAATTCTTTTAGAATTCTGGGGTGAATTCCATCTGGCCCCCATTGCTTTGTCCACCTTCAGTTTTAGGAGTTCTTTCAGAACCCTTTCTTCTGTGAAAGGACTGAGATCGACCCCCCCCTCTCCAGGGTGCTTCTGTTTACTGGATTAGGCACCTCCCCCACTTCCTCTTTTGTGAATACTGAACAGAAATATTCATTCAGTATTCCTGCTTTTTCACCATCACTCTCTGCCCCCCCACCATCCATTCTATTCAACCTCACTATCCCTCCCTTTGTCTTTCTACGCTCCCTGATATACCTATAAAAGGTTTTAACCCCCTTCTTAACCGAGTTGGCTATCTTTTCCTCAGTTTGTGCCTTTGCTATTCTGACTAGCCTCCCTGCTTCATTCTGCCTTAACTGGTACAGTTCTCTGTCCTGCTCCTTCTGTGTTTACTTATACTTCCTAAATGCTATCTTTTTCTCCCTAACCTTCACCGACACCTCTTTTGAGAACCATAGTGGCTTTTTGTTTCATTTTGATTTATTTATTTGCTTCGCACAAAGGCTTGTTGCCTCTGTGATGGCAGTTTTGATATTTCCCCATTGTTGCTCCACCCCCCCCCCAGCCTGTTTGCTAGTGCCTTCTGAGGCACTCTCCATCTTAAAAGTCAGCCCTCCTAAAGTCCAGAACCCTCACTTTTGTATGGCTTGACTCTGTAGCTGAGTTTATCGTGAACCACACGGTTTGGTGGTCACTTGTTCCCAAATGGCTACCTACTTCTAGATCTGAGATCCTCTCACTGTCCCCATTTGAGAGTACGATGTCTAAGATTGCTCCCTCATGAGTAGGTTCCAGAACTAGCTGTCTGAGGCATGCCACCTGAAGGGCATCAAGAATGGTCCTGCTTTTGGATGTGGCTGCAGCAAAGGTGCTCCATTTAACATCTGGCATATTAAGGTCCCCTCCTCAGCAGTATCTCCCCTTTCTCTGCCATCCTAAGTATGCCTTCTATCATATCCTTGTCCATTCCCTTCCCCTGACATGGGGGTCTGTATACAACCCCTGTGCGGATTGTGGTGCCATTTCCAGTCTCTAAGGTGACCCACAGTGCCTCCTCTCCTCCCTGTTTACTCTTTTGTTCAGTTGCTTTTATCCTTTCCCTTACATAGAGAGCTTCTCACCTCCCTCTTCTGCCCTCCCTGTCTCTCCTGTAGGTTGTGTACCCTGGTATGTTAAAATACCAGTCATGCACGTCACGTGATGCAGAGCAGGAGTTAGCTGCAGCCTTCTGAAGCTCCCTCTACCCGATCAAGCAAACGCTATTTTTCCGGCTCATAAGAACTCCCTCACCTCCTCAAACAGTGTCGGAACATCCCTCGAGGCAGCTGGACCAGGAGAATGGAGATGGACACTAAGGATTCCCTACCGAAACACACGCCCCCGGTGACTCCCGAGAAGGCCCCGAAAAAAGGCCGGGCCTCGAGTAATCAACAGTCTACGTCGAAAGCTCTCGGGGTGCCTGAAGCAGAGCCGCTTACCTTGTCAAACTTCCTGAAAGAATTCCAGCCTTTCCGTGAAGAAATGAAGGAGCTAACCATGGAAGTTAAAACAATGTCCCGAGTTATTGAGGACCTGGCATGCAGAACCACAGACGCAGAAGCTCGTATAACATCAGTGGAGCGGAGGCAAGACAAGCTGGCCCTGGATTTAGTAACAATGAAGCAACGGATTGTTAAACTAGAGAGCAAAGTCGAAGACCTTGAGGGTCGATCTCACCGCAACAACATCGTGATTATAGGCTTACCAGAGAAAGAGGATGGCCTAGAGCCGATTAAATTTGCTCAACGTCTGGTACTAAAATAGCTGGCCCTCGCCTTTAGAACAGCATTACATTATTGAGAAGGCGCACAGGGTGCTGAGAGCCATGCCCCGACTGGTGCACCACCTCGTACATTCATCTTCAAATTTTGAACTATCTAGAGCGTCAACACTTCCTAAGTAAAGCCAGGGAAATGAAAGAAATATCTTGGGAAGGTGCGAAGCTAAGGGTGGTTCAGGACCTACCTCTGTCTGTTCAGCAGAGGAGGGCTTCGTTTCACACTCTGATTTCTAAGCTGATCGCAGCTAATATCCGATTCAAGATGAGGTATCCAGCCCGTTTTCAAGTTTTTGCCAATGAGATATGGCACACCTTTGAAAATGCAGAAGACGCGCTATCAACGTTAAAACAGCTGTTTCCTGACTTATTCCGGGATCCATGAGAGTGTACTTTGGTGATCGCCAGTAGTGTGATTTGTCAGGATGATCTCTCCAAGTGCCCTGCATTTGAGAATCTTCATTTAGACGCTGATTTCTCGGGTAACCATGGACTAACTGTGTCCTGTTTGGATCAGGAGCTTTGGTATCTCAGGGGGTCACCCGCTCCTTGTGTATACCTGTCCCCGTAGCTGGATGCTATATTAGTCTCCATTAGGGGAAGGGGGGTATATGTTGGATTCTGACCATACCTGAATGTTTTGTTTTAGACCGACAGATTTGGAAGTTGGAGAATTTTCTTGACTTTAAACCCCTTCTTATCTCTACTCCATCAAGTGCTGTTCTCACAGATTAAATTTGTCCCGACTGAATGGCTAACCTGTCAGACTAGTCACCGTCAGGAAGTAGATCTTATTGGATTATAATTTAAACCTGCTGGTTCATGATGAACAAAGAAGGGCTATGTTATATAATGATATTGGTCCCATGATGGCCATTGTAAAGGATTATGTGCCTGGAGGGATGCATTTGGTACGCAGCGGGAAGTTTTTTCAGGGGGTCATCTCCATCTCTTTCCCAAACACCCTCCTAGCCAGGAGACGCTTCAAGATGTCAGATGAGAAGAATTCAGGCTTGGATCCAGATAGGAGCCGCATAATAATGGACACGAGAAGTTTTAAGACAATTTTTTTTTTCTCATCCGCTGTATAAAAGGGGATACTCATGTACTTTTTGCTGTCTTATAATGTGGTTTGGATTATTATATGCGATAGTTGGCAGCATAAATTATCACCACATTAATATGTTCTTACTATAGTACCCCCACTTAAACGCACAGGCGGTTCTGGGACCTCTGGGGAATCAGCGTAAGCTGAGTAAAGCAACATTACACCTCAGATGGATCGTTCTTATGTAGGATCACCTCACATAGGGACCCTCTTTTTATAATCTCTGTTTAACAGTAGGGAGACCAATTAACCTGCGTATTGAATATTGAGAAGACATTTTCAGTCTGGACTTTTTTGTGTTAGCGCAGTCCCTACCTAAACTTTTTTTTTTGTAATGTGGTCCACAGGGTTGAGTATTAGTTAACATCATTTAAGATGCTCTTTATGAACTATTTTCTTTTTATACTTTGCTTACCTGAGCTGGTGGCTTATGTGTTTCTCATATAGGGGATAGTTCAAATTTAATGTTGGAAGGGGTGGGAAAAACTCAGATTAAGCTATCATTGTATCTGCTAATTGAAGAATGGACCGGATTAGGTATATATGTATTAACACGGGTGGGGGGGGTTTGGAGGCAGAGTTTCTCATTGTTCTGGTATCATGTTCATTGGTAATTCGGTGGGTTGGAGGGTTGTTGGGGATAGGTTTTGTATTGTTATGGGGTTTTGGGGACTTTGGGATGGGAGGGACCTTTTACACAGCACTTCGTACTCTACTTGGTTGCTTAGTATAGGGCTGGTTTTTAATTTATTCAGGTCTAGGCTTTATTTTACAGTATGGCGAGACATATTAATATGGTGACCTGGAACGTGCACGGCCTTCGCCATAAATCTAAACAGTATAAAATCCTTAAACATCTAGAGTATGTAAAAGCAGATATTATGTTTTTACAAGAGACCCATTTGTCGAGAACGGAAAGTAACCAGTTATGCAGGTGTCAAATTGGCCAGATCTTTTCCTCAGAAGGTAGCTCCCAAAGCAAAGGGGTGTTGATTATGATACGTAAGTCAATCCCATTTCTCCCGTCTCAAGTAATTGAAGACAAAGGTGGGAGGTATGTTTTTGTGAAGGGCACTCTATTAACCCTAGAGATTGTTCTGGGCTCGGTTTATGGCCCTAATATTGATTCCCCCAGTTTCTTTGTCCAAATTATGGAGTTACTTTCTCCCTGGAGTAATCTGCCTATTGTGTTGGGTGGTGACCTTAATTTGGTTATGGACCCGTCAATGGACAGATCTTGCTCTGCTAGGAAGACCTAACGCGGTCAGCGGGCGGTTAGGGAGATGATGGATGGTTTGGGTCTTTGCGTGTGTGGAAGTGCTCCATCCGTCCGTGCGTGAGTTTACCTTCACCTCACAGGCACATAATACCCTGTCTAGGATAGATTACTTCCTTGTTTCAAATATTCTTCTGTCTGGGGTATTAGACACAAGCATAGTTTCTGGTCCATTGTCGGATCACTCTATAGTGAAATGCCTGCTTGTTTTCTCATCGCTACCTAAACCAGGGAGCAGATGGAGAATTAATAACCAGATATTAAAAGACCCTAAATTGGTTGATTACCTCTCTGCACAAATGATAGAATTTATCTCCTTTAACTTAAACTCTACTAACAAACCTGATATGGAGTGGGGGGCTTTTAAGGCTTTTATCCGGGGTATTTTGATTGGGCTAGCTTCCAGGAAGAAGGAAAAGATGAACCAGAAGCTGATTTACTAACTAAAATTCGGGACAAAGAACGAGGCCTTTCTGACTTGTCTTCTGAGACCTATAGACAAGAGCTAACCTTGTTAAGGGACACATATCTTAGAATATTAAATGAGCAAGCCGAGTGGGCGTTCATAAGATCTAAGGCTATGTTTACAGACCAAGGGGAGAAGGCTGGCCGACTATTAGCTAGAAGAATTAAACAGTTAGAGTCGTCTAGATGGGTGCCAGCTATTCGCCCCTTAGAGGGGGGCCCTATCAAAACCCTCCCTGAGGATATCTTAGAGGAGTTTCTAAAATATTTTAAAGGGATTTATGGGCCCATGAAAGACCCTCCGTCCGAGGAACAGATTGATTGCTTTTTGGGAGGTTTAAATTTTCCTTCACTATGTGAAAGCGATAGACTTCAACTTCTGGCCCCCATTACTGGGGAGGAAGTCGACCGGGTTATCAAGTCTCTCCCTTTGGACAGAACACCTGGCCCAGATGGTCTCGCCAATTTTATAAAACTTTCTCGATGGAATTGGTACCTTCTTTAGTGCGGCTGTTCCAATGTATTTTGGATGGTGAGGCCACTGATAGTTCTCTTTTGAAGCTTTAATTGTGCTTCTACCTAAGCAGGGTAAGGCCTCAGATTTGGTTGCAAATTACAGGCCATATCCCTTCTCAATCAAGACATTAAAATTCTTACCAGGCTGTTAGCCGACAGAATAATAAGGTCCTCCTGGTCTAACTGGACCCGACAGGTGGGATTTATGAAGGTAGATGGTCTGCAGATCATTTAAGAGCTCTGTCATGTCTTCGCGGCCTCCAGGGATGCCGATTGGCCCATGGTCTTGGTTTCTTTGACGCCGAGAAAGCTTTCATAGGTATACGGTAATTTCCTTTATAAAAGTTATGGATTATTTCGGTTTCCCCGTCAATTTTCTGGGTGGATCAAAGCTTTATATAAATTACCATCAGCAAAATTACATGCAATGGTGTTACCTCATCTTTATTTAAACTCTTTCTTGGTACCAGACAAGGTTGCCCCTCTCTCCGCTCCTTTTAATTTATACATTGAGCCCCTTATTTTGGAATTAAACAGGAGCAGGAATTCAGGGTATCCAGGCATGGGGCACACATTGAAAGTTATGGCATATGCAGACGATCTCCTGCTGCAACTCTCATCCATCCTCCTCTATTCCAATTTTGTTAGATATTATCGACAAATTTGGCTCTATTATATTACAAGCTCAATGTTAGTAAAACAGTGGTCTTCCCCCTAAATGTCAGGACAGGTGCACATGAGATTGCCCCTTTCGGGCTAGCCTGGAATGCTAAGTCCATCAGATATTTAGGTCTAACATTAACTAGAGACGTATTTCTCCTAAGGCAAAGTAATTTAGATCCAGTTTTGCGGGATATTGAAGCGGACTTACGGAGGTGGGCGATTATTCCCTTGTCTATATGGGGGAGAATTAATCTGGTAAAAATGAATGTTTTTCCCCGGTTGTTTTACCCCATTAGTATGTTAAACATTTGGCTCCCGCTAAGTGGTTCAAAGGAGTGCATAGAATCATCTCTGGTTTTATTTGGAGCTACAAGAGGCCAAGATTGTCTTACTTTAAACTGTCTGCCCCTAAACTGTATGGTGGTCTGAGACTCCCCCACTTTGCTCTATATTATTGGGCCAGTCACGCCAAATATCTCCAGTGGCTTAAAAAATAGAAAATTTGCAGGTTGACACTATACCTTTATGGTTAAACCTGGAAGCATCCGGATCCGGGACTCTGGACTCAGGCCTGAGGCTTTGCTATACTGTCCTCTGAGCTCTTCCCCACTTCGTAAATCACCCATTGAAACCTCAGTTAGAATACACATACAACTATGTTCCTTTCTAAAATATCATCATACTGGGGACCCGTCTCAACCGATAATGGGGAATCCTAATTTCTTGATAGATGGTAAACCTATTCAAGCTACCTGGTTACCTTTATTGGATGAGGTGATGATTAAAGATTTACTTGAAGAGGGTGGTGAGTTGCTTTCTTCGATGGACATCATGTGCAAGTTTCAAATTCCTCAGCGCCTGATATTTAGAGTTTTTCAGCTCCGCCATCTTTTAGCTGGAAAGTTGAGTACCTCATCCGGGGACTGTGGTCTGAGTGACTTTGAGGCAACTTTGATCACAATGGCTGGAAAAGCTCATGCCATTTCGCAAATATACAATGTATTGATTGGTTGGCTACACCCTAATATTCATGCACCTAGACAATATTGGCAGCAACTGTTCCCAGAACACAATTTTGACTGGTGTGCTATTTGGGGGGCGTGCCATAATTTTCTAGTGCAGGACAGGCTCAGATTAATGCAATTCAAATTATTGCATAATTCCTATTTCTCCCCTCTTAAACTGGTTGAGAGGGGCATGGTCTCCTCATCCTCATATTTTAGATGTCAGCAAGGGGTTGGGGATATTCTCCATATCTTTTGGCACTGCCCAAAAGTAATAGGCTTATGGGAGACTATTAAGAAAAATCTTGATCCCTTTTGGGTTTGGAAGAGTTATTCACTCCGGAGATTTGTATCTTAGGGGATATGACTCAGATTAGTGTCCGATGTAGGAAATATCATATGGGATTGATCTCGGCCTCAGTAAAGAAAGTAGTTCTGAGGCATTGAAAGATAACACAGAGATTTCTTATGGCGAATGGTTGCAGGAATTCTATCTAATCTCAGGACGGACAGAACCATTGCAAGTTTGCAGCATAAACTTCTCAAATTCAATAGGACCTGGGGTCCTTATATACCTTCTTTTCCGTCCCATTGTAGTGATAGTTAATCCTCAGCGGCTCTTTTTTTTTCCCCTTTTAGTGCTGTGTAAAAGGTGGGTGGGGGTGGGATGGGGATTAGGGGATGGGGGTAAGGCATACATCCTGATTATCTGTCTTGTCCTGCCGACAGAAACTTTTTATTGTCATCCTGTTTCTTTTCTCGATGTATTCCTTACTACTGTTACTGTTCTTAAAACTTTAATAAAAGTTGAATTGAAAAAAAAATAAATAAAATACCAGTCATGGTTCTCTGTGTACCATGTTTCTGTGACTGCTACAATATCCAGGCATCCCTCTTCCATCACGGCCACCAGTTCAGGGAGCTTGTTGCCCCGACTACGGGTGCTGGTACTCATTACCCTCCATTTCTTGATGGCCTTACCCCTTTTTGTCCCCATCCCTGTCCTTATTGAGTTTGTCACTTTCTCCATTTACCCCTGCACTTCTCCCTATCGACATCTCAATGCTGGTGTCTACCTCACCTAGTACCCTGATTTTTTGGGTGGGGGCTTGGATTTCCCTGCTCCTTTCCAGTGCCTCCACCCTTGGCTAGTTTAAATGCTTGCCAATGAAGTATTTAAACCTATCACCTAGTATTCTGGTTCCCCTCCTGGACAGATGCAGGCCATCACGCCAGTATAGGCCTGCATCCCTCCAGGTGGACCCCCAATCCCCAATGAAGCCAAATCCCTGAGCTCTGCACCAGTTTTTCAACCACTGATTGAATCCCATGGTGTGTAGCCCCCTAGCCTCACCTGTGCCATAGACAGGCAGCACTTCCGAGAAGGTTACTGTGTGTGCTATTTGTCTAAGGCCCCTCCCCATCTCCACAAATGCTTCTTGCACTGCTCTGATCCCTTTCTTAGCCAAGTCATTTGTCCCTAGGTGGACAATGACATCCAGCTCCCTCTCCTGTGCAGCTGCTCCTGCAATCCTGAGGATTCACTCCTTGTCCCTCCAAGCCATGGCGCCAGGCAGGCACCTTACCTCCCTCTCCCCTTCCTCCCCTCCCCCAGTTCTACCTTCCTAACAATGGAGTCCCCCACCAGGAGTTGTTTCCTTCCCCTGTGGGGTCCCATGCCACCCTCCTGTGGGTGTCCTCTGTGGAGGTTCCCAGCATCCTCCTTGGTCTCCACTGTAGGTGCCTCCATAGAGGAAGCACACTTTTCCAGAACGGCACTGAAATTGTGGAGAGGTACAACTGGAGGGATGTGCCTGGAGTGCTGGAGTGCTGGAGATGTGCCCAAACAACTGGTAGTATAACCCACATACTTAGGGACTGACCAGAGCTAGAAAACTATTGGAAAAAGATTGAACGAGTTTCTTGGCCCCCCCCCAGACGGATGTTTCACCTTCATACCAAGACTAGTGATAACTCCAAAGCAACAGACCTTGATACAGGAGTGTTGCAAGTGAGATAACACTGGCTGCAGAATGGTTTGATCACAGCTAAGTGAATTATCTTCTGACACTGGAGGGAACCGGCATCTCCACACACTTCAGAGTGGCTTCTGGAATTAAGAAAAGCAGACAGCTATCAAAGGGTCCACTATACATGTTGTGACAAGTTAGACCTACTGTATTTGCCACTATGTGGGAAACCTATTTGAGTTCAGACTATTTCAAAATTCCACAAGGCCACTTTATGCTGCACCATCTGATTAATAGCAGCAAGACTTAGGGGAAGGGACCCCTCACCCCACTCACCGTTCCCTACATCCCCTCACAATGATAAGCAGTGGCAGACTCATTATGGCAACAATAGGAACCGTACTCATTCCCCTTTCCGACACTGCAGTCTACCTGAAGTACAAAGCTCCTGCCCCCCCGCCCTCAATCCCTCCTCCCTCCCACCTTCCTCCACTCACAGCTCTCCACCTTGCAGCCTTCTCCTTCACTCTTCTATCTCCTTTTTCCATGCAAGGATGGTGGTGGAAAATGGCAAGATTGCTTTTTTGAGGCACAAAAACTTAGCATAACATGTTTGCATCCCTAAGCATATCATCATTACAATGAATTGGAAAATGCTTGATTGTTGATTGTTTATTTCACCTCTCCTGTACCTTTAATTGAAGATTTTGATCTTGCGATGTCTTAAGGCAATACGTAACACTACTGCACAGAATTGTTTAGAGTTGTATTTCCAAAGGGCTTAGCCCTGGCCAGGATGTGTTTAATAAATCTGTCCATGCTATTCTCATTACAAAAATAAACTTTGAATTAAGGAAAAAAACCATAGCAGGAACAAACTGATAACAATCTGAAGATCTTACAATGTTCTCCATGTACTGCCTTATTATAATTTTTGTCTTGACTTGACACTTTTTTGCTATTGCCTTGAAATTGCACTCTAATGTTTTTATATACTGTACTATCCCAGGTCATGCCTGAAAATAAGCATTTGTTTGCCTAGTGCTCCTACCCAGTCAACAAAAACGAAATAAATAAATCTTTCAGAAGTTTGCACAGATATAAGGCTTGTTTACACAGCCACCTTTGCAGTGTAGCAACCCGAGCACTGGGGTTGCCGTGGTGCAAATGTGGTCACGTGGACACTTCCTGAATCATGGTAAGTCACTCCCTGAGCCTCTCGAGGAACCGCATTAATCTTAAAAATGCACTGTGGAGTGAGCAGTGTAAGCAATCATATGGATAGGCTGCGTCACTCGCTCCGACATGCGCGGGGACGCTCCCAGTGTACTGATGTGCCTCTCAGTAGTCTCGGCCCCTTACCAGCGCGTAGTGCATTGGTACTGAGAGGGGCCATGTGAATTCAACTTTCTGTCACCTCCCAAGGTCGGAGCAGAGCACACAGGCACTGCAGCAATACAGAAAGCAGTCGTGTAAATACAGCTGTGGTGGTGGCAGCCTTATAAACCTTTACCAGCTCAGTCATTTACAGGCATGAACTAATCATGGTGCCTTTTTAGAACAACTAGAACAGTGCCTTAGTAATTCAAATGGGTGATTAAAGGAAAACTACTCAGTACAACTGTAGAATTATTGCTTTGCTGTGTGTATATATGTGTGTGGTTGGGAATGTACCTTTCATTTTCTTCCAGGACTGCAGCAATCACCTAAATTTTGTTTTTCAGTACAAATGTCTAACCTGTCACTGTGTCCACCCTAAATTTAGGGGCTAACATGAAACAGGAAATGCATAATTAATGGCAAGGCAACACTGCAAAAGGAGATCCCTGCTAACAATGCCATCGTCATTATTGCCATGGTGATGGCATTATGAAGTTACACCATTAATAACATACTGGAGTGAGAAAGATTTCAAAGCAAGGAATATTCCTGTTAGGAAAAGATGGGCCATGCTTAGATTAATATTTTGAACTGGAAATGACCCGGTTCCAATAAAGTCACCACCATCCCACGGAGCCTGCTGTTTCCATCACTTTTGATTTTTCACTTTGACAGAGGTTGGATCTGCCAGAGTGCTGTATTCAGTGTGTTGCAGAATTTACAGAAGAGAGCAAAATTCACTAACAGTGAGGCTGTAGGCAGAATTCTGCTGCTGCCTCAGCCCATAGCATATATTAGGTTGGGCTCAAATCAATACCCAGTTTGTCTACTAGTCTTACAAGTATGTGTGATGAGTGAGTGGACCATATGGGAGGACCTGGGTTCCAGCCATCATGTCTGCTGAAAGAGATCCTGCAAACAAGAGTTTGTGAGTAACTTATCCTGCTGCAAGAGAAGTGACCAGTGTGTAATTTATGGAGGGACATTAAAACGTGGCCCACAAGGTTGAGTGTAAATATTTATAATTTAATATTGGTGTGGAAAGGAGTTTAATTTAATCTTAAAGGCCAGGTAAGCCCTTCTGAATATAAGGTCCAAAGAATGTTACCTTAACTCTTGGGGAACTTGGGTCAAAAGGGTGTGCAAAGTAGCCAAAGATTAAGCAACCAACTGAAGCTGGCTGCTTGAAGTCTGTGCTAAAGTGTCCTACTGATTATATAAGTCAAACACTGTGTGAGCCAGTGGCAAACAGTCTCAGTGGTGAATGGTCACAAGGTGAACAGAGCTGACTGACTGGGAGTAAGCTAAAGAGAGTCGGCTGGGGCTAACAAGTGATCCTAACAACAGTGGTTATATTAAGGAACACGGTGCACTTGGAGCACTGCCAGGGTGACATCTTGCCTGCAGAAAGAAGCTGGCACCACTGCAGCTGATGCAAGCTAGTCACAGCTCTGGAGCGGCATCTTACAAGTATGGAATGGCAATGGGCTGCACTATGGGGTACAGGGAGGAGTGCTGAAATGTGGGGGTAGAGTCAGGTAGGGTGGGAGGCAAGAGTCCAGTACACTGGGAGGGAAGCATAACTGGTGCACTGCCAAGGCTATATGATGTGTAGCATCCTGCCTACAGTATAGAGGGAAAAGAGGGATATATCTACAGACATTGTAGGGTGGTCAGTGCTCTCAAGAGGTACACTGCATGGCTTGAGTGGCAGTAGGAAGCACCACAGAGGGTGATATGAGGCAAGCATGCAGCTAAGTATGATGGGGAGAGGAGGAGGATAGGGACATGGGTACTAGGACTTAGGTGGCAGGCAGGGACAGGTAGGGTAGAGAGGGGGGGTGTCAAGAACTATGATATCAAATGACAGTGCTGGGGGGGTCAGGAGGTGACTGGAGGAGGTTGTAGCAGTCCAGGTACCTGGACACGTGACATGCCAAGGAAGAGGAAGGAAAAAGCTAAGTGGAGGAGCAGGAAGGTAATTTTCAATAGGGACATCATAGTTGGAGTACTGAGTGATATGGAGGCGGCACTGCTGGAATAGGATGGTAGCTCAAGCTAGGTGGTTTGTCTTCCTGAAGCTCTAGTTGAATGAGTGCTATCCAGGACCAAGATACAGCTGGGGGAAGGAACAGACAGCTGTCATCCATGTTGGCATAAATGACATAGAGAGCACAATCCCAACAAGATGAGGGGTGTTTCTGCTGGAAAGGTAGCCAGTGTAATCTTTTTCAAGATTTTCCCTGTCCTGAGTGCTAGTGAGGAGTGACAGTGGACCATTAAGCAGGCTAATTCTTGGCTAAGGGTCTACAGGTCTGGTGCAAGAGGGAATGTATTCTTTTTCTGGCCTACGGGTAGGCATTCTAGGACAAAGGACACCTGTATGCTTAGGATTGTCTGCACCTGCACCAGAACAGAGTGGGGGTGCTGGCCAGAAGAATTGACAGAGAAGTCCAGAGAGATTTAAACTAGAGAATATGGGAGGGTGCAGGTGTAGATGATTACCAAGGGCAGGAGGCAAGTGCAGGGGAACAGCAAAGAAAGGACAGAAGATCAGGGAAGCACATGGAGAAGTGACCCGTAGGGAAGAGCATAGACCAGCAACTATGCTGACTTGCATGAAAATCACTATGGGGCATTCACTCAAAAAAAATTTGAAATCTTGAGGATCCTAATGCACCTCAAAGGCCAGGACATAGCTGTTCTGCCAGTGCAGCAATAGAGCTACTGCTCATGACGCCACCAACCCAGGTTCAAGAACAATCCTGGGCCATTGGAGGGCCAGCCAGGAGTAAGAAGGTAGCTCATCCCACAGGATGCTCTTCTCCACTGGGGAGGGACAGCACTGCATCCTGCTACATTACTGCCACCAGGGTGACCTCAGGTGGTAATGCAGGGGATCCACAACTTCGAGGAGGGGCCTTGGGAGTGCGATCTTGGACTGGCTGCATCGGGCGTGCTGGCAGCCTATCCCACTGCGTGCTCCAAGCAGCGGGGTGGGGCACAAGAACAGGGAAAATGGAGGTACAGGATCAGGCAGATGAAGTCCCTGCCAGTCCACCACATTTACAACCAGATCCACGCCACCATCCAGAGGGGACACCACCCTTCTTTACCGCCGCTATGGGTGACCAGATATCTGCGGGCCAGGTCATAGTGTCCCTCACAGAGATTTATTGGACAGAAGAAAATTAATAGAACACCAGGCTAGAGGAATAAAGACTATTTAGAATGGATTGGCCTGTCAAGAAAGGGGATGGGGTGGCTCTGTTGTTAAGATAAGAAGTCACTGTGGAGAAGAAGGAGGGTATCAGGAAGCCAAATAGTGATACTGAGTCAATCTGGGATGAGTTAGGGGAAAGGTAGTTATCACTGGGTGTACTACAGGCCTTGTCTGTGAAATTATATCAGACAAACCAGATGTAGTGGTGATCCTTCCTGGGAGACTTGAAAAGCCTAAGCATAGACTGGCATCTTGAGAGGGCTAACTGCAGGGCTGATACTAATCTGTCCACCTTCTAGGATTTCTTCCCAGAGCAGCACAGGATAGAGTCCTCTCCAGTGGGAATATCAAAGAACTGGCAGGAGGCAGTGACCACAACCGGGTATCATTCTCCCTGGTGACAGGGAAGACTAGCTGGGCCTCAGCCAGCAGGGCACAGAGCTTCAGAATGGTGGGGTTTGCCAAGATGAAGAGTGTAGTGTTCACAGGACTAGAGCAGCTGCATGAAGCCATTCTATCAGTTATGAATGAGGAGAGTTAATTAGAAAGAGAAACAATGGCAGCAATGTGTACGTAAATAAAAGTTATTTCAAAAGTATGGGTGGATAATATGTGTTCATTTCAAAATGTTAAGGTTCTTGGAATAAATAAGCCCTGTTCCCTACAACACAAATCTTTACCTTGTATCACCTAACCCTGAACCACCCCCTCCCTCTCATCTCTACTCTTTACTCTACTTGTCAGTGTCTACAGGGTAGGGTGAGGTAAAATGGCATCAGCATTATAGCTGACGACCCAAAGGCACACCCCAATGCTTGTTGCTCTCTACAGGGTGGGGGTGGGGTTGGCGTCACTTCAATACTTCACTGCCATTCCTCTTATGCATCTCTAGCTCCGCCACTGCCAATGCCAGCGCGACAACATTCGGCATTGACAAATGCTTGTTATAGCTGGCACATATTGCCTCCCTGCACTCCCCCACTCATCAATCACTGAACTCATCACCTCCCTAACTACACACACCTCTGCTGGTGAGCTATACATCCTAGGTGATTTTAATCAGGACTCGCACTCAGCTATTTCTGCCAAAACATGTTCTGAAGTTAAATTCCTCAGTCTAACCCAATTAATCACTGAACCTACCCGCCTCAACCTCAAAACCCAGGTGGCCAGTGAAAACAGCTAAGTCAAATACAGCAACCAAAATTTGCCCCCCTTCCTGAGGTGAATCCCCCCTGGAGTTGGTATATATAAGAAGAGGGGGTGGGGGGGCAAAGTCCCCCACAAGAGGGGGTGCGAGATGCTTGCCCCACCCCGAAAAAAATGAAACTTGCTGTATTTGACCATGCTGTTTTGTATTAGCTGTTTTTGGTGGTCACTGTTTTTACTTAGCTGTTTTCTCATGGCGCCAAAACCCAAAACCACACCCTCTTAGACTGGGCCCTCACCTCTCATCCTCACTGTATTATCGAAGCTGGCATGCTCCCAGACATCCAGAGTAATCACCATTTGATTTACTGCATTCACAAAGTTCACCAACCTCAAGCTCCCCCCCAAACTGATTTTGCTACATTCTTTTCATTCCCTATATCTGGCCCCCCTCTTAGCTGAAATAGCTCATACAGACTGGTCATCTATCTCCTCTACATCCTCAACTGATGAGGCCCTCAGTTACTTCTGTTTCAAATTCCTAGGCTTTTGGAATCAGCATGCCCCCCTTAAATACACAAGGTTAAGAGAATTACACCTCCCTTGGGTTATTGCCTATCTGCTGGCCTGCATGCATGCTGATGACCAAGCCTAGAAAGCTCATAAGTCTCCCTGCTCCCACTGTGATCTCCTGAGATACCACTGCCTTAGGAATGCATGCACCAGAGCCACCAATATGCCAAAAGCCAAATACTTTACCACCTCCTTTAACTCCAACATAAACCACCCTTCCAAATTTTGGAAGGTTGTTCAGTCCCTCTTTTTGCCTCCTACTCAACACCCCATGCCACTACTCAAGGTAGGTAGTTCTACCTGTCAGACCCTCTCTCTGTCGCTACAACGTTTAACTACTTTTTCACCTCCTGTGCCTCAGCACTCCATTCCACTCTCCCATCCTCCTCCTCCTCCTCCACCACCACTACCCCCCATCTCACCCCATCTGACTCTACCTTAGTCCCCCCTTTCACTTTCTCACCCATCTCCCCGACTGAAGCCCACAATGTTCTTCTAGCCCTAAACCCTTGCAAGGGCAAGAGCCCTGATGGGCTCGATTCCAAGCTCCTTTATCTCTCCACTACCTCGTCCCCTCTTGCTGCACTCCTAAACTTATCATTCTCTCTGGCCATGGTCCCTGCAGCCTGGAAACTTTCAACAGTCATCCCTCTCTCTTAAGTGTGGTGACCCCACCAACCCCGGTAACTATCACCCAATTTCCCGACTCCCCATCCTAGCTTAGCTGCAGGAGCACATTGTGCTTTCCCAACTTTCCCCCTATCTTGACTCTTCCACCTTTTTAACCCCTTTCCAGTCTGGCTTCTGAAAGTCACACTCTACCACTACCTCGTTCCTTTGGCTCACTGACTCCACACTCACCAGTACGGACCAGGGGAAGTTCACTTCTGCAATATTTGTCGACCTAGCAAAGGCCTTCGACACAGTATTACACTCCCTCCTTCTACACAAACTAAATGTAGCCAGTCTGTTTCAGCCACCACCTGGTTCAGATCCTACCTAGAAGGTAGGTCGCAATCGGTTAAGATAGGTGACTCCCCTCCTCCCCCAATAAATACTGGTGTCCCACAGGACTCAGTACTTGTCCCAGTCCTATTTTCCATCTTCTTAAATGACTTACCTGCTGTCTGCTCAGCAGTAGCCATACATATGTGTGCAGATGACACTGTCCTCTACACCTCAGGTACTTCCCGATCTGAGGTGGCAGAAAGACTTCAGCTGGATTTTTAACAAGGTGCAGCATTGGTTCCACTCATACCAGCTGTTCCTAAATATCAAAAAGACTGTCTCCATGACCTTCAGCACAAGGCAGAGACTCTCTAGACCCCACTCCCCCAACTATCTTCCACACCTTGGATGGGACACATTAAAGAATGTAACCTCCTTTAGGTACCTTGGGGTCTGGCTAGACCAGCATGTGGACTTGCCTATACATGTGAATGCAATCCAAAAAATACTGCATCCCAAGCATGGCACATTATACACAAACTGTGATTCCATTCCACTGCTGATTTGCAGTGCAATTGTACAGAAAATGATCCTCCCATTTTTAACTATGCTGACATAGTCTACAGTGCTGCTCCCAAGTCTTCACTTGCCAGACTGGACACCCTCTTTCACTCCTTCTGTTGTTTCGCTCTATTCTCCCCCCAAAGACAGATCACTGTGATCTCTATAAAGCCCTTTCCCTCCCATTGTTAGAATCCAGATGTCTCAGTCATTCTTCTAGCTTTGTGGCCAAATTCTGGTTTGGGACACTACCCTCCTACCTCACCTCTACTTTCTCTACCCCTGCCCTTCCCTCCTACTCCCTCCACAACACTGGTCACAGATTCCTTGCTCTCCCCAAAAGGTTCACCACTATAGGTCAATCAACCTTCTCATACTTACTGCCCTAAACTGTGGAATGCCCTCCCCCCCATCCGAGATGCACTGACTCAAGCAGCCCTTTTGTCTCTACTCTGTGTTTACACCTCCCCAGTCTGTACCTCCATCTAATCTCACCTATCTCTAACCACAGGCCCTCTCCACCTCCCAGACAGACAATCCTTCTGCTGTATCCGTACCCTTACCTTCAGCTACACTCTTAGTCTAATGTCTCACAACACGGTGACACAACCCTGATCTGCCCACATTGTAACTACTCTTACCTCACCTACCTCCAAGCCCAGGTCCAAACCTCCTCTCAGGTTGGTGACTACCTTCTATTACACCCTAAACCTTCTCACACCACACCATGTCTTCTGCTTCTCCCTAAGCCTACCTAAGCTAAACCCTAAACCTACTCTCACCACACCATACCCAGTTCTGCCTCATTGCTATGTTCCTGGAACACCCTGCTGAAATTACTCTGCACTGGGTCAGTACCCACTGCAAGATACTTTGTGTCCTATGATTTTTGCTATTTGTATGCTGTCATCTATGGTAATAGTATGTTTATTATTGACTCGCAATTCATGTACTCTATGCATTATTGCTAATGCATAGCGGGAAATCTATTGTTTGTATATGAACTGTTCATCCCTGTATTTATTGTTATTGTTGAACAACTTGTTCCCTCCCCCGAAGGATGCATCTGGACACTACCAATCATGCTCAGCATGCCTTCCTGGTGAAACTCTTAAATTACTTAATTAATTAATTAACCTATTCAATGCTTTTTGTATGTCATATCAGCACAAATTCCTACCTGGATATGTATACCTATCTAGTCCATCATTCCTGGTTAAGTGTCTTTTTTTAGTGTTGTAACTCGTTGTGGCTACACGGCCCTGACTAGGAATCAACTGTTTGTACTGTTGTATTGTTTCTATTGAAAATCAACAACATTTTGAATTACAAAATGAAAAAGAAAACCAGTGCAAGAGCATACTCCTCACTTCAATACTTACAGTGAAAACAGTTTTCAGGTTATTCAACATCTCTATCTCTTGCGGAACTCCTGTGCTGGCCCAGCGGATAAGGTAGTTCTCACTAAAAGGAGAATAAATAGATGAAGGATTATCCCAGCTTGATAAAAGATAAAACATGTACATGATAATAATAATTAGAGACGAGAGACTGCTTTAGCCCAGCACTTGTGCAACTGTGAAAAATCCCAATTTCAGTAATGGAATGTCATGGAAAGGCTGTAAATTCATCAAGCCACTGAATTCATATTGCATAAGGTGGGGTATGCAGCATTTCTCTCTTCCAGCAGACCAACTCTTCCCATTTGGGCCAGTGATTACCCAGTACTGACATTCTGGGTCCTCTAAACCTCTTTTAGTGGTGCCCAAGAGTACTGTCCATAATACTAACAGACTGGCATTTCCCCTGGCTTTTCCAGTCCTCCCTCCCACGTGCCTCTAATGTGGTTCAGCATATGTCATCATGGCCATGCAGGCACACAGCTCTCATTTGAGGAGGTGAACCCTATGGCACCAATTGCCATGGTCACTGAAGTCCTAGAACTGAGCACCACCCTCCCCTAGTTTGACAGCACTGACACTGGAAACAACCTCCCTACCACGGGGCCGCCACTTTGCAGATGGCCAAGGCTCACTCATGAACCCAGGTCACCTGCATTGGAGTGCATCATTCAACTACTGAGCAACTGGGTGGCCCTGATACCATATCATATTTATCTGTATTATAAGCCCTCTTAGTCGTGCTTACTCAAGCCCACCACAAAAATGTAAAAACAATCTACAAAATTAATAAAGCAAACAGTTAAAAAAAAAAGATCAGACCATGTCACTCATCCAGTACTCTAAACCCTAATTCAAGGCCTAGTCAAAAAATAAATCTTTCTGAAATGTTTTTGGAAAACCGCTGTGAAGAAGCTGTGTGAAGGATGAACAGCAGCTTGTTCCACAGACAAGGAGAAGCCATAGCAAAGGTACCATCTCCTGCTTTTGTAAATCTAGCCCTTGGAGCTGCTTTTTGCCTCTCAACTTATGACTCAGAGGTATACAGTGATACAGAACAGTCCAAAGAGTTCCTTAAAAGAATGGGACCCGTTGGGTCAGATTTCCAAAGCAGGTGAACAGAGACGCAAATGCATGTCCTGCTTGTGTCTGCATCACCCTGCTTGTATCCAAAGTCAGGGTAACAATTTTCTGCCAATATGTCAGTTTGCAAAAAAAAAGGTGCCACTTGCAGCAATTTTTGTGAACATGGACACAACCTGAATTTGTGTCTTTTTTATGCATATTGGGATGAAACTGAGGATGGATGCATGTACATATGTTAGACCATCTAAGATGTGATCCTATGTTCTGAAGGATGTAGGATTATGTCTGCTGGTGAAACTACAGGCAAGCTGATAGTGGACAGTGAAAATCCTGCCCATACTGTTTAACACTTTCAATGTTAGTAGCAGAACCTTGCAAACCCACTGCTGCCTAGGCAGCCAGTGCAACTCGCTGTAGCTGATCTCATGTAGGAACAACTCTTTTGAGAGTACTTACTGTGGTTCGCCGGTCCAGTGGATGGCTGTGTAGGATGCTTGTGCAACGTGGTAGTGTTTATGCTACGGTGGAAGAGGTCATGGGTGGATGTGTGTGGCCTTTCATGCTCTTTGATCCAAAGAAACTACTACCCTTTCAGGGTATGATGGCACAGAACCCTCTTGAGGAGGATTTCTCCCCTAGAGGTGTGCAGTAGAAAGGTCTCTTGGTTGAAGGTACCTTACAGAAGATGCCCAGATGGAGAAAGGTGAGCCATCAGAGAAGGAAGTGGAAGGTGGGAGCACCGAAATGAGCATCTGGAGGATGCTTGGAGATACACGCTACTTATAATGCTCAGTGGGAATCTTGGCAAGGCCACCTGCTGCCACACCAAACCCTAAGCAAGCCTACAAGTTTACTGGTCCAAAGGATAACAAAGTGAGTAGGCTGTCTGTGCAACATGACAGTGCTTGTCCTATAGCAGAAGAGGTTATTGTTGAATTTGTATGGCCTTTCATGCTTTGTGTTCCAGAGGTACCACTCTTTCAGAGTACAATGGCACAGATCACTATTTAGGAAGGTTTCACCCTTAGAGGTTCCACAGTAGTGAGGTTCCTTGGGTGAAGGTACCTTTGGAAAGATGCACAAAAACACAGAGCCAAAGATAATAGAAAACGGTCAGGACATCACTCCACTAAGGAGCGAAGGGAAGGCCACAGCTGTACTGAATGAAGGATCCACCATCCGAATCCCACTAAACATGCAAACTACCTGTCTACTATTTATGGCCTTTTGCATGGAGGAGAAGAAAAATTCCCTGTGGGGAAAACTTCTGGGGATCCAAGGCTTTAGGTCTCTATCCCTCCAGGCCACGCCATTGTCTTTTACATCTAAGTGTAATAGAAAACACTGAAAACCAACTGTGGTGAAAATGAGGAAAACTTGGTAACTTGAATGGCTTGAACTTTGTGTAACTGAGGAAGGAACAGGGGACTTGCATACTTTGGAGGAAATGGAAATATTTTGATTGTCATGGGAGATGAGCCCAGTAGCATGGGGAAGGAGCCCAGTGGTCACTGAGACATAAGATTGAGTGAAACCTCTTTGTCAAGGGGATGGGAGCCATGTAGGAATGGGATGTAAGCCCGGCAGTCATGGAACATGAGCCTAGTTGTGTTAGGTCATGAGCCCAAGGTCAGTGGGGTGTGAGCCTAGGTGTCACTGGGGCATCAGCCCGGAGTCATGAAGCATGAGCCCAATGGTGGTTAGGGCATAAGCTTGGTAGTTGTTGGGGCATGAGCTCTGCAAAGAGAATTACATTGTAGCTGCCAAAAATGTACAGATGACATTGGTCACAACAACTGAGTACAAGTCTAGATCAGAATCAGGTCGAGGAATGGAGGGACTTTTGATGGACACACATTTGCAGAAGAAGCCAGGAGTCTGAAGGTCTGGTAGCTGTGGTAAGGCAGGAAGGGTAGGAACTGAAGCTGGTGGTGGAAGTCTAAAATGACTGGGAATGGCTGGAGCTGGAGTGACTGGCACAGGTGGGGGAACAAGATGAGTTGGTCCCGGCAAGGAAGAATTTGAAGGTGAAGGATGAGCAGATTGGATGCTACAGGACCAGAGCCTGGTGGAAGACATTGTTCCATGGCCATAATCTTTGTCTGAGTCTTATCATGTTAACATTAACCTGCAATTAGGTTCTTTAGCTCATTCAAGTGACTGAGAAGCACAGGTGTCTCTTGCAGAGGTGGTTCTGTTGCATTAGTATGTAGACAGGAAGTATAAAGATTAAAAAGGTTGTTTTTCTTTGATGTGCCTGAAAATGGAGTTTTTTTAGAGCAGAGATCAGTTTCACTGCAGTCCAATCTTTATATTTGATTAAGAATTTGGCAGTGAGCTTCTTAGATGTCAGTTCAGAATGAATGAACTCCTGATCTTCGTTCTCCGAAGGAAGGTGCTAGCTAGTCCTGACATGCTGCAAGAAGCAAGAGCTGACTACTATTGTAGTACTAAAGAAAGCCACAAGGTGGCAGGAACATGATAGTTCTGAATTGCAGTAACATCTTGAAAAGGCACAATCTCTGGGAATCAGACGGAAAATGAGAGCACGGTTGCAGATGTTGGGTAGGCAGCTGATGCAGAAGATACAAGGTCCAGAGCATAGAATGGCTCAGTGTAAGCTGGGAAGCAAGGTCCTAGAGGCAGTATATGGCATGAGACTCAACTGAACACTGGAGCAAGGTCCTGGAGCCACCAGGGTTCGCCTGCAGTTTGATAAGGCAGCAAATCTTAAAGAGAAGCACAGAATGGCTTGACTGAGCCAGGGACAAGGTTCCAGAGGCAGGGTCTACCTGTAGTTTGGCAAGGTAGCAAGTCCTGAAGAAAAGCACAGAATGGCTCAAATGAGCCATAGCAAGGTCCCAGAGGCAGGGTCTACCTGTGGTTCTATATGTCAGCAAGTCATGAAGAGAAGAATGATATGGCTCAACTGAGCCAGGAAGCAAGGTCCCAGAGGCAGGGTCCGATAGCAATGGCATGGTACAAGACTCGATTGAGCCAGGGAGGAAAGCAGGAATGGCTGCAAGGTCCAGGAGGCAGGTAGAGGGAACAAAGTCCCAATGCTAGGCAGGTAGGATATGAAGGAGTAAGGTCCAGAGTTGGAGGGGCTTGCTGAAAACCAGGGAGAAAGGTCCCAAAGCAGGAACTTTTGCAAACAGAGGGAGCCAGGTCCCAACGCTAGGTAAACAGACTTTGAAGGAGTGGGGTCTGGATCTTAGAACAGTTGCTCAGGACAGCCAGGGAGCAAGGTCCTGGAGGCAAGGACCCCCTGTCCCTATCCCTGACCCAATACCCCTGTCATGCAGCAGGACTCAGACTGAGCCAGGGAGCAAGATCCCCATAGCAGGAATGGCTGCATGGTCCAGGAGGCAGTCAAGGTGAGCTAGGTCCCAACCCTATGGCAAGCAGGCTGTGGAGGAGCAAGGTCTGGAGTTGTAGGGGCTTGCTTGGAGCCAGGGAGAAAGGTCCCAAAAGCAAGAATGTCTACGTCTGCAGGGTGTAGAAGGCAGGTAGTGGGGGCAAGGTCCAACTGCTAGGCAGGCAGGCTTTGGAGGATCGAGGTCCGGAGCCATAGGGGCTCACTGGGAAGTGAGCCAGGAAGCAAAGTCCCAGAGCAGGAATGGATGCAGAGTCCAGAGGCAGGTAGTGGAGCAAGGTCTCTATGCTAGGCAGGCAGACTTTGGAGGAGTTAGGTCCGAAGCTGTAGGGGCTCACTGGGAGTCAGGGAGCAGGGTCCCAATGATGTGATGGCTGGCTGCTGCAGAGTGGGGTCCGGAGAGGTACAGGATTGCTGGGAGCCAGGAAGCAAGGTCCCAAAGCAGAAAAGTTTGCAGGGTTCAGGAAGCTGGTAGTGGAACAAGGTCCCAAAGCTAGGCAGGCAGGCTTTGAAGGAGTGAAGTCTAGCCATAGGGGCTCCCTGGGAGCCAAGGAGCAAGGTCTAGAAGCAAGAATGACTGCAGGGTCCAGAAGCAGGTTGTGGAACAAGGTCCCAGTGCTAAACAGGCAGACTTTGGAGGAGTTCCATAGCTGTGGCAGCTTGCTGGGAGCCATGGAGAAAGGTCCCAATGTTGTGCAGGCTGGCTGCTGTAGAGTGAGGTCTACAAAGGTGGAGGCTCGCTGGAAGCCAGGGAGCAAGGTCCCAAAGCAGGAATGGCTGCAGGGCCAAGGGGCAGATAGGAAAACAAGGTCCTAATGCCAGGCAGGCAGATTTTGGAGGAGCAAAATCAGGAGAGGTAGAGGCTGCTGGGAGCCAGGGTGCAAGGTCCTGTGCAGGAATGGCTGCAGGGTCCAGGAGGCAGGTAGTTTAATGGAGAGTGAAGTACAGGTGGTCATTTGTCAGTTGCAGTATGATGCTGTGGAGGCAATGCATATGAAATCTGTAAATGGCAACTAGTGGGGGGCAAGGGACAAGTACCAGTAAGCAGTATGAAGCCAAAAACCAAAACTGGGCCCTTGACAGGCAAGGCAGGGTAACTGGAAGGCCTAAAGATGCAAGAACATGGGCACAGTCACAGTCATGGCTGAAGGGACCTGAAGGCAGGCAGCACAGCGTGTAGCCAAGGGTAACAGGAAGAACCAGCAAAGGAAGAAGAGTTAGCCCCTCCAGTGGGGGCTTGTTTTATTGTTTTGGTTTGGTGTGATTTTGAGGTATCACCTGCAGCCACAGGAGAAACAAAAAGATAAGGGCACCAGTACCCCAGTGTGGCAGAGCAGAAAGAGCAACTGCCGGGGCACACAGCAGCCACTGGAAGGCAGAAGCCTGGAGACAGAAAACAAGGCTGGTAGGCACACCAGTGGCAGGGCTCATGCCAGACAGGAGAAGAAGTGCAGAGGCCAGGGAAGGATGCCAAACAACCACTGCCATGCAGCAAGGTAAGAAGAGAAGGAGAAGGTGAGCAGGAGCTGGCTGCTTCACTGCTGCAGTGAAGCAGCAATGAACTGAGCATCCAGAGGACAATTGGAGATACATGTTACTTACAGAGATTGGTGGGGGTGTGATGAGGTTGCCTGTTGCACCACTGAACCATAGGCAAGCCTTCAGGATGCCAGAGACATGTCTCAGAAAATACAGTATCTAGATATATCTGGATGTATTACAGAAAATCCCTTTCAAATAAACAGGGATTTCCTGTTATTTGCCTAGATATATAGGGCATATAACATGGCCTAACTGAAGATATCATGTTTATCTAATGCCTCGTGCCTCCAACCCACAGAGTGGTGGGGGGAAGGCGTGAAATAATTATGCAATAACCACACACCCTGTCATGTGTTACTGCATACCTCACTGGCCTTGAATGAAGATAAATCTGATATCTTCAGTCAGATCAGATCATGTTCTGTTTATACAGGCATATGTTTTGGGATAAATGTGATTGGGAATGTGTAAAAGTGCTGCTGACTTTGCAATGTATGACTAACTGCTTTTTTATGTCTGCTTGCATGCATGAGCAAGAAACATAGTGCCACCACACGAGTTTTTGTAGGTTTGGCACCCCTGCTTCCAATGCCCTGATAATTTTTGCAGGCATGGCAGCAGGGCACCAGTGAATGCCTGAGCTGTCTATGACAGCAGTTCAGTTGCAGTGGCATACAACTGAAACAGAAAGACTACTATAATCAGCGATGGTAACGTGTAGGCAATTTGCATACTGCCTTGCTGTCAGCATTATGCAAATTGCCTACACGTCACCACCTTAGCAGTCGCTCTCTTTAGCTGCACACTACTGCATCTCCCGCATGATGCTTCCATTTGTTGAGGGGTGCCAGTCCCTCGGGCACATGCATACCCTCCAAGCACACTGTATGTCCGATGGGGTGCCCAATCCCATCAGCTCCAGTGCTCCCCCAAAAAGCAAACCTCAAGGTGCCACACTGGGAGCCCACCCCAGAGTGGCAAAAGTCCTGTGTTATCATGTGCTCCCCTGCACCCTGCATGGCCAACGGGGGAGTCCAATCCCCCGTTGGCTCCACTGCCCCCTCAAACAAACTTATAGGTGCCATGCTGGGGGCCCACCTCAGTGTGGCAAAAGTCTTGCATCATCTTTTTTTTTAAAAGTCCTGTAACAAAAGAAAACGGTCCCTCGTTGACTCTCTTGCCCCCAACCCACGCCCACCCTCTGCACCACTCCTCCCCACCCCCTCACCCAAAACTTATATCCGGATCCCAGCGCAATAATCTTGGGTGCACTGGGAACACATCTGCACTCTTCAAAGCCAACAACGAACTGAAAAAATGTCGGTAAGATGCATAATGGCATAAATAGGATTTTTTCAACTTTGGTTCACATCTCAGTAATTTCTTCGAATTTTTGTACCAAATTTTCAACATGGGGTTCTTGGGAACCCACCTCATTAATTCAGTCACTGTCATCTGGTTATTCAGTCCCGAAAGGTGAATTCGTGTTCACTGCTTAGAACCACCTTTTGGGACCAAGTAACAAAAAGACAGTGTCACAGTTCATAAGGTAGGCCCCCCAAAAACCCTATGCTGAAAATTTGGTGAAAAAATTACCAAAAATGACTGTTTTACAAGCGTGTGTTGTGCAGTTCCTATGCACGCTCGTAACTTCAAGAATTTTTAATATTTTCACTCCAGATTTTCAACATTGCCATTTTATCACACCTCCTTATGAACAGTACAGCTGTCATTATTCACATCTTGCCCAAAATGTGTTTTCGCACATGTAGCGCACAATGGTGTGGTCGGTGTGTGAAATCAATGCTCAGGACAGATTAAGAAGATCACAGTGACACTGTTCATGAGCATAGGTCTTAAAATGACTATGTTGAAAATTTGGTGACAAAAGTCCATAAAATGACTGTGTTACAGTGATGCAATTTCAGCAACCTCAAATGAAGTTCATGAATTTGTAATATTTTTCAGTCCAGATTTTCAACATTGGCATTTTCCCACCTCCTTATGAAGAGTACAGCTGTCATTTTTCACACCCTGGCCAAAATGTATTTTCGCACTTCCAGCGCAGAATAGTGCGGTCGCTGTGGGAAATCAGTGTTTGGGACACATTAAGAAAATCACAGTTCATGAGCGGAGGTCCCAAAATGCCTATGTTGAAAATCTACTGTAAAAAATCCCCAAACTAATTACATTACAGGTGTGCGTTGCGCAGTTTCTACGCACACGTGTGCCTTCACCAGTTTTTTTATATTTTCATCCAGATTTTCAACATTGCCATTTTTTATTAACACCAGTGAACAGTACAGCTGTCATTTTTCACATCCTGTTTGAAATGTGTTTTCACACCTGTGGCACCAAATGGCACAGTCGCTGTGAAAAATCACCTTTCCGCTAATGAACTGATAGTGTCACTGTTCATGCGGTGGGGTCACAAAAAGCCCAAGTTGAAAACTTGGAGTAAAAATACCAAGAAACGCCCAGGTCATTAGGGTTTTCAACCATAATGCCCTACCCTGTAGGGACTGACAGGCGCCAGGGGTGTGACTTGGGATTGTTGACAGTAATGCTCATGCCATTCCACCCCCCACCAGCACCCTGCAGCCAGTGGCAGGCATCAAGGTGCGCCTTGGACCCTTTGAGCCCAGATTTCACCCCATTCTCCTATACTGCATCCATTTCAGCATGTTTCCTTATGGAATGAGGTGAATGTAAAGCCCAAACAACCCAAGGCACACCTCGACACTTGTCAGTGTCTGCAGGGTAGGGTGAGGTGAAATGTCATGACTGTAATGGGTGATGACCCAAAGCCACACCCCAATGCCTGTCCATCTCTGCAGGGTGGGGGTAGAGCTGGCGTGAGTTCAGTACTTCACTGCCATTCCTGTACTGCATCTGTCTAACTCCTACACTTCCACTGCTGATATCAGCAAGCAGACATTTGGCATTGACAAATGCTTGTTTACAGCTGCTGCAGGGCTTGGAGTTGGGAAGTAGAACTTAGAACCTAGTCAAGCCAATCACAGCATTCTAGTTGTGTTTATTTGGGACTGGCTCATTCTGTGATCTACTACTACTTCTGTTTAAGAATGTACTGCAACATAGTGCAACAAAGAAAGATATGCAGATGACCTAATGCATCATGAAAAGATTTGGAAATCTACCACATCCCTTCAAATCATACATATGAAAGGAAAACAAGCAAAGTTAGCTGAAAGGTACCGTATTGCAAATGGAAAGTGAGGTGAATAAAATACCTTAACATGCCAGTCACCAGCAATATCCCTGGCATTTTTACAGAACCTTCATCTTTGCTATACAGTAGTAGTACAAACAAGCATTTGTCAATGCCGAATGTTTGCTTGCTGGCATTGGCAGTGGTAGTGTAGAAGTTACAGAGGTGCGTAATAGGAATGGCAGTGAAGTATTGAACTGAAGCCGACCCCACCACCACCCTGCAGAGAGTGACAGGCATTGGGGTGTGCCTTTGGGTCGTCAGGCATAACGGCCACGCCATTTTACCACATCCCACCCTGCAGACACTGACAAGTGTCACGCTGTCCCTTGGGGTCTTTGGCCCTTATGTGCACCCCATTCCATTAGGAAATACAGTGAGATGGGTGCGATATAGGAGAATGGGGTGAACTTTGGGGCCGAAGAGTCCAAGGCATACCTCGATGCCTCTCACTGGCTGCAGGGTGTGGAATGGTATGACCATTACAGGCAGGAATCCGAAGTCACACCCCTGATGCCTGTTATTCTCTACAGGGTTGGGCATTATGGTTGGAAACCCTAATACCTCAGGCATTCCTTGATATTTTCACTCAAAATTTTCAACATGTTTTTTTTGTGACCCCACCTCATGAACAGGGGGAATATCAGTTTGTTAGCCGAAAGATGCTTATGCACAGCGACTACGGCATTTAGCACCACAGGTGCAAAAACATTCCGAACAGGATGTAAAAAATGACAGCTGTACTGTTCATGGGGAGGTGTAAAAAATGGCAATGTTGCAAATCTGCAGCAAAAATATTGAAAAAAATGGTGAAGTCATGAGCATGCATAGAAACTGTGCAATGCACACCCGTAATATAATTAGGTTGGGGATTTTTTACAGCAGATTGTCAACTCAGGCATTTTGGTGCCTCCGACCATGAACAGTGTCATTGTGATTTTCTTTATCTGTCCTGAACAATGATTTCCCACAGCGACCACGCAACTCTGTGCTGAAAGTGTGAAAACACACTTCAGCCATGTTGTGAAAAATGACAGCTGTACTGTTCATAAGGAAGTGTGGAAAAATGCCACTGGTGAAAATCTAGGCTGAAAATATTACAAAGTCATGAACTTACGAGGGTGCGTGGAAACTGCGTAATACTCACTCGTAACACAGTCATTTTACAGACTTTTGTCACCAAATTTTCAACATAGCCATTTTAAGACCTCTGCTCATGAACAGTGTAACTGTGATTTTCTTAATCTGTCCAAACATTGCTTTCACACACCAACAGCACCATTGTGCGCTAAATGTGCGAAACACATTTTGGGTGACATATGAAAAATGGCAGCTGTACTGTTCATAAGGAAGTGTAATAAATAGGCAATGTTGAAAATCTGGAGTGAAAATATTAAATTCACAAACTTACGAGCATGCATAGGAACTGCACAACGCACACTCGTAAAACAGTCATTTTTAGGAATTTTTTCACCAAATTTTCAACATAGCCATTTTAAGACCTCTGCTCATGAACAGTGTCACTGTGATTTTCTTAATGTGTCCCATACATTGATTTCGCAGATCGACTGCGCCATTGTGAGCTACATGGGCGGAAACACATTTTGGGCAAGATGTGAAAAATGACAGCTGCACTGCTCATAAGAAGGTGTTGTAAAATGGCAATGTTGAAAATCTGGAGTAAAAATATTGAAAATTTGCAAACTTACGAGCCTGCGTAGGAACTGCGCAACGCACGCTCGTAAAACAGTCAATTTTTGGAATTTTTCCACCAAATTTTCAAAATAGGCTTCTTGAGAGCCCACCTTATGAATGCTGGCAGTGTCATTTTGTTAGTCAGGCCCAAAAGGTGATTTCGTGCAGTGACTGCGAAATCACCCTTCAGGCCCGAATAACGCCATGACAGTGACATCATTCATGAGAAGGGTTCCCGAAAACCCGATGCTGAAAATTTGGTGCAAAAATTCCAAAAAATGCCTGAGATATGCAACAAAGTTGAAAAAAACAATCTATCCCATTATACAGCTTACCGGCATTTCCTCAGTTCGCGGTCGGCTTTGAAGAGTGCAGACGCAGGCCTCCCCGTCCACCAAGATCGCCGCTACCGAGCCTCGGAGGTAAGTATGGGGTGAGGAGGGGTGAGGCAGGGTGCGAGTGGGTGGGTGCGGGTTGTGGGGAATGGGGCAGGAAGATCATGGGACCGTTTTTCTTTACAGGTATTTAAAAAAAAAAGACGACGCGGATGTTTGCCACACTGGGGTGGGCCTCAGCATGGCAGTAGGATGGCTGGGGGGCATGGAGCCAACAGGGATTGGGCAGTCCCGGCATGAGATCTGTTGCCACGCTTGGGGTGGCCTCAGCGTGGCACCCTGTACTCGGGAGACAGTGAAGCCAACGTGGGATTGGGGCACCTCCGCCGGCTATTTATTGAGTTGCCACGCTTGGGGTGGGCACCCAGAGTGGCATTTGGAAGGCTTTGGGAGTTTCAGCGCAGCCGACGGGGATTGGGCAACACCATCACTATAGAGTGTGCGTGCGGGGGAGCACGCAGTATGCGTGTGTGTGTGTGTGTGTGTAGGGGGAGCTGCGCATGAGCAGGCAATATCTGATCGCTGCTCACTGAAGTGTAGCTCCCCTTTTCAACTGTACACCACTGCATTTTGGAGCTGTCATAGACAGCTCCAGCATGCACTGGCGGACAGGGGCCGCACCTGCCAGCACACTGACTGAATTGGAAGAGGGGGTGACACACCTCCGAAAACTCGGATGATGGCACTATGTTTCTTGCACATGCGTGCAAGCAAACATAAAACAGATGTGTTTGGTTTCAGCTCAAATGGTTTTAATTTCAAAGTAATGCAAGATTGTAGAATATCAGGACATGAATGCAAGCTCAGGAAGGTAGGGTAGTAAAACCAGGAAAGGTTATGCAGAGGGTGGTTAATTTGTGGGATCAATTGCCAGAAGTAGCTGTAAAACCAAGAGTAGAGTCTAAAAGTTAGAAAAATGGATTTATAATTTATTAAATATTTTAACCAGGCCTGTCAACAGGAATAGCAGTAGTAGTGATTATGACTGTTAGGAAAAGTAAGATGGAGTGGGCACTAGATGAATTCTTGGCCTACCATTTTCTCTTGATGTTTCTGTGTAGCTGGTGCTCCCAAAAACAGGGCTGAAGAACTGGAAGCACTAAAGAACTGGGAGTGCTGAAGAACTGTGAGCTCTGAAGACTGAAACTCTCAATCCCAATCAATATGACACATGACTGCTTTACAGTGATGAAACTTCCTCTCCTCAGCATAATGCAGTACCCCTGTGTTGTCCACTAACAGTCCAGAAAGCAAAATTAAGAATTCATGCGTACTTGAGAGTCCATGCACCAGATTTTCAGGATGGGGTCTACAAAATCTGTCATGAGCTCCACCTCATTTGAAGTCACTGCCTGCTGTAGAATCAGACAGGAGTTTCCCATTCCGCCACAATGCTTCTCTAGCTTGTAGATGTCTGCGAGAAAATCTCCCCAGAATCAAGCCTTCTGTTTAGATGTGGCCCACTCATTTATGCAACTGGGGAAATGCCACAACTGAGGTGAAAATGGAGCATGATAGGATAGTATGGGATGGGATGGGAGGAGGGAGGGGCGGGGACAGAACGGGACGGGACGGGATGGGGTAGGGGTAGGGTAGGGTAGGAGTAGGGTAGGGTAGAGTAGAGCAGAGCAGAACAGAACAGACAGAATAGAACAGAACAGAATAGAATAGAATAATGGGGACAGTATGAAGTACAGGTGAAGCAGCCACACAAAGAATGCCAATACCACACACAGCCCTACTGCATTAGAATCAATATTATGGAAAAAGAGGGAACGGTGGTCATTACACTGGGGATAATTCCCCCATAATTTTAAAAAGTATACCACAGGATCTTTAACTTCCACCTGGGCGTTTACCAGAGTCAGTCAGAAAGTCCTCAGTTAGCCATCCCAATGGCACTGAGAACTGAGGCATTCAGTCCCCACACCTTCCGTTACACTGGCTACCCAAGTTTGGGATCAGATCTGGGTCTCCAGAGGTTAGCCTTGGAGAAGAGGACAGAGCATCCAGAGAATTCTCTCCTCTCCTCTCCCAGGGAGGGAGGGATACAGTGTCTTGTGCCTGCCTGACCTCTAGTGATGGCTGCAGGAATGGCAATCAGTGACTGTCATACAAGAGGAAGCGAGAAGTGGCAACCACTGATGTCCTGCACATGGGAGCAAGCATGGGGTCATCTAGGATGGAACTGCATACCCAGTCTTCCCTGTGGAGGAAAATGGGGAAACAGAGCTGTAGTGGCTAGATTACTCCTAGCCACCAACTGGCCCTGCCTCCAACAAGTACCCAGGCCACACTGCAAATGCACAAAGGTAAGACCTGGCAGAAAGTCAGGGTGACAGGCTGGGGTAACTGGCATGAAGGGATGGCTGATTGGACTTGGGGACAAAGAGGAAAGAAGGGCCTCAGTTTATAGTAGCCTGCAAATGAAGGCACCCCCAACTCTTGTGCACTGTCCTATTGCAGCTGCAATGCGACTTTTGATTAGTTACCGGATTTGGGACTCAGACCCACGACTGTATTTGTGACTGAGATGTAAGCGTGCCACCACTGGAGCCACACTGACACTATACGTTCAGAATACATTTACTGTAGCTTGTGGCACCATTCAGGGACTAAGTTATTGACCACATCATGCAACACTGAGAAAGGTCGACAGGTGGTTAGGCATCGAAGGTTGCTTCTCAGAAAACTGGCTCCTGGACACAGAATAAGCATACTGCCTTAGTTTTGCTTCCTTGACTGTGGTGTGGTTCTGTGGTTTATGTTAAAGCCGCCTGAAAATATGTATTTAATGAGACTAGAGCTGTGTAGAATGTGGAATTCTGTTGGTGAAATTCATGAGGAATCGCAATTCTGCTTCTGAAATGGTCTTCATTTTTTTTATTTAAATTTCTTGGAATATGTGAAATACAAGCTTGAGTGTGCTGAACAGTTGTGTCCCCAAGGCTTCCCAGTAGCATCATGGGCTTTTTAAAAAGTACCTGTAGTCACCCTGTGGTGCAGTCATCTGGTACAGCATGATTTCTATATTATAAAATGGGTGAGAGAATGCAAGACCTGTGATTGGTCAGATGTGATTGCATGACCATGTGTTATTTCCTCAAAACAGCACAGGTCAGAAATACTTAACTTTCTAAACATCAATACTCAGTTTTTAAAATAAAAATCAAAGGAACTATTTTATAATATCACTAAGGCACTCCAGGGTATGAGTAATTGTGGGATAAAGCACTTCTCAAGTGCATACGGCCCTTGGCATTGCCTCACACCTCACTTTACAAGGTGTTCCATTATCCCACAATAGTGCACACACTTTCATGCATGCCGTCTTGCTTAATTATAAGTTATGGTGCTATAAACAGGGGTGGGAGACAAAAAAAAATTAAAACCCACGCAAATCAGATGTCAGATTCAAGTTCTTGGAACTAAAACGCTTTTTGATCAAAAGTCAGGTTTGAATTTTTTA
Source organism: Neoceratodus forsteri (assembly GCA_016271365.2). NCBI lineage: Eukaryota > Metazoa > Chordata > Ceratodontiformes > Ceratodontidae > Neoceratodus > Neoceratodus forsteri. Next base: position 656,591,665 of record CM057454.1, on the reverse strand, counting down.
AAGGATATAGAGCTTTCTCATTCCCTTATCATTAAAAAATGCTTTAGACACTCACCCCCTACTGTAACCAAACTGCTCCCTTAAACTCCCTCCTCTCCCATCCCCTCCTTCCCATCATAGGAGGAGATCAATTAGATGTGGAATGACCCGGACAAGCTGGAGGAGTGGACAGAGAGATGGCAGTTCATGAACTTCAGTGCAGGTTAATGCAAAGTCATGCCTTTTGGAAATAACAATTTAAAAGCAAGATACTACCTAAATGGTTCAGAGATTACCAAAAACCTTTATAGATGACAATAGTGTCCCTGACCAATCACAGCACTTCCTTCAATTATACGTGAGATACTCTTATTGCAGTAAGAGTACCTCACATGCTGAGCACTGTTACAGGCTTCTCAATGACCACTCCTGTTGCTAATTTTATTAAATAAAAACTCTTTTTATTAAAGTTAGCAATCTATAATAATTTTATGAGTCTGGTTGGAGGGCCTCTTATGGCTATAAGAGTGTTGCCTCTTAAGTCCTTAGGATCACAGAACTGCTCATCTTTGGTTTGCAGTCCTCTGGTCCTAAGAACACATGAGATGACACTCTTTTGGCCATAAAAGGCCCTCTCACTGGACCCATAAAATTATAACAGAAAAAAGACCAAAGTGTAATAATTGGCAATACATTCACATGGGACCAACAGTGTAGGGTTGCAACTACCAATGCAAACAGAAACATGGCATGCATCAGTTGAAACTAGTGATGCTTGGCTAATCTGAAATTACAACAGATCAAATCAGGGTATTTTTATATGTACTTTAGAAAATGAGCTTGAAAATATGAATTATCTGATTGGCTGTCGGGGGTACATTAACTTTCAGTGCGAGGCCTCTAACTAAAAAGTGCCAGCTTTGTAAACTCTCTAAAGTATCATAGTACCCAACTTGCCTGCTAATTGGCTAAAATGCGCATTTAGCATTTCAAATCGCTGTCATTTTTATCTAGCTAAGTGAGAGATAGTGGTCCCCACAAGACTCCTGTGCCAGCCTGAATGTTAAAATTTCACAGCCGCCCATTCACACAAGTCACAGCCACTCATGAAAATAAATCTCTGTACCTGTCACTGTTTTTTATGCAGCTTATCCAGTTTTTTGTTCTTCATCAAACCCCTACTGTCACCGCTCGCTCATCAGAGGTTCCAAGAGTATTCTCCATTTCTGAACCACAGTCAGCAACTGCTCCACATACAATAGCCCTCAAACTGCTCCCCCACCCTTTCCAACTACTGTGCTCCACAGTAGTATAAAACATTTTGTATACTGGACGAAGCTCTATAACAAAAACATCACAAAGGTACCTTTTCCACAATTCATCTTCTGACTGTAGTCTTGCCACCCAGAAACGCACACGGCTCTATTCTTGCTGTAATGTTTCAACATTTACTCCCCTGCCATGCTCATACTGCCTAACAGCAAACCGTTTTTATAAAAAAAAAGTGTCTAGTGCAGCGCTAACCCCATTCTCCACCTTTTACTGACACCAACACAATGTAAAGAAAGAATAAGTGCAAAGAATAAGTGACACTGCAATTGCAATGTAAAACACTAACATCATAAGTAACAGCACCACACAGTGGCAGTTCAACAGAGTGCAGGGACTATTTTCCAACAACTGCTGTCTCTATTTATTTTTATTAATAGTTCACTTTCTTTTTCCTTCTCACATTACATTATTTAAAAAAAAATTACTGAAAGCCCATTTTCTAAGCACAATAATACCCTCCAGGTTGGGTGGTATGGGCAATACTGGACCTTTCAGGGGCTATAAGGCCCTCCGCCTGCGGCGTCAGGCCTCATTACGTCCCTGGGCAGTCCGGTATTGCCCAATACTGCCCACCCTGTTGGGTATTATTGCTTGCTTAGAATAGTTAGATAAATTAGTGTCTGGTATGACTAAAAATCAGATAATTTGGTCAGATTAGATAATGATTATCCAATCTGATTTTCTGTTTATAGAACACCACTAACTGAGAGTACAGTTAGACAAAGTTGAGAAGCGTTATGCAAAAGTTGTTGCAAAGCTGTTCACCTGGTGAACTGACCCCTTGCTAGGCAAATACTACACATTCTGCCATTTCATTAGTGAAGGGCCAATAGTTGAATTTTTCACCCAGCGAAGAGGGTACTTTGCCAGGCATAGTGATATCCCCAGCGGAGTGCTACTGTGCGTACTGTAGTAGATTTGTTTTAAAGCATTTAAAAAGCCTATACCACCCATGGAGGTATGTTCTATAACCCCCTTCCCACTAGCCCCAATCATAAAATTGAAAGCCCCTATCCGTGTAGAACCCATACTGTATCTCCCTACTCCTCCTAATACCGATGAAGCTGCATATTATTTGTACACTTCTCCCCACTCAATGCCCACTCTGTAGATGTAGTGTACAATACAACAATGCCACCCCTCTCTCCTTATCCAACCAAGTAAAACAACAAGGATAGACCCCCCCCAACCCATCACCATCTGTCATCCAGCCCCCTCTCTCTCATCCCAGTCACCTCAAAAGGATACTAACTGGCATCCTGGCAGCAAGTGAGGTGTGTTGTAATAAAGAAAATTGTCCCTCTCCACGGTGAACAGCCACAAACAGACCTCTGTTTTCCTAGGCCAACCACCATCAAATGAATGAAACCAGTAACACACTCCTATAGTAACACCTGAGTGGCTTATGTTGTTGCTATGGGAGCATGTCACCAGTTTGACTTGATTTGATGGCGATCAGCCTAGGAAGTCAGAGGGCTGCCTGTGGCTGGTCACAGTTTTCTTCATTAATGGATACCTTACAGAATGATCGGATGTCACTTACCATCCTTTTGGGGTAAGTGGGGAGGAGAAGGGTGGTAGGGTTCCACTGGGTGGTGTGCTGCAGGTCTATCCTTGTTGTTGTATGAGGTCAGGTTGGGGGAGGTGGGTGGTGGGTTTGTATTGTATGCCTGACATTGGGTGGGGGGGTACTAATATTATGCAATTTTGCCAGGACAAGGGGGAGGATAGATGGATGAGTACTAGGAGGGTGGAGGGTTGGAACTTTCATTTCTATAGTGGGGGCTGGTGGAAGGGGGTGAGAAAATATAGCTATGTGGGTGGGTTTTTTTAAACAACTTTAAAAAAAGCAACTATGCATACAGTTTGTGTCATTTTGCCAGTAAAGTGCCTCTTTGACTGGTGAAGTGCTCATGTCACCAGGCAAAGAACTACGTGTAGTGGCACTTGGCTGGTGAAGTACTACTATGTGTAGTCCTTGTCTTATGAAGTGGGCTCGTAGCCATTGAAGAACTACATACAATGCCACATTGCACAAGCAAAGTCGGGAAACTTGGTAAATAACTTCCTGCAGTAAAGCTTCCAAACTTTGTCCATCTCTAGTTCTGATTTTGATGTTGGATGATCAGATAATTGGACTGGATAATCATTAGCCTATCCTTCCAAATGATCAATTTTTAAGTTACATCGGAACCGAGTAATGGCAAATAATTTAAGTATCCATCAGAGTTCTGGTGGACTGAATAGTGCAATATCCAACCATAAGCAGGTCAAGAGATATTTATAATATCCTTGTACTGATACTTGGTCAGATACCATCCATTATGTACAGTGTTCAGTTCTGATCCCCATAGCTAAGAAAAGATACTGATATGATCAAACAAGCCCAGAGGAGAGTGAGAAATGTGGTTGTAGTCGAGGGCTCAGAGAACATGAGCTATGAGGTACTGTATGAGGAGTGAATGGCAGAACTAGAACTCTTCTCGTTGGAGAACAGAAAACTCAGGGGTGCCATGATCACAATATTCAAAAGTACCTCATAGGGATAATGCCATTAGACTAAATACAGCTCTGCAGAATATCTAAAGATGAGAGAACAAGGCAGCCCACAATGTCCCTGAAAAGAGGACTATTCAAGGGAAATATCAGGGAGGGCTATTTTGCAAAATGAGTGGTGAAAGTGTGGAACAAACTCTCAGGTGGCATCAACCAAAACTGTAACTACCTTTAATCTTGGACTTTTGCTGGCCTGCTTGACAAAGCAACCAAAATTGTATTTGTTGAGTGCCCATCCCCTGGAGCTCAGGTCACTGTACATAGGTAAGGAACATAAATACAGAGAACATTATCATAGCCATATAGAACCTAATAAATAAAACAAGTATAAAATGAAGCTAAATGAACTAAACCAAAATAAATAAAATCAATAGACAGCAGCTCAATGTCCAATCTCTTACCCAAAGGCCTCCCTAAAAAGATAAGACTTCAGACCCCTCTTAAAGGCCTCCAATGAGGGGACCTCCCTCAAGGATCTTGGAAGTGAGTTTCATAGGGTAGTTCCAGCCACCTCAAAAGCTTGGTCACCAGATGATCTAAGCCATGCCCTGGGAACTGCTAGAAGGTCCACCTCAGAGAAGCGGAGAGGGTGATGGATATGGTAGGGAGTAAGGAGGTTACTCAGATAGCCAGAGCCCAGTCTGTATAGGCTTTATAGTTAAGTAAATAAATCTTGAAGGTGATGCACCACCTCACCAGCAGCCAATGCAGGTCACACAGAACCAGGGTTACACGAGAGGACCTCGGAGGGCAGGACAGCAACTTCTGTACCAGCTGCAGGTGACGCAGCATCCCTCCACTAACCCTGAGGTACAGAATGCTACAGTAGTTGAGTCTGGAATTCACAAAAATGTGAACTAGTGAGAGCAAGTCATCAGGTGGGATAAAGGCTGCTGTCCAGGTGATGTACCTGAGATGATAAAAGCCAATCTGGGCAACAGATGACACACAAGTCTAAAGTGTCAATCTGTTATCAAGAATGACCTCCAGGTTCTTCACCTCAGCAGAGGCTGCAAGCTGAGAAGAATCAAGCACCAGGCCAGTCACCTCCCCTGCTGTCTCTGCACCCCACTAATGACCAGGCTGAGTCACCAGAGCCTCCATCTTGTCCAGGTTTAGTTTCAGCCAGCTGGAGCACACTTAGTCCTGAATCACAAGCAGGCACACATTTAGTACCTCAATTGTGTCAGGCATCTCTTTGCAAATGACAAATAGAGCAGGGGTATCATCTGCATAGCAGTGAAAATCCAGACTGTAGCATCTAATAATCTCCCTCAAGGCAACATGCACACCATGAACAACATGTGTGAGATGATCAAGCCCTGAGGAACTCCAACAGACAGGGGCTTCAGCAGTAAGGAGAAATTCCCTATCACCATCCTCTGTGTCCTGTCTGTAAGAAAGGAATCAAACCAGCTGACAACCATGCCAAGAAGTCCACAGAGCTCCCTTAGGCATTCCAACAACACACCATGGTTCACAATGACAAAAGCTAGGGCGAGATCGAGTAGAATGATAATTGACCATTACCCTTTATCTCTAGCCCTGAGGAGATCATTCTGCACCCTGATCAACATGTCTCCGTACTGTGCCTAGACATAAATCCCAACTGGAGAGGCTCATTGATGTCAAAATTAGTGAGATGCATCTTGAGTTTTAGTGCCACTATCTTCTCAATAATCTTTCCCTGAAAGGGAAGATTAGAGACCGGTCTAAAATTTGCAAAGCAGTCTGGGTCTAAAAATGGTTTCTTCAGTAGAGGCTTCACCAGAATCGCTTTCAAAGTACTAAGAAAAGACCCCTCTGAAAGAGAACACTCGACAATCTCAGGGATCACCAGACCTACACACCCCACACAGACCACTAGGAAATGTGTCGGGCCCAGGTCCAGTTCACAACAAGTGGACCACAACTTTGAGATTACCTCACTAACCTCTTCCACCCCCAGTGGTGTAAACTCACTCCAGACAGGTGCAGTGCTCCTATGGACAACCTCCTCTCCACTGCAGGGCACAACAGCCCAGTTTGGGCAATCCTGGACCTGATAGAACATGATCTGTCAGGGAAGAACTGAGCAAACTCTTCACACTTGATGGCTAAAACTGCCCTTGTCAGTTGTAGTCATGTGGGATGAAGTAACGTGTCCACAGTCCAAAAGAGCTGAGCTGGTCTGTTCCTCCCTGAAGCAGTCTTCTTGGATATGACTGCTGCCTTCTTATGGGATATAGCACTGTGATACTCCCTGTAGTGAGTTCTGAAAATCAGCTTGTCCTCACCAGTCTCAAATTTCTGCCAACAATGCTCCAACCTCCAAACCATGGTCTTCATCTCCCTGATCTCCCCATCAAACCATTGGGATCTCAAGTGAGAAGACCTGGGTCATACATGCACTGCTACAACAGAGTCAACAACTGAGGCAATAGCCATGTTATAGGCCACTGCCACCTCTCCCAATCTTGCTCCACAAGCAACCATCATACTTGAGAAGTCCATCATGCCTGGAGTCCTACTGGGGACAACTCCTTTAAAGGGTGACAGCAAACCATCTCCATAGAGTGAGAACTACTGGAGGGGGGCCCTGAATGAGAACTTTACCATAAAGTTATCTGACCAAATGACTGGCTCAGTCTCAAGGTTACTTAAACGAAGCCCCAGTGAGAATACTATGTCCAAGGCATGACCATGTCTGTGGGTCATACAAGCAACAACTTGTATGAAGCCCAGCAAATCCCATCATCTAGAGGAAGTCTTGCCCAAACTGCAAGAGTTCATCCTTGATACAAGCATTGAAGTCACCCAGAACCAACACCTGGGCAACTCCAATACTCTCTCGACAATGAAGTTCACAACCTCCTGCAGAAATTCCCTCTCATGCCTTGGAGGCAGGTACACTAAAAGGATTCTGCAACCTGCACCAGAACCGTCACATGTATCTATGCACTCAGATGAAGAAGTAAAACCCACTGGGTGTACAGGAAAGTTCATGATGGATCTAAAATAGGTGGCCAAACCCTCACCCCTGCAATCCTTCCTCAGATGGTGAACCACAGAGAACCCAGCAAGGATAGACACCTCTAAAACTGGACTGGCAGCATCTCTTAGCCAGGTCTCTATAATGCAAGCTGAATCAATCAAAGAAATCCCAGCCATATATTGCTTGTTATGCCTCAAATAACTAGTTAGTACTAGTGTACTAGTATCATATAACTAGTGACTGTATATGGGCTCAGATACAGATGTGGCACATTAATGAGTACTATAGGTTGCTTTCCACTTTTGGGATTATTGTGACCCAAGCAATTGAGATCATGTGGCTGGGACCCCTCTTCCTGGGCTAAGATACAGATGTGGCAAGCTGATGAGACCTAACAAGGACAAAGCATGTGTCATGTCTGCTATTCTCAGCCTTTGCAAACTGTTTGTGAGGCCTTTTGGTGCCATTCAGTCCTGCTAAAAGCTGAGCCAACCTTAGTTATTCCTTCATGATGATTTTCATATACTTCCCATAACGGTTTGCATTAACATGGTATGTGTAATTTAGTATTTCTTTGAAACTTTATTGCCAATGCCCTTCCCGGGTAACCACTTCTTCAGTGCTTCTGCTCTAAAGTTCTCATCTTTTTATGTTGTCTTGCGCATGTGCAAACAACATGCTGTGGTAGTAGGAGAAATGCAGAGGTGTGTCAGTGTTGGCGAATGCATGGAATGCTTTAGTAGGTGCATTCTTCACTCACCAATTAGCCAGCATGCTAGTGCTGACACAAGTTTATGCAAAGTGCCACCAACTGGAAACAAACATGCCGCTGCAATTGGAGAGAAGCTCGTCATGCAGAGGCACAAAGGCACCTCCCTATGTGCCTTTGCTGGTGAAGCATTTCAATAAACATAGTGGCAGATCCTGCCTCCACCACACAATCCAAAAAGAAGGCTAACATCGGGGGTGAAATCCCCGTGTTGGCATGTCTGCCACCCCCCACATTGTGTCGTACACTGGAACCCACCCCAGTGTGCTGCCACTAAAAGAAAGTCGATCGCAACAGCATGTTCCTCCCCCCCACCTCACCCCCATTGTGTGGCACACTGGGAGGCCACCCCAGTGTTGCCAACATCAGGCCCCCCGGAAGTCATGGGGCACACTGGGAGCCCAACCCAGTGTGCCCAATATTTGTTTTAATTAACCTGTAAAGAATGAAAACAGTCCTGCGAGGTCCGGTTGTTTTTGTGTGTACCTGAAAAAAAGAAAACGGTCCATTGTCCGCAGCGCCTCTCTTCCCCTAACCCGCACCCATGATCTGCGCATCCTAAGTCCCCACACACACCTCGCCCCATACTTACCTCCAGAGGTCCGGCACTGCGATCTTCGGTGGAGCACGAACACATCTGCACTAGTAAGTTTTATAATGGCATATATGATGGGGGGGTCAACTTACATGGCTATCTCAGCCATTTTTTTGAATTTTGGCTCCAGATATTCAACATGGGTTTCTTGGGACCTAACCTCATGAACACATGCACTGTCATTTTGTTATTTGGTCCTGAAAGGTCATTTTGCGGTCATTGTGCAGAATCACCATTAATGAAACGACAGTGCCACCGTTTATGAGGTGGGGTCTCAAAAAGCCTACTTTGCAAATTTGCTGAAAAAAATAAAAAAAAAAAGACTATGTTACGAGCGTGCATTGCGCAGTTTTCACGCATACTCGTAACTTCAACAATTTGTAATATTTTCATTCCAGATGCTCAACATTGCCATTTTTTTCCACCTCCCTATGAACAGTACAGCTGTAATTTTTCACAACCTGCCCAAAATGTGTTTTCGCACATGTGGCGCACAATGGCATGGTCTCGGTGGGAAATCAATGTTCTGGACAGATTAGCAGTATCTCAGTGACACTGTTCATGAGCGGAGGTCCCAAAATGCCTATGTTGAAAATTTAGTAAAAAACATCCCCAAAATAATTGCATTGTGAGCATGTATTGCGCAGTTTCTACGCACACTCATGACTTCACCAATTTTTCATATTTTCACTCCAGATTTTCTACATTGCCATTTTTTACACCTCCTTATGAACAGTATGGCTGTCATTTTTCACATCCTGCCTGAAATGTGTTTTTGCACATGTGGCACACAATGGCGCGGTCACTGTGGGAAATCAGCATTTGGGACAGATTAACAAAATCACATTTACACTGCTCATGAGCGGAGGTCCTAAAATGCCTATGTTGAAAATTTAGTTAAAAAAATCCCCAAAATGATTGTGTTATGGGTGTGCTTTGCACAGTTTCTATGCACGCTCGTGACTTCACCAATTTTTCATATGTTCACTCCAGATTTTCAACATTGCAATTATTTTACACCTCTTTATGAACAGTACAGCTGTCATTTTCACATGCTGCCTGAAATGTGTTTTTGCACCTCTGGCTCCAAATGGCATAGTCTCTGTGCAAAATCACCTTTTGGCTAACGAACTGATAGTGCCACTGTTCATGAGGTGGGGTCACAAAAAACCCATATTGAAACTTGGAGTGAAAATACAAAAAACTCCTGGAGTGTTAGGGTTTCCAACTGTAACACCACACCCTGTAGAGACTGACAGGTGTCAGGAGTGTGACTTGGAATTGTTGGCTGTAATATAGAAACATAGAATTTGACGGCAGATAAGGACCACTTAGCCTACCCAGTCTGCCCATTTCCCTGCCTACTGGATAAGCTGCAGATCCTAGTTAACCAGCAGCCTACTTCTTCCTACCCCCACCCCCTAGAATTGCCTTATGACTGTCCCATGCATGCTTGAATTCCACCATTGTTTTTGACTCCACAACCTCCTCCGGAAGGCCATTCCATGCATCCACAACCCTCTCTGTGAAAAAATACTTCCTTAAATTACCTCTGAGCCGCCCCCATCTTCAAATTGTGCCCCTTGTTCTTGCACACCTCTTTTTTTGAAAGATGCTACCCTCTTGGACTTTGTTGATTCCCTTGAGGTACTTGAAAGTTTCTATCATGTCCCCCTCCCTCCTTTCCTCGAGGCTATACATATTAAGCTCTTTAAGTCTCTCTTCATATGTCTTCCGGTGCAGACCCAGCACCATTTTAGTTGCCCTCCTCTGGACAGCTTCCATCCTGTCTATGTCTTTGCGAAGACTGGGTCTCCAGAACTGCACGCAGTACTCCAGATGGGGTCTGACCAGCTGTCTGTACAGAGGGATAATAACTTCCTGTTTTCTACTGGTGATGCCTCTCCCTATGCATGTCAGTATCCCCCCCCCCAGCCCTCCTTGCTGCCCTCTCACATTGCTTGTCTACCTTTAGGTCATCTGATATGACTACCCCAGGTCCCTTTCCATTTTTGTTGTTGTTAGTATCTCACCCCCCATTGTGTACTCTTCCCTGGGTTTTGTTTCCCAGGTGCATTACCTTGCACTTCTTAGCACTGAATCTAAGCTGCCATACATTTGACCATTCCTCTAACCTTGCCAAGTCCCTTTTCATCCTTTCCACCCCAACTTGTGCATCAACTCTTTTGCAGATCTTTGTGTCATCTGCAAAGAGACATTTCCTTCCAGTCCCTCTGCAATGTCCTATAAAGACATTGAAGAGGACCGTCTAATACTGAACCTCGCGGTACCCCACTAGTAACCCCCCTTTCTTCAGAGTGGACTCCATTTACTATTACTCTCTGTGTCCTATTCTCCAGCCAATTTTTTACCCAGGCTGTCATCTTGGGACCCACTCCCATGCTAGCTAACTTGTATATTAATCTTTTGTGTGGGACTGTGTCAAATGCCTTGCTAAAGTCTAGGTAGGCCATGTCCACAGCCCCTCCCTGATCTACTACTTTGGTCACCCAGTCAAAGAAATCTATCAGATTTGTCTGGAATGACCTTCCTGCTGTGAATCCATGCTGCCTTGGGTCCTGTGCCCCTCTGGCCTCTAGATACTCAACAATTCTTTCCTTCAGAAGTGATTCCATCATTTTCCCTACCACTGAGGTTAAACTAACAGGTCTGTAGTTTCCTGCTTCTGCCGTGCTCCCACTTTTGTGAAGGGGGATCACATCTGCCCTCCTCCAGTCCTCGGGTACCACCCCATCCTCCCATGATTTATTAAACAGGGTAGTCAGTGGTGTCACTAATTCTACCCTTAGTTCTTTTAGAATTCTGGGATGAATCCCATCAGGCCTCATTGCTTTGTCCACCTTCAGTTTTAAGAGTTCTTTCAGAACCCTTTCTTCTGTAAATGGGCTGGTATCAACTTCTGTATCCAGAGTGTTTCTACTGTTTGTTTTAGGTACCTCCCCCTCTTCCTTTGTAAATACTGAGCAAATATATTTGTTTAGTATCTCTGCCTTTTCTTGCAAATCCTATAATCACGTGGGGAGTAGTGCAATGTAATGGCTGTGGGGCAGCAGTCTTCCGGGAGTCTTTCTGGAGGCTGAGATGCTGCCCCATTTGCAGACAACTCTCTGCCCTGAGGCAGGAATTTGACCATCTTCAGGTCACACTGGGTAATGCTCATGCCATTCCACCCCCACTCCACCCTGCAGCCAGTGACAGGCATCGAGGTGTGCCTTGGACTCTTCACCCCCAAAGTTTACCCCATTCTCCTATACTGTACCCATCTCAATGTATTTCCTTATGGAATGGTGTGAGTGTAATGCCTGAAGACACCAAAGCACAACATGACACTTGCTGGTGTCTGCAGTGTAGGGTGAGGTGGAATGGCATGAGTGTTATGGCTGATGACCCAAAGGCACACCCAAATGCCTGTCAGTCTCTGCAGGGTGGGGGTTGGGTTGGCGTCAGTTCAATACTTCACTGCCATTCCTATTATGCATCTCTCTAACTCCTGCACCACCAAGGTTAATGCCAGCAAGACAACATTCAGCATTGACAATGCTTGTTTAGAACTAGTTGTTATACTTCCTTGTGCAACCCCACTGGGAGTATTATTGCTTAATACACATCTGATCTACTCAATACTTTCTCCCCCTCCTGCCTTCGTTCTGGGTCATTCCACCATAACTTGCCTTTTTTCATTCTACTTTACCTGTTGGGGAGTACATTAAGGTTAATTTTAGATGGTGTTGTGAAGAAATAATATACACCCTGGGTGCATTCTGATGCACCAGGCAGAAAGCCAAGTGCCTTCAACCACCCAGGAAGTGCACTAGTTCTGAACAGCTTCATGCACTTAAGTAGTTTATTGCACTTATAAAATGTTTTAATAGTTAAAAAGGCAAAAAAAAGAAAGAAGAATCTGAACCATGCAAAAATGTGAACTGAATACTTGATCATGTGACCAGTTTTAACCAATAAGAATAACTTGTTTGATCCAAGCCATTTTATAAACCTGTGCAATGTGTATGCACTGTTTGGTATCCATTAGGAGACTAGGCTAAGACTGCTAGACTCACTTCATTTATGACCAGAGTCAGTATTTGAATCTTGGCTTCCTGTGGGGAGGACTACTGCACAGCACCTTTGAAAATGAAGCCAGATCAGTACTCACATTCCATAGTATTTTTGTGTCTCTGCATCATAGGTGAAATTCCAACATGTATCTGGGGCTTCAAGATATCATCTGCTCATTGTTTCAGGCTGATAGAATCGTCTCTCTCAGACACTAGAAAATCCCTCGACTTAATGAGAAAAAGATAAGTGATCTCCAGGCTCTGAAAGTAAAACTCACAGCAGAGAGTAATTTGCATTCCTATCTAGCCCTCTCATCTCTGGACATCAATGAAACTCAAAAATCATATGGATATATATTTATATTTAAAACAAAATAAAAGCAGCTTTAGGAAATCCAGTCAATGGTATATGAAGCCCCGAGAAAAAAGATTACTCAAGAAGCAAACTAATCATCCTCTTATCAACACTTCTCTTTGGGAAGCTGAATTACAGCAAGCAGAGATTAAGCAACTCGGCACTGAGCAAGAATCCCAATAGACCATGAAGACATTTGCCTCTAAAACCTTCCTCTGAGCATGTCCTTGATACACCTCTGTGGAGTCTGCGGAGGAACTGGAAAAATCCATCCTGCACACTGGGGTTTGTTTCTCAGCACCTGGTAAGTGCAGCAAAAGAGCCAGTCATATTTGGCCCGAGGGAGCCTACCGTCACTTTACACCTTGCGGGCAGGTTCATGTTATAGTTGCAGGGGGAATTACTGCTACGGCTGAAAGTCAATATACAGTACATAGTTTGGGGTGGTGCATACAGTGCTACCTATATACCATTAGAAATGTTTTTTTCAATATCCATGTATTTGGAACTGGGGACACAAAAACATGGACTCCTCAACAATACCACAACAGTGTGCATATACTACTGTACATGCTGCACATGTACTAAGGCAAAACATCACACATTTATTTTATTTATTTAAAATTTTGTTAACCAGATAAACAGCACTGGGCCATATGGCCCTTTTACGGGCTCAACCCGGATCTAATAAAAACATACACTAAACATTATAGTACAGTCACTCTACACACTTTTACTATATAACCCACAATCACAGAGGCATACTGGTGGTATATTTATACACATAAATCATGATGTTAGCAACATAATATCTATACATAGACAATACATCATTAGTGTTAAAAGACCCAACACTTAAGCAGTCATTCGAGGACATACTTCATATTCCTGATTTAGTCATCCAACATTCTATTTACCCTTACAAGTACATATGTACTGTGCATCATTTTTAACAACATTTTTAATAGAGGTCTTAAAACTGCATGTAACTCCCTTGTTACCCGGGGTTACTAGAATCCCAGTAAGACCTTGTGGTAGGCAGGGAAGGCAGCTTGTGAAACTCCAGTTAAATGGGTTTCACACTGTCTCACTCTGTTATCTCAGTCTCAGCTGAGACTGAGGGATGACATCACCAATAGAACTATCGCAGCTGCATGAGACACAATGGAATCTGCACCAAGGGAGTTGGAATAGAATGTTGGGAGGTCTGAACAGTGTTCAGTTGGTGTTGGGAGCTTGCTGTGAAAGTAGCACAGCAGCTCCGTGTAGGCTCTAGAAGCCTCAGCCCTGACAGAGGGCTACTTTTAGGTAAAAAGGGTATGTGTCTGCACCAAAAGAGAGACACAGAAGATAATTGAAGTGGTGGAGACTGCTGTTTTTGGGTCTCAGTGCCCCCTCCCTTCGGGGATGGGGGCAGGAAAGGGTTCCCTGCAAATTCCTTGGGCAACCCCCTAGTTCTGCTAGTAATGGAGAAGCTGCCTATTTGTTCCAGAGTTCTTTGGGAACAAGAAGACTTGTGAGTCGCCTGTGGGGCACCTGCAACCGGAGGGTGAGTGTCAGCTCTTCCTGAAAGGGCCTATGTTTTTCACCCTGGGACTTGTGTGACAATGTGGAGATTGAACTACTAAGATAGTGGGAGGCCTAGAGTAATAGGCTTAGCCAACAAGTAAAAGTAGGTTCAAGTCCAGAGCTTATTGGGATCAAAATGATATGTAGAGGAGATGTGACATACGTCTACCCAGGAATCTACATTTTCAAGCTTTCAGTAAAGGAATTGTTTAGTTTCCAGAGAAATAGCCGGGTATGGGCTGTGGGAGCTGGAGGTGTGAGGCCCCCCATCTTTAGTGACCAGGTCCACCTCTACGGATTTGCTCTGTGCATTTCTACTTTGCCTCAGACACTTGGCCAGTGATGAGGGAAGTACCCAGACATGGGATTGGAAGGAAAATTTCCTCTAGGAGTCGAAGGCTCTAGTGTGGTTTGGGGAGCCACAACAGGATAATTGGTTCATTTCCGAAAATGGACCGCAGATCAAGCGGCCAGCGGGGGAGCCGAGCCCGTGGGGAAAACCCAAATAGTGTACAAGTCGGGCTGTGTACCCAAAGCTGTGTGCAAGTCCGGGCTGTGTGTCTGGTGGGTTCAGAGCCTGAGGGCTGGAAATAGTGATAAAGTGTTCTGTTGTCTCTAATCTGTATTACCAGGAATGTAGCACTGTGGGGGTCCGTCTATGCTTTGTTTGTTCAGCTTGGATGTGAATAAAAGCCACACTGGAGAATCCCATTCCTGGTTCTGTACATTACAGTTATTGCTTCCTGTGTTCGCATTAACTTGGGTGCCCCTGTGCAGAGTAGCCAAACCTAGGCCCCCTGTGACAAGTAACCTCATCCTCCCCGAACCCAGTCCCCACCAGGTACTGCTGTCAGCTTCAATAGCATGTCACCTGTCATTTTGCTAAAAAGGCAGGGGTGAGGGGTTACATGCATCAATTTTTTTAAATTCCTCATACTATCTAGGAGAGTATTCCATGATTTATAGCCAATTGCTTAAAGAAGAAGACTAATGTATATTTATGATTTGGATACGTCTGATGTATTTATTAAACATTACATCAATTACTGTAAGTATGTCAATAAGAGATCAGTCATTTCTTCTGTTGCAACACATATCTAGAGTCTAAAGCTGTTTACACTGCAGTTGCGCTGTATGTTAAGACCACTGCAGTGTATTCCCTACCTGCGATGCGGTATGTTGATCTCCATCCATACGGCAACACACTGTTTCACTGTAACCCACGCCTCTGGTCAGTCTGCGCACTCATTGCATTATCACCATCACCGGTGACCTGCTGCAAAAATGTCAGAGGATGCTAGAAGCTACTGCTGTGTGACAGAGCACACACCATGCCCTGCCCACATGGCGACTTGCGCCTCTCAAAGCGGTCAGCATCCCCACAATTTCTGCTACCATCGGAGTGCCTTAATGACCCCACGATCTGGTGAGTGTCCACATGGCGGCATTTGCACTGCAGCAACCCAAGTGCTCGGGTTGCTGTGGTGCAAATATGACCATGTAAACGTAGCTTAAGACTCTGACACAAGATTGTAAAGTGCAGGGTTTTAAATAATTGATTAGCAGTTTTTTTCCTGGGACAATACGAACTGTACAGAAAGTATTTATATAGGTTTTCTAGAAGTGTTATGTTTGTTAAACACAATTAGGCAAGTGTTATGCATTTTTACAATGTTTTAGCACTTTTATGAGCAAAACGCTAATCAATTTTTAGAGTTAAATAAAACCCTGAAGTGTCAGGCAAGCCTCCATTTACATGCAAATGAGTCACTGGTAACACAACCCCTCCCATTCCTTGATGTCACAGCAGCAACACTGCAGAGGAAAACATAAGGTTAGCACAGAGGTTCTTTGTCTTTTAAATAGTTTTTATTTTAATGGGTTCACCACAATATATCCCAGGCACACTGCCTTAGGGGTAGCTGGTCCATTCCACTGGGGTGTCAAACAGACGAGGCATACTGATGAGTCCTGGTAGGACGAAACACGTGTCTATGTCTTCTGTTAGCACTCTTTGCAAACTGTGTGAGAGGCCTTTCGGCACCATGCAATTCTGCTTAAAGTTGGACCAGCATAACATTCTGTGGTGATTTGCATATGCAGCCCATGATGCTTTGCATTGTGGGAGCATGTGTGATTTTGTATTTTCTTGAAACTTGGCTTCCCAGCCAAATGCCCTTTGGGGTAACCCTTGCCTCAGTGTTTACGCACAGAGGTTCTTTGTCTTTTAAATAGTTTTTTATTTTAATGGGTTCACCACAATATATCCCAGGCACACTGCCTTAGGGGTAGCTGGTCCATTCCACTGGGGTGTCAAACAGACGAGGCATACTGATGAGTCCTGGTAGGACGAAACACGTGTCTATGTCTTCTGTTAGCACCCTTTGCAAACTGTGTGAGAGGCCTTTCGGCACCATGCAATTCTGCTTAAAGTTGGACCAGCATAACATTCTGTGGTAATTTGCATATGCAGCCCATGATGCTTTGCATTGTGGGAGCATGTGTGATTTTGTATAAGGTTATCAATGCTGTCTATCCTGATTTTACTTTAAGTCTGCAATGGCTTAAGACAGTCATATCATGCAACTTGTAGCCTTATTATGTGTATAGCAAATAATACATGTAATATTTCAGTGACAGGAAACAAACTCTGTTTCTTTGTACTGCTCATTTCTCACTGTGAGACCATTGTAACATGTTGTGGAGAGGAGTAGACTGAATCAATCAATCAAGCAAGCAAGCAATCAGTCAATCTTTATTTAACCAGGTAAACACCTTTGAGAAGAGTCATTAACAAGGTGGGCCTGGGCAGGTTCCCAAAGGATCACACAAGACTGAATTCCTCCTTTGCACAAATGATGCACATCCCCCTTTCAGCAGCCTGAAAGAAAGCTAGATCACTTACTTAATAAAGTGTATTGCTTTACATTTCAAATGCTCCTTAAATCTGAGTTGCTGACAGAAAATACCAAGACACAGAATGCATATGACATGGGAGGAGTGAGCTAAGCAAATACAGAGCATTACAAACACTGAGCCTGATTAGTGTCTTTACTTACAACAGCTGACATGTAGCATCTGCTTTATGAGGGACATCCTACTTCAAATGCTGGCATTACAAGTTGGGGGGGACTGCCACAGCTTGTCCTCAGTACCTCCAAAGTGAAGTGATGTAGCTCTCACTACACTGCTAATGATTTATAATGGAAATGGGGGCACTTTTAAAGTCATGGACCTGAAGAGCCATCACAGTTCCCAAGGAGGTTAGGGAACTTGTTAAGGGTTACAGAGTAATGCACACCAGTAGGATTTGAACCAGAGTCTCCCAGTTCTTGTGCCTGTGCTTTAACCACTTGATCACCTTTCTTCCATATGCTGCAGCTGATGCTTCCCTGGTAACCTATTCCTTCTTTGTAGCCAAACTCTTTATTACCTTACAGCACACATCTGATCACTGACTGCCTAGTTACAAAGGCAAAGGTGTATATTTGCAAGACTGTCTCTCGCTGCTGGTGTCAACCAAAACAGAGAATGCTAACACAAATAGAAAATAATACAACTGTATGATACCACTTAGAACTCTTGTTGTACCCAGAGTCATTTATTGGGTAAGACTGTTTTTGCTAACATAAACATTATCACAACAAATACAGGTACTTCTTTATATTACTACTGTATATGCATGTTAAATCAGTGCTGCATCACACTTGCACAGTCTGAGTCCCTATTAGAACTGCACTTTAAGATGTGCACAACACTTGAAGGGTTCCCCCATTTCTCAAGCAGGGAACCAAACATTGTGGGTTCAGTTTACTATTGAACTGCATTTAGTGCAGCACCATTATCTGTTGCTCTGATGCCATCATCCTCCAGCAACTTTGATGGTAAAATGGAAGACAAACACAATGATAATTTCTGGGGGCTGTATATTTTTATTTACAAACTAGATATGGACAGCAATAGGACTGCTGGCAACTGGAGGGGGCACACAACAGTCACACATAAGGAGTTAGGAAAATATTGGTGTGACAATATGGGAGACTTCCCCTTTAAAAGCTCTCTTTCTTTACGGTTGTACGTAGGGGAATTGTTGAAGTTATAGTATCTTGAAATCTTAATACTGTATTAGTTACTTTCCAGTCAAAAAAGGCTATCTTCAGACTATCTGGTGCACAGTGCAATGTACTGAATACAAAACATAATGTTTGAATTATATCTCTCTCTTCAACAGTCAGCCAAGCAAGTTTCTCATACAGACCACAGTAATGTTCCCTTTGTTTTGCCAGAAGGGCAAGTCTGCAAATGGTATTACATAAACCCTTTGATTTTTAATTTTTTTCTGATACCCTGCCCCAGACTAAATTCCTATAGTCTAATATTAGGATAAGGCAAGTTTGTGCTATAGTGTATCTTGTTTCCTCCGTTAAAAAATCTTTAACTACATATAGTGCTTCTATTTTTTGGTGCAATTGTTTTGTTACATTTTCTACATGTGGCACAAAATTCAGTTGACTGTCCAAAACTATTCCTACATATCTAAATTATGTTACCATTTCCAGTCTTGTACCGTCTGCAGTGTGGATTTCAAAAGGATCTTTTATGGCTTTTAGTTTTTGATTTGTACAGAATAATATCCCTATTGTTTTATTTTTATTTAGTACAAGCCAATTCATTTGAAACCAATTCATCATTTTTTCAAATCTACATTCCAGGCTACGTTTTAAATTTTCCAGGTTTCTGTCAGCAGTGTACACAACTACACTGTCTGCATACGATACCATGTGTGTATCATTACATTGAGTACGGAGCCCATTAATGTGAAGCATGAATAGTTCTGGTCCCAGTATTGAGCTCTGTGGTACCCCGCAGCCCACATCCATAGAGTCTAATAGTACTCCATTCACCCAGACTTGTTGTTTTCTTCCGGTTAAGTAACTATGCATCCAGTTCACCACAGCGTTCCCAAATCCCAACTCCGACAACTTTTGTTCTGATAATGGATGGTCCATGAGATTGAATGCTCAGGTGTGTGTATGTACAGTATGGAGGTTTAGATCCCATGAATTGAACAGAACAGATTTTGTTTAGGTTTGTTTAGTTCTTTGAATCTGTACACAGACCTAACAGTAAATATGTTATGAGAGCAAGGGTTGAATTTAATAAGTGGCCTAAAGCCAGCACTTCTTTGTTTCAGGTCAGAATATTTCACCATTTTCTGGCCCAGGTGGCCATTACTGTAATATGTGTCCAATGTGTGTGTTTTTGTATACCAGTAAGGCATGGAACTGCAGTTGGGGAGGAGGAAACATAGCACTGGGTACACTGAGTAGCTGTTACGACAATGGGATGGACTGTAATCCTAGAGGTTCTACCCTCCCATCATTCAACCCTTATGTTACTAATTGAAACCCTTGTTCCCATCAGTCTTTGCTTTTCTAAACTATCCCCTGCCACTGTTACCACCACACTCACCCCCACACCTTAATAATCTTAACAATTATAGACTTATATCAATCCTCCCCATTTTGTCTAAACTCCAATAAAAACTAGTTAACACCGAATTGTGGGAATTCCTTGAGCATTCAAATACAATAACAATCTGGTTTTAGACCCAAGCACAACACTATGTCTACCCTGGCTAAGGTCATTAAAGAGCAGCTGACACCTTCTGGAGAACTCTAACAAAACATAACATTTAGACACAGTTCATCTACTAGTTCACATTAGTTTTGTAATCTTCCTCTCCATTATTTATAACTGAGGTCATTTGCATGAAAATAGGATCTTTGCTCCTGAAGAGTTCATCTATTCCTGCTGCTTTCTCCCTACCTAAGGTCATAATGCCCTCTTGTGACATCAAAGTTACTCCCATGGCAACAAATTGTGATGTCACAACCAAGCATTATGACTTGAAGTGGGGAGTAAGCTGCAGAGGCAGATAAACTCTAAGGAAAATCTAAGGAATACAAATCATGTACTCATGCAGATTTACTCGGTAATAAATAACAAGGAAGAGAAATATATAGAATACATATGGAACACAAGCTGAATTGTACTTAATTATTATGTTTTTCAAAGTTTTCTTTTTGGTGTCAGTAGCTCTTTAATGATCAGTCGGGGAAGGGACACTGACCACGGACAAATTATGGGAGCTATCTTCCTCGATCTAAGCAAAGCTTTCGATACTGTTGATCATCACATCCTGATAGCACACAGATTGGTTGAGCACCACCCTTGATAAAGTTGTGCCTTGGGAACAAAACGCCATCAGGTGTGGTTAGCAGACTGTGGGTGTAGCACCCACTATATCCAGCATTTTAATAATATTTGCACAGCGTGTAAGTATGACAAATAAATTATAATTTCACTGTAAATGCCTTTGTGCCTCTTACTTCTTACTTTTTACATGTGCCAAGCAGTGAGGGTGAGCTGTGAGGCTTTGTTTGGTTTTGCATATTGGTTCAACATTCCTATGCCGATTCTCCAACTATTTAACTGGTGACTGCAGCAAGTCAAAGCTGAAGGTCTCTTCTCTGCTTGCACTCCTCTTCTTAGCGGCGTACCCCAAGGGTCAGTACTTGGACCATTACTTTTCATGTTGTACATCAATGACCTGGGTATGAACATCGGTGATGCCAGTTTGAATTTTTATGCAGATGATACTACCCTGTATATCTCAAAGCCTAATATTGTCATTGTATGCTCAGACCCTGAAAAATGCTTTGAATTATCTTTAGATTAATCTTTTCAACTATAAATTGTTTCTAAATGCCAGTAAAATCAAGGTAATGTTATTCTCCTCAAATAAAAGTACTTCACTCCATGCCCCAGCCCTTACCATCACTATGCTGTTGGGAGATACTCTTGAGGTAGTAAATAAATATAAACATCTTAATGTATGGCTCAATAGCAGATTGTCCTTTGATACTCACATTGAGACACTATGCGGGAAACTATGGACCAGATTCAGTTTTTACTATAGAAATAAGCACCGTTTTCCAATACATGCCCATAAACGTCTAGTCCAGGTAACTTTTTTCCTGATCCTGGACTACACAGACTTAATTGACAGTCCCTGTTCTATTAGTTTAGTTAGTTTTTGTTGACTGGGTAAGTGCACTAGGCAAATTCTGCCTATTTTCAGGCACAATCCAGGGGAAGGGGGATACAGATGAATGCCAACTGACTTTGAACCAGATTAAGCTATTGGAGGTATTTTAGTGAATGGGGGAAATTTGGCCAGAGCACGAGGAAATTCCACTACTCTGTGGGAGGGTTCCCTCATATCCTGGCATTCTGCCAAGATGGCCGTCTGTGGAGGAGCTGTGGAGGACATGGAAGTGTTGGAGGCAGAGCAGTAGGTCTCCTCCCCGTCTCTGTTTTGAGAGAGACCACATCTCATACGATATTCTGCTGCAGCCTGCTGAAATGATTCCTTCTGTGACATTGGATGCTCCCCCTGCTTCTGCTGAGAATCACTACAAGAAGAATTCATCTATAGAGCCTTTCTCTGCTTCCCTGGCTATGCCTACAATGTCTCCTAGCTCTACTACAGTGACTACAAGTGAGTCTTCCCCTTCTACTTTACTGGATGTGGATGTGTTGCTTCGTGTTGAAGAGCAGCACTATTTTGCCGCTAGACAGCGATTGTTGGCTCTCAAGACTTAGCCTGCTTCTTTACCTGCTACTCTCCCCCATGACTCAACATCTGTGAATGTGATTTCTGATGCCTCCTCGCCAATTCTGATACTTCCGCATTCTTTGCCTGCTTCAGCGGACTCTTCCCCACTTCCGACTGCCTGCACAGACTGCATCTCTCGCTCCGCTTTCTTCAAGTATTTCTTCTGCAAAGGTATTTTCTGATTCACTACCTCCCTCTGCCCTACATGATGCATCATGAATAACAGACTGGTCTGTTGAGTCGGCTCTAGAAGCAGCAGGGTGGGAGAAGGATCCAGCCGTCGGAACTTGGCGTTCTGGTTCCTCTCCGATTTGCACTCGGTTGCCTGTGACTGAAGACTCAGTAGTCCCTCCTGATTCGAAGGTGCCTACTGATTCTTTCAACCTTTTCCTGCCTGCTGAACTTCTCTTGACCCAAAATCCAACTTTATGATTTGGCCCTTCTACCTCTACACATATTGGTCACCAGACTCCCCAGGGCCCTGGTTCTTGCCCTGCTCCTGCTGTTGCCACCTTTCCCTCATCTATTACTGTTTCCAAGATGTATGCTGCTTGTTTTCAACCTCCTGTACAACAAGCAAAGAGACACAATGCTGTCCGACTACAATACTTGGGGGGCTTGTCTGAACTCACTGACCGTTTCTTTGTTGGTCACACCCTTTTAAAGGACTCTATGAAGTTTGCTGCTTTTGAAATCCATACTTTAATACATATTTCTTCAGAAACTCATTTTGATATCAATTTTAAAACTGTAGCTGGTTTAGAAAAGTTTTGGAGAAAATTTCACGAGCTTAAAACTTCTCCCTTATGGGCCCCCTTTAATGCCATTCCTTTGACGAAGCCTACACAAAAAAACGTTACCATTTTATTTTGCAGTGAGGGTGTGAGTTTAAATGATATCACTGTATGGTTAAAACAGAGATGTAATTTGCTTTCTGACCCTGAGGCTATTTTTGATTCAGAGAATCTCTGCACTGGTGGGTGGAAAGCAAGGGTTATGCTTCGGACCTCTGATACTGGGATTCAGCATTTGCCTAACAGCCTTATGCTAGGGAAAGATAGAGGAGTCTTCTTCTACCCCGGCTAGCCGAAAGCATGCTACAAATGTGGCTCTAGTAACCATATTAGTAGCATTTTACAGCAAGGGTTAAATGCTCTGTGTGTGGTAACATTGGTCACACATGTTCCCAATGCGTGGATGAACCCCTTTGCATCCTTTGTGATGAATTAGGGCACACCTTTCAGACATGCACCTGGGCAGCTCATAACTCCCCGACTCTGGTGGATGGGGAGGAACAGCGATTGATTATTACAGTTGCACAATGCTCCCGACTGACTAACACACCTCCTACACCTCAGCACATACCCCCCCCCCAATCTATTGTGCCTGCTACTGATGCACCTTCTTTGTCACAGGAACAGCCTGCTCCTCTTTCATCTTCGGAGTTACCTGCCCCTATTGTTACCCACCCCTCTCCTGCCTCTGATCCTGATGCTTCCACTCCAGAAGGAGAACCTGCTCCTGTATTCCCTAGCACTTCGGTGACTTCCATGGACCCCCTCCCCCGAGCCCTTCACTAGAGTAACACGGGGGGTCGAAGAGAGGGACCCCCCCTTCCTCTAAGGTTCTGAAATCCTCTACTGTGTCCCACACCAATAAATTTGAGATTTTACGCCACCCCCAGGACAACATGGATTCTGACACATCCTCTGTCCTCTCTTCTCATCCTGACTTGACTACAGACACAGAGATGACCGTTGACAATTTAGGTTCCCAGAAGAGGAAAGCTAAGGCGAAGTTGAAGCATAGGGAAGGTACTCCTAGGAAGGTAGACCCAGGTGATTTCTATTTTATTTTAGCTTTTGCTTTGCTCTTTCCCTTTAACCATGTCTTCTGCTTTTTCAGTACATACTGTTAATGTCAACAGTATTAAAAAGCACATGAAGAGGGATGCAGTTTTTTCCTTTTTGTCCGGCTTAACAGCTGGCCTCATCCTTTTACAGGATGTACATTTCCACACCCTTCCGGAGATTTACAAAGCCAAATGTGCCTGGATCTCTGGCCTTTCATATTGGTCCTTTGGTCTAGACTCTTGTTCTGGTTTGGGTGTTCTGTTTAGTGTTCCTGATGTTACTGTTATAAAAATATTAGATTTATACCCTGGCCGACTTCTTTTATTAGATGTTTTAATTTTTTTTGTTCCTTTTCGAATAATTAATATAAATGGTCCCCAAATCAAAACTGAACTCATACAGCCTTAATTACACACATCTGTGCATGTGATTTTTGGGGGTGACTTCAATTGTGGTTTGTCCACCAAGGATAAGACTTCTACTTCTAAAGCTACCAAACTGGTTTGTGACATGGATTTCCTCAAACAATTGCTTCATTCAACACACTTGCAGGATGCATATTTATCCTTCACAGGTCTGCATGCTCCCACTTTCAACAAGGGCCCCCCCCCTTGCTACCCGTATTGATTTTTTCTTTATTTCTTCCCATCTCCAGCTTTCTGATGCTGTCATTCAGGTTGCAGAATTCTTGGACCATAATTTATTATCCATTTCTTTTGGCCCTTCCCTGAAATCCTATGTTGGTCCTGGCATCTGGAAATTGAATACTTCCCTTTTATCTGATTCACATCTGTTGTGTCAATTGACTGCCTACATTATGAATCGGAAATCTGTATTTTTTTTGTATGACGTTCCCTGGGTCTGGTGGCAGGACACAAAATCTGGACTCCGGACTTTATTTAAACGTTATAATAAACATTATCATGACTCTTTATATTTTCAATATCATAACACTAGACAGCACCTACAGAAACTGCTTACTTTATCTCATGAAACAGGCCACGATTTCTCTACCCAAGTTAGTAATTTTAGAAAGTGCCTCATGGACTATCAGCTCCTGAAGACTACTTCCATCCAACAACAACAGCGTTTTGGAACCTCTGGTACCAGCGACGCTGTCTGCCCATACGCTACTAGTAGGAAAAGGGTGGAGTGCAAAACTTTCAATACACTGTTTGATGATAATTTCTCGGAACTTACTGCTATTTCAGATATCAGAAATCATGTTACTTGTTATACAGAACAGTTATTCGGTCCTATGCCCCCCCCCGCTATTTCAGACTATCTTTCCTTTATACAACTTCATGATATACCCTCCTCTGTTTTAGACATGCTAGGTGATGAGATACATGCACAAGGAATCGAAGCAGGAATCAGGTCTTTACGTCCAGGAGTAACACCAGGCCTGGATGGTCTCCCAAATGAGCTTTATAAAACGCTTTCTACTGACTTGAGTTTTGAATTGGCTATAGTGTATAATTCCATATTACATTATGATAATCTTCCTTTGGATTTTAACATTTTGAAACACCAGTCAATAGCCTGGCAGTCGCGTTCTGCACCAGCTGCAAGTGGCAGATATCAACCCCCGACAGCCCTAGGTAAAGAGCATTGCAGTAGTCAAGGCTGGAGGTAACGAAGGCGTGAACCAACGTTGGAAGATCATTGGGAGGAACCAGATGTTTCACCCAGGCGATATTTCTCAGATGGTAAAAAGAGGTTTTAACAACTGCTGACACCTGTAATTTCAAGGTCAGACAGTCATCAAACATAATGCCTAGGTTCCGTACCTGATCTGAGGTGGCTAGCTGGACACAGAAAAAATATAAGTACAGACAAACCCCTCTTCTTGGGGCACGTTTCAATATTTTTCAGGAGGCTTCAAGTAGCTTCATCTTCCTCTGATGATGAAACTTCTTGGTCCCGATCTCGAAGTTTGGGTGAAGCATGGCCTTTTATCCACTTCAGGGCTTCATTCAGATCATTGAAGAGAAACACTGTACTCTGATGGACGATTCACAGGTGGGCTGGAAAAATTAACCCATGGGGAATTCTAGCCTCCCTTAACAAGGCCCTTGCTCTATCGAACTTTTTTCTCTTTTGGTGGGTGGCGTATCCAATGTCAAGAAACAACTAGATCTGTTCTCCATCATATAGCGAGGATCTTTTTATTTCTAGCCATCGCAAGGACAAAATCCCTCAAGCCAATCCCATCCATGACTACTACTACTACTACTACTACTACTACCACACTTGGAGCTTCTGGGTTATCTGCTCTGCTGTGAGGGGTTACCTGATAGGCCTTCTGTATTCTTTGGGCCTGATCTGAGACCTCCTCCCCAACTTGTTGAACCATCCATTCTTGAAGGAAAAAGAAGAAGAAGATGGTCCCCCTCGCATTCCTCCGGTAGACCCAGAATGCGAATGTGAGCTGCCCTCGCCTGATTTTCTAGTGTTTTGAGGCAAGATTTTAGGTGAGTGTTTTCCCTTATGATCATCGCCACTGCCCCCATTGCTGAATCAGCCCTCTTAGAAGCTTCAGCCGATGCTCCTTGAACTGCATTCAAAGTTGTTTCAATACCGACTACCCGATTAGTTAGGGCATCAAATTTATCTGATAGACCTGTGACGGATGCTATAATTCTATTGAGCTTCAGTCCAATTGTTTGAAGGGATTCTTTAGTCGATGCTTCCCCTGTTTCAATAGCTGGACCTGGGTGAGACCTCATAGCAGGTACAGCTGAAGGATTTTTAATCTTGCACCCTCATCAGCCGTTTTATCCTTACGAGGATTACCCAATGTAAACAGCATAACTTCAGGTACAGGTAACATTGATTTTAACTCTGCAATAATACATAGGACAGGACAATAAATTCAAAAGTTATAACAGGATTGAAGGAACTCTAGAGGGAAGTGGCCATCTTGCTCGGGCTCCACAGCGCCCCCCACTCTAATTTGTTTTAACCTGGTAATTGCCATGCGATATGTCTGGAAGGTCATTCGGTAAATCACAAAATTGTAACTACAACTTTGAATCTGAATGCAATATTGGTATCTGCCACACTCTGGTAGTGGTGCTTGGATCTTGATTGAGACAAGTTCACTCACTGACTATGGTGATCTGGGCGGTAGGTGGATGTGGTTCAGCCTGGCAGGTTCCTATTGATTATAACCTGAAGTAGAGATTCCCTTCAGTCTGGTTCCCCTGTCTCTCAGCAGGGATTAATTTATTTGTTTAGTTTCTGATACCAGGTAAGACACATTAGGCATACCTATGCCTATTTTTAGGCATGACCTGGGAGAATTACAGACTAACAGCAGGAAAAAATACATCAAACAGTTTGCATAAATTGAGAGCAATGACGTTGAAGGGTTATACTTATACATCATCATGAAATAAGCAGTAGTACAAACCAAACACTTTGGGTTGCCAGAAGAGCATCATGGTCGTACCCTCCTCTTTGAAGCCGAGAGAGCTGCTGCCCGTGGCAGATCATTGCTTGTACCCAAAACAGAGTTGCCAACATGGAAGTCAGTATGTCCTAGTGGTCAGAGCACAGAGCTGTGAACCTTGAAATCTAGCAATCCCAAATTTGAATCCCACAACCAACACTTGCTGCATTTACTGTGTGACACTGAACAAGTCACTTAACATCTTCAGTTTCTCTGTAATTAACCCCCTGATCTTTCCTTAACCTTTCCGTGTGAGCCTAATGGCCATGGCCACCTTTTTATGGATTGTAAAGCACTTGTGAATACAATGTGTATGAAAAGCACTATATCCTTCCTTTTGCCTTTCTGCCTGCCTGCCTGTCAGCATGGTCTGGAAATACTATCAACATTAAGAAAAGTGTGACACAACCACAGTTTCAAGGTGTCAAATCTCTGTCTGTCATTTCCAATGCTAATTTAATTACCGTATCTTTCTGAGTTACACAGATGTAATAGGTAACATATTAGTACTGTATGATGTAGTTTATGTCCACGCTCAGCTCTTCCACTGGTGGCACAATGCATCAATTTCCTACTTTTGTACTCAGTGGTTGAGAAAGACATAAGGTCTGTTTACATGACCTGATCTGTACTATTGAGAACGGTGTACATGAGGGGCACTGGTGCAGATCAGGTCATGTAACTGACTTGTGGAGCGTTGTAGGTTGTGCCATTGTGGCACACTATGATCCCTGTTTTTGGTGGGATTGTGTACCAATGCAGGCATTTTCTACCAGCGTGTGAACAGGCTACTTTGCCTGCACCAGTGCACCCCAATGGCACTCCACAGCAAGCACCTATCAGGCTCAGCATCCCGCTCCGATCGTTCAGGCTTCCAGTCTTCTTGGACAGCACTGGGCCATCATTATTGTATAATGTTTGTACCCCCAAGCACAACCCATGTGTCTGTATATGCATGTTCCTGCCACAGAGTGTGTCTAGATGCATCATTTCCCCCTTGGTTGGCACTGTCACCGAACAGTGAGCACTGTCCCTGGAGTCTGTCCAGCAGGCACAGAGAGCTCTGCGTTAGTAAGTACTGCACAGTATTTCATGGCAGACGATATTTACTTATTTCATAGACTTACCCTTTTGGAGTAGCATTTTATGGTGCAGTTGATTTTCTTTTTCTTTTTTTTCATATACTGTTTATCCTCCTAGGCCTGCAGGCAAGCTTCCACCTCCTCCAGTTGCCTGGCCTCTGCTCCTTGCTGGCACCTCCAAGCTCTATATCCCCCACAAATTACCCTTCATGGCAGGGCAAAAGGGGGGCCATCCTCCCCCAACCCTGTACACATATCCGGAGCGGGCTATCTTTGGGAAGTGCCTGAGCAGCTCTGGCTTCCTGGAGGGGCACCATGGAACCAGTAGCCATCTTTCACATTTTTCTTATCACTCCCCTTCATGGCTATGAACGCGCATGCATGGAGGTGCATGCACATCACAAAGCCACATTTCAATGTCTCCCATGATCTGGCACTACCCCCTTTCTTCCACCAGGAAGCAGCCAAGGAAGAGGATGCCATGCCCACCCATCCCCATGAGAGGAGAGCTGTCATCAGATGTTCAATCTTCTCCCTCCCCTGCTGACCCCCAGTAGCCTGAGTTCACTTCCGAACCCAGATCGCTAGTGCGGCACGAGGTGTAGCGTCCAGCGCCTCAACCCTCAGTACCAACTGGCTGGCTGGTGCAGTTGACTTTCAATAACTTATTATGTCACTTCCAGTTTTGGCAGTGATGGACAGAAAGTTAAATTTGTTGTAGCACAAATTGAGCTTAACACTACCATTTGTTCTATACAGTCTATAACTTAAAGGGGTAGGTCATGCTTACCTCATATTGAGGTGCCAGCTCATTGCATTTGACCTTTTTTATGTATTGAGAAACACCTCAGCACCCCCTAACCACTGCTGGAAATGCTGATGCAAAACTCTGGAAGTGCTAGGTGCAATGCTGCCAGACTCCACATCGATGCAGATGGGTGGTGTGTAAATGCCTGGCAGCAGCACAACAGGAGGAACAATGGTGGAGCAGTGTAGAGTGCATCAGTTCTTTAAAGCTAGTGTAAATGTGTCTATAAACTACATCATACAGTTTTCATCTGGTACTTACTTCCAGAGTGTAAATCACAATCACCCATCAAAGCTACTAATACACTTGAACAGATGGAACAACAATAGAACTGGAACCAGTAACAGCAGCTTTTGCTGGGAAAACAAAACCAGCCTAAGTTATTTCATGGTGATTTGAACATATGTTCCATGATGCTTTTCATTACTTGGGTATGTGTAATTTTCTATTTTTTCTTTCTTGAATTGTGGATTTACTGACAGTGCCTTTCCAACCCAGAGTAACTCTTGCTTCACTGCCTTTGCACTGAGGTTCTTTTGTCTTCTAATCGGACAAAAAAAAGGCTTTCAGCTTCCGCATAGTTCATCTTTAAAGAAAATGCTCCGATGGCTGACTAAATAACTCCAAGGCTGGGGGAACCACTTGGCAGCATACCTTTGCCCTGGGATTATGGCCCAGTAGTGGCTTATTGCTGCAGCCTGGCAGAAAGCTGGTAATTGTGTCTGTGTAGCAGCTCCCTGTTGTCAGTGAGGGAGGGTTGTTCAGCCCACTCCATGGTTGCTCCCTGCTGGCCATAGGGAGTCAGCATGAGCACAGTACACCGTCTACAATTACGATTTTGCAACATCTACGTTGATCCAATAAAAGGTATCAAACCATCTGTTTCTGGAACTGGCAAGGTGCACCAAGAACACAAGGACAGTGCCACTCCCTCGTCATCATGTTTTTGGTCTATGTGCTTGGGAGCCCTGGCTGTTACAGTTCTGGAAGAGGAAGAAAAACAAGCGGCAGTCTGAATGAAGGCACACTTAGGCCCTGTGTCTGCCATACTGCCCTCATGCCTGATTGTGCTTTGACTGAGTAGGTGCAGCTCCTGGCTGGATTGCCAGCTGAGGAGCTGTCTCTCTACTGCCCAGTCCTTGTGGATAAGCCTTGAAGCTGACTCCCAAGGGGTTACGGCAGGTGACAGGGCTGCGAAGCCACTGGTAGAGTCAGAGTGGAAGGGATCAGGATTGCAGGAATGAAAAAAAAAAGAAAAAAAAATCCTTAGATGATTGTCTGTAGGACCAGAAAGCAATTATATGGCTTGGTTAACAGAATCAACCAGAAAATAAAAGCAGACACACCTTATAGTGTGACAATAAATGGGCACTAATGGTATTTATAATCCTCAGAG
Organism: Neoceratodus forsteri; assembly: GCA_016271365.2. NCBI lineage: Eukaryota > Metazoa > Chordata > Ceratodontiformes > Ceratodontidae > Neoceratodus > Neoceratodus forsteri. Next base: position 656,561,186 of record CM057454.1, on the reverse strand, counting down.
TAATTCATTTGGTTCTCTTGCAATACAGAATAATTCACAGAAGACCTGCAGTACTGGAGGAGACTTTTTTTTTATATAGGAAGAGAGTGAAATGAAAACCAAATGACTGGGGGGAAGGGAAGAAGAATGAATACTGTAATAGTGTTTTTCTTTTCTGAAATGGGTATGTAGGAAATGAAAACTGATGTAGAACTACAATGTGTATAATTCCACTGAGCTGTCATAACAGTTTGAGATATACATTTTTCATCTGATGAGACATGTCAGTACAGAATATTAATGAAAAATATAGTAGGCTTCTTTTCCTTTTTTTTAGTACATCTACTGCTATATATAAGGACTTAAAAATAAATGTGATGGATACAATGTGTACCCTATCCTGAGAAATGTGTAAATTAACACGGGAGGGTGGGAAAAAAATGCACATATTGACAGATGGGTCCAGAAAAAATTATGTGTTCAAGTAGAGGGGAGCTGGACAAGATTGGAAACGTTTATAATCATTTCATGGAACTGTTACTGAGGAAACAGGGCTTAGGCATGCTACCAGCTAAGAGACATGAAAAATTGTCAACTCATAATAGCAGGAAATATTGTCTTGGTTTTCTGTTTGATCCATGGATAATTGTTATTGAAGTTTTTGTTTCAAGAATGATAGGTCTTACATTTAGAAAACTGAACCAAGCATCAAAGTATATGATACAGCAAACTAAGCACACTAAGCCTAGGATTTGCTAAGTGGAACTGGTACAATGAAGTGTATTAGATAACTATTTTTTTCAACACAACCGTTAGTCAGTTGTCAAGGTTGTTGTGTGGTGTGTAAGAATTTAAAATGCTGGAAAAGATCATTTTAAAAATTATGTTTTTTAGTGGCAGAAATCATTGGAAAGAAAAAACAGGACTGCTAAAAAATATAATTGGGAATGATTCATTCTGTATCTATAATATAGTTCCTCAATACCTGTTTTTGTCGGCAAAAGATCATTGTTATTCTGTAGACAATCTGATGCTTTGTTGATGCAAATATGACTGTTGCAGTAGGTGCTACATATGTAACCCCTAGCTGGCGCTATCCCAGGGGCTACTACCCCTGCCTGATTTGACACTAACAGGTTGAGGGGCCTGGATCCAATGGCGGGTGCCTCCACCCAGAGGTCAGGGTTTGCAATAGTTAAACTAACTTGGTCACAGCCCTCTGGGACACTGCAACCCCCTTTCTTCCCACTAGTGGCCCACACAATATATCAGAATTACCTTCACAGTATACACTTACCCCAGGTCTGGTTCCGCACTGGGACCTCCTGTGAAATGAGATACAGTGCAACAATCACAGAACAGTACTTTAACATAGACAAATACCTCAGGCAGTATAACTTTGCTGAAACAAGCAGCTCTGATTTATTTAGGGGATATAACAAGGACAGGGAAATCAGGTTAATTAGCTTATCACTTTAATAATCTACCTATGCTCTGTGCACAGGCCTATCCCTATCAGTTACTGTCCTGGGTACCCAAGCCCTAGTGGCTAGTCCAAACCGTGGCAGCTGGTAGGGCCCTTTCACACAGAGAAAAGGAGAATTAAACAGTCAGCAGTACAGTAATTCCATTTGGATTTAATGGCAATTCAACAGGAGCGACCCTGAATTAGTACTCACGACCTCCAAATAAGATAGGGTCCTTCAATGTCAGCAGGGCTCACTTGAGGTGCACAAACCTCTTCACACATCCATATAAAAGAAAGCACTATACCAGGCAGGCTGCATCTGTATCCCGATCGCAATTACTGCACAATACCGGGAGAACACACAGCAGATTCAGTTTCTGACAGACTGAGTGTAATTTTCAGCAATTCCTCCAGTCTTCTACAGGGTGAGCCTGGTTTCTACTCTTCAGAGATCCTTTGATTCTTTCACAGGACGATTCAGTCCTAACAAGTTGCAGACCGGAACTCTGGGCCTTACACACGCTTTTTGACTAAAACTGCACACTGAAAAGTACAGGGCTCCTTCCTTCTTCACTGCCAAAGCTCAACTGAAACTCCAACCGACAAAACCGGGCACTTCCTTTGAGTTCCTCCCAGTTCTTGACTGGATTGGCTGTCACTCACAATAGACTGCTGCTGTTGGTCCAAAAGGCACTGAAGTCTAAACTACATCTCCCAGAGTCACTGCCCATACAATCCTCTTGTGGCTGGCTCAGATTATGAGTCCAAGTTCTGATTCGTCCAAGGCACCATTTTAGAGCTAGCTTACCCACACTGATTGGTCCAGTTCAGCAGTTCAAAACTAGAATGGGGAACTAGCAGACACAGTTCTGACTGCAAAGAAAGCAGGTTAGACAAACTGTAATTTCATTATTACTCTAAATAATTTCTGGCAAACAGTTACATCTTTCAGATAGGTTCCTTTGCACTCCTAGTGACTGCAAAATGAAGTAAATTGGCAGCAGTTCGAGTGATACTCAAACAGAGAAGCACACAGTCCCCCCATACAAACTAATTATGTCTGCAAGCAGACAGCTCTTAAAGAGACAGTACCAGAGGCTCTAAAAACACTCACTGATAAATGGCTTAAACGCCAAACACCATTCAGGCTTGGAGCATTCAAGCAAGCTCCTGGAAGTCTTTTGGGAACCCCCATTTGCAGGGGGGTTACACATATATGAGAGTGAATGCTAACATGAGGAGTTTGCACTTACTGCAAATCATAAAACCAACCTCAGAATCTGTAGGCTGTGCTGTTGACTCGGTTTCTGAGTGTTCTGGGGTTGCTCGGAGCTGGCATTCAAGCTGCAATACAGAGCTGGGGGTGGCAGTGTTTCACAGCCTGGGAAGGGTTGGCAGCAGGTTCTACCAGTGCAGTGATCCCTTAAAGGAAAACTACACCCTCATATTATTAATATTGTATTTGTTTCCATGTTAACAGACAACTCCTTTCCTGTAGCTGTTAAGGCTATATGTATATAGTATTGTCCACTTGGGTTCTGAGTGTTCTGGGGTTGCTAGGAACTGGCATTCAAGCTGGAATACAAAGCTGAGGATGGCAGTGCTTCCCAGCCTAGAAAGGGCTGGCAACAGGTTCTACCAGTGCAGTGACCCCTTAAAGAAAAACTACAGCCTCAAATCATTAAAATGTTTTTTCCATGTTAACAGACAACTCCTTTCCTGTAGCTGTTAAAGCTATATGTGTTACCTTTAGTTTGTTTTCAGTGCTCATGGTAGCCCCCAGTGAATGCCCTGGTGGTGTCCATTTCATGGTTGTTGAAATCCCATTGCCATGAGAACTGCATTAGCATATGAGAACATGATGTCTGATCAACCATTTATATCATGTATCTCTATGCTGAAAGAACAAATACCCTGCAAAAGCTGTCTGGAAACACATAAACTGAATGGAGTTTAAAGGGGAAAAACCATGCATTACAACTCGGATAGTTTGCAAACCTTACTGAAGGTAAAAGTGGTATTTCATATCTTCTTGAGGCTTATTTCTTTGAAGACTAATTCAGCAGACAGGCACACAGTACTTGGGTGTTTAAAGGTTGATTACACATCATGTTCTCAGGGACAATGAAATTTCAACAACTACCAAATGGAGCCTCCCAGGACAGTTACAGGGCCTAGTATGAAGTGTGAAAACAGACTAAGGCAGTTGCATGCATCTCTAATAGCTACATGTAAAGAGTTGTCAGTTGACAGGGAAACAAATACAATTTAGAAGATATGAGAGTGTAGTTTTCCTTTAAGGTGGGATGGGGATCCTGGTCCATTGTGAGATGGTACATATGCTGAGAGCTTCTGCATTCTGCAAGGCTGGCAGAGGCACTAACAGGCACCAAGGGAGGTAGAAAACTCAGACAAAAAATGGGAAGAAAAACCTTGAGGGGGTCAAAGGTGAAGGTAAGTGGTACTCTCAGGTCCAGCTTTGTGGTGAACTCCACCAGGGTCAACAGTGAGGGGTAACTGTTGATGATGATACCCGTGAGGTTACCTGGTACAGCCACATTCCAGGACTAGGTGGATGACCTATATTTCCGTGGTGCATAGCATGATCCCTGTAGCAATTCTTATGTAACACAGTGGAAAATGATTGCTAGATTGAATGATGTTAGGTACTGGGTATATATTGTACTGAGTTGAGAAATGGAGTACAGCTATTGTACAATAGTGATGTTTGCATGCTTGTGAAATGTATATATGGTGTATGCACTCTCTGTCCCTGCTAAGGAGCTACCATGCTTTTGTGATGCCATGAAGACACAGGAACCTGCCTTAGGAGAGCTCCACCTGTAGAGATGCTTTAGGGACCAAGTCCCTTTAGACTACAGGCACCTTGAGCAAGAAAGCCCCAAAAGGCATATTCATACAACATACAGAAACATATATCTTAAAGACAGGAGAGAGGAGAGAAGTAGCCTGAATGTATCCAAACTGGTGGAGAACTAGTGGTGAGGAACTTTAGAACCACCTTCCACAAACAGGTATTTGAGGAAGTATAATTATGGTTGCTCATAATCAGCCAAAGAGAATTAGAGTTATTGCATTCTGATCCAGTTTTCAGAATTAGGCTTTTTGGAATTGCAGTTTGAAAATCCTAGTTCTTAAATCAGATTAGGAATTAGAACTTTCTAAACAGTGCAATCAGATTGGAATCAGTGGATTCCGAGCAACCCTAATTTTAAATGATTATCATACTATGAACTGTGGCATAGCTTGGAGGGGGGAAAAACCCTTGTGGAGGAAAGCTCAGTAGCTCTAAGTCCTTACATTGTCCTCCCTCCAGGCCTAATATCTATTATGATTACATTTATGAACTCCAGGAACCCAATTCACAAAAAGTCACAAAGCATAGCGCAAAACTTTGCATTGCACTTCGTGTTTGCCTGGGTGTCTAAGGTTGTTATTCTCAGTAGGACAGAGCACCTGCACTATTTGACTAAGAACAGGGCCAGGTTGAGTCAGCGCTAACCCCACTAGCATTAACACTATCTCCATCAGCAACGTCCTGACATAGAGCCAGGAGTACGGTTCCGCAATGGATAGTGCAGGTGCACTATTTACTGTTCTCAAAAGCAGCCATGTAAATGAGCCCATTTTTGTATGCAAGGTGCTATGTGACCATTTGTATGCCCATTATAGGTTCATTTGCATAGGCTGAACCAGAGCTTAGCTCATCCCCGCCCCCAGCTCCCACCCCATAGCAATTCTGATTCCCTGGTGTCCATTTATCCCTTCCCCACCCAGTGCCCAACTGATCTAAAATATATGTTCTGCCTGGTGTCCAGTGGTTTCATCACCCTCCTGATCCCTTGCACGATGTATGACAATGTTTTCTCTAGTGTCCAGTGGTCCCACTCCTCACCTGCACCCATGCCCAATAATAATAAAATGCTTTTCTGCTGTCCAGTGGTCCCTCCCCCCACCCACACCCATGCCCAATAACACAGAATTGTTTCCCCAATGTCCAGTGGTCCTTCACCCCACCGATGCCCGACTGATCTAAAATACAGTATATGTTTTCCTGGTGTCTAGACTTGGTCCTTCCTCCCACTCAATCCCATGCCCAATGTAAAAAAAACATATCCCTGGTGTCCAGTTGTACTGGTCCCACTTCCCAATCCCTTGTAAAATAACAGTACACAATTCCCTGGTGTCTAGCGGTCCCCTCTCCCTATCCTTGATCCCTTGTAAAATAATGACAACCATTCCCTGGTGTCCAGTGGACCCCCAACCCCCCTACCCTGGGAGGTTGTGCCCCAGCACCCCACTCCCTTCCCATCCTGACCCTGACCCAGTGACCAGCACAGCCCTCCACTCTCCACCACAGCCAGCTGTCAATGAGTGCATACTGTACAATCAACTGTTACAGTACACGCTCACTGCCAGCTCAGTTGGTGGCCAGCCATCAGTGAGGTGGGCGCTGTGTCAATCGCCAGGGATTTGGGATGGGGAGGGGGTTGTAAGCTACTACCTCCAGTACCAGGGTGGGGGCTGGAAGGTCCCTAGACAACAGAGAATGGTTACCATATTTACTGGAGGTCGAGGATGAGTGTGGAATTCACTAGACACCAGGAATGGTGTACTGTTATTTTATATAGAGGGGAGCCAGACCACTAGAGACAAAATGCCTTTTTCACATAAGGCACATGATTGGATGGGGGAAGGGACCACTAGAAACCAAGAAAAACATGTTTTAGATTGGTCGGGCACTGGGTGGAGGGAGAGATCACTGAACATCAGGGAAACATTTCTGTGTTATTGGGCATGGGTGCAGATGATGGGAGGGACCACTGGACACCAGTGAAGCATTTCATTATTATCAGGCAATGGTGCAGGTTGGGGGGTGGGAACACTGGATACCAGGGAAAATGTCATATCAGGAGAGGGCTCAGGAAGCAGGTGGGACCACTGGACACAGGGACTATTGTGCTAAGGGGTGGGTCACCAAAGTACCTCCACCAACCACTAGGGTTGTGCAGAATTAAGGCGTGGTCTCAGTTGGTGGTATTTGCTCCATGCAGGGAGGTCATGCAACAGGCCCTTGCACAAAGCAACTGTTTTGTGAATCAGACTGTGCGATATTCAGGTCCTCTCCATCTCATTTGCATTGTGCCCCTCTGCACTTTGCCCAAGTGCAAACTTGATTTAAGTGTGTAAACCAGGCTTCTGTGAATAGCAACTCATCACAAAGCTCAGCTTGTTCTTGCAAAATCGGGTTTGCGCCTGGGCAAAGTTTTGTGAATCCTGGCCCAAGATTCCAAATCTCAGGCACACTGCTCCGCTACAGCACGTGTAGGAATTGCTTGTCATTTTCTTCTGTCTCACCGAGACTATCCACCCTTACCAAGGTGCTACAGGGCTTGACCCAGCAAGTAATGGAGTCCCAGCACATGTGAGCTCCACCCTCACAGAGGTGCATGAAGGGCATGCCTGGGTCAGCTCTAAAGTCTAAATACTTCTAGTCATTGTGGCTAATGCACCAGTTTTTTTTAGCTACATATGAACTGGATTAACCTGTATAATAGGTGAACTGATTAGAAACAATTCATAAAGCCTAAATGCCATAGCCATAGTGGTGACATTTATAAAAGGGTTTGCCAAATTCAATTTACTGTAGCCACTGGTGATGGTGGCAATACATAGCACACACCCAGCATGCTCTACACTTAAAGAAACCTGAGGGATGCTTTAAGTAAATCCAGGAGAATAAGACAACATACAGTATGTAACAGCTGCTTCAGGCTTGGTTGCATAATCCTCTTCTCTGAGTTCAAAGCCTATGTGGATCATTGGAGCTGAGTCTTTGGCTAGACCTGGCTATTAAGGGGATATCGTTGGAGTCAAGACCTTAAGGGGTTCAGCTCATGTTGGAGCATATGTCAGATAGTCAATAGGGAAAGTTCTCGATAGCCATTGGAGTGAGTGCCTGATAGTCATTGGGGCTTGTGCCTGATAGTTGTTGGGGAATGTGCCTGATAGTCATTGGGGTATGTGCCTGATAGTCATTGGGGCATGTGCCTGATAGTCATTGGGGCATGTGCCTGATAGTCGTTGGGGCATGTGCCTGATAGTCATTGGGGCATGTGCCTGATAGTTGTTGGGGCATGTGCCTGTTAGTCGTTGGGGTACATGCCTGATAGTTGTTGGGGAATGTGCCTGATAGTTGTTGGGGCAAGTGCCTGATAGTCATTGGGGCATGTGTCTGATAGATGTTGGGGCATGTGCCTGATAGTTGTTGGGGCATGTGCTTGATAGTTGTTGGGGCATGTGCCTGTTAGTCGTTGGGGTATGTGCCTGATAGTTGTTGGGGCATGTGCCTGTTAGTCGTTGGGGTATGTGCCTGATAATTGTTGGGGAATGTGCCTGATAGTCATTGGGGCATGTGTCTGATAGTTGTTGGGGCAAGTGCCTGATAGTCGTTGGGGCATGTGTCTGATAGATGTTGGGGCATGTGCCTGATAGTTGTTAGGGCATGTGCCTGATAGTATTGGGGCATGTGCCTGATAGTTGTTGGGGCAAGTGCCTGATAGTTGTTGGGGCACGTGCCTGATAGTCATTGGGGCATGTGCCTTATAGTTGTTGGGACCAGTGCCCAATAATCATTGAGGTTGTTGCATGTACCCGATAGTAGTTGCAGTGTATGCCTGAAAATGAGGTAATATGATAGTATGTAAAGAAAGACATAGCCCTCTAGAGACAGTATGATAGGAGTGCTGAACCCCGATAAGATGGGCTGTATGACTGTTTGGGCAGACCAGTGAGTGCTATTTATTGAGAGTAGAGTAGTGTATCAAAGGTTCCCAATCAGGAGACCCACAAAATCCAAAAAGGTGAGTCATAACCGTGGCAGCAGAAAACCAAGGTGGCAGAGGGACATCAAGGGAGGGTGAGCCCAGCAGAGCAGAGACTAGCATGCTAGAAAGGACAACAGCTGAGACAGCCTTCAGAGACAAAAAGCCTAGTGGAGGGGCTAAAGCCCAGAAGCACAAAGGGTGTATGGAAGGACACTGTTGGATTCAACCCTTAAGAGGTGAAGCCCAGTGATGGGGCAAACAGCCAGAAGCAAAAAGGGGGAAGAAGAGGGAAGTTGAGAAGGACAACAGAGGAGGTAGCCCATAAGGGGCCAAACCTGCCTGGTACAAAGCTGAAACAGGAAGAAGAACTGACCCCCAAGGCAGAAATCAGCAATGGATGCAGTGAGAGCAGTGACAGCAGCCCAGCACAGAACAGGCAGGGCCAAATAGATCAGCCGACTGGCAGGAGCCAGAAGATAGCAGGTAAAACATACAAGCTAGGCAGCTGGAAAGTAGTCAGCTGAAGGGCAAAGGCTGTTTCAGGCCCAGTCAGAGAGCGGGAAAGAAGTATGGAGGCAAGCCAGGAGGAACTGCAGAAGCAGCAACAGACGAGAAGTCATGAGAAGATGAGGGCCACACATCACAATGGGAAACTGCACCAACCAAGAAATGGAGTGAGCAGCAAAAAATGGAAGGACAGGAAGTGGAAGCAGAATATTCAGTCAAGAGGAGCAAGAACAACAAGAGTGGGGAATGAAGAAGGCAGGCAGGTGGAACCTCTAGCAGGAACACTGGAGAGACAACTGAGGTAGAACCAGACACTGAAGAAGGTTTTGAATCAAGGTCAGCGACAGCTGCCAACAACGAAAATGGCATATGAAGGACACTGAAGCATGCGTGGTTTTAGTACCAATCAGTGGAGGCTATGTCATACATCACCCACTGCCCCACTTAATTTGTGGTTTCCTCAGGGAAGCCAGTCCAGCACAGAAAAGTCCTTTCGTATTGTATGCATTTAAAGGTGCAGTATCTAATGTAAAGAAAAGAAACTCATGTTCAGAACCAATATATGATTTCATTCAAATATACAGTTTTTCCTTAGTGCCTAGCTCCCTTCCCCATCTTGTTTATCCTGAAGCCCCTCCTCTATGCTTGGCATGTGATATCATCAATGACAGCACATCATAATTTAGCCAATGATAGTACTGCATTCTGCAACAGAAATGAATAAATCATGTCGTAGAAATCAGAAAATACTGCCACAGTAGCCTAGGATCCCTGCCTCAGAAATCAGGACAAAGCACCACAGAGCATTAGGGGCCTGATGTACAGGCAACCAAGGGCTAATCTGTACCTTCCCTGACACTCCTATCATGAGCCATGGCTCTGGTGCCAGGTTCTTAGAGCTTGCTGCAGCAGCACAAACTGTCATAGAATTCCACTGGCATTTAGTCTTCCTGAGAGTTCAACTCCAGTCAGAGTGCTTTAAGAAGATCTCTTCACCACTTGTTTTTATTCTGAGAGGAAAGTACACAAACTGTGTTTGGTGATCTTAATTACAGGATGTCTGTAACATTTTAAAACTGCATGTGTGGACAGGGCCAAAGTGACTGATTGACTCGGGAGTGACGTCAAAAGATTCAGAGCAGCGCTCAACTGTGAGAAGCCCCTACTGGATTCTCAGCATCCAAATCCTTGGGAACAAGGGAGCATGGCTAGCCCACAATTGAAATGTCCACTTGATTCCTGACCTCCGCTCATCCAGAGAGCTATCAATAAACATCCACCACCATTCGTTGTACTTTTCTGCTCCTTTCTTAAAGGAAAATGAAGATCTCTCTGTCAGCATCAAATTGAGCCAGAAATTTCTGCAGTTGTCCCTTTTTGAGCCACAAAATCACCGGTGTTGTGTCCACCATTGGAGCCCTTTGTCCACAATCCAGTACCCAGTAAGGCTGTCGTACCAGCTCCCAGCATGGAAAAGATTGAAGGGATGTTCTCTCAGGTACTATCAGAGCTCCAGGAGATTAAAAATAGTGCCTTCTAAGCACTCAGAACAAACAGAAGAGCTCTCCCACAGGGCATCAGAGACCGAGTTAAAAGTAGCCCAAACAGCGGACTCCTGCCACAAGCTGCATATTGTTCTCAGGAACCACAAGAGAACAATACAATCCCTGCAAGCAAAAACTGATGACCTTGAAAATCGGGATCACCAAAACAATCTACATTTTCTGGGCTTCTGGAGCAAGCTGAATTATGTGATACCATAGCATTATTAAACCAGGCACTCCCTGCCGTACTCAGACTGCCAGGTGATACTACTTTTGAAACTGAGAGAGCACACCATTCCCTGGCCCCTCCACCTAAATGAGGTGAAAAATCAAGAACCTTAATATTAAAATTTGTACAATTCCAGGTGAAAGAAGTATTCATAAGCAGGCAAAGGAACTGGGGCTTCTGGACTGGCAAGGGCATCGTGTTATGATATTCCCAGACTACTCTAAAGAATTGATGGCCCATCAGCATGCCTACACAGAGACTTACCACGCACTTCATCGAGCTGAAGTTTATTTTGCCATCCATTACCCAGTCATGTTGTGCCTTATGCATAACAGGGTGCTGGTGGATTTCCAGATGCCTGAAGCAGGTATAGATTATATCTGCACCCACTGGCCCCGAGCTCTGCTGCCTTCCAGCCCTTGAGCCAGACTGCACAAAACTGATCACTCTGCAGCCATAGAGGGTCCTTCTCAACCTCCTACTGAAGATACCATGCACACTCGCACCATGTAGATGACTCGAAAAGACATGTGGATTCAGCCCCCAAAACAGAAATGACAGAACTGGAATGACCCAAGGAATAAATCCACTCACCTTCCAAACATGTCCAGGAGCCATAGCCACAGTGAGCGCTCAGATGATATGGATGGTGAAGTCTCATCACTACTGATGCAAAACAGATAAGCTCCTCCTGTTAAGGACTTATCCATGGAAGTCTCCCCGACTCAGACCACTGCGCCCTCCACTTCGCAGAACCAGGTTTCCCCAGAATCGCCTTGGACTTCTGCTTCACAAGCACTGCATGCACTCAGTCCCACCAGTGTGTTCTCTACCTCTCTACCCCACCCACCAGCCAAGGATGAGACACTAAAACAAGGAAAAGCCGAGGACATCTGCACCTCAGTAGCCACCTCACAGATCACTGCTACATGAGACTTCCAGCCCCATAGTGTTGACAGTAAGCCCAATCTACAGCATAAAGTTGTGACTTATGACAAGTTTGGGACTTCATTATGATTTGTATGACCTTCGTGAATTACACCCAGGACTGGGTCTCCCTTCCCCCCTTATATATTCATTCCTGCTGCTACCTGCAGTATATGATCATGCATGCTGGCCCAAATTAGGTACAGTGCTGCTAATCCTTTAAAATTCCTCACTACTGTATGTCAGGGTACTGGTGGGAGGAGGGTGTCTATTGTCCTTACAATGTGATACTGCATAGCCCTTAAATGTAGATGGTGAGCATGATTTGTAACTTTCAGCTGTATTAGAAGACTAGCTTGGGACTCCAGTACGAATACTGTAGTACAACTCTCGAGCCATACGCCTAGGATTGGGTCCCTCTCCCTGTTTGAACATCTGTTACTACATATTTATATCTGCGCTGCACTTCAGGTTTGGCACAGTGCAGCTAACTTTCAGAATCTATATATAGCTTGCTGTGGTACTGGTGGGAGGAGGATGATCAAAACACCTGTATTGTGTTGCTGTTGATATTGAACGGTCACAGCAGATCTATATAGAATCAAATCATTTGTAGGGTGAATTGGAATAGGGCAGGCCCCAAATTACTCCAATTCTGATTTCTTCCCCCTGCCACTCATCCCCAAAATCTAACAGGGGTCGCCCTGAGAACGAACTGTACTAACGCCAACTGCCCCGTGCCATACCACCAGGGTGCCACCCTCTGCAACAGCACCATTTCTGGTGATACAGTTATAGAAGATCAGGGACCTCTGACCAATTAAGACCCACCATGTGGGATAGATAGGTTAGGGGACTTGCACAACTCTTCTAAACCCAAACTAAGCTTGCCACTGTTCTCTTCCCATTCCCCGACTGACTACACGCCCCCTCAACAGACTATATTGGAGCAATCTGGCTGTGACCATCATCAACTATCTTTTCTTTCTCTGATGGGGTTCATGGTGGAGAAGGGTGGAAGTACTTTACATAGATTTCTCTCTAGGAAGGCTCCCCTACCCTCAGAATCACCACAAAGACTACCTTCAGATTCCCCCCACCCATGTCAGCAACAGAGGATGCTCTCAAACAAAGGGAGCCTGGGATTACCTGCCTGGTGCCTGTCTTCACTGCCACCACTACCAGAGGCATGCAGCTTGGTTGGACTGGAGAGTGGAGTCTCTCTGTCGCACCAGCCACACTGCTCACCCACATTTGAACACCATTACTGTCCGTACAACCTGCATGCCCTATGTCTCATAAGGAGGCCTTTCCTATGTACAGTAGACTGTGGTGAGAGTCCTACTAAGATGCAGTACCCTTTGTTCTGATATCATTTTGTTACTCCAAAGTATATAATCTAACTGATGGATTGCAAGGGAAAGTGGGCAATAAAAATGCTTCTGGGTGCTATTGTTTTCAATTTCTGTCGCTGAGGCAACAAGTTTGGTCATATCCTGTGCGGTGCATAGGCTGAACTGGCAGGTTCAAACCTACCCTCTACTGCCTCTCACCCTGCAGCTTTCCCTAGCTCCTTAGCTATCACCATATCAAGAACAACTTTTGCAAGTACCTTATGGACATGGCCGCTACTGCTGGTGGATGCCCTCCGTGGTAATCACAGTTGAACGAGCAAGTGTAACCTTTATTTGTTATATGCCACTGATGACCCCATCATAAGCAGCAGACTTAACTTGATTTAATTTAATATAATCTAGCCAAGTCGCAATTCCTTTATTTACACTTTGATAAACTGAAATTTCTTTGGCAAGTTACACCAAAAAGTTTCCACTGTGACCATCAAAAAATCAAATGTCAAATACTGGAGCCACTAGGTGGGGGGGGGAGCCAAACTTTTATTGCCTTTGTCTGCCACCACTGATGGGAATTAGCAGTGAGGTAAATACACGTATTTGTCATCACCTCCTGTCCCCTCCTGCTCTCAGCATTCTTGGCACACCTCCTCCACCATCCTCACTGTACCTTTCACTCTGCTCCTTACTTCATCTTTCTTTTCCATCCTTCCTTTATACTAACATCCCCCCCACCTCAGGCTAGTAAGGTTTTGTTCCCCAGCCAGGAACTCTCCTGACATCTCAACCCCCTTATCATCTTGATTATACACATGGGCAAATCAGCTAGAGATGTTGGAGGTGGCATCTTATGCTAGTTACCGGATTGTGGGCAGCAATGTATTTTCCATCCAGACTCTCTGGGAGACGTTCATGTCAAGCAGTGACACCATGCCCCTTCCACCATACCCACCCCCTGCTGTCTCTCCATATACCATCCCCCTCATGACTTGTCTCTGTATTCCCATCTACACCCTTTACTCCCCTTCCCTGCACGTTAGCCCTCTACTCAATCCTCCCCCTCCCATCCTTGTACTTTTCTACTGGACGGAAGACATTCTTTAGCTTCAGTGCTCTCTACCTCTGTTTTTCATAGACCTCGTGTGTACCGAACCCCTGACACCTACTGCCCTAGGTGACAGTGGCATCCGCCCCACTTCTCTTCCATTTCCCGGTAGTGCACAGTGCCTAATTCAGCCCATGCTCAGTTAACTTCCCCTCGACAGGGGCATCTCCCTTTTCTATCCTTTGCTTCCTATTCCACAGTGAGGGTGTATGCAGCCCTCCTGTTGCTGTCTGGGAGGAGTGAAATGGTTGTATTTGCCCTAGACCACTAGGTGTGTGGGAGTTGTCAATTATGGGGGATCGGGGCTGGAGCAGTCCATAGGACCACTGGGGATATTTACCTATTTATTAATGGAGATTGGAATGCTCCATATTAGTTTTACATAAGTCCCCTGATTATTTGATGCCCTCTTTCAAACTGCTAAGATGTTATTAAGATGTGCACTCCACATGATTGTACAAAACACGTGTATGTGGCTACTGGCATGTACACATATCTACGTTATGACTGTGTGTGTTGTATTAATGTGAATAATTTTTGAATAAAAACATTAACAACAAATCCTTGGGACAAGCCCCAAAATATGTTGCCTGCAGATCCACAAGAGGTGAAGGCAGTGCCCTACAGGGGTAGCTAACAAGTATAAGGGGAGGGGAGGAGAAACCCTCTAACAAGCCACAGACTTTCTGTGGTTGGGGATAACGTATGTGTTGAGTTCCAATTATGATGCTATTTCTGTTGTCCAGGGAAGCCAAAGAAAGTCTGCTGAACTGCGAGCTGGAATGAAGGGTAGAGTACAAGGGGACTCTCCACAAAGTATCCTCATTGTTTGCCCAGGTAACACCAGAAGGAGATATTTGGAGATAAATAAAAGCCCCTGGCTATATCAGCCATCTGAGTGGGTTAAAGTGTAAAGAAATGTAATGCTGGAGTAATGGGAAATCCCTGAATGAGGAAAGCTGCAGTCAAACGTGTTATGTGGAGATATAAATAATTCCCTCACTGTTTGACTCTAATATTGAGTGGAATTTGAAATATGTGACTCAGTAATTTTTCTGGTACATGCTCACATACTTCTGCCCCATAGTCCCTCAAACCAAATTTTAAGAACTCTGGTTGACCCTTCTCTTGATGGAGGATCCCATGGTACCCAACCACTGAGGGTTGGTTATTCTGAGTTCAGTATGTTCCTATGCAAAGAAGTCAGCACAATAGAAATTAAACATTTCTAATATACTACGGATATACACTTGCAGTTTAAAGCATTTTTTTTATATAGCTTTTTACTCCCACCTCTGAGCTCTTCAGCTCCAGCACCCCCCTGCCACCACCCACTTCCCCTGGACGTATCTGGAGCTCCCCCCTGGATTGCCCCCATGGTGTGGTAAAGAGGGGGAGGGCCATCCTCCCCCCCATTGCCCATGCCCAGTTTGGCTCTAGGCATCCAGGTGGTGGTGGTGTGGGTCCAGGGAGAAGCACAGGACTTTATCCTGTGGCAGGACCCCTTTTCCATTTTCTCTCAACTCCCCACCATGGCTTCACACTGGAAACATATGCATGGAGGTGCACATGGCCTACAGATCCACAGCCCCTCCTCTGGCTTGCTTCTTGCCTGCATTGTCATTGGGCCTCCACCTGGTGGCAGTCAAAGGCTGATACAGCTGCCACCCATTCCCTGATGGAGAGTAGAGCTGTCTTTGGGATGCTCAGTCGTCTCCCACCCCCACCGACATGTGCTTGTTCCCTAACACGGGATCGCTGGCATGGAAAGAGGTAAGATGTTACAGTCCTCCACACCATTGGGCCCAGTTAAAAGCATTTTGACAGGAATATTTTGCAGGTGATTGCTAGATAAGGGTTCAGTCTGATATCATTCAGAATAGTTACTTGAGCTTTTCAGCCTGGTGAATGTTAACTAATTTTAATGGCAACATTTCAACTCATTTTCAACTAGCATTCAACTAACACCTGCAGCAGATGGCCAATAGTGAAATTCTCTGGTTGAGTACTCTATTCATTTTTAAGGCATAGCTAGCAAAACTCTTGTGGGCACACAAGAGTAGGCCTACAAGAAGGAAGCAGAAAATGAACCCTGAATTGTGGACTGCATTAGTGTGTACTGCCACCTAGCTTTGCCTTCCCGAGGATGCCCCCTTAGATATGGCATATCAGAACTTAAATCAGACACCAAATTCCTGATACCCTCCTAATGCAAAGCATCATGGGACGTATATGCAGATAATCATACAATATTTTCCATGATGCTTTGCATTAGTGAGGTATGCTGAATTTGGTATTTATTTCAAACGTGGCTTTATTGCTAATACCCTTATAGGGTAAATCTTACTTCTGTGCTTTTTCACATCAGTTGTCTTTAAAATTACTTTTCCAGTTTAGCCTCACCATGGCCTAAGTTTTCTCATCTCCCTATTCTAAGATATCAAGGGTCTTATACACGTCTATGGTAGTTAGTAGTACTAGGTGGGGTACATGTAAGAAGCCTTCTTTTGTTTTGTTTGTGCAACCCAGGCATAACATACACCTATGTTAATTATGCAAGATGCCATCCCTTGATTTGCATCCTGGGCACACTGTACTATCACTGAAGTGTTTTTCTTCTCACCTGATAGCTTGATGGTCTTGCTCCTGTAATATGAATATATACCCAAGGCACTGTCACCTAATATCTTCATGGCCTTGCTACTATAATTTGTATAAATACCGTTCCAAATATATATATATATATATATATATATATATATATATATACATACAGTATACCACACAAAATTAAACATACTCCACCAATTAAAGGCATCATGGGAAGTACATGCAGTCACCATGAATGATGCCTTGTATTAGTGAAGTATGTGTAATTTGGTATTCTTTTAAAATGGGACCTTGTTGCCAGTGACTTTCCTTCTACACTGAAGTTCTTTACTCTTAATGTGCTTTCTATTTTGAGTTCATCACGACACAAATAAATGAGATCATGAGGCAGCTTACTTCCTCTCCCTGAACAGAGACAACAACAAACCAAAACACAGTTGTTGTAGTGAGTGGTACAGTATTATTCAGGAAGATATGGAGGTTTCCTTTACTGTTTCTTGTTAAAACTGACTTACTTGCAGTAAATGTATTGTTTTGTGATAGTGAGATTGCTTTCCTTTTCCAGATATTAATAGAAGTGTGCAGACTGTCTGATAAGTAATATTCTGGACTGTGACAGTATAACAGTTGATCCATGGCATGACACCAGTCACATGGTGCCACTACCAAAATTGTCCCTCCATCCTCTTACACCATACTTTATGGCTGCTTGTTGGCTAAGCCATTATTAATCTGATAGATTTCTTTGACTGAGTGACCAAGGAACTAGATCAGGGTGG
Organism: Neoceratodus forsteri; assembly: GCA_016271365.2. NCBI lineage: Eukaryota > Metazoa > Chordata > Ceratodontiformes > Ceratodontidae > Neoceratodus > Neoceratodus forsteri. The sequence goes on along the minus strand of CM057454.1, from coordinate 656,543,838 downwards.
AGCGGTGGACATGGCCTATCTAGCTGTCAGTAAGGCGTGCAATATCATTCCACATAGGAGACTAGTAAGCAAGCCGGGCAGTGTAGAAGTGGGTCCAAAGGTGGTAAACTGGATAAGAACTGATTAGGGGATAGATGACAGAGGGTGGTGGTAAATGGAGTTCACTCCAAGGAAGGAATGGTGATGAATTGGATGCCTCAGAGATCAGTGCTGGGACTAGTCCACTTAAATGTCTTTATAAGAGACATTGCAGAGGAGCTGGAAGAGAAAGTCTGCCTCTTTGCAGATGACACCACAATCTGCATTAGGGTGGACACTCTGGGGGGGGGATCAGCAGAGACCTGAGAAAACTAGAGGAGTGGTCAAGGGTATTGCAGCTGGGTTTCAATGCAAAAAACTGCATAGTAATGCACTTAGGACACAGAAACCCAGGGACAGAGTACAAAATGGTTGGAGTGGTACTGATGACCACCAAGCAGGAAAGCAGGAAAGAGGCAGTATAGCGCAGTGGTCTAAGGCTCTGAGTTGCAAATCTGGTGACATCCAGCAGACCAGACCTGAGTTTGAATCCCACAGCTTCCACTTGCATACTGTGTGACCCTGAGCAAGTCACTTAACCTCCTTGTGCTCCCAGGTCGCTCCTGTAAAAAAGCTTTCAGCTTAGTGTGCTATACCTGGTTAAACAACTAAATTAAGACCTGTAGGCAATAATATCAGATGACATAATGGTGGCCAGGCAGTATGACAAGGATGTAGGAAGGACAAATGGGATGCTGGGGTAGATAGGGAGGGGTATCACCAGCAGAAAGAGAGAGGTGGTGTTGCCTCTGTATAGATCGCTGGTATGACCTACCTAGAGTACTGTGTCCAGTTCTGGAAGGACATAGACAGAGTGGAGGCAATTCAGAGAAGGGCAACTAAAATGGTGTAGGGTCTGCACCAAAAGATCTATGAGGAGAGACGAAAGGACCTCAATATGTAAACCCTAGAATAGAGGAGGGAGAGGGGGATATGATAGAAACCTTTAAATACCTAACAGTGGTAAATAAAATGCAAGATAGCAGTATTTTTTAGAAGAAAAGGTGCTCAAGAACAAGAGGACATACTACGAAGCTGGAGGGGAGTAGATTCAGGAGACATGAAAGGAAATATTTCTTCACAGAAAGAGTGGTGGATTCCTAGGACAACCTTCCAGCTGAGGTGGTGGGAGTGAAAACAGTGGTGGGGTTTAAGAATGCATGGCATAAGCAGAAGGGAATTATAGTGGAAAGGAAGGGGGGCAGGAGCTGTAGATTGGGCACAGTTTGCAGTAATAATGTAGTTAGGGAGAAATTGGCAGACTGGAAGGGCCAAGTGGTCATGATCTGCTGTCCAATTCTATGTTTCTGTGTTAGATACCATTCCTCACAAATCTAGGGAGTGGTTGGTAGTACAGTTCTGGGTGTGCATAGGGCTCTCTGTACGTTCACATACCAAATCTGCAATACACAAATGGGTATCGCTGTTTGATGGGTGTGGACTCTCCCCCCTGTGATAGCCATGCAAGTGAATCAAAAAAGTTTTGGTACTCACCACTGTCTGGACTTTAGGCAGTTCATACAAAAATGATGTGATATAATATGAATTTATTAAAGTGCAAAAACAAACATGCTCATTTGTACCGGCCAGCCAGTGCACCAACCCAATGTTTCACCCACACAGGAACTTTGTCATGTCCGTTTATGCACTATAATAAGTTTGCCTTATACTACACCATCTCTGTGTGGACTGACTGAATTACAGACTTGTGAGTGCGGAAAGTGATTCGCTTTTAGGCTGTGTTTCTTCTCTGGTACTAGCTCCCAGATTCAGCATTGTTCTTCTTAACAGACCTATACAAATCGCCTGTCCAAATGTAAGTGGTTGCATATAGGCTGTGCAACCACTAACATACTGGACTATGACAACCACAGGGTTCAGTCCCCAGCATATACTGTACCTCAGGCACATGGTACTCCCACCAAAGTCATTTTCCTCACACCATACCTTGACAGTCATGCTAGTATGTACTGTATATATACCATTCCACACTATTCCTGGTGGTGCCATGGCCCCAGTATCCTGTAAATTGGTTGTCTATGTCCCAGGCATCCAGTACACACCCCACCACTCAATATATCTGTTCTCTTCCATTACAGTGGTGCCTAACCCTTCCCCTTGCCTGAAAGATCATTAAGGCTTACTTTGTATACTTCATAAGAAAAAGTAAAAGCTGCCCTTGTTGACTGCAGCCAACTTTTATTTTCATATGAGATGGTGCTTATCGAGCTCTTTTGATGTCTCTTGTGAGCTACAGTACAGTATTTGCTGGTGGCCAGACCTTACATTTCAACACTAGTTAAAAGCTGCTGTAACTTGTTTCACAATTAAATTGCAGCCCATATAATCCACCCACATGATACAATACTCCTTGATGCAAGACCACACATGCCTTGAGTTTCCAAGGCCCAAGTTCACAAAGACAGCACACTGTAAATATATAATATATATATAAATATATATGTGTGTGTGTATATATATATATATATATATATGTAATAGATATACCACTCTGAGGTGTGCGGTCGCGCTCTGATATACGCACGCCTTGGTGTGCATTGTACGCCCGAGGCCGCAGGCCGAGTGCATCAACCGCCCAAGGCGTGCATATATCAGTGCGGTCCACACCTCAGAGTGGCTTATCTATCTTATAAAATGTCAAAATTGTTTTGGAGGGGGATAAAAGTGCAGGTGTGAAGTCACGCTCTGATATACGCAAGGTCTCCTGATGCTCTTCCAATTGATGATGATCTTGTTTTTTCGTTACTCATTTTATATATATATATATAAATACATATATATATACTCACCATCAGGCACTAATAGCCATAAATATGTTGTTAGCCTCCACTCCCCATATCCTGACTGTTTGTTGCTCCATTATATAATTCCCACTTCCTTTCCCCTGTAATATTGTACTACTCTGTTTGTATTGTGAACTTGACATGGAGCCAATGTAAAGAGCTCTGTGCTCAAGTGGTGTTATCTGAAATTGTAATACTGTAAATAAAAATAAAAAAAATACACATTTCTATTACATCATGCAGTTATCATACCTGATGACTTTTTGTTCATTGGGATCATAGAGAGACATGAAGAGCTCTGCTTCCTCGCCAATTTTGCAGACAAAGTTCCGAACAGAAATGTAGAGGCTATGAGTTGGGGAGGAGGCAAACCGGGCAATCCTACTAAATTCACTTTGGCTATTGTACTACAAGAGAAATCAGATAAATTAATTAAGGTTATGAGAAATAACTGAATTATTTCACTTTACAATGTCTAGATATTGTGTCTCATGCCTCAGGTTGTACCAGAGGAGTCCATGATTAAATCTGCATGGCCAGACATCTACTCAGATAGATAGATAGATAGATAGATAGATAGATAGATAGATAGATAGATAGATAGATGGACAGGCAGGCAGGAAGACAGGCAGGCAGACAGACAGACAGACAGACAGAAATGGATAGTGACAGATTGACAGAAATGGATAGTGCGACAGACTGATAGACCAAAATGGATAGAGTGTCAGACTGATAGGCAGAAATGGAAAGAGTGACAGAAATACTACAGCAATTGATGGCTGACAGATAGAAATGGAAAAAGCAACAGACAGATATTGTACGTTAATATTGTTATCTGTCAGTGTAGTGTCTCAGCAGGAACTTGGGTTAAATTACAATGCTAACACTGTAGTGCAGCATGGTGGGGGTGATGCACTACTGAGGTCCCGTCTTTCAGATGAAACATTAAACCAAGGTCCTGACTGCTTGTTCTGGTGGTTGTTCAGTGGATATTAAAGATCCCATGGCTTGTCTTGAAAAGACCAGGGGAATGTCCCCAACATTCTGGTCAAATTTGCCTCATTCACTAATAATACCACCAACAACTTAATCTGATTCAATGTCAGTTTGCATCTGTAACTCCTACCCCTCCAGGATGAGGTTGAAAATAGGCAGAATTGCCTAGCCCTCCTTTTCCAGTCAACAAAAACTAAATTAAATAAATGTATTTATTTACTGAAAATTGGTTACCAGGAAAGGAACACTGAGCCAAAGCTAATTTCCAGGTGTGACCTGAGGGAGAGGTACAGTATGAAAATATATACAGTAAATATGATGCAACAGAGCCCTGTAAATAAGGGAGAAAAACAGAAAAGGCACTCTAAATAGTTAAATTCGTGCCAAGAGGCACTTGGAATATGTAAATCAGATAAAAAGGCACTGGGAATTAGCAAAATAGTACAGAAAGGCAATCCACACATGTAAATGATCTGTGAAAGTTTTTTCAGAAACCCAACTATCAGGAAAGAAATTGCTTCGACTACATTGTTTGTCTAGCTGTCTGAAAACTGACAAGCTGAAGAGCACTGACAAATGGCAGGAAATCACTAACAAACAGACCAAATGGAATGCAAAGTTACTGGAAGGTCAGCATACCACATAAAAATTGTAAACCTCCATTAAAATAAATATTTGAAAAGTTCTTTTTGACATAAAATTCCAAGAAATCACAAAAATGTTCTTTTTTTAGCACAGATTGACTTGTTACACAGAATAAATCAACGAACTGAAGATTTCCCAGCTGAATAGCTAAACGAGATTTTATTGAACTTGTAACCATCAATCAGAATCTGCTAGCATTAAATCAGGTCTAGAGATATTTAGATACCATTGCCAAATCAGTTGCAACTTTTGATGTGAGTAAAAAAGAAAATAAAGTTTTGTAAATGTCCATAGTTTTTTGGCATCTTCCTCCTCATACCTTGATATAATAGGGATAATATGAGGCATTGGAAGGTTAGCTCTCCGAAATAATGATAGTGGGCACCATAGATAGTGACTTTGGACTTCAGCTGCCGTCTTTATCTATAGTGCTCAGTATCATTATTCCTGAGTACACCCTCCAACCCCTTGATTACTGCTATAATAAATATTATACAAATACATACTTGAGCTAAAGCTTAAAGTAGAAAACTATTGCCAAAAGGGCGAAAAAGTGACAGACCATGAATTAGAAAACCCAAAAGCCACAGGCTGAGTGCATGACCTACTGGAAGTCAATTTTTTCAACCTTGGGGGCAGAATTTTTCTACTATTAGAAGATCTATTCCATATTTGTTTAATTAAACCCTTTTTAATGAGTCATACAGCTTTGTGAGTACTTCTTGAGCAGCTTTTTGTTCACCTTATTTTAATGAATGGGAGCTAGTTTGAATGAGTAGCAACAAGTTTTAACAGGCAGCAGTTTCAGTTAATAAACATGCATGCTGCAGTCAATCTTTTTTTTAATTTATTTTTGTTTTATTTGTAATTTTTGGCCAGCAGCCACATTTGAACATCAAGCAGGAGTGCACTTCTCATGATCAGAAGACTATTGACTGGTCTGAGGGCAATAGTTCATAGACAATTGACTGTTGCCATGGCGACAGGTCTTTCCCACACTTCATCAATATATATTCATGCAACATGTGAGGGGAAATTTGAGATGGCAAATATTTTTAGTTTAGTGATGACAACAAAGATTTGTATGAATGTGTTACCTTGTGTCTTCTGTTGGCACCCTTTGCAGACTGTGTGAGAGGCCTTTCGGCACCATGCATTTCTGCTTAAAGTTGAACTAGCATACTATTTTGTGGTGATTTACATATACAGCTCATGATGCATTGCATTATGGGATTATGTGTGATTCTGTATTTCTTTGAAACTTGGCTTCCCGGCCAGTGCCATTTGGGGTAACCCTTTCCTCAGTGCTTGCGCACTAAGGTTCTTTGTCTTTTAGCTTGTACTTTGATGTATGTTGTGTTACAATTGCTTTTTTCACTAGGTGATATTGTTGGACAATACATAATAGGAGAACAACTTTAGCATGGCTTTATAACACTACAATATCATGACACAGAACCAAGAAGATTAAGGACAGAAAAAGAGTATAAATTCATCAAGTCTGTCTTAATGCCCTACAATGTATTATCCCAAATTATTCTTCCCCTCAGAATCTTCTCTGTTTCCTACCCCTTCTTGTTCCTAATAGCCCCCTTAAACATGTCTCATTATGTTCTAAACCCAGCTGTAGTCCCAGCATTGACTATGTTGCTGGGCAGGCTACTTCACCCATCTGCTACCTGCTCTTTGAAAAAATATTTCCTAACGTCCTTTTTTGAATTTCACCCCTTACAGCTTGAGATTGTGCCACCGTTGAATGAACTGTTTGTCTAACCATCTGCTGCTTTTTTTTCAAAGCATCAGTGAAATCAAACAGAAACAGTTAATGTTCCATAAAAAGAGCTACTCTGAACATTTTAACTGAAGTATGTGTTGTACATTTCCTAGCAGTTCAGCTTTGAAGCATGTCAACACACAAACTGGGGTGTATTCACTTATCATGAAGCAGGAGGGGTGGGGCAAGATGGACCCTAGGTCCTTTCCACCACTATAATACTGTCTTACCCATTATAATACTGTCTTATTAAGTTGCTATACACAAATTGCATACAGAATGATCTAACTGAAAACATGTAGTCCACCACCATTTGTAAGGGACAAGAACTTTCATAACTCACTATTGGCTTGGCCACTGCTGAGTTATGATCTCACCACCTAATTGCTAGAAATCTTTTGCATATTTTTAGTCTGGCCATTGTGTAATCAATATAGACTACTGGATGGGCAACCATGAGCAACAAGGCTGTGTTTCCATCGAAGGCCTATTATGACATCACATTGACCTCAAGAGCCAAGCAGCTTTGGTGAAATCTGAATTCTCTTAATGTGTTCTATAAAATTTTGCTCCATTCATTGAAATGCTCTGGTTGAATTACAAAATGATGCACATGAACTATGGAATGACAGTTTTGTGGAATTACATTCCGCAGTTTAACACATCAATCTACAATACATGTAATCATTCCGCAGTTCTACAGATAACAAGAGTGGTCAGTTCTGCAGAATTCCATTATGCAATTTAACACATCAATCCGTAATATATATATATATTCATTCAGCCATTCCAAGTCTGAATTTCATGAACGTTGCCCAAGTGCATTTACGAAATTGTGCAGAAGTGAAATCCCAACTTTAGCATTAATTCTACCAGAGGAACTTTCTTTTTGCATAGCACTACTTTGCTGTCATTAACAAAACCCTTTTACTGTAGTCATTCATTCAGATTGCTCCCCATCCAGCCACTGTTTAATTATCTTACCGTTTCTTCTCTGATGCATTCTGAGATCTGATGTGCGGCTTCTTTGTGAGCTCGGAATAGGCTGATCACACTGGTGGTTTCAGGATTGAGGAGGTTGCCATCTTCATTTCTCACCACCAGGTCCAACTCTAGCATCCTGTAGTGCAGAACAGAGAATTGAGCCAATCATTAGAGATTAGTCCTGAGTCAGACAAGGGGGCACCTTCAGAAGGGGAAGTGCCCCTTTATTGTAACTGGAGCTGCCAGTGACCTCATTTTGTTGATTCAAACACTGAAAAGCTTCAGTGCTTCACCAGGTCCTCACAGCATTTTGGAAGAAATTCAGGAATGGCCAATGCTTTTGGCTGCCTATACACTGGTCTTAGTTTCAAGTGCTTGATGCCATTTTATTTATAATTTGAAAATGAAATCTGAAGGGCATCTTAATTTAAAGCAGCAGCATATGTTACATTGAAAATGCTGAAACTATACCTTTTTTATTATGTTTGCTTGCAAGCATGTGCAAGAAACATAGTGCCACCATACGAGAATTCGTAGGTGTGCCTCCCTACTTCCAATGCCTTGCTGCCTTTTACAGGTGTGGCCCCACCATGCCAATGAATGCAAGAGCTGTCTATGACAGCATTTGCAAATGCAGCTGTGTACAGTTCAAAGAAAGGCACTGCAGTGTGTAGGCAATTTGCATACTGACATTGGCAGTATGCAAAGCGCCTACACGTCGGCACTGCAGTGCAAGAGCTGTCATAGACAGCTCCTCTCCCCCCAAAGCAAGTAATATGCTGGGAGCCCACTCCAGCATGCTCACGTGCTCCCCCCACACACACTCAGTATGGCTGACAGGGGTGCCCAATCCCCCATCGGCTGCGTTCCCCACGCAGAGAATATCTAAGGCCTACAGGGTGCCCAATCCCCCATTGGATCCACTGGCCCCCCCAAACAGCCTTACAGGTGCCATGCTGGGAGCCCACTCCAGCGTGGCAAACCTCTCTATGGCTGACATGGGTGCCCAATCTCCCTTCAACTCTGCTGCCCCCCTAAAAACTTCCAGCTGCCATGCTGGGAGCCCACCCCAGCGTGGCAAATGTCTTTCGTCGTCTTCAGGAAGTACAGCACAGTGGTCTAAGGCTCTGAGCTGCAAATTTGGTGACATCCAGCAGACCAGACCTCAGTTTGAATCCCACAGCTTCCACTTGCATACTGTGTGACCCTGAGCAAGTCACTTAACTTCCTTGTGCTCCCAGGTCGCACCTGGAAACAAGCTCCGGCTTAGTGTGCCTTTCCTGGTTAAACAATTTCCCCTTTCCCTTCCTAAAATAAAAAAAAAAACTAGGAAGAAAAAAGTTCCCTAGACGTGTTCACCGCTTCCCCCTCCCACACCCACCCTCTGCACCCCTGCCTCCCCACACCCCATACTTACTCCTGAGCTTGCGCGACAATCTTCAGTGGACCGGGAACACGTCAGCAATCTTCAAAGCCGACCCGAACTGAGGAAATGCCGGTAAGCTGTATAATGGAATAAATAGGATTTTTTCAACTTTGATGCATCGTCAGGCATTTTGGGAATTTTTCACCAAATTTTCAACATGGTTTTGGGATCCCACCATGATTCTTGCACTGTTTTTTGTTATTCAGTCCGAAAGGTGATTTCGAGGTCACTGGGTGAAACCACCTTTTGGGACTGATGTACGAAAAGACAGTGCCACAGTTCATGAGGTAGGCCCCCAAAAACCCTATGTTGAAAATTTGGGGAAAAAATTTACAAAAATGACTGTTTTACGAGCGTGCATTGCGCAGTTCCTATACACGCTTGTAAGTTCACAAATTTTTTATATTTGCACTCCAGATTTTCAACATTGCCATTTTAACACACCTCATTATGAGCAGTACAGCTGTCATTTTTCACATCTCCCCAAATGTGTTTCTGACATGTATGCATAAAGGTGCAGTTGGTGTGCGAAATCAATGTTTGAGACACATTAAGAAAATCACAGTGATACTGTTTATGAGCAGAGGTCATAAAATGGCTATGTTTAAAATTTGGTGAAAAATTTCGAAGATGACTGTTTTATGAGCGCAGTATTATGCTAGTTCTTATGCACGCTCGTAAGTTTGCGAATTTTCAATATTTGTACTCCAGATTTTCAACATTGCCATTTTACCACACCTCCTTATGAGCAGTACAGTTGTCATTTTTCACATCTCCTCCAAAATGTGTTATCGCGCATGTAGCGCACAATGGCGCAGTCGGTGTGCGAAATCAATGCTTAGGACAGATTAAGAAAATCACAGTGACACTTTTCATGAGCAAAAGTCTTAAAATGGCTATGTTGAAAATTTGGTGACAAAAGTCCATAAAATGACTGTGTTACGAGCGAGCATTGTGTTGTTTCCATGTACACTCATAAGTTCATGAATTTGTAATATTTTCAGTCCAGATTTTCACCACTGGCATTTTTCCGCACTTCCTTATGAACAGTACAGCTGTAATTTTTCACAACATGGCCGAAATGTGTTTTCACACTTTCTGCTGAGAAATGCGTGGTCGCTGTGGGAAATCACTGTTCAGAACAGATTAAGAAAATGACAGTGACACTGTTCATGAGTGGAGGTCCCAAAATGCCTGTGTTGACAATCTGCTGTAAAAAAATCCCCAAAGTAATTACATTAAAGGGGCACTGTCAGCTTTACCCCTCCATTTTTATTAATCTCCACGCAGTGTGCCTTTTGGCACACACCTATATAATTAGCACTGCAGAATAACCCTATGGATGTAGAAATTAAGTACAGATACCTGATTTATAAATATTTAGTGAAGTTCGTCCTTCCCTTTGGCTGGCCATAATGATGCTGACACCGGAAGCATAACTCCACTGAGGATGCGCACCAGGACTGAGCGCGGTCACAAAGTATCATTTTGTGCCAATCCTGCTTTAAGAACACACTGCTCACATAAACTTCTACCTTGCGAACTGCTCCTAGTAATTTAAAATTAAAACCGAGCCCTGTGTGGCTCGCAATTTACTTTTTAAAACCGATGCCGAAATCCCGCGCATGCTTGCAATGAAGATGTGTGGAGATCCCACGCAAGCGCAAGATCGTGCCACCCTTCCACATGCGCGGGATTTCGGCATCGGTTTTAAGATGTAAATTATGAGCCACACAGAGCTTGGTTTTAATTTTTAATTACTAGGAGTGTTCACGATGTAGATGCTTATATGGGCAGCATGTTCTTAAAGTTGGCTTGACATAAAATGCCACTTTGAGACCGCGCTCAGTCCTGGCGCGCCCTCAATGGGGTTATAAGCCCGGTCTCAGTGGAGTTTTGGAGGACCCGAGGGAAAGACCTAACTCACTAAATATTCATATAAGTATTTATGATGAATTTCTAAGTCCATGAGGTAATTCTGCAGTGATAATATAAGTGTGTGCAAAGGCACACTGCACTGAGAGATGGCAACAGAGGGATAAAGCTGACAGTGTCCCTTTATGTGTCAGTACAGTTTCTATGTACGCCGTGACTTCAGTTTTTTTTTACTGTTTTCACTGCAGATTTTCAACATTGCCATTTTTTACATCTCCCCATGAACAGTACAGCTGTCATTTTTCACATCCTGTTCAAAATGTGTTTTCGCAACTGTGGTGCCAAATGCTGTAGTCACTGTGCAAAATCAGTTTTCGGCCAACAAACTGATATCACCACTGCTTATAAGGTGGGGGTAAAATAAAAACCCACATGTTGAAAATTTGGAGTGAAAATACCAACAAACACCTGAGGCTTTAGAATTTCTGACCATAACGCCCCACCCTATAGAGACTGATAGGCATCATGGGTGTGAATTGGGATTGTCACCTGTAATGCTCATACCATTCCACCCCCACCCACACCCTGCAACCAGTGAGAGGCATCGAGGTGTGCCCTGGACTCATCAGCACCAAAGTTCACCCCATTCTCCTATACTCCACCCATCTCACCATATTTCCTGATGAAATGGGGTGAGCATAAGGGCCAAAGACCCCAAGGCACACCATAACACTTGTCGGTGTCTGCAGGGTAGGGTGTGGTGAAATGGCATGGCCGTTATGCCTGATGACCCAAAGGCACACCCCACCAATGCCAATGGCAGCAAGCAAACATTCGGCATTGAGAAATGCTTGTTCTATTTTAGATTGTTCTTTTTCTCTTGTCTTGTAAGATGCCCTTTTGTGTGCAATACAGAGGAGAGGCGCACTAGCCGCTAGTACCTCTTTATTAGCTATATGACTGAGAGAAATGGGGTTGATTTTCTGGAGGCTCTGGCTAACTCCACATAGACAGCAGACATGAAAGGGGATACAATACCTCTACAGGGACAAGCCACCTTCCCCATCTATAGTGGATTGCTAATATAGACTAATACAGAACTGCATGATAGGGTAAGAGGCTCTCTGGGAGCAGTAGTTCTGGGCGTCTTTAAGTCAGGATACATTTACTGCTACTGTATATAGGGCAGATTTGCTACTCTTCATATCAGTATTAACACCAAACCTACCTGGCACTATTTTGTCATAATTGTCTCTATCTCATTAGGTTAGTCTTATTTTATATTGTTTCTAAGTGATGCATGGCTTACAGAAGATTGGATGTGTTAGTTTTGTGTACTTTTTTGTATGTTTATGTATTAGTGCTGTTGAACAGAAACTCCCAATAAACTTTAATTTAAAAAAAATAAGATGCCATTTTGCCTTGTTTTCAGTCTCCTTTGAATTTCTTTTAGATGTGAAAGCAGGTACAGGGACCAGGGTGGTGGACTTAAAACAGGCTGACTTTGATAGGATGGGTGAAATCTTAAGGGGGCATCTGGAAGGAATACAGCCATACTGGGATGTGAATCAAAAATGGGGAAAAAATAAAATTGGGGATATTGGAAGCTACTGAGACATGTGCAAGATTGCACAGCAAAAAGGGAAGGGCTAAAAAATGAGCTGGTTATGTAGAGGGGGTCTTAGAAATGGTGAGGGCTAAAAAAGCAGCATTCAAGAAATACAAAAAATCTGGGAAGGGGGAGGATAGGGAGGAGTATAGGAAGAGATCCAAGGAAGTTATCAGGTATGGTCAGAGCAGCTAAGGCCTCCAGGGAATTGAGGCTGGTGCAGGGCATCAGGGATGGGGAAAAGGACTTCTTCAGATACATACAGGAGAGAAGGAGCTGCAAGGACTAGATAGTGAGGATCAGGAAGGACAGGGTGGGTAGAGAAATGGGTGGATCAGGCAGAAGCACTGAATGAGTACTTCTGTTCTGCATTCACGAGGGAGAAAGGAGGGCAGCTACTGCAGGGGGTGGGCAGAGGGAGAGGGAGTAATGGACAGGGTGATCAAGGAGGGTAGGGTATTGGAGGGGTTAAGGGCTCTGAGGGTGGATAAGGCACCAGGACTGGATGGCATACACCACAGGGTGTTGAAGGAAATGGCCGAGATCCTGACTGGACCGCTGGCGGAACTATTCAATACCTCTATGGACACAGAGTGTGTACCACATGACTGGAGGATAGCCCACATGGTACCCATCCATAAAAGTGGACTAAAGGATGAGCTGGATAATTACAGGCCAGTAAGCTTAACTTCCATCTTGGGGAAGCAGATGGAGGCAATATTTAAGGAAAGGCCGGTGACCTTTATGGAAGACAATGGGCTCCAGGACAGTCACCAGCATGAGTTTGTCTCCTTAAAATCCTGCCAAACGAACCTAGTTGAGTATTACGACTGGGTCACAAGGGAATTGGACAAGGGTCATGCGGTTGATGTCATTTACTTGGACTTCAGTAAAGCCTTTGATTCGGTGCCGCATGAGAGGTTGGGAGGGAAGTTGAGATACACGAGGGGTGGGCACTAAGATGGGTAAATGGATTGAGAATTGGCTGTAGAGCAGACAGCAGAGGGTATTGGTGGTGATGGGACTCTCATCTCCAAGGGCTGTGATGAGCAGGGTGCCACAGGGATTGGTACTGGGGCAGTGCTGTTTGGAATATTCATAGCGGACATCTCATACGGAATCAGGAATAAGATCAGTCTATTCACTGACGATACAAAATTGGGGTGATGGTGGATGATATAGCACGTTGGCAGGGGCTGCAGGATGACCTGACCAAACTGGTGGAGTGGTCAGAAGCATGGCAGTTGGGGTTCAGTGCGAAAAAGTGCAAAGTCCTGCACTTCAGAGCAAAGAACCCAGGGAAGGGTTACCAGCTGGAAAGGGTGCAGCTAGGTTCCACCGAAGAGGAGAAGAAGAAGGATCTAGGTGTGGTTGTAATGGGGAAGATGATCAATCCAGAGCAGTGTAGGAGAGTGGCAGCGAAAGCCAACAGGATGCTGAGTTGTATCACGAGAGGGATCTCCTCCAGGAGCAGGGAGGTGATCCTGCCTCTCTACAGGGCACTGGTCAGGCTGCACCTGGAGTACTGTGTGCAATCCTGGTGGCCATATCTGATGAAGGATGTGAAATTACTGGAAGGGGTACAACGCAGGACAACAAGGCTGATCCAGAGATTGGAGGACAGACCATACGAGGAGAGGCTGAAAGAGGTGAACATGTACTCCTTGGAGGAGAGAAGGGACCGGGGTGATATGATTGAGACCTTTAAGTACATAAAGGGGATAAACAAGGCAAGCACTGAAGGGATACTCAGGCTGAGGAGGGGGAGGGACATGAGACGGCACGGCCTTAGATTGGAAGGGGAAGGTTTAGGACAGAAATAAGGAGACACTTTTTCACAGAGAGGGTCGTGGCAGAATGGAATGCTCTACCGGAGGAGGTGGTAACCTGTAAGACAGTAGGTAGTTTCAAAAGGGGATGGGACAATGTGAGGGGGGTAATTGGAAAGGAGAGGTGGGGCAGGGCAGCTGCAAGGTGAGGGTGCTAACTGCACACTCGAGCAGACTTGATAGACCAGGTGGCCTATTTCTGCTGGCAAATTCGTATGTTCATATTAAAAGGAGTGTTTTAAAAAAAATCTGAGTAGCCCCAGGTTTGTTTCATTACTTGCAGCTGTTTCTGAACACCCATTGTTAAACTTTCCTTTCCTTGTGACTACAAAGAACTAGCAAGCAAAAGACACTGCTCCCTTATCTTATGGGACTATAGGTGTTCAAAAGCAGGTGAGAATATTGCCAAAAACCTAGGGATAGTCATATCACAAAGGAACGGTTTGAGGAGGTGAGTGATCTGGGGAAGGAGGTGCTGCCCAGCAATTAAAAGGAGCAGACGTTCTAAAAAAACTTACATGCAACATGATTTTAATGTTTAAATTACAATATACAGCTTATTTTCAATAACACAGAGAAGCATCTTAGAGAGACTGCTGAGTGTTGTAATGAGAAGGAGGATGGACTATATTTTTTGCTCCATCCTTTTGAAAATAATGTTGTCATTGCCATGGGCAAGTTTCTAAAAAATGTGGTAACATGTATGAAAACTATTATTAATTAAAACTATGTAAATGCACTTTAAAAAGATGTGGATGCTGGATGGATAAGTCCTTCTTCTCTATACTGATCTACGCCTTCCTGGGTGTGTGCCTAGATATTTCTTTAACTCTTGGAAGATTCAGATTTTAAAAAGTCATGTGGAGTTTAAAAAAAAAAGTTCTTACTGAAGAATGTCATCATTCTATAATGTTATAAATATATACTGCAAGTATTTTAGATGTTGCTTGCTGCTAATTCTGTGTTTCCAAGTTTAGCATGGGTAAATATAGGAAAGCCCCTTTTTGGTTCTTTTTTTGAACTTCCATCCTCCTTTTGGAGTATTTTGATATTACAGGTTATTACATGGGGGGGGGGGGTACTTAGACCCGAACCCCTCCATGTCCTGTTTACATTCTGGGTATTTCCGGGATTTGCTAAGGCTTTTTTCCTTTGTAAATCATGCCATGTGAAACTATTATAGTTTTTAATACTATTGATGACCTTTTTTCTACTGAATAATTGTTTATAGATATTTGTATTATTAATACCCTGTACTTGTCTGTTTTTTAATCTTGTAATGACATATTATTGTTGAACAAATAAAAGCTAAAACTGAGTGTCATAATAAGCAGTTACTTTTTAAGCCATGGGCATAGTAGGAGAAGGGGAAAATGGCACAGCATGCTGGGCCACGTCAAGACTGCATTTGGGATAAGTCACCTTACAAAGGGTTAAGGCAACACTGGCACAAAATCAAAATTGTCCAGTACATGGGCAAAAAATTAGATGAACTGAAACCTAGAGTTACAACCTTAGAAATGTGAGTGGATGGCTTAGAGAAAAATATGCAAAAATCTGAAGATTTCCCCTTGTGTGCAATGGATGCCACTGCCAAACTCATAAAATAAAATGGGCAACTACGCAAGCATCTAGGGGCCATCCAGAACCAAGCTAGGGAGAATAACCTATGAATGATCATGATCAGTTTCTCTGAAGAATCTGAGAATGATACTATTAATTGTGCCTCAAAGCTTTGTCCCAAAGCTTTGGGTTCTATGAGTCAGACCACTGTCCCTCTCTTTCTTGTGATGGCGTACAGGATTACATCACTCTCAGCTGCGACAGGCACCTCAGCCTCAATGTACCTTCCTAGTTATCTGCACAGGAGTCAGATATCATGTCAGAGTTCACTGGATAGCAAAATGGCAGAGAAAACTCAGGAATGGAGAAGCAGAGCTATTTTATTTATTTATTTAGTTTTTGTTGACCGGGTAGGTTCACTAGACAGCAAAGCTGCCTATTTTCAGGCACGACCCAAAAGGTTATAAATAAAAGGGCAGGAAAACAACAGTGCATACAGAAAATTGAATCAGTATCAACTAGAGTAACAATAATCTGTAAAAATTAGTCAGAAACATCAATCAGGAGACTCAAACAAAACACCAGGCAGATAACTAGACATACTTAAGCACAATATCAGTGGCACAGGCTTAAAATAATACAGAGAAATACAGTATCCCAGAGATATAGACAAGATGAGCTTGGCATAAATGCAGGGTAAGTGCAAGAGCAGAAACCAGTAAGACAATGATTAAGTGCTAGGGCAAGAGCTCAGGGGGTCGGATAGGTAAGTGGATTACACCCACCAAAGGAGTAGCATTCAGAGCAGGCAAAAATATTTCGGAGTTCAAACTTTATCCATATTTATCATACAGTAGTGGATTGAGGAGAAAGCCTTTGATGGGATCCGTGGTTCACTCCACAACATAAGCTGCTCCTGCTGGACAAAGTTAGGGTTGTCTGGCAGGATAAAGTGCAAGCAATCAGCGATCCTCACGACGCTAACAAATTGGTTCAGAAGATGGAGGAGGAAGCAGCACTGACTGGGAATGCAGTTTCCAACTAAATGGACTCAGATTGAACAATGTTTTGTGATTTCTGCCTGCTGTGAGTACTACAGCACTAGAAGCTGTGCAAGTTAGCAATAATGGCTTCATTTCCATAAAGTTGTAAGTTTAATCTTTGTAGGTTAAGACTTTGTCAAACATAAAACATGGGACATTTATGAACTTTCCTCTGTGTCACTGATTAAAAATGGTGATTTCCTATCCAAGCTATAAGACTATGTAGATGTGGTCTATGGTGGTGCCTTCAAATCTATCCTAGCCAGACTGGATTCTATCTTTCACACCTTCTGTCACTTTGCATCTGGCTCTCCCCCTCTTACTCACCACTGTTCCCTTAATTTTTAAATAAATAATAAACATTGATTGATAAACATAAACATAGATTGAATCAACTTCTCGCCTTTCTCTCATCTTCCCTGTGCTATCCCACTGCTCTTCACTTTTCTCTAAGTTCTGGTTTGCAGCTCCTCATTCCTACCTGTCTGCCTTCTTCCCCCTCTGCTCCCTCCAGTAACTCCCTCCAGTCCTCTAACACTCATTATTTTAATATCCATCATTGCTCTACCTCAGCTGGTCAGTCCACCTTCTCTGCAGTTGACTTCTCTCTGGAACTTACTCCACTCCACCCTTAGCCTTGCTCCCTCTTACCTTGCTGCTGAGGTCCCATTTGTCTTCTGCATGCTCCTGTCCTCACCCCTCGAGCACCTGACCCAGCCTCTCCTCTGCTTTCATCACCCGCAGTGCTTCTCCAAGATTATTTGATGCACTTTGTAAGTTTCATGTTTATTGCACGCACCTGTTCTAGATTTTGCTGTATTTGTATTTACTTATTTACTTACTTATTTTCTGCCCACTCTTTTGAAGGATCATGTTTCACTGTAACTTAAACTGTTTGGGTTTAACTGTTTAGGTTGTTGCCCTACTACTATCAGTGGTAGGCTTCAGCAGTGGTGGAAATGAGGGAGGGGATCCCAGGAGAACTCTGTTCCAGGAGTACAATTAACAGCCTGACTTAGTTCCAGGAGTAACATGGGCAAGGACTGCTCCTGTGTAATACTTACCCACCAAAAGACATAAAACTTCATAATTAATGTGTTAAAATGCAGCAAATGGCCAGCCTGGTGGCACAGAGGGCTGAGGTGCTGGCATATTACTTCACACCAGGCCAGTGACCCGGGTTTGGGAACGGACTCGGGGTGCTGGGGGCTGGCAGGGGAAGGAGAGGATTGAATGTCCGAGGACTGCACTCCTTTCCTGGGGTGGGTTGGTGGGAAGCCCCATTTGTAGTGTCCCTTGTGGACAAGAGGGGACAAGAAAAATGTGAAATGGCATGCATGCCATCCAGATGATGGCGACCCCACCTCCCTGCATCTTCCAGCCAAGATACCTCCAGGCAGCATTTCCGTGCCCCGGTGAAGCTGAAAGGGAGTGCTACATGTGCTCTGGTCTCTCCTCCTGATGGCCTGGCTGGATATGGGAGAGCCCCCCCCCCCCGGTGAAGGGATATGACCAGGACAACAGGGGCATCAGAGCAGCTTGATGATGGATTGGTTAGAGGAGGCAACGGGAGGACTTGGCCATCCAAAGGAGAGGACGGCAGCAGGCACTTCGGAGGAGGTACAAATAAATAATGCAAAAAAAAAAATGCAGCAAATGTCTCCCAAGACCCCTGTCAAATATGCTTGATCCTGCATGAAAGGTGGTGGGTTCTTCCAGTGAATTTTGTCCATTTCCAGCACTGGGCTTCAGTTATTACTTCTGGCTGTCTGTAGTGTCATGTTGCTTCCATGTCAATTACTGTATTACTATGCTCCCTTGTTCCCCTTTCCCTAGGTCATGCCTGGAAATGAGGCTTGGCTCAGTGTGCCTTTCCAGGTTACCAATTTTCAAATAAATGACAAATAAATGCATTTATTTATTTAAAATTTTGTTACCGGGATAGGCACACTGAGCTGGGACTCATTTCCAGGTGGACCCGAGGAGGGGGATACAGCAGGGAGTTAAACAGCAATAACAAAATGACAATAGGTGCAAGAACATGTACAATAAAATCATAGTACAGATAATTAATTTCTAATATACATGATTATCGAGTAATCAGGTTAAGGACTAAAGGACAGTGCTACCAATGTCAGATAAGGCATTAGGACAGAACCAATGAGGTGTAAAAATAATTCATATTACAGGGTACATTCAGTTGCAAGCCATACAAATGTGCATCAATCAACTTGTAAAGAAGGTCTCACATCCCAAATTCAGTCTGGCTGCAATCTATTTACAGGTGCCTGTATCCTAACTCAGGATGAGATTCTCCTGTATGAAATGACAAGCAAAACAAAACTCAACTATTTATTTTGCTTAGTTTGATGAAAAGTTTAGAATATTGCAACAACCTTCAAAAGATGCTTTGATCTAGCCAGGATTACTCTTGAACCTCAATTTAAAAATCATATCTGTTTTGCAAGGGGGTAAATTGGATGACCTAACTAGAGATGTACAAAATTGGCAAATTTCATTACATGAAATATTTTGCGAAATTCCCCCCATTTCATGAAATTTTTTGCAGAAGCGAAATTTGGAGTTTCGCCCGTGGAATGCGAAATTTCACCCATGGAAGGTGAAATTTTGCCTGCAAAACAGCAAAATTTGCCTTTTGCCAATGAAATTTCGCCACTTTTCTGGCGAAATGTCACATTTCATGGGCAAAATTCTGCATTTTGCACCCAGCAAAATATTTTGCATAATGGGTTAATTTCACAAAATATTTCATGTGGAGAAATTGATGATTCTGAGGGAATTTTGCCAGCAAAATATCATTTCGCAACATCTCTAGACCTAACATAGTATGTCCATATGATATAAGGTTTAATTTTTGTAATTTTATTTCTGTCTGTATTCCCATAAAGTTTCACTGCTGCATGCTGTTATGTTAAAGTATGATTACCACTGAACATTTTTACTTCACTTATAAAGTACTAAATGGAAAGGTGCTGCAATTATCCTCTGAAAGTGATTCAAATGTATATCAAATTTATGAAGCTATTCTGTGGATAATATTTCTAAGTTCTTCTAGGAAAACCTATTGATAAAATATCTTTTTTTAAAATGAGAGCTCATTTTAATTATTCTAAATCTAAAAAATGCTGAAGCAGATTCAAAATTGGGGAAGGCATCTTACAAGGCAGGAGAGAAGTGCACTTCAAAATAGAATAGCAAAGTCATAGATTACAATTTTCACTATGTCTTGCACTTGTGCTTTATATTGCATTTGTGAATTCACAAGTTTCACCAGTGCACAATTGCTGGCCTAGTTCTGAGTACAAAACAAAATGTTAAGTTCAGTCATAAATGCTGAGATGTGAGTGGCTAACTAGTGATCTTCAGTAATAGCCCTACATGACTGCTACTGTAAAATGTCTTCCATCAAATGGTTAAAAAACTGAGTAACCAGACATATCTAGAATCCATACAAGGCATTAATTCAGACCTTGCTGTCTAATCCTTGGGTTCCTCAAGGCTCAATCCTTTGCCCTCTGCTGTTCTTCATTTTTGTTAATGACTTCCTGAAGCATAATGGGAAGTGTCATCTACTACAAGGCAAGGCAAGGCAAGGCAAAGTTTATTTCTACGGTGCCCTATCCCAGAGGCTCTGTGCGCCTTACACAAAAGACAAGCAGGAGAAGTAGCAAACACAATAATAAAATAATACAATAAGATAATAAATAATAAATCAACAGATATCACTAAGGCAAATTATCTAAGCAAGGTCTCCTCGTCCATGAAGGCCAAAGAAAATAAATGGGCTTTGAGTCCGCGCTTAAAGGTCTCACCCAATGGGGCCTCCCTGACTGATGGTGGCAATGCATTCCATGAGACTGGGCCAGCGACATTGAATGCCTTATCTCCAGCAGTTCAAGATTAATTCAGTACTCCAATCTAATTTCAGTATGATCTCCTACTGGTTTGTCAACAACCCCCTGATTCTTAATGCAACGAAAACTAAGCCTATGGTGTTTGGATCCCGGAACTTGCTAACTCATGACATCAGATGGCAATACTATTGAGCAAGGCAAAATATTCAGATATCTAGGAATCTGGCTTGATGTATCACTTGCATGCAGTAGGCATGTTGATCACATATTATCAATGTAGGACCCAAGCTCAACTTTCTTTACAAGTCTAAAGTCTGCCTCAGTGCTGACATAAGGTAAAGGGTAGTCTCCCACTTCCTGCTCCCTTCCATTGACTATGGAGACATCATATACTGCTGCACAAACAAAAATCACTCTACTGACCTTGGATCATTTGTACAATAAGATGTGCAGGTTCATCCACACTTGTGACTGGTCTACCCATCATTATCTGCTGTATGACCAGCTTAACTGGACAAGTCCCACAAGCAGACATGACTACTATTGGTTTTCTACATTGTACAGCTGTGCACAGGGAAAAGCCCCTGAATATCTGCTAGCCCTCCTCACATAGTCAAGCACTGCCTACTCGCTCCATTTGAAGCACAGGACTGTGTGACCTAATGTGGCCATTCAGGCAGTAGCAGGAAATAAAAGGGGATACATTTGGGTGTGAGCACTGTGACAGCATGCCTTTGCATTTGGTAGGTCTGCATTACTATCAGGAGCTGGTTTGGGTTAATTGAAAGCAAGAATTTCTGTTTCAAACAGTGAGCTTACTTTTGTACTGGTTTGGGGTTTATTGCAGGAGCGAGCTGGTGGAAGCAGTGACCAGCCATCTTGAGGGGACCACAGGACCACATGACCTAACACAGCCAATCAGGCAGTAGCAGGAAGTGAAAGGGGGATAAATTCAGGTGCAAGCACTGTATCAGCATGCCTTTGCATTTGTGAAGTCTGTGCTACCATTGGGAGCTGGTTCTGGCTAATTGTAATAAGGGACTTCTATTAAAAACAGTGAACTTACTTTTGCGCTTGTTTTGGGTTTATTGCAGTGGGCAAGCTGGTGAGTGGAAGAGTCACTAGTGGTCTTGAGGGTAGTACAGGACCACGTGACCTCACATTGCCAGTAAAGCAGTAGCAGAAAGTTAAAGGGGGATACATTTGGACACTCCAGCATGCCCCAGCATGCTTGTATCCCATCAAATGAGTAGGACAGGATTGGAAGGTCTGCCTGAAGGGTATCTGTAGGGCTTCAGCAGATAGTCTGCAGTCCACAGGAGATTCTGCAGGGGGTGCACAAGACCAAGACAAGGACGTAACATATTATTCAGTACTGTTTCCAGTAGCTAGGGGGAAGATAACTGCAGGTTGCACCCTTATTATAATTTGAAAAGGAGTAGTACATACCAAGGATTAGGTAGATACAGCTTGGAGGGTTAAAAAAATGAAAAAAGGGAAAGCAAGTGGCACCCTATCAGATCTAAGGTAACAAATTAGCTTTAGGAGAGCAAATGGAGAAATAGGAGTAGGAAGTAGGCAGATAACTAATAAGAAATTAGAACAGTCGTTATGCGTAGAAATTAATGATCATGGGAATGGCGCAGTGCAATGAATGTGAGGCCACAGTCTTTTGGGACACCTTCTGGAGGCTGAAGGTCTGCCCCATTTGTACTCACTTTTGTGGGTTGTGGGTACAGGTTGCTGGACTTCAGATCAAACTGGCAACGACACAGAGGACCTTCTGCCCCACCCAGGGGCCAACAAATGTGCCACCACTCCCTTTAAGGAAGCCTGGGCAGAGGCAGAGCAGATGGACCTTGGTGGGCTCCAGGAGGGTGGGGGGGTGGTGGGAAGGGTGAATGCTCCTCAGCCTATACCACTAAAAAATTCCTTCGCCATACTGGCAGGACAGGGCCGCTGAGAGCAGGCACCCATCACCGTGGGAAGGGAGGAAGTGGGGGTTCTCAGAAGTTGGGGCCCAAGGAGGGAAAAAGAGGCCATCAGCCAAGAAGGAAGAAGCTGCTGGTGGAGGACTCTGTTGCTAGGGGGATAAACGTGGGAGTGGAGGGGGAGGGAGGTGAAGTGTCTGAGAGGTGCTTCAGCTTGAAGGGATTGAGAGCATATCCAGAGGATGGCTAGGGCAGCAGGAGATGGGAGGAACCTAGACATCATTGTCCACCTGGTGACAAATGACACAGCAAGGGACAGTGTAGGGGTAGTGCAGGGTCATTTCAGGGAGTTGGGGTGGAGCCTACAGCAGGTAGCATGCATGGTGGCTTTTTCTGAGGTGTTACCTGTGTACAGTCATGGAGATGCAAGAGTACTCCACACTAGGCCATTTAAAAAGCAAGTCCTTAGTAAGGATGTATATCTTAAAAATTGAATATTTGGGACCTTTAGATGCCTGTGTAATCATTTTGTTTGCTTGCATTTGTTTCTTTAATTATCTTTTCATAATGTATTTGTATTTGTCTTCATCACTGACATTGGGGATGGCATTAAGGGCAAAATGTATCTATTTGCAGATGACACCAAGCTCTGTAGGACAGTGGACACAGCTGAAGGGATATAAGATGTACAGGAAGATCTGGAAAAGCTGGGGAGGTGGTCCAGGATCTGGCAGCTTGGCTTCAATGCCAAGAAATGCAAAGTTATGCATATTGGAGCCAAGAATCCCAGGACAGCGTACTACCTGGTGAAGTCCAAGCATCTGCATCACAGGAGGAGAAGGACCTGGGAGTGATTTTCACTAGTGACCTGAAGCACTCCACGCAGTGCAAGAAAGCAGCAGCAAAGGTAAACAAGATGCTGAGATGTATATCTAGGGGGATCAGTAGTAGGAGAGAGGCGGTTATACTGCCTTTGTACAGGTCACTGATAAGGCCACTTCTAGAGTATAGAGTTCAGCACTGCTGCCCACACCTCAAAAAGGACATTAACCTGCTGGAGAAGGTCCAGAGAAGGCTACAAAAATGATAGCGGGTCAGCAGGGTAAGGCATATGAGGAGAGGTTGAGGGCACTGAACATGTACTCCCTGGAAGACAGAAGAGAGAGAGAGAGGAGACATGATTGGGACTTTCAAGTACTTGAAAAGGATAAACAAGGTTGATAAGGAGAATCTCTTTAAGCTGAGTGGCAACCATAACAGGAGGGGGCACAGTCTCAAGCTGAAGGGTGGAAAGTTTAGGAGGGAGGTCAGGTGGCACTTCTTCACAGAGAGGGTGGTGGACACTTGGAATACGCTGCCGGAAGAGGTAATCTTGTTAAAGGCAGTGGGCAGCTTTAAGAGAGTGTGGGATAGGCATAGGGGGAAGGTAAGAATCCTGGGTAGAAGGGTGGGAGGAGTGGGGAGGGAGGGCAGGGATATTAGCTCAAGCTGTGGACCCTGCAATATGAACAGACTTGATAGACCAAATGGCCTTCTTTTGCTGGCTTCTTTGTATGTTCATATGTTCATATTTTGCTAACTACTAGCAAAAAAAGAATCCAATGGAATTCTTGTATTCTGATGTCAGAAAAGTTTTACTGGCAAACCTGACAGCATATTTCAATGAGAAACTGCAAACCTGTTTTTAGATTTTTATAGAGGAATAACACTTTCTACCACCAAAATATTATATATTTGATAGAAACATGTGATTTTTTGATAACCGGTGATCTTTTGTTATAGTTCAGTAGATGCCATTTTCTTCATAACCAGATTTTATTTGAGAAGAGGAAAACAGAAGCCAATTATTGTTTTAGAAATTATAAAATCATACAGATGAACCACAATAGTGCAAACTTATAAAAGTCAAAGTTTGTTGCTGAAAGAAGTATCTAGTTCTTTTGAAAAAGATAGAAAAATATATTTAGTTTCTCGTTGAAATACATTGGGCTCCTAAGTCCTAAGTAGCTGGCAGTTTCTGACATCACAATACCAGAATTCCATTTAATTCTTTTTTTACTAGCAGTGTGAAAAGCAAAGGTAAAAACCCACTTATTTCACAGCTCTAACAATATTTTATTATAAAACTATAAAGTAATTACTAACACATCACAATACAATAAATATATATATATATATATATTTTTTTTTTTACCAGAAGAAACACACTAAGCTGAAGCTTGTTTACGGGTGTGACCTGGGAGCACAAGGAAGTTAAGTGACGTGCTCAGGGTCATACAGTATGCAAGGGGTGGCTGTGGGATTCAAACCCAGGTTTATAGGTTTGTAGCTCAGAGCCTTAGACCACTGTGCTATCAATTTATTAGAAGTAAACACCTGCTCTTTAAGTACTGGTTGAAGGCATGGTGCATGGTGGAGGACTTCGGCTACATCAGAGACTGAGAATAAGCCTGGGAGACTATGGGCCTCTATAAGGGAGATGGCATTCATCCTTCCAAGAAGGGGTCCGCAGTCCTTGGTGGGAGGTTAAAATGCTACTTGGATGCGCAATTAAACTAGCCAGGAGGGAGGCAGTAAAACAAAGAGAGGCAACTACTGCCCCAATAACGATGAAGTAACAGGGAGGAAAGGCTCGGAGGAAAAAAACTAGGACAGGGGTGCAAAAGGCAGGGATGGGGACATAGCAGAAGAAAAAGGGAGGGTGGGCAACTCTAAAGTCCCAACAGAGCTCCGTTGAGCTTGCTCACTCCCCCTCTCTCACTAGCTCATTCTATTTCTCCCGGTGCTGCAGGCTGCCCTTTTGTACTGGGCTCCTGCCTGCGTTGGTGCCTTTTTCTGCGTACAAAGAAATCCACAGCAGTCCTGACAAAGCTCCGTTGAGCTCGTTCACTCCCCCTCTCTCACTCGCTCGTTCTGTTTCTCCCGGCGCTGCAGGTTTCCCTTTTGTACTGGGTTCCTGCCTGCATTGGTGCCTTTTTCTACCCACAAAGAAATCTGCAGCGTTCCCAACAGAGCTCCGTTGAGCTCATTCACTCCCCCTCTCTCTCTCTCTCTCTCTCACTCATTCTTAATCTGTCCCAAACCATGATTTCCCACAGTGACCGCGCTATTCTGCGCTGGAAGTGCGAAAACACATTTCAGCCAGCATGTAAAAAAATGACAGCTGTACTGTTCATAAGAAGGTGTAAAAAAATGCCAGTGTTGAACATCTGGTGTGAAAATATTACAAATTTGTGAAGTTAAGGGTGCGTGGAAACTGCGCAACGCACGCTTGTAACACAGTCCCTGTTTCCAGGAACTTTATGGACTTTTGTCACCAAATTTTCAACATAGGCATTTTAGGACCTCTGCTCATGAACAGTGTCACTGTCATTTTCTTAATCTGTCCCAAAAAACTGATTTCCCACAGTGACCACGCTATTCTGCGTCAGAAGAGCAAAAACACATTTCGGCCAGGATGTGTAAAATGGCAGCTATATTGTTCATAAGGAGGTATGGAAAAATGGCAATGTTGAAAATCTGGAGTGAAAATATTGCAAATTCATGAAGTTATGAGTGTGTGTGGAAACTGAGCAACACACGCTCATGTAACAGTCATTTTTGGGATTATTTTCACCAAATTTGCAAAATAGGCTTTTTGAGAGCCCACCTCATGAACAGTGGCACTGTTGTTTCATTAATCGGTCCCAAAAGGCGATTCCATGAAGTTATCGTAAAATCACCTTTCCGGACCGAATAACGCCATGACAGTGACTGAATTCATGAGGAGGGGTCCCAATAATGCCATGTTGAAAATTTGGTGCCAGAATTCCCAAAAATGCCCGAGATATGCACCAAAGTTGAAAAAAACCTATTTATGCCATTAGTTCAAGTTCAAGTTCAAGTTTATTGCAGGAAAACTCCATTGAGCAAGCTCATTCACAAGGAGGTCCTGTGACATAAACACTTAAAGTACAAACACAGATAGGTAATAACAGTATATACATGAAATATACGTTACATGATGCAGGCTGGATATACATACAAGGGTACCACATAGGGTGACCGCAGGTGGTAAACATTGATATGAGACAGGGAAGCGACTTATAGATCGCATACTGATAAATGAAACATGATGACTGGTGTGTCATCAAATATACAGTATTTTGGCAGCTAGGACAAACAACAGTCTACAACTGATATGGGAGGGAAGAGAGATTTGATAGAGTAGCAGTGGAGCATAAGCAAAGATAAAGCCAGGAGTAGAAGGGGAAGGGAAAGCAGTTAATATGACTAATCAATTATACCTTACCAGTGGATAAATATGGCACACATGGGGAAGGAAGAGACTTAATGACAGTTACAGGTGTCTTTTATTTTGGCTGAACTTAGCGATTTGTAGAAGTTTATTGAAACTGTGCTAATTAGTTTCAATGCGGTTTATAATTAGTTCCAAATGGAGGAAGGACATATGCAATAGTGTTAAAGGAAAGTCAGCGTCCTTGGTATGTCAAGCATAATAAAGTCAGATTTTCTTAACGAGTATGCACTATGTGAGATACTAATAAGGAAGAGATAGCTTGGCAATTTCTGCAGGAGCAGTTTAAGAGTCCATAGCCCAGCATGGAGCAGGCGTCTAGTAGTAAGGAATGTCAACCAACAGCTGCATATAAGTCACAGTGGTGCGAACGGTAAGGGGAGTTGGTAATGAACCGTAATGCACGGTGATAAAGGATGTCCAGTTTACTTAGATTTGCAAGAGTGGTGGAGGAATAGATTACATCGCCATAGTCGAGTAGGGGGAGAAAAGTGGCCTGTACAAGCTTGTTTCGAGTTTCGAGGGGGAAAAGGGGCCTATTTCTGTAGAAGAAACCTAACCTTGCTTTTAACCTTCTAGAGACATCTTCGACGTGGTCACTAAAAGATATTTTATTGCCGATCCAGATACCTAGATATTTAAATTTGGTTACAACTTCCAGAGGCTCGTTTAGCGTGGTGACAATGAAGTCTTGGGCAAGAGTATTGGGGGGGCCTGAGACAGCACTGCGGGAGAATATCATCGCTTTAGTCTTCTTGGCATTGAGCAGAAGCTTTGCCTTTATTAAATTATGCTCAAGTTGTCGCGAGGTCCGCTTGAAGCACTCCCTGACTTCAGATAACGATGAGCCAGAAGTATACAACACAGTATCATCTGCAAAAAAGTGCAGATTGGACGTAGATATGTTAGCATCTAAGTCATTGATGTACAGAGAAAACAAGATAGGGCCTAAGATGGATCCTTGTACAGCTTACCGGCATTTCTTTAGTTCGTGGTCGGCACTGAAGAGGGCAGTCATGTTCCCAGTCCACCGAAGATCATCGTACTGGACTCCGGAGGCAAGTATGGGGGGGATGGGGAGGCAGGGTGCGCAGAGGGTGGCTGTGGGTTGGGGAGGGGCCATGAGACACCACAAGGGACCATTTTTTTGGTTTCAGGGAGAAAAGGAAAAAAAAGACATCATGGGAAGGTTTTTGTTTTTCAGGTTTGTTTTTTGCACACTGGGATGGGCTCCCAGTGTGCCACCTGTTTTGGGAGAGGGGAACTAAAAGCCACAGCGGCATTGGGCCCTCATCGACAAAAGAAAATGAGGGACATGATGCGAAGGGGATTGGGCACCTCAGCACACAACAAATAGGGGGGCATTATGCTGACGGGGAGTGGGCTTCCCCGTCGGCAAATGAACTGGGTTGGGGGCATGCTGATAGGGGGATTGGGCAACCCTGTCAGCTTTCATGGGGCTCTGAGATGGAATAGCCTTCGCCTCATTGACGAAATGTTACACCAGACAAGGTAGGTACTGCCCTGCAATGACGGGTCACTCCCTCATTGCAGCGGAATAGCTGACGCTGCAATGATGAGGCAGCCCCTATTTGCAGCAACAAAATCATTACAAATTGGTGGCACTCTGCAGAACCAGTGTCAGGGCACTGGGCCTGCGTTGGTTGAGCACTGCCAAGCCCAATAATGCAGTACCAGCATTGGACGCCACAGTGCCGCACCTCCACAACCCGCTTCTCTCCTAAGATGCCACATAATGTTTCTTGCGCATGCGCGCAAGCAAACATAAAAATGTTACATTAGCAAATGAGAAATGGGTGATTATTTCTAACCACTAGCACTCATAAGAAAAGGCCTTCTCACTATCACTGGAATCTGAATTAGCCTAAACGCTTCAGTACTAATTTTCTTTCTCTTTCTCTCCGTGTGGAGTAACCTGACAGCTCAGGTCCCCCCACCCCCAGTTCTACGATGCTGGTTCAACAGCATTTTTGTCGACCGGCATTATGTCAACCACAAGTTGAGGTTGACATAATTCCCGTTTGTCTCCCGGTCCACTTTTTTCATCGGGGGGCTTTGCCCCCTGAACCCCCCATGCAGGGGGCTCTGCTCTCACCCTCCTGTCTTTAGGATTATCAACTCCAGTCGGAGTTGATTCGGGATGGGGGTGCAGGACTGGGAGACAGTGTGCCCCTGTGTCAGGCACACCAACACAGCGACCTGTCGGCAACCTGTCAATTCTGTCAACGGGTTGGTAGGTCGCTGTGTTGGCTTAGCTGTCTGGGGAGCATACCATCCCCCCTTGTTCTGTTGACTCACAAACACAACCTCTTTGACAGAGGAGAACTTTGGTTTCAGAGCAAGAAACAGTAGTCTAGAATTACAGATTTTTTACTAATTGCCCTCCTTCCCACCCAAAGCCAGTTCTAGTTTTATAGCCACTGGATTTGACTGACAACAGGAACTTCCTGTTTGGCAGTAGGAAGGGAAGGATCACTGAGACACATTAGTTTCATCAACCTTGAAGGAACCTAAAAAATAACTCTTTCTCCCCGGCTGCTGGTGGTCTGAATCCAAGCACAGAAGAAGGAGACTACTGAAGACTATAGGAAGTTCCTGTCCCAGAACAGGAAGGGCAAGAGTTGTAAGAGCACATAGGCAGTAGGAAAGTAAGTGTAAAATACATAGAGGGAGGAGACAGTAAGCATACAAAGTAACAGGAGCGGGGGCACAAAGTAAGTCAAGATGGGAGTGGTGCAGTGCAATGGCTGTGGGGCAGCAGTGTTCCGGGAGACATTCTGGAAGCTGCAATGCTGCCCTGTTTGCAGGCACCTCTCTGATCTGAGGGAGGAGGTTGCCCATCTCCAGGCTGACCTGGCTAGGATTTGTGAAACCTCTTCCCCCACCAAGGGACCACCAGGGCCACCACCATTACCTAAGAGGTTGCCAAGAAAAAGGAGCGGTTGGACCACGATGGGCTCAGGGAGGGAGAGGGTGGTGGAACAGAGGTGCATCCCTCCAGTTGTACCTCTCCACAATTCATATGCTGTTCTGGAAAAGAGTGGTTCCTCTATGGAGGCACCTGCAGTGGAGACCAAGGAGGATGCTGGGAACCTCCCCAAAAGAGACCCACAGGAGGGTGGCACGAGACCCCACAGGGGAAGGAAACAACTCCTGGTGGGAGACTCAATCATTGGGGGGTAGAAGTGGGGGAGGAAGGGGATAGGGAGGTAAGGTGCCTGCCTGGTGCCACGGCTCGGAGGGACAGGAAGCGAATCCTCAGTATTGCGGGAGCAGCTGCACGAGGGAGGGAGCTGGATATTATTGTCCACCTAGGGACAAATGACCTGGCTGTGAATGGGATCACAGCACTGCAAGAGGAGTTTGTGGAGCTGGGGAGGGGCCTTAGACAAGTAGCATGTACGATAACCTTCTCGGAGGTGCTGCCTGTCTATGGCAAGGATGATGCTAGGGTATTCTGCACCATGGGATTCAATGAATGGTTGAAAAACTGGTGTGGAGCTCAGGGTTTTGGCTTTATTGGGGACTGGGGAGCCACAAGGAGGGATGCAGGCTTATACTGGCACAATGGTCTGCATCTGTCAAGGGGGGAACCAGGATCCTAGGTGACAGGTTTAAATGCTTCATTAGCAAGCATTTTAAACTAGCCAAGGGGGGAGGCACTGAAAAGGAGCAGGGAAATCCCAGCCTGCCCCCACAAAACACAGTAGCTAGATAGGTAAACACCAAGGTGGAGAAGTCAGTAGGGAGCAGGACAGGGATAAATGCAGAAAAAGGCAGTAAGGATAGGGATGGGGATAAAAGGGGTAAGGCTATAAAAAAAAATATAAATGAAAGGTAATGAGTACCAATGCCCGCAGTCTGTGCAACAAACTCCCTGAACTAGTGGCCTTGATGGAAGAGGGATGCCTGGATATTGTGGCGGTCAGTGAAACATGGTACACAGAGAACCATGACTGGGATGTCAACATACCAGGATACACAGTCTACAGGAGGGACAGGGTGGGTAAAAGAGGAGGAAATGTAGCTCTCTATATAAGGGAAGGGATTAAAGCAACAGAACTAAAGAGTAAACAGGAAGTTGATGAGTCACTATGGGTCACCCTGGAGACAGGAAATGGCACCACAATCCACATGGGGTTGTGTACAGACCCCATCTCAGGGGGAGGAAATGGACAAGGAAATGATAGAAGTCATCCTTAAAATGGCAGAAAAAGGGGAGATATTGTTGATGGGGGACCCGAATATGCCAGATGTTAACTGAGTACCTTTGTTGCAGGCACATCCAAGAGCAGGGTTATTCTTGATGCCCTACAGGGGGCATGCCTCAGACAGCTAGTGTTGGAACCCACTCGGGGGGGAGCAATCTTAGACCTGGTACTCTCAAATGGGGAAGGAGAAAGGATCTCAGATTTAGAAATGGGTAGCCATCTGGGAACAAGTGACCACGAAACAATGTGGTTCACGATAAACACAGCCATAGAGTCAAGCCATACAAAGACAAGAGTATTGGACTTTAGGAAGGCTGACTTTGGGAAAATGAGAGAGTGCCTCAGAAAAGCACTAGCAAACGGGTAAGAAGGAGGGGTGGAGGAACAATGGGGAATAAGCAAAACAGCCATCGCAGAGGCAACAAGCCTTTGTTTGAAGCAAATCAACAACACAAAACGAAGGAAAAAACCACTATAGTTCTCAAAAGAGGTGGCAGTGACAGTTAAGGAGAAAAGGATTGCATTCAGGAAATATAAGGAAACACAGAAGGAGCAGGACAGAGAACTTTATCAGTTACAGCAGAAGGAGGCAGGGAAGGCAGTCAGAATAGCAAAGGCACAAACTGAGGAAAAGATAGCCAACTCTGTTAAGAAGGGGGATAAAACCTTTTATAGGTACATTAGGGAGTGAAGAAAGACCAAGGGAGGGATACAGAGACTTAATAAAGGGGAGGGAATGTGGGCAGAGGGTGACAGTGAAAAAGCAGGGATACTGAATGAATATTTCTACTCAGTATTCACAATGGAAGAGGAGGGGGTGGTACCTAAACCAAACAAGAGAGAAACTCTGAATAGGGGGTTGATACCAGTCCATTCACAAAAGAAAGGGTTTTGAAAGAACTCTTGAAACTGAGGGTGGACAAAGCAATGGGACCTGATAGGATTCACCCAAGAATTCTAAAAGAACTAAGGGTAGAACTAGTAACACCACTGACTACTCTTTTAACAAATCATGGGAGGACGGGATGGTCCCTGAGGACTGGAGGAGGGCAAATGTGATTTCACTTCACAAAAGTGGGAGCAGGGCAGAGGCAAGAAACTACAGACCAGTTAGTTTGACTTCAGTGGTAGGGAAAATGATGGAATCACTTCTGAAGGAAAGAATTGTTGAGTACCTAGAGGCCAGTGGGGCACAGAACCCAAGGCAGCATGGTTTCATAGCAGGAAGGTTATGTCAGACAAACCTAATAGATTTCTTTGACTGGGTGACCAAAGTAGTAGACTAGGAAGGGGCTGTGGATATGGCCTACCTAGATTTTAGCAAGGCATTTGATACAGTCTCACACAAAAGATTAATATACAAGTTAGCCAGCCTTGGAGTGGGTCCCAAGGTGGTAGCCTGGATAAAAAACTGGCTGGACAACAGGACGCAAAGGGTAATAGTAAACGGAGTCCACAGTGAAGAAAGGAGAGTAACTAGTGGGGTACCACAGGGTTCGGTACTGGGACCGGTCCTCTTTAATATCTTTATGAGTGACATTGGAGAGCACCCGGAAGGAAAGGTATGTCTCTTTGCAGATGACACAAAGATCTGCAACAGGGTTGATACACAAGGTGCAGTGGAAAGAATGAAAAGGGACTTGGCAAGGTTGGAGGAATGGTCAAATATGTGGCAGCTCAGATTCAATGAAAAGAAGTGCAATGTAATGCATCTGGGAAACAAAAACCCAGGGGAAGAGTACACAATAGGGGGTGCATTAATAACAACAACAAAAATCGAAAGAGACCTAGGAGTAATTATATCAGATGACCTAAAGGTGGGCAAGCAATGTGAAAAGGCAGTAAGGAGGGCTGGAGGGATACTGGGATGCATAGGGAGAGGCATCAACAGTAGAAAACAGGAAGTTGTTATCCCTCTGTACAGTCAGTTAGTGAGACACCATCTGGAGTACTGCGTGTAATTCTGGAAACACCATCTCTGCAAAGACATAGACAGAGTGGAGGCTGTTCAGAGGAGGGCAACCAAAATGGTGCAGGGTCTGCACCAGAAGACATATGAGGAGAAACTAAAGCAGCTTAATATGTATACCCTTGAGGAAAGGAGGGAGGGGGGGACATGATAGAAATGTTCAAGTATCTCAAGGGAATTAACAAAGTACAAGAGGGTAGTATCTTTCAGAAGAAGAGCTGTACAAGAACAAGGGGGCACAATTTGAAGATTCAGTTGGGATGGTTCAGAGGTAATGTTAGAAAGTATTTTTTCACAGAGAGGGTTGTGGATGCATGGAACAGCCTTCCTGAGGAGGTTGTTGAGTCAGAAACAGTGGTAGAATTCAAGAATGCATGGGACAGGCATAAGGCAATTCTAGTGGTGGGTAGGAGGAAGTAAGCTGTTGATTAACTAGAATCTGCAGCTTATCCATCAGGTAGGGAAATGGGCAGACTAGGTGGGCCAAGTGGTCCTTATCTGCTGTCAAATTCTATGTTTCTATGTTTCTCTTACTATCATCTCCTTTTGTTTGCAGATATCTAAAGGGGTCCTTCAATTATTTTCAACTTCTTTTTAGGCTAGTTGAGTTGGCATGGGAGTTCCTCTCCCAGGACCCTCCAGACGAGGCAGCAACACCATTCTGGGTTTGTGAATGCTTATCTCCTTGCCATTACACAGATTACAGTCCATTTGGCCTTCAATCAAATTCACACCTTAAAACATTTTTCTTGTTAGGGAGATCCCGCTGTTGAAGGCAGCATTTAAACAAAGACATTAAACCCACTTTTCTGAATAAATATTATGTTCATTAATGCCACAGTGACCCTAAGCAAGTCATATAATTCACCTCCCAGTGCTTTGCCTCCTTGTACTCTACCTCTGTTTTCTGTGTGCACTAAAAATGGCAGCAACATTCTCTACCCTCTTTTTGCTGAATTACAACACCCTTTGGGTTGCAGTTTGCATGAAAAGGTGCTGTACTAAACCAAATTCCTCCCTCCATTCCTCCCTCCCTTCCTTCCTCCCTCTATCCCTCCATTTAAATGTCTCCTTCCCACCTTCCTTCCTCAACTCCTCTATCTCAGCATAGCAACAGGACCACATTGCAAAAATGCATCTAGAGTTCACAGCCACGTGTTTTAGCCAGGTATAATAAAAGTAAAAAAAAAAAAAAACATTCTTACCTGTTGCCATAGTCCATTTTCATGGTGACCTCTTTCTTGAGCTCTTGTAGTTCATCCTTGGGCAGAGTGCCAGATAACAGCTGTGATCTTCTCTCCATCAGCTCATACATCATCCCTCCAACCAGGCGAAACTTCTCCTTCTGACCCATCTGTATTGATGGAAAACAGAAAAGCATGAATTAAAGTGCATGGAGGGTGCAGGTTGGCTTTTACTCTTACTTTTTATGTTCACCCTTGTGCTTGGGCAAGGGGGGGGACATACTGGTATGATAGTGGATTTTGAGAGGTGTGTTACAGTTGGTCTAATGTATAGCAGTCTGCTAGGGGCTCAACGGTATCAGAGCACTCACCAGCCAGGCTGATCATGACATACTTCTGGTCTTGCTAGTGAAAACTTCACGTAGTTGAAAGAAAACAGACATCCAAGTCATAGGGCAGCTCTTTCCTTTGATCTGCTTACTACTGCCCAGCAAGTACAGCTGATCAGCATCATGATCAGCCTACTGTGGTCCTCCCCACAATGAAAAAACAGTCCCTCCCACCCTCTGCCAAGCATCCCTCCCACCCTCTGCCAAGCATCTCTCCACCCGCCATTGCTTCCCCCTTCCTTCTTAATTTTCTGACACCGGGGTGCCCAGTCCCCGGTACCCCTCACTCTGCCCATTTTCATAGTGTGACACCAGGGAGCCTACCACCTGTACCACCAAACATACAGCAACACCAACACTGAGGTGCCTAATCCCCAGTGTCGGTACCTGAAATAAAGAAAACCGTCCCTTGTAGACTTTTTCATGTTTATACACCCTGTATAAAAGTGAAACATCCACTGATATCTGTTGCTGCTGCTGCCACCATTACTCTCCCACTCAGCACCCACCACCCCAAACCCCCCACCCATTACTTACCTACCCGGAGTCCAATGTTGTATTCCTTTCTGAACTAGAGACACATTTTCACTCTTCAACCCTGGACTGAGAACTGAGGAAATCAGGTATGCAGTTCAATGTATTTCAAAGGGTTTTGAGCTAGTCCTCATAGCTTGGTCATTTTTAAACATTTTTCTCCAAATTTTCAACATGGCCTTTTAGGGACCCCATCTCATGTAGAATGGCAGTGGAATTGTGCAAATCTGTCCTGAAAGGTGATTTCTTGATTGCTGCGCAAAATCACCTTTTGTCAGGATTTAAACATTTTCTCTACCTTTGTTCATGAAATGGGACCATAAAAAGGCTATATTGAAAACTTGGGGTAAACATATTTAAAAACAATACAGTTATGGGCGTACATTGAAATATTTCAACAAACACTCGTAACTTTGGTAATTTTCAATATTTTCACCTCAAAATTTCAACATAGTGATTTTTTCACACCATCTCAAGAATGTGATAGCTGTCATTTTTCAAATCCTGGCCAAAATGTGTTTTCACACTTGTGCTGCAAAATCACCTTTTGGGCAGGATTTGAATATTTTCTCTGCCCCTGTTCATGAGGTGGGGTCATAAGAAAGTTATGTGGGGTCATCTAAAGGCTATGTTGAAACTTTGGGGTAAAAATATTACAAAACAACAAAGTTATGAGCATATGTTGACATTTTTGAATGCACGCTTGTAATTTTGGCAATTTCCAATATTTTGATCCCAAATTTTCAACATAGCCATTTTTTCACACCACCTCATGAATGTGATAACTGTCATTTTTCATATCCTGGCCAAAATGTGTTTTCTCACTTGTGGTATGAAAGCACCTTTTGGGTAGGATCTGTCCTTGTTCATGAAGTGGGTCATAGGAAGGCAATGTTGAAAATTTGGGGGTAAATATATTAAAAAACATTAAAGTTATGAGTGTACATTGACATTTTTCAACACATGCTCATTTTGTTGGTTATTTTCAATATTTTCACCCCAAATTTTCAACATAGCCATTTTTTGAGAACACCTCATATACATGACAGCTGTAATTTTTCAAATCCTGGCCAAAATGTGTTTTCGCACTTGTGGTGCAAAATGATGTTTTGTCCACTATTTTACAAATGACACCTGTCATGTTCCAGAGGGGTGATCATAAAAAGACTAGGTTGGGGTCCAAATGTGAAAAAAACAGCTAATTTATGAAGAAACACGGACTTGCTCCAACATTTACTCATAATTTTATTTTTGCAGATTTTGGATCCTAATATTCAACAAATCCATTGTGTTATCCCATCTCCTGAACATGACAAGTGTCATTTTTCAAAAACCCTCAGAAAATTGTTGTCACAGTTGCACTGCAAATCCCCTTTCAGATGGCATTTAAAAAAAATTCAATCTGTCTTGACCATAATGTCAGATCATGAAAACACTTTTGGAAATTTGGGACAAAATGTGGAAGCCCACTGATAACTAGATATTGCCTGTCAGCTGTCCTGTCCTGGGTAAATGCAACCTAAAAATGTGTGAAAGCAGGACACCATTGAAAATGAGATACTGCATCTCTTCTGGTCTATTATGAGTAAATATATAGTAAAAATGTATACAAGCAAGACCCAGTAAAACAGCAATGCAAGCGGTAAACATTCAGCATTGACAAAACCTTGTTTATACTTCTGGGAGCAACCAACTGACACTCAGGGTAGGAAGCACAAACATCTTCTACTTTACGACTTTGCTGCACTGCCTGTTTTGGGTGTTGGATGTCCCTCAGGTAGAGGGGTGTTAGAAAGCAACACCTGAGCCCAATAAATGGAGAGACAAGGAAAGCTAAGGGAACCAGTTAATGCCAGAGATTGAACTGGAGAATGTGTGTGTAGAGCTGAATGTAAGCCTTTTTTATGGCTGCAGTAGGCAGAGCCTGCATACGTTTTGCATATACAAAAGGAGTGATGTCATGTTTTCTGTCCATGGAACAGACTGAAGGTGTAAATAGTCTCTTCCACTTTACCCTCCTCCAAGCAATGTTTCCCACCATCAAATAGAAACGCTTTCATGTTAGTCAATGATTGTAAGGTACTATTTTCTTTCTTAAATGGGTGGTACAAGAACTGGAACCTGAGTAGTGGGAGGCAGCAGGCAGCATTAGGGTTTTTTTTTTTTTTGGAGTAAGATCTACCCCCCCAACCAAGAAGCTCCTAAAGATCCACCCCAACCTTTTTTTTTATTCATGTGGGAGGGGCATGAGGTGGCTCTATCAGGCTGTAACAAGACACACTAGTTTTGGATCTGTATCAAGCTATCAAGCAACAGAACAAGTCTGTGAAGTTGTGGAGCCCCTGCATTTTATTAAGGTCTAGGAGAACAGAAGATACTTAATGCCTTTATTAAAGATCATGTGCAATGGTTTTTACATATTTTTTATAGAAGCTTAAAAAGCTGACATTCAAGTCCTTGTGTCATGATTAGTGTTTCCTGAAAATTTCATGCTGTTTGGTTTTGTGGTTTTCTTTAAATGAGCATTTGTTAACTTTTTGCTCTACAGTGGCTGAAAACAGTGGAGTTATTTCTGTCCTCTCAGTCAAGCTTAGAGTGTGATGATATCATTTTGGAGTAGCTTGCTGTTTCAGATTCCCAACCAGAGCAGCACTCTGTAGAGTTTATGGTTTGCTGAGCTCTCCAGGTTTCTTACTAACCCAGTCTCTGGTTTGTGTTTAGATCTGCTTAAAATATATAATTCTCTTCCTTTAAAAAGATGATCATTTCATTTTCAATGCTGAATTGAAGTAGTGGAAAATTTTTCTGTGAGAAATCAGCTTGTCTGTATCACAGCTCTTGTTATTTATAATCAAACCTCAATTTTTTTCTAACTATATAATGCAGGGCTGTATAATGAATATAAAATAAATTAAAATTTTGTTCATTCACAGAAACAGTTGTTCTTCGATGTAGCCTTCATAAATACAATCATGTGAGAACATTTTTATTTCATGTCAGATTGACAAACAGGTGCTTGTCACACTCTGCTACAGTATTTCAAGCACATGTACTGTCAGAACTCGTAAATGTCTGTTCTTTGGTGGTTTCTGTGTGAAAATGCATGATGTATGTGTATAACTAGAAACACTAGATGGCATCCTGATGCAACATGTCTCTGCCCCATAGTTGAGGCAGCTGCAGTCTACTGCCACCAGTCCCCTGCCCTATGAGCCCCCTGCCTTCTGCTCCACATTCAAGGTTGCTGCACCCCGCTGCCCACTGTGTTCTCTCACACAGTCAGGGATTGTGCACCCTGCTGCCTCCATCCCCTGCCTAAAGAATCAGGGCTACTGCATCCTGCTGCTCACTGCCCAAACAATTGGGATTGCTGCATCCTGCTGCCCTCTCTCCCCCACCCTCACAGTTAGTAATGCTGCACCTGTTGCCCCCTGCTCCTCTCTGCACAGTCAGGGTTGCTATGCTGTGTTAATTCCTACAGTGCCAGTTTCACTGCCTCCACAGCTGGGGCTGCTGCACCATGCTGCTCTAGCCACCAGAGGTGGGGTGTTTGCTACACTCACTACCCACTTCCGTTGCACCAAATAGTCAGGATGCTGCATCATGTGTACCACATCGCATAGTCCAAGCTGATGAACCCTGATGCCCCATGTGTCCTGCTCCACAGTTGAGGCTTCTGAACCATGCTGTCTTCTATCACATCACCACAGACAGGTCACCAGTCCCCTGCCCTATCATGAGTCACCACTCTGTCATTCACAGCAATGTGAATGATGGAGTACAGTACACACTGCATGCCCATTGGTCAACAGGGTTCACCAATGGGCTGCAGGGTGCACAGTAGCTGTCGTTCACAGACAGCTCTTTTGGTGGGCAGCCGTGGCAGTATGCAGGTGGGTTGTGCTGCCCACCAATCTTCAGGACCTGCTGGGACGGGGGAGCGGGTGGATTGAGGGTACCTGAGTGGGGGGGGTCCATTGGATCACCAGGGCAGGATTGGACTTTCCGTCTGTGGTGCGATCAGGTCAGGGTGGGGAGGGTGGATCTGGTTTTACATGCCAACCACTGCAGGGTGCAGCAAGACAAACATGGATTTGGGTTGGGGGGTTCTGCACCTATTACAGTACTACCACAGTGTGCAGCATGCAACAGGGGATTCAGGCATGGAGTGAGGATCATCAGTGACTACTGGACATCTGCTGCAGCGAGCGGCATGTCATTGGGGATGCGGTTGGGGGGGACACTGGACCACCAGGGATATATCCTGGGCTTTCCAAGAGATGCGGTCAGGCCAGGGAAGGGCAGGGGGATCTACATGTGTACATGGGGCTCAGCGTGTGGACCACAGCCCTTGCAGGGCACCTGGCGCATTTGGCCGGACGCATCCCTGCATGGCGCATGCAAATGGGGCCATAATAACATGCAAATGGCCCCACTGCACCTTGCATGCCTAATGGCCCCATTTCCATATTGATGGTTCTGAATGGCAATGTTGGGTGCAGCGCATCATGCAATATGCTTCCCCATTGGATTCCCAAACTGACAAGGGGGTTGCGCTGATGCATATTGGGCTGGGCACAACTGTGGTATTCACAGAAGGGATGCACTGGGGGCATCCCCCAGTGCATCCTTTGTGAATACCATAGTTGGTGCTCAGCACATCTCATTGGCATCAGGGCATCCAAGATGCACCGAGCACAGGTCCTTTGTGAATCCTGCACAATATATTCCTGTAGAGCTCTCATGTTGTATGCCTTTTTCAGCTAATTCAGTATTTATGACCTATGGCTAATTCCCCCTCATGTGTACCTTATGAGAAGGGGGTCTAAATTCTCCTTTGTAAGTGTATTGTTTGGATTGATTCAAGTTGTGTTAACGTTATGTGCATTTTCCATGTAATGTTATATGACACTGCCTAAAATGGAACAAATAAAGTATAAAAAACCAGAAATTGTAGTGAAAAAGAAAACTAATGTGCACCACTGGGAATTGAATCCAGGCCCCTCAAATACAGTTGCAGCAACTGACATGATCAGATATTTCCTGAAATTTCTGTGATTTCTCTAGAGAAATTCCTTTCCTGCCTACAGAATGCTGTAGAGCCACCAGAGAGAATTTCTTTAGAAAGATCACAAAATATCTGGAAATGTCTGACCTTGTCATTTGCAGCAACTGTACTGTTCTAGTGCTTTGCCACTGTGCTATTGTTCCACATGGTGAAACATGGGGTTTCTAGACAGAGATACAGTGCATGCTGTTTATAACAGACTACTATGTGTATGGTAGCTTTGCCCATTATTAGCAGCTGTCCGTTGTTTTTTTTACACATGTACACATTTGTTTAGACACCTGCCATTGGGGCACCCTCCCTCCCGCCATTTCTATCTCCATTCTAGCGTACGGTCCTTCTTTCCATTAGCCCCTTTCAAATAGCAAGTTATTTTAAGCATTCTTAAAAGATACAGCTAAAACAAAAGCAAAAACAAAAATACAGTACAAGTAACGGTTTGGCATTCCCAAGTTCTCTCACTCTCACGTGCCTGCCTTATGCTACTGTAGCACTTGTTCAATCCAGTCTCTCTATCAACCATTTTCAAAAGAAAAAAGATGCAAAGTTCAAAATTAAGGCTAGAAGCATTCCCAATCCTGACTGGCATAAAGACTAGAAGCATTCCCAATAAGTTAATTTACTCCTCCCCGAAAAAGCTGAACAGGGCAGCATCACTGGTGTTCCAGTCACTCTGTATGTCTGTCTGTCTGTCTATCTTTCTATCTATCTATCCATCTATCTAATTCAAAAGTTTTACCAGGAAAGACATACAAATATACAAACATATGAAACTGCCAGCAGAAACAGGCTACATGGTCTATCAAGTCTGCTCTAATGTGCAGCTAGCACACTTACCTTGCAGCTGTCCCACCCCCTCCCCTATCATATTTAGCCCCACCTCTCATCCTGTCCCATCCTCTTTTGAAACTATCCACAGTCTAACAGGATGCCACCTCCTCTGGCACAGTGTTCCATTGCGCCTCAACCCTCTCCATGAAAAACTGTCCCCTCCTCTCCAACTTGAAACCATGACCTCTCATGTCCCTCCCCCTCCTTAGCTAACATATCTTTTCAGTGCCTGTCTTAATTATCCCCGTTACGTACTTAAAGGTCTCAATCATATCCCCCCGATTCCTCTTCTCCTCCAAGGAGTACAGATTCAGCTCTTTAAGCCGCTCCTCGTATGGTTTGTCTTCCAACCCCTGGATCAACTTTATCACTCTGCATTGTATCCCCTCCAGCAATCTGACATTCTTCTTTAGATATGGGTGCCAGTACTGTACGCAGAACTCCAGGTGTGGTCTGACCAGTGACCTGTGGAGGGGCAGGATCACCTCCCTGCTCCTTGAGGAGATTCGTCTTGCAATACATCCCAGTATCCTGTTGACCTTTGCAGCCACCTTGCTGCACTGCTCTGTGTTGTCCATTTTCCCTGTTACAATCACCCCCAGACCCTTTTCCTCATCAGTGGTGCCTAGCTGCACTCCCACCAGCAGGTAATCCCTCCCAGGGTTCTTTGCCCTGAAGTGCAGTACTTTGCACTTTTTAGCATTAAACCCCAAGACATGCTGAGCTGGTAACAGCTCATTTCCAGATGCATCCTGGGGGGAAGGGAAGCACAGAGTCATGAATAACAAATAGAAGAGTATTTACATAGCAGGTAAAAACATACTAACCATCACATAAGCATCATATAACAAGCAACACTGAAGGTATTTAAACAAACTATGTACATTGGCACAGATATAGCAGGATGCATCCCGATGACAACAAGAGGATTTAATTTACATGCACAGTGCAGATAATGCAGGCAGATGCTAGCGAAGCTAACCAGTAGATATTCAAAAAGAGTCTATTTGGGGGGGGCGGTTAAATTTGAAACTAAACTTCCTACATACAATCACAAAAATGTTAGAAAGCTAAAAGACTTCAACCTCCTACCTAGCAAGGCCCACCTATTGTATTGTCTTGGCAGAGTAAGGTGTTCTTGATCCTGAACCTGTTGTTCATTTACTCCCACCCAAAACAGCTGAACAAAGCAGGTTCACTCACATTCTGGTCACTCTGACTAACGTTTTAAAAAAACTCACAAAAATGCTAAAACGTTCCTGCATCCTACCTAACAAGAGTGACCATACTGTATTGTCTGGGTGGAGTGCAGGGTTCTTGGAGATAAGGACTTATTTGCCACATCATTAACACATAGTCAAGGTTTAATCAAAGCTCAGTTGCAACTGAGAAAGGGGAAAATGAACACTTTATGTGCCTCTGGCGTCTAGTATAGCAGGCCCCATTAAAGAGGGACTCCAGCCAAAGTGCTACATTGCAGAATTAGAATAAGAATACTGTACCTCCAATAAATCTCACATCAAAAATTAGGTTTCTACGTTACTTCATTTTAAAGTTATGAGTTATTTTGTAGCCCTGGTTTCACTGTCTATTCAAAAAGCCAGTTTCAGTGAAGAGCCACTGCTGATGGCATATCCCGAACTCACAGTCAAGTCCTCCCTGTCAGCAACCCTATAGGACCTGCTTCTCCAAAGTTTAAGAAACTGTAGCTGTAGTAATCATTTCAAAGAACTGACATAGGGTTGTCAGCAGTGCTTATGTTTCTAAATGTTCAGTTGCATGGTACTGAACTTTAGAACACGTCAGGAGGTGGTTCTGGAAAAAAGCACTAAACCAAGGTAGAGAATGTCAGGGTGGTACACGATTTTAAAATGTTGGGGGGACATGGCAATGTCAGAATCTGGCAGGGATGTGCCATCTCAAAATGCAGTGGGATACTCAGTCTCGGAATGTGACAGGGACACACATTGAGGAATTTGGTGGGGACTGGCAGTTTAGGAATATATGCATGCTGTCAGAATTAGACAGGACACACCATTTTATTCTGAACTTGTTTGTCCCTGCCACATTCCAGAATTGCACGCACCCACCTTATTTCAAAATTGTGCATCACATCCCCACCACATTCAAACATTGTACAACCAAGTCACATTCTAAAATTGTGCATCCCTGCCACAATCCAAAATTGCGCAGCCCAGCCACATTCCAAAATTGCGCATCCCTTCCACATTCTGAAATGGTGCATCCCTGCCAAATTCCAAGATTGCACATCCCTGCCACATTCCAAAGTTGAGTTTCAATGCTACTTTTCAACATTTTCACTGCTGCATTCCCGAATTGTGTATCACCACCACATTCCAAAATTGTGCATCACTACCACATTCTGAAACTGTGCATTACTGCCATATTCCAAAACTGTGCATCACCGCAATATTCTGACACTGTACGTCACTGCGATATTCTGAAATTGAGTGTCACTGCCACATTCTGAAATTGTGCATCACCACCACATTCTGAAACTGTGCATTACTGCCATATTACAAAACTGCCTCACCGCAATATTCTGACACTGTACGTCACCGCCATATTCTGAAACTGTCACTGCCACATTCTGAAATTGTGCATCACCACCACATTCTGAAACTGTGCATTACTGCCATATTACAAAACTGCCTCACCGCAATATTCTGACACTGAACGTCACCGCCATATTCTGAAATTGTGCGTCACTGCAACATTCTGAAATTGGGCATCACCACCACATTCTGAAATTATGCGTCACTGCCACATTCTGAATCTGAGCATCACTGCTTCTTTCTGAAATTGTGCATCACTGCCACATTTCAAAATTGTGCATCACTGCTACATTCTGAAACTGTGCATCACCACCACATTCTGAAACTGCATCACCACCACATTCCAAAACTGTGTGTCACCACCACATTCTGAACCTGTGAATCACCACCACATTCCAAAATTGTGTGTCACCAGCACATTCTGAAATTGTGCATCATCACATTCTGAAACTGCGTCACTGCCACATTCTGAAACTATGCATCACCACCACATTCTGAACCTGTATATCACTGCCACATTACTGTACAAACCTGTTCATCACAACCACAATCAAAAACTGTGTGTCACAGCCACATTCAGAACCTGTGTGTCACCGCCACATTCTGAAATCATGCATCACAACCACATTCCAAAATTGAGTGTCACTGCCACATTCTGAAATTGTGCATCACTGCCACATTCGAACCTGTGTGCCGATACCACATTCTGAACCTGTGCGTC
Source organism: Neoceratodus forsteri (assembly GCA_016271365.2). Taxonomy (NCBI): domain Eukaryota; kingdom Metazoa; phylum Chordata; order Ceratodontiformes; family Ceratodontidae; genus Neoceratodus; species Neoceratodus forsteri. The sequence continues at coordinate 656,499,605 of CM057454.1, read as the reverse complement.
ACCACCACATTCTGAACCTGAGCATCACCACCACATTCTGAACCTGAGCATCACCACCACATTCTGAAACTGTGCATCACTGATACATTCTGAAACTGTGCATTACCGCTACATTTCAAAATTGTTCATCACCGCCACATTCCCGAACCTGTGTATCACCACCACATTCCGAAACTTGCATCACCACCACATTCTGAAATTGTGTGTCAGCACCACATTCTGAACCTGTGTGTCACCGCCACATTCAAAACCTGAGCATCATCACCACATTCTGAAACTGTGCGTCACTGATACATTCTGAAAATGTGCATTACCGCTACATTCCAAAATTGTTCATCACTGCCACATTCTGAACCTGTGTATCACCGCCACATTCCAAAACTTGCATCACTGCCACATTCAGAACCTGTGTGTCATCACCACATTCTGAAACTGTGCATTTCTGCTACATTCCAAAATTGTTCATCACCGCCACATTCCGAAACTGTGCATCACCACCACATTCCAAAACTTGCATCACTGCCACATTCTGAAACTGTGTCACTGCCACATTCTGAACCTATGCGTCACTGCCACATTCTGAACCTGAGCATCACCACCACATTCTGAAACTGTGCATCACTGATACATTCTGAAACTGTGCATTACCGCTACATTCCAAAATTGTTCATCACCGCCACATTCCGAACCTGTGTATCACCACCACATTCCGAAACTTGCATCACCACCACATTCTGAAATTGTGTGTCAGCACCACATTCTGAACCTATGCGTCACCACCACATTCTGAACCTGAGCATCACCACCACATTCTGAAACTGTGCATCACTGATACATTCTGAAACTGTGCATTACCGCTACATTCCAAAATTGTTCATCACCGCCACATTCCAAACCTGTGTATCACCACCACATTCTGAAACTTGCATCACCACCACATTCTGAAATTGTGTGTCAGCACCACGTTCTGAACCTGTGTGTCACCACCACATTCAGAACCTGTGTGTCATCACCACATTCTGAAACTGTGCATTTCTGCTACATTCCAAAATTGTTCATCACCGCCGCTTTCCGAAACTGTGCATCACCACCACATTCCAAAACTTGCATCACTGCCACATTCTGAACCTGAGCGTCACTGCCACATTCCAAAATTGTGCATCACCACCGCATTCTGCAATTGTGCATTACCGCCACATTCCAAAATTGTGTCCCAGCTGCTTTCAGAGATTGTGTCATTGCTGCATTCCACAGTTACAACCTGGTGACATTTCAAAATCTCATACCTGCAGTATTCTAAAAATTGCACACAACTTTGCCATTCTAAAGCCATGCTTGCCACTACATTCCATCCTCCCCATCACATTCTGAAATACTGTACCTTGCATCTACATATTATGGAAGTGCATGTGCTGACCCAACCAGTGTCAGTTTTCCTTTTTCAGACGTTTACTAGAGCTGCAGTTTTAAGTAACATAGGAGAAATAAGTCATATAAGGTAGCTTGCATGGAGGACTATGTTGCGAGTTCAGGTTATGATCTTATCGGTAGCTCTTCTCTAAAACTGGCTTTTTTTTGAACAGGCAGTAAATTAAGGGTTACAAAAAGACTTGTAACTTTTAAATTAAGTAACTTAGAGATCTGATTTTTGGCATGAGGCTGACTGAGGATATGCTAATCCAAATTCTGAATTTAATAATGCCAGAAATTTTGGCCTGAGTCCCTCTTTAATATATTATAGCCAACTGATTTATAATGAAGCCCTATTGTAAATGGCTTTTAGAATCTTGTTTTTGTCTGTTCTAAGCAGTCATCTGGCTTAAGCATGGACATTATAAGTGGCACATACAGTACTGCACATGCTATGAGAACGCATATTCTGCACTGAGTGCAGATATCCCCATACACATACAACGGGCAGGCACGTCTGCAAATAAGCTGTAGTTAAAAATAAGTCAACTCCACTCTGCTGTCAACAGATTCAAGGCACACCAATTTAAATTCAAGCTTCTTGATTTATAGAGCAGATTGTGGGGTTTACAGTGCAAAAACACAGTAAACCATATAAAGACATTGCAAATGGAGGCATCTTGCGCAACATTTCATACCCAACATGTGGGGCTTTATCAGAGGCCTCATGATATACACGGTAAGCAAGGCACCTCTTGTTAGCATTTTTTTTTCAATGTGCTATTTTATGGTATTTTTATTTACAAAAGGCAACCTTTCATGGCTCAGAGCACATGTACAATATAAATAGCAAACGACAAGCACAGTCAGAGTAGAAACAAAGTAAACAATAAACATAGGCCTCTATTCAGCCACGTGCATAGCATGCTATGTACCATGTAACTGCCCCACAGACAGCCATATGCATGGATGACATGCACATTCCACCTAAGCAGGATACACAGCTGTGCTACACAGAGTACATAAGTATGGTGTGTGCAGGCCACAGGGAAGCTTCACGCAAGGGCATGTCGGATTGATACATGTGGTATGTACAATGTTATTTACCCTCAAAAGAAACATGCATAGATTGTGGCACAGTTACCCCAGGCAGACCCCTGCAGCAGATCATAGGGCATGCTGCAGATGACACTGGGTCCAAACAGTGATGGTCAAAATAGAGCACACAAGGTGTGCACAGCAAAAAAGGTACCATTTTTGTTTTTGTGGGGGGCTTTGCCCCGGCGAGGCAAACTCTGCCCCCCCACACTCCCTGGACTTAAATATTCTCACTCTGGGAGGGAGTGGATCACGGGGCAAGTTAAATTTCTGGGGCTGTAAAATACTGTTTCCATGGCCTCTTGAAAAAAAAAACAAGTCCAATAGCAAGCAAAATGACTGGAGACCAGGATTAGATCCCTGGACTCCAATAGCACTGGCCGAGCTGCTCTGTGCCCCAGCCCTCCATGCCAAAGGAGCAGCTCGGCCAGCTCCCTAGATTCTGGTGCCCTTGTACATGAGTGGCACCAGTAAGTGCTCCCCTCATTGCAGTCCATGGTGCCACTCATGTACAAGGGCACCAGAATCCGAGGAGCTGGCTGAGCTGCTCCTTTGGCATGGAGGGCTGGGGCATAGAGCAACTCGGCCAGCTCCCTGGATTCTGGTGCCCTTGTACATGAGTGGCACCATGGACAGCAATGAGGGGAGCACTTACTGCAATTGCTGTAAATCCCCTCTCGCTGTCCAAAGTAGCACTATCCAGACTAGCACTCAGTTGACTGGCACTATTCTGATACCACTAATCTAACTGGGTACCACTGCAGACAGCTGCCATCCCACAGGGATGTACCCAAACATGAACAGCAGCAATAACCCACCCTCAACATGGCACACATGCCACAGGAGTGTAGGGATGTGAGGGATGGACCCATACCAGACAATGGTTCAGGTCCAATACTGCCATGTTCAATATCTTCTGCGGGAATGCCCACAGGGATATGGTTCCCAATGTAGCTGCAGCAGCAGCCACTCTCCATACCACACAGTTAGCAGCATTTCTGATGCAGCCCATGTGCTGCAGTGCCCTGTAGTGCACCCTGGAGTATATAGCAACAGGCTGTAGATGTGCCGGGGGCATCCAACTGACTAGGGAATAGATCCCACACCCCACATGCATAGCATGTGGTATTGGGCATGACATGAGGCCCCTGAAGCACCAGACAGAAACAGTGCTATTCTGTTTTATTTTTTGTCTGATTCAAATGTTCTGTATTTGATATTTCATCAATAAAGAATATTAAATTAAAAGAGCCAGAAGGGGAAGGAAGGAAACATATTCAATTCAGTGCTTTAGAGTAACTGGTAATTGCTATTTTTCTTTTAAACTTAGATTGTGGGATTTTAGTGACACTATACTTTCTTTGTTGTCTTTACTTATAATTGTTTTTGGGCTGTTGAAAATTTAAAACATGGTGGTGTAATTCTGTGCTGTCTTTAATTGCTGCAGATTTTATCTTGGCTTGTCTGACTGCCCTGTAGTTGGGTGAAGGGTGTTAATTGTCTGGTCTCTGACCTCAGCTACGTGATAACTGGAGGTGGGGCTTAGTCAGAGTTAAAGTAGCAAGCAGAGTTTTATTTTCTCAGAAGAAGCCAGAAGGGGAAGGAAGGAAACATATTTAATTCTGTGCTTTAGAGTAACTGGTAATTGCTATTTTTCTTTTAAACTTAGATTGTGGGCTTTTAGTGACACTATACTTTCTTTGTTGTCTTTACTTATAATTGTTTTTGGGCTGCTGAAAATTTAAAAAAACGTGGTGGTGTAATTCTGTGCTGTCTTTAATTGCTGCAAATTTTGTCCCCTCCCTCCCCTTCCCCCAACTCTTAATTATATGCCCTGTTAAATCTGATTGACAGGAGCTAAACACAGGGTATAGTAAGGGGTGTGAAGTAGGAGGGGCATAAGGGGGAAGAAGCCCACCCTCAGCACGACAAGTGTTTTGACTCATTTATTTATTTATTGGTTTCTTTTTCTTTAAAAAAAAATATCTGAGGATCAGTGGCAGGATTTTTAGTACAGTAAATTAATAAAAAAGGAACTAGGAGAGCTTCAGTAGCAGACAAGTAGTGGAATTGCAGTATAATGTGGGGAGTGGTGCAATGCAGTGGCTGTGGGGCAGCCATATTCAGGCAGACCTTCTGGACACTGAGGTGCTGCCCTATCTGCATGCATCTCTCTGGACTGCAGGATGAGGTAGCCAGACTCAGAGCAGAAGTGAACTGGGTCAGGAGTACCATCACCCTATCCAGGGACCACCCAGTCCAATGCAACTGCCTCAAAGGATGCCGAGAACGAGGAGCACTTGGATGACAGTGGGCTCAGGGAGGTTAGAGCAGTCAGGCAGAGGCACATCCCAGATCCTATTCCACTCAAGAACTCATATGCCACACTGGCAAATGAGGACAACCAAATAGAGGTACCCAGAGAAGTGGAAGGAAAGGATGTGGAGGTTAGCCAAGGAGGTGACCTCAGCGGGAAAGCAGTGGACCCCAGAGGAGGAGGAGCGAATCCTGGTGGAGGACTCCATCATAAGAGGGATCCAGCTAGGAACACAGGAGGGGAGGACAGAGGTGAGGTGCCTTCCAGGTGCCACGGCATGGAGGGATGGAAGGAAGATCCTGGGGATCACTGGGAAGGCAAGACGGAGGGTGAACTGGATGTCATTATCCACCTAGGTACTAATGACCTGGCAAATGGGGAGCCAAAGGAAGTTCAGGAAGAGTTTAGGAAACTGGGAGGGGTCTCAAGAAGTAGCTACTTCTGTCACTTTCTCAGAAGTACTACCTGTGAGAGGCAAGGGAAACACAGAGTGCATGCACCAGGAACTTTAACTCATGGTTGAAGAACTGGTGCTGTGAGGAAGGGTTTGGATTCATTGGTGACTGGGGACCCACCTGGAGGGATGGAGGTTTGTTCAAGCCTGACGGCCTGCATCCATCCTGGAGGGGAATCCAAGCACTCAACGATAAGTTTAAATGCTACATTGACAAGCATTTAAACTAGCAAAGGGGTGGCAAGCCAAGGAGGGTACCTACCTGCTCACCCCCACAGCTAGCAGTGGAACCAGTGAACCAGAGAGTGGCTATCTCAAAAGCAGTGTGCAAAAGATGGAGATTAGTGCCCAAGAGGTGGATAAGCAGAAAAGGGCAAAATTCAGCAGAAGGGCAGACAGCAAGGAGAACCAGGATAAATGACAACCAAGGAAGGGCTGAGTAGAACAGTGAAACAGTCTAGGAGGTCAAATCATGGAAAGCCATGCATGCAAATGCCAGGAGCCTTAGCAACAAGATGGAAGATCTGGAGGCTGTCATGGTACAGTCAGACCTGGACATTGTGGCCATCACTGAAACCTGGTGTAATGATAACCACACGACTGGAGATGGCACACCTGGCTACAACATATTCAGAAGAGACAGAGCAGGCAGGAAGGAGGAGGAGTGGCACTGTATGTGAAAAATGACATAAGGGCCACAGAGATCCAGGAGGAACAAAATGGGGGAGAGATACTGTGGGTTAAGCTAGAAAGGAAAATGGGGACAGTCATCCGCACAGGTGTGATCTATAGACCACCAGCCCAGGAGGAAGAAACAGATAGGGAGCTGATGCTAGCCATCCAAAGGATGGCAGACAAGGGTGAGGTAGTACAGGTTGGAGACTTCAATATTCCAGACGTGGACTGGAGCATCCCAGCAGCAGCATCAACTAGGAGCAGATTTATCCTGGACTCCCTTCAGGGTGCCTTCCTCAAGCAACTGGTCATGGAACCAACTCGGCAGAAGGCAATACTGGACCTTGTGCTCACAAACAGGGACAGTGTGATGGGGGTAACAGTGGGGGAGCACCTGGGAAACAGTGACCACCAGTCATTGTGGTTTGAAATCACAGAAAGAGCAGAACCAAACCACACAAAAACACGTATCCTGGATTTTAGGGGGGCAGACTTTGGGAAAATGGGGAGATACTTGAAAGAGGCATTAAGGGGAATGGGACAGGAATCAGGGGTTGAGGAACAGTGGGCAGTATTTAAAATGGGGATTACCAGAACAACAGAATTATGCATTAAGCAGGTTAGCAAGAGGAAAAGGAAGAGGAGACCATTATGGTTTTCCAAAGAGGTAGCAAAGAAAGTGAAAGCCAAAAAGATTGCATTCAGGCAATACAAAAAGACACAGGCAGAAGGGGATAGGGAGAAGTACCAGGAGAAGCAAAGGGGGGCAGGGAGGTCAGTAAGGGAAGCCAAAGCTCAGACAGAAGAACACATTGCAAAATCAGTGGGTAGAGGGGACAAAACCTTTTACAGGTACATAAGTGAAAAAAGAAAGACAAGAAGAAGAAGAAGAAGAAGAAGAAGAATCAGTATTTATATAGCGCTTTTCATACATCCAAAGCGCTTTACAAGCAATGCTAGACTGGTAGTGAAGTGACTGAATGTGTGGTGGCGGCCATATCGCACATCATCACCCACACACAGCCTGGATAATTGCATGAACCGGTTTATGGGAAGGGGAATGTTGGCCAGGACACCAGGAATGTTCCCTACTCTTTGCGAAGAGTGCCCTGGGTTCTTTTACTTCCACCTGGACACCCACCAGGACAACACCAGGATGGGCAGAAGGGACCTCGGTTTAACGTCTCATCCGAAGGACGGCACACTCCAGCAGTACAGCACCCCCCAATACTGCACTCGGATGCCAGCGATTTTTAGGTGCAAGTCCAATCCCGGTGTGGGACGAGAACCCACGACCTTCTGGTCCAGAGGCGGATGTGCTACCAACTGAGCCACGCTGACAAGGGGAGGGATAGTGAGACTGAAGGGGGAGGATGGGGTCCGCGTGGAGGATGACAACAGTAAAGCTGACATATTGAACAGGTATTTCTGCTCAGTCTTTACTGAGGAAGAGGAGGGTAATGGGTCTGAAGGGAGTACAAGGGGTGAGAATGGTGCAGAAATGGACACAAGTCCCTTTACACGAGAAAAGGTCCTGAAGGAACTGGAAGTAATAAGAGTTGATAAAGCAATGGGGCCAGATGGGGTGCACCCCAGGGTCCTTAAAGAACTAAGAGAGGTGGTGGCTGACCCTCTGGCTATCCTGTTTAGCCGATCACTGGAAACAGGGGAGGTACCCAAAGACTGGAGGACAGCAGATGTAGTCCCCTTATACAAAAGTGGGAACAAAGAGGAAGCAGGGAACTACAGACCAGTTAGCCTCACCTCGGTAGTGGGGAAGATCATGGAAGCACTACTGAAGGAGAGATTGGTGGAACATCTAGTTGTCAATGGACTACAGGACCCAAGGCAGCATGGTTTCACCAGGGGGAGCTCATGTCAGACCAACCTTGTTGAATTTTTTGACTGGGTGACTAGGGAGGTGGATCAGGGAGGCAGTGGACATGGCCTATCTGGACTTCAGCAAGGCCTTTGACACTGTGCCACATAGAAGACTATTACACAGACTGGGGAATATGGGTGTGGGCAGGACAGTAGTGTGGTGGGTAGGTAACTGGCTGGGTGGCAGGACACAGAGGGTGGTGGTAAATGGCTGTCACTCCACAGAGGGAAGAGTGACCAGTGGGGTACCACAGGGATCAGTGCTGGGACCGGTCCTATTCAACATCTTCATCAGTGACATTGCGCAGGACCTAGAAGGCAGAATTTCACTGTTCGCTGATGACACAAAGCTCTGTAACAGAGTAGACACACCAGAGGGTGTAGACAGAATGAGAAGCGACCTGCAGAAACTTGAAGAATGGTCAGGGGTTTGGCAGTTGAAATTCAATGCAAAGAAGTGCAAGATAATGCATATGGGGCACAAAAACCCTGGCACAATATATCAGTTGGGGGGTGAGGATATAGCATGCACCAAGCAGGAAAGGGATCTTGGGGTTGTCATCTCTGATGACCTCAAGGTAGGGGAACAGTGTGACAAGGCAGCAGGTAAAGCAAATAGGATGCTGGGATGTATAGGCAGGGGCATCACCAGCAGGAAAAGGGAGGTCATAATTCCGCTATACAAGACACTAGTGAGGCCCCACCTGGAGTACAGTGTACAGTTCTGGAGATCATACCTACGTAAGGACATAGACAGGGTAGAGAAGGTTCAGAGGAGGGCAACAAAGATGGTGCATGGATTGCATCACAAGTCCTATGAAAACAGGTTGAAGGAACTGAACATGTACTCCCTGGAGGAGAGGAGAGAGAGAGGAGATATGATAGAGACATACAAGTATCTTACAGGGAGGAACAGGGTGCAGGAAAACACTATTTTTAAGCGAAAAAGATGTTCCAGGACTAGAGGGCATGGGATGAAGTTGGAGGGAGGACGATTCAGAGGAAACATGAGAAATAATTTCTTCACAGAACGGGTGGTGGACAAGTGGAACACCCTGCCAGAGGAAGTGGTGGGGGCTGAAACAATCACGGGATTTAAGAATGCATGGGATAGCCATAAAGAAATTCTGGAGGTCAGAGGTAAGGGGCAACAGACTTCTAGGAAAACAAACTGAACTTACAAGCTCAAATGGGCAGACTGGGTGGGCCATAGGCCCTTATCTGCGGACACTGTCTATGTATCTATGTAAAAAAAAAAGAAACAGTGCTGTAACTCACTGTACTCAGTGAAGGTGTGACACATAGGTACCACTACCTACTGTCCAGTTACCTACCACACCTACCCAGTGTTGGCACACATAACACAACGTCCCTGGTCCCCCTGCCATCCATGTCTCCCAAATGGTGTGCCCCTATATGGAGATGATCAAAAGGCTTGGCCAACCTCGTACCCATATAAGAAATCAGTCAAACAGTAGGATTCACAACACTGCAATATTTATATTGCATCAAAAGGCACCATCAGGGCCAATACCAATGACAGTACACAGCAGAAATGGTGCAGCAATATATGTGGTGGAGACACACCATTTATAGGAACATGGCAATGTTATGTATTGCTATTGTCACAACAGGAGAAGTGTCCCTAATAGTCCATCCAGGGAAAAAGAATAAACAAATGTCCTGAATGTGGATGGAGGCTCTCTTGCAAACACAGGCCCAAAACAAAGTATCCCAGTCTGTATACTCATGTTCTGGACATCACTGATGTTGCAGACCACCCCCGATGACGTGAACCAGTACTCCAGTGGCAGGCTAGAAATAGCACTGGGGGTCCAACATGGGGCAAGGCTGGCTGTATGAGTCCATGGCATCCATGGCATACAGTGTTCTGTTGCCTTCTATGTTCTGGAACAGTACATAGTGTTTTATGATGGGCAGCCCTTCGTAAATGGTGTCCATGAGGGATCTAGTATGCACCTAGACCTCCAGGAGATGCGGCAGTGCAGTGATCTTCCCCAGTCCATGCTTTGCATGGATCTCGGGTTCCCAGCAGATGCCTCTGTTGGTGATCCTCCCTGGCTTGCCCACCAGCATGGGGCCATGGGGAAGGACCATTCCCAACAGTGAAGAAGCTTGGTCCCCATCCCATTGCCACTGTTGGTGGTGCAGGGCTCATGGTGAGGTGGGGCATTATTTAGCAGGCTGGCATTTTGGATGCTGGTTTTTCCCATGGTAGACATGGAATACAGTGACATATGGAGCACATTTACCCACATTCCAGCATGCCTCCCCAGCAATGCAAGCTCCAGCTGCTGTACCCCAGAATATGCCAGAGGTCAGTCAGACACAGGACATTTCCCTCCTCCCCCTTCCCCGAAGAAGAGCAGTCCATTGGATGCTCAAACTTCTTCCCCCAGATGGCCTTCCTACTCCCCAGGTTCGCTTCCGAACTTGAGGCATCGGTGTCACAAGCAGAGACACTACCACTATGCCAGTGAGCTGGCTGCATGGGTCTTTTACAGGGCTGCCTCATACACCCAGTCCTCCCAGTTTTGTTCAGTCTCATCCCAGAGCACCTCCAGGACATAGGGATAGGTCTGTGTGGAGTACTCCATCTTCACCTGACAACGCAGCATCGTCTCTGCCAGAGGCCACTCAGGTATCAGTCTTACTTGGCCCCATAGGGCCTATCCTGGCTATAGCCACTGTCTCTTGTAAAACTGGAGGAGGTGGTATGTGTCCTTTTCTGTGGAACCCCCAGTGGTGGCCATTGCTTTTGGCAGCTTGCAGTGCCACATCTTTCTGCAATCAAAGCATCATGTTTCCTAGCCCTTCATCACCCAGATGGCCCCAAAAGAGGTGGTACCACCACAACAGTCCCACCAATTGTGGTACATGATGTCTCTGCTGAGGCATGCCACCTCATGGGTGTGTCCAGGTGGGCTTCATGCTGCTGCTGTCCCTGGGAGGCTGGTACCATCGTTACACAACTCGTGGCATTAGGCACCCCTAAAGCTCTGTTCTACCATCCCCAGTGTCCGCTGCCCCTCCATTAACACTCAAAGGTTTGGTCATGCCAGGTGGGGGAGGTGGTAGTGGCAGTGGCCCCTACCTCACAAGGATCCACCTGCTCCAGTTCTCAACCTCCAATACCCCATACTCCCCATTAGGATCAACTCTGGACGCCGATGCTTTCAGTAGTGTTGTCCCAGAAGGTACTCAGCACCCCTTGCATAGGCATAGTGATTCAACATTAGGGCCCCTGTGGCTGCACACATCACAGCAGTCATACACCTGCAGTGCAGGGTACATGCTTGTCTCTCTTCTTAGCAGCCATTCCAGCATACCTACGAGTACAGTCACTTCCCATGGATCTCCTCTCCCAGCCATTCTGACATTCTGTGAACAAGACACACAGAGTAGTGCCTGTCTCATCATATATCAGACCCTGCCTTTCCACCCCTACACAGCATTTGCTGCTATACTTTATGGCTACCCTGACTGAACTGCTGTTGCAGTGCTTTGTCTTGCATATCTGCCTTTTCAATTGTTCAGTGTACTTTGCATCTGCCTTTTGACCACATGTTGGAGTGCATATCCTGTATTACCTATCCTTAGGTCATTACTGCATAGCACGCCAGGTGTGGTGCACACAACAGTCCCTTTGTTTCCACTGCTGCCCCCCTCCCCCCCGTACAGCTCAGTCACTTTGCCGGACATGTTACTATAGGCCCTACCCCTTACTGCCTTGACTATTCCTGAGGTGGAAAGGGTACTCACTGACAGTCCTCTACTGTAGGCATAGCTTAGTCTCACACGTCTGACATACTGGCAGTTTTGGGTTCACCCCAAGGTTTATGTACTAATGACTGGAGAAGCTGTTTGATTGGTTTCCAAAATGTGAAAGTGGTGACTCTCCAGCTCCTGAATCTGGGCTCCATTCAGCTCCCTGCTCACACCAAACATGTCTGCCTGATCACATGAGTCAGCTGGTGCTCCATACACACCACATCTCCCTTTAGTTCAGCAGGCCTATTACAGGCAGGAACCTGGGCAGGGTGGTGACAGTCTCTGCATAGTGATGGAGTAGAACACGAACCAGAGCATGAGTCCCACTTAGATCCAGTTACAGCCTTCTCCTTTTAGGGTGATTCACATGGTGGTGTCCATGTTACTCACGTGGGCAGTGGAGGCCTTGGGCCATGGTGGTCATGGTGACACTGACACCATGTCCTGAGCCAGGGTTCATGGGCGACACATAGGACAGTACTGCATTCTGGTACTGTGACATGCATATAATGTCCCTACACACACTTAATGTGCTCACATTAGATAAGTGCCAGCAATAATGCATGGACAGTTTATTCCTATGTGTCTCTTACACTGGGAGGCATGGAGCAGCGGCATGAATGTCACATCGCCAGACTGGCATCCATGGCTGAGGCCCTGTGTGGTCTGTGTCACTTTTCCCATGTCTGCCACTCCACATGCACAAACATACATGCACGTCAGAGTTCTGCATGTCCGTGGTGGTGCACATCTCTTTATATGGTGGGGTCAAGGGGCGTGCCTGCCTCTGGAAGACCATCCCTTGCCCTGCTTCACACCCTCAAGTGTGTCCCAACACAACTCTCTGTCCATACCTGGGGCTGTTGGTGAATGCTGCTTGCTTTGTGCAGCTCCACAGGTGTGCAACTATGCACCTACCCCTATGCTCCATTCCAGCATATGTGACGTGTTCGTGAATAGAACCCATAATAAATAACAATAAAATCATCATTATACAGGTAAACCAAAAACAGAAACCTACCCAGTTTTCTATGTATTTGCACTGCAAGGACCTTAATATGCAAAATAATTAAATCTGTGTGCCTTGAATCTATTGACAGTGGTGTGAGTGCCTAATTTGCTTGACTCTATTTTTGTTATGACCACCACCCACTTTCCAGTAGCAATCCGTGTTTCTTCTAGGTAGGCTATAGCTTTATGTACTCACTTTGGCATGAAGAAAATAAAATTGTCTTAGGCTACAATATCCTGGCAACACAAGCAAATATTCTGAAGGTACAAGCTGTTGGGATTGGCATCTGTTCCCAAGCTGAGCCTCAGTGACCACTGAGTCTCAACTTGAACATTCTCTGTTGACATGTAGCAAAAGAAAACTGTATTGTCAACTGGTATTGTCTTCCATGCCTCCTAACAAGCCCAAGAAAAAGTAGGATCCAGTTCCAAATTGGATTGTACTCATGCAGGGGAAAGTCTTAATTTATTCTGCTTTAATTGGTTATTCCAGAGCTCAGTGAAGCTGCAATTCTCTGATACATCTTGTTCCGCTCGTTCACAAATTGCACTTAATTGGCTTTTTTTTTTTTTTCACTGAGAGCTACTTGCCATCTGAAGAAAGGCAAAAAAGACTGCTGGCATTTTCTCAAACCTGTGATTTTATTAATGTCGGCCACAAGCCTGATGCTAATTACAAATTAAATAGCCTCTGATATTTATTTGCAGGGGGTCTCTGCTAACTGTGGCCTCTCTGTGGATCACATGGCTTTAACGTATTTATTAAAAAAGAGCTCTTGTAAATCTATTTTGCTCTTTATGGATGGATGAATGAATGAATTACATTTACAGTATGCACTCATAGAAGAGCTCAGTCGGTGGCTGGCCACAATCGTGAGAGGTGGGCTGTGCCAGTTACCATCTGGGTATGGGTAAGGGGGGGGGATCGGGGTGGTCTGGCACTGCCTTTGGCCACTAGACCACCAGGGTTACAGTGGTTCTGTTTTTTTTAATTTGGAAACATTAGGCATGATAATAATTTGGGGTTTGGGGATTGGGGCTGAGGAGGGGGAGGTCCACTATCCCATAAGGGCTGATATTTACAATTATCAGGATCGGAGCTGTTGAGTGGGACCACTAGCCCATAAGGGCTGATATTTACAAATATTGGGATGGGGCTATGGGGGGGCTCTGCTAGCCCATAAGGTCTTCATGTCTCAATACTCAGGGATCAGGGCATGGGGTAGCCAGTAGCCCACAAGGGCATATTTATTACTACAATGGGGGCACACTGGCTCAATCCCCAGTGCACAGCAAAATACACTTACCAGCTCATAGCTGGTGTAAATGTGCTTTGACAGATGTCCTCTGGGGGTTGTTTCAGAATCCCAAATTAGAGGATGTGGCAGCTGCCCTTTGTGACTAGGGTACAACAGTTGCCGTAAACCCCCTTGCACCATGTTGCATCAGGGTTTACAGCGCAACAATGGTGCAAGTCATCTTAGGTGCAAGCAGCCTGCATCATGTCGTAGACTGCTTTGGAGAATGCCAAGTGTCCCAACTAATGGAACAAAGTGCTACCTGCATCATTCCTGTTGGTGCAAGTCACTTTGCACCATGCATAACCTTTTGAGAATCTGGCCTAATGTCTTTTTTGGAGACAGAAAAGCAAAGCAGAGTTGCACAGTTGCAGAAGAAATCATTTGTTTATTCTTTTTGTTCAATGTTCAGCCTGAATAGGCTTGTTGAAAATGAAAGATAGCGTCCATTTTTGAGACAGTAAAGCAAGGCAAAGTTGCACAGTGGAGTAAATATTCACTCTGTTTGATTGCTGTCTGACCAAAGTGTGACTGGCCTAACATTTAAATGCTGGGGGGGAAGGGTGCTGCTAGTTGGTGACTTCACTCTGCCAGATGTAGATTGGAGGCTTCCAACTGCAGCTTCGGCAAAGAGCAGGGCCATTCTTGACTTCCTACAAAGGTCTTTTTTCAGGTAGCTAGTAATGAACCCATTAGGGATGGGGTAGTGCTGGACCTGGTGCTTACAAACAGAGATGGCATTGCTGATGTCACATGGGCAGTCCTAGGTACCAGTGATTATTATACAGTGTGACTTAACATTAAGATAGGAACAGAGGCAAAGCATATGAGGATGAGGGTCCTTGAATTTAGTAGGGCAGATTTTAAAGAAATAGGAGATTGCCTCAAAAACTGCCTAGTTGGAGGGGTTTGTCAGGGAGAGGTAGAGTTACAGTGGGGAAAAATAAGGGAGGGCATAATTAAGTCAAATGCTTCTGTATGAAGGAAGTGAGTAAAAACAGAAGGAAAAAAGAGACTGTTATGGTTCTCTAGGGAAGTGGCCAAGGTGGTAAAGGAAAAGAGGGTGGCCTTCAAGAGGTATAAGGAAGCACAAAGGGAGGAAGATGAGGTGGTGTACATTTAAAACAAGGGGAAGCAGAAAAGGCAGTAAGGAGGACAAAAGTACAGACAGAGGAAAGAATAGCCAAAGGGGGTAGTTAAAGAGCACAAGACTTTCTTCAGGTACATACAGTAAGTAAGAAGAGGAAGGTGAGTTACAACGAGTCAGAATGAGTTTCTGTGAGGCAGAGAGAGAAAAAGGAATGCCAACATTTTACAAAATAATTAGACATAAACCAGAAAATGCGCTAGAAATAAAAAAAAAAAAAAAAGGAAGGTAAGGGGAGGGATAGTGAGGATAAGGAGTGTGGTGGTATGGGGTGTGACTGTGCAGAAGAGGACCAAGAAAAAGCAGGCATCCTGAAAAGGTACTTCTGTTCAATCTTCAATGTGTAGGATGGGGAAATGACCAGCATAGAGTGACAAGAAAAAAAGGGGGAAGGGGGGGGGGGCACAAGACCATTTTCAAAGAAAAGAGTCCAGAAGAGACTTGAAGCTCTGAAAGTGGAGAAGGATATGGGACATGATGGGATCCACCCAAGGGTATTAAAGAAACTCATGGAGGTGCTAGCTGCCCCATGGATGGTCTTACTTTCTGGAAACAGGTGTAATTCCAGAGAACTGCAAGAGAGCAGAGGTTGCCCCTGTACAAAAGAGTGGCAACAGGGAGGAGGCTATCAACTATAAGCTAACCAGTCTCACCTTAGTGGTGGAAAAATTAAAGGAGACCCTGTTAAAGGAATGGTTGGTAGAATATCTTACATCCAATATGGCTGCAAGACCACAGGCAGCATGGATTTTCTTTTTTTTTTATTTTTATTTAAACTGGTTAGCAGATTAGCATAAATGCCATTTTTCACAATGACCAGTACATAAAAGCAAAATACATTGAATACATTGAACACATTAAACATTAATTAAAACAGGTGCAACATCAACAAATTGTACAAACCAGATCTGAACAAAGATACAGCATTCATAACAGATGGAGGCAAATTATTGTATAACATAATCAATTTGTATTTGAAAGATCTCTGACAAAAATGTAGAAATAAAATGTGGAACAGAGAATATATCTGTTTTGTGATCTGATTGAAAAGATATCAACACATCAGGGAATTTTTCACTAATACTATTAGGCACGTAGGGCCAGATATTCAAAAGGGTTGCACCATGCGCAATAGGGTTGCGCCTGTGCAAGTCCAGACTTGCTCCATTCTGCGATATTCAGCAGGAGGCAGTTGCACCACAGAAAACATGCTGAGCAACAGCGCAATGCAAATGAATGCATGCTGAACTGGAGGGGGAGGAACCATGCATAAACTGCACAGCCCGATATTCAGCCGGGCTGTGCAGAGTTGTGCAGGCGCAACCCCCAACCTGCGCCTGCACAGCTTTGAGCCAAAAAAAAAAGGCTCACGTCGAGGGCCACCCACAGGTGAGCTGCTGCATTGCAGGGTACAACACAGCAGCTGCCACCTGTGGCTGGCCCCAACCCACCCCCTGTGCCCCTGCAGCCTGATCATGGGCGAAAGAGTGAAAGTCCCACCACCACCCCCACTGGCCCGATCGCGGGCAACAGCAGAAATGTTTCCCCCACCAGCCAGACCCATGGGCTGCATTAGTTTCAAAACAACCCCCAATACATCCCTGGTGGTCCATTGGACCAAGAAGCCTGATCGGCGGGCCTGTATCACTTTAAAATACAACCCCTCTCCTCCGAACATAGACCGAAACTCCCTGCTCGCTGGATGTAAGCAGTAACCCCTCCGAACATAGCCCTGGTGGTCCAGTGGACTGAAACCCCGCTCACGGATGTGCTAGTAACCCCTCAACAAAGCCCTGGTGGTCCAGTGAACGCAAACTCCCGATCGCGGGATGTATGCAGTAAATACCCCCAACACATCCCTGGTGCCTGATGCCCTCACCCCACCCACTCCATGAAGCCCCCCACCCTGCTCCCCGCAGCTGGCAGGCGGAGCATCCCACCACTGCTGCCCGTTACCCGCCGACCGATTGCCCGGAGGGCTTGACATTGCGAGAGCAAGAGCCATTGGCGTGCAGCTCATATCGCATAAGACAGTCCAGTTTTGTGAATGAATCATTCACAAAACTCGACTGTCTTCAGGCGGCAGGGGCTGGCACGCCCATTGGCTCTTGCCTGCACCAATGGGCGGCAGTCCTACTGGGCAGTCAGTCGGTGGGGTGGCGGGCGGCAGGGTGGGATGCTGCCGCCCGCCAGCTGCCGAGGGGAGCGGGTGGTGGGGCTTCATGGGTGGGTGGGGTGGGGACACTTAGCACCAGGGATGTGTTGGGGTATTTACTGCATACATCCCAAGAACGGAGTTTCAGTCCACTGGACCACCAGGGCTATGTTCAAGAGGAGAGGGGGTTGTATTTTAAAGTGATTCAGCCCGCGATCAGGCTTCTTGGTCCACTGGACCACCAGGGATGTATTGGGGGGGTTGTTTTTAAACTAATGCAGCCCGCGATCGGGCTGCAGGGGGCGTCGGTCCCCGATGGCTGCTGCCTGGCAGGGTGCCAGGCACAAGTCCTCAGGGATCAGCGCACCTACATGCTAATGGCATGCAAATGGGGCCATAATCAGATGCAAATGGCCCCCTGCACCTTGCATGAATTATGGCCCCATTTGCATGTCACCTTTTGAATATCGGGATTTTGCGCATGGCGCAGTGGTACTAGCCACACATAGTTGAATACTCACTCCTGACAACTTGCGGTGGTGCAAGTTCCACTGCATCATGCACAGTGGCTGTGGTTGAGGGATATTCAAAGGAGTTGCTCAATAGTGCAACTCCTTTGAATATCACCCCAGCCACACCCCTGTGCAACTATTTTGTGCAGCGCAAGGGCTTGCACCTCAGAATGGCACAGTTTGAATATCCAGCCCATAATCAATAGCAATTTTATGCATAAAAATCATAGCCCTAAAATCAATATGTTCCTTAAACGGGAGACAACTAAAATTATCATATAATATACAATGATGAGTTGAAGCCCTTAGACCAGTGGCAAATCTACAAATTGAATTGTAAAGCATATTTAATCTATTAAAAAGATTTCAGTCAAATATAAAAAAAAAATACTCCCATAATCCAATTTTAATAGAAGTAGACTATTTGCTAGTAACCTACATGACTCAGAAGAAAAATATTGGTTCCTTCTGTAGAGCATACCCAGTCTATGTGTATTGCCCTAATAAACTGGGTAACATGAAGACCAAAGGACAACAGCCTATCCAGAATAATACCCAAATAACACAAATTGTCCACACAATCAATAGATAATCCATTTAAATCAAATATCTGAATATCAGGTGGCAGTAATCTACCAGGATGTGAAAAAAACATAGATTCAGTTTATTTAGAGTTAAGAAGCAACTTATGAGATAGAAACCAATAATGGATATTATGGAAATCACATGGAATAGTTTTTTTCTACATAGGAAAGCCATATCTGAACTAAACAAACAACATCATCTGCATATAAAAAATTAAATTAGAGGAAGGACAAACCAAAGGCAGAGAATATAGAAAAAAATGAAAATAATAAGGGACCTAAGAGAAAGCTCTGGGGTACTCCACAGCATATCTTCCTGAAGTCAGACTGAACATATTCCATTACTGTACAATGAAATCGATCCTGTAAATAACTACTAAACCAAGATATTTAATCAAAAGAGAAGCTCTGATTAAGCATATTGAGCAGCAAAAGCTCATGATCAGCCACGCCAAAGGCCTTTGTGAGGTCCAACAAAGTCTGAAGCCACATTGATGGTTTAGGGTTGCCTTTTTGTATATAATCCATAACTGCTTGAGGGGTAAAGAACACAAAATAGAAAGAGGGGACATTATCATTAACAACAGACTGAGAAAATAAACTGCATCAAAGGGGGGCTCTATAAGTTTGTCATCTATCTCAATTGAAAAATGAGAATTTGTTTTATTTCTACCCAACATCTGATTAAGGGTTTGCCAAACTTTCTTCAAATCCCCCAAATTACTAGATTGTTGCTTCTTGAAGAAAGTAATATTCGCATTTCTACAGGCAGCTTTACACTTATTCCTAAATTGCTTATATTGTATTAATAGGATAGGGTCCCTGTTCTTTCTATAATTTTTCCAACATTTGTTATGTATAAGAAATATCTCGATCAATTTCCCAGTGATTCACTCATTTTTCCTACCCTTTACTCTTAAAAAGTAAAACAAAATGTAGAATATGCCAGATCTATATGAGTTATATTCATCAGAAAAGACCAATCAGTATGTAAGATTTATTCATTAAAAACACTAGCCAGATCATAATTTATTTTCTAAAACGCTATAAAGATAGGGCAATTCTAGTCCTGTTTAAACCCAAAGTACAAAAAACTGGTGAGTGATCACTCAAATCATCTGGAAGAACACCTGAATTAATAATTTTGTAAGAATAAGTAGCAAAAATTAAATCCAGAACTGTCTCTGACACCCATCCTGTAAGTAAGTCTAGTAAAGTTGGCTCAGTTATAATTTGTTCCAATGCAAGTTCCAGGATACATTCCCAAAAGAAATGATTCTTTTAATCTCTTCAATTACGATTAAAATCCCCTAAAACAATCCACGCCCTGTTAGGAGGGACAAACATCCTGAGTTCACATAAAAAGTACAACTATCATTAGTACAGCTGGGGGGGGCATAAATTGGACTAACTAAATTTTTTTAGACCCCTTAATTTCCAATTCAATTGTTATGCATTCACAGGAGAAGACAGGTAAATCAAATTTGGTTTCCTTTGCCTTTTTTGATTTCCTTTACGTAAACCAGGCAACCCTCCCCCCTTTTTACCCAGTCTATCCCTCCTGAGCAGTGCATAATGAGGCAACTTGATAACAGAATTATCAATCTTAAGCATAAGCCAAGTTTCCAAAAGAATAATTATATCAGCATTTCCTGCATGGACCCAGGCCTCTAACTTGGGTTTTGTTGACAACATACTCTATAAATTAAGATGGACAAAAGTTAGTATTTTTCCTTGTTGGTTTTCTATATGTTCCCTGTCCACTTCAGGACCTGGATGAGAGTGAACAGAAACAGGTAAAAGAAGTAGAATAAAGAGAGAACACCTTTGTCTGTTGGATTTATAAGTTTTATATTGTACAATGATCAATTTTAAACCATTAGTTTTATAATTCCAAGATAAAGTGGACCATAAATTGGATTCCAAAAAGACAAGATCCTGAATAAACCCAAGAACTACATTTGGATCAATTAAGAGATACCTTAGAACCAGAGAAAAAGGTATTTTAAAATGTGAAAACAAGGAAAAATCAATACTGGTACCAGTGTTTATAAACACTGAAGGCTCTTGCTCCTGTATAATCACATATGGTGGCACCAAACATAGGAAGTACAGTTTAACAAAACAAATATCAGGACTAATAAAAAATAACACATAATTAAATCAAAAAATTAAAATATTATACAACAGTTCCCCTTATCAATGAAATCTCCTGATAATTTCACTAACCACTGGCACTATAATAAAGTCACCTGATGGCTACCACCTCACAAGGCAAGCTCATTATAACATATGTTCCTGTAGAAGGAAAAATACCATATTGCAAAATAATAATAAATGACTAATTCCCTAGATCCACAGGGTGCTCCTCTTCACCCACCAATAAAATCACAACTCATCAGAAGGCTGACACCACCTCTGATGTGTTTGAAAAACTAAACCAATTAGTGGGGCATGACTAAATGATAATAGTTACTAAATAACTCCCTGGGTCCACGGATACTCCTCTTCACCCACCAATAAAGTCTCAGCATACGAGAAGGCTGCCACCACTTCTGATGTATTTGAAATCTAAACCAATTAGTGGGGTAGAGAACAATCCACAGATACCATGGAGAAAATTACAACTACAATGAAAACCTCTCTAATATCAGTATACACAACAACGGCCTCTGTTTCTTCCAGTGGCTGCCACCACACCGGGAAAACAGCAAGACTGAAGACTGTTGACTGAAACAGCAGGAAAACCATATGAGCTAATGTTATTATACACTACTAAATATCAAAAATAAATAAAATTAGAATAGGGTTTAAATAAATAAGACAGTTAATCCAGCTGCCCATAGTCCCCCTTACAATCTTTCACAAACCCCGTTCTAAGTAAGCAGCCTAATTTGACTATTTGTAGATTTAAAATAAATATCATAAAACAGACTCACTGCTCACAATCCCCCCAACAGCCTCCTCAGGACCCCAACTATAGGCTGACACCACCCTGGAATTAATTAGGGCCAACAGAGAAAGTGGGTGAGATATGGCAAGGAAATATATAAATAATTTACTAAATATAAAAGTGACTGCTACCACAATGGAAAATAGTAAGTGCCTATGGGGAGAAAGGATGCGGGAGACAACAGGATCACCAGCTAATCAAAGAGTATATATAATTTACAAGTTTAAAAATACAAAAAACAACTAAAACTCAAATTTATCACTAATAATATAATTAAGCCACTCACTATTCCCCAGCATAACCCGTCTCCCAAATGGTGGCTGCCTCCACACCAAACGATGACATTTTGGTTATGGGTCAAGTAGTAGGTGAAAGAGGAACAGCTAAAAAACTAAACTGAAATATTAAATAAAAACTGAAGCATTATTTCTCCAGCATGACCCTCCCCTAAATGATGGCTCCCACCACACCGAAAGATAATATTTTGGTTGCAGGTCAAATAATAAGTAAAAGGGGAGCAGCTAAAGGAATTAAACTAGAATAGTAATAAAACTTAAACACTATTTCTGTAGCACAGTGTTGGGCAACATGGGATTGAATGAGGGCCACAAGTGCAGCCCTCCAATGATCTGGAGGGTTGCATAGGCATGCCGGACCTTTACAGGTCCCCATTCACAACTAAATGATGCAAATTAGACTATTTAATAATGCAAAAAACATTATTTAATGTCAATAATCATTAAAATGTTAAAACAGTATTAAATAATGTTTACTTAGTGTTTACTTGTATAAATACAACATAAATATACTGTGATATATTGATGTGAATTTTGTGCTTTGCCCCATTCAGCCATCAAACCTCACTGTGTAGTAACAGATCTCTGTATTCTGCATCAACTTGCTCCAAAAGTTCGCAGAACAAACGGTTGTACAATCTTGCTCTGATGTAAATGACACTATGAACAACTTTGTCCATCATGGCTTTCAGACGGTCCCCCTTAACCAGTTTTGCACAGAGTGCCTCCTGGTGGATGATACACTGCCCACCAAATACATTTGGGTACTGAGACCGTAGTAAGGCAAGAAACCCCTGGTTTACTCTAACCATTGAGGGACATCTATCTGTTGTTACTGATACCATTTTCTCCAGTGGTAAATCATGGCATCTAACGAAATTCATGAAAGCTTGAAAAAAAGTCAGTACCCTGAGTATATCCATGCAAACCAATGAGCTCCAGAAATTCCTCATAAACATTGAATTCACTGTCCACACATCTCACCCATACGCACAGTTGTGCTACATCTCTGTTATCTGTTGATACATCAACAGCAACACTGAACGCTTCAGACTTAAAAATTAGGTGCAGAACTTGGGAATTCATATCCTCAGCAATTTAATTTACTTTTTTTTTCCAATTGTTTAACCAAGTGAGACACACTAAGCTGAAAGCTTGGTTACAGGTGCAATCTGGGAGCACAGGGAAGTTAAGTGACTTGCTCAGGGTCACACAGTATGCAAGTGGGGGCTGTGGGATTCAAACCCAGGTCTCCAGATTTGCAGCGCAGAGCCTTAAACCACTGCGCTATACTGCCTCCCTAAACTTGGTGACACACTGTCCATCTGCTCAGCTTCAGACTTCTAATGCAGCAAACAATTTCATCCTTGTTTTTGAAATCTTCAAATAAAATCCATGAAGATTCTATGAAGCATTCTTTCATCAGTTCTCCATCAGAAAAAGGCTTTGAATGCTTTGCTAACAGCCAAGCGATGTGAAAGCTTACCATTGTTATTAGGTCACCTTCATTCATTGCGACTTTTAGCACACGTTGTTGTGCAGCAAGCCCACTTTTTAGGATTAACAGCTGTTGTGAATGTATGGCAGATCCAACAGGAAATTT
Source organism: Neoceratodus forsteri (assembly GCA_016271365.2). Taxonomy (NCBI): domain Eukaryota; kingdom Metazoa; phylum Chordata; order Ceratodontiformes; family Ceratodontidae; genus Neoceratodus; species Neoceratodus forsteri. Next base: position 656,476,419 of record CM057454.1, on the reverse strand, counting down.
ATTGATATATGAAGGATGGCACTTCTCATAATGTCTTTGAACATTAAATCGTTTTGGGACTGATAAAGACTCTTTGTAAATAAGACAAGTCAGTTTTCCTTGATGTTCAGTAACAAAAAAAAAAAAATCACACTCCCAGGACTCTTGTACTATTCTGCCTTCTTCCCACTGTTTTCATTTTTTACAACAACCTGTACTTGCAGCAGTTGGCGAATTGGGTTCAGACAGAGTCTGCATGCTGCTCCTTGTAAGAAATGTGTCCATTTTTAAAGCCGTTCAGTGATGCAGTGTGTCATCCTGTGTTTGTGGCAGTGGAGGTTGAAATGAAACTGGCGAAGACTCATCCATATACATGTTAATTAGAACTGGGAGGGGGGAGCTATATTGAAAACAAGAATAATGCAGCCATAACAAATGATTGATTGCACCTGGACTACCACTTTCAATTATCCGCTCACCAAGTAAGCCAAATAAGCCAAATTACAAACTTGTAATTTACTCCCTGTCCCGATCCTGGTCCCAATGTATGCATAGCTTCCAACTGTAACAAGAGACTGTATCAGCCGCACACTACTACACTCTACTGCTCCCTGTCCCATCCCTATGAACCTGTACTCACCCCAACAGTCACAGAAAAGTTACCAGCAAATGTATCATCGTTGCGAGAAGCTACTCACATTACTGCTCCCTGTCCCATCGGTAAGCTACAACTATGTACCTGTAATCACCAAACAAGTCATAGAAATGTTACTGGCATTGCGAGAAGCTACTCACCTCCAAAACAGCATGCAGCCTACTCAATTAAGACTGTATTCTGCAGCCTCAAAAATGAAACAGAAAACCAAACCTGCTTTATTATGAAGGGCACATTGAATGACAGCCGGCATAATTTTAAAGGTACAGTGCTACTTTTAAATTTATAGAGCATCTTGAGGGCCACAAAAATCGCATCGAGGGCCGCAGTTTGCCAACCACTGCTCTAGCAGAACCCGCCTCCTAAATGGTGGCTACAAACACATTGAGATAATATTTAGATTGTGGGTAAACAATCAGTTGAAAGGGAACATCTATAATGCAAATGCAAATTAAGAAACAAACAAATATAAACACACCCCTAAGATTTCAACTAAAATACATTAGTTATAATGTAACTAAATCTAAACAATTTAAACATAAACATTGAGATGGATATTAATTACCAGCATATATAATTCCAAATTGAGCGGTTATTTTTACAAATATTATCTAGCCAAATTAAATGTATAGTGAATCAGGTTACATTACTAAAACAGCTGCAAGATAAAATATTAGATTTTAAGTCCAGCGTGACTCTCGCTTACGCTAGCAGACAGCACAGGTTTTTGTGCTGCTCTGTACCCCGCCCCTGATTATTTTATTTATTTAAGTCTTTGATTATCTGGTAGGTGCACTGATCCAGGAGACCATTTTCAGGCATGATCCAGGCTAACAGAATGGCACAACAAAACACATATCAGAAAACGAAATTATACAGAATGCAAACAGTACAGTATAACAGTATAAACAGCACAGTGTACAAAGTGTTGGGGGAAATTAACATAATACAATGCATATTACAAAGAACTGGGGGAAAGGGTGACAGTATACAATTACATTTTGAGCAAAAATTTGGAGACCGAGTCATTAGAGTCACAGCCACAGGTAACAGGCAATAACAACTGGACTAGCAAAAAAGAGGGTAGTCAAAGAGTGCTATGTTAGGCAAGGCAACTATAAGTGCTGGGTTGTCAGCTAAAGTAGGTGAGATAGGTAGTAAGTTGAAGACGTTTACCCCGGAGAGCACAGGCATTTAGCCTTTTTCAGTAGCCAGGCCTTGAAACAGTGTTTGAAAGAGCTGTGAGTATCTGCAGACTACAGTGGGGCAGGGAGTCTGTTCCAGAGAGAGGGAGCAGCAACTGACATAGCTTTGCCACCCATTACCGTGGAGACTTTTGGGACTTCCATAGGAGGAACCAATGATAAACATAGGCATCTAGCAGCAGCTGTAGCCTTCAGGAAGGATGCATAAGGTGAAACAACACCATCTCTAAAGGTGTTCTCAAAGATACAGCCCAGTGCATATTCAAAATGGCCGGAGAGAGGAAGCCACCCTAGCACCTGATAAAGGCTACAGTGGTGTGTAGAGTAGGGTGCCAGAAGTACAAATCAACATACATTATTGAAGGCGGAGTTCAGACGCATGCATAGCATCAAAGATACTGTAGAGTATATGGGGGAGCAGTAATCAATGATAGGTAGCAGACTGCCTTGGGCAATAGCTAAGCAGGCCTCACTGGTCAAGAAATGTTTGAGCCAATATGCAGCCCCGAGTTTTTGGTTAACCCAACATATAATAGAGTTTATGTGCTCCGTGTAGGAGAGGGAGGGGTTGAGGGGTACGCCAAGGTACTTGAAACTGGGAACATTTTCTAGCGTTGAGCCATCGAGTGTAAGCACCAAGAGGGAGGAGTCATACTTGGTAATACCAGCCGGGTAAGGTTTGGATCCAAAAAGCATCACCTTAGTTTTTTTAGCATTTACCAGTAGCCTATGCGACAGGAACCAGTTGTGTGCTGAGTCATAGTTATGGGACAGGACAGAGGATATTTTTACCAGTGACTCTTCGCTTTAAAAAAATAAGAGATCATCGGTGTGCAGAAGGGCTTCACAGGAGAGGCAGTCAGAGGGGAAGGAGTGTATAAAGATGCAGAACAGTAGCAGGCCAAGGATGGAGCCCTGAGGGACCATCGTAGAGACAGGGAGGGCAGGGGAGAGAGCAGGGCTAATATATACAGACTGGAATCATCCAGAGAGAGAGCTCCTAAATCACAGGGAGGTCTCTGGAGAGCAGCCAAGTTGGTGGAGAGTGGAATGTAATAGGGGGCGGATGACCAGGTCAAAGACTTTGAACAGGCCCACAAACACAACATCCATCACTTTTCCCATATCCATGTTTCTGATTAGTGGGGGGAGGTCATGCCAGACAAATCTGACTGATTTCTTCGACTGGGTAACTGGAGAAATAGATCAGGGGAGGAAAGTGGACATGAACTATCTGAACTTTATCAAGGCCTTCAACACTGTGCTGCACAGTACACTGATAAAGAAACTGAGCAGCCTAGAGGTGGGATCCAAAGTGGTGACTTGGGTTAGAAACTGGTTAATGGATAGGAGACAGAGGATTGTGGTTAACAGCGGTCACTCTAATGATGATATAGTGACCAGCGGGTGCCAAAAGGCTCAGTACTGGGACCAGTCCTCTTCAATGTTTTTATAAGTGATATTGCAGAGGAACTGAAAGGGAAGGTATGCCTCTTTGTAGGTGGCACCAAAATACATAATAGGGTAGACACTCAGGAGGGGTGGGGAAAATGTGTAAGGATCTTGGGAAACTGAAGGACTGGTCAAGAGCATGGTATTTGGGGTTTAATGCCAAAAAGTGAAAAATCATACATTTAGGACATAGAAACCCAGGAGCTGAGTACTGGATTGGGGGGGGGGGGGTACTGATAGTCAATAAACAGGAAAGGGACCTTGAGGTTATCAAAACTGATGACCTCAAAATGGCAGGACAGTGTGACAAAGCAGTGTATAGGGACAGTGGGATGCTATGATGCACACAGAGAGGTATCTCCAGCAGGAGGAGGAAGGTGATATTTTGGGTCAGCCTGTACTGGTTGATTTTTGAGATCACGTTTGTGAGTAATCATTTTTATTGAAAAGTTTTCAACCAGACAAACACAAAAGATAATTATCACTAACAGTAAGAGTTAATAAACCATAAATACAACTGAGAGAGAACCATGTGTCAGAATAAATATGCAGAAGTTAAGAAAGCATAGACATGAATCAGATTCTAAAATGTCATAGACAATACAGCAGGGTTTTATTTAACTCTAAAAATTGATTAGCGTTTTGCTCATAAAAATGCTAATTTTTTTCGAAAATGCATAGCTCTTGCCTCACTGTGTTTAACAAACACAGCACTTCTAAAAAATCTATTTAAATACTTTCTGTACAGTTAGTATCGTCCCAAGTAAAAAACTGCTAATCAATTATTTAAAACCCTGTACAGAATTAAAAAACGTTGACAGCTTTTTGTTGGGTTAGGAGCTGGGGGCGGGGGTCAGCCTGAGAAAAAAGTGGCCCTCATGAACAAGGGAAGACATGGCTGTAGTAGGATCAGTGTCCTGTGTGCCAGAATCTCCAAATCTTAGTTAGATGGTGGAGGGGGAGGTTAGGGTGCATGGTTTGGTTGGGGAGGGTAAGGAAGGGGAGTGGGTATAATCAGTTAAGTGGGATTATACCTCAAGGGAAGGGAGAGTAGACCTCCAGGGTGGCAACCTCACTCTGGGTGTATGAGGGTTTAAGTTCAGAGATCGTAAGAAGCAAATTATAGCAGCCACGCTAGCAGCAGACAATCCCAGAATAACACGTTAAAGGAGTAACATTGGCTATACACTTTCTAACAGTTACACTGAACAGAACAACAGGCTTGGGCAATTCCATGAGCACAGGAGGCCCCTATCATTAGTCTATTTGTTATACAACTCCAGCAGATAGAAAGGACTAGACAATGATGTAACTTGCCCATATAGTCCCACATTGTCCCACATTCAAGGCCCAGCTCCACACCGTTTCCTGAGGGCTGAGCTGTACCCTTCAGTAGGCCTGTATTCATGGTTAATGTCAGGAGGTGGGGTAATGAGTCACAATGCGAGAGCTGAGGGAAGTCCTGGAGCAGAGGTCGGAACTCAGATGAGTGGCAGTGTCAGAATGGAGGAGAAGAGAGAAGGCAGCATCACAACCAACAGAAAGTTGTAGGCCACGAAAAGTCTGAGTCTTATGTAAGCTCTCCTCCTCTCATCCTAAGACTACTGTTTAACCTTACCCCTGCCGCTCTCAGCCTGACTTTAATAACCAAATCACATACTCACTGCTCATGCAATTTAGGTTTGTGGTGAGGTGGGAACAGTGTGTGGTACAATGTGTTCTTGTGCCTCTCCAGGCCAGAGGAGCTGCTGGTAGGGAGAGCCATCTCTGCCACCACTACTGCCCCTGATTTGGCAGGGAGAGAGTGATTAGTTGTGGTGGTCCAACCATCTTGCTTGGTTTCTGTTGACATCTCTGATGGTGATCTTTAAGCCAGAGAAGTGAATCTATTCTCTGAGTAGCGGGCTGCAAAGATGTCCTGTGATCTTAAGAATGATGAGCTGCCTCTGTTCCTACTCCTCGACCTGGACACTTGCTGGTTGAGTACGTCTGTACTCAATTCCACTGCCATTGCCTATGCCTTCCCTGTGGGGGGGGGGGCAACTAATACTAATCATCATAGTCATGGTTAATAGGAATGCCTTGGAGGGGCTGTGTCCAACCAGTGGGTCATATTTGTTGTACTGCTGCTTCTCAAACAGTGCTTCAAACTTTTGGTTCAGCCATATTTTAAGAGTGTAGGACTTGGCTGCTGCTGAGGTATCAAAAATATTTGGTGCACAATTCAAAGAGATTCTAAGCTGGGCAGGATACCAAACAGTCAAAGACGGTCCCATGGTGTGAAAAACTTTTTTTGCCCCTTTGAAAGCTTTTCTCTTTTTCGACAGTTCTATTGCCTTGTCAAGGAAAATCAAAATGTGATGTCCTTGCCACTGTAGTGGCCCCCGTTCCCTTCCCAGCCTGAGGATGGCCTCCTTGTCTTTGAAACATGAAAATCTGGTAAGGATGGGTCTTTATTCCTCTTTTTTTGGCATGATGGTGAGGGAATGGTGGCCCTGATCCATCTCAACTGACCTGGCTCCTGATGTTTTGAGCAAGATCAGTATGGCCTCTTCCAGAAAGGCTGTAGTGTCTAGCTCTTTAACCCATTCTGGAAACCTGGGAAATGGAGGTTGATACACCTAATCCAGTTCTACAGGTCTTCCACACAGGCCCACAGCAGATGAATCATCCAGGCTTGTAGATGAAGCTGCATGGTGAGAGAGGCCTGGGAATCTGCTGCACGGGCAGTTCTTTTTTCTACTGCAACTACCCAGACTCCCAATTCAGTCACATTGTGGTACAGCATACGTTCTGTCTCTGGTAATGGAGACCCATCATTGACCACTCAATCCTCTCCCGCCTCAGCTGACTCCCAGTGACCCAGGCGTATTCCTGAACCTGAGTTGCCAGTGTGTCAGCAGGTGTGGTTTTCCATCGTTACAGCAGTGATGGTGATTGCTTCCATTTGTGTTAGAATTTGCTGGAACATCAGCTCAATTTTTGCCATGTCAGGGTTCTGCAATGCACTGCTGACCATCACCATACTTTTGGTTAGTCAAACTTGCTCAGAGACCTGACTTTTCAGATCGTCACAAAATATTAGATTAAACAACATTGAGCTGCCCAAGGATACAGAGGAGAGGTAAAATACACTGTCACATACTTGCTGAACAGTTAGAGGTTAAAATAGAGAGCATGATATGGACAGATTGTGTTGGATTATGCCAGGGTGGAGAGCACTGCAGAATCACACAGCCACTCCTCTCATCAGTCCACCAGAAGTCCTTTGGGATCGCTTTTAAACAAAGTATTTTTTTGTGGAATGAGGTAAAGACTCAAGCTCAGCCTCCTCAGAGTCACTGAGATCATTATTCTCAGAGGATGTGTCATGAAAAATCTTCAAACCTTTTTAACTCTGCTTGTGTGGGAGCATATTCTGACCCAGAAAAAAATTGCTTCACTTTCCTCATCACATTCAGAAGAACTGTCTGCAGCATGTACCCATGGTGGCCATGGCTGAGTAAATGTGGCATGAATACTAAGGATCATACTAAGGAGTTATAGGAGCTAGGAGGCTTGGAGGCCTACGATTGCTCCTTTTATTAATAATAGTCAATTTTCACACCTGAGAGTATAAAGTTGTCCAATCTGTGTTTGAATGTTAATTTCAATTTACTTGTAATTATCTCAATAGGGAGAGCTTTCCAGGGATTGATGGTTCTAATGGTGTAGAACTATTTCTGTGCTATTAAGTTGAATTTTCTACCGTATAATTGCAAAGGATGGCCTCTAGTGTTATAGGTGTTGTTTTTGAATTTGAATCCTAATACATTTAGTAGAAATAGGTCTTGCATAATGTCATACATGAAAAGGAGGTCACCCCTGAGACATCGGGTAGTTGGTGACATTAAATTCAAAGATTAATTTCTAGATTTATATGGGACATCATAATAATCTGTAATGAGTTTAGTGAATTTCCTTTGTACTTTTTCCAATTGTGTAATGTCTGATTTCCTAAATAGGCACCATAATTGTGAAGCATAATCTAGATGTAGACGGACATATGCTCAGTATAATGGCACCATCACTTTACTATCTCTGGATTTAATATTTCTTTTAATTGACCAGATAACTCTGTTAGCTTTTAGAATAGTCTCATTAATCTGACAGGCTGGAAGAAAATCCTCAAATATATAGACCCCTAGATCTTTTTCATTGGATGTTGTTATTAGTGCCCTACTGTCTTATTTATATATACAACGTGAATTATTTGGGCCCAGGTGCATAACTTTTGCATTTGTTGGAATTTAATTTCATATCCCACTTAGTACCCATTGTGTAATATAATCAAGATCTTTCTGAATAGAAGCTATTTGTTCAGGGTTAGAACAGGGCCCTCCAATTTCCACATCGTCAGCATATTTGGTGGTGGTAGAATAACACTTACATGTCAGGTCTGATATAAAAGCTTGGAATAGACAGGGGCCTAACACGGAGCCTTGCGGGACTCTTTGTGTTCTATCTGTTAGTCAATTAGAGATCCAATTAACAATATTATGGTTAATATTTATTTACTTTTTGTACTTAGGCCCAGTGATGCATTGAATCAAATGCCTTACTAAAGTCAAAGAAAATAATATCATATGATGTTTTTATGTCAACCTGATGGCTAACCTCTTCGTAAAACCATAGTAGGTTTGTTAGGCAGCTTTTATTTAAACCCATGCTGGTCACTCTCCAGATTGTCCAGAGCTGTGGAAATTAAGTTCTTTATTATGCTTTCCAGTACTTTTCACAGGGGAGATGTTAAGCTTATAGGTCTATAATTTTCCCAGTTGTTCCGCTGCCCCTTTTTATGTATGGGAATGACATAGGCTGTTTTCCATAGATCGGGAATGTAGTTTAGATTTATACAGTTTTCAAAAAATATCTTGAGGGGATGTGCCAGACAATCAGCGAGCAAATATAAGAGGTGGCCAGATATTTGATCTGGTGAAGTACTGGTTTTACATCTAAGAGAGGTTAATTTCTTGAAAACACACTCCTTATATATAGTAATAGGTTCCACCTTAGAATTTATTTGTTTATCTATGTTCCATGTTGACTGGAATATTTCACAAAATTTTGTATTAAAGATATTGGCCATATCATAGGGATCGTGAATTGTTTGATCATTAATCAGCAGAGGGCCTACCTGGTATGTAGGTTTTTTAAGTGAGTAAATATATATAAAGAAGGATTTACTGTTGGTTTTATTAGCTTCAGATGTTAATTTATGTTCCCATTTTGTCTTTGCCCTTTAAATACTTTTGTTACACTTTTTTTGACTATGTAGGTACGAAATCCAGTTAGTTTGTGTTTGAAATTTTAGATAAATTGTGTGTTTTTTTAATTTTTTGTTTTACGAGTTTCCTTCTAGATTTGTTCATCCATTTAGGATAATGTTTTTTGTTTGTATTTTTAATTTTAGTAGGGATATAAGTATCCTTTAATTTACATAGGTTATTGTAAAGTTTATCCCAACTGTTGTTAAATGGTGAAGAAAATATTTGATCCCAGTCTAGATTGTTTATTTGCAGTTTAATACTAGGGATGTCTGCTTTTTGATATATATATATATTTTTTTTTTTTTTGCACTGTCGACAAATGTTAAGGTGTTTTCCAAAGTGAATTTGATGGCAAAATGGTCACTATTGCCAATAGGAGATTGAATTAGGATGTTTTTTACCACCAAGTTTCCATTATGAATAACACGATCTAGAATAGTAGCCCCCTTGTTGGATGATTTATTCTTTGAATGAGATTACACCATTGACATATATTGAGTATTTTTTTGCCTGACCCAGATAAAGCCATTTGATCCTTCCAGGCTATATCACTGAGATTAAAATTGCCCATAAGTAAAATATCCCCAAGTCTACATGCTATATCGATTTCCTGAATTATTGCATCTAGGGTCTCAGATGATGCATTTAGGGGGCAATAACAAATCCCCAAGATGACATATTTTGTTTTGCTTAGGATTAATTTATTCCAGATGGTTTTAGTGGGGCTGTTAGGGGTTTTAATATTATCTGAGATATTTAGTGTCTGCAGAGTATCTCTTATGAAGATTGCTATGCACCCACCTCTTCTATCTGTTCTATTTAGAATGTAGGGGGTGTACCCTGGTAAGTGGTTATTCCAACTGGATTTATCATCTCCCCATGTTTCAGTAACTAAAATGATGTCAATTTTGGCAGAGATGGCGGGTCATTGTGCTGGTGGTGGTGGTATCAGAGACACTGGCAGAACTAGATTTTTGTGGGAAAGCAATTGTGGTGATGGCAGTGGCAGAAGCAGGTGTTTGAGGCAAAGCACTTGTATGGGTGCTGGTGAAACTGGCAAAAGCAGATATTTGAGGCAAAGCACTTGTAGTGATGGTGGTGGTGGCACTAGCAGTACTAACAACATTACCAATAATATTAAACTGGGCAACTGTATTGTTTGTGGTGGCATCAGTAGCCATAGTCATCACAGCACTAGTAGTGGAGGTGGTAACAGTGGCAGCTGGTGTGGCAACAAGTGCAGCAGATAGAGAAGATGATGCTTGAGGTGGAACAGTGGTTGTGGCACTAGAACTATTAGTGCTACACTTTGCAGCAACAGGTCTGCTGGGGTGTAGAGGAAAGTAGGACAGTGAATATGTGTTGAATGTTGCCACATTGTAAATCACTTGTGGTTGAGCTTGGACACAGACGTTTCTGACTGATGACTGGATGACATTTTCACTCATCAGATAAATTAACCATTGCCAAAAGGTGTGTTTTATTTTTAATAGCATACAGACAGCAAAAGCTTACAATGGTTAGCTGACTTGTGAAAAATAATCACAGAACCTCATTGTGCCAAGAGACAAGAGTACTACTAAGCGCATAGACTTCACGGGCCCAGTATTCCAAAGTGTGAGCAGGCGCCAATGGGTCTTTGCCCCACACAAACCGGGGTTTATGCTGGAACCTATATTCAAAAGGGTCTGTTGCATGGGAAAATAGGGTTAGTGCAGGCCCATGCAAAATGTAATGTATGCATGTGGGCAAGGGGAGGGGCATGGCCATGAATATGCATGCTACTCCATATTCACTGGCATTGCAGGGCGCAAGAGGGTTTATTAAGGTCCTTTTGTGCAGTGCAAATACTGCCTAATAAAACCTCAACTTAGCTCTAAGCAACCCTAGTGACTGCCAGAGGTAATGCAGCCACAGAGTTGGTTGGCCGATGGAGGAGCACAACCTCCCCCTGTGGTCCCTGGTACCTTCTTCTGATCCCCAGCCCTGTAGTACCTATACATATCCCTGGTGCTAGTGGTGCCCTTCCTCCCTCCAGTTCCCAGGCAGAAGTATAAGTTTATATCCCTGGTGCTAGTGGTGCCCCCCCAATTCCCAGCCCTGATGTATAAGTTTATATCCTTGGTGGTAGTGGTGCCCTCCCTCTGATCCAAAGTATAAGCATGCAGTATGTCCCTAGTGGTAGTGCCTCCCCCGATCACCAGCCCAGAAGTACAAACAACCCCCCATCGGCATCCAGCAGTTCCCCCCATCCCTGCATGGCACCGAGTACTCTCTCACTCACCACATCTTCATCGGCGGTGCCGCTGGTGCATATGGTGAACAGCACAGCCCTCCTCACACCTCCTTGGCTGGCCACCATCTGTAAAACGCAGGGAGCGTGCCTCTTATTTATAGGATAGGGTGACATGCCCTGTCCTATAAATAAGAGGCATGCTCCCTGCCTGTGCATACAGCGGCCAGCTAAGGAGGTGTGAGGAGGACTATGCCATTTGTCATATGCACCCATGGCACCACCGATGAGGATACAATGAGTGTGGAGGGCCCAGTGCCACGGGGAGAACCACTGGACACCAGGGAAGGGTTTATTCATAAGATTCATAAAATGTATCACAGGTACATATAGCGTTAGCCATTATTGATCTGCTCTATTCATAATAGAAATTAATAGCAAAAGTCTTATACAGTGTTCATCTAGAGCATGTTTGAACTGGTTCATAGTATCACATAATACCACAGATTCACGTAATGAATTCCACTGTGTCACCACTCATTGTGAGAACCAACCTCCTCTCAGATTTCTGTTGTAGTTCTCATCCCTCAGTTGGAACTGGTGGCCCCTATTTGCAGTAGTGTCTGATCTTATGTTTAATCCTATGCATTCCCAAAGGTCGGTTTCCCTAAATGCCCTGTACACCAAACACATGTCACTTCCATATCTTCTATATTGCAATGAGTACAGACCCAGATCCTGCAGCCTCTCCTCTTATGTCTTGTCCTCCAACCCATTTAATAACTTAGTCACCCATCTCTGGATGCCCTCCATCCTCCTAGTATATCTCTCTTTAACCGAGGCATCCAAAAAATGCCTCTATATTACAAATGGGGGCGCACCAGGGAAACATACGGGCGACCATCACCTCCCTGTCCCTACTTTTTATGTTTCTCCTTATGCATACCAAGATGCTGTAGGCTTTTTTTGTTACATTGTTGTAGTGACTGGTGAAGACCATATTTTTGGAGATCTGTATTCCCAGATCTTTCTCAGATTCAGTTGTTAGAGTATTAAGCCCATTTATGCTATAACTATATCTGTGTTTTTTCTTACCTAAATGCATAATTTTGCATTTATCCATATTAAATCTGAGTTTCTTTATTCCAGCATCTATATTTAGCTGGAATGATTTGGCATCATTTTTGTTCAATACCACTGCTCCAATTTTTATGTCGTTGGCGAACTTTGCCATCCTTGACTTAGAGTTACAATTTAGGGAGGCTATGAGGCTGTTAAACAGAGTAGGTCTGAGGATTGTTTGTACCTACAGGCTAGCAATCGAGGGGTAACCACTACCACCAGGGATTTAAACCTATACATCAGGGTTGGGATTGGAGGAGGGAGGAGGGCACCACTACCACCAGAGATTTAAACCTATACATCAGGGCTGGCACTGGAGGGAGGGAGGAGGAGGACACCACTACCACCAGGAATATATACTTATACATCAGGGCTGGGGATCAGAGGGAGGATGGGCACTACTACCACCAGGGAGATACACTTCTTACATACAGGGCTGGGATTGGAAGGAAGGAGAGCACCACCACCAACAGGGAATTTAATTCTACCTACGGGGCTGGGGATGGGGGGGCCACTAGCACCAGGGATATATATACATGTCTGAGGCTGAGCAATTGGGGAGTGCTGCACCAACCTGCCTTGTTACCCATAAAAATGAGCCTATAATGGGCGTGCAAATGGCCCCTTAGTGCCTTGCATACCCAATGGGCTCATTAGCATGGGTCCCTTTGATTACTGCAAATAGCGCTCCGACGCCCTGTAGAGGCAGAGCTAAGTGGTTTAATACTAGGCTGACATGCCCTCTATTCAGTCAAATAGCACCAGTATGCTATTCAACTGAATATAACATCTTTGGGCACCCAGGCAAGCAGAAGGTGCAGCACAAATATTTGTGCTCCGTTTTGTGCGTATTTGAATATCTGGCCCCAGGAACTTAAAAGTTTTACATTTTGTTCCAACAGCTACGGTATAAGAGGTGCTAAAAACGAAACTGACAGACAGCTGCACTGCAGATGTCCACAGCAAAAGCTTGCCTTATTTCGTGCACATAGACACTAAATCTGAGAAGGAGAAAAAAAAAAACACTTCTTAATTTTTTTCCAGCAGGTCCCTATACTGTATGTACTAGTATCTACCTGTTTTATGCAGCAACAGCTGCAGCAAAAATGTACAACAGTCATCTCACTTGGTGTAAAAAATCAATCACTCAGGCACACCATGACAAAACAAGAGTGTTACAGATTACTGGAGTCAGGGGAAAATAAAATCTTGAAATGATGCATATATACAGTACTGTATTATAGGGGCGCAGTTGCTCCCCTACAGTTAGGGCTGAGTAGGCACTTCAATGTTAAACTCGACATTTTGTACTTTAATAACGTTGCAACCGTTAAACGGATTGGCATACAAATTCACATGCACCATTGCCCAGGATAGATCTCTGGATGTGGTAAGTTACATTCTGGTCTGATGTGCAATTTCCGAGTTCTGGAGAGGTGAAAAATGTATTTTTTTGCTCATTGACTTTGCTGGTATTTTTCTTTGAATTCCCCTACAACCCAGACGGTTTGGAATCTTTGTCCAAAATGTTCAGCACAGAAAGGGACTAGCTTACAGATGTGCCTTTTGCTAGTCTGGTGAAAAAATAAGCCATTTTTAAATTACTGCATTTAAAAAATGTGAAAAAATTGCTTCTGAGCATGCTCAGTAAGCACTAAAAGATAGCTGTATGAAATGAAAAAATATTCTTTTTTCATATGACAACATTCTTTTTTATTTGAAGGAAATCCCTTTTTGTATGACCACTTTCTTGTTTTCAGTTTTGCCTGAGAAATTAAAATTTGGAAACCCCCAAAAATGATATTCTGGGGAGGAACCGACACATGCAGCTTGCTTATCAGGGCCCACTTAACTGCATTCTGCACTTTACTGCTCAAGAAATGCCCTTCAAATTTGTTTTTTTTTAAGATTGAAATTCTTTTTTCGTATCGGCGTCACACAAAAAAAGATCTTGTTTTGTATGATGACTCATGAAAAAGATCTTTTTCATATGGGAAATCAGTGTATTTCAATGGGATTTTTGACTTGATGCATAACTTTGACATTTTTGCATGATTTTTTTTAATTTAGCTTTGTGGTCCCTGTCACCTCCTCCTGCCAACTGGTGACAGGGACACATAACATTTTTACAGATTTTCTCCCCTGATCCCTCCCCCCCCAAGGCATGTGGAGGTATTCTTCACACACCGTGGCATCAGCTCAGCCTCTTCCACCTCCCAATTCATTTTGCCGCCCCCTTTCCACCTATGCTACCCACCAGACCTCTACCTGGTTGGAGCAGAACTACAGGGGGGTGCCAACCCACCCTCACCACCCTCAGGAGAGGAGAGCTGCCCACCGGCATGTTCAATCCTGCTCCACCTTCCACCCCACACCGGCACCCCGATGACATAAGGCCATTCCCGAACCCGGGATGCCAAGCGCCTCAACCCTCTGCACCACTGGGCCAGCTTGTGTTTGCATATTTTGACACTAAATTCTGAACATACCCTTTTTGAGACCCCTCCTCATAAACGATGGAGGTGTCATTACACAGCTCCCACCCAAAAGGAGATTTTGTGGTCGCTTGGCAAATTCACCTTTTGAGCAGGATTTGCATAATGACAGTTATATAGTTCATAAGGTGGGGACATAAGACTGATACATTGAAAATTTGAGGTCAAAATATGTAACAATGGCAAAGTTATGACCATCCATTGCAATTTCACTATGCACGCTTGTAACTTTGGAAATTTAAAATACTTTGACCCCAAATTTTCAAAATAGACTTCTTATTACCTCACCTCATGTACAGTATGTCACAGCTGTCATTTTTCAAATCCTACTCAAAATGTGTTTTAACACCTGTGGCATGGAATAGTGTTGTAGTTGCCAGCAATTATGTTTTGGAGGGGATTTAAAAATTTCTGTACCAGGAACATAAGGTAGGGTAATAAGATGGCTATGCTGGCAATTTAGTCACTATTGTCCTATAAATAGAACCACAGGGCCCTTCAACAACAACCTACATATATGCATCTACGGAGGGATGGGTAGGGCCCTGCACTCCCACAGGAAAATAAGGCTATGACTACACTATCTCAAAAAGTAAGAAAATTCTTTGCAAAAAACTATGTTAATGCATCAGTTAGGGTTGATATTAAACTGTAAAAAGGAGGGAAATATGATGTTAAGGTTTCCAACCCTAACACCCTACCCCTACCCTGAGCACACCAACAGGCATCAGGGGTGTGCCTTGGGAGTTGTCAGCCCTAACGTTCACCCCATTCTCTTATACTGTACCCATCTCAGCTTATTTAGTTATGGAATCAGGTGAGTGTTAGGGCTGATGGTCCCAAGACACCCCACCCCCCGACACATGTTGGTGTGTGCAGGGTGGGGGTGGGGGTGGAGTGTTAGGGTTGGAACCCTTAATGTCATATTTCCCTCCTTTTTACTTTTTGATTTCAACCATAACTGATGCATTAGTGTAGATTTTTGAAAAGAATATACTGCATATTATAGATAGAGTCTTCAAGTAATCAACAGCTACCGAATGAGTACTACTAGTGCAGCCAAGCTGCAAGTAAACCACAGAGCCAAAGATTGCCTTACAAAGCCTACTAAGCTTGGGACAAAAAAAGGCTTTTATTATTTTTTTTTTACTTTATATCTTTTTTTTCCTGGGCTTCCCCAGCTCCGCCTCAACCTACCCCACCTGGCACATGCCTCTCTTAGGACTTACTTCGCAATCCTATATGGGTTACCCCCTACGGCAAGGGAGGGCCGGCCTCCCCACTGGAGACCTCATCCAGACAAGGCAGTCTGGGGGAGCAGCACATGTCACTTTGTTGACTGAACATCATGCTCTGGCCCCATTTTCAAATTGTCTGTCCTGGCCAAAGAGCTTACAGGGATGCAGTCATGTGTTTGTGCATCGAGGCGCACATATGCTATGCGCCTGCCACTGCCCAATCCCTCTGAGTTGCTAGCACTGCCCTGCCACAGCACCTCCAAGCGGTGGCAATACATGAGCAGCATGGCACATGCTGTCTCCCTGGGAATGGAGAGCTGTCATTGGACGCTTGATCCTCTTCCCCCCCAGCCAATCCCCAGCAACTCAAGCTCATTTCCAAACCCGAGTTGCCAGCATGGCAGCAGGTGTAGCATCCATACATTTATTTTTTACTATAAGGAACTAGTGGGACAGGATTTAAGCTGCAGCAGTAGGCTGGAAGCTGCAGCAATACCTTTCAACGCAGTCAGACAACCTGTAAGAAAACAAATCATTTAGTGCAGTGTGACAGTCAATATCAGTAGTACCAGATGCACACTAAGTGCAGGAGCAAAAGCACATCTTTAAAAAGACTGTTCCGCAAGAAACAACTTCAGAAATACATATGTGCCTGAAAATAGGCATCTATTGTCTAGTGCACCTACCCGGTTAGCAAAAACTAACTAAATAAATAAGATTTGAGAGCAGTAGCTATGAATGCTCTCTGAGCAGCCTGGGGAATGGCTATAGAGATCATGCAAGATCTCAAAGTCTTGCCAAACACCATCTGTCAAATACAATGAATACGATTTAGTATTCCAGTATTTCAGGTTATTGTTGAATATACCTGACACAGCCTCCTCCAAATATAATGGACACATTGATACTGTCCATTTGATTTTACCAGGATTTTGTGTTTTCATGAACTACAAGCCTTCATATCAATGAAATTACAATTGGATAATGCAGATTAGCTCTTCTGCCTATCACGGATGCTTAGCTCTCTCACAGTGTTGGCAAACTGAGTGCTGAAGAGTGCTATCAACAGTAATTTACCTAGTATTTAAAGGGACACTGTCAACCTGTTTTGCATTGTATTATTTCTAGTTAAAATCCCACATTTTATGATTGCTTACCTTCTCTAAAATTCATTAATGTTGCTGTTTGTTTTGTCTATCTCCTTGTTTAGTAGAACTGAAAGGCATGGTAATGTATATTTATAAACAACTTTGTTTTGTTTACAATCCTGAATCTGTTCTTCTTGAATACTTCCTAAACATTAGAAGCACCCCTAAACAGTGCAATCACTCATGAGGCAGTAGCCACCTAAACTCCCACTGCATCATGAGTGGCTGGACTGTGTTGTGGGTATTTACAAGTCTAGGAAAGATGCAGTAGGAGTTGATCAAGGGATGTAAACAAACCTGTTTTTGTGTGGTAACACCATTATGATGGGCAGTCTGTTTTTCACTTTTTAAAAGAAAAAAAGAATCAAGAATCAAACTACTAGCTACATCAGAAATCTTTACAGAATGTTAGCAGTCATAATTGTGTTTTTTTAAACCAGGGACACTTTGAGGCCTAAGGGGGTTGACAGTGTCCCTTTAAGCAGTTTATTGACTGTGTACAAGTGCTAACTAGTGTGGAATCTGTTTTGCCGTTTGCTATGCCTTCCAAAAGAAATGCCTTTGCTTTCTTATGCAAAACTGACATTTTGGCTAATCTGGAGAAATTGCCACATATGGGTATGTATAATCTTGCGTTCCAGTTTTCTATGCCACAGTTAACCCTCTCTGGTTTGATAAAAGCAAAAGCTAAACTGACGACTGAGTGGCTCTCCCATCTTGTGAAGCAGGCCTGGGACAGCATTAGTCAAGGTATGACTGTGCGCTGCTTCTACAAGGCAGAGCTCTGCACTGACCAAGTTAAATCCAAGGAAGATGCAGAGGAAGATTCCCAAGCTGACCTACCTGTGGGACTAACACATGATGAGCTCTAGCTGCTTTGTCATCTAGTCAGCCAAGTTCAGAAGATCGCAACAGATGGCATCCAGGTGTAGAGATGCTGCAAAATTTAATTTCGCCAGTGAAATTCAGGTGAAATCGTTAATTTCACCATGTGAAATGTTTTGCGTAATTATTGTATGCCTGCAAGGCAAAATTTCATCTGTAAATTTTGCCGGTAAATTTCGCCTTGCGTTACTATTTGGTGAAATCAGGCAAAATTGGGCTTTCCACGTGACTTACTCTCTGCAGATCACATGGGTTGACTGTATACAGGTAGGAAGTGAGTGGTTCATTTCCTTTCTGTGTAGCTGGAGACTTGGAGAGGAGAAGCAGGCAACTTTTTTTGAGTTTCAAATTAAGATTGTTTTGTGTGCCAGCCACTGATTGTTGTGTCTGTTTTTTACACTCTTTTTTATTTAAAAATAATATATTAGATTGTGTTTCTGTTCTTTGCTTATAGTTTCTGTTTAGTGTCTGTAGTCTACTGATTGTGTGTGTGTGTAACTCCCTCTCTCTCCCTTTCTGTTAGGAATGTTTTTCCTTTCATCAGGATGGATGCTAAACAGCAGGGTAAGGTCACTGGCGGGTGTTCCAGCAGGAGCATGTCCCCCCCCAACAGGAGCATGTGGCCCTCACTCCCCAGCAGCAGCAGGGTTATTTGGCCCCCAACCCCAGCAGCAGCAGAGGCATTTGGCCCCCACCCCCAGCAGCAGCAGGAGCATTTGGCCCCACCCCCAGCAGCAGCAGGAGCATTTGGCCCCCACCCCCTAGCAGCATCCAGATACTAATGCCCCCCAGCAGAAGCATGCGCCTCCCGCTTCCCCCCAGCATAAAGGGACAGCCGTATGGTATTTCTTTAATTGAAACACCATTGACAGCACAGTGGTGATCTGCAAGCTGTATGGCAGATCCGTGAGAAGGGGGAAACAAGGGGGCTATTTTGGAACTGGTGGCCAGAGGAGCTATCTACAGAACCACCACACAGCAGACTGGCTCCAGAAACAACAGGAGTTGGTAGTAGTAGGAGGCAGTGGGACCCTAGAACAAGAGGGCCAGCAGGAGGATGGGGCCAGTGGTCAGGTTGAGTCTGGAAGATGCCACAGTAGCAGAAGAAAGCAGCAGGAGGCAGCAGCACCCCCATCCACCTCACCCTACATCCACCGGCAGCGCCGGGTTCATGCTGGTGGTGAACCCACACAGCCTGCAGCAGCCCCATCTGCTCCACCAGTTAGCCATGAAGACCTGTTGGCTGTACGAGCAGAGGTGTCTGCTCTCCACCGTGATTTTGATGAGTTCCATCAGGAGGTTAGGGGGGGACCTCAGAAAAGTAATGGAGAAGCAACAAAAAGTGTTGGACCTCCTTGCAGAACTTCGTTGTGGGGGAATTGGTGTTGGCAGTGGCAGGTCAGAAGAATCTGGGCCAGTTTCCAGTGCCATTTAATTATGCTCTGGAAATGTTAAAAATGGGCTTGCTAATTTGCAAGTGAGTCAGGCAGTGCAGTACCTCAATTTTCTTCCCTTTTCCTTTTCCTGTCCTTGCTTTGTTAATGTCACTCTTTCCTCATGCACACCCCCTAAAAAATAACAAAAACAAACCTCAAAAAAAAAGAAAAAAAAATTCTTTGCTGTCCTCTTCCTCTACCTCTTTCTATAGCCTCATGTTTCTTTTTCATGTCCAGTGTTTTGCATATTATGTAATGTTTATACTCCCTCTTTTTCCCATCATTTGAGTACCTTACCCTTGCGCTTACCCTTCATGTCCCCCCTGTCGTGTAACTGTAACTTACTGTCAGTCCTTTAGTCTGTACCCATACATTGTACCTTTCTTCTTGCTTTATCTTACTCCTTCTATATTTCCTCGTCCTATCCACAAAAGTCAAGTACATTGTAATGTGTTCATATGAAACATTTTTTTTCCCAAAGCTATGTAGAAGGCTGATGTTGTGGACTTCAGTTGTTTTGACTGTGTGCAGCATCAGTCTGAATACGTACCCAACAATCATAGAAACATAAGCACTTTTACTGTGAAGTTAAACATAAATATGTTTTTGAGCTTAAAAACACTTATCCCCTGGCCTTACTCCCACAAATATTAACTATGTGTCCCTCTCCTCCATTCATAATGTTTAGTGCCCCCACTTCCCCACCATAGCCTCTTGCTGCCATCTGTGCAGAGTAGGCATGCTAAGACGAGAAATATGACCGGAGAAATGGTACATAAAATTGAGACAAAAATATGGTCTGAGTCAGGATATGATGTGTTGCTCCCCACCCCCACCACCCAGACATTAAGTTGCTGTTTTGGGCCATGTTCAGCAATGATTTCAGCCTGAAACTCAGTGCTGCCAGTGCCAAACAGGACCTACAAGTCCAGAAATGTTTGCAAAAAATTGTTACAATAAATTCAGACAGAAATCAGGTGTAGGCCATGTTGTTATATGGCACCCAAGCCACCACCCAGACCAAATCATGGTCTTTGGTCCACTGTTTACTATTGGTTTTAGGCCACATCTTGTTTGTGCTAGTGCAGCACAGGCAGTACATGTCTAGAAATGTTTCCTAAAAAATGTTGCATCAAATTAAGACTGAAATCTGGTGTCAGTCCTGGTGTTTTATGTTGCCCCCCCCCCAGCACTCAGACATTAAAATGCTGTTTTGGCCACTGTTTACTATTGGTTTTAGGCCGCATCTTGTTTCTGCATGTGTAGCACAGGCAGTATATGTCCAGAAATGTTTCCAAAAAATGTTGCATCAATTAAGAGTGAAATCTGGTGTCAGTCCTGGTGTTTTATGGTGCCCCACCCCCACCCCCAGCACTCAGACATTAAAATGCTGTTTTGGCCACTGTTTACTATTTTATGCCACATCTTGCTTCTGCGAGTGCAATACAGTCAGTGCATCTCCAGAAATGTTTACCAAAAAATTGCACAGTACATTCAGACCTAAATCAGGTGTCAGACATGCTGTTATATGTTGCATGCCTTCCACCTGGACCAAAACATGTTGTTTGGCCCACTGTTTACCAGTGGTGTAAGGCCCAGTCATGGTGTTGACACTGTCTAACATGGCCTAGAAGTCCAGAAATGTTTCCCCAAAAATTGCACAGTACATTCAGACAGAAAGCAGGTGTCAGACATGCTGTTACATGGTTCGCATCCACCATGAAGACCCAAATGTGTTGTTTTCTGCACCATTTGAATGCTTTTCAGGCCTAACCATGGTGCTGCCACTGCCTAACATGGTCCAGAAGTCCAGAAATGTTTCCCAAAAAATTGCACAGTACATTCAGACAGAAATCAAGTGTCAGACATGCTGTTATATGTTGCACACCTTCCACCTGGACCAAAACATGTTGTTTGGCCCACAGTTTACCGATGGTTTAAGGCCTAATCATGGAGCTGACACTGCCTAACATGGCCCAAAAGTCCAGAAATGTTTCCAAAAAAATGTTACAGTAACTTCAGACTGAAATCAGGTCCTAGCCATGATGTTTTGTGGCGCCCAAACCCCCACCTGACCAAACAACGGTCTTTGGTCCACTGTTTACAACTGATTTTAGGCCACATCTTCTTTCTGCAAGTGCAGCACAGGCAGTACATGTCCACAAATATTTCTTAAATAACAGTACATTAAATTCAGAATGAAATCTGGTGTCAGACATGCAGTT
This sequence comes from Neoceratodus forsteri, assembly GCA_016271365.2. NCBI lineage: Eukaryota > Metazoa > Chordata > Ceratodontiformes > Ceratodontidae > Neoceratodus > Neoceratodus forsteri. Next base: position 656,455,037 of record CM057454.1, on the reverse strand, counting down.
ACATGGTTCACATCCACAAAGGATGCTACTCTGTTGTTCTCTGCACTATTTAATACGGTTTTCAGGCCTACCCGTGGTGCCACCACTGCCTGACATGCAACATAAGCCAGTTTGCCACAATGAGAAAAATAAATCCTCCTGCAAAATGGTTCTGCTACTTAAAGTTGCACTTTCCTTTTCCTGCTGATGGTTTCACAATTTATTGAGAACTGTGGAATTATCGTTTCACAATGATGATGCCCTGGTTTGCCCTGTTGGCTCTGTGGTTTTAAGTCAGCATGGACTGAATGACATTTTGTGTGCTGCAGCTGTTGCCTGTAGCTGCTGCCTGCTGCTCTGACTAGTTGCCACGAGAAGTAATGCTTTGTCTGCTTCATGGGGATCCTCTTCACATAGTCAATCGATGCCGCTACTGCTGCTGCTGCAGCACACGTAAGTATCTGTCTGTATTTTTTTTTTGGGGGGTGCAAGAGAAGGGGGATGGTGGGTTGCTATTGGGACGTCTTTAGTTCTTATATGTTTGTACTCATTTTATATTATCTAGTGTGCTGAGGAGTACATCATTATGACATGCATGGCAGGATTTGAACACGGGATGTTGGAATGCACCACATTTCATATTGCTCAAGGACAAGGTAAGTACTGAATTTTTCATTACTGGGAGGGATAGGTGACTGCAGCTCGGATATCTGACTTGGATTGTAATTGTATTATTTTTTCTTTTCTCAACACATGCAGGAATACAGGTGCTGTATATTCCAGGTGCACTGCTGCTGCTGTTCAATATGTGTGTGCAATTCATTAACTTGTGGTAAGTATTTCTTAATTTGTGATGGTCTTTGGTGGACAGGTGGTGGAGGAGGTGGTTGAGGCCGGGTTGGTGTGAGGTTAGTGGATATGGTTAAGTATTAAGTTTGTAATTACTGCAGTACAGAGATATCAGACATTGACAGTAACTATCTTCTATATGGGTCTGTCAGTATTCAGGAATTTCACTGCTGGGGTGCGTCTGTTAACTCCCAATCTGGATGCTGGCTGTGCTCATCAGAGATAGTCTGTTCATGTCAAAGGTTCCAGCTTAACAGCCATTCCCTGATATGAGTATAACTTCATATAATGATGGTGGGGGTGGGGGGGCACCTAGTTGTAACAATGCCCAAAATGTCGTCTTCTTCTTTTTTCTTTTATTGCCAGGTACAAAGTATTTCAATTGGAATGGTTGCTTAGTTTTCTGGTGGACATTTGTTTATGCATCCCATCTCTGTATGGCATTGGTGACTAAATACAAGTCTTCCATCCTGGTGTGTGGATGCTGGATCGAGGTGCTGCACCTGCAAGGTGTGGGCCACTGCTGACAACTAAAAATGGGCTTCATCTTGGGAGTGGGTCAACAAAAATGCTTTACTTATGCCATTAATGTTGTTCTTGCTGGGATATCAGGTGACTTCTGGGGCCTGGGATATGTAGCATGTATGAAACTGGTTATTTTGGTGGATTTGGTGCCTGGTGGTGTACTTTTACAACTTGAGGGAGTTGCAGCTCCACTGCTACTATGCCCACTGCTTGAGAGAGAAAATCATTCCTCACACTCTTCCTCCACCAACACACTCAGCCCTCCCTCCTCCTGCTGTATTGCACTGCTGTCGCTAACATTAAGCTTGATAAGGCAAGTCCCACCAACAGCTCTGGTATCTTTCTGGTGTTGGTGCCAGCGCAATGGGTGCTTGTTTTTCAAGTGGGCATGCTGGCCACCGGTGCCTATGTGGCTGCCCTTTTTTCCACAACTTACACATGCTTGACACCGCTGACATATCGCCACAGTGCCATCATCTGCATGAAGTGCGTAAAAATCCCAAACTAGGGACTTTGCACCTCTAGATTTGACACAGGACTTACACTTGGACAGTGGAGCCAAAGGTGTGGAAGTTTTTGCTTTTTGTGCTGCTTGCATGATATCCAGCATGCTACATTTGGGAGGCGGGGTGACTGGACTGCTTGTTGTAGGCTTGCAGATATCCTCACCCTCAGTCTTGTCATCGAGATGGGCTACATCTTCAACCTTCATCCTTTTCACTTCTACTCCCACAGGGGATCCAACACCTCATCATCATCTGTACGAAAACCCTCCTCCTCACCACTATCTACTGCCAGACAAACACTTCCCTTCTCTGACATCGCCTCACTGTGGGGGGGGGGGATGACTTTCCTTATCTCCTTCTCCAGGAGAAACAGACTGAAGCTGGACACTATCACACTCACCACCATCAGCTTCTCCTTGAGCAGGAACAATACTCACACTGACAACTTTTTTAACCTCCTCCTGAACTTCTGTGCCTCCACTGGTGTGAGTTTTTCCTTTATTCCCAGTATCATCCCCAATAAGCATGCTAGCTACAGATTGGGCAGTAAAAATATGAGTCACAGACTTGAAGCCACTTCTAATTTCTATTTTGCTGCTACTGGCTGCCATAGCAGCAGTGGAGCCCACAGAGGACACTGATTCAGAATCAGACATAGGTTTGCTTTTTCCAACAGTCTTCTTTGAGCCACCTCTCACCCTGGCACCTTTACCTGAAGTTGAACGTCTCTTGGTAGGCATATTTATATGCTTGTTTCATTTGGCTTCCTCTGGAATTATATTATTATGTATTTCTATTAAATAAGTGTGATTTAACACTTGCAGTGCTATCTACAAAGAGCAAACAGAAATAAGAACAGGTAGCTGCACTGTAGTATATGTGTATATAACTACCTACAACTGCTACTGTAGCCTATTTGAGTGTGAAAACACTATTTTATTTTTCCAATTACAAAAAACATGAATTAAGTAACATGGGGTAACAGGAGGACAGAAGTAAGAGACTTTCAATACAAAACCAACAGAGAACACCACCACAACAAGGTTGTGCAGTAAATCTGAAAAGAATACTTTAGTAGTTCTTAATCAAATGTCAGTTTTTAAATGGAATGATTATTACACAGCTTGATAATAACCAGGTAGGTGCTGGTAATTTCACAAAAACTAAACTGTAAGGCAACCGCACAGAACACCTCTCAGTCAAAATACAAACTACGATCCGGATAAGTGGTGTCTGGATAAGGCAAGTACTGCAATGTGTTAGTTCTTACTAAATACAGTTTTGGCTTACAGCTATATCAGATGGAAGGGACCACAAGATTTGAAATGAACAAAGTCACCTCCAAAACTTATGCAGGACCACCACTCTCTTGAAAACTATATAGTTTTTTTTAGTAGGTTAGGTAGTAAACAACAGCGGTGTGACAGGGAGGAAAGGGTTAATATGGTAATCAAATTAAACAGAAAAACAGGAACACTGCAATGCAGAGGCTAGATCACAATGTTAATTTCTGTGAGCAATTCAACAATGCAGTGTACCTGGATATGGACAAGTCAAGTAGTCAATGCACACAAACACTTTCAATCAAAACAATAAAGCACAAAAGTGATTAAGCAAAGGGAAACAGGAATAGAACTACTCAGAATGAGCGACTGTTCAGATAAAGTTACCCAAAAAAGGGTCAATATGTAAGAAAAATGTAACAAATAAGTAGCACACCAACAAAAATATTAAAACTTAAAAGAAATTACAGAAACTCCCTCACTACTTGTGAGAAATCTTTCAAATATTAGGAAATAGCCTGCTCTACTTTCACATACACACACACACACACACATCACATCACACGGTTGACCATCGCCCACTCAACTCCCTCACAGACACAGAGAAAACTGAAAACACTACATAAGTTTAACTAAGTATTATCCAAAGATACAAAAACAAAAAAAAGGTTCACTAGCAGCATTAGGAACTTAATTGAGATTTTTGGGAGCAAACAACTCTCCAAAATCACAAATAAAGAGGTTTTTGAAGGGTTTAATTGCTCTCCGACTCAACAGACAATATACCGTGCAGGAAGCAGCCTGCACATGATATTTCAGCTATCTATCCATAATGCATTGCAATTTCACTGGCAAAATTGAAAAACATTGGCAAAATTAAGGATAATGGTGAAATTTCGTCTTACGCGAAAGCGAAATTGGGGCTAAATTTCACATTATGCAAACGTGGAATCAGAGGTGAAATTACATTTTGCCTAGGTGAAAAATTTTGCATAATGCTGGAATTACGCAAAATATTTCGCTAGGCAAAATTTTCCAGTTTTGCACATCTCTATCCAGGAGGCAATCGCCAATATGTGAGCTACAAAAGCTGCAGCTGAGTGTGTTTCTGACTTAGAGATGGAGCAAACAACTGCCACAGCAAGTAAAACTGCCATCACAACTCTACTTCCACTGCAAAAAGTAATGGATGAAAGAGGGGATATACAGCCAGATTGTGCACTGATACTGATCACTGAACATGCCTGGAAAAGTACACAGCCTTTAAAACACATCAGACCAGCATCACAGCTTGCATCCAAAGGTAGGATTGAGACTTATTAAACTTTTAAACTTTATTATATTTCAACATGCTGATTTGAATAATGGTGAATGAATAAATTAAAGTGCAAAGATATTACGGTAAATTATATTAAACTGTCACTACTGCATCAGAAATTAAATTCTTGGAAACAGCCTGATTTTTCACAGTTGCTCTAAAAAGGACACCCACTTACAACAGACAAATCCACTTTCACATAAATTAATCATATGTCAATGGGGTCCACTGTAGTCAATGTATTCGACTGGTGGTTCGAAATCAATGATTATCCCTACCTGCCACTGTGATACACTGTCAAACATTTTATAACTGCTAAATATTGTGTTGCTAGATTGATAAAGGTCAATAATTTAGAAAGCAGTTTAGTTAAGTTGCAGTGACAAAGTGTATCACCTACACTAGCCACACTTATAAAATGGGTAGAGAAAATCCTAGCCACTGATTGGCCAAGGCAGGCTGGCACTAAATCATTTACCTCAGCTTAGTGACTAGTAAAAAAAAAGTACCAGTGGGATTTGGAATTTGAGCAATTCACGCACAGAATTCATGATCCACTTCACTCAACTCTGATTGCCATCACAAATGTGGCTGCCACCTTTATTCATTGCAAACATTCAACAAAGCCCTGAAAAGTAAAACTCTTGTAAATAAAAAAATATATATAAATATATATATACAGTATATATTAAACACACTTCTTTCTCATGACCCCCAGTTTACACATACAGAAACATTTTAAAAAATGAAGTACTATTCTATTTTAAACCCTGGGGCAGGATTTCTGTGGGTGAAACAAGCCTTGCATAAAGTCTTGCATTAAACCTTTGCTTTGTCACAGCCAAATGCCACAACTGCACCCAATTTTATAATCTGAGGCACAGTTGCAACAGACAACACATGTTACGGCAACCTGTGGCAAAGTTCAGCTACAAGCTGTGTGTTAGGGGTCCTTGGGAAGGAAGCAAACTAGACCAAAGAAAGTTGGTCCAACGAGCATCAATATGACACAAGGGCTATAGGAGACTCCCTCTCCCTCTATGTCGGGGAGGCCCAGTCTCCTTTGTTGCATAGACCATAAGAGCACTAACTGCATTGATCTTTTGTTAGCCTGGAAGTGACCTCTCTCTCTCTCTCTTTCTTCCTGCTTCTCTCTTTCTCCCTCTTCTTTTTCTTCCCTACTTTCTATAAAATCCTACACATTATGTTAATTGGCAAGAAGCAGTATATTTGGAATTGTTCTTTTTTACTAAGTCTATGCTGCTTTTCTGATATGTATGTATTCCTTGTAGCCAAACTATATTAAGCATAGTAGGGCACCAGTGCCATGGGAGCATCAAAGGACAAAACACCTACTTGACAAATAGACTTCTATTCCTGGTACAGTGGACTAAGAGGAGCACTGGTTATGGTGCAATAAGTGCAGCCCCCCTCTCTATAGAGTATAGCCTGTCTTCTAACTTTGTAGACTTGACATCATATTGTATAATGCAAAAAATGGTTACCTGGGATGTGAAAAGGAGAAGATACAAATGGTAGTACTACATATGTTACACCAAATTATTTACAAAAATGATTGTATGGATCATTGCAATATTTCCAAAAAATCTTTTCAATAAAATATTCAATTTTTAAAAAATATGACACGAGGGATTGAACATCCCACCTAGACTGCCACAAATCCAGTGAGACATACAGTAACATATATTTGATGCATCTGGGGCTTGCAGCAATTCCGGACATTTGAAAATCTAACCCAGGTGTTACTTTGCTAACCATGAAAAATCCCCCTTCTGTCTTCACCAGTTTGCCAGGGCAATCTCTGCTGCTTACCCTGCCAGAGACAAAATTGAGACTGTGGCTCCTTAAGGCCCTCTGTTGCATGTGAAGGGTCAATATTCTGCCAGAATAATTCTGCAGAAGTTTGCAATCTGGAGGAAAGTAGAAATCTGCATGTTTCTACCCGACCTGCTAATATGCTTCCCGCAGAACTTGAGATTTCACCCAATATATGGTTTTCCTCTGAAAGTAACATTAATGTAAGCACTAGCAAAAATATAAGTAAAACTTCTGGTAAGTGGGGTAAAGATATTGACGGTATTATGTCTGATTTGCAGGTCTAAAGCACATAGGAAATCAACTAAAACAACAGAGTATTAGCAATCAATGTGCAGGTAATGGAAGAAGACTAAGAAATGCAAATGTGAACTTGAATGGCCCATTATACAAACCAGATACATTGAGCGAGGACTTAATATCACTAATGGGAAATCAGTATACTGCAAATCTCATATTAATGGAACAACTTGTGATCAATAACAATTTAATTGAATCAATGAGAGAAGATGTGATTAGAAATACATTCAAATTGGATGAACTCCAAAGGAGATTGGACCCAGTCATCATATATACTGATCAAGAATCTATAGGACAAGGATTGGAAGAAAAGACAGTTATAAAAAAAAGACCAGATTTTAGTTCCATTATAAATCCAGATATCTCAATATCTAAGACACAAACAAATAAAAAAAGGAAAAGAGGAAAAGAAAAAAGAATAGAGATAAGCCAAAGAGAACGCATGGATCTAAGAAGACATTAAGCTACTTCTAATTAAGTTTACCTGGGGAAGACAGTGCCAAAATAATAAAGTGTCTAGTAAATTACTAATGACAAATATAAAGAAAGAAAGAACTTTTGGCAAGCCTAACACAGACAAAAAAGAACAGGTGCAGGTTAATAACATAGAAACTGCTCCAAATGTGTTGCTTATGGGGTTAAATAACTTAGAGAATGAAATAAAACAACTTAAGCAAATGATAGGAATACCCAATCTGGAAGAAAATCCAGCAGAAAATGAGAAAGTCAGGTTGGCTATATTAACCACATCAGATTTAGTAAGATGTAGCAAAAACATATGTAGTATTGGGAGAAAATCATATGAAAAACAGAGAAATATAAACAGACCACTTGTAAGATATATTGGGCCAAGTAACTGGATATCTATGGGGACTAGCAACCAGAACATACAAATGCTGGATAACCTTAAAACACTACTAAATATTGACATTCATGATGAGGACATTGAGGAAATCAAAGGTTCTGCAGTTGGACTCCACTGCTCCGGTTGATGTATTTTTTACAACAGTCAGAGTTGCAAATTATGTCTGGCTAAATGGATTAACCATTCAAAAATCAGGATTTTCATGTTACATTTCCTAACAGGCAAAAATGTAATAAAGAAGAAAAACTGGAAAGTGAGATAAAAGAAAAAGTGTATTTTTAAGCATTTTTGACTGAAGAAAAAAATATAAGAGCACCAGTCAATATTTCTATGGTGCTATAACTGATAAAAATTGTAGTCCAAGGAGGAAAGTAAAGCACCCGTAGACAAAGCACTGCAGTGACTCATAATTTTAAAGAGCCATGATGTTGATTTATTAACAGTGAAAATAACAAACCATGTGGTGGCCCACTGGCCTGAAAAACAAACTAGCATTTCTCCTGGCATGCTGCCAAGCTTCTTCACCATTTTTGGCCTAGACTTCTTAGAGAATGAGAATGAGAATGAGAATGAGAATAAGCTAACTGATGCAATTTTTAATTTACTAGAAAATGTTTTGTATATCCCAGTAAGAGAAAATGGCAATGTTGTAGCCATCAGAGCAGGCACTGATAGCTAGATAGATAGACTTGCAGGTGAAAAACATGGAATTAGCTAATAAGATTCTACAAAAAGAATTGATCTTAGACAACCTGGGACTTTTTGTGGTCAGCTCAGATACACTGGGATCTTACACTAAGGGTGTGAATAATACACCATATGCCCCAAGTATTGAAATAGGAGATGTCAATAGATATCAGACTGTGGCAGGCTATTCGGACTGACGGTTACCTCAGAACAGTGACAGCAGTTTGACAAATGCCTCATAAGACATAAGTAAGGAATATAGAAATAGGATCTCAGTTCTTACTTGGAATATATCAGGGCTAAAAAACAAGACAGTTGATGCTGAATGGAACTCCTTCATAGAGAAATGTGATATATTGGCATTTCAGGAAACTTGGCATGGAATAGATGAGATTATTGATATTAACGGGTTTGAACTTTACCAATTCACATGAACTGGGCGACAAAAATTTGGCAGGTGTTCCGACGGACCTGCCACATATTTTAAAGTAGTTTTTTTTATAAATGTCAAATGTTTACTCAGAAATGAAAACTTTATTGGAACCAATGCAGAGACTATTAAATATGGCTTTCTTATAATAAATACAGTAGTTATATTCCCCCAGAAAACTCAAGATTTTATGCAGCCAAAGTTTGGAACCAGTTTAAGGAATTACTGAAAGATCTCTTCCATACGTTCCTGGGTGTAGGAATTCTTTTAATACAGTAGGAAACTTTTATGCACATGTGGGCATATTTGATGGCTTTTTGGAAAATTAATTTTACACCTATAATAATACAACAGATTATATGAATCCTAGGGTCCCAAAAGACCTAAAGATGAATGTGTTGGGTCACAAGCTGTTAGATGTAATGGGTGAATTTAACTTATACCCACTTAATGGAAGGTTAGAAGGGGATAAGAGTGGAGAATGGATGCACATTTCACAGAGGGGTGTCTCGATGGTAGATTTTGCCCTATGGGCAAGCCTGTACCCCCTGTGGGGAAAACTATATGTGAATGATCACTTTCCACTTATTATACTAAGCAAAGAATGAAGATGTGATAGTCTAACTTCTGGGTGACAGATCTTATTTTCTGAGATTAGGGCCCACAAGAAAGTGATATGTCATCATGATTTGGATATATACATGAGTGACATAATCACTAACTCATCTTTAAATAAAGAAACTAAACAACTAGAGGATCAAGCACTAGGTTATTTAGCTCAGAATCTGAATAATGTCTATGGTAAAAGAAGAAATTGCTTAGAAGTTATAGTTAAAAGTAAACAAGAAATGGACCACAGCTCCAGATGGTCTGTTAATGACTCCAGAAAAAAAACAAAAGGGTTTTAAGGAAGCTCTATAGACAATACAAGAATAGGCTACAAATGATATTCTGAAATAAATAAATATGACCAAAAAATGTAAAAAAAAAAACCTTTAAAAGAAAAAAAGAAGGCTTATAACAATAAGCAATGGAATTGTATGTTAGAGGCTATCACTATTAAAGACAGTAAAAAATATTTTAATTTGGTAGCTAGAGGAACAAATAACTATGAGTAAAATTGATACTTAAATAATTGAAGATAAGTGAAAGAGTTCTTTACCAAAATCTTTTGGGATTCAGAAGCAGAAAATCTATTTTCATTAGATTACTGAAATGATGTACCACAGATCTCCTTCACCTATGGGGAGATTCTTTTTGCAATGAACACACTTAAACTATGGAAGACCCCTGCGCCAGATGGTATTTTGGCAGAGGATTACCTCTGTCAGACAACCGTGTGGTGTAAATATCTTACAATATTCTATAACAAATGTATTAAGGAAAGGAAATTCCCTGATTCATGGAGAGGAGCACATATAGTCCCAATCCTTAAAAAAGGGAGTACAGCAGATCCCCTGATGTACAGACCTATAAGTCTTCTTGACATAAGCCTAAAGATCTTTTCTAAAGCATTACTTGGAAGGCTTATGGTCAAAATTAATGCAACAGAGGGGCTATCTCCACTACAGATGGGTTTTAGAAAGACCTATTCAATGCTTGATAATCTTTTCATACTATGTTATCTGATTGAGAAATATGTGTTATTACATAAACAAAAACTTTATACAACATTTATTGATTACTCAGTTGCCTTCGACTCCATTTCTCTGAAAACATTGTGCGAGATTCTCTTAAATAGAGGAATTAGTAACAATCTTGTTCATATAATATGCAGCTTATGCTCAAACACTTGGGCATCTGTAAGACTGGGAACTAATAGAGAAGTATCAGCACCATTTTTAATCAACAAAGGGATACGCCAAGGCTGTGTCCTGGCCCCAACATTATTTTCATTGTATACTGATAGCCTTCTAAATTAACTAAATCTCTTACCCTCTGATACACCAAAAATTCCTAAGCAAAAATGTGCAGCACTTGCTTATGCAGATGACATTGTGGTGTTCTCCCTAACAAAAAAAGGATTACAAGAAAACTAACTCTACTATATGAGAAACTGCAGAGGTTGCAACTTAATATAAATTCCAAAAAATCTAAAGTTTTAATATTTGGAAATAGATCTAAAATGGAAGGATGATGATACATAGGCACTGACAAAATGGAAACTGCAACCGCCTATGTAAATTTAGGGGTTCAATTTAATGTAAATTGTCGTTGGAATAGTCTCCTTGAAATGATAAGTGATAAATTGAAGAAGACAGCGAGGGACCTTGACAGATTTAATTATAAATATAGTGGGATGTCCATCCTACCTCTACTCAAACTATCAGAGCAAAGTATCAGACACAATTATTATGTGCAGCTGAAATTTGGGAGAGTAAATCAGCAGATAAGTTAGTCGTTCCTGTTTATAAATTATTAAGGAAAGTTATGGGTCTTGGTCAGTCCTGTCCTGCCTCTTACATGAGGGCAGAATTAGGATTGATTAACCTGAATGTACAGATAGATACAAGAAAAATATTATTTTGGTTAAGACTGTTAAATCTACCTAAAAATTCTATTGTATACCATTATCTGGAGGAGAAAAAAATGTGGTTTGAACTAGGATACAGAACTCAGTGCTGGTTTACAAACTTAGTAGGATTGTTAAACAGGTGCAATTTTACAAGCTTAAAATATTGGACAGACAGGGGAATTTCTATTAGCTCCAAATATAGGAAATTTATTTCTAAGAGAATTACGAATACTTGGAACCAGGAGGATTTAAATAAAATCAAGGAAACCGCACGCTCCAGATGGTTCAGTAAAAATAATTATCTTTTTGGTCTTAAACCTTAATTAAGTATCTTGGAAGACAAAGAGTTAAGAGGTATGTTTGTCTTGTATAAATCTGAATGCTTCCCAAGTAATGTCCTACAAGTTAGGCATCATAAATTATCTAAAGATTTGGAAAAATGTACCTGTCCTGTAGGCGGAATAGAAAATTGCCTACATGTACCATGGAAATGCTAATGGTAGAGAAAAGAGAGACTACACTGGTTGGGCCCATTCTTGAATACCAGATACCTATTGGATGAGGAACTCTTAGCTACAATACTGATGCATATCGCTGACAACTGGACTGAAAACAGACTAACAAAGTACTTCTGTGCAATTTATAAAATTAAAAGAAAGCTGTTAATGACTGAAGTATGATACACTGCACCTTATGTTGCTGAAACTAAAATATTGTGGGTGGAATGAAGTTTTAGACTTGTCTATACCATTTTAGCCTGTTCTATGATATGAGAATATTGAAGTATGCTATGTTATGTGACCATTTTTAATTGTTATGTAGTGTACAATGTGTATTTTATATTTGTTGTTTTATATTTTTGTTGATGGCTTTTAAAGCTAAACAATAAAGATTAATTAAATAAATTGAACCGATTTGCCAAGACTCCAAAGACCCAAAACACTACTTTTTTTTTTCTTTTGCTGCTTGTGGGGGTGGGGTTGGGAGTTAGGACACAAAAATAAAAAATAAAAGAGAAGTTTGAATTCCTGTATTCCAATATAAACAAACATTCCATCTGCTGAATGTGTAGAAAGACAGATTATTGACTGGTGGGGAATGAGTACCTTTTGTAGTTTAACAAATGAAAATGCCTGTTTTTAATTAAAAGAATGTTGGCATTTTTTTGGGGGGGTTAAATTGTTTCACACTATACCTATTTTATCAGCATAATAAGACATGCTATAAGGCTCTTCAACTGTGGCACTGAGCCTCCAATTCCCCTGGATGGACAGTTATCTCAGCCTAAATGACATCCTGTGGTGTATTATTGTTTACTTAACTCCCTTTGGGTCATTGAAGTGCAGGCAGAGGCTCTGGCTACTCATGCTGACAGGAAGAGAGAATCTCTACCAAAGGCTGGAAATACTAAGAGAAATAATGAAAGAGAAAGGTAATGAATGGAAGAAGTTTTGAAAGACAGTAATACTGATAAAGAACTACTGAGTTTTTATGTTCAGTTGTGGGACTGTTATAGTGATGTTGTTTGCATCCTGAGGTTTATCTGTCAGAAAAAGTAGATCAGAGTAGGCATGGGTTTTGTTATTCCACTGACACGTTATAAGTTGATCAATGAAGTTGTAGGATTTTTAGAACCCATTCTATAACAGAGAAATAAACAGTATCCAAACACAGTTTATATGAATAGCCCACTTGAAATACTTCAAATACATCAGTAAAAAGTGAAACCACTCCTAAATATTTTGCAAAGCATAATTTCCTGACATCGCACATCAGTATTACAGATAAATGGTGGTTCTTCCCAGTTTCAACAGTGTCTCCTCAGTTGGGGTCAATTTTTAAATGATCAGGAATGGCACACAGTACTTGCGTCAACAAGAAATGGGGCAAGGGCCCTCTTGTGCTGCACCATGCACCATTTCCGATTCTCAGACACCACATGCACCAACTGAGGGGCCGCCAGCACTGGCCGGGGCTTGCGCCATCCTTGCGATGGATGCACCAGTCCACCAAGGGGGAAGGGAGCTTGTGCCAGGACTGTGCTGCAGCATCCCTTTAAAAGGACACTGTCAACCCCCTTAGGCCTCAAAGTATCACAAACACATTTGATGATTGTTCACATTCTATAGAGATTGTTTATGCAGCTAATAGTTTGATTCAGATCCCTTCTTCTTTAAAAAAATGAAAAACTAAGTGCCTACCATACTGGTGTTACCACACCAAAACATGTTTTTTACATTTCTTGATCAACTCTCACTGCATCTTTCTTGGACTCAGGAACACCCCCAACACAATCTAGCCACTTATTATGCAGTGGGAGTAGAGGAGACTATTGTATCATGAGTGGCTTCACCATTTAGAGGGTATTCCTAATGTTCAGGAAGTATGCAGTAAGAGTAGTTGAAGCGAAACAAAGCTGGATATAGCGATACATAACCATGCATTTCAGTTCTAATAAACAAGGAAGCAAACAAAACAACCACAACATCATTTGATTTTAGAGAAAGTAAGCAATCATAAAATATGGGATTTTACCTAAAAATAATATGACACAAAAAAGGTTGACAGTGTCCCTTTAAGGAGGATTCTCCAAACCCCCTCCAATGGGCACATGGGCCACCAGAGTTAGACGAGGCAGAGGCTGGTCTAACAGCCCATGCACCATTCCAAGATCTGTGTCATGGTGGGAGGTGGTCTGTGCCGCTGTTGTGGCCAATGCCAGTGGACTTCAGCAGCCATCCCGCACCTGGCCACCTGTTCTGGCACTAATGGAGCCACAGTTGGTGCCCTTGAAGGACCACCCCCCCCAGCATCAGTCACCAGACCGCCCTCCCCCATGGCCCAGTTTCTGGCACCATGACAGCCTTGCCCTGGCTCCATCCAGGTCTGTCACCACCCCCACCCCAACCTGCCATATCCTGCCCTCCTTGGGCCCCACCAGCATTCAGGATGCATAGTTGGTGTGTCCCTGCCACAGCCACCACTGCCAACTGAATGTCCCACAGGTTGCGGCATTCCCCTCCTGTGCACCATATGTTCAGCACACAGATGGCTTGCAGCAAACTTGGGGAGTTTGGCACTGGGACCACAATTCTTGAAAAATCTGGTGCAGGGTCCCTGGCACACCTGAGTTTGCTGCAGTCAGGGGTTTAGCACACAGTGCACTGCTCTAAGGGGGCGCTACAAAATCAGACCCAATGTCTCTATAGTTATTGCAGTGTCTCCTCCCATTTGTAATAGTGTCCCCTCCCAGTTGTGTCATGTATCTCATTTCTTCCATTTGGTTTTCACCATAGCTGTTATGTCTGTGCTTCATCTTAGTTACACCAGTGTCTTCTCAGAGTTATACCAGTGTCAGTTGCATAGTGTCACCTCACAGTTATATCAGTTTCTCCTCCTAGTTACACCATAGAAACAGAACTTCTTGGCAGAAAAGGACAATTCACCCGCTCAGATGGTCCCTGCCTGGTCTACCTCCACAGACCGTTTTTGGCCACTGGCAACCTTCACTCCTCCCTGCCTATATACTAATATTCACCATGTTTATCCCATGCATGCTTGAAGCCCCCTACTGTTTTCGCTTCCACCACTTTCACTGGCAAAACACCACTGTCTCCTCTTACCAGTTATGATCCCAGTTACATAAGTGTTTATTGACTAGATAAAACAATAAAAGCTGTCAGTTCTGTGGAAATATTCTCCGCGATTCAAATTATTTTACAATACATGCCAAAAGTCCACAGTTTATGGAGGAATGTCACAACATTTTCTTCTGTTTTAGATGGCATTTTGCAGAACCAATGTTTGCATTTCATGAGAATTTTCCCAGCCGAATTTATGTTTGCTAAACCTTTGAGGATGACAACTTTAAAGACTGGTTCTTTTTTGTTTGTTTACTGTAGATGTGAAAAAGGGAAACAAAATGTAATCTAAGCAAAGCCAATGTAAACTATTAGCTTTATGAATAAAAAAAAAAACTAAATGCAGACAAAGTTGCAAGACACTTAAAAGTATGGGTTACTGGGCTTTAAAATGTTTTTTTAATAGGATCTACACATACAGTAACCTTGAGAGCTGCCTTTTCCCTTGGAAGATGATGTATTCATTTATTCAGCATAAATGAGATATAAATAAGCATAATTGCTGACATAATGAATAAAGAGGACACTGAAATCCAACCAATATGCAGCCATCCTACCAAAATCCTGAGAGGGCAACATCTACTGCATGCTCATTTTCTCCTGTCACCAAAACTGGCACCGTGCAGCTTAATTTAAAGACATTAGCACTTCTACTAAATAAGCAGATGCATTATGCTTCTCAATATGTTTCCTCAAAGGGTCTCACAATTAAAGGCACACCTTTGTTTAGAATATATTATAATTTACTTACCCAGGATAGCCCAATGAAGACATAACATTCCATTTACATAGGAGCACTAGAAATACCAGATGACAAAAAGCCCATCTCTTGCCACCCAGGAGCTGCAGAATTCAGTATTTAACATCAAAGTCAGGCACTCACCCCATCACATCATCTTGTCCTCAATGGATAATGTCGAGGCAATATGGGCACTATTCACAAAGGTGAGGGTTATATGTGTGCGAAAGGCACGTGTAACACATCATAGCTACGTGACCCCGGACAGGTGCATGGTACCTGGTATTCACAACTGCGGGCACCTGCTGGGCACCTATCTGTGGCCCCACCCCTAGAGTGCAGCTGTGTGGGGTTGGATCACAGCTCTGCAGTCAGGCACTCACCTCTTCACATCATGTTGTCCTCATTGGATAATGTCAAAGCAATATGGGCCCTATTCACAAAGGCGTGGGTTATAAGTGTGAAATGCATCTATAATGCAGGCATAGCTACACAGCCCAGGACAGGTGCAGGGTGCATGGTATTCACAATTGAGCACCCACAGGGCATCTTTCAGTGGCCCCACCCCCAGAGTGCAGCTGTGCAGGGGTGGATTGCAGCTGTGCAAGGAGATGGATCATGGGGTGCAGGGGGACATCCAATAGGATGCCCTGCCTGGGTCTCACAGTGGATCCCCTGCTCCATGAGAGCAAGGGATTCTGGGAAGGCATGGCTGCTGGGAGTTCAGCAGGTATGGGTGAGTGCTGAACAATTACCCACAGCCCTACCATGCAGCTAGGTGAGCTTGGGCAGCACAGAGGGGGGGGGGAATTCATGCCCTGATGGCACTGGCTGGTGTCATCGGTGGGTACACATAATGGTTACATCAGGGTCAGCCCTCACATAACTCACATCCACCCTTGCCCAGCACTCCATGCCAACTCTATACCTTAGTGAATGGTGTGGAGTGTGGGCATGCCCCCTGGCACACCACCAGAAGGCCAATGGTGCATAGCTGTGCAGGTGGCCAGGGGATCTAGTGCACAAGGCACAAACACGCCTGGTATGAATGCCGCCTGGGGTCCTCTGGACTCTGCTGCATGACATTCAGTCATGGACATGCCTACACGCAGCTCATACGCAGCACGTAGGCTTTTGTGAATAGACCCCTGTATTAGGCTAGATGCAGATTTACTGCACATAACCAAACAGGATAAAGAAGCATGGGTAAAAAAACCTTGAGAAAGTGTTTGTTATTACAAAAAGTGTTGTTCGGGGGTTCAGTGGACTTTGCTCATACTGCCTTGCTTGTTTACACAAGCTGCTTCATCCTGTTGGATTATAAGTATGTAATAAAACTACATACAATCTAAAGCTACATATAATCTGATATATTGCCTGGACATTTACCCTTGAGGACATGATGTGAATGGGTGAGTTCCTGATTTTGGTATTTGCTGCTTCATGGTTCTTTGGTACATCACTTCCCACCCCACCCCACCCCAAACCCCCATTCTTTTTGGTGCAGCTAATTGTTAGTTGCTTAGAATGCAGTATTACATGCATGAGAAATACCTGTAGCCACTGTTTAATGGGAAGCACTATAGTACAATAATCTACATGGAGTTTGGCACTAAAGAGAGGAAAACCACCAGTGTCAGAAAACAATGGGAATTTGAGGCAAAGTGATCCACCTTTTTCTCCGAAGCATAAATTATTTTTTGCAGTTACTGTAATACTGTTTTATTGGAAATTTTCAACAAGAACATCACAGTACCATTATATTCACACAATCACAATGCATATAGTAGTAAACTTCAGTACTTATTGGTAAATAGCATAAAACAGTAATCAGAGTGACTTCCCACAAATTTTGCTATGAGGTGCACTAAGATCATCCTGTAACCTCCTCACCAGCAGTGGCTATTTACTAACTCATCAACACTGCTGAGTTCCCTGTTTAGATGGCCATTTGGAGATTGGCTGAGCACAAGTTTAATCAGCCTGCCGAGCTTGGGACACCATCTTTTTAAGAACATTGCAAGTCAGATGTTGCCACTTGAAGTCTCAATACTGCAGCTTGCCTGGAACATTCCTGGGAAAACCAGACAAGTCTGCATCAGTCAGTAGCTCCAGTTTTGCAGAACACCATGCATGCAGACTTGTTAAGGCTCAGTACATGATAACCACGGAGACATGAGGACCAATGGGACTTTGAGTTCTCCAGACCATAAAAAGAATTTGCTTGTGTTGCTCATTTTGCTTTTTCGGCTGCTGTTGTTTAGCCATCACCATTCAAAGCATCACAGATTATGCTCGCAACCCTTAAACTTTAGGCCTACTCATTTTGGGAGTTGATATGAAACTGGGAAAGTAATCTTTTGATGGGAGACAACTTCTACTCTGAAAACCTTGGTGCATCAAACTCGATAGATTGCCAATCCATCGAAAAAGACTATAATTCTAGCTACTGCTACAGTTGCTTCTGTGACTGAGACTTGGCGGCATCTGGAACAAGCATTTCCTTTGCTTTCCTTAAAGGAAGTGATCCAGAGCAGTTATGTCTACCTATGGGAGGCCCTAACCTCTTTGCACCCTACTGCCACTTTGCCAGGGTAGTGACTGACCTAAGGAGGAAGCCTTGGTGTGTCACTGGCTTGAAGGGTTTTGGGACATTAGTGCAGTCTCGTTGACTGGCAGAGAGAGAGAGAGAGAGAGAGAGATCATGAGACATCACTTCACCAGAGGGAACTGGAACTCATGAGGAGTAAGGACCCTGATAGAGGTCAGAGAGAGTTCAATCAACCATCACAACTGGCCTAACAAACTTGTTCATCCCTGCCATGCAGCAGAGATATTCATCAACCGCTTGTTCATTCCAGTCAAGATAGCATAAGTAATTTGTAGTTTAGGTTACAATGGATTTTTTTCCTTGTTTGTTAGGAAAGAGACATTAGGAAACCAGTTATTTTCTGTCACTTTTGAGCAACTGTTTGCAAATAAAAGTGTGTGTGCACCAACAGGTTCCGACTCATCGCTTGGCAACATATGAGTTACCCTCTGCACCAAAAGGAGACCTCTCCAGTTTATCACCTTTAGGGGTAAAGCCATGTGCACCCACATAAGCATGAACATAAACTACTGGGGGAAGGTTCTGTGGGCTATGGTGGATGTTTACAAGTAGGTGAGTGTGCACAGGGGTGGTGGTGCTCTCGGTAGAGTAAACAGTGAAACGAGGAACCTGCCACTCACCAGCCAGTAAAGATGGACACCACAGTTTAACATTGGTTTCACATAAATAATTTATTAATGTCCCATGATGGAAAGGATAAAATCCAGGTACACGCCTGACTCATTTCATACACTGCTGTGTCCTTTATCAAAGGCCTTAATGGGACATTAAGCTGTGGTGTCCATCTTTACAGGCTGGTGAGTGCCCGGTTCCTCAAGTTTCGCTATGGTGGATGTATCTATTTGCACTGAGTATAAGTAACTGGTCCAATTGTTCCTTCATAACTAGGGCCAGTGTTTTCCTGATATGAAATTATCCAAATTCCAGTGGTTAAAAATTGCCAATTTTGGACAATTCCATATACCAGTCAGAATACGCTGCAGAAATGGAAATTTTTGCTGTAAAAATATTTTATTTTTACAGTGAACATTTTCATTAATTTTATTCATTTCATTTCATTTCCTGCCTTCACATGTCCAAAATGTAATCAGAATCCCTATTTGCTGAAATTCTGTGCCCTGCTGTTTGTGGTCTGAATTAAATGTCCTACTTGCTGCACCCCCCACCCCCCACCCCCACGGTTCTCTGAAAAGAAAAACATGACTGAATTGGTTGACATTTTCAACCTGCCAATTTTCTAATCCTAATTCCAAGACTTGTTGAGACAGCACTAATAGCATTGATTTAGTAATGCACCATAGTGTGTAAGTGTATAATCTTACCTCATCTGTTGGCTACTGCTTCAGTGAGTCAAACTCATTCAATCCCCGCCCCCACCACCACTATCATCACCACCACCATTACACATGGAAAAGAAAAACTAACTGGACTGGTTTATTTTTTAGGACACCAGTCCACCATGTGGTCCCTTACTGCTGAATGATGTGCTCCTGATTTCCAGATGCCACCCCCCCCAACAATCATACTCACACCAGCTCTAACTCACCCTCATCAGCACAAATACACTGAAAGTTATAATCAAATTATCACCAATACACAACTGTCCCCCTCTGTATTTCCTTTATTTATATATTACTATTTCTGTTCCATTGCTTTCTGTGGAATCTAGATGGAGGTCTGCTTTCAACTCAATAAAACAAGCTCAGACAAAATCACGGTTCAACTCATCACAGGCTGTGACCTCACACAGCACTACGGGCGTTGCTAGGCTGCTCACCTGAGTACTTCAAGAGATGGCAGCCCTGACTTCAGGACCAGAGGATATCCCAAGAGGGATTTACATTACTAATACTACAGATACAAATACCTCACTAGGTTTTCATGAAGAATATGGGGCTATAATGTGTTCACACTGCAAACATGCTAACAGTGGGGTACCACAAGGTTGATGTTGGGACCAGTGCTTTTTAATGTCTACGTCTGTGATATTATGGAATGCATGGGAGGCAAAATATGCCTATTTGCAGATGATGCAAAACTCAGTAACAGGGTGGACATTTTGGGGGGTGGACAAGGTGAAGGCTGACTTAGGGAAGTTGGAGGAGTGGGTCCAGGAGGTGGAAAATAAGGTTCAATACTAAGAAATGTAAAGTCATGCACCTGGGGAAAAGGAACCAAGGTGCTGAGTACAAGTTTGGGGGGGAGGTGCTAGATGTCACAGGAGATGAGAGGGACCTGGGAATCATTATTACCGATGACCTTAAGGTGACAAAGCAATGTGGGAAAGTGGTGGGGAAAGCAACTCAAATGCTCAGATGTATAGGTAGGTGGGTCACAAGCAGAAGGAGAGAGGTGCTTCTTCCCCTGTATATAGCACTGGTATGACCACACCTCGAGTATGGCATGCAGTTCTGGTGGCCTTATCACCACAAGGACAGGTTGGAGGCAGTGCAGAGGAGGATGACTAGGACAATGCTGGGTATGCAGGGGATGTCTTATGAGGAGAGGCTTGGGGAATTAAACCTGTACGCGTTGGAGGACAGGAGAAGAAGGGGGAATATGATCAAGACATTTAAACACTTGAAGGGGAATAATAAGGCACAGGTGGAGAGTCTGTTTCAGTTGAGGGGAGCTTCTAACACCAGAGGGCTAGTATGAAACTGTTAGGGGGCAGGGCCCAAGGAAATGTGAGGAAGTTCTTTTTAACTGCGAAGGTGGTGAATGACTGGAATAGCTTGCCAGAGGAGGTGGTGAAGAAGGCAATGACAAAGCAGTTCAAGCATTCATTGGATAAGTATATGGGTATACTGGCAAGCATGCATGGGATAAGTATATGGGTATACTGGCAATGGGAGGGACAGCATTGAGAACCCCCCAGTAGATGGGTACCAGATCAGGATGTTGCTGAAAGAACAGCATGAAATAAACCATGCTGTAGAAATGGCGAAAACAATTACAGTGACTGGGGTATAATAGCGGTAGGAAATTACCGCTGCCCCTGTCACTGTACAGACAGATTAGGAAGGGATAAAGAAGTTGTAGGTGCAGTGCCTGGTGGAGCTACTCCTGTGGTGGAGTGGCAAAGGCACTAGCTCCTGGTGGAGTGGGAGACCTGGGGACCAAGGTTTGGTTCTCCATCTAGCGGTCTTAGAAAATAAAAATAAAAACTAACTTTCCCCCCCTCCAGAGTTTCTCCCCATCCCCAAAGTTCACACCCCCTCAGAGTTGATTATATTAAGTCCAAGGGGATGCGGTGGTTGTCAAAACAAAAAAACTGTATTGTCGCTCCATAGAGTGACATTGTGTGGGTGCCATTTTGTGGCAGTCAGTGTATTAACCAACCTTTTTTTGCTTTATGTCATTTTGCTTGTGGCATTGTGTGCCGCGCTGTTATTGTATGCAGGGTTATGACCCCATGCCCAGTAGATGGACTCTGGTTCATGGTTTTCAATGTGCAGACTAGATGGGCCCAGTGGTCCTTATCTGCCAGCTACTTCTATGAATCTATGAATCTATAAACATGGAAAGTTAAAGGACTGCAGATGGGCAATAAATGCTAACAGGTGCCATAACACCTTAAATAAAATAAAGTGCAAATTGACTTACTGCAAGAGACTCGCATGAGAGAAGAGGATGCTATAATGATGCAGCACCTATGGGTCAGACTATCAATAGGAGCTGGTTCTAGTAACCAATGGGGTGGAACACTCCTCTTGATCCAGAAAGCAGTGAGCTTTACACACCACTCTACCTGGCAGCACCAAATTGGTAAGATTCAATTAGTAGCTGGGGAAACAAAAAAATTCAAAGTATCACTAATAAATAGCTATGGATACAGCACAGACACTGCAGATTTATTCCTAGAATTGGGAGTATTCCTTACAAATTACACATATCACATAATACTGGTTGGTGGAAACCTGAATCTAGTGCTTGATCCAACCAAAGATAGCATGAATCCTAACAGAATGAGGTCTCAAGCAGCTAGAGCACTGGAAGGAGTCTTACATGACCATGTACTGGTGGATGCCTGGCACCGCCTCCATCACAAGGAATCCGCCTACCTGTTCAGACCATCATTAGACAACTCGATCTACAGAATAGGCTATTGGCTTCTGTCTGAATTGATGATACTGGGTCTGATGGAGGTCCGGAATTTTCCAGTGACTATATCAAACCATGCCCCAGTCAAGCTGACACTGCATCTGGGAACTGAAAGCATCAGAACAAACTGGTGCAGACTGAATAACTTCTTGCTCACCCAGAAGCAAAGGAAAGAAGAGATCTCTTGAGTTCATCACAGTTTTCCTAGAGCAGAATAAACATTCTGAAGCCTCCTGGTGTATAGTCTCGGAAGCCTTGAAATGCCTGTGGGGTAAATTGATCTCTTTCAGTTTGTTTTGGAAAAAAAAACCATCAAGAGAAAGGAGAACCAAACTGTTAGAGGCCATTAAAGAAGTAGAAAAGAGTCTTGACAGCATGAATACGGAAACCCTATGGGCAGAGTGGATGGAAACATACAGTAAATATAATGAAGAACTGAGAGAATCAATGGAATTCCTGTATAGGAAAACAAAACTGAACTATGTGGCCAGCAGCCGTAAAACCACTAAGTTCCCAGCACTTGGACTCATGCAGGAGCAAGCTAAAGCCACTACTGTAGCCATTAAGTAGGGAGACTCTCAGACCATGACTACAGACCAGAAAGAGATCAACATGGCTTTCAACTAGTTCTACCAAACCCTATTCATCTCCAAAACTACAGAAGGCAATAACCAGCTGGAAACTTTTCTGGCAGATTTACAATTACCTAAAACATCCCAGGTGCAATCATACAGCATTTGCAAAGAAATTACTGTAACAAAAGTCAAAGAATTGTAGCTTTCACTCCCTAGGAGAAAGGCCCCTGGAAATGATGGGTGTACACCATTTGCAGGTCTCCTAGTACCGATACTACACAAGGTCTATTTGGAGGCAATCAAAAATGGTACCCTCCCACAAACAGTGATGACTGGGATCATAATATTGATGCCAAAACCTAACAAAGACCTTACCACATGCTCAGGCTATTGACCAATTACACTACTAAATATTGATGTGAAGGCATTTGCCAAAATCATAATCAATGGAATTGTATCACTCCTGTCATCTTTAGTAAGCCCCACGCAGACAGGATTTATGCCTATACACCATATCGCGGACAATACAAGACAGGTGACTTATCTGGTAGAATCAGCCAGGAACAAAGAAAACCCTGCTCTTCTGATCACACTAGATGCTGAAAAAGCATTTGATTGTGTTGAGTGGCCCTACCTCTTTACAGTCATGAAACTGTATGGGTTTCCAGAATGCATTCTGAAGATGAATCACCTGCTATGCAACAATACAAAGGCCACTGTATCCACCAATGAAATCCATTCTCCAGAATTTCACAATACATGGTGGGGATGCCCTCTATCATCAATGCTATTTAACCTTGCCATTGAACTGCTACTATGGAAAATATAAAAAGATACCAGGATTCGTGGAATAGGTGTGAGGAGCAGCGCACTCAAGTGACTAGACTATGCAGATAGTGTCCTTCTGGACCTAAGCAACCCAGTCACCTCATTTCCTACACCGATGCAGCTCATCCAGCACTTTGGCAAATTCTTAGGCTGTAAACAGAACACCAGCAAATCTGCAATCCTTCCACTGAATCTCAGATGCACCAGGAATCTAGTAGCGAACTCCAGAATGCAGTGGAAACCTGACTCAGTGCGGTATCTGGGTATCTCCATTCACCCGTCCACCACGAAGGCAGTGCAACAAAAGATGAAACACATAGTCATGGACATTATGAATGATCTGAGCATATGAAATACTCTCCTGTTATCAACAGAGTTTATCGGATAAGATGAATATCTTACCTAGAGTCTTTTTCACAGCGTCAGTGCTCAATGCAAAGATCCCAAATAAGTGGTTGAAGGACATCCAGAGACTAATTTCTGAATTTATAGGGTCCATAAGGAGCCTAAAGGCTCACTCCAAAGGATGGTTCAACTGACAGAAAGCGGTGGCCTTATGGTACCAGATTTTACTATGCACAATTGGGCAGCTTAGACACTTAATACATCTTACTGGATGAGCACTGATGAAGAGCAGAATTCAACCCAATATGTCCCTAAGTGGATAAATATAGAATGCAGCTTGTGTGATACCACAGAAACAGTACTGTTTGCATTCAGTTTTGGAACCCCACCTCATTGACTCACCAACTCACCAATGGGATGCATACAGAGGGTACTTATGAAGGTCCTGAAAAGAGCATAGAGTTTACTCAAGTGATCCATGGAGCAGCTCAATTGGGGAAATGACAATATCCCGATTGATGGCTCCTGAATAAGATGGAAACACTGAGAAACTGCAGTCATAGGGACAATACAGGACATTGTCTTGTCAGAAGGCTATATCTCCTTTCCAGCTCTACAACATAGATCCAGAATTAAACCCACTGATGCATACGGATATAGTCAACTTCAACATGCAGTGGCATAGCACATGGGTGCAAGACTCCCAAAAAAGCAGAACAGAATCAGAAAGCTCAGTGCAGACTTTCTTGAAAAGCAAGCCCTCAGTCTCCAGATGGTATAACATGCTAGTAGCCAAGATTCATGAGAAAGCAACTAAAATGAAGGACTGAGGGAGCAAAGAAATAAATGAAGACATCATGGACTGGGACTGGAACAAGGTCTGGACCTTATTGAGGCAATCCACATCACTAATAGACCTGAAGATAAAGCAATTCAAAATATTAACATGCATTACATTCCAAAAAAGCTCCACAAACTGACTAGAATCCCAAGCAGCAAATGCTGCGAATGTGACCACCCAGAAGACTCACTGATCACGTGTTATGGCAATGCCCACTGATCCAAACATTCTGGCAAGAAATTAAATCCAAAATCAACCCTCTCCTGGGGTATGAAGACCACTTTGAACTGGATATACTGTATAGCAATTTAAATTCACGCCCTTTACATTTAGCGCTCCAACTACACCCCCACATGTTGACTTCCTCTTATTTTCACAGGTGGAACACTGGTGCTGCAATGTATAGAGATCTACCTAATATTCACTGTCTTTTTATTTTCACTCAAATATGGAACCAGCGAATATAGTGAAAATAAAAAGACAGTGAATATTTCCTGTTATACAGTATGTACAGGAGGTAATGTGGGGCACTGCAGAGCTGCAGCAAGCAAACAGTATGGGATGTATCTGATAGTCAACATAGCCAAGGCAGATTTTAGGCCTATGGCTAGATGCTCTCCCAGCCACCTACAGAGAGTGGTTATCAGATGCGGTGGAATGCCTCAGACTGGAAAGACTCTGTCATGGTCTTCAGATTTCATTGCCAGCATATCTGAGGACATGTCACCCACTGGAAGCCCATATCATGATACCGGAAGGGTCACTAACTCAGATAACCATACCTAAGTAAGTCCCTAAAGGTGATAGTCCAGGTAATATAACAAAACCCCACTATCTCAACTAAGCAATACCTGACTCAGAACTAGATTAGATTTTTTTTTAAAGACCGGCATATCTAGTGCAAATACTACAGGTTTAGTTTATGTAAGAATAACCTAGATCCATGACTGGTTGGCCAACTAGGATGAGCTAACTATCTTTGGAGATATTGCTTGAATTACTGTTCTGTTTTCAATTTACTGTTTGCATGTTCTGCAGTCCAACCCCTTTAAGATATGAATGGCAGACCCTACATGATGTTTAGAACAGGAGCCTAGTGGAGAAAACTCAAAGGACAAGTAGATACTGTATTATCCCCTGATATCTCATGCCTATCCCTAAGACTGTGGGCTGCACCCCCAGAGGTCTCCCCATGGAACTCTATGCTCACTAGAAAATAGTGGAAGTCATAAAGTGGGAAAGGGTGTATATGTAAAAGGCTGTCAAATGAATCACATGGAATGCAATTGTATGTATGCCTAAATGGAAAATAAAATCTAAGTAACAAAAAAACACATCTTATGATTGGGCACAGTCTTTAGAGAATACTGATGTAGCTGGTAATTGATTCTTCTTCCTTCTATCTTTCCAAAAGTAAAAAAACTGAGTGCCAACCATACCACACTAAAATATGTTTGTTTACAGTCCTTGATCAACTCCTACTGCATCGTTTCTCAACTCAGGAACACTCCAACACAACCTAGCCACTAATAAGGCATGACTATTGCATCATGAGTGGCTGCACTGTTTGGGGGTATTCCTGATTTTCAGGAAGTATGCAATAAGACTAGATTTTAGAGAAGGTAAGCAATCATGAAATGTAGATTTTCAGCTGGAAATAATATGATGTAGAAAGGGTTGACAATAGATCTTTAAGCTCGCAGATGGCACTAAGCGGACCAGAGTGGGGGTCTCCCTTGAGAATGGAGACAAAGTCAGGAGGCCCTGAACAAGACAAGTGATTGGCTGGACTTCCAGAGTCTCAGATTTAATGTAGCCAAATACAAAAAGCTAAACTTGGGGAGGAGAAACAGAAGTAGGACCTACACACTATGTGGGTCTCCTCTTGCTGCAGTGGAGGAGGAAGAGGACCAGTGGGGCCATAATAGATTGTATGCTGATGCCACAGCGAAATTTCGATATCGAACGACATTACAGCGGCAATTCGCTGTTGCCACTGTAATGTACCCGCTGGATCCCGGCACTGCTTTCTCTGGATTTTGCACCCCTCCTCGAATCAACTATGACTCGAAGTTGATAATACTGTAGTAAATTATGGAGTGTGCTGGGGGCAGAGCCCCCCAAAAGAAGACGCTTTTCTCTGGATGGCTTTATGCTGACTGGAACTGCAGTCGACATAAATCTATCGCTGTAACATCAGTCGACAATTTTGTTGTTGAACTGGCATCATAGATCCATAATAGACAAAAGAATGAAGCATGGCAAGCAATGTGTGGCCTCTGTTAAGAGTGATAGCAGAATGCTCAGGTACATCACATGGGGGTAACCAGCAGCGCAGATGAAGTTATTATCTCTCTTTATAAGACCCTGGCCAGGCTCCAACTGCATACTGCATGCAGTTCTGGGCTCCTCAATACCAAAAAGACATTAAGGCAGTAGAGAGGATGTGAAGCAGGACGACTGAAATGATCAGGGGGTTAAAAAATAAGAGCTATGAGGAGTGGCTGGTGGCCCTTGACATGTTCACATTGGAAAACATGAAGATGAGTAGATACATGGTTTTAGATTTTAGCAGGCCCAAGGGTATCAGCAAGATTAAACGGGCAGAAATGACTGATCCATTGTCCTCCTCTAGGATATACCAAGAAGCTCAAAAGTGTTAAATTCAATAGTAATTTTGGAAAGTACTTCTCTCAGAGGGTTGAGGACCTATGGAACAGCCTGCAAACTGAGACAGTGGGCATGAAACATTAACTCCTTCAAAATAAACCTAGAAACAAAAGATTTATAGTGTCTATGGAATGCTGTTGTTGATGGAAATCTATTACTGGAATTTCCCTGTTGTGCTGCAGCAGCTATGTCATCATGCTGTTGTGATGAACTAGCTACATCATTACTGCACCAGAACAACATTGAACGTCCATCACTGAAGCTACAGCTCCAACACATACAGAAACAGCGTTGACAATCATGACAGCCATGATTTTTCTTTCTCAAACCTTAGACATCTACTACCCTCTCCCTCATCTACTGTCTTCACGCCTTCAATACTTGACTCTGCTTTTTTGGTGGCACCAGAACAAACAGGAGCATGATTCAAACACTTCTGGCAGTAACGTAAGTAAAATGACAGATTGATTGGCAGGCAACAATAACATTTTCACTTGAAACTGCATTTACACACTCTATATGTGTCTGGAAAACCATACACTATAAAATAATATGTATGGTTCTCCATACACAAACAAGGCTGAGATTGAATCTTGAGGTTGCTCTGGCAACCAGGGAACCTCCTGAGCTGCACTCTTGAAGTCTCTTATTGAGAACATACACAATCCTCTATCTGCTTGCCAAGGGAATCACTGGTACCCTGGATAGCAGAGTGGTTAGGGAACCCATTTATATGTCTTCATTTTATTTATTTAGAAACATTTCTCCCAAAAAGGCCAGCTGAGTTGCAGGAAAGGCCTATTGAGGAAAGGACAATTCATTTCCACAGGCATCCTGGAGGAAGGTACAGGGAGAGTTCACAGTACAAGGAAAATATGTCTTTTAGTATTTTTTACAGAGCAAGTAACAATATGTTTAGCTGTACAGTTAAAATATTTGAAATACTGTATATAATTGTGCAATATATCAGCTGCTAAACACAACACTAAATAGAAATTAAAACAACTGTGTTCAGGAATGCACCGAGTGCAGAAAGAAATATCCTTTGGCATACAGTGCAAAAGTAATAAGCTTAGCACAAAAAATGGCCAAGAAAAGAATATAGATGCAGGAGCAGATGTGAATGGTGTGCTCATGGAGGATGACTTTCAGGGCAGCAAGAGAGGAGGCCGAGTGGATAGAGGCTGAGAATCAAGACCAAAGCTGGTGGAGACAATAAGAGAAGGCAGACTGTCCTTCCGTTTACTTGGGGTTGGACAAGGAGAAAGGAAGGACTCAGAGTCAAAGGAATGGAAGGAGTAAGAGGAGGGGAATGGGCAAGAGAGAAGAATTCAGAGATGCAGCAACAGGCGGGAATTAAACCACAATTATGAGATAAGAGAGGCAGAATGGAGGATGTGGCTGTCTTGAGTAGAGGGGAGAGCAAGGGAGGAATAGAGGAGCAGTAATGTTTACGTGTTGGGCAACCAAGGGTAACAAAACGCATGGAGTGGAAAAGAGGGTTCAGTCTGGTTAGGGTAGATTTACAGTAGAAGTAGTACCATTTATGCCACATCTCTGTACTCAAAGGCAGGGAGAATCTACATCACAATTGCCCACCAGGTTGGTAGGGGGGAGTACAAGCTTTGTTCCAGTACTGGGTGCCAAACTTATAGAGGAGTTTGGCATACTGTTCAGTGTATGGTATCCAGATAGTGGGAGAAGCAGAGGTGACTGTCAAGTCAAACAGTCAGGCATTTAAAGGAGGTGACTGGTTCCAGCTGGGAAATGTCCAGTGTCATGAAGACGTAGGGAGACTGGATTCTAGCCTGCTGTTGCCTGGTTCCAAAGGTCATAGATTAGTAATATTAAATATTAATATTAGTGTTAATTAGTTGCAGCTCCCCCCCAAAAAAATAAATGTTTCAGAGAGCTTATGTTTGCTCATGCTCATGCTCACGCTTGCTGGTTTCCCCCAACTAAAACTCAGATCTTGTCTTCATCTTCCAATGCCCTTAGGATTTAACTGCTGTAGGTGGGAGACCATCAAGGCAACCACAACATTGCCTACCAGGAGCACAGGGCAGAGCCAAGCTCTAACTCCTTCTGTCCATGCAGCAGGAACTGCATGAGTGATCCTGCAGTTCTGGCCCCATGACTGACTGCAGGTTTGGGACTACGGCAGTCATAAAAGCACCATCAGGCACAGTAATGGAACCCTCAGCTCCTCAATAGACTGTGGGGATGGGGAAGAGGGAAAGTGATGACACTGGAGAAGCGAGAGCTGCCATGCATGTGCAGTAAGCTACAATTGATGCCAGAGCTTCATTTTAGGAACTGCACTGTGCACCCATGGTTAGAAAGGGTCCTGGAATCCAAGGCATGCAGTAGATCCAGCACTGAAGAGGAGAAGTACCATCAGCTACCAACCACTTAGTTTCTCAGCCCCAGAACTGGCAGCAGTGCAGAAAACAGGAGTGTGTACACTCATGTGCATGGTGGAGACAGAGAAAGTGGTTCCACTGACACCTGTCCTACCTGGACTTCAGATTCAGTAACAGACTCCCCATAAAGGAGCACCTCCCTGGCATCAGGCAGGTAGTGGGGCCAGGCAGTGTCAGAATATAACTTTATGAGCTTTTGGAGCTGGGGGGACTGATAAGGGTGTTATATTTAAACTGAGCACTCCTTTCCATTATAAGTCAATGGCAGTGATGTATGAGCTGCCATGGCTCACTTCAGAACTAGGGGGGCTAAGCCCTGGAAGGCCCCTGTGTAATTCCAACACTGGACACTCCAGGGCAGATAAAATTAGCCCTTTTATGGCTCTAAACAAAGCACAAGAACACAGGCCTATGTAAAAAATCATGGCAGCAGCCACACAGCTCCTCAGCCTTCTGACATAGAAACACAGAAATATAGAATTTGACAGTAGATAAGGACCACTTGGCCCACCTAGTCTGCACATTTTCCCTGTTTCATATACCGCAGATCCTAAATGATCTGCTGCTTACCCTATCTGACCTGCAAGGACTGGAAAGGGACCGTAGATTACAAGTCAGACATGTTCATAAATGTTGGCCAATCAATGGTCAAGATTTCACCAGTGACTGCATGCAAGCCCAGTGGGCTGGGTTGACATTCTAAGCCACTTTGCCTAGGAAAAGCCTGACCAATGAGGTGTTGAGTTTCAACCAGTACAAAATTGATTGTATCTATGGCTCAGGACTCTGTTTTTGCATCTGTATGACCAGGGCAGCTGTGAGCAAGAGATCCACTGACTGCCAGAAGCTGCAGTCCTGGCAGGCCACAGATGAATGTGCACATCAGAAATCAGTTGGAGAAAGCAGTTTATCCTGAACTGAAGAGAAAAAAAGGCAAAGAAGTAGAGCTAAGGTTTTCCTGACTCAAAAGTGACTTTTCCCACTGGGGATGAAGCTCCAGACTGAGAACAGACCAACTGAAATGCCTGCCTACCAGAGGGTTCTGTGGAGCCCCCTGTTACAGCAGCTGAGAGACAAACAAGAGAAGGAAAAAAGAGGCCTGTGAGATAATCCAGACAAACCCAGGGAAAACAACCATTCTAGCTGGGAGCCATATCTAAAATCTTACCTGACCAGTCATCAGAGAGAACATAGTTATCCAGAACTCTTTGGAACCTTGAGTAATCACTGGTGTTTCTGCCCTGCACCTGGGGGTATCATAACTGTGCCCTAGGACTGAAGTGGAAGCCCTGGGTGAGACTGTGTACGTTTGATAGGTCTAGGCAGAAGATCTGTACAAGGCATTCAGACCCCCATAGTTTGGATTACAAATAAGAGCATAAGATTTGTGACTACTACCCCATTGGTCCCATTTTCACTTTTGTCCCCCTGGTCTTTCTTTACCCACTCTTCTAAAATGTAACAGTCAGCAGTAAGAGCCCCACACCCAAATGTGGGGCTGGTTCCAATTTGCATTTTGTGTGCAAAAACATTTTTTCTTACTTATTGTTCACTGCAGTATGATAGATTATATCAGGTTAATTCTGATGACTTCCATGCTGACCTTTTCTGTAATGACAAATCTCAGAATCCCCTGCAGCTGACATTAGAGAAGGGCTGCAGCAGTGGGAGATTAAAATGCTTGCAGTGCATATTAGAGCTTTTATAAGTGCTGATCAGATGTTTGCTGGTCCCACTGTTCTCCCAGGACTAAGTACAGTCCTCTGTGCCTGTAATTATCCCACTGTGGACAGTGGGACCAGCAAACAAAAGATCAGGGGCTAGATTCACAAAATGTTGCCCCCTTGCAAACCCAATTTGTGCCTAGCAAACTAGGTTTTGCCCCCAATGTGGTATTCACAAAAGCCCAGTTTGCACCCTCAAACTGGGTTTGTGATGGGGCAAAGGTTTGAGGGGTCTGCAAGGCAAATGAGGGAGAGGGATCTGCATATCCATGCAGTCACATTCATAAAGCTTTTTCTCCATGCAAGGGCCTGTTGCAATGGTCCCTTGCATGGAGAAAATACCACCCTTCTGGCTGCCAGAGGTACTGCTGAGCATTGTCCCTAAAACAACAAAACAGAATGGTGCCCTGGTGGTCCAGTGGTCCCTCCCCCTTCCCGTTGTCCGATTGTCATCCCCAGTAAAAAATAAATGTCCCCAGTAGTCTCATGGTCCCTCCCCCATTGTCCAATCGCCATCCCAAGTTGAAAATAAATTTCCCTGGCAGTCTAGGGGCCCCCCCAATCACTGATTGCCACCCCTCAATAAACCAGAAAATGTCCCTGGTGATCTAGTGGTCACTCCCATTCCTGATTGCTGATCCCCATGCTGACAGTACAAAAATAAAGTATAGCATTCTGTGGTGGTAGTTGTTCCCCGTGATCGCTGATCACCGGACCGATAGTAAAAAAAAAGTAAAGTCTGCCCTTGTGGTAGTGGTCCCCTTCCCCCACCAGTGATCACCAATTGTTGGTCCAATATGAAATAGTATTAGTCCCTGGTGGCCCAGTGATCTCCCCGTTGATTGCTGTCCCAAACACAATGACAGATTAATAGTACCCAGCACTGGTGGCCAGTAGTCCCACCCCCCGATCACCCAGCCGATGTCCACATAATAGTCCCTGGTGTCCAGTGGACACCCCCACATCACAATCCCCTATATAGTTACAATAACTTTTTCCCTGGTGTCTAGTGAACCCCCCATCCCCAATCCCCTGTTCTAGGAAACAGTACTTTTCCTTGGACTCTAGTGGTCAACCACACCCCCACCATGGCGTTAAATGGCCCACCACCCCACCCTCAACCCAAGCTGGGCAATCGGCACAGTTCCTCCTCCCACCACCACGAACAGCGTCTGACTGAACTGTGAATGAGTGAGTACAGTATACAGTATGCACTCATTGGTTGACAGTGACAACCAGTGACCACGTAGTGTACACTGTACTTGCTTATTGACAGTTCAGTTGGTATCTGGCTGTGGTGGTGGTGGGAGGGCTGCTCCAGTCACCAGCTCAGGTTGTGGGGGAGCAGGGTGGTGGACCATTACCTGCCAGGTTTGGGGGGCCACTAGACACCAGAGAAAACTTTAATTTCCTTAAACAAGGGATCAGGGATAGGAGGAGGGGTCCACTAGATACCAGGGAAAAAGTTATTGTAACTATATAGGGGATTGTGATTTGGGGGAGGTTCCACTGGACACCAGGGACTATTATGTGGACATCGGCAGGGTGATCAAGTGGGAGGTGGGAGCACTGGCCACCAGTGTTGGATACTAGAAATCTGCCATCATGCTCAGGATGGCAACCAATGGAGGGGGACACTAGACCACCAGGGAATGATAATAATATTGCATATTGGACAGGAGATTGGCGATCATATGGGGGAACCACTACCACGAGGGCAGACTTTACTTTTTTTATCAGTCTGACAAATGGTGATCATGGGGAGAACAGCTACCACCAGGGACTACTATACTTTATTTTTGTTCTGTCGGCACAGCACTCAGGACAGGGAGAGACCACTAGATCACCAGGGATATTTTTTTGGTTTATTGATAGATGGCAATCGGCAGTTGTTGGGGTGTGGAGAAGCAGCACTAGACTACCAGGAAAATTTATTTTTAACTCTGGACAGTGATCAGACAATGGGAGAGAGGAACAGACCACTAGACTACCAGGAAAAGATTTTGCTTTAGTAAGGGATGGTGATTGGTGACGAGGGAGGGGAGAGGGAACCACTACCCCCAGGGACAACTTTACCCTTTTCTGTATGTCAGCATGGTAACTGGCAATCAGGATGGGGAGAGACTACTAGACCACCAGGGACATTTTATTTTCTATTCAGGGACAGCGATTGGCAAGGGGGGCACTCTAAACTCCCTTGCAACCCATGTAAATGGTCCCATAATGGGCATGCAAATGGTCACACAGTGCCTTGCATGACCAACGGACTCATTTACATGACTGCTTTAGTGACTGGCAAATAGCACAGCTGTGCTGTTCCTTGTGGGGCCATTCTCCTGACTGGCTGTGTGGACAATGCTAGTGGGGTTAGAGGAGGTTTCACTGGGTTAGTGCTGCCAACTCACACCCCTATTCACAGTCTGATAGCGTGGTGCACTATCAGACTGTGAATAGCAACTTTTTCAACCTGCACAACTGTAAAGCACAATGCAAACATTTGCACAGAACTTTGTGCTTCATTGTGAATCTGGCCCCAGATCTTGTAACAACTCTAGCATGAATTGCCAGCTATTGAATCTCCCACTGCTGCAGTCTTCCTCTGATGTCAGCTACAGAGGATTCTGTGACTCATAGTTACAGAAAATTTTAACTTGCAAGTAATCATAAATAGTATGACACAATATACTATACTGCAGTGAACAGTAAGTTAAAAACATGTGTTTGCACATAAAGTTAAAATTGGGTGTGGAGTTCTTAAGGCTGACTGTTTCCCTTTAAATAAATTAGTTGTTTGCACTGTATTTCATTGTTGGGATTGTTGTTGTGTTACAGTGTTACTTGTTTTGGGAAGTAACTCGGTGGGCCACAGTAACATTATGATTCTTGGGGAGCAATAGCCCTTTGTGTCAGCATCCAGTTACCCTTTAGTGCTACTCCAGCTGGTGGCAGTATATCACTGCTAGACTCAAGTGTCCAGTGTATAGCAGCACTACTTCAACAACCCAGGCCAACCCCCTTGGAGAGGTGGGAGAGGTGGATCCTAGGAGCCTTGGGTAGAAACTACATAGAGAATTAGTATGTTTGCACAACTAACTTATTCATGAATGTTTGAGAAGCAAGGGGTGGACAGTATATACTGTACCTAGAGGTCCTTCTAACCTTATGTTACTATTTTTATAATAACTGGCAATCATTTTTTTCAATGAAGATAGACAGTTATTATTTGCCATAATAGTTGGCCAGTTATTATGGCATTCACATGCTCAGTGTTTGTTTATAATAAGTGCTAAACACTTTCTCACTGACATGTGCTGTTTCCACTATCTAAACTTCCCGCTGACAGAAGTCTGATGATCGCATATTAGACATGTATGAAAGATAACCAGTACATTAACCTATACATTTAAACAGAAATGCTAGTACCCAACTAAAAAACAGCTGAGTTTGCTGTTATCTGCTCTAACACAAAAAACGCAGGACCCTCCAGCACCTCATGACTCCTGTGAATTTCCATGGTAAGTCAGTGAAATGTAGTTAAAAGGAACTATGAAAACTAGTTTCTCATGATTTGTCAGTTTTAAAAAGTTTGAAAGTTTGGTGAGCTTTCATAGTGTTATTATTGAAAATGTTTGTTCTACAGCCTTCATTAAATGTTACTTGTGATCTGTTGACAACTCATGCAAAAATAAGTTAAATTTATTTTTTGAATACATTATTTGAATTCAGTTTTATAGTTCAATTTGTTTCTTTGATGGGAGGGGTTCAGGGGAGATGGGGTGAGGGTACAAAACATCATAAAAATGCTGTCAAATCAAATGTTTACAAGTTATTAAGATATTTTGTAATATTTGATTATAGGATATGGTTGTTTTGGTGTCATGTGATACTGAGACATTGGTGACTTGTTCAAAAATCCAAAATGGAAACAAAGTTGTGTTTTTGTTTGAAGTGCTTCATGCTATTCTCGAGCGGTAAAGGGCCCCATGAATTTCAGTTTGAACCAAGTACAGACTGATATGAAGATCAAGGGTGTGAAATTTAGCAATAGTTGGTGAAACTATTTCCATAGTAACCTACTCCACAAGTTGCTCAATATCTGATTAGCAATTTCTTGTTACAGTCAAGGAATTAGTGCTAGGATTTAAAAATAAGTTCTCTAGTGCTGGGCATGTATTTTTGTTTATTTCTAAAAAACTAAAGTTGCTGCAGATATGAAAATACCACTGTCTGATAGCATATGTTTTCATCTGATGAGTTTTCATCTGATGAAGAACCAATGCTTATAAGAAAATCTTTGAAGCAAAAGAAGTTATGTATAGAAATGTCCTGTTCACTTAGGATCAGTGACTGCATACAAGTATAGGGTTTATGGGCAGACTAGATGGGTCTTGCGGTCCTTATCTGCTGACCATTTCTATGTATCTATCTATGTAACAGTTCAAAAGTTTAAATACAGTGCAAATGTCTAGTTTATTTTCAATTCGCACATCATGAAACATTCAAGTATATATTTTTATGTGTTTATAGGGTTGCAAAAATGAGTTATATTGCTTACAAACTGCTATAACTGTTTCAAAATTTTGGGACATCTTTGAAATTTATGACTTTCTATGCTTCAATAGTTACAGACAAAGAAAGTTTCTACTTAGAAGAGGTTCTGTCACTTGTAACTTATTTCTAAAAGTTTGAAATAAAAAAGTACCTCATATTAAGGGATAAGAGGAGAGGGTTAAGAAGGTATAACGTTTATGAAGATATTTGTTTGGAAACCATGTTTATGGTTAATCTTGTGAGTATGGGCTTTGGAGAGTTGGGACTTGCTCGAAAATGTGCAAAATGGCTTCTTGAATCTAAAAGCCTGTATGTTAACACATGTATCTGATAGCCTCAAGACATTAGAATGGAAGATACTTTGTTTTTTTGGTTTGTTTTTTTCTCAAATGAACATTATATAGAGAATGGTGTTGCCAAGAAAGGAATGTACCATTCCCCCTTGTCATTTGCAATGTTCAGTCAGAGTAGGTAAACCAGAATATGATATGTCATAATTATGGAAATATGACTAGCATATAAATATTGGACAGTCTGAAATTTGTTTAGAATTCCTTCAAACCACCCACTATCATGATCCACATCTAAAGTTGTTATATCCAAGCTGAAAAGCTCCTTCCAACAACAGCTAGAGCCTGTCCCTCTGTGTGCACCAGAGGTTTGCCATGCTAGTGTGTGAAAGAGATACTGTACTTCTAGCAAGAACCAACATCACCAGAGCAACAGCAGAGCAAAGAAGGAGATTTCCCTTCCTTTTTGCATCATGAAGAAAAAAACACTGTTTGTACAAACTCCAAGTGTCTAAGCATCACTTTAACTTTTTATATTTTTAGTGGCGCTTAGAAAAGGGGTGGTTACATAGGGAAACTCTTCTACCCTATATAAAGGTATGGATATGCACAAATAATGCCACTGTTTTTAAAACTTTACTAATACTACATTCTGTATCTGGCTACTTTTGTATTTTTTTGAAAGTTGTATTACTAAGTTTTTATTCTGCCTTGTGCAGTGTTTACAAGACTTGAAATATCTATGCAGTAGTTTTATTAGTTTATAATGACTGGGTTTCACTTTTCCCCCAGAGGGAAACATACTGCATAATTTGCCATTATAAAGGAATGTTTGTAATGGCAAACACATGCTGGATTTCCCTTGCACTGTGTATGCGCCATCCGCAGCTCTTCCATTTCAACCTTGTCTTGCCGCTGGAGACTGCACCGCCACTTGGACTTGGAAGTAAATTATTTTTTAAAACAAAATCACTGCTCTAATACATGTGAAACAAAACCAACTACCAGAAAAAAAAAAACTTAACTTTCAGCAGGCAGACCTTAGTCGCACAGGAACATCTTTTATTTTATATAATTGCTGCAGTGAAAAAGCAAAACCCAGCAATTATATAAAATAAAATATGGGGTGGTACAGAAACTTGAATTTTACACACACCCTCGGTGCTGGATGCCTAGATAAACCCCTCAAGCTTCATTATTGGGGTTTATGTGGCATCCAAAAACTTGGGTGTGTGTAAAATTCTTGTTACACACACCGCCCTATATATTATTCTATACATATTGCACAGGAATAATAAAATCTATTTTAATATGATTTTGAGGTTGCCTCATGCCATGTTCATTTATTAATTATAAAGACCTTTATACAGTATGCAGGTTGTAAAGGAACATTTGAGCAGTTTCCCATTGTTTTGCATGATCCATGAAGCAAGTCTGAACTGGAGCAGAGTGGACATAGTAAATAATTAATATTCCAGTTTATTGCTCTGACTGTACCCTTCTTATGCAATCACAAAATCTAACATAAAAGTGATGGCCAAAATATTAGAAAGGGTGAGGAAAAATTGATGTTCAGAAATTACATAAAGTAAGGCTTGGATTGGTGTGGTTACTTAAGTAATAAACCACGACAGGGTGTGGGTTATGTTGGGATTTACCCATGCCTGTTGTGGTTGTAGCTGAGTAACCAAACCACACCAGAAGTGGGTAAATCCCAGCATAACCCACACCCTGAAGTGGTTTATTGCAATTATACAGTGCCTCCCCCAATTTTTGAGATAGAAAACAAATAAATAAAAAGGTTGTTTTTGATGTTTACATTTATTTTTATGGGATTTGGTTCTCCGTCAGAAATAAATAGTTCCTGGGTGCTAGAGCTATTGCTATAGCTACAGTGTTGCTTGCATGCATCATAATGCAGCCCTATAAACATACAGTTATGGGCTGTCATTTTTTTTGGTTTCTCTTAATGAGAAGGCTGTGAGTTGTGCTCTACTTATTTGTATTTATTTATTTTTTCACACAGACAGCCTTGGCGTACGGAGCAGCTGTTACTGCATGGTGCAAACTGGCTGCCATCCAAGAGCAATCAAAGGTGTCAGTTGGGGGAATTTCTCTTCTATTTTATTTTATTTTTTTCACTAGTTGTGGGCTCAGACAGCAAGAATGGTAGTGCATGTGTGACAGAGACTGGGAATGGAGCGCAGAGAAAGCGGGAATGCAGCAGAGACTCAGCGCAGGTAAGGTGGGTGCAGTCTGGGAACTAACGGGGAAGAAGTTTTTAAAAGCTGTTTGCAGGTATTTTTCTAGTGCAATTGTTTCATGAATGGCATTCTTTGTGACTGTTAATTTTTACCCACATTTCCACAATTACACAGCAGCACTTGGTAGACTACAGTTTACCAGAGATCCAACATGGTAGATTTCGGGTTTCTGTTCCGGGAGAAGGGGGAAGAGTGATTTTACAGTGGGGGAATTGTAGATGTGACTAACTGGAACCTTTTCCATTGATAAAACCAGTGTTTACAATAGCTGGAAGGTGCCAGTCAGCCAATCATAGTTCAGCATATTGGGAGCCCAATGTATAATCGAATTTAATACACACTCTTGGTGTGGGATGCTATTATAACCCCCTTGAGCTTTGCTCTCAGGATTTGTGTAGCATCACACACCTTGGGTGTGTATTACGTAAGGAATAAGACATGACAAGGTGTGGTTTATGGCTTGATAAGAGCACGCCCAAGGTGCGTAATGAGGCACGAGGCGCTTGCGCCGAGTGACTTTAGCACCTTGGAAGTGCTCTTATCAAGCCATAAACCACACCTTGGAGTGTCTTATTCCACTTATAAAATGGGCACTGTATTGTTGTAAATAAAAGTAGAAACAGAGTTGTGAAGTTGAACATATTTATTTAACAACAGTCTTAAAAGAAGATAAAATAGTTCATTAGCAAGTTAAGTGACACTGCATTAAAAGTGAAACTGCAAGCAACAGCTCAAATAAACGTGAAAACTGTTAACTACTTTTTAAAATAACAGCTGAAATAAACATGAAAACTGTTAACTAGTTTTTTAAAATAACAGCTCAAATAAACAAAGAGGCTGTAACTGAAACTGTTTAAAATAGAAAGAACAGGCTGCACGTGATGTTCTGTTAAATTACTGGAAGTGCAACTTTACTGAGTTAAATAATTGTCCAACTGATTTAAACAGTGTGATTTATTTTGAAAGTGGATGAACTCCACTTTTTCCATATAGCAGTTCTGGATGATGAACGGGCAGAGGAAGTGCTTTGCTGAACTGCTGGATTTGTATTGCGGTGGTTTGTTGGAGAACGTCATCAGATTGTGCTTCCTGGTTGTGTGAAGTTGCTTTTCATGAGGGTTCAATTTCCTGCTGCCGTTTCTTCCGTTTCTTCATTTACTGCAGTTGGAGTGGTGGTTTTCGAGAGGATGTACTGCAATTTGCCGCGCTTTGAGTGGCGGTTTTCGGTAGGGATGTACTGCAGGATGGAGGTAATCGCTGCTCAAGTACGGTTTTCTGATGGTTGAGACGGGAGTAGTGCTGTTGCTGGTTGTATTTGTGGTAGTTAGAATGGTGCTCCATTTCTGCCGATCGCTTTCACTTGCAGCCCAGTAGCTGCGGAGGCTGGACTCAGACCGATGGCCTGTGACAGACATAATTTCACGGGCATTGAGTCCAGCCTCCGAGAGTAGCTGTACAGCTGTGGCTCGTACACTGTGATTAGTGTATCGGCGGCTAAGCTCGGCTTCTGTGCTTAGTAGGGGCATCATATTAGAGAGGTAATTAATACCGAGAGGCTCTCTTGAATACCAAATGTCTGTGGTGTTATACGTCGTTGTTTTTAATCTCCGTGGATGTAAGTAAAATGCTGGCGGGTCTGGTGGCAGTTTGAGAGGTACTTTTGAATGAAGCAACTGGGCATGATTTGTTATTTGGTAGTTCAGTATATGTACCATGTATTGCTCTCTATTTGGCTCAAGTTGTTTATGATTCTTAGTACTCTCATTGAAAGTGAGAGTAATATATTCGACTCGTTTGGTCTTCTTTAATTGTAAAATGTTCTGGCTTTAATTGACGGAGTCCTTCACGCCCCTTCTAGCCATGCAAAGTTGGATGTCTAGCCACACTTTTCAAGAAGGCCACTTGGGGTTTCTGTAGACAGGGCTTTTGAGTTTTGAGTTTCCTGAGGTCATGGGCACTAATGGCAGGGTGGTGAACTGCTGTGTCTTTATGTTCACGATGTATTTTTGCTGACAGCTGTTAAGATATTGTTGGCAGAGATCATGTCTGGATGTGTGAAGATGTTAATACTGTGATTTATTTTAGGAGAGTTTAAATGTCTATTGATTCCTGCTCTCAGTGAAAGTAGACTAGAGAGGCTGTATTCTTTGCCGTCTGACTGACGAACCTCTCCATAAAATCTTCGTAAGATCTGACACAGCTCATCAGTTTGTATTTGTTCATAGTTTATGTTTAATTTCCTGTCATTTGCCCAGTTATTCAAAACATTTATAGCCCACTGAGTTGTTTTTTCTGTGTTCTCCTCATCTTTTTGTTCTTCTAGTTTTGACAGTTCTTCTGCTGATAACATTATATGAGTACTCACATTTTTACTTTTTTTCTTTTTCTTTGCAGGTGATTTGTCTTGTTGGTTCTCTGGTTCAGCATCATACTGGAATGTGTTTATTATTTCTTCTAACTCCAGCTGGAACTGTGAGGAAGGTATGTCAGACATTGTTTCTCTTGACAGCTGTCAAATGCCAGGCTACTGAGGGATTTTTCTGTCAGAAAGCAACATGGCTGTTATTGGCTAGTCAGTTGTCAGGGGGTTAGGGATATTGAAGCTGTGCTGCCTGATCACATGGAAGTAGTGCCAGCTGTGAGTTTATGGCTCTATAAGGACACAGGTAAATTGACATACTGACCAATCAGAAGGCAGGAAAATTGGTACCCATTTTATAAATTCTCATAAAACACCAGCCCATGCATTGATCTCCATTTAGTAAATTTTTATTTGGTAATAATGTATTTCTGGCAAAATATCATTATACCCATTTTTCTTTTTCTCCTTTTTATTATACTCCAAAACTAAGACATGTGGTTTTGACATTTTTAAATGTGTCTGATATCTTGCCATCACAATAAAATTTAAACATCTTTGTGTGGTGCCAAGCTGCTTCCCATCGGTAATGTGTGTTAGCATCATCCTAATACATACAGTATACAGTCTGACCTAGTTTGTACCATCAAAAAGTAACCCCAACAGAAGTGATTTTAAAACATTGTTAATGGGTGACCATATTTACTGACTTGTCATTATTTACAAAACTTGTTCTAAAATCTGCTTTAAAACTATGTACGGGAATAGTATGTGAGGGACAAAACCCAGAGGGTGGTTGTGGGGGGAAGAGTTATCTGGCACCAGAGAGGTAACCAGTGGGGTTCGGTGCTGGGGCCAGTGCTGTTCAATATCTTCATCAATGACACTGGGGATGGCATTAAGGGCAAAATGTGTCTATTCGTGGATGACACCAAGCTCTGCAGGAGAGTGGACACAGGTGAATGGATACAGGTCCTATAGGAAGATCTGGAAAAGCTGGGGAGGTGGTGCAGGATCTGGCAGCTTGGCTTTAATGCCAAGAAATGCAAAGTTATGAATATTGGAGCCAAGAATCCTAGGACAGAGTACTATCTGGGTGGAGTCCAAGTATCTGCATCTGAGGAGAAGAAGAACCTGGGAGTGACGATCACTAATGACTTGAAGCACTCGACGCAGTGCAAGAAAGTAGCAGCAAAGGCAGGCAAGATGCTGGGATGCATATCTAGGAGGATCAGTAGTAGGAGAGTGGAGGTTATACTGCCCTTGTACAGGTCACTGATAAGGCCGCATCTAGAGTATGTAGTTCAGTATTGGTGTCCGCACCTCAAAAAGGACATTAACCTGCTGGAGAAGGTCCAGAGGAGGGCTACAAAGATGATAGCAGGTCAACAGGGTAAGGCATACGAGGAGAGGTTGAGGGCACTGAACATGTACTCCATGGAAGACAGGAGAGAGAGAGAGGGGGGATATGATTGGAACTTTCAAGTACTTGAAAGGGATAAATAAGGTTGATAAGGAGATTCTCTTTAAGTTGAGTGACAACCATAGCATGAGGGGGCACAGTCTTAAGCTGGAGGGTGGGAGGTTTAGGAGGGAGGTCAGGAAGCACTTCTTCACAGAGAGGGTGGTGGCCACTTGGAATGCACTGCTGGAAGAGGTCATCTCATTGAAGACAGTGGGCAGCTTGAAGAGAGGCTGGGATAGGCATAGGTGGCAGGTAAGGATCATGGGTAGGGAGAATGGGAGGAGTGGGGGGGAGGGCAGAGACGTTAGTTCAAGCTGCGGACCCTGCAATATGAGCAGACTTGATAGACCAAATGGTCTTCTTCTGCTGGCTTATTTGTATGTTCGTATGTATGTAATTAAAATTGATGAAACATGTAAGGATTTCACAAATACATTATTACTAAAAATTATAAGATTAAATAGTTGCCTAACAAATGCCAGTGCTTTAGATAAATTCGTTATCCAGTAATGTTATCCTTCATGAGAAACTGATCTAATTTGAGATTAAAAGACTCAGTGCATTCCACTTACATCACTTCCTGAGGTGCTTGTTCCATAGTTGTTCCACACTGCCCCTAATTCTGTTCCACTAAAAGGGGAACATTAATGAACTGTGCCTCTCATACAGTAGTTTGAAAGCTTATGCCATACTCTTTAAAATAAAGCATTGGGTTTACCTTGATTGCCAGCGCAACACTCTGGAAATTACCATGTCATAATCTGCCTTATTTTTAATACTTCGCTGCAACTGCTTTTGGAATTATCTGATGTCATGGAGAGTGAAACTGTGGTTGACTGCACTGTAGTTACGCACAGCTTCAAGCTGTGGCTGGCTGCACTGTAGTTCAGCACAGCTTCAACCGCCATAAAATCTCAAGATTCCAAAAATGGTGATAGTGTAGTATCAAAATGAGGCAGACTAAGGCAGAAATATCTCAGGACTGCAGGCAGCTGCAATTCATGAAAATAACAAAGCAGGGCACCTACAATTGCCAGGTGCTCATAAAACAGTTAAATCTCTGAAACACAGAAATGAGCACTCCAGTCCTGAGGAAATATTTCTTCACGGAGAGGGTGGTGGATGCCTGGAACAGCCTTCCAGCGGAGGTGATAGGTGCCAAAACGGTGACGGGATTCAAGCATGTATGAGACAGATACAAGGGGACCTTGGTAGTAAGGCAAGGGAAAGAGACAACTAGAGATCAAGTAGGGTCTGTGGTGGCACAGTAGGCAGGAAAAACTGAGCAGACTAGGTGGGCCAAGAGGTCCTTATCTGCCGACAACCTTTATGTATCTATGCAAAAAAAATTAATTTATTTCACAATGTGCACAAAGGTGAACATACACCAAGTTACAGACTCCTGCAATAGCATTTCACCCAACCACACAAGCTGTCAAAATCCCTGAAGGAGAGGTCCTACACGTTGAAGCTCCAGGGCTCGACAACTTATGTGGTCAGGTGTAATGCTATTGTAGCTGTCTGTATTTTGGTGTATGTTCATCTTCGTGCACCATCATGAAACAAGTTTACTTTTTGCATTTTGCATAGGACTGCTGGAGTGCTTGTTTCTGTGTTTTGGAGCTGCAATACATGTACAGTACTGTAAGCCCAGTGACTCATTTGAAAAACTGTTACATGGGCGTTCAAATTA
Source organism: Neoceratodus forsteri (assembly GCA_016271365.2). Lineage (NCBI taxonomy): Eukaryota > Metazoa > Chordata > Ceratodontiformes > Ceratodontidae > Neoceratodus > Neoceratodus forsteri. The sequence continues at coordinate 656,410,821 of CM057454.1, read as the reverse complement.
TAAGGAGCACAGTTGACAAATGCTCCTATAGGGCGTGCTCTTCTTTGCAGGTCTACTGCCCTGAACAAACAGAAAAAGTCTCCCTCATCTACTTTTTCAATACATTTCAAATTTTAAAAACTGAAATCACCTGTTCTCTTAGCCTTCTATTTTCCTGGGAAAATATACCAGCCTCTCCAGACATTGCCCATGACCTACTTTATCCACCCCCTTAATCATTTTAACTGTTCTCTGTAAAACTACAAAATACTTAAGAAAAACAAAAATGCTAATGGAATCAGAGGCTCTTAACCAGAAAATAAACTAGATGTCAGAAATATTTTACAGTAAACAATGATAAGGTTAGATTTGTAATTTTCCACAGGAACATTGGAAACATTACACAAGAGTCCATTGTGTTTAGCGCTTGCAGGCAGTCACAGCATTTATTATGTGAAATACTGCACAGTAACTGTAACTATCACTTTAAAGTGGCACAAATAGATTTTGTAGACCTTGTCACTGAATGGATAATAACCTACTTGTGGTAGACACTTCTGAACCAGAACCAAAACCCATCCATGGCAGGCACTTCTGAAATAGAACAAAACATACCTGTAGCAGACAATTCTGAACCAGAACAAAGCCCACCTGTGGCAGACACTTCTGAACCAGAACTAGACTCACCTGAGACAGACACTTCTGAACCTGAACCAAACACACTTATGGCAGACACTTCTGAACCAGAACCAAAACCCACCTGTAGTAGACACTTCTGAACCAGAACCAAAACCCACCTGTGGCAAACACTTCTGAACCAGAACCAAAACCCACCTGTGGCAGGCACTTCTGAACCAGAACCAAACTCACCTGAGACAGACACTTCTGAGACTGAACCAAACACACTTATGGCAGACACTTCTGAACCAGAACCCAAACCTACCTGTAGTAGACACTTCTGAACCAGAACCAAAACCCACCTGTGGCAAATACTTCTGAACTGGAACCAAAATCCACCTGTGGCAGGCATTTCTGAATTTGAACCAAACCTACCTGTGGCAAACACTTCTGGACCAGAACCAAGTCCACCGATGACAGACACTTCTGAACCAGAACCAAACCCACCTGTGGTAGACACTTCTGAACTAGAACCAAGGCAACTGTGGCAGACACTTCTAAACCAGAGGCCACATGATTTGACTGTTCCACCCTGGCAGACTAATTCCACTATAAGGTAAGCTCCTTGTGGACTTCCCTTCCTCAGTGAATTAAACCGCACCAAATCATGTTACATTACGTGGAAAACCAGAATAATAAGCAGATAGAAAGCAGTTTTCTAAACATATTTCATGGTAAATGTTGAAACATACCTGTCAGACATATGCCTTAAAGCTTGTGCTTTTAAAACTATAACAGTGAAATCATCCTGTGCCTGTAACTATTTTAAAACTTTCCTCACTGCTACCATTAATGCTTCTGTAGTATAGTGAACACCAGCAGAGTTTTCAGGTGACAGTCGACACAAGACAGCCACACAATTAGCAACTACTTCAGTCAGTTTTGCCTACATGCTGTGCCCACCCATGCCTCGCACTCGAGTAAGTTTTGTGTATTCAGCCATGCCTGCCCGTTTATGCTACATTTGCATTTGTCATTGATACATAAAATAAAATGATAACCAAATTGAGAGTTATAAGTGAACATTTTATCTTGGGGGGTTATGTAACATGATAAACCTCTCAATATAATTTGTTTTCATTGGTAACCAAGTAAGGCCCACTAAGCACAAGACTCATTTACTGGGGTGACCTGGGAGCACAGGGAGGTTGTCCCGTTCCTCACTGATTTCAGTAAAGTGAAAAATCTTGTGATTTACAGTTCATATGACAATATTCACTGTTTGCACCCTGTTATTCACAAGTGTGACTTCAGACCATGTATAACAGAGTATGAGCTGTGAATAATAGTCTGTGAACTGTGAATAACAAAGACTCACATACCTGCACATGGTACTCTCAGGGCAGGATATTCTGACAGTTAGCATCACACTAACAGGCTTTGTGTTACACAAACTGGATTTTGCATGCTGGAGAGGTAGCTAGCACAGCAAGGGCCATATTTAAAACAATATTTAGCATGGCACAGAGTCGCTATTGTATGCATGCTAATGCACAGTTTGAGATCATGCAATGAGAGGTGGAGTCATACATCTGGGGTGCAGTGGCATACTGGAAGCTTTTTTTTGAAGTGCTAATAGCCTGATTATACAGCACCAGTTCACACTTCCAAAAAACATTTTAAAAAGCACAAATAGTGTGGACTAGCCCTGTTCCCTCTCCCCATCCCCAGTTATGTAATGTGTAGCATTCAGTGGCAACCCACTTCTTCTCTGTCCTTGTCCACATTCAGGTTTTCTGGTATCCATTGCAACCCCTCACTGACTTACCAACCAAATGCTGAAAATTAGAAACATACAGTTTGTCATCAGAAAAGGTCAGCTTGGCCCACCCAGTCTGCCCAGATGGTCCCTGATTAGTCTTTCTCCGCAGACCCTAATTGGTCTCTGGTGACCCTCCCTACTCCCTGCCTATTTACTAATATTCCCCTGTGTCTATCCCATGCATGCATGAAGCCCCCATTTTTTTGGGCACCGTCATTTCCACTGGTAGTCTGTTCCAGGTGTCCACCACTATTTCAGTGAAGTAGTACTTCCTCACATCCCCTTTAATCTTCCCCCTCCAGATGCATTGCATGCCCTCTGGTCCTGGTGCTCTTTCTCATTTGAAAGAGAGAGACTTCCCTTCCGCACCCTGTTTACCCCTGTGAGATACTTGTAGGTCTCTATCATGTCTCCTCTTGCTCTCCTCTCTTCTAGGGTGTACATGTTGACATCCCTCAGTTTCTCATTGTAGGGCGTTTGGTGCAACCCGTGCACCATTTTAGTTGCCCTCCTTTGGATTGCTTCCACCCTGTCTATGTTCTGTCTGAGGTGCAGCCTTCAGAACTGGACACAATATTCCAGCTGGGGTCTAACAAGTAAATGATACAGTGGTAATGCCACCTCTCTTCTCGTGTTGGAAATACCTCTCCCTATGCATCCCAGCATCCAACTGACCCACTATTTTGTTACAGTGCCTTGCCACTTTGAGGTCATCTGATATGATAACCCCAAACTCCCTGATGTATAATCTCTCTGGTGCACAGTAACACCTCCCACCCCTCAAAGCACTCCAACATCCCACTGCAGTCCTTCGGCATTAGCTGGAATAACCCTTCGGTTCACCTCAGCCATCTGCCGTCTGACTCACGCCTACACTGAATCAATATACCAACTCTTTTTTTTAATTAACCTTTCTATTAAATGTTTCAACACAATACAGTTTAGAATGAATTACATATCAGCTTAGCAACATATCAATGTAGAAGAAATCATATAAAATACATTCTTCAGTACGTTGCCTATACAGTGAGGCCTCTCTGTCCACCCCTCCCCCTCCCTCCACCCCACCACCCTGCCATGAGGAGAGATTGGTAAGTAACTTGTGCTGTACTCTTTCCTAGAGGAAATGTGAGAGGATGCCCTCACTGCCATGGGGAAGGAAAGAACACAGCACTGGTGGCAGTCTGTCTGCTCCCAGAGTTTGCTCAATAGATATGTTGGGATATCTAATGGACATCCACAGATGGAGTAGGCTGGAAGTAAGTGGAGGAAAGGTATTCCCCCCAAGAGCCTCTTGTATTTCTCTACTGTGCTTGCATTCCTGTGGGATAATGTCTCAAGGACTGCCAGCTGACCCACTGCCATGTGTCATTCCATCAGTGAGGGGACATCTAGGGTCCTTCACTTATGGAGTAATAATCTCTTAACCACCACCCCAGCTGCTGTTATCCATCCTAGTAATGGGGAGGATCTTGGCTGAGGTGGCTGAGAGATTCCAACTAGAAACAGTGGATCATCTAGTCAGAGGCCTGGACCAGTTATGTCACTGCAGGCTTGAGTAATGGCTGCCCAATACCCCATGATCGATGGTCATGACCGGAGGATGTAATATACCAACTCTTTGCTAGCCACTTTCAACACAGTTAGACTATAAAGCTCCAAGTGTCTTTATACTCCACAAACCATGTAATGTAACCAGTAAACATGGGTCCCTGTGAACAACTTCGTGGTAATTAGTTAAGTTTTTGACTTTATAATATTCTGCCTCTAGATTCACTTGATAAAATAATCACCCCCTCATCTTCATTTTTCCCGTAAAGTACTGGGTGAATTATTCCCCCCCACTTCTCCTCCCCTTGGCACCTCTTGTACCAAGTGAAGGCTATTTTTTTACCTTTACCATCTCTCTTATTCTTTTACAGAAACAGATCAGTCTCTTATACTTGCTAACTTTGGTGAGCATCCTACAGCATGACCGAGTTGCCTTGAGAATGGCTCCTTTAATTGCACTCTACTTTTCTTCACCCCCCCCCAATCTTATCTGACTCTATTCCTCATCTGGTCAGAATATGCCTTTGTTATAGTTTTTGACAAGGGTTCGTCATACCCAGGAGGGCCTGTTCAAACTATAAAATTGTATGGTCACTGGTCCGGTATCACATCGCAACAGTGACGGGAAAACTGCAAAGACCATCACAGTGACATTTTCGGCAGTTCGTTGTGATGGTCTGCTGGGTTCCCGACACTGTTGCCTCCAGGGTGTGTGCCCCCTCCCTGAACCAACTCTGACTCGGAGTTGGTTATTTAAAGTTCAGGAGGCATGGGGGGCAGAGCACCAGTTCCCTCAGTGATGTTACAACACCAATTGGCAGTGTTGTGCTGTCGCTGTGCTGATGGTCTGCAAATTCCATGTCACCGCAGCATGGTGGAACCCACTGATCACCAAAGGTTCTCCTACCACAACACCACCCACCACCTCCGTGTTGGTAAGCACCACATTGAGGATTGTAGTTTGTCTCATGGGTTCCCTGTCCAGCTATATTAGTAAACAGTCCTGCAGTGTGTTGAGCAGGGCCTGACTTCTGGAGGTCTTTGCTGCTTGAGGTCTGCCAATGTCTGTCTGGTAAGTTCAGATCCCATACAACTACTACATACCCTTTTGCTTCACCTCTTAATTTCTTCCTCCAGTGCCTTATCTCCCTCAACTACCCATCCTGGCAGGCTTTAGACCACTCCTATTCTTATCTTTTTTCCTGAAGCTGTTTTTAGCTGCACTTAAATCAATTCTACTCCACTTCCCTCTCTTTTGATGGACCCATCCTCCATGGTCCTTATGCCATCCCTAGCATAGAAGACTACTCTTCTTCCCCTCACTCTTACCTTTATCCCTCCTATACCCTGGTACAGCCAAATCCCAGCTGTTATTCTGAGTGGCCTAAATTTCAGTAATGATCACCAGGTCTAACGCAGTACCTGCCACCATCACCTGAAGTTTGTACATTTTATTACACAGGTGTCTGGCATTCAGGCAGACAACCTTCCTGTTCTTGCCCCTTACTGTCCTTTTCTTACCTGTGCCCTTCCCTTGTCCTTTCACCCACTCCTTTCCATCTTGTTGCTACTATTCCTTGTTGGTTTATTGTGGCCCCTTTTCCCTTGATTCCTCCTCCTGTACCAGTTTGAACCATGTAAGTGCCTTTCCTAGTCTCTCCTATCCCACTCCTTATTTCTGGGGAGTCCTAGATAGGCTTCCCTTGCCTTCATCAAGGGTTTACATAACAACGGCATTCCCTACTCAGTTTAAATGCTCACATAGACAATTGGCTTTTGCCAACTATGGAACAGTTTGCCTGATCACCTGAGAAATTCAATATCTCTTCCATCTTGGCATCAAATAAGATCTTGGCTTGTAAAAAGTGTGGAAATGCATAACGTTTGTTGCAATTAATTGAAAAACATTAAAATGTCCATTATGTATTTTGCCTTTTGATACAGGTTGTATATTGTATTTGCTATGCTTGTATTTATGTACATACTTTGTGTAATTTGTTTGTTTTATACTTTGGGACCCCACTGAAAATGAGCTTCGTCTCAATTGGGCTATCCTTTTCTGAAAATTTCAGAATAAAAATTTTACTAGTACTACTACTACTACTTTTGCCCAGGCATATTAGTTCCCTCCCTTGTGAGATGCGGAACATCTTCTTTAAAGAGATGTATGTCCCAGAGTTCCCCCCAGTATCCCACAAAGTGGTACAGTTCCTCTTGACTCTACCCCTTCAACCATTTGTTAGAAGACTGTTTCCTCCCTCATGACCCTTTCCTCCCACTTGTCCCACACAGAAAGGACCACTGAAAAGGTCAGTAAAGCTGCCATTCCCTAGCTTCCAAAAGTTAATTTTAACTGTTTCTAATTTCTGATTATCCACATAATTGGTACCTAAGTGCACCAGGACCCCTGGTTTGCCCTCCATCTGGCTAATCATTCTCCCTATCCTATCTGCATCCCTAATAAATGATGTTCCTAGTAGGCATCTAACCCCCTCCTTCTCCCAACTACCCATATCACCATCTCCGCACCTCTTAAAGTAGCAGTGCAACGAAAAATTGTTTCCAAAAAAGCTAGTTTGAGCCACAGTTAAGAAAAATATTAGCATACCTATCAAATGTACTTGTGTACTGTAGGTACCTCCTCTGCTCTGCACTATGAGTTTTTTTTTTTCCAAGTCAAACTCTTACCAGGTCTATAGGGTTATTTCTATGCAAAATGTGGGGGCCATCTTTTTTTCTTGATAAACATTCAATTAAAACATTTTTAAAATGTTCACATTTTGGTGGTATTATAAAATTGTAGCACCAAATAAAACTGGAAGATGCCTGGAATCTTTTATAGTGAAAGAAATTAGGGTTACATTTTTTGCGCAATTTTGTTGCACTGCTGCTTTAAAATGAAGTCTCTAACTATCAGAACTCTTGTTCCCAATCCTCCCCCCACTGAGTGTTGCACTTTCAGTCAGTTCCTTCTTCCCAGCTGGCTCACAGCTCCCCCTGGCAGAGTTGGGTACCTGAGCCTTCTCCAGGGTTGCAAAATGGTTTGCAGTTGGCACCAAAGGACCCTGATGTACACCGGCTTGCCCATTCTTGTCACCCTTCTGTTACATACTGTTTCTTATAAGGGTTTCTACTATAGTAAGGCAGGGTTTACTGTGTTGCATTGCAGACTGTTATATTTGTTGTAAACTACATAGCCCAAAATGCCTTGCATGGCTCAGTGAGATGATGTCATAGTGGAGACTGGAGACAGTCAGAGAGGGAGAATAAAGAATGGTAGAAAGTTGCAATCCATGCTGTATGTCATTTGGTATTACTTCCAGTAGATATATTACAGTTTCTGGCAATGAGGTGGAGACTTTTTCTTGGAAAGTGTATTTGTCAAAAAGGAAACAGGGCAATACCACCATGGCTCAGACTGGAAATGTGGATGGATGTGAATGACATATCAGAGAAAAAACAAGTAATTGTTTTCCAGTCTGTAATTCAACCCCAAGCTTATGGATTCCTGAACAGTTTAACAGCCCCAGAAAAAACAAAAGATAAATCATATTTGCAGCTTGCTCAGACTTTAACAGGGCATTATAAGCCCAAACCACTGATAATTGCTGAGCGCTTTCAAGTTTATCACCGGGATCAGAAAGATGGTGAAGCAATAGCTGATTATACTATAGCCTTAAAGCAACATTGTACAAACTGCAAGTGTGGAGCTTTTCGGAGTGAAGCACTGACGGACAGATTAGTGTGGGGTTTAAAAAGTGAATCAATAAAAAAATGTCTATTATACAATGGCAAGAACATTTCCTGGACTCTGATTGGTCAGTGTGCACCTGAGTCAGTGATGATATTACACAATAACATCACTGTGTGGATTTAATGGAGGATGTTATTCTTTTTTCAGAAACAAAGATATATTGCTACACTAAACATCTACTAAAACCTTTTTTTATGTTGTATAACATTGAGGCATTGTATAATTGCAATAAACTCAAAGTGTGTATTATGTGTAAATATCAGACCTGGATGGTGGAAACACTGGCTTCACCATGTTTCAAACCACCCCAGGAGTGACGTTATTACACGGTAACACACACCTTGTTGTGCCTTATTGCTTAATTGTCTAAAAAGGTCCTGAATTTCCAGTCTGCTTCAGAATTTACTTTAGCCATGTTATTGGCTTCAAAAAAATGCACAAGAGCTTGTGGTGAAGATTCTTTTTCAGCCTGGTGGTGTACTTAAAGTGAGGGGTAGTATGGCTACTGCAACTAAACAGTCCCCAGTAGTAAATATATTGGAAAAGGAAGAATGTCCAAAGCAATTCAGGGAGAAAGAATACAAATGTGGGAAGTTGGCAAGCTTGCTATAGGTGTGGCAGGACACATTCACCTAGCATCTGCAAATTTAAAAATGAAAATTGCCACCAGTGTCTCAAAATTGTCTTATTGCACACAGTCGTAAAACCAGGAGGGCACCAGTTGTTGCACACTGTGTAGAGGAGATTCTGGAGATAAGCAGCACTGCTGAAGATGACTGTTTTGGGCTATTTACAGTACACAGCAAGTGAAGGTGAAAAAGGGATAAAATATTAAAATGCATTTAGATGGTTCTCCTGTGAATATGCAGCTGGACACTGGAACAACAGTAACAATAGTTCCAGAGACAGTCTACAAACAAAATGTGTCCCATATTCCTTTAGAGAGTCCCTCACTGTAACTCGAAACTTATTCAGGAGAGGAAATTTCTTTATGTGGAAAAGTAGAGGAGCAAGTTACATATGGAGAGCGGTAAACTGTTTTGCCACTGGTTATAGCTAAAGAAGATAGGCCTGCATAGCTGGGATGGAATTGACTTAAGCATATCAGGCTAAACTGGTCAAATATTTTTCTGAGTGGCACAGAGGGTGCCTTCACAGAGCAGCACAGTAAAAGAGATTTTGATTAACCATAAAGCAGTATTTATGCGACTGTTGGGACCCATAAAGAACTTTAAAACAAAAATGAAGTTATGACCTGGAGCAGAACCTTTGTTTCACAAGCCATGGCCTGAGACTTATGCCCTTTGTGAGGCTATGGATAAAGAGTTAGCAAGGTTAGAGGCCAGAAGCATAATTTCCAAGGTGGAGCAAAGTAGATGGGTAGTACCAATTGTGGTAGTATGAAAGAAGACAAAACACTTCGCATATGTGGTGACTATAAAGTTACTATAAATCAGTGTACTGATGATGAAACGTATCCACTTCCAAATGCTGAAGATTTGTTTGCCACTCTGGCAAGTGGGATCTATTTCACAAAACTGGACTTGTCAAATGCATATCAACAACTTGAACTGGACTCCGATTCTGAAGAGTATCTGACTATAAATACACATCAGGGATTATACAGATACCACAAATTACAATACGGTATTTCAAGTACTCCTGTAATTTTCCAGTCAGAAATGGACCAAATTTTGCAAGGACTGGATCATGTGGTATGCTTCCTAGATGACATTTTGATCACAGTCCTATCAAAAGAGGAACATTTAAAGGTACTGGATGATGTGCTTAACCGGCTTGAGTCCTATGGGGTCTAGGTAAAGCTGGAGACATGTGCATTTTTACAGCCCAGTGTGGAATATCTGGGACATGTAGTGGATACAGAAGGATTGCACCCCACCACAGAAAAAGTTATGGCCATAAAGAAAGTGCCCCAGCCAGCCAATGTCACTGAACTTCAATCTTTCCTTAGATTACTGAACTATTATGGTCGGTTTTTGGAAGGCCTGGTAACTACCCTGAAACCTTTATATGAGCTGCTACAGAGGGAAGAGCCTTGGAAGTGGTCAGGTGACTGTGAAGCAGCATTCAGTAAATGCAAACATTAACTTTTAAACAGTCATGTCGTAGTGTATTATGATATGAAGAAGTCACTGAGGTTATCCATTGATGCCTCACCATATGGGGGGGGGGCAGTAATATCCCATGTAACAGAATATGGCAAAGAAAGGCCTATTGCACTTGCATCAAGAACCTTATCCAGCAGTGAAAGGAAATATGCACAAACTGAGAAAGAGGCACATTAGTTAATTTTTGGAGTACATAAATTTCATAAATATTTATATGGTCGAAAATTGGCACTTGTTACTGACCATAAGCCTCTGGTGACCATTTTGGGCCCAAGGGCAGCAATGCCTACACTAGCAGCTATAAGGATGCAAAGATGGACATTCATTTTGCTTGCTTATCAGTACAATATTGAATATTGGAAATCAGGTGATCATGGTAATGTGGATGCCCTATCCAGCTTGCCATGATAAAGACAAGCAACCCCAGCTGAAGAGGCAGATGTTTTTTTTCTTTTCTTGTGTTGGGGAATTACCTGTGTTATCCAGAGATATCACAGAAGGGACACATAAGGATCCTATTATTTCACAGGTGTGGGAATTCACCCTAAATGGCTGGCCTGGTTATGTGATCGATGAGGCAATACATAGTTATTTTATCCAAAGAGATCAGCTGTCAACAGAGCAGGGCTGCATACTGTGGGGACTGCATGTTATTGCACCCTCAGGTTATAGGACTAGATTGTTGGAGGACTTGCACAGTGAGCATCCAGAGATATGCAAAATGAAGGCCCTAGCAAGGAGCTACTTGTGGTGGCTAGGACTAGACAAAGATATTGAGCAGAAGATGCAGGGCTGTGGAGTGTGCACGATGGTGCAGGACACGGCACCAGTAGCACCCTTTCATCCCTGGAAATGGCCCACACATGTCTGGCTGGGAATCCATATTGATTTCACTGAGAAAGACAAGCAGTATTTTGTTATTGTGGACAGTCATTCTGAATGGCAGGAGGTGATTTTAATGTCCGCAATAACAATGCCCAAGACCATGGAAGCACTACGTAATCTATTTGCATCACATGGCCATGCTGGAGGAAGTGGTGTCCAATAATGGGCCTTAGTTTATCTCAACAGAATTTCAACAGTTAATTAATTCCAATGGAATCAAACATACTTGTGTACCTTCCTACCATTCAGCTTCAAAGGGGGCTGCAGAACAATGTGTGCAAACACTAAAAAAGGCCCTTACAAAGCAACTACTAAGCACAGACCAAGGCAAGGCCAAATTGTCACTGCAACACTGACTGGCAAACTTCCTTTTTATGTATCAAGGCACCCCACATTCAGTTACGAGTTGTTCACCAGCTGAATTGTTCTTGAAGCATCAGCTCTCAAACAGATTTACTTTGCTTAGGCCGAGCCTTTGGAGAACTGTTGAAACCAAGCAAGAGAGACAAAAATTATAGCATGACAGGGGTCAGAAAAATTTGTGAGAACTCAAACTTCAGGCCAAGGTACAAGTACATTGTTTCCTAGAGGGGAAGAAAAAATGGGAGTGTGAAACTATTGTAAAGAAATGTGGGCCTTTGGTTTATTTGGTTCAGATGGGCTCAAGAGTGCACAAAGTGCATAAAGGCCATTTGTTACTGTCCAAAGTACAAGATCTGGACTCTTGTGTTACATCTTCCAGGCATTGGCAGAATATGAGACATGATTGCAGTATCTCTAAGGCCAGTAGGGGGCACACCAGATCCTATCATTAAATTAAATGAACTTTTGAATCTTACAGCTCAGCAAGAAACAGTTGCACCAGAACCTTCATCAGGGAGTGTTCATACTGACCTGGATGTGTCAGTAACCTATGACGGTGACAAGCCTAACTTTGAAAGACGTTATGTAATAAGAGCTTAGCTCGTAAATCTCCAAACTGACTGAATCTGTAAAAGTCAGATTACAGAGCAAGTTCCCAGCCATGGGGCAGAATAATCTCCTTAACTTGTTACAAGGTCAGAGCAGTCTACCTCTGACTTGTCAGTATAGTGAGGAATATACTGTCTGTTTAATATTAAACTGTTGGTTGAAGTTACATTAATAAAAAGCAAGAACATTTACTAATGGGACAGAGTGCTCTCAGATTTAAGGAGGAGGAGTGTTATATACTGTTTCTTATAAGGGTACCTACTATGGTAAAGCAGGTTTTACTGTGTTGCATTGTAGACTGTTATATTTCCTATAAACTACAAAGCCCAGAATGCCTTGCCCACCTCAGTGAAATGAAGTCATGGTGGAGACTGGAGACAGCCAGAGAGGGAGAATAAAGAATGGTGGAAAGCTATGATCCATGCTGTCTGTTTTTGGTATTACATTCAGTAAATATATTACAACTTCCCCTTCCACATACCCTCGGACCCCCTTGGGCAGTGGGCTTCTGGAGGATGCAGGATGTGTTTCAGACACCACATCAACTTGTGGTGCAGCAAGGATATCTCTTTCTGTGTAGCTATGTCCAGTGACTGGGGTTTTGCAACTCTTCTACAGGTGAGACCATGGTCCACCCTCCAAACTGTAGCCCAGGGGATGATTGCCCAGCAGTCACTACAGCTGGTTAGCCCTTTGTCATATCTGCATTCCGTTCCATGTACAATCCCCCCAGTGATTGCTTTTCCTTTCTAGCAATCCTTTATTTTCACTTTTCTGCACACCATATATGGCATGAAAGGTGAGAAGGGGTCATTTGTACTATTTGTATATCATTACATGGTGATTAGTGACTCTGCATTATGTTGCCATGCATGAATGTGTGGAGGCATTGTGCAGGGCTGTGGCCACCTACCTGATACCTGAGCACCTGCCCAACAGCATGTGCTGTCAGTCCCTGGTAATCTAGATGTCCCTTAGTCCCCCTCCCAATGCTCATTTGATGTCACATGCAGTATGTAGTATTGTCCCTGGTAGTATAGTGGATCCTCCACAATACCCATCGGATCCTTATTACAGTAATTTGGTATTATTTTTTTATCATGAAAAATTTTATTAGTTTTCAATTGTACAGCCATCACAGTACAGTACATCCATATAGTGACATCATAGTACAGTACAATACACCCATATAATAACATCTCTTAAACAGGAGCTAAACGAGGAATCTATTAGACCCCTCTAAGGGGCGGTCTGGCACCCCAATATATTCTATGACTGACAAATAGTCACCAGATGCAACAACGAGAAAAACAGAACAAACACCCCAAGAACGTGGTTTACATCAAATTCCCTACGTAACCAGTAGTTAAGTATAAGGGTGAATTCGGCCCCAATGGGGCTGTGGTCCAAGGCATGAGTAATCTATCTAATATGCTTAGTACAGTGGGATAGGTCAGGAGGTCCCTTGAACCAGGGGGTTGCCAGGCGGAGTGGGTTGTACTGAGAACAGGTGTGGATGTTTGTAGGCATCCCATTTCTTATGATAGTTATGGATTTGGTTTTGGTCAGCATATGACAGCCTCTCAAAGATGACCAACTTCACCAGGGAGGAGTGCCAGGTCAAGATAGAAGGGGCTAGAGATTGTCTCCATTTCATCAATAAGGCACGTTTGGCTTCTAGCAGGGCAGTCATTACCCAGCCTTTGAGTAGTGCTGGCATGGGGTCAAGGGGGGAGGAATTACCCAAAAGTAAGAGAGGGTGTGGTTAACCAATATCTATCTTTACCACTTTGGAGCAGTCATCCAGAACCATCCTCCAGAAAAATGCTAGTGCTAGGCATTCCCATAGCACATGTAGCAAATGTGCAGGACTTTGTTGGCATCTCCAACATTGTGCATTATCTAGTATCCCAATAGAGCGAAGTAAAAGCTGGAGTCCTATACCATCTCATCAGGATCTTCAACTGAATCAGTTGGCTTTTTGTGTCTCTGTATGTTGTATGGGTAGCCTTGATGCACCGTCCCCATTTTTCAGGGGATACAGTCACCAGAGTCTCCGCCTCCCATTTTAACCTGCATTTGTCCATGCTGGGAGTCCGGAGGGTTCGGTAGATTTTCCCGGCTAAACCCCGTTGAGTGGCAGGCTTATGGAGCGTACTCAGTCATTCCCATTTTGCGTCTTGTGCCTGACGAGTCTGGAGGGAGTAAACTATACTATGAATCTGGAGATATCTCCAGAAATCCTGGGATGGGGGACCAAACCATGCCTGTCTGTAGTTGTTCAAAGGACATCAAAACACTTGAGTTGGGAGTGTAAAGGTCCCTGAGTGAGCTAATACCCTTGTTGGCCCAAGTTGGCCAGTGTAGCAGCTTGTTATCCACAGTAATGTGCCGATTATTCTAGAGGTGGGTAAACTCAACAGGGGGGCCCCATGCAGGCTTAGGCAGGTCAGAAAATGCCATGGTCGTCCACCAGGATTTGACCGTTTCCATCATAATAGGGATTACATTGCGGAGATTAAGGGTTGTTGAAGAGAGTAACGTACACAGGGTACCCTCCTGCACCAGTACCTTTTCTATTCCAACCCACATAGGGTGGTGGGAAAGAGGTGGGGAAAACCATTTTGTTGCTTGTGCCACCCTATAAGTCAACTGATATCCTTGGAACCATGGTAGCCCCAGGCTCCCTCTGGACCAATGAGCTTGTAGCTTAGGCCTGCTCCACCGGGCAGTCTTTCCTTCCCACAACAGGAGAGACATTAGCCTGTCCAGGGTTTGAAAAAGTTTGGGGGAGAGGTGAATAGGAAGATTGTGGAAAGATAGGAGAGCCTTGGGAGAATAAACATCCGCACCACCTCCACTTTGCCCTTGAGAGACAAATTAAGTTTTTTCTAACAACCAATTTCCACCATTAAAGTGGAGAGGAGTGAGGTAAATTGGCTCCCTCTAGCTCTCTTTACCTAGTAAAATGTTTATCCCTAGAGAAGAAAAACCCTGGGAGGACCACACTATATCTGTCCCCCGGAGAAAATCTTGAGAACAAGCCAGGTTCAGGGGAGAAAGAATCATCTTTTTCTGAATTACCTGTAGCCCTGAGAACTTTGCAAAGTTTTGGAGTATTCCTTGAATTTTGGGCAGTGACCCCTCTGGGTTAGTTATGGTCAGAACGTCATCTGCATATGAATTCACCAAGAATTCCTGTTCCCCTACCTGGGTTCCCAATATGTCCTTAGAGGCTATGAGTTTCCTCACTAACGGGTCCAAGGCAATGAGGAAGAGCATGGGGGAGAGGGGGCATCCCTGCCAGGTGCCTCTCTGAAGTGAAATAGGGGGATCGTGGCCGAGGGTAGATTGTCCAGGACAAATACCAACCCCCAAAAATAAGGGCCAAATCAATAGAGGTCCAGAACCCTGTGAAGGTAGTTCCACTCTACAGAGTCAAAGGCCTTGGAAAAATCTATGGCCAGGGCCGCCATTGGCTGTGGGGAGTGCAGAGCAATCCATTTTAGGTTTAGTACCAGCCTTAGATTATCCGCTCCAGACTTCCCTTTCAAGAACCCCACTTGTGAGGGGTGGATCAGGGAAGGTAATGTGCGCTCCAATCTGTTGGCCAGTATTTTAGCAACTATCTTAGTATCAACGGATAGCAATGAGATGGGGTGAAAGTTGGCACAGTCCAGCAAGTCTGAGGATTTCTTTGGGAGCAAGATGACCATAGCATCCTTCATGGTTGGGAGGAGGTAGCCCTTGCTGTGGGCTTCCTATAAAGCTTGGAGGAGAGGTGGTATGATTATGTCCTGCAGCAGTTGATATAACTCAGCCGTCATCCCGTCTGGCCCTGGCACCTTGCCTTTAGCCAACTGCGATGAAGCGGTGCAGAGCTCCACTGGTGTTATTTGATTTTCCAGGCATTGGACTAGCTCTGGAGAGAGTTTGGGGAGGTGGACAGAGTTGCAAAAGCCATCCAACTCCCTGGCCAGACTCAGGCCATCCATGGAAGTCTTGGACTGGTAAAGGGTCTGGTAGTACTGCCACATGATTTTGTTGATCCCCTTAGGGTCGGAGACCACCTTCCCATTGGGACCTCACAGAGCATGAATCCTGGACTCAGCTTGCTGCTTCCTTAGATGATAGGCAAGCAGTTTGCCACTTTTGTCTCCCCTTTCCCAGAATTTGTGTTGAGACCTGAAGAGCTGCCATTCTACCTTGCATTGTAGCAGGGTATTAATTTTGTATTTGAGCCCTACTATGGAGGTTAACAGGGTATTGTCTATGGGGGGGGAGGCAGTCTTGAACCTTGTCTCCAGCACGGTTAATTTGGCTTGTCATTTAGAAATTTCCTCTGCGTGCTCTGTTCTTAGCCACAGTATAGGAGATGATTCTTCCCATAATACTTTAAAAGCTTCCTAGACTGCATTTTGCTGCGACTTCACCCCCCTGAGTTGACTTGAAATATGCCTTGCCTCGCAATCATCAGAGAGCAGAATTCTTTTTCTAAGAAGTAGAGGGTTGCATCTCCATCTTGAGGAGGATGCAGAGCCAAGGAAGCAGCAGACAATTGGTGCATTGTCTGAAATCAATATATTATCACTGCTGGTATTGTCAATGTCTTGTGCAGCCTCAGTTCACCAGTCAGTAGTCAATGCGGCTATGGGTGTTGTGCACAGGGGAGAGGAAGGTGTAATCCCTTCTGGCGGGGTTTTCCCTTCTCCAGGGATCTATTAGTCCCCATTCCTCTAGGTTCTCTTGCAGAGCTGCCCTGGCCTTAGGGTTGTTCTGAGGGGTAGGAAGGGACTTATCCAGGAATATGTCGTTTACTAGGTTAAAGTCTCCCCAATTATGATCGGGATGTTCTGTAATCCTTCGCTCAGAGATGCCAGCGCTTGACTGATTTCTGCTAGGAAGTCAGGCGAGTCTAAGTTGGGTCCATAGACTTTCACAACTATAGCTCTCCCTTCTGGATATGTAAACTGAGCCGCTATCCAACGGCCCTGTGCATCCATTTTGATGGCTTCCTCAACCCATTGGCATGCTTTATGCAGTAATATGGCTACCCCTTTTGATTTGGAAGAGGGGGAGCTAACCAGAACCTTGCCCACCCACAGTTTTTTGAGTCAATGCATGGTCCTGGCAGTGAGGCATGTTTCCTGGAGGAGGACAATATCAGTATTCACTGATCGGAGATGCTGTAGCGCTTTAGTTCTCTTTACCAGGTGACTCAACCCCTTAACGTTCCAGGAAGCACACCTCCACCCTAGATTAGTATCGCCTGGCATGACCTCCCTGTTTCAATTGCCTAACTCCACTTATCTATAGGCTACCAGACCATAAAAGGGGCCACAGCTATCCATCACCAACCGAACCCTTAGGGTCTTCTCTTTCGAACTTGGGAAGAAACCAAGGATGTCCTAGAGGGGCCTATTCCTGAAGATACTGTTCCCCAAGGGGGTGGGTGCAGTGATGTCGTATAGAATTAGGAAACAATTTAGAACTCTTACATTATATGAAGTAAGGGAGAAAAACAGCTGAGACAGTCTGTTGTAGAAATTATTATTATCCCCTGGATAGTATTTCAGATAGAATATCAAATGCTTAACCCAACAAGCAACTACCTAGTCTAAAGACAATCAAAGTGAAGCACCTCTGTCTCAGTGGTGAATGTGAGTACACTGAGGCTGATGAGTTATGCAGGTACGATAGTCTCAGCACAGGCTAAGACACTCAGCTATGCTGGCTTGCTCACCCAGTTGGGGTATTAGTAGTTTGACGGTGGATGACCACTCATCCCAACCTGGATGCTTCACCACTAATAAATGATCCAGGTGAAGGAGAGGGGGGAAAGGAGAAAACAGGGGGAAAAAGAGTGGGCTATCTACTGGGAAGGAGGGTACAGGGATAAGAGGTGGGGGGCCCACCTCATACCAGGTTGCCAAAACCATTAACCTGCAATAAAGGTTTTAGAACACCATCGCATAACTCTGAGTAACTCCAATATAACATTAAACATGAACCTATGAACACATAACCCATCCCTTTCCCCAGTGAGCGACTAAATATATGCCCAGCTGGCCAGTTGTGTGAGCCATTCTTTAACACAAGGAGCAGAAGGCTATGGCTTATGGCTGACCAGGGCCAGATGTGGGGCACAGGGAGCTTTCAGAACTCCTCCCAGCCACACGAGGTGGGGAGGAGAACATGGTAGAGCAGAAGGGTGGGGTATAGGGGAGGTTCACACAGCGGAGTTCCCAGCATCATTACAATGCATGGCTCTGGAAAATGTTTTTGGCTATGTGAGTTCTTTCCCAATGAGGGTTACCAGGGCTAAAATCTGTTTCCTTTCTATGCTGTACAGCATTGCTTTAGTCGGGGTGGGGAAGGGGGCTTTAAGGTGCCCTACATGGCTTAAAGCGCAAAAGGCCCTGGGCTGCGTCTCAGCCTGAGTAGGTGAGCAGGAGGGGCCTGTCCAGGCTAGAGAGGGACCATAGCTGTCAGCAGCACCTTATCAGTGTGCCCCTTCCCCCGCAATATGCTCAACAGAGAGGTTGCAACCCTATAGTCCAAGGCAATATCAATTAGAAGAAGAAACACAGTGATCACATAGAAAGTCCACTACTTAGCCTTAGCAAAAGGAAGAGAGAGTTTATATCACTTAAGAAGGTTTTCCATCTGGTCATCCATCCCCTGCAGGTGCCACCGAACTGCTGCAGTGGGTCTCCCTTCCTCGCAAAGGTATGCTGGTCGCTGCTACTTGTGCAAAAGATGTTAGGCCTGGCTGCTGTTCCTCCTGGTGTTCTAGCAGGTCTCGAGGCTTCAACTCCAATTTGGCTGCCCAGTCCACTGGAGCAGTGGTGTCCATCATGTCAGCTAGTGGGTCCCCAGGATCGGCTTGCCCCTCGTCGCTGGAAGAGTCTTCCCTCATGAACTTAGCAGGAGGTGATAAGGCAGGTTGAGGAGGCATTTGGAGGTGTCAGCTTCTTGATCTGAGCCTAAGGCGGGCTGTTTGCTGAGATTTCCCTGTCTCCTCATTGAGTTGGACTTGCTTTGGCCCAGGGGTGGGAGATCTGCTGACAGAGGGCGATTGAGCAAGAGCAGTCAGTTTACCCCGCAGTTGTGCTTTGGGGGATGACTGTGCCGCGGGACTGGTCCTTTCTGCATAACAGTACCTATGGCCTTGTCCTGTTTTACCGCCATTCTCTCTATTCACCCCCAGTCACCTGGGGTCCAGAGACATCTGGGAGGTATAGTTCCTCTTCGGACTGCTGGCCAGTACTTGTCCAACCAGGCCTTGGCCTCCTGTGGGGAGTCAGCCAGTATTTCTTTGCCATCCTTGAAGATCAGCAGAGACATAAGTCATTTGAACCTATATTTAAATCTGCTATCACAGAGAACCTTTTTGAGGGGGACAAAAGCCTTGTGTCAGGCCGCAGCTTCTTGGGAGAAGTCCCTGTAGAACAAAATGCAGGCCTTTCTCCCTGTGAGGTCTCTGAGGTCCCAGGTGGCCTGCAGGATCTGTTCCTTCACCAAGTATCTTAAAAAATATGCGATGATAGGCCTGGGGGTGGAATTGGTTGATGTCTTCCTACCACTGACCCTGTGTACTCGCTCCACTCCTACTGGGCCCCTCCAACAGTCTCCTGATAGCCGGGGGATAAAATCATTTAGAAAATCTTCCATATTTTGGCCTTCCATGCCCTCAGGGATGCCAAGAATCCTGAGGTTATTGCAATGTCCCATTTTCCTGGTCCTCTGCTCGCTCCCAGAGCCTGGCCAGTTTTATCTCATGTTCGTGCAGTCTCTGCCATACCAGGCCCTGTTGTCTCTTGAGCTCCTCCATCCTCTGTTCGGCCACATTAAATTTATCCTCCAGCCATCGGATGTCAGCCACTTTAACGGATAGTGCATTACTTATGCCATCAACTCTAACCAGCAATGCTTCCAGCATTTTTGTTATGTAAGAGAGAGAGTCTGTGACTGGGATTTGTGGCCCCATGTGTTTTGAAGTCTCTCCTGAGTGGTGGGGAGGGGAGACGAGGAGGCAGCCATCCTTCTAGCCTGTAACTGTGAGTGCAGAAGGAACCCAATGAGATCCAAAGTGAAAAAGTTGCCCACTTAGCTCTGTAACTGGAGCCCTCCAATTTCCATCCTTTGTTCGAGGGTTAAACTCGCGCCTTCTATCCCGGCGGTTATCTCGACTCAGTTACAGATTGGCATATAGCGGAAGGCATAGGTTGTGGCCCACACAGCCTGTGGCAGACCGCACAGAGAGAGTTCATGCGGTGATGCGAGACATCACAGCAAAAAAATGCCTGGATAAAGATTCCTGACAAGCGGCAGAGATCAATGTGTCTCTCCCTCAACTGACCAGCATGAAGTACTCCTGGATCACATTGTTTTACCGCCGATTAAGTCCAGATAAGGACAAAGCAAAGGACTTAGGCAGCTATCACCCCAGTGCTCAAACCACGCCCCCAATAATTTGGTATTATTGCCCCTGGCAGTCTAGCTAGACTCCCTCCCCATGATGGCCATCTAATCCTTATTATAATA
This sequence comes from Neoceratodus forsteri, assembly GCA_016271365.2. Taxonomy (NCBI): domain Eukaryota; kingdom Metazoa; phylum Chordata; order Ceratodontiformes; family Ceratodontidae; genus Neoceratodus; species Neoceratodus forsteri. Next base: position 656,390,564 of record CM057454.1, on the reverse strand, counting down.
AATGGTTTGACCTTGGTAGTATAGTTGCTCCCCTATTGCCAAGGCACCACTAAAATGTGATACACCTTCTGCACCCCTCCCCATCCTGCCCACTCAGTATCCACCACCCACACCCACATCCACATGTGACTCACCCTATAAATGCAAATCCCACCACAGTCCCTGATGCAGGGATGGTGGCTGGCACAGCCCCTCTGCTCACCACCTCAAGCACCACCTTCTACATGACAGGGAACAAGCATGTATGTACAGTAGAATTATTCTGAGTGGGTGAGGGGGTGTACAGGAGATGTATTGGATTCTAGCAGTGTCCTGGCAGGGAGTGGGCCACTAGACTACCAGGGACAATACAAGATCACTTTAATATGTACTGGATGGGCATCATGGGGGAAGCATGTATGTACAGTAGAATTATTCTGAGTGGGTGAGGGGGTGTACAGGAGATGTATTGGATTCTAGCAGTGTCCTGGCAGGGAGTGGGCCACTAGACTACCAGGGACAATACAAGATCACTTTAATATGTACTGGATGGGCATCATGGGGGAGAACCACTAGACTACCAGGGGCAGTACCATTTACTGTAATAAGGATTGGATGGGTGGGGGTCCACTAGACTACAAGGGGCAATACTACATACCATAAGTGACATTAAATGGGCATGGGGCAGGGGACCACTAGACAGTCAGGGACAATACCTGCCCCAGGGCGCATCTGGAATCGAGCAGTATTCTGCTCAGTATGCTTTCCTGGTGAAACTCTTAAATAAATAAATAAATACTAGTAGACTGCAATACACTGTTGGGGGGCATCGATTGGGAGTGGGGCCACTACACTGGCAGGGACTAACAGCTGTTGCTCTCAGTCTACTACCAGCCACTTGGCTGGGGGGGAGTGATCCTACACCACTGTACACAGTTAAAGGCAGGGTTTAGGAATCCATACAAGCACCACCAATGAAGCCCACTACTGCTTCCCATTGCACCACTGTGCCCAGTATATAGTAGGGTTCCCTCTTTGGCATGGGTGTAGTGGCATAGTCTGCGCCTACATGATGTCCACAGAGAGCTACACAGAGGGGACTACTGAGTATAGCACCCTCCCGCATCTGAATGCACTCAGCCAAATAAGTGCATTGCTAACATGATTAGCAAAGCGCTATCCTTCTGAATGGTGGGGCCAAAGTACTAGTTGACTCACTATATGAAGCAATAATGTGAATATAGTGTGAATAAATGAGGTCAATGGCTGAGTTATTTTTCCACACAAGACATTACTGTTGAGGATCATGAGCCAACTAGCACAATATCATTATTATGCTTGATTTATTTAGAAAAAAATCTAGTTGTACCGTTCTTTGTTCCTAGTTAGGTTTGTGGTAATGCCACTACTCCCCCTCCATGCACTGCATTTTTAGCAGTTGCTGTTGTGAGTGCACACCAATCAGACTGTCAGGTAGGATGATGTCTCTACTATAATTTTAGTGACGCTGAAATGACTAATCAGAGCTGTTAGCAGTCATTTCAATGAGAATAAAATGAGAGTTAAGAGTTTGCTATAGAATAAACTGTAACTCTGTCTTGTGACTGGAGGAGAGGGTCCACATGTAGTATAACAGACTATATACTCTTCATGAGAAGCAGATCCAAATAGAGTTTAAAAAATTCAGCACTCTCCACTTTACACTGGAGTCTGGTTTATACCCAGTTTTACAGCTGAGAGCTGAAGTACATGAAGAAGAAGTGGCTTACTCAAGGTCACACAGTGACTGTGATAAATCTGAGTTTCCCAAGCCCTATTCTGTGTTGTAACCACTAGACCACAAGCACACACACACACACACACACACACATACATGCATAAATACAGGTGCAAAAATTTAAACAGACACACACACACACTACAGTTGAAGGTACATTTTATTTATCTAGTTCCTTTTTAAGATTCAAGGTGGGTACTTTACAGTGTTCAAGTAACACATACAGTACATTAACTGATTAGTTGCAATTATACTGTTGATACTAGGTACATTGCTTCAGAAGGCAGGCCACAAAAATGTCCAAAGTTACCCTTAAAGTCAGTCAGTAGTCACTTTCACATGGTCAAACAAATTGAGCAAGCCCCCGCCTATCATAATTAATAGTAGGGTCTTGGGGAAGGGCAAGCTTGAGGCCCCTCTCCTCTGCCCTCTCCCAGTATGACTGGTCCCCCATCGATCAAGTGCCTAATATTGACCAGGCCCTAAGTCTCTTTATAGAGGGCTTCAACAAGATTTGTGATATCTTTGCACCACTGCAGAAAAGAAAAATTTGGGGTCAAGTTAATGGTTGGATCACAGGGGATCTCCTCGCCCAGATGAAGGAAAGGAACAACCTCTGGGGAAAAAGCCAGCTCCTCTCACAGCAAACACAATTTTCAATGATATGGAGCTGCAAGAAACCACTGCACCAACCTTATCTGCCAAGCAAAGGCCAACTTCCACAAGGAGCAGCTTAATAAAACTTGGGGCAATGGGAAGAGTTTTTGGGAGAACAACAAAAACCTTCTTGGGAAGGATGAAAAGAAGATCCCCGACTCGTTCAACATTAACAACGTCATGATTACTGACCCTCGGCACATCACAGATTCTCTCAACACAGCGTTTACTGACCTGACTGGAGTGCTACCCCCCGACTACCTGCACGCTGCTGGGGAACAAACCAACTGCACGCCTCAAGGGGGCTCAATCCCTGTCTTCTACTTCAAAAAGTGTCAGTGAAGGAGGCTTACAAACACATAAAAAATACTAGGCAAGACCAGAATGGGGAGTGATGGAATCGATATGAAACTCCTATCCCTAACACTGGATGTCATCATCGTGCCAGTTACAAAACTATTTAACAAATCGCTGGCTCTTGCACAGTTCCCTGGGATCTGGAAACAGGCTCTCGTGATGCTGGTGCCCAAGAACGGTGATATGTCATGCACCGCCAATTATAGGCCAATATCCATCCTCTCTCCCTTATCTAAAGCCCTGGAAAAGATTGTGGCCACCCAACTCACAGATTACCTCAACAAATACAACCTGTTATGTCCTAACCAACATGGCTTCAGGCAGAATCCTAGTACCTCCACAGCTTTGCTGGACTACACTGACTACTCGCACAAGGCACTAGACGAAGGAAAGCTGGTGGAGTCAGTCTTCATAGACCTCACCAAAGCCTTCAACACTGTCAATCACTCTCTCCTCCTGACTCAACTACAGAACCTAGGGGTTGCAACCAATGCTGTCTGCTGGTTCAAGGACTACCTAACACACAGAAGCCAACATGTAAAAATTGGGCACACAGTATCTAGCTCCAATGAGGTATCTTTAGGGGTCCCACAGGGGTCAATACTGGGGCCTTTACTATTCAGCCTCTTCCTAAATAATCTTCCTGAAGCCTGTGATACTAAACTGATACTTTACGCAGATGACGCTGTGCTTCTTACCAGCAGTTCATCAATAGTCGCCCTCCACTCCAAGCTGGAGGAATCCTTCTACAAGCTGCAAGACTGGTTCTGTAGCCATAAACTTCTATTAAACTACAAAAAAACCAAGGTGATGCTCACAGCCAGCCCACAGCACAAAAAGAAGCTCCCTCTCCTCACCATCTCAAATAAAGTCAGTGAGCCGCTGGAACAAGTTCAGACCTTGAAGTACCTGGGGGTCACCATTGATGATTGTCTCACCTTCTCCCAACACATCGACACAGTGGTAAAGGCAGTGAACACCAAGCTGGGTGTACTATATAGGCATAAAAAGTATCTCACTCCAGAGGCCCTCCGTCTCTCAGTCTCCAGCTCCATCCTTTCTACCATCGACTATGGATTGGTGGTCTATGGCACAGCAACAGACACTGCACTAAAAAAGGATTCACATTGCCCTCAACAAGGCTTATAGGCTCACAATGGCTGCAGATCGAAATACCCACACCTGCTCCTTATACGAGGAGACCAATTGGCTGCCACTAAAGAACAGGATTATATTCCAAACATGTCTCCTTGGAAAAAAGGCACTAATGGGTAAAACCATCCCATGCATTTCTAGCATCCTAACACCAAGTGCTACCAGCTATACCACCAGAGGAAGGATGAGGGGGGGCACTATCAACACCTTTCTGTCGAACTGTGCAGGGACAGCGTGCTTTCAGCTATAGGGCCCCCCCAATGGCTCAATGAAATCCCAGTGCACATTCTAAACTCCCAATGCATCTCGCAATTCAAATATGGCCTAAGGCAACACCTTCTTACTAGGACAGTTTGTGACTGCCACTAGGACTCTAACACCCATAATGCCCACTCATCCACATTCTCCTTCCCCTTCCTTTACCCACACTCTTCCCTCTTGCCCTATCCCTCTGTCTTCCTCTCCTCCCTGTGCCTTTTCTCCCACTGGATCAACCTTAAAACCAACCTACTACCACTACCTCCCAACCTCCTAGACAAAGCCACTTCTTTTGGCCGCCCACTCTCCCCTTCCCTTGACTCCCCAGTCTCCCCTTCCCTTGACTCCTCCTTGGACTCTCACACTAGGTGTCACACCTCTTTATCTCCTTCACTACATATAAACACTGTCCTTTACCCTAGTTGAATGCTGTCGATGCTGTACTATCACCATTGGTACTATGAATGACATTGTAACCTTATTGTATACTAGCTACCTACTATTCGAGTATTCTATGTAAACTGTTTGTTATTGCTGTCATTGTCACTGTTTGACTTGGAACCTTTGTAAAAGAGCTCTGAGCTCAAAGGTATGATTCGAATCCCTAAATAAATTAAAAAAAAAAATGTAATTGGGCTGGCAGTATAGGTTAGAGGAACGAGGTGTGAACAAGCTTGATACATCCAGCTGACCAGACCTGAGTTTGATTCTCACAACCTCCACTTGCATACTGTGTGACTCTGAGCAAGTCACTTAACTGCCCAGTGCTCCCAGATTGCCCCTGAAAACAGGCATGTGTGCCTAGTGGGCCTTACCCGGTTACCAAAGAATAAAAAAAAAAAAAAAATTGCAGTGGCAAAGGCCATTGCATTTCTGTTCATACAATGCATCCTGTAGAAAAGTTGCATAAAAACTAAAATATACATGCAAAATCATTAGACAGTGAATGACGCAAACACATTATGAAGTCACTTATAGTCCATAAGTAAAACATAAAATTAGATATAATGTGCAAATCAAGCCGGGGGGCACAGTGTAAAGTCCAATCAAATAAATGATTATACGACTGCAAAATCTGTGAAGCTCACAACATTAACTTACTAAAACACCATGGGATGATGCTGTTAAGATACCCATTTGTTCTTTGAAGCTTAGCAGTTCTGCTGATTTTTTTTTTATTTTTTTGCAATTTATCAACAATTTGTCTTACAAAAGGTAAGAATCCATGTAATCTGTAGGTAAGAGACTTGATTTGCCCAAATCTGGATTGACATAATTTTGTTCTCCCTTCAGTCAAAAAGATTGCAATCTGCTCATATGTAACAACTCATTGTAAGAGAAGGAATATCCACAATTATACAATGGGCCACAAAACAGAACGTAAATTCTCTATCCTGATTGGCTAACTCGCACCCCTCTCCCGTTGTAAAATCTAGAATCACCCCACTGGAAGAGGTGCCAGCCACTGATCAACTGCATCAGGATGTCCCCCGAAATCACTCCAACAGTCACCAACACAGCATTCGGAAAGACCGCAAAAATCCGTGCTTGATAGCGACCGGCAAATTGAGTTACTACAACAGGAAACCGCATACCTCCGATGAAATTGAAACTGCGGCTTTCTCCCATGTTCATTGATATTTCTTTCATACTCTCTTCTGTGCCTCACGCACAATTTTTAACATTTCCCAGCCCCTCAAAAACACACTGCAGCCGGCAATGTTAACTCAGTACTGCGCATGCACAGTAGCAGCGGCTCCAGCAACCAGGGAGTATTTTTTCCCAGCGGAACAATAAACACAGTAAAATATAGCTTAAAATGAATAAAACAACTTTTATTTACTATTTTTTCTATGTGCCAAAAATAGGAGGACATTGTATAATTGCAATATGCCACTCGAGGGTGTTGGTGATGCCAGGATTTACCCATGCCTGCTGTGTTGTTGGTCACTCGGCTGCGCCTCGTGACCGAACAACACCACAGGGCGTGGGTAAATCCTGGCATCACCAACACCCTCTCGTTGTATATTGCTTAAATAATTCTGAGTGTGGATCGTGGGCAAACCCTAATGCTAGACCTGGCAAGAGTAAGACTGGATAAATCATTACTGTTGCACTTTTATCACCGGATACGCATTTTCACCAAGTCTACAGGGTTCAGGTTAGCTCTCTTTAACATTAGCTGCTAATAATGCAGTCTACAATAGATGTTGCTTTTTGCACAAGGATTCAACATGGACTGCCCATTTTAAATCCCCAGGTGTGATTAATCTCAGCAGACTTGACCTGGGAAGCCCACTTGATCAGAAAACCATCAATGTCCAATAAGGATCATTACAATTTTTCATTTTTTAAATTCACAACCCATTTGTAAGTTTCCATTGTGTTAATTTCCATGTTGTTATTTCTGGATCATTGTGCTGCCAGTTTTCCAGAGTTAATACAGAATGGTGTTGCTCATATATTTAATCCAATTGGAGTGGGAGATTCTCATTTCTCATAATTTAAAAAATGGATTAGATGTAGTTTTGTTCCCTTAGGGACACCATCCTAATCTGTTTCCAAGAAGACCTGAAATTTGCAATTTTGACTATGGCTGTCTTCAGTTCATTAGGAATGCCTTAACATATCTGACAACTGTTGAAAGCAATTCTTACATACATAAAATTATGACTGTGTCATGGTAGTGCCACTGTAGTTATGGTTGAGTAGGCACATCTATATTAACCCATTTTTTTTTCATGTGCTTATAAACTAGATATCTTTAGACTTAGGTATATGTAAATTGGCATGCACACTCCTTAGAGCAGGAGCTCAAGGATTTGAAATTTGAGTGTGATTAAAATAAGCCCTTTTATTGCATTTGCTGTCATTTGTAGCACAATTCTTCCACCTTAACTGATGCTTTTACATAGTTTTTTTTTCAGTGATGAGTTATAACATCCAGTGCCTTCCAGTAATTCATTAAAATAGCTCAAAATTCCATTCCTTCATTTATAGCATCATGGTAGTCCTGGACAAACCTAATTAATGTAAACGTTGTTGAAGTGCCTTTAAGGTATCCAAACTGGTTTTCATTCCGTTTATGTTTAATGATGTCAATAACAACGTCTCCACCAACACCATCTTTTCTTAACCCACCTAAGAAAGGAGAATAGTATGCAGTCATGCAATATGCTGACCTTGAATCATTGCAAGCAACTAGCAGTGTAGCCTAATGGTTTGAATGCAGAGCTGTGAACCTAAAGATCCAGGTTTAAATCCTTCCAACACCATGTCCTCAGTGTGAGCTGCAGCAGATCACTTAACCACCCTGCACTTAAAGAGCTGTAATCTGGTTCATACTCATTAGTATGATAGGCAGATAAACTACAAATAGTGGAGCAAAGTGTCAGGTTCTATTCTTGTCTAGTCATCTGAATCAAGTGGATCAAAGTGTCAGGTTATATTCTCGTCTGGTCATCTCAATCAATATTTTGAGTGAAAAACTTGTGAGAATAGTCAAGGTCATCTTTTGTCACCTACCTTCCTTTTTTCAATTTGCCATCTGACCGCTAGAGCCTAGAGGCTAAAGGGCTTCTGGAGACACATACATGTAGCACTGTGTCTGTACAGTGCTGCAGGGCTTATGGAGACACATACAGATGGGTTACTGACCAAGTACATCAAATATGCAGGTGACTTAAAAGTAGGTGGAGCATGTAATACATAGAAACACAGAAACATAGAGGTTGACAGCAGATAAGGACCGCAAGGCCCATCCAGTCTGCCCATTTCTTTTTCTGCCTTATGAATGTGCCATAGGCCTTTACTCTGTCAATGGCCTATCTATTCATACTCATCTGTATTGCTCCCTTATGCCTATCCCATGCCGGTTTGAAGCCCTGCACTGTATTCACATCCACCACTTCCTGAGGTAGGACATTCCATGAATCCACCACCCTTTCTGTGAAAAAGAACTTCCTCACATTACCCCATTACCTCACAATACAGTAGAAGAGATCAGAACAGTACAAACAGATGTGGATAAAATTGTCAAGTGGGCTAATATCTGGGGCTGAAAAGTGCAAAGTTATGCACCGAAGTTTTAACAACAACAAACACACCTATTATTTAGGTAAGAACAAATTGGCAGAGACAGTGCTGGAGAAAGATCTTGGGGTGTCCAAAAGGTGGATAAGCAGAAAAGGGGCAAAATTCAGCAGAAGGGCAGACAGCAAGGAGAACCAGGGATAAATGACAACCAAGGAAGGGGCTTGAGTAGGACAGTGAAGCAGTCTAGGGAGGTCAAATCATGGAAAGCCATGTGTGCAAATGCCAGAGCCTTAGCAACAAGATGGAAGATCTGGAGGCTGTCATGGTACAGTCAGACCTGGACATTGTGGCCATCACTGAAACCTGGTGTAATGATAACCATGACTGGGAGATGGCCATACCTGGCTACAACATATTCAGAAGAGACAGAGCAGGCAGGAAGGGAGGAGGAGGAGTGGCACTGTATGTGAAAAATGACATAAGGGCCACAGATCCAGGAGGAACAAAATGGGGAGAGATACTGTGGGTTAAGCTGGAAAGGAAAATGGGGCCAAAGATCCAAGACAGGTGTGGTCTATAGACCACCAGCCCAGGAGGAAGAAACAGATAGGGAGTTGATGCTAGCCATCCAAAGGATGGCAGACAAGGTGAGGTAGTACTGGTTGGAGACTTCAATATACCAGACGTGGACTGGAGCATCCCAGCAGCAGCATCAACTAGGAGCAGATTTATCCTGGACTCCTTCAGGGTGCCTTCCTCAAGCAACTGGTCATGGAACCAACTCGGCAGAAGGCAATACTGGACCTTGTGCTCACAAACAGGGACAGTGTGATGGGGTAACAGTGGGGAGCACCTGGGTAACAGTGACCACCAGTCATTGTGGTTTGAAATCACAGAAGAGAGCAGAACCAAACCACACAAAACACGATCCTGGATTTTAGGGGGCAGACTTTGGGAAAATGGGGAGATGCTTGAAAGAGGCATTAAGGGAATGGGACAGGAATCAGGGATTGAGGAACAGTGGGCAGTATTTAAAATGGGGATTATAAGAACAACAGAATTATGCATTAAGCAGGTTAGCAAGAGGAAAAGAAAGAGGAGACCATTATGGTTTCCAAAGAGGTAGCAAAGAAAGTGAAAGCCAAAAGATTGCATTCAGGCAATACAAAAAGACACAGGCAGAAGGGATAGGAGAAGTACCAGGAGAAACAAAGGGAGGCAGGGAAGTCAGTAAGGGAAGCCAAAGCTCAGACAGAAGAACACATTGCAAAATCAGTGGTTAAAGGGACAAAACCTTTTACAGGTACATAAGTGAAAAAGAAGGACAAAGGGAGGGATAGTGAGACTGAAGGGGAGGATGGAACCCGTGGAGGATGACAACAGTAAAGCTGAATATTGAACAGGTATTTCTGCTCAGTCTTTACTAGGAAGAGGGAGTAATGGGTCTGAAGAGTACAAGGGGTGAGAATGGTGCAGAAATGGACACAAGTCCCTTACACGAGAGGGTCCTGAAGGAACTGGAAGTAATAAGAGCTGATAAAGCAATGGGGCCAGATGGGGGTGCACCCAGGGTCCTTAAAGAACTAAGAGAGGTGGTGGCTGAACCTCTGGCTATCCTGTTCAACCAATCACTGGAAACAGAGGAGGTACCCAAAGACTGGAGGACAGCAGATGTAGTCCCCTTATACAAAAGTGGGAACAAGAGGAAGCGAGACACTACAGACCAGTCAGCCTCACCTCGGTAGTGGGAAAGATCATGGAGCAGCATACTGAAGGAGAGATTGGTGGAACATCTGGTTGTCAATGGACTACAGGACCCAAGGCAGCATGGTTTCACTAGGGGAGGTCATGTCAGACCAACCTCATTGAATTTTTGACTGGGTGACTAGGGAGGTGGATCAGGGAGGTCAGTGGACATGGCCTATCTGGACTTCAGAAGGCCTTTGCCACTGTGCCACATAGAAGACTATTACACAAACTGGGGAATAGGTGTGGGCAGGACAGTAGTGTGGTGGGTAGGTAACTGGCTGGGTGGCAGGACACAGAGGGTGGTGGTAAATGGCTGTCACTCCACAGAGGGAAGAGTGACCAGTGGGGTACCACAGGGATCAGTGCTGGGACCGTCCTATTCAACATCTTCATCAGTGACATTGCACAGGATATAGAAGGCAGAATTTCACTGTTCGCTGATGACACAAAGCTCTGTAACAGAGTAGACACACCAGAGGGTGTAGACAGAATGAGAAGGGACCTGCAGAAACTTGAAGAATGGTCAAGGGTTTGGCAGTTGAAATTCAATGCAAGAAGTGCAAGATAATGCATATGGGGCACAAAACCCTGGCACAATATATCAGTTGGGGTGAGGATATAGCATGCACCAAGCAGGAAAGGGATCTTGGGGTTGTCATCTCTGATGACCTCAAGGTAAGGAAACAGTGTGACAAGGCATCAGGTAAAGCAAATAGGATGCTGGGATGTATAGGCAGGGCATCACCAGCAGGAAAAGGGAGGTCATAATTCGCTATACAAGACACTAGTGAGGCCCCACCTGAGTACAGTGTACAGTTCTGGAGACCATACCTACGTAAGGACATAGACAGGGTAGAGAAGGTTCAGAGGAGGGCAACAAAGATGGTGCATGGGTTGCATCACAAGTCCTATGAAGACAGGTTGAAGGAACTGAACATGTACTCCCTGGAGGAGAGGAGGAGAGAGGGATATGATAGAGACATACAAGTATCTTACAGGGAGGAACAGGGTGCAGGAAACACTATTTTAAGCGAAAAAGATGTTTCAGGACTAGAGGGCATGGGATGAAGTTGAGAGGAGGACGATTCAGAGGAAACATGAGAAAGAATTTCTTCACAGAACGGTTGGTGGACAAGTGGAACACCCTGCCAGAGGAAGTGGAGGGGCTGAAACAATCACGGATTTAAGAATGCATGGGATAGACATAAAGGAATTCTAGAGGTCAGGGGTAAGGGGAAATAGACTTCTAGGAAAACAAACTGAACTTACAAGCTCAAATGGGCAGACTAGGTGGGCCATAGGCCCTTATCTGCCGACACTGTCTATGTATGTATCTATGTATCTATGGTGCATATTGCAGATTATTTGGACTTCACCAAGCAAACCAATGCAACAGTAAATAAGGCCAACAAGATTATATGAACTATAAAAAAACAGCATCAGGTCCAGAGATGAAAAAGTTTTAATCCCATTATATAGATCTTACGTCAGGCCACACATGCATTACTGCTCACAGTTATGGTCCCCATACAAAAAGGAGGATATCAGACAACTGGAGAGATTCCAGAGGAGATATAAAAACAAGTAAAATGCTTAAGAGATTTAGAACATGAGGACAGACTGTGATCATTGAACCTTATGTCTCTTGAAACAAGGAGATGCAGGGGTGATCTTTTTATATGGGATATTATAGTTAATTATTTATTAAAACTGGTTTTGCCTTTAAACAGGATGTCATGGGAACCAGAGGACATCCCCCTCAACTACACTGTTTCAGATACAGGACAAACAACAGAAAGTCCTTTTATACAGGGAGAGAGTTGTGAATGATTGAAACAGCCTCCCCCTCAAGATAGTAGTCAGCAAAAACAAATCAATTTATAAGTATAGACTGAATGACTGGCTCATGGCAAGGGAAGAATCACTCTGATAAGGGTTTTGTGAATGGGAACTGTCCATGGGCATCATGTCTCAGGCTCCCTATCCTGCCTCAGTATGAACTTCAGCATGAACATACGTGCACCACTGTGTCTGTACAGCACCACTTTTTGATGCTTTAACAACACTATAGATAACAGTGTATATAGTCCAGGGATTCACCGAGTAAGATATGGATTTGAGGGTCTGTCCCCACCGTGATAGAGTAGGGGGAGTTTACTACAGGGGAGAAGTTCCTAAAATGTGAAATGTGGGGTTTTGATTATTAGGTCATGAGCCTTGCTTGGTGAATCACTGGACTATGTAGATTCCTTCAAATATCTGGGGATGTGGATTGACTCCAATCTTTCCTTCAAAGTCCATATCAAGGAACTCTCCAAAAAGCTTAAACATAGGCTTGGGATTTTCTTCAGAATCAGGCATCTATTAATGCAGGAGGGGAGAACCAGGTTGGTCCAAACAACATTCTTGCCTCTCATTGACTATGCAGACCTAAGTGACTTGTTCAGGGTCACACAGCATGTAAGTGGAGGTTGTGAGAATCAAACCCAGGTCTGTTGGATGTAACAAGCTCATTCATAGCTTGTCACTCCAATATCTAGGCTATATTGCCAGAATATATATGTGCTCAGAGGCAGGAAGTGAAGGGAGTATTTGCAGGGTGTGAAGCACTAGGAAGTATATAGGAGTACTTCCCACAAACACAGACAGTTGTGCATAGTAACCATGCTACTTGATGAAGTACCATGAGGTTAAGTGCTGTAGGGAATAAATGAAGAGGGACTTAGAGGAAAAGGGGCAGGGGGCAGGTCACTCTGCTTGCATAAGGGGATATGCCAAAACCAGGGGAGTAAGATAGAACTAGATAAGTGCATTACACTGCACTGCCAAGCTTATTAGTAGCATACATTTCATCAATGTTTGGTCAGGCAGGCAGATGGGAGGGAGAGCTGGCCAGTTGCAAAGGGTGTGGTTAAGCATCTTCCAGAGACTGCTGTGGATACATGCATGATGCATTGTGTATAGGAGGATTGGGGCCCCTGTTGATGAGGTCATTGACCTAAGGGGTGAAGTGAGGTTCTTGGGAAGTGTTTCTAGGCAAGGTCCATAGGTACTACAGCTACTGTATGCTACCCCAGATACCCCAAGGGTCTATGCAGGTGAATGGACTGTAGTATAGCAGGGTTAGAAAGTTGGGAGGTACTCCACTTGGGGTGTCCTAAAAAGTATAAACCAGGGACAAGTTTGCGCAACTGACAGAAACTAAAAAAGTATGTGTAACCCAGGCGCCATTATACCAAGGGCTACTGCCCCTGCCTTGTGGGCCCATAAACAATGTTGAGGGGCCCGGGTTCCCATTTTAGATTTACTGTAAACTGTTTCTTTCCCAAAGATCACAACAATACGCGGTGCCTCCACCCAGCATATACCTTTATGTGGGCTAGAATAATACTGTGTACAACCCCCTGGGATGCCGTACCCACCCACATTACCAATATGTCACCCCACACATGACCCAACAATCAAAACCCCACATTTCACATTTTAGGAATTATTGAACTCTCGCTAATAATATGCTCATGACAACAGATATATGCAAAAACAGTAAGCAACAATTTATTTACATGGGGTGAGGGTTAGAAAGGGTAAATTGGAAGCAGAGGTTAAGTATTTATATTGACTGGCATTGGATTAGATTGGCATTGCAATTGGCATCAAGACAATCATTGTTGCATTTCAAATTCAGGCATTAATCACAATGACCCCCCACCAGCCTCTGATGTATTCAGGATATCTGTTCTGGCTATCTAGCTAGCTGTACTAGAATAAATCAGTTGACACAATGCCCACACTGGTTGCAGTTTTAGACCTTTATAGAACCCCACAATTCTATACCTTACCCTGGGTACCCAGTACTAAGTTCTTAGATTGCAGGCCTGATGCAGTTGCAGCTGAGCCAGCTAGCATTGGGGCCCTTTGGAAGAAAATCAGATTAGACATCTTTTCCCTTAAATTATCTTTAAATCAACTTTGTAGATTCAGTTAGCTCCCTCGCTCTAGTACTTGAGTCTTAGATTACTGAACTTGGCAAACAACTTTAAACTATTTACAGTTCCCATGGGGTTAGCAGAGGTAACTCTGCCTACTCACTGATTTGAGATCATGATTGGCAAAGTCAAAATCAGGCTGAACAGGGCAGATCCAAATGGTCACAGCATGTAGGCTCTGACTCTCAATGCTGAGATAGAAACATAGAAACAGTCATTAAGGGGAGTGCGCTTCCACACAGGAGCAAGCTGCCGGCTGGCCATGAAGTCGATAGGAAAGAAACTGGCAGCTTCGCTAAGTTCCCAAGGCCCATTGAAGGTTCAAAATAAATACAAGGGCTGTTTGGGTCTTAGGGGCACCATAGAGGACTCGGGCCAGGTGGCAGTGGAGTTTGGGGGACACCAGGCACAGAAGGTGAGTGGGAAAAACAGCAATCAGGTAAGCCCCCATTTGGAGGGGGAGTGTTAAGTATGTACAGAAGGGGTTGGACATGGAAAGAATAAGAGGGGGAACCTAGTACCCTAGTACTGGAGGCTTTATAGTCAGAGGTAACGGGCAGTTGGTGTGCACCAACAGCTGGGATTAAAGGACTGTCTGCTGTGTACAAGGGCAACAGAGAGCAGGGTACTCCCTCGGTTGGAGAAGCTCACCAAAGAAGGGGATGGGAAGCTGGACATGGTGATTCTTTCTGTGACCTAGTAGGTAGCAGTATACATATAGTAAAGGACAGTTTCTAAAAACTAGACAGGTCATTGAGGGTTGAAGCAAAGACAGAAACCTTCTCTGAGGTCTTGCATGTGCCTTGTGAGGCCACAGACAGACAGTAAAAGTAAGGGAGTTCAGCATATGGCTAAAGAGGTAACATGGTGAAAAAGAATTGTTCTCTCTCAGGGACTGGGCAATATTCTGGCAGGAGTGCTGGTTGTTTGCTAGAGATAATAGACATCTTAGAAGAGATGGCACCAGCATGTTGGGGCAGAAGGTAGATGTGGGAATTATCAAGTATTTAAACAAAGGGGTAGAGCAGTATCAAGGCAGGTCTTGAATCACACACACGCACCCATGCATACATGCATGTGCACACACACACACACACACACACACACACACACACACACACACACACACTCTCCCCTTCACACATTAACAATATTTCTCCCTCGTCCAATGACCGATGTGGAGAAAACTTAAGAAGTGGATATGAAAATAAAGGGAATGGGAGGAATGTGATGCTGGGAAGAGGCAGCAATCAAAAGCGGTACGACAAACTCAGCTCATGGAAGGCAGTTTTAATTAATGACAGGAACCTTCAGAACAAAATGGAAGACCTAGAGGCATTGGTGGCAGAATCTGAACCTGATTTAATTAAAGTTACAGAAACATGGGCAATGCAGAACCTCATTTGGGACCTCAGTATCCTGAGATATGCCCAATTCAGACAGCACAGGGGCATGGGCAGGAAGGAAGGGTGGCATTTTTACATGAACAACGTTAAGGTGATAAAATTCTTTTGTCATGTAATGTTTTTTTCCACCTTGCTGTGGCACACTACCAGCTTGAGGCATCCAGCTGCCGGCTCCGCCTGCCCGGAAAACTGGGTAGCTCAAACTGTACCCAGGACGATCCAGAATGGCTATCTTGCCATCCCACTGGAGGGCTCCCTCTCTGCCTCAGCCAGCCAGGACAGCCCCGGACCCTCCCCAACAAGACTCCGTCAAAGTCCTCCAGCGGCTCGGAGTGCAGCCATCAAGCTGCACAGTTGCGCCCAGCCATTTTCCTCCAATTGGTCCCCTGGGACATGGACGTGCAATGACGTCCAAGCACAATGTGCTGACGTCTGCCACGTTCCCCCTCCAGTATCTCCAGCACTAGTAGTGCCCCCGAGCATCCACAAGGGCCGCTACAGCACGGTGAGATTCCCCAACCCACCCCAGGACCAGGAGAGCAGTCTATGAATGCTCAATCCCAATCCTCCCCTGCTGACCCTTGACAGCCCAGGCTCATTCCCGAACCCAGGTCGCCGTCATGGCGTGAGGTGTGGCATCCAGCGCCTCAACCCTCAGCGCCACTGGGCTGGCTAAGGTGATGAAATTCAAGGACCTGGGAGGGTTGATAGCAGTGCTGGTACAGCAGATTGTTGAAAAGGAGAAAATCATCAGTGGGAGTGGCCTGCAGGCCACTAAATCAGATGGATGAGGGGACAGCGACCTATGGAAGCAGATCACAAGGGCTACAACCTTAGGGAATGTGGCACTACTGGGAGATCTTAATCTCCCAGATGTGGAATAGGAAACATCATCAGCTAGATGTGCAAGGAGCCAGGTCCCTATAGATTCATTACAAAGGTGTTTCCTTATGTAGTAGGTAAAATAACCCACTATGGAAGGAGCCGTCCAAGCCTGACTGTGTTGAACCATGAGAGGGGGAAGACATTAGGGTAAGGGAGCCCCTAGGAATGAATGATCACAACTTGGTTTGGTTTACCTTAGTTCTAGGAGACAGAATGGTTTACCTTAGTCCATAGAAGACAGAACTACTAAGACAAAGACAATGGTCATCTATGTCAGGGGACAGATTTTGGGACACTTGGAGAGAACTTCTGAAATGAAGAAGGGATGGAAGGGATACAGAGATGGAGAAAATGAGGAAACCCATTAAAGGGTAATCTTCTAGATGATATTAAAACCTAAATGAAGTGGGTATGTAAAAATAAAAAAAACAAGGAGCTTCTCTGGCTCTCCAGGAAAGGAGGAGAAACTGTGCAAAGAAGACTGCAGTCAAGAGGTACCTGAGGTAGCAATCGAAGGATAATGGAGAGGTGTACTTAGTGACAATGAAGGAGGTAGGCAAAGTCATAAGGAGGGCAAAGGCAGAGATGGAACAGATGGTACTGAGGGTGTAAAAGAAAACAACAATGCCTCTAAATATATTACAGAAAAGAAGAAAACTAAGGAGGATATTGTAAGACTAAAACTGGGAAATGTTTGTGTAGAGAAGGATGGGAAAATTATTGATATCCCCAATAAGTACTTTTCTCAGTATTCATGGTAGAGTTGAGTGGCCAACCCCCAGACTGTTGAAAGTAGGATGGGGGGAGCAGAGGAAACTGAAATTGGGACTGTTGCAGGAAAACAGCATATTTAGAGACCTAAGATAGCCAAGGTGGATAAGTCTCCAGGACCAGGTGAACTGCACCACAGAGTACAGAGGGAATTGGGAGGAACTAGCAAGACCTCTGATGATCTTATTCAACTGTTCCATTGAGACAAGGGTAGTCCCAGAGGATTGGAGGAGAGCAGATGTGATCGCCGGCTCAAGAATGGGAGCAGGGAGAATACAGGAAACTATTGGCTGGTTAGTTTGACCTCTATAGTAGATGTGCTCCTAGAAACTATCATCAAGTAACAACTGGTGGAATTTCTTGAAACAAACAGACTCCAAGACAGGAGGCAGCACAGACTTGTCAAGAGAAGTTTGCATCAAACTGACCAGATTGAGCTTCTGGACTACATAACAATTTGATTTGATAAAATATTGTTTTCAGACAGGATCATATGAGTCCTCTTTATTGTGGGTAAGTGCCTCTAGGGAGGGGGTGCAGAGTGGGGGTGGCAAGGTTGATTGACTAATGGGTATATAGCCTAGGCAAGACCAAGGTTTTGGTAGGCATGACAAAGGAAAATGGAAAACCAACCAAGCCACCAAAGACAAAAAAGCTGAGCACTTTTAGAGATAGAAAAACCTAGAACAGGTCAAAGCTCTGGGGTTTCACTCGATATCTATATTCCACTTTGAGTGCCTGCAATGAATGCAGTTTGAACTTAAATTATGTACTATTTATTTTCCATCCTATGCTGTGCACCACACTGGGATTGTGTACAGGGCTTGTTTCCAGTTTGCAAAGGAAAAGGGACAGGCATCATGGACTACAAGTCTTTCTGCCAACACCTTTATATATTTCTCTGTATCTTCACTTAATGCTGTCTCAAATAATTTGTTTTGTATAATTAAAATAACTAGCTCCTCTGAATATATCTTGATATAGCTAAAGCAACTGTTTGGAGGGTGCAGTGTTAGCCAGCAAACAAACAAGACCAAAAAAAATCATTTTTGTTCAGCAGAGATGTTACCTAAGAGTTCTGTCATGTATGGATGTAAGCAATAACCCACAACAGCGTGCCTGGTAATGCTAAATTGACACATACCCCAGAGGTGATGAGGCATGAGATGTTTACACACTCTGGGACTTAAATGTATTTAAGGATTTAGTTTAGTTTTTATTTACCAGGTAAATGCTCTAGACAAACCAGTTGCCTATTTTCAGGCACAAACTGGGAGAATACAACAGGGGTGATCAAAAGCAAGGAACAAGTATGACAAATATTCAATACAAACAGGGTTCAGTACACAACAGCAATAAGAGTTTTATTTATTTTATTTATTTATTGAAATGTTTCACAAGGAAGGCACACTGAACAACAAGTTATTTGTCTCACAGTGCAACCTGGGGGGGGGTACAATGAGAATTTAGAAAAAAACAAGAGAATTACAAATAAAATGAAGGTACAGATACAATTTGTAGCATTTGATCAATATAATACACAATAGAGCAGTACAGATGATTACAGCTTGGAATAGGTGAAACAACCAGTGGGTGGACACAGAAATGTGATACTGTAGACCCGACAGACAGTAATGCAACAATACATTTATAGTGACATGATGTTCTCAGTGCTATGCTCATAGACAGTAAACTAGTGACAATGGCAAACAAGGGAGGGAGGGAGGGTAGTTACCAGGGATAGCGTTGAGAAGGAGTAAGCAAGATGTGTTGGATGGAGTGGTGGAGGTATATTAAGATGAGTAGTAGGGAGAAGAGGAGGAGAGGGAGTGGGGGGTGGGAGGGAGGGAGGTCTGCCAAGAGTGCAAGGATGGAAACAGTGTTGGGAGTAACACAAGATTCAAGGTCATATGGTCATTTAATATAATACATTTCTATATTCAGTAACTGACATGCAGAACAAAGCTCTAGGGTACGTAGCTTCAGTTGGTAGGACTGAAGTACACATATAGGAGTAGGTATCCAGTTTGTAACAGCCTAAGGGGAGGAACATACAGTTGCTTGGCACAGGAAGGTGGGAAATGCAGTTTTAAAGGCATGAATGGATGAGCACTGACAGACTGTACTAAGGATAGAATTTCACACTGATTTCATCAATGAATGGTTAGTGGTCATGTGACTGATCTTGACTCCTGGACAAGCTGGTTTATTTCTTTTTTCAATGCCATTTTATGAGTATGATGAAGATGACCTTAGAGGCCTTAAAAACTTGTATCCAAAAACTATTTGGTTGAGTAATAAAGGTATCATCTTGGCTGCACAAAAAAAATGTATTTTGCTGGTTACGTGACTCTTGATGTACTGTAATATTACAGCCTCAGTTTTCCTTACTTCTAATGCTTTCTGAGGGCAGCATAGAGGAAGAGGGTTGGTTGCTAAGGCTTACAACTGAGAACCTGCTCCTTGATTTGAGTCTGCATAGTAAACGCATAAATAAAGATAAACATGATAAACAGAAACACAGATAGATGATAAAAAAGCAATTGATCATATGCACAATCATTTATTTCTTTGACTAGGGATAGCCCAGATAGCCCAACTAAGAAAGCTTTTATAGCAGGTCCTACTGTCATTCAGCTGGGAAGCTGGGAGCAGTGACAATTTACTTGCTGAATGTCAAACGCCCTGAAGATAGAAATACACCCGATCAAACCAAACACTCAGTGTGAACCACACTCACAAAATGGTCTGGCAAATGCTTGACTGAGAGCAGGAGCCATTTAAAACAGAACATCTGGAGCCAGTGCCTCAAAGCTGCACTGGATGCTATCATCTTGAAGCACCCTGCTCCCATCTCCCCAGCAACAGGGGTCGGGGTGGCACTACCAGCAAATCAGGATGCAGATCCAGGAAGAGGAGTCAGATGGAGCCCTGGGACACCTGAGGACTGCATCGGAGATCAAGTGAGATCTGCGGTGATTTTATAGGCAGAGGAAAATGGGCAAAGTACATGGGCCAAGCAGTCCTTATCTGCCAGCAAATCTGATGTTTCTGTGTTTCTATACAGCACTCAGGGTGCTAGTGACATCTACTACTACTCACACTCCTACTCTCCATGGTGTCATTAGTCACCCCAGACTCCCTCCATTGGCACTGGCACCACAGTCCGATTCACCAGTCCCAGTAGTGGTGGAACAACTTTTCCTCCTGATAGCACCGCAATAAGTTTCACATTGTCATAACCAACAAGTTAACTATGATCAAGTGTGCCACTGAGCACACAGATTCAGTATCAAATAAACATGATCCATCATCCCACCCACAGTGAATGTGATGGCAATGGAATGAGTTAGCTGACTGGCCATGCACAGGCATGCGCAATTTTCCAATTTAACCTTATGTAATCAGTAGTTAACTTCTATAGCTTTGGTTGCCAGCAGGCTGTGTCTACACAAGAAAAGTTCAATTAATGTAAAAAAGAAAATCAAAAAAAAATTAAATTAAAAAAAAAATCAATGGATGGAAAATATTGTGAAGGGCAATGCAATGCAATAATTAAATGTCCTTTTCTTTAGGTTGACCCAGTGGCAGGACAGGTTGAGGCAGTCATGCCTCCCTGCTGCAACGCCAATGACCTGGGTTCAGGAATAGATTTGGGTTGCTCCGAACTCGGCCGGGAGAGGGAAGATTGAGTATCCGTTGGACTGATCTCTTCCCTCAGGGAGGGGAGGGGAGATTCTGTGACTTGCTGCTCAACTTCCACCTGGCAAAAACCACGTGGTGGCATGTGAGAGTCCCATAGATAGGGGAAGGGCTGGCGTACAGAAAGTTTGGAGCACCTCCTCGGAGGTGGAGTACGCTTGCTCACTCATTGCATGTGACGCTTTTCCCAGGGGTGAAAATCAGAGGTAAAAATAGAGGTTGGTCTTAATGAAGCCCTCCATGCTTGCACCGGTGGCCTGCCAATCTTAGGGGATGGAGGGAGACTCGGGACAGCCATGATGCACTGGTACAGGGCTGATACAGCCGCCCAGCCTGCCAAGGAGCAAGGATAAAAACCATATGGAAAAAATTTCCTTTTCTTTTTAATTTTTTCTGCATAGCTTGTTTTTTTTTTTTTTTTTGAGGGACATATTATTATATCATTTGAAAATCAGTGGGCCAGAGAGTTGAAAGTAATTGGTGTAGAGGTAAAGCAGAGCCTATTGGGGGGATTCATGCCTTGAGGTCCATAAACAATAGTAACTATTACTGCAGCTCACACTGGGCTATGGTGGTCTTATTAGTTTTGCAGGTTTTGTCACACCACTGATGAAGCATCACATTCTGGGATGTGAAGTGCTGGGATAATTGTTCCACCATCTCAATGCAACGTGAGCCTTTTACACATTAACATTTTTGCAGCCACTTCATTTTTTTGGGGGGCGTTTTTTTTTTTTTTTCAGTTAGCCATTTATCTCCTTCCACCAACACCCCCCTGCCCCATTACCCAGCATCCCAGTGACTTACCTTCATCCCAGTGCTTCCTTCATGGCTTGCCCCCTGTGGCAGAGGTCAACAATGGGTGCATCACCTCCGACAAATGGATCCGGTACAGGACCCTGTAGCCGCCAGTGCAGAGTCTGTGAGAGGTCGGTATTATCCTGTGCTGCACTGGGTAATTTTCCTCTTTTCCTCCCTGGAGAAACAGATATGCAATGCCATCTGGACATGCCCACGCATGAGAAGTTGATGGCTGCTCTCCCTCATTCCTAAGTTGCAGTCCCAAGTTGCCTGCCTCCCAGCCTCCACTAGATGGCAGACAAGCACTGGGAACAGCAGCCCTCCCTTCCAAGAGGAGGAGAGCAGTCCTACCAATGCTCAATCCTCCTCTCTCCAGCTGACACACCATGACCCAAGTCCGTTCCTGAACCCGGGTCGCCAGTGTGGGAAAAGGTAAGGCACCCAAGGTGCCTCAGCCCTCTTTGCCACTGGGCTGGCACAGCTTTGTTTTTTGACTATCTGGAGTGCATCAGGTTCTTGCTTGGTTAGCTGCTGCTGTTTTTGGATGGCACTCAATGCGTAGCTTGGGTGAGTGCACAGTCCTGTGTTCTCTGGCACACCACCACTAACAGTAATCCACAACAGATATATGCCAACACCACCTGCCACCAGAATGCTACAGTAATTCATATTCATTGCTGACATCAAGGCTCTGTATCCCCTATTTGTAATTTGCTTTACCTCATACTGATTACTGCACTGGAAGCCAAAATGGTTTGACTCAGTTCTCAAATATGAATTAAATTTGCGGGCCCCAACTCAAATTCAAATTGAAACAGCCACTGGCCAACTTCTCTCACAGATAGCCTGCAATACCAGTATGTGCATGGACTTATGATATCTACAAACGTTTGCTCAGATGAGCACTAAACTGACTGTTACTAATAGTTCTTTCTTGTTGGCTGAAGTTAATATACACCTTTTGTTATGATTGTTGAGTTATTTGTTTGCTATTATACAGCACAAGGCTATAGCCCTACAGATTATGGATGATGTGAGGTTAGACAGTACATAAAATCCCTTATTCATGATATTAGCTGCTGTCTCTTTGGTAATAATGTGGAACAGGAAAATAATAGAACTGGGCAACCCAGAGCCTAGCTCGAGCTTAGTGCCTGGCTCAGCTCAGCTCAATCCTCTGTAAGCAACTGAGAGCCAAGATCAAGCTGAGCCAGTCATGGTCAAAGTAAGCCTTTTTGTTAGCCTGAGCAGTTAGTGTAGTGTTTGAAACATTCAACTCATATGTAGAAAACAGTCTGCTGTAGCCAGGGCTTGGCTCGTGTTTTGGCTCATAGAGTCAAGCCAGACCCCTGGCTCGGTTCTGACTTGGCCCTAGGTGAAAACATTCTGGCTTGCCCACCTCTAGGAAAGAAAAGGCTGGTGATCAGTTATTTCTTCTTCATTTCTAATAGCTTTTGGTTGTGTTGCTTTGCACTCAACTGCATATCCTGTTCAGTGCTAGTCTGTGGACGTGGTCTTGATGGGAAGTTGTTTCCTCTCTGGATTGCTGAAGCTAGGGTGGTAAATGGTGTTGAGCATTCCACTTACTTCTGACAATGCATTTTAGTTTACCCTCAAGTATTTTAGGTACTGCAAGGGGATTAATGTCACCTGCAATATGCTGTTGTAGTATCATTGCAGAAAGTGGTATTTCCGTCAGTGTTCTGTTGCTTTATTGCTTATTTTGTCTTATAGTGTGTATTGTGACTGTAATGTCCCAAAAATGTCTACACTATGCCTTATGCTAGCATATATCCCATGTAGATTTGTTTTTCAAAAGCAGAGACAAGGAACTGAAAAAAGACAAGCTGTGCATGGATGCTGCCAAGAGGGCTAACAGAATGCTGGGGTGCATGAAAAGACGGATCAACAGCAGGTTGGGGGAAGTAGTCCTGCCATATTACAAGGCTCTGGTCAGGCCCCACCTGTAGTACTGCATGCAGTTCTAGGACACTCAATACAAAAAAGGGCATTGGGGGGGTTGAGAGAGAGCAGCGCAGAGCCACCAAAATGACTAGTGGTGTGGGGTCCAAAGCTCAGAGGAAAGGCTGGAAGCCCTTACTATGTTTTCCTTGGAGGAAAGGACATTGTGATAGGCACGATTTCAGCCTTCTGGGTACTCAAGGATATAGACAAGATTGAAGAAAGAGATTTTGATCTTGCATCCTTCAGCAGGGTGTTGGGACACAGGTAACAAAGCTGTAAATAAAGTACAGTAAAGTCAGAGGTAGTCTTGTGAGACACTTCTCCTCCTAGAGGGGGTGAACCCATTGAACAGGCTACCAATAGAGACAATGGACATGCAAATACTGCAAGCCTTCAAGGAAAGCCTGGACAAATTTCTGCTTACCACTGGAAGCACAGGGTACCCTGGGAATTAGAGTGGATAGGGAAATTCCTATTAATTAGCACATGTGCTCTCTCACACTCCCAATTCTCTGTCTAAATCCAGTCCCCTGATTGGAAAAGTTTGCCATCCCTCTTTCCCTCTTCCCTCTTGGCAGAAGTCCCTGACCAAGGGCTACGCTACCCCACTACGGCTTGTTCCTGCAGCCACTGCCTGACCCATGGAAGGTGTGCTGATCCATTGCAGCCCAGCTTCTATTTCCCAATGCCACTATGTGGCGTCCCCCCACCATGCCCACCCTTGACTATGCTTTCTTATATAGGCACAGCATATGCAGGGATTGTGACGTTGTCCATCTCCCTAGTTTCCCATTGGCACCTTATACAAATACACCGATAGGTGTCTCTGTAAAGCTCCTCGACTGACTTTTTTCCAAATCTTACTTCAGGGATAGAGTAAGGTGGAATACGGCAACTGCTCTATTGATACTCAGTTCAGATCCCAACCTTCAGCAACCTTAGAGGATTCCTCTGCTACTCCTGCAGCTTAACCCTGACTGCATACTCAGGGTGTACATACACTGCATTGCTCATAAACTGCCAATTTCTTAACTACACTTTCTGACATTTCACATCTACCTCAACTATTCTGCTCTCCCCCTTCACAACCTCACTCCCCATTCTTAACAGGGCTGACAAAGCAACTCAGGCTTGTTGGAGCTGTTGTTAAGCTACACTATACTGTTACTAAGCAATACACTGAATTTTTACTAGCTATTTGGTTGATAAATTAGTACTCTTCAGCCTCCTCCACCCCACCCTGGAGCACACCTCACTGGCAACCTGTAGTAACTTGTAATACCTGCTAAAGGCTTCTTGTGTAATTTATCTCACCATTTCTTACCAGCTCTTTGATACCCCTATCCTTACGCCATAATCAGTTTGCCCTGCCTAGCTAGCTAGCTGGAACTGCTCAAAGACCCCCCCCCATAGGTGCCAAGCTGCAGCAGCACCAGTAAGTCACATAATATTTAACCAACCAGTGGCTGCCCTAAACAGTCCCATTACCACCCAACAATGGCAAAGCAAACTGGACTAACATGGATTACTGCAAACCTAATTCTGTCTCTCTCCCTTGCCCTTACACTCTGCCTGACAACTAAAGAGCCACCAAACAACCACATTACGTGCTATAACTTGTTTTATTCCAGACCAGGACAATGGGAAACTAGGAGCGATACACCCCCCAACTTCAGCAACTGTGAACCCCTCTCCAATATCTCTAACTTAACTGAACTGTCCATTACCCTTGACCTGCATCTTGCAAAAGGCACATCCACTACCAGAGGAAGTTGAAGAGTCACAGGAATCACCATCCTCACCCATCTCAGGGAAATGCATTCCAACAATTTCCTAGGATCTCCAGAAAACTAGTCCTTATCCTGCTTCTTATCTCCGGCAACATACACCCAAACCCAGCCCACAGTCTAGTAAAACTCATCCCAGCCCTGGCCCCCAGTTAAACAACTACCAGACCCAAACCCAGACAGGCCACCTAAAGCTAGTGGCTACAGTATGAACATTGGAAGCCTCATCACCAAGCTAACTCAACTTGAGGCATGGGTGACCCAAGTGCAACCTGATGTGTTGGCACTATCAGAGACATGGCTCACCGCCAGAACCCCTGATGCAGCAGTCTCCATCCCAGGGTATAATCTTCACAAACAAGACTGCATTGGGAAAAGAGCTGGCAGCTCTGCTTTCTATACTCACACCAACCTGCAGTACATCAAAATCCAGCTAGCCAACACCACTAAAGCCTGTGAATGTCTTGCAGTCAAAATTATGCTTGGCACAAGGCAAAAGTGTCTAACCCTGATGTCTGTCTATATCCCCCCCAGTCAGCAGCAACTAGGCCTCAAGTCCTTTGCCAGCCATTATAAACAGGTCCACCAAAATAAAGAAACTATTGTAATGGGGAACTTCAACGTCAATTGGAATGCAAGCACAAACTCCTGCCACAGGGACCACATAGCTGGACTCTGTCTCTCTCAGATGATCAAAAGCTGTACCAGGGTGAATTATCACACAGGCACAGGCACGCTAATTGACTGGTTGCTTACCACCCACCCAGAAAGGATAACCAACGTCAAGGTTCTTCCTGATGTACTCAGCAACCACTCGCCAATTCAGTGTATCTGGACATCCAAGCAGATAAAGCCCTTCCCTCAACTCGTGCAGAACAGAGTTATAAAAAATAAGGCCATGGCTGACTTCAAAAAACAACTTGCAGGTGTCAACTGGAGCTTAATGGACCACTGCCCCAAATGCTGATACAGCGTAAGAGTGCTTCATTTACCATTTAAACTCCGCTGTGGATAGATTCGACCCATTCTGCATAAAATTGGTAAAAGGCTCGACCATGGACTGTGTTACCCCCTGACCTCCTGAACATGATGTGCCTCAGGGATAACCTCTGGCACCATACCAAAGCCTTGGTTTCAGCATCTGATATACACAACTATAAAGCCACTCATAACAAATGGATCTGAGCAATCTGGCAAGCCAAGGCCACTTTTCATAAAAACTTGCAAATGCAGCATTGGGGAGTTGGGAAGAAATTTTGGGCGTCCATTAAGAACCTCCTAGGGACCAATGAAAAGTCACCTTCTACAATACTTAACCATGACAGTGAAACCATCCTCGAGGATGCCCCCATTGCCAACATCTTTAACATAGCATTCATGGACTATAGCGCAGTACAACCCCTCAAGGAGACTGACGCTTCACTATGTGGCTCAGAAGATGAAACCCAATCCACTGGCCCTAACGCTGGCCATACCCCAAACTTCTACTTCAAGCAAATAAATGAGAAGGTAGCCTGTAAGTATATACAGAGAGTCCTGGGTAAAAATCAGAATGGAATACAACAGGACTGATCTGAAGCTATTCTCCATTGCACTTGATGAAGTCATCAAACCACTCACCAAGCTCTTCAACCTATCACTACACCTCTATGAATTCCCAACACTGTGGAAAACTGCACTGGTTACTCCGGTGTTGAAAAGTGGTGACAGACAACTAGTAACCAACTATCATCCCATCTCAGTTTTGTCCCTACTCTCCAAAGCACTAGACAGAATTATAGCTGATCAACTCATGGACTACCTAGAAAAATACGACTTACAATCCCCCCAGCAGCATGGCTTTCATAAGATGCACAGCACTAACACTGCCCTGATTGAGCTTACTGATTTTAATTTTATTTATTTCAGTTTAGGATTAATACCTTTGAGTCCAGGACTCATTTTCAAAGGTTCCAGGTTATTGTTGAACAAACATTACAAATATAACAGTGTTTACAGAGAACAGAAAACAGTTACACAGACATTCAAATACCAAAGAAATCTTATGTATCCAACTAAAGGTTGAAGAGGATAGGGTAAATAGGGTTCAGCCTTGTAGTTCACTATTTAGTTGGTCAGTCTAGCCTAAGGGGGGTACGGGGTCAGCCAGGGATGGCGTCGTGGTGGTGGAAGTGGTTTGTCAGCAGAGTGGCCCTCATTCGGGGATGGGGGGGTTGATGAGATAAAAAGGGGGGGGTGAAAGGGAGAGGGTTGGGTGGCTGAAATTCTGCCATATTAGTGCAGGCAAGCACAATTCTTTTTTGTGTCAAGAAGGTATCTGAGCCTAGATTTGAAGGTACTAATCTTGAGTGATGCTGTAAGGTTAGCAGGTAACTCATTGTACCATTTTGGTCCTTGGTACAGGATGGAGTTCTGGGCGAGTTTCGTCCCTTTGAAGGGAATCACCAACCTGTCTGTAGCTGTGCTTCTTGTTGATTTGGTGGGAACTGCCGGCATAAAGAGGCAGCCCAGTGCAGTGGGAGAAAGCCCAAGAAGCACTTTTTTCAGAAGTAGGCAGGTTTGGTATTGTGCTTTAAGATGGAGTGGGATCCACCCAGTTTCAGTGTAAAGTGTGCAGGTGTGGGTGTCCTGGGCATCCCATATGGCTGGTCGACAGGCCTTATTTAGTAGTGTGCTGACCCTGTTTAGAGCAGTTTTAGTGCCTGCCCCATAGATAGGCAGCCCATAATCTATGGAGGACATCACTGAACTACTGATGGCAAGTTTCAGAGCATCTGGTGTCATAGAGTGCCTATGGTGGTAGAGGACCCCAAGTTTTGTATTCGCTGACTTGACGACTGAGTCTATATGGCAGGAGAACGTTAGTGTAATGTCAAAGGGGATGCCCAAGTATTTGAACTTTGTTACTTGTTCCACTGTTTCACCATTATGGTTCTGGATGAGCAAAGGCTGGCATTTCTTTTTGCTTTGGGAGGTAGAGAAGAGTAAACTTTTCATTTTTTTATGGTTTAGTAGTAGTTTGTTTTGTGTGAACCAGGATTCAAGCTTGAGGAAGCTGTCTTGGAGTTCAGTTGTGATGCAGTTGTGATCTTTCCCAGCAACCGATATCACTGCATCGTCAGCATAGAGAATAGTGAATGCTGTACATGCAGATGGTGCACAGTTGATGAAGAGGCTGAAAAGCAGTGGGCCAAGAATAAAGCCCTGTGGGACCCTGAGGGACACTTCCCTAGCAGATGATAAGGTGTCTCCAATTTTGACTCGTGACCTGTTTGTGAGGTAGCTTCTGAACCACAGTACTGTGTCCGGGGATAGACCTGTTGAATGGAGGCAGTTTAGGAGTAGTTTGTGATTAATAGAGTCAATAACATGAATACATTCATGAGGCACGAAACCAAGGGTACCTAGTTGGGGCAATTTTTATTGACCTAACCAAGGCTTTCTACTTCGTTGATTACCAACTTCTGCTCCTTAGGCTGGGACCTTTAGGCCTGTCATCTGAGACAATCAAGTGTTTTAGGAGTTACCTCTCGGGGCACTTGAAAAAAGAATCAATGGGACCACATCCAATACCTGGGAAGTCATGACCGGGGTCCCACAGGGCTCCATCCTGGGCCCTCTGGTATTCAGCCTGTTTGTGAATCACATCCTGGAGGCCTGCCCTACATCCAATGTCTTGCTTTATGCATATGACACTGTGGTATTCACCCAAGACTCTTGCCTGGAATTACTCACTTGGAACTTGCAAAATAACTTTGACTCACTACAGGATTGGTTCAAGAAGAATCACCTAGTGCTAAACTGTAAGAAAACCAAGACAATGCTGTTTGCTGGGTGCCAAATGTTGAAAGCAGTACCTCCCCTCACAATAAAGAATAACTCTGGCATTGCACTGGAACAGGTGACCTCATTTAGATATCTTGGGATCTCTATTAATGAGTCACT
The DNA here is from genome assembly GCA_016271365.2 of Neoceratodus forsteri. Taxonomy (NCBI): domain Eukaryota; kingdom Metazoa; phylum Chordata; order Ceratodontiformes; family Ceratodontidae; genus Neoceratodus; species Neoceratodus forsteri. Next base: position 656,361,349 of record CM057454.1, on the reverse strand, counting down.
AACTTTCGAGAAGCACATCCGTACCATCACCACCGCTGCCAACAGAAAGCTAGGGACCCTATACAGGCATAGGTTCTGCCTCACACTGGAAGCTAAACTAGCTAGACTAGCAGCAATCCATGGCTCAGTCCTCTCTATTCTAGACTATAGCAACATGGTGTACGGTGCTGCTATGGAAACCACCCTCCACTGAATTCAGCTAGTTCTCAATGAACCCTGTCAACTAGCACTCAGTGCAGACCAACTCACCCATACATGCAGCCATATAATAGAATCAAATGGCTTACTCTCCCAGAAAGAATCAAATTCCACACTTGTATGTTAGGGAAGAAGGCTTTACTTGGGCTGGAGCCTGCCTCCATGCAGGCAATGTTCCAACCAGTCCCTTCCCTACATGTCACCAGAAGGGTCACAAAACAGGGTCTATCTGTCCCTTTCCGGAAGACAAATATTGCCAGATGATCATTGGCAGTGAGGGCTCCAACCTGGCTAAACAAACCACCCAATGACATCTGTAATATTTCATGACCTGGTCAATTCGAAAGAGCAATCCAAGACCTACCTCACACAAACCTTGCAACTGCCCAATATGACCTCTGACATCAAACTATCTCACACCTGATCAACGTACCCACCCTGCGTTACCTTCTCTACCCCTGCCTCCTGCCCTTAAAATGCCACATCCTACTGTCACAGCTTCCTTAGTGTACTGACCTCCCACATACCTTCTTAACCCTTACCTTTTCTATCCACACTGACCTGGCAATGTGTGTTCAATTATAACTGTGTTTCTATTAAATTATGATTGTATTCCATGTTTGCATAGTGACAAAGCTTCTCCTGCTGCATTTGTCCCCCCTTCCCCAACTTTGTTTGTAAGTCCCCTATACCATTGTGTTTGTTATCTGATGTGGTACCTTTGAAAAGCAGCTCTTAGCTCAAAGGTATATTCCAAATACTTAATAAATAAGTTTAAAAAAAATGTTTGCAAAGCATATTTATTCGTCCCTGTTTATGAGGTGGAGGGGGCACACTGATCCTTCCCTTTCTACCTTATTTTTTTATTTCAGAGAAAAGTCCTTGAGGATAAATTGCCCATTTTCAACAGTAACTTGTGCTATATTATGTGACAATCAAAAAGTTGTCCCCACTGGGTACACCTGGCATAAGTTGAAACCAAACTTTTGTAGTGTGTGGGTTGTTACAGGGATGTGTAGATTGTCCAAACTTCTCACAAAACAGCCACACTGAGTTCACATGTGTGCTCATTCAGTTATCTCACTTTATTTCATAGCCTTGTCCACCATCAACACAAGGTTCTGCCACATCTGGCTTCATCAGGAGTAAGTGGCTCCTTAAAAATAGTTGATATATTATACTAAGTATAGTCAATATGTTAAGAATAAAATATGTACTCTTCCATTTTGCTTTATGCATAAGTTTCCTATGTCACATCCCCATGTGACTCACTCCATATGTTCGGCTATGCATTCAAAGTACCTTTTCACAAAACATATTTTTTGATTAGTTTTCACAATGTAGCCATTTCAGTACATCACCATGATAATACAGCGTTGGTGTAATGTCACCAATCACACACCTCTTAAATACCATTATGCCGAAGTGTTACTGCATAATTGCATCTCTCTCCAACACCTTAAAGGCAGCAATTACATAAGACTCCAGTGACCAAATGTTCATATAGTATTGCAAAATAAAACATTAACATTTTATCTTTTAACTTTGTCATTTCAGCCAGTTCTTTACAGCATGCTCTATCGTGTCTGCAGCCTTCCATCTATGCATGTCTCTTTATATTTACTTTTCTACATTCATAAAGTACCTTTAGTGTAAGGGTTTTCTTGACAATGCTTCCAGCTCTAGTTCACATTAGGAATCTGTGCACATATATAAAGAGACATTGCATATTGCTTGATGGTTTGCAGCAGCTCTACAATAATTCTAACTAATAAGGTTAAAGCAGCATTGCTTGTTAGCGAACAATTTCATCATACTGGGGGTATTTCACTATTTTGGGCTGGGTATGTGTGATTTGCACATAACCAGCCCACATAACTCAGCACCTGTGGACAGGTGAAGGGTGTGCAGTATACAAAACCACGTGCCTCCCCAGGGCACCTGATCACAGCCTCGGCCCTCTGACAAGCAGCTGGGTAAGGGCAGTTTGAGGGACACAGGCAGGCATCCAATCCAATGCCTGTCCTCCATCCTGAAGTGGATCCCCTGCTATACATGAGCAGGGCATTCCAGGAAGGTGCAGGACTGGAAAAGTTTCAAAGTACAGGTGAGTGCCCGAATTGCTTCCTACACCCCTCCCTGTCAGCACTGTGCGCTGGAGCAGCAAGGAAGGATGATTCGCTGTCCTGCTGCAGCTGGTGGGAGTCAATGGGATGACACACATAATATATAGCAGGGTCCTTGCTGCCATATCCTGTGCCTCCATGCCCAGTGCTCCATACTTTTGGGAAGGGCGTGGAGTGCAGGTAAGCCCCCAGACATGCCCTCAGACCAGCCTTGGCCATAGCTGCATGATCAGTTGGGTAAACAAACACATCAGGAGTACTCAACTCTTCAGTGAATGCCACTGGGTGTCAGATGCACCCCCAGTTCGCTGCATCCTGTCTTAGGGTTGCCTACGCTTTGCAGATCTACAATGCATAGGCAATATGCCCCTTAATTGTGATTCCCAGGATGAGGTTGGAAACTGTCCGTAACAGAGCAATTAGTGTCGCCAGCTCCGTCCTGTGGAATTCCCTACCACCATCTGTACGGGAGGCCCCTTCAGCTGAGGTATTCAAGATCCGCCTCAAGAACCACTTGTTCAGTCAGGCCTTCCCAGACACTGTGCATTAGGTCTTATCCTTGGGATGGCCCTTTCTAGCTACTGTTTTTTAGCTTAGGCCTTGTCTACCTATTTATATGGCCTGTTTAATTTATTGTTGGAGTTTTTACTGTTTTATTTTTATGGATAGTTGTATTGATGTGTACGGTGCCCAGAGCCTATGGGATTGGGCGCCTGGAAAAATAAAATTTGCCTTGCCTTAATGCATAGGGGCCATAGTTTTTTAGCAAACAATTATTTCTGACATATTAGATTCATTCTCAGTGGGTACTTTTAGTTTTCTCAGATATTGTTAAAACAACTTGTATAGCTCATTTTGTAATTAATGACTCACATCATTAAAGATGGCAGCCACTCACAATTTTTAAACATCTCTTCTGTTGAGGTTACCCATTGCATGCACATGCTATATTCATAGGGTGGATGTATTAGGATGGTGTTACCACATGTTTCTGATGGTAAACAGCACAACACTGTACCAAGATATTTACATTTTTTATGGTGGGCATGGTATGGGAGCGGGAACTTTTAAAAACTTTAAAATTCCATACTGTGGTTCTGGAATGAAAGAAAATGAATGAAAAATGGATATCTTGATATTTTTGTAAGTAAAACATTACTGCTTAAAAAAATTATATGTCACTAACAAATACCACTGCTTTAATTACTCAGTTATTTGTTTCTGACATGAGTTCCATGAGCTACTTCTCTCATGTGGAGTATAATACATGCACATTCTTTGATACCTATACATATAAATATACTGTACATTTAAATTATTGTCCTATTTTCTGTATATAATGCATAGTGTGGCTGAAATTTCAATTCAGATCTTACTACCTGTAAGCTCTTCTGAGAGCAACTCAAATGCAGTTTCTCACCTTCATTTGTGATGCACATATTAAACACAATAAAAATAGCTCTGAGTAGAAAACATTTTAACATCAGCCATAATGTTCAAGTTTCATGTGTATTAGGAATAAATGCCCTTGATAAGGCTTTCCAGGTCAAACTGCCAGTATCCAAGTCTCCCCAAGTGTAGGCATGCTTTCCTAGCACTCTGAGCACTTCTGACTGATTCAATATTTACCGCTGGTCAGGGGCTCATTCCAGGTCATGAGGTACAACAAAAAGAGTGTAATAACAGAGGTGTAAGACATGACAGAGTGGTGATTATGCAAGCAATAACACATGACGAGGTGTGGGTTATGTGCTGATAAGAGCATGCCCAAGGGTGTACTAAGGCATGAGGCACTTGCGCCGAGTGCCTTATGCCCCTGGGCATGCTCTTGTCAGCACATAACCCACACCTCGGAGTGTTTTATTGCGCTTATAAAATGGGGTTCTCAATTAAATATTTATGGGAAAAAAAAGTAAAATAAAAAGAGGGAAAGTATTTTAACAATTTGAGATTTTAAAATGTGAAGTAGTAAAATAGTCCCTCTATTTAACTGCTTTCAGTAATGCGATGTGTAGTGTATTCCCCCGCACCATCACGCAGACTCACAGAGATAGTGGTCAAGTTGTGGTTTCTGTAGAGACTTTTAATTCTCCATTGTGTACCATTCTGTAGATAGTGTTAATTTTTCCCCCTTCCATGTAGTGTTAATATGGCCCTGTTGCAGCGAGCAGCTCTTTTGACACGGAGTTGAGGGCTTTCGTCCAGTGCTTTCATTTTTATGTGGGTCTCCTGTCAAGTGTATCTGTTCTTCAAGGCAGAAACAGTTTGTTATTTTTTATTTATTTTATTTTAATTTACTGTTTGATTGAGATATTGGGATGCCAGTGGCTTGGTTGTCATGGATTGAATGTGTCTCATTTCCAGGTTATAGTTTTATTTTTCCGTTTCTTTTCCGTGTGGTGCTCTTGTAATGTATACAAATTGTAGGAGTTTGCTTAACAGAAATGTTATTCCTGGAGGTTATGTTGATCCTGGCAAGCAGTGTCTGAAGGGGATGGGGTAATGAGCATGGAGGCAGCATATTCTGACAGTAGAAAACGTGCAGCGAGCAGTTCCCATTCTAGTGGTGTTAGCGAAGTATTTACATTTTTTCTAATATGGGGGGAATCTTGGATGAATTTAATTAATTATTTAATTATTTTTGTGCTTAGAGAGGCACAGACACGCTATGTGTTGCTTGATGCCTGCTGTTTCAGGTCTGCGGCATTTCGGGTTGGTGCCACTCATTGTGTGCCTGTTTGGTTCTTGGATGAATTTGTAGCTTGGGTAGGTTAGTGACTGCTGTTTGTTGTCAGGTCACTTAGGTGAGAAAAGTGCCGGTTGGCAATCAAATTAAGAGATTTATTTTACCCATTTTATGAATCACGTCAATCCACTGTCTGGTGGGTTTGTAGCTTGAGCAAAGTCAGGATTTCAACCACTAGGAGGTACACTGCCATCATATACAGTAATTACCAGTGGAGCTAACATAGTGCTTTTGTGAATCTGACCACCCACTGTCCAATAATGCTGGTATCTGCATTTGAATCTGACAGTAATCTGACCAAAGTCAGATTTCAGATCCAGTGTCAGATTGTTGTGTATCTAAGTATGGATACAGGTATCCATGGTCACATCCATTGGCTACAGCCTTGGATAGTTGTATGCAATGGTCAGATACCTGGATACAATTGTTGGATCCATAGGCATGCTCAAATCCTTACCTTGGATCTGAGGAGGCTGGATCCTTGGTCAGATGTCAATACCATCTGAGACCATCCAAAGCCTGGCCAAAATGATGATATCCAGTGGTATGTGACCTGGCAGTATACTATCTGAGCAACACTAGTAATTACCACCCTGGAGTACTGTATCTTGTTCCTCTTATAAAATGTTTGAATTGCGTGCTGCCTGTTCTAAAATACTGTTTGAATAAAACATAAGTCAGACTGTGTTCTAAGAGCATTGTCAATTACATTGCCCTTTTAAGAATCTCGTCCTTGTTTAGAATTTTAAATCTGAATCAATTCTAGGAGTGTGCTGCTGGTGTGGGGTCCGCGCCTTAATTTTATGACTTTTTCTTGTAAAGCAAGAGAGAGAGAGAGAGAGAGACCGTGTGCAGGTGAGTTTTTGAGATTTTCTTTTATTGTATTTACCAGTATCTCCCAGATCATGCCTGAAAATAGGCATTTGATTGCCTAGTGCATCTACCTGGTAAATAAAAACATAAAGTACAATAAGAAAGTGATGTTGTGAAGTCTTATAGGATAAATTAAGATATGCAAATTTCATGGAAATTAGAAACACATCATGACCTCCAGGTGTTACAGCATAAGGGAGCACACCCATGTAAGCATCTTATCTACCAGAAATAGCTTCTACAGACAAATTAACAATGTGGAAAATCTAACCAATCCAATTCATTTTTATGTTGATTGCGCACATGCGCAAGAACATATTGCGGCAGCTTTCTCTAGAAGCAGGTTGTGGAGGCGCTGCACTGTTGTGGCCAATGCCCCCACAGACTTTAAAGGCTTGGCCTGCTTCCCCCAATGCCGAGGCATGCTGTTGCTGACACTAGTTCAGCCAGCATGCCACCAACTTGTAAAATTTTAGCTGCTGCAATCAGGGGATGCCTCGTCATAGCAGCGTCAACCATTAGCTGCAATGAGGGTGCGACCAGTCATTGCAGGATGGAACCTTGAAACACTGATATTTTTTGTAGACATGGTGGCGGCTTGCCACCGTGTTCATAAACAATATTAACCCCCCCCGCCGAGGGGGTGTCCAATCCCCCTGGGCAGCATGTGCCCCCACCGTGTTTGTTTGCTGATGGGGCCCCAATCCTCGTCGGCTCAGTGCCCGTTTATGTTGCTGATGGTACCCACCCCCATCGGCATTATGTAATCCCTCTCGCTTTTGTTGTCTGCTGATGGGGTGCCCAATCCCCGTCGCTATAATATAACACCCTTTTGTTGTGTGCCAATGAGGGTGTCAATCCCCCTCGCTACAGCTGCCCCCAAAAAGACTCCATTGGCACACTGGAAGCCCATCCAGGATGCCACGTGCCCTGTAAAACCAAAAGCGGTCCATATATTTTTTTTTTTATATAACCTGTAAAAGGAAAGCGGTCTCGGAGGTCTCCCTGCCCCCTCCCACAACCCGCACCCACCCACTGCGCATCCTGCCTCCCCACACATACCCTCACCCCATACTTACCTCCGGAGTATGGCACGATGATCTTCGGTGGACCAGGAACACGTCTGCACTCTTCAAAGCCGACCGCGAACTGAGGAAATGCCTGTAAGCTGTATAATAGAATAAATAGGGTTTTTTCAACTTTGATGTATATCTCAGGCATTATTTGGAATTTTGGCACAACATTTTCAACATGTTGTTTTTGTGACCCCTCCTCATGAATTCTGGCACTGTCATGGCGTTATTCGGCCCCGAAAGATGATTTTGTGGTCACTTCACGGAATCCCCTTTCAAGACTTTGTAATGAAATGACAGTGACAGTGTTCATGAGGTGGGCTCTCAAAAAGCCTATACTGCAAATTTGGTGGGAAAAATCCCAAAAAAAATGACTGTTTTATGAGCGTGCGTTCCACAGTTGCTAAGCATGCTCATAACTTTTTACCAATTTGTGATATTTTCATGCCAGATTTTCAACACTGGCATTTTATCAGACCTCCTTGTGAACAGTACAGCTGTCATTTTCCACATCCTGGCCGAAATGTGTTTTTGCATGTCCAGCGCAGAATAGCGCGGTCGCTGTGGGAAATCAGTGTTCAGGACAGATTAAGAAAATGACAGTGGCACTATTCATGATCAGAGGTCCTAAAATGCCTATGTTGAAAATTTGGTGATGATACTCCATAAAATGACTGTGCTACAAGCATGCGTTGCGCAGTTTGCATGCACTCTCGTAACTTCACAAATTAGTAATATTTTCACTCCAGATTTTCAACATTGCCATTCTTCTGCACCTCCTTATGAACAGTACAGCTGTCATTTTTCACATCCTGGCCGAAATGTGTTTTCACAGTTCTGGCGCAGAATAGCATGGTCGCTGTGGGAAATCTGTGTTCAGAACACATAATGAAAATGACAGTGACACTGTTCATTAGCAGAGGTCCTAAAATGCCTATGTTGAAAATTCGGTGATGAAAGTCCATATAATGAGTGTGTTGCAATTTGCATTAGCATGATTTCCATACTGCCTTCGTACCTTTGCAATATTTTCACCCAGATTGTCAGCATTGCCATTTGCCACACCTCCTTATGAACAGTGCAGCTGTCATTTTACATCCTGGCTGAAATGTGCTTTCACTCTTCTGGCGCAAAATAGCGCAGTCGCTGTGGGAAATCAGTGTTCGGGACATATTAAGAAAATCACACTGACACTGTTTATGAGCAGAGGTCCTAAAATGCCTATGTTGAAAATTTTGCAATGAAATTCCATAAAATGAATGTGTTACGAGCGTGTGTTGTGCAGTTTCCATGCACCCTTGTAAGTTTCCAAATTAGTAATATTTTCATGCCAGATTTTCAACACTGGCATTTGTTCACTCCTCCTTATGAACAGTACAGCTGTCATTTTTCACATCCTGGCCCAAAAGTGTTTCAGCGCTTCCGGCGCAGAATAACGCAGTCGCTGTCAGAAATCAGCTTTTGGGACAGATTAGGATAGAGCGACTGGGGGGAGGGAGTGACCGAACTCAACTGAGCTCTGTCGGGACTGCTGCGGATTTCTTTGTGGGCAAGAAAAGGTGACAACACAGGCAGAAGTCCAGTGCAAAAGGGCAGCCTGCAGTGCCGGGAGACACAGAACAAGCGAGTGAGGGAGGGGGAGTGAGTGAGCTCAACGGAGCTCTGTTGGGATTGCTACGGATTTCTTTGTGGGCAGAAAAAAGCAGCAATGCATGCAGGGGCTGAGTACAAAAGGGCAGCCTGCAGTGGTGGGAGAAACAGAACGAGCAAGTGAGATAGAGGGAGTGAGCAAGCTCAATGGAGCTCTATCATGACTTCTGCGGATTTCTTTGTGGGCAGAAAAGGGTGGCAATGCAGGCAGGAGCCCAGTACAGAAGGGCAGCCTGCAGCACCGGCAGAAACAGAATGAGCGAGTGAGACAGGGGGAGTGAGTGAGACAAACAGAGCTCTGTTGGGACTGCTGCAGATTTCTTTGTGGGCAGAAAAAGATGCCAACAGAGGCAGGAGCCCAGTACAAAAGGGCAGCCTGCAGTGCCAGGAGAAACAGAATAAGCGAGTGAGACGGGGGAGTGAGCAACCTCAATGGAGCTCTGTTGGGACAGCTGCAGATTTCTTTGTGGGCAGGAAAAGGTGCCAAGGCAGGCAGGAGCCGAGTGCAAAAGGGCAGCCTGCAGCGCTGGGAGAAACAGAATGAGCGAGTGAGAGAGAGGGAGTGAGCGAGCTCAACGGAGGTGTATAGTGACTGCTGCAGATTTCTTTGTGGGCAGGAAAAGGCAGCAATGCAGGCAGAAGCCCAGTACAAAAGGTCAGCCTGCAGTGCCGGCAGAAACGGAATGAGTGAGTGAGAGAGGGGGAGTGAGTGAGGCCAACGGAGCTCTGTCGAGACTGCTGCAGATTTCATTGTGGGCAGAAAAAGATGCCAACAGAGGTAGGAGCCCAGTACAAAAGGGCAGCCTGCAGTGCCGGAAGAAACAGAACAAGCTATTGAGAGAGGGGGAGTGAGCGAGCTCAACGGAGGTGTATCATGACTGCTGCGGATTTCTTTGTGGGCAGGAAAAGACAGCAATGCAGGCCGGAGTCCAGTATAAAAGGGCAGCCTACAGCGCTGGCAGAAATGGAATGAGCGAGTGAGAGAGGGGGAGTGAGCGAGCTCAATGGAGCTCTGTCGGGACTGCTGCAGATGTCTTTGTGGGCAGAAAAATCACTCCAACGCAGGCAGAAACCCAGTACAAAAGGGCAGCCTGCAGCAGGAGACACAGAATGAGTGAGTGAGGAGGGGGTGAGTGAGCTCAGCAGACTCTGTCGGGAATGCTGCAGATTTCTTTGTGAGCAGAAAATGCAGCAATGCATGCAGGGGCCCAGTACAAAAGGGCAACCTGCAGCAGTGGGAGAAACAAACGAGCAGGTGAAAGAGTGGGCATGAGTAAGCGAGCTCAATGGAGCTCTATCATGACTGCTGCAGATTTCTTTGTGGGCAGAAAAGGGCGGCAACACAGGCAGAAGCCCAGTACAAAAGGGCAGCCTGCAGCGCTGGCAGAAACGGAATGAGTGAGTGAGACAGGGGGAGTGAGTGAGGCCAACAGAGCTCTGTCGGAACTTCTGCAGATTTCTTTGTGGGCAGAAAAAGGCAGCAATGCACGCAGGGGCTCAGTACAAAAGGGCAGCCTGCAGCAGCGGGAGAAATAGAATGAATGAGTGAGAGAGGGGGAGTGAGTGAGTGAGCTCAATGGAGCTCTATCATGACTGCTGCAGATTTCTTTGTGGGCAGAAAAGGGCAGCAACACAGGCAGAAGCCCAGTACAAAAGGGCAGCCGGCAGCACCAGGAGAAGGAGAATGAGCGAGTGAGACAGGGGGAATGAGTGACCTTAATGGAGCTCTGTCGGGACAGCTGCAGATTTCTTTATGGGCAGGAAAAGGTGCCAAGGCAGGCAGGAGCCCAGTACAAAAGGGCAGCCTCCAGCGCTGGGAGAAACAGAATGAGCAAGTGAGAGAGGGGGAGTGAGCGAGCTCAACGGAGGTCTATCGTGACTGTTGTGGATTTCTTTGTGGGCAGGAAAAGGTGGCAATGCAGGCAGAAGCCCAGTACAAAAGGCCAGCCTGCAGCTCTGGCAGAAATGGAATGAGTGAGTGAGAGAAGGGGAGTGAGCGACCTAAACGGAGCTGTGTCAGGACTGCTGCACATGTCTTTGTAGGCAGACAAAGCTGGCAACACAGGCAGGAACCCAGTACAAAAGGGCAGCCTGCAGCAGCAGGAGACACAGAATGAGCGAGTGAGGGAGGGGGAGAGAGTGGGCTCAATGGAGCTCTGTTGGGACTGCTGTGGATTTCTTTGTGGGCAGAAAAAGGCAGCAATGCACGCAGGGGCCCAGTACAAAAGGGCAGCCTGCAGCGACGGGAGAAACAGAACGAATGAGTGAGAGGGGGCAGTGAGCGAGCGAGCTCAGCGGAGCTCTATCATGACTGCTGCAGATTTCTTTGTGGCCAGAAGAAGGTGGCAACACAGGCAGGAGTCCAACACAAAAGGGCAGCCTGCAGCACTGACAGAAACGAATGACAAAGTGAGAGAGGGGGAGTGAGCGATCTCAACGGAGCTCTGTCTGGACTGCTGCAGATTTCTTTGTAGGCAGAAAAAGGCGCCAACAGAGGCAGGAGACCACTACAAAATGGCAGCCTGCAGCGCCAGGAGAAACAGAATGAGTGAGTGAGACAGGCGGAGTGAGCGACCTCAACAGAGTTCTGTCCGGACAGCTGCGGATTTCTTTGTGGGCAGAAAAAGGTGCCATCGCAGGCAGAAGCCCAGTACAAAAGGGCAGCCTGCAGCACTGGGAGAAACACAATGAGTGAATGAGAGAGGGGGAGTGAGTGAGCTCAACGGAGCTTTATCATGACTGCTGCGGATTTCTTTGTGGGCAGAAAAAGGCAGCAACACAGGCAGGAGCCCAGTACAAATGACCAGCCTGCAGTGCCAGCAGAAACGGAACAAGTGAGTGAGAGAGGGGGAGTGAGCTACCTCAACAGACCTGTGTCAGGACTGCTGCAGATTTCTTTTTGGGCAGACAAAGCCACCAACAGAGGTAGGAGCCCAGTACAAAAGGGCAGCCTGCAGCACCAGCAGAAACAGAATGAGCAAGTGAGAGAGGGGGAGTGACCCACCTCAACAGAGCTCTGTGGGGACAGCTGCAGATTTTTTTGTGGGCAGAAAAATGTGCCAATGCAGGCAGAAGCACAGTACAAAAGAGCAGCCTGTAGCACCAGGAGAAACAGAATGAGCGAGTGAGACAGGCGGAGAGAGCGACCTCAACGGAGCTTTGTCGGGACAGCTGCAGATTTCTTTGTGGGCAGAAAAAGATGCCAACACAGGCAGAAGCCCAGTACAAAAGTGCGGCCTGCAGCACCAGGAGAAACACAATGAGCGAGTGACAGAGGAGGAGTGAGCGAGCTCAATAGACCTCTATCATGACTGCTGTGGATTGCTTTGTGGGCAGAAAAATGCAGCAACACAGGCAGGAGCCCAGTAGAAAAGGCCAGCCTGCAGCGCCGGCAGAAGCAGAACAAGCGAGTGAGACAGGGGAGTGAGCTAGCTCAACAGACCTGTGTCAGGACTGCTGCAGATGTCTTTGTGGGCAGAAAAAGTCGCCAACAGAGGCAGAAGCCCAGTACAAAAGGGCAGCCTGCAGCACCAGCAGAAACAGAGTGAGCAAGTGAGAGAGGAGGAGTGACCCACCTCAACAGAGCTCTGTCGGGACAGCTGCAGATTTCTTTGTGGACAGAAAAACATGCCAACACAGGCAGGAGCCCAGTACAAAAGAGCAGCCTGCAGCCCCGGGAGAAACAGAACGAGCAAGTGACACAGGGCAGTGAGCGAGCTCAACGGACCAATGCAATCAACATTCGGTATTGACAAATGCTTGGTTTATAGAGTTACTTCAAATTACTCAAAGCATTGTGCATAAATCAGTTACAAAAACAGCCTAAACAGTAACACATCAAAGTATAAACATTTCAGGGCATAGACATATAACACCCTTGAGAAGTTACAATTGCTTAGCTTCCCCAGTCCCCAGGATCTGACTTCCATGGTCGAGGGACCAAGAGAAAGTGGCAAGACCAGGTAGGAGCTATAGATTGTCAGTACGTCCTGTGTGCCATGTTGAAACTGTGCTGTTTGCAGTTTTTCAGTGAAGCTTAAATGTGGGTGGTCACTCTCGAAGGAATGTTCTGGCAACCGCCATGCTTCAACCTGATCACGTTGCCTAACCCTGCCAACAGAACCAGGGAGGGAGGATCCACTAAACAAGGTCAGGAGCCTTCTGAAAATATTCTTTTGGGGCCAGTACCCTAAGGAAAAATGGAGAGCATCATTTTTGTGGCCCCTGACCCTGCAGGATAGTCAGTCTGGTGTGTGGAAACTCAAAGCTTGCTTCTGGATGCTCTTGGAGAGACAGGAACAGTGAATTCTAGTGCCCTTTCTTGGCCCAATATGGTCTTGTGGATTTTTGAGTAACAGCCTTGTGAACCACTGAGAGCTGACCTTGAATTGTGGCCATAAGAAGGGGACTCAGCTGGAGACTGGCAGATCTTGGAGATATCTGGGAGGGACAGGACCTGCTGTCTGGGAAGAGTATGAGCTGTGCCTTTCCAGGCTTTGTGCCTAAGAGATGAACTGTGAAGGAAACTGCTGAGCACTTATGAGGAAAACAGCTGCATTCACGTTTTAGTCAACATGAGTGGTGAAGCTGTAGAGTCAGTACAGAGTGGAGACACTGAACCCTGGGCTGCTAGTCAGGTCCTACAGGAGGAACTACAGGCAGGTATTGGGCTGTTGCTGCCCTGAGGATTTAGACGCCGAGATGTGTGGGTCAGCCCAGGACCTCAGCAATCAAGGGAGTGAGAGAGCAAAAGAGCCAGTTAACCTCAAAGAGGAATCCGAGATGCCAGCATGAGAGAGGTGGAGTGAGCCTGAACAAGCCTGAAATGGGAACCCAGCTGAACCAGTGTCGTGAGTACTCATCTTGTGTATATCACTAATAATTATTTTCTGTCAATTAATCTTTTGTTGGTTCTAGTAAAATTAATAACTGTTAGTGTTATTTATATCTCTTCAGGATGTGTTAAAGAGTGAAGGGAGGTTTTGTTTAAGTTTGCTAAGTCCATTTTGAGAAATTGTAACTGGATAATTATGGGGGATTTTAACTCTAACTAAACCAGTAAATAGTCTGTTCTTTTGTAGTCTTTTCCAATAATTTTGTCTGCACCAAATATTTTTTTCTCCCACTAGAACAAATTATATGACTCAATATTAGTCCACATTATACTTGGTGGTGGTTTCCCATCCAGACAGAGTGATCAATGCAGGTGTACTATCTGATGACATGAGTGACAGTAGCCCAGTTTTTTGTCCATGGACTGCTAACAGGTTGGGACCCCAATCTATTTTTATCAATTCACATATTTATAAAAATAACATTGGCCTCTTTGTCCATGTATTGCTCCTTTTTGGACAAATTTAAGGATATAAACTTGTCTTTTTCTTGGTTTTGTTCCATTTTTAAACAAATTTGGGATTGTTTTGTCCCCATTAAAAGGATGAAGATTATGGGGACAAAAGGGAATGGGTAACATCTGAAATTCTAGTCATGCTAAAAGATATAAACAAAAAAGGGCTCAGGTACAAGGTAGAAAAACTGATGATACCATCTTGGTTTTTTTCTAATTTAAGTTTTTATTGAAAGCTTCAGAATTTTATAATAATGAGTTCCTAGCCAGGTCATAGCCCCAGGAAAATACAACTCTAAACAATGCAGTGACTGAGAAAGAAAAACAGCAGTGAAACAGTAAACAGCATGTCTTTCTTTCATTGTACACATAATACACTTGGATGGCTTAGTTTGTTGCTTACACTTTATTTTAAGTGTCCATTTCAAGGTAAGTAATCATTAACTGCATGCAACATGGTAAGTACACTGTAGTTACATGTTTGTTGTATGTTGCTACATTGCAATTGCAATGCATTTAGAGGTCAAGTGAGAGGGTAACAGTGTAGGCTGGTTATGGAGGGTTTGGTATCATTACAGTTGAGGAATCTGAAAGGGTTCTCTTAGCTTGGGACCAGGCTGTTTGTGTGGGCAAACATGAACTCTGCAGAGAGGGAGCCCACCCTAAATTGTGGTTAGTTATCATCATCCTCACCTCCCCCACCCCAGTCGTGGTAAGCATCTGCAGCCTGCTGTGACTCGTAATGTGGGAGGAAGTGGCCAGCTGGGATTTTACAGTATTCAGACATCAAGTAGGAGCCCCAAATGGATTTGAATTCTTCCACTTTTCCTCGAGGCAAACTCATAGCAGATAGTAAGCAGTTTTACCCAGCTCTGCTAGTCATTTATCTCCCTTGAGAGTCCTCTGATCTCTCCAGTGCCTCAGAATTATTATTTTTGTTGTTATCAGGGCACCTATAAACCATCTTTCATGCTTGCTCGTTAGATCCAGTATACTGACCAGGTAGGTTTGTATCAATACCAGGCAGACCCAGAGATGGAGTGAGTGTAAGGGATGGAGCAGTCAGTTTCCTCCCAGCCTGCTGTATAGAAAACAAGCATTTGTCAATGCTGAATGTTGTCTCGCTGGCATTGGCATTGGCATTGGTAGTGCAGGAGTTAGAGATGCATAATAGGAATGGCAGTGAAGTATTGAACTGGCGCCAGCTACCACCCCCACCCTGCAGAGACTGACAAGCATTGGGGTGTGCCTTTGGGTCATCAGCTATAACGCTCATGCCATTTTACCTCACCCTACCCTGTAGACACTGACAAGAGTCGTGGTGTGCTTTGGGGTCTTCGGGCCTTATACTTACCCCATTCCGTAAGGAAATACGCTGAGACGGGTGCAGTATAGGAGAATGGGGTGAACTTTAGGGCTGAACACTCCAAGACACATCTTGATGCCTGTCACTGGCTGCAGGATGGGGGTGGGGGTGGAATGGGGTGAGCATTACAGCCAATGATCCCAAGTCACACCCCTGACACCTGTCAGTCTCTACAGGGTTGGATGTTACAGTTGGAAACCCTAACGTCATAGGCGTTTGTTGGTATTTTCACTCCAAATTTTCAACATGGGCTTTTTGTGACCCCACCTCATAAAGAGTGGCACAATCAGTTTCTTAGCTGAAAGGTGGTTTTGCATAGCGACTATGCCATTTGTCGACACAGGGACAAAAACACATTTTGGGCAGGATGTGAAAAATAACAACTGTATTGTTCATGAGGAGGTGTAAAATCGGCAATGTTGAAAATCTGGAGTGAAAATATGAAAAATTGGTGAAGTGATGAACGTGCTTAGAAACTGTGCAACACACATCCATAACCCAATTATTTTGTGGTGTGTTGAAACTGCGCAACGCTCACTTGTAACAGTCATTTTATGGACTTTCGGCACCAAAAGTTTCAACATAGGCATTTTAGGACCTCTGCTCATGAACAGTGTCACTATCATTTTCTCAAACTGTCCCAAAAACTGATTTCACACAGCAACCGCGCTATTCTGCGCCAGACGTGCGAAAACACATTTCGATCAGGATATGTAAAATGACAGCTGTACTGTTCATGTTGCATGGGTAATCCACGAGTTGACATATGGAAGAAAGGGAAGGCAAGAGTAGTGATTTGTTGGTGCTAGCTTAATACCATGATATATTGCTATAGGAGCCTTTTACTGCCAGTCAGTAGGGGACAGACTCTTCCAGCTTGGTAAGTGTCACTATAATTGTCACTATAATGTCATCTGCAAAAGCCATCACCTTATTTTTAACATCTAGAGATGTGCCATGGATGTTAGAGTGTTGCCTTATAGTATATAGTAGGGTCTCTAAAGGCAAAATGAAGAGGAGAGAGAGAGGCACAGCATTGGCATGTACCTCTTCTGGGGGGAAGACTTGGGAAAGAATGCCATTAATGGTAACTGATGCTGATGCACCAAATTGTGGCAATCCAGCCCAGCATGTTGGGTCTGAAACTGAACCATCTCAGGGTGAGGAAGAGTTTACCCCACTCTACCTAATAAAATGCTTTTTTACGCAACCAGGGAAAAAGCTTCATCCAGGACTGTAATGATGAAGCCTGCCAAATAAGGCATCTGGTATTGTCAGATCCTTTGCACCCAGGGGTGAGCAAACCTTGTTGTTATTGATCATCTGGGAAATGTGAGTGTTATGACCTAGATTTAGTTATTTACAGTAAACCCAAAAATGGAAGCCAAATGTGTGAGAGGCAACCTTATTTACTTTATACTAGCCCAAGAGCAAATCTTAATCCCTGTGTAGTGGACCTCACATAAATCCCACAGTGTAATGAATTTTACAAGACAAGAAGATAACAAGAAACTCATACTATACCACAGAATAAGTTTTATTTTAAGCAATGTACTTGAGAAGAAAAAGATGACATATGAACAATTAGCAAATACTTAAGTAACAGTTTCTTTCAAATACATTTGTATCAGTGCACTCTTGTTAGAAGAAGATAACATTAACATTGTTGACAGTCTTCCTTCCACCTGGAAGGGGAGTGCTGGAAAGGTTATGTTCTTTGAACCATTTTTTTCTGGCTGATACCCTCAATAGAACAGTCCCAACATCAGCTTGGCATATAACCAATCCAAATGATGACAATTTATACAGTTCTTAACAAAATATCCACACACATTAGCCAGTCAATAAACCTGCACCCGGTAAAATCTTATTTCCAGCCCTTTTAGTTTTTAGCCAAAGATGAGACATTAACTATGGAATTTATTTGGTTAAGACTTGCAGTCATTGACAAACACTTGTTTTTAGAGAGCCCACATGGGGGCAGGGGGGAGTGATGCTTATTGGCATTCTCTCCCTCAATGGTCCAATCTGGTATAGATGCTTGAAGCTAGTGGGAGTCTTGTTCCTTAATGACTTGTCACATCATGACATTGAGGCATGGTAGACGGCAGAGAATTCTGCGTGTCGATGTCTTTTTCCTAAGGTCCCATAACATTGAAGCTGTTGCTGTAGAAAGACTTGTTGCTTACAGGTGACATAATGATGGTATCGGGTGTCATTAGATGTTGGGAAATACGATCTTCATGATATCACTGTTGTTGATGCATACCATAATCTCCCTCTCGAAATGGTAGTATTTTTATACAGCACATTTGCAGGGCAAACATTTTTCTTCTCACATCATCAGGAATTAAACAGGCTCAGTTAAATTTTGCTTACATTTCAGCTAGGAACATTTGATACATATGTTTTTGCGTAAGTCGACAAAAGAGTTTGATCCTTGTCCTAATTCAGTACATTTCAACATACACTGGGTTTGTAACAAGAAACTCTAGGGGGCACTAGTGTTTCAAAAACCTCCACTGAGCAAAATTGATAATAGCTATGATGCACTTGTTTACACATACACAACACCACTTATCTTGCCTGTTCCTAAACAAGGTTTGATATGACATTGAATGTTATACTAGACTTAGAAAAAACTACACAGCTATTTCAACCTACCCTATCCCTCTATACAGACAGTTGGTGAGACCCCATCTGGAGCACTGTGTGCAGTTTTGAAGATCTCATCTATGCAAGAACATAGACAGGATGGAAGCAGTCAAGAGGAGGGCAACTAAAATGGTGCAGGGTCTGCAGCAGAAACCATATGAAGACAGACTGAGAGAGCTTAATATATATACTCTTGATGAAAGGAGGGACGGGGGGACATGATAGAAACTTTCAAGTACCTCAAGGGAGTCAACGAAGTCCAGGAGGGTAGCATCTTTCAGAAAAAGAGATGTGTAAGAACAACAGGGCACAATTTAAAGATAGAGGGGGGGACGGCTCAGGGGTAATGTGAGGAATTTTTTTTCACGGAGAGAGTGGAGGATATATGGAATTGCCTTCCTGAGGAGGTCGTTGGGTCTAAAACAGTGAGGGAATTCAAACATGCATGGGACAGACATAAGGCAATTATAGTGGGGGGGTTGCAGGAAGTAGGCTGTTGGTTAACTAGAATCTGCAGCTTATCCAGTAGGTAGGGAAATGGGCAGACTGGGTGGGCCAAGTGGTCCTTATCTGCTGTCAAAGTCTATGTTTCTATGTACAGAAATGACAAGTTTGTTTTTAGGAGAACTAAAACAAAGTTGAAAATAAAACATTACTTCCGTGAACTAGGCCTATAATCCAAGTTCAAACATGACCTGAAAATATGTGAACCTATATTACTCACAGAAATCACTCCTTTGACTCTCTCCACAATCATTTTTTTGTAAAGAGTTTGAGTTAGATTTGTGCTATGTCCATCAAGGCTGGCAGTGTTCCCTCAATAGAGGCCTCCAATAAGGTGCCTGTTAATAGGCCTATAAGGTCTGTGTGGAAGGTCAAGCAAAATTTTGCTGGCAGACCCTCCCCTTTTGGAGCCTTCCCTGTGGGCATATGGGTAGTAAGGCATAGGAGAGTTTGCACCACTTGCACAGTTTTTATTTGTCTATTGGTACAGTCATATTTATATATATATATATATACACACACACACATATACATATATACACACACATACATAGTATACAGTGCCGCTCCAAAGTCCACCCTACCCAAATTGGACAACTTCTTCCATTCCTTCTGTCACTTTGCACTTGACTGTCCTCCTAGTACTCACCATTGTGTCCTATACCGCAACCTACACCTCCCCTCACTAAAGGACCCGATGCCTAACCTGTTGTGTTAGCCTCATGGCCAAATATTAGTGCAGTCCCTCCCACGTATCTCACCATGGTCCTATCATTTGGGGCTATACACTGAGGAACAACGACTCACATTTTCTGGCCATCCCACACATGTCAACCTCAGCAGGCCAGTCAGCTTTCAGTTATTGCATGCCCAATCTCTGGAACTCTCTCTCATTGGTCATCCAGCACACCACGCCTGGCCAACACCTTTACTCCTTCTCAAAACATACTTCCACTTCACCTGTGCATGCACCCTTGGGAGCTCACTAACCAGGTGTCCACTAACTCTTGCTTCTGGGTAATATCCCTAGTACACTCCATCCCAATTACCACTGTTTCCACTTACCTGACGCTGGAACTTCCTGGAAGCTAGTCTTCTGTCATACGGCTTTGTACTCAACCTATTGTAAACGCACTCTACTGTGAATATAGTTTCCTTGTATGTATAACCTCCCTGAAGCTATAGCTGTGTATCTGCCTGTAGATTATGCACTTTACCTTGTTTATGTTCACTTTGTATGGGTATCATGTAATTGTCCTTACTGTGTGTTGTTTGTATACTCTCCCTATCCCCCTACCCCTAGGGCACATCTGGAATCAAGCAGTAGTCTGCTCAGCATGCCTTCCTAGTAAAACACTTAAATAAATAAAATACATATATATATACAGATAGACGTACTTACACTCGGCTACTCAGTCCCAGACAGCAGAGGCAGACACTATAGGTGTGTTGCAGGATGAACAATTTCTTATTTAATAAAACAATAGCGAGCTAGTGACACTCCCCCACAAGCAGTCAAACATTTTTGCACCTCCCACACTTTTTCAAGACTTGAAAAAGCACAGTTTGTTCAAGGAATCCCTCTGATCTTTGGTATGGGTGTTACTTGATCTGCAAAAGAATCTAATTCAGATTCTGAAAGGAACACCTAAGATAAATGGGGTAAGCTTTAGAAGTCCATGAAGGCTTTGTTGATACCTGTTTGATCTGTTGCTATGGGTCCACCTCAGAGATGGATAGCATGTATTCTAGACCTCTCCTGGTGCTTTTTTAACTGGTAATCCAGTAATCACACTGGTTTCTCTCCTACTTCCAAGAAAGCGTGACAAAGCATGAGCAATGCAAATTCAGTGTTGTGCTGCAGATGCATGCTGATTTTAAAGCGGGTACCTGTGATCTGTGTTAGCAGGTACTGTTTTTTGTGAGTGGACTCCCAGTATCTAGTTTTAAGATCTTCGAGAAGAGCTTGATGTTCCTTCAGATGTTTTTCCTTTGCCTTCTTTTGTCTCGAGGTGTGAGCACTACATTTGCCTCTGATGAAGGCTTTCAAGCATCCCATCATGTGGTTGTGGACGTATCTGTTGGTTTGTTGAAAGTGAGGAATTCTTGTATAACTTTTAATAGCTGTTTACAGAACACTGGGTCCTTCAGGCAGGAGATGTTGAGGCGCCAGTGTCCTTTGGGGGTACATGGGAGGGAAGGGACATCCAGCTGAAGATTATCTGGCCATTATCTTAGATAAATGCTGTTTCAGTTTCACTTCTAGTCTCAGAAAATTCTTCTTCCAGCTCGTTGGGCCTAACATAGGTCCATTCAGGAAAAAGTGTCATGAGGATGAGAGAAAAAAAAGAGTACTGTTCCCCTTTGGGGTGGATCAGTCTCCAGATGTTCATGGTTCCAGATTCTTTGATTAGCTCCTGTAGAGCTGTGGATGCTGGTGGGGTGGACCCTGTGGGGGTTTGATTCTGTCAAAGAATTTTGCAGGCACAGTGATCATGTTGCCCCCCGTTAGACTTTTACCTCAACTCTGCCAGTTTCTGAGTGAGCATTGTGAAACATGTAGAATCTGTTTGGTTCTGGGTATAAACATTATAAAAAGTGATTTCCTGGCCACTGAGTTTACAGTTGGCTATTAAATATATGTATTCTGGGTTGGCATGGGTGTTGGTGACCATTAGATCCCTATTTTTATGGACGAGAATGGTGGCACCCCAACTTTTGATATTGGATGCACTATTCAGTACTGGGGACACACATCCTGTTCTTAATTTAGCGGCCTCAGAATTTAGTAGGTATGTCTGCTGCAGAAAGGCAACCCCTGTGCCTGATGGACCCTATGCACGATAGTGCAGATTGCCTACACACCATGCATCTGAGGCAAGTAGGCAACCTTAAGTCCAAACACCATACAGCAGGAGTCCAGTGGATCCCTGGCAGCAGTCACAGCTGGTATGCGAACCCAGTGTGCACTGAATCCTCTGGCCACTCATGCTGCTACACACCAGGGGCTGTCCAGGAACATGATAGAAGGTGTGCCCGCAGTCCACCCATTCACTGAGGTGTGGAGTGCCAAGCACAGGGAGCACAGGCTATGGCACTGTAGACCCTGCTGTAATGGGTGTATGCCCCCACCAATGACAATTGCTGGCACTGGTGGGACAGAGAATCCCCCTGCTGTGATGCTCCAGCCCTCTTAACCACATGGTATATCTGGAGGCAACCATTTAGGGCTCTTGACTATACATTTACAATTCTGGGACACATACTTGCCCAGAATTCCCTGCTTGTGCATAGTAGGGGGATCCACTACGGGTCCCAGGATGGGCATCTGATTGGATGCCTGGCTGTGCCCTGTAATCCACCACTGCACAGCTTCAAGCCGAGGGGTGGGGCCAGGAACTGGTGCCCCTTGGGTGCTCAGAGTAGCCATGCACCCTGCACTTGTTCGGGGCAGTGGAGCTACACAGGCTGGGTATGTGTGAATAGTGCATACCTGGATCACTGTCATGCATGGGCTCCTATCTGCATAAATGGTGCATTATCTTCTGTCATTTAATTGGGGAGTATGCCCTTCATGTTCCAGTACACAAATTTCAGAGGTGCATTAGCCATGTCTAAAGCTATAGAATAAGTGGGGAGGGGGGGTGACCAGTAAAATCTCCAGAAACAAAGTGAAGCAGCTGGGGACTGCTGCCTCTTGGAGTGATAGATTAGGAGTGATTTTAAAACCGGGAGGCATATTTTGAGCTTGTGACCATCCTGTAGAAACTTGTTCATCTAACAGATTAACTTGTGAAAAGCTAGAGATCGGTAAAACAAACTTCACATCTTTGGGACTGTCTAGTAGAATATGCCCTGCAAGCCCATTGGTCCACACTGGGGATCAATGGGCTTACAGCCATACTATACCTGTCATTGGAGGCGGTATGTGGTGGGTTGCAGCTGCCCGCTGATGATGGGGAAGCAGGGTGTGCAAGGGTTCAGTGGGTGGGAGGGGTGGGGGTGCTACTGGATCACCAGGGATTTATTTGACGGGACTGTACAGCGATTGCGGAAATGGGTGGGGAGTTCCACTAGACCACCAGAGACTGTCCTTTATTACATGTCTCGGGAATCAGGTGGGAGGGGACCACTAGACTAAAAGGAAGGTATTTTATTCCAGTTATCAGGAATAGGGGACTGGGGGTCCACTAGACTACCAGGGATTTTCTGTTATACATATACCACGATGCAGAAATGGGCAGGGGGGTACCACTAGACTACCAGGTATATTTGTACAGTATTTCAGGGCAATTGCAGCAAAGAAGGGGTTCCACTTGACCACCAGGGTTATGTGTGTGCTTGTGGACGGTGTTCTGGGTGGGCGGGTGGCCACCCATGGCTGGGCTGCTGTGTTGTGCCCTTCACTATGGCAGCCTGCCTCTGGGTGGCCAAGAGTTGTTCCTACTCTGCATGGGCTCAACTTTGATCCCCCCCAATACGGCGCAATGCAGGGTTGTGCCAGTATATGCACCGCACATCCTGGGCTAAATATCGGGATGTGCCACATATGCATGGGCACGCCCCCTGCATCTGCGCTACATATGATTACATTGCACCTCAATGCATCGCGATTTGCGCTGCACTGGGCAGCCCTTTCAATATCCCACCGGGGTGTGATGCAGGGTTGTGCCGGTGCAACTCTGTTGCGCAACCTCTTTGCATATCCGGGCCCTTGTGTACAAAGCAACAGGATTTTACAACAATTTAACTTGATCAGTTACCAATTGTAAATAAATAGCTACGTTAAGAAAAATCAATGTGTAATGTACAGTCAAGCCATTCTGTTTTGGAATTGTACACATTCATTGTTTATAATTTTGTATTCTACTTTGTCTAGTTGTACTACTTGTTGCTTAACTGGTCGCATATGAAAACAGGTAGTTGTGCTTCTGTTTTCCAGTATAATCAATAAATGAAATAAAAAAATAGAACAGAAAAAAGAATAATGTTTATTAAATATCTTAACCAAATCATTATTAACAACTGACACTGAAAACCATTGTCAGACCGTAGACAATTATGGCTACTAACTGAAATAATAAAAATGTTATTTTTACCAGTGCCATTTTTCTTTCATTTACCAAATTGAAAATTAAATTACTTCCTCCATTTAGTTTCTCTTGATTGTTTGGTTTTCCTAGCACTTGTGCATGCTCATTAACCAAAGACAATCTTGTCCATGAAATAAGGACAGACCAAAGTTACCATGGACAAAGATTAGATAGAGCTGCTACTGCATAACCACAGAGGTCCCTGGACAACCATGTTTGTCCATAAAAACACTGACAATGAGAGAATGGGGAATAGACTGCTGAAATTCAGGGTCTCAATGCACAGTCACAGTCAGTGCTGGAATTAAACTTTATGAGGTTTGGGAGCTAGGGGGGACCCCTAAGGGTCATATCTTTAAATTGAGCCCCTCTTCACATTATAAGTCAAGGTAGTGAGTTGTGAGCTACTGGGGCTCTCTTCAGAGCTAGGGGGCTGAGCCCTAGCAAGCCCCCCTGTAATTCCAACACTGCACAGTTGGTGGGAATGCTAAATCATGGTGCAAAAAATACCACCAACAGCTTAATGTGGTTCAATTTCAGTTGGTTACCATCTGTATTCCTCCCCCGCCCCCTCCCCCCGGTTGCCCCTGAAAAAGGGTCTTCTAGTCTCAGTGAGCCCACTGGGTCAACAAAATTTAATACATAAATTCAATAAATAAATGAAAGAGTCTATCCGTTCTGCTACGACAGAAGTCTGCTATACACAGATGCAGAACTTGTCCACTGGGGAGAAGTTCCCTTACAGACTAAGGCATTGTGCAAATGTTGCCACCAGATGTTAGTGGGCACAAATGGGGAAGAAATTTAAACACTTCCAGTGAAGTCAGGTTACTCTGCACTTCACAGAGCTTTGCAAAGCTCATGACTTCCCTAGCAGCTTCACCCAGTGAAGCTCCTTTAATTAAAAACACTTGTTTTGAACATTGATCCCAGCCTCCACCCACTGTGCCATACATAACCACCACTTCCCACCATCCAGACCCTTCTATTTGTATTTCTCCAACCCTCTGCACTCTGCTGTGAAAAAAGACTTACCTCTAGCCGGCCTGCTGGCACAGTGGTAGTAGTACCGCTTGCAAAGCCAGCAACCCAGGTTCAAGAGTGAGCCCAGGAAACTGGAGGGCCAGCCGGGGAAGGGAAGCTTGAGCATCCAACAGACAGCTCGCTTCCCCTGGGAGGGAAGGGGACAAAGGCTTGGTGCTGGCCTGGCCTCCGGTGGAAGCCAAAGGTACAGCAGTCTGGAGCCACACAGTAGGGGAGGAGCATGGCAAGACATCGGCATGTGCCTAGATGTCATGGTGCAGCCATGACTCCGGGGTTACCAGGGGAAAAGTCAGAGCCTGGCAAGCACCACCATTGGCAGAGGAAGGCACCCCTCACAAATCAACCCGTGAGGGAGGCCACAGTGGGGACCGTCATGAATAAGGAAGACTGGAAGACATCCTCCACCCCAACCCCACCTGGGATGCACAACCAAGGCTACACAGGGGTTCGACTGGTGGATCACAGGTCGAGTCAGTCAGTGGCTGGTGAGACAGATTCAGGGGGAAAAATAGCAAGTAATAAAAAAAAAAAAAAAAGACTCCCTGCCATGAAGTTCATCATCAAAACCACCATCACAGAGGCAACAAGCCTTTGTGTGAAGCAAATAAACAAATCAAAACGAAAGAAAAAACCACTATGGTTCTCAAAAGAAGTAGTGGGGAAGGTAAGAGAGAAAAATATAGCATTCAGAAAGTATAAGGAAACACAGAAGGAGCAAGACAGAGAACTGTACCAGTTAAAACAGAAGGAAGTGGGTAAAGCAGTCAGAATATGCAAGGCCCAAACCAAGGAAAAGATAGTCAACTCGGTTAAGAAGAAGGATAAAACCTTTTATAGGTACATTAGGGAGCAAAGAAGACTAAAGCAGGGATACTGAGGCTGAACAAAGAGGAAGGTGGTTGGGCAGAGAGCAACAGTGAAAAAGCAGGGATACTGAATGAATACTTCTGCTCAGTATTCACAATGGAAAAGCAGGGGGAAATTCCTAATCCGGTCAATAGAAGCACTCTGGATAGGGGGGGGTTGATATTAGTCCTTTCACAGAAGAAAGGATTCTGAAAGAACCCTTAAAACTGAAGGTGGATAAAGCAATGGGGCCTGTTGGGATTCACCCAAGAATTCTAAAAGAACTAAGGGAAGAACTAGTAACACCATTGACTACCCTTTTTAATAAATCATGGGAGGATGGTGTGGTACCTGAGGACTGGAGGAGGGCGGATGTGATTGCCCTTCACAAAATTGGGAGCAAGACAGAGGCAGGAAACTACAGACCTGTCAGTTTGACCTCAGTGGTAGGGAAAATGTTGGAATCAGTTCTGAAGGAAAGAATTGTAGAGTACCTAGAGACCAGTGGGGCACAGGACCCAGGGCAGCACGGATTCACAGCGGGAAGGTCATGTCAGACAAATCTAATTGATTTCTTTGACTGGGTGACCAAAGCAGTAGACCAGGGAGGGGCTGTGGACATGGCCTACCTAGACTTTAGCAAGGCATTTGACACAGTCCTGCACAAAAGATTAATAAACAAATTAGCCAGCCTGGTAGTGGGTCCCAGGGTGGAAGCCTGAGTAAAACACTGGTTGGACAATAGGACACAGCGGGTAATAGTAAATGGAGTCCACAGTGAAGAAAGGAGGGTTACTAGTGGGGTACCACAGGGTTCAGTACTGGGGCCGGTCCTTTTTAATGTCTTTATAAGTGACATTGCAGAGAGACTGGAAGGGAAAGTATGTCTCGTTGCGGATGACACAAAGATCTGCAATGGGGTTGATACACAAGGTGGGGTGGAAAGGATGAAAAGTGACTTGGCAGGTTGGAGGAATGGTCAAATGTATGGCAGCTTAGATTCAATGCAAAGAAGTGCAAAGTAATGCACCTGGGAAACAAAAACCCAGGGGAAAAGTACGCAATGGGGGGTGAGATACTAACAACAAAAATGGAAAGGGACCGGGGGGTAGTCATATCAGATGACCTAAAGGTGGGCCAGCAATGTGAGAAGGCAGTAAGGAGGGCTGTGGTGATATTGGGATGCACAGGGAGAGGCATCACCAGTAGAAAACAGGAAGTTGTTGGCCCTCTGTACAGACAGTTGGTAAGACCACATCTGGAGTACTGTGTACAATTCTAGAAACCCCACCTCTGCAAAGACATAGACAGGGTGGAGGCTGTCCAGAGGGGGGCAACCAAAATGATGCAGGGTCTGCATCAGAAGACATATGAAGAAAGACTAAAGGAACTAAAGATGTATAGCCTCGAGGAAAGGAGGGAGAGGGGGGACATGATAGAAACTTTCAAACACCTCAAGGGAATCAACAAAGTCCAAGTGGGTAGCATCTTTCAGAAAAAGAGATGTGCAAAAACAGGGGGACACAATTTGAAGACAGAGGGGGGACGACTCAGAGGTAATGTGAGGAAGTATTTTTTCACAGAGAGGGTTGTGGATACATGGAACAGCCTTCCTGAGGAGTTCGTAGAGTCAAAAACAGTGGGGGAATTCAAGAAGGCATGGGACAGACATAAAGCAATTCTAGTGGGGGGTAGGAGGAAGTAGGCTGTTGGTTAACTAGGATCTGCTACTTATCCGTTAGGTAGGGAAATGGGCAGACTAGGTGGGCCAAGCGGTCCTTATCTGCCGTCAAATTCTATGTTTCTATGTTTCTATCACTAATTCAGCAGACATAGACATAAGCCTTCCCCGACCCTCACACCAAAAACAACTCACCACACCTCCACCTACCTGACACAACCCCATCATGAATGGGAATCCCCCCACCCAGCCACCCTCTGACCCCCATCTCCCTATCTCCACCCTCCCAGCACCCCAAAAAATCCATTTTTAATAACATTAACAAAGAAAACCATCCCCCACAGAGAAGTCTGCCCTGTCAGTGGTAAGTATTGTAATCAATGAATGAAGACATCTTTGTCTGTAATAAAACTTGATTGGCTGAGCCTTAGCACACACTTGTGTTGTTCTAAGCTGTTTGATTGCTTTTTTTTTTACTTGTCTTTGCTGAAGGGCTCTGCTCCTACCCACCATATTTTTAAAAGGGAAGGGTGTGGGGGCAGTGAATCCCAACATTAGCAAATCAAATAATGTTTAGAATGAAATCTGGTGTTACCATCACAGCTGTTACATAGTGTGGGACAGAGTGTTGCAGTGTGAAGGACTGCTATTACATAGAGAATAAGTTTATGTTGTGTAATTTATGTAGTGTGTCATTATGCTTTTTACGTTGGTCCTTAATCTTCTACTAATGCCTTGTATAGCATAATAGGCACTAAATAGAGCAGTGGTGTACAGAAGTCATTGCAACCACTTTGTGCCACTAAATTGTAATTGTCCTTACTTCCTAGTAGCTTTGTATATTTAAACCATGCTCTTTCAAATGAACATTTCCATTAGGAAGCTTTTACTATTTAACCCCTTATTATTTTTTAAGGATTTACATGTCTACGGTATATTAACATTTTTTATTTGCTTAGAATAAGATTGGCTGCTGAATTATAGAATACGTATTATAATGGATCTACTTATGTCAGATATTATGAACTTACTCTACCTGAAAATTAAAAAAATATATATATCGCACATTCTGGCTTAATTATATAAATAATTAATTATGTTCTACTGTTTTCTACTTGACTGTAGTAAACACCACTGGAATTACCTATCATCCAAATTAGGGATGTACTATATTATTTTGCTTTGCTTATACTGAATATAATTAATTTTCTTTTGAATTTCACAAGTTGGTTGCAGTTGATGTATATTTGAAACTTGATTTAGCTCTTTTATTTACACAGAAAAATTGTAAAGATCAAAAGTTTAAAAAAGAAAAGTACCCCTAAGACTGCAAAGCAGTGTCAGCACTAGGAGACCAAGTCCCAGGCAGTACTTGAAGCCAGCACAGTAACGTTGGTGTAATAGTTTGGGGGGGAGAGCACAACCATAGAGGATTTTACAGTAAGTTATTCAAGATTGCAATGAAGAAATGTTGGGGGGACCTGCCCCCAACCTCCCGTCACCCCTATAATTATGCCCCTGCTTAAATCCAAAGCACTCTGGCCCTGATGAGAGAGTGCTACAGTACTAACTGAGCCACTCTGCTGCTCCTGTAGGTTGCATTTGCTTTTGTCGAACAGCTTTCCAGAAATGGGAACTTCATATAAATACTCATGCTGGTTAATTCAGACAACACAATAACACAGTAAGGACAGCTCTTCAAGCCTACTAGGCTATTTTCTAGTGGGAATGGCTGACTTTAAACACATTTTCCAAGCTCTGTCTTGCATGCAGCTTTATTGAAGCTCAGCTTTGATTTGTCTTGAAAAAGAGCCCCATCTTGTGGTCAAACGAAACAATGACAATACCTACTACTTAAACAGAGGCATGCAACTAAGGCAGTGTTTAAGGGCTGAGGAGACAGAGGAATCTTTTTTTTTTTCTAACCAGCCTTTTAATTCCCCATCCTTCTTGTTTTCTTGAGAATAAAACTCCAAATCCTCACCTGCAGAGCCTCAGCCTTTAGAAAAAGATGGCAATGACTGGGGGCTAGAATTTTCATGGACTTCTCACACTCCTGGGGAAGGACTCAGGGGGAATGCAATATTTCACCTCCTATACAAGAAGAAACTGCTCTCCGGTAATATTGTAATAGGGCACTCTTAACAAGCACTTCACCAACTAACCCTACCAATACTCTCTCCAGAGCCTAAAGATATCCCTGAAGTCCAATATCCCTTCTGGCAGCACTTCCAAATCTCAAAGTACCTCTACACGTGTCGCAAACCTCTGTATCACAGATTAGGAACAATGCTCAATAGAATCAGGGACAAATGACCTAAATCAGGGACACATTCTAAAAATGGTGATCTCACTCAAGAATCTGTAACAGTAAGATTACGTGACACAGTACAGAAAGTATTTTATTTGAAGAACTAGACTGCAATGTTAATGGCTGACATTATTTCATGCTGTAAACCCCAACACTTCGGTGACACAAATGACAAAATTAGGTGGGTTGGAAGAAATATCTGAGGCTAAATCAGAGACATCCCTAAAAACGATGGACAGTTGAGAGGTATGTGCCTCTACATTCTAGTACAAGGAGATCTCCCAGTCTAAAGTTCTGAAGCCACTATAAGGGCTGGATGCTTCTAAAATAACCAGCATCAAGTAACTGGATTCTATAGGGTATAAACACATTAATTCACTTACTACACCAGTAGGTCTTTGAGAGAATCTCCTCTATTGAGCCTCACCCATAGAACTTAGGACTGCTGGTAAACATTCGACTTGCTAAGGCTATCCACGGTGACACATACTGGGGATTATATATTGTGGGCGGCCTCATATTCCTCAGTTTGTTCTGTCCACCAGAGACACACAAGGTCATACCAGTCCAAGGGGAAAAATGGAAACTGTCCCCATCAACAACCAATCAACAGGAGCACTGATGCAGCAGGAGAACAATAAACTCAGTAAAGGGTACATAACAGAGGACAAATTGGGTAGAAACAGAAATATTCTCCACTCAGACAATGCTACCCAAAAGTAAGGGGGTAGGTGGGAAGGTGAGTGGTGACTCAATGGAGGAGATGCTCTCTATTGCTTCAGTAAGTAACTGAACTATCTTCTTTAAGGGTATCTCCTTTCACGGAGTCGCATCTGTAGAACAATATATCAGTACCACAATAATATGCAAGAGGGAGGCAGAGAGATGATAGATAAGATGCTTTACCATGCAGGCCAAGAGGTCAAAAGCAAAATCTGTAAGCAGTGGGAGCATCAGCCAGGAAAACCAGGTGACAACCACGCCAGGGCAAGGCAGAGCCTTAAGCCACAATGTGAGACATGCAGCAGCAAGCAACACCAGGAACAGCAACAACAAAGCAACAGCCATGTGGAAAGAAAAACTGCAACTCAGCAGAAAATGAAGGCCAGAGGCTGAAGCACAGGAGTATCAGTGGGTAGTGGCACAAAACCACAGGCCTCAAAGAAAGAAGATTACTGGGCCAAATAACAATGAGGATGTCACTTAGAAAGCACCATGAAATAACCCAAACAGGAACGATCGTGACCAGGCAAAGCCCAGTGATGGGCACAGCAGGTGCTGAACATATAGTGAGGTGATGAGAAACCATGGACAGACTCTGATACATAAAAGAGACAGGGTCAAGCTGCAGGAACATGAAAAAAGGCAAAACCAGGTACCAACCAGACCACTGACAGTAAACAAGACTATCAAGATGCAAAACAGCCACAGTGTAAAAACATAAGGCTGTGTATAGAGTAAGAGCTTCTACTGGGCAAAGCCATACAATGACCAGCTTACATAATGATGTCCAAAACAGTAATGATGAACAGGAACAAACTCTGTGTAGAAGACAGAGAACTGCCCATTGATGAGGCAAAGCCAAGAAATGAGCAGGGCACACATCAACAGGGAACTTATCAATGGAGACATGAAACAGCTTCTGTGTGAGACAGAGGACTGCTCACAAGGTAGGAACATTTATCAGGCAAGGTCAAGCAATGACCACAGCAGACATGGATGCTGTAAATGATGACACCAAGCCAAATAGCAAGAATGGCAATGAGGCAAAGCCAGGTGACGCAGCTAAAAAAAAATCTGAGCACTGTGGAAATGGAGGGCTAAACTCAAACGCCGGAAGGATACTCTGGTGTACCAAAGGATGGTCAGAACTGTGACAGAGGCTGATAGAACAGCTGGAACTCACCCTTTTGTCAGCGCAATAGAATCCACAGGTGGGGGAACCAGAAGACCATCAATGGAAGCACCACAGGTGGAACGGAAGCAGACATTGCATGCTCTAAGGGTGGGAGACCCACAAAAACCATGGCCTGGAGACAGTCATCATGGGTAGTAGACTAATAACCATGGATGGAAAACCAAGAGTGGAAGGACAGCAAGATCTGGCAGGGGAGCAGACAGTGATGCTTCAGCAGCAGCAGAGAAGAGGGCCTGTGGACCCTAGGCATTGTAAAGGAGGAAGCAATAAAATGCAGCCACCAAACATAAAAACATAAATAATGGCGACAGAAAAAGACTGATGACCCATCCAGTCTGTCCGTATTACCCTATCACACCCCAGGACTAAATGTCTCTCTGGGGTCTTTGCTTACACTATTCCCACTTTTGTTCTCTGTGTTTCTGCCTCCCTCTTCACACTGAGTAACTACTATACCCTTGATTCTATCCTAGCAGCATATAAGCTGTTTATGGTTTTGGCACCCACCACCTATGCCGACACACCATTCCATAGCTCTATAACTCTTTCTGTAAAATAAATACTTCCTCACATCCTTTTTAAACCTCCCCCTCATTAAGCGCCACTCATGACCACATATCCTAGCTTCTCTGTTCCTGGTAAATATCCCTCACAGTTCATCTTGTTAGCTTCTTTCAGGAACTTAAATGTCTATTATATCCCCATGTCTCACTGGGAGATGACCAACTTGTTGCTCAACGTGCCTTCCTGTTGAAACATTTCAATAAAAATATCCCTCCTCTCTCATTTGGTTTCGAGTGAATAATTGTTCAGCGTCCTTAGCCAATCCTCATAGTATCTGCCCTCCTGGCAGATATCATCTTGTTCATCCTTAGCTGTACCTTATCAAGCTTGTCCCTGTCACTATGTTTGCTTGCTTGCATGTGCAAGAAACATAGTGCCTTCATCGGAGATTTCGGAGGTGTGTCACCTCCTCCTCCAATTCAGGCAGTGTCCTGGCAGGCGCGGCCCCTGTAAGCTAATGCATTTTGGAGCTGTCTATGACACGCTCCAAAATGCAGTGGCATACAGTTGAAAGGGGGAGCTATGCTTGAGTGAGCAGCGATAAGAAGCTGCTCACGCGCAGCTCCCCCAGCCGCAGACGCGCGCGCCTGCATCAACGTAGCAGACGACGGGTGCCCAACTCTCGCCGGCCGCGCTGCATCGCCTCCCCCCTTCCCAGTATTTCGTGCCACGCTGGGAGCCCACCCAGCGTGACAATGAATGATGTTGCAGACGGGGTGCCTAATCCCCATCGCAAACGCCTCAGTTCCTTGTGCCACGCTGGGAGCCCCACCAGCCGCAATGCCAATAGTTTTTTTTTTTGCCGAAGGGGTGCCCAATCCCCGTCAGCTGAATTCCCCCAAAGTCATTGGGCTCCCAGCGTGGCAAGCGGTCCCACGACGCCTTTTTTTTTTTCCCCAGTAAAACAAAAACTGTCCCACGCTGGCCCCCGAGCCCCCTCCCACATCCCGCACCCACCCACCGCGCATCAGCCTCCCACAACCCCCACCCATACTTACCTCCGGACTCGCGCGACGATCTTCGTGGAACGGGAACACGCCTGCACACTTCAAAGCCAACGCGAACTGAGGAAATGCCGGTAAGCTGTATAATGGGCTAGATAGGAGGGTTCAACTTTTGCATATGTCAGGCATTTTGGGAATTTTGCACCAAATTTTCAACATGGGGTTTGGGACCCCTTCTCATGAATGATGTCACTGTCATGGCGTTATTCAGGCTCGAAGGTGATTTTGCGCGAGTGACTGCGCGGTGACTGTGAAATCACCGCCCGGGACGAAACCGCCATGACAGTGACATCACTCATGAGAAGGGGCAAAACCCCATGTTGAAAATTTGTGTAAAATTCCAAAATGACTGTTTTACGAGCGTGCATTGCGCAGTTCCTACGCAGGCTCGTAAGTTCGCGAATTTTCAATATTTTCACTCCAGATTTTCAACATTGCCATTTTACCACACCTTCTTATGAGTAGTATAGCTGTCATTTTTCACATCTCACCCAAAGCGTGTTTCTGCCCATGTAGCGCATTATGGCACAGTCGATGCGAACTCAGTGTATGGGACACATTAAGGAAATCACAGTGTCACTGTTCAGAGCAGAGATCTTAAAATGGCAATGTTGAAAATTTGGTGACAGAATTCTAAAATGACTGTTTTAATGAAAGTGTAAGCACAGTTCCCACGCATCAGAGGTTTGCGAATTTTCAATATTTCCACTCCAGATTTTCAACATTGCCATTTTCCACACCTCCTTATGAGCAGTATAGCTGTCATTTTTCACATCCTGCCCAAAACGTGTTTCCGCCTATGCGCATAATGGTGCAGTGGTTGCAAGCTCAATATATGGGACACATTAACAAAACCACAGTGACACTGTTCATGAGCAGAGGTCTTAAAATGGCTATGTTGAAAACTGGTGGAAAATGCCTAGAAATGACTTTTCTGACGCAGCGTTGCACAGTTCCTATGCATGCTCGTAAGTTTGCAAATTTAATATTTTCACTCTAGATTTTCAACATGTCCATTTTGTTAAACTTCCTTACTAACAGTACAGCTGCAGTTTTCATATGTCACCCAAATGTGTTATCGCACATGTAGCGCACAATGGTGCTGTTGGTGTGAAAGCAATGTTTAGGACACATTAAGAAAATCACACTTACACTGTTCATGAGCAGAGGTCTTAAAATGGCTATGTTGAAAATTTGGTGACAAAAGTCCATAAAATGACTGTGTTACGAGTAGAGTATGTGCAGTTTCCATGCATCCTCGTTAGTTCATGACTTTGTAATATTTTCAGTCCAGATTTTCACTAGTGGCATTTTTCAACACTTCCTTATGAACAGTACAGCTGCCATTTTTCACAATATGGCCGAGTGTGTTTTCACACTTTCAGTGCAGAGATGCGTGGTCGCTGTCGGAAATCATTGTTCGCCCAGATAAAGAAAATCACGGTGACACTGTTCATGATCGGAGGCACCAAAATGCCTGAGTTGACAATCTGCTATAAAATATCCCCAACCTACTTATATAACGGGTGTCGTTGCACAGTTTCTATGTATGCTCGTGACTTCACCATTTTTTTAAATATTTTTACTACACATTTGCAACATAGCCATTTTTACACCTCCCCATGACAGAATACAGCCGTCATTTTTTACAGCCTGTTCGGAATATTTTTGCACCTGTGGTGCTAAATCCCGTAGTCACTGTGCATAAGCAGCTTTCGGCTACCAACCTGATATTCCCCCTGTTCATGAGGTGGGGTCACAAAACAAACATGTTGAAAATTTGGAGTTAAAATACCAACGAATGCCTGAGGTATTAGGCTTTTCAACTAAATCACCCAACCCTATAGAGAATGACAGGAATCAGGGGTGTGACTTGGGATTCTTGCCTGTGATGCTCATACCATTCCACACCCTGCAGTCACTGAGAGGCATCGGTATGCCTTGGACTCTTGACCCCAAACTTACCCCATTCTCTATATTGCACCCATCTCACCATATTTCCTAATGAAATGGGTGCGCATAAGGGCAAAGCCCCCAGGAACATGTGACACTTGTCAGTCTCTGCAGAGTGGGGTGTGGTGATAAGCGTGGCCGTTATGCCTGACGACCCAAATGCACACCCCTATGCCTGTCACTCTCTGCAGGGTGGTGGTGGGGTTGGCTTCAGTTCAATACTTCACTGCCATTCCTATTACGCAGCTCTGTAACTTCTACACTACCACTGCCAATGCCAGTAAGCAAACATTCGGCATTGACAAATGCTTGTTTTTTAGATGGGGACTACAGAAGTGGGCACAGCACTCCACATGTGGCCTCACCGATGACCTATACAGTGGTAATAATACCTCCTGATTTCCCCTGTCAAATCTTCTCCCAATGCACCTTGGCATCCTGATAGCCTTGATAAGGGCCTTGTTTCATTGGCTAGTTTGTCTAAGCAAGTCACTAATGATGGCTACTAGATCCCTTTCTTTTGATGTTGTGTCCTCCAATCCAGTACTCTGCTCTAGGATTCTTATTGCCTAAGTGCACCACTTCGCACTTCTTGATATTCAATTTCAGCTGCCAGATATTGGACAAATTTTCCAGACTTTGCTTGTCTCTCTGCAATTCCCTTATCCCCTCCACATTGTCAACCCTACAACATAGTTAGTGTCATCTGCGAATAGACACAACCTGTCCTGGAATCCCTCTCCTATGTCATTGATAATCATATTGAAGAGGACTGGGCCCAAAACAGATCCCTGTTATGCTCCTCTGGTGACCTCTCCTTGCAATGATTTGACTCCATTCACCATATCTCAGCTGCCTCCCCTCCACTTAACTCCTTAACCACCTTACAGTTTCCTTAGCTGTTCCTAGATCCTACATTTTCTTCAGCAGCCTTCGATGTGGCACTGAGTTGCATGCCTTTCTGAAGCTGAAGCAGTGTAAGTCTACTGTGTGCCCCTCATCAACTACCCTGGTTACCAAGTCAAAGAATATTATTCAGTTGGTCTTACAAGACCTCCTTGCCATGTACCCATGCTGCTTACTATCCAGAAACATGTTTTTCTCCAAGCATTACACTAGGTCCTCTTTAACTAGTGTCTCCATCAATGTCCCTAGCATAGTAAGTAAGTAAAAGTTTTATTCATACACAATATATGAATTATGATAGACTCGATTGAGCTAATGGTCATTTACAATGAGGTTCTAGACAAAACAATCATCCAAAGCAATACAAAAAATGTAGACAGTGAGGACAATCAGTAAACATTTGACACGGAATAAATAGTTATATGGATTAATAGTACATCAATCACATTTTCATAAGCAGGAGGAAAACATTTTCATTCTGGAAGTAATGCTGATGGGTCTATAGTTTCCCAATTGTTCCTTGTTCCCTTTCTTGTGCTGTGAATCTATGTCCGAGAGATTAAAAGACCTCAATATGTATACACTGGAAGAGAGGCAGGAACATGGAGATATGACAGAAACCTTCAAGTATCTAAAGGGCATAAATAAGGTGCAAGAGGAAGACATCTTTCAGTACAGGAGAGGTACAAGAACAAGAGGGCACAATATGAGACTGGGGGGGCAAGATAAGGGGTAATGGGAGGAAGTTCTTTTTCACAGAAAGGGTGGTGGATGCATGGAATAGCCTGTCCCAATAGGTGGTAGGAGTGAGCAGAGTGGCGGTATTCAGACATGCATGGGATAGGCATATGAGAACCCTACAGGTAGAAAGGAGAAGCTAAAGCCAATGACCAGGTAGGGACAGAGGCCGCTGATACAGGTAGGGTATATAAGCAGACTAGATGGGCCTAGCAGTCCTTATCTGCCACCAACTTCTATGTTTCTGTTTCTGTCCTCCAGTCTTTGGGAGCCAACCCCTGCTGCATACAGCTATTGAATAGCCCCACAAGAGGTTCTGCTAATATCCATGGCTGTTCTTTTAGTACTCTTGGATGCATCCCATCTGGCCCCAGGGCCTAGCTGCCTTCTGCATCAAAGCTGAACATCAATAACTGAAAATAAAATAACAAAACAGCAACAAAGCATAAGAATTCAGAATCCGAGGAGTATTCCATTGGTCTGATATAAAGCTGATGGTGGAAGAGAAAGAACTGAGGAGTAGAAGGCCCATGCTGTATAGGCTCTGACAATACATGTCATCGTGGACAGCCTCAGCCAGGCAAGAGTTTCCAAGTGGTGTTGAAGCTGATGGCATCTATGTTCTACAGATGTGGTTCAGTTGAAGTGGATATCCTTGAAGAAGCTCTAGCTTGTTGAACAGTGGAGGCAGTTTGGCACCATGCAGTCTTGCTTTGGCGGGAGCCAGTCTGGGCTCTTCAACTAAACAAGAAACCCCTTAGTAATGGGGCAGTGCTGGACCTAGTGATTACAAACAGGGACAGTACTGCAGCCATCACAGTCAGCAGTCCCCTAGGTACATGTGATCATCATTTAGTCTGGTTTAACATTAAGATGGGAGCAAAAAACACACAAAGATGAGGATCCTGGACTTTAGGAGGGTGGATGTTAAAGAAATGGAAGATTGCCTCAGAAACTGTCTAATAGGATGGGACTGCCAGGGAGAGATAGAAGAACAGTGGGGAAAATGAGGCAGGGCATAATTAAGACAACCAGCCTCTTTGTGAAGGAAGTGAGTAGAAGTAAAGCAAAAGAGACCTTTATGGTACTCTAGGGAAGTGGCCATGGTGATGAGGGAAATAACGGTGGCATTCAGGAGGTAAAAGAAAACACAGGGAAAGGAAGACAGGGAGGTGTACCAAGTAAAACAGAGGGAAGCAGGTAAGGCAATGAGGGGGGGTTAAGGACAGACAGAGGAAAGGATAGCCAAAACAGTAACAAATGGAGATAAGACTTTCTTCAGGTACATAAATGAGAGGAGGAAAGCAAGGGGAGGTATAGTGAGGATATGGAGGGTGGCAGAGGAGAGACTTTGCAGAAGGGGACCAAGAACAAAATAGTCCTTCCTGAACAGGTACTTCCTCTCAATCTTCACAGTGAGAGGAGAGAGAGACAGACCACCAGGGAGCAGCAGAAACAAAGGGGGAAGATGGACTCAAGTCTATTTTCAGCAGTAAGCATCCTGAAGGGACTTGCACATCTGAAAGTGTCCAAGGCTATGGGACCGGTTGAATACATCCAAGGGTACTAAAATAACTCGGGGAGGTATTGGCTTCCCCGGTGATGGTCTTATTCAACAACTCACTGGAATCAGATGTGGTTTCAGAGGACTAGAGAAGAGTAGACATGGCTGTCTACATCAGAGCGGCAGCAAGGAAGGGGCCAGCAACTACAGTATAGGCCAGTGAGCCTCACATCAGTGATAGGGAAATTAATGGAAACATAATAAAGGAAAGGTTGGTAGAGTACCCTGAATCAAATGGGCTTCAAGACCAAAGGCAGCATGGATTCATGGTGGGGGGGTCAAGCCAGATGAACTTGATTGATCTCTTTGACTGGGTAACCAAGGAAATAGATTGGGGTGGGGCTGCAGACATGGTTTATCTGGACTTTACAAGGCATTCAACACTGTGCCACTGAGAAAACTGATTAAAGAGCTGAG
The DNA here is from genome assembly GCA_016271365.2 of Neoceratodus forsteri. Taxonomy (NCBI): domain Eukaryota; kingdom Metazoa; phylum Chordata; order Ceratodontiformes; family Ceratodontidae; genus Neoceratodus; species Neoceratodus forsteri. Next base: position 656,322,772 of record CM057454.1, on the reverse strand, counting down.
TAACTTAGGGGTTGGATCTAAAGTGGTGAAGTGGGTTAGAAAATGATTAACAAATAGGCAACAAAGTAACAGAGGGTGTTGGTTAATGACATTCACTCTAACGATAAAAGCATGACCAGCAGGGTGCCATAGGTCTTGGTACTGGGATTGGTCTTCTCCAGTGTCTTCATCAGTGACATTGCAAATGAACTGGAAGGGAAAGTATGCCTTTTTGCAGACAATATAAAAATATGTAATAGGGATGGACAGTTGGGAAGGGGAGAAAAGAATACATGGGGTCTTGGGAAACTCAAGGTGTGGTCAGGAATAAGGCAGTTGGGTTTCAATGACAAAAAGCACAAAATAATGCACGTAGGGCATAGGAACCCAGGAACTGAGTATTGGATGGGGGGACGTACTGTCAGTCACTGAGCAGGAAAGGGACCTTGGCTTATCACATCTGATAACCTCAAAGTGGCAGGGCAGTGAGACAAAACAGTGGATAGGACCAGTGCAATACTGGAAGGCATTGGGAGGGGTTTCTATAGCAGGGGAGGGTGGTGGTGCTGCCACTGTATTGCTCGCTGGTGAGACCCCACCTGGTGTACTGTGTCCAGTTCTGGAGGCCACACCTCTGAAAGGACATAGACAGGGTGGAGGCAGTCCAGGGGAGGGCAACTAAAATGATGGCGAGGTTGAGGGATCTCAACATATACACCTTGGAGGAGAGGAAAGGGGACATGACAAAAACCTACAAGTACCCCATGGTGGTGAACAGGTGCAGGAGGGGAGCTTCTTTCAAATTATGGAAGAGCACCAGCACCAAATGGCAAGCAATGAATATGGAGGGGAGTAGTTTAAGAGGCATGTGAGGAGGTACTATTTCACTGAAAGAATGGTAGATGCCTAAATAGACTGCCAGTAGAAGTGGTGGAGGGAGAAACAGTAGGGGGTTTCAAGTATGCATGGGATAAGCTAAGGGGAATATTAGTAAATAGACAGGGAGGAGGGAGGGTTGCTGGAGACCAGAGAGGGTCTGCAGAGATAGACTAGACAGGCCCATCTGTGCAGACTGGTTGGGCCAAGCAGTCTTTTTCTGACGGCAAATTCTATGAATCTAAAAACTATCATACTATTTTACCACTCTACACAGTCACTCCCTCTTTACAGGATGAATCTAGGTGATATGGAAGAAAGCTATAGTGACACCACTAATTAGTACCCATATCATACCCAAGTAACTACTGACTAAAGATGTGAGAATTTGGCAAACTTTGCTAAAGAAATGTATTTAAAAAAATTGCCAATTGGAAGGCTTTTAGCCTGAAGTTCAATTGGGGGGGGGTTAGCTCTTCCTACATCCCCTTCTTAAACCTCAAGCTTCTGCTCACTCAGCTTCGAGCATTTCAAAAGCACCCTCCATCCTTCCCAGCCTCCTCCTCCTCCTTCTTCGGCACTGTTGTCTCACCCTGTCCACTGGGCCTTAAATCTTACATCTACACAGTATCCTACAGAGGGTGGGATATAGCGAAATGCCAAAGCTCAAGTTATAAACATCAAGCATATACCATTCAGCTCTTAAGTATACACAAGCACCGAGCTATGTACCACACATTGAAATCACTTTGCAAATTTATTTGGCAGCAAAGTGGCCTTTTCTCAAGAGAAGTCATGCAAATTCATTGACAAAGTTGTAACCTCACCTTCGCCATGACCTCATCTGATTTTGCCTGAAAAAGTACCACTTCCCCTGAAAAACTGATTGCAAAGTGGCAAAGTGGGCAATTTGCAAAGTTTTTTGCAAAGGCGAATTTCGCAATTTCACCAGAACTTCACCAGTGAAGTAAACCTTTATAACATCTCTCTTGTTAACCAATCTCAGTTTTGTCAACCCCAAATAAGCTACTTGAAGAGTTGGTGCATGAGCAGCTTATGGAACTTATAAACTTATGCATGACATTTCTAAATGATGGAGGCAGTATTGAGCAGTGGTCTAAGGCTCTGAGCTACAAATCTGGTGACATCCAGCAGACCAGACCTGGGTTTGAATCCCACACCTTCCACTTGCATACTGTGTGACCCTGAGCAAGTCACTTAACCTCCTTGTGCTCCCAGGTCGCTCCTGTAAAAAAGCTTTCAGCTTAGTGTGCTATACCTGGTTAAACAACTAAATAAAAGAAAATAAATAAAAAAAATAAAATGAGGAACAATTCAGTCAAAATCACTTCACCATCACTGCCTTCTACTGGAGGTGACCAGTGACTTAACAATTGCACTGAATGAAGGCTGCCCCATCACCACAACCTTTATCAACCTCACAAAAGCCTTTGACACACTGAAACATAATCTGCTGATCTGGAAACTTCATACCATGGGCCTTTCCCATTTTCCCCAGTTGTAGATTGGAAATCACCTCAAAAATAAGTTTTAAACATGAATGTAGCATTCTCTTCATCCAGTCCACTCAACCTTGATGTCCCTCAAGGTTCCTTCCTTGGCCATTTCCTTTTCAATCTGATGATCTACCCACTGACTGAACCTACCTTGATACTAGTACTTATCTATATGCAGATTATGCAGGTCCAGTGGCATCCTCACCCTGCCACTGTGTTAAACAGTACCTCCCGCAACCTGCCCCATGCAAGCATCTCTGCCATCCATTTGAAACACCTCTTACAACCTGGCTTAATTAAAGTATCTGTGGAGTTCAATAGCCCCCCAGGTGATGACTGGTAAAATCTTACTCTCACCATTGCAGCAGGCTGCCATATAAGCCTCATATTCATAGCCACATTTTTTGACTGATCTGCAGAACTAGGATCACACATTCTAAGGTCCCATGATTGAGATACTTTTGCAATTTTAAAATAAATATTACTTTATCAAATAAACTAATTTGTTTTAAAAATCATTCAAAGAAATATCCCATGAACCTAAAAATGTCAGGTGGCAACTCTACCATTCTCCCATTTTTCAGGACCCAACATAACACCTTAAAATCTTCAAAGTTCTGCTAGCACAATTCTTGTAAGCCTCATACTCAAGACTGCATTTTTGACTAATTTGTAGAACTGCAACCTCAGTTTTAAGGTTTTGTGTTTTAACTACATTTCACATTTTGTAAAATAAATATTACATCAAAACAAGAAAAGAAACTATATTGTTTTAAACTACCCAAAGCATCACATTTGTAAGAATATCTTCAGAATCTGACAGTATCAAATTTCAAGTTTCAGCTCATTAATATTTTCAAGTTTCAAGGGAGCAAACAAATCATCCTTGAGGTAGTGGGGGATGTTGTGGTGATGAGGGACTGCGTATTAGCCATGTTGGATGTCTATTTGCACACATTTGCTATGCTCTATTGATAGTAATTAACCAATCACATTCTTGAGCAAGGGCTTCATATCTGTTTCTTAATGGGAGCAACTCCTCACTGCCTATTTCAGCCGTCCTTCCTTTTTTGCATCTTTTTGTGTTGGCTCGCGCATGCGCAGCCAACATATTATGGTAGTAGCAGATTTGGAGGCGCGGTCACTGTTGGGCGAATGCAGGGCACGCACCACTAGGTGCATGCCTCATTCCCCAATAAGCCTGCATGCCAGCACCACACCATGCATACATAATGTGACGAGCACATCTAAGTAAAGGTCCACTTCAATGCGAGCAAAGCTCGTCATATGTAGCGGACCTCCCGACGTGCTTTCCCTGGTGAGAAGAAAAAATTAACATGGTGGTACACTGCCTGACATAATGCCGACTTTGAGGGTGCCCAATCCCCCTATCGGCATGCCTTGCCCCAATGTATGTGCCGACGGGGGAGCCCACTCCCCATCGGCATAATGCACCCCCCATTTGTTATGTGCCAAGGGGGGATGCCCAATCCCCCTCGGCTCTTGCCCCCTCCTGCTTCGTTGTGTGCCAGCAGGGGTGCCCAATCCCCCGTTGGCACCGCATTCCCTCAAAAACACTTAGGTGCCATGCTGGGAGCCCACTTCAGCGTACAAATCCCTGAAAAATAAAACCATCCCCGATATATATATTTTTTTAACCCTGTGAAAAAGAAAACATTCCCTTACCCTCCTGCCCCTCCCACAACCTGTGCCCACCCTCTGCGTACCCTGCCTCCCCACACACACCCTCACCCCATACTTACCTCCAGAGTCCAGCACGATAATCTTTGGTGGACCGGGAACATGTCTGCACTCTTCAAAGCTGACTGTGAACTGAAGGAATGCCGATAAGCTGTATAATGGCATACATAGGGTTTTTTCAACTTTGGTGCATATCTCGGGCATTTTTTGGAATTTTTGCACTACATTTTCAACATGGGGTTATTGGGACCCCTCCTCATGAATTCAGTCACAGTCACGGCGTTATTCTGTTCCGAAAGGTGATTTTGTGGTCACTGCATGGAATCACCTTTCGGGACGGAGTAATGAAACAATAGTGCCACTGTTCATGAGGGGCACTCTCAAAAAGCCTATGTTGCAAATTTGGTGAAAAAAATCCCAAAAATGGCTGTTTTACAAGCGGGCATTGTGATGTTTCCACGCATGCTCGTAACTTCATGAATTTGTATTATTTTCACTACAGATTTTCAAAATTGGCATTTTCCCACACCTCCTGATGAACAGTACAGCTGTCATTTTACATATCCTGGCCAAAATGTGTTTTCGCACGTCCGGCGCAGAATAGCACAGTCGCTGAGCGAAATCAGTTTTTGGGACAATTTGAGGAAATGATGGTGATACTTCATGAGCAGAGGTCCTAAAATGCCTATGTTGAAAATTTGGTGCCGAAAGTCCATAAAATGACTGTGTTACAAGCGAGTGTTGCGCAGTTTCCACGCACCCTTGTAACTTCTCAAATTTACAATATTTCCAAGCCATATTTTCAACACTGGCATTTTTTCACACCTCCTTATGAGCAGTACAGCTGTCATTTTTCACCTCGTGCCCAAAATGTGTTTCTGCACCTGTGGCGCACAATGGCGTGGTCGCTGTGGGAAATCAACTTTTGGGACCGATTAACAAAATCACAGCGCCACTGTTCATGAGGGGAGGTCACAAAATGCCTATGTTAAAAATGTGGCTAACAAACTGCACAAAATAATTGAGTTATGGATGTGTGTTGTGAAGTTTCTATGCATGCTGATGACTTCACCAATTTTTCATATTTTCACTCCAGATTTTCAATGTTGCCATTTTTTTATGGCTCCTCATGAACAATACAGTTGTCATTTTCCACATCCTGCCCAAAATGTGTTTTCATTCCTGTGTTGCCAAATGGCATAGCCACTGTGCAAAACCACCTTTCAGGTAACAAACTGATTGTGCTGCTTTTCATGAGATGGGCTCACAAAAAGCCCATGTTGAAAATGTAGAGTGAAAATACCAACACACGCCTATGGTGTTAGGGTTTCCAACTGTAGCACCCCACCCTGTAGAGACTGACAGCCGTCAGGGATGTGATTTGGGATCATCGACTGTAATGCTCACGCCATTCCACCCCCAACCCCACCCTGCAGCCAGCGACAGGCATCGTGGTGTGCCTTCCACTGTTCGGCCACATAGTTCACCCCATTCTCCTATACTGCACCCACCTCAGCATATTTTTCTTATGGAATGGGGTAAGTATAACACCCAAAGACCCCAGCACACCATGACATTTGTCAGTGTCTACAGGGTAGGGTGAGGTACAATGGCATGAGCGCTATAGCTGATGACCCAAAGGCACACCCCAATGCCTGTCAGTCTCTACAGGGTGGGGGTGGGGTTTGCATCACTTCAATACTTCACTGCCATTCCTATTATGCATCTCTAACTCCGGCACTACCAATGCCAATGCCAGCGAGACAATATTCGGCATTGACAAATGCACGTTTTTTGTCTGACATTACATCATTCGGATTCATCTGATACATTAAAGATTTTCCTGCCTCTTTTATTTCTACTCTCTGATGTATTTATTGGGCTTTTGCGCCCTTCATCTTCCCTTGTTCTTTTTTTTCCCCTTTTAAGGATTGCCTCTCTTTTATTTGACTAGATTCACTTTCCGTGTCTTTCACAAGCAAAGTTATTGATTTTTAGCGCATGTTTTAGTTCATCCTGCTTTTTAATTAGTTCCATCCTCCTCTTAAAAAATTATTTCATATACAACATTCAGCTTTGGTATGACTATATTTTCAGAGTACGATACATTGTATAGTAGAGCCCTCCTTACACAATAGATTTAGTAAATTGCCTGTTGGTTCCATATTTGTTAATACCGCACAGAATAATTTAAATAAATTGGAAGTAGGGTTATCTTACTTGTAGATGTCTTACAAGATTTCTGTCCTCCTACCCAACCTCCCCAGCTTACACTGGCAGATGCACTTACCTCTGTCACGTGGTGCCTCTGCCCATGCTCACCAATGCCGGTCACCTCCAGTGCTAGGGAGCAAGTGCACCTAGACGCGATCCAGGAGGGTCTCCTGACACAGTTGGTTACTGTACCTACTAGGCTAAGGAACACTTTAGATCTGGTATTGTCTAATGGGGAGGCAGTGAGGGAAATAAAGGCAGAGGACCCGCTAGTCGACAGCGATCGCCAAACGGTGTGGTTTAATATCACGATGTGCAGGGAGCCACAGAAATCAGTTACTCAGGTGGTAAACTTCAGGGAGGTGGACTTTGGGAGGATGCAGGAAGTACTGAAAGGAAAACTGGAGGGCATAAGGCAGGAGATGGACGTGTAGCAGAAATGGGATATTATTAAACAGGGGGTTACACAGGCAACAGAAGCCTGCACCGGGCACAGAATAAGAGCAGCAGAGCAAGAAAACCATGCTGGTTGAACAGCGAGGTTGTGGAGGTGGTGAGGGCAAAACGAGTGGCGCACCAGAGGTTTAGGAGGACAGGGAAGGAAGTGGACAGGGAGGAATATGCAAGATGGTCCAGGGAGGTGAGCAGAAAAGTGAGAGAAGCCAAGGCCCAGAGGGAGCTGAAATTAGCACAGGGAATTAATGGGGGGGGACTTTTTCAGATACATCAGGGAGAAAAGGAAGTGCAAGAAGACAATAGTGAGGATAAAAAGGGGTGGGAGTGGACGGAAAAGGGGGAGGAGCAGGCAGAAGCACTAAATAAATACTTTTGCTTAGTGTTCATGGAAGGAAAGGAGGACTGCTACCAGCATGGGCTGGGAGGGTGGGGACTGGGGCAGAGGAGGCAACAGATGGAAGAATTGAGGCAAGTAGAGTCCTAGAGGGACTGAGGGCACTGAAGGTAGACAAGGCACCAGGGTCAGATGGTATCCACCCTAGGGTGCTGAGGGAGATGGCGGAGGTGTTGGTGGAGCCACTGACAGATCTGTATAGCACCTCACTGGAGTCGGGATGTGTGCCACTGAACTGGAGGATGGCACATGTAGTACCATTACACAAGAGCGTGCCAAGTGATGAACCGAATAATTATCGTCCAGTAAGTCTCACCTCCACAGTGTGCAAACTCATGGAAATGATACTAAAGGAAAGACTGGTGTCATACCTGGAGGACAATGGCCTCCAGGATGTGAGGCAGCATGGGTTTGTTTCAGGAAAGTCTTGTCAAACCAACCTCATACAATATTATGACTGGGTGACAGGTGAGCTGGATAAGGGTCATGCGGTGGATGTTCATTACTTGGACTTCAGCAAGGCCTTTGATTTGGTGCCTCATGGGTGGCTTGGGGAGACACTAACTGGTGTATGGGTAAGGGCAAAAATGATGAACTGGATTACAAACTGGCTGAGTGGCAGGCTGCAATGGATGGTGGTGAGAGGGGAGCTCTCAACTCCAAGGCCGGTGACTAGTGCAGTGCCATAGGGCTCTGTGTTGGGGCCAGTGTTGCTTGGGCTCTTCATATCAGATATTGCAGATGAGGTGGTGAGCAAGGTAAGTCTGTTCGCTGACGACACCAAAATCAGAGCAGTGGTGGATGGAGAGGAAGGATGGAAGCAGCTGCAGGGGGGTCTACGCAAGCTAGAGGAGTGGTCAGAAAGGTTGCAGCTGGGGTTCAATGCAAAGAAGTGTAAGGTTATGCACTTTGAGGTGAAGAACCCAAGGAGAGAATATTGGCTGGGGGGGGTAAGCTGGGGATCACTGAGAGGAGAAGGATCTGGGGTAATTATAACAGGAACCATGAACAACACTGCCAATGCAGGAGAGTGGCTGCAAAAGCGTACAAAATTCTGGGGTGCATAGCGAGGGGGTTTTCATCCAGGTGAAGAGAGGTGATCTTGCCTCTCTACAGGTCACTGGTAAGGCTGCACTTAGAGTATTGTGTGTAGTTTTGGAGGCCATACCTAAAGTGTGATATCAGGCTACTGGAAGGGGTGCAGAGGAGGGCAACAAAGCTAATATGTGGAATGGAGGGGAGAGACTGTAACAGCAGGCTGGGAGATCTGAATATGTACACCCTGGAGGATAGAAGGGACAGGAGGGATATGATAGAGACATTCAAGTATCTGAGGGGAATCCATAAGGATGGGGCAGATGGGGTCTTTAAGTTAAAGAGGGGGATGGTCACCAGGGGGCACGGGCTAAGAATAGAGGGGGGAAGATTTAGGAAGGAAATGAGGAGACACTACTTCACAGAGAGGGTGGTAGCAAAATAGAATGCCCTACCAGAATGGGAGGTATCATGTAAATCTGTGAACAGCTTCAAAAGGGCATGGGACAGGGAACAGGGGAAAGTGAGGCTGGCGGAGGTGGGGGGATGGGAGTGGGATGACAAAGGGGAGGGGGGCAGCTGCAAACTAGGGGTGTTGGCTGCACACTCGAGCAGACTTAGATAGACCGGGTGGTCTGTTTCTGCTGGCACACTCATATGTTCGTAATGCTTGCTGGGGCTGTGTGCTGTATAGGGCTGAAACTGGAAGTGGCTTGCTTCCCACTTCCAGTTTGATGCTGCTGCCCCGGACTTTAAAACTTATAGACAAATGCCTTTATAAGGCTTAAATTGCACTGCTCTATGCTAAAAAGTTCCCCCAACACACAGGAAACAACTAAATGTTTGGCCCAATAGCTGCGTTTGAACTGAAAAAAAAATTAATCCAGTACTTCTGTTGCCACAGACCCTCAGAATCCCAGCCACCCACTTTCAGAATTGCAGAGTACAGGTAAAGCAAGAGCTGATTTTTTTTGTCGTTTTTTTTTAGTTTGCTAAAGAGATATAGAGCTTCCCATGTAAATTTCTGCACTTTGGAGTATGATTTCTACACTAGTGGTACTTTCTTCCAGTATCTCCACCAATAGCTTTACACAACAAGCCTGTGTCTGCATTGAGAGGTCCATGGTTGCCAAAGAAAACTCATGAAGAAGACACATGCTTCTTTGTGTATGAATGCCCATACAGTACATTACCTTTTATAGTATATGGATATACATGCCCATTTCAGATACTCCGCTTCCTTTCAGTGAATTGGTGGATGGGGAGCCATTTGAGGTTTAGTGGCGGTGTCAAATTACCAACTGAGCGTGTGGCTAGCAACTGCAGCTGTTTCCTTAAGGTCAAGTTCTTAAAAAAACAGAAACAGCTTCCACCACAGTTTGTTAGAGGAAAGCAGCTGTGAGGTGCATTCGTAGTTGCTTTGCTTCAGTTTTGGCATCATGACTGCAGCACAATAACATATTGATGTCACTGCTGCAGCACAACAGCCCTATTCTAGGCAGAACAACATTTCACCATACACTATATGTTATTTTGACAGGAATGAGCCATGACCATTATTTTCCTTACATTTACTCTTATGTAATGCCCCAAAGTTGGGGGCACTACAGAAAAAGAGAAGCAATAAAATAATAAATGTTTACAGGTACCCAGGGTGCCCTGTTGTCGTGTGGTCTAGCAAGGAGCAATAAAAAGGGGCCCCTCGTAAGTAAATTTCCCCTTATTATAGGGGAAATCACATAAAAAGATAGAAAAGGTGCCCAGAGTACAGTAAACAGTAAACAAAAATAGAGTTTATATGCTGCACAAGTAACAATGGTCTGGATGGAATGTTGTGCTGAGATGCTCGTGCACAGCATTCCACTCCGGCCATTCTGGAATGAGAAGGTTTCGTTTTTAAAATTATTCAGTCAGTTGGTGGAGTTTGTAGGCAGCTGTTGAGGAGAGAGAATGCAGCAAGTTAAGGGGACAAGGAAAAAGGGGTTATTGGTGGTTGAAGCCATCCCTGGGGACTTGCGTGCCTGCTCTGTCTCCAGTGCCTGAAGGTTCACCCCAAAGCTGTGTGGCATGGTCGGTGGTGCCACTGGGGTACCATGAAGCAGAAAACCCATCCGGTTCGGCCGATTCAGCTAAGAGCCCCATTTGTTTATTGTTTATATTTAAATTAGAGTTTCCCGGTCCCTCGTTGGTGGCTAGCAAGGACCGCATTGCCAGTACAGTCGTCGGCTGTCCAGAACCCCCTGACATCCACCGCATTGTCTGTAATTGTGCCCTCCCACTGCCAAACTACCTCCCGCCTCCTGATCCTGCTTCAGAGCCCAGAGGAGTGGTGAGTTAGCAGCAACATTTGCTTCTAGCTGTCTGCCCAACGTAAAGCAAGGACTGTATTTCTTTGTTTAAACGGTTGCACTAGGTGCATAGAAAAGCGGCTGAGCGCTGCAGGGAGGATGGGCCTGAAGGACCTCTACTGAATATTTACAAGGTGGATGGGGCTAGCGATGCCCCATGGGGAGCGGCCAGTAAGTGAGGCCATATGGGAGTCCTTTTAATATTTATGAGGAGGGGTGAAACCAGGCGGGGCTAACAAAACAGAATGGCAGCAGGCTCAGTCGAGCCTTTAAAATTTAAAGGGTCCCAGCCAAAGTCAGGCAGCCAAAAAGTTAAAGGGGCAACCAAGCCCCAAAACTGAAAGGGGTTACCAGGCCAAGTAGTGAATAGGGCAGTCAGACCCAGTAGTGACTAGGGCAACCAAGCCCAATGTATTTAGGGCGTCCAGGCCCAGTGTAATTAGGGCAGCAGGCCCAGTGGTGATTAGTGCATCCAGGCTCAGTAACTGGGGCATTCACATTAAAGTGCTCAGGGGTAGCCAGATCCTAATAAAGACAGACCCCAAGAGGGAAAAGGGTCTAACCAAGGGGTGCTTAGCACACAACTTACTATAAAGTGACTGTCAGCTAATGTACTGTTTCTACAAATTGTTTATTCTTCAAGCATCTAAAGTGTTGTGCTAATTGCAAAAAGCAATGAGTCTGTATTGTGATACATTAGAATTTGGTTATTTATCCCTGTAAGATTACTGCAATTTTCCCCTGCTCCAGGCAGATTGCCCCTGTGAGTGAACAATTGCCCCAGATTGTTGCAATTTGCCCCTGCAAGTGAACAATTGCCCTGGATTGTTGCAATTTGCCCCTGCTCCAAGCAGATTGCCCCTGCAAGTGAACAATTGTCCCATCAAGTGAAATTCCAGTGTACAGGGCTAATAGAAGTACCAGTGTTCAGTGCAAAGTCTGTGACTCAATCTTCAGCCTCAATCAACTCTTCATCCCAGCAGTCTTCAGCCAGCAGAGAACTTCAGCATCTTCTTGCCATATTGTCCACCATAAGCCAAAATCGACGTTCCTTGGAGAGTCATGGCTGCTGGCTCCTGATCAGCTTGGAAGTGAGACAACTGAAGAAGCCTCATCCATCACTCCCAGACACCCGCTGAAAGTCAAGTCTGTCATGTCCCAGGTGTGTTTCATATTTTGTTCTAAACCTCATGGAATCCAGATCTTCGTCTTCTAGCTTTTCTTCCTGCTTGGTCCGTCCTGCATAACCAGTGCAGTCTTCTGGGATCCATCTCCAGTTTGGTGGTCCTCCAAGTGGATCCATCATCAAAGCAGCTCAGCAGCTGGTGTCTTCAACCTTGGCAATCTTCTAGTGGATTCTTCACCAAGTCCTGTGTTTCATCTTTGGCAGCCCTGGTCGAGGGTCAGTGCCAGAAAACCAGCAGCAGTATGTCTTCTTCAATCTTGGCAGCCCTGGTTGAGGGTTGATGCCGGGGAAACAGCAGCAGATTCTTCTCTTGTGGCAATCCAGCAGGTGGATTCCTTGCCACATTCTGTGTTCTTCATCCTTGGAAGCCCAGGTTAAGGGTTTGTGCCAGGGAAGAGCCTAACCCAGTTCAGTCAGTTCATGCTCTGATATTCCGGCAACTCTGGAGAGTGGGTTGGCCAATGACTACGGTCTGTTTACAAATATCTCCATTTCCCTTGCAATCTCTCATAGGTTCCACTGATAAGCTTGGCACCAAGCAGGACTTTCTTTTTCCCTTTACTCCTACTTCTCAGCTGTGCACAAAGATGATGGAACATCTGGATCTTATAGACTTTGAAAGTGTTATACTGTCTGGTGGTTATTGTACACTCTATGCTTGTTGTATATTGTGATAATGTAATAGAAGTTTATACCCCCTCAGTGTGACGGCCTTATAGCAACATATCATAGAGTCACAGAGTATTATAAAGTGACCTTAAGCCAAGGTGCACCTGTAGAGTAGTAAGAAAAGTAGAGTAAGCAGTGTTATTTACTGCTTCTAAGGTTTGGTCCCCTTCCTTCCCTTGTGACCGTGTCTACCTTCCCTATATGAATAAAAACCCGACTGACATCAAACTTCCAGATTGTCTCCTGCCTCTCCTTAAAGGGTGTTTCCTTTCATCCAACCTTATTCAAACCACAACGTTGTCTCACCAGTCCACCTGCTTAAGGCGATGCTGGGTGTGCAGCTGGGACAAGCAATCTTAGTGGTCAGCACCCAGCTGATAAGATCGCCACACTTATATGGCCATTCTAAACTGAATTCTAGATTAAATATACTTTCCAAATATATACATTCTCTCATACATTCTAAACTAAACATAGTCTCATATGGCCACATTGCCATTCTAAACTGGTAAAATGTCTCCTAACCACTGGGCAGGGGGCCATTCTGTTACAGAAATATCTACATCAGGTTCATGTCATCATGTCTCAGTTGATGCTAGGCAGGGATTTATCTTTTTTCCTAAATGTATCTACAGTGCTGCCCATCAGGATGGAGCATTCTCATCACAGTTTCATCCAGCACTATCTTGCAGAATACTGCAGGATTACAAAGTAATCCAGTGGCAATTACTGCACTTTGTCAAACAGGAAAGTGTGACATCTTTCTCATACACTGCTGCATCCTGTTGGGGGGGGGTCTGTACCAAGGATAGCCCTAGTCAGATGCAACATCTGCTTTTCATCGAGCCTTATTCCTTATCTACTATTATACTATTAATATACTATACAGTGGTAGGACCCAAAGGGTGGTGGGGGGAGCTCTCAGGTACACGGGAAGTCACTAGTGGGATCTCGCAGGGAACAGTGCTCTCCAATGTTGTTTAAAATGTTCATTAATGATATTGGGAATGGCGTCAAAAGCAAATTCTGCCTCTTTGTGGATGACATCAAGCTCAGTGGAAGGGTGGACACAGCTGAAAGGGTGTAGGACCTAAAAGAAGACCTAGCAAAGGTGGAAAGGTAGTTTTGCATATGGCAGCTAGAGTTCAAAGTTAAGAACTGCAAGGTCATGCCCACAGAAAGAAAGAATCTGAGGGCAGAGTACAGTCTAGGAGGGGGTCATGGTCATTGAATCAGAGGAGGAAAGAACTTGGGGATAGCCATCACCAATGACCTAAAACAGGCTATGCAGTGAAAAAAGGCAGCAGTCCAGGCAAACAGAATGCTGAACTGTATTGCTAGAGGATTCACAAGCAGAAGGAAGGAGGTTATCTTGCCACTGTTCAGATCCTTGGTACAGCTGCACCTGGTGTACGGCATGCAGTAGCGGAGTCCATACCTGAAGAAGTATATCAACCAGCTTGTAGTAGTTCAGAGAAGGAGAACAAAGATGGTTGAGGGAAAGCTGGCAGGTCATATGAGGACCGACTGAGAGAACTCAATATGTACTCATTGGAGCAGAGCAGGGAGAGAGGGGACATAACTGAAACCATCAACTACCCAAAAGGTACAGTATGAACAAGATGGATATTGGGGACCTTTTTTGCCCCAGTGAAAGCAAGAGCACAAGGAGCACTGATATAAACTGGCAGGAGGAATGTTCAAGAAGGAGGTTAGGCGATACTTATTACATAGTGGCTGTGTTGGGATGGAATGAGCTGCCATCTGAAGTTGTCAATCAAAAGATGGTTGGGGGGGTTCAAGAAAGGGTGAGAGTGGGTGAAGGAAAGGGTTAAGGTTAGCAGACGGAGGTGGGGCCAACAGTAATCACTAGATCAGGGGCTCCACAATCGAGCAGACTCAAGAGACTGGAAGATCTTTCGTTAGCTAACTTGTATGTTTGTATGTTGGTACTATTATATCATACTGTAATACTACAAGTGGAACCTCTCCCCCAATCAGAAGGCAGAGTTACTATAATAACAGTTTATCCTGCATCAAATCGTCAGCAGTCATTTTATTCACAATAAAAAGGCAGTAGTGACAACACAACAGTTATTTTATTGACAATAAAATAATAGCAGTGACATCATCATGTTACATTGCATTCTAATTGGGAAGTGGTGTAAAAAAACAAAACAAAATATCTTACAATAATAATAATATGATAGAGGATTCACTATCCTTAGCAATAATATGATTGTCACATGCTTTTGGGCTCGTACTTTATTCCACAACGGGACTATTGTGTCATATAGTGAATCCACTATCATGCTATTGCTTAAATACAGCTAGACAGAAGAACACTTGAGGGTTAAACAACTCCTCAGTGTCACATGTTTCTAATCTATTGGATAGTGTATGGTAGCCCATACACAACAGCGGTATTCTTTCACCGAGTGGTTACTATGATGTCAAGGACCTTAAGAGCGAAACTCAAGAGGTCCCTTTGATGTAATAGTAACCATAGGATGTCAGAAGAGCGCTGTTGTGTATCAGGGCTCCTGTACACTATTCTATATAGTGTATGGTATACAAAAGCCCAGAATCGCTTGCTTTTTTTGTTTTCAGCATGCAGTCTCTCCACTCTGCCACCCACACATTACCAATATCTGCACACCAGCCAGCTCACGTACATGAATCTTCACCCAACACTGATCAATGGCAAGCACTGATTAGGTCTCTTGCATTGTGACATAGTTACTAATGCAGAATGAAAAGTTCTGCGTTAGTGTCTACGTCACTACTGCAGCAGAATGACTAGTTATGGTTATGGATCTCCATACACAATCACGTTCCACCATACACTATATATGGGCATTGTTTATAACCACCTAGATGCTCCAATGGCCATTCCTTCTTTGTCTCTACCATCTAATATAGCTACTCCAGAATTCTGGAGCTCAGTAACTGACCTGCAATCACTCAATAGTTCAAGTGTATAAATAGCAGTGCTGTTTGCTTACCATAAAGAGCTGCTTCCAGATGTTGGCCCATTCTCTTAGGGTGGTAGTGATCTCCTGAACCATTGGCATTTCCATGGAGGTAATATTCTCCACATTTCTGGAAAAAGAAACAAGAACAATGCAGTAAAGGTCAGACAGCTGCAAAATGTTCAGTATGAGCCCCTGTGTGGCTTATCTACCACTGTTTGGACTTTATGTGGCTGTTTGGACTTTTAGACTGGCAGTATAGCTTAGGGGTTAGAGTAACGAGCTATGAACAAGCTTGGTACATCCAGCAGACCACACCTTGGTTTGATTCTCACAAGCTTCACTGTGTGACTCTGAGCAAGTCACTTAACCACCCAGTGCTCCCAGGTCGCCTTGAAAAACAGGCACTTGTGCCTAGTGGGCCTTCCCTGGTTATCAAAGAATAAAAAAGGAAAAAAATGTTTTGGGATGGTCGCACTTTATTTGTTCACTAGTGAGTATGCGTGTACACCCTACAAACAGTTGATCATGATCATGATTGGCCACAAAGTGTAAACAAACGCTGAGCAGACCGCTTTATCAGAACTGTATTTAAAATATAAGTAACCAAACATGTCAAGTATTTATAATTTATATAAAATAATTCTACAGATGGGATGACTGTTTTTATGTACTTCAGATAACAGAACTTCTTCATGGCTGAATTAAAGAGGCAGTGTCCCTTTAACTTTCACGAGCACAGAATTGCTGTCATTTTGCAACACTGTAAACAATAGGGAATAGATTTCAAATGATGTTTTCACAAAAATGTTTTTCCCATGTCATGCCTTTGGCAAAACAGCCTCTACTTAATAGAATCCTGAGTCCAAACAACATGGCAGTACTATAGCTACCCAATAAATAGGAGTAACCACAGAGTCAGTGGCACATGTGTTTTCCGGTAATGGAAGCAAAATGTACTGGTTAGAAGATGTACTTGATGCATTTATGGGAGAACTTTAGCTGGTGGTTTCTACCAGTTGCAATGAGCTACAATTGTTTGATTTATTGAATAATCGACTGACTGATTAAATGGATTGAATTAAATAAAATGGCATGACATTAAACCATAGAAACATCACCTATGGCAGCTAATAGTTAATATATTTTTAGGATGACATACTGTTGTTCCACTTTCACTGTTTCAGTCTCAGGTGCTTGATTTCATTGATTCATAGTTTGGCACCAAAGAATATAGCCAATTTAGGCAGGAACAGCTGAGGCAGTGACTGTTCAGACAGCAACAGTTCAGGTAGCAACAATTTTGGCAGCAACAGTTCAGACAGTGAATGTTCTAGCAGCGACAGTTCTGGTAGTTCCAGTTCAAACAGTAGGATCAAAGAGAGAAGTGGGGCATGCTGCAGATGAATCCCCATGATTTACCAAGGTAGTTCAGTCCTGAACATGGTCATGACAAAAGGAAGCACTCCACCCGCAAAGCTGCCGGCAGAAGTTGCTGCCTTCCTTTATTTGAACTCTTGATACATTAAAGTATTTTACAATCAATATAGCAGCATAGGTTGAAAAGCTGAGATACAGAAAAAAAACACATCACTTTGAGACCAGAGGTGCCTCTTTGTCAGCTCAAGCAGTAACAGTTCAGGAAGTGATAGTTCAGGCAGTGACAGTTCTGGCAGCGACAGTTCTGGCAGAGCCAGTTCAAATAGTAGGATCAAAGAGGGAAGTGGGGCGTGCTGCAGATGAATCCCCATGGTTTACCAAGGTAGTTCAACCCTGAACATGATCATGAGAAAAGGAAGCACTCCACCAGCAAAGCTGCCTGCAAAAGTTGCTGCCTTCCTTTATTTGAACTCTTGATACATTAAAGTATTTTACAATTAACATACTGTAGCAGCATAGGTTGAAAAGCTGAGACCTGGAGGGAAAAAAAAATCAATTTGAGGCCAGAGGTGCCTCTTCATCAGTTAAAGTAGTGATAGTTCAGGCAATGACAGTTCTGACAATGACAGTTCAAGCAGTGACAGTGCTGGCTCTGACAGTTCAAGCAGTGATAGTTCTGATAGTGGCAGTTCTGGCAGTGACAGTTCAAGCAGTGATAGTTCAGGCAGTGATAGTTCAGGCAGTGACAGTTCTGGCAGTGACGGTTCTGGCAGTGACGTTCTCACAGTGTATCAAAATGCTGGAGAACTTTGGCTGTCTCACACCAGTGTGTCTGTATGTGTTACATGCAATAAATTAACAGTTTTCAGCCATATTATGAGTGTGACAGTTTTGTTTGTTGTTTTAGGCATGGATATGTGTCATGCGCTGTAACCTGGTTGCCAGTAAAGTGCCACCCTCAGGGTTGTTGCTCTATAAACACATACCTGAGGGTGGCTGTTGACCAAACAGGATGCAACTTTTTTCTTACCCATTTTATAAACATGCATAAAGAGCCCCACGCACTGCATGCAAATTGAAAAGTCTAGCTGAACGTCGGCAAAGTTGGTGATTTTGTCTGAAAACAGTAGCCTTCCCACATTCAAATTTGTGGGTGTGTGTGTGTATTGTTTTGTTTTGTTAAATAATGTTTTCCAGATTTTGGGTTATTTGCAAATATTGGGGCTACGCATGACTGATGGGCTGGATACGTGCGATTCATCCATACTCAACCTATGTAGCTCAGCATCCCCAGACAGTCATGCAGTGGCTGTCATGTGCAACCGCTAGCCACCACCATGTTCCTGTCTGTGGTCCTGTTTCCCCTAGCATGAAGCTGCATTGGCTGGATCAGAGGACACAGGCTTGGATGCCCATTCTGGTTCCCTAGTGGATTTCCTGCTCCACACAGAGCAGATGATTCTGGGAAAGCACAGTAGTTTAAAATTTAAAAAGATGAGCGAGTGTCCAAATGGCTACTACCAGCCCTCCCTGACTGCCCAGATGGCTGGAGCATCATGGTGTGGGGCGTTGGTTCCACCACAACCGGCAATTGAAATTCAGGAGGGGCAGACAATAAGTACCTGTTGCTATATCTTGCACCCCACTAGCCTGGCACTCTGTTCTTTCATCAATGGTGCAGAGTGTGGGCACTAACCCCAGACACATGATCAAGTTTGGGAATCCAGTGCAGAAGGGACACATGTCCCTTCCATGAATGATGCCAGGAGACCACTGGATGCCCAGTTCATGGCATTCTGTTGTAGGTTTGCCTAAGCACCATGGATACGTAGCACATAGGCAACACATCCCTAGAGGTCACTGTCTATAAACAAAACAGTTTTTGCTATAAACGTACCCAAACTAAAACATGAAGACCTGACCAAGATCTATTGGCCACCATTTTAACTGTTTTAAACAGTTTGTCTCCCTCCAGTTTCTTTGCCAGTAAAAAATCTCATTACCCTATTCATTTTTCAGCTCGGCACTACTATGTGTCCTGCTACAGCTAACGTCTCCTTAAAATGTAACTACTTATTAAAAGAAGGAAAGAGGGGCAATTTAAGGTTTTTTTTTTTTTTTTTTGGTCTTATATAGCACTTTTCATATGACTGTGTCCCATCTGTGGAAGATGTTTTCAGTAGTGCAGCCTCCGATCTGCTGCTACTCATGACATATGGCCTCACATAAGGTTAAGGTGTCTATGTTGTTGCGTCATTAAACCCTTGTTGAGGTTCGTGCTGCAAGCTGATATTAACTATGTGGAGCCTCCACCCAGGAAATCAGTGTGATCTACTGTAGGTATCAAAAAAGTGAAGCAACTGAAAACCGTGCTTTTCATCACAGGACCAGATATCTTCCTGGGTGCCAGCAAAACAATTAAAAGTAACAAAAAGAAACACACACTTACTCACTTGTGATTCAATAATAAAAAGAGTAGGTGTTACAACCTAAGGGAGCTTGTGAAAAAGCACAAACTAAGATGTTTAGCCCCTCAGAGAAAAGCTTATTTCAGCTCCAAAAGTGTTGAACAATACACAGATCCATACATATCTGACACACCAGGCTTAAGTGGCTAGTAAATGATATGACTGTGGTTTTACTCGGTAAATCAAAGTATCAAATTTGTAAGTCTTTTTGAATTATTGAACACTACCAAAGCTTAAATAACATTTTTCTCAGAGGGGTTAAATAAGTTAGTTTGTACTTTTGCACAAGTCCTCTTGAATACTAACATCTGCTCTTTTTATTGTTGAACCACGAGTGATGAGTGACTGAGTGAGTGAGTGAGTGAGTGACTGAGTGAGTGAGTGAGTGAGTGACAGTGAGACTGAGTGAGTCAGTGACAGTGACAGTGACAGAGAGTGAGCGAGTGACAGTGACTTGAGTTTGTAAATGAGTGAGTTAGTGACAGTGAGTGAGTGACAGTGAGTCAATGAGTGAGTGACAGTGAGTGAGTGTGAGTGACAGTGAGTGAGTAAGTGACAGTGAGTCAGTGAGTGAGTGACAGTGAGTGAGTGTGAGTGACAGTGAGTGAGTGTCAGTGAGTGAGTGAGTGACAGTGAGTCAGTGAGTAAGTCAGTGAGTGAGAGTAAATGATTGAATGACAGTGAGGAGTGAGGAGTGATTGAGTGAGTGATGAGGAGGAGTGAGTGTATGGAATGAGCACGTGAGTGAGTGGATCAGTGAGTGAGTGAGAGTAAGTGAGTGGCAGTGAGTGAATAAGTGTGAGAGTGAGGAGACGGAGTGAGGTGAATGAGTGTTGAGTGAGCCAGTGAGGAGTGAGCAGTGGGTAGCAGTGAGTCAGTGAGTTAGAAGAGTGAGTGAGTGAGTGGATGAGTGATCAGGTGGAGTGGAGTGAGTAAGGATGACTGAGTGAGTGACTGAGTGAGTGACAAGTGGCCGAGTAAGTCAGTGAGGAGTGGATGGTAAGGAGGAGTGACGTGAGTGAGTGCATGAGGATGAGTGAGTGAATGGGTGAGTGAGTGGATGAGTGAGAGCGAGTGAATGAGTGAGTTAGTGAGACTGAGACAGTGAGTGAGGTGTGAAGTGAGTGAGTAGGAGATTAGGAGTGAGTGAGAAGTGAGTGGACTGAGACAGTGAGTGAGTGAGGAGTGAGTGAGTGAGTGAGTGAGTCGTGGAGGTGGAGGAGTGGCAGGAGTGATTCAGTGAGTGAGACACTGAGTGAGTGAGTGAAGAGGAGTGATTGACAGGAGTGAGTGATCGAGTGGGAGTGACAGGAGTGAGTGGACAGTAAGAGGGTGGAGGAGGAGTGACAGGACAGGAGGAGTTAGTGACAGTGGAGATGAGTGAGTGAGTGAGAGGACAGTGAGTGAGTGATTGAGAGTGAGTGACAGTGAGGAGTGAGGAGACCAGTGAGGTGGAGTGAGACTGTGAGTGAGTGAGGCAGTGAGTGAGAGAGTGAAACAGTGAGTGAGAGAGCGGGTAGGTGAGACCGTGAGTGAGACAGTGAGTGAGTAAGTGA
Source organism: Neoceratodus forsteri (assembly GCA_016271365.2). Taxonomy (NCBI): domain Eukaryota; kingdom Metazoa; phylum Chordata; order Ceratodontiformes; family Ceratodontidae; genus Neoceratodus; species Neoceratodus forsteri. The sequence continues at coordinate 656,302,021 of CM057454.1, read as the reverse complement.
GTGAGACAGTGAGTGAGCAGGTGAGTGAAGCAGTGAGTGAGACAGAGAGTGAGGAAGTGAGACAGTGAGTAACTGAAACAGTGAGTGAGTGAGACAGTGAGTAGTGAGTGAGTGAGACAGTGAGTGAGTGAGACAATGAGTGAGTGAGTAAGTCAGAACAGTGGGAGGTGAGTGAGACAGTGAGTGAGAAGTGAGTGAGTCAGTGAGTGGTGGAGAGTGAGGAGTGAGGAGTGAGTGAGTGAGTGAGTGAGTGAGTGAGACAGTGAGGAGTGAGACAGTGAGTGAGAGTGAGTGAGTGAGTAATGAGTGAGCAGGGTGTGTGAAGTGAATGAGGCAAGCGAGTGAGTGACAAATGAGTGAGTGAGTGGATGAGTAAGTGAGGAGGAGTGATGAGGAGTGAGGTGAGCAGGACGAGGAGGAGTGAGTGACTAAGTGAATGAGTGAGTGAGTGAGTGAGTGAGTAAGGAGGAGTAAGGACAGTGAGGGAGTGAGTGACAGTGAGTGAGTGAGTGACAGTGGAGTGAGTGAAAGTGAGTGAGTGACAGCCATGAGTGAGTGACAGGAGTGAGCGAGGAGTGGAGTGACAGTGAGTGAATGAGTGACAGTGAGTGAATGAGGAGTGACTGATGTAAGTAAGAGTGAGAGAGTGACAGGAGTGAGTGGGGAGTGCTGAGGTGAGGAGGACTGACTGAGTGACAGTGAGTGAGGGAGTGAGTGAGTGGATAGTGGGTGAGTGAGTGACAGTGAGTGGGTGAGTGAGTGACAGTGAGTGAATGAATGAGTGAGAGAGTGAGTGGGATGAGTGACAGAGAGTGACTGACAGTGAGTGAGTGAGTGTTAGTGAATGACAGTGAGTGAGTAAGTGAGTGACAGTGAGTGAGAGTGAGTGAATGACAGTGAGTGAGTAAGAGAGTGAGTGATGAGCGAAAGTGAGTGAGTGGATGAGTGAGTGAGTGATGAGTGAGTGAGTGTGTGTGTGTGTGAATGAGTACGTGAGTGAGTGATGAGTGAGTGAGTGGATCAGTGAGAGAGTGAGGAGGACTGAGAGTGAATAAGTGTGAGTGAGTGACTAGTGAGTGAGTGAAGAGTGAATGAGTAAGTGAGTGGTCAGTGGAGGATGTGGAGTGGAGTGTCAGTGGATTAGTAAGTGAGTGAGTGATGAGTGAGTGTGTGAGTGACAAGTGGCTGAGTGAGTTAGTAGGTCAGTGAGTGAGTGGATGAGTGAGTAAATGAGTGAGTGACATGTGAGTGAGTGCATGAGTGATGAGTGAGTGAGTGTGTGGGTGAGTGAGTGAGTAAATTAGTGAGTGATGAGTGAGTGTGAATGAGTAAGTGAGTGAGTGACAAGTGAGTGAGTGTGAGTGGGTGAATGAGTGAGAGAAAGACAGTGAGTGAGTGAGTAAGTGAGTAAGTGCATAATTGAGTGAGTGAGTGACAGTGAGTGAGTGAGTGAGGGAGTGAGTCAGAAAGTAGGCAAGTGAGTGACTGAGTGGCAGTGAGTTATTCAGTGATAGAGTGACACTGAGTGAGTGAGTGAAGAGTGAGTGAGTGAGTGACAGTGGTGAGTGGTGACAGTGAGAGTGAGGTGAGTGAGTGACATGAGTGGAGTGGAGTGGCAAGAGTGACAGTGAGTGACAGTAAGTAAGTGACAGTGGTGAGTGAGTTAGTGACAGTGAATGAGTGAGTGAGTAACAGTGAGTGAGTGAGTGAGTGTGAGTGAAAGTGAGTGACTGATTGAAAGTGAGTGACAGTGAGTGAGTGACACTCAGTGAGTGTGAGTGACAGTGAGTAAGTAAATGAAAGTAAGTGAGTGAGAGAGAGAGTGACAGTGAGTGAGTGAGTGACTGACAATGAGTGAGTGACAGTGAGCAAGTGATTGAGTGACACTGAGTGAGTAAGTGAGGGAGTGACAGTGAGTGAGTGAGTGAGTGAGACAGTGAGTGAGTGACAGTGAGCGAGTGAGATTGACTGAGTGGGTCAGTGAGAAAGTAAGTGAGTTAGTCAGTGAGTGACAGTGAGTGAGTTAGTGAGTGAGTGACAGTGAGTAAGTGAGTGAGTGAATGAGTGAGTGACGAGTGAGTGTGTGTGTGAATGAGTAAGTGGGTGAGTGAGTGAGGAGTGAAAGTGAGTGATGAGGAGTGAGAGTAGAGTGAGTGAGTGAGAGAGTGAGTGTGTGTGAGTGAGTGAATGAGTACAAGGAGTGCAAGTGAGTGAGTGGATGAGTGAGTGAGAAAGACAGTGAGTAATTGATTGAGTGGTGAGTGAGAGAGTGATGAGTGTAGGACAAGTCAGTGACTGAGTGTGTGTGAGGGTGAGTGAGGAGTGAGTGATGAGTGAGTGGAGGAGTGGATGAGTAAGGAGTGAGTGACAGTGAATGAGTGAGTAAGTGGTGAGTGGTGAGGAGTGACAAGTGAGTGAGTGTGTGGAGTGAACAGTAAGGGAGTGAGTGGATGAGAAGTGTGAGTGATGAGTGAGGAATGACGAGTGATTGTGAGTGAGTGGAGGAGTGAATGAGGTATGTGAGTGAGTGAGTGAGTGACAGTGAGGAGTGAGTAAGAGTAAGTGAGTGAGTGGAGTGAGTGGCTGAGTGCCAGTGATGAGTCAGTGACAGTGACACTGAGTGAGTGATGAGGAGTGAGGACTGACAGTGGTGAGTGAGTGAGACAGTGACAGTGTGGAGGGAGGGACAGTGGAGTAAGGACAGTGAGAGAGTGAGTGGAGTGAGTGAGTGAGTGAAAAGTGAGACAAGTGGTGTGAGTGAATGAGTCAGTGAGTGAGTGAGAGTGAGTGAGGTGAGAAGGAGTGGAGTGATTGAGTTAATGAGCAAGGAGTGGAGTGACAGGAGTGAGTGATTGAATGAGGAGTGAGTAGATAAGTGAGGCATGAGTGAGAGGTTACTGAGTGAGTGACAGTGAGTGTGGAGTAGCAAGGACTGAGTGAGCGAGTGAGTGATGAGTGAGAGGAGTGGGTGAGTAGTGATGAGTGACGAGTGAGTGTGTGTGGAGAATGAGTGGAGTGAGTGGATGAGGAGTGATGGACAGTGAGTGAGTGAGTAAGTGAGTGACGAGGAGTGAATAAGTGTGAGTGAGTGAATGAGTGAATGGGTGAGTGAGTGACAAGCGAGTGAGTGGGTGAGAGTGAGTGAATGAGTAAGTGAGTGGGTGAGTGAGTGAGTGACGAGTGAGTGAGTGGGTGAGTAAGTGAGTGAGTGATTGAGTGAGTGACAAGTGGATGAGTGAGTGAGTGATGAGAGTGAGTGTGAGAGAGTGAGTGACAAGTGAATGAGTGTGTGTGAGTTAGTAAGTGAGTGAGTGAGTTAGTAAGTGAGTGAGTTGTCAATGAGAGTGAGCGACAGTGAGTGAGTGAGTGAGTGGGTGAGTGAGTAAGGAGTGACATGGAGTGCGTGAGTGAGTGTGGGGTGAGTGAGTGAGTGTGTAGGTGTATGGGTGAGTGATTGAGTGACAGTGAATGAGTGAGAGTCAGTGAGTGAGTGTGAGTGAGTGAGTGAGTGAGTGAATGATTGAGTAAATGGGTGAGTGAGTGATGAGTGAGTGAGTGTGAGTGAGTGAGTGTGAGTAAGTGAGTGAGTGACAAGTGAGTGAATTTGAGTGGGTGAGTGAGTGAGTGAGTGACAATGAGTGAGTGAATGAGGGAGTAAGTGAGTGACAGTGAGTGAGTGGAGTGGGTGACAGTGAGTGAGTGAGCCAGTGTGGGATGAGGGGTGGGTGAGTGGAGTGTGGTGGAGGAGTGGGTGAGTGAATGGGTGATGATTGAGTGAGTGGACTTACAGTGGAGGAGTGGTGACAGTGAGTCAGTGAATGAGTGAGTGAGTCAGTGGTAGGAGGAATGAGTAAGAGTGAGTGACGAGTGAGTGAGTGGAGTGAGTCAGTGGGTGAGTGACAGGAGTGAGTGAGTGGGTAAGTGAGGAGTGAGTGCAGTGAGTAGGAGAGAGATGTGGAGGTGTGATGAGGAGGAATGAGGAGGGTGTGGGGGGAGGAGTGAGGATGAATGAATGAGGAGGAGGAATGGAGAGGAGAGTGAGGAGGAGTGAGTGAGTGGGCAGAGGAGTGGAGGAGGAGTAAGTGAGTGAGTGATGAGTGAGGGAGTGAGGACTGAGGAGAGGAGTGGAGTTACAGGAGTGAACAGGGAGGAGTGAGGTTAGTGATTGGTGAGCTATGAGGAGGTGAGGAGGACGGAGGAGGAGTGTGTGAAATGTGGGCGAGGAGGAGTGGATGAGTGAGTGAGGTAAGGAGGAAGGAGTGTGTGACTAGGAGTGAATAAGTGAGGAGTGCGGAGTGATGAGGAGTGATGTGTGGAGTGAATGAGCAAGAGAGGGTGAGTGGGAGTAAGGAGTGAGTACGCAGTGGAGGCAAGGAGTGAGGAGTGAGGATTGAGTGAGTGACAAGGGCTTGAGTGGAGTGAGTAAGTCAGGAGAGTGATGAGTGAGGAGTGATGAGTGAGAGTGAGTGAGTTAGTGAGTGATGCAGAGGAGTCAGTGAGGTGGAGTGATGAGTGAGGTGGAAGTGAGTGGAGTGAGGAGTGAGAAAGGGAGCGGGTGAGTAAATGAGTACAAATGAGTGAGGTGAGGAGTGAATGAGGAGTGCGGGCGGAAAGAGTAAGGAGTGAGTGTGTGAGTGACGAAAAGTGAGTGAGGAAAGGAGTGAGCAACGAGTAAGAGACTGGTGAGTGAGTGAGGTTGAGTGAGTGACACGTGAGGAGTGCATGAGCGTGGAGGAGGTTTGTTGGTGAGTCAGTAAGGAGTGATGAGGAGGTGGTGAGGCGGGTGGAGGAGTGAGTGCAAGGGCTGAGGAGTGAGTGAGTGAGTGTCAGTGAGTTATGAGGACATGAGCAGAGTGAGTGGAGTGAGCTGAGTGGTGAGTGGAGTGATGAGTGAGGTTAGTGAGGATGAGTCAGCAGAGGAGTGTGAGTGAGGAATGAGTGAGGTGGGGTGAGTGAGGAGTAATGAGGAGGAGGTATGGTGGTGAATGAGGAGAAAGTGGGCGGGTGAGTGGGTGATTAAGTGGAGTGAGTGGCGAAGTGAGTGAGTGAGTGAGTGACAGTGGTGGTGGGTGAGTGAGTGTTGAGCAACAAGTGAGTGAGTGGGTGACAGGTGGAGGAGTGAGTGTATTTCTTTTCATTAATTTAGGTTACAGTTAGTATTACCCTGGGGATATCAACCCATTGTGGATCCAGGGTTCAACTCACTCACTTCCACTCAGTGCAATAACAGAATAAGTAGCATAAGATGCAACAGGTTACGAACAGATTTATCACAGCCAGGGGCATAATACACGAAGCCTTGGCACACCCCTGAGTGTCTTATTGCTTTTATAAAATGGGCTGCTTTAAAAAAATTCTTTTTAATTAGAAAATTCATTTTTCTATGTGGTAAACAGCATTTAGTTATGTTGATTTAACATAAAATAGTCCTTCTGCCTACCACATAATGACGTCATTATGATGTCATGTCTGTACTGGACAAAGTTAGTAATTCAGAGAACTTGTAGAGAAATAAAACAAATATTTGTCAATGCCGAATGTTGGCTTGCTGGCATTGGTAGTGCAGGAGTTAGAGAGATGCATAATAGGAATGGCAATGAAGTATTGAACTGATGTCAACCCACCCCCACGCTGCAGAAACTGACAGGCACTGGGGTGTCCCTTTGGGTGTTGGCCATAGTGCTCATGCCATTTCACCTCTCCTTATCCTGCAGACACTGACAAGTGTTGCGGTGTGCATTGGGGTCTTCGGGCTTTATGCTCACCCCATTCCATAAGGAAATACACTGAGATGGGTGCAGTATAGAACAGTGGGGTGAACTTTGGAGCCAAAGTGTCCAAGGCACATCTTGATGATTGTCACTGGCTGCAGGGTGGGGGTGGGGATGGAATGGCGTGAGCATTATGTCCGACAATCCCAAGTCACACCCCTGACACCTGTCAGTCTCTGCAGGGCATTACGGTGGAACCCCTAACACCCGAGGCATTTTCACTCATATATTTCAACATGGACTTTTTGTGACCCTACCTCATGAACAGTGGCACTATCAGTTCATTAGCCAAAAGGTGATTTTTGCACAACAACCGAGCCATTTGGCGTCACAGGTGCGAAAACACATTTTGCACAGGATGTGAAAAATGACAGCTGTACTTTTCATGAGGAGGTACAAAAAAATGGCAATGTTGAAAATCTGGAGTGAAAATATGAAAAATTGGTGAAGTCATGAGCTTGCATAGAAACTGGGCAATGCACACCTGTAATGCAATTATTTTGGGATTTTTTAACCAAATTTTCAGCATAGGGATTTTGGGACCTCTGCTCATAAACAGTGGCACTGCAATTTTGTTAATCTGTCCCGAAAGTTGATTTCCCACAGTGACTGAGCCATTGTGCGCCAGATGTGAGAAAACACAGTTTGGGCAGGATGTGAAAAATGACAGCTGTACAGTTCATAAGTAGGTGTAAAAAATGCCAGTGTTGAAAATGTGGCATGTAAATGTAGTAAATTTGTGAAGTTACAAGGGTGTGTGGGAAATATGCAATGCACGCTTGGAACACTGCCATTTTATGGGCGTTCGGCACCAAATTTTCAACATAGGCATTTTAGCACCTCTGCTCATGTACAGTGTCACTGTTATTTCCTCAAAGTGTCCCAAGAAGTGATTTCGCACAGCGACCACGCTATTCTGCACCGGAAGTGCGAAAACACATTTTAGGCAGGATATGTGAAATGACAGCTGTACTGTTCATCAACAGGTGTGGAAAAATGGCAATGGTGAAAATACAGAGTGAAAATATCACAAATGCACGACAGTGCAAGTGTGCATGCAATCTGCCAATGCACGCTCGTAACACAGTCATTTTATGGAGTATCATCACCAAATTTTCAACATAGGCATTTTAGGACCTCTGCTCATGAACTGTGTCACTGTCATTTTCATAATCTGGCCCAAACACTGATTTTCCACAGAGACTGCACTATTGTGCGCCAAAAGTGCGGAAACACATTTCGGGCAGGATGTGGAAAATGACAGCTGTACTGTTCACAAGGAGGTGTGCAAAAATGACAATGCTGAAAATCTGGCATTAAAATATTGCAAATGCACAAAGTTACGAGCCTGCTTAGCAACTGTGCAACGCACGTTCGAAAAACAGGCATTTGTTGGATTCTTTCCACCAAATTTGGAACATAGGCTTTTTGGGAGGCCACCTCATGAACACTTGTACTGTCATTTCGTTAATGGGTCCCAAAAGGTGATTTCGCTCAGTGACTGCGAAATCACCTTTTGAGGCAGATTAATGCCATGACAGTGATAGAATTCAACAGGAGGGGCCCCAAAAACCCCATGTTGAAAATTTGGTGCCAAAATTCCAATAAATGCTCAAGATATGCAGCAAAGTTGAAAAAATCCCTATTCATTCCATTATACAGCTTACCGGCATTTCCTCAGTTCGCGGTCGGCTTTGAAGAGTGCAGACGTGTTTCCGGTCCACCGAAGATCATCGCGCTGGAGTCCGGAGGTAAGTATGGGGTGAGGGGGTGTGGGAGGCAGGGTGCACAGTGGGTGGGCATGAGTGGGGAGGGGGCCACTGAGACCTGAGGGACCGTTTTTCTTTCAGAGACTTTTTTTTTAAGGAAGATGACATGGGGACGCTTGCCACGCTTGGGGTGGCTCCCAGTGTGGCATCGGGAAGGTGGTTTGGGGGCTGGAGCCGACGTGGGGATTGGGCACTTTGTCGGCAGACAATGGGGGAATTTATGCCGACGGGATTGGGCATCTCTGTCGGCACACAGTGACAGCAATGGGGAGGCAGGGAGCCGAGGGGATTGGGCACTCCCCGGCATATAAGAAATGCGGGGGCTGATTTATGCCGACTGGGAGTGGGCTCCCTGTCAGCTCACAATGAAAGTGGGGGAGGCAAGAACTGAGGAGACTGGACACCCCCCTCGGCATATAGGAAGTGGGGGGGGGCTGCTGTATGCTGACGGGGAGTGGGCTTCCCAGTCGGCAAATTTCTGCGGCCACAGAAAGCCAGCTGGAGGATTGGGCACCCCCGAAGTCAGCCGTTGGGCGGCCGCCTGCCATGCTGCTAATGTGGCAGCATGCAGGAAGGGTCCGCTGCGTCTGACAAGCTTTGCTCGGATTGCAGAGGACCTTTCCTTAGATGTGCACGCCACATTAGCATGAATGGTGTGGCCCAACAGCGGCCACGCCTCCAAATCTGCAGTCTCCCAAGATGTTGACTTGCACGCAAGTGCGGCAAGCCAACATAAAAATGGGGAGGGCACTCCATTTAATTCACTGTAACTTCGTTACTGTAAATAGCTACTGTAAATTCATACTATAGTGTAGTGCCACTGGAGCGAATGTTATTGTTTACCTGCAGAGGTTGTCCAGTACGCTGCTGGGTATCTCCAATCATTTTCTTATGATGCTGAGCACATGAACAGCCCGGACTACCAAGACTTCCCAAGAAACACGGAGGGAAGGAGAACACAAAGTCAATTTAATTTTTTTAATTAAAGTGTGAAAACAGCCACCACAGGAAGAAATTCCACTCTAGTTTAGCAAGGGCGATGCTTTCACTGACATCCATCAGCACCCAATAGCAGCTCAGAAGGTAAATCATACTGTACAGCGGTGGGGAAACTGTGAATACTTCTTCACTTTGAATAACAAAAAGGGCAGTGATGGGAAACAATGACTTAACACCTGCAAATACTACCAAAAGTAAACAATCACAAAATCAATGATCGCTGTCTCTGCTCTCTCTCTTTCAGCATTGCTGTTCGTAACAGCAGCTTATGTGTTTGTTTGTTTTTTGGCCCCGTACTTAAGTGGGTACTCTTGCATGCTCTCTCTCTCTCTCTCTCTCTCTCTCTCTCAGCATTACTGTTGGTAACAGCAGCTTGTGTGTTTGTTTGTTTTTTCGCCCCCACACTGGAGTGAGTGAAGAAAAGATGGCTGCCAGTAAAAATGCCAACATTCTATGGCACAAGAATCTTGGCCTTTGTACTGCCAGCTCTTTTTTTTACCCATGCATGGAACAGATTTCATGCATGGTGAGGAACGTTTCTGATTGGCTGGAATAGCCCACCCATTTTATAATAGATAGGAACTCATCAGTAACAAGGCTGTAATTCTGTCAAAGGTTCTGTTGACATCATAAACCACAAGAGAAGAGCAGACATGAGTGATAATGTCATGGAGGAAGGTTTTCAGGGCTGTGACACAGGAGGCTGAGCAGATGGGGTACTGCACTAAGAGATGCACATAGCACAAAGATAGATTAGAAAGATATTAGAAAGATGTTAAGCGCAGAGAGGTTAAAGAACACCATTGCTGCTCTTTTTGAAATCCTCCCCAGAAACAGTAAAGGGCCCCTTGCCTGCTCCAAAGTGTAATGCTGCATAAGCCATCATTATGTTTGCTTGCACGCATGTGCAAAAAGAAAAAATTACTCACCTTAGTAATGTTGTTTCTTCTAATGGAGTCTTGCTATATTATGACATATGCAGTATAACCCCAGGTTAGAACTGCTCCGGAGGTGAAAGAGTTAACTTTCCATGCAGGGCATGGAATCTTGAGAACACGAGCTTCGGTTGAACACTCTGTCTGTTGTAGCTCAAACTTAAACTGTCAGATCTTTACGAGCAAAACTCACTAAGGTTCTGTGTGGAAGCTAGAACCTACACTAGCCACTGGCTACTAACTACAAAACACATTTTTGTTCTTGATCCCAAAACAAAGACTCAAGTCGGGGATTCAAGAAAGAAAAATAAGCATAACACCTAAGCACCCTAGAAAGGGTGAAAATAAAGTGGGCATCAATGAAGTGCCAACATTGCACTGCCCACCCACATCCCAAAAATAGAGGTTCTGAGAGGGGCAGGCTGGGGGGAGGTCATAATATAGCAAGACTCCATTAGAAGAAACAACATTACTAAGGTGAGTAAATTTTTCTTCAAACAACATGAAGTCTTGCTATATTATGACATGCAGATTACATAGCAGTACCTCCATGGAGGAGGGACAGAACCTACTTGGGAAAAAGGCTCTGAAGCACAGCTGTGACAAATCGAGCATCACTGCTAGCCTGGATATCCAGGGAGTAATGCTTAGTAAAAGTGTGAACTGTTTTCCAGGTAGCTGCTTGACATATCTCTAGGATAGGGATGTCCCTGGCAGCAGCCAGAGACGCAGCTGTACCTCTGGTAGTGTGAGCCCTCAGGCCTGAGGGAGGAACCTTACCCAGTTTTTCATAGCAGAATTGGATACAGAGACAATCCACCTGGCAATGGATCTTTTAGTGGCAGGTTTCCCTTTACCAACCTCACCATAAGTGAGGAGCAATTGGAAGGATTCGAACCTGTGACCCTTGGTACGTTCTATATAGTAACTAAGGGCTCTTTGACATCTAAACTGTGCAATCTCCTCTCACCAGAGGAGGAATGGTCAGTGAAGTACACAGGAAGAGACATGGATTGATTAAGGTGAAAATCTGAAACCACCTTAGGCAAAAACTTCCTGCTAGTCCTGAGGACCACCTTATCTCTATGAAAGGAGATAAAATCAGGCTCCACTGACAAAGCTTGTAGCTCACTTATGCGCCTGGCAGAGGTGATGGCTACCAGAAACACAGTTTTCCAAGTCAAGTACTTAAGCTCTGCTGAAGACAATGGTTCAAAAGGGGGGTTGCATAAGCTGAGCGATGCAAATATTAAGATCCCAAGCAGGGGCAGGGTCCCTGAACGGGGGTGTTGGTGTGAAGCAACCCTTAAAAAACTTGGAGAACACAGGGTGAGCTGATAAAGAAGAGGGCTTACCTGCTGATAAGAAGACAGACACAGCTGCCAAGTGCACTTTTAGGGTAGCTGGTCTCAGCCCCAAGGAATTCAAATGCACCAAATAATCCAGGATCGTGGGCACACCAGCAGATTCTGGGGAAATATGTTTACCAGCACACCATATGGAAAATCTCTTCCATTTTGAATTATAGGTAGCCCTGGTGGAAGGCTTCCTAGAGGCCTTCAATATATCCAATACACCTTGGGAAAGGTGTAGGTCAGCAAACTCTAACTCTTCAAGAGCCATGCCTTGAGATTGAGAGATTTGAGGTTCGGATACCAAACTCTCCCCTGGGCACAGGTTAACAGGTTGTGATTCCTGGGAAGACATAGGGGAGGGTGGACTGCTAAGGACATGAGGAGTGGGTACCAGGGCTGCCTGGCCCAATCTGGAGCAATCAGGATCATCTTGCAGGATTGAGATCTGATTCTGACTAGCACTTTGAAAGAAGGGGAAGGGGGGAAAAGCATAGAGAAACTTCCCTTCCCAACTGAGGAGGAAGGCATCCAGAGGGACTGAGCCCAACACTGGGGGCCTGCAGCAAAAAAGGGGAAGTTGGTGATTGTCTGGGGCTGCAAAGAGATCTATTTGCGGGGTGCCCCATCTGGCAAATACTACCTCCAGTACTAGGGGGTCCAGTGTCCATTCGTGATGGCCCTGGGAAATCCTGCTGAGAGCATCCGCTAGGACATTGTCCTTGCCTGGGAGGTGAACTGCCATAAGGGAGGTGTTCAGAGAATAAACCAGAGACCACAACTTCATTGCTTCAGTGCTCAAGGCCGTAGACCGAGTGTCCCCTTGCTTGTTGATGTACCACATTGTAGTGGTATTGTCTGTTCTGACCTGAACAACCTTGTTCTGGACAGATGTGGAAAAAACCTGGAGTGCTAGAAAAACTGCTCTGAGTTCCAGCAAATTGATGTGGAGCAGAGATTCCTGAGGGGACCACAGCCCCTGGGTGGAAAGGTCGCCCATGTGAGCTCCCCACCCCAAGAGTGATGCATCTGTAGTAAGGGTCAAGGAATGGGACTGGGGAGTGAAGGGAACCCCCTGTCTCAGATTGTTCTGATCCTGCCACCACTGAAGGGCCTGGATCAGGGTTTGAGTCACTGGAATCAATTTGGTTAAGGGATCTGTCCTTTGAGACCAAGGCTCTCAAATGGAACTGAATGTCCCTCATCTGAAATCTGCTCCTGCACTACTGCTGTAGAAGCCATGCCCCAGGAGCTGTAGAAAATGCCTTGCTGGTCGAGAGACCTGCAGGGTGAAAGAAGAGGCCAGAGACACCAGGGTCCTTGCTCTTTCCAGAGGAAGGAAGGCTCTGGCTTCTTTTGTGTTCAGTTCTGCACCTATGAAGGTGAGAAGCTGGACAGGCTACAGAACTGACTTTGAAAGATTGAGAAGGAAACCTAGAGATGTAAGCAGTTGCTGGGTTACTTGTAAGTGTAGTTTGACCTGTTCTGGAGAATGGCCTACAATGAGCCAGTCGTCCAGATAAGGAAAGATGGCAGTCTTTTGCCTTCTTAAATGAGCAACTGCTACTGCCAGGCATTTTGTGAACACGCTCGGGGCCGAGGTGAGGCCGAAGGGCATTGCTCTGAACTGGTAATGGCGTGAGGGCAGTTCGAATCTGAGGTACTTTCAATGGGAGCTTCTGATAAGAACATGGAAGTAGGTATCCTTGAGGTCCAGGGAGGCTAGCCAGTCCCCTGGCCTTAGAGAGGATAAAATAATCCCCAGGGTCACCATTTTGAACTTTGGTTTTAAGAGGTGCTTGTTTAGATACCTGAGATCCAGAATGGGCCGCCATTCTCCTGTCTTTTTTGGGGTAAGGAAGTACCTGGAGTACAACCCTTTGCCCTGGTGTATGGGTGGAACCCTTTCCACAGCTCTGAGAGCTAGGAGGGAAGAAACTTCTGCTTCCAGGGCAAGTGCCTCTGATGGGTTTGCAGGTGGAAAAGACCTGGCTCTCATCTTCGGAAATTTTTTGAAGCTGAGAACCAGTCCCTGGTTTACTACTTCCAGGACCCACTTGTCTGATGTTAAAGACTTCCAGTCCTGGACAAAGTAAGCCAGCCTGCCCCCTACCGGTAGTGGAGAGTCGGCCCTGGCCACCCCATCAGGGAGCCTGTTTTGCAGGGGCTTTGGCTTGAGGGGTAGAAGCAGGCTTACTAGAACCCCTTCTGCCCCTTCCTCTAAAGAACCCCCTCTGGGCATAAGCAGAAGAGGAGGCCTGGGCTTGGTAAAAAGGCCTATGAAAAGGCCTGCCCCTGCCCCTGACATGCTGCCTTTGAGGAGTGACTTGCCTTCTTTGGCCTGTGCACTCCTATAGGTGGTCCTATACTCATCCATTTTCTTCATATAATTCTCTGTCTGCTCCCCAAACAGAGAATTTCCACAACAGGAAAATCCATAGCCTTAGACTGGGATCCTGTGACAGGGCCATACATCTGAGCCAGGCCATTCTGCTAAGAGACACAGACGTAAGCCATGACTCTTGATGAAACATCGTTAGAGTCTACTGCAGCATGAAATTGCACCTTGATGCCTCAATACCATCCGCAGCCACCTGCTCCAGCTCCCTGGCAAGCTGGTCAGGGGCCTGTTTTGCTAGAGCCAGGACAGTATCCCACCTGGATTTCTGGTACCTGGCTGCATAAGTCATATAATTTGCCTGTCTGAGTCCCAAAGATGCTGCCATGTACTGTTTCTTTGCCATGGCATCCATCCTCCTGGAATCCTTTTCAGGAGGGTGAGAGGCTAGAGGAATATTAGCCTTGTCACAGGCTGCAGCCTGCATTACTCCCACATGGCTGCACTGCTGGGATAGGAACTCCGTATCAGAGCCTGATAAAGCATACCTCTTGTCCATCCTTTTATCCACAGGGAGGATAGAATGAGGAGTTTTCAAATTTTTACTGTCTGTTTCCTAAAGATTTGTGCAAGGAATAGACAGTCTCCTAGACTCTGGAATATCCATCATTTCCACAAAATCAGGCTCTTCTTGATCATCAACAGCTTCCTCAACAGGAGTTGCAGAGTCTCAGCAACTTTCTTGTAAAACAAAAAATAAGAAGGGGACTCAGATAGCCTGGGAGGGGACACTCCTGTGGGTCTGTCTGGAGAGATGTCCGATTCAATGGGCACATCCAGACTTTCAAAATCACACTCACTTTCCTCATACCCCTCCTCCCCTTCCTCCGGTTCATAAAAATCCTCAAAATCATAATCTTGAACCGGGGGGAACCGTCCAACCGAATGCTCCTAATGGTGTCGGTTCGGACGGAACTGGGAAAGAGACTGGACAATTTGAATAGCTTTGGCTATTTCCTCAGCAGTTGGAGAAAGAACTTTTGGCCCAAAACTAGCTGACCTTCTAGTCTTTAGTTGGAACCGGCCTCAGAGCTGGCTCTTCGTTGCCCGAGGCAGTATCGTCCCTGGTCAGAGGGCACTCCTCAGGTTCAGTTGGAACCGAACCGGCTGGCCATCCGGGTCAGCGGACTTTTGGCCTCCTTTCCTGAGCCTACCAACTCTCTTTCCACGGTGGCAGCAGGAAAATTCTTACAAATCTGGCAGTCTGCATTGAGGTGGTCAAACCCCAGACAATATACACAAGTGGTGTGTGGGTCAGCCTTAGCAAAGGCTTCCCCACAGAGCCACAGTGCTGAAACCAGTGGGTCTGGTTTTTGGGTTTCTCAGACATAGTGCCAGCCTAACCTAAACTTGCCCGTTAATGGCAATCCGCCAAGCAAGACTCTCTTATCGGTTCCCAACCGTGTCACGGGTCATGGAGAAAAACGTAATAAAATCCGATTTTTTTAGAACCGATAAGAACCGGGAACCGCACTCTAAAGGACTAGAAAGTAATTTTAAACCCAATCTGATCGGTTCAAACCGAACCGAAAAGACGTTTACAAGTTCCACACAGAAGAAAATAAACAAAAGCCTATCTATTACTTACAGTACCACAGACAGAGCTTGAACCGACGATTGAGGTTAAATTTTTGCTAAAATAAACCGAGAATTGCACTTTAAAACCGACAAACGAACCGAGCAGCAGGAGGAATCTCCGGAGCGACTGTTCAGTGAGGTGGAGTAAAGAATCTGACAGTTTAAGTTTGAGCTACAACAGACAGAGTGTTCAACCAAGCTCGCACTCAAGATTCCATGCCCTGCATGGAAAGTTAACTCTTTCACCTCCGGAGCAGTTCTAACCTGGGGTTATACTGCATATGTCATAATATAGCAAGACTTCATGTTGTTTGAAACATAGTGCCATCATCCGAGTTTTCCAGAGGTGTGTCAGCCTCTTCCAATTCAGTCAGTGTGTTTGCAGGCGTGGTTGCAGTGTGCCAATCACTGCTCCAGCTGTCTATGACAGCTGAAAATGCAGTGGCATACAGATGAAAGGGAGAGCTCACTTCAGTGAGCAGAGCTCCCCCCTCAACACGCACACATATTGTGTGCTGATGCGCTCCGCCCCCCATGCACATACAGTATAGCCGACGGGGTGCCCAATGCTCCATCGGCTTCACGCCGCCGCCCCCCCAAAAAAAGCTTTCCTGGTGCCACGCTGGGAGCCCAACCCAGTGTGGCACACATCCGTATGGCCGACGGAGGAGCCCAGTCCCCGTTGGCTCCAGCCCCCAAAACAGCATTACAGCTGCCATGCTGGAGCCCACCCAGCATGGCACACATCCATATGGCCGGCGGGGAGCCCAGTCCCCGTCGACCAACACCAAACAGCCTTACAGCTGCCATGCTGGGAGCCCAGCCCAGCGTGGCACTAGCCCATATGGCCAACGGGGGTGCCCAATGCCCCGTCGGCTCCAGCTCCCCCCAAACACCCTTTCCAGCTGCCACGCTGGGAGCCCACCCCAGCGTGGCAAACGTCCCACGTCGTCATAATAATTAAAAAAAAAAAAATGTAAATTAAAAAACGGTCCCTCGCAGTCTCCCTGTCCCCACCAGCACCCACCCACTGTGCACCCTGCCTTTCAACACCTCACCCTCACCCCATACTTACCTCTGGAGTCCGGCGCAACGATCTTCGGTGGACCAGAAACACGTCTGCAATCTTCAAAGCCGACCACGAACTGAGGAAATGCCGGTAAGCTGTATAATGGGATAGACAGGGTTTTTTCAACTTTGCTGCATAACTCGGGCATTTTTTGGAATTTTTGCACCAAATTTTCAACATGGGGTTTTTGGGACCCCTTCTCATGAATGCTGTCATTGTCATGGCGTTATTCAGGCCCGAAGGGTGATTTCGCAGTCACTGTGCGAAATCACCTTTTGGGACTGATTAACAAAATGACACTGCCAACGTTCATAAGGTGGGCTCTCAAGAAGCCTATTTTGAAAATTTGGTGGAAAAATTCCAAAAAATGACTGTTTTACGAGGGTGCGTTGCGCAGTTCCTACACACGCTCGTAAGTTCACGAATTTTCAATATTTTCACTCCAGATTTTCAACATTGCCATTTTACCACACCTTCTTATGAGTAGTACAGCTGTCATTTTTCACATCTCACCCAGAATGTGTTTCCGCCCATGTAGCGCACTGGTGCAGTCAGTGTGCGAAATCAAGGTATGGGACAAATTAAGAAAATCACAGTGAAACTGTTCATGAGCAGAGGTCTTAAAATGGCTATGTTGAAAATTTGGTGAAAAATTCTAAAAATGACTGTTTCATTTAACGCGTGCTATGCAGTTCCTACGCGACGTCGTAAGTTCACATAAATTTTCAATATTTCACCCAGATTTTCAACATTGCTGGCTTACCACACCTCCTTATGAGCAGTATAGCTGTCATTTTTCACATCTCACCCAAAATGTGTTTCCACCCATGTAGTGCACAATGGCGCAGTCAGTGTGCGAAATTAATGTATGGGACACATTAAGAAAATCACAGTGACACTGGTCATGAGCAGAGGTGTTAAAATGGCTATGTTGAAAATTTGGTGAAAAATCCCCAAAATGATTGTTTTAGGAGCGCACGTTGCACAGTTCCTACGCACGCTGGCAAGTTTGCAAATTTGTAATATTTGCACACCAGATTTTCAACAGTGCCATTTTACCACACTTCCTTATGAGCAGTACAGCTACCATTTTTCACATCTCGCCCAAAATTTGCTTTCACACATGTAGTGCACAATGGTACAGTCGGTGTGCGAAAACAACGTTTGGGACAGATTAAGAAAATCACAGTGACACTGGTTATGAGCAGAGGTCTTAAAATGACTATGTTAAAATTTGGTGACAAAACTCCATAAAATGACTGTGTTATGGGTGAGCATTATGCAGTTTCCATGCACCCTCGTAAGTTCATGAATTTGTAATATTTTCAGTCCAGATTTTCACCAGTGGCATTTTTCCACACCTCCTTATGAACAGTACAGCTGTCATTTTCCACAACATGGCCAAAATGTGTTTTCACACTTTCAGCGCAGAAATGCGTGGTCGCTGTGGGAAATCATTGTTCGGGACAGATAAAGAAAATCACACTGACACTGTTCATGACCGGAGGTCCCAAAATGCCTGTGTTAACAATCTGCTATAAATAAATCCCAAAACTAGTTACTTTACAGGTGTGCGTTGCACAGTTTCTATGCACGCTCATGACTTCACCAGTTTTTTAAGATTTTCACACCAAATTTTCAACATTGCCATTTTTTACACCTCCCCATGAATAGTACCGCTGCCATTTTTCACATTCTGTTCAGAATGTGTTTTTGCACCTGTGGTGCCAAATGCCGTAGTCACTGTGCAAAAGCAGTTTTCGGCTAACAAACTGATATTGCCACTGTTCATGAGGTGGGGGTCACAAAAAAACCATGTTGAAAATTTGGAGTGAAAATACCAATGAATGCCTGAGGCGTTAGGGTTTCCGACCATAACGCCCCACCCTGTAGAGAATGACAGGCATCAGGGGTGTGACTTGGGATTCTTGCCTGTAATGCTCATACCATTCCATCCCCACCCACACCCTGCAGCCAGTGAGAGGCATCAAGGTGTGCCTCGGACTCTTCAGACCTAAACATTGCCCCATTCTCCTATACCACACCCATCTCACCGTATTTTCTGATGGAATGGGGTGCGCATAAGGGTCAAAGACCCCAAGGCACACCGTGACACTTGTCAGTGTCTGCAGGGTAGGGTGTGGTGAAATGGCATGGTCGTTATGCCTGACGACCCAAAGGCACACCCCAATGCCTGTCACTCTCTGCAGGGTGGTGGTGGGGTTGGCTTCAGTTCAATACTTTGCTGCCATTCCTATTATGCAGCTCTGTAACTTCTATACTACCAATGCCAATGCCAGCAAGCAAACATTCGGCATTGGCAAATGCTTGTTTTTCAGTACCTATAATTCGGGAGAGAAGGCACCATATTTTTGGCTCCATGAAGCCAAGAGCATCATACCTTCCAATTCCCAGTTCATGGAGACACCCCCCCCCCACGTTCTCAAATTTTGTGATGTAAGACTATGTAGATCATGCGGGCGCGCTCCATAGACTTGCATAGGAACCTATTATAAAATACCTTTTTCCCATTTTAGAGTGCCAATGTGTGACCCTGAGCAAGTCATAAAGCTCTCTGGAGACTTACATCTCAAAATGTGAGAGCCCTGGGGCTTTTCTCTGAACTGGGAAGCAGAAGGGACTGGGCTGTCATCTCCACAGAGCCAAAATACAATTCCTTCCTTCTGGAATTACAGGCTCTGAAAAAGTATGGGTCATGCAGCATTACGCTTTGCAACAGGTAAGGGTTCTGTATTGTTTTTCTCTTTGGCCTGGCAGTATAGCCTACAGGGTAGAGGAACGAGGTGTGAACAAGCTTGTTACATCCAGCAGACCAGACCTGAATTTGATTCTCACAACCTCCACTTGCATACTGTGTGACTCTGAACAAGTCACTTAACCGTCCAGTGCTCCCAGGTCGTCCCTGAAAGCAGGCACTTATGCCTAGTGGGCCTTACCCGGTTACCAAAGAACAAAAAAAAAAAAAACAATTTGTGACTTACTCAGGGTCACACAGTGAGTATGTGGCAGTTGTGGGATTCAATCCCACATCTCCAGGTTACATTCCTGCACTCTAACCACTACAATAAACAGCCTCCACAAGGCAGATGAGATCCTGTCCCATTTAAACATTCGCAGTGGGCATGTAATGAAACATAAACCTGCCCCCCAAGGAGTTAGATATTGTAATAAGGTATGCATCCAGTGTAAATACTGATTACCCAATCAAAAGGCCTATTTCCAGTTTGGGAATTACAGGGGCTCTTGCCAGGGCTCAACTCCCCTAGCTCTGAAGTGAGCCCTGGTAGCTCTCACATCACTGCCATAATGGAAAGGGGGGGCTCAGTTTAAAGAGATGACCCATATGGCCCCCCCCAGCTCCCAAAGCGCATGAAGTTTAATTCTAACACTGCCTATTTCATTGTTCAGTTGCCTGTTTTAAAGAGCTAGTGTACTGCCTAAAACTAGTATTAGATGTTAAAAGCAGCCAGCCATTACCTTTTATATCCAAGGTACTTTTTATTTCCCCTTTGTTTAATTAAAAGATTGTTTACCTGATGTTAGTAGGTGTGATGTGTGGAACAGCGCCCTGCCTGGCAGCTGGCATATCTTGCTCTGCTGCCCCCCACTACATCACCAGAATTGTGTGACCTCACTGACTGTGACATCACTGCTGCTTAGGAACAGCAATTCAGTGACTGGCAGGTCATTTGCCATCACAATGCTGATGATGTAGTTGGGGGGAAGTAAGGCTAGATATGTCAGCTGCCAGGCAAAGAGCTGTTCCACACATCCAGCACAATATTATCACATAGAAGACTTTCTGATAAACAACAGGAAAAAGGAAAATAATTCAGAAATAAAAGCTACAACTGCCTACTTCTTAAATTTTGCATTATTTTACTGTCTTCCTGTTTTGGCTCCACTAGCTCTTTAACTTATGAAAGTGATTTGAATATTGAGACTATTGGATTGCAAACTTGTTGTTTCCGCTCTCCTACATGTGCAAAAGGTATTGTGGTTTGCATGCTTGCAGTGACGGAAGCACCTCTGATGGGATTAAACTTGAAAAAAACAGAGGCAATATTTTCTAAGCTGAAGCAAAGTGTAGGGCAAAATCCCATACCAGTGACCAAACTGGTATAATGGAAGAGTCGCAGAGCCAGGTTTTCTAATGCAGAGTCTGTTCCATTACATCTCCATGGGCACGCAGGGCAATAAAGGAACAAAGTGCATACAAAGCCCCCTGCTAGCTAGCCTAGAAAGTTGGGGCAGCTGCTGGAAAGGTATAGGTAGGTAACAGGAGCAATCAAGCATTTGTACAGGGAAAAGCTCTTTGCTCCTGGAACACACAGCCACATAATGGAATCAAGATCCGCATGATTTTATTACAGGTACTTGATGCATGTTTGGGTTGAGGAGAGAGAAAGGTGCTGGAGGGTGGCAGTAGGTGGCTGGGTTGATGGTACCAACTGGAGGGATTGGGGTAGGGGAGGAATCACTGGACACCAGGGAACGCTTTGTTCTGTGCAATGGGATCAAGTGAGGGAAGGGGGCCACTGGACACCAGGGAATGTTTTATTCTTTGCAACAGGGATTGGGTGAGGGAGAGAAGCCACTAGATACCAGAGATTATTTTTACTGTGACATGGGGATAAAGTGCAAGGGGGGGGCACTGGATGCCAGGGTGGTTAGGCTTCCATTGGCGGGTGTTAACGCAGCAGAAAACACCCTCCACCATCTCCTGATTGGGGGGGCACACTGATAGTTGCTGGTGTTTTGCTCACTACTAAAAGGTGCTTTTTGCTCATGGTAATTAGCGCTGCTCCAGTAGGCAATTAGCGTGGGCAAAAGACTTCCATTATCCCACTGTGCACATGGTAATGAAATGCCATCTCATTACCATGTGCACTCAAGGTGCCTCTGCATTGCCCTACAAACCTCCTTGCACAGAGCAATGTGACTCTTCCATTATAGGCAGTTCAGTGTGCAAAGGGAAATGCCTCCAAACAGTTTTTGTACTGGCGCGAAGGCTTTGACTATCCTGCCCCAGATATTTTCAACCAGTTCATTTTCTGTATAAGAAGAAAAAGAAATGCAGGCTTTGTTTTGATTCTATTTTTAAATTTTCAAAGATATGCTCAATAGAAAAGGACTGCACACTTTGATTTTGACTGTATGTCATGCAGCGAAGCCTCCAGAATTTCCTTGTAGCTCTACTTAGACAGGGATGGATACTGCAGTTGCTGACTTTAGCAGACTTAAGAAATAGAGTGACCAAAAGCTAGCATCAGCACCGAACAGCTAGTGACAAGTTGTATATAGGTAATTATAGAAACAGTAAGATATTGACAGTAGGCACCTAAAGAGGAACATTTCTGAACCTTGCCGATCATACTGTAGTTTGAAATCTGATCAAAAACTCTTTCAAATGAGGTATTGTGCTTACCTGTGGCTGGTAGCAGCCCAAAGACATCAGGGACAAAAGCTGCTCTATACTGATATTACACTGCTCACATTGTTAGCACCTTGTAACAGAGATGGATCTAGATGCCAAAAAGTTTAGCCACTTGGCTAAACCCCCAGTTTATTTAGCTGCAGCCTCTTCTGTTTTAATCTTTTTTTTTCAGATACCTAGTAGCTTGGCAGGGGAGTGGAGTGTCCATGGGATCTTAGATTCATGTTTGGATTGGAACATGAGGCCGCGAGGCCAAGATCCATGCAAACCAGAATTCTACTCCATTTATTAACAAAGTAAATAAATTAATTTATATAGCATTTCATACAAACTGTATCCAAAATACCTTTACAACTTTATAGAGAGAGAGAGAAGATAATGTTGATGTTTCATCGCACAAGGAGATTCAAACAGCAGAGAAGTAGCTTTGAAGCAGTACATATAGTTTATGTACACAGAGGTAAACACACTAGCTCAGAGTCATGTGTATGTGACTATTGTGAGATTCAAACCTGAATCTTCAGGTTCAGAGCAATTTTTTTTTTTACGCTTAACCACTTGACTAGCACTCTGCCCTTAAGCTCTATTTAGCTCTTACTCCCCCACTGGGTGGGGAGGGTCGTGTGGCTGACCTGCTCAGAGGGAATCATGTCAAAGAGGGAGGAAGATAAGAAGTGAATGGGGGCTGGCTGTTGCTTGTGCTCCAAGTCTGTCTTGGGGAAAATAAATTACCAAAAAAAAAGGCAGCGCTCCAGTAAGAACCTGGACTAACAGTGTTTAATATACACAATTGTGCAGTACAAAATCTCCATGGTCAGACTTATCAAGCCCCAGCACTTTGAGGTTTTTACAGTCTGTTGTTCAGGGGGTGTGAAATAAAAGGTGTGCCGACCGAACAACAAAACTATTACAGTGAAATCCCTGACAGCGACAATTTCGACAGGTTTCAAAACTTGTCACTGTGAGGGACCTGAGGGCAAAATTTCACCCTTTCGCTGTGTGTCACTCCCCCCTTTCAAATCAGCTCTGACTCAGAGTTGATTATATTGGGGGGGGCGTGGGGGGCACAGCCCCTCGCATGGGGTTCAGGGGCACAGCCCCCAAGAGAAACACTCCAATGTCAGACAGGCGAAAGTTCACCTGTCAACACTGGGGATCTCGCTATGCCGAACTTCAACAATGGTGTTGTCAATTCGGCATAGGTAAACTGAAATAAAACACTTGCCTAACTCCACCCCACTACTCCAGCTATGCTGCATTCCCCAGGGTCTAAAGCTGAAAATGGCATAAAAAGCATTAGCCAAAATAACTCACTAAGCAACTTTTATTTAGCAAAAAGATTTTTTTTTAAATGGCTTAGTGGCTAATACGTAGAGTTAACACTGCCTTGTGATGTCATAGACGGTAATATTATGTCAAACTGCATCACATCAGAGCAGCTCAAAAAATGAAAGCAGTTTATCTGTAAAATAAGTGCCTTTTTACCCTTAATGAAAAATGTGAATATTTTGGGATAATTTCATTACAAATTATTATTATTCCTATGTGGCTGATTTTTAACACAAGAGTTTATTGAAATGTTTAAACTGATTTTCTAATGTCATATATTGGTAAACCAATATTGTATTGTTTATTTATTTTACATTGCGACTAACAAATATTGCATGACAACAATGTAAATAGCCTTACCTTAATTGTCTTATCCTGAGCAAAAACTAAAACCTAATCATTAATTCTTTAATGCATGCCTTCATTCACACAGTCAAGAAAAATACAAAATCACGCATACTCCGATAGTGCAAAGCATCATAGGAAGCATTTGTAAATCACCATGAAAGAGTTCAGACTGGTTCTGTTTTAAGCAGGAGTGTATGGTGCCAAATGGCCACTCACATACACTGCAAAGGCTCAAAATAGAAAGCACTGACACACGTAGTCAACAGCGTTTCATTTTCTAAGGATAAACTGATCCTTTCCCCCAGTTGCCCATCAATAAGTATGGTGGGGAGGTAGAGCATATGCTTTACATGTATGAGGATCCAGGTTCAATCCCTAGCATCTCCAGAAGTCCATTTCTTGGGCCCTTGCCAGAGAATTTCATCACAGCAGCCCCTATGGGGGTCCCGGAGATAAGGCATCAATATTTACTAGCGAAAGGATGTTAAAAGGGCTGGCAGCCCTTAAGACAGATAAGGCCCTGGGACCAGATGAGTTGCATCCAAGGATACTTAGAAAATTAGCAGCAGAGCTGGCTGAACCCCTGGGAGGTCTATTCAACAGTTCCCTTAGGACCAGGATAGTTCTGAAGGATTGGAGGGTGGCTGATGTAGTTCTGCTTCATTTCATTCATTCAGCCTTTTTGCAGACGATACAAAGATCAGTGCAGAGGTGGATAGTGTGGAAGGGGGGCAGGTGAGCCAAGAGGATTTGGCAACACTTGAGTGCTGATCAGACACACGACAGCTGGGATTCAATGCTAAGCAGTGGAAAGTCATGCACTTGGGAGCCAGGAACCCTGGGAATTGATACTGGTTAGGGGCAGTTATTCACTTCAATGGAGGAGAAGAATCTGGGGGTACTAGTCACAGGGGACATGCATCATTCAGCACAGTGTAGGAAGGAGGCGGACAAGGCTAATAAGATGCTGGGGTGCATTGCCAGGGGAATCACCTCTAGGAGAGAGGAAGTTATTCTGTTGCTGTACAGGTCACTGGTGAGACCTCACTTGGAGTACTGTCTGTGTGCAGTTCTGGTGCCCCTATTTAAAGAAGGATGCCAAACTACTGGAAGGGGTTCAGTGCAGGGCGACAAACGTGATTCTTGGGCTGGGGGACAAACCATATGAGGAAAGACTGAGGGAGCTCAACATGTATTCCCTGGAGGATAGAAGGGAGAGAGGGGACATGACTGAGACCTTCAGATACTTAAAGGGCATAAATAGGGTTAGTACTGAGGGCATGTTTAGATTAAGGGGGGGAGGGACACAAGGGGACACAGTTTGAAACTGAAGGGTGGAAGATTCAGGAGGAAAATGAGGAGGCACTACTTCACGGAAAGGATGGTAGTGAGGTGGAATGCACTGCAAGAGGATGTGATATCATTGAAATCTGTGGGCAGATTTAAGAGGGGGTGGGGCAGGATCAAAAGTAAGGTCAAAACTGGGGGGAAGCTGGGTAGGAGGAGTCAGCAGAAGGGGTGATAAATCAGATGGACAGGCAAGGGGTTGGGGGACAGCTACAGTAGATAAGACTAGGAGCTGCACACTCCAGCAGACTCGATAGACCATGAGGCCTGTATCTGCTGCCAATTTTGTATTTTCCTATGTTCATGGGGGGCGGGCAACAAGGAACAAACAGGGAACTACAGACCTGTCAGTCTTACCTATATTGTATGGAAGCTAATAGAGTCACTGATCAAAGAAGACCTCATGGACTTCTTGGAGAGCAATGGGCTCTAGGATAGTAAACCACACAGATTCATGGTAGGGGAAGTCTAGTCATTTAACCCGATAGTTTTCTTTGACTGGATGACAAAGGAATTGGATAGGGGCCACGCTGTGGATTTGCTGTACTTTGACTTCAGCAAGGCCCTTGACTCAGTACCTCACAGGTGACTGCAGAAAAAGATGAAAGATCTGGATGTGGCTAAAAGTCATAGTAAACTGGATGGGTAACTGGCTAAAGGGGTAGCAGTAGAGGGCTGTGGTCAAAGGGTTAAATCAGAAGCGAGGGAAGTTATGAGTGGGGTTACACAGGGATCTGTCCTGGGTCTGATCTTCTTTAACGTGTTCTTCAGTGACATTGGTGTGAAAATCTAGGGCTGGTTATGTCTATGCAGATGACACAAAACTCTGTGGGAGGGTAGGTAATGATGAGGGAATAAGAGAACTACAAAGAGATTTACAAAAGCTAGAGGGGTGGTCAAGAGTTTGGCAGTTGAAATTCAATGCCAAAAAGTGCAAGGTAATGCACCTAGGGAACAAGAATCCCAGGATGCAGTACTGGATGGGAGGGGTGCAACTTACCACCAGGGCTGTGGAATGGGACCTTGAAGTTATCATCAGCAATCGAGTCAGTGCAACAAGGTTTATAGTAAGGCTTATAGGATGCTGACATGTATCGGGAGGGATACTGATAGCAGATGGAAAGAGGTAATACTTCCCCTGTATAGATCCTTGGTCAGGCCACACCCGGAGTACTGTGCCCAGTTCTGGAGTCATCACCTCAGTAAGAATAGGGATAGGCTCAAGACGGTGCAGCACAAAGTAACAAAAATGATTCAGGGCCAGTAGGAAAGAGCCTATGAGGAGTGCCTCAAGGCACCGAACATGTATTTGCTGGAGACTAGAAGGGAGAGTAGAGATATGACAGATACCATCAAGTTCATTAAACAAATTAACAAAGTGAACTGTAGGAAACCATTTAGCTTGAACACTAAGGCCCTGTCCACACTACGCCTCTGTAACATTACAGAGTGCCCAAACCGTTACCACAACGGTTTGCGTTTACACCTGTAATGTTACAGGAGGCGTTTTCGTAACCATTGTTGAAACCACATATGAGGTGGTTTCAACTACGATTATGAAACGGTCCCACCATGGTAATGATACTACAAGGGTAGTGTGGGCCAGACGATAACAGTCCCCTGCATGGACGGAAGCCAGCGAGCTGCATTATGGATCAGGGCACCGCCTGCAACAGCTGCTCCGGTTATTGATGTGTGGACGGCAGTGCCGGTCCTGTAAAGCGACACCACCGAGGTGTGGACACACTGCACCGCTCCCCGGCCATAACGGATTGCATCCATTACCGGGCCAGAGCAGTGTAGTGTGGACGGGGCCTTACTCACAGTCACATTGACATCAGTGAAAAATAACAGGAGGGAGGGAGGTTCAGGAGCGACGTGAGAAAGTACTATTTTATTGAAAGGGTGGTTGAGCCGTGGAACAGTCTGACAGCCGAGGTGGTGGGTGGGAAAACTGTTAGGGGTTTCAAGGAGGGCTGGGATAGAATGAAAGGTTTAGTGGTTGCTTGGGGTAACAGAATCAGGGAGGGGACTGGCATGAGGCAGGACGGAGAGCGCTAGGACCCTGGAGGAACAGTAGATTCCAGGGCCTCTCAGGAACCTGGGTAGACTGGATGGACCACTGGTCTTCTTCTGCCATCATTGTCTATGTTTCTATGTTAAGTATCTACTGGTTGAAACTGCATCAACAAGGGATGTCCAGTTTCTGAAAATACATACTGCAGATCTCTTTGCCAGTCAGCTGTCAGTAGCTGACAAGGGCTAATAAGACATCAACACAAATAAAAACTCATATATGGCAGCCCTCTAACAATAGTTTGTGAAACAAGTGACAACTGTCAACAAAGCCACAGAATCATAGGACTGTACCAGGGCCCAACCCAGCACTAAATCTCCACTACTTGTCTTTTAGGGCTATTTTCCCTAGTGTCAACTGGAATAATCAGTCTAACGTAATGTATCAGGGAAGCCGTGGATTCTTGTTGTTGTTGTTGTTGTTGTTGTTGTTGTTGTTGTTGCAGTGTCAACACTAGTGGATTCAGCTAGCTAGTGAAGAAGGAAGCAGATGCTTGTCCTTAAACCAGCAGCTGTAGCTAGTTTAGCCTAATCTGAGTTTTAAAAGAGAATGTTTTACATTTTCTGGGGAAGGTGCTACTCAGTGGCAGTCTTTTTATGTAGTAAGAAAAAAAAAGCAGGCTTGGGAACGAGGCAGACACCAAGGTTCAAATCCCACTAGTGTCACTTTCTCATTGTGTGATGTTGAGTAAGTCACTTAACCTTTCAGTGCCTCAGCTCTGTGCTGCAAAATATTGGGTAAAAACAGTTTCAGAAACATAGAAACACAGACAGTGATGGCAGAAAAAGACCAAAGGTCCATCCAGTCTGCCTGAGTTCCCTGTTTAGCCCTGGAGCCTACTGTAACCACAGGGTCCCAGCCCTTCCCACCCCACCCCCATTTTCTTCCCCAATTCTGGCAGCCTACGTAATCACTATACCCTTCATTCTCTCCCAGTCATGCTTAAAACCACTAACAGTTTTTGCACCCACCCACCACAGCTGACAGCCTATTCCATAGCTTCACCACCCTTTGTGTAAAAGCATTCTATTTGCCTTACTATAAGCCTTGTTGCATTGACTCAATTGCTTTAGGGAGTCACTGATGATAACTCCAAGGTCTCTTTCCTCAGCCGTGGTACTGAGTCTCACCCTCCCATCCAGTACTCTGTCCTGGGGTTCTTGTTCCCTTGTTCCACCACCTTGCACTTTTTGGTGTTGAATTTCAACTTTTCAGCTGCTACTGATCTGTAGCACCTCACTGGAGCTCTCCAGGGTAAATAGATTATACAGTAAATAAACACAATAAATTCCCCATTGCAAAATTGTTTCCCCTTAAAATGTTGCTGGATCTGCCCCTGAATATCAACAAGATATCTAATATAGTCTTTGTATGTTCTAAAATAAATTGTATTCCCTTCCCTAGCTCAACCAGCATGACTGGTCTATTTAATGGAAAGGACTTACGTACCCGTTGATCTCCACTGTGGCATTCTTTAATCGGATGACAGATGTGGGAAATATACCCTGTGAACAGAAACAAGATGGTATGTGTTACAGCAGGATGTGTACAGCAGGCACCAAGGAAGGGCTGTTTGTTACCTCTGTCATTTCACCAATTAGCTATCCATTAGTTAAGGTAATGAGGCAGATGCCTTTGGAGGCAAATCCTTCAGCATAGATCAACAGCTAAGAAAGTAAAATAACAACTTCAGTTAGGAAAGGCAGAGAAGTGCAGGAGGATTAGACCCTAAGAAATGTTGACTTTCTGCACAGAAAACGATTTTCTAAAGTTTTTCATTCTAAACAAATGTTTTTTTTCTCTCACTGAAGGAAAATTTAAAAAAAAGTTCCACATGAGGAAGATGCCCCTTTTGCTAATCTTATATCCTACATATCGTCACTTGCACAGTGTGCTTGAAGTTATAGTAAAAACATTTGATTGCTCTCTATATTTTGTTAGAGGACACATTCATGACCTGCTCCTTCAAAACATCATGTCTGTCATCAAGCAAATAAAAAGTAAAGACTGTGTCACCATTAAACTCACCAGCTGTGCAGACCCCACTGAGTTTTATAAACTTCCCTAATTTTGCACAGTTCTGCCTATCAATATCATGGAATGTTCCTAACACACTGGTTGTATCTGCGTTGTGAGATGGAAATATCAGTGTCATCAGTGCTTCAGCCACGGCCTACAGAGATCAGTTTAGCTCAGATACAAAGAAATGTCCTTCTGGGAAGGGCTACTAGTCCCTTTTTGTTTTCATGCATTTCACAAAATTTAAAACTGACTGTGACATTCTGGGTGTGATTCACATAAATTGTCCATTTCAACAAAGAGATGTATATTTTTTTGATTTTTAAGTCACTACAAATCATTAGTGCAGATTCAACCAATCAGCATTTAAAATACTTTTGCACATGAGGGTATCTTATTTTTTTATTTATTGTTCCTGATTGTTTTTCCTATTTTATCTCCCCAGCCC
Source organism: Neoceratodus forsteri (assembly GCA_016271365.2). NCBI lineage: Eukaryota > Metazoa > Chordata > Ceratodontiformes > Ceratodontidae > Neoceratodus > Neoceratodus forsteri. The sequence continues at coordinate 656,273,124 of CM057454.1, read as the reverse complement.
TCCCTCCATAATGATGGCCATCCACCTAAAGTGCTGCTCCCCCAGAATGGAGCACTCTTATCACAGTTTTTGGCAGCAATATCTTAAAGGATCCTGCAGAACCACAATGCAATCCAATGGCAATTGCTCCAAAATGTTATGCAGTAAACTATCTGTAAGGTATCTGTATCACAGAATGCTTCATCCAGGTGGGTGGCCCTATACTTCCCTCCTCTGGAAGATGCCAGAAGCGTCTTTGTTTGAGGGGGTCACCTCCTACCACCATCTATCCCCCTGTGCCTTTTCACCTTGCAAAGGGTCCCTGTGCAATAAGAAAGGCATGAACCCAGGTCACCAAGACATCAGAAGTGACACCCTTCTCACCTAAACTTCAACACCTGTTGTCAGCTGCTACGGTGCTAGATGTCACCTCACTGCCAAGTTACACAGTAACATGCCACATCCCCTTCCCTGCGATGTCGCATAACCCGAGAAACCATGATGTAAGCTCCCAACAGCCAAACTGAGATACCAGGCTCAAGATTTAAACCTATTTCCTCTTCATGTAGTAGTAGAAGTAGTAGTAGTAGTAGTAGTAAAAACATTTATTTTTATACAGGATACAAAAGTAACATCTCATTTTAAAGCACCATTAGGATAAAATCCTATTTACAAGGCGTTCCTATCTTAGATGTTAATAAAAAAAATCAGTTTCATACATTAAATACAACCCAAAATACAGTACATACAATCATACATTTTCATAAAACTTGCTATGTCTAATCAAAGCAAGTACATCTAACTGCTAATTCACCTTTCAGGGCAGTACTAAGGACCTATATTTATATATTTTTCTTTAATCTTTAACTCATTCCAAAACTTCATTGCCGCATAGCAAAGGACATGGTGAATGGATGTCTTGCACTTATTTGAATACTGCCATCTTGTCTGCCTGGAGTCTTATCTCTCCAAAGGAGAACAGTCACAGTTTTGCCAGTTGGTCCTCATAGACCATGTTTTCTATGCCTTCAGCCACGCTGGTCTCTTCTGTCTGTAATGTCTCAGTCCTGCTGACATCTTTTCTCAGATACAGGGACCAGAATGATACACTGTATTCCAGATGAGATTTGGACAGACATCTTTACAGTGCCTTTTACAATAAGTCTTAAGTTTCTCTTGATGTTTAGTGTATCTTATATTTTTCCATGGTTACTGTGCATTATATTAGCTGGTTACTCATCTCTCTAGATAATTTTCCTTTGTTGTAGTTGGTATTGTACTGCATAGACCTTGAGCCCTTCTCTGGACTCCATGGCCGGGATATTCAAAGGGTTGCACCTTGCGCAACCTACTGATGTGCCCCAACATGATATTCAAAAGGGATGTTGCACGCCAAATCCCAATGTGCGGGGCGCTTTCAGTAATGTATCGCGAACAAGTACAGAGGCGTCACCATGCATATTTGACACATTCCGATATTCAGCTTTGGAATTAATAAGCACATATGCAGGCACCTTATGCATGCAGAGGGGCGCAAGATCCACAGAAAATGATGGAGCCAGGACTGGCCACCCACAGGTGAGCTGCCGTAGTGCAGGGCACAACATGGCAGCCACCTGCTGTGTGTGGCCACCTGACCCCCCGAGAGACAGGCCAGGCGTCGCCCCCCCACGCCCGATCATGGGCATTGTAAATGTAATATATCCCTGGTGGTCCAGTGGACCCTACCCCATCGCTGGACCATGGGCGCAATGACATAAAACCATTCCCTGGTGGTCCAGTGGACCTGCTCCCCAGCCCAATCACAGGCTTTGTAAACTTAAAAGTATCCCTGGTGGGCCAGTGGACTGAATCCAGTCTGATGATGGGCTTTGTAAAAGTAAATGTTTCCTTGGTAGTCCTGTGGACTGAATCCAGCCCAATCACAGGCTTTGTCAAAGAAGAATCCCTGGTGGTCCAGGGTGCCCCCTTCCCACCCACCAGGACTAGCACCCCTCCCCCATCAGCGGTGGTGGCAGCTCCCCACCCACAAGCTGCCCGGCCGCCCGCTGACTGACAGCGTACCGAATGCGGCTGTACGCCCATTGGTCCACAGCGTGCACCAATGGGCATGCAGACTGTACTGTATGACACAGTCCTAATATGTGAATGGATTCTGGGTAAATACCAAAAAACTGTCTTCAAACATTTAGAGCACTCTGAGATAGCAGACCAGAGAACTGAGGCACTTGGAAAGAAAAGCTGTGTGTAGGGTCTGAAAGAGATGCCAGGGGACAGCATCCACAATGTTTGGTTTCTGAATCTCTAAGAGGAAGGAGGTGCTGTTAGAACTTTACTACTCTACTGGGACTAAAGAACTATAACTCTACTACTGGAACCTTCAATTTAGGGTAGAAACAAGAAAAAAGAGTTAGTGTGTTTGTCTAAGTTGGGTGAAGCGAATTGTTATCTGTGCAGTTAGCTAGGTGAAGAAGGAAACTGTGACTTAGAGGGAGTGGCTTAGGCAACAGGAAGCCGGGTGTTTGTATTTAAATCTGCCCTAGATAGCTTTTGGCAGAGAATAAGAAGAGGAAGGAGGAGCTGTTAGAACTTTACTACTCTACTGGTACTAAAGAATTATAACTCCACTACTGGGACTTTCAATTTAGGGTAAAAACAACAACAAAAAAAGAGTTAGTGTGTTTGTCTGAGTTGGGTGAAGTGAATTGTTATCTGAGCAGTTAGCTAGATGAAGAAGAAAACCGTGAATTAGGGGGAGTGGCTTAGGCAACAGGAAGCCAGGTGTTTGTATTTAAATCTGCCCTAGATAGCTTTTGGCAGAGAACAGCAAGAGGAACAAGGTGCTGTTAGAACTTTACTACTCTACTGAGACTATATTGCCCTCCCTCCTCCCTCTACCCCACCCCCACCCTTAGCCAGTTCTACTTTTATAGGCACAGGATTTGACTGACAATAGGAATTTCCAGTTTGGGAGCAGGAAGGGAGTGATCACAGAAGCACAAAAGACTCACCATCCTAGAAGGAAAAGAGTAGCTTTCCACCCCCCCAGCTGCTGAAGGCCTGACTCTGAGTAAGTAAGAAGGAGACTACTGAGGAATGTAGTAACTTCCTCTCCCAGAACAGTAAGAGTAAGAGCTCTAAGGGCATGGAGGCAGTAGGAAAATTGGGAGGAAAAAAGTTATATATATATATATATATATTATATATATATATATATATATATTCATGGCAAAAAACTCTGTTAATGCATCAGTTAGGGTTGTTCCATGGTGACAAAAACAGGGAAATTCGATGTTAGGGTTACCACCCCTTGCACCATGCCCCCACTAACAGGCATCAGAGTGTGTGTTGGGGTCGTCAGCCTAACTCTCACCCCATCCCATGTGTAAAGAAGCTGAAGTGGTGCAGTATAGGAGAATGGGGTGAGAGTTAGGCCTGATGACCCCAACACACACCACAATGCTTGTTGGTGGGGGCGGGATGGGTGTGGTGTGCAAGGGGTGGTAACCGTAACACTGAATTTCCTCTGCTTTTGTTGCTGTGGAACAACCCTAACTGATGCATTAACGGAGCTTTTTGCCATGAATTTCCTTTCTTTTTGAGAATGTGCACTATAACTAGTGAATGGTATGTGTTGGTGGTGACAGTAATGTTTATGCTAACAGTAAAGGTAACAGTGACTCAAAATGCAAATGGTAACACTAATGGTAATGGTAACAGTAATGCACACACTAACGGTAATGCTAACGGCAATGGTGATGCAAATGCAAGCAGAAACATGAACGGTAACAGTAATGGTAGCGCAAACAGTAACTGTAAGGGTGACGCAAGCACAAATTGCAATGGTAATGGTAACAGAAATGCAAACGCAAGTGGTAATGCAAATGGTAAAGCAAATGGTAATGTGACAGAAATGCAAATGCAAAAGCAGTCGGTAATGGTAACGGTAACGTAAATGCAAATACTAATGGTAACGGTAACAGTGACACAAACATAAACGTAAACCGTAATGCAAATGGTGATGAAAACACAAATGCAAATATAAGCAGGAACAGTAACGCAAACGCAAGTGGAAATGCAAATGGTAACGGTGACGCAAATGGAAACAGTAATGCAAACGGAAATGGGAATGCAAGTGAAACCATAAACACAAACTCTAATGCTAACTATAATGCTAACATTAACGGAAATGCAAACTGAAGTGCTAATGGTAACGCTAATGGTGACACAAACGTAAACACAAACGCAAGCTGAAACTTAAACACAAACACAAATGGTAATGCAAATGTTAACTAAAATGCAAATGGTAATGGTAAAGGAAACACAAATGGTAACGGTAATTCCAAAGGTGACGCACAAGGAAACAGTAATGATAACGCAAACACAAATGCTAACAGTAATGGAAACACAAATGCAAATGGTAACACAAACTGTAACAAAAATGCAAACTGTAATGGTTATGCAAATGTAAATGCAAACAGTAACAATAATGCCAACGGTGATGCAAAAGGACACAGTAACGCAAATGAAAACGCAAGCACAAACACAAGTGCAAATGGTGACACACACGGTGACGCAAACGAAAACACGAACAAAAATGGTAATGGAAATGCAAACGGTAACAGTATTGCAAATGCAAATAGTAATGCCAACGGTGTCGCAACAGTAAACAGTAACGCAAACACAAGTGTAAACACAAACGGTAATGCACATGGTGATGCAAACGGAAATGCTAACACAAACTGTAACTGGAATGCAAGCGGGAAATATAAATGCTAATGGTAAAAGTAATGCAAACACACACGCTTTGTGTACCAAAAAGGTGCATTCAGAAGCACAGTGAATACAAAGAATGTGGACATAATAATGGCCCTCGGCCCAGAAAATGAGCACTTGAAATACTAAATTGCTTATATCTCAGGAACCATACGACGCAGAAAAAAAATTAAACTCTCATGTTATTTATGACTTTCCAGGCTAATTTTGCACTTAGCCCCCAAATGGGGGGACTAAGCATTTTTGTAATGAAAAGTCCGTATCTCGAACTGTTTTTGAGATACGGGACCCGATAGGCAAGGTGGATGCCATAATGTTATCCTATGGGAAAAATTGTCAACTTCAGAGTGATGTAACTTTTGCAGCCCAGTAATATTTTGGCACCAAACCACTAAAAGACACATCTGTGGGATGTTGGCCTTCTTCCTTGCAAATTTCAGCCCAAAAGACCAAACTGTTGTTTTGCAGCAGGGTGGCAAACCTTTCCTGTTGTTTTGGCCATACTTTCTCAAATTACTTTCACAAATCACGACACTTTCACAAAAAAAAATCACAAAAGTGTTGCATTTGCGAAACGTACTTTGTGACACTACTTTTTACAAAAATTTAAAAAACATATTTCTGGGGTGTCCCCCAAAAGAAGACATGGCTAGCATCCTCAGGACTCAACTAGGTGAACACAACAAGACTTGTGTCCCTAGAGGGTCCCAAATTTAAATGCCAAGCATTTTTGTGAACTGTAACTGAAAAAAAAAAGGTTGACTCACGAAAGTAAAAGGGTCATTTGTGACAGTAAAAACTGCATTTGTGAAAGTGTTGCATTGGTTGTTAACTTTTCCCATGGACTATAATGGTATTCAGTGTTTTTTGAATAACTTTTGAACCGTTTAATATTTTTTCACGAAATCTTCGAAAGGCACACCGGGGACCCTGGCTGCATATTCCCTTAATTTTTTGGGCCAATCACATAAACCATGCCGGTTGTAGGCATGAGCAAAGAAACGCACAAAAATGCATAATTTATGCATTTCTTGGTGCTCTGTAGCTCCACAACCATAGATCCAACCACAATGCAACTTGTCAGAGCAAGTGATCTATGGTACCAGACCATGCATTCCAAATGTCAGGCATATCCATCATACAGTTGCAAAGTTAAGGTACAAAATTTGAGATTTAACCTTAAATGGAGTACTTAACCCTAACTATAGTGCCACTACTGTGGCACTATAATATATATATATAGATATATATATATATATTTTTCATGGTAAAAAACTCTGTTTAATACATCTGTTAGGGTTGTTCCACAGCAACAAAAGTGAGGAAATTCAGTGTTACCATTCAAAACCCTAACTGTGCATTCTCCCCCCACCCCAACCCCCACCACACACACACACACACACATACATGCAAGTAGGGGAAGGACCATGGCAGCACAACCAATCACACACAACCAGCAGGAGGTGTATACCTGTGTTACTATAGCAAGTAGGCAAGAAATCCAACTTCAGGTATCATACAGTATTTCTAAACTTGTTCCATGAGGTTAGTTCACCTAAAGGTGAAACAAGGTGGCAGTAGTGAAAACTATGTACCTTGGTATGTTTTCGACATATGGGTGGTGAAAGGCATCATAGGTGCCACAATGTTAGTCTATGGGAAATTGCTCAATGTTGGAACAGTGTAACTTTGTCATCCTTAAGTATTTTAGCACCAAAGCAGGAAAGGCACATCTGCGGGATCAGGGCTTGCCATCCTGCAAATTTCAGCCCAAAGGACCCAACCGTTTGCTTGCAGGATGATGGCAAAGATGTGCAGTCATCAGGAGCATATTTTCACAAAATAGTGTCGCAAACATGAAAGTGTCACAAACGGGAACACATGACGGTGTCACATTTGTGAAAGCATGCAAAATAGTGTCACAAAATACTGTCGCAAACATGAAAGTGTCGCAAATGATAGCACGACACTGTCGCATTTGCAAAAGTGATTTTAGAAAGTATTTCAGAGAATGTGCAAAATCCTATTTTGGGTCTTGTACACCCCAAATTACCATATGTGTAGTCTGTGTTATATGTTGGTGACAGCGTGTGGCCCAAGATGCCCAGTTGTCTGTAGTGATATGTGTTTTGCAGTGAGTGGAACGTCCAGCATCAGAGTTAGCAGTGACGACCCCATGCCACAGCCCGATGAGTGTATGGTTTTGTGGTTTAGATAGTTGTATGTTATTTCTGTTACCTACTGCTGGTTGTGTGTGATTGGATGTGTTGCCTTGGTCCTTCCTCTATTTGCATGTGTGTGTGTGTGTTGTGGTGGTGGGGGTCGGGGGAATGCGCAGTTAGGGTTTCAACCCTAATACCGAATTTTCTCACTTTTGTCGCTGTGGAACAACCCTAACTGATGCATTAAACTGAGTTTTTTGCCATGAATTTCCCTTCTTTTTGAGAATGTGCAATATAAATAGTGAATGGAATGTGGTGGTGGGAGCGCGGGGCCCACCATGCTGGCCATTTGTGCATAATAACCCTAAGAGTAACAATAACGCTGACAGTAAGGGTGACAGAAACGCAAACAATAATGGTAACGGTAATCCAAATGTGAATGCACATGCAAATGCTAAAGCTTATGGAAATGCAAGTGGAAACAGAAACAGAAACAGGAATGGTGACGCAAATGTAAACACAAACAACAATGAAAATGTAACTGAAAATGCAAAAGGTAATGGTAACGTAAAAAGAAATGCTAACAGTAACGGTCACGGTGATGGAAATGTAAACGCAAACGTTAAAGCAAACGCTAATGGTAATGGCGATGAAAACACAAACATTGATGGGAACGGTAACACTCATGCAAATGTGAATGGAAATGCAAACACTAACAGTTACAGTAACGCAAACAAAATTGCAAATGGTAATGCAAATGCAAGCACAAACGGCAATGGTAACGTAAATGCAAATGCTAACATCAATGCTAACAGTGAGGCAAACACAAACAGTAATGCAAACACAAGCAAGAATGCAAGTGCAAATCCAAATGCTAATACTAACATTTACGGTAACGGAAATGGAAATGCAAAAGGTAATGCAAACGCAAACGGTAACATAAATGCAAATGGCAATGGTAATGTGAATGCAACCTCAAATGGTAATGCAAATGCTAATGGTAACGCTAACGGTGACACAAACGTTAACGTAAAAGCAAACATAAATGGTAATGTAAAAGCAAGCACAAATAGAAATGCAAATAGTAATGGTAACGCTAACTGTAACACAAACGCAAATGGTAACACAAGCGTAAATAGTAATGGTAATGAAAACGCAAGCTGTAATGGTAACATAAATGGAAGTGTAAATGCAAACACAAACGGTAATGGTAACGTAAATGCAAATGCTAATGGTAACAGTAATGGTGACACAAACATAAACGTAAATGCAAACAGTAAAGCAAACACAATTGTAAATGCAGACGAAAATGGTAATAGTAATGCTAACAGTAAGGGTAATGCATACGCCAATGGTAAGGGAAGTGCAAACGGTAACAGTAACAGAAAGGAAAATGGTAACATTAATGGTGAACCAAACATAAATGGAAATGCAAACGGTAATGCAAACACAAACGGTAATGCTAACAGTGACACAAATGGAAATGTTAACGTAAACGGTAATGGAAACACAAGCGCAAATGTAAACGATAATGGAAACACAAGCGCAAACATGAGCACAAACGCTAATGCTAATGGTAATGCTAACGTACACACTTTGTGTTCGAAAGCGGTGCATTCAGAAGAACAGTGAATACAAAGAATGTGGGCATAATAGTGGCCCTCAGACAGGAAAAAGAGCACTTGGAATACTAAATTGTTTATATCTCAGGAACTGTACAATGTAGAAACAAAATTAAAATCTCATATTATTTTTGACTTTCCAGGCTAGTTTTGTGCTTAGTCCCCTGGTGGGGGACTAAGAACTTTTGCAATGAAAAGTCCATATCTCAAACCGTTTTCAAGATACGGGACCCAAAAGCCACGGCAGATGCCATAATGTTATCCTATGGGAAAAATCGTCAACTTTGGAGTGCTGTAACTTTGCAGCCCTGTTATATTTTGGCACCAAACCACGAAAAGGCACATATGTGGGATGTTGGCTTTCTTCCCTGTAGATTTCAGCACAAAAGACCAAACAGTTGTTTTGCAGCAGGGTGGCAAAGATTTCCTGTTGTTTTGGCCATACTTTCGCAAATTACTATCTTTTCGCAAAATAAATCAAGAAAGTGTAGCATTTGTGAAAGTACTTTGCTACGCTATTTTTTACAAAATTTTAAAAACATATTTCTGGGGTGTTTTACCTGCCCAAAAAAAGACATGGCTGGCATCCTCAGAACTCGACTAGATGAACACAGCAAGAATTGTGTCCCTAGAGAGTCCCAAATTTAAATGCCAAGTATATTTCTGACCACCAACTGAAAAAAATGGCTGACTCACAAAAGTAAAAGGGTAATTTGAGACAGTAAAAACTCCGTTTGCGACACTTTAGCATAGTTTGCATGTTCTCTGATGTTTTTGGACCACTCGCACAAATCGTGTGGGCTGTAAGTGTGAGCAAAGAAACACGCAAAACCCCTTAATTTATGTGGTTTTTTGGTGCTCTATGGCTCCGCAACCGTACATCCAACCACAACTAAACTTGGCAGATCCAGAGATCTATGGTACCAGATCATGCCCACCAGACACCAAGCAAACAGCCCTGCCTACACAGGCCTCAAGAGCTAATTAAACTGCCTCAAGCAGCAGCACCCTTGCAAGGAGGGGTTAGCCCATCAACACGCTGCACACGTCAACTGCCCCACCCACCCTGGCTCGGCACTACCTATATAGGCGCTGTCTTGTGACATAACTTCCTTTCTATCGTTTTACTAAGTCCCCACTTTTCCATTTGCAGGTTATACCTGCTAGCCACTAGAGGGACCCTCTGACTTTTCACCTCTGACTCACCACCTGAATTTCCTCCTCCTCCTCCTACTTCCTGGAAACCCTCTACCTACTTACATTACTTCTCTCCCCTACTCTCATCTCTGCCTCTGCCCATACCTCACCCTCACACCCAGCCTCCTAGCTAGCCCTATATACTGACCCCTGCCCTTCCACCGGACCCACACCCAGCCTGCCACTAACTCCAGTGACCACTAGAAGTCGCTATTTCCACGCTGATTTTGGCCCAAACCCAGCCTGCTTTGATCCACCTAGAACCTGGATCCCCACACTCAACAAAATTAGGCTCACCCTTAATAAGGCCTGCAGGCTGATTACTGGTGCTCCCAGGCTCACACACACTTGTCAACTCTATGACGAGGCAAAACTGCTTAACCTAGATGAACAGCTACGTTATCAAACCTGCCTCATCACAAAAAAACTCTACTCAGACTATCCCCTCCCGGGTTGACAGCCTCCATCCGCCACACCCAACCCACTATCGCAACCCGAACCTCTGACAAGACCACTCTACTGGTTCCCAGATAAAGGATCATCCATGGTCAGAGGTCCTTCTGCTACAGAGCTCCATCCTGGTTTAACTCTTTCCCTGCTTCCATCTCCAATGCCCCCACAATCTCCAACTTCAAAACCACCCTTTGGAGCCAACTATTTAACACTCTCAGCTGCTCCTGTCTCTAAATATGGCCTCAATCTCTCCACACTTAACAACGCCCACTAGGCAGCACTCCACCTCACCCCCCCAACTTCTCCCCATTGCATATTGCCTCTGTTAATACTAACATGTGCTCAGCTGTGTCAATGTAATTGCAACTAAATTGTATCGGGGGCAGACTTTGGGAAAATGGGGAGATGCTTGAAAGAGGCATTAAGGGGAATGGGACAGGAATCAGGGATTGAGGAACAGTGGGCAGTATTTAAAATGGGGATTATAAGAACAACAGAATTATGCATTAAGCAGGTTAGCAAGAGGAAAAGAAAGAGGAGACCATTATGGTTTTCCAAAGAGGTAGCAAAGAAAGTGAAAGCCAAAAAGATTGCATTCAGGCAATACAAAAGACACAGGCAGAAGGGGATAGGGAGAAGTACCAGGAGAAACAAAGGGAGGCAGGGAAGTCAGTAAGGGAAGCCAAAGCTCAGACAGAAGAACACATTGCAAAATCAGTGGTTAAAGGGACAAAACCTTTTACAGGTACATAAGTGAAAAAGAAGGACAAAGGGAGGGATAGTGAGACTGAAGGGGGAGGATGGGAGCCGCGTGGAGGACGACAACAGTAAAGCTGACATATTGAACAGGTATTTCTGCTCAGTCTTTACTAAGGAAGAGGGGGGTAATGGGTATGAAGGGAGTACAAGGGGTGAGAATGGTGCAGAACTGGACACAAGTCCCTTTACACGAGAAAGGGTCCTGAAGGAACTGGAAGTAATAAGAGCTGATAAAGCAATGGGGCCAGATGGGGTGCACCCCAGGGTCCTTAAAGAACTAAGAGAGGTGGTGGCTGAACCTCTGGCTATCCTGTTCAGCCAATCACTGGAAACAGGGGAGGTACCCAAAGACTGGAGGACAGCAGATGTAGACCCCTTATACAAAAGTGGGAACAAAGAGGAAGCAGGGAACTACAGACCAGTCAGCCTCACCTCGGTAGTGGGAAAGATCATGGAAGCACTACTGAAGGAGAGATTGGTGGAACATCTGGTTGTCAATGGACTACAGGACCCAAGGCAGCATGGTTTCACCAGGGGAGGTCATGTCAGACCAACCTCATTGAATTTTTTGACTGGGTGACTAGGGAGGTGGATCAGGGGACGGCAGTGGACATGGCCTATCTGGACTTCAGCAAGGCCTTTGACACTGTGCCACATAGAAGACTATTAACAAACTGGGGAATATGGGTGTGGGCAGGACAGTAGTGTGGTGGGTAGGTAACTGGCTGGGTGGCAGGACACAGAGGGTGGTGGTAAATGGCTGTCACTCCACAGAGGGAAGAGTGACCAGTGGGGTACCACAGGATCAGTGCTGGGACAGGTCCTATTCAACATCTTCATCAGTGACATTGCACAGGATCTAGAAGGCAGAATTTCACTGTTCGCTGATGACACAAAGCTCTGTAACAGAGTAGACACACCAGAGGGTGTAGACAGAATGAGAAGGACCTGCAGAAACTTGAAGAATGGTCAAGGGTTTGGCAGTTGAAATTCAATGCAAAGAAGTGCAAGATAATGCATATGGGGCACAAAACCCTGGCACAATATATCAGTTAGGGGTGAGGATATAGCATGCACCAAGCAGGAAACGGATCTTGGGGTTGTCATCTCTGATGACCTCAAGGTAGGGAAACAGTGTGACAAGGCATCAGGTAAAGCAAATAGGATGCTGGGATGTATAGGCAGGGGCATCACCAGCAGGAAAAGGAGGTCATAATTCCGCTATACAAGACACTAGTGAGGCCCCACCTGGAGTACAGTGTACAGTTCTGGAGACCATACCTCACGTAAGGACATAGACAGGGTAGAGAAGGTTCAGAGGAGGGCAACAAAGATTGTGCATGGGTGCATCACAAGTCCTATGAAGACAGATTGAAGGAACTGAACTTGTACTCCCTGGAGGAGAGGAGGGAGAGAGGGGATATGATAGAGACATACAAGTATCTTACAGGGAGGAACAGGGTGCAGGAAAACACTATTTTTAAGCGAAAAAGATGTTTCAGGACTAGAGGGCATGGGATGAAGTTGGAGGGAGGACGATTCAGAGGAAACATGAGAAAGAATTTTTATTCACAGAACGGGTGGTGGACAAGTGGAACACCCTGCTAGAGGAAGTGGTGGGAGCTGAAACAATCACGGGATTTAAGAATGCATGGGATAGACATAAAGGAATTCTAGAGGTCAGGGGTAAGGGGAAATAGACTTCTAGGAAAACAAACTGAACTTACAAGCTCAAATGGGCAGACTAGGTGGGCCATAGGCCCTTATCTGCCGACACTGTCTATGTATCTATGTATCTATGTATCTATGTATGTATGAATGTATGAACCCACTCTGTATATCTCTAAGGATGTGACTTTTATGCTGTAACCTAAATTTGTTCTGTCTGTCCTCTATGTGACAGGGTACCTTTGGAAATGTGCCTCTGGCTCAAAGGTAGTAAACTGATGTACAAATAAATAAAATAAATAAATGTATTCCAACTTTCAGGCAAATCTATCATACAGTGGCAATGTTTTGAAGGTGCACAATTTGAGATTTAACCTTAAATGGGGTACTCACCCCTAACTACAGTGGAACTACCATGCCACTATAATATATAGGTAGATAACATCAACAAAGTAAATAAATAAATAGAGAGAGGAAAGAGTAATTGTACAAAACAAAAGTTGAGGGGCCACAAATAAGATGTGATGGGAGTAGTGCAGTGGCTGTGGAGCGGCAGTCTTCCAAGAGACATTCTGGAGGATGCAATGTTTGAAACTGAAAAAGCTTTATTGTTTTAATAAAACCATACGTAACAGTAAAGGATACAACAGAAAAACTGTTAGGATAAAACAATAATATACTCTCCCTCCCCCTTAACCCACCCTAACCTACCCTCCCCCCTTCCTCTGTGGAGTGTATAAGATCCCAATAAAATGAAATCTCAATACTTATTAATACAAAGTCAGAGTTATAAGTGTGTACATAAAGGATGAAATATGAGGTGCCAGGGAAAAAACAAAAAAGTTAGTTCAGGTAAAGGACAAATAATTTGCCCCACTTCCTATTAAATAGGGGTAAGCGATTATGTGTGCTAGCAGTTAGATGTTCTGTTTATAAGGAAAAGGAGATTTCATATAGCCATTCAGAATAGGTAATAGGTGACTGGTCAAGCCAATGCCTCAATACCAATTTTTTGACCACTAGAGAGATAAGAACCATATGGTATCTCCTTTCTCTGACCTGAATCTGCGAGAAGTCACCGATGATGCAAACTTCAGGGGAAAAAAGGCCTTGCAAACCCAAAAGGGGGTCCATTCTCTCTTCAATACTCCCCCACAGGGAAGATACTTTCTCACATGACTAAAAAGCATGTAATAGTGTACCATCTGCCTTGCCGCATCTGGAACAGCAGGGAGAGGGAAGGCAACCAATCTTGGCTAATTTAACCGGGGTGTAGTACCTATTGTGCAAAATTTGATATTGAGTAAGTAGCAGCTGGTCTTGGGTCAGATAAGTATACAGGTTATTCCATACAGTTGGGGGAGGATGGAGTGTTGTCCCATCTGCAGGCACCTGTCTGGGCTGAGGGAGGAGGTTGCTCATCTCCAGGCTGAGTTGTCCAGGATTTGGGGTTCCTCCTCGCCCACCAGGGAACACCAGGGCTGCTGCCGCTGCCTCAGAGGTTACCAAGAAAGAGGAGCGGTTAGACCACAGTGGGCTCAGGGAGGGTTAAGGTGATGGAACAGAGTCACATTCCTCCAGTTGTACCACTCCACAATTCATACACTGTTCTGGCAGAGTGTGGTTCCTCTATGGAGGCACCCGCAGTGGAGACCAAGGAAGATGCTGGGAACATCCACTAAGGAGACCCACAGGAGGATGGCATGGGACCCCACAAGGGAAGGAAACAGCTCCTATTGGGGGACTCCATTGTTAGGAGGGTAGAAGTGGGGGAAGGGGAGAGGGAGGTAAGGCGCCTACCTGGCACCATGGCTTGGAGGGACAGGGCGCAAATCATCAGGATTACGGGAGCAGCTGCACAGAGAAGGAAGCTGGATGTCACTGTCCACCTAGGGACAAATGATCTGGCTGGGAAAGGGATCAGAGCAGCACAGGAGGAGTTTGTGGGGTTGGGGAGGGGCCTTAGACAAGTAGTACGCACAGTAACCTTCTCAGAGGTCCTGTCTGTCTATGGCATGGGCGAGGCTAGGGTGCTCCACACCATGGGATTCAATCAATGGTTGAAAAACTGGTGCAGAGATCAGAGTTTTGGCTTTATTGGGGACTGGGGGTCCACCTGGAGGAATGCAGGCCTATACTGGCACGATGGTCTGCATCTGACCAGGAGGGGAACCAGGATCCTAGGTGATAGGTTTAAATGCTTTATTGGCAAGCATTTAAACTAGCTAAGGGGGGAGGCATTGAAAAGGAGTAGGGAAATCCTAGCCCCCCCAAAAAATCAAGGTACTTAATGAGGTAAACACCAAGATAGAGAAATCGATAAGAAGAATGGCAGGGGTAAATGGAGAAAAAGGCAAAGGCAGTAAGGACAAAGATGGGACAAAAAGTGGTAAGGCCATCAAAAAATGGAGGGTAATGAGTACCAATGCCCATAGTCTAGGTAATAAGCTCCCTGAACTGGTGGCCTTGATGGAAGAGAGATGCCTGGATATCGTTGCAGTCACAGAAACATGGTACACAGAGAACCATGACTGGGATGTCAGTATACCAGGGTTCACAATCTACAGAAGGGACAGGGAGGGTAGAATGGGAGGAGGAGTAACTGTCTACTTAAGGGAAGGGATCAAATCAACAGAACTAAAGGGTAAACAGGAAGGCGAGAAGGCACTGTGGTTCACCCTGGAGATGAGAAATGGCACACAATCCGCATGGCGGTTGTTTACAGACCCCCATCTCAGGGGGAGGAAATGATAGAAAGCATCCTTAGGATGGCAGAGAAAGGGGGATATTGCTGATGGGGGACCTGAATATGCCAGATGTTCACTGGAGCACCTCTGCTGCAGCCACATCCAAGAGCAGAGTCATTCTCGATGCCCTACAGGGGGCATGCCTCAGTCAGCTAGTGTTGGAACCCACTCAGGAGGGAGCAATCCTACACCTGGTACTCTCAAATGGGGATGGAGAGAGGATCTCGATCTAGAAATGGGTAGCCATTTGGGAACAAGTGACCACCAAACAGTGTGGTTCACGAAAAACACAGCTGCAGAGTCAAGCCATACAAAAGTGAGGGTACTGGACTTTAGGAGAGCTGACTTTGTCAAAATGGGAGAGTGCCTCAGAAAAGCATTAGCAAACAGGAAAGAAGGAGGGGTGGATAAACAATGGGGAAACATCAAAACTGCCATCACAGAGGCAACAAGCCTTTGTGTGAAGCAAATAAACAAATCAAAATGAAAGAAAAAAACACTATGGTTCTCAAAAGAGGTGGCGTGGAAGGTTAGGGAGAAAAAGACTGCATTCAGGAAGTATAAGGAAATGCAAAAGGAGCAGGACAGAGAACTGTACCAGTTAAAGCAGAAGGAAGCAGGGAAGGCAGTAAGAATAGCAAAGGCCCAAACTGAGGAAAAGATAGCCAACTCAGTTAAGAAGGGGAATAAATTTTATAGGTACATTAGGAGCAAAGAAAGACCAAGGGAGGATAGTGAGGCTTAATAAAGGGGAGGGAGGGTGGGTGGGCAGAGAGGGACAGTGAAAAAGCAGGGATATTGAATGAATACTTCTGCTCAGTATTCTCAAAAGAAGAGGAGGGGGAGGTAACTAATCCAATCAATAGAAGCATTCTGAATAGGGGGGTTGATACCAGTCCTTTCACAGAAGAAAGGGTTCTGAAAGAACTCCTAAAACTGAGGGTGGACAAAGCAATGGGGACTGACGGGATTCGCCCCAGAATTCTAAAAGAACTAAAGGGAGAGCTAGTGACACCACTGACTACCCTTTTTAACAAATCATGGGAGGAAGTGTAGTACCTAAGGACTGGAGATGGGTGGATGTGATTCTGCTTCACAAAAGTGGGAGCAAAGCAGAGGCAGGAAACTACAGACCTGTTAACTTAGGACCCAAGACAGCATGGATTCACTGTGGGAAGATCATGTCAGATGAATCTAATAAATTTCTTTGACTTGGTGACCAAAGTAGTAGACCAGGGAGGGGCAGTGAACATGGCCTACCTAGAATTTGTCATTGAGAATAGTCTCCCAAGGTTCCTTTTAAAGTTCTAAATAAGGTCTCTGTAAGATAATCTTCTATGCCTGAAGGATGCTTTGGGAGAAGGTGATGAACGGATAGATTATGTAGTCAAACAAAAAGAGACACCTTCTCAACCAAGTCCAAATCCAATTATATGACTTTATTCTCAGTTTCTTGTTCACATAAATCAAGTTACTTCTTTCCAAAACTCATAGTTCCTTAAATAGATTCTGTGTAACGTTTCAGAACTTAAGTACCTTCATCAGACACTGGAGCATTACCTCGGTATAAACATAAAAAGTATACAGACATTTACAATGCATCATCATCCATGCCTGTAACATATGAATTTAAAAATATATATATATATATATATATATATATTTATTTATACAATAGGGGTGAGCATGTAACACTGAGAATAAAAAGGCATATTCCCACTGCAGTGGAATAACTCAGTGATGACATCACCACTGTGGGTTTATTGCCTGTTAAACTCATAGGCCCAGATATTCAAAAGGGTTGCGCCATGCGCAACAGGGTTGCGCATGCGCAAGTCCAAAACTGCGCCATTTTGCGATATTCAGAAGGAGGCAGTTGCGCCCCCGAAAACATGCTGAGCAACAGCGCAATGAAAATGAAGGCATGCGCAACCGAAGGGGGCGGATCCATGCATAAAGACCGCAATGCGATATTCAAAGACTTGCGCAATGCGCAATTGCGGCACAGCCGGAAATTGCGCAGTAGCGGAAATGAGCCAAAATAAAAAGGCTCAAGGAAGCGGCGCAAGAACGCTACCAGGCTGCCAAGTGGGGGAGAGAGAGAGAGAGACAGAGACAGACAGACAGACAGACTGCAAAGGGCAGGCAAGGAAAGTGTGTCCCATAGTCTGTAGAGGCCAGCGGGAGGTGCCCGGTGCAGTGGAAGTAGCAGTCAGGACAGTGGGGGTAACACAGCAACACCAGCCGGGGGGGGCAGAAGCCAGGGAGTTGGACAGTGCCAGTTTCCACATGGAAGCTGTAATGAGGGGGGTGAGAATGCATGCTGCAGGGGGACGTGGCCGTGGAAGGGCCCGTCGGCGGTCGCCCAACAGGCGGTACCGTGCCCGCATCAGCTTTGAGCTGTACACAGATGTAGAGATCGTGGGCCGGTACCGCCTGAACAGGGCAATACTGAGACGGCTCTGTGAGCTGTGCAGTGATGTGATGCAGGCACCCTCACGGCAGTCACGCTCTGTCGGTGGAGACCAAGGTGACAGCCTGCATGTGCCTGCTTACACGGGCACCTTCAGAGGCCGACAGCGGACCCGAGGCATCCACACGTCGGCCACATCACGCATCCTCACCCAATTCCTCAGCGCACTGCTGCCACGTGCTACGGAGTACATCCATTTCCCCAGCACCGCTGGCAGAGCGTACAGCAAACATGCAGGAGTTCCACAGGGTAGCACGTATGCCTGGCATGCTAGGGGCCATAGACTGCACCCATGTGGCCATCCGCACGCCACCTGGCCCCGATGGCCACGACATCGGAACAGAAAGGGATTCCTAGTGTCAACTGCCAGGTGGTGTGTGATGCCACTGCACATAATCAATGTCTGTGCCACACACCCTGGCAGAGCACATGATGCCTTCATATGGTATCAGTCTGCACTGTGCCATCGATTCGAGTGGGGACATCCCACAGGACATCTAGTGGGTGAGTACACATGTATGGAATGCAAACTCTGGGCAAGAGTGGGAATGCCACAGGTGCCATGGCAGTGGCACACAGGAGATAGCCAATATGGACCTGAACATGACACTGATCTCCACTATCTCCACACAGGTGACTGGGATACCCACCTGGCCCCTGGCTGCTCACACCGTACCAGCGCCCCATGACCCCAGCGCAGCTATGCTATAATGAGGCACATGCCGCAACACGCAACATCATAGAGCGGGTGTTTGGGATGCTCAAGGCATGCTTCCGATGCCTAGACACCTCCGGCGGTGCCCTTCAGTACAGCCCCCAAAAGGCCTGTGGGATATTCCTGGCCTGTTGCATCCTGCACAACATGGCCAAAGACCATGGGATAGCCGTACAGGTCGAACAGGGGGACAGCAATGGGGACGCCAGTGGCGCCGGTGATGATGGTGATGAGCAGCCCCCCCTAGGACGGAGGACCCCGACTGATCCGGCAGGCCCAGCTGCACCGGGACACCATCACAGAGGAGCACCTCGCACAACACAGGTAAGTCAAGGGACATGTGCAACCAACACTGTCCATGCAAACCACAGGCACACAGGGAACACACCAGGGGTGCATGATGGTCAGGGAGTGGAACGGTCCAGGCATACAAACACACCATCAGGGAGGGTGAGCACTCATATGGACACACATACACCGGCACAGGCGTACATGGGCAGATGCATAGCACTGCAGAACCGACATGCTAACACACAGCACCACCGACCACCCCCACCACCCGTACTGTCCAAGTACGTGTGTCAGAACCTGGGCACCTTGCACCTTGTGTACAGTGCAATGCAGGCATCATCATGCACACGCACTGTGGACAGCAGCTGGGAGGGTGTGCAGGTCCTGGGTGTCGGCGTGGTGAGCAGAGCACCCAGCAGTGCACTGCCCACCATGACACACACTGCACACATGGCAGCACCAGACAGGGCCCGCACTGGGAGACAGCTCAGTCATGTAGCACTGTCCCACGGCCACCGCGGATGCGTGGGCGGCCCCTCCATGACCCAACAGCATGGGCAGGCTGAGCAGGGGCCACATGGGGTGGCACTGTTGCACCACCAGGGGTCCCACTGTGCGAAAGCGACCTTGCCCGCACAGGGGTCTGCAGCATGCCGAACAAACCTGCACCAGGGGTGCTCAGGATGCCCACAGCAGAACCCAGCGTCGACCGGCCTGGTGTCACATGACGCCGGGAATGGGGAGTGGAGAGTGCACTGTGTGGGGTGTGCGGTACAGGGGCACCTGACTGTGTGCCCAATGTGTCCACGACAGAGACCACTGCCTGGGTCAGCCTGTCAATGGCGGTGGTCACATCCGTCCGCATACGGACCAGCTCAGCTCGGTCCCGAGCACACTCCCTGCTGTGCCGCTCCACGGACACAGACAGTGCCTCCACGGACCATGAAACCCACCTCTGCAGCTGTACTGATTCCTGCAGCAGGCGGGTGTGCTGTCCAATGGGTACTGTGCCCAACGGCATCCTGACCCCCAGGGTGTGGACGGTCCTGATGCAACACCCTTGAGGGTGGTCGCTGTTGCCAGGACCAGGAATGGGCGGATCAAAGGGCGGCGGACATGTGCCACTGCTTGACACTGTACCCCCAGACCTGGTGGGCGACTGCTGCTGCTGCCCCTCCAACCGCTGTGCCCCCGGGTCCACTCATTCCACCGCTGTGCTGGCAACAGTGCCAGACACCTGCACAGCCACCAGTGCTGCCCCACGGGTACTGACAGGCACAGCCTGGGACCGTGCCAGCATGCTGGTACACAAGTTGGAACCAGACAGGCCCAGGGGCACGTGCTGGCCTGCCGTGTGTCCGTCATGGGACACACAACCATCACTGCCCATTGCAGGCCTGCTATCATCAATGATGCAGGTATGTGCTACTGCCATGGTCACAGCGTGCTGGCATGCTTGCATGCCAGACTGCTGAGACACAGGCTGTGCACCCCCCGCACCCGTATCATTGACACCAGAGTTTGCGGCCCAGCGTGCATGCTGCTACAGTGCCTGCTGGCTGGTGGTGGAGGTGGATGGACCCTCCTCCATGTCCAGCAGGAAAGCATCACTGTCTGGACCCACCACCACCATCTCCTGAAGATGAACAGGATCTGTAACAGAAAGAGAGTACATGTGAGTGCATGTGAACAACTGCCCCCCCCAAACACCACCACCATGTCATACCGTGCAGTGATGGGCTTCCACCTGTCTGGAATCCTCCGCCTGGTACACCCTCAATGGCGCTCAGCTGCATGGCTGCGACCAGTGTCTCCTCAGTTGGGGTCAGCTGCAACACCACTGGTGGGCCCCCGCCAGTGCCAACACGTGCCGCCCTGAAGGCTGCCACCTTCTCCTTCAACCTTCTGCGGTCTGTCCCCATCTTTTTCTTGCATTCCTGCACAGAGCGCTGGTGGCTTCCGTGCAGGTTAACGGCCCGAGCTACCCCCTCCCATGCAGCCGCACGAGACTGAGGGGTGCCCCTCCGTCTACTCAGCACTGGCTTCTCATCCAGGTAGGCCTGGAAGAGAGCCTCCGTCTCTGCTGCTGTAAAGTTGGGTCTCCTCCTACGCCCACCGTCCTCACCCTCACAATGACTCTGCTCGGTCATGGCGATCTGTATGGGGGGAAGTGGACACCTGTCACTGTGCAGTCTACAGCATTTTCCCATGACCATCGTCCCTGAACATCACACAGCATGCAACTCACCTCTCACCTGCAGTAACAATCTGGCCAGCACGGCCCAATGTCGCACATTTATAGTGCAATTCATGCAAATTAGGAGTGGAGCAACTATAATGACATGCAAATCGCGCCACTGCGCCCTTGAATGGCTGATCAGCTGATTTGCATGTGTCGGCTGAATATCGCGAATCTGCGCTTTGCGCAATATGGAAGAGTCGGCTGAGCCAATGGCGCAGATCTGTGCCTGTGTGGTACACTGCATTGCACATGCCCAGATAGCTTACGTAGGCATCTGTCGTGCTGCTGACATGCTGAGCGCAATCGGCAATTCAGGCCATGGCCACCATTGTGCCAGTGGCACTACAGCAATGGGCACTATATGGCGCTGTGGCACTACTGCGCAATACTCCACTGTTGCACTGGTACGCAGCTGGTCGGTCGCGCAGGATGTCTATATGTCAGATGGCACTGTGCGTAGCCTTGCGTCATTGCCCATGACCTTGTGTATGACCTTTGCCCCCTGGAACTGTTCGCCTGCCATGTGTACGTCCCTATTGCGCTGTCTGGTGACAGCGCTATGTGAAGTGACGGCGCTGTTCGAACAGCGCGATTGCAGCCTGTGGTGGTCTATTGCGCAACATCTCCATGTGGGGTTACGGCGCAGCTGGGCGCCATATTGCCTGCTGTAAAGTTGGTGCCATGTCTAGGAGGAGGGCGGTGTCCTGGAGCCAGCTTGAAGTGGCCAACTTGGTGGCCCTAGTGGAGCCCCACTATGGGGCACTTTATGGTGAGGCGCCCCTCACCATTGCCTGGACCCAGGTGTGGCAGCAAGTGGCCACTGACCTGGCGGGGGTCACTGGACGGTGCCGGTCAGCTGAGCAGTGCCAGCACCAGTACAGTGACCTCTGCCGGAGGGATCCTGATCTGCTGGATCGGCTGCTGTCACGTGCCAGGCGGGGCGTGGTGCCTAGGCCAGGTGGGTGTGCCATATATGCACCTGTATTATCTGTAGGGGTGTGTGTGTGTTTTGGTGGCTGTGCATAGGTGATGGCTCAGCCACGGTTGGCTGTGTCAGTGTGTGTAGCTGTGAGATGACTGAGTATGGCTGTGTGGGCAGGCACTGTCACTGGGGCAGGGGGCAGTCTGCTTTTGAGTCACACTGATGTTTGTCTCAACATATGTCTCCCACAGGCCGGGATGTGAGGATGCGGGGCAACGGTGAAGAGGGCCGTGCCAGGGACCCATTGCCAGCAGGGGTTGGAGCCCACCAGCAGCAGCAGCGCCAGCAACAGCGGCAGACCCAGCTGCTTGAGCAGTGTGAGTATCATGACTTCATGGATGCTATTGCATGCTGGGGGCCAGTAGCCATGCACAATACAAACATGCAGGAAAGGGGAGGTCATAATTCCACTATACAAGACACTAGTGAGGCCCCACCTGCAGTACAGTGTACATTTCTGAGACCATACCTACGTAAGGACGTAGAGTGGGCAGGAGAAGGTTCAGAGGAGGGCAACAAGGATGGTGCATGGCTTGTATCATAACTCCTAGGGAGACAGGTTGAAGGAACTGAACCTGTACTCCCTGGAGGAGAAGGAGGAGAGGGATATGATTGAGACATACAAGTATCTTACATGGTGGAACAGGGTGCAGGAAACACTATTTTGAAGTGCAAAAGATGTTCCAGGACTACAGGGCATGGGATGCAGTTGGAGGGAGGACGATTCAGAGGAAACATGAGGCAAGACTTTCTTCACAAAACGGGTGGTGTACAAGTGGGACACCCTGCCACAGGGAGTGGTGGGGGCTGACACACTCACGGGATTTCAGACTGCATGGGATAGACATAACAGAATTTTTGAGGTCAGGGGTAAGGGGCAACAGACTTCTAGGTAAACAAAGTAACTTACAGGCTGAAATGGACAGACTGTGTGGGCCATAGGCCCTTATCTGCCGACACTGGCTATGTATCTATGTCTGTAGGCATGACACAGGTGACATGCATCACTGTCCAGTTTCACAGCACGTCTGTGTATGCATCACTGGTGGTCCATGCATGCACTGGGCACATAGCTGGGTAACTGGCATCGCACCACATTGCCACATCACTTGCCAGCCTTGTTC
Source organism: Neoceratodus forsteri (assembly GCA_016271365.2). NCBI lineage: Eukaryota > Metazoa > Chordata > Ceratodontiformes > Ceratodontidae > Neoceratodus > Neoceratodus forsteri. The sequence goes on along the minus strand of CM057454.1, from coordinate 656,249,934 downwards.
GTGCTGTGATGGACATGGGCAGTGTGTGTGTGCAGTGGTGCGCATAGCTGGTGCCGCCTGTTTGTGATGGCCATGTGCATGTTCACTGTGGGTGGTACATGCCATCACAGGTGCGGACATTGGGCTATATGGTTTGCAGGTTGGGTGGTGTTCAGGGTTGTGGTCAGTCACAGCCATTGACTGTGTTCCCATTTTCCTAGGCCTCGAGGTTCTCCATCGCATTGGGAGGGATGTTCGGGGACTGAGACAGCTGCTGACAGACAACCAGGCCATCCTACAATCCATCCACCGACATGGCCTTCGCAGGAGGCGGCACAGGATGGGGCGCCACCAGCCGGAGGATGAGTGGCCAGCTGCCCCATAGCTACTGCTACCCTTCCCACTTCTCCCATCCCTACCACCCTGCCTTCCCTCTCCAAGTTTGTCATCCCTACCCCTTGAACACCCCTACCTTGTACCCGTCCCCCCCTTGTAAATAGTTTGTTATTGTTCTGGTTGTGTTGTTTATCTGAATATACATTTCTATTTTGATATGAATAATGTGTTGGTCTCTGATTTGCAGCTGGCTATGGGTGCTCAGTTGCAGGGGTGTACATGCCATCTGGGGTGGTATGGTCCTGTGTATGTGTGTGTGTGTGTGTGCGTGTGTGTGCATGGGGAGGTATCTCTAGCATGGCAGTGACTTTCTGTTGGTCTTGCCGTCTGCTGCCACCCACTGCTGGGTGCACAGGGTGTGTCTGGCTTGTAGGCTTCTGTGCTGCACGGGGTTGACGTGTGCTGGGGGGATGCATGGTTTCCTGCAGTGCCAGTCACTGCACATAGGTGGTGTCTTGGGGTCACAGTGCAGGGTGTGCTGTGCATACGGGGGGCTGATGTGCACTGTGGTTGTCAACCTCCTGTGTGTGGCACTCTCAGCCTGCCAGTGGTTGTGCTGGGGTGTCATGGCTCTGCTATGCTTTGTTGGCTTGTCCCCATGGGCCAGTAGATGATCAGTCCCACCCCCAGTGATGCTGTGCTGTGCTTGGGGTGTGCAGGTGTGGTGTGGGTTCTGCAGTGTGTTCCTGTGCCCATGTGTGGCATGGCTGGCGGTGGGCCCCAGCCTGCCTCCTGGATGTGCAGTTCCATTGCTCTGGGGGGCTGTGCTTGCGCTATGGCACCTCTGGAATGCTCAACTGGGCTGCCCTGGTTGCGCCATAGCGCAACATTTCGGCTCAGCTTCTCCTTCCTGGTTGCGCTATGGCGCAGTATGTGCGATATTCAGACGTTGGTTGCTTGCGGAATTTGTTCTGCTCCATGTTTGAATATCGCACCTGTTGCACATTTGCGCAACTGGTTTGTGCTTGCTCCTGCTGTTGCGCTAATTTTGAGCGCAGTTTGAATATCTGGGCCATAGTGTCTACATCACCAGCAAATATTCTCACAATGGTGGCGTCACCAGAGTGAGACTATCTACACTGCAGCCTACACTTAATAGCTTCACAGTTTCTCTTTCTCACTGAATCCTGCAACTAACTCAATTAGCATTGTAAAAGACAGTCACCTGTGTCCCATAGTTATTCTGACACTCCTAGCCCATTACTGTGCTGCTCTAATCTTCAAACCAGCCTCCTTCATAAAGCAGTTTCTATCTCTGAGTGCTGACTGCAGCAGTTTCTCTGTCTCAGTGAAGCTTGCAACTTATTGAAATAACAGTCTGTTTCTCACTCCTAGCTGCAGGTAACACAATTATCATTCTAAACACATTCACCTGTTTCTCATAGTACCTAACAATCCCAGCCCATTCAGAAACAATTACACACACTCAGACCATATACAAACATTGCTGTCAGTATAGCCTAGAGGTTAGAGTAACATACAATGAACAAACTTGCTACATCCAGCAGCCCAGACCCATGTTTGATTCTTACAACTTCCAGTTGAATACTGTATGACTCCGAACAAATCATTTAACTGCTCAGTGCTTCCAGGTCAACCCCCAAAAACTTACCCAGTTACCAAAATAAAAAAAAAACAGAATAAACAGGGAGAGAACACACACACAAAAAAAAAATTTCCTAAAGGGTACTATCCCTATTGTATAAATCACACACATGATGTGTGACTTGTGGAATATGGCAAGCATTTGCACTTGTGCAGAGTGAACTGCAATGATATCACTCGTGATATTATCGCAGTTCACTCTGCACTCGTGCAAATATTTTCTGTATTCCACAGTCGCCCATCATGTATCCCATATATACTGTACATATATATATATATATATATATATATACACACACACACACACACACACACACAATTCAGGTGGAACTAACCTGTAAACTTAATGAAAAGCACAAGCTTCAGATATAAGAAGTAAACCCAAAAAGTATCTGCTATGGGGGAGGAGGTACGTCTTTTTGTGTTTCAAATGATTTCCTCTAAATTCAATTAAGAAAAAGGGAACCTGTGTTAGGGCGACCAAATTCATATATAGGAAGGCTGATATTTATAGTCCCAAAAATAAATAATTCAAAGATTAAGAATTACTTTCTCCAACATACAAAATGTTTTGCTGGTCCTTAAAGTTATGCTCTTATTGCTTTCTCTGTAACATACAGAGAAAGCAACAAGAGCATAACTCTAAGGACCAGCAAAACTTCTTGGATGCTGAAGAAAGTAATTCTTAGTCCATAAATATATAAATATCAACCTTCCTGTTTATGAATTTGGTAGCCCTGACACGGGTTCCCTTTTTCTTAATAGAATTTAAAGGCAGTCATTTGAAACACAAGAAGGCATACCCCCTCCTCCACAGCAGACAGTTCCACCTGAATTTTATATATTCATATATAACATTTATTTTTTGACAGTCAAATGTTAGAGGCCTGGATGACGATGCATTGTAAATGTCTGTATACTTTTTATATTTATACAGAGGTAATGCTCCAGTGTCTGATGAAGGAACTTAAGTTCTGAAATGTTACACAGAATCTATTTAAGGAACTATGAGTTTCTGAAAGAAGTAACAAGATTTATATGAACAAGAAACTGAGAATAAAGTCATATGACTTGATTTGGACTTGGTCAAGAAGGTGTCTCTTTTTGTTTGACTTCTCTACCTAGATTTTAACAAGGCATTTGACACAGCCCCACACAAAAGATCAATAAACAAATTAACCAGCCTGGGAGTGGGTCCCAGGGTGGTAGCCTGGGTAAAACATTGGCTGGACAACAGGACACAGAGGGTAATAGTAAATGGAGTCCACTCCGAAGAAAGGGGGGTTACTAGTAGGGTACCACAGGGTTCAGTATTGGGTCCGGTCCTTTTTAATGTCTTTATAAGTGACATTGCAGAGGGACTGGAAGGAAAAGTATGCCTCTTTGCAGATAACACAAAGATCTGCAACAGAGTTGATACACAAGGTGGGGTGGAAAGGATGAGAAGGGACTTGGTAAGGCTGGAGGAATGATCAGAAGTATGGCAGCTTAGATTCAATGCAAAGAAGTGGGCCAAGCGGTCCTTATCTGCCATCAAAGTCTTATGTTTCTGTTTCTCTAAACCACATAAATATACACTAAACCTGTGCAAGGCATTACAGGTATGTAAATCCTTCAGTGGGGTTGTCTGATAAGGCTTAACCAGAATAAAAGTTGCCTGTTCCACATTTAACAACTGTGTCAGACAAAAGTGAGAACAACAAAATAAAAAATCAACTTTCATTTTTCCCATAATGGTCACCATAATCTTACACAAAAAGTTGCAATCTGATTCTTATAGTGTGATCCTTTGTATTAAAAAATGCCCCATCTGCCAAGACACTTGCTGTCTTCAGCATCAGCTCAAGTGGCTGGAATTCCACCATCTAGGAAAACATAATATGAAATGCATGATCACACAATCCCTTCAGCACAAGAACAGGTGAAGCTTTGAAAACTATCCATCCCCAGCTCATGCACATGTTAACATGTGGTGAGGTCAGCATGTCATGAAACATGTCCTGGGATAAGAGATTTCTGCCTAAGAGGAACTGATTAGGCTCATGGACAAGGCAAAGAAAAACATGAAACCCCAAGGATGTTTCTGTACTCAAAAGGGTTAGAATACGCCTCAATAAGGCCTGCAGGCTAATCCTTGGGGCTAACCACCTAACCCACACGTGCACGTTGTACTCAGTGACAGGATGGTTACCCCTTCAACTACGAGTCAAATACCAGGCTAGCCTACTTGCTAAGAAATCTCTGATGGGGCTTGCACCTGTGCTAGAGAAAAGTAGCAGCCAGAGGTGGCTTTGCCAGGTGAAATGAGGGAAGAAGTGGGAGAAGCAAGGTGTTGAGATAGAGTTGGAGGGGGTGAGGTAGGGGTTTTAGTAGGAGGAAGATTTAGGTTCAGGAGGTGCAGCGGCAGGTATTATCAAGGGCAAGAAGGGAGTGTAATCCTTTTTTAAAGTGGCTTAGCTTTCCACAGTAGGGTAATTCAGCCGGAAGGTCACCAACCCACTGTCAACACCAGAAGTATGGCCAAAGGTGGTGTTCAAGTGCCCTTCAAGTATACCACAATTGCCCAATGATCACTATCTCATCAGGAACCATAGTGGCTAAATGACCTCCCCGGCTGAATTACCCTACTGTGGAAAGCTAAGCCACTTTAAAAAAGGATTACACTCCCTTCTTGCCCTTGATAATACCTGCCACTGCACCTCCTGAACCTAAATCTTCCTCCTACTAAAACCCCCACCTCACCCCCCCACACTCTCTCTCAACACCTTGCTTCTCCCACTTCTTCCCTCATTTCACCTGGCAAAGCCACCTCTGGCTGCTACTTTTCTCTAGCACAAATGACCTCAGCCTGGGTTCCATGCTGACCCTAACTTAGATATGATTATACACAAGTTGTTTGCCACACTCCAGTAGTGTTGCTGTAATCTTTGCTCCTGGCTTCTTGTAAATAACAACACATATTTGTACAATACGACTTATGTAAACTTACTGTATTGTCATCAGTTATCTCCTGTTGTGTATTGCCACTGGTATGTTTGTGTACCTGTCTGACTCAGAACCTTTGTAAATAAGATTCTAGCTCAAAGGTATTGAATCCTAAACATGAAATTTAAAAAAATATTACTCTGCAAGGGAAAACAATATGCCCCCTCAAACAACGAGTTGGCAAACATGTAAGGGATATTGACCAAGAACATGTACAAAATATAACAGAAGGCCATATCAAATTTACTAAAGGGCAAGGTACACATAGTTGATTTTTTTTTTTTGGTATTGAAAAAGTTTCACTTGGTCCATGGGGAAGTGACTTAGATTCAGCCCCCTTAAAAGAGAGGCATTTTGGCTGGACACCTTAGGGGGGAGGGGGGTTCTGTTTGCACTAGGATTATTGAAAGACCTGAGATCTCTGTTTCTCTATAATATAACCCTGTGGGGGTCTTATGCACACAAATAACTTCCACCTGCTTCCCTTATCAATTGATTTCCTGCCTTTATATTCCTTTGCGACTTGAATGTTTTTTATAACATAACCTTTTGGAGGTCTTATGCACATACATTACTTCCCCTTGCTGCCTTTATCCAAGGATTCCCTGTCTTATATTTTTTTTTTTTTTTAGTTTAACTAGGAGTAGCACACTAAGCTGAAAGCTTTTTTACAGGTGTGACCTGGGAGCACAGGGAAGTTAAGTGACTTGCTTAGGGTCACACAGTATGCAAGTGTAAGCTGTAGGATTCAAACCCAGGTCTGGTCTGCTAGATGTCACCAGATTTGCAGTTCAGAGGCTTAAACCACTGGGTTATACTGTCTCATATTCCTTTGTGACTTGAATTATCCATGCTTATGGTTGGTCCTTGTTTTCTATTTTATCTGTAGCACTCGTCCCCCTGCCCTGTTCCTTTCTTTTAAGCAGCTGTATCCGTTCGTTTTTGGGGATCCATATTAGATTGATATAGCTGTTAGCAATACAAGCAAGAAGACTTACTTATCCTTTTTTTAAAGTCTTCATATTTTGAACGTCTTTGATAGTATCATATTTTTCTGGTATAGCTGTTATTTATCTATATGGGGATATTTGCACTTAGCCCCAATCCACATATGTTGTCCTTAATGCCTTCCTCTTTTACCAACTGAAGGCTAAGTGGTACCACCTCATGTTTGGAATTCTCCACCCCCTTGTGTCATAGGTGGATATAACTTGGGTAGGGCAAGTGCTGGCTTTTCCCCCATGGGGGGCGTCTCATCACTCAGTCCCACTGCCAAAAAAAGGTCTCCAGGACTTGATATGGAATCATCTGGAGCAAATAGTGGAACCATGGTGCAAGATTAATTTGTACTACGAATGCCTTACTCCATAAGAAGAGGTCCAGAACTACCCATCTCCCCACATCTGCAGTCACTGTGGTTAGTATTAGCCAAACTTATGTTGTAACAGGGTATTTGTGAGCCATATCCACAAATATTTAATTTCGTCATGGCACCACTGGAACCCCCAGTCTGTGACAAGCAAGTTGGGACAGTAGTTGAATATTGGCAGGGACTCAGATTTTGTCCCGTTAATTTTATAACTGGAAAGCTTTAAGAAAAGATGCATTTGTGTGCATGAGGGTAGGTATCGAGGTCTCTAGGTTCAGTAGCGTAAGTATTATGTCATCTGCATACAGAATTATTTTAAATTTCTCTTTCCCACACATACCCCTGTGATACTGGCCTCCAGCCTGATATGTATTGCTACTGGTTCCAGAGCCAGAACAAATAACATCAGAGAGAGGGGGCAGCTTTGCTCATACACCACGTCAATGAGAATTCTGGAGAAATAAATCTGTGAGGACAGCCACCTTCGGGCTCTAATACAAGAGTCGTACCCACGATACAAATACTGGACCTATGTTGAACCAGGCCAGGGTATGGAACAGACATATACTGGGCTTCATATACTGAGGAAGAGAAGGAAGCAGGAGGCAGTATGCCTATGGGGCTCCCATCTAAAACCCCTAATAGTATGTCCGACCATTTTCTATGCTCCAAGCATCTAATTTATTTTTTTAAATTAACTTACTTTTACTTAATATAATGTTGAGTGGTGACGCATTCTATATTTTCACAGTTCTTTGTGTAAAGAAAATACTCCTTCTTTGATATTGTATTGTATTTAGGGTACTGCAATTGAAGTGGCTATAGATATTTCCACTCTACCCTGTCAAAGGCTTTCTCTGCATTTAGTGAGATCACCCTGATAGGGGAGCAATGATCCTGGACCTTATGTTTGAATGATATAAAGCACCTCACATGAGCAGAGGACCCCCTTCCATAAATGAATCCAGATGGATGTTAGTGTATCAAGGCCGGCAGTATAGTTTCCAATCTAGTCATAAGGATCTTGGCCAGGATGTTGATATCCACATTGATTAGGGATGTTGGGAGGTACTTACTGCAGTGCAGTAGATCCCTACCTGGCTTGAGAATGAGTGAGATTAATTCAGAGTTGAGGAAATCAGGAAGGCTAACCCTGGTGAGTGCCACTTTTTTGAGTTCTTGCAGCCTTTCAGAAGTAGGGATTTACGCATATGTTTGTTTCCAGCTCTTTGATTACCCCCTTCCAGTCTCTAATTTTCTCCATCTGTACCCATTTCCTATATGCAGTATGACTAATCAAGTGGCCTCGAAAATAAAGTTGAGTCCCTCCCATAACGTGTCCCTTGTAATCTCCTAGGTATCATTTTTGGCACCCTTATTTCTGTGTCTACTGTATGTAACTCCTATATGCTTCATCCTCTAAGTAAGATACATTAAAGTGCCATCTGGGGCACCTGGAGGTGGGAAACAATGAAACAATTTGTAGGAAGACCGAGGCATGGTCCACTATAGATCAAATCCCTATACAACTAGTATAGGTGCACTCTGCCTATTTAGGTAGAGTTTAGGTCAGTATCAGTGAAGGAGGTTTATGAGATGCTCTCAGAGGTGTGGCCCACCTTTTGTGAACTGGACCCAGGCCCAATACACCTTCTGGTAAGTTATGAGGAGTTTCAATAAATGCTAAGAAATTGAGACCACAGCGCTGGAAGGATAGAAACCCACCTACAATTAAAAATTGGATAAATTTGGTAGCAGATTGTGCGAAGTTAGAAAGAATCTTTTATTATCAAAAAGATTGCCTTGCATACTTTGAATCTATGTGGGAGCCTTTTTTGGTATACAGCACAAACATAATGGTAGTCCTTATCGATAATTAAGGAAAAAACTGCCAAATCAAATGTCCAATAGGGATCACCTATGGCACAAAGCACGGGTCACTGGAAAAATCAGCTGACTGGCAGCAGTACAAAGTGGCCATAAACGCATGCACCTGAGCTACCTACCTAGCCAAAGCTGCCTATTACAATAATGCTCTAACCAATTCCTGGGGAGACAGCAGGAAATTCTGGGACAATCTAAGGAAACTGTCAGGGAAGCCCAGCAAATCCCCTTCCTCCATGCTTAGTTTAGATGGCGCAACCATTCTGGATCCAAAATTCATAGTAGACACTTTCAATTCTGCATTCAACGACCTAAGTTGTGTACTCCCACCTGATTTTTTTGACACACATTCCAACCTGCTTGACCCTAAGAACCCGACCCCACTATTGCTTAACCCACCTTTCCTCTTCAAAAAAGTATCACTCGCAAAGTCAAACAAATACTTACTTAAGGTACTCGGCAAGGCTCACTTTAGTAGTGACTCACTAGACCTAAAGCTCCTGCACCTCACGCCAGATGCTCTGCTTCTGCCTCTCACAAAAATTCTAAACATGTCACTGTGCCTTAGTAAATTCCCCATGTTATGGAAAACAGCATTAGTGACCTTCATTCATAAATCTGGGGACAGGGCGGCTTCCTCAAACTATCACCCAATTTCCATTCTCCCTCCACTCTCCAAAGTACTTAAATGTATACTCATGGACCTGCTCACTGACTACCTTTCCAAGTACAACATCCAACGTCCTGAACAGCATGGCTTCAGAACAGGCCCTAGTACCACATCTGCCCTTCTCCAGTACACAGATTTCATACACCAGGTAATTAATTGTGGGCACTTAGTGGGGTCAGTGTACATTGACCTCGCTAAGGTGTTTAATACTGTTAATCACCCCCTCCTACTCAGTTCCCTTCTTGATATTGGTTTATCGGCAGGTGCAGTAGTTTGGTTTAAAAGCTATCTAGCCAGCAAGTCCCAGCAGGTCAAAATAGGTGTCACCCTCTCAGTCAGTTGGCCAGTTTTCTCTGGTGTTCCCCAAGGCTCCATATTGGGGCTGCTGCTTTTCAGTCTCTTGCAAAACTCCCTCCCTCTTGTCTGCACCAATAATCTCCTACTATATGCAGATGATGCTGTTATATACTCTAGCTACTCAGATCCACTCCAATTAGCCAATAGCCTACAACGCGATTTCAGAACTGTGGAGACCTGATTCTCCAAGTACAAGTTAGTTATAAATTACAAAAAAAACAAAATCTATGATTTTCACCAGCCCTCGTAATAAACAAAAATCTACACCACTAATCTTACAGAACAACCTTGATGTCCCTATAGAGCAGGTCTGTACCTTTTAGTACCTTGGAATAACCCTTGACAGTACCTTATCTTTTTGTGAGCATATCATTAACGTCTCTAAGATGGTTAACTCAAGACTAGGGACCCTTCACTGGCACAGACAGAGCATGACCACTGATGCCTCTTGACTTGCTGTTACTAGCTCTCCATAATAGATTACGGCCTAGTCATTTATGACTAAGTCTCTGAGACATCTCTTAAAAGCATATGCACAACTCTCAACAATTCTTGCCATCTAGTCCCAGGTGCACCCAGATGCATGCATGCATGCAACCTCTACACCCTCACCAAATGGTGAACCTCAGTGGTAGCACTACTTATCACACCTGTCTGCTCGTGAATAAAATCTCACTGGGGCTGACCCCCCATCTTCTCAGCAGTTCATCATGCATGCTCCAAACCGGACCAGCACCAAGAGTGTCTCCAGGTACACATACCTGACCCCTTTCTGTCGGACCACACAAGCCCAACAGTCCTTCAGGTATCATGTTTCTAACTGGATAAATAAACTCCCCGTTGACATCCTAGAAGAACCTAAACTGGGTCCATTCAAACAGAAACTTAGACAACACCCCACTTCTATTAGCAGCTGTGATTGCCACACTTAGGCCCTTTTTGGACTCCTACATTGCCTTCTCCCTGCACCCTCACCATCCTGACCTCCCCCCATCCATTGTCCCACCCCTTCTCCCCCTCTCCATTTCCCTGTTCCTGCTACTTGTCCCTCATCTCCCTTCCCCTCTCTGTCTCTACTTTCTTTTCTTCCTTCCTGTACTCCCTCCTCTCCTTGCACTTCTTTTTGAAACACTGCTCATAGACCCCTGCCTGCCCTTTCTCCTATACCTCCACTGTCTTACTCCCACCCTGTCTCCCCTTCCATCACCCACTACACTCCCTACCAACCCTCTGTCCTCCCTCTCATCTCTCAATTCTCTGCTTGACAGTGTCAAATCCTGACTGCATCCTTCCCTTCTCTCTTTTCTTCTGCACTCCTATGACAATGTCATATTCCTGACAGCATCCCTCTCCGCCCGTCCCTCTGTGTACCTCCTTAAGTCCCGAAGCCTACTGCACTTCTTACTGAAACTTGAATGTAAAAGTTTAACCAGATTGTAACTCTTGCTGTAACCTGAATTGTTACCTCCTTACCTGTCTGCAACTTTTATGAATGATTGTACCCAACTCCATGTATTATGTATTCCACTTGTCTTGTATTTAGTTCTTTGTTGTGTTCTCTTTACTCTGATGTGGAATCTTTGTAAAAGAGTCTTTGACTCAAAGGTACTTTACTCCAAGACTTGAATAAATAAATAAAAAGAAAAAGAAAATAAGGAAATAGTAATATTAGAGTCCCAAGCTAGAGCGCTTAGTCCTCTTTTCCTAAGGAAAATGATGAACTGACAGAAATATCCCTAAGAGCAATCATAGGGAGAAAAGTCAATATCTGATTTCAAGAAAAAAAAAGTTTTGAGGGATTTCTGGGTCTAGTGTTCAGTGAGATAGTCTGGTGCTCCCTTTTGGAGGAGCCCATTCTGAACACATTTAAAGATGCTCTGGTGAGGCTTCTTCTGAAGAAACCATCTCTGAACCCAGACTGCTTGGCAAATTATAGATCTGTCTTTAGCCTCCTTTTTGGGGGGAAAGGTTATCGAGAAGATGGTGATGCTGCAGCTTGAGGCACACCTCATGGCTTTTACATCTATGACCCTCTCCAGTCTGGATTTAGATCTAGGCACAGTACAGAGACTGCATTGGTCGGGGTGCACAGTGACCCCCCCCTCAGGGAGAGAGATAGAGAGGAATGGTCAGTTCTCATTCTGCTCAATCTCTCATCAGCTTTCAACACACTGTGGAGTCACTGGCATGGTCACAAGCTGGTTTGAGTCCTTCCTCAGATATTGGACACAGATGGTGGTGATGGGGAAAATTCTCCTTAATCCCGAAGCTCCTGCTCTGTGGTGTACCCCAGGGATTTTCCCTCTCACCAATGCTGTTCTCGGTGTATATGCTGCTACTGAGAGGGATCATTAGACATTACAGACTGGGTTTCCATTGCTTTGCAGATGATACCCTGCTGTATTTGTCATTTGCGTCTTGGGCACCTGATCCAGTTAATGTACTATATTTGTACCTGGCTGAGATTCAGGACTGGATATAATCCAGCTGGCAAAGACTCAACCTGAATAAAATGAAGGTATTAGTGACTGAGCCTGGTCGAAGGTGGTGGTGTGAAGACAGCCGAGGAGATGACTTGCCTGGTGCTTGGTCCTTCCAGACTGGAAGCCTCTGCTAAGGTGAAGAATCTGGGGATCATACTGGATACAAAGGCTGACACTTGAGGCTCAGGTGTCAGCATAGTGAGGAGTGTTTTTTATCATCTCAGGAACATAACCCAGATTGAAGCCTTGATCCCCCTGATAACCTCCCTCACTGGTACATGCTTTTTTTTCTTCTTCTCATGAACATCACCCAGAGTAAACCCTTGATCCCACTGATAACCTGTATCACTGGTACATGTTTTTGTGACTTCCAGACTTGACTACTGCAATGCTGTTTACCGAAGGTTGGTGTAGGTGTCTTACAATGCCTGCAACTGGTGCAGAACACAACAGCCGTGGTTGCTGGAGGGCCTTCCTCGGTCCTGTCATGTAACCCCAGTCCTAAGTGAACTGCACTGGCTGCTGGTAAAGTGGTGTATCACCTTCAAGGTCAGTTTGCTGACATCTAAAGCTCCACATGCACTAGGACCTTATTGTCTAAGAGACCTCCTGACTCCTTATCACACCTTTCGCCCCCTCTACTACTCTGAGGTGGGCTGCCTAGCTGTTCCCAGGGCAAGGCTAAAGTCATCGGGTGATCACGCTTTTGAGATAGCTGGCCCAGCCCTGTGGAACATGTTTCCAAGATCTTTGAGGTAGGCCCCTTTTGCGTGGGCCTTTAAGAGGGGTCTGAAGATATACTTGTTTAAGGAGGTTTTTGGTTCTAGCTAGTTGTCTCCCAGTACTGGCTGCCACTTTTAATAAGATTTTGGCAAATTCAGCAGATATTTACTAAGTTATTTATTTTTGTTGTTTTAAATGTGTATTTATAGTGGATGTTTTATTTGAGTTTCATCTTTGTAAAGTTTTCTGAGCCCAAGGAATGGATATTGAAGAAATAAAATACTACTACTATTCCTATTACTACTGCTGTCTATCCAAAACCCATTCTACCAGGCTAGAGAAGACCAAGAAGCAAGCCAGCTGGGATTATACGTCATTGGCTATGGACCAATAGGTATAGTCCTTCTCAGTGGGTCTAATTATCTGCCATATGAAGACCAGTCCCAAGTCTTTTTGCATTCACTGCATCACTCTGTCTTTGACTGGGATATATGGGTATAGGGTATTTGACCTGCTTTGTCCAATATGGGGTCTAAAATGAAGTTAAAATCCCCCATGATGAATCCCCAAAACTCTGCAATGCCTGAGACAAGTCATAATAAAAGCCAGGGTCAAACAAGTTAGAATCTAAATAAAATGTCTCTTAAGGCCAGAGAAGGTGTCCTGTCTCTGAACACTTCAAAGATCGTGCTGGTCTTGTTCAATCTAAGAAAGTCCCTACTGCTCTACTAAAGTCACAGGGTCTGGGCTTGGTCTTTATACACAGTCTCTATGAAGCAACGGTGCAGCAATCAATCATTGTTAGACATCTTCCACATACATTATGTTGCAGGCTTGCTTAAAGTTGCAGCAGACCCAATGCACTTCTGGTGGTGAAGGGTATAGGTGGTGCAGAATCCAGTAACACTCCGGGTTTCCTTAACCTACACAAAGGAAAGGCAGTCTACTCCTTGCTGTGATGACTAGACCTTCTCCAGGGACAAATCCTTGCAGTAGGGGGTGGGGAATGCTGTCTGGCTTCTCTGTCACAAAAATTTAGCTTTTTGCAAGGCAATAACGCCCCAAAGGCTGAGGTCCAGGATAGGCACCTCAGTCCTCAGGCTCTGAAACTGTTTCATTGAGTCCCAGGCAGGGAGGTTTGGCTTAAACTCATAACAGAGGCTGAGTAATAGAACACACATCTCTTGCTCTCTGTGATGGCCTGGCTGATCTCAGCTTGCTGGGCACTCTGCAGACATCCACTTCACCAGGCTCCAGAGTTCATTAGCTGAGCAAGTCACAGTGGGGCTAAGTAACCCTCTGATTGGACTGTTTTCATGCCTTTCCTCTCTGAACTTTAAGTCTTATAATACTTTTCTCCAGGTTTCTATTGGTCAAGATCATTCTTGATTGGCAGATGCTGTAGGAAGGTATGTCCTGAGGCTTTGAGAGCTTGGATCCCAACAATGCAGGCAAACCATTAACCTCTAGCCCCATTCCACAGTCCTGCGGGACCAAATGTTATCCAAGATGGTGGCACCCATGCCCTTGTGGGCAGTTTTATTATTTGTATAACGATATGTCTGCATAATTGCTTCCTGTCATCTTCTTTGTATTATTGGGTATAATCAAACACAGTGTGGCCAGTTCACAAAGGGCATGACCCACTTTCATCCATCAAAGTCCGGCACGGTCATTGGGAGCACTGATGGGCACTCTTGCACCCCCAACAAGTAAAAAATTAGCTGCTCTCCCTTTCTCATTTATAAACTTTAAATGGCCTTTTATTTAGGGTGCTTCTGAGTATGGCATATATAACTAAAAGTAGAAAATTCAGTGCACACACTCCCTCCCCCCATGGCAAATTTTACAAATATAGTATTTTTTCTGCCTACAGTAGTAGCCACAGACATTGCCAGCTATTTCCAGATATTTTGCGAAATTTCTAAAGAGTTTCTCTCTGCTGCCCCCACTGTGGAAATGGAGAAAGCAGGAGATATATCTGGAAATATCACAGAAATTTCAGGAAATAGCTGGCAGTGTCTGTGGCTGCTACTGTAAATTGGCCACTTACTTATTTTATCTCCAGTAGGAATGGGGTTCTCCTGGTATTTATCTCAAGGCCCTCCTGTGAAGTTGCCACCAGACGTCAAGGTAGGCCATCCATTAGCTGAGTTCCTATTCCAAAATGTAACTTCCTGAACTGACTTCCTTTGTATAGGGTGTGCTGCCTGAATTGACCTCCTTCAATTAAGGTGCAGTACCCAACCAATGTGTGGGTAGCTAATGAGGAGCTAGCCACTGAGAGAGACATACATATCCCAAATCTGAAAAAATACAAAACTAGCTGCTCACCCCTGCTAATTTACAAACTTTAAAGGGAAAGTCCCCTCAGCCTATTTTCTGTATACCTGTGTAGTCTGTAGGCATGAACAATGATTCCCTCTCTTGCTTCCCCCAATGCCACTCTCATTTAATTATAAATGAGGTTGCTTCACTCTGTTTTGCCCTGGTGTAGAAACATGCTTGGCTCCATTGGAAAGGTCATGACACCACTCACGTAAGGCATCATGGGAGTTGATGATGCATACCTGCAGAAGCTATACTCTCATTCATTTCTGTTACATGTCTTGTAAAGTCTGTGTATTCTCTAAATGCATTGTTTTAACTCAGACACACTTTAAACTACAGAAAAGAGCAAGGCACTTACTATGCCTTGAAAAGTTTCATGGCCAGCATAAGACAAGAACACGGGGACTGCAAAGAACAGCAACAGCACTAGCTAATGCACTAACTACTGCAGGTTTTTGCACCAAAACATCATAAAATTACACAATGCCTTACATGAATCAGGTTATAAACTTTGCAATAATGTCAAGCAGGTTTTCACACCAGGGCAGAGCAAAGTGAAGCAACCTCATTTATTATGTTTGCTTGCACACATGTGCAAGAAACATAGTGCCATCACCTGAGTTTTCAGAGGTGTGGCAGCCCTCTTCCAATTCAGGCAGTGTGTTTGCAGGCGCGGCCGCAGTTCTCCAATGCCTGCTGGAGCTGTCTATGACAGCTCCAAAATGCAGTGGAGTACAGTTGAAAGAGGGAGCTATGCTTCAGTGAGCAGCGATAAGATATCGCCTGCTCATGCGAACTCCCTCTACA
The DNA here is from genome assembly GCA_016271365.2 of Neoceratodus forsteri. Classification (NCBI taxonomy): domain Eukaryota; kingdom Metazoa; phylum Chordata; order Ceratodontiformes; family Ceratodontidae; genus Neoceratodus; species Neoceratodus forsteri. The sequence continues at coordinate 656,234,345 of CM057454.1, read as the reverse complement.
CACACACACACACACACACACACACACACACATACTGCGTGCTGCCACACGCACACACTGTATAGCTGATGGGGTGCCCAATCCCCATCGGCTGTGCTCGTTCCCCCCAAAAGCTTTCCACATGCCATGCTGGGTGCCACCCCAGCATGGAAAACTCATCGTATGTGACCCAGGGGTGCCAAATCCCCATCGGCTCCACTGTCCTCCTCCCGAGAGTAGGATGCCACGCTGGAGCCAACCCCAGCGCGGGCAACAGATGCTACGGCTACCAGGGTGCCCAACTCTGTCGCCCACGCCCCCAACCAGCCATCCTTGTGCCAGGTAGGGAGCCCACCCCAGCATGGAAAATGTCCTGCGTTGTCATTTAAACTAAAAAAAAACCTGCAAATAAAAAACTGTCCCTCGGCGCTTCTCCCTGCCCCCCTCCCACAACCCGCACCCACCCACTGTGCACCCTGCCTCGCAGACACACCCCTCACCCCATACTTACCTCTGGACCTTGGCGCGACCATCTTCGGTGGACCGGGAACACGCCTGCACTCTTCAAACCCGACCGCGAACTGAGGAAATGCGGTAAGCTGTATAATGGGATAGATAGGGTTTTTTCAACTTTGCTGCTTATCTCAGGCATTTTTGGAATTTTTGCAAATTTTCAACATGGGGTTTTGGGACCCCTTCTCATAGAATACTGTCACTGTCATGGTGTTATTGGACTCAAAGGGTGATTTAGCAATCACTCGCAAATCTGCCACTTTGGGACCAATTAACAAAGCGACACTGCCAGTGTTCATAAGGTGGGCTCTCAGAAGCCTATTTTGAAAATTTGGTGAAAAATCAAAACTGTTCTGGCGTGCATTGCGGTTCCTACACACGCTCGTAAGTTCACGAATTTTCAATATTTTCACTCCAGATTTTCAACATTGCCATTTACCACACCTTCTTATGAGCAGTACAGCTGTCATTTTCACATCTCACCCAAACCATGTTTCCATACCCATGGCGCACAATGGCGCCAGTCGTGTCTTGAAATCAATGTACGAGGACAAATTAAGAAAATCACAGCAACACTGTTCATGAGCAGAATGTCTTAAAATGGCTATGTTGAAAATTTGGTGAAAAAATTCCTAAAAATGACTGTTTTACGAGGGTGCGTTATGCAGTTGCTACGCACGCTCATAAGCTCACGAATTTTCAATATTTTCACTCCAGATTTTCAACATTGCCATTTTACCACACCTCCTTATGAGCAGTACAGCTGTCATTTTTCACATCTTGCCCAAAATGTGTTTCCGCCCATGTAGCGCACAATGGTGCAGTCGGTGTGCGAAAGCAATTTTTGGGACAGATTAAGAAAATCACAGTTACACTGTTCATGAGCAGAGGTCTTAAAATGGCTATGTTGAAAATTTGGTGAAAAAATTCCTAAAATTGACTGTTTCACGAGCATGCGTTGCGCAGTTCCTACACACGCTCGTAAGTTTGCGAATTTTCAATATTTTCACTCCAGATTTTCAACATTGCCATTTTATTACACTTCCTTATGAACAGTACAGCTGCCATTTTTCACATGTTGCCTAAAATGTGTTTCCACATGTAGCACACAATGGTGCAGTCGGTGTGCGAAAGCAATGTTTGGGACAGATTAAGAAAATCACAGTTACACTGTTCATGAGCAGAGGTCTTAAAATGGCTATGTTGAAATTTGGTGACAAAAGTCCATAAAATGACTGTGTTATGAGTGAGCATTGCGCAGTTTCCACGCACCGTAAGTTCATGACTTTGTAATATTTTCAGTCCAGATTTTCACCAGTGGCATTTTTCCACACTTCCTTATGAACAGTACAGCTGTCATTTTTCACAACATGGCCAAAATGTGTTTTCACACTTTCAGCGCAGAGATGCGTGGTCGCTGTGGGAAATCATTGTTCGGGACAGATAAAGAAAATCACAGTGACACTGTTCATGATCGGAGGTCCCAAAATGCCTATGTTGACAATCTGCTGTAAAAAATCCCCAAACTAATTACATTACTGGTGTGCTTTGCACAGTTTCTATGCACACTCGTGACTTCACTAGTTTTTTTAATATTTTTACTACAGATTTGCAACATTGCCATTTTTTACACCTCCCCATGAACAGTACAGCTGTCATTTTTTACATCCTGTTCGGAATGTTTTTGCACCTGTAGTGCTAAATGCCGTAGTCGCTGTGCATAAGCAGCTTTTGGCTAATAAACTGATATTGCCACTGTTCATGAGGTGGGGTCACAAAAAAACCATGTTGAAAATTTGGAGGAAAATACCAATGAATGCCTGAGGTATTAGGGTTTCCAACCCAACGCCCAACCCTGTAGAGAATGACAGGCATCAGGGTGTGACTTGGATTCTTGCCTGTAATGTCTTATACATTCCACACCCACAGCTAGTGAGAGGCATCAAGGTATGCCTTGGACTCTTCGACCCCAAAGTTCACCCCATTCTCCTATACCACACCCATCTCACGTATTTCCTGATGGAATGGGAGTGCGCATAAGACCAAAGACCCCAAAGCACACCGTGACACTTGTCAGTGTCTGCAGGGTGGGGTGTGGTGAAATGGTGTGGCCGTTAATGCCTGACGACCCAAAGGCACACCCCAATGCCTGTCACTCTCTGCATGGTGGTGGTGGGGTTGGCTTCAGTTCAATACTTCACTGCCATTCCTATTACGCAGCTCTGTAACTTCTACACTACCACTGCCAATGCCAGCAAGCAAACATTCGGCATTGACAAATGCTTGTATTTAAATTAGGATGACATTGGGGGATACAAGAGAGGGAATCGTTGTTCATGCCTAAAGCTACACAGATATACAGAAAGTAGGTTGAGGGGATTTTCCTTTTAAATAAATTTTTATTTAGGGATATTACTGTTTATGGCACACACACAGTAAGTAAAAACAGAAAATTCAGTGCACACATCCCCCCTCCATTCTAAGTTTTACAAATATGATATTGTTTCAGTTAAAATCGATCACTTACTTATTTTATCTCCAGTAGGAATGGGAGTATTTTGGTAGTCACCTCAGAGCCCTGCTGTGAAGTTGTCCAGCTACCAGATGTTAAGTAGATCACCCATCAGCTGAGCCCTATTCCAAAATGCAACTGTCTGCATTGCCTTCCTGTATATAAGGTGCACTGCCTGAACTGGCCTCCTTAAATAAACTGTAGTCCCCAAGCAATGTGTAGATAACTAGGGAGGAGCTATCCACTGAGAGAGACATACATCTCCCAAATATAAAACAAATTCAAAATCAGCTGCTCACCCTTGCTCATTTTCACACTTTAAATAGTGTTGTATTTAGGGGTATTACTGTTTAATGCATACAAAAGTAGAAACAGAAAATTCAGTGCAACCCCCCCCCCCCCACATTGCAGATTTTACAATTGTAATATTATTTCTGCCTAAATTGGCCACTATTTACATCCAGTAGGAGTGGAGTCTCTTGATACTCACCTCAGGGCCCTACTGTAAAGTTTCCCAGTTACCAGATTGCAAGTTACACCATCCATCACTTGGGTCCCTATTGCAAACTGCAACTGCCTGAACTGGTTTCCTTTATACAAGGCACACTGCCTGAATTGGCGTACTTCAATTAATGTGCCAATTTAGACAGAAAAAATATTTTGAAATTTTGCCTTGGGGAAACGTGCACACTGATTTTTCTGTTTTTACTTATGTATGCCATAAGTGTCAGGGAAGGTTAAGGAGAAAAAGGCTGCATTCAAAAAATATAAGGAATCACAGAAGAAGCACGACAGGGAACTGTATCAATTAAAGCAGAAAGAAGTGGGGAAGGCAGTCAGAATAGCAAAGGCCCAAACCGAGGAAAAGATAGCCAACTCAGTTAAGAAGAGGGATAAAACCTTTTATAGGTACATTAGGGAGCATAGAAAGGTTAAGGGAGGGATAGTGAAGATTAATAAAGGAGAGGGGAGGTGGGCAGAGGAAGACAGTGAAAAGGCAGAGATAATGAATGCGTACATGATTATGTATGCTCAGTATTCACAAAAGAAGAGGAGGAGTTACCTAAACCAAACAATAGAAGCACTCTGGGTAGTGGGGTTGATGCCAGTCCATCTACAGAAGAAAGAGTCCTGAAAGAACTCCTAAAACTCAAAGTGGACAAAGCAATGGGGCCTGACGGGATTCACCCTAGAATCCTAAAAGAACTAAGGGAGGACCTAGTGACACCACTGACCACACATTTTAACCAATCATTGGAGGATGGGATGGTACCTGAGGACTGGAGGAGGGCAGATGTGATTCCCCTTCACAAAAGTGGGAGCAAGGCAGAAGCAGGAAACTACAGACCTGTTAGTTTGACCTCAGTGGTGGGGAAAATGATGGAATCACTTCTGAAAGAAAGAACTGTTGAGTACCTAGAGGTCAGAGGAGCATAGGATCCAAAGCAGCATGGATTCACAGCAGGAAGGTCATGTCAGACGAATCTAATCGATTTCTTTGACTGGGTGACCAAAGTAATAGACCAGGGAGGGGCTGTCGATATGGCCTACCTAGACTTTAGCAAGGCATTTGACACAGTCCCACACAAAAGATTAATAATCAAGTTAGCCAGCCTGGGAGTGGGTCCCAGGGCGGTAGCCTGGGTAGCAAACTGGCTGCACAACAGGACACAGAAGGTAATAGTGAATGGAACACATTCCAAAGAAAGGGGGGTTACTAGTGGAGTACCTCAGGGCTCAGTACTGGGTCCAGTCCTCTTTAACGTCTTTACAGGTGACATTGCAGAGGGTCTGGAAGGAAAGGTATGCCTCTTTGCAGATAACACAAAGATCTGTAACAGAGTTGATACACAAGGGGAAGAAAGGATGAGAAGGGACTTGGCAAGGTTGGAGGAATGGTCAGACATATGGCAACTTAGATTCAATGCAAAGAAGTGCAAAGTAATGCACCTGGGAAATAAAAATCCAGGAGAAGAGTACACAATAGCAGGGGAGGTACTAACAACAAAAATAATGGAAAGGGACCTGGGGGTAGTCATATCAGATGACCTAAATGTGGGTAAGCAATGTGAGAAGTCGGTAAGGAGAGCCAGGGGGACACTGGGATGCATAGGGAGAGGCATCACAAATAGAAAAAGGGAAGTGGTTATCCCTGTGTACAGACAGTTGGTGAGACCCCATCTGGAGTACTGCATGCAGTTTTGGAGACCTCATCTACACAAGGACATAGACAGGATGGAAGCAGTCCAGAGGAGGGCAACTAAAGTGGTGCAGAGTCTACATCAGAAACCAAATGAAGAGAGAATGAGAGAGCTAAATATGTATACCCTTGATGAAAGGAGGTATGGGGGGACATGATAGAAACTTTTAAGTACCTCAAGGGAATCAACAAAGTCCAGGAGGGTAGCATCTTTCAGAAAAAGAGATGTGTAAGAACAAGGGGGCACAATTTAAAGATAGGGGAGACTCCAGGGTAATGTGAGGAAATTTTTTCATGGAAGTGGTGGGCGCATGGAACCGCCTTCCTGGAGAGGTTGTGGGGTCTAAAACAGTGAGGGAATTCAAATATGCATGGGACAGACATAAGGCAATTATAGTGGGGGGGTTGCAGGAAGTAGACTGTTGGTTAACTAGAATCTGCAGCTTATCCAATAGGTAGGGGAATGGGCAGACTGGCTGGGCCAAGTGGTCCTTATCTGCCGTCAAAGTCTATGTTTCTATGTTTGTATAAAAAGTAGCACCCCTAAATAAAAAATAATTTAAAGTTTGTGAATGAGCAAGGGTGAGCAACCAATTCCATATTTGCTTGATGTTCAGTAGATGTACAGTACAGTATGGTTCTCTCACTGACTCGCTCCTCACTAGTTACCTACTCATTGGTTGGGAACTGCACTTTAATTGAAGGAGGCCATTTCAGGCAGAGCACTTCATACAAAGAAGGTCAGTTCTAGCAGTTACATTTCTGAATAGAGATCCAGATGATGGGTGGTTTACCTTGACAGCTGGTAGCTGGGCAACTTTATAACATAGCCCTGAGGTGAATATCAAGAGACTCTCACTCCTATTGGAGATAAAATAAGTACAGTGGCCCCTCTTTATAACGTACTGTCCTGGAGCCATAGATTTCATTCATTATAGAGAGTGTTCCTTATAACAAAAAGTCAAGTCAAATGATAGAAAAATAATTGAAAATACATGCTGTTTATTTAACACACTACATCATCTATAAAAAATGGACACACATAAGTACTGTTAAATAACTGTGTTAAATAACTGCTTTAGTTTCAGCTTTAATTGTTTTAATAGCTTGTTTTAATAGCTTTAAATTTTTAAAACTACTGAAGTAAGAGTCTAGGGTAGACTGCACAGTCTTGTTCAGTTTATGTTCTGATTTTGCCAGTGAAATAATTTCTTTTAACTGTAGCAGCTGGAGCAATGAAATGTAAGGCTACTGTTCGAGAAATTTTAGACCTGCTTCCAACTCTATGGTGCCTTCCTCCGGTGTTATCTGAGGCTCCATTTCCATCCCCCCCTCCTCTGTTTCCTCCTTGACTTGCATAGACGAACGTTGCTTAGTTTCAATTTCTGCCACTATTTCTTCCTCTGTTAGAGGTTCTGTTACCGGACAAGAAGCCTGTACACGAAGCCATTGCCCTAGCTGCTCATAATCAGGTTCATCCAGCAGATCCAGGTCGCATGCAATCTGTAGTATTTCTGCATCGATATTGCTATCACAGTTATTGTCCATGTCTTTACCCCCCCCCCCGCATCACTCGTAATCACATCAGCTTTGAAAACATTACCTATTGCATCTAGCCAGCAATTTCTTATTTTGGCTGGTGTTACCTGCACCCATGCCTGTGCAGCAACACAGAACATGTCTTTCAGATTAAACGTTTTAAGGAAGCTTACCAGTTCAGCAATCTCCCTACTGATGATCTCCCATAGAAGCTGTTTTCTGTATTGCTTCTTCAGGGTTGCTATAACTCCCTGGTCCATAGGTTGCATCCTTGATGTGGTATTGGCTGGCAGGTACAAAATGGTAATTTTGTCCTCCCTTGATTGCATCTCCTCTGCGAGGGTGAGCGGGGCATTGATTGAGGAGTAGAAGTGCCTTCGGTGTTTTGCCTTTCCTCCTCAGGTACTGTCGCACGCTGGGCACAAAATCCATGTGGAACCAGTTTCAAAAAATGTCCCAGGTCATCCATGCATTACTGCTGTGGCAATATTGGATGGGCATAGCAGCGTGGTTCACATGGTGGAAGCATCTCGGGTTGAAAAGTGCTGTCAGGCCCATGAAGTTGCTTAGCAAACAAATCTGCTTTTTCTTGAATTATTGCACCAGACAGAGGAACCCCCGCCTCCCACTGTGTCTCGAACCACAAACGAACTGCAGAGTCCACCTCACAATTGGCAGCCAGCCATATCTTTTTGCGTTGAAGTCCGTGTTTTTCAAAACAGTTCAAAGCAAAGCTCTCAGGTTTGTCCTCCTGCTTTCTTAGGCCAGATATCATCGACTTTGGGAGGCAGTATTCAGCTGCAAGTTTCACCGTTGATTCCCCATTCCATAGACGGCCCAGGATTTCAATTTTTTTGTCATGGTCGAGAGCTTTTCTTTTGCAGGACTCAGTCATAAGGTAAGACAGACAGCAGCATGGGGAGGGGGTCAGAATGTGGATTGCTCATGTTGGTGCAGTTTTAAGTGAAATAGTGGATTAGTTAATTAAACTCATGTGCAGGGCAGGTGTAGATGATCAAGAAACAGCATCAGATCAATAAATCAATCAAGCCTGACTGACTTTACAGGTGCTCCTGACTAACTTTTAAAAAGTGATGTCCCACAAATATTGTTCACTAGTAAGTGTTGATAGTAGTGGGAGCCAAGCTGGACTTTCGCTATAACTGAGATTCAATATAGCGAGGGGTGCTATAATGAGGGACCACTGTAAGTGGCTTATTAAGAAAGAAAATGTATCATATTTGTAAAATTTGCCATGTGAGAGGGGAAGGGGTACACCGAATTTCCGTTTTTACTTATGTATGCCATAAACAGTATCATCCCTAAATAAAAAGCTATTTAAAGTTTGTGAATGAGCAAGGGTGAGCAGCTAATTTCATATTTGTTTCATATGTGGGATATGTATGTCTCTCTCAGTGGCCAGCTCCTCACTAGTTACCTACACATTGGTTGGGGACTGCAGTTTAATTAAAGGAGGTTAATTCAGGCAGCATACCTTATACAGAGGAAGCCAGTTCAGGCTGTTGCATTTTGGAACAGGGACTCAGCTAATGGGTGGTCTACCTTGACCTCTGGTGGCAACTTCACAGTAGGGCCTTGAGATGAATACCAGTAGAACCCCATTCCTACTGGAGATAAAATAAGTAAGTGGCCAACTAAGGTAGAAAAAATATTATGTCTGTAAAATTTGCCACGTGGGGAGGGGGGACACTAAATTTTCTATTTTCACTCCTATACTCCCATCTGCACATGTAGCTCTGGCAGTTCACTCCCTGCCTGCTCCTTGACAGAGAGTACCAAAGCTGCATTATTTTTAGATTGTTCCCTCATCGTGGGCACGAGCACCAAATCCTAATCCACATAGAGTAGATGAACTGGTCTGTGGAAATGGTTGTGCATCTGGCTGTGCAAATAAAAGAAAATGCTGCCAATGGCTATGCCACAATATAGCACAAGCAATGTGCTGACCATTGCAGGTAGTGAGAAGGATGCCATGCTCCAAGATGTGGAGCCATAAGATAAGCCCCTGCATGGGAGGGGGGCTACATGTGGAATCATTCAGTTTTTTGATTTATTTATTTTTATTTTACAATTTTTAGCCAGGAAATACACCCATGACCACCCATGAAAATGGTCTTTATCCTCATGGATTTACCAGATTTTAAATAAACAAACCAAACCAAACTAAGACACAGTAAGCTGAGGCTTGTTTCCAGGTCCATTCTGGGAGCACAGGGAAGTTAAGTGACTTGCTTATGGTCACACAGTACAGTATATACTGTACGTGATGACTGTGAGATTCAAACCCAGTTCTCCAGGTTTGCTCCTGACCACTGTGCTAGACTGCCTCCCCATTCAGTGGTGGCCTAAATTTATGAAGTAAATTTTAAGAAATGCGTATGTGGTTAATTTTAATATAGGTAGTATGTTAGTGGTCTCCCCTCACAATTAAAGGGGCAGTGTACCGTCAAATCATAAATACTGTATGAAATGTAACTGGATCTGATGTTTTTAGTATTATTATTGGAGGTCTTTGTATGCAAACTGGGCAATGCTTTTTTAGGAATTGTGGGTTCACTCTGTGATGCCAGCATCTATCCCATTTTCACAACTGTGGGATTGGGAGCTGGTAAGATGCTACCATGAGACTAGAATACCCAGGCTTCCTAAAAATATCACTGCTTGGTCAGAATATAAAGTACTCCCATATTCTAAAAAACATCAGACTAAGTTAGCCACTTACAATAACTAAGGAGATTTAAGTGGGTGGAACTATATATTGGATTTTCAACTAAAAGGTACAATTTCACTTTAAAGCAGCAGTATTTGTTCATTGGCAGAAAATGTCATCTAATAGTTTTTTAGCAATTACACATTTCTGATAATTAGACTCATCATTAGTATATGCTTTATTGCTCTCAGATGTTTTTTTAAAACAGTTAATAATTAAAGATATTGGCCTCTAGCAATTTTATTTATTTATTTATTTATTTAGTCTTTGGTAACCGGGTAAGTGCACTGATCCAGGGGATCATTTTCAGACATGACCCAGGCCACACAGGCAGCAGTTACAGAGGTAGTGGCAAGTTATACAATGAGTGCAAGCCATGTGGATATAAAGATATCACTGGTGAACAAAGTGGATATACAGGCACCATTGGTGAACAAAGTGGATATATGGACATCATTGGAGAACAAAGTGGATATATAGGCATCATTGGTGAACAAAGTGGATATACAGACATCACTGGCGAACAAAGTGGATATACAGGCATCATTGGTGAACAAAGTGGATATACAGACATTATTGGTGAACAAAGTGGATATACAGGCATCATTGGTGAGCAAAGTGGATATACAGACATCATTGGTGAGCAAAGTGGATATACAGACATCATTGGTGAACATAGTGGATAAACAGACATCATTGGTGAGCAAAGTGGATATACAGACATCGTTGCTGAACAAAGAAAGTGACATAGGAAAGTAAAATTAATGAGAGACTGAAAAAACAATTAGTACATCATGATAAGCAACAATTATTGTGTAGTTATTTACTAAGGATAAGTGGTCAGTGCAAATTAATGCATAATGTAAAACAAACAAACCAAAACAAACATACAAGACAACAACCAAGTGGGAGAGCCCAAGAAGCAGGCACTGAGGGATTTAAGACAGGAGTCCAAAGAAATGAAAGAGGGCAGGGGAGGCGAAAGCAGCCCAAGAGGGAAAAGTCAGAAGGTGGGGGTTATCCATGCTAGCAATGGCATGTGACCTCATCAACCAGCAAGGATTTGGTATGTGTCTTGAAAGTGGCATGGGATTCCAGAGAGCAGATGGGCATGGGGACTCTGTTCCACTGAGTGGGAGCAGCTACAGATAATGCTCTGCTACCCATAGCCAAGGAGACTTTCGAGATATCCATGGGGACTGAGATACCTCGAGAGAGTTCTGGTCTCGAGGAGAGATGTATAAGGTGAGCTTCACCATGCCTGATGACACTATCCAGGAGGCAGCCAAGCCCATAATCAAATCTGCAGTGTAGTGGGAGCCAGCCAAGAGTCTGGTAGAGGTGGCAGTGGTGAGTGGAATATGGTGCCAGGAGAGTGAAATGACATGTGTTGTTGTACGTGGAATAGAGGCACACACACAAGGCTGAGGATGTGTGTGAGTAAATAGAGGAGCAAAAAAATTCCTTCCTTTGTGGTTTCTTTTTTAATTGGTATGTGGAATTCATAGGGCAGATGTAATATTTATTTATTTATTTATTTATTTATTTAAACGTTGATTACTGGGAAAGGCACACTGAGTCAAGGCTTGTTTCTAGGTGCAGTCTGAAGGATTAAAAAGACATACAGGGTATAGAGACACAGGAGGTACATATCCAAATAAAGTACACTAAGATTGTTAACTACATTTGTACCAGAGTGGTACAATGACAAAAATAACAGGAAGTTTCAGCAACAGCAATTTTGTACAAAGTGAAAAAAACAAAATTTACATAATAATTACAATACAAAATTGAGCAAGAACGTTATTTACATGAATACGTACAGAAATTATAGAGAATGTAAATATAAATGATGGTAGGGGAATTTGCGACTCTGACCCAACAGAGACAGAAGAGGAACAGTTGAATATAGCAAGCAAGCAAAAGAAAGGGTGCCAGACCTCTGGAATAGGGGGCCCTTATGTAGGTTAGGATGCTAGTCCTTTGGGAGGTGTGGGGAAGAGGTTGGGAGGGGTGGGAGGAGGGAGAGGAGGGGCGGAGGTAAAGGAAGGACAAATGCAAGGAACAGTGGGAATGGTGTGAAGCAGGAATTTGAGGGCAGTGAAGGCAGGGGCATCGCAGTTGATTCCAGAGGTGAGGGAGACAGTAAGAGAAAGCTGCTTGGCCTGAGCATGTGTGAGGGAATGGAAGAGAGAACATTTGCGCATCCATTGAGTGAAGGAAGTACTCAGAGAAGCGTACTGGAGAAAGACAGGAGTTGAGGTACGAAGGGAGAGTCCTGAACCAAAATTTATCAATGAAGGAGAGGCTATGCATCTGGTGCCTTGTAGGAAGGGGCATAAGGCAGATAGAGTAGTAGAGGGTGCAGTGGTGAGTGGTGGGGGGGTGGTGGCCAAATGGAAGAAAGAATTTAGTAGAGTATCCAGTCTGCCTAGTGATGTAGTAGGAGCAGAGCAATAGACAATATCAGCATAGTCTATGACAGGAATAATGGTTTTAGAGACTAAGTCATGCCTAGTGGACATTGGGAGGCAATATTTGTGCCAATAAAGACCTCTGAGTTTGGAACGAAGCTTGGAACAAATGGAATCTGTGTGTAGAGAAGACGAGGCTGCAATCCAGTCAAACCTAGGTATCTGAACAAGTTGACTGACTGGAGTGGTGAGCCATCAAGGGTGGTAAAGGTAGGGGGCTTAAAGATTTGGACCATTTTTGCCTCGAGCCAAAGAACATAGAAACTGCCTTTTTGGAATTTAGTTTTAGTTGATTTGGATGGAACCAGGTCTACATTTTGTTGAAGTCACACTAAAGGCGGACTATGACATCTGCGGCAGACAGACTGGAGAAGAATAGCACGGTGTTATCAACGTACATATGTATTTTGGAGGGGGATCAGACAGAGGGGAGGTCATTAATGAATATTGAGAAGAGAATGAGATCCAGTATGGACCCTTGAGGGACACCAGCTAATATGGGGGGGGGAGCTCCCTACAAGGACAGATTGTTGCCTATGTTGAAGATATGAGCAGGACCAGTTTGCTGCAGCAGGAGCTAGCCAGGTGGAGTGAAGTTTCTGGACAAGAAGGGAGTGAGAGACAGAGTCAAAGACCTTAGCCAAGTCCATGAAGATGGTTGCTGTGACAATATATATATGTGATATATATATATATATATATATATATATATATATATATATATATATATATGTTTGCATTCACCTGCTTGTTTGCTTGGCACCATCTTTTGCTTCCTGGAGCAACCTTTTTGTGTTGCTTGGAAAGAAGGTTCAGCATTATCCAAGGGAGATGATGACGCTTTACTCTTGCCTTTTTTAGGTGGGCATGAATGTTCCAGACACAGATAATGGTGTCAGAGAACAGTTGGAGAGCCGTGTCTACATTTAGGGCTGAGTACATAAGTGACCAATCTGTGCTGAATAAATCCTGTAGGAAGGAATTAGAGTCCAGGTGTCGGAAGGGGTGGTGCCAGATGTACTTGGGTGCCGATTTAGGGGTTGATGCTTTTTGCACACAGAAAGTGATACATTGGTCACTAAGGGCATCAGGGAGTACACCGGTGGCAGAGATGCAGTGAGGGTGTGAGGTGAGCACCCAGTCAAGAAGGGAATGCATAGAGGATTTGGGATTCGGACGAATAGGCTCAGAGATCATCTGGGAGAGGTTTAATGCTTCAATTTTAAGGATAGAGGATTTGGTGGAGGGGGAAATCCAGTACTAATTAAAATCAGCCAGCATGATGAGCTCGCTGTTGCTTGAATGTGAGGAGGCAGTGGAGATACACTCGACCATGGAGTTGTAGGGTGCTTTAGGATGGCAGTAAAGTATTGCTATGTAGATTGGGAGGGTGGAGAGAAGGGTGAGGAGGACAGTAAGAAGCTCATGGGAGGAGGGCTTATTGTCACTGAGGGAGATAAAGCAGGAGAGGTTGTTCCTGGAGTAGATAGCCACTCCACCACCTCATTTACCGCAGTTCTGGTGAAATAGGTTGTAGTCATGAATGTAGAGGCAGGTGGCAGGGATCCTGGCAGAGATCCAAGTCTCTGTAACGCACAGCACATCAGGGGAGTGTTGGGTGACCCAGACTTTTAGATTGTCCACTTTGGGGAGGAGGCTCCAGGCGTTAAGGTGGAAAATGCATAAGCCCTTTGACTGTGCAGAAGGAGTCTGAGTGAATGGAAGGCCAGAGTTAATTTCGACATCCCCACAGAGGAGCAAGAGGAGTAGGTAGAGGGAAAACTGGGGGGGTACTTAGACCTTCTGGGGGACCGTGGGTGGAAAGGGGGGGAGGAGAGGCAGGTACAGCAGAGGAAGACCTCAAGATTTAGAGAAGAGGAAGATAGCAAGCTAGATTGGGTGGGTGAGGGAAGTGGAAAGAGGAGGAGAGGTAGCTGGGAGGTACAGTGAGAGTAGGGGGAGAGAGGAAGGGTTAGAAGGGGCAAGGTGGAGTGGAGAGTATAGGACAGGCTGAGAAGGGGGAAAAGTAAGAGGTTTGAGGGGGTGGCATAAGCGAGGAGGAAGGAGGACGAGGGGGTCCGGGGAGGCAGACCATAGTGGGATTTGGAAAGGTGGGGGGTGGGAGAAGAGTGGGGAAAAAGATACAAGAGAAGGGAACAAAGAGTAATTTTGGAAAAAGTGTGCATTGCTGTATGGTGCTAGCATCTAATTCTGATTGCAAACAGCACCACTCCAACACAGCTGGCAGTACAGGCTAGAGGTTAAAGTAATGATCTGGGAATGTGCTTGGTACATCCAGCAAACTTGGTTTTGATTCCTACAACCTCCATTTGCATATTGTATGACTCTGCACAAGTCATTTAATAACCCCAGTACTTCCAAATTGACCATGAAAACAGGCATGTGGACTTTACCTGGTTATCAAATACTAATAGCATGTTTCTTTTATTCATAGTGGTTATGGTCCGAGAGCAGTAACATCTCAAAGCCTCATATATCTCTTCAGGCATGAAATACAATGAGAAGATAAATGGATACATTGATCTTTTTTTGCCAGATATACATTGTTACCAAAAACATTATATGATGATCCATCCACCACCCCCTCAACTAACATACATAATTCTGCTGCTTTCAAACAGATGCTGCACAACCTCTGATACTGATTATGTAATTTCTCATTATTAATGAAAAAAGGAAGATATGGCAGCAAGTTTCAAACCATGAGAAAAATCTTGGAATAACAAGTGGATAGGTTCCAGGGGATTGCAAAAGATCAGCACACTGCTTTTGAAATCCATAGTGAGGACACATTTCTTGCAAGGCGAAAGTTCACCAGAGTTTTACATTATGATGTTCTTAATCAGAAAAAACATCTATAGCTCAGTTAGTAGGACTCTTGCTTCTAGACAAGAAGGTTGTGGATCCAAGTCCCAAACCAGGACTTTGACTCATACCCAGTGCTGACACTGCTGGGTGTGCAATACTGGAAAAAAGCTGTGTTGTTGAAGATGCTATTCCAGATAAGGTGTTAAAGTGAGAGCCACTGAAATCAAGAAGGCAGCTAAGCAATTTCAACCTTCATGCAGGACTTATGTTAGACCATATTCAGACTATAGTTCTCCCTTTTGGAGCCCTTATCTTAGCAAAGATATCAAAAGGTTAGAACGGATACAAAAACATGCTACAAGGATGGCACCCCGTCTATCTGCAAAAACTTATACTGATAGACTCCAAACCATGGGCTTACAGTCTCTACAGCAAAGAAGATGTAGAGGAGATCTTTTGTTCCTGTTTAAAATATTAAAATCTTCTGACCTAATGTGGCAGTGTGCACTATCATTCACTACACGTAAAATAGTGCCGAGATTGCACAACAAACACCTGGAAGTATGTAAGGCTAATACAAATAAAAGATTAAACTTTTTCACAGTAAGGGCCCCTAAAGTCTGGAATCAGCTACCGTAAGAACTCATAAACCTTGAAATACTCAGTTCATTCAAAAAAGACTTGGATAACTGGCTTGCAGTTAACCATATCTTGAAATAATGTCCCACGTCATAGTGGGGGATGATCTCGATGGGCTTCGGCCTTCTTTTATCCTAACACACCAAGTAACCAAGTAACCCACAGCAGAGTCAGCCAGAATGCAATGGAGTACCTTGCAATAAATGACATGTAACAAAACACTGCATGACAAAAGGACTTATTTGCCATTGCATTGCACTGGTCCTGCAGAATACTATAGCACTCTGCAGTAATACTATAAGTTTAAGGGGTGCTAGAAGGGCCTCTTATGGCTGCAACACTGCTGCCACATGCATTCTTAGGGCAAGAGAACTACAAATCAAACGTGAGCAGCTCTGGTGCCCAAAGAATGCAAGAGGCAACACTCATATCAACAAGAGGCCCTCCTAGCATCCCTATAAACTTATTCTATGGATCGTGTGATTTTTTTAAATTACCTTTTTATTTGTACCACAGTTCCAGGCTGTGTGGCATGAGTGGCACGAAGAGAAGTCTGTTAGTTCAGCACAGCATGTGAGATACTCATTTGGAAACAAGAACACCTTCTATGCGACTGATGGAAGCACTGTGACTGATCAGGAGCATCTCGTGACACTCCTGCAATCTATAATGCAGAGTACTGCATTGCATCTTGGCTATCTCCACTGTACCCAAAATAAATGTGAGCATTCCACATTCAGGCAGCAGTATCAGTCAATCATTCCTGACTGCATTCCAGGATGATTTCTTAACTCAGAGAATCAGACAGCCACAAGGGATTGTGCAATCCAGAACCTGGAACTGTCAAATAGTCAGTTCATCAGGGACATCAATATAGCTGAGCCCTTGAGAAATAGTGGCCACATATTGGTGTAGTTCGGGTTGGAAATGAGGGAGGAGCACCTGAACACCAAAACACATGCTCTTTATTTCAGAAAGGTAGACTTCAGTGCAATATGGGTAAACTCAGAAGAACACCTGTCCAGGCTCAAGGAAGTAGAGGGAGTACAAGAGAAGTAGACCATTATAAAACAAGCATTTGTCAATGCCGAATGTTATCGTGCTGGCATTGGCTTTGGTAGTGCAGTGTGGAAACACATTTTTGTCAGGATGTGAAAAATGACAGCTGTACTGTTCATAAGGAGGTGTTAAAAAATGGCAGTGGTGAAAATGTGGCATGTAAGTACTGCAAATTCCCTCTGCCCATACTAACATCCAGGGCTCAGGCCCTCACCCTAAAATTAACCCTTGGTAAGTCAACATCCCCTCTCCTCCTCACCAAGGCCTACGTCCCTCCCAAGGACCAGAAGCCAGCCTTCCAAGCCATCATGTCCTACCTCGCCACCCTACCCCCAAAGCACAAAAAAATACTACTGGGGATTTCAACATAAATTGGCTGGCCAAAACAGCCGCCCCATACATCAACGAGGCGTCAGCCCTCGATCTCACTCAGGTCATCAAAACCCCCACCTGGCTACACGCCCACATGGGGTCATCCTCCCTACTAGACCTAGTTTTCACAAACCGCCCCCACAAAATAACCAGCACCCAAGTCCTCCCCGACATCCTAAGTGACCACTCTCCGGTTCTCTGCAACTGGTCTGGTTCCCCCCCAAAACCTCGCCTAAAATTATTACAAAACGCAAACTAGGGCCTGGTAAACTAGCCCTACTCAAGGCCCACCTCAGAGAATGGGACTGGACACCCCTAACTAACACCCTTGACCCAGACCATGCCCTTGAACTATTTACCAACATCTTTAATGCAGCCTGTGACAAGTTCACCCCCCTCACCAAAACTATGACCAAAGGGAATTATGCATCATGGTTCTCGGACCACCTCCAAGGCCTACTTCATCAGCATGACGCACTATGGCACCTTGCCAACGAGACCCAATGACCTCTGGACAGGCAACGTTATCAGGAGTTCCGAAACAAGTCCACCTGGGCCATACACACCGCCAAAGCGAACTATTACAAAGCCACCTTAACCTCCACCTGGGGCTCTGGTCGCAAGTTCTGGGAAAACAGTAAGGAACTCTGTGGCAAAACCCCAAACCTGCCACCTGACCAAATTCTAATAGATGGCTGCCTCTCCTCCGACCCCCTCAGAATAGCCTCGGTCCTTAACACTGCTTTCACTGATCTCTCCCATGTGCTGCCCCCTAATTTCTTCTATCCCCCGCCTGCCCATAATGCCCCGCATCCTCCCCTTGCTCCACCCTTCTACCTGCAAGTCCTTACCCCACAGACTGCCTAACCCTACCTAACCAAAGCTATTAGCCAAAATCACTATAGTCACGACTCCCTGAACCTCAGACTTCTCCGTCTCACCCTCCAAGAAGTCCTAGCCCCACTCACCCACATTCTAAACTGCTCCCTCTGTCAAGGGAAATTCCCTAACCACTGGAAATCAGCCTACATCACACCCATCCATAAAAGTGGTGACCGCACATCCACAAACAACTACCGGCCCATCTCTATCCTACCCCCCACCCCGTCTAAGGCACTAGAACGCATTGTCACCGACCAACTTACTGACCACCTTAACAAATATAACCTGCTATCCGAACAGCAGCACAGTTTCCATAAGGGCCACAGTACCACCACCGCCCTCCTTGAATTTACCTCCAATGTCCACTCAGCCCTGGACCACAGCCACCTCACAGGCTCCATCTTCATGGACCTATCTAAGGCATTCGATACCGTAAACCATGCCCTCTTGCTTAACACCCTGGCTTTCACGGGTTTCTCCAGTGACACCCTAAACTGGTTCACCAGCTATCTCTCTGATAGAACGTAGATAGTCAAGGTAGGCCCTGTCCTCTCCCCCCACCTCCCTATCTGTTCCGGTGTCCCACAGGGCTCCATACTTGGCCCCCTACTTTTCAGTCTATACCTCAACTCCCTCCCAGCGTCATGCCCTGGAAATCTACTCCTATACGCAGATGATGCGGTCTTGTTTGCCACTGACCCGTAACCCCCCAAGCTCCACCAAACTCTCCAACACTCGTTCTGTGAAGTCGAAGACTGGCTCACCACCCAATGTCTTATTATCAACTACAATAAGACAAAAGTCATGCTCCTCTACCACCCCCAGAACCCAATCAAGAACCTCTGCCCCCAATTCTTCACTGCCAATACGACCCCATTAGAACAAGTAAGTAGCTTTAAATACTTAGGGATCACTCTAGACCCCACCCTTAGCTTTAATCAACATATCCTACACCTATCAACAGCCCTTAGCTCCAGACTAGGGGTACTATACTGGTACAAACACTGCCTCACCCCTGAAGCATTACAATTTACCATAAACTCCTCGATCCTCTCTCTGCTAGACTACAGCATCCTAATCTACAGTGCTGCTCCATCCACCACCCTAAGCAGACTCCGACTCATTTTAAACAAAGCCTGCCGTCTCTTCCTTGATGATCGTTTTACACACTCCTGCTCCCTTTACAGCAGTACAAACTGGCTAAACCTAGATAGCAGAATCAGGTACCACACCTGCCTTATGACAAAAAGGTACTACTAGGCCTCACCCCACCTACCCTAAACCAAATCATCCGCCCAACTCCCCCAGTCAAAACAACCCGCAGCTCAAACAAGCAGCTGCTAAGGGTACCCCGTGGCCGGACTGCCCAATTCCAGCGAACCTTCACTTACAGGGTCCCCTCCTGACTAACACCCTCCCAAGTCATATAACAAACTAATTAAGGCTTGGCCCTTATAAATCCAAGCTACGGAAATACCTTCATGCCTCTAGCCAACGTGACTGTCCTTGACACCAGATTGACATATGCAGCTATCAAACTAACTATTGTTAGACTCCCCGTACCAAATTGCAACTATGAAACCCTATGACCATCAGCCTCTACAGAACCTCTGTAACTATTATGGCTGTACTAAGAAACTAAACTTGCTGTTATTCAACAACTGCACAACTATGTAACCTCACTGACTGTTATTTGTAATTGTACTGTAATTTGTATTCCAAGTTCTGTCCATGTATCCTTTTATGTATGACGTGGAACCTTTGTAAATGAGTCGCTGACTCAAAGGTCTTTCTGAATATTTCAATAAATAAAATAAAAAAAATTTGTGAAGTTACAAGGGTGTGTGGGAAATGCGCTGCGCAACGCACACTTGTAACACAGTCCTTTTATGGAGTTTTGGGACAAAATTTTCAACATAGGCATTTTAGCACCTCTGCTCATGTACAGTGTTACTGTCATTTCCTCAAACTGTCCCAAAAAGTGATTTCGCACAGCAACTGTGCTATTCTGTGCTGGACATGCAAAAACACATTTCGGGCAGGATATGTAAAATGACAGCTGTACTGTGCATCAAGTGGTATGTAAAAATGCCAATGGTGAAAATCCAGGGTGAAAATATTACAAATGCACAACGTTACGAGCATGCGTGCAAACTGCGCAACGCACGCTTGTAACACAGTTATTTTATGGAGTATCGTCACCAAATTTTCAACATAGGTATTTTAGAACCTCTACTCATGAACAGTGTCACTGTCATTTTTGTAATCTGCCCCGAACACTGATTTCCCACAGTGACCACGGTATTGAGCGCCGGAAGTGCGGAAACACATTTTGGCCAGGATGTGAAAAATGGCAGCTGTACTGTTCACAAGGAGGTATAGAAAAATGACAATGTTGAAAATCTGGCATGAAAATATTGTGAATACGCAGTTAAGTGAGCGCATGTAGCAACCGTGCAACGACGCTAGAACAGCCATTTTTTGATTTCTTCCACTGAATTTAGAACATAGGCTTTTTGAGAGCCCACCATGAACACTGCCACTGTCCTTGTGTTAACAGTCTCGGAAGGTGATTCCGCTGCAGTGATCTGCGAATCACCTTTCAGGACTGATTAACGCCTATAACTGTGACAGAATTCATGAGGAGGGGTCCCAAAACCCCATGTTGAAAATTTGGTGCAAACATTCCAAAATGCCCAAGATATGCATCAAAGTTGAAAAAATCCTATTTATTCCATTATACAGCTTACCGGCATTTCCTCAGTTCGCGGTCGGCTTTGAAGAGTAAAGACATGTTCCCGGTCCACCGAAGATTGTCGCACTGAGCTCCAGAGGTAAGTATGGGGTGAGGGGGGTGTTGGGAGGCAGGGTAAGCAATGGGTGAGTGCGGATGGTGGATAGGGAGACTACGAGGGACCGTTTTCGGTTTACAGGTACTAAAAAAATAACATCGTGGACGGTTTTCTTTTTTACAGGTGGATTCTTTTTGGGGTACAGTAGCTGATGGGGATTGGGCACCCTTCGCACAGAAGAAGGGGGACATCGTGCGACTGGGAATGGGCCTCCGTCGGCACATTAAAGGGAAGGGGGACGGATGCCAACGGGATTGGGCACCCCCGCCGGCAAACAACAAAAGCGGAGGGACACATTCTGCTGAAGGGGAGGGCCCCCATCAGCACATACTTTGAGGGGCAGGGTAAGCCGACCAGGGGATCAGGCACCCCCGAAGTCATCAGTTTAGCTGCCACTGTGCCGCCATGTTACTAGCTGATGAGCATGTAGGAAATGTCCGCTGCATGTGACAAGCTTTGCTCGCATTGCAGCAGACCTTTCCTTAGATGTGCTCACCACATTAGTATGCATGGTGTGGCGCCAGCATGCAGGCTGATTGGGGAATGAGGGAAGCACCTACTGGTGCGTGCCCTGCATTCGCCCAACAGCGACCGTGCCTCCAAATCTGCACTACTGCAAGATGTTGGCTGTGTAAGTGCACCAACATAAAAAAATGGTTTCCAAGAAGTCACCTGTCTCAAGCAGAAGAGGAAGCAGGAAAAACATAGGAAAGGCCTTTTGTATACTGGGGAAGTAGAGCGAATAGTAAAAGAGAAAATAGCTGCTTTTAAGAAATAAAAGGGAAACAGAGGGGGGGGGCGGACAGAACTGAATACCTAGAGAAACTGAAAGAAGCTAGCAGGTTAGTGAGGAAGGCCAAAGCAAACACAGAGATGAGAACAGTAGATGGAATCAAGTAATGAGATAAGGCCTTATTTCGATATATCAGAAGAAAGAAAGGCAAACAAAAGAAGGCATTGTGTAAGGCGGTGGGTAACACTGACATGATGCTGAGTTCCATGAGTATGTAGAAGAAATATGAGCAGACTAGACAGACCAATATGCTTTCTTCTGCTGAATTTATATGTATGTTTGTATGCAGTAGGGGGCAGTTATGTGGAGGACAGTAAAGGGAAGGCAGAAGTATTAAGCAAATACTTCTGCTCAGTATTTGCCAAAAAGATGGAAGGGTCACTACCACAGGAGAATGTGGATAAAGGAGGGAGGAGGGAGGGAGGGTGGAGACAGATGGTAGAGATGTGTGAAGAATCCAATGCCACAGGCAGGGTCCTAAAGGGGCTGCTAGCCCTGAAGATGAAAAAATCTCTAGGGTTGATTGGAGTGCACCCAAGGGTGCTGAGACAGCTTGCACAGGCTCTGGTGGCACCTCTGCTGAGCTGTAAAAAAGCTCCCTTGACAAAGGAGTTGTAACTAGTGAGTGGAGGAATGCTGATGTTGTGCCCCTACGTAAAAGCAGGATGAGTGATGTGCCAGGAAACTACAAGCTAGTCAGTTTGACCACAATAGTCATCAAACTGATGAAAATCATTCATAAAGAAAGGGTGGTTGATTTTAATGAGGCAAATGGACTGCAGGAGGACAGACAACACAGGCGTGTGTCAGGGAGATCATATCAAATGGATTCAATCGATTTGTTTGACTGGGTCATGAGGGCCGTGGACAGAGGCCAGGCAGTGGACAGACAGGGCCATATTTTCATACAGGGTTATATTTTCAAAGCTAGATTGTTGTTTTAAGTCCTGGGTGCAACAAAGATATGCTGCATCAGCATTGCAGCAATAAAATGGGACTTTCTACCCCTTACATCATTTAGATGCCAGCTAGACCACTTTTCGACAATCTAGCATGTGCCAATGCTGGGGCTTCTTGTGTGCCTCTAGATGTAGCCTGTGGACAATCATAGTCACAAGGTGCCGTAAAGCAGATCTAAGTGCTGAACTGTGTCTGATACTAGACAATCAGGAGCAGCTGCATTTTCGACAAGGCACACCTGCAGCAATGCACAGCATTGCCACGAGGATTGACATAGGCACTGTACCTGCCTTTGAAAATCTAGCCTGCTGCACCTGAACTTAAGCAAGGCCTTTGACTCTGTCCCCAACAAGAGATTGGTCAGGAAGCTGGATGAC
The DNA here is from genome assembly GCA_016271365.2 of Neoceratodus forsteri. Taxonomy (NCBI): domain Eukaryota; kingdom Metazoa; phylum Chordata; order Ceratodontiformes; family Ceratodontidae; genus Neoceratodus; species Neoceratodus forsteri. The sequence continues at coordinate 656,211,634 of CM057454.1, read as the reverse complement.
CCCTGGGTGGGGACTAAGTAAGTAATAATACCCAACAGGGTGGGCGGTATTGTGCTATACTGGACCACCCAGGGGCGTAATGAGGCCCAACGCTGCAGGCAGAGGGCCTTATAGCCCCTGGAAGGTCTGGTATAACACAATACTGCCCACCCTGGAGGGTGTTATTGCACTTAGAAAATGGGCATTGTTAAAAAGAAATTATTTAAAAATTGTTCCTAAAAAATGAGTTTAAAATAAGTTTAGTCATAAAATAGTTCCTCCACCTGCCTTAGAATGTTGTGATTCCTTTTGTTTTTTAAGCTGTGGAGTTTTGACATTTTGGAGGCTGTATGCAGTTTCACCCGGCAAACCTCTTTCCCCTTCCCCCTTCCTCATGCAGCACTTTTCTTTCTGATTGTTTCTTTTTTCTTAAGTTGCTGTTAGCAAGAAAGGAGCAATAGCAAGCAGGGGACTGAGCAAGTACATAAGCTTGTGTACACCCCCCCCCCATGCAAAAGCACTGTCACACTGTGGATACAATGAGCATGTCCATGATGCAGAGGATCCCCCTGCTTTTATGCTTGGGACGACATGGGCTACGGAGGGAAGAAGGGAACACTTTTCAGATCATCGAGAGGTATTTACAGTTGCTTGGGTACATGCTTTTTTTCACATTTTACGCTGATTGGGTTACTTTTTGATGACATGCTGTGGGAATGCAGGCAGAGGAGACGTACTATGGGAGTGATTGCCGAGATTTGTAAAGGGGGGGGTTTGCTTATGATATTTTAACTGTTACACCTTAGCAAGCTGCTTTTTAAAAACACTGTAGAGGACACAACCTTTATTTTAGCAGGTCGGAGAATTTTATATGTGGAGCTACTACCTACGGGACTCCGCCTACTACTTGTGCCTGCTTCACGATATGTGGTGCCAGCTTAGCACTCTGAACTGAGCCACCGGCTTTACTGGGGATGAAAGGATGTGGTTCTCTGTTTATGCTGTGCAGCTATTTTATGTGAATACAGCAATCGCTAAGTTTGTGGATTTTTTTATTTTACTTTTTGGGGATGTTATATTGCTTTATTCGGTGACTGTGACATACTGATGAATTTGGAAGGCAAGTGGGGGTGGAGGCCACAAACTCTCCTGCTAAGCAGCGAGAGGAAAACATGGCAGCTTTTTTTATTGCAACATTCTAATTGCTTGATGATCTTGGCTATGCGGTTTGTGGCAAAGCTGGCACTTTTAAATGCCCAGGCTCTGTTGCCTGATAGACGCCCAGCTTGCCAGCACTATCAACCAATCAGAGCCCAGGAATTTCCTAGCCCATTTTCTAAATGACCAGATGAATGTGTAATTGGTTAGGATGGATAACACAGAAAGTCATGGTCAGTGAGGAACACTTGAGTATGATGGAAGTCACAAGTAAGATCCCGCAGTGATAGATGCTGGGACCAGTGCTGTTCAACAACATGTTCAAAAGTGACATTAGAGACAGCATAAAGGACAAAAACTGCCTATTTGCAGATGACACCAAGTTCTCTGACAGAGATGACACACAAGTGAGGACTGGGTACATGAGAGATAGATCGGGAAAGGATAGAGAGGGATCCAGGATCTGGCAACCTGGCTTTAATGCCAGAAAGTGCAAGGTCATGCAAGTAGGGAAGAAGAACCCAGGGGTTGAGTATAGGTAGGAGGGATGGCCATCACAGTATCGGAGGAAGAGAAAGCTCTAGATATAACAATTACAAGCACCCTGAGGCCCTCTGCACAAAGCAGTAAGGCAGTGGGTAAGTCTGACAAGATGCTGATATCGAACCAAACTGCTTAGACCATTAACTGGAGTATGCTACAGTTCCAATTTGTGTCATGTTCCTTTTGGTTGAATTGCATCTAATAGCACACCCCAGAAAATGGCAGCACTGTATGCTGTGTACTGAGACGAGCAAATGTTCAGATAGAAAGTGCACACACCGAGTTGCTTGTCTGCACAAAATAAGAGAATGTCCAAGCAAATAATAATGCAAAGGTACTTTACTTCATAAGTCCCATTCGTGTAGTCAGTATTTCAAATGATACAAAGATGACATGCTTGCCTTGAGTTGATAACGACAACAGAAAACAGGTAGATGGCAAGTGGCATAGTGTAGGCATCACAGAGTGTTTTTTTTTCCTTACTGGCCTATCGGAAACCAACTCAAACCCACTACAAATCTATTGGCTGGGCAGGCTGATGGGCAGGAATCCAACCTGGACTTGTCTGTGGGGATATCTACCAGGGTCCTCACAATCAAAACTAGATAGGCAGGGCTGGTTAGACTTCATGGACCACAAGGCCTTGTTTTGCTGGCAACATTTATGTTTCTATGTTTTTATTTTTTAACGCAACATTCCTTTTCAGTGTTTTGCTCATTCCCCCCCCCCAAACAATATCATTCAAGATGTACATTCAATGACATGTGACTGGGCTTCTTCCTGTTTAATAATTAAAAACAAATCAAGTGTAGGCAAATTTAAACAGACTTTACACATTTTTCTTTTGGCATTTATTAAACCTATCTTTTTTAATTGTTATCTGGATCTACTGTAGATGAGTTATGCTATTAGAAATCCTATAAGACCTAAATCAACATTGGGGTTGGAATGCTCCAGAAAATGTGTGTACCATGCCGTACAGCTGCACCCCATGCACAGAGCTTTGGACAGACATGTAGGCTGGAATTTATTACCCCTGGCTGGCCCAATATGCAGCATCATATATTCTTGGAAGGGGAGAGGCTAGCCAAAGGGATGAACTTGGGTCAGACACCAAGCTACCAACCAAAAGCCTAGGATGGTCCTCGGGTAAATATTCTGCTCTGCAGGAGCAAGGGATCATGAGACATGACAGTCAGACAGTAAGAACTGCTTTATCTTGTAAGCATGGATGCCATGCTCTTTTTTGAAAAACAAAAACATTTCCTTCACTCAGAATTCTCATCCCTTCATGGCAAGGATCAGATTCAGAGGGGACCAGTACTCCAGTCTATCTTACATGAAAATACCATGAAGCACTGTACAGTCATCAGTTTTGTTACTGAATATAATGAGCATGCAGGCAGGGTAGGTAATGTATTATTTAAGAACTGACATATACTACTGACTGGTGACCCCCAGCTTTCTTTGGCTGTGGGGGAGAAACCTAGAGTGACATTTAGCCGAGCTGCTAATTTAAGAGACAAACTCATTCACAGTAGATTAACTAGTGAACAGAAGAAAGACAACAGCAGCTAGCTGACCCAGAAACCTGCAGGCATGTTTAAGTGCAAGAAATGTAATATTTGTGAACACTGCATCCAGGGTAAACAGTTTAAGCACCCCAGAGATCCCATATTAGGTATCAACATAAGGGAGTAAATAATATGTGATAATCCTTTCATGATTTATGTGTTATGGTGTACTTGTAAAATGCTGCACATCGGATGTACTGTGAGGATTCTAAAAACACGAATCCAGGAGAATGTACACTTCATTGTAAATAAATGCACTGATAAACTGGTGGGATTGCATTTTTTTGGAGAGACATGAATATGATCCCAAATGTTTGCGCTTTATGGGTATTGATCATGCACCCATACCAAAAGTTTGAAGGAGACAGAGTAAATATGCTACTCCAACGAGACATCGAGAGCATCAATGGATTTATAAACTAAGGAGTTTAAGACCTGTGGGATTAAATAACGAGTTGGATTTTAAACCATTTCTGCAAAAGAAAAAGAGGAATAAGCTGATAGAACTTTAAATGCATCTCCCTGTGGCTATTTTCATAAATGATTGGATACAGTAGCAGATTAGTAAGACAAGCAATGCTTTTCATCTTGTTCCGTTTTATGTTTCAGATTCCCTGGAGTGTAATTTACATGGATCCCCTGGAGAATAAGATGCACCATGATGTTCACTGTGGGTGATCACTGAGTGGAGTCTTGCCTTCCATCTCGCCTGTTGTGTCTCCCTCTATATTTCGCCATGTGAAAATTTGTAGATCCCCTATACTGAAAGATTAACTGTGGGTAATCAAGCAACATGGCCCTCTCTCTCTTGCTTGTTTTTGTTCTCTATTTTTGCTTTATTTTTAATATTTCATTTTCACCAGATCAGGGCTGCACTTGATATGAAATATAAAACACTATTATAGCGTAGGTATAAATTAAATTGTTGCATTTTTTGCCCAGCCTGGTAGGTTAAGAATATAACTGTGAATACTGAGTTTGTAATTAAGTTCATATTAAATTTGTTTAATATGTCACTAAATGTGTAATCAATGAAAAGCTAATTTTGTATATACAAAAATAATTGATGGATTGAATTCACCTGTTGATGATGAAAGAATTAGTTTGTAAGGTGACATGTAACAGAATGTAGTCACGCCCCCAATGAAGTTTTTACGCTAACGTGCTGGGGTAAGAGGCACCCACCTCGTACAGTGTTGGACTCGAATAAAACTTATTGAAGTTTACTTTACAGTTTGCTTCATGGTATTTTCATTTAAGATAGACAGGATTGCTGATCTCGTCTGAATCTGGTTCTACATTAGGTTGGTTGCCTTGGACTGGCACCCTTTCACTTTGCAGTTTGTGGTGGTTCCATGTCCGCTTCATGGCAAGGAGGAGGGCTTGTGGCTGTAGGGCATGGCCAGGGCCTACTGATACCTGTAAGGAGTGGTCACCATTAGTTATGGCCGCTCTCTGGTGAGTGTAAAAGAATCCCCTCACATCACTGTGCAAGCAGAGGGCAAATAACTTCATACATTCTACACTTTACAGGCCTAGCCCATGACACACCTTGACAAAGACCTCCATGGTCGAAACACTAGGGCTGCTAGCCACTGTTTCTGTCTACCATTACATTTATCTAGCAAGTTTATTCTAGTTGCTGGTTGGTTCCTTCAAGTGTCATTCATCCGTTGTTCCCTCATTCTTATTTGGTTGCTGCCTCAAATGGCACCAATAACTCAGCTTCCTGGATGTGCTGTATTTTCTGTATTTCTTAGCCCATGACATACACTGTCCCAGCCCCGACCCAATTAGTAGGGCATCTGCATGCATTCCAGCATGGTTGGTGCTTGGGAGGGCAACACAATGTGATGAGCTGTTAGTGCATCTGTGGCTGTCCAAGGAACACCTGGGATGAGAATTACTTGGCCATATATGCCATGTGTCATGGTGCATAGGACTGTTATTCAGAAGTGCACAGAGCCCATATACCGTGCAGTAGATCAGATGCAAATTTAGACTAGCTCATTATTTCTCTCTTTCCGTGGTATTCTCTATTTATTTCTATAATTGTTCATTTAAATGTATATATATATATATATATATATATATATATATATAAAACATTGTTACTTGTACTATTCATTTACAGTATGATGTATGCAATAATCCTTAAAAAGTTCCTTACCCGGACAGATCTGTTTTTCAGAGTGTATCCTTTGTACCAACCTATAGGGAATAAAGCATGCAAAAGTTAGAAAGAGGCAGAATGGTTTTGCAACTCAGTTGGAATTCCTCTGAAGCTGTGTCACAATATAATGCAAAACTGAAATGCAACTCAAAGGTTACAGTTTTTGCAAGGCTTTGTGCTGGATCCAGCAACACTTGGGGAAACCAGAAAGAAATGGCCTGAGAGTTTAACGTGAACTGTACTGCCCATTTTCAAGTTAATGATTATTTGATAAACAAACTTTCTTAATTTTCATCAGTATGGTTTCCAAATGAATTTCAGTCTACTTCTGCTTTGTTCAGATTTACAGATTTAATCCATCACAACTTGAATTCTGGTAAAATGGTTTTAGCCACTTTCATTAATTTGCAGAAAGCCTTTGGTGTTGTAGATCTTTCATTAATCGCTATACGTAGCCAAACTTGGGTTCTCCTCCCCTGTTTTAAATGGTTTACTTCTCTTTTAAGTAATAGCTTTCCTTTTTGTTGCTTTCTCAGGTTCAGTTTCAGTGCTTTCATTTGTATCTCTTGGTGTGCAGGGGTTCAGTTTTGGGATCACTAGGTTTGTTCTTCTTCTGATACTGTTTCATTTGCTGACGTATGCCCTTTGTGGGAGCTGACTAGTTAATTACCCCTGTAGATACTGTATTTATGTATTTTTGCCTCTGTACTGCATTGTCTATGACTGTTGTAATTATCTTGTACCACATCTACCTGTTGTACTATACTCTGTATCAATTGTAAGTTATGATATTTCCCACACCACTGTTTATACTGTAATGTCTGTTCACTGTATGCTCTGTATTGTTTTCTATGACGTGGAACGTTTGTAAATGAGTCGCTGACTCAAAGGTATTAATTCTGATTGTTTTCAACAAACAAATAAATAAAAATGTATTTTGTAGCCACCGTGTCTGAAGCTGGGACAGCACCTGCCAGCAGGGGGGCCTCAGCCCAAGGGTATAAGTAGGGAGGTTTTGGGTGGGAGTTGAGAGTCCCTAGGGAGAGAGAAGAGAGGAGGTGGCCCATGCTTGTTTTGGCCATGAGGGCCAAGGTTCAGGGCTTGGGTGGATGCTTGCCACCCCAGCCCTCTGCCCTCAAAGAGCGGCAGAAGAATGTAGCAGTCGGGGCTGGTAGGAGTCTGGAGCAGTATGGGGAATACCTGTGCCAGTGGGAAGCCAAAGCCCAGGATAAATGTAAGTGGCCCACCTCGTGAATCTTTGGCACCTTGGTGGGGCTGCATAGTTGGGTCCCTTTTTCCCCCATCTGTGGGCGACCATGAAACAAGTTCCTCTGCCAGGTCATTGGGGCAGTCTGTGTTGCAGAGAGCACAGTGGTGGTAGCCTGTCTCCCTTTTTTTGGTGGCACTTCAGCCTGGCCAGGAGATGCTGGGAACCTTTTCAGCCTGAGTGTGGTGTGCATGGGTCTCGAGGGTTGCCAGAGCTAATAAAGAAATGTCCTGGGATGCTCAGTGCTGCACAAGGCTTGGGACAGCAGGGACCTAGAGTTTCTGAGGGACTTGGTTTGCTGTGAGACTAAGACCACCAAAATGGGAACTCTGGATTTGAACCACTGGCACTGGGAAGACCGCCTAAGGTGTTCAGCTACTCTACACCCTGTAGCTGGTAGTGTTCTATGTGGCTTGTGAGATCAGTCCCAGAAAATGTGGAAAGGAAAGGAAGTTTGTGCAGGAGGAAGCTCATGGAGAAAAGATCCAGTTTGTGGCCTGCTCTTGTTTGATGCTACAGGGATGGTAGCACCTGTTCGGCCCTGAGGGAGCATTGTAGTGAAGAGCTTCTGAAATCCAAAAGTTTGCTGCAGACTGTACTGGGCAGCTCACCCTAGTAGTTACCCACCACATAATTTGCACCCCACGCTCCATGGAGTGATTTAATCAAATTTTGTTCCATTAAATCTTCTTGTTTTCTTCTTTGAAACCAGAGTGAACAGTGGATTTTATTCATGGTATCATGTGATTGCCATAATCAAGTTTTCTCCCACAGCTGCTGTAGCCTCCTCACTGCTAAGTAAGGCCAGCACCCCCTTTGTCATCTCCAAGGAACCCAGGTAACAAATTTAAATTTTCTGGGACTGTTTTTCTGGTTGTATAGTAACCCCCTTCCACTAAAGTTACCATCTGGAATACCCCTATATGTTGGGGGGGGGGCTTACACTGATAATACAGTTTTCATCTCCAGTGGAAAATATTACATCTAGTTATAATGAACAGCTAAAATGGAGTTTGACAGAATTAGTATTCAGTTTTTAATGTTTCCAAAGCTAAAACAATGATTTTTTATTTTTCAAAAACTGGGAAACTAGATAAGAAGGCTGAAACATATATTGTTACAGATAGCTTCTATTTGATTGAGGTGGCTCATTCTTTGAAATATTTGGATTTTCTGACTGATAGCAAACAGGTATAGAGTGGCCATATTGATCTGCTTCTGAACATAGTCATTCTTACTTGGGAATTCTTTAAGAAATACATTACTGACCCCCCACCCCCACCCCCAGTATATCTCATCCTCAAATAATCCAGAGTTGCATTTTTCCTCACTTTAATTATGATGACATCATTTTTCAATACACCTCAAATCAATTTTAGAAAACGTTTTTTTTCTTATTATAGAAGATCCACTCGTCATTCTATTGTAGATGCTCCTAAATTTACTCATCACTGTATTCTCTACAACAAACTAAACTGACTCTCACTACATAAGTGTGAGTTTTGAGCAGTGGCTGTCATGTGTGAGGGCTTGGAACAAAAAAGTGATTCAGGGATCACTTTCTGACACAAACCATTACAAATTGTGATGTGTCCCCAGAGCTTTTGAAAATCCCTTATTTGTTTCTATAGCTCCAGCCTTGCAGAATCCCTTTCTTCTTTCTTTTAGAGACTCTGTGTCTTTGGTATCTTTTAAAGGAGAACTGCATGTAATATTTTCTGTAGGGACTTTCTTTGAAATACTGGTTCACCTGCCATTAAATTTCACCCTCATGATTGGCTAAGAATGACTTCAACCCATGCGATTATTAGCCCATAATTACATGGCTTGTAGTACCAGCCAGTAAGCCAGCCATCTCACACCAATGACTGCAATAGTATTCCTACACTCCCTCTAGCCAAAATAACATTAATGGATGCTGATAGCGGTTTTAAAACTCAAACCATGTGCCAGTACAAAAAAGTGTTGTCTTACATTCCATGTAGATTTTCTCCCTATACCATCAATTACAGTTGCTGTCACCTGATTGATGAGTTTGTCCCATTCCACAGTTCTGCAGTTTTGAATATCGAGAGACACACTTGTAGCAAGACGTATCAGCTTAGATTCACATGGAAAGCGTTAAAGCAGTAAGGGGATTTTTTTGTTTAAGAAAACTCCAAGAAGTGTTTTTCCTTTAGTTGCCTAATTGTTTTTTCCATCCACAGAAGTAACACTTCTCTCTTGTGTGTTTAAAGGCACTCAGGGTATGCAACTCATGCCTAACAACACACTTGAGAGGCATGTGATTATTGACCCATAATCACACACTCTGTTGTGCCTTATTGCTTACATAAACTGTATCAAATAGATCTAAAATGGCACTTACCACCTGTGCGTAAATCAGAAAAACCCACTGACTTTACTAAAAGGCTGGTATTAACAGAAAAATATTAGAATGGGATCCCGTATTTACACCACTGCTTCTATGTGATAAATTGCTTACAGGTTCAATGCAGTTATCTTTTAACTACAGCTAATGGAATTATAGTGCATGATAGAATGCTATTATCCATAAAATCCAGAGTTTTCTAAACGCTGTTACGCTGCACCATGGATGTCAGTTCTATATGTTATGCTGCAGTAGTCACGTAGGTGGTGCTGCATAACAAACTAGAACTGACCCTCGTGCGCAGTGTAACAGCATTGGCTTCACTCAGAAGTGCTAGGCAGTTAACCCTGTCATTTTGAAACTGACACAGTAACCCAAGTATACAAACATGACATCAGCTGTACATTCAAAGGAAATGACTGCCCATGATAAATTCATCTTTGAGTAAGAAAACCAATATACATAAAAAAGAAAACCTGTGATCTCCATTTGTTTCAGAGTTACCTTGCAGATGCTGGAGAAAGCCACTCAATGTGTGCCCAATTATCAGCATCTAATCTCTAACCCCTTTTTTTTTTCCACAGTGCACCGAGAGAGATCATCGCAAGAGGATACACACCATGTAAACAGTTTATCAGAAGTAACCATATCAAGGAATCCAATGGAAATTTGACTACTATGTCTAAACTTTTAAATTTCACAAATATGCATTCAGTTTAATTCGTTAAATTAACCACATTTTCGGTCATTTGTTTCCATGAATTTCATTGCTGGAGCTCCGACTGATGTTCGTTTGTTGGCAATTTAAGTTAATGAATTTAACAAAGCCTCTCTGTGTTCTTGTACTTCTGTTAAGGGCTCTTCTTTTATTTTGTGTGGCATCATACACTATAAAAAATAATGTATAGTTACCTATTGGTAACAAGCTGGGTTAGAGAATCTCGTCGTTGCCATTGGCAACCAAACCTTTCAAGCTTCACTCTAGAGGGTTCAGTGGTCTCCAATAGCAATGGCTCAATGCTCTAATCAGCTTGTTACTGATAGGTAACTATACATTATTCTCTATATAATTACTGGTCACAATTTTTTTACATTGTCAAATCGAGTTGTAATTTGCCGTTATAACTACCTCAGCTAGTTATAACGGCAAACACGCGCCACCTCTGTCTAGACTGGTCAGCAATTCTTTCCATAGGCTGAACCAGTTATAATTTTAAACACGCGCCACTTCAATCAGACTACAGCCACATCCTGATTGGCTCTCCTCTTCTCATGGGTGGGCTAACACTCAACAAACATGGCGACTCCTCGTCCCACTTACCGAGCAGCTGCTACAGACCAGCCCTCACACCGGAGTTCGTTTTTTTTTTTTTTAAATCTCTTATCTGGTTGATCCTGCTGTCCATAACCCGTACAGCCCGAGAAATGCCTCCGAAACACAACACCGCACTGAACGGCTCCAAGCGCTTTAACAGAGGTAAGCGCTTGTTGCAGCAACTTAAACAAAATTCAACCACAGCACGAAGAAACACTTGCAAGAAACAAAAGATGCCTAACAAACAAAAATCTATTTTTCTAATAAAGATTGTGTGTGGTGTGTGTGTGTGTGTGTGTGTGTGTGTGTGTGTATGTATGTATGTATATGTGAGTGAATCACAGACGAGAAGCATCAATGTGGGAAAAAATTGCTGACCAGCAATTATAAAAAATAAAGTAATAGGCAGGTGGTTATTTATGAGAATTTTACACAAACCCTTGGTGTGGGATGCCTATATAAACCCCTCGGGCTTCGCCCTCGGGGTTTATGGGGCATCCCACACCTCGGGTGTGTGTAAAATTCTCATAATAACCACCTGCCTATACATTATTCTCTATATAATAACCGGTGACCGTTTTTCCCTATAGGGAAACTGGGTTATAGTGTTGTCGTTATAACCAGCTGGTTATAACAATGAACACGTGCCTGGTTTTCCTACTTTGGCACATGTGCCTACTGCCATCTTCTTCTTTTCTACACTGTTCCCTGCCATCTCACTCCACGTTGTTGCACCCGCTCCAGTTCCTCGACACAAGCAGTCGGTGGTAAGTTCTTTTCTTTCTTTTTTTTAACAAAAAGATCACTGGGTACAGAATCTACATTGCAGTGGGGAAATAATAAAAAAAAACACTATGAGCTGCCACGGACCACACACTGAAATCCCAACTGTCTGCAGCTCAAAACAAACCCATTTATTTTGTATAATTGCTGTGGCAAAAAAATGATTCCCCAGCAATTATACAAATTAAAGGATGGGTAGGGGGTTTAAAACTTGGATTTTACACACCCCCTTGGGGTGGGATGCCTGAATAAATCCCCCAAGCTATGCGCTCGGGATTTATGTGGCATCCCACCTCTCAGGGAGGTATAAAATCCTCATTATAACCCCCCACCCATCCATTTTTCTCTATGTTATCCTTCACAATCTAAATCCAAGCCCAAAGTGTTGTAATTTTAACACGTTCTACATTTATAATAATTGTTCTGCATGTGCATTGAAACAAGTGAGTTATCACCATTACATTTCAAGCTGTTAGTAAAAATAATCCAATAGAATTCTAGAATTATTAAGGTGGAAAATCCCATTCCATCCAAAGTATTTCAGTAAGAAATTGTTATACTTTTAACTTCATCAAACAAAGTAAAATACTTTAATTAATGGTGATCATTCTTTACATAAGGATAGCAGTACTTTTATTTACATAGGGATAATGGCAGTTTTATCTCCAGTTACAACCTCTCGGTTGATATTTTTGGTTACTACCAGGAGGTTGTAATCAGCATCTGTCAATCAAGTGCAACCACAGAAAGCTGATTGGCATGTAGTTTCTCTGTGGGCAGGCTGAACATTTTGCCCAACATGGCGGCTCTGTTAATGAGCACCAGTACTGGCACTCAGGCTTTGCCTCACACTGTTAAGGCAAGTAAGAGTTTAAATATTTTCAAATATCTATCTTTTTGATCCTGCCTTGAAAATAAAAAAAATCAATCTGGTTGATCCTGCCACTCATACCCTTTGAGCGTGTCTTACACTTCTCAGGTACGCCGACGGCCCATGACTTTCCAAAATGCCATTTCCACTGTAATGTAAAAAAAGAAGGAAAGAAAAAACAACATAGAAACATAGAAATGTAGAAGTTGACAGCAGATAAGGACCACAAGGCCTATCCAGTCTGCCCATTTTTTCTACCTTATGAATGTGCCATAGGCCTTTATTCTGTCAATGGCCTATCTAGTCATACTCATCTGCATTGCTCCCTTATGCACATTCCATGCCTACTTGAAGCCCTGCACTGTATTCATATCCACCACTTCCTGAGGTAAGCCGTTTCATGCATCCACCACCCTTTCTTTGAAAAAGAACTTCCTCACATTACTCATTAATCAGCCTCCTTCTAATCTCATGCTGTGTCCTCTTGTCCTGCTATTTTTCTTATATTGAAACATGTTAGACTCTTTCACCTTGTTAATGCCCTTATGATGTTTGAATGTTTTGCTCATATCACCTGTCTCCCTCCTTTGCTCTAGGGTATACATATTGAGCTCCGTTAATCTGTCCTCATATGTTTTCTGATGCAGTCCCTGTACCATTTTGGTTGCCCTTCTCTGGACTGCCTCCATTTTGTTAATGTCCTTGTGCAGGTGTGGCCTCCAGTACTGCATGTAGTACTCCAGATGGGACCTAACCAGTGTCTTGTAAAGAGGAATTATTACATCCCTCTTACGACTTGTGATACCCCTGTTAATACACCCCAACATCCCTCTAGCCTTACCTACTGCTTTAGTGGTCAGCTTGGATGATTTCAGGTCCTCTGTGATGATGATGCCCAAGTCTCTTTCTTCCCTTGTGATTGCCAGCAACTCCCCTCCCAGCCTATAGGTGGCTTCAGGGTTTCTCTTCCCTATGTGCATGATCTTGCACTTCTTTGCATTAAACCCAAATTGTCACTCTTCCAACCATTTTGCCAGTTTATTCAGATCTCTTCTTATTCTGCCCACCGCATCTGGATCACCTGCTCTGTTGCAAATCTTGGTGTCATCTGCAAACAGACAAACATCCAGTCCATCTGCAATGTCACTGATGAATATTGAAGAGGACTTGCCCAAGGACTGATCCCTGAGGTACTCCATTTGTGACTTGCATCTCTTCTGACTGTATACCATTTCCCACCACTCTCTGTTTTCTGCCCAACAACCAGTTTGCCACCCAGTTGACCAACTTCTGACCCACCCTGAGCCTACCTAGTTTATTAATCAATCTTCTATGTGGAACAGTACCGAAAGCTTTGCTGAAGTCAAGGTAGGTGACATCAACTGCTCCCCCTTGGTCCACCACTCTGGTTACCCAGTCAAAGAAGTCTATGAGATTAGTTTGACAGGACCTTCCTGTTGTAAACCCATGTTGTCTTGGATCCTGTGCTCCTATGGATTCCAGGTATTGTACTATCCTTTCCTTTAGGACTGCCTCAATAATCCTGCCCACTACTGAGGTAAGACCGACTGGTCTGTAGTTCCCTACCTCCTCCCTGTTACCATTCTTGTGGAGCAGGATCACATGAGCCCTTCTCCATTCTTCTGGTACCTCACGTGTGCTCAGAAACTCACTAAACAGTTCTGACAATATCTCTGCTAGTTCCACCATTAGCTCCTTTAGTACCCTGGGATGTGTGCCATCAGGACCTATTGCCTTGTCCACCCTGAGTTTAGCGAGCTCTTGTAGGGCCCTTTCTTTTGTGAAGGAACTTGTGCACGCCTCCCTCCCCCATGTGTCCTTGGTGCTAAGCTGTGGGCCCTGCCCTACCTTCTCCTCAGTAAATACTGAGCAGAAGTATCTATTTAGGATAGATGCTTTTCCTTGGTCTTCCTCCACACATGCCCCCTTTTCCCTTTGATCTTAGCAATATCCCCTCTGGACTTTCTCCTTTCACTAATATTTCTATAGAAAGTCTTGTCTCCTTCTTTTACTGTTCATGCTACTGTTTCCTCGGTTTGGGCCTTTGCCTGCCTTACTGCCTTCCCTGCTTCCTTTAGGGAAGTTGGTATGCCTCCCTATCTTCATCCCACTGCATTCCCTTATATTTCCTGAAGGCCAACTTTTTGACTCTGATCTTTTCTGCTACAACACAAAAGAAAAGAAGAGAAAAAAAAGGGGGGGAGAACCAGTTAGTGTGTGTGTGTGTGTGTGTGTGTGTGTATGCATGAGTATGTGTGTGTGTGTCTATCTCTGACAGAAGTGCTGCACTAACTGAACTGTGCTGAAAGGGAAAAAATGATCACCATTAATTAAATAATGTGTGTGCATGTGTGTGCGTGTGTGTGTAAAACAGAATTGCACACACACCTCATGCGATTGATCTGTGTAGCATCCCACAGCTAGGGGTGTGTGTAAAATTCTGGTTACACACACCCACCCATATATTACTGGATATTTTAATAATGCATTTCAAGTTATGCATGTTTTAACGATGTTGTCCAGCTATGTGTTTTTGCAATTAATAAACAAGTAATTGTGTTCTATTTTTTTTCTTTTCAAGTCAAATCTGGATAGAAAGAGCATAATATTTTCAAAATCATACCACATGCTCAGATTGTTTTTAGCGTCTTTGTCCAGGAAAGGCACATTAAAGTACAGCTTGTTCCCGGGTGTGTTTTTAGGGCACAGGGAGGTTAAGTGACTTGCTCTCTGGTCACACAATATACAAGCCGAGCATGTTAGAATCAAAATCCATTCTGCTGGATGAACGGAACTTGTTCACAGCTCTCAAAGCTGTACTGCCAGCTAATAATCAAAAACTACATATTTCAAGGCTGGCCTCATGATGCCAGGACAGTAGCTGTGGAGCCACATTTGCACCTTGAAGACCTGAGTTCACACGCAAAATTGTAAGAGAAAAGGCTGTAAGAGAGGGAATGGAAAAAGACAGAAGTTGGTGCTGTGGCAGCCCCAGAAATCTGTACTGACATGAACAAGCCAGAATTAGATATCATGATATGGGGACCCAATGCCTGTTGGCAACACAGAGCCAGCCTTGAGATGTGTAGTTTTTGATGATCGGCTGTCAGTATAGCCTAGAGGTTAAATCAATCCTGATGATGGATTATTTTTACTAATAGTTTGAAATGTAAAGGTGATAACTCACTAGTTCCAATGCACGTGTAAAGCAATTATTCTAAATGTAGAAAGTGCTGTAATGACACCTTAAAACACACTTAATAAAACAGACGATTTTCCATTTAACCTACAGTCAAAGGAGAGCAAAGACCCTCAGTGACATCATTTCCTGTCAGGAGCCTAAAACAGATGGCTGCCTCCAGCCCTTATTTACAGGCTGATTTACATATGAATAACTATGGACTGCACATACTCACAGATAGACACAATGGCTCACTAAAATTAGCTTTCTATGGGCTTTGAGGCATTAGGAAATCCTGTAGATGACAGTTTCCCTTTAAGCGAGAATCAAAGGATCTAAGGGCATGAGCAGGAGGGGGTAGTATGAAAAGTGAGGATGCAAGATAGGAAGGGAGAGTGCCAAACCAAAATTTAGACATGAATTTAGCATAATGAAGAAGGCATCGATTTTCTAACAAGGAAAAGGCCAAGGAGCAGCAGCGGTTACAGTGGTGGGTGCAAGAAGGGGTGTCCAAAGCGAAACAACAGAAGGAGTGAAAAAGGGTGTCCAATTTAAATAAGGAAGACTTAAGAGCAGCACTGTAGACCACATTGCAGTAGTCAAAGTGTTCCATGTGATAAAAAACAATTGTGAAATAGTGATCGCCATTTGGATAAGTGTACATGGGCGAAAATAAACTTTAGTGATGTACACTCATGGCAAACAGCAAGAGGGTGCCCGATATTTAGGATCCTTTACTTTATGCAGGGAGCTGCGCCCACCTACCCCCGCACCCCTCTACTAAAGGATTCTCAACTTCAGGGGCTACTGTCCGGGTGCAAACTAAAATAAACAAAACCCCAACCAGCACAAAAACACCGAGCACACCCAGAACCGAACCCGCACCCTCCCACCCCAGCCTGCCACCAACCCACCATGCCACACGGCCAGCTCAGCAGCCCACCACCGCACTACACCCCACAAATCCTCCCTCCCTCCCTTCCACCTGTCACATGGCACGGTCCTCCCACCCCACCCCCCCCATGCGCCATGGTATACATAGCGACATCCCATTGCTATATTCACCTGCCCTCCATCTGGTTGCCCCCCTGCAATATAGCCCTGAGCATAGGCACCATAAAGTCAGTTGCCCTTTTTGGAAGCGCTCAATTGCGGTCACCTTGTATACAAGATACCAGTCAAAGATAGGTAGGACCATCTTCTGGACAAGTTCACATCTTGCTGGTAGCAGAAGGCTGCTATGATTCCTGAATAAGACAACACGCTTGGGGCACAGCTTTTTCAGAATTGTGTCAACATGATCAGAGAAGGTGAGGTGTTGGTCAAGCCACACCCTGAGGTACCTAAAGGATGAAGTGTCCTCAAGGACTGTCCCGTCAAGGGTATAGAAGGATGCAAGGGAAGAGTGCCTGAATAGTCTCTGCCTAGTGCCAAAGGTCATGGAGACTGTCTTCTTGGCATTGAGTGAGAGTTGATGGGAGCTAAACCAGAGCTGAACTTTATCAAAATCATGCTAAAGTTTGGTAGATACAACATCAAGGGACTGGCCGGAGATGAAGAGGACTGTGTTATCCACATACATGTGGATGGAGATGGATGAACAAACTGACGGAAGGTCATTTCGAAAAATGGAAAAGAAGGTGGGGACCAACACGGACCCCTGTGAGACTCCTGTGTTGATGAGTGGTGGGGAAGAAATGGAGTCAGCTATTCTGACAGACTGTGTTCTGCCTATCAGGTAGGCTCTAAACCAGTTGAAGCAGAGTTAGAAAAGCCTGCCGCAGAAAGGGTGTGTAGTAAAAGGGAGTGGGAGACATTGTCGAAAGCCTTCGCTAAATCGACAAAAATAACAGAAGTGATTTGGCCACTGTCCATCTCTGAAAGAATGGAGTTGGTGAGCCTAATTAGGGAGGTAGTTGTGGAATGGTTCTTTCGAAACCCAGATTGGAATGGGGTGAAAAAATTAGTGTCAGAGAGGCACGAGGAGAGTTGCAAGAGAACCAGTTGTTCTCGAAGCTTAGTGAGGGAATGGAGAAGAGAGATATTGTGACAGTTAGCAGGTGTAGTAGGGTCATCACCTTTAGGTAGGGGATAATGATGGCGTGCTTCCAAGCTGCTGGAATTGAAGCAGTTTTGAAGGAGAGGTTAAGAAGATCAGAAAGTGGAGCAGAGATAGCAGGCGCAGATAGATATAGCAATTTAGGGTCCAGACCATCTGGTGACTTGCCGTTAGAGGGGTCGAGTGAGTACAAAGCAGCCAAGGTGTCTGAGGGTGACATTTTAGAGGAGGAAAAGGCATTTAACATAGAAGGTAAGATTGGGGGGGGGACAGCTGGAAAGGGAGAAGGTAGAGTGGACAGGAGAGCAGAGGCACAGGAGGTAAATTAGGAATTTAATTCAGTAGCAATGGTGTGGTGGTCAAAAAGGATAGAGTAGTTTATATTAGTGTTACTCGGATAGTGTTTTTGTGGGTCCTACCACTATCTGTCAGACAGTGCTGGTATCCTGACTTGGATCCTACCAGATATCCTGCCAAAGACAGATGCAGGATTGAGGGTCAGATACTGATGGATCCTTGTTAGAACCCAGATATTGTAGTTAGGATCCACTGATCTTAGGGCAGATAGTTAGGATCCAGGGCCAGATAGTGATGGATCCTTGTTAGGATACAACGGCCAGATCCACAGGAAGATAGTGGAAGTATCCAGCAGATCCACTATCCTGCCACAAAGAGCAGGTATCTGTGGATCCGGATTTGTCCAGATCCATCTGAGCAGCACTAGTTTACATGTACCTGATTATGCATTGCTGTAACTTTAGTTGACTTTTTACCCTTGTTTGTTTTAATGCTACTTGTAATTGTTGTTTCATCTGTTATTGTAGTTCCCCTCTTAACTTGTGTTTGTATTGCCAATCCTTCATTGTCATGTTTCTCCTTGTTGTAACCTCCTGGGTCGTGTCTGAAAATAGGCATTTTTATGTCTAGTGCACCTCACCTGGTTAACAAAAACAAATAAATAAATAAACACCGTATATTAAGGAGGAGGGTGGGGTTGGGGGAGGTAAAGAGGGAGTGTATGACTTTCCAGAATCTGGAAGGATTGTTTACATTAGACTGAAATGTAGAGCAGAAGTAGTCAGCTTTAGTTAAGCAAGTAGCTTTTGTACACCTGTTTCATAAACCGCAATAGGTGTTGTAGTCATTTGGGAGCGTAGAAGCTTTATGAGCTTTCCATGCCAGATTGAGGGCTTTTTGATATGCCAAGAGTACGGGGGTGATCCAAGAGAGGTGATTGCCCTTGACTCTGGTGCACTACAATGGGTCATGTTTACCCTAGACCTCAAGAAATGTATTGTGAATGTAGGTGGAAGCATCATCAATGGATTTAGATGAGGCTATTGGTAACCAGTTTGCATGGGTCAGGTCATGGAGGAGGGGAGTTAGGTCCAGGAATGTGTACAAACAAATCTGTAGAATTTTGTGGGGAGCCTTAATCCTGTGGATTTTGCGTACCAGAAATATCATGTGGTGGTCACTCAAGGCATCGAGTAATATGCCAGATTTAATAATCCTATGGGGATGGGATGTGAGGGCCTAGTCAATAAGGGAATTGTTACCAGGTTTATGGCTCAGCTGTGTTTTCCTCCACATAAGTACCCCACATAGTTTTGTGTCATCTAAGAAGAGACACAACCTGCCCTGGATTCCTTCTCCAATGTCACTAATGAACATGTTGAAGAGGATCGGACCCAAGACTGATCCCTGTGGAACCCCACTCATAACCTCCCTCTCCTCTGATTTAACCCCATTGACCACCACCCTCTGCTGCCTCCCCTCTAGCCAGTTACTCACCCAGTTAGAGCATTAGATGTAGACGTTTTATTGAAATGTGTATTTCTGGGTCCATAAATACCAAACAATGTTAGTTGCCATATTGGTCCTTGCATAACAAGATGCACAAATTAGGTGATTTGATACATTTTATTGGACCAGCAGAGATTACAGAAAAACCTTTAGCTGTCAACCTTCAACAGAGGCCTTCTTCAGAAGAAAAACAGTTGAAGAAGACCTCTGTCAGAGGTCGAAAACTAGTTTTTTCTGTAACCTCTGTTGGTCCAATAAAAGGTATCAAATCACCCAATTTGTGCATCTCCATATTTACGTAAGTGTGCTCTTTTTGGAACTGTGTTTCTAGACAAGGCGGGGCAAATGTTATTTCTTGGGCTCCCAATCCCAGAGGCTCTGGACACTGTACAAATACACAACATAAAAGGTAGTGAAAAACAATGACAGAAAACATAAATGAATACAAATAGCTGAATAAAATATGACAGAACAGCAAGTCTATAACAAGGATAAAGCAATTGCCTGCAAGATAGATAGCCATAAATTAAAACTGTCATTAAAAGACTATGTATGGGAATGCTTGTTTAAATAAGTGGGTCTTGTGGCGGGCTTTAGATGCCTCAACTGAGGGGGCATCCCTAACAGCTGGTGGAAGTGAATTCCACAGGATGGGGCCAATGACATTAAACACTCTGTCGCCGGCAGTTTTTAGCCTCATCATGGGAATCGCAAGGAGGCCCCTGGAGGAGGAACGAAGGGAGCAGACTGGTGCAGCAGGTGTTAGAAGATCAGTCAGGTAGCCAAGGCCAAGTCATGTACTGCCTTAAAGGTGAGGAAGCCAACCCTGAAGAGAACCCTCCACCTAACTGGTAGCCAGTACAGGTCACGCAATAACAGGGTGATATGGCTGTATTTTGACTGTCCAGTTAGCAGCCTAGCAGCAGCATTCTTCACCAATTGCAGCAGATGAAGGGTACCCCCAGAGACCCTGAAGTAGAGCGCGATAAAGTAATCCAACCTAGACATCACAAAGGCATGCACTAAGGTGGGGAGGTCCTCAGGCAGAATTAGGGATTTGATCCTAGCTATGTTCCTCAGATGGTAAAAGTATGAGTATAAGTTCAGACTATGGATGACACCTGAGGTTCAAATGTCAGCCCATCACCGAGGATAGCACCCAGATCACGCACCCTAGAGGAGGCCTTCAATGGTGTAGGCCCCAGGAATAACCCTGTTGCCACACCAGAGGCCATCCTATCACACCTTCTGTTTGACTCCACCACCAGTAACTCCATCTTATCAGGGTTTAGTCACAGCCAACTGGAGGCCATCCAGTCATTGTTCAGTTGAGGTTGAGCATGGGAAAGACCGAGGTGATGGTTGTGGATTCAGGTCGCTGGATGGAGGGGTTGAGGGCTGGTCAGCCCTCTGGACTCTTTCGGGGGGGGGGGCTCCCAGGTCCTTACCTCTGAATGGGTGCAAGACCTAGGAGCGGTGCTTGACGACAGGCTGACACTGCGATATCAGGTGTCGGCAGTCATCAAGTCATCCTTTTGTCATCTCAGGAACATCACAAGGATCAAGCACCTTGTTCCATCTGGTGACCTTCCTACATTGATCCACGCCTTTGTGACCTCACACCTTGATTATTGCAACTCCGTTTACTTAGGGCTATCTGGGGTTGATATCCACCACCTGCAGCTAGTGCAGAATGCTGCTGCCCAGTTGTTGATGGGGGCATCTCATTTCTCCTATATTATACCGGTGCTGCGAGATCTGCACTGGCTGCCAATTCAGTGGCAGATCACCTTTAAAGTCGGACTACTGACATATAAAGCCCTACACGACTTGGCCCTGACTACTTGAAAGAGCTCCTGGTCCCTTACTGCCCTGAGTGACAGCTCCGTTTGGCTGATGAGGAGTTGCTAGAGATACCAAGAGTATCATTGACAATCAAGCCAAATACCAGGCCAACAGAGTCGAAACACACCATTTAATAAGAAAACAGATTATATGGTATACAAATTATTTACAGAGTTTGTAAGATAGAGAGCAGTCTAACTGGGGCGGAAATTTTCAAGTATTCAGGTGAGCCAGTCCAACACTGAATTCATATCCATGTTGTGCTGTTGCTTAGCTTTGTCAGTGAATGAGGTGTTTGCCATTTCACTCTTGTGCACAGAGAGCAACAGTTATGGTAGCTTATTTGTCATTGGTTTATCTGCAGTGCTTAGGTGAATCAGATTACACTGAGCAGCCTCTTAGTATTTTATTTCAGCACCCAAGTTAGGTGACTAGCCTTTTATAAACGACGAAAGGATGGTATTTCATATACCAGTTATAACACATTTTTGTATTGAGAAATGAATCGTATTCTAATGTCAGTTTCAGATTTGTTGCTCCTTTAAGAATTGGGTCCAGAGCTGTGTCTTTAGGTTGAGCTCCTCACACTTAGTTTACAATAAGTGCTTCTTGACTGCAATTTACATGTAGAAGCCTAAACCCTAGAAGTGAAGAATGGGGTCCCTCTAGGATCCATTCTGTGTCCTCTAATTTTTTCTCTGTTCATCAGCCCACTCTCATCCCACTGAGGTACCTCCCAACTAATTAATTATCCAGATGACACTGTCCTTTACAAAAGTGGTAATAATACACGTGGTATCAACCAAGGTCTGGGTTCTGACTTTAAGAATCATTTTTTATATATTTCAAATGTATTGAGTTTTAACAAAACAAAGACAACAGGTACAGTAAACACTATGGCCCGGATATTCAGACTGCGCCAGGCTGTGGCGCAAGCCTGGGTGCAGTGCAAATGGGCTGTGCAGGGGCATTGACAGGGTGATATTCAACGAAGCTGTGTCATGGCACAGCATCACTGAATATCACACCCTGGCCACCTGCAGTGCACATGGCGCAGTGGCACTGCGCCAGCGCAAGTGGCCAGAGTGGATCAGGGGGATGTGCTAGCACAGTTCTGTTGCACTAGGTGCAACAACCGCGATATTCAAAAGTGCACATGCAAATGGGGCGATAATGTATGCAAGGCACAAATGGGGCCATTTGCATGTCATTATGGCCCCATTTGCATGCAGGTGCGCCGATCCCCGGCGACTTGCGCCTGGTGCCCTGCCAGGCTGCAGCCGTCGGGGACCGGCGCCCCCTGCACATCGTGGAAAAGTGCCCCAGAAGTACACATCATATATCCCTGGTGGTCCAGTGGACCACTCGCAGCCCAATCACGGGCATATGTTGTAAAAAGTACACGTCCAATATCCCTGGTGGTCCAGTGGACCTCTCGCAGCCTGATCGCGGGCATATGTTGTAAAAAGGAGAGGTCCAATATCCCTGGTGGATCCATTTAAATATCTGGACTGTGTAGCACGGTACGGGCTGCTTGCCCATTTGCTCTCGCTGTGGACCAATGAGTGTACAGCCCTACCATACAGTGTCAGTCAGTGGGCGTTGGGGCAGCAGGTGGGTGGGGTGCAGCCACCCACCGCTGACCAGGAGGGGCGGGTGGTGGGGATCAGTGGGCGGGTGGGGAGGGCTCAGTGGGTGGGTGGGAGGTACCGCTGGACCACCAGGGATAGTGGACGTGTACTTTTACAACATATGCCCGCAATTGGCTGTGGAGCGGTCCACTGGACCACCAGGGATATTGGATGTGTACTGTTTACAACATATGCCCACGATCGGGCTGCGAGCGGTCCACTGGACCACCAGGGATATTGGACGTGTACTGTTTACATCATATGCCCGCAATTGGGCTGCGAGCAGTCCACTGGACCACCAGGGATATAGGAGGATCCTTTTTCTACGTATGCCCACCATCGGGCATGGGGGGGCACCGCCAGGTGCAGCCAGAGCTCGGGTGGCCACCCACAGGTGGCAGCTGCCGTGTTGCGCCTGCAATACAGCAGCTCACCTGTAGGTGGCCAGTTGTTGCTTCTTTTTATTTTGGCTCACCTGGGTGCAGCGCAGGTAGGAGTTGCGCATGCATG
This sequence comes from Neoceratodus forsteri, assembly GCA_016271365.2. NCBI lineage: Eukaryota > Metazoa > Chordata > Ceratodontiformes > Ceratodontidae > Neoceratodus > Neoceratodus forsteri. Next base: position 656,188,547 of record CM057454.1, on the reverse strand, counting down.
GGCTCAGCCATCCTGGGCTGAATATCGTTATGTGCGGAGTATGAATGGGCATGCCACCCCTACCTGTGCCACATACATTACTGATGCACTCCGGTGCATTGGGATTTGTGCCAGGCACAATCCCCACTTGAATATCGCACTGGGGCACATCAGTGGGTTGCGCATGGCACAACAGTGTTGTGCCATGTGCAACCCTTCTGAATATCCGGGCCTGTGCATCTAAGTACAAATCAATTATAAGCAAGAATAGAAAGACAGCTAATGATATGACAGTCCATGCTAAAAGGAAAACTATGTCCTCATACTGTATCTTGTAAATGTTATTGGTTTCCATGTCAGCAGACAACTCTTTTCCTTAGCTGTTGGGCATATACATGATAGTTTGTTTTCATTGTTCATGCTAGTCCCTTGTAACTATCCTGGAAGTTTCCATTTTATGGCTGTTGCAATCTCATTGTCCATGAGAACTGACTGTATTAGCATATCAGAACATGATGTCAAATCAACCATGTATGCCATGTATCTCTATGCTGAAAGTACAAATATCCTTAAAAACTCTCAGGAAACGCACAAATTGAATGCAATTTAAAGGGAAACCCTTGCATTACAACTCAGACAGTTTGCAAGGCTAACTGAAGATAAAAGTGGTAATTCACACCTTGCAGCAACTTGTTTTGTACTACTCTAATTAAACAGACAGGCATACAGTGGAGACTTAAGGGTACTGACACAGCATGTTCTCATATGCTAATGCAATTCTCAGGGACAAAGAGATTTCAACAACCAGAAAATGGAAACCCCCAGTAGCATTCCAGGGACAAGTATGAACAGTGAAAATAAACTAAACCAATCACATATACTGTATCTCTAACAGCTACACAAAAAGAATTGTTTGTTGACAAGGAAACAAATAAAATTTACAAGCTATGAAGGTGTAATTTTCCTTTATTACAGCAGAACTGCTTCTTTTCTAAGGAAATAAAAAATTACTTCCTACCTGACAGTGGAAACTGGTCATGCATAAAACAAAACAACAAAACTCATAGAAGGTGCGATCAAATGATTCAAAAATTATTGTTCACATGATACTTAGGTAGTCCAGGAATCATGCAATAAAGGACTGACATTAGGAACCTTGAAACCTGGCTTGTCCAGAAGATGCTACTATGCAACAAGCAGAAAACAAAATTATGTTGTTTGGACCTGCAACTAGAGTAACTGTCCAAAATGAACACCTTGAAAAATGGTCTCCAGAGGGTTACAGGTTGTTAATAACTTCAAATATCTGCATGTAGTTCTGAACATTCCCTGACATATAGGGCTCACTTTGACTACCTGATTGCTCAAGTGAACAGTAAACCTGGGTTCCTATTCAGAATTAAAGACTGCTTAACCACTGAGGCATGCTCTGACACTGCTGCTAACTAAATACTCTCATTGCTTGACTATGGTGCAATACTCTTTACTTTGCTGTCCATTAAACAGATGACAAGCCTCAGGAGAGCTATATTACTAAACTGGGTGTTTTACATCAGCAGCTGAAAAAAATGACACCACTGTACAACCTACACTAACCAGAACTGGCTACCGCCTACCACTGGATAAAAGACTTAAATAGCTGATGGGCAATTTTATCATTAAGATCCTCAGCATTGGCACCTTAGACTACTTGACTATGATGTTATTTCTGACACCCAATCCTATCTCATGTTTTTTTATTTTATTTTATTTTTTTTTATTTATTTATTTCAGTACTCGGAAAACCATTTGAGCTCAAAGCTCTTTACATAGGTTCCACGTCAAGGACATTTCAGTGCAACTGATAGGTGAAATTATACAAAGGACTGCAGAAATACAAAGGTAAACAAACAGGATTATATATCAAACACAGTACAGGTCACAGGGAAATAGACAATTTACAGTGCCCAATGGTGAAACCGGTCAGTTGTCAACAAACAAGAGGTTGTTTGGAGCGCTGCTAAGTGCTAAAGAAAAAAAGAAAAAAGGGGGTAAAAGGGAGGAGCCCAAGTGCAATGTGCAAAAGGAGAGCATAATATCAGTAAAGCAGTGGGGATCAGAGGGAGGTGACTAGACTGGAGGCAGAGGGAGAGGGTGCTAGGTGTGTGGAGGGGGCAGGAGGGCCTACTCAGGAGAGAGAGAGGGAGGGGTTGAGGGGACAGGGGATGGAAGTAGTGATGGGGGGGTGGAAAGGTGGTGCTAGCAATGGCAGGCACATCGCGATTCATGTATCATAAGGAGCTTTAAGTTCATTTTGAAAGTAACCAGGGTGGGCAGGAGTGCAATGTTCTCCTGGAGGGAGTTGAACCACAGTGGTGCACGGTAAGCAAAGGACCTTTGTCCTTGAGATTATCGACATTTCGGAGTTAGAAAGGACTAGTGTTTGGAGTTATGGATATGCCATGCATTACTGCTGGGAATCAGAAGTTGTTGTATCCTTGGTGGTAGCTGACCAAGGCAGATCTTTTTGGCCAGAAAGCAGGATTCATATTTTAGTTGACCATTGAGCATAAGCCAGTGTGCCCTGGCATACAGATCACAGGTGTGAGTCAGTTGGTGCGCACCCAAGGTGAGCTGGCAGGCTTTGTTGAGTGCAGTTTTTATGTGCCAGAGAGCAGCATCTGTGGCAGAACCATATATAGGCAGCCCGTAGTCCAACAGCGAACCCACAGAACTGTGAACAGCTATGCTGAGGGCTTCAGGGGAGAGGCTATGCTTGTGATGATGTAGTAGCCCTATGTGCTTGTTGATAGCTTTGGCCGTGTTGTCAATGTTGAGAGTATAGGAGAGCGAGTTGCCAATAGTGATACTGAGGTATTTAAAGTGTTGAACAAGTTCAAGGGAAACCCAGCCACTATTGCATATTGATGGTGGGTAGTTCTTTGTGTTTGTTTAGAGAGTTGGAAAACAGCATGGCTTTTGTTTTCTTGTAGTTGGTTACCAATTCATGATCTTTGAACCATGTCTCCACACTGGTGAAGTCACTCTGTAGTTGCTGCTCAAGGGCACTGGTGTCTGAGCCATTTGAGAAGACAATGGCATCATCTGCATAAAGGAGGATGCGGCCTTGACTGGCTTGGGGGAGGCAATTCAAGAATAAGCTGAATAGGAGATGACACGGTATTGACCCCTGCGGAATGCCTGAGCAGACAGGTTTGCTGTCTGAGAGGACAGTACCTATCCTGACTTGCTGGGAGTGGCAGTGCAGGTAACTGTGGAACCATGCAACTGCCTTGGGAGCAAGGTCTGTAGCAGTGAGCTAGTCAATTAGGAAGGCATGATTGACTGTATCGAAGACCTTTGTTAGAGAGATAAAGATTGCCCCAGCAAGCTGTCCAAGATCGAGAGATTTGTGGATGAAGCCCATGAATTCCAGGAGGTCTGTAGTGGCGCTGTGCCCTACCCTAAAGCCATGCTGCTCAGGGCATAGGAGCTTATGTTTGTCCAGGTATTCGACAAGTTGGTCTGCAACGATTTGTTTCAGGGCCTTCAAGAGTGGTGGAAGTATAGAGATGGGTCTATAGTTCTCAGGCATGGCCCAATCCCTGCTCTTTTACACAGGGGTAACTACTGCAGCGTTCCATTTTTGAGGGAATACTGCGAACCAGAGTACTAGGTTGACGATATGGGTAAAGGAAGACAGAATTTCTTCCACAGAGAGCAAGATTAGTTTCAGATCGAGGTTATCTCCACTGTATCTCCCCTTACTGAGCACCTTACGCAGGTATTTCCTGGCTTCCCCAATAGTAATAGTTTTGAAGCGAAAAGGGGGATGCACTGGGGTCTGTGAAGGAGCAGCAGGGTTGGTGAGGGAGAAGAAGTCGGTAGGGAGGACATTACGGAGGTCAGCGAAAGCAAGGTTGAAAGTGTTGGCTATAGATTTAAGATCAAGGATGGAGGATCCATCAACACTGAGCATGGTGGGGGCCGTTTTGGGCTCATGTCTGGTGACCTCTTTTAGGTTTGCCCAGAATTTATGACCATCATTCCAGTTCTTGGCTACAGCCTCCTTGTAGTATATGTTTTTGGCTATTTGGATGGTCCTGGTACAGTTATTCCTGGCCCGTTTGTAATTCAGGATGTTGGACTGCTTCTCTGTGGCCCTGGCTACATACCAGAGATGGTCTCTATTTTTCATAAGTTCAAGGGTGTCTGGGATCATCCAGGGGTTGAAATGGCATTTGATTTTATGCTTTTTGAAGGGTGCGTGAGTGTTGCAGATTGTATTGAATAGGAGGATGAAATGGTCAAGTGTGTTATCAGTGCCAGAAGCCCCAAACACTGCTGACCCGTCAGCGTTGAGGAGATTGGCTTTAAAGCAGCCCGTGCGACCAGGCTTGAGGACCCTGTTGGTGACTGTTCTTGGAGGGGATTTGGTGAAATTATTAGCCCAACTGAACATGACAGAGGAATGGTCACTTATGTCATCCAGGAGGACAGAGGCATTGGAAATATGCTCAGGTCAGTTTGTGAGTACACAGTCGAGCAGAGTACTAGTGCCCGTTCTGTAACTGGTCCTAGTGGGGGCTTCAATGAGCTGTGTAAAGTGGACGGCCTGAATTGCATCTTTGAAGTGGTTAGCTTCGGGGCAAGCCAATTAGTATCGAAATCACCAGAAGTATAATCTCGGAGCTTAGGGTCAGGCTTCTAAGGCAGTCTATGATGGCTTGGAGACCTTGCGCCGAGTTCTTTGGTGTGATGTAGACTGATAACAGTGTTTTGTTTTGTTATGTACCCCAAGAAGGACCTTAATAGCAAGGGCCTGGGAGAACGGCCCTAGGCTGGGTAAATTTAGGACTATGTCCTGTAAGCTATCCTTAAGGTAGAGTGCACAGCCACCACCTCTTTCAGATGCTCTATCTTGTCTAAATATTGTGTAACCTGATAGACTGATGGAACCATCAGGGATCCTGGGAGAGAACCAGGTCTCGACAACTGACAGCACATCAGGATTATGAATTAGTTACGTTGTAAGTATGTTTGCCGTCTTACTCCTCCTGGCTTGTGGTATACATATCATTGGTGTTCCAGGCCGCCTCTGTAAATAGGCTTGTTCTAAGTGGTGTTCTGGACTGCCTCTGTAAACAGGTTTGTTCCCAGTGGGCTCACCCAATTGTCAAAGACATTAATTAGAGATAGATAGATAGATAGATAGATAGATAGATAGATAGATAGATAGATAGATAGATAGATAGGTAGGCAGGAAGACAGACAGACAGGCTGGACAGATAGATGATTACAATTATATAATAAGGTCAGTATGACATTGGATAATGAACAACCTGTGAATGTGGTCTTCTTGGACTTTAGCAAGGCCTTTGATAAGGTCCCACATAGACAACTTGTGCAAGAGTTACTTAATATATGATTAAATAATAAGATAGTGCAATGAATTGACTCTTAGCTCACTAACAGGAGACAAATCATTAACATACTTGAGAATGGTTTCCCGTAATATGGGTGAGTCAAATTGAGCAACTCAATTTGCGTGCCTACAACAATAGCGAGTGTGACACAATAGCGACGGTAGTATACAGGGAGTGTCTCACTGAGGTACACTTGCTGTAGCAGGTTATAGGGTTGTGTTTGACCAGGCAGTTTCCAGCCAGCCTTTTGGAGCAATGGCTTAAGCTACTGCCTATGCATCAAGTAAACCCGGGTTTGGGACTAGCTGTGGGGATGATTTTTTTGTACAATACATATTGTTTTCTTATGTCCCATTTCCCCATTCCCTCCCACCTGCAGGTTGCCTCACCCCCCAAGTAGCCCCTCTCCAAAGTTTTCTCCTTTCCCCTGTGTCTAACCCCCCAGAGTTGGTTATTTAAATGGGGTTTGCAGGCAAAGCCCCTGCAGAGCCCCCCATAAAACAGAATGTATGATTTTTTTTATACATGTTAATTTTTATGTCCCCTCCCAAGTTTTCCCTCTTTCCCTGTGTCCACCCCCACCCTGAGTTGTTATTATTTAAATTTAGTGCGGGCAAAGCCTCAAACATAATGTAGAAATTACCCTCAGAGAACGTTGCAATCCATCACTGTTTGTGGATTGCGCTCTAGTTGCCATCACCATTTTTGTTCTCGCTGTCGTGGTCCTCACAGTTGTGGTACTCGCTGTTTTTTATTCACCTATATTACATGGAACCCGTGGGAATGTATCTAGGTGGGCTGATGTTAACAGTAGTGTGCCACAGAGACTGGTCTTGGGACCCTGTTTGTTCAACATTTATGTGCCAACAATAACTAGTAGCAAAGGTGTGTGGCTCTCAAAACTAGCTGATTATATCAAATTGGGATTGGTTGTGAGTACACAAACCAATATTGATAGATTACAAGTTGAATTATCAAATCTGAAGTAATCGGACCTTAGACATAAATTAGATATTAACATCAAGAAATGCAGGGTAATGCATTTAGGTAAAAATAACATAATGAATAAGTGTATTCTTTAAAAGGAAATACTTTAAGAGAGACGGAGGAAGACAAAGATCTTAGAATATTAATTTCTAATAGTTTAAGTTTCAAGAAACACTGTCACATGACAACAAAAAGGGCCAACATCATCTTGAACAGCATTGGAAGACACATTCAAAGTAAGAACAAGAATATTTTACTTCATTTGTATGCATCATTGGTCAAGCCACACCTGGAATGCTGTGCTCAATCCTGGTCTCCCAGTACTAAGATGAAAATTAGAACCCTGGAGAAAGTTCAACACAGGGTCACCAAGATGATAATGGCTGTTAAAGACCTTAACTATATAGAAAGGCTAAATATCTTAGATTTGTATCCTCTTGAGTATAGAAGACTACATGGAGACCTATGTCTGGTACATGGCACATTCATAAACCAGGACCTATGGGACTTTCTGGGTTTGAGGTTTAGGCACTCACATTATGACACTAGGTCTCATATTTTGTAACTCAGGGGTGACATGTACCATACCAGACAGAGGGCACCTGGTTCAATCAGAGTGTTGACCTTTTGGAATTCTCTCCCACTCGAGATTGTAGGCAGCAGTAGTATGTACAAGTTTAAAATGAAATTGAATGCATATTGTATAAGAAATAATATTGTAGGTTACTGTTTTTATACTTGGGTGAGCCGTTATGGGCATTGCCTCACTTAGCTCGTACGATACCTATGATACCTATGGTGCGGTGGCCCACAGTACAGAGAAACCAAAACCATGAAAGACATGTGACCCCACCCCAAAACAACTCCAACAGAGTGTCAGCATTGTGCTGTTGCTGTATTGGATGTCGGCAGATTTACTGTTGACAAAACGTGGTGCTTCCCCTATGTGATACCTCTAATGATTGCCAGAGACTGCCTTTGGGCTTTCTTTTTGCTGTATGTATGTATGTATGTATGTATGTATGTATGTATGTATGTATGTATTTATTGAAAGAGTTTTACCAAGCCCTTACAAGGGCTGGCTGTATAGCCTAGAGGTTAGAGTAATGAGCTGTGAATGAGCTTGGTACATCCAGCAGACCTGGGTTTGAGTCCAACAACCTCCACTTGCATACTGTGTGTCTCTGAGCAAGTCACTTAACCACCCCAGTGTTCCCAGTTCACCCCTGAAAACAGGCACTTGTGCCTAGTGGGCCTTACCTGGTTACAAACAAAAAAAAAAGAAAGGCCTACTGAGTCAAACTAGTTAGCTGACAGAGGCATCCTGAGGATAGTCAGGAAGATGTGAATGTTACTGTTTCTAGAGCAATATATGTAGAATTGTTGTTGATACAGTTGTAGTCAGTGAGTCACTGGGATATTTAAGCAATAAGGCACACCAGGGTGTGGGTTATTGGGGATTTACCTACACCTTGTGTGGTGTGTCACGAGGCACAGCCGAGTGACTTAACCACACAAGAAGTGGGTGAATCACCCAATAACTCACACCCTGGAGTGCCTTATTGCGATTATACAATGGACCCATGTGTAAAATCAATTTTAAATGTGTTTAATTATGTTTTTTATAAATCCCATTCCTCAGCCGTGGGTTATGTAAGTAATAATACCCAACAGGGTGGGCGGTATTGTGCAATACCGGACCGCCCAGGGGCATAATGAGGCTCAATGCTGCAGGCGGAGGGCCTAATAGCCCCTGGAAGGTCCGGTATTGCACAATACTGCCCACCCTGGAGGGTATTATTGCGCTTAGAAAATGGGCAACTGTATTTTATATGTTTGGGAAAATAATTTTTATGTTTAAATGTTAGAACACATATTTGTTTGAGATTTTTGTAATAAAATAGTTCCTCCACCTGCTTTGAATGCTGTTTTTGTTCTTAAACCTAGAGACTTTTGTGCTTCTGAAGCCTCCGAAATGTTACATTTTTGACCTGGTTGTCATGGTTACCTGTACCCTCCTTCACACACACGCGCTCACTGGGCTCAAGTTTTAAAGCCTTTTTTTAACTGTTAAGGCTTGAATTTTGTTAATGTTTTTATTGTCCCCCTCTTCCAGCTGCTGCCCCGTGAAGTATGAAGTGTCTGTGCGACATCTTCTCCACCCCCAAAGTAGCGGTCGTTGCAGTGAGTTAAAGATCCCCCTTCACACACACTGTGGCTATGTTTTTGGGGTGGGGGGGGCGCAGCTTTTATCAATACATGATGCAAGCTCAGGGTGAAAGGCAGAGAATAGAGATCATCAGTGAAGTGCCGTGTTAGCCTGGAGTCCGAGGACACGAGAAAAGACTGCCTCGAAGCTGACGGCTTCTATTTTTATTTGCGAGCAAGGAGCCTGTGGGAGATGGAGGCACAGAGACTATTATGGAAAAGCCGATCTGATGGCTTTAACACTCAGTAAGATCTTTTTTTTTTTTTTAAGACTAGAACGCTGGCATTTGGGATATTCGGCAGCAGGGACAAGATGGGACTGCTGGTGCTGTACTGGACAGACTGCCGTTAAGCCACCGGTCCCAAACAAAACAAACATGATGGCTGAGTCTGAGTATCGGGGAATTTGTGAGGGTTTTGTTTGCCGGTTTGTGTGTTGGGGCTGTCTCGCTCAGTCATTCACTTACCGAGCGGGGAAAAGGCATGGCTGCAGGCAGGGTGAGCTGGGAGCAGCTTTTGCCAGTAGCGCAGAGCACGCAATGGGCTAGCGCTACTAATTTAAAAAAAAAAAAACACTTTTTCTTCTGTTGGTTGAAGCCTGCATTGAGTGGCAGAGTGTGTAGCACCTTAATAAGGAGGCTGGTATTCACATGTGTGTTGGGAAGGGGGAGGTGATATTGGCTGCAAAATTAACACCTAACCAGGAGAAAAAAAATGTTGTTAGTTTGAAACTTGAATATTCTAACTGGCCTCATGAGTTCAGTAATCAGGTCAGTTGCCACTGGCACTTATTGTTACCCGGGGTCTGTTCTCAGATGGACCAGGGGTCTGGGTAGGGAACTAGCCAATCAGGAGATAGAGTTTTACTTTCCCATTTTCTAAGCAGGATTTACCCACGGTCATGTGACATGTTTTGACCAATGAGGTTACAGGATTTTCACACACCATTGTATAATTACAGATATCCCTCCTAAGAGGTGTTCCCCAGGGTTCTATCTTAGGACCGATCTTATTTGCAATATACATCAACAATATTGATGAAAGCATAACTAAGGCCAACATTCATCTGTTTGCAGATGACACAGTTCTTTACGTAAGCCGTCCGTCATTACAATCTGCATGTAATGACCTTCAATCTGAGTTCAACCTGCTGCAACACTAACTCCTAAACAAAAAACTATTACTTAATGCCAAGAAAACAAAAGCAATGCTCTTTTTTCCCTCTGCCCAAATGGTAAATTCAGCCCTATCAGATCCTGTGCCACAGATTACTACAATTCTTGATGAGAAGTTGGAATTTGTCCCTAAATTCAAATACCTGGGAGTATGGCTGGACCATAGGCTCTCCTTTATAGAGAATGTTGAAGAATTACTCAAAAAATTACAACAGAGACTTAGCCTGTTCTTTAGGACAGCCCATTTCTTAACTAGAGATGCCAAACTACAGCTGGTACAATCAACCTTTCTATCCTTGATAGATTATGCTGACATCCTCTACAGTCACTGTCCCATTTCCTACCTCACCAAACTTGACACATTATATCATAGAGCTTTGAGGTTCATCACAGGCCTGCCTTATTCCACTCACCACTGCTCCCTATATTAATCAGTGGGGTGGAGTTCTCTTCAATTCAGGCGTGATAAAAATGCAGCTTTATGGACCCTGAGAGCCATCTCCAAAAAACTGCACCAATACATCACAGACTGTCTTCCTATAAAACCAATAGGCAATTACGCCCTGAGAAGTTGCAAATCTCTCCTACTGATGGTTCCCAAAGTTAACTCTCACTTTGGCAGGGCTGCTATAAGCTTTACACTGTCCTCCTTGTGGAATAAATTGCAAAAAAAACTGAAACTGAGGTCACCCATCGGCATGTCATCTTTCAAGCTCTTATATTCACGTCTCAGAAATGATCAGTGCAGTTGTTTCCCATGACCATGAATTGTCATCATGCTAACCTGTACCATTTAACCTTGAACAAATTACTTCTAGTGCTTGTCTCCTCCTTGGCCCTGGTCTGTCATCATGCTTTCATGTAACACCTTGATGCCTCTGTCCTCCCTTTGATACTGGTGTATCTTCCCACTTTCTCCAGCCTTCTTTTCACAACTCTATACTGCACTCATCCACAGTCTACACGCAATCATACTATAAAAGTCCTAACTCCCCTTTCCCTCTCCCCGTAGGCCCCCACCGCTGCATCAGTTCTACCGACCTATCCTTGGGACCTCACTTCTCACAATGTTTATCCTTCCCTTGCATATTACATACCCCTCCTGGTACCCCATCTGCCATTAGTTGGTGGTTCTCCAAGCCATTTTCATGGCTAGTACTAGTGACTGCCCCTGGTAAATGAACTAACTGGTACTTCTATACAGAGAACATGGTTTATGTACAGTTGCATGGTTCAATGGTGGACCTGCCCCCTTGTGTTTGAATCCTCCTCTGTTATGGCTTGCCTTGTCTTGCTTTTATCATTTGACTCCCCTATTACTGCACCATTGTGTTTGTGTTTATATACTTATTTACATGTATGTATATGTTTTTATGATGGATGTTACTCGACCCTGTTCTAACCAGGTCCATCTTGTAAAAGAGCTCTGCTCAATGATGTTCGCCTGGATAAATAAAGATTTTGATTGATTGATTGATATTTCTAAAGGAAATCTCTCCAGTGGACCTACTGAGATACTGAATGCAGGCAGGAAATTACTCTGGAGATACTACAGAAGTTTCAGGAAATATCCAAACATTTCAGGGGCTGAAACTGTATTTGTGTTGCTTTGTCAATATGTGTATAGAAACATAGAAACATATAATTTGATGGCAGATAAGGATCGCTTGGCCCACCTAGTCTGTCCATTTCCCTACCTAATGGATAAGCTGCAGATATTAGTTAACCAACAGCCTACTTCCTCCTACCCCTCCACTAGAATTGCTTTATGTCTGTCCCATGCAATCTTGAATTCCCCCACAGTTTTTGACTCTACGACCTCCTCAGGAAGGCTGTTCCATGTATCCACAACACTCTCTGTGAAGAAATACTTCCTCACATTACCTCTGAGCCATCCCCCCTCTATCTTCAAATTGTGCCCCTTTGTTTTTGCACATCTCTTTTTGTGAAAGATGCTACCCTCTTGGACTTTGTTGATTCCCTTGAGGTATCTGAAAGTTTCTATCATGTCTCCCCTCTCGCTCCTTTCCTCGAGGCTATACATCTTTAGTTCCTTTAGTCTTTCTTCATATGTCTTCTGATGCAGACCCTGCATCATTTTGGTTGCCCTCCTCTGGACAGCCTCCACCCTGTCTATGTCTTTGCAGAGGTGGGATCTCCAGAACTGTACACAGTGGTCTTACCAACTGTCTGTACAGAGGGCTATCAACTTCCTGTTTTCTACTGGTGATGCCTCTCCCTATGCATCCCAGTATCCCCCCAGCCCTTGTTACTGCCTTCTCACATTGCTGGCCCACCTTTAGGTCATCTGATATACTACCCCCAGGTCCCTTTCCATTTTTGTTGTTGTCAGTATCTTACCCCCATTGTGTACTCTTCCCCTAGGTTTTTGTTTCCCAGGAGCATTATTTTGCACTTCTTTGCATTGAATCTAATCTGCCATACATTTGATCATTCCTTCAACCTTGCCAAGTCCCTTTTCATCCTTTCCACCCCAACCTGTGTATCAACCCTGTTGCAGATCTTTGTGTCATCTGCAAAGAGACATACTTTCCCTTCCAGTCCCTCTGCAATGTCATTTATAAAGACATTAAAAAGGACCGGCCCCAGTACTGAACCCTGCGGTACCCCACTAGTAACCCTCCTTTCTTCACTGTGGACTCCATTTACCATTACCCGCCGTGTCCTGTTGTCCAACCAGTGTTTTACCCAGGCTACCACCCTAGGACCCACTCCCAGGCTGGCTAATTTGTTTATTAATCTTTTGTGTGGGACTGTGTCAAATGCCTTGCTAAAGTCAAGGTAGGCCATGTCCACAGCCCCTCCCTGGTCTACTGCTTTGGTCACCCAGTCAAAGAAATCAATTAGATTTGTCTGACATGACCTTCCCGCTGTGAATCCATGCTGCCTTGGGTCCTGTGCCCCACTAGCCTCTAGGTACTCAACAGTTCTTTCCTTCAGAAGTGATTCCATCACTTTCCCTACCACTGAGGTTAAACTGACAGGTCTTTAGTTTCCTGCCTCTGTCTTGCTCCCACTTTTGTGAAGGGGAATCACATCCGCTCTCCTCCAGTCCTCAGGTACCACCCCATCCTCCCATGATTTATTAAAAAGGGTAGTCAGTGGTATTACTAGTTCTTCCCTTAGTTCTTTTAAAATTCTGGGGTGAATCCCATCAGGCCCCATTGCTTTATCCACCTTCAGTTTTAAGAGTTCTTTCAGAACCCTTTTTTCTGTGAAAGGACTAATATCAACCCCTATCCAGAGTGCTTCTATTGACTCAATTAGGTATTTCCCCCTGCTTTTTCATTGTGAATACTGAGCAGAAATATTTGTTCAGTATCCCTGCTTTTTCACTGTCACTCTCTGGCCAACCACCTTCCTCTTTGTTCAGCCTCAGTATCCCTGCCTTAGTCTTTCTTTGCTCCCTAATGTACCTATAAAAGTTTTTTTCCCCCTTCTTAACCGAGTTGGCTATCTTTTCTTCAGTTTGGGCCTTTGCTATTCTGACTGCCTTACCCGCTTCATTCTGCTTTAACTGGTACAGTTCTCTGTCCTGCTCCTTCTGTGTTTCCTTACACAGTACTTCATGAATGCTATCTTTTTTCCCTTACCTTCCCCACCACTTCTTTTGAGAACCATAGTGTTTTTTTCTTTCATTTTGATTTGTTTATTTGCTTCACACAAAGACTTGTTGCCTGTGTGATGGCGGTTTTGATGTTTCCCCATTGTTGCTGCACCCCACCTTCTTGCCTGTTTGCTAGTTCTTTCTGAGGCACTCTCCCATTTTGACAAAATCAACCCTCCTGAAGTCCAGTACCTTCACTTTTGTGTGGCTTGACTCTACAGCTAAGTTTATCGTGAACCACACTGTTTGGTGGTCGCTTGTTCCCAGATGGCTACCCACTTCAAGATCAGAGATCCTCTCTCCATCCCCATTTGAGAGTATCAGGTCTAAGATTGCTCTCTCCCGAGTGGGTTCCAAAACTAGCTGTCTGAGGCATGCCCCCTGTAGGGCATCGAGAATGGCCCTGCTCTTGGATGTGGCTGCAGCAAAGGAGCTCCAGTCAACATCTGGCATATTCAGGTCCCCCATCAGCAATATCTCCCCTTTCTCTACCATCCCAAGGATGTCTTCTATCATTTCCTTGCTCATTTCCTCCCCCTGAGACAGGGTCTGTATGCAACTCCTGTGCGGATTGTGGAGCCATTTCCAGTCTCCAGGGTGACCTACAGTGCCTCTTCTCCTACCTGTTTACCCTTTAGTTCTGTTGCTTTTATCCCTTCCCTTACATAGAGAGCTACTCCTCCTCCTCTTCTTCCCTCCCTGTCACTCCTGTAGATTGTGTACCCTGGTATGTTGACATCCCAGTCATGGTTCTCTGTGTACCATGTTTCTGTGACTGCCACAATATCCAGGCAACCCTCTTCCATCAAGGCCACCATTTCAGGGAGCTTTTTACCTAGACTAAGGGCACTGGTACTCACTACCCTCCATTTTTTATGGCTTTATTTCTTTTTTCCCCATCCCTGTCCCTACTGCCTTTGTCTTTTTCTCCATCTATCCCCTATCGACTGCTCTATTTTGGTGTTTACCTCACTAATTACCCTGATTTTTGGGTGGTGGCTAGGATTTCCCTTCTCCTCTTCAGTACCTCCCCCCTTGGCTAGTTTAAATGCTTGCCACTGAATTATTTAACCCTATCACCTAGGATCCTGGTTCCTCTCCAGGATAGATGCAGACCATCATGCCTGTATAGGCCTGCATCCCTCCAGGTGGAGCCCCAGTCCCCAATGAAGCCAAATCCCTGAGCTCTGCACCAGCTTTTCAACCAGTCATTGAATCCCATGGTGTGGAGTGCCCTAGCCTCATCCATACCATAGACAGGTAGTACTTCTGAGAAAGTTACTGTGTGTGCTACTTATCTAAGGCCCCTCCCCAACTCCACAAACTCCTGTTGCAGTGCTCTGATCCCATTCTCAGTCAGGTCATTCATCCCTAGGTGGATAATGACATCCAGCTCCCTCCCCCTTGCTGCTGCTCCCATGATCCTGAGGATTTGTTTCCTGTCCCTCCAAGCCTTGGTGATGGGCAGGCACCTTACCTCCCTTTCCCCTCCCTTCCCCAGTTCTACCCCCTAACAATTGAGTCCCCCATCAAGAGTTATTTCCTTCCCCTGTGGGGTCCTGGGCCACCCTCCTGTGGGTCTCCATTGTGGAGGTTCCCAGCATCCTCCTTGGTCTCCACTGCAGGTGCCTCCATAGAGGAACTATGCTTTGCCAGAGTGGTGAATGAATTGTGGAGAGGCACAACTGGAGTGATGCACCTCTGTTCCACCACCCTCACCCTCTCTGAGCCCACTGTGGTCCCACCACTCCTCTTTCTTGGCAACCTCTTAGGTAGTGGCAGTGGCCTGGGTGGTTCCTGGGTGGGGAAGCAGGTTTTCTGAATCCTTGCCAGGTCAGCATGGAGACGAACAACCTTCTCCCTCAGACAAGAGAGGTGCCTGCAAATAGGGCAGCAATGCAGTTTCCAGAATGTCTCCTGGAAGACTGCTGCTCCACAGCTAGTGCATTGCACTACTCCCCACATGTCTGTGTCCCTTCCAGTTACAGATACTTTTTTTTCTTGTTTTAGTGTGTGCAAGCTTGTGAGTGTCTCTACCCCCTATTCAGTGTGTTGTGCCTTTAAGGATATGAACAGGTGTATGTTGTTAGCAGTTTTGAGGAAGTGATGTCAGAGCCCCTGCTATAAAGCAAGTTATGCGCTTGGGGCTGGTGGGGTGAGGGAAGGGTGGGTGGGAGTAAACCTATGCTGTCCAGAAAATTCACCTACAACTAATACCCTCCACCCTGGGGAGTGCCTTCCTTCCTTTCAGACACCTATTTCACAAAGGCTAAGTAACAGGTCTAGTCACAACTGACTGCAAATATCTCCCAGCTACAGTTCCTCCCTGTCAAATTAAAGTTAAAACTAAGAAAAGTCCACAGAAACAGAATCAATACTAGTTACTTACACAGGTCCAACAAGTAATAATTCAGTTCAGTGTAGTCTAGAAAATAACCTCCTTGATTCAAGGAAGCTGTGGTTGCTTTCTCACTCTCTCTGTCTTCAATGTGAGAAGGAGACTGCAACACCTCTGACACAAAAAAAAACTTTTCTGCAAAAAATAAATAAACATGTTTGCTTTTGTGTGGAATTATAGTTTAGAAGATTACTTAGTGCAGTTTCCTTATTATCCAAAAAGGTATCCTCAGCTGACAATCGGTGTTGCTTAACTGTAGTTGAAAGTTGCATGCATTCCAGAGAGGTGTTGTGCTTTCTTCCAGTTTCAATCAGGTACAGTGTCGTATATGCATGGATATGTATGGTAGTATATACATGAGTACATATGTCGGAAGTTGATTAGAGTTGTAGTTTTTCGAGACTGTAGACATCCCAAGGGTTCTTGGATTCCTGGGGTGGTGAGTGAAACACGTGGACCTTTGGCTTATGCAGTTTGTGTGGGACAGAGACTTGTTCACGTATACATGTGGATCACGTGCTGTACTCCAAAGTTTCAGCAAATGCAGCAGAAGATGGCACTCCATCTGAGGACAGTGACACAGAAGACTTTGCTCCTACCTGTGAAGTTTCACTGGAGCTGGTGCTAAATAATAATGAATCTCCTGTTCCATCAGCAGCGGCTATTCCAGCCCACAGATAACCCCTGAGGCACCGAAGACCACCTCAAAGGCTTGACCTTTAACGTCATGTAATAAACTTGTACCTCTGTGTAACTGAACTCTTACTTGTGCTGTTACTTAGTTAGTGACAAGTTCTACCCAAGGGTCAGAATAATCCCCTGAACTTGTTTCTGGGTACCGAACAGTCTACTTTGGCCCAGAAGTTAGGAATGTTACCGGTGAAGTATTTTAGACTTGTTTCTGCCTAAGGTGGAGGAGTGTAGTATATGCATGGATATGTATGGTAATATATACGTGGGTATATATGGTAGAAAGTTGATCAGAGTTGTAGTTTATACATGTGGGTATTGTAGCCCATTATATATGTAAGTTCGTGTCATGCACAGTAAGCCTTTCTTTGTGTATGTCCAGTGAAGTAAGACCACTATCTCTGGGTAGAACAAAAGATGGCCACTGTACTGACATACTGTGTATTTATTTATTTATTTAAGAGTTTTACCAGGAAGGCATACTGAGCGGGGAACCGCTCGATTCCAGACGCGACTTGGGGGAAGGGGACATGGAGCAATACAAATAGTTGTCACAAGTGAGATATACATGGTATGCAGATACAGATATAATACAAAATAGTAGGTAGATATAATATACAGATAGTGAACAGGCAATACGAAAATACAGTCAATATATACAAATGCAGGAAAAACAGTCGGGCATAGGAGGGTGCAACAGAACAGGAGCAATGTTATGGTCATTTGCATAGTTATGTGTGGAGGAGAATACAATATATTGTAGAAAAGGAAATTAAAAAATACAGAGGCAAAAATGAGGAGAACCAACATTTCCACAGTCCAGAGTGGAGACTGCATGTGACACCCCTAATACTGATAAGCTTAGAAGTAATTGCTAGCCATGGGCAGAGTGCTGTGAGCACTAGACAAGCACCTTAGGATGCAACATAGTTAAGAGGCCCTAAAAATAAGAGAAGGGTGGCTGGAGCACCAGCTCATCAGTGGCCCTATGTGCAAATGCATGTTGGAGAGAAATGTGCCTTGAGTAAGTGATTTAGATGGGAATTACTGGTAAACTCCCGAATGCCTGCAGGTAGTGCATTCCAAAGCTTTGGCATGAGGTACTTGAAGGCTTCTTGGCCCTTGGCAGTAGACATGTGTGGAACATGGAGAAGCCAGGAGTTTCCACTCCTGAGGAAGTAAGTGGGCTATGACAGGGATGAGAGCGCAGATTCGAGGTAGTGGGGAAGAGACTTTGCCCAGAATTTTGCTGTGGTCCTAATGCAGTGGGAGTGTCTGCGATCCTGGAGCAACATTAGATCAAGGGACTTGTAGAGGTCACAGTGATGAGTCATAGGGGGACAGTCAAGGGCAAAGAGACAGAAGGAGTGGAAAAGCAGATCAAGGCTGGATAGGGCAGACTCGGGTGCAGCGCTGTAGACTATATCTCCGTAGTCAAGTATAGGGAGGATCATCTTCTGAACAATTTCTTTACGGGTAGCCAGAGAGATGCTGTCCTTGTTCCAATATAAGGCTTCTAGTTTTGGGCGCAGTTTCTTGTGGATCGAGTCAATATGAGAGGAAAAGTTGAGGTGTTGGTCAAGGCAGACCCCAAGGTATTTGAAGGAGGTGCAAGTCTCTAGAGGAGTCCCCTTGATGGTGAGGAAAGTAGTGGTAGGACGGAGCCGGGAGATCCTTTGTCTCATTCCAAAAGTTAGGGAGACTGTTTTCTTGGAGTTAAGGAAGAGCTGGTTGGAGCGAAACTAGTGCTGTACTACATTGAAATCATTCTGGAGTATAGAGGCCACTTCCGTGGAGGTGGGGCCTGATGCATACAGTACGGTGCCATCAGCGTACAAATGAATGGATGTGTGAGGGCAGACCAAGGGAAGATCATTTAAGAAAATAGAGAAGAGTAACGGGCCAAGGACCGAGCCTTGGGGGACCCCAGTAGTGAAGGGAGGGATGTGGAGGTGTGGGGTCCAATCCTTACTGATTGTGATCTACCAACCAGATAAGAATGAAACCATCTAGTGATAGCACCCGAGAGAAAGGCACTAGAGAGCTTGGAGAATAGGAGTGAGTGGGAGACAGTGTCGAAAGCTTTTGTGAGGTCGATAAAGATGGCTGAGGTGGTGTGCCCTTTATCCATACCAGTGAGGATGGCGTCGGTGAGCCTTAGCAGGGAGGTAATGGTGGAGTGTGATTTCCTGAACCCTGACTGGTAAGGCATGAAGAAAGAGAGTCAATGAAGGAGGAGAGAGTTGTTCTAGGACAAGATGCTCCTGTAATTTGGCTAGGATGGAGAGTAGGGAGATGGGGCGGTAGTTACCTGGTGAGGAGGGCTCATCCCCTTTTGGAAGGGGGATGACAGTGCCGTGCTTCCAGTTGGAAGGTATGCTGGCAAGTGAAAATGAGAGATTGAACAGAGAGGCTAGCGGGGTGGCAATAGCTGGGGCAGATAGGTATAGCATTTTAGAATCAATTCCTGAGGGGCATTTGCCTTTAGAGGGGTTAAGAGACCACAGAGCTTTCAGCACAGTGGTTGGGGTAACTCGGTGGAAAGAGAAGCCGGTAGCCTGGGAGGATGTAGTCTTCGACGAGGGGAGCATAATTGGAAGGGTGCAGTAGAGACGCTAGGAGAGAGGATGCGCAACTAGTGAAGAAGGTGTTAAAAACAGATGCCACTTCCCCTGGTTCAGAGACAATGGAGCCATTTACGTTCAGTGTGGGTGTGGGTGGTTGGGCTGGAGGAGAGAAAAGTGACTTAATTGTTTTCCAGAATTTCGTAGGGTGTTTTAGGTTAGTGTGGAAGGATGCTTTGAAGTAGTTTGCTTTGGCCTGGAGGATTTGTCTAGTGCAGGAATTACGAAGGGACCAGTAAAACTGGAGTGCCGCCTGGGTGCCAGTTACCTTGTACACTCTCCATGCTTTGTCCCTTGCATGGAATTGATCGATGATATTGGCAGAGACCCAAGGCAGGTGGGCACCCTTTACCCAAGACCTTCTGAGGGGCGCATGGGTGTTCCATACAGCAAGGAAGGTATCCTTAAAGAATTCTAGGGCTGAGTCGAGGGAAGGTGCCTGGGGGATGAAAGACCAATCAATATGTGACAGGTCACTTAGCAGAGCTTCAAGATGGAGGGCTTTGTATGACCTAGTGAGCAGTGCCCGCAGTGGAGGTGCCTTGGGCCTGAATATTTTCCTTACCACGTAGATCATATGGTGATCACTTAGGGAGTCCAGGAGAAGTCCAGATTCAATGATCAGATGTGGGTGTGAGGTAAGTGCTCAATCCAAGAGGGAATGGTTCTGGGGTTTGTGATTTAGGTGAGTGGGTTCAGAAATTTGCTGGGTGAGGTTTAGGGCAGTGACTAGGCCGTGAAGCTTAGAGTTGTTGTTAACAAGCCAGTTTGAATTTAAATCCCCTAAATATGTAGCTTGCCCCTTGAAGTGGCTGACTTTAGGGTACCCAGATGGTCCAGCATGTCATGCAGGGATGTGTCAGGGTGCAGTAGTACCCAGCAATGTACAGAGGAATAGAATATGGGAGTGAGAGTTTGATTAGTAAGGAGTTAATGGACTGAGTGGACTTGGGGAAATTCACTGGGGTAAACCGGAGAGTAGAGGAGATGTACATGGCAACGCCTCCCCCTTTTTTTTGCCCAGGCGATCTTGCCGAATGAGTGAGTAACCAATAATTGAAACTTCTGTGTCCAAATGGTGGGACTTCAGCCAGGTCTCGGAGATAATCATAACATCTGGGCGAAGTGAAAGAACAATAGGTTGCAGGGCTGTGACTTTGTTTAGTATACTACAAATGTTGAAGTGTACGATTTGTAGACCCCTTGGTAATGTGGTAGGTGGGTAGGAGTTGGGAGGCTAGGACCAGGGTTGAGTTCAATGTCCCCTGCCAGGAGGAGCACCAGCACTAGCAATTGTTTAGATTTAAACATGCCCCATAGGGTCTTGTGGGGGGTAGGAACTTGTTTAGATATTTGCGGGTAGCTATTTAGAGGGGAGGTGATTAGTACTGAAAGACCTACATAAAAGGAGGGTGGCAGGATGGAGGCGCTTAGAAGCCAGTTGATTTTGGGGTAACGATGCTGCTGCAGCACTGGAGTGGATGTAATATGATGGGGTGGGAGGGTAGCATCAGTGATTGGGTTTGGTTGCATTTTCGGATGGGAGGCAGGTGGAAAGTGAGCTAGGGGTGTAAGCAGGCATAGTGTGAAAAACAGATGCAGCATGTTGCGTGCACAGCTAAGGTAGAGGGATTGGAGTGCAGCGGCCACTAGTGGATCTGGCATATAATCTGCTAGTGGGAAAGTGGGCTGATAGGTTATTTCCCTCACGTGACACAACACTATATAAGTCAATGCCTGCCAAGGGTGGTGGTGGGGGTGGTGGGGCTAATTACACACACTCACGCAGTTCAGTTCAAATTCCTCGGCTGTTTCAGCACTGAGTCGCGACCTTCAGTGAAGTCCAAACAGCGGCCCGCCGGGGGCGGTTACTCGCTGACCACTGACAACGCTGTGTGGGGAGAGAGAAGCAGGTGTGTTATTTATAGCCACAAAAACAGCACGAGATCACTTTGTCTGAACTGTTTGTGCTCACAATACTGGATCATTCACAAGCGGGCCTTATTGCATCTGTGCTGTAGTCTGACTGCAGTTCAAAGCACCTACCACAGTTCTAGTTCCTTAGTAATAAATGTGCTTACAGCTACAGAGGTACTAACACTAGTTAAAATTCTTAGCAATGTGCAAGAAATAGAATAAACTGTGATGCAGCACAGGCAGAGGAAATTTAAGGCACTTTTAAAATTAATTAAAGTCTTAGCAATGTGCAAG
Organism: Neoceratodus forsteri; assembly: GCA_016271365.2. Lineage (NCBI taxonomy): Eukaryota > Metazoa > Chordata > Ceratodontiformes > Ceratodontidae > Neoceratodus > Neoceratodus forsteri. The sequence goes on along the minus strand of CM057454.1, from coordinate 656,167,242 downwards.
GAATAGCTCAAACTGTGATGCAGTACAGGCAGAGACAATTTAAGGCACTTTTAAAATGAATTAAAGTCTTAGCAATGTGCAAGGAATAGCTTAAAACTGTCTGATGTATAATTAAAGTACCATACTAACATGCCCTAATACTAACACATTTTAGAAGTGCAGGAGCCTGAAAAAACAATCAGCATTGCTCTGCCGACTGAAAATAGGAATGGCTCTATTTGAAAATTGGCGCCATTACTGAGAGTCCATTGTCCTTTACACACACTCACGCAGTTCAGTTCAAATTCCTCAGCGCATTTCAGTGCTGAGCCGTACTTTCAGTGAAGTCCAAACGGCAGGGCTCCAGCCGGGGCAGTTAGTCCTCGCGACCACTGGCAACGCTTCAGTGAAGTCCAAATGGCGGGGCTCTGGCTGGGGGGGCGGTTAGTCCTCACGACCACTGGCAACACTTTAGTGACGTGTAAATGGCGCGGCTCCAGCCGGGGGTGGTGGTTAGTCCTCGCGACCACTGACAATGCTGTGTATGAGTCGGTCCTGCACTGACCCACAATATGTCACATACAGCAATTGTGAATTTTATTGCATTTTAGATTACTACATGTAGGCATTTTGGTAAAATGTGTATTACTAGGTCTATGTATACCTTTTTGAATGTTTCCAATGTTTTGTATCAGTGTATGTATTACATTTCTTTTTGTTTGTCTCACAGGGAGCACAGCTCACACACTGGGATGGTTGTGATGGTTTTGAAGGGACTGCACACTCACCTCCTTAACCTTAGTCCCTGCTCCTGCACTGATGGCTAACTTACCACACCCCTGCAGTCTGGCCATTCACAAAAACCAAAAACAATTAGCAGTCACTGTTTATTTGTGTCATTGTATTGTACATAACTGTTCCCCTCTAGGGAAACTGTATACTGTCTTTATAACCCCATACCCTATCTTACACTGTATTCCTTGTACGTATTTAATGCATCTAGTGCCCCAACTCTATCTGCCGCCCCTACTGTATTCTGTAAATGTGATGTACCCTGCCGCCCTCTTCCATGAAAACTGTATACTGTCACTGTTATCCTGTATGATATGTCCTACACTGTACTATCTGCCTGTATATGCAAACTATATGTAACTAACTCTGGGTCGCCCCTGAAAAAGGGACCTTCAGGGCCCAGTGGGCTTACCCGGTTAACAAAATTTAATAAATAATAAATAAATAAGAAGTGTTTTTTTTTTCATTGTTGTCAGTTGAGAGAGGGAGAGGGGAGAGGGAGTTTCTGCAGGGAGTTGCAGACTTTATCACCAAGAAAGTGTTGGCGTCGCCCAGGTGTTTGGTCCAAGGTGACTTAAGTGCTTGGATTGATGACAAACTATTGCAGTTTGGGCAAGATTTCCTCCTGATGATGAATTATCTGGGCCTCGCACAAGTTGTGGTGTCTGTGACCAACAGACATGGGCACACCTTGGACCTAGTATTCTTGCTGGAGCTTGAAGTAAGCAATCTCAAGAGTGAGCTGGTCTCTTGGTCGGTTCATTACACAGTAAGGTTCTCATTCAGCCCCCCGTTAGTCTGTCCACTGGAGTTGGTCTGTTATTGCCCTTTAAAGGGGCTATCCCCATCAGGGTTTCTGGTAGTAATGGATCTCTCGAAAGTGAAGGTTGCTTGTGAGGCAGGTATACATCAGCTGGTGGCAGCTTATAACAGAGCTGTTACCGCAGCACTCAACTATGTTGTACTGGTCCATATATGACCCAGGTCTTCTTGCTTGAGATCCCTGTGGCACAGTGGGGGGGCTTGGGTTGATGAAGACCAGGGGTTGGAGGTTGGAGCATTGTTCACAGAGTTCTGGATCTGAGGAAGACAGACTGGCTTTGACAACTCACTACAGTGAGTATCAAAGAGCAATCTCCCATAAGAAGGCAGTATTCCTGTTGTAGTGCCCCAAAGTTGGAGACACAACACAGAATAAATAAATAGGGTGCCCCGTGGTGTCCCTAGCATCATGGGCAGCATTATAGGGGTAGTGTGCAAGGGTCCCTGTTAATGTTTCCCCTCCCCACAACAGCAGCAGTATGAAGAAAAAAAAAGAAAGTTTTATTTCCTTGCTGCCTGCTCCTTCACAGAACTACCCCCTTCCCCCAAGCAGGTAGGGCAAGCTGTGGCTGTCCTCGCATGACTGCTGTCCCTACTCAGTGCATATTGATTTTTAAAAATTAAGTGGGTGGCTAGTGGCAGGAGCTTGGGATCAAGAATTAGAACCCCAAGTGTAACTTTGAAAACAAAGGGTTCGTTTAGAAAGCAATTGGAGCTGAGACAGAGAGGGATGAGGATATGGTGAGCAACAGGGATGACGAAAAGACTTACCAGTGCATTAAGTTGTCCTGTCGGCTCCTCTATGTGCCTGTACCTGCCTCCTGTCCCCAGCTCAGAAGCAGCATCCATTGGTCCGTGTGATCAGAAGTGCCATAGGGTCGCTTGGTGTGGTTTGGTCACAAAGTCGTAGGCCCAGTGACTGCACCACACCAGAAGTGGGTAAATCCCAGCATAACCTTCACCCTGGAGTGGTTTATTGCGATTATAAGATGTCCCCCTTTTTTTTTGGTGAGAAAAAAATTTAAAACAAATAGTTTTGTTTTTTTTTAAGTACTGTATTTTTATTGAATTTTATGCAGCAACAGACACAATAATTCTGTGCTGCTAAGAAAATGCTGCCCTGAGTTCTGTGTTACTAGGGAGATGCTGTTCTTTGCAGTCCAGTAGGTGGTGTTGTAAGTGAATTTTTGTCTCTGCATACTCCCCCCACTCTCTCTTGATTACTGCTGCTTTATTCTACGTTTCTGTCCCGTATCAACTGTTAGTTGTGACCGTCACCGGGATTTACTCTCTGTTTTGAGCAGGACCATGAGCTGGAGAAAAGTGTAACTTAATAAAGCTAGGGAGTACAGTGACTGCTGCTGTGAATGCACACGCTTACTCTGCATTGTAGCTTCACAGACAAAATATTTAAAACAGTCTGGTGGAGAGTGAGTAGCCAGCAGTGATTAAAATAAAATGATGGTTTAGCTTTGTGGCTGAACTCTGACTGTGGCTGCAGATTTGAAATATGGAGTGCTGGTCTACATTGCGCTCCTGAACTACTGTAACTGATCTACTAGTCTCCCACTTCCACAGTCCAAGGAAACAGAATACAGGGGACAAGGATTCATGTCACGTAAGTGCCGGGGCTTACACAAATTTACAGGTGTTAAAGGTACTGCAGTTTTTGGTCAGGAGGGTTGTAGCTCTCCCACTGCAGTTGACAGAGAATCCAGCATGGCAATTTTTAATTGTTTGATTTTTGGAGGGTCAGATTGATTTGTTGTATGTGGTTATTGAGACGCAGTTGATTTGGTCTTTATCCATGAGTTATGCTGGGATTTACTCACAGATAAAAGAACTAGTTATCCAATCAGCTTTCATTTTTCAAAAGTGTCATTGTATAACTTGTATTTTATTCTGTAATTCTCACCCTTATTTCCTTATTACTAAGGGTATTTGTATCAATACAGTATCTCCAGGGGGAATGGCAGTTGGTAGGAAAATGGAAAACACAGCAAGATAACTCTCATGAAATAACTCCAACACCAATCAAACTAACAAACAGATTCTCTTCACTTTCACCCAAGCCTACTGCCAGGGCAGGCATGACAGTGGAGAGGACCATCACACAATGCATGGACAAACAAACCAAAACAAAAGCCTCCAAGCAAAATAAAAAGTGCATCTTGATAATAGGTGACTCTGTGATCTGAGAGGTAGAGTCGCACATCCACCAAAGCAGCCAAACAGAAATTGAGGTTATATGTCCCCCAGGAACATCGGCATGGAGGGACACAAACCAGATTGAGGGAAGTGTGAGTAACACCGAGTGAGACACGCACATTCTCATCCATGTAGGTACAAACAACCTGGCCAGATGGTCAGTTGAAGAGACTAAGCAGCATCTAACAACTCTAGGAGAAAAACTCACTTCCCCTTTGTCCAAAGTCTCCTTAGAAATTCTGCCTGTGTGGGGAAAGGGGGCTGACAGGCAGAAGATCAGAGAAACGGACATCGTTGAACTTAATACCTGGCTCAAAAACTGGTGTCAGGAAAAAGGTTAGGCTATGTAGGAAACTGGCAGAACTTCTGGGAGAGGGAGTTCTTTAGATTCAATGGCCTACACCTTACAAAAGAGGGAACACATGCTCTCAGCCAAAAATTTGACATCTTCATCAACCATTTAAACTAGAGGGAGGGGAAGGGGCATCAACAACAGTTGCATTATATAAGCTTACAAATGCCCCTTCCCCATCTAAGGAAAATTGATTGGAACTAAAACAGGGCATCACAAGCACCATGTGCGTCACAACTCCACATGGGGATTCCAAACATGATAGGGATGTGCAAAACATTAGGGACACAAACCACAAGCAGAGAAATCACGCAGCAAGCAGGACAAACCAAGACTGGAAAGCAATGTGTGTCTGTGCCCATAGCCTTCCAAACAAAATCACAGATCTCACAGCAATGATGGCCGAGGCCAGCCTAAACTGGGTTGCTGTCAATGAGACTTGGTTCACAAAGAACTACACCTGGGATGTCACCATCCCTGGTTACACTCTCTTCAGGAGAGACCATATAGGTAAGAAAGGGGGGGTGCTATTTATATCTGGGAAGGGATAAATGCTACTGAGACCCAGGGAACACAAGGCAAGACAGAGGCCCTATGGATCACTCTGGGAGTTGGAAACAGGAACCCTGTCAGGGCTGGAGTTATCTATAGACCCCCAACCCAGGAGATTGAAAAGGACAAGGTTCTCCTGGAAGACATAATGAGGATGGCCCACAAAGGCTAGCTATTGCTAGTTGTGGACTTCAATCTACCAGACATAGAATGGTCCCCCTTCACAGCCTCCTCAGAGAGGAGAGGCGTAGAGACTTCCTCATGACTTTGAGGGGGCAGGACTGAATCAAATGGTGGTTTCTCCCACCAGTGAATTGGCTATCCTGGACCTGGTACTCACTAACAGTGCCAGGGTATCAGACGTACAAGTGTGGATCAATCTGGGTACCAGTGACCACAGGTCAATGTGGTTCTCCTTTAGCAAGACTGAGGACCCCTGCCACTCCAGAATCAGGGTGCTTGATTTCAGGAAAGAAGATTTCTCAAAAATGAGGGAAAGGATCAAGCCCCTACTGGCAACAGATACCACATGGAATGTGGAGGACAAATGGACAAAACTGAAAGGTGCTATAGCATCAGTCACAGCGCTATGCACTAAACAAATCAGCAAGTCCAAAAGGGCAGAAACCCCCTCTGGTTCTCCAAAGAGGTAGCTACTATAGTCAGGAAAAAGAGAAAAGCTTTTCAGAAGTACAAGAAGACCAAGTCTGAAAAGAATAGAGAAGCCTACAAAGAGAAACTCAAGAAAGCTGGGAAAGCTATTAGGGTGGCAAAGGCCCAGACCAAAGAAAAACTGTCTCAATAAGTGAAAAGGGGGGACAAAACATTTTAGCAATACATTTGAGAAAAAAGAAAGAGCAAAGCAGGAATAACACGGCTGGTAAACAAAGAAGGACACCTGATGGAAAATGACAAACACAAGGCAGAAGTTCCCAACAAATTCTTCTGCTTGGTCTTCACACAGGAAGACATTATTAAGCACCAGCCATGACACTTCCCCATACCAGGGGAGCTGACATATCCCCCTTTATGAAAGAAAGAATCCTTGAGGAGTTGTCTAAAATAAAGGTGGACAAGGCATTGGCCCTGATGGAATACACCCAAGAGTTCTAAAAGAACCTAGGGATGAACTTGCCGCCCTACTTGCTGAACTGTTTAACAGTTCACTGGAACAGGGGATAGTACCACAGGACTGGAAAAGGGCCACAGTTGTGCCATTGTACAAGAGTGGTAGCGGGGGGGTAGCTGGAAATACTGCCAGTAAGTCTGACCTCAGTGGTGGGTAAAATAATGGAGACATTGCTTAAGGAAAGGGCAATGAACTACCTGTAAGCAAGTGGGCAACTTGACCCAAAGCAGCATGGCCTCACATCAGGATGCTCGTGCCAAACAAATTTGATGGAATTCTTTGACTGGGTTACAAGAGAAGTAGACCGGGGGCAGCAGTGGACGTGGTGTATCTGGACATTAGTAAAGCCTTTGATACAGTCCCACACAGAAGGCTAGCCAACAAACTGGAGCAAGCTGGCATCGGTCACAAAGTGGTTAAATGGATCACAAGCTGGCCGCAAGGCAGGACACAGAGGGTTATGATAAATGGCACCGTGTCCCAAGAGGGGAAGGTGCTAAGTGGCGTGTCGCAGGGTTCAGTACTAGGTTCCATCCTTTTCAACGGTTTTACTATAGTGAGGTGAGATCTGCCTTGCTGACATCCCAGACAGTGACAGCTACAATGCTAAGTGTCGGCATTGCACTGTCAGGGATGCCACATTGTTTCTATTGGGGGCTGTTCTTATGTTCTTATCTCTGCCCTTTTAGCTCTTGCTGCCTGCCTACACCTGACATCATAATTATGTTTATGACATCAAAATATGTTGTTGTGGAGATAATTATGATGTCATTAACAGGGGATAGTGATGTCATGTGTAGAGAAGCAGACAGAGTAGATATGGTCTAGGGCAAAGGGATCTTGTTTTCATGCAACTATTTTCAGTAATAAATAATTGGGGAATTAATTACTGAAAATATGTGAAGTAATATGGGATGGAGCTGAATATAAATATTAATATTTTTCAAAGTTTTCCTAATGCTGTCAGGGGCTCTTTAAAGGTCACCTTTTCTGGTACTCAGCATGGCACCCCAGAATCCCCATTATGCCCTTCCGAGTTACAGGCTGTGTTATGTGTCGTATAGCTTCAAGAAATGTTAGAGACAGTGCAGCTTTCAGAGAATGTGCACTTCCTTAAGTATGCCTATGTTTGGAGCCAGTCTCCTCTTGTATGTGCTGCTGAATGGAAGTAAAAAGAGAAGGCCTAGATTTCAGTGTGGCATGGTTTTCTTACTACCAAGACCCTTGTTTGTTTAAGATACTTATTTTCGGCCTCCAAATACAACAAACTGGTGACGACGGATGGTGGACATTTTCATAGCTCCAGCTTACTGATTTACACCATTTTGTGACTTTCTGCATTGGAGGCAAGCAATTTGGAACTGCACAATATCATGGCAACTTCAGCCAGCTTTGAAATGTTTACAGGAACGGACTGGGATACATGGTCCCGACGGCTTGATCAGTGATTAATACTTAATCCTGCCATACAAGCTGCTAATGACGAGCAACAAGATAAGCTTATTCGAACTTCTTTTTGTACTTTCACAGGGAGTCAAACCTTCAAACTTTTATGCAGTCTGTGTACACTGAACCGGCCACAGGATTTGTCATATCAAGAGCTAAAGACTAAATTGAATGCATAATACAGTTTAAAACCAGGTCAATCATTACAATCATATCTGGCTGAGATCAAACGCTTAGCGCTCATGTGAGTGGAGCAGGGAGCATCTTGAATCTAATCTAGCTGATAAGTTTGTTATGGGGCTGAATAATGAACATTGTATTCAGCAATTACTTTCTGTAAGTGTCAAGAAGTCTACTGAGGAACTTTTATGTTTGGCACAAATGTATGAGGCTGCAGAAAATGAAGCACATGCTAAGATGGACACTAAAAATGAGGTACAAGTAGCTGCCGTAAACCCCAAATTGAAACAGCTCAAACCTAAGTCTAAGCCACTGTTTTCAAAGAAAAATTCAACCCCTTCACCCTAACTGCATGGCCAGTACAAATGTGCATCACATGGGTCATCTCAACATAGCAGGGACCAGTGCAAATTCCGAGAAGTTCAGTGTCATGCATGTAAACGTCAGGGGCATATTGCTAAGGTTTGCAGGAGCAGGAGAACCACGGTAGTCAGTTCAGAGAGCCCAGATAGTGCAATGGTTTCTATAGCACCACAAATGCAGACTAAAGATGTTCCTCCTTTCCATGTGTTACTTCAATTGCCACAATCAAGGCACCAGTTGCATTTAATGGTAAACTCTGCTTCCCCAGTTACTTTTATTAACCATCAGACATGGTCTGATCTAGATAAGCCACCAGTGCCTCCTTGTAAGACGTTGCTGCATGTATTTGAAGGGCAACCAATTCAGCCACTGGGCTCATTTACCACATTGGTATGCAGGATGGATTCTCCTGGTACACCTTTAACTTTTCTGGTTTCAAAAAAGTGTGTCAACATTTTGGGCAGAGATGCCCGGGTTCTTCTAAACATTCATGTTGATCCAGCAAATTTTGGCCTACTTGCTGCTGTCCGGGTACCACAAAGCAGTAATCCACCCAAGCTTGGGGAGATTTTAGACATGTATCCAGAGTTGTGAAAAGGCCTGGGATGTTGCACAGCAGCTTAAGCCACGCTAGTTACAAAGCCTAATGCAGTCCTTAAGTTTTGTAAACCACAGAAACTCCCTTTTGCCTTTAAACCAGTCATTGGGGCAGAACTGGACAGACTGGAAAAAGCGGGTGTGCTGGAAAAGGTTTCAAGTTCAGATTGGGCCACTCCAGTTGTGGTGGTATCTAAACCAGGTGATAAGATTTGGATATGTGGAGATTTTAAGGTGACACTTAATCCAGTACTTAGCATAGATGTATTTCCTTTACCCTTACCAGAGGAACTTTTTCATAGACTGAATGGTGGTGTGGGGTTCTCTAAACTTAACCTCGCTGATGCATACCTCCAAGTGGAGTTGGATACAGACTCTCAAAAATTGGTAGTGATTAATACACACCAAGGACTGTACAAGTACAAACGGTTATGTTTTGGCTTTAGTTCCGCACCTGCTATTTTTCAAAAAAGTGCTTGAGCAAATGGTGGGTGACATACCATGTGTTGCTTGTTATTTGGATGACATCATTGTCACGATCAAGACAGAAGCAGCACAGTCACTTAACTTACAAAATACTTTAGCTAGATTGCAATAGATTGGGTTCAGACTTATGAGAGAAAAATGACAATTTTGTCAACCAAGTGTCATGTACTTAGGTCACACTATTGACAAAGACAGAATTTGTCCAAAAGATGAAAAGATGGAAGCCATTGTGCACATGCCTGAACCGCAGAATGTTTCAGAATAGCACTCATTCTTGGTATGGTGCACTACTATGACTGTTTCATATCTGGCATAGCAACTAATTGTGCAATCCTAAATGAACTGTTACATAAGGGTACTCCGTCAAAGTGGACCAAGGGCCACAGTAAAGCAGTTCAAGCCATCAAGTTCTCTCTAACCAATGTGAATAATTTAACTCATTATGACCCTAATTTACCTATCACATTGGCCTGTAATGCTAGTCCTGTGAGTATAGGAGCTGCCCTTTTCCATACAGATCCAGAAGGAGTGGAGAAGCTGATAGCCCATGCTTCACACAAACTCACTGCAGCTTAAAAGAATTATGCCCAGATTCAGAGAGAGGCATTAGCAATTGTGTTCGGAGTCCATAAATTTCGCAAATATTTGCTAGGTCGCAAGTTTCACCTTAAGATGGATCACAAGCCACTAGAGACAATTTTCAGTCCAGGAAAAGGAATTCCAGAGATAGCCACTAGCAGACTTCAACAATGGGCATTAAGTTTGGCTGCCTATAATTTCGAGGTTACATACCAACTAACAGACCAGCATGGAAATGCGGTGCCTGGTCAAGGTTAGCAATATCTAGAAAGATGGAGTTCGATATAGGACTTAAAAGAGGAGCCATTAGTATGCCAGGTGGGGCAAGATAGTTTTCCAGTGCAATTCAAAGATATGGAGGACTCTACTGTTGTGTGTGCAATGGAGCTACAACAGTTAAATCAGCTTACAATACTAGCCAAAGACATTGCAAAAGTGATTAGTCAAGATGTAATTTTGAAACAAGTGTATCAGTATACACTTGAGGGTTGGCCGCAAGGCACTACTTGTTTAGCTGCTCTACAACCATACTATACAAAGAGACAGCAGTTGTCCATTGCTGAGAGGTGTCTTCTATGGGGACTGTGTGTCATAGTATCCCAATGTTATCATTCAAATGTGTTGACTCTTTTGCAAGCAGGCCATCCAGGCATTGCTAAAATGAAATCCCTGGCCAGACTTCACATATGGTGGCCTTCCATTGACAGAGATATATACCAGGTCTTACAAAGATGCAGAGGTTGTGCTATATCAATGGGAAATCCGGCAAGAGCTCCAGCTCACCATTGGGAACAACCTGAAAAACCCTGGCAAAGGTTGCATACTGATTTTGCTGGACCCAATTTAAATTCCATGTGGTTACTCTTAACTGATGCTTATAGTAAATGGCCAGAAATTCATCAAATGTCTTCGACAACTACTGAGAGTATCATCAAAGTGTTGAAATCTATCTTTGCTACCCATGGTTTTCTGCAAGTGATTGTCTTGGATAACGGACCACAGTTCACGTCTGTTGAATGCTAAGCATTTTGCCAGCAATGTGGTATCCACTATATTTTCTCACCTCCCTCCCTACCATCCAAGTTCAAATGGCGAAGTGGCATGCCTGGTTCAGACTTTTAAAAAGAGCATGGACAAAGCTAATCCTACTACACCAACGGCAATGCAAACAGCCCTCTTGGTCTTTCTTGCAATGTATCGAACAACACCACATTGTGTCACGGGAATATCCCCTACAGAATTGTTGTTTGGGCATCAGATTCTAACTGAATTGGATCTTCTTCGCCTTCTAGCTATAAGTCAATAACTAAAATGCTTCCTAAGACCAGATCCGTCAAACCCAATGATCTTGTGTGGGTAAGGATGTATGCAGGCCCGAAGAGCTGGATAGAAGGTGTGGTGGAAAAAAAGTTCAGAAATGTTGTCTATAGTGATCAACTGACTAACCAGAGGAAAGTGAAAAAACATGTGGATCAATTACATACTAGAATTGAGAAAGAACAAAAAAGGAATACCCAGAGTCAGGGTAGTTATCCAGCATTATTTGTTCCAACAAGAACATGAAGAGATAGTGGAACCACAGCGTTTGAGATAAGATGTGGCTGATGCTAATCAGATTCCAGTGCAACAGCCTTGAGTCCTACTACGTCAGTCAGGACATGTAAGATGTCCACCAAAGAGAATGGACTTGTAGAGATATAGCGTAATGACATAGACTAACTAAAAGGGACATTGTAGTAATAACTGTAATAGTTTCATATTACTTCTGAATTATTGATTTAAGTACTTCCTAGCTAAGTCATGAGGGATTGTTATGTGTAGTATAGCTTTAAGAAATGTTAGCAACAGTACAGCTTAAAGAGAATGTGCACTTCCTGTAAGTATGCCTGTGTTTGGAGCCAGTCTCCTCTTGTATGTGCTGTTGAATGGAAGTAAAAAGAGAAGGCCTAGATTTCAGTGTGGCGTGGTTTTCTTACTACCAAGACCCTTGTGTGTTTAAGGTACTTATTTTCGGCCACCAAATACAACAGGCTGCATTAGAAAAAAATTTAATTAGGTGGCTTTAGGGGTAGAAGGGTTCATATTTTTGCTCTCTAGAGCCCACCGCCTGGTCCCTTCCACTTCCCTGTTTGGAGACCCCCCCCCTTGCTCTCACATTTTGTTATGTAATAGTTGTGAGATTGCGGGGACCACACTCCATTGACTTGAATGGGGCTTCTTTTTTAATCATGGTTTTCAATATTCTAAATTTCCAATTTGTACAAATCAATGCCACCACTCATCTATGAAGGCCCTTCTTAATTGAGTGGTGGCCTTTATTTGTACAAATCAGGTATTTAGAATACTGAAGACCGTCATTGAAAAAGAAGCCCCATTCAAGTCAATGGAGTGCACCCCAGCACTCTGAAGACTACTGCATCATAAAATGTGAGAGCACAGCACAGGAATGTTTCTCCAAACAGGGAAGTGGAAGGGATCAGGCTGTCAGCTCCATGGAGCAAGTATACAATCCCTTCCACCCTGCAAGCCAGCTATTTAAAAAAAGTTTCTGATAAAGCCTACAGTACAATTCAGATGGGCATAAAAGAGATTCAGTGTCTCTGTCGGGCAATTTGAGAAAGAGCAGGAACGGTGCTCTTTAAACTGCTAGTCAGCTTGGTGGCCCTGTGCTGGACCCTATAAGTCTCTTCAGTGTCTTTTCTGCATTTCGTGGCCAGAAATGAACCTGCAACATGTCCTGAATCAGTGTTCTTTTGCGGATTCCATCAAAATCATCAATATATTTACAGTACACCGAAATGCAGGCAAATACTTCCCACTAGGCACTAGCTATATTCAGAGGGATGACTTGCATTGAGGTTATTAAAATTGAGCTTCCCCACATTTTTCCAGGCACCCAGCACAAGTCAGTGTTGTGAGATTCTTGCTATGATTAGTAAATTGAGTCCAGTCTGGATGGATGATCAAAACATACAGTGTAAGGAGTTCTAGCACTCTCAGATAAGTACATGAAAATGACATCAAGATCTCATTGCAGTTCATATTTCAAGCCCATTTCCTCAGTATATTGTTCTACAGTATGTGCTGAGATTACCTTCACATGTCTGCAAGATGTGGACAGTATCCCCGATCTGCAGCGAGAGGTGATGTTCCTTTGTTCCATTGAAATTCCAAATGGCTGAAAATTAAAACAAGATACAAAAGGGTTTATTATCAGGCTATTTAAATGATTAACACTGATTGGCTGGCATGATTTTAAATGCAGTGTCTTGATTTCCATGCCATTATGTACAGCTTCTCAGGTGGTAATGCAAACAAGTTACAATATACTGTAGCAGAGCTCAAAAAATCAGAAAGGAATAGAAAAGGATAAACTGGAAAAAGATACAGGTCAAAATGATCAAAAGGTGCCCAGATTTAATGTATAGAAAAACTACACCCAATTGAACATAAGAAGGCTGTGATGACATCAAGGGATTCCGGGGATATGTGTTAAGTGGTCTGTATTTTGTTTGCTTTAATTGTTTTGTCATGAGCCCATCTGTACTTATTCAGTGTAGTGTTTAGAGAAATGTGGCTCTGTCTCTTTAAACTGATCTAATTTAGTATTTGCAGTAGCAGCAGATTCAGTAACACATGGGACACAGGAGTGCTGCAAGCTAAGAGCAGACACAGGGCAATGTTGGAAACAGGGAGATTCAGTTAAGTAATGAAGTGTTATTAAAGAAGATGTGACTTCAGTGGTCTTATTCTTAGGTAAATTACAGAGAACAGTGCAAGTGGCAATGAGGACAAGTAGTGCATAAGCTACAGACCTCATGAGGAAAATTCCAGAGCGCCAGGCTGACAGATCCTGCATGCAACCTTGCCTACATATCTTCTAACGAGCATCAAATAAGTGTTCCACAGAGTTAATCAAAAGGAAGACCTGTTGGACTGGTATCATATATGGCTTCACAAAGCTAAAACTGTGTTGATCACCCGGCCTCAAATATAGGACTGTCAGAAATAGCAGTTACTACAGGTAAATAAAATATGTAGAAGTATACAATTTGACCACTGAAACAATAATAAGTTGAGTACATACGGGAAGAACAGAAACAAAATAACAAGAGCATGTGGACAAAACAGTAGACATGTTACAGGTCTTTCCCAAATTTCGGTTGGAGGGACTAGATAGACCTGTTTGGAGACTTTATGACTGCAGTGAACATTACTGACCCAAAAAGACAAAAAGCCTTACTACTCCATTATGCCAGCAGTGAGGTACACAATATATATATATACAAAATCACACATGCCCCCACAATGCAAAGTATCATGGGCTGCATATGCAAATCACCACAGAATATTATACTGGTTCAACTTTGAGCTGAAATGCATGGTGCCGAAAGGCCTCTCACACAGTTTGCAAAGGGTGCCAACAGAAGACATAGACACGTGTTTTGTCCTACCAGGACTCATCAGGATGCCTCATCTGTTTGACACCCCAGTGGAATGAACCAGCTACCCTAAGATGGTCTATCTGGGTTATGTTATGGTGACCCCAATTAAAACAAAAAACTATTTAAAAGACAAAGAACCTCTGTGCGCAAGCACTGAGGCAATGGTTACCCCAAAGGGCATTTGGCTGGGAAGCCAAGTTTAAAAGAAATACAAAAATCACACATGCCCCCACAATGCAAAGCATCATGGGCTGCATATGCAAAATTGCAGATGTGTGCTCGATCCCATAAACAAGTGGCATACACGTCCATCGATTCACTTGTTAGCTGTTCAGCTGTCCGAAATGTATATCTTTCAGATTCAATATTTTGCTTAGGATTAGTCAGAGAGAGACTTTTTTTTGCAAGCACCAGTTTCATGATGCAGTGGCAGCACAATATATATGCTGAGCTCCCTGCCACTGCATCATGAAACTGTGGTGTTCCAAGTAAGTCCACAGAGGCCAGGCGAATCTTAGGATCTCATCAGGGAAGGCCAGGCAGAACAGGTGAGCCTTAAGGTTGGAGGAGTACATGCTGACGCTGTAGAGAATGAAAAAATGATGTTAGGAAAAGCATTGGCATGGAATGTGCAATAGCATGGGGGAATCAAACCAGGAAGTAGTGTGCTGCTGGAGCAAATGGAGTGGTTGCCAGGTGTAAGCAGTTAAGGAGTTTAAACAAACAGGAGACTGCAATGGTACAAAAACAGTGTAGGTAAGAAGGGAGATTGTGAATGGTACAGAAACACAGTAACCCTAAAGCCTGAATAAGCACAAAGGAAAATAAATGACTAGGTCAGGATGCTGAGAACTTGGAACTCCCAAAAAGAAACAAAGCAGAGACAAACACAGGACTGAGAAGGAAAGTGCAGCAGGAATGAAGGACAAAAGCAAAACTACAGCCAGGAGGCAAAAAGCAAAATATAGCCCTAAAAGCAAATGTACAAGGCAGCATAAATCCCCAAAAAACACAAACTGAAGCAGGGGACAATCACCGGGGAAGGGGAGGGGAGCATAGAGCTCCAGCAGAGCCTCTGACCACAGCAAAGAAAGAATGCATCTGAATGAGATTGAGGACTCTCAGACAGGGGGCATGGCTAGTTGCTCCCACCCATGTTTTTCCCATATGTCCATTCCACCATGTTTGTTTCTGATTACCTTCTGTAGTGTTCTCCACCTCCCCCTCCCTCTGTCTCTCCAGCCAGTCTTTCCTGCTCTGACCTCCTTTGTGTTTGATCCTATAATTCAACTGCACTCACCATAGGTGTTTTGTTCCTGTAGGCTCAAGGAATCCTCCCAGTCAGAGACCATACTTTGTGGGGCCAGACACCCTCCCCAACCGCAGCCAGCTTCTGTAGCCTGCTAACCTGTGACAGATATGAACTTCTGGGCATCCGCCATGTGTTGCAAGCAGTGCCTTGCTGCCGCTACCATGGTGGCTGCCCCACCCCCCCATCTTGGGCAGACATTTTCATTTATGGGGTACTTTAGTCCCGTGACTCATCACGAGATCTATTTTCCTATCTACCCAATTACTCTACTGCAGCTTATATAAGTTGCCCACCCAGGAATGCTATTGTGTCTTGCACAGTTAGCAACAATTAAGCATCCTTCTCCGGATATAATACCTGTATATTCATGTCCCATTCCCTACCTATTCTGCAGTGTATTGCTGTGCTCCTTTCAGATTCCCAGTGATGCGTAGGGTGGCATTCAAACTCATTATTCACTGCATTTAGCCATCTCAAGGGCAGTGCTCTATCCATTCAGCTATCCTGCCTGTCATATGTTCCACCTCCCCTAGTGGCCAAGACCCTTAAGGGACTCTGTGCTCACGCTCGCAGATTATAGTGCCCTGATCCCACACACAGTGTGCTGGAAACTATCTCCTTAGTCGGTCATATACTGACTGATACTGAGAAAATATTTTAGAATCCACAGGTTAGGTTCCAGAAAAACATTAGCAAAGAGGAATTTCAGACTCTAAAAGAGTTAGAAAATCTAAGGGGTAAAATAATTAAAAAATCAGATAAAGGTAGTAATGTGGTGTCAATGGAGGAGACCTTCTACAAAAACAAGAGTTTGGAGCTTTTAGAAGACCAGGACAACTACAAAAAGTTAAAAAGAGACCCTACCATGAAATATCAGGCTGAATTATGTGAATTTCTGGACTGGGATATACATTGTGGGTGGCTGACTAAACAAGAAGTTGATTTTATCAGGACAGATTACCCAGTAATTCCCACATTTTATTTGTTACCTAAAATCCATAAGAACATTAATAATCCCCCAGGCAGGCCCATAATTTCAGTAACTGGTTCCCTCACGCACCATCTCAGCATGCTCATAGACAGTTTTCTTCAGCCCATAGTCTTGCAGTTAGATTCCTCTATCAGGGATAGTATGGATCTCTTAGACAAACTTAAAAAGACAAAATATGGGATGCCAGTTTTTGCTGGCTTACAATTGACGTTTGTTGCCTATATACATCCATTAGGCATGACTTGTGAATTACAGCAGTTGATTTCTTTTTTAATGACCAGCAACTTATATCCACACACTTCTTATGTTGGGCAATAGATTTTGCACTAAATCACAATGATTTTAGTTTCAATAAAGAATATTACTTACAAACATGCGAAATGGCGATGGGGGCAGCATTTGCCCCATTGTACGCCAGTTTGTTTATGGGTTACTTTGAATATCAATTTATCAAAGACAAATATAGAAACAAATGTGCCATAAACCTGGACACTTGGTTCAGGTTTATTGACGATGTGATTGTTGTGTGGAATGGCGCTAAGGAAACAATCCCAGAATTCATTTCTTACCTGAATCAAAATGACTTAGACTTAACATTTACATACACATGTAACAGGGAGAGGATTGTGTTCCTGGATTTAGAACTGGAAGGAAGAAATGGGGAAGCAATAACTACCAAGGACTTTAGAAAAAACACTGCTGCAAATAATATTCTTCACGGCCACAATTCACATCCCAGAAAATGAATCAATTCAATCCCTTACGGTGAACTTATTAGCCTGAAACAAAATTGTTCTGATGAAATGGAATTTAAATTACAAGCAGAAAGCCTTAAGAATAGATTCAGAGAAAGGGGCTATACGGTGGAACTCATAACAGAGGTACATGAAAAAGTAAGGAACTTGAACAGGAGTGAGTTACTTGAACCTAAAAAAGAGAAACAAGTGACTACTACAGTATGAAGGATAATAGCAAAATAATGACTTGCATCACCGAATTCAATCCAGTGGCATGTAGGGTGGGAAATTTGTTCCATAAATACTGGCCCTTGTTACTTACAGATCTGGTTTTGAAAAATTGAATTTCACAGAAGTCAAGAGTGACATTCTCTAAGGGCAAAAATACAGGTGAAAGAATCACACACAGGCACTTTGTTGAAACATGTGAATCATCAAGAAAACCAAACTGGCTGAGAGACAAACCAAATGGTTTTAACAAATGTGGCAGATGCAATATCTGTCAATATGCATATACAGGTAACATGTTCCATAGAGAAGGTAGACATCTTGAAATGTGACAGTTCATTACTTGTATTACACCTTTTGTTAGTTATGTGCGCTGGTGTGATTGCCCTGTATACTTCATTTTTAAATCAGGAAGTGGGGTTTCAAAACTACTTATCTTGTGAGCAACTTCAGAAGGGTTGAAATAACTGCATTTTTGATTTTCCTTTGTGGGTAACTGGACTGTCTACTAGTATTCTGTGACAGATTGCATCAATATATTTGGACATAATTTACTGGTAGTGGCTGTGTACTTTGAATAGCAAAGGCTGCAGTTTGTAATTTGATGCCAGACACAGCCTCAGGTGGGGGAAATTGTCTTCACTAGTCAGGGAGACCTTGCATCATAGCCAATTGTTTTGGGTGGAGGAGCATTCCAGCATTGATCAAGTACTATAAACTACTGGTGTGATCCTGTTTCAGACAGAAGCCCATCTCTTCAAGTAGTGTAACAGGGTGTGCTTTGAAACAACTGAGAAGCTGCATGGGATATGCTATATTGGACTAGAAATCTGCAACAGATCTCTCTTACTTACATTTTTATTTATTTATTTAAAAGTTTTACCAGGAAAGACATACTGAGCAGACTACCGCTCGATTCCAGATGTGTCCTGGGGGTAGAGGGAGCAGGATAAGTACATACAAGTAAACATTCAGAAATTATAGAACAGCAAAATTTACATAGGTTACATACAGTATGTACAAGGTTTTATAATTAACAGTGATAAAAATCTAGAAGTAGTATGTACAGGAGGCAAGAAGCAGAGAGTGCACAGCATAATAGTAGGTAGAATATGTAGAAAAGGTAATGGCAAGCAAAATTTGGTGGTTAAGCATTTGAGTGGATGACATAGATTGCATTGGGGGGTTGGCCCTTACATTGTGCACACCAATTGGCATGGCCCATGCTAGTGCACGTCAAGTTGACATGAGCAGCTTGTGGGGACTTGCCCTTTTAGAAGGGAGATTTGTTGCCGAGGGGAGGGGGAGAGCTGGATGACAGCTGGCAGAGAGTTCCATAGTTTTGGTAGACGGACTCTGAAAGTCAACTGTCCAGCAGAGGTAGCCATGTGTGGGATTTGTAGTAGACGGGAGTCGAAATTTCTGAGTGAGTATGTTGATGGTGTTTGAGCTGTTAGGGTAGAGGCTAGGTAGGAGGGCAGTAACTGGGTCCAGAATTTGGCTGTGAGTCTGTTACAGTGGTAAAGGTGCCTATTGACAAGGGAGGGTAGGTTAAGGTAGCTGTAGAGGTCACAGTGATGAGTGGAGGGAGGACAATCCAGTGCAAAGTGGCAGAAGGAGTTAAAAAGAGAATCCAGTCTAGCCAGGGTGGATTTAGTGGCAGAACTATAGACTACGTCCCAGTAGTTGAAAATAGGGAGGATGAGGGAAGTTTTCCTTACTTTACAGTCTTCCATTGGTATTGCTTTGTGTTTAATTATTTTCGTTTTTAAATCAGGAAGGGGGTTTTCAAAACTACTTATCTTGTGAGCAACTTCAGAAGGGTTGAAATAACTGCATATTTGATTTTCCTTTGTGGGTAACTGGACTGTCTACTAGTATTATGTAACGGTTTGCATCAAATTACTTTTAAATAGTTGACAAATCAGTTACTGGAGGTTAGCTGAATTACTATAAAGGGCAGTACTCAGCAGGGTGGTGGAGCAGTGGTGTATTTGATTGTTTCTAACAGTCACCAGTGATTGTGGACTACCCACCCACCCTTCCCCACACACCCCCCCAGGCATGACGTTTCCTTTTATAGCTGTTGCCTGACATCACTTCCTCAACAGGTCTTGGGGCAGAATTGTCATATTTTTAATAACCCAGTACAGTGTATAAAGGGTAAGAACACACCACAAAAGGAAGAAAAAATATATATTTATATATATATTACATATTGTATATTATAAGGAGAGGACATGTGGGGAGTGGTGCAATGCACTGGCTGTGGGGCAGCAGTTTTCCAGGAGACATTCTGGAAACTGCGTTGCTGTCCTATCTGCAGGCAACTGTCAGCTCTGAGGGAGGAGGTTGCCCACCTCCAGGCTGAACTGGCAAGGACTAAGGAGGCCCCCCCCACCCAAAGAGCACCACTGCCACAGAGGCTGCCAAGTATGAAGAGCAGTTGGATCACAGTGGGCTCTGGGAGGGTACGGGTAGTGGAACAGAGGTGAAGCCCCCTAGTTGTACCTCTACACAAACCATATGCCAGTCTGGCAGAGCAAGGTTCCTCTATGATGGCACCCTCAGTGGAGACCAAGAAGAATGCTGAGAACACCCACAAGGGAGACCCACAGAAGGGTGGCAAGGGACACCACAGGGAAAGGAAACAGCTTCTGATAGGGGACTCAATTGTTAGAGGGGTAGACCTGGGGAAGGGAGAGGAGAGGAAAGTAAGGTGCCTGCCTGGTGCCATGGCTTGTAGGGACAAGAAGCGAATCCTCAGGATTGCAGAGGTAGCATCACAGGAGAGGGAACTAGATATCATTGTCCACCTTGGGACAAATGACCTAGCTAGGCATGGGATCAGTGCAGTGCAGGATGAAATTGTGGAGTTGGGGAGGGGCCTCAGACAGGTAGCAAGCACGGTTACTTTCTCAGAGGTGCTGCCAGTCCATGGCAGGGGTGAGGTTAGGGTACTACACACCAGGCAGTTTAATGAATGGTTGCAAACCTGGTGCAGAGCACAGGGCTTTGGCTTCATTGGGGACTGGGGGTACACCTGGAGAGATGAAGGTTTATACTGGCACAATAGACTGCATCTGTCCATGAAGGGAACCAAGATCTTAAGTGACAGGTTTAAATGCTTCGCCAGCAAGCTTAAACTAGCCATGGGGAGGAATTTTCATAAAGGGCGGAGAATTTCAAGCCTCCCCCCACAAAACATGATGCGTTAAGTAAGGTAAACACTGAGGTACAGTGGCTATGCAGAGAGAAAGGACAGGGAAATGGAAAACTAGACAAGGGCAAAAGAGAGCAGGCATGGGGAAAAAGGATAAAGCCAACATTAAATGGAGGGCAATGAATACCAATGCCCGTAGTCTGGGAAACAAGCTTCCTGAGCTAGTAGCCTTGATGGAAGATGAACACTTGGATATTGTGGCAGTCACAGAAACATGTAACATGAGACAATGACTGGGATGTCAACATACCAGGGTACACAGTCTACAGAAGGAGGGGAAAGAGGAGGTGGAGTAGCTCTATACATAAGGGAAGGGATCAAAGCTACAGAACTAAAAAGTAAAGGGAGAGGACAAGAGGCACTCTGGGTCACCTTGAAGACAGGGAATGGCATCACAATCTGCACAGGGGTGGTATACAGACCCCCATCTCAAGGGGAGGAAATGGACAAGAAAATGATACAGGACATTCTCAAAATGGCTGAAAAAGGGGAGATACTGTTGATGGGGTACCTGAATATGCCAGATGTTAACTGGATGAAATATACAGCAGCCACATCCAAGAGCAGGGTCATTCTCGATGCCCTGCAGGGGGCAGGCCTTAAACAGCTAGTGTTGGAACCCACTCAGGAGGAAGCAAAACTAGACCTGGTACTCTCAAATGGAGAGAGGATCCCAAATTTAGAAGTCAGTAGACATCTGGGAACAAGCGACCACTGCAGTCAATGGCTACAATAAGCACAACCATGGAGACAAACCATACAAAAACAAGCATACTGGACTTTAGAAGGGCTGACTTTGGCAAATGGGTGAATACCTGAGAATACACTAGCAAATGGGCAAAAGGAGAATTGGAAGAACAATGGAGAAAATCAAAACTGCCATCATACAGGCAACAAGCCTTTGTGTAAAACAGATAAAGAAAACAAAGCAGAGTAAAACCACTGTTCTTCAAAGAGGTGGCAGGAAAGTTAAGGAGAAAAAGGTTGCATTCAAAAAGTATAAGGCATCACAGAAGGAGCACGACAGGGAACTGTATCAATTAAAGGAGAAAGAAGTGGAGAAGGCAGTCAGAATAGCAAAAGCCCAAACTGAGGAAAAAATAGCCAAGTCAGTTAAGAAGGGGGATAAAACCTTTTATAGGTACCTTAGGGAGCATAGAAAGGTTAACGGAGGAATAGTGAAGATTAATAAGGGAGAGGGGAGGTGGGTAGAGGGAGACAGTGAAAAGGCAGAGATACTGAATGAATACTTTTGCTCAGTATTCACAAAAGAAGATGAGGAGGAGTTACCTAAACCAGACAATAGAAGCACTCTGGGAAAGGGGGTTGACACCAGTCCATTTACAGAAGAAAGAGTCCTGAAAGAACTCCTAAAACTCAAGGTGGACAAAGCAATGGGGCCTGATGGGATTCACCCCAGAATCCTAAAAGAACTAAGGAGGACCTAGTGACACCACTGACCACACTTTTTAACAAATCATGGGAGGATGGGGTGGTACCTGAGGGACTGGAGGAGGGCAGATGTGATTCCACTTCACAAAAGTGGGAGCAAGGCAGAAGCAGGAAACTACAGACCAGTTAGTTTGACTTCAGTGGTAGGGAAAATGATAGAATCACTTCTGAAAGAAAGAATTGTTGAATACCTAGGGCCAGGCGGGCACAGGACACAAAGCAGCATGGATTTACAGCAGGAAGGTCATGTCAGACAAATCTAATCGATTTCTTTGACTGGGTGACCAAAGTAATAGACCAGGGAGGGCTGTGGATATGGCCTACCTAGACTTTAGCAAGGCATTTGACACAGTCCCACACAAAGATTAATAATCAGTTAGCCAGCCTGGGAGTGGGCCCCAGGGTGGTAGCCTGGACCTGCAAACTGGCTGCACAACAGGACACAGAAGGTAATAGTGAGTGGAACACATTCCGAAGAAGGGGGTCACTAGTGGAGTACCCCAGGGCTCAGTACTGGGTCCAGTCCTCTTAACATCTTTATAGTTGACATTGCAGAGGGTCTGAGGAAAGGATGCCTCTTTGCAGATGATACAAAGATCTGTAACAGAGTTGATACACAAGGGTAGAAAGGATGAGAAGGGACTTGGCAAGGTTGGAGGAATGGTCAGACATATGGCAACTTAGATTCAATGCAAAAGTGCAAGTAATGCACCTGAGAAACAAAACCCAGGAGAAGAGTACACAATAGCAGGGAGGTACTAACAACAACAAAAATGGAACAGGACTTGGGGTAGTCATATCAGATGATCTAAAGGTGGGTAAGCAATGTGAGGAAGTCAGTAGGAGAGCCAGGGGGATACTGGGATGCCTAGGAAGGGCATCACACAAGTAGAACAAGCATTTGTCAATGCCGAATGTTGCTTGCTTCTATGTGCTGTTTAGGTATTTGGAAGTCATTGAGTGCAAATATTGAAAATTTGCGAACTTACGGGCGTCGTAGGAACTGCTAGCATGCGCTAAATAAAACAGTCATTGTTAGGAAATTTTTCACGAAATTTTCAACATAGCCATTTTAAGACCTCTTCTCATGAACAGTGTCACTGTGATTTTGTTAATGTGTCCATACATTGAGTTTGCACACCGACTGCGCCATTGATACGCTACATGGCTGAAACACGTTTTGGGCAGGATGTGAAAATGACAGCTATACTGCTCATAGGAGGTGTGGTAAAATTGCAATGTTGAAAATCTGGAGTGAAATATTGAAAATTCACAAACCTACGAGTGTGTGGGGAACTGCGTAACGCTACACTAAACAGTCATTTTGGAATTCTTTCACCAAATTTTCAACATTGCCATTTTAAGATCTCTGCTCATGAACAGTAACACTGTGATTTTCTTAATGTGTCCCATACACTGAGTTCGTACACCGACTGCGCCATTGTGCGCTACATGGCGGAAACATGTTTTGGGCAGGATGTGAAAAATGACAGCTATACTGCTCATGAGGAGGTGTGGTAAAATGGCAATGTTGAAAATCTGGAGTGAAAATATTGAAAATTTGTGAACTTACGAGCCTGCGTAGGAACTGCGCAACGCACGCTCGTAAAACAGTCATTTTTAGGAATTTTTTCACCAAATTTTCAACATAGCCATTTTAAGACCTCTGCTCATGAACAGTGTCACTGTGATTTTCTTAATTTGTCCCGTACATTGATTTCGCACACCGACTGCGCCATTCTGCACTACAAGGGTGGAAACACATTTTGGGTGAGATGTGAAAAATGACAGCTGTGCTACTCATAAGAAGGTGTGGCAAAATGGCAATGTTGAAAATCTGGAGTGAAAATATTGAAATTTCGCGAACTTACGAGCCTGCGTAGGAACTGCGCAATGCACGCTCGTAAAACAGTCATTTTTTGGAATTTTTGGACCAAATTTTCAACATGGGGTTTTTGGGACCCCTTCTCATGAATGATGTCACTGTCATGGCGGTATTCAGGTCCAAGGGTGATTTTGCAGTCACTGCGCAAAATCACCCTTGAGCGAATAGCGCCATGACGGTGACATCATTCATGAAGAGGTCCATAATGTAATTGGTAAAATACAAAAATACCTGAGATATGCAATAAGTTGACCCCCCATCTAGCCCATTATACAGCTTACGGCATTTCCTCAGTTACGATGTCGGCTTTGAAGAGTGCAGGCGTGTTCCCAGTCCACGAAGATCGTCGCACGGAGTCCGGAGGTAAGTATGGGGTGAGGGGGTGTGGAAAGCTGGGTGCACAGTGGGTGGGTGCAGGTTGTGGGAGGGAGTCGGGAGGCAGCAGCAGACCGTTTAAAAAAGACATTGTGGGACGTTTGCCACGCTGGGGTGAGCTCCCAGCATGGCACAAGAGACTGAGGCGTTCAGCCTCACGAGATTAGGCACCCTGTTGGCCAAGGGACTGATTGCCACGCTGGGGTGGGCTCCTAGCGTGGCACCAACTACTGGGGGGGCGGCGCAGCTCAGCCCGAGCGAGTTGGGCACCCGTGAAGCTACACGGTGTGTCTGTGCGGGCATGCGCCTACATGTGGGGGAGCTCGCTTCTTATCGCTGCTCACTGGCGTAGCTCCCTTTCAACTGTATGCCACTGCATTTTGGAGGCGTATCATAGACAGCTCAAAATGCGATGGCTGAGAACCTGCGCCTGCCAGCTCACTGACTGAATTGGAGGAGAGGTGACACACCTCCGAAATCTCCGATGATGGCACTATGTTTCTTGCACATGCGTGCAAGCAACATAAAAAGGGAAGTGGTTATCCCTCTGTACAGACAGTTGGTGAGACCCCATCTGGAGTACTGTGTGCAGTTTTTGAGACCTCATCAACGCAAGGACATAGACTGGATGGAAGCAGTCCAGAGGAGGACAACTAAAATGGTGCAGGGTCTGCATCAGAAATCATATGAAGAGGGACTGAGAGAACTTAATATGTATACCCTTGATGAAAGGAGGGACGGGGGGACATGATAGAAACGTTCAAGTACCTCAAGGGAATCAACAAAGTCCAGGAGGGTAGGATCTTTCAGAAAAAGAGATATGTAAGAACAAGGAGACACAATTTAAAGATAGAGGGGGGACGGCTCAGGAGTAATGTGAGGAAATATTTTTTCACGGAGAGAGTGGTGGATGCGTGGAACTGCCTTCCTGGGGAGGTTGTTGGGGCTAAAACAGTGGGGGAATTCAAACATGCATGGGACAGACACAAGGCAATTGTAGTGGGGGGTGGCAGGAAGTAGGCTGTTGGTTAACTAGAATCTGCAGCTTATCCAGTAGGTAGGGAAATGGGCAGACTGGGTGGGCCAAGTGGTCCTTATCTGCCGTCAAAGTCTATGTTTCTATGTGGCTAGAACAACCAGATTAACCAAACAAAGGATCCAAGCGCATGTTGGGCTTATTCAATGGCAACATGCATAATTCAATAGGAGCCCATTCTTTGGACTGTCACCAAGGGAGTCCTGGCTGTTTCAGAATCACTGTACTTGAACATGTTTCCAGACACCCCAGAGGGGGTAACAGAGTAAACACTCTGTCTCAGAAAGAAACGAAGTGCATTGTTACACTAGATACAGCAATCCCATTAGGTTTAAACGAAGAAGTAGAGTTCACACCTTATTTGTAAAATCTTTAAATCTTAAGTATCTGTGGGTATCTATTTCCTCCTTTAAAAATCCCCCCTCCCCCATAACCAGACCTCAAAAGTTTATGTAAAATTTGGGGTTAAAACCAAAAACTGTATAAGCCACAATATTCAAACTTACATCTCTTGTTTTTTCCTTTTCTGTTTTAGAGATGTCCTGAACTCACTATCTGAAAAAGCAATGTGAGAGCTACTTCGGTATGCCCACGGAGCACAGATTGGGCCCTCTACTATACTGGACCCTAGTCAGGCCATCCTTTAAAAGATAACTCCCCTGGACATTATCTGTAAAAAAAATTTCCAACAATTTCAATAATTCTAAAGATTCCAGTCTTTGTTGATGTTAATGTGTTACTCTCCCATAACACTATCCCATTCCCTCTCTGTGTCCCTTTTATACTTGAATCTATGCTCACTCTCCCTCCCCCTCCCCTTTCACTATCTTTTTACCCCATTAGGGTTATTGATAAAAATAATTGATGGTGACCCCATTCTCTTACTAACTGTTTCTCTAAAGATGTCCAACTCCTTTCATTACATTTTGTCTTTGCCTCAAAAATCCCCGGAGATATGTAACATTTGGTATTCCCCTCTTATCCCAGCAAAACTATACCCCCTTTTTTTCCTGTTTTGCGCTCTCCTTCTTTTGGATTTCCTACATGCTATAGTTAATTTGTTGCAATTATTAGCATAAGATTTATAACCTTGTAAATTAATGTGGTAAACAGAGTGACCTTTTGCAGCATAACTTGATCTTCCATGTGTAAAGTGATTACAGCAACTTATTTTGTACTTTTTAGGTAGGTTTTGATCTCTAAAATGTATTAATGTCTATTCAGGTTTCTTTTGCTGTAGTAAATAGAAGAATTACAAATATTTAATTTACCTGATGGAAGCAAGCTACCACTTCAACCTTTTTAACGCAAAGACTATAACAACACCGTGTATATGAAATGAAATCAAAATTATTTAGAAGTGTTATAGCTTGAAGAGTTATTGTAAACTTTGTTTTTTAATGTTTGTTTTCACATGGTAACTGAGAAGGATGTATTTCTTTACTTGGAAAGCACTAAATTGGCTAATTGATAATTGTTTTGTATAAATGTTGTTATGTTTGTGGGCTCCTTAGATCAACCCCTAAGGAAGACCTGCTTGAGGGTTGAAGTGCAGGGCTTGGTCTCGAGTGGCACCCTGCCGAAATAAATTTGCACAAGCTTTATTATTGAAATTGGTGTGCTGAGCTTTATTTCAGTTTCACATATGTTCCACCTCCCCTAGTGGCCAAGACCCTTAAGGGACACTGGGCTCACGGTCACGGATAATAGGGCACTGACCCTACACACAGTGTGCTCGAAACTATCTCCTTAGTCGATCGTATGGTCCTTATAGGAATCTACCACTAGAGACATTTTGTTCAAACGCATACCCCTCTAGACACCAAGGGTCCAGCTCATCTCTACCACAAGTGTGGGTTATATCATAGCACCAGCAGAGGTCCCAATATCTCTCTTCCTTACCTAACTAAAATTACTGAATGGTTACTATTGCCCTTTTACATCCTCCTACTATTCCCTCCAGTCCCCTCTCGCATGACTTTGTACATTTACCTTTATATTCATTGGATTATTGTGAAGCATACAGGTCCAGTAGTAAACATGGAGTTAACAGTCTTGAATATACCATACTACGTTGCCTTATACTCCTAGGTACCTTTTATTTCAGTGATGTCTACACTACCACTCAGAGCTATCCCCTAAATAATATTAATACTCTATCTCCTCATGTATTGCTGAAATGCTCGACTGGTACAGAGCACCAAGATAGTCAGGCATATATCTGGCATACTGTTGTATTATCACTTCACACCCCCAAACCAATGAGCCTTTCTGCCCGAGTAGCAGTCTATGTGTCCACCCTTTTCCATCAGAGTGTCTTGCCCCACAAATCTTCTCCAACCTCCCTAAACTACAGGCCAACACCCCTCAAAGTGCTAATTCATAGACTCAAAAAACTTCTTTTGTTACTACTGTTCTGTTCTGGAAATGTGAAGTTAAACCCAGGCCCTCCCATTCGCACTTATGCTCCCTCTGAACTATCTCAGCTAGAAGGTCTGAGAATCCTACACGTCAACGTCTGTAGCCTACTCAAAAAGCTTGACTCAATACAAGCCTGGGCCTGCCACACAAAGCCAGATGTCATAGTATTCTCAGAAACATGGTTAAGAAGCTCCACAAGTAACCATGAGATAAACATCCCCTCCTGCAACATATTCAGGTCTGATAGGACTACTGGGGGGAAGGGTTGCAATATATGTCCTCGACAAATCTCAGCAACTATAATTGGCTCATCTACTATACCTAGAGAGTTTGAGTGCCTTACACTGAAGGTTTCCCTATCCCTAGATAAGTCCATACTCATTTTAGGATGTTATAGATCGCCGTCAGGGGATCTCAAATTGTTACTCCACCTCTGTACACTGTTGGACACCCATAATATAGAAACTATCATTTTGAGAGATTTTAACCTTGACTAGCACTCCTCGAATTCTAACTCTTTAAAAGAACTGTGTGATGACTTCGGTCTTATGAAGCTCATCCCAGAACATAGCCGACCAAACAAGCACTCAATGATAAGTTTAAATGCTACATGGACAAGCATTTAAACTAGCCATGGGGGGTGACAGGCCAGGAAGGAGGATACCTAATTGCCCACCCCCCACAGCTAGCAGTGGAACCAGTGAACTGGAGGAGTGGGTCTCTCTATAAAGCGGTGTGAAAAACATAAACATAGAAACATAGAATTTGACAGCAGATAAGGACCGCTTGGCCCACCCAGTCTTCTCATTTCCCTACCTAATGGATAAGCTACAGATCCTAGTTAACCGGCAGCCTACTTCTTTTTACCCCCAACCCCTAGAATTGCCTTATGGCTGTCCCATGCATGCTTGAATTCAACCACTGTTTTTGACTCCACAACCTCCTCTGGAAGGCCGTTCCATGTTTCCACAACCCTCTCTGTGAAAAAATACCGCGCCCAAGAGGTGGCTAGGCAGAAAAGGGGCAAAATTCAACAGAAGGGTAGACAGCAGGAAGAACCAGGGATAAAGGACAACCAGGGAAGGGGCAGGAGTAGAATAGCTAAACAGTCTAGGGAGGTCAAATCATGGAAAGCCATGTGTGCCAATGCCAGGAGCCTTAGCAACAAGATGAAGGATCTGGAGGCTGTCATGGTGCAGTCAGACCTGGACATTGTGGCCATCACAGAAACCTGGGGTAATGATAACCACAACTGGGAGATGGCCATACCTGGCTACAACATATTCAGAAGAGACAGAGCAGGTAGGAAGGGAGGAGGAGTGGCACTTTATGTAAAAAATGACATAAGGGCCACAGAGATACAGGAGGAACAAAATGGGGGAAAGATACTGTGGGTTAAGCTGGAAAGGAAAATGGGGCCAGGCATCCGCACAGGTGTGATCTATAGACCACCAGCCCAGGAGGAAGAAACAGATAGATAGCTGATGCTAGCCATCCAAAGGATGGCAGACAAGGGTGAGGTAGTGCTGGTTGGAGACCTCAATATTCCAGACGTGGACTGTAGCATCCCAGCAGCAGCATCAACTAGGAGCAGATTTATCCTGGACTCTCTTCAAGGTGCCTTTCTCAAGCAACTGATCATGGAACCACCTCGGCAGAAGGCAATACTGGACCTTGTGCTCACAAATAGGGACAGTGTGATGGGGTAACAGTAGGGGAGCACCTGGGGAACAGTGACCACCAATCATTGTGGTTTGAAATCACAGAAGGCGCAGAACCAAACCACACAAAAACACATAGCCTGGATTTTAGGGGGGCAGACTTTGGGAAAACGGGGAGATGCTTGAAAGAGGCATTAACCGGAATGGGGCAGGAATCAGGGGTTGAGGAACAGTGGGCAATATTTAAAACGGGGATTACAAGAACAAAAGAATTATGCATTAAGCAGGTTAGCAAGGGGAAAAGGAAGAGGAGGCTATTATGGTTTTCCAAGGAGGTAGCGGAGAAAGAGAAAGCCAAAATGATTGCATTCAGACACTACAAAAAGACTCAGGCAGAAGGGGATAGGGAGAAGCACCAGGAGAAGCAAAGGGAGGCAGGCGGTCAGTAAGGGAAGCCAAAGCTCAGACAGAAGAGCACATTGCAAAATCAGTGGGTAGTGGGGACAAAACCTTTTACAGGTACATAAGTGAAAAAAGAAAGGCAAACAGAGGGATAGTGAGACTGAAGGGGGGGGCATGGGGGCCGCATGGAGGATGACAACAGTAAAGCTGACATATTGAACAGGTATTTCTGCTCAGTCTTTACTGAGGAAGAGGAGGGTAATGGGTCTGAAGGGAGTACAAGGTGTGGGACTGGTGTAGAGTTGGACACAAGTCCCTTTACATGAGAAAGGGTCCTGAAGGAACTGGAAGTAATAAGAGTTGATAAAGCAATGGGGCCAGATGGGTGCACCCCAGGGCCTTTAAAGAACTAAGAGAGGTGGTGGCTAAACTTCTGGCAATCCTGTTTAGCCGATCAGTGCCACTCCTCCTCCCTTCCTACCTGCCCTGTCTCTTCTGAATATGTTGTAGCCAGGTATGGCCATCTCCCAGTCATGGTTATCATTACCCCAGGTTTCTTGTGGGGGTAGAAAGGATGAGAAGGGACTTGGCAAGGTTGGAGGAATGGTCAGACATATGGCAACTTAGATTCAATGCAAAGAAGTGCAAAGTAATGCACCTGGGAAATAAAAATCCAGGAGAAGAGTACACAATAGCAGGGAAGGTACTAACAACAACAATAATGGAAAGGGACCTGGGGGTAGTCATATCAGATGACCTAAAGGTGGGTAAGCAATGTGAGAAGTCGGTAAGGAGGGTCAGGGTGATACTGGGATGCATAGGGAGGGGCATCACAAGTAGAAAAAGGGAAGTGGTTATCCCTCTGTACAGACAGTTGGTGAGACCCCATCTGGAGTACTGCGTGCAGTTTTGGAGACCTCATCTACGCAAGGACATAGACAGGATGGAAGCAGTCCAGAGGAGGGCAAATAAAATGGTGCAGGGTCTACATCAGAAACCATATGAAGAGAGACTGAGAGAGCTTAATATGTATACCCTTGATGAAAGGAGGAACAGGGGGGACATGATAGAAACTTTTAAGTACCTCAAGGGAATCAATAAAGTCCAGGAGGGTAGCATCTTTCAGAAAAAGAGATGTGTAAGAACAAGGGGGCACAGTTTAAAGATAGAGGGGGGACGGCTCAAGGGTAATGTGAGGAAATTTGTTTTCATGGAGATGGTGGTGGACGCATGGAACTGCCTTCCTGGAGAGGTTGTGGGGTCTAAAACAGTGGGAGAATTCAAACATGCATGGGACAGACATAAGGCAATTATAGTGGGGGGGTTGCAGGAAGTAGGCTGTTGGTTAACTAGAATCTGCAGCTTATCCAATAGGTAAGGAAATGGGCAGACTGGGTGAACCAAGTGATCCTTATCTGCTGTCAAAGTCTATATTTTTATGTTTCTATGATCACTGGAAACAGGGGAGGTACCCAAAGACTGGAGGACAGCAGATGTAGTCCCCTTATACAAAAGTGGGAACAAAGAGGAAGCGACGAAGTACAGACCAATCAGTCTCACCTCGGTAGTGGGGAAGATCATGGAAGCACTACTGAAGGAAAGATTGGTGGAACATCTTGTTGTCAATGGACTGCAGGACCCAAGGCAGCATGGTTTCACCAGGGGGAGGTCATGTCAGACCAACCTCATTGAATTTTTCGACTGGGTGACTAGGGAGGTGGATCAGGGGAGGGCAGTGGACATGGCCTATCTGGACTTCAGCAAGGTCTTTGACACTATGCCACATAGAAGACTATTACACAAACTGGGGAATATGGGTGTGGGTAGGACAGTAGTGTGGTGGGTAGGTAACTGGCTGGGTGGCAGAACATAAAGGGTGGTGGTAAATGGCTGTCACTCCACTGAAGGAAAAGTGACCGGTGGGGTACTACAGGGATCAGTGCTGGGACCGGTCCTATTTAACATCTTCATCAGTGACATTGCGCAGGACCTAGGAGGCAGAATTTCCCTGCTCACTGATGACACAAAGCTCTGTAACAGAGTAGACATACCAAAGGGTGTAGACAGAATGAGAAGGAACCTGCAGAAACTTGAAGAATGATCAGGGGTTTGGCAGCTGAAATTCAATGCAAAGAAGTGCAAGATAATGCATATGGGGCACAAAAACCCTGGCACAATATATCAGTTGGGGGGTGAGGATATAGCATGCACCAAGCAGGAAAGGGATCTTAGGGTTATCATCTCTGATGACCTCAAGGTAGGGAAACAGCGCAACGAGGCAGCAGGTAAAGCAAATAGGTGCTGGAATGCATAGGCAGGGGCATCACCAGCAGGAAAAGGGAGGCCATAATTCCACTATACAAGACACTAGTGAGGCCCCACCTGGAGTACAGTGTATGGTTCTGGAGACCTTACCTACATAAGGACATAGGCAGGGTAGAGAAGGTTCAGAGGAGGGCAACAAAGATGGTACATGAATTGCATCACAAGTCCTATGATGACAGGTTGAATATGTACTCCCTGGAGGACAGGAGGGAAAGAGGGGTATGATAGAGACATACAAGTACCTTACAGGGAGGAACAGGGTGCAGGAATACACTATTTTTAAGTGAAAAAGATATTCCAGGACTAGAGGGCATGGGATGAAGCTGGAGGGAGGACGATTAAGAGGAAACATGAGGAAGAATTTCTTCACAGAACGAGTGGTGGACAAGTGGAACACCCTGCCAGAGGAAGTGGTGGGGGCTGAAACAATCACAGGATTTAAGAATGCATGGGATAGACATAAAGGAATTCTGGAGGTCAGGAGTAAGGGGCAACAGACTTCTAGGAAAATATAAAGTGAACTTACAAGCTCACATGGGCAGACTGGGTGGGCCGTAGGCCCTTATCTGCCGACACTGTCTATGTATCTATGTAAACAGTAAAATCCTAGCACACAGTACACTGTTTGATTTCATTCTCATAAATAAACCCCACAAAATCTCACATATTGGGGTGTTTCACAATGATATCAGTGACCATGGGGCCATAGCATGTGTGAGGACCACACCAAAGCTCTTGTCAACATCTAGCTTCATATATAAAAGGAACCTCCACAATTTTAACTGCAATGACTACCTGACTGGACTGAGCCAGATAAGTAAGGATTAAGCCACGAGAAAGCATGGGTCTACTGTGGTATTAATCCATGGTTGGAGGGGTTGGACCACGAGGCCGAAGGCCGAGTGGGTCCAACCAACCAACCATGGATTAATTCCACTGTAGACCCATCCTTTCGAGTGGTTTAATCCGCTTGTAACATGGCAATGAGTGTATCACTAACAGTCTTTGAATAAATGAGTACAATCACACTGATTTACTTTCAGAATACTATAAATTGAGCTATTAAACATGATGTACATATACTTAAAAACAATTGGAACACACCTATTGGAAATATCATGGCTACTATTTCACTTTTGTTAAAATAACTTTCATTACGAGCTTTAAGCTTTCTAACATCAAAACATATTTTACAACTTTTCAAAACCTTGAAATTCATTTTCTATTCTAGGTGCTTTGATTTTCCTCTCTATGTATTAGACGATATGGGCTGCACTGCATGATGGGAGTGTGCTATGGTACATTTTAGTTTTCTTTCTCCAGTTCCTTTGCAGATCAATAGGAGGCTGTCACACAATCCTAGTAGCACAAGCACCTTTTCTCCAAATGTACTGAACTAAGCCAATCTGAAAAACACTTTATTGAACAACTACTATTTTGCGGAATATTATTTAACTTTTTTCCTCTAAACTACCTAACTCAGCAGGACATAGAACAACATAACGTTTACTGTTTTCATCTTTCAAATACTTGTTTTGACTACTATTGTTAGTCTGTTTCTTTGATTTCTTTTTGTTTCTCTCAATTTATTTTCTTTTCACCCACAAGTATCCTCTCTCTTTAATTTTGCTTTGTTTATCTCAGTGTCTGTTATTTTTGCTTTCAGTTATAGAAGCTGCATGCTCATGTTTACCACTGTGTATTCACCAAGAAAAGGCTAGGCCAGATAATGTTATTCAGTCATCCACAATGCATTGCACCCACAGTTGCTTAGAAAGCAGTAGATCAGAAGGGATGGTAACAGTGTGTAACTGTTCACTTCTACAGAAATATTGCTGCTGCATAATTAACAGTATATGTGGAGTTTAAATGTACAATCTTTAGTAACTCATGAACCTCTGTTGTAGTTACAACATAGAACAATCTTGAAAAGGTCAAAAACCCTGTGCCAGAAAAATTCTTAGTAAATACCACTTGGGACAACTACACACTGCAAGCTATTTACATATTGCTTTCACTTGTATACTGCTTCTTACCTGTAGTGGATTGCCAAGGTATTACAATACAAACCATGATCTACTATGGTATTAGACCATGGTTTCTACTGTACCACATGGTGTATTTGCACCTATCTGAGAGCTTCATTTCGTTTTTCCTTTTTGTGTCATGTTACAAGATGGAAATAATTTTACTTTGCCCCCACAGTCATAGAGGCCTTTGCCCTTTTCCCGAACCTCGTTCTGAATGTGATTAACAAACATGCCCCGTTAACAATAGTTAGTTCAAAGAAAAGGACCCAACTCTGGTTCACTAGCACATTAAGAGCATCTTTAAAGGCCAGAGGTGTGCTATTGAAGACAGCCTATAAAACGAAGTCAGTGTTTGATTCGTCGGCATTCAGGACTACCAGAAACCATTGCACAAAGCTCATAAGGTCTGCTAAAGCAGAGTATTTTCAGAATGCACTGGATTCCTCCAAAAACAATGCTTCCAAATACTGGCACCTCTTAAGGGAAATTGAAGCGCACAGTTAATCTCCATTCCTGCCTTCCAAGATTGTCTCTTTTGGTGATACTTTTACAAAAAAAAAACACATATTAGAGCAATCTAATAACTACTTCACCACAACAGAGCTCGCTTTTGACACATCCCTTGCCAGCAGTCTTCCCATTCAGCCCCTTCCCCATCCCCCCCTACAGCCACCCTCCCGGGTAACCAACAATCTCTGAAGTTTAGTTTTAGTTCCATTTCATTAGGCACCAAAATAAGTGCTGGTGCTGACCAACTTGAACCCCTATTCCTTAAATTGGGACATCACTCCCTAACTGCAAACATCACTCACCTATTTAACCTGTCTCTTACACAAACGGACCTCCCTTCCTCTTGGAAAATAGCATACAAACAGTGGAGTCAGCCACGATGAAGCATAGTGACTTGCAGTAATGACGTCACAAAATCCTGCATGACAAAAGGGCTTAATTGTCATTGACTTACAATGTCCCCTGCAGTAAACTGCAGCATTCTGTGATATTCTGCAGCATTTCTGTGTTGCATCCTGGCTGTCACATCTGTAATCATTCTCTTTAAAGGGACACTGTCAACCATTTTTGCATCATACTATTTCAAGCAGAAAACATACATTTTATGTTCAATTACCTTGTCTAAAATTCATTGGTTTGGCTGTTGGTTTAATCTGCCTCATTTCTTAGTAGAACTAAAATGCATGTTAATTGTGAAATTATATCCGATCTTGTTTTGTTTCAAATCCTTGATCTGCTCTTATTGCTCACTTCCTTAAGGTTAGGAACACCCCAAGCAGTGCAGCCACTCATGACATAGTAGTCTCTTCTCCTCTCACTGCATCATGAGTGGCTAAACTATGTTTGGGGGTGTTCCCAAATCCCAGAAAGATGCAGGGAGAGCTGATTAAAGAACATAAACAAACACGTTTTGGTGTGGTAACACCAGTATGGTGAGCAGTCTGGTTTTTACTTTTAAAAAGAAAAAATTAATCAGACTCAGACTTCCAGCCACATCAGCACATTCAACAGAATGCAAACAATCAAAAAATCTGTTTTTTAAACTAGGGACAGTATAAGGCCTAAACAGGTTGACAGTGTCCCTTTAAGTCTGGCGACCCCTGCAACCTCAATAACTATTGGCCCATATCTTTGCTACCCATTTTATCGAAATTACTCAAAACATTAGTTGACACACAGATAAGAAAGCATTTTGTCACCTCTTACATCCTCAGTTCCCTACAATTCGTTTTTTTGTCAGAACATAGCACTGCATCTGCCTTGGCTAAGGTGACTAATGACTGGCAAAGTGCGCTCGACACTAAAAATCATATCAGCACAGTCTTCTTGGACCTGTGTAAGGCTTTTGACACCATGGATCATACAATACTTTTACACAAGTTACAAGACATGAGTCTTGATGCTACCACTATGCAATGGTTTTCGTGCTACCTCACAGGTTGACATCAACAAGCAAAAGGGCAAGGTGACCTCTCCCCCCTATAAAAAGTGCTGAGAGGAGTACCTCAGGGATCCATATTGGGATCTTATTATTTGTAATCTACATAAATAATATCGACTCTGATATCAGGACAGCAAACATCCATCTCTTTCCCGATGACACAGTGTTATATGTCGCCAGGCCTTCCCTTGAGATTGCCTGTATAGACCTGAAAACAGGAGTTTAACTTGCTCCACAAAACCTCTTTCACCTGAAACTATTGCTTAATGTGAAAAAAACAAAGGTTATGTTTCTTTCCCCCTCATGCCCAAGCTGTAAACGAGCTTACCCCCAGTTCCAAATATCAGATTATGACCCTTACCGGTGAGTTGCTTGAGGTAGTGGCCATATTTAAATATCTGGGGTTCTGGCTGGATTGCTGGCTATCCTTTATAACCCATACTGAAGAATTGTCCAAAAAACTCGGACAGAGACTAGGCCTTTTTTTTTTTAGATTTAAGCATTTACTTAACCCAAGAGGCAAAAATAAGACTAGTCCAGACCCCTTTCCTTCCTCTCGTTGATTATGTCAACTTTATCTATAGTCATTGTCCCAAAGCAGCCCTTGCCAACCTGGACATACAATCATACGAAGAAGCCAGCAGAGGAAGGCCATTTGGTCTATCAAGTCTGCTCATATTGCAGGGTCCACAGCTTGAGCTAATGTCCCTGCCCTCCCTCCTCACTCCTTACATCCTCTCTACCCATGATCCTTACCTTTCCCCTATGCCTGACCCAGCCTCTCTTAAAGCTGCCCACTGTCTTCAACGAGATGACCTCTTCCAGTAGCACATTCCAAGTGTCCACCACTTGTTTAATGACAATAGATAGGAAAAAGCTGGCTGATCAGTTAATTATTCCAGTGTTAAGGTATGGTGAATTGATATGTAGGAAAACTAATAAAACACTTTTGGCCAAGCTGGATAAAACTTATTTTCGAGTGGCCAGATATGTTTTAAAGGGGAACTATCGTACTCATCATTGTTTATTACTGAACAAAATGAATTGGCTACCTTTAGAAATAAATTATTTATGTCATTGGTTAACCGCAATTCATAAAATGAAACATCTCTGTTTAAATCATCCAATTTCATTATTGCTGTTTCCAGTGAAACAAAATTCTAAAAGGTTATTAACTAGATCAGTTCATTTAAATAAGATTATTGTAGAAAAATCAGGAAATAAATATGGTGATAGGACTTTAATTTCTCAAGCTGCCACTTTTTGGAATTCTCTTCCTGTAGATGTAAGGGAAATTACAAATCATTCTACATTTGTTCATACCATAAAGGAATTAAATATCCATTTCTGTAAGTGTTGAATATTCTTTTAATGTATTGTAGAACTCGATAAGATCTCTTTTTTTACATATTGATAAAGGAGGTAATTTCCTTTTATATATCTTTTTTGTATTTTGTTATTTGGTTTTAATTACTGATGTGTTTGTCTATGTATTATTATGGAACTTTGTATGAAAATAGATAGGGATTGCACAGGTCTGTCTTGTAAACTGACAAATGACATGTTTTACCTGTATAAAAATAAAAAATGTTACGTACCTAATTTTACCTCTCTGTGAAGAAGTGCTTCACTTACCTCCCTCATAAACCTCCCACCCTCCAGCTTAAGACTGTGCACCCTCATGTTATGGTTGCCACTCAGCTTAAAGAGACTCTCCTTATCAACCTTATTTATTCCTTTCAAGTACTTGAAGGTCCCAATCATGTCTCCTCTCTATCTCCTGTCTTCCAGGGAGTACACATTCAGTGTCCTCAATCTCTCCTTGTATGCCTTACTCTACAGACCTGCTATCATCTTTGTAGCCTCCCTCTGGACCTTCTCTAGCAGGTTAATGTCCTTTTTGAGGTGTGAGCACCAGTACTGAACTCCATACTCTAGATGCAGCCTTACCAGTGACCTGTACAAGGGCAGTATAACCTCCTCCCTCCTACTACTGATCCCCCTAGATAAGCATCCCAGCATCTTGTTTGCCTTTGCTGCTGCTTTCTTGCACTGCATGGAGTGCTTCAGGTCGCTAATGATCATCTCTCCCAGGTCTTTCTCCTCCTCTGATGCAGATAATCTTATACCATAGAGCGCTAAAATGTATTACCAATGCCCCCTTTAGAACCCATCACTTTCCCTCTATGCCCAAATTGTCTGGCCCACACTTCACATCAGAAGATTAAAGAATGCTTTGTTATTGGCCATTACAAACAAACTCCCTCCCTACATACAGAAAAAAAAAAAAGAGACAGCTCACTGGAAGGACAAATTATCTGCAACACAGGATGAACAGGTCCGTTTACCACAACACGATACAGAGACGGACTACATGGCAAACATAGGTGCACCTCCTCACAAGACGTGAGTGAGGTCGACGTTTTGCATCGCTGTGACGCTTTTTCCAAGATGCCGTGTAGTCCATTTGTAAGTCCGTATTTATTAATAAAATGGTTTGATTGTATCATATTGTTGTAGGTAATTTGTCCTACCAGTGAGACGAGTCTCCTGTTTTTTTTCTGCTTGCAGTATGCTATTTTTTGGCTCCTGGGTGAGTGCTTTTTGAGCCACCACCTCTTCATACACAGACCTCCCTCCTTACATCACAGAACTCTTCAAGTGTACCCCAGGTGTTTATTCAGTTATGAAATATTCCTGTTTCTTGCTACACACACCCAGGATAAGGTCCTGATATGGTGAGTCAGCAATTAGCCATGCCCTCCCAACTATATGCAAAATCCTCCAAAAATTCCCTGAAACTTACTAAAATTATCTGTCTGCAGACCTTTAAATCCCAGCTGGACTGCTCTCTGCAGGAAAATTGCAACTGTTACGCTTACTCTTTGCTTAGTCTGCACTCCTTGAGGGATACTTGCATTGTGTTGCATTGCATATACAGCACTTGATGAACTGCTTCCAGCCTTGTAGTAGGTATGTATGTATGTATGTATGTATGTATGTATTATGTCTTGTATTTTTTTTTGTATCTTATTACATTGTTCTTTTGTCATCCACCTACAGTAGATCTTCCCTGTTAGTAATGTATACTGTATCATGCTCAATCATTGTATGTTTTGTAATGCCTTTCCTTTGTTGCATCCCTCCAGGACCACCTTGTAAATGAGCCTACTCAATGGTGTTATTTATGGTAAAATAAGAATTGATTGATTGATTGCAGTCATAACCTTTAATTTGAAGGAATAGGTAAACTAAAAGACCGTCAGATGCAACTGCATGTAGATCAGTCAGAACAACCAGTGGCACAGCCACACAGGCAAATCCCGTTTCATCTTAGAAAACTAGTAGAAGAGGAACTAGAGACCTTAGAGGACCAAGATATAATTGAGAAAGTTTCTGGTTCCACACCATGGGTGTCACCTATAGTTGCTGTCCCAAAAGCAAAAGAGCCAGGCAAGATACAAATTTGCATAGGCATGAGACTTCCTGTAATCCCCCCCCCCCATGGGGGGCTTACCTTGGATGCTTCCCACTGCCCCAGTGCTCTGTTTTTCCCCCAGTGTCCCCCCGCCTTGTGGCACAGGTCCCATTTGGTCCTTGAGTCTCCATCTGGCTCCAGTGTTTGTTTTGATGGGACCAGAGGAGTGAAGCATGGAGCCACCATGTTGTTTCTGCATTTGGTGCAGTTTTGCAGCTTGTGCATGTGCACGAGCATGTCATTGTTGTGTGGAAATTGCCATGGCCAAATCAATGCCTCTCCAGCGGTCCCAGTCATGGAATTTAGCTAATCAGGGACCGGAGACCGGAGACGGAGGTGAAAGGGGAGCAGCAACAGTGTTTTAGTAAAGAGCGCCTATGAGTGCTTCATGATAGGGGGGCAAATTTAAATATTAATGAGGCACTATGAATAAAAAAATGAGCAACCTTGTCTAGCAGCTAGGGGCTGTGTATTTCAGTGCTAGTAACAGGCAGTGGAGGGGCTAAATAACAATGTTAAACTCAGCAGCGAATGATAGGGGCAAAGCCTGCTAAAGGACTATGGGGTAATAAATACTGTAAATGAAAATGTTTATTTTGGCTGCACCACAACTCTAAAGTTGGGACTGTTGTGAGACTGCATACAAACTGTTTTACAGTAGCCATATGTGTAGCCTTCCGACCACAGTGTAATCAGTCAGAGGGCCAGGATTCTTGCTAAGGTTTCTGGGACTGTTCGCTGGACTTATGGGGAAAAAGATGGGGAAATACTTGGCACCCTTTTACACAGCCAATCAGGCATCAAAGGAGCCTGATGCACATTCATTTTTGGAAAGGACAGTTGTTTAGGCCAATGGGGAGCTGCCAAAGAGCTCCCAAAACCCAAGGACTGCTGGTTCTGAACTCAGTTTGGCTGGAGTCCCTCCAGAGGGAGGAGGGGCTCCAGCCCCTATGGAGAAAGATTGGGCTGCAAGGCTGGGGGAAAGGCCTGGTTGGGGTTTGCCAGCTACCTGTCCCCCAGGGCCTGTGTTATGCCTTTCCCCATGCTGGGGAAATTTTGTTTCAAGGAATCTGGTTGCAGCCTCAGCTGGAAGGGAGCTGCAGGGCCCAGCAATATCCTGCGGAGAGAAAAAGCTGCAGGGTTGAGAAGTCAGTGAGAATCTACACCTGAGCGGTGAGAAATATGGATAAAAGGTTCAAGGAAGGAAAACGGTTCTGTCTGTACCCTAGTTGGACTTAATGTCACAAGGATAGAGATGGACACTGGTTCAAGGAAATAGTCATGAATGATTCTGGTTTTTGGGAAAATGGATTTACAGAAAACGGTTTTGGTTTGTGGAAAAATGGCATGGGAGTCCCTCTGGCATGCGGAGGCTTGCCAGTATTGCCAAGATTGGTCTGCAAAAGGGGAAGAGTGAGCCTTTTGTGGTTCATGAGTACCTGCATGGTGAGAAAAACAATTGTCTGCTTCAAGGGACCGGTCAAGTGAAAAGTGGGTTAAGTCAGTACCAGGTTCAAGGTCCTCGGAGGAACCCCAGTGTCTGTTCAGTGAGAATCCATAGACTGTGGCATGGTTTAAAAAGGGCCACAGCTGCCATGCTGGTGGCATGAGTGGCAGAAGATGCCTTTAATCGCCGGATGTGACTAAAATTCAAGACTAAAGTTTTGCCATGTGATATGAAGTTAAAAGAGATTGAATCTGCTCATTTACAACCTGGAGCCAGGTAGGGAAACAGCTAACCACCATCGAGTGGAGCCGATTGGGTCACAGGGAGCCACGGGTGCATGCCTGGGTGCTAGGGCACTCTGGACCCATTTGAGGGAGCCAGACCGTGGGGTCACTCCTGGGTCTGGGTTCACTTGTGATCTGGAAAGCCTTGCATTTGTGCTTCTGCAACTGGTCTGGAAGCAGGCTGAAGGTGACAAGCTGCTAGACCTTCAAGTAGGCAGGAGGTGACAAGCTCCTAGACTTTCAAGCAAGTTGGAAGATTTAAGCTGCAGAGTGCCTGCTCCTCATCTCAAGTTTCTCAAAGATCCTGAGTTCTGCTGTTCCATCTCTCCTAGGTGTACAGTCCCAGCACCACCCGAGACTGTCAGCAGAACTGTGAGTAAAGGCAGAGACTGTCCTGCACCGGGGGGGGGCTGTATAGTTGTGTTCAAGTGATGCCCAATGGTGTAGTAACCTTCTAAAGTAGTGAATGGATGTACAGAAATGTTTCTTTGATTTAAAGTAACTGCGGGGGCATCATCTGAACCAGGGAACTGGTACCAGTTAGGGTTTGTGTACTGGTAAAGATCTGCAGCAGTTAGCGAGTTAGAGGATTGGTGTCTGCAAGTATTGAAATATGTTTGGGTTTAATGGGGATATGATGGCTCTAAAGAATGCTAATCTCTGATGCCAATATCCAAATTAAAAATGTTCTCTTGACCTCTACTCCTCTCACCCATTCCTGACCTTCCCCTGTACATAAATGATGGTTTAACTGTTTGGGAAAGTTTGACTTGCGAGCGTATTATTAGCTTAAACCATTAATGCAAAGTGGTAAGAATCGGGGGGGGTGGTTCTAGTAAGACTGTGTTGGGGTGACTGTATGAGGAGGTGGGTTGGTACAGCATCCCAGGGGGTTGTACTGCTAAATATCAGACCCACTTAAAATGTACTATGTGTGGAGGCACCACACTACTTTGTCCTGTCTTGGGAAAGAACCCCCCCTTAACAGCAAAATGGGAACCCTCAACCGTATCTGGCCAACAAGGCAGAGGTAGTAGCCCTCTTGATACATGGCACCAGGGCTACACTTCCCAAACCAATACAGCAATACAGAGAGAAAGACATTTTTTGCCTACTGTGACCAATATCATTCATTTTTTAAATAGTACAACTGTTTTTTTTCTAAACTAGATTTAAGCAAAGTTTATCATCAGTTAGAATTAGCATCAGAGTCTCTCTATCTAACATCATTTTCTACTCATGTAGGCCTGAGATGCTCCAAGAGACTCACATTTGGAGTGTGCTCCACAGCTGAAATTTTTCAAGATGCAATTAAAACCGTAATACAAAATATTTCCAATGTGCTTAACTATAGTGATGGTATCTTAGTCTTTGGTAAAACTCACTAGGAACACAAGGTCTCAGATCAGCGTCTGAGTGTTCAGTTGCTGATAACCTAACACTGACTTGAGCTAAAAGTGAATTTAACAAGACTACATTTGAGTTGCGTGGTCACATATTTTCACATCAAGGAATGAAATCAGATCCAAAAAAGGTAGAGGCAATAAAGAAGGCAGCAATACCAAAAGATGTCAGTGATGTGCGCTGGTTCTTAAGAATGGCTAGTGACTATGCAAGGTATAT
Organism: Neoceratodus forsteri; assembly: GCA_016271365.2. Taxonomy (NCBI): domain Eukaryota; kingdom Metazoa; phylum Chordata; order Ceratodontiformes; family Ceratodontidae; genus Neoceratodus; species Neoceratodus forsteri. The sequence continues at coordinate 656,124,451 of CM057454.1, read as the reverse complement.
CAGAAACGTTCCCATTGTAAGTGCCACACTGAGGGAACTCACCAAGCAGAATATAGAATTTCAGTGGTCAGCTGGCATTTGACACCATGAAGGACTTATTGACCTCAGACATAACCATGGCATCCTTCAATCCGAGCCTGACAACATAATTACTCGTAGATGCTAGTCCAGTCAGACTTGAGACATTATTAACTCAGAAAAAAAACAGATGGTAGTCCTCCTCTGGTAGTTTTCTATGCAAGTCGCAGCTTAACTAAGACAGAACAAAAGTACTCTCAACCTGAGAAAGAAGCACTAGCAGTTATCTGGGCATGTGGACATTATCACCTATTTGTGCATGGGGTTCCACTCACAATAGTTACAGATCATCAGGCCTTCACAACAATATTTGGCAACCTGCAATCCAAGATGCCAGTACACAGTGAAAGATGGAGACTACACCTTCAGGGTTATGATTTCAAAACTGAGCACAGATCAAAAAAAATATAATAACCCAGAAAACTATATTTCAAGGCACCCTTTGGAAGGATCAGTAATCTCACAGTCACCTGCAGAAGAATACATCGACTTTGCAGCTAGCCATGCTGTGACAAAAGCTCTAAGCATTACAGAGATACAGGAAGCAAAAACAACTGACATGACTCTGCAGACTCTAATAGAACTAATGAAGACACAGAAGTGGTACACAGTAACAAGGCCTGAGTTCCCAGACCCTGAAATTGACATACAGTAGCTGAGCTAACACTGTGTTCCACACAGAAAACTGAACTGTCTGTTCTGGGTGATTAATTCTGAGAGGCAACAGAATACTACAGTAATACCAATCTCATTAAGAGCTAAAACAGTTGCAGTAGCACATACTGGGCACCCTGGCATAGTAAGCAACAAGAAATTACTGAGAGAGGAAGTATGGTTTCTCAACATAGACCAGTTTGCAGAGACCATGATAAAAAGTGTCCTGTATGCCAGACAATATCAAATGATATGCACCTAGAAGCACTACCAATGTCTGAATTACCCGATACTGTAAAGGACTCTGTTGCTGTGGACTTTTATGGGCTATACTTAGTTGCTACAGATGAAATACTGTATTCAATATAACTGTATACTGAAACACAGTTTATTGTTTTGACTGTAGCCACTGCATTATTGCCTGCCTCAGACAGATTATTCTTCGCTTATGAAATCCCAAGAGTGGTGAAAACAGACAACAGACCTCCATTTCTTTCTTCTACAGGAGCCCCAGCAGGCGCCGAAGCCAGAGCAGTTTACCGCCACCACATGGTTCTTCACTAGTCCGTGTCCCCTCCTGACCAGCAGCCGTAGAAAAGCAGGTAATTTCAACACTCTCAACTTGGAGCCCCATACTAAGCCCCAGAGTACGGCTTCTTCCACCATTGACTGGCTACCAGAGACCTCGGCTGCACCATTTGTTGTTCCAGGACCAGGCTCTCGGTGATGGGCTGGCTTTGTAATCCTCTGTTCCTAGCAAGCTCCCTTGGAAGTAACTTTTAAATTGGGACCACTCTTTTTTTGCCGCATACGCTACTTGCTACTACTGCTCAATATTTTGTCCCGCTCGCCCTCCCCAACTCCGGGACTCTATTAAATACAGCTTAATCACACCCTTATCTCCTCCCAACCTTTCTGAGCAAGTCTTTTCTACTGACCCTCCCTTGTGGCTCTGTTGGACTCTCACCACTTTCCTTTTTTATTTATTTATTTTTGGTCTTGGATTAACACCTTTGAGCACAGGCACTCATTTACAAAGGTTCCACGTCAGTGGTGGGAGGGTAACATACTGACACAGGAATATTACTGTAAACTAAAACGACAAAAAAACAACAGTATAACTAAAATTATACATTGATAAATACACGAGAGGATAAATACAATTTAGTTAATGATAACAGTAGCAGAAATGACATAAGAAACAGTACCTGGAATTGATAACAGTGTTGGCTTCTCAAGTAAAAAGTATATAATAAATAGTGGGTGAGAGAGGCTAGAGAGGGGAGGTAGGATAGGGAAGTGTATAAGAGGGAGCGATAAGGAGAGGTGCAGACCGTGTAAAGACAAGTGTACATACTTTAAGGGTGGGATGGAAGGGAGAGGGGAAAGTGGGGGTTACTATCAAAAAGGAAGGGGAGGTAGGGAGAGTGGGTGTAAGGAGAACCAAGGACAGAATGAGGCAGCAAGGTCACTGAAAAGTACTAGGCAGACCCTAGGGGTGCAGGGGGCAGATATCAAGTGAAGCAGTCACAAGAACTGTTAGCCACGAGGGTTAGTTTTAGCTTGGTCTTGAAGGCACCCAATTTTTACAATGCTGAGTCTTCATAGTCCAGTGATTTGAACCATTGAGGAGCTCTGTAGGCGAAGGAACGCTGGCCTTGTGATGTCCGGCATCTAGGAACTAGAGGAGACTGGTAGATAGCTGATCTGGTGATCTTAGTGGGTCGGGAGGCAGGGCGGCATTAGTAATAGGAGTGTTTTTTTTACTAGTAAGCAGGTTTGATATTTAATCCAATTTTTCAGTTGAAGCCAACCCGTCTGTTTGTATAAATCACAGGTGTGAGTAAAGCGATCAGACCCTGTAATTAACCTGCAGGCTTTATTTAGTGCAAAAGTTATTCTACTGGTGTCAGTAGCCGATCCATAGATTATGAAACCATAATCAATGGCTGAGAGGATGAAGCTGTACACCGCCAGTCTGAGGGCTTCAGGGGTTAGATTATGCTTGATGTGATATAGTAGACCAATTTTTATATTTACCGCCTTTGCTACGGCTTCAATTTGATGTGAGAAGGAGAGGTGTTTGTCCAGTGTAACCCCTAAATACTTGAATTGTTCCACTACATCAAGAGGGACATCTTGTTGATTTTTTATATTGAGCACATGCGCTTTAAATTTGTTTCTTGTAGAGCTGAACTACATAACTTTAGTTTTTTTGTAATTCATCACAAGCTTTTTATTAGAGAACCAGGTTTCACAGAAACATAGAAACATAGAATGTGATGGCAGATAAGGACCACCTGGCCCACCTAGTCTGCCCATTTTCCTACCTAACAAATAAGCTGCAGATCCTAGTTAACCAACAGCTTACTTCCTCCTACCCCCCACTAGGACTGCCTTATGTCTGTCCCATGCATTCTTGAATTTCCCCACTGTTCTTGACTCCATGACCTCCTCAGGGAGGCTGTTCCATGCATCCACAACCCTCTCTGTGAAAAAATACTTCCTCACAATACCTCTGAGCTGTCCCCCCTCTATCTTCAAATTGTGCCCCCTTGTTCTTGCACATCTCTTTTTCTGAAAGATGCTACCCTCTTGGACTTTGTTGATTCCCTTGAGGTACTTGAAAGTTTCTATCATGTCCCCACTCTCCCTTCTTTCCTCAAGGGTATACATATTAAGCTCCTTTAGTCTTTCTTCATATGTCTTCTGGTGCAGACCCTGCACCATTTTGGTTGCCCGCCTCTGGACAGCCTCCACTCTGTCTATGTCTTTGTGGAGGTGGGTTCTCCAGAACTGCACACAGTACTCCAGATGGGGTCTCACCAACTGTCTGTACAGAAGGATAACAACTTCCTGTTTTCTACTATTGATGCCTCTCCCTATGCATCCCAGTATCCCCCCAGCCTTTCTTACTGCCTTCTCACATTGCTTGCCCACCTTTAGGTCATCTGATATAATTACCCCCCAGGTCCCTTTCCGTTTTTACTGTTGTCAGTATCTCATCCCCCATTGTGTACTCTTCCCCTGGGTTTTTGTTTCCCAGGTGCATTACCTTGCATTTTTTTGCATTGAATCTGAGCTCTCATACATCTGACCATTCCTCCAACCTTGCCAAGTCCCTTCTCATCCTTTCCACTCCATCTTGTGTATCAACCCTGTTGCAGATCTTTGTGTCATCTGCAAAGAGGCATACTTTTCCTTCCTGTTCCTCTGCAATGTCACTTATAAAGACATTAAAAAGAACTGGTCCTAGTACCGAACCCTGCGGTACCCGGCTAGTAACCCTCTTTTCTTCACTGAGGACTCCATTTACTACTACCCTTTGCGTCCTGTTGTCTAGCCAATTTTTTATCCAGGCTACCAACTTGGGACCCACTCCAAGGATGGCTAACTAATGTATTAATCTTTTGTGTGGGACTGTATCAAATGCCTTGCTAAAATCTAGGTAGGCCATGTCCACAGCCCCTCCCTGGTCTACTGCTTTGGTCACCCAGTCAAAGAAATGTATTAGATTTGTCTGACAAGACCTTCCCATCATGAATCCATGCTGCCTTGGGTCCTGTGCCCCACTGGCCTCTAGGTACTCAACAATTCTTTCCTTCAGAAGTGATTCCATCATTTTCCCTACCACTGAGGTCAAACTAACTGGTCTGTAGTTTCCTGCCTCTGTCCTGCTCCCACTTTTGTGTAGAGGAATCACATCTGCCCTTCTCCAGTCCTCATTTACCACCCCATCCTCCCATGATTTGTTAAAGAGAGTAGTCAGCAGTATCACTAGTTCTACCCTTAGTTCCTTTAGAATTCTTGGGTGAATCCCATCAGGCCCCATTGCTTTGTCCACCTTCAATTTTATTAGTTCTTCCAGAACGCTTTCTTCTGTAAATGGACTGGTATAGACCCCTGTCTTCAGAGTGTTTCTCTTGTTTGGTTTAGGTACCTCCCCCTCCTCTTCCTTTATGAATACTGAGCAGAAATATTCATTCAGTATCCCTGCTTTTTCACTGTCATCCTCTACCCACATTCCCTTCCCTTTATTAAGCCTCAGTATCCCTCCTTTGGTCTCCCTTTGCTCCCTAATGTACCTATAAAAGGTCTTATCCTTCTTAACAGAGCTGGCTATCCTTTCCTCGGTTTGGGCCTTTGCTATTCTGACTGCCTTCCCAGCCTCTTTCTGCTTTAACTGATAAAGTTCTCTGTCCTGCTCCTTCTGTGTTTCCTTATATTTCCTGAATGCTATCTTTTCTCCTTAACCTTCCTGCCACTTCTTTGAGAACCATAGTTTTTTTTCCTTCATTGTGTTTTGTTGATTTGCTTTACACAAAGGCTTGTTGCCTCTGTGATGGCTGTTTTGATTACTCCCCATTGTTCCTCCACCCCTCTTTCTTGCCTGTTTGCCAGTGCTTTTCTGAGGCACTCTCTCATTTTCCCAAAGTCAGCCCTCCTAAAGTCCAATACTCTTGCTTTTGTATGGCTTGATAGTATGGCTGTGTTTATCGTGAACCACATTGTTTGGTGGTCACTTGTTCCCAGATGGCTACCCACTTCTAAATCTGAGATTCTTTCTCCATCCCCATTTGAGAGTACCAGGTCTAAGATTGCTCCCTCCCGAGTGGGTTCCAATACTAGCTGTCTGAGGCACGCCCCCTGTAGGGCATCAAGAATGACCATGCTCTTGGATGTGCCTGCAGCAAAGGTGCACCAGTTAACATCTGGCATATTCAGGTCCCCCATCAACAATATCACCCCTTTTTCTGCCATTCTAAGGAAGCCTTCTATCATTTCTTTGTCCATTCCCTCCCCCTGAGATAGGGGTCTGTATGCAATGCCCATGTGGATTGTGGTGGCATTTCCTGTCTCCAGGGTGACCCACAGTGCCTCATCTGCTCCCTGTTTACTCTTTAGTTCTGTTGCTTTGATCCCTTCCTTTACATAGAGAGCTACTCTTCCTCCTCTTTTACCCTCCCTGTCCCTCCTGTAGATTGTGTATCCTGATATGTTGACATCCCAGTCATGGTTCTCTGTGTACCATGTTTCTGTGACTGCCACAATATCCAGGCAACCCTCTTCCATCAAGGCCACTAGTGCAGGAGCTTGTTACACAGACTACAGGCATTGGTACTCATCACCTCCACTTTTGATGGCCTTACCCTTTTAGCCCCATTCCTGTCCTTACTGCCTTTGCCTTTTTTTACATTTACCTCTGTCCTTCTCCCTAATGACTTTCTACCTTGGTGTTTACCTCACTAACTACTGTGTTTTGTGGGGAGGCTGGATTTCTGCTCCTTTCAGTGCTTCCTTGGCTAGTTTAAATGCTTGCCAATGAAGCATTTAAACCGCTCACCTAGGATCCTGGTTCCCCCCTGGACAGATGCAGACCATCGCACCAATATAGTTTAATTTAAAAAGGAGCTAAAGACATATTTATTCAGTTTAGCATATCCTAGTTATGGCTGTTCATTTATGATTATTTTAATTTATGTGCATATGTGATTTTACTGTACAGTACCTTGGTTCTGAAAGGCGCTTTATAAATAAAGAGGATTTGATTTGATTTGATTTGCATCTCTCCAGGTGGCTCCCCAGTCCCCAATGAAGCCAAAACCCTCAGCTCCACACCAGTTTTTCAACCATTTATTGAATTCACTGGTGAAGAGTACCCTAGCATCACCCTTGTCATAGACAGGCAGCACCTCCGAGAAGGTTACCGTGTGCGCTACTTGTCTAAGACCCCTCCCCAACTCTAAAAACTCCTTTTGCACTGCTCTGATCCCGATCCTAGCCAGCTTTGACTTCATCAAAGCCACTTTGAAGACGATCCTCAAGTAGAATGGGGTTCGGTTGGCTCGAGTAAATGACAGCATCGTCGGCGTATAACAGTATGCACTGGTGGCGATGGAGGGGAAGATTGTTTACAAAAATACTAAAAGGTAGAGGGCCAAGGGTGGAACCTTTTGGCACACCAGAGCAGACATTTCTTTGGTCAGACAAGATGCTGGAAATTTTTACACACTGAGTTCGATAATCCAGGTAGTTTTTGAACCAAAGCATCACTTCTTTTGACATGCCAGTGTTGGTTAATTGTTGCAGAAGCAAAGAGTGGCTGACAGTGTCAAATGCCTTTGTTAGGTCAATGAAGGCTGCACCCACAAGATTTCCTTGGTCGAGAGCATGGTGTATGTATCCAGTAAATTCCAGGAGGGCAGTTGTGGTACTGTGCCCTTTCCTGAAATCATGCTGTTGCAGGCACTGAATGGAGTATTTTTCAAGGTATTCAATTAGTTGATCAGCAACTAGCCACTCCAACACTTTGGACAATGGGGTGAGGATGGAAATAGGTCTATAGTTAGTATGTGAGGTCCGATCACCCAATTTGTGGACAGGTGAGGGTAACTTGCGCTGACTTCCAAATGAGAGGGAATTGGGATAGCCTTAGGGAGAGGTTGAAAATACTTGTGATAGGGGCTATAACCTCATCCAGGGTAAGAGCGATACAATTTAAGTCAAGGGAATCGCCACTATTCTGAGACTTATCTAGGACCTTGTGCATATATCTTTTAACAAGGGGATAGTTACTTTCTTAAAGTAGAAGGGTAGGATAGGGTTTCAGTTCCCATCGTGTTCATTGCTCAAGGGGAGGTGTGGATTAATTAAAGAAGTCAGGTGGGAGGACACCACTAAGGTCCATGAAAGCGTTATTGAAGATATTTGCAATGGTGAAGGGGTCCATAGTTGAAACACTGTGTGTGTCAATCACCCAGGGGGCAACCTTTGGGAGTTTTCCACAGACAACTTTTAAGTTGGACCAGAAATTTCTACTATTCCCCCATGATCTGGCAAGCAATTCTCTATGATGTTTGCATTTTTCTGACCTAATGTCCCAGTTACAGGAATTCCTAGCAGTTTTATAGGCTTGCACATCAGCAGGATTCCCAGAAGCTTTAGCCCACAATCACAGGAGATCACATTGCTTCATCTTGGATAGAAGCTCTGCCATGATCCAGGAATTTGATGTGCCTCAGACTTTCTGAGTTTTCATTGGAACATGCCTAGCTATCGCCGGCCTCATTGAAGCATGAGATGAAAAGCTGTAGGGCATGATTTACATTCACCGTGGTGTCAATGTCATACACATCCTACAACATGGACAACTCCCCATCCCCCCCACACACAATAACTGTGCCCCAAGAGCACAGTAGTAGTCTATGACTATCTCTCTCTCTCTCTCTCTCTCTCTCTCTCTCTCTGTAGCATATAGCACAGTTGTTTTGTTACATATGGAGACAACAGGATCACTGTGGGGGTGGGGGGTTCACAGGGCAGAAATTTTCTATTGTGCACCAGCTCTCACTGTCTTGCTCTACCCATTCATGCGTGCGTGTGTGGCAAAAGTAGTCTCACATTTACAAGTACTATAGAATGACATGCCGCCTTCAGAAACTGTGCAATCATTACTGCCACTACTGAGGACACCTGTGTATGTCAGTGGTTCAAGTATTTCAGTCAGATACAGTAATTGTACCATTTCCAGTGCTGCTGACCGATCGGGCGACGCTGTCCCAGTTCAGCCACTGCTACATACTGTGAAGAATTTCTGATTCGCTTTGGTGGGCTTGACTGATGTCTGCGAAAACTGTGCAGAGCTGGGGTCATTGCCTTAGTATCATGGTAGGGGGCAACCATGCCCTGATCGGTATGATCAGTAGCAGTGTTTTGCGGAGGGGGGTTATGGGTGGCAGTTCTACTCTGATGGCTCCACAGTTGCGCTTCTCCACTGTTCACCCTCCCTGCCAGAAGCTGAGAGAGACACACAGACAGCATGTATCCAGAACACGTGTTAATTCATGCTCCCCTTCCCCAATGATCTGCGCTTACTAGCAGTGTGTGTCCGGTTGTGCTCCCCACGCAACATTTCATTCCATACACCTGTAGCTGGGACAGTTTGTGAGACCAAAACACAGAGCTGCCATTTCGGTGTATGTGTGTAGTCCCCCCCGGCCCCTGTACCTGTGGATCTGTGAACATCCATGTCAGCTGTCAGATGGGGTGGCATTTGAGAGACAGACAAGGACAGTGGCAGACTGCAAATCTGACAAGGCCGGCAGTCACACAGTGGCAGGTCTCTGCTGGGAGACAGGGAGCGAGTTCGGTCACCGGTCCTGTGCACAGTGTGGTGTAATGTGCTTGGTGCAGGAGGAGAGAGAGACACAGAGACTGGCACCGAGACAGCAGCAGGTCACCGCGCGGAGACACAGATGAAGTAAATGTGACCCTGTTCATGACATGGGGTCACTGGCCTGTATTGTGCTTCTGTGTCTCCCCTCCACCAGGTCTGTCTGTGAACTGACATACCTACATACCATGCACACATCGAGGTATGTGGTGGGTGGGTCAGAAAAGACACAGTGGCCAGCTCACTATGTTAACTCCCATAATGGCACAGATTGTACCGCCACCTTGGATCTGCACCTGCAGGGACATGACTGGTTTCACTATGGCCTGGGTGCACGGAGGTCCGTGAGGGTGGGTGGGTGGGTACCAATCAGGAGGGGTGACTGGATGGGTGGGAGGGGTGGTGACAGGCACTCAAGATTACAGCACAGCACTACCTCGCAGGTTGAATAGTGTGGCGTGACTCTGCTGCACAGCTGCGGTACACAGGCGAGTTTGTACCACTTAGCTGCTTTTACAAATGGCTGCTGTTTAGTTCTCCAGCATGCCATCAGTAAGAGGGACCGTTATGCTCCTTGATCCTTAGCAGGATGGACCTCATCACCCTGACGGTGCTGATAATGTGCAATATCGCACTGTCAGGTGATGCACACCATCCAATCACATCTGTGCCTCAGGAGACCCATGTAATAAAGTGTTATTAAGGAAGATGTGACTTCAGTGGTCTTGTTTTGAGGTAAACTACAGAGAACATTAAGGAAGAAGGCAAGGGGGTGGTATAGGGAGGATCAAGAGATGGGAGGACTGTGCAGAGGAAGACCTAGAAAAAGCTACACTTTTAAATGAGTATTTCTGCTCCATCTTCACAGTGGAGGGGGAGGAGATGGACTGACATGCATCAGTAAGAGGGGAATCCACAAGAGATTGGAAGCCCTAAAGAAAAACGAGGCAATGGAGCCAGATGGTATCCACCCAAGGGTACTAAAAGAACTGAGGACGGTGCTAGTCACTCTTCTGGCGACACTATTCAGCACCTCTTTGGAGACAGGGTTGGTTCCAGAGCACTAGACGAGGGCCAGTGTGGTCCCTCTGTACATGAGCAGCCACAGTGAGGAGGCTAGCAATTACAGACCAGTAAGTCTCCCATCAGAGTTGGGGAAATTAATGGAAACCCTGCTGAAGAACATACTGATTGAGTACCTGTAAGCAAATTGGTTGCAGGACCACCTACACCATGGCTTCATGAGGAAGGTCATGTCAAATAAATCTCAAAGATTTCACAATTCAGAGATAGATCTCACAGTTCAAAGCAGTGTAGGGAGCGGGGACAGGGTGTGGAGGTGAACGTGCCGACCACACTGCTGGAGTTGAATAACTTGGATTACCTGTAATGTTTCTGTTGTAGTGGAGGGTTTAGAATATTTTATTACTACTCATGCTTGTTTGGGCTTTGTGTTTTAATTGGGTTTTCTAACTGGATTCAAGGGCATGGGGTCATAATGTCCAAAACAAAAACAGCTCCTACAAATATAGCACAGGCATGACAGCTCTAGGAAAAACAGCTAATGCACAGAATGCTGTCAGGCCAGAACAGCATGGCCCAGGCAACAGAGAGGCACAGTGGAGAACAGAGAGGCAGGAGACATGCAGTGTAGTGACAGTAGTGAACTTTACTGAAACACAAGTGGCACACACGCAGAGTGCAGTAGCATACACCACAGAACAGATGCACAGCTCCCCCCCCAGCCAGTAATAGGCCCCATTACACCTGGAAACTCAGACTGAATGATATGCCCTTCAGGTAATCGGTGGTCGAATGGGCAGCATAGTCAGACACAGTGGCAGAGATGCATCTGCTGACATCCTTGTACTTCTGCTTCGCATACTGCATGGTGGTGCCTGCGGTCTGCTGTGCTAGCTTGATGTCAGTGAGGTGCTGCTCTGCAGTCTGAGACCTGATGAACCTCCAGATGTTGGGATGACAGGCACTGATCCATGTTGAAAAGCTGTGGTGCCATACCGCCACAGTGTTGTTGGTACGAGGCATGCCATTACTTGCTGCCTCATACACCTTCCAGTACTGCACAAGAAACACAGGACATCACCTACTGGACCAACCAACAGGCCTGCCAATCCACGTATCCTCAATGTAGTCGAGTAGGGGGGTCAGTATGTCACCATGCTTCTTGTAAAAGTCCATGGACCTCACTTCCTCAAAGGCTGCCACAATGTTATCTGCGGGCACGAATGCCAGTACCACAAGCAGCCGCACATGCAGGGCGAAGTTGGGATTGATTGTATATCTCTCTGCCAGGCCCCCTATTTGCTGTGCCCTCTTTCACATGGCCTGGGTAAAGTGAAACACATACCCATGCAGTTAACAGCCAGTGAACGCTGTGGTGAAAGCCTTCACTGCACCTTGCTCAAAGTCCATAAGGACGGTCCTGGGGTCCAAACTGGGGCACGGGGCCTTTAGCTGTGTCAGGGCACTGGTGTAGGTGGCACAGGTGTGTCCACTCATAAGGATGCAGACAGCAGGGATCACAGTGGTGGCTACCATGCCATGGATGGTGTACAGCTGTGCAAACAGAGGGGGCATGGCCCTAAATGTGCCAGAGAACCAGCTGGCACACCCCTCTAGCTGCATGAGTGTCAGTCTTGTGGTGGATGGTATATGCCTGGTATCCCCTGGGCCGCTGTCATTCTGCAGTAGCAGTTCTCCATCCTTGATGGTGGTATACTCCTGTGGGATGACCAAGGCTGTCAGAGATGTTGGCAAGGGGGGTGGGCATCGTGCCACAGTCCAGGCCCTGACCATGGCCTAGTTTGTGGGTTGCAGGGTGAGCAACTTCCCAATCACAGCTGTGGGACACCCCTGGTGCAGGCAGTCACCACCTCCCAGCAGGTCTCAGAGGTGGTACGGGCACATTTTTTTACAGCTGCAATCACACCTCAGGCAGCAATGCCAAAGCATCAGCCACATGGTTGTGCATTCCCCTCTTATACATCACCTCCTCTGCCACAGTATATACATGTGTCAGGCAGCAGGACCGGTCAGTCCATACATTTTCAGTATTGTTTTTCTCACAGTGCACACTCCTTCTTGTAGAGGTATCCAGCATGCAGCAGCAGGAATCCGTCCTTCTGGCTTTTGATCATGTGCAATGGCATCCTGTCTTCTGGCATTTCCCCCTCCAGAGACTCCTGATGGGACACTGGTTCCAGCGGGTGCACACTCATTAGTACTGCCCTGCTAATTGCAGGATAACACACACACCTGTCCCACTCGTGAGTGGCTGCAGCATGCCCCCACAATGGCTTATCAGTGGGCCCACTGATGGTACATCTATTGAGGCTGCAGTTGACTATTGTGTCTGCAAGGACCAGCTGTAATTAACATGGGCCTGCTGTCATGGTATTGTATGTGCATGGGCCGGCTGTCAGTAATGTGGATCAGCTGTCACTGTTTTGCATCTGCATGGACCAGCTGTGCTCACCATTGGTCTGCTGTCACAGTAGTGTATCTGCATGGGCCGGCAGTGTTAAAGTGGATCTGCAGTTGCAATATTGTGACGCATGGGCCGGCAGTATTTATATTGGGACTGCAGTACTTCTATCTTGCCAGCATGTGCTGGCCATCCTTCCTACTGTATGTGTCCAACATAAAAATACTGGGTTTGCATGGGCACTGATTGGGGCCATGGCTATCAATGCACTGGCTGGTCGCACTGCTGGGCTGTCATGGTGATTAACGCAGGGATGATGGTTGTAGATGCACTGGGTGGTCCGCTGCTGCTCCACTACCGCAGGGATGACTGTAGGTGCTCTAAGTCGACGGCTGCTGCTGTGAGATGACAGCTACCATGGGTCTCAAACCCCGCTCCTGCACTGTCCTGCCTGTCTGTGCACCTCTTACTTGTTCCCCTACCCTCTACTCCATGAGCACAGCACAGCCCACAGCTGCAGACCACTGTCCCACCTGCTGTGTGCCGGGGGGGGGGGCACAGCTCCCCAATTCAGAAGTTTGTATCCTGCGCTATGCACATGACAGTCACCGTTTGCTTTCCATACGCGGTTTTGCCCAGTAGCAGTCTAGACCAGTAGCTGTCTTGCCCAGTAGTGGTCTGGGCCAGTAGCAGTCTTGCCCAGTAGCAATCTGGGCAAAGAGCGGTTTTGCACCATTCCTTGTTGTGTGGCAGTAGTGGTTGTGCAGCATTCACTGTTTTTTCACTCGCTATTCTGCCCATAACATTTTGCCTGTGCTAATATGCATTCAGCATACTGACCTGGTACCAACTCAAGGAGCTGAAGCCGCCAACGACTAAGGGGCTGAATCTGAGCCAACAGCAGTGCAGTTCAATAAGGAGGGGACAGCATCCAGGGAACTGTTTTTTGTCGATATATTTTCCTAACTGGTGATTTATTACACTAACAGACGGGATATTGGGCTACTTGACTAGGGAAGAAGGTGCCAGAGTTAGCTCCTTGAATAAGTGGCTGATTGTCTCAGAAGACCCCTGAACTGTGGTGTGGGCTAATTGGTTGTGAGGAGAAGGGTGCCAGTTTTAAACAAAGAGATAAAGGGCCTTAAATACATCTTGCCATATCCCCAATCCCACACATTTCAGAGCGATGCAGGGAGTGGGGGCAGGGGGGTGAGCTCACCAACCACACTGCTGGGGCTAAATAACTTTGATAACTTGTAATAGGTTTCGGTTGTAGTGGGGGGTTTAGAATATTTGATTACTACTTGTGCTCATTTGGGCTTTGTATTTTAATTGGGTTTTCTAACTGGACTCAAGGAGCTGCAGCCACCAACGACTAAGGAGTTGAATGGGAGCCAACAGCAGTGAAGCTCGATAAGGAGGGAACAGCATCCAGGGAAGTGTTTTTTGTTGATGTATTTTCCTAACTGGTGATTTGTTACACTTACAGCTGGGATATTGGGATACTGGGACTAGGGAAGAAGGGGCCAGAGTTAGCTTCTTGAATAAGTGTCTGATTGTTTCGTGAGACCGTTGAATGGTCCCACCCAACCCGTGCTCATCCAGCTTTATAGTGAGAGTGCTGCTTCCTGTTTGGTGAAGGTGGTACTTCCTTCCCATTACACGGTTCACAATAGAAGACTCAGGACACAATCATAAGGGGAGCATGCAGTAAAGAAAAAAATGAATATATATATATATATATATATATATATATATATATATATATAAAATTTTGTTTTTGAGGCAAAGCATCGGTGAAGTGGGACTGGAACAGGGAGGACTTAAAGGGGATACCTTTATAGGATGGAGGGTTCCAGGGGATTGGACAAGCACATTTCATGGAGTTCATGGGGGTGATAAGTAAGAGCAATGCAAGAGGGATGTAGGAAGGGTACTAGGCTGTAATGGCTGTGGGGCAGCCATTTTCTTAGGGACTGCGTGGAGGGCTGGGGTGCTTGGTGTGCAGGCAGCTTTAGCAGCTTAGGGATGAGATTGGATGGCTGAGCAGGAATCTGCTGCGAGGGTGTGGGAGGGGCTGGTGGGACCATCTGGGACCAAGGGATCATAGGAGAGCTTACTCAAACAGCATAGCTGGCAGGCTCAGGGTAGATCAGGATGGGGGACGAAATGAACCAAAACTGCTGTATCCTCAGAAACCAATGGAAAGAGTCAGGAAAGTGGATGATGTCCAAAAATAGGGGTGAACAAGACCTAGGTCAGAGCAGAAGTGGAAACCACAGAAAAGAGGGCCAGGAGAGGCATAGGTCACGGCACGAGAGAGAAGCAACAGGTTCTCAGTGCTGGTTAGCCTAAATGATCAGGTGGGGGGAGCTCATAGGGGAGGTAAGTGAAAGGGAGAGTAGAAAAAACAAGGGGGTTAGCAATCTGACAGCAAGTGGGGTCAGGACATTGGTGGATAATTGTAGGGGGAGAAAGCTAAGGTGGTTGGTGGGATGCAGAGATGAGGAAGGGAGAGGGGGAACAGGTGGATGATGGGCCAAGGGGGCATGATGTTGGTCCAGCTGGTGGGAGTATAGGGATGGGGGAACAGTTGGGTGATGGGTTGAAGGGAGATGATGTTGGGCCAGCTGGTGGGAGTAGGGGGTGGAGGATGGGAGTGGGGAAGGAGCAAAGCAGGGAACCGTTGGGGTGAGAAAGAACAGGAACATGGGAAATTAGGGCATAGATCAGGACTGTGACCAGAATAGTGGGAAACATTTGGGAGGGGAGCATGAAAGAGGAATTAGGGTTATAGTCCTGGGTGACTCAGTACTAAAAAGGGTGAGATGGGGAAGCAAGAAAATTCACATATGGGTAGAATATATGCCAGGTATGACAGCGGGAAGGGTGGGGCAGTTTATTCATAAGTGTGTTGGAAGGGAAAGGGAGAAACCTCACATGGTGGTGCACCTGGGAATGAAATACCTGGAAGGGAGCACAGTTGAGGAGGTTCAGGAGAAGTTCAAGGAAGTGGGAAGACTGTGAAAAAGCAGGGTTCTCATTTGCTTTCTCAGACATTCTCCCAGTACCCAGGGCAAGTATGGCCAGGAAACAGAGGATAATGGAGTTTAAACACATGGCTGGGGACATGGTGTAGGTCCATGGGGTCTGGTCTGGTGGGGGAATGCAGTGTAACGTGGAAAAACAAGAAACTGTATTCACTGGACAGGTTACAATTCAGTAGGGAAGGCTCAGCAGCCCTGAAGCAGAGGCTAGGGGAGTATATGGCAACCAGAATTAAGCTAAACTAAGTGTGGGGGGGGGGTTGGATGGCAAATTATGTCTCCAGACCAAGGAGGCTAATAGACCTCCCCCTAGCTAATAAGTTTTGGATGGGGGAATTCAAATAGAGGGCAGGATAAAGGTTTACAGAAGGGCAAAGAAAGGCGAGGGACATACTTGAGGGTTGTGTCCTTGAATGCAAGGAGCCTGGGGAACAAGGCTGAAGAGTTGCAGGCATTGATGGCAGAAGGAGAGGTGGACATAGCTGCCATCACTGAGACATGGTCCACCCAATACCAAGACTGGCAACTGGTGATCCCAGGGTACAGGCTGTACCATAAAGAAAAGGGAAGGGAGGAGGGGTGGCTATTTATGTAAGGAAAGAAATACTATGTAGCAGGGAGGAGGGCAGGGCAGAAGTATTATAGGTACAAATCCAGGACTTGAAAGGCAGGAGGGTTAGGTTGGGAGTGGTGTATAGGCCACCATCTCAAAATGAAGATATTGATAAGGAGCTGGGGGAGCAGATAAAGAAGGTCAGTGCAAAGGGTAACATCGTGATAGTGGGGGACTTCCATCTGCCTGGGGTAGATTAAAGCACCCCAGCCACCTTGAGTGTTAAGGAACAGGTCCTCTTGGAAGCTTTCCAGGACAGCTTTCTGATGCAGATGGTAAGGGAGCCAACCAGGGAAGGAAACATACTGGACCTTTTGTTGGCAAATGTGAATGTCTGGGAATTGGGGGTGGAGGATCCCCTGGCAGGGAGTGACCACTAAGCAGTGTGGTTCTCACTTGGTATGGGTAAGGAGACAGCCAGAATCAGGGCAAAGGAGATAGACTTCAGGCAGGCAGACTTTAGCTGGATGAGGGACATATTGGGGGGATGCTTCGCCAGTATACGCCCTCATATGGATGCTAACCAGAAATGGGATAGTATCAAGCTTGGGTTAGTAGAGGCCACCAACTCTTGTACAAAGATCCAAAGCAAGAAGGCCAGGTCTAAGAGGCCAAGCTGGGTAAGCAGGGAGGTGTTGGAAAGCATGAAGGAAAGAAGGGCTGCCTTCGGAAAATACATGAGATCCAAATGGGAGGAGGATAGGGAGGAGTACATGAAGAAATCAAGGGAGGTGAACAGAATGGTCAGGGCAGCCGAGGCAACAAGGAAGCTTGGGTTGACACAGGAGACCAGAGGATTCCATGTAAATATGGCGATTCAAGAATGGTGACTGCAAGAACGGCAATTCGGCGACCTTTAAATTGGCGATGAGAAATTATGGCTACTGCAGAAATGGCGACAACTGTATTCTTGCGGGGGCTTTGCGCCCTTCACACCCACACCCTCCCTTACTAATATAATCAACTTCAAGGTCGTAGTGCCTCAGGGAGGGGGGAATCTATTGCTGCTGTTACTGCAGTAGCTGTAATTTCTCATCGTTGATTTAACGGTTGCCAAATTGCCATCACCATTCTTGCACTTGCCATTCTTTAATCGGGCCATATTGATGTGCTACTGTTCAGAGAAGGGGAAAAGGATTTCTTCATCTTCATGAAATTTCTCCTTCCAGCGCACTCTGTGTAATGGGCTGCTACAGGCCCCCTTCTGCTGGGCCTCATCTCTTGTCTCATTTAAGCTCCATACTGGGTCTTAGTTCATTGGAAACCATTATTCTTGGAGATCTGAACTATGACTGGTTATCAAATGCATCAGCTCCCTTGAAATCCTTTTGTGACACCCTAGGGCTGGTGCAACTCATTGGTGAGCCAACTCGCCCAAATAAAAAGAACCCTAGCAACAGCTCCTTCTTAGATGTAATTTTGGTTAGCAAGCCACACCTGTTTTCTCATGTTGGAACATTTTTCGCTGACATTGGCGATCACTGTATAATCACCAGTATTAGATCTGTGCACAATCCACAGTTTGTGGCAAAGTTCTCAATCAAGAGGTGCAAATGCAACTTTGACTTGTTTACCTACGTTGACAATTTGAAACATTCACCGCAATGGCAGGATTTCTTCCTAGCCAAAATGGTTAATGAGACATATACTATTTTTTACGATATTTTAAGTGTGGCTTTAAATAAGCATGCACCCATAGTTAAGGTATGTGTTAGGAGCAGCACTTGCCATTGGTTTTCGCCCAAACTCAAAGTTTCCATGATAGAAAGGGATACACTATGAAAAAAAGCTTGCAGAAGCAAGAACGACTCTGGCTGGTGTCAATTTAGGAGAGCATGCAACAAGTGCACCAAGTTGATCAGAGCAGCCAAGGCCACCTTCTATCGCTCTGAGCTAGCCTCTGCCTCAAGAAATCCTTCAAAACTCTGGAAAACAATAAAGGACATGTCTGGCCATGCACCTGGTAATTCCCTTCCATTAAAAATTAATTCCGGTTGCAACATCATCTCTAAGCGCTGGGGAGATATTGGAAGCCCTCAATAATCATTTTGCAATGGCCAGGCTAGCGTTTGACACTTCCCCTGCCAAGGACATCCACACACAACAGGGCCTATCAGCTCATGAGTCCCCTTCTACTTAGGAGGCCTTCTCCCTCCTGCCTGCCTCTCTAAAAGAGGTGGAAGACCTACTGCTGCAATTGGATACCAGGAAGGGAGCAGGCTCCGACTCCATAGAGCCTTACTATCTGAAATGTGCATACCATGTGTTATCTGTGCCAATCACCCACCTCTTCAACATGTCACTTTCCCAGGGGAGCCTCCCCTCCCAATGGAAAATAGCCCATGTCATTCCTCTACTAAAATCAGGGGACCCCTGCAATTTAAATAATTACAGACCAATCTCCCTCCTCCCCATTCTGTCTAAATTATTAGAAAAAATAGTGAGTGGCCAGCTAAGGGCATACCTAGAATCCAGAAGCCTGTTAAACCCTGTTCAGTCTGGATTCAGAGCAAAGCACAGCAGCATAACAGCCTTAGCAAAGGTGACCAATGATTGGCTCCTTGACCTTGACAATAAGAAGCATGTCTGTGCCATTTTCTTGGATCTATGTAAGGCCTTCGACACAGTCAACCATAGCCTGCTTCTTTCCTCTCTAAGCAACATAGGTCTGGACCATAATTCTATGTGCTGGTTTGCTGATTACCTCAGAGAATGGAAACAGCAGGTTAAAGCTGAAGGAGATCTGTCACCACTTGAACATATGCTGAGAGATGTGCCCCAGGGTTCCATTCCTGGTCCCCTCCTACTTGTGGTCTACATTAATAACATCAAATACACCGTCAATAAAGCCAATATCCATTTATTCACGGATGACACAGTATTTTACTTGAGTCGTCCCATGCTGGAAGCAGGCTGTGAAGCCCTCCAAGCTGAATGTAACCTTTTAAAATACCAGCTCATAAGCAAAAAGCTTTTGCTCAATGCGAAAAAGACAAAAGCTATGCTCTTTTCTCCTTCCTCGTATGTGCCAAATCCTGCTTGGGTGGGGGCTGTCCCATAAATTACCACAGTACTCAGAGAGAAACTAGAGTACGAGTCTAAATTCAAATATCTAGGAGTATGGCTCAATCACAAACTCTCCTTCGACGAACATCTCGAAGAATTACAGAAGAAACTAAGACAAAGATTAGGACTATTCTACAGAATTAACCACCTGCTCACTAAGGAGGCCAAGCTTCAATTGGTCCAAGCCACCTTTCTTTCTTTAATAGATTACACGGACCTTCTCTACAGCCACTGCACTGCCTCTGCCCTGGCTAAGTTGGACACCCTCTACCACACAGCAATCAGGTTCATAACCAGCCTTCCTCTTTCCACACGCTATTGCTCCCTGTACTCAGCGATCGGCAGGACCTCCCTTCATTATAGAAGAAATAGAAATGCTGTGCTATGGGCCTTCAGAGCAGTGACCAACAAGCTCCCCTCATACATCTCTGATTGTATTCCCCGGAGTGTGATAGGTACCTATGCTCTCAGAAGTTATTCCCTAATTGCCCTCCAAGTTCCAATGGTCAAAACTTATTTTGGCAGAGCTGCTTTAAGTTTCTCCTTGCCTGCCTTGTGGAATGGCTTACAAAAAAACTTGAAGCTGAGCAGCCCTGTTAGTCTAAATATTTTCAAGTCGTTCTATGACCGCTACATGAAAGAATCTTGCAAATGCTTTCCACACCACTAGTTCACTTATTTTACAGCTCCCCCTATCCATCCTGCCTCACGCCATGCCTCTGCCCCGCCTCTCACTCTCTCCCAATTAAAATACCTGCTTCTCTCACTCATCCCTGTCTGTTCCAACCTTGGCCAAGTACCACCCCCTCCCAAGAAGTTTGCCAGTTAACTACCCCTTCTCCATCATAATCTTAATAAACTAGTATTCCACAGCTGTTGTCATTATCTGTGGTTTAAGTTCACCTTTTCCCCCTAGTCGACAGAAACATCTCATTCCTCTTCTGTATCTCTCTAACCTGCCTCCCCACATATGACCTTTTCTCCCCGTTAAGTGAACATGCCAGCTGCACCCACCAATAAGCTCTCTGTTGTTAAGCCCCATACACTCATGTTTTGTTGTACATATGCTGATTTTTCTCCCTTGTATAATATTGCAGTTTGTTCCACCTTGATACTGTACTGTATATACTGCATATATTTTTTCCCTCTTTGTATAATATTGCACTATGTATACCATGTTACTGTACTGTGCTTTGATGTCTTCATGACCGGTTCACCTTGCTAATGAGCCTTGCTCAATGGTGCCCACCTGGATAAAGATTTTGTTTGATTGATTGACATAAGGGAGAGAAGAAGCTGTAGGGACCAGATTGTTAGGATCAAGAAAGATGGAGGGTGGCGGAAAAGGGAATGGAGCAGGAAGAAGCACTCAATGACTACTTCTGTTCTGTGTTTACCAGGGAGAAGTAAGGCCAATGCCACAGGAGAAGGGATGGGTGGGCAGAGGAGCAGAGTTAACAGAAGGGGTAATCCCAGTGAGCAGGTGCTGGAAGGCCTTAGGGCCCTGAGGGTGGATAAGGCACCAGACCCAGATGGCATACACCCTAGGGTTCTGAAGAAGGTGACAGAGGTCCTGGCGAGACCACTGGCAAACTTGTTCAACACCTCTCTGGGATTGGTTGTGTGCCCTAGGACTGGAGAATGGAGCATGTGGTGCTCCTCCATAAAAGTGGGCCCAAGGATGAACCAGGTAACTACAGACCAGTCAGCCTCACCTCCATTGTGGGAAAACTAACAGAGACTATCCTCAAGGAGAGGCTAGTAGCCTTTCTGGAGGAGAATAATCTCCAGGACAACAAGCAGCATGGGTTTGTCTCTGGTAGATCATGCCAGACAAACCAGGTTGACTTTTATGATTGGGTGACTAGGGCACTCGACATGGGCCAGGAGATAGATATCCTGTATCTGGATTTCAGCAAGGCTTTTGATTCAGTGCCACTTGGAAGGTTGATTAGCAAACTGAGATACCTAGGGGCAGGGGATAAGCTGGTGGAGTGGGTCAAGAACTGCCTGTGGGATAGGCAGCAGATGGTAGTGGTGGAGGGGGGGACTCTCAGCTCCAAGGAAGGTAACCAGTGGGGTACCACAAGGTTCAGTGGTGGGTCCAGTATTGTTTGGCATCTTTAGTGCCAATATCTCTGATGGGATTAAGAATAAGATCAGCCTTTTTGCTGATGACACAAAGATCGGTGCGGACGTGAACAATGCAGAGGGGTGGCTAGCATTACAGGAGGATCTGGCTAGACTGCAGCACTGGTCAGACACATGGCAGCTGGAATTCAATGCAAAGAAGTGCAAAATCTTGCACTTAAGAACCAGAAACCAAAGGAATTGCTACAGGCTGGAGGGGTACAGTTATCCACTACAGATGAGGAGAAGGATCTTGGGGTGCTTATAACAGGTCAAATGAACCATTCAGCATAGTGCAGAAAGGCAGCAGCTAAAGTTAATTAGATGCTGGGATGTACTGCCAGAGAAAGCACCTCCAGGAGGAGGGAGGTCCTCCTGCCACTGTACAGGTCACTAGTGAGACCTCTCCTGGAGTACTTCATGCAGTTCTGGCGACCCTACTTAAAGAAAGATGTCAAACTACTGGAGGGGATCCAGCACAGAGCAAACAGGATGATCCTCAGAATGGAGGGCAAACCCTACGAGAAGAGACTGAGGGAGCTCAACATCTACTCCCTGGAGGATAGGAGGGATAGAGGGGATATGATTGAAACCGTCCAATATATGAGGGTCATAAATAAGGTTGGTTCAGAGGGGATAATTAGATTAAAGGGAGGGAGAGACACTGGGGGCACAATCTGAAACTGGAGGGTGGAAGGTTCAGGAAGGAAATGGGAAGGCATTATTTCACAGAAAGGGTGGTGGCTAGGTTGAAGGCACTACCAGAGGAGTTGGTATCCTTAAAGACAGTGGGCAGTTTTAAGAGGGGGGTGGGATAGGGTGAGGGGGAAGGTCACTGCTGTAATGGTGGGGGAAGGGGGGCAGCTGCAGTGTAATAGACTGACAGCTGCACACTCGAGCAGACTTGATAGACCATATGATCTGTATTATTTATTTATTTATTTATTTTTGTTGACCGGGTAAGTGCACTAGACAAATCCTGCCTATTTTCAGGCACGACCCGGGGGAGGGGGATACAGATGAATGCCAGCTGACCTTGAACCAGATTAAGCTGTTGGTGGTATTTTTAGTGAATGAGGGAAATGTGGCCAGGACACCAGGGAAATTCCCCTACTCTTTTTCAAGAAGTGACATGGGATCTTTAACATCCACCTGAATTACCACCAATCCAGGCAGATGGGACCTCAGTTTAACGTCTCATCTGAAAGACGGCACCTCAGAAGTGCAACACCCCTCTCATGCTACACTACAGTGTCAGTACTGGGATATTAACCCAAGCGCCAGATGTGGGAACTGAACCCACAGCCCTCTGAGCTCCTGGCCTCAGAAGCGAGTGTGCTACCTACTGAGCCACTGACACTGATATCTGCTGGTATTTTTTCATATGTTCATATTTCTTTGACTGGGTAACTAAAGAGGTGGATCAGGGAAAGGCAGTGGAGTTGGCTTATCTGGACTTCAGTAAGGCCTTTGGCACTGTACCACACAGGAGGCTGATTAAGAAACTTAGCAACCTGGGGATATGGGAAAAGGTTGTAAGCTGGGTATAAAACTGGTTAAAAAACAGGAGGCAGAGGATGGTGGTAAACGGCAGTCACTCAGGGAACACAAGAATGACCAGTGGACTACTACAGGGGTCGGTGCAGAATCCTGTCCTTTTCAATGTCTTCTTAAGTTCATAAGAGCTACAGCTGTATCCTCAGGATTTAAGGAGTGAGAGGGGGGATGTGATTGAGGCATTTGAATATTTGAAGGGGATTAACAAGGTGTGGGAAGACAGCATCTTTCATAGGAAAACAAGTCCGAAAACTAGAGGGCACAACTTTAAGCTGGAGGGATGAACGTTCAGAGGAAACAGGAGAGGGTACTACTTCACAGAGAGGGTGATGACCCCCTGGAACAGACTGCTAGTAGAGGTGGTGGGGGCAAAAATGGTAGGTGAATTTAAGAGGGCATGGGACAAACACATAGGAATAACCAAACGCGTGAGGGGGAGGAACCTGGAAAAGGAACAGGGACTGGAATCTCCATCGGGGGGGGGCAGTGGGAGAGAGCAAAGGGGGGAAGGTGGCCAATTAGGGTTGAGGGTTACCTATGTGACAGGGTATAATGGGCAGACTGCATGGGCCTGGAGGTTCCTTTCTGCCACTAATTTCCATGTTTCCATAAGTGATGCTTAGGAACTGGAAGGGAAGCTGTGTTTCTTTGTGGAGGACACAAAAATCTGCAACAAAGTAGACACCCAAGTAGGAGTAGAAATAATGCAAAAGGACATGAGTAAACTAAAGGAGTGTCTAGGGTGTGGCAGCTGAGTTTTTAGTGCCAAAAAGTGAAAAGTCATGCACCTAGGGCAGGAAAACCCAGGGGCTGTTTATAAGATGGGGACAGCTACTTACAGTCATCAAGCAAGAGGACCTTGGGATAACCATGTTTGATGATGTCAAGGTAGCAGGGCAGTGCGACAAGGCAGTAGGCAAGGTTAGCCAGATGCCAGGGTGCATAGGAAGGGGGATCAACAGCAGGAAAAGGGAAGTGGAGTCACCTCTGTATTGCTCACTAGTGAGACCCCTCCTGGAGTACTGTGTCCAGTTCTGGAGGTTGCAACTCTGCAAAGACATTGACAGGGTGGAAACAGTCCAGAGGAATGCTACCAAAATGGTCCAGGGGTTCACAAGAAACCATACGATAAGAGGTGGCAGGAGCTCAACATTTACTCCCTGCAGGACAGGAGAGCGAGGGGGGGGACATGACTGAGACTTATAAGTACCTCACTGGAGTTAACAAGTTGCAAGAGGGGAGTCTTTTTCACTGGAGAAGGAGCATCAGAACACAGGGGCATGTTATGAAGCTTGAAGGTGGGAAGTTTAAGAAGGATGTGAGGAAATACTTCTTCACAGAAAGGGTGGTAGATGTCTGGAAAAGCCTGCCAGAAGAGGTGGTTGGGGCAAAGACAGTGGGGAGATTCAAGCATGCATGGTATAGGCACATGGGCATAATAAGTAGAGGTAAGGGAGAAGGAAGGGACACCTGTGACCAAATAGGGTCCAGACTGGATGGGCCTTGTGGTCCTTATCTGCCATCAACCTCTATGTTACAGTATGTAGTAGCAGGCAGGATAAATAGGGTAGACTAGATGGGTCTATTGGTCCTTCTCTGTATACACATTCTGTCTTTCTAGGTTTTTATTGCTGCCGGCAGTTCTATCATATTTTCACTTCTGGCATTGGTTGTTGTAAGTGGAAATGAAGTAACTCATCATTTACAGTCTCATAATCCATGAGTTCCTATGCTGGAACCAATTCACTTTATGAAGTGACACAGGGACTCAGTGATTATAAGAATTTAAACATTTGTAGTTTAGAAGGCAAAGTTTAAGTTTTAAGACAAAAATGATACACTAGTAATCCCAGCCGTCCAAAGAATCAATTGGTGCATTTGGTTACGGTTAGAGATATGCAAAGCTAGAAAATTACACTTCACAAATTAATTCAAGTTTGCCACTGTCGCAAACTGCCAGCTTCACAAAGTTTTTGGTAGGCTAAGTGAAAATATTTCAAGCAAAGTTACATAAATTTGCTGGTGAGGTTACAACTTGGCCACAACTTTGCCTAACTTCATCTGACATTGCCTGAAAAAATGCCCCTTCCCCAGGAAAACCCATTGTGAAGTGGTGACATGGGCAATTCATGAAGTTTTTCAGAAAGGTGAATTTGGTAACTTCGCCGGAACTACACCTGCATAGTCAAACTTCACATCTCTAGTCACAGTGTCCACAGTTTTACGTTTAAGTTTATTGCAGGAAATACTTCATTGAGGAAGCTCATGCACAAGGACGTCCTGATAGGCAGGGCAGTAGATTAACAACATTATACAAGGGAGAGAAGGAATACATCACAATACAATTATACAATACATATAATGTACAAATAGGCACTCTGTCGGATATTACAATTGGCACACAACAGTCTGGGGTTGTCTACTGGGTACAGAATGAACACATTCAATACAAGCATAACAATAAAAATAGAACACAGGTGTGAAGGTAACAATAGTGCCAAAACTCTCAAGAACAGACATGTGACACCTGACCAGTTATATTTTGGCCATTCCCACACCCTAAGGTTAGTGCAACACAGGGGGAGGGGGGAGAGATTTTGGGGGTAATGGGAAAGATAAGTGCAAAATATTCAGCATTGAGGATATGGGGGGAACTCTATCTATCCAGACAATGACAAGTATCCTTAAGGTATTTGTTGGCCAAGATCTTAAATGCATTCAGGAAAACAAGATCAGGAAACCTAAGCACAGATTGAATGCTGTTCCCCAAGCTGAAGGGGATGGAAAACTGATTGCACCATGTGAGGGACGCACTCTGGATACATCCAGTAATAAGTAGGTGGATTTCCTTACAAGTAAGTACTATGAGACCTGTAAAAGAGTAAAGAGATGTACGACGGGAGTTTATTCCATAACATTTTCAGCACCCGTGTGCCAATGTGGAATAACCGTTTTGTATTGAGGGAGGTCCAGCCCACTGCCTGATAGAGATCACAATGATGTGTTCTGAAAGGTGCATTTGTTATAAACCTCAGAGCGCGGTGAAAAAGTATGTTGAGTTTGTGCACATTAGTTGTCGTGCTACAGTAATAGATGATGTCTCCATAATCTAGCAGTGGGAGGAAGGTGGTTTGCATCAATCTGTGTCTTGTGTCCATGGGAAATAGTGATTTATTCCTATAAAAAAACCTAACCTTGCTTTTAATTTCTTGGAGAGGCTGTCAATGTGAGTGCCAAATGTCAGTTTGCTATCAAGCCAGATTCACAGGTACCTAAATTTATCCACCACCTCCAAGGAGTCCCCAAAAATAGTTGTAATGGGAGCTGGTGCCATTAAGTTATGTGGGGTTACTGGAGGATACAAACATACGAAATGGCAGGCAGAAAAAGGCCCACAGATCTATCAAGTCTGCCTGCTTGTGCAGCTCTTAGATCATATCTCTACATCCATACAGGATAAATGGGGGTAAAGAACATCACTTTAGTTTTCTTTGCATTCACTTTATGAAATGACACAGGAACTTACTGATTACAAGAATGGAAACATTTGTAGTTTAGAAGGCACTCTCTCTGATCCAGTGGTTGGGGCACTGATCTGGGTAACAGGAGATCCCTGGTTGGAATCAATCACAACCACTTGTACTTGCTCACTGTGAAGCCTTGAGCAAGGTACTGGACTTACTAGAAATTTGGCTCCTCCAAGATGGAAAACTGGGTAAAAAGTAAGAACCACACTTCCAACAAGAAGCTGATTTTGTTTTTCATATTGTGTTTATCTCCTGGTTCTCCCCCTTGTGGCCCCCTTCTGACTGATCCCCCCAGCCCCATCACCTCGCTCCTCCATGTCTTACCTTAACTGTCATTCTCCGCCATAGGACTTGTGGTTGTGCCCAGCCACCAGTGCGGGGCCTGCAGGGGGTCAATCATTCATCCGGCTGCTTGTGGTGGATTTTTCCTCCATTTT
The DNA here is from genome assembly GCA_016271365.2 of Neoceratodus forsteri. Classification (NCBI taxonomy): domain Eukaryota; kingdom Metazoa; phylum Chordata; order Ceratodontiformes; family Ceratodontidae; genus Neoceratodus; species Neoceratodus forsteri. The sequence goes on along the minus strand of CM057454.1, from coordinate 656,097,724 downwards.
CTCCCCTGGGCCTACATACATGCAATGGACATGATGTCCGAGCTCTACTTCCATGGAGATTGCCCCAGTACCCCGCATGTGGGTTCCCATCCCTGTGAGGTGCCTTGCATGTGCTGCCACCCAGCCATCGCTGGGTGGCAGGCAAGCAGCGCACCACTCTAACACCCCTCCCCAAGGAAAGACAGCTGACTTGGGATGCTCGATCTTTCCTCACCTTGCTGGCCCCCGAGTAGAGATGCAGCGAATTTAAATTCTGCTGGTGAAGTGAACGCGAAGTGGGCACTTTGTGTTGCCAGTCCGCTATGCGGAGTGGATAATGCAAAGTGCTCACTCCGCCTTGTCATTACAAACTTCGCATTAAAGCAGAATGGCAATGCGAAGTAAGGTGAAGTCATTGTTTTTAATGGACTTCGCGTTCCTCATTATGATTCTAAGTGATCCACTTGGTGTTTCAGATTTTGCAGCCCCCCCCAACACATCACATGGCTTGTAGTACTGTAAGTCACATGCTCTTTAACTAGGCAGGAAGAAAGTGAGTCATACAAGCAGACACTTTTACTATCTCTTGTGCAGACGGAGAGAGAGTAGTGTGTTTTGTGACTGCTGATACTTTGAGATCAGAGCGAGGAGGAGATTTAAACTTTGATTTAGACCCAACAGATTTTTTAAAAGCTACATTTTTTTGTCTTTTCTGTACTCTTTTTTACTTAATTTGTTCTTTCTGTAAATTTTATTTTTCTTACCTTTATAAGTAGTTAGTTGTTTGTCTGTGTGACTGTGTGTGTGTGTGTTGTGTGACAGTGAGAGTAGTAATTGCTCAGACTGAGGGAAGGGAGCTCAGTAGGAGAGATGGACCAGGGTGAGGGAATGTCTGTGGCAGGGGCAACTCTGGGAGAGCGTGGTAGTGGTAAGCATCGTACCGTGCGCATGTGTGGAGGGCATGGGCACCCATTCCTGTTGTACTGCTCGATACTTGTGAGTGTCACCCCCCCAGAAGCAGGACTAGCACCACCTCATATCCTGACTCTGAGGCAGTTGAACCACCACCACCACCAAGTCCAGGTTCTCTGGAGCAGGATGTGCCTATTCCCCCAGGCCCAGGTGTGGATCCCATCCCTGTTCAGCACTGTGACCAGCTGGCTGCCAGTTCATCTGGCCATCCCCTGCCTGTGCCTGGTCCTCCCGCACCTCCATTGTTTGGCAGTTTTTTTACTGTGTGGGGGGGGGACAATAGTGTGGTCAAGTGCCGCCTATGTGAGGTGGAGGTGCATTGTGACCCCCGGGGGACTCACCTGGGGACTGAGGGCCAGTGCACCCATATGCTCAATCACCAGCAGTTGGACTGGCAGGCTGCCACAGAACGGACCATGCCTGCACCTGCTGGCCATTCTGTGGCAGAGGGTGCAGCTGTGTATTGTGGCATCCCTAAGAAGAGGAGGGCCACAGCAGCACCTGCTGCTCCACCAGCACCCCCACCACCACCATCAGCAGGTCAGCCTGTAGAACGTGTGGACCCCAGAGAACTGCGTGTAACACAGGCTGACTTGGCAGTTCTCTGGAGTGCTTTTGAGGAGAACAATGAGAGGATGAATGCTGTGGAGCAGTGGCTGGATTGCATAGAGGGACATCAGTTGCAAATTATGTCCATGCTGAAACTGCTGGTGGATCACCATGGGATCCCACATTAGTTTTTTTTCCCTCACACCATGTGCCCCCCCCACTCCTTCCTTGCTGTGTTATAAAACGTATTCCTCCACCATCCCCGACCCTTGTATGTAATTATGCCCTTTTTTGTTGTCTTCCGTATGCGTGACACTTTGTATTCTGAGCAGTGCAAGTATACTGTGCTAAACTGCATGTGTGCAGTCAGTCTTCTTTCCAGTCTGCGTATGTACTGCAGACACTGTCCAACTCCCTGACTTAAAAACATTTATTAATGAGTACAATGGTGGGATGGTGAAGCCTGGAGACATACTACAAAACAGGCTTACAATACATCCAAGTAACTAGTAAAAAAGTAATGTTGTGATTTGTGACTTGATCATAAATCGTGATTTGTGACTGCATTTGTGATTGTGATGATGAAGAAACATGAATGCCTATGGCTGTACTTCCCCGGGCCCCGATGAAGTGTGGCACAAAACTCCCCGACTTGAAAACAAACATTAATGAGTACAATGGTGGGGTGGTGAAGCATGGAGAGACACTACAAAACAGGCTTACAATACAGCCAAGTAACTATTAAAAAAATTAATGTTGTGATTCGTGACGTGATCGGAAATTGTGATTTGTGACTGCATTTGTGACCGTGATGATGAAGAACGTGATTTGTATCACGAGTGACCCGTGATGATGGTCCTGACTTAAAAATGCATATTAATGAGCACAATGTTCATGCAGAATTATGCACCATATCTGTCCAGTACTCTGAAGGGAAGCCAAAGAAACAACTGTGACTTACGTTAGAGATGGAGATTGGGCCCTAAAGAGATGCAAATGCATAGACAGATTAAGATTGCGCTGCACACTGAAGAGATGCAGATGCAAAGGCACAACACCTAACCAGTGCTCACCATCATAAATTCAAATATGGAAAAGGATACCTTTGCCGGTTGGGGTGGGCCACGGGGTGGGGGGGGCAGTGTATTGCACTGCTGCAGTAACAGTCACTAGTACTAGTACCAGCAAAGATACCAAAGAAACAACTGTGACTTAAGTTAGAGATGGAGATTGGGTCCTAAAGAGATGCAAATGCACAGACAGATTAAGATTGCACTGCACTGAAGAGATGCAGATGCAAAGGCACAACACCTAACCAGTGCTCACCATCATAAATTCAAATATGGAAAAGGATACCTTTGCCGGTTGGGTGGGCCATGGGGGCAGTGTATTGCACTGCTGCAGTAACATTCACTAGTATTAGTACCAGTAAAGATACCACAAAAGAAGTACAAAAATTTCACAGCTGCAGTGGATAGCAGGTTCACATTGCTGAAATTATGTGGCACAATAAAAGATGTCTGATTTGATGACAAGCGTCACACGCATACTCACACACACACACACACCACTAAGTAATGCGTAGCAAATTGAAAACTTCAGTAATATAACCACATATTTTAAACAAACTAAAGTGAGGCACTGCTGCACCACAACAATCAGCAAAAAAAGGCAAGAATTATTGAAAATATTACTGTGTGTACATTAACACAGTTATACAAGAAAAATATCACCAAAACAGAAAGCACTGTCTTTTTCTCCAAGTTAATCTATCTACACCACAGATACGCCCCTCCCTCAAAGCACACTTCCACTGTCTCTGAGTACACAGACTGAATGTGGCACATTAACATTCAAAATCTACACACAAACAATAAACACTCAATGATATGAGCAAAGCAGGGTTTCCTATAATCGATGAACTAAAGTTCCAGCAAAAAAAAAGACTCAAAAAGGCTTTTTTAACAGCTTTTAGAAGGTTTGAATCACAGAGAGCTCTCAGATCAGATTGTCTCCTACAGCTTCATACACAAACTACCCTAAACTGAGGCTGTGCAGAATAATCTAGAGCCCATGTGACCTGAAATCCCATGAATCACTGCAAAATTCGCCTTTGGAGCTTAAAAACAAGGTGAAGTGAGGCAAAGTACATCGTTTTCAATGTACTTCGACTTAAGATTTGGTTGGAGTAGTGGTTTGGGAAGGAGGAGTAATGCGAAGTCATTGTTTTCAATGGACTTAGCATTACCCATTTGTAACGCGAAGGACTCCACTTCGAGTTGTGGAGCACTCCGCAATTTCCCCTTCACTCCACGGAGCACTCCGGTTGGTACATAATTTTCATATCTTATCTATGTCAATCTTCACCATTCATCACTAGTGGGTAAGTACCGAGCCCCCCAAAGGGGGCCCTAAGCTTCCCTGAGGGACTAAGTCCCTTAGCCTCCAGTGGGTGAGACTCTGGAAGAGAGAACCCTTACAGGCCTGGGGAGGCCTAAGACTGGTCCAGGTGAGACAGAGAGCCCCCAGTGGGGAAGGGAAGCACCCTGAAAGTCGCCATCTTACCCTGCAGGAGAAGAGGTGGGTTCTCCAGTATGCGGAGGAGATCACCCTACGCCGGGATAGGGGTGACAACTGGGATAAGCGCAGCCATGCTGTCCGCCTAATGCTGATCACTGTCTCTATAGCTCTGGAGACTACCTCACTGGTGTCATAAGATGCCCTTGCTTGGTGCCTTGCTAGCTCCAGGCCCTGAGCAGAGAGGGCAATGGCTTACCTGGTTTCCTCTGCATCAGGCATTGAGTTGAGGCTAGGAGTTGTCCTAGCCTGGACCACAAGAACCTATTGTAGGAAGCAAAGTGGGCCTGATGAGAAGCAACAGAAAGAAGGATCCGTGCCGAATAGAAAACCCTTCTCCCCCAAAAATCAAAGTCTGCAGAGTCCGAGTCTGGGGGTCGGTCATGGTGGGGGGATGCAAGGCCCAGAGTGGGTGTCCAGGGAGGCCAAGCCCAAACAGGGATGAGGCAGAGAAGCTGGAGACCCGGGGTGGGACACAATACTGTTGGTGTAGGTCCCTTGGGGCTGGAACAGTGGAGAAGGGATGTAGCCAAAGCCGATGTGATGCCTACTGGAAAGGAACAGGCCAGGCAGGAACCACCAGGTTGGCTGCACTGAACGCACCTAAGAGGGCATGCATCACATGCTCAGGATTGCTGACTGGGACCCGGGTAAGATGGAGCTCGTCCAACATCCTTGCGAGGAAGCATTGATAGGAAGAAAGATCAGATGCTGGGGAGATGTGGACAGATAATTCCTCTCCCTCCGAGGAGGAGGAAGAAGATGCATGCGAGCTCTGAGGTTCAGGGTCTGGCTGCATGGAAGCATGGTGGAATACCTAATGGTCCAGGGCATGGAGATAGGTAGGTAGGGAAATGTGCAGTGGAACCTCTGAATTGTTCCCAGGTAAGAGGTCCCCTAGGACCAGGAATGCCTAGGATAGCCTGGGCTGGAGACAGAAGCTCGGGGGACAAGCTTCTAGCAGCAGGAGAATGGTCTCTGTGAGGGCAGGGGGCCCCAAGAGGAAACTCCCCGCAATGGGGGAGACCCAAAGGCCCCAGCAGTGGAGTGAATTGGGGCCACTTTACCCATCACTACCCCTGAGCAACCCAGTTCCGTTCCAAACCCTGGATTGCCAGTGTGGCAGGGGATAAGGTGCCAAGCACCTCAGCCCTCAACACCACTTGGTCAACTAAGAAGTTGAATTTTAATTGATCTATCCAGGTAAGCGTAAGTAAAATTATGAGCTTATTGTTTTCCAAGAAGCTAATCATTTCTCTCTTTCTCCCTCTCTTCCCACATCTCTTTCTTTAGTTCGCTCCATCTCTTTCGCTCTCTCTTTCTGTCTCTTTATGGATCTCTCTCTTTCTCTTGTTCTCTCCATCTATGTCTCTCTCTCATAGTCTTCATCTCTCTCTTTCCCCCATCTCACTACCTAATAATAATAATGCTTGCTTATTAAAATTATATTAAAAGGGAATGTTACAGCCACTGAGTCAAAAGACTAGTTTACAATGATATCCTTGTAGTACAAAGTTAGAACATTTACATACAGCAGCAACAAATATAAAAACTGAGCAACACACTAATATAATAACACACTTATGTTTGTAACCCATACATTTACATAACCCTGTCCCTGTTTGGGGCTTTGGTTAGCATGCCCAAGGTTTTCCCCTCCAGGAGGATTGGTGCATAGGAGTGGCATGCTCTTGTAGGGTATGTCAGTTTTGTATGACTTTCCTCTCCCCCACCCCAACCTAACTGTGGCTGAAAAAGGGTCATATTGATCCAGTTCACCATCCTGATAATATGAAAAATAAATAAAATAAGAAGGAACCCCAAGATTTAGAAGGGAACTACTGGAGATTCTGCTTGAACTGAAAACAGGGCTGGTCAGTAGGCATCTCTGTTGTGACCATGTGTAACTGGGTGGGATTGACTGCTTGTGCATAGGAGGGGCTCTACTGATGTTCTGAACCAAGTTACCAAGACTCTGTATGGATCTCAAGCTGACCCACAATGAGTAAGGAGCCTGACAAAGGTGCCAACTGCAATTTACTGGTGGCTTTTTTATACCACTGGAAGGTATGTAGGAAGGGTTCTGTTTAAGCAAGAACTCCTATTCTGCAGGCAGTGAGTTGCAAGGAGGTCAGATGGCCATTATTGTCATATAGTGTATGTTAGAATGTTGTTGTTAGGCAAAATCCATCTTTTACCAGCGTTGTTTTACCATCAATGTGTCGACATGCTGTTGTTATACCATCGCTGGTACGTCATATCGATGGTACAACAGCACTGATTACATTTGCGTATGTGCCACTCTCGGTTTGTAGGCAGTCACAGAATGGATGGCAGTTAAGAGAAGGCACAGGAGGAGGTTCTAATGTAATTGTAAGTGCTGTTTTTTTAAATCTTTGCTGGCACACAGCAGGACACCAGTCAAATGTAAGAAAAAACTACCATTATGGACCGGGAATGAGCGGAGTGTTTTCATGGACACAGCACGGCAGGGCGGCTTTGTGCTAAAATTTATCCTGTCCTGGGGCTTGATAGAAAGGATCATACCCTTCCATGATGGGTGAGACCAAAAGGTACTGAGGCACTGCAAATAAAATACATCAGTGTGTACGACCCTCATTCATTCCACGGTGGCAGCCGACTTGGTGACATGGAGCAGAGGTGAGAGCTGTTATGCACCTTACACCCCTAAGAAACACAGAGTGATGACAGAAGCACGTGTTGTTCTACATAAGAAGGTCCCCCCAATGTCTATCTCCTCCCTCACTTTCCATGAGGTACAGTATTCAACAAATTACAATCCTGGCTAAACTACTCTTGTACCATAGCGAGACCGCCCCACCCCACCACCACCACCACCCCCTCCCAAGGGCCTGGACTTAATATTTATACATATTTATATCTACAGTATATGTAGATTTTCTTCCCACCTTGTCATTTTTTGTTACCCACCCTAAGGTCCCCCAGTGTTTTGACTAATCTCATATGTAGCACTGATTTGAACACCTTATTAAAATCCAGGTACAGTACGTTGACTGAGTGTCCCCTATCTACTGTCCTCATTATCTAGTCAAGAAAGTCTATAAAATTTGTTTGGCAAAAACTCTCCTACCACACAACTGTGCTGTCTGTCATACTGTAGCCCGTTTTCCCTCAGGAGCTCATCAATCTTTCTTTGATTATGGCTTCCAGTAGTTTGCCAGCTAATGACGTCAAACTTATTGGCCTGTAGTTCCCTACATTGTCCTTTGTTCCACTTTAGTATAGGGGTTACTACGTTAGTTCAGTTTTCTTGGACCACATTCATATGCCAAAAGAAGAGGCATTTTTTAAAACTACTTGTTGACATCTATCTTTAAATGTGGTCCTTATTTGTTAGTACCTCACTGGATTTCTTCCCGTTACCTTAGTTCTATATCATGTGTACCCCTGACAGTGTAACATGTGGGACAAAGGGTGAAGTGTCACATTGTGACTGTGTGTTTCATTGTTGCACCATTTGCTAAGCAGCTATCTTTGTAATTAGAAGCATTTCATATGCAGTAAAATAAAAGTTTTAAAAGTGCAGGCCAGGGCCGGCAGGCTGATAATGCACTGTACTGCCACATGAAGAAAACCAAGGATAGACTCTTGATCATGCTCAGGGCCATCAGGGCTCTGGGCATTCTGCAGAGGCTGTGCACGTAGGCCCTGGGAAGGAAGGGTTATTGATCCTTGCTCCTAGGCACCTCCTGTGGATTGCACAGAAGCTTGATATTGTGTGTGACTGTGCAAAGTTAGTTCTTTCCTAAAGGCATGCACAAGTGTGGTAGCCGAGGTGCTTCATCATAAGGTAGAGAGAGGACCTATACTGGAGGGAATGCCCTGTCATTGACCCTAATAATGGCCAGTCTCCCACCTCACATCACTGGCCTTGGCCTCACCCACACCTTTGTCAATCAGTGCAGTCATGGTGAATGTATCTCCTCGGGTCATCCCCAACCCCTATCCTGAACTCTGCTGAAGGAAGCAAGCTTTGGAGCATTTCTGGTGGGTCTGGGTTTGGAGGCTATAGAGACTCGATGGAAAAATGTAGAGGTTGGAGTGGCCTGGGTGGCTGAAAGGTACCAGCTGGAGACAAGCTATGGGGCAAAAGTTTCATGGTCCCAAATAATATGAAACTGCTGTATGTAGTACACTGGCCTCCCAGGTTTGTGCCTCGAGCTTGGGACAGCAGAAGTTGAGGCTGGCAGGAGCACCTGGGGTGAGCTTCTGGGTGTAGGTTTCAGTGGTGCACTGCTCTGAAGGTGGTTTCTGATGGTAGCATATGAGGCATCCCGATCAAGATATGAAAATTACGTGCCTACCATAATTGTTGATCTTTCTGTGTATCTTCACCATTCATCACTAGTGGGCATAGCACCAGAGCTAGGACCCCGCAGGATACTTTTTTTTTCTTTTTTTTTACTCTATAGGCGGAGTCAACACAGGGCCGGCACCGCCCTCAAGGCCAACGTATTACATGGCACTCGCGAGTTGGCCATTATCTGCTGTCGACTCCACCCCAGCCTCAGCTCTGAGACGATGGAGAGTGTAAGGAAAGGGCAGTTGGGAGGGGCAAGGGAGTCCAAGGGATAGATAAAAGGAAAGGATACATATATATAGATATATATATATATATATATATCTATATATATGGAAACTAAAAAGAGAAATAAATGACAGAGAAGACAGGAGGGAGAAACCAGATATGGGAAATTGGGGAAAGGGAAGGGGCCCCAATCTCTGGAAGGAGGAGAAAGAAAGGGAGGGATAAGGGAGGTGGGGGGGAAGAGGACCACACCCCCAGAGCCGATCCTGAATTCAAGTATTTTGAAAAGAACGGTAGACCATAATCTGGACTACCAAGGTTAATAGCTGCTGGGAGGCAAAGCCTGAACTATTAAGCAGCATTCGCCCAGGAGGGCCAACCTTAAGAGGGGGGGCGGGTCAGGAATGGGGGGGCTGTATCATACTCCTCCCCCTCCATCCTGAAATAGAGGAAAAGCTAAACTGCCAGGAGGACATTAAAGGGATCTAACTCAAAGACATAAACCCGAGAGTTTTGAGTTCATAAAGAAAAATGGAGGGGGGGGGCCAATCCCTCAACTCACTCCCAAAGAAGTGAGGGAGAAAGACTAAAGACGGAGGAGAGGACCCCCCCCCGCACTCCAATAATACCCTCTACAGGAAAAAATTCTTCCCTGTGCATCTCCAGGGTCCTCTTCCTCCTAATCACGAGGGAGAGGAGAGCGAGGAGAAAAACAACAAAGAGACACACAGGGGGGAGGAGGGAGCCCAGAGACCAAGGCACCAGGGGGAAGGAGGGCAGGATTTAGTGATGAATGGTTAAGATACATAGAAAGATCAGCAATTACGGTAGGTACATAATTTTCATATCTTATCTGTGTCAGTCTTCACCATTCATCACTAGTGGGTGAGTACCAAGCCCCTCGAAGGGGGTCCTAAGCTTCCCTGAGGGACTAAGTCCCTTAGCCTCCAGTGGGTGAGACACTGGAAGAGAGAACCCTTACAGGCCTGAGGAGGCCTGAGACTGGTCCGGGTGAGATGGAGAGCTCCCAGTGGGGAAGGCAAGCGCCCTGAAAGTCGCCGTCTTACCCTGCGGGAGAAGAGGTGGGTTCTCCGGTATGCGGAGGAGATCACCCTATGCCAGGCCAGGGGTGACAACCGGGATAAGCGCAGCCATGCTGTCCGCCTAATGCAGATCGCTGTCCCTATAGCTCTGGAGGCTACCTCACTGGCATCATAAGATGCCCTTGCTTGGTGCCTTGCTAGCTCCAGGCCCTGAGCAGAGAGGGCAATGGCTTGCCTGGTTTCCTCCGCATCAGGCATTGAGGCTAGGAGTTGTCCTAGCCTGGACCACAAGAACCTATCGTAGGAAGCAAAGTGGGCCTGATGAGAAGCAACAGAAAGAAGGATCCGTGCCGAATAGAAAACCCTTCTCCCCCAAAAACCGAAGTCCGCAGAGTCCGAGTCTGGGGTCAGTCACGGTGGAGGGCACAAGGCCCAGAGGGGGTGTCCAGGGAGGTCAAGCCCAAACAGGGATGAGGCAAAGAAGCTGGAGACCTGGGGTGGGGCACAATACCATTGGTGTAGGTCTCTTGGGGCTGGAACAGTGGAGAAGGGACATAGCCAATGCTGATGTGATGCCTCCTGGAAAGGAACAGGCCAGGCAGGAACCACCAGGTTGGCTGCACTGAACGCACCTAAGAAGGCGTGAGTCACATGCTCAGGATTGCTGACAGGGACTGGGGTAAGATGGAGCTCATCCAACATCATCGTGAGGAAGCGCTGATAGGAAGAAAGATCAGATGCTGGGGAGATGTGTACAGATAATTCCTCTCCCTCTGAGGAGGAGGAAGAAGATGCAGGCGAGCTCTGAGGTTCAGGGTCCGGCTGCACGGAAGCATGGTGGAATGCCTGCTGGTCCAGAGCATGGAGATAGGTAGGGAAATTTGCAGTGAAACCTCTGAATTGTTCCCAGGTAAGAGGTCCACTAGGACCACGAATGCCTGGGATAGCCTGGATGGAGACAGAAGCTAGGGGGACAAGCTCCTAGCAACAGGAGAATGGTCTCTGTCAGGGCAGCGGGGCCAAGAGAAAACTCCCTGCAAGGGGGGAGACCCGAAGGCCCCAGCAGCTAACAGCCATTCAACTAGGTCAGAATGGTCAGAGCTGTGCCCATGGGAAGAAATCCCCCCATGAGGTGACCAGGACTGTGTGAGTCCAGATGGATGGCTCTGACCCCTGAAGTTGAAGTCCCTCTCGAGGACCGATTCAGGGAAGAGCGAGGGTCTGCACTATGGCTCCTCCCAGACCGGGCTCTGGTGAAAGCATGCGGTGCCACACCCTTACTCCTCAACCCGTCAAAGAGAAAGAGACCTCGTCCTCATAGCCACCAGCCTAGGCAGTTGACAACTCCAGGCAGCCTCCGAGGAGTCCACCCAGGAAACAGTACCCTTCCCCCTCCTGGCATGCCCCGGGCTGTCCTAAACTTGGACTGTCCAAACACACCAGGGAAGGGGGTGCCCCAACCGGAGGAGCAGATGTGCCAGTGGCCCCAGGTTCATGGAAGTGGCCACAGGGACCACTGCTGGCTGGTCAGTACCACTGACCCTAGAGCCTACCAGCGACAACTGACCCCCAGAGGGAGGCAGAGTGGGGGCTGAGGTGCTGGAAACTGAGGGATCAGAGGATTCCGAAGAATCTGGGAGCCAATCTGGATTAGACCCAGAGTCCTCCTCTGAGGAGGTAGAGTCCAAGGTCCAATGTCAGACTACCACTCAATCTCCCCCCAGTTCCTGATCCATGAGTCAGACCACCTCCACTCCGGCACTGCAGGTGGCACCAGAGTCAAGCACGGCACTGAGCCCATGCCGCCACCCTCCCCTATGCCGCAAACGGCACCGGAGTCGAGCACGACACCAAGCATGGTGCTGCACTCTCCTCCGGTGCCATAAGCAGTGATGGAGCCCCCATCCCCGGTGCCACAAACAGCGCCAGAGTCTGGGGCAGCACCAGCTCCAGTCCCGGTGTCACACAAGGTGCCAGAAACAGAAACAGGCCCAGAAACTACAGAAGCACTACCCCCAGCACCGCCGACATCCCCAGCTCCACAAACGGCACCAGGAGCATCAGCGGCACTGAGAGATGGCCCGGCACTGAACGCGACACTGTCCTCCAAGCCCGCGGCACCATGAATGGCACCAAGGACGGTGTTGGTCCGGACCCGGAGGGGTCAGAACACAACACTGAGGGAGCCTTCACCTCCGAAGAGGCGACTGCTATAGCAGTGCCTCCCATCTGTTCCCCAAGAGGGACAGACTGGGGCCTTCTGTACCATGGAAGGAGCCCCCACCATGGCAAGGCTAAGAGAGGCAGAGGCCCCCCCTCCTCGGGCCATATAAGACCAGGAGGGGACCCAGAGGAAGGGCCAAGAATTCTCGCCTTGGCCTGTCAACTGCGAGCCCGTCCCATGAAAGTCAGCGACGCACGTCCGACTTTAAATGCGCGGATCTCATGAACCCGACGGTCCATAGAGAAACAGGTGTCACAGTTGTCCATGTTGTGGGCCAGGCTGAGGCAGGAGAACTAACGGTCATGCTTGTCCATCAGAGAATAAAGGCGGCCCCAGGGGCACCAACGTATAGGAGGCCGCCCCACTTTCAATTATTTTTTGCCCCCGGGACGGGACATGACTGTACACAAACAATAACAAAAAACAGTACTCCACACCACTTAAAAGTAATGAAATGATCTTACCGGCAGAAGCGACGTCAAACAGGGCGAAACAGAACTGAGACACACACAAGGCCGACGGACTAGGCCGCAAACGCAGTTTTGCTAGCAGAGTCTCCACACGAGGTCTACACTCAATGGTGTGAGAAGAGGAACTGGGGCTGGGGCGGAGTCGAACAGCAGATAACAGCCAATCCATGATCACCACGTAGTATGTCATCTCCGCTCATAGAGAAAAAAAAGTCTCCCGCGGGGTCCTAGCTCCGGCGCTATACCCACTAGTGATGAATGGTGAAGGCTGACACAGACAAGATGCTGAGATGAGTTTATTGATTTGATTTTCCTACACCTTACTGGATAGGTTTTTGTTTGCTTCTTCCCAGGACCCTCCAGACACTCCCATCTTTCAGCCACTGGAAGCTTGTCTGCCAGAAGGAGCCTTTTCTTTTCTGGTTGCCACTCACAATCACCAGGCTCCCATGCCCCCAGTTCTTCTGATGGCTCAAAGTCTTAGAGTAGCCAGTGGGGGGGGGGTCTGATGCAGTCTGGAAGAAGCACCTTGGTAGGCTGGAGGATTGTGGTGGTGCATTTAGGGGACTAGTGACATAAGGGGGTAGGGATTCAACATATTTCATGCCTGGTCAGAGGTCATTTGTCCCTGTTCTGGTCCTTTTCCATTTTACTACCATATGAGAGCTTTCACATATCAACATCCTAGTAGGGTACTAGATGGCTCATGGTCACCCACACTGCCCAAGACACTACCACCCCCAGGAGCTGCTTTTTGAGAAATGAAGCAGGGTTTGAAATTGGCATCAGTCACTAGCCAAGTGCTAGTAGACTTTGTGTAGAGCTTGTAAAATATTCCATTGATTAGTGATGCTGGCTTGACTTAGAGCAGGGGTGGACAATCTGTAGCTTGGGAGCCCCATGTGGCTCGAGAAGCAGTTTGATGTGGCACATGAGAACCCCAGTGAACACACAGGCTATTTTAAAATGATATAAATTCAATAAAATGAAGTATTTTTCTTAATTTAATAGCTATTAAAATTATACAAGAAATTAATAAATAGTTTAGTTAAATATTGACTATGACTGTTATTATTTTACCTCCTAAATGTGGCTACATATTGGTAAGGTACAGGACTCACAGTGAAATCTATTGGTGTGGCTCGCGTCTTAATCTGAAATTTAAAAGTGACTCATGCTCAAAAGTGGTTTATGTTGGGCTGGTAGTATAGCCTAGAGGTTAGAGTAATGAACTGTGAATGAGTTTGGTACATCCAGCAGACCAGACCTGGGTTTGCTTCTCACAGCCTCCACTTGCAAACTGTGTGACTCTGAGCAAGTCAGTTAACTGCCCAGTGCTCCCAGGTCACTCCTGAAAACAGGCACTTGTCCCTAGTGGGCCTTATCCGGTAACCAAAGACTAAAAAAAAAAAAAAAAGTTGGACACTCCTGACTTACAGGAAGTTGCATTACAATAAATACACCAGTGGAATGCCTGTGGAATCTCTGGATCCCTCCCAGCCACTAGCCATGTTGGCTAGTTAATTCTAACTGCTGCACAGCACCCACTCCCCCCAGAAAGGACCTTTGCCCCTCTTTCTCTGGGCTTGGGTCACAAACCCGGCTCAAAAGTGATGGTTTAATTTTTTTGTTCACAGATGACCATCTCAAGTAGAACTGTATGAGTAATGAATGTTAATTGCCAAATACCCTGAAAAATAGGGTATTCATTATTTAAGACAGAAAAAAGAGCACTTTCCATTATAGGGGTGTGTGAGTGATGAATACTAATTCCCAAATTGTATAAATGATAGGATACACAGTACTAGGATCCAAGTACCGAATAGTTTAGCCTTTTTGTGGGCATTCAGGAAAAAAAAACATTTGGGACAATTATAAGAATTGCAAAATGCTTTAGCCCTCTTCAGATGGCCTGGGTTAATCCCATGGCAACCCACTTCCCACTCCAGCAACTTCCAGCACTCCTCCTCTTAACTGCCGTCCCAGAGAGAGATGTGCTTTCAAACAACTGTCATTTGAAAGCCTCCCCCTCTTTAGCCAGACCCCCAACTCTAAAATGCTATATTTTAGGCCTGCCCCCCTTCCCATGACACCAAGCCATCACCCAGGGGCGTAACGAGGCCAGACGCCAGAGGCTTTTGATATTGTGTACCATGATCTAAGTTCTCTTGCAAGCCATTGAAAATGAACTATTGATCAATTGTCTGTCTCCTTCCCAAAGAAACATATTTTACTGCTGCTACTACAATACATGGCACAATGACATACTGGAAGCCTGGTGACCATGCTAACTGGCTGTTTGTGCAGAGCTAGTTAGCATTTGCAAAAAGACATGTTATAGATAGAAGAGAAAAAGACATATGGGCCTAAGCTGGGATTTGAATGCTGGCCACTCAGAATACCATTCTGATGGACAACCAGCTGAGCCACCCAGGTAACTAGAAACCTAGGACTCCCAGAAGCACCTTCCTTCTTCTCAAATCCACAAGATAATTACACTTTTATTCCATATAGCTGCACAGTGCACCCTTGTGAATCAAAACCATGTTTTAACAGCAAGCACATGGTGTACTAATCTCATTTATAGCTCATTACTCTAACCGCTAGGCTATACTGCCAGCTAAGCAGTGATATGGCCTAGCCTGTTGAGTAGTCATTAGCATTTTATGCACCAATGTTGCAGTTCTGTGCTTCAGTTCCAAAGGGTTTGTGATTCGTGAATGGCCCCGTTTCCTCACAGTGTAGATCCTAGTTGTGTGCGTGATCAGACCTGTGATTTATGCTGCCACATGGGTTTGTACTTTGCTGTACACTGCTCTCACATGAGCCATAGTATGCTGCAAACTTGGAACCCTAATAGCACACCTCTTTCAGTATACCTCTGTGATCTCATGCACACATTTTATTTTTCCACAAAGCTGCTTATCTCCTCAGCTTCTCTGACTGGCCCCATCTGGACCAGTCTTCCCAGCCCTGTCACCCATCTTCTCTGGGACTTACCTCAGAGGGGCCCAGTCGTCAATGTAGGGCCTGCGAGAGATCGGGCCATCACTGCACACCTCTAAGTTATGGGCTCAAATTCAGCACAGGTTGGTAGTGGTTGAAAGCCATTATCACCTGTGGGCTGTTCAGTGGCCTATGTGAAATGAGTTGTGGTGGCCTCATTCCAGTTCCCAGTGGGCAGGTGTCCACATCACAAAAAAAAACACATACCAACACAATTGGCACTAACTGGCACCCTTATTGGCAGTCTTACATGAGAGGCCAAGGATCGAATGGCATGGAGTCTGAACTACCCTGTCTTCTATAGGATGGTCCCTCCATGGCAGGGTTGAGGCACATTGGCGAGGCAGCATGGGAAAGCTTGTACTGTGATCGCCCATGCTGTACCTGTCATGTGAATAGAGAAATTCAGGTTCCAGTGCTGTCAATCCACCACCTTTCATGAGCACCAACAAAAAAAAATCATACATAGAGAAGGAATGTTTTTTTTGTTGTTGTTGCTTGTTTATTTTTATGGGTGGGCTGAAAAGGGTTCTTGTTTTTCAAGCTGTTTTTATCAATTATCACATAATTTGCACATTTATGCTAACAATCCAATTTGCCTAGTGATTACTGAAGCAGTTGTTAAAGGAAGGTTTGGTTAGGCTTTTGAAATTGAAAAAGCAGCCAGATTATTAAAATGTTGATGAACTACACTACTTCTGCTGTCCCTGTTTGAAGCCAAAGAAGTCTTCTGATTGTAAGCTCATTTTGTGAAAGTCTCAAACTGAGAACTTGAACAAGCAGGTGACAGATAAGAGAGAAGGAGGCTCAGTGGAAGTGTTACAGTAGCTCCTTCCAGCTGACATTGAAGGAGAGATGGTGTAATAGACTCGGAGGGGTGGGGATGGGTGGGGGGCTGCAGCTGGCTACTGTTATTCTTGTAGCAGCTCCTAATGAAGCCAATAAGGGGTGGAGAGGGCACTATATCACGGTTTATAATAGAAGAAACAGTAGACATTAAAATTGCAACATTTTCTTGGCATAGGTCCAGGTCTGTGGATGATAGGCTGGCTCTGAAGACTCATTATTGAAAAAGACAAGAGGTCCTTTCAAGGACAATTGCTGCAGGGAGATATCGGCCAGCTCAGCTCCTTCATATCATGGACAGGCTGATTAATCCATCCTGTCAGCGATCCACTCAAGCAATTTCTACCAAAAAGTGCAAGGAGTTTGGTAATTTCTTCTCTGACAAGGCATGCTCCATTTAATCAGGTATCTCCTCAAGCTGCTTGTCAGTGGTGGTCACTCTGTGAGGAACACTGATGACCTGCCTATCTGGGATGAGTTTCATCTGGTTGTTGAGCAAAAAGACATTATTTCTTAATAATTAAACCCTCAGTAATGTATGTCTTAATCAAACTATGTGGGGTGACTCCCTTCCAGGGTTGCTTGTTTACCAGTATTGCCAAAAAAAAACAATTCCTGAAGGGCGTTACCTCACACAGTTTGGCTAAGACATTAGCTACTGAGGGATTAGTTATTTGAAAATAATGCCTTTTTGCAAGACCATTTGGAGAAAGGGTTGCTAGTCCAGAACCGGCAGCCCTGATGAAGCAACTCCAGTTGTGAAACACTGACAATCTAAAATGCAGGTTTGGGTGTAATCCTTACCTTTTCTCATAAAGAATCATATTACCGAATATTTGGCTGAGTTGGGTCTCTCACATCTATCTGCATGTGAAACTGGTGGATCGTATAGGAACACAACTCCTTGCTGTCATGTTATCTTTTGCAGGTCAGGGTTCCAGGACAGTTTTGCTTTGTTCCTCTCCACAGTGCCAATTTCTATAACAGTTACTGGTAGCATGCCTTATTAACTACTTCCTACTTTTTGCAATTTCTTTCTTTTTTTTCTGGAATTTATTGCCTGTATGTTGCTTTTCGTCCCTGTACATGCACCTGTTCTTGTCACTGTAGTTGGTATTGCTGTATCAATTCCAGTCAGCTCTCCGGCAAACTGAGTTGGTTCCCAAACCCATGTCGCTGGCATCATGAGCCACAATGGTGCCACTACAACACAGCTGCAGATATCTTGGGTTGTATTTTCAAAGACCTGCAGCATGTTTTTGCCATAATCACATTACTTGCAACATGACTGTTTGACCATAGAAAACATGATCTAACTCCATGTTACAAGTGCTGCAGGTTGCATTCCACAAAAGATGCATGCATCAAAATAATGACGCATGTGTCCTTTTCATGCCATAAAGTGAGGAAACTGCCATGAATGCAGTGCAACATTTGAAAACAGAGTACAAGTGTTTTGGTGCATTTGCTGTTACTCAGACTGCATCTGAAATATGCACCTGCATCATGAATGTTAAAAAACCCATGCCTTTCTCTTTAAGATAAGTGGCATCTTGCATTTCTCTGATCTGGGTTTTCCCAAGATTTGGGGGAGGGGGGGGGGATTTTGAAAATTATCCATGTTTAATATGTGCTGTAGATGTTTGAGGGGGCAGGGAGTTTGTCACAAATTGCCTATCTAGGGCATTTTGTTACTGTGATTTGTTTTAAAAGGAGAATGTATGTCTTTTACTACTGCTTCTGCAATCACAGCACTTGTGGTCAACCAAAGTATTTTCCAAACAGGGGCCTATGCAAATGGCCCAGTAAGCATCTGCACATGGCAGATGTGGGTCAGGCACCCTGACTAACGTTTGATTTTTTTATACACCATCCTCAAAACACAGTCCTTTGATGTAAAGCACAAGCATTTTATATTCATATAGCCAAATTAGGGACCAGCGATTCCTAAACACTTGCATTTGCAAAACTGGCTACTTCCGCAAATTACAAAACATCTATGACAGAAAAATACTTGCCTTGCCCAGCCGATCCAGTTATGTTGTGAATGTGTACCCGCTACACCCTTGGGCCAGCAAGCACAGGTATTTTAGCCTGATCTAAGTTTTCATAGGGATAGAAAATATGTTTATATATGTTTTTGAGGGACACAAGCTACCCCTTGACAAAACTGCCACCCTGTTAAAAAAAATTTCTGACTCTATCCCTGATTGTTTGATACAGAATTCACTTTGCAGCTGCAACATTTTATTACTAATGATGCATGGCAAGACACAGATATAAACAAACCAGTCATACGACCTAGGCTATTATCACAGGTCAATAAAGTCCAGTGTGCCTCCCCCCCCCATACTGCCCCAACTAGGCTCTACTCCCGTTTTTATGTTTTTTCATCTTATTATTGTTTTATGCTATAGTTTCAACAAATGTACTTAGTAAACAAAAGTCAGTGGAGTTTAATGAAAGCCTGACCCTCACTCCTGGTGACCCTTTTCAGTCAGGTCTTGCACTACTTCACGTTCATTTCTAGTTACCTGGCTGCTTTGAGTTGCACACAGCAGAAGATGAGGGTCAGCTACCATGACTAACATTTGCGAGTTCAGCAAACCCTCCACAAAGCACAGTCGACGATGTAAGACACAACAATTTAATAGTTTAGCCAAATTAGAGGCCAAAGATGTATACACATTTGCTTATCTAGCTACTTTTGCACATTTGAAAACACTTTTTGGCAGAAAAATACCTGCCTTGCCCAGCAGATCTAGCTATATGATAAAGGTGCACCTACTCCCCCTTTAGGCCAGCAACCACATTTCTTTTAGCCTGGTTTACATTTTTAAGAGGAGCATATTTATATATGTTTTTCTGAGGTATGAGCTACCCCTTGACAAAGGGGCTATGTCTGTCTCTGCCCCTGATTGTTTGACACAGAATTCACCTTGCAAATGCAACATTTTATTACTAATGATGCATGACAGGACACAGATATAAATAAGTCATAAGACCTCAGCTTTTATCTCTGGTCAAGAAAGTTATGAATAAACAAATTGCTGTTATAACAACAAACATTTCGTTTTGCAGATCCCTTTTACATTAGACAAATATTAAGCTTTTAAGAAAAGTTGCAAAACTGCAAAAAAAATTAGTTGTCAAAATGAAAAAAGGTTTTTAAAGCAGTGCTCCATGACATCAAAAAAAATGTCATCATATGGTTGTTTAGGAAAAATTAATTTCTGACATTCTTGGATTCATTAACTGTGTATTTTTAACCCCTCAGATGTTTTTAAAACAGCATTTGTAACTAATTTTGTTATTAAGGACTTAAATCATTAAGGATGGCTGCCTCCTGCAATTAAAAAAAAAAATCTTCTGCTGAGGCTACCCTTTGAATTCACATACTAGATTCGTACTCGGGACATGTTAGGATGGTAATCAACATGGCACATCACATCAAGATACCGGTGTTTAATTTTTTCATGGCAGATGGCAGGCATGGCGTGGGAGCAGAAACTTTCAAAAACTTCCATATCCTGTATCTCAGTTCAGGAATTAAAGATAATAAAAAGAAAAATGTGTAAATTTTTTTTTTTGCCAGAGTTACATTACTGCTCTTAAAAACCTGCATGGTGACTATCAAACACTGCTGCATGAAACTAGCTTTTTAAACTACTGAACAAACAGCCCTTTCATTTCTGAATTGTTCCTAGCCACGCGAAATGCAGTATGAGACAGAAAGTGAATGCGGGAGGCTTAGGGCTGGGCAGTCAACCTGATCGCTCAGCTGACAGAGGACTGAAACTATATTTTGGGAGCCCATGTGTCACACAGCTCTCATTCTTTTTATGTTTGCTTGCACGCATGTGCAAGAAACATAGTGCCATCATCCGAGTTTTCGGAGGTGTGTCACCCCCTCTTCCAATTCAGTCAGTGTGTTGGCAGGCGCTGCCCCTGTCCACCAATGCATGCTGGAGCTGTCTATGACAAGCTCCAAAATGCAGTGGCATACAGTTGAAAGGTGGAGCTATGTCAGTGAGCAGCAATAAATATCGCCTGGTCATGCGCAGCCCCCCTACACACACACACACACACACGCCGCACTCATACTGCAGTGCCCCCCCATGTACACTCTCATAGCCGAGCGGTGCCCAATCCCCGTCGGCTGTAGCTCGCCCCCAAAGTTTTCTGAATGCCACGCTTGGTGCCCACCCCAGCTGCAACTCATCGGTATAGCCGACGGGGTGTGCCCAATCCCCCGTCAGCTCCACACCCCCAGCTGTCCCTTCTGCCATACTGGGAGGCCCACCCCAGCGTGGCAAACATCCCAACGTCATCTTTTTTTTTTAAATACCTGTAAAGAAAAAACCGTCATCCCAGTCTTCCTGCCCCCTCCCACAACCCGCACTCCACCCACTGCGCACCCTGCCTCCCCCACACCCCTCACCCCATGCTTACCCTCCTGAGCTCGGGCGTGACGCATCTTCAGTGGACCGGGAACACGCCTGCACTTTTCAAAGCCGACGCCAACTGAGGAAATGCCGGTAAGCTGTATAATGGGATAGATAGGGTTTTTTCAACTTTGTTGCATATCTCAGGCATTTTTTGGAATTTTTGCACCAAATTTTCAACATGGGGTTTTTGGGACCCCTTCTCATGAATGCTGTCACTGTCATGGCGTTATTCGGGCCCAAAGGGTGATTTCGCAGTCACTGCGCGAAATCACCTTTCGGGACCGATCAATAAAATGACACTGCCAGTGTTCACAAGGTGGGCTCTCAAGAAGCAGCTTCATACGTGTGATATCTCCCTCTTTGCGCAGGAGACTCCTGTTTTTTTGACTGAACTCCCTCTCTCCCTCCTGGCAAACAAAATCTCCTGCTTAAGATAATTATGTCCAAAATATCCATTCATGTTTGTTTTTGGCAGATAAAAACACATAAAAAGTAAATTAGTGATGAACAATATAAGTGATAACACTGTACAACTAGTTGTGGATTCTTTTTAGTGCTTATTCTTGACAAAATAAAATATATTAAATGCTTTTATTCTTATTTTTTGACACCATTTAAGGACAAACTCATGATGTTATGACATCTCCCTACTAGTAGGGCAATCTCTCTGCTAATTTGACCCAAATCTCTCTCTTAAGCAAGTTGGATATATCACATGTATGGAAGCCTATTTTGAAAATTTGGTGGAAAAATTCCAAAAACGACTTGTTTTATAGCAGCATTACTAGCGTTCCTACGACGCCGTAAGCCTGGCGAATTTCAATATTTTCACTCCAGATTTTCAACATTGCCATTTTACCACACCTTCTTATGAGTAGTACAGCTGTCATTTTTCACATCTCACCCAAAACGTGTTTCCACCATGTAGCGCACAATGGCGCAGTCGGTGTGTGAAATCAATGTACGGGACAAATTAAGAAAATCACAGTGACACTGTTCATGAGCAGAGGTCTTAAAATGGCTATGTTGAAAATTTGGTGAAAAAATTCCTAAAAATGACTGTTTTATGAGCGTGCGTTGCGCAGTTTCTATGCATGCTCATAAGTTTGCGAATTTAATATTTTCACTCCAGATTTTCAGCATTGCCATTTTATTACACTTCCTATGAACAGTACAGCTGCCATTTTTCATATGCCACCCAAAATTGTAGTTCAAGACATGTAGCGCATAATGGTGTTGTTAAAAGCGAAGCAATGTTTGGACAGATTAAGAAAATCACAGTTACACTGTTCATGAGCAGAGGTCTTAAAATGGCTATGTTGGAAAATTTGGTGACAAAAGTCCATAAATGACTGTGTTACGAGTGAGCATTGCGCAGTTTCCACGCACCCTCGTAAGTTCATGACTTTGTAATTTTTTAAGTCCTGATTTTCACCAGTGGCATTTTTCCACACTTCCTTATTTACAGTACAGCTGTCATTTTTCACAACATGGCCGAAGTGTGTTTTCACACTTTCAGCGCAGAGATGCGTGGTCGCTGTGGGAAATCATTGTTCGGGACAGATAAAGAAAATCACAGTGACACTGATCATGATCGGAGGCACCAAAATGCCTGAGTTGACAATCTGCTGTAAAAATCCCAACCTAATTATATTACGGGTGCGCTGTACAGTTGCTATGTACGCTCATGACTTCAGCATTTTTTAAATATTTTTACTGCAGATTTGCAACATTGCCATTTCTTACACCTCCCATGAACAGTACAGCTGTCATTTTTATATCCTGTTCGGAATGTTTTGCAACTGTGGTGCTAAATGTCAGAAGCTGTGCAGCATAAGCAGCTTTCGCCAACAAACTGATATTCCCCTGTTCATGAGGTGGAGTCATAAAAAAAACATGTTGAACATTTGGAGTGAAAATACCAACGAATGCCTGAGGTATTAGGGTTTCCAACCATAACGCCCAACCCTGTAGAGAATGACAGGCATCAGGGGTGTGACTTGGGATTCATGCCTGTAATGCTCATACCATTCCACACCCTGCAGCCAGTGAGAGGCATCGTGGTATGCCTTGGACTCTTCGGCCCCAAAGTTCACCCCATTCTCCTATATTGCACCCATCTCACCGTATTTCCTAATGGAATGGGGTGTGCATAAGGGCCAAAGACCCCAAGGAACACCGTGACACTTGTCAGTGTCTGCAGGGTGGGGTTGGGTGTGGTGAAATGGCGTGGCCATTATGCCTGATGACCCAAAGGCACACCCCAATGCCTGTCACTCTCTGCAGGGTGGTGGTGGGGTTGGCTTCAGTTCAGTACTTCACTGCCATTCCTATTACGCAGCTCTGTAACTTCTACACTCCACTGCCAATGCCAGCAAGCAAACATTCGGCATTGACAAATGCTTGTTTTATGTTGGCTCATGCTTGCGCAGCCAACATCTTGCAGTACTAGCAGATTTGAAGGAGCGGTCACTGTGGGCGAGTGCAGGGCATGCATCAGTAGGTGCGTCCCTCATTCCCCAATGAGGCAGCTGCAGGCACTGACACCAGCAACATGTAATGTGGCCACCAGATCAAAGAAAAGGTCCACTGCAATTACAGCCAAGCTCGTCATGCAGTGGCACCTTCCGATGTGCTTTTCCTAGTGAAGTAAACATGGCGGCAGTGACTGCCGCCACTGCCTGTCACAAGTTTGGGGGGTGTCCAATCCCCCAGTCGGCATGCCCTAGCCCATTTCATGTGCCAATGGGGGAGCCCACTCCCTGTCTGCATAATGCCCCCTCATTTATTTGTGTGCAGAGATGTGCCCAATCCCCCTCGGCACTTGCCCCCCTTCAGTATGTACTGGCGGGGGTGCCCAATCCCCCATCGGCTATCCCCCGCAAACACTCAGATGGCACGCTGGGAGCCCACCCCAGTGTGCCAAATGCCCCTGTAAAACAAAAACTGTCCTGTGAATTTTTTTAAAATTTTACACTTGTAAAAGAAGAAAACGGTCCTTTGTGGCCCCCTCCTCGGTATGTGCCAGTGGGGGTGCCCAATCCCCTGTCGGCTTGCTCCCCCAAACAGTCAGGTGGCATGCTGAAGCCCACCCCTGCGTACAAACGCTCTGTAAAAAAAAAAAAAAAACTTGAATTTTTTTAAGCCTGTAAAGAAGAAAACAGTCCTTCGTAGTTTGTCCTGCTCCCTCCCCAGTCCGCACCCACCCTCTGCACATGCTGCCTCCCTACTCCCCCCTTTCACCCCACACTTACCTCTGGAGTCCGGCGTGGCTATCTTCGGAGGACCGGGAACACGTCTGCACTCTTCAAAACCGACCGCGAACTGAAGAAATGCCAGTAAGCTGTATAATGGCATAAATAGGGTTTTTTCAACTTTGGTGCATATCTCGGGCATTTTTAGGAATTTGGCACCAAATGTTCAACATGGAGTTATTGGGGACCCTCCTCATGAATTCAGTCACTGTCATGGTGTTATTAGGTCCCGAAAGGTGATTTCGCAGTCACTGTGTGAGATCACCTTTCCGAACCGATTAACGAAATGACAGTGCCACTGTTCATAAGGTGGATCTCAAGAAACATATGTTGCAAATTTGGTGAAAAAAATCCAAAAAATTACTGTTTTATGAGCCTGCATTGTGCAGTTTCCATGCATGCTCATAACTTCATGAATTTGTAATATTTTCACCCCAGATTTTCAACATAGGCATTTTTCCACACCTCCAGCTGTCACTTTACATATCCTGGCCGAAATGTGTTTTCGCGCTTCCGGCGCAGAATGGCACGGTCGCTGTGCGAAATCAGTTTTCGGGACAGTTTGACAAAATTACAGTGACACTCTTCATGAGCAGAGGTCCTAAAATGCCTATGTTGAAAATTTGTTGATGAAGGTCCATAAAATGACTGTGTTACAAGCATGCATTTTGCAGTTTCCACGCACCCTTGTAACTTCGCAAATGTGCAATGTTTTCAAGCCAGATTTTCAACACTGGCATTTTTTCACACCTCCTTATGAACAGTACAGCTGTCATTTTTTGCATCCTGCCCAAAATGTGTTTTCGCACCTGTGGCGTAGAATGGCTGGTCACTGTAGGACATCAACTTCTGGGGAAGATTAACAAAATCACAGTGCCACTGTTCATGAGGGGAAGTCCCAAAATGCCTATGTTGAGGTGACATTGGCATCAGTTCAGTACTTGACTGCCATTCCTATTATACATCTCTAACTCCTGCACTACCAATGCCAATGCCAGAGAGATAACAATCGGCATTGACAAATGCTTGTTCTCATTATCAACTTATTAATAACTGTTGACAAGGAGAGGTACACTGAGCTGTAACAGCTCATTTCAAGAAGTTTCTTGAGTGGGTGGGGGTAGTATATACTGACCTGTTTTATTGACAAGGGGGACGTTGGCCAAGACACTAGGGGAAAATCCCCAACACTTACGATAATTGCCATGGGATCCTTAACTTTCATCTGGACAGCCATCAGAAAAGGGCAGAAGATACCGTGGTTTAATGTCTTACCTGATGAATGACACCACAGCACTGCATCACCCCCATAGTACTGCACTACAGGATCAGTACTGGTTACTAAAGACAGTGTGGTCTAGTGGTTACAGCACAGGCCTGGGAACCGGGAAATCAAAGGATTACGTTAACCACAGCTAAATGTTCACTGCGTGACCTTGGGCACATCACTTAATTTCTCAGTGCTCCAGTCCACCCAGCCATGGAACTGGAAAGAAATAGGAACCCCTCTGGAAATGAGATGTTGCATCACAGCAAGGTTATGCGAGTAAATACATTTTAAAAACAAGTTTCCATTTGCCATCCAAGTTGCACAGTAATAGGGCTTATGCTCGCTACTCTGGTAATCCGGGTTCTGGAAAGGGCTATGGTTGCAAGGGGCTGGCCTGGGAAGGAGCAATGAGTGTCCCGCTGGACAGCTTTCTTCCTTTTGAGAGGGTGGACTCCATCCTCCACTGTTTGACTGCAACTCAGAGGAGGCTAGGTGGTACCACAAGCAAAGGCTGCCACAGAGTTTAACTTGAAAGGGGAAGGGGGGTGGTGGTAGATAGATGCCAGGGATACTTGGAATGCAGCAAGATGTGGGTTGGGGTTACGACAGAAACATGTATCAGCACTTGAAAAGCAGGAACAGTGGAGGAAAACTGATTTTACAAATGCTTTAATATTTAAGGTGAACCACAAATCTCATTACTTGTAGGAGGACACCAAACGAAACCCCAGTGCTTCAGCCTTACCGGTCTTCATCAGGGGATATGGGATGGGGTTAGCACTGGATTCCAGGAATGCTTGGAATGAGGCAGAGTGTAAGCGTACCCCTGAATGCCAGAGATATGTGAAATGGGGCAGGGTGTGTGGGGGGAGGGGAGTATCACTGGACAAATGGGACAGGGCATGGGAGAGGATGTCTCTGGATGCCATCACAGGGTGTGTGTGGGATACCATACCACTGGATTCCCGGGATGCTTGATATGGCCATGGCATGCATGGGGTACGACTATTTTTTTTATTTTTTTTCCTGCTTTGTTATTAGCTACTATGATTGAATACCTGCCTTACAATCAGTATCTTTGTTTTCTGTAAATGTTTTAACTGCTGTTTTTTGCACACAACGCTGGGCTGCCTCTGCCCTCTGCTGTAATATGTTACTCAGTTCTTACTTACCTACTAATGTAATACATGGACTGATTGATGTCTTGTTGTTTTGCCCCTGTACTTGTAATGTTGTGTTGTGACTACTGATGAGGAGCCTTTGCAAAAGAGTCCGTGGACTCAAAGGGTGTAATTCCAGTTTCTCAATAAATAAATTAATAAATTGGACACCAGAGATTCTTGGAATTGGGCAGATTGTGGGAGGGGAGTGACAATGGATGCCAGGGTTGCTTGGAATAGGGCAGGGTGTGTCAGGGAGGTGGCACTGGATGCCAGGGATACCTGGATAGGGGCAGAGTATGAAAGAGGATATAATTGAATGCCAGGGATACTTGAAATGGGATAGGATGTGTGTGGGGGTACAACTGGAAAAGGATGTCAGGTATTCTTATTCCAGGGGCTAAAGACAATTAACAGTGGCATTCTTAATTTATGGAAGGGAGTAGACTAAGGGGTAACATGAGGAAGTATTTATTCACAGAATGGGTGGTGGATGCATGGAACTCCCTCCCAGTGGAGGTGCTGGGGGCAAATTCGGTAGCGGAATTCAAAAATGCATGGGATAGGCATAGGGGAACCCTTGCAATTGGAAAGAGAGGGTAAAGCCAGAGACCAAGCAAGGTTTGCGTTTTTTGCAGTAGATAGGGATAATGGGCAGACTGGGTGTGCCAAGCGGTCTTTATCTGCCATCAGTTTCTATGTTTCTACTGCCTGTTTGTCATTGACAGTTCAACACCAAACTGCATGCAGGTGTTGTTATAGTTCATTTTTAGGAAATTCATTGCAAAACAATTATGTTAATGCAACAGGCTTTAAACAAAAAACATCATAAGTAGGGAAATGTGATGTTAGACTAAAATATCCCCTGAACCTTGGGAACCTGTAGTGAGGTGCTGGTTGAGGTTTAAATGATCACACAGTGTAGCACTGGCATTGCCTTAACTTTGACACCCTTTCCCCAAGCATTGGAGAGTGACTAATTTTCTCTGCCTAGACAGACAGTGCTGAAGTTTGGGCAATAACAACACTGTGTCGTGCAATTGTTAAACCCCAAGTAACACCATGCCACAGATTCCCCAATGGTTAAGTGACCTTTTACATTAATATCATTTTTCCTTACTTTTGAGACTTTGTGTTTAAACCCTAACTGATACTTACTTTTAACTTACTGTCTATGACCCTGTTCTTCAGTCCCTCCTCCTCCTCAAGACTTCCAGGCACCTCCCAATTTTCCTGCCTTCCCAGCCACAGCCACTTACCTCCACGGAGCCTTGGTTTGCCTCCCAGGTAGAGCTGAGGTAGGGGGAGACTCCCCAGACATCTAGCCTCATCAGGCGATGCCATGCTGTGGAGTCGGGGACCCGGATTTACCAGGGCCGTCATTGCAGAGAAGCTGAGGTCATGCCTTTTTTTTTTTTATTTCTAGTCCCTGGGACATTGCTGCAACAATGTCAAGGTGTGCCCATGCATGCTGTGCATGTGTCCACATGCCGATGTCTGCAATTCCCCCCGTCCTTATCCATCACAGCTACACTACCACCTGTGGTTACCCAGGTAGCAGTATTGTGACAGAGAAAAGAACCCTCCCCAGAGGAGAAGGAGAGGGCCCCCTGGGAAGCTCAATTCCCCTCACCTTGGCCAGACCTCAATGGCCTGATCTTGTTCCCAAACTCGGTTCACTGTGACCTGAGCATTAGCACTACCGTTGCACTGATGGGGCAGCTCTAATTGATACATTAACATGGTTTCTTTGCAATGAATATAAGTAAGTAGACAAAAACAAAGTAAATATATTGCAAATTAAATAAAGCAAAATGAATATAGGAGAAGAAATAATCCATGTCAAAATACATAATGTAAAGCCAGCCCGGTGGCGCTGAGGTTGAGTGCTGGAGCTACACCTGCGCACCATGCAGCGACCCAGGTTCAAGGCGAGCAGGGGCCACCGGGGTCGAGACTGAGGGAAGAGATTGAGCATCTGGAGGACTGCCTTCTCCCGGGTGGGTCTGGGTGCACTCGCTCTTGGAGTGACCTCTGGTGGCTAGGGGATCGCCAATTGTAGTGGCGTGGCATATGCCTGAGGGCAGAGCCATGGCAACTCGTTGCCTTGCTGGCTGGGCTCTTCAAGGAGAGGGAGGGGAAACACAGGGAAAAAAAGAGAGAAAAACCCCATACCTGGGTATAGATGAATGCACCTCGCCTGCCCAAAGCCCAGACCTCCAATTCCGGGCTATCTCCTCTCCTCAGGGCCACTCGTGTGCCAGGCACTTCCCCTATAGACAGAGCACCCTGGTCGGATAGGGCGGCCCTACCTCCAGAGAGTTCAAACCCAGAGGTGGTGCTTGGTGGCACGAGGGAGAAGGACTAGTCACGGAGGAGGGTAGAGGCTGGGTAGCCCCGAGGTTACTGGAAGGAGTTCTCCAGGATGGAGATAAATAAAGTTAAAAAAAAATACATAATGTCACTTCACTACCCTGGTACAAAATGCCCAAATTCAAGAAATAGTGTCACATTTGCCAGTGGGTAGATACTCAAATTCTAGGATTTTACCATTTTCCCCTTGATGAAAATAGTAAATCAGTGGTCCTGCAGATGATGCCAATGCCATTCTGTTATTAGTCAGCAAGGGGATGAGCTTATAATGGATAGCCCTCTCCTTCTCTCCCTGAGAGCCAAGCACCTCACTACACTTTCAGAATTCTATAGGTTCCATTAAAAGGGGGATTAATAGCGAAGAAAAGGAGAAGTGATGCCGCCACTGTACAGCACACTGGTTAGACCCCAGTTGAACTATTCTGTGCAGTTCTGGTCACCACATTGCAGAAAGGGCATAAAGTAGCAAGAAAAAGGAGAACATAGTGCTACAAAAAGGACTAGGGAGCTGGCCAATATGCTGACTGAAGAAAGGCTGGAGCACATGTAAGTGTTGTTCTTAGAGAAAAATAGATTAAGGGAGACATGACTTGAGGTATTAACATTTACGATGGGGTGTACAAAGCTGGACTAGAAGACTGTTCAGCTCAATTCAGGATAGCAGAACCAGGAGGAACATTCACAAGCTAAGGAGGAGACAGTCAGTAGGGATGTCTGTAGATGTTTTGTCACCCAGATACAGTTTGTGTGTCTGTTTGTTTGTGTGTTTGCTTGTTTAGTTATTCATTTAGTTTTTGACAATTGTCTAAGCCCACTGGGAACCAAGCTTCTTTTCAAGGGCCACACAAAGGAGATAACAAACTTTTGTTTTACAGACATTTCAATCACAGAATGTTTACAGGTATTTCAGTCACAGAAGTACATGTACAGCAACAGAGGAATATTCCCTAGAAGAGCAGTTCACTCTGCAGTGAGGTTACAAAGCTCACATTTATCGTGATATGATATTTACAAATAAATAACCTTCTGTGTTTCAGGTGAAGCACTTACAGTACATGACTATCACATACTGTACTGTAGGTAACATTTGACAGCTATTTTTAAGTTTGGTTCCCCTTAGTTGGTGTGGGAGGGGACTGCGTTATACTGGGGCTGCTTACCCAATGAAACCTTGGCCCATGTCATGCTCATGCTTGGAGTGTGGAAGGAGAGATTAATTCCAAACCTTAGTTCATGTTCTGTGCATTGGGGAGTTAAGAGTAGTCTTAGTGGCAGTATAGCCTAGAGGATAGAGTCATGAGCTGTGAATGAGCTTAGTACATCCAGAAGACCTCAGTTTGATTCCCACAGCCTCCGGCTGCATGTTGCGTGATCCTGAGCAAGTCACTTAACCTCCCCAATGGTCCTGGGTGATTGGTCACCCCTGAGAAGAGGCACTGTGCCTAGTGGGCCTTACCCAGTTATCAAAGGAAAAAGATGGTAGACAAGCTAGTTGGATTACTAGTACTGGAGACCCTGAAAACCATGCAGTGGCGTAAGCAATGGAGCTTAGCCTCTAATGGTAGCCACCCTAGCTCTGTGAACACTCTGCAGTGGTAGTCACATTTATGAGTGATGAGGGCGAAGCACTCTGTCTTCTTGTTGCCAGAAGAGGTGATAAGGTCAGATAGTGTTAAGAGTTTTAAGATGCAGCTGGATGACTACCTGAAGGGAAAAGGTGTTTCAGGTTATTGCAGTTATGATAACAGCGAGGTTAACTAGATGGGCTCAACCATCTTAAAGGGAAACAGCACAAAGGGCCCCATATTCAAGTGTGGGGCTGATCCCAATGTGCACTTTGTATGCAAAAACATCTTGGTTTACTTACTGTTTACTGTAATATAGTAGAATGTATCAGATTAATTTTGCTTAGTTCTAGGCTGACAAACAGAATACTGAATGAGCAACTATGCTCAGCCGGTGTATTCTGCCACTGAGGGGTTCCGGTTCCCTCTGACTTCGCGAGTGAAGCTCAAGAGGTCCATGGGAATCAAAACCCTGAGGTGGCACAATACACTGGTTGTGCATATAGTTGCACATCCAGTATTTTTTATAGTGTATGGTGCCCCTAAAAAGTAATATTTAAAAAGTCTGATCTTTTTTTGTTATAGAAAAAAATTTATGCTGCTTCATCTTATTCCAGGTTTCAAGGCTGGTTGCTAGGGTTAGTGGTGTGGTTGTTAGGGAGCAGATGTCCCTATGCCTCTAGCTCAAGCTTCCCATGGTTTCCAGTTGTGTGTGGACGGGATTCAAAAAAAACTATGGCGGCCGTATTTCTCGCTAAGCGAGAGGAGTTATTGTAATGTATCGGATTAGGATTTTGTAAGTAATTTAAAATATCTGGTTGATCCTGTGCTTTATATTTTTAGTATAACTAAATATATCTGGTTAATCCTGCATGTTTTTTTCTCATATCTGGTTAACCCTGCACATGTGGGATTTGTTTGACTCACAGGGTGTCATAATCGTGCCACCACTGGGAGTTTCCTTCTGGTTGATACTGCAGTTTCTGTTGCGTGTGGCTTGTGTGCTTTTCAAATTAGCTGGATCAGAGTTGACCCCAGAAAGGTACAATCACATTTCATAACCTTTGAACTGTGGTACAAAAAGATTTCAGCTGATCTGAAAAGCGAGTTAGAGCGACGTTCCACGATACACTGTATCCTTTTACTACAAATCTAGAATTCACTATAGCTGACATCAGAGCAATATGCAGCAGTGGGAGATTCAAGAGCCTGCAGTTCATTTTAAAGCTTTATAATCTCCAATCAGATATTTTCCGGGTCCACTTTTTTCCCAGGGCTAAGTACAGTCCTCTGTGACTGTACCTAGCCCAGGGAGGACAGCAGGACCAGCAAACAAAAGATCAGAGCTGATATAAACTCTAACAGCTGCAGGGGATTATTGGATCTGCAGTAACAAAAGATGTCAGCCTAGAACTAAGCAAAATTAGTTTTATACAATCTACTACAGTAAACAGTAAATAAACCAAAATGTTTATGTGCACAAAGTAACCCAATCTGCATGAAAAAGGATCAAGTCCAGATTTGACAGTTCCATAAAATCCAGGCTTTATTAATCCAAAAGACACTTATACAAATAACCAAGATAAAGTGAAGATGCCACAGGCAATGGCTGCCCCTTCCCCACAGGAATCCAAATCTCACTGGTCGACCAGTGAGATTTGGATTCCTGTGGGGAAGGGGCTGCCATTGCCTGTGGCATCTGCACTTTATCTTGGTTATTTGTATAAGCGTCTTTTGGATTAATAAAGCCTGGATTTTATGGAACTGTCGAATCTGGACTTGATCCTTTTTCATGCAGATTGGGTTGTTGCAGTATGCCGACTTTCTTTGAGTAAGTACTGTCAAATTTTATGTTGGCAACTGCTTTGGTGGGGGTGAAGACATCTGGCCTAGCTTTTCTTCATGCACACAACGTGCACATTGGGACCAGCTCCGTACTTGAGAATGGGGCCCTTGGTGCTGACTGCTTCCCTTTAATACATCCAAAACTATGCACTTATGGGCTTATGCAACATGCTCAGCCTTCAGCTTGCACCAGTGAGGGATTCTAGGGCTAAGACAAGAACCACAGTCTCTCAGGTGTCAGTTGGATGCTCTGCCAGTGCATAGCTGCATAGGCCCTGTGTAACTCAAATTTAAAGAAGTGTTAGCCCATTATTAGTTCATTTTATTTAAATTAGGCACTCTCACTCAACCTTTTATATGAAGCGTGACTTGGAGCTTGTAAGTCCCTGATGGCAAACACAGGCAATTAAAGGTTTAGAGAACATGGTGCAATTAAGAAAGAAATACTACTTTTACTGCTCCACTAATTGTACTGTACTGTAAGTATATGTTCACAAAATGCTGTGAATGTTAAATATGAACTTTTACACTGCTGACACAAATCTAATTAGTAATCACCCACACAAATCTGAGAGTAAAAGAAATATGTTTTAGTTACTGTGCATTCTCAGAGTTGTGGGTCCTTAGAGATGTTGGTACAATATAAACTGAAACTTAGATCTGTAAAGGAAAAGAACAGTTTCCAGAATTGAGCAAAAGACCTCAGCAGAGCAGGATGTATCTCAAAATCAAAATATCTGATGCCACTGGGTCACCGTTGATGTTGCGGTAGCTACTCCTGACGTGCAGGCTCAACAAGATTGAAGGGCCTAGATCTGTTAAACCCCTGATTGGGGCATTTGTATCAGAAGTTAGCATGAAATAGCATGATACCTCCACCAAGAGAAAGGTTTACGTGGAGCTGATGTAAGTATAGGACCACCCCCTGGGATGCAGTACCTCCCCACAGGATCAGCCCATCTGTGACTCAGTTCTATGAAATCACAGTGCCCCCAAAGCATGCAACTTATACCTAAGATAATAAGCACTCAGACAGTGAAAAATAAACACAACAGGGGTTCATTTGGGTCAGTCTTCAGTCCCTAAATGGAAGACTGGTGGGGATAGCAACGTGAGGTGGTATTGTACAGTTCAGGCTGGTTGTTTAGTGCCCCTTCCAAGCCCAAAATAAACAACACCAGTCTGCTCTTCTCTTGCCTTTCTAGGTGCAGCCAAATTAATCAACCTGGGGCTGTGCTTCAGGTGCCCTTCCAAGCTCTGACCAGTAACAGGGCCAGCCTCTAAACCACATATGCACAGTACTTTTCACAGTTGTCCACTTCTGGTGTCGGTTGGTGCAAATGGCTGTTTTCTCTGGTCCTGGTCAAGACTTTCCTGACCTCTGCATTCAGTGGACACCCTTCTTAAGATGATGGCCAGTTCAGCTTCTGAAACCCCGATCCTACATGACAAACACATCATGTCCTGTCATCTAGTTCCTAGTGTGTTGTGGTAACCAGCACTGGGCTGAGTTGCAGACTGGGTGGCTTCCCAGACAAGCTGTGGTCATAGTTTGTCTGTCTCTGGCTGCAGCACAGCAAAGTATCTCAAATAACAGCAGCAGCCCTCAACTTCAGTTTGCACTGAGATAGCAAGTGATTGCCTCTTTAACCCAGCAGGAGTCCTGCTTAACTCCTCATTCACTCACTTTCCTGCTCTGGCAGATGCATGAGTCGGCTTCTGCAGCACATTTTCTAGCTGTTTCTCCCAATAGCATGCAGGCACCAGTCTGCTTCACACTGCAGACAAACACAGACTGAATTCATTCTGGAAAAGTCCCTGCTGTTCACTGGGGGATGACTGCTCTGGAGGTTTGAACTGTCAATCACTGTAAGCTGATTTGTAAGTCTGTCACATAACAGGCGATTAGACTCTGCAATAGCATCTGAATTAATGAAATCCACTACAAGTCCACAAACCCCTAAGTCTCTCTTTACATGATGCTGCACCAGACTGTGTCCACCAGTCACTCTCTAAGCCTGAGGCTGTCACCATGACAGCTCAGGACAGAGGTGATGAAGATGGCTAACAGTTTTGTAATCCACAGGCAGTCTTTCCAAAATGTCCGATTTTACATAAAGCTCTGCAAACAAACTGTATTTCAGGCCTCAAACCGGTGTTACACTGGTCCACTTACACATCAGGTTCAGTCAGGGCAGCAATCGAGAGATTCCAAATTCAGTCAGGAGTGCTGATGCATCAGCTCTGATGGTGGCTGGCTCCTTTTCTGTGCCAGTGCAAGTAGCCTTAATTAAAGCCCCAATGTAAGGGTTACAGATCCTTCATAACTGAGCCAATTACTCAGAAATGTGTACTCTAGTTCCCATTAAGTTGACTCATTCCACAGTGGGGATTGAGTGTACAGGTGGTCTTAGAAACAGAACTGGGTATTTTCATTATTACTGCACATTTTGCAAATGATAACTTTGTGCAGTCATGGAGGTGGGAGATGTGTTCAGAATCAGGACCCAAACCCTGAATCAAGCACTGCAGGCAATCAGAAATGAAGGTAATTTAGCAGTCAGGCCGAGTCTCTTGCCTGACATTATGCTCTGAACACAGGTATTAGTCACTGACCTTGAAAGTGAGGCTGCACATGGAATGAAACCATAGAGTACCATGTGCTTGAGTGTGCTCATTGCTCATAGTAATCGGCAGTCTGATCATCCCTGTCAAATATCTATGCAATCTGCAAGGCTGCTGGCTCCTGCATGCTGTATTGTGATGACCCCTTCTCTGCAGTTTATAAAAGAATGCGCAGAAGGTTTTAGCCACAATTTAACATGCTGTCCACTGATGCAAATCTGACCTTCGCGTGACTACTCCAGTATTCCCTTATGACTAATGAGGTTCTCTGGAAAATTACAACTGCTGTTGCATCTCAGCTGGGTTACAGTACACAAAGTTGATGAATTGTAAAATAAACTCAGTCACATGACCTAGTTATATGCTGATAGCTCATGATTAGGATTGAGGGGACTAAGCAGCATATGCCATCTTTAATGTATCCCTGATGATCGTGGAGGATCCTTATTTCTAACAGTTCTCTCTGCCCCTTCTAAAGAAGCTATTGTAATGTTTCTGGAGGTCAGAATATAGTATTAGGAATGGAGTGTAAAGCATATTTTGGCACTTATTCATTTATCAAAAATCTGGTGACCAAGATAGTCACACTGAGCTGGGGCTCATTTCCAAGTGCAACCCAACAGACCATTCACTGACCTACGCAGCCAGTATAGTGTTTTCCTTATGTAACTGTATTAGTTTTGGTTGTGGCCATTCACACTCTCTATTCCAGAGGAATTACTGCCCTGTAGGGGTACGAAAGCAAGGAACTCTCAGAGAGGGTTCCGCCCCTAGAGGTACCACGGGATGGTTCCCTTGGCTAAAGGTACCTTAGGAATCCCCCTAAGGATAGAGTACTGCCGCTGGAGGAGGAGGGGAGGATGGCAGGGCAAAGAAAAAATGCTTCACACTGAGGCTGAAAGGAACTGCTTATATAGCTCAGGAAGTGGGAGTGGCTGGCTGCTTGATCACCGAACTACAGGCAAAGCCTTTCAATTCACTGACCTATGCAGCCAGTATAGTGTTATGTTTATGTAACTGTATTAGTTTTGATTGTGGCCATTCACACTCTCTATTCCAGAGGAATTACCACCCTGTAGGGTTACGAAAGCATGGAACTCTAGGAGAGGGTTCCACCCCTATAGGTGCCACGGGATGGTTCCCGTGGCTAAAGGTACCTTAGGAATCCCCAAAAGAAATGTAGTATCATCCCCAAAAGTAGGCAACATGATGTGTATGAGCAAGCAGTAACAGTGACATAGAAGCAGTAACTGCAACATAACAGTAGAGAAGAATAGTGATGGCTTGTATGAGAGAATGGGATCCCTTAAGGAGAGAGGGAATGGCAGAACATCCTCCACCTCCATCCAACAACGTAATCTACCTAAGGAAACTAGGGGACACAACTATGTTAACCAAGTTTTATGACCTGAGGCAACAGAGGAGAAAAAAAACCCTATGAGGAGGAAATCTGTGGGGATCCAAGGCCTAGGTTGCCTTCCCTCCAGGCTTGGGAAAATGTATTTAGTGACATCTCTGCAGCTGCAATTTGGAAAGCCCAATTAAAGGGAGGAGGAAAATATTCCAATTTTGAGAAAGGCTCTTACTCAAACCCTCTAGTTGGAATGTCATGGAAGGTTGCGAAAAAACTCTGCAACAATATGAGCATCCAAGGCACAGAAGGAGAGCAACAACTGCTGAGGCACTCACCTGGCCTACCCACCCTAAATCAAACCAGGTGAACCAGAGGCAGTTGTGGGGAGAATGCGGTGAAGGTGCCTTGCTAGGGAAACCACTAAAGTCAATGGCCAACCGTTATAGTGGAATGCTAGAGCCAAAGGAGATCGTCGTAACCACCATTCACCGCTAGTCTTAAATTCTACACCAGGAGCTGCTATCATGTAGCAGGCAGCTAAAGCCATGCCCGGGGTGAGGACATTCCCAGCTATGGGCCAGGTGAGAAGGATCCTGTCCCAAGTTGGATACGCCCAATGATGCGGACTAAATGCAGAGCGAGACCGTCGGCTGCAGGAACCTGCGCCAGATTAGAATGGCTGGCATGCCCCAGAATTGATTGAGAGTTGTAAAGCTGGTGAGCTGAATGAGCATGGCGTGCTGAGATCGTAATGAGCACTGAGTGCTGAGACCTTGCAAAGTTGGATGCAGATTGAGAGCAGTAGAATCCCAGGTGAAGCCGAGGGGATGGCACTAGGCATAAAGCAATTGTTTGCGTAAGCAAGGAGCAACAGTTGTGTAAGCAAGTGGGGACCTAATAGGTCAGTAAGCAGTAGTAGTAGTAATAGGTGGACATGCATAACAGCTGTATAGCAAATACACAGCACGGAGTTAGGGGCAAGCCAGCCAGACATGAATAACCAAATCAAGGTGACAAACTCTGAGGATTTTCGGCAGCGAAGACAGGATTTAAAACAGAATTAATTAACCACACAGGCCACGACCCCCAAACACCTCCCAGTTCCTGCTGTAGGACAAGCAAGGAAGCGATGAAAGGCCGAGAACCACATGCAGATATAAAAGCTCATTTAATACCCTCAGTTGGAGCTTCAGCTAACCTCAGAGTAAACAAAGTACAATAGGAATGGGT
The DNA here is from genome assembly GCA_016271365.2 of Neoceratodus forsteri. NCBI lineage: Eukaryota > Metazoa > Chordata > Ceratodontiformes > Ceratodontidae > Neoceratodus > Neoceratodus forsteri. The sequence continues at coordinate 656,060,364 of CM057454.1, read as the reverse complement.
GTAAACAATGCAGCAGCAGGAAGCAAGTAGGCCTGTACAGCAGTAGTAAATAAATGAGTACACAGAGTTGTATGTGCAAATAAAGGAGGCATAATGCTCTTAAGCATTGTCAAACAGGCAGTGGAATGAGATTGCAGCAATGAGGTAAGTAGAACAAGCATGAGTAAGCTGTATAGCTAGGTTCAAGTAATCTGAGTCAGGTGAGAGTAATAAAATATGCCACATGGACCAGCTACAGTTGAGTAACTGAAAGCTAGCATTATGAACTCTGAATAGCAGTATGCTAGGAGCCTAGAAAAGATTCCCAAAAAGGAAGGAAGCATACACAACCGAAGGCAAATACAAACCAAAGCAGGAAAACAAACACAGAAGCCCTGCAGAGACAAGCGGGGGAGGAGATCCAGCTGGGAGGCCCAACCAGCTCAGGGAACAAACCGGCAGAGCCTTCGGCTACAAAGACAAAATGCTTCACAGTGAGGCTGAGAGGAACTGCGTATATAGCTCAGGAAGTGGGAGTGGCTGGCTGCTTGGTCACCGAACTACAGGCAAAACCTTTCAACTCCAAGAGGAATTAAAACAGCAAGAGCATTTTGAGACAACAAAAGTGTGAACATAACAGTAAAGTTGTAAAAATCAATCTAAGCCAGCTAAGCAAAAAAGTAAAAGAATGTATATAAAAATATAACATTTTGTAAATTTTGGTATGGTTGCCCATAAAATGCCAACAGGATTTATTCCTTAGCATGTGGTTCCTTTTTTTTTCTTTTCATCCAACTTGGTGGCCCCCAGCCATCAACTACACATTTCTCTAGGTATTCCCCGTTCACGTGTCCCATCCATCACTCCCCCCACCCATGAGCCAGTGGGAATCCACATGCAATGAGACTCAAGAGCTCTGGTGCCATCATCCTTGGCAGCTGATGCACACAGGTTTTTTTTCTGGTTGTTTATCACTGGGCCCCGTGCATCACCAGGTATTGCCGCCTTAGGACATACCAGCATGTATGTGTCTCTGCAGAGGAAGCAAGCTCCCTGGCCCACCACAAGAGTAGCTGGGTCGGGTCACAGGGTCACAACCATGCAAGTGAGATGCCCTACCCACATGCCCGCATGTGGTTACATTGTGGTGTTCTGAGAAAATTTGAAAAGGCAATTTCCGACCCCAGTCCCCCTGCTATACATAATAAAACTGTTAGAAACTCTCAGAGATGCCACAGCTTCCTCAGCCAGGCATATGTCTTTCAAGCCCTCCCTTTCTATAAATGTGTGTTCTAGAGCTTGCACTGTGTAAGGACAGCTCACTCCATGACATTAGCTGTAACACAGTACAGGGCAGTTTGTCTCCATTGCTTATAATTAGCTGGTATATTTGAGAACACTGAAACTGTGGCTGTAGCCACGAATAACACAGACTATAAATGGATGTCTGACAGTGACCTTTGCAACCACAGCTGTCAGTTAGACACATCATCGTTAAAGAGCAGGTATCCACTTCTGTCGAGTCATAATCATACTTTATTCAGCTATTTCTGTTTTCTAGAGAACATATTTTATAAATATCGTTGCTCTTCCCAGAATTCACAGTATGCTTTTAGCAATGTATAAAAAGCCTTTAGTTATTCATTTAGTTAGTTAGTTTTCCAGGGAAGCTTGTTTCCATGTGTGAACTGAGGAAGAGATTATGCAGGGAGAGCAAAATGTAAAAAAAGAAGTGCAATGTTACACAACTGAAACTAACAATGCAGAAAAAAATATTTGAGACAGCAATCTTAAAATATACAAAGAAAATGTACAAAGAATTGCAAAAATACAGTACAAAATCTAGAGAATAGTGCATGGACAACCATAAACAACAAGGCTGTATTTCCATTGAGGGGTTGAGATGATGTCATATGGACCTTGAGAGCAAAGCATGAGAGGTCCATGATGTCATCTCAACCCCCAGATCGAAACATGAGTCGAGTTGGGTATGGTTGCTCATATTTTATTTTTTTATTTTTTTGTAGTATATGGTATTTCTGTATGTGAAAAATAAATGTTTATATACAGTAGTTGGCAGGACCCATCTGCTCCCCTTCCGCTTCTCATCCCTATAGTCAGCAACTATATGACAGATAAATTCTGCCAATGGGAGGTGGCTTAGCAGAAGATAACCATACACAGCAACTTTTTGTGATCTTTGAACTTTGCACAACTTTGTATGACCTTTGAATTGTGCACAATAACTTTAGACCACGTACAACAATGATTCCGAGTGTATGGAAATCCATACACAATAAGACTTAACCATATACTATATAATACAGTTGATCAAGGCAAAAATGAACAAATCAGAAGAATAGTCAGACTGACCCATCAGTGCATTAGAAATGCTGTTGCTTGCTATGCTTAGGAATGAGCCTGGTGCTGCCAGTGGGACGGCAGTGAGAGGAGGATTGAGGGTCCCAGTGGATGTTTACCTCCTCTTGGGTGCATAGACAACCATGGGCTGCTGTATGAATACCTCCCAGAGACACTAGGAGGCCTGGTGTGATGCAACAGAACAAGGGACGAGTGGCTAGTCTCTGTGCATCCTTGTTGCATGCACGCTAGAGATGCATTATGGATTTATGTCATTGTCTCTGGAAAAGGGAGCAACAGGGAAAAACTATCAGTCAGCAGGTTGAAGGGCATTTACCTGGAAGTGGACTGCCCCCCAGGTGCTAGGGAGGCTAATCAAATCCTGAACTTCCCCCCAACAGCAAATATGGCCTGTGCTAACAGTAGAGCATCTATAGTCAGATCTGAGTAGACTGTTTAATGTTAAACCCCCATTTTTGCACCTTAATAACTTTGATGGTGTTCAACAAAAGAGCCCATAATTTGGCATCCGTGGTCTGGCATAGTCTCAAGACATGAAAAGTTTCATGATGGCATCTTGTGCAGTTTTTGAGATATGGAATGCCAAAAAATGAAAAAAAAAGGTTTTTATTTTCCTATATTTACATTTTATTTTCTCTTACATACAGCTTAGACAGTGCAGAATGTTTCCACTAAAGTTTCAGGATAGAAATGGCCCTTATCGAGGTAGTACCTTTTAAAAGTTTAATAAAAAACACATTATACAGTTACAGAGTTACAAGGATGTTTTTTTTTGTTTTTTTTAATTGCCCTGGAAATAATGTTTCTGGGCAAACAAAAATCCTGGGTGCCCAGCTTAGCAAGAGGAGACATTCACTCATGTTCTCAGTATGAAAACAGTGGGACTTTCTTGAACTGTGAAGCTACAGCTGGAGCTGTACTGCTGGCTTCAGTTGGAGCAGTGAGCCGGCAATCCCCTGAATGATCTCTCTCTCTCTCTCTCTCTCCCTTTCTCTCTCTCATATCTATCTGTCTATCTATCTATCTATCTATCTAGCCATCCATCCATCCATTCATTTATCAATGGAAGTTATTGGGTAAGTCTGTTGTTATCCACTAACAACTTACCCAGTAACTCCAGTGCTCATGTGTACGCGGTCTGTCTGTCTGTCTGTCTGTCTGTCTGTCTGTCTATCTATCTATCTATCTATCTATCTATCTATCTATCTATCTATCTCTGTCTATCTATCTGTCTCTTTATCAACCTATCCTTAGTATGTTAAGTGGACTGGGGTGCACACTAATGGGACTGTTACTCTACCCCACCTCCTGTTCCCTCCAGGTTGCCCACTTTCTTCACAGTAAAAGAATAGCAGACCAGTGTGCCAATCCCCAGAACCACTTCTTTCAAGCCCCCCCCCACAAAATAGGTGGTGCACTGGAGTGACCACACTCAGTGCCACCAAGGAGCAACCCAAAACTGGGGTGCCCAATCCCCAGTGTTGGTTTCCCTTTTAAATAAAGAAAACCATCTATTGTTGATATTTTTTTCTAGCATTAAGCTTGTAAAAAAGAAAATGGTCCTCACCAGTCTGACCCCTACACTCAGCACCCACCACCTCATATACACACACACACACACCTTCACTCACTTGAACATATCCCACATGGTAGATCCACTCTGTGATCAAAGACACATCTTGCTTGCGGAACTGGTGACTGCGGTATGAGAAAATAAGGTAAGTCCAGTTTAATGTATTTTAATGGGATTTGAAGTTTTATTCATAACTTTGCCATTTTTTAATATTTTTACACCAAATTTTTGATATGGCCTTTCTGGGACTCCACCTCATGAACAAGGGCTGTGGAATTTTAAAAATTCAGCTTGTAAGATGATCTCATGGTTGCTGCGCAAATTAATTTTTTTTCAGGAGGTTGAAAATATCTACCTATGTGGTTTATGAGGTGGGGTCATAAGAAGGCTATGTTGAAAATATGGGGTCAAAATATAAAAAATCAACAAATTTATGAATGTACATTGAAATATTTCTGCTCATGCTCATAACTTTGGTAATTTTCAATATTATGACCCCACATTTTCAATATAGCCATTTATTCACACTACCTCATGAATGTGACTGATGTTGTTTTCCAGATCCTGGCCAAAATGTGTTTTCATACCTCCTGAAAGGCGATTTTACAGCTGCATTGTGAAATCACTTTTTGGGAGGGATTTGACCATTCTCACCAAGCAGGTTCATGAGGCGGGGTCATAAGAAAGCTATGTTGAAAATTTGGGGTCAAAATATTAAAAACAACACAGTTATAAGTCTACATTGAAATATTTCTATGTTCACTCATAACTGCTAATTTTCAATATGTTGACTCCAAATTTTAAACACAGCCCTTTGTTCACAACACCTCATGAACGCGACAGTTGTCATTTTTCAAATTCTGGCCAAAATGTGGTTTCGCACCTGTGGTATGAAATAAAGTAAGGCCGTGTTGAAAATATGATGTAAAAATACGATAATATGACCAAGCTATGAGTGAATATTGAAATATTTCAATGTTCACTCATAACTTTGCTGCTTTTCAATATTTTCACTCCAAATTTTCAACATAGTCATTTTTTCACACCACCTGAAAAACGTGACAGGTGTCATTTTTCAGATCCTGGATGAGATGTGTTTTCACACTTGTGTTCATACTAGAGTTCATACTGGAAAATAGGAAAGTCAAGAAGGCAAAGACCATATAAACTTTCCCCACAATTCAGTGGCGGTAACACGAGTCACCAACTTCAATAAAATACTTATCCAATCTATCCTTAAAAATACTCAGATTCTCAGCTACCACCACTCCCTGAGGTAGTCTATTCCACATTTTGATTGCCCTACACTTAAATCCATTCCTTCTTAATTCCATCCTACACATTGTTTCCCTCAACTGCCTATCATGTCCTCTCAACTGATATAATTTTTCTTTAAACTCCAACCCCAACTCTCTCTTCACATACTCGTCTCTTAGTCCTTTGTACAAAAACAATAAATCCCCCCAGCCCTCCTGTTTCTCAAGGACAACAAGCCCAATTTCTCCAGTCTAGCCTCATAATTCAAACCCTCACATCCTGGTATCAATCTGGTGTAGGACCGCTGTGGCCTTTCCACCAATTTTACATCTTTCACTAGGAAGGGACTCCATACAGTGGAACAATAATCCAGAATGGGCCTAACCAGAGTCTTTACAATGGCATCAACACCTCTCTACCTCTAGAATGGAACCCCCCTTCTTATACTATTTACCAAATACATGGCTTTATTTGAGGTATTCCTACTATGAACACCACTTTTTAAGTCATTTTGAATATAAACCCCCAGATCTCTCTCACATGTTGATACCTTAAGCTTGAGACCCTGCATATAATAGTTCTGTTGTATATTATGCCTCCCTAAATACATTATAATGCACTTTTCTTTATTAAAGTTCATTCCATTTACTTCTGCCCATTCTGAAATCTGTATTAAGTCCCTTCCAAAAGATAATCTATCTTAAAACGTATCTACTACCCCTTCCCCATTTTAACATCATCAGCAAATTTTACTATCTTATTCTTGCTATGTCTATCCAAGTCACTTATAAAAATGCCAAACAGCAATAGTCCCAGCATTGACCCCTGGGGCACACCACTCCCAACACTCAGAGGTTCCGACAAGTAACCCTGGATCCTTACTTGTTGCTTCCTGTTCCTTAACCACTGTTCCAACCATTTAACAATAGTATAATCAATTCCCATTCTAATCAATTTTTCAATAATTTTACAATGAAGGACTGCATCAAAGGCCCGACTAAAATCAAGCATTATCATGTCCACACTCTTTCCCGCATCCACCCATTTATTAATATGTTCATAGAAGGTAGTCAAATTAGTCTGACATGACGTGCCAGAAACAAATCCATGCTGATTTTTATCTAGTTGTCCTTTTCTTATCATAATGTCCATTATAGCTTCGCTAAGAATACCTTCAATGATCTTCCCTACCACTGAAGTGAGGCTAACCAGTCGATAGTTCACGACCTGATCCTTTCTCCCCTTCTTATATATAGGCACCACATATGCCGACCTCCATTTCTCAGGCACCACACCCTCCACCAGTGACTTTTGCCCCAACATGGTGATAACTGGTACCAACTCATCCTTTAACTCCCTCAGCAGGTGCGGGTGAATTCCATCCGGTCCTGCTGCCTTATCTGCCTTAAGCCTTAAGCCTTATGACTCTTTTCAATATTGTGGTGTGAAATGACATTTCAGACAATGTACTATAAATGCCACATTTTATTGATTTATTAATTCATTGATTGATTGATTCATTTATTTTACAATTGGTAACCAGGAAGGGCACACAGAGCCTAGGCTCATTTCCAGGTGTGACCTGGGGGATGGGAAAAGGGAGTACTAAACAACCATTTGTCAATGGTGAGTTTTTACCATGTGCACTGGTGTCATGGGGGGTGCTGATACCACTGAAAGTGACATTAAAAATTCCTTCAGTGAAGGAATCATTGATTAACAGTTAGGAATGCAAAGTAAAAGTGATGATATTGGGCAGTGCCCCAAATTTTCAGCATACCCTTCTTATGACCCCACCTCATGAACAAGTGCAGAGAAAATTTTAAACTCCTGCCTGAAAGGTGATTTTGTGGAGTGACTGCAAAATCACCTTTCGGGATGCAAAGAACCATTTTGGCCAGGATCTGAAAAATGACAGCTGTCACATTCATTAGGTGCTGTGAAGGAAAGGATATATGGAAAATTGGGGGACAAACTATTGAAAATGGCCAAAGTTACGAGCCTATGTTTGCAAATTTCAATGCTGGCTCATAACTTCATTGATTTTTTAATAGTTTTACACCAGATTTTCAGCATAGCCTTCTTATGACCCCACTTCATGAACAAAGGCAGAGAAAAATTTCAGCTCCTGCCCAAAAAGATGATTTCGCACAGCGACTGCAAAATCACCTTTTGGGATGCAAAAAAAATACCCATTTTGGCCAGGATCTGAAAAATGACAGCTGTCACATTCATGAGGTGCTGTGAAAATTGGCTATATTGGAAATTTGGGGTCAAAATATTGAAAATTGCCAAAGTTACGAACCTGCATTCACAAATTCAGAACAGGCTCATAACTTCATTGTTTTTTAATATTTGTATATCAGATTTTCAGCATTAGACTTTTTATGACCCCACCTCATAAACAATGGTGAAGAAAATGTTCAACTCCTGCCTGAAAAGTGATTTCCCGAAGTGACCACAAAATCACCTTTTGGGACAGATTTACCTAACATCACTTGCATTGTTCATCTGGTGGGGTCCCAAAAAAGATATGTTGAAAATTTGGGTCAAAAATATAAAAAAAAATGGCCAGGTTATGTCACTAAGTTGAAAACCCCATTAAAATACATTGAAGCTGAAAACCCCATTGGAAAAAATTGAAGCTCTTACCTCAGTTCGTGGTTGGGCTTTGAAGAGTGAAGATGTCTCTGTGGTCCAAGAAAGATTATGGGGACGGATCTCCAGTGGGTAAGTATGGGGCAGAGGGGTGGGAGTGCTGGGTTCTGAGTGGAAGGGGCAGGTAGGGTGTGGGTAACGGCGCAGCAGACAATGATGGACAGTTTTCTATTTTTCAGGTAAAAAAACAATGAGGAACAGTTTTCCTTATTTCAGAGACAGGACACAGGGGTATTGGGCACCCCCGGTGTCACTACCGGACAGTATTACAACAGTTGAGGACACTGGTGGATTGGGCACCCCCAGTGTTACTGACTTATGTTGGGGGGGTGCAACAGATGTCAATGGACAGTTTTCTTCTTTTCAGGGGGAAAAAAATGATGAGGGACAGTTTTAGACACTGGGGGATTGAGTAACCCCAGTGTCACTACTGTGTGTGTGGGGGGGGAAGGGTACCAACAGGAAGGGTCAGGTTGAGGGACAATTAGGGCCACCAACAACAGACATTGATGGATAGTTTTCTTTGTTGCAGGCACACAGTCCAGGCTGACCATGACAGATCAGTCTGGCTTGTTTGACGGCGTGGATCAATGAGACATCAACTTCTTTTGAAGTTTGTGCCATCCCTGCCCAGCAAGCCAGAAACTCCATCATTGTCAGCCTGGGTGCTGATTGGTCTGGGAATCTCACGCCCCTGCAACACTGCTCTGCACTGGGTGGACAGTGTCACACCCCTCAAAAGGCACCGTCATACCAACATGTCGGCTTGTGTGCACAGCAAACACAAAAATTACATTGCAAACATCAAATTAAGGTTACACAGACAACATACCAGGTGCAAGAGCAATATGATGAACAAGTAAGTGAACAACAGTATGGTACATCACAGTGAATAAGAGGACAAGTGACCAAGAGTACAATAAAGTGCACAGTGCCTTCTTGTGGAAGGTGACAGTGCTATGGAGTACAGACTCAGACTGGGGGCACATTCACGTTAAGCCTAAATAGAACAGGGGTCCTAAGCAGGGGGCCTAACATATCCAGGGAGGATGCCATACCGGATCTGGTGCTGTCAGATGGAAAGCATGTTCAGTAAGTAGTAACAGGGGACACCCTTGTGGGCCAGGACCACCGCACAATGTGATTTTACATTAATATGGGCAAGAAACCAGGCAAGATCAAAATGAGGCTCGTGGACTTCAGGAGGGCAGACTTTGGTAGAATGGGTGATATCCTAGCAGGGCACCTTACAAATCTCAGACCGTAGATGGATGTGGATCAGAAATGGTCCACCATTAAGTTGCGTTTGAATGAGGCCACAAACACTTGTACAAAGACTGGTAGTAAGAATTCCACTACCAAGAGACCTAGATGGTTCAACAGGAATGTGGCAGAGAAAGTGAGAGAGAAGAGAGCATCCTTCCAGAAGTACAAGCATACTGTGAGAGAGGAGGACAGGGATGTTTATTCAGGGAAATCCTGAGAGGCAGGGTGAGTGGTCCGGGCAGATAAAGCTGCAAAAGAGCTAAGGCTAGTGCACGGGATCAGGGAAGGAGAAAAAGACTTCTTCAGATAAATAAAGGAGTGAAGAAGCAGTAAGGGCAGGATAGTCAGGATTAAGAGGGAGGGAGGCTGGGTAGAAAATAGTGAGGCTCAGGCAGAGGCACTGAATAAGTACTTCAGCTCTGTCTTCAAAAGGGAGAAGGACAGACCTATGCCACAGGGGAAAATTGGGGAAGACTGGGGGGTGGGAAAGAAACTGATAGGGTGATTGGGGTGGACAAGGTCTTGGAGGGTCTTCGGACCCTTCAGGTAAACAAGGCACCTGGCCCAGATGTTGTGCACCTGAGAGAACTGGTGGAGGTACTGGCTGCCTCCCGATGGTTATGTTTAACACATTACTGGAGAAGGGATGTGTGCCGCAGGACTGGAGGACAGCACATGTGGTGCCACTCCACAAGGGTGGTCTAAGAGATGAACCTGGCAACTACCAGCTGGTCAGCCTAACCTCCATAGTAGGTAAGTAAATGGAGACCATTCTAAAGGAAAGGCTGGTGGCTTTCCTAGAGGCAATAGGCAGAATGGGTTTGTCAGGGGGAAATCCTGCCAAACAAACATGATAGACTTTTTTGACTGGGTCACAAGATCGTTAGACATGGGCCAGGTGGTGGATGTCCTATACCTGGACTTCAGTAAGGCCTTTGACTCCATACCACATGGCAGGTTGATCAGCAAGCTGAGTAACCTGGGAATCGGGGACTAGCTGCTGGGGTTGATCAAGAGTTGTCTGCAAGACAGGAACCAGAGAGTGATGGTAGGGGGAGAACTATCCAAGCTTAGACCTTTAACCAGTGGGGTTCCACAGGGCTCAGTACTCAGACCAGTGCAATCCAACATCTTTATTGGTGACATTGCAGATGGGGTCAAAAGTAAAATCTTCCTCTTTGCAGATGATATTAAGCTCTGTGGGAGGGTGGACACAGAGGAGGAGAGACAGGAGCTCAGGCAGGATATGGCTAGGCTAGATAAATGGTCTGGCATCTGGCAGTTGGGATTCAATGCTAAGAAGTGCAAGGTCATGCACCTGGGAGCTAGGAACCCAGATGCCAGTTACTGGCTGGGAGAGGGTGGGTGGGTGCAGGTGTCCAGCTCAGAGGAGGAAAAGGATCTAGGAGTGATAGTCAGATGCGACATGAAACACTCTGCGCAGTGTTGTAATGTGGCAGCTAAAGCAAATCCAGGAGGGAGGAAGTCATTCTGCCATTATACAGGTCGCTGGTGAGACCACGCAGGGAATACTGTGTACAGTTATGGTGCCCCTACTTGAAGAAGGACATCAATCTAACAGAGGGGGTTCAGCAGAGGGCAACAAGATGATCCAGGGCATGGGGGACAAACCATATGATGAGAGGTTAAGGGAGCTCAATATGTATTCCCTGGAGGACAGAAGAGGAAGGGGGAATATGATAGACACCTTCAAGTACCTAAAGGGTATAAACAAGGTGGGAACGGAGGGCATCTTCAATTTAAAAAGGGAGGGGACCACAAGCGGACATAGGCTGAAACTCTTGGGGGGTAAATTTAAAAAGGAAATGAGGAGAACTTTTTCACAGAAAGGGTTGTATCAGAGTGGAATGAACTGCTGGAGGAGGTGGTATTAGTGAAAATGGTGGGAAGTTTCAAAGGGGGGGTTGGGACAGGGTAAAAAAGAGAATTACAGTTGGAGGGTAGATGGGGAGGGGATAAAAGAGGCAGGGGGAGGATAACTCCTGGGGGGGAGGGAGGAAGGGCAGCTCCAGTAAATTAGACTGAACTGCACACTCAAGCAGACTTGATAGACCAATACAGTGGTTCTGGTGACAAGACGATAGTGAGTGCATGATGAGGGAGGAATAGAGGGAGCAGTGATGAGCATGGAAGGGAGAGTTGCAGAGAAATGACAGAAGGCATTGCAGTGAGTATCCAGTCTGGCAAGGGAAGAGGAAGGGGTGGTGCCATAAACCATTTCCGCATACTGGTAGTTGAAGACCAGGAGAACCATTTTGGTCATCAGTTCCCAACGGACCTAGAGGGAAAGGCAGTCCTTGCTGTGATACAGAGCACCAGCTTTAAGGTGGAGATTGGGATGGATGGCGTCGATGTGGGCTGAGAGATCCAGCTTACCATCTAGCCACACACCAAGGTGCTGGAAGGCAGGGACAACCTCCAGAGGGTGCCATCCAGTGTAGAGAAGACAGGTGAGAGTGAGAGCCTGGCCAATTTTTGGCTGAATGCGAAGGTCATAGACACTATCTTCTTGGTGTTGACTCTGAGCTGGTTGGCATACAGTCAGCACAGTACATTGTAGAAGTTGTGCTGCAGTGGACATTTCACAACCAAAGTTGAGGGGCCTGAGGTGTAAATGACTGTCATCTGCATGTGTATAGAGATGCAAATAGACACAAGCAAAAGGCAGGTCACTTAGGAAAACTGGGAACAGAATAGGACCCAGGATGGAGCCCTGAGGGACCCATGCTAGGACGGGGAGGGGACAAGGTACCTCCCACCTGTACCGACTGTTGTTGACTCATGAGGTATGACTGGAACCACTCAACAGCAAGCACTGAGAGGCCAGCAGAGCTCAGCTTGTCAAGGAGGACAGAGTGGGACATCAAGTCAAAGACTTTGCCCAGATCGATAAAGACAGCTGCAGTAATATGTCCCTCATCCATTCAAGAGAGGATAAAGTCAGTTACTTGCAGCAAGGAGGAGATGGTGGAGTAGTGCTTCCTAAAACATGACTTGAAAGGGAAGAGGAAATTTGAGGAGTGAAGGAAGTAAGCAAGCCTGGAGCAGGTGATAGACTCATGCAGTTTTGCATGCCATGTTTATAAGGGGAGTCATAAAAAGACTATCTTGAAAATTTTCAGTCAAAATAATAAAAAAAAAAAAAAAAATTAAGGAATGTGTGTAGTGCCATCCTTTACCCCAGTAGGTAGTGGTCTGTGATCTCATGCTGTTGAGTTGAGGTTAAGGGTGAGCTAAGTGAGCCACTTGGATGGGGCAAGGCTGGGGGGATGGTGCTATTAAGCAACCCCACCCCAGTCAGGGAAGCAAAGGTACAGTGTTGCCCACACAGGCCCAGGTGCCAAATAGTAAAGACAGCTCTTCTCTTGGCATAGAGCTCTGCACCTCTGCACCCGTGGGTGGCAGTGAGCCCCCTACATTGGCTGAGAGATTGACTATTTGCCCTGTGCATCTGTATATGAGGCCACATGGAAACCTAGAGATCAGAGGCCTTGTGCTTCTGCAGCCCGCCGGACTGCCACATGAATTTCTGACATCCATCACTGCACTTCCATAGGTGGATGGAGTCTTCCCTTGCTGCAAGGCCCAGGGGGCCATACATGTCTGCATCTGCATGAATGAGGATACGATTCCACTATCTCAAAAAGGAAGGAAATTCTTTGCAAAAAAACTATGCGTTAATGCAGCAATTAGGGTTCAACATAAAGCAACAAAAGCAGGGAAATGTGACATTAGGGTTTCCAACCCAACTCCTGACCCCAACCCCGAAGCAGCGAAAGGAAAAAACATTAGGGTTTTGGGTCTCTGGAGTCTTGGTGGATCAGTGGTGGGTGTTCTCTGAGGTTGTCAACTGAAATGCTCATCCCCTCCTCTGAGCAAACAAGGTCAGATGTGATCTGTTTTCTTCACAACAGATTGTGTTAGCAACATGTGACGACACATACTTCTCTACCTTTGAAGAGTGTATCACTGTGAGGCACTGGATTGGAGCTGTACCTTGTGCCTTGGACAGGTGGCCATGGGCTGGGAGCATTAGGGTTGACAACCTTAAGGAAGACCCCACCACTGATTTGTCAAGACTCTAGAAACCCAAAATCTTAATGTTTTTTCCTTTTGCCGCCAGGGTGGATTAGGGTTGGAAACCCTAATGCCACATTTCCCTACTTTTGTTGCATTACGTTTAATCCTAACTGGTGCATTAACACAGTTTTTTTCCAAACTGTGTGTATATATATATATGTGTGTGTGTGTGTGTGTTTTTTTTTTTTTTGCTTATTGGTTGCTTCCCAGACTTGATTCATGTGTGTGCACATGTGTACATGTATGTGTGTTTAGTGGGTGGTATTTACAAGTCAAACTGCCTTAGACTTGATTAGGAATGCTGCAGAAGCATGCCTAAGCAGGAGGCATGACAGATGCAGTGAGATGGCGCAATCTGAGTATGAACAGCAGATGTGTAGCAGTAGATATGGGGCTAGGGAACAGCTTGGCCTTTGTATTAGGAAGCGGTGTATAAGCAGCAGCAGGTTTTGTGACACATTCCAGTAGCAGCAGTGAGTAGCAGGCAGCAGAGCAATCAAATTGGTGAGTCACACAGATTTTAATTTGGGGTAAGGTGACTGAAAAAAAAAGTGAGAGCCTGGAGTGTGAGTGCAGGAGTAGAGATCAGGCCATAGCTAGAAACAGACAAGAGAGGCCTGAGTGGAGACAGACTTGGCCTCTGATACCAACAGTCTCCACTAAAACAGTGACAAATTGGGCCCCTTCAGGCACTGTGGCCCCCAGATCACTGACTGGGCTCACCACTGCACTGCATTTATTCTCTGGAGAGATTTGGCCCACTCACAAAGGCCCCACCGTTCAGAATAATCAGTAGGGGCTCCCAGGAGATCGTGAAGTCCTGGAGAAGGTGGTTGAGCTGGGGGGGGGATTGTGAAGGAGACAAAAGGCCAAGGCAGAGTATAAAGAATAAATCGTAAAAAAGGGATGGAGGGGGTAGTCTGGATTTTCTGACACCATAATGAATTTGCTATGACATCACCATGACAACAGACTGCTGTGTCACAAGTAACACAACTGGGAGATCAGTTAGGGACTGTTGGGATGTTTTTATGTTTGCTTGCACGCATGTGCAAGAAACATAGTGCCATCATCCGAGTTTTCGGGGGTGTGTCACCCCCTCTTCCAATTCAGTCAGTGTGTTGGCAGGCACGGCCCCAGTCCGCCAATGCATGCTGGAGCTGTCTATGACAGCTCCAAAATGCAGTGGCATACAGTTGAAAGGGGGAGCTATGCTTCAGTGAGCAGCGATAAGATATCGCCTGCTCATGCGCAGCTCCCCCTACACACACACACACACACAGAAACACACACACACATACTGCGTGCTGCCCCCCCCAGGCACACACATATAGCCGACGGGGGTGCCCAATCCCCCATCGGCTGTGCTGCGCTCCCCTCCCAAAGCCTTCCACATGCCACGCTGGGTGCCCACCCCAGCGTGGCAACCTCCTCAGAAAAAGCCGGCCAGGGGTGCGAATCCCGTCGGCTCCTATCCTCACCCCTGTGTACTGGGTGCACGCTGGGGCCACCCAGCGTGGCAATAGATATTATAGCAAAGGGGTGCCCAATCCCCGTCCGGCTCCACGGCCCCCAGCTGATCCTTGTGCCACGCTGGTAGCCCACCCCAGCGTGGCAAACGTCCCGCATCGTCAATTTAAAAAAAAAAACTGTAAATTAAAAATGGTCCCACGAGTCTCCCGCCCCTCCCACAACCCGCACCCACCCACTGCGCACCTTCCTCCCCACACCCTCCTCGCATACTTACCTCTGGACCACGGCACGATGATCTTCAGTGGACCGGGAGCACGTCTGCACTCTTCAAAGCCGACCGCGAACTGAGGAAATGCCGGTAAGCTATATAATGGGATAGATAGGGGTGTTTTCAACTTTGTTGCATATCTCAGGCATTTTTTGGAATTTTTGCACCAAATTTTCAACATGGGGTTTTTGGGACCCTTTCTCATGAATGCTGTCACTGTCATGGCATTATTTGGGCCCGAAGGTGATTTTGCAATCACTGCGGAAATCACCTTCGGGACCGATTTCTTACTGCACAGTAGTGTTCATAAGGAGGGCTCAAGAAGCCTATTTGAAAATTTGGTGGAAAAATTCCTAACAATGATTGTTTTACGAGCGTGCTTTGTACAGTTCCTACGTACGCTTGTAAGTTCGCAAATTTTCAATATTTTCACTCCAGATTTTCAACATTGCCATTTTACCACACCTTCTTATGAGCAGTACAGCTGTCATTTTTCACATCTTGCCCAAAATGTGTTTCCGCCCATGTAGTGCACAATGGCACAGTCGATGTACGAAATCAATGTATGGGACACATTAAGAAAATCACAGTGACACTGTTCATGAGCAGAGGTCTTAAAATGGTTATGTTGAAAATTTGGTGAAAAAATTCCTAAAAATGACTGTTTTACGAGCGTGCGTTGCGCAGTTCCTATGCATGCTCGTAAGTTTGCAAATTTAATATTTTCACTCCAGATTTTCAACATTGCCATTTTATTACACTTCCTTATGAACAGTACAGCTGCCATTTTTCATATGCCACCCAAAATGTGTTTTTGCACATGTAGCGCACAATGGTGCTGTTGGTGTGCGAAAGCAATGTTTGGGACAGATTAAGAAAATCACAGTTATACTGTTCATGAGCAGAAGTCTTAAAATGGCTATGTTGAAAATTTCATGACAAAAGTCCATAAAGTGACTGTGTTACGAGTGAGCATTGTGCAGTTTCCACGCACGCATCATTAAAAAACGGTAAAGCACCTGGCAGTGATGGGTTCCCTATTGATTTTTATAAAACACTATCTGACACTCTTTGTCCTGTATTAGTCAATGTATTCCAAGAAGCAACCTTAATAAAGAAACTCCCATGCACAATGACCGAAGCCATCATAACAGTCTTACCAAAAAAAAAACAAAGACCCTTTACTTCCTTCAAACTACAGACCGATCTCACTTCTTAATACTGATGGAAAAATCTTTGCCAAATTATTAACTCTCCGCTTAGAATCTTTAATGACTAAACTCATCCATACTTCTCAATCAGGATTTATCAAAAATAGAAACAGTTCGATCA
Organism: Neoceratodus forsteri; assembly: GCA_016271365.2. Classification (NCBI taxonomy): domain Eukaryota; kingdom Metazoa; phylum Chordata; order Ceratodontiformes; family Ceratodontidae; genus Neoceratodus; species Neoceratodus forsteri. The sequence continues at coordinate 656,044,075 of CM057454.1, read as the reverse complement.
TCTTAGCTCATTACTCAATTTAATTCACAAAGCAAAACTCTTAAAACCCTGCAGCTGCAATAGCCATTGACTTTGAGAAAACATTTGACTCTCTCAATTGGGAATATCTATATCAGGTGCTATCTCATTTGGCTTTACAAATAATTTTTGTGCTTGGATTCAATTATTGTATACCTCCCCTTCAGCTCGAGTTCTCACAAACTCTCTTTTGTCCCCCTCCTTTTACTTAGCAAGAGGCACCAGACAAGGATGCCCCTTATCGCCTTCATTGTTTATACTTGCCATTGAACCTCTTTTTGCGTCCCTACGTCAACCTGGTACAATTAAAGGCATTACTATTGGTAACTCTCACTATACTTCACTCTCATATGCAGATGATCTCCTTATTTTACTTGAAAACCTTGAAAGTTCTGGGCAACCTTTAGTTAAACTACTGAATGACTTCACCTCCCACTCCGGACTAGCTCTAAACCTTAACAAATCCGAAACGCTACCACTGAATAACCTTTGTAGTCCCCTCATGAACAACTCATTAGGCTTTCATTAGGCCCCCCAAGGTATATCTTATCTTGGCATTCAGATCACCCCGACATTGAATAAATTATGGGATGCTAATCTTTCCCCTCTGTTAACCAGTATCCAAACAACACCTGATAGATGGAAGCTACTTAAACTTTCTTTTAATGGTAAAATTTCCGCCATTAAAATGTCAATAACTCCTAAAATATTATACCTATTTTCCAATATCCCTTTGATACTTCCCTCTAGTTTTCTTACCAAAATAGACAAAATTATAGGCAGCTTCATTTGGGAAGGCAAAATAGCTAGATTTAGTCGTAATAAACTTAGATCCCATTGGTCAAAAGGTGGCTTTGGCCTTCCTTGGTTCCAAGCCTACTTATGGGATTTCTGTAAATCTCAAACAATTAAATGTTTAACAAACCCAACATCCAGTCTCCTTTATGGGTCAATATGGAAACATCCTTATGTCCTGGTAATGTGGCGACTTCTTTCCTTTATAACACCCTTACCTCTTCTTTAAAGTCTCACCCTACCATAGCTGCTTCTATATTCTATTGGAAAATCATTCACAAGCATATTAAATCTAACCCCAAACCCTTAGCTTACACCCCCATCTGGGGTAACCACCATATATCTCTTGATAATCACCCCATTTTTTGTCGTACCTGGAAAAATAAAGGTATTCTCTTTTTGCAGGATATACTTGAACCCAAGTCATTAAAGTTAAAATCTTACACCGACCTACGAGGCATATGGAATCTTCCCCATCAGGATTTTTGGAAATATCTACAGCTTCGTACCGCATGCAACTCTTACCTCACAGCCTTCTCTATCAATTCTCTGTATGATAAGCACTTCTCTAAATGGATAAAAACAACATCCAATTTAAATAGCACTGTTTACAAAGATATTTGTGATATCCTTCCTGACTACTCAGTCAATGCTAAAAACAGATGGAGTACTTTGCTACAATATAATATCACCAATGCACAATGGTCCAGATGTTGGCTCTCCTGTCACAAATCTTTTAATGATAAACGCAGTTCCCTCATTCAAACCAAGATCCTTCATTTGTGGTACAGAGCTCCTGTTGTATTACAAAAAATGGGTTTATTGAACAATAACAATTGCTGGCGCTGCAGTTCCCCCAATGGGGATTTATTGCATATCTTATGGCACTGTCCCCTCATACAAAAGATTTGGCACTGTACTCACAGATTTGCAATGAAAGTGGTAGGTCAACCTTTTACACTAGACCCTAAACATTGCATTCTTGGTATTTTTAATCACCGTTCTTATAAAATGTCATATTCGCAGAGCAGATGGTTAAATATACTCTTCCTTCAAGTTAAACGCACAATCCTCATGCATTGGAGATCCAACATAATCCCTACCCTTCCCGGTATCATTAACCAACTATTGCAATATGCCTCTCTGGACCGTATGACATATATCTTGTCTGACCGACTCATGTTATATAACAATTGTTGGCAGGGCTTTTTTAATTTTTTGGAATCAACTAAATCTTCCAGCACCAATGTATGGACTTAATATATATGGATTTCCTTTACTGATACATCATTGTAGTCTCACCTTTTTCCCCTTTTTTATAGTTTCCCTCTCTCTCTTAACTTTTTTCTTATATATCTTTTCTTTCCTATACTCTGTTCTCAATCATTCTTTATTACTCCACAGTCCTTTTACGAATGTACTTTTTTCCCTTTTGCAGCATCATATATAATTATGTAACATTTTAATATAAACCGTATCTAATCATACTATCCACTTTAAGTTCATTACAAATGTCAAGTATATGCTAATTACATAACCTGTATTGTTTACTATGTTTTAAACCAAAAGCTCCTTGTATTATTGTAGCAATGTTCTTATTATATGCTGCCTCAATTTCTTTAAAAAAAAATCCTCACATTGTACTGTACTGTAAAAGGTTTGTCTGTATATCTTATGAAAAATTAATAAAAAAGTTTAACTGCAAAAAAAAAAAAAGAAAATTTGGTGACAAAAGTCCATAAAATGACTGTGTTACGAGTGAGCATTGCGCAGTTTCCACGCACCCTCGTAAGTTCATGACTTTGTAATATTTTAAGTCCAGATTTTCACCAGTGGCATTTTTCCACACTTCCTTATTTACAGTACAGCTGTCATTTTTCACAACATGGCCGAAGTGTGTTTTCACACTTTCAGAGCAGAGATGCGTGGTCACTGTGGGAAATCATTGTTCAGGACAGATAAAGAAAATCACAGTGACACTGTTCATGATTGGAGGCACCAAAATGCCTGAGTTGACAATCTGCTGTAAAAAAATCCCCAACCTAATTATATTACGGGTGTGCATTGCACAGTTTCTATGTACACTCGTGACTTCAGCATTTTTTTAAATATTTTTACTGCAGATTTGCAACATTGCTGTTTTTACACCTCCCCATGAACAGTACAGTTGTCATTTTTTACATCCTGTTCGGAATGTTTTTGCACCTGTGGTGCTAAATGCTGTAGTCGCTGTGCATAAGCAGCTTTTGGCTAACAAACTGATATTCCCCCTGTTCATGAGGTGGGGTCACAAAAAAACCATGTTGAACATTTGGAGTTAAAATACCAACGAATGCCTGAGGTATTAGGGTTTCCAACCATAACGCCCAACCCTGTAGAGAATGACAGGCATCAGGGGTGTGACTTGGGATTCTTGCCTGTAATGCTTATACCATTCCAAACCCTGCAGCCAGTGAGAGGCATCGAGGTATGCCTTGGACTCTTCGGCCCCAAAGTTCACCCTATTCTCCTATATAAACATCTCACGTATTTTCTAATGGAATGGGGTGCAAGGGCCAAAGACCCTCAAGGAACACCATGACACTTGTCAGTGTCTGCAAGGTGGGTGTAGAAATGGCGTGGACGTTATGCCTGACAACCCAAAGGCACACCCCAATGCCTGTCACTCTCTGCAGGGTGGTGGTGGGGTTGGCTTCAGTTCAATACTTCACTGCCATTCCTATTACGCAGCTCTGTAACTTCTACACTACCACTGCCAATGCCAGCAAGCAAACATTCGGCATTGACAACTGCTTGTTTAACTAGATGTGGATTAAGCACTTGTTAATGGGAACTGTTTAAAGAAAACTAATCTTGGGACACAAAATAGGATATAGAAAACATTTCAGTTAATTTCAATAAATATAACGATTTCAACATTTTAAAGCCACAGTTCCTGTTAGTGGTGAAAATTTTGACCTACGCTTTTTTATCCTATTTTAGATTCCTGCTTACTTCCTGTCTTGTATGATAACCCATTTTCCCTATTTTGAGTCTACTGTAGCAGTTATTTTACATTGGAAATAATAAAAGGAGTGTTCCTTTTAATATAGCTCCATTCAAGTTTAGATCAGTATTCTCTGTAGTTGTTGACCATCTAGTATTGTTTAATCACTTTTCTTGTGACTAAAATGAACTAGCATGCAGCAGGCAGTGCTCCTTGACCTTATGGGGCAAGAGGTGTGCAACAATAGCTGAAAATACTGATGAAAGCATGCTCTGAGCCATATTAAACAAAGTGCTCCTTTTATTATTTCATATGTAATAAACGTACTGAAGTAGACTCAAAATGGGGGAAAACAGGATAAGATAGGAAATAAGGGGCAATTCAAATTGGAATAAAAAGGTACAGATCATAGTTTTCCCTGTTAAAATGCACTGCTGCTTTCAAACAGCAATATTTCAGTGTTTTGTTGAACAGAGTATGGGGTTAATAGTGCTTATATAACTGTAGTTTACTTTTTGGCTTTTCTCTATTCCCACCCTTGGTAGGGAAACCGGGCAGTGAGTAGGGAGTATAAAGCCCAGTACCAAGGGTGAGCAGAGTGCTGGAGAAGGAGGAGGCAGGGGTGGATGGTGGGTGTTTCAGAACGTGCTAAGTGGCGAACTGCCATGGGAGGCTGGTCTTTGTAGGGGATGTGGGAGGAGTTATTCCCCACATTGAACCTTGGGCTTTAGCCCTCCCATTCAATGTTTTGGCGAATAGAGTATGGGGTTAGTAGTTAAAAATGACTCAAACCAGCAGATGACAGTACTGGTAGTCCACAGAATACCCTAAGATGGTCCAACAACTCACAATGGTCCACAGTGTCAAATGCTGAGGAGAGATTGAGGAGAACAAGAATTGTCCTTTCCCCCCAATCTCTAGCCCTGAGAAAATCATTCTGCACCCGAACAAGCACGGTTTCTATGCTATGCCTCACCCAAAACCCTGACTGGAGGGGTTTGTATAACTCAGGTTACAAGGTGCTCCTCCAACTGAAGCACCACTACCTTCTCCACAATCTTTGCCAAAAATGGGAGATTGGAAATGGGATGGTAATTTGCCCTAACCTCCAGGTCCAAAGATGGTTTCTTTAGTAGCAGTCTCACCAAAGCTTCCTTCAAGGTGTTGGGGAAGACCCCCTCTGACAGGGAACACCAGATAATCCAGGCAAACACCAGGCCAATAGCATTGATGCATCTCATCAAGAAATGCATCAATATCGGGTCCAGTTCACAGAAAGTGAGCTTTAGATTGGCCGCTACCTCAATGACCTCATTTACCTCCACCAGTCTAAACTCTCCCCAATCAGATAGAGAGTACTCAGGACACTTCTGGTGACCACTGTCAGCTCTGGACTGGCTGACTGAAGGAATTCCCTGCTAGATATTAGATACCCTGTCTGAGAAGAACCAAGCAAACTCTTCACATTCAGCATTGGAAAAAGCCTTCTTCGGCTGTAGACAGGCTGGATGAAATAGCCTGTCCACAGTCCGAAAAAGTACAGCTGGTCTGTTCTTCCCGGCAGCAATCTCCCTGGACAGAAATGCTGCCTTCTTATGGTTGATTGCCTCCTGGTATGCATTATATTGTGCATGCAGGGCCATTTTGTCCTCCTCCAGCCTGGTCTTTCTCCAGCACTGCTCCAACCTCCAACCCTTCTTCTTCAACTCCCTGAGTTCCCCATCAAACCAAGGGGATCTCAGGTAGGAAGATGTGGGTCATACACGGACAGGTGCAAGGGAGTCAATAGCATCTGATAGCACCCTATTATAGGTGCCAACTGCATTGCCAATGCCTCCGACGCATGCATTGCCTACTCTAGATAGATTGGCTACTGCCAAAAAGCCCTCCGGGGTCAATTCCCACTAAGGGCAGTTGCTCATCATCTCTCTGTAGGGGGAAGTCATCCAGTGGATGCCCCAAACATGAACTGCACCATGCAGTGATTGGATCATACCACTCGATCAATCTTGAGATCATTTATCTCAAGCCCCGGTCAAAACACCAGGTCCAAAGTGTGCCCGCCCTGATGAGTCGTGGAGGAGACTACCTGAGACAGGCCCAGTGATGACATGGTCTGGAGGAGGTTATGACCAAGCCAAGATGATTTATCATCAATCCAAACATTGAAATCTCCCATGACAATACATCTGGGGGCTTCCAATGTTTGACCTGCGATGAATCCGGCAACCTCCTGCAGGAAATCTCATGCTACCACTGGGGGGGGGGGTGGAAAATCAGGAGAATCCTGCAGCCTGCACCCAGACCCCATGGATGGCCACACACTCAAAGGAACATGGGGTTCTCACAGGGTGCACAGTGAAGCCCAAGTCAGATCTAAAACAGATGGCTACCCCACCACCCCTACATCCCTCTCTGGGGCAGTGCACAACGGTATACCCCAACAGGACGGCAGCCTCAAAAACCGGGCCAGCATTGTCCCCAATCCAGGTTTCTGTAATGCAAGCCAGATCAACCAAGGAAATCAAGTCTGCAATAATGGCAGTCTTGTTCCAGATCGATCTGGCATTGCACAGCACCGTAAGCAATGTAAGCATCCATGGAGATGATCAAGGATTCGGACAGAAGCCATAGGTACAAGGTAGGAAGGGTAACATGGAAAACTGCAGACCAATGAAGGAAGGGTGGTATGTGCTGTAGATAAGGAAATTAGATATCACTGGGACTAACTGTAGAGTTTAGCAAAATGAGTCTGAAGGTTGAATAGAGTTTTTTGTGATGATGTGATTTGTATAGGCTCATATGATATCCAGGAAGGACTGCTAATGGGAAATGATGGATGTGGGTATTGCTGTAGCTTCGTTGCCTGAGGCAGGAGCTTGAGTTGTCATGGCGACTTTGCAGTGCTGGAGCATTCAATGTCTGAGTGCTGAGGGGAGCCTGAGGGGTCGTTGAATAAGTCTATGGACTGATGTGGCAAATGGAAATTGAGAACAGCGTACAATGCAATGGGTGCCTAGCATGCTTAGTCAGATACCGGACTGTTGTGGGGCATAACTTGGATAGTGAGAGAGCCAGGTCAGTTGCAGATGTGCAGATTGAAGAATTAATGGGAACCTGCTCTTGGTGATGGTATCAGCTGGAGGAAGGATAGGAGGTAAATCCGGATGGATGAGTTAGAAGGATCACTGTATGGGCAGCAGGCATGATTTAAGACAGGGGTGTCCAACCTTTTTGGGGGTGGGAGCAACATTTTCATTTCACAGTGAAGGCAAGAGCAACAAAAACATGCGTCCCATGCCGGTCCCCACAAGCGCCACACACGATGTCCCATAATTACATATACTTGCACATATTTGCAATGATTACAGTTAAAATAATGACAGCAGTACACAATATTTATTTATGAGATTTTCTAAAACATTTTTTAAAATCAATTCTCATTTAAAAATCTTGTGTATAAGTCAGCATAGCATTACAAGTAATCTAAAATTTTTTTTACAATTCTCCATTAAATGTGATCACCCCCACATTTTTTAATAGCTGGCAAAACAGGTTATAAAACATTGCCACACATAGAAACATTTTACATTTTACACTTCTCCGTGAAATGTGAACATACCCCCCAACCCTTAAACCCTCAAACCAACCACAGCATTTTTTAATAGCCAGCTTGTTGTGAAATGTTGCAAAACACAAATAATACTCACTTTGGAATTCAGGAACCAGTCGAGGAGAAAATTCAGGCAATTTGACAAAGCACGTAAGGTCCAGTAACATAGCAAGCATTAACGGTGTGGCGATGGCAGTATGGCAGATCTAATTTAGCGTCATTGTCTCATGTTACTGAGCTGTGGGATTATAAACATTTAAGAAAAGCCAGAGTTTCTGGGAACAGTGGTGAGATTCAACTAAATCAATTATTTAAGCCTGCATTGTTGAGTGCAGCTGTTCAGCTGATTCTGATTCACAGGGAGAGATAAAGGACAGGATTGAAGCTGATTTCAATTTACTTCTCACTCCTTGGTGTTTTCAGGTCTCATTGCTGTTCGGACTGTTATTAACAAAGTGCAGCCTTTTTCTCTGTCTTTACCCTGACACAGCAATTTGTGGTACATTGTTCTGTAAGGCTGCAGTTTGCTATTTGCAGTCTGATAATTACTCTCACTAGTTACTGCCATTAACACCTTAAGAGCAGTCTGGGAGTCATGGGGACTAGAGAAACAGGTGAAATGATGTGGTGAAATTCAGTTGCAAAATAAAATGTGAGTGCAAATTGGCAAAATTAAAGGGACAAGCATAACTATGGCACAAAGTAGTAATTTTTCCCTGACCCTTCGCGAGCAAAATAAAATGGCTTGCTGAGCAACATGTTGCTCGAGAGTCACGCGTTGGACAGCCCTGATTTAAGGTAATATGATGAAGGGATGTAGATAACTTTTATAAAGTATGATGATGTCCAGGGGCCATGTAACGGTGGCTCGGATACAGTAACTTTTACAAGGCAACTAGGCACCAGATATTCAGCAATACATATTCTGGGATAGTAGCTAGAGAAAGTCTTAGGAACATCCAAAGGCTATTCAGGGAAGGTTAGTCGAATAACATGGTCCAACTGAGTCAGCACTTTTAGGAGAAGACTATGAGGAGAAGGTGTAATGGATGATGCCAGTACTGCTATGAGGTATTCTGCAATTCCTGTTATCCTTAACAGTGATGAATATTATGGATTTGGTACGACTCAGAAGGAACTAGGGTCGCATTTCCAGGTGAGAAGATATATGCCCTGGAGAGGTTATTGGGAAGTACTAATGATTTTATGGTGTTGTCAGAGTCTATAGGAAATGCTGTTCAAGGGATGTCACTAGAATGAAGTTTCCTCTGGTGAGATGCACAGGTACTCCGTACAACATTGGAAGGGAGCTGTCATGATGGCTGAGGTAGTATGAGACAGATGACTAGGTAGGAGTAGATGTTCAGGCAGAGATTCTGGGTGTTGATAGTTGCAGGAATGCTCAAAAAAGACATGGCAAATGTGCAGGAGCCCCAAGCTGCCAGGGCGGCAAGGAGGAAGGCAGCAGTCCATGTACAGAAGAAAAGTCCAAATCAGAAGGCAGCTGACCAGAGGAAGGAGACAGCAGGAGCCAAGTATAACTAACATGGGCAGGTGCAGGCAAGGTACAGGACTGAGGACAAGCACCACAGCATACTGGAATAGGGTGCAGGAAAGCTGAATCAGGCTTCAGGTGGTAGGTCCATGTACAACCAAGAAGCGAATCCAGGTACAAGGTGCTGCTAAGGTGAAGTATGACGTTCCCACCTCCAACGGAGATGGCGAAAGTAACATGCTGATAGCAACTGGTGCTGCAGTGATGGGGCATGAGGTTCCCATGTGTGAAGGAAATGGTGATCATAAATTGCTGATAGCAAAGGTACAGTGGTGATGGGGAATGGGTTCCCATCTCCAAAGGAGATTGCGAGCTTGCATTGCGGGCAGCAAAAAGGCAGCAGGGCTGCAGAGGATGTCTCCACTTCCGGAGAAGATGGCGAACTGGAGTAGCAGATAGAAAAGGCACCCGAATCATCGCTGGAAGGCCACTGGAGAGGATTAGGGCAGCAGCAGGGGGAAATTGTAGAAGGCAGCAGGGACACATCCAGCGAGAAGCACGGAGAATGCAAACAAACATGTCCAAGATGAAGGCAATAGGGAAGCATAGTAATCCAGGTAATGAGAAGGGAGGAGATGGCAGCAGGCAGCTGAAGAAACATAGAAACATCGATTTTGATGGCAGATAAGGACCACTTGGCCCACCTAGTCTGTCCATTTCCCTACCTACAGGATAAGCTGCAGATCCTAGTTAACCAACAGCCTATTTCTTCCTACCCCCCACAAGAATTGCCTTATTTCTGTCCCGTGCATTCTTGAATTCTCCCACAGTTTTAGACCCCACAACCTCCTCAGGAAGGTTGTACCATGCGTCCACTACACTCTCTGTGAAAAAATACTTTCTCACATTGCCCCTGAGCCATCCCCCCCCATCTTCAGATTGTGTCCCCTTGTTCTTGCACATCTCTTTTTCTGAAAGATGCTACCCTCTTGGAATTTGTTGATTCCACTGAGGTACTTAAAAGTTTCTATCATGTCCCCCTCTCCCTCCTTTCCTCAAGGGTATACATATTAAGCTCCTTTAGTCTCTCCTCATATGGTTTCTCTTGCAGACCCTGCACCATTTTAGTTGCCCTCCTCTGGACTGCCTCCATCCTGTCTATGTCCTTGCGGAGATGGGGTCTCCAGAACTGGATGCAGTACTCCAGATGGGGTCTCAAGAACTGTCTGTATAGAGGGATAACAACTTCCTGTTTTCTGCTGGTGATGCCTGTCCCTATACATTCCAGTATCCCCCCAGCCCTCCCTACTGCCTTCTCACATTGCTTGCTAACCTTAAGGTCATCTGATATGATTACCCCCAGGTCCCTTTCCATTTTTGTTGTTGTTACTACCTCCCCCCCATTGTGTACTCTTCCCCTGGGTTTTTGTTTCCCAGGTGCATTATTTTGCACTTCTTTGCATTGAATCCAAGCTGCCATACTTCTGACCATTCCTCCAACCTTGCCAAGTCCCTTCTCATCCTTTCCACGCCTCCTTGTGTATCAACACTGTTGCAGATCTTTGTGTCATCTGCAAAGAGGCATACTTTTCCTTCTAGTCCCTCTGCAATGTCACTTATAAAGACATTAAAAAGGATTGGACCCAGTACTGAACCCTGCGGTACCCCACTTGTAACCCCTCTTTCTTCAAAGTGGACTCCATTTACAATTACTTTCTGTGTCCTGATGTCCAGCCAATGTTTTACTCATGCTACCACCCTGAGACCCACTCCCAGGCTGGTTAAACTGATTATTAATCTTTTGTGTGGGACTGTGTCAAATGCCTTGCTAAAGTCTAGGTAGGCCATGTCCACAGCCCCTCCCTGGTCTACTACTTTGGCCACCCAGTCAAACAAATCAATTAAATTCATTTGACATGACCTTCCCGCTGTGAACCCATGCTGCCTTGGGTTCTGTGCCCACTGGCCTCTAGGTACTCAACTATTCTTTCCTTCAGAAGTGATTCCATCATTTTCCCTACCACAGAGGTCAAACTGACAGGTCTGAAGTTTCCTGCCTCTGTCTTGCTCCCACTTTTGTGAAGAGGAATCACATCTGCCTTCTTCCAGTCCTCAGGTACCACACCATCCTCCCATGATTTGTTAAAAAGGGTAGTCAGTGGTGTCACTAGTTCTACCCTTAATTCTTTTAGAATTCTGGGGTGAATTCCATCAGGCCCCATTGCTTTGTCCACCGTCAGTATTAGGAGTTCTTTCAGAACCCTTTCTTCTGTGAAAGGACTGGGATTGACCCCCCCCATCCAGAATGCTTCTGTTAATTGGATTAGGCACCTCCCCCTCCTCCTCTTTTGTGAATACCGAGCAGAAGTATTCGTTCAGTATCCCTGCTTTTTCACTGTCCATCTCTGCCCACCCACCGTCCATTCTATTCAGCCTCACTATTTCTCCCTTTGTCTTTGTATGCTCCCTGATGTACATATAAAAGATTTTATCCCCCTTTTTAACCGAGTTGGCTATCTTTTCCTCAGTTTGGGCCTTTGCTATTCTGACTTCCCTTCCTGCTTCTTTCTGCCTTAACTGGTACAGTTCTCTGTCCTGAGATGGAGGAAGTGGAGCCAGAAGGCAAGCCACAACAACAATGCACAGGAGCATGGGAGGAGGTGGAATGCAAGCAGTGAGGAAGTCCAGGAATCCAATGGTCCAAGTGGAGATGGAGACTGAACGAACTGGCGGAGTCCAAACCAGAATGTGAGGAGGCCTAGGCGGGGACACGTACACAGAGTCCATGGAGGTACAGTATGGGTTGCAGTTGGGTGAGGTAGAAGATGGAAGGCAATTGGGGTATAGTGGTCCCATTCCTGAAGGGAATGCGGCAAACAGATATCAAGTATATGCAGTTGATTGAAGCAGTAGATTGAAGACGTAGGCTCCCATCCGTGGTGGTCAGGGTGAGCTAACCTTCACTCAATGCCACCAGGCAAGAGTTAGGGATGGAGACTGTCAGTAGTTGGTGGGTATAAACTGGTTGAGTCTGGAGGTAGGGAAAACATGCTCCCCTTCCCGGTAGACAGGCAAAGCCTACCTGCACTGCTATGCCTCAATAGGCAGAGTTAGGGAACAGGCTGTTGAACTGCTGGTATGGGCTTAGCAAGGAAAGGGCAGTTGACAGCTGTGTAGTAAGAAGTAGATAAACAAAGCAGGATGAAGGGGAAGGCAGCAAGTATGAAGGTATAGAACTGGAGGAGGAAGTTACCATAAATGCTGTTAAGGCAAAAATAGGGAAATTCAGGAAGGAGCATGCGGCGCAGCAATGGAATAGAGTAACTGAAGGCTGAGTAGACTGCAAGAGTATTGATATATGCAAGGGTAGTGGTAGCCATGTTGGCAAGAAGGCAGGGCAAATCATATGGCTAACATAAAGCATGCTTCTGCTAATTGGAGCCAAGATGCCCCACCATGACACCTTAGTCCCCTGCCATGGGAATAACAGGGGAGCTACAAGCTGAGCACCTTGAGACCAAACTGCAACTGGAATGAAGGTAAGGGAGGTACCTGAAAAAGGCTTCAGGAAAGGCAGAGCCAAGGGAAGGACAAGCCACAGGTTTAATGGGAAGCAAACGAGGACTGAGAGAACACAACGAGGGGCAGAGACAGGGATCATGCATGAGCAGTGCAGTTGATAGGTATGCTGGAAAGGTAGGAAGCACCAGGGGTAGGCAAGGTAACATAAAAATGATAGGCTGAGCAAGGGATATGAATGCAGGGACCAAGAAATGGAAAGGGAGAAGCAGCACTGATGTCAAGCATAACTGTTAGGGAAGGTGGATCGAAATAGTGGACTAAAGGGAAAAAATACTGAGGGAGTGCATGTCTCAGACTAGGGCAGAGCAGGCATGGGATTTATACAGTAGAAGGGGCTAGCAGATGGAGATGGAGTGCCTCTGGGAGGAGTGGGAAGCCCAAAAGGAAACACGGGGAGCATGGAACAAGGGCAAGAATGAGGGAAGGGGAAACCAGAAAAGCAACGAGAAAGGGGTGGCGAAGCCCTGAAAGGAGAGGGCAGGGGCAGGGGCAGCCAGGGAGAGCCAGGGGATTGGGGGGGGGCATGGGAAGGGGAAGACATTTTTTTTTTTGTTTTATAACAGTGCCCTGCAGAATGAGTGCTCACAGTGGGAATGTGAACAGATAGTCCCATGGAAAGAGGCAGAGTGAAACAGCCATCCAAATCTACTGGTGTGCAAAAGGCAGTGGAATTAGGAGGAAATACCGGTAACCAGAATTAGAAGCTAACAGAGCAAGAGAGAGACGTCCATCAGGTATGAGCTCAACATCTGGTCTGAGCTTAATGGGGCCAGGGATGCACATACAAATGAGGAGCAAGAAGAAAGGCCCAAACCCCAGAAGGGCCCCCTGCAGAGGAATCGGGGCAGCCCCATCCCCAATCTAAAAGCTCCCAACCAGACTCCAACGTAATCCCCACATACTCACATAGGGTGGCAGGGTCCACTTCCCATCTTCCGGTCCATGGCAGGATAGCGTACCCCAGGGAGCACGCAGGGTACTGGGAGGACAAACAATATCGGCGAAGGGCAGACAAGGGAGGAAAAGGGATCATGAAAGGGAATGCCAAGCAAGGGGGAGTGCCACACATGAGGAAAAGCACAACCCAGAAGTGCTGGCCGGGAAGGATCAGGAGAAGCGCAGGGCCCAAAAAGGAGAGGAAATGGAGAATGGAGCCACAAAAGCAGAAACAGGAATGAAATAAGGTATGGGGAAGGGAGAGGCAATAGCAGGCAAGGGGGGAAACAGGACGTCACACTGGAGGAGGGCAACAACCAGAACGGGGGGCAGTGAAAATGAGGAACAACAAATAAGGAAAAGAGGGGATGGGATGACAGGAAAGAAGAAGGGAAAAGGAGGGAAAGGAGGGAGCAAAGGGAAGGCTCAAGCGAGCAGAGAAGGAACAAGGAGGCTCAGCCACACAAGCCATGCAGGGACCCAGTGCTTGCAAAGGGTGAGAGTTTCGCAAAGAGCTAAGCAGGGAACTGCCATGGGAGGCTGGCCTTTTCTAGGGGATGTGGGAGGAGCTATTCCCCCACATTGAACCTCAATCTTTAGCCCTCCCATTATAACTCAACACAAAATTGCATCATATCGTTTTTGACAATAACGTATTAATGGCATGCTGAGTTTTCAGTCATCATTACTGCATTTATTTTTCACACCGATCTTTGTAAAAGGGCTTTTATTTCTAGTTTTGTAATTAATGACACACGTAAATAAACATGGTCATCACTAAAATTTAAAAAAATATCTTCAGTTGTGGTTGTTTTTGGACAATACATACTGGATTCATACTGTGAATGTTTTAGGATGAGGCTAGCACAGGTTTCTGAAAGCAAACAGCACAGCACCAATATCTTTATTAGTTGTTTTTTTTTTCAGGGTGGCCAGGGCAAGAGAGCTGGAACTTTTCAAAAATGTCAGAACTACATATCTCAGTTCAGGGGATGAAATATAAGGGAAATAATGGGGATATTGATGTTGTTTTGCAAGAAATACATTATTCCGAATGCTTTCTGGTTTCTATTAAGATAGCACACATTTATAAAATAGGTAGGGAAAATACTGTGCCCTAATTGGTTGGTACCCATGTCTTAGATTTGTCTAATACACAGATAAAAAAAATATTGGAAATGAAGACACAGGACACTAACAGTATCAATGCCTTTTTCATAAATTCCTAATTTGACTGGCTCACTGGCACAGTGGTAGCACTACTGCCTGCGGTGATGATGACTCGTGTTTGGAAGTGAGCACGGTGTATCAGAGGGTCGGCCAGGGGACAGTTGGACAGGGCAGCAGCTATGAATTATGGGGCCCCGGACAAGTCACTTGATATGGGCCCTGTTTCCCAAACTACCTAATGCCAGGGATAATGCCAGTTCCTCAGGTGGGCCCCTCCTGAGCTCGGGGCCCCGGACAACATTCCCACTTTTCCCCCCATTACTGCAGCCCTGCAGTTGGATGAGTGTCCTAGGGACTGCTCCTCACCTCCGGGGGGGGAGGGGGGAGGGAGCGAGGGTTCTGGTTTCCTGGCATACTAGTGGCACCCAATGGAGGCTGGGTATCCAGCAGCTGGGATCACCTGGCTCAGCAGTCATCATCAGACATCTGTGGGATGGGTACGGGTGTGTGCCCATCCCATGCTGATGTAACTGCACATCCTCACTCCTGGGGACAACCAAGGAAACACCCTTGATCAAGGAGCTCTGTGAAGCCCCCGGACCGCCTCCCAAGTGACGCCCCAGGCGTAAGCCTCAGCTGGGGTCTCTGTTTGATCTTAGTCACTCCCCAGTCACCTAGGGGAGCCCCGCCAAAGAGGGGAAAGCTATGGACCACCCAGCTGGGCAGCCTGGAGGAAGACGACAGTCTGGGCACTGATTGGGGATATATCCCCTGCCCATAACCAGGAGAATAACTAAAGTTAAAAAAAAATCCTGATTGTCATTACAGACATTACTGCTACCTTTACTCACTAAAAAAATAATCTAGGCCCTAAAAGTAAAACTCCTCAAAATAAAAAATAAATAAATTGATTTAATGCTCTTTTCTTTTATATTCACCTCTTTACCCACATACACAAATTAAAAAAATATGAAGTGATACTCATAGTTTTGTTTTGTGGAGCTTCTTTTCTGCCCATGAACCCCCCCCCCCCCCATCCTTACCTGAATGCCAAGGAACTCTTTGCTGCTTTCCCTGACACAAAGTTAAATGAAACCCTTGCTTTACTGAGGCTTGCTGTTGTGTGTGTTTGTGTTGGAAGAGGTGAAAATTAAGCCAGTAGAATTCTGAAGTTTGAATTTTTGCATTCCATGATAAACAAATATTCCCTCTATTGAATGTGTGGATAGACAGATGCTTGACAGCTGGGGAGGGACTACTTTTCAGTAGTTACTTTTAACAAAATAAAATACCCATTTTAAATTTTTTTTAAAGTTGGCATTTTAAAAAAAAGTTTACTTCACCCATTTTAAAGGTGCAGTAGTACACTTTGGGTATGCATTATACTGATTTTTTATTATGGATAATTGGAAGAAGCATCAATGGGCAGCCACCTTTCTCAGCTCCTCCCACCTTAGTATGAACCCTTAGTATAATTTAACCACCCTTCCAAGGGGCTGAAGGCACTCCACCTGTGGCATAATGCCTCATTATGCACTTGGGAGTGCAGTTAGATCAGCAAAATGCAAACCCTGTCATATCTTATTGCTTACTTCTTTGACTGTCTTTTTCATCTAACTTGGCATTTTCTTGCTTTTTGGTATTGCATCTTTGTACAGCTGACTGTTTTCTAATTTGACTTTTTTGCACATTAGAAACATAGACCATGATGGCAGAAACAGACCAGAGGTTCATCCAGTCTGCCCATACTCCCTATAATCCCTGGAACCTATTATTCCACCAGGGCACTAACCCTCCCCCATCCTATTCCCCATTCTCCTCCCTGGTCTTGTTGTCCTGGGCATCTACTGTTCCCTTCATTCTGTCATATGCCTGCTTGAATCCCTGACTATGTTTGCACCCACCACCTTGGAAGACAGATTGTTCCAAGGTTCCACCACCCTTTCTCTAAAGAAGTACTTCCTCGTGTCCCTCCTGAACCTCCCCCCCTGTTAATTTCCACTTGTGATCATGTGACCTCGAGTTGCTATTCAGGGTAAATAATTCCCCACAGTTTACCTTGTTAATTCCTTTAAGGAACTTGAAGGTCTCTATCATGCCTCACCTCACTCTTTGGTTTCCAGTGAGTACATATTTAGTGCCTTGAGGCGCTCCTCGTAGGATCTGCCCTGCTGACCCTGAATAATTTTTGTTACTCTGCGCTGCACTGTTTTCAACCTGTCCCTGTCCTTTCTGAGGTGAGAGATAGACATATTTAAAGGATTAGAAATATTTTTTGATCAGGTATAACTTCTTTTTTTAGTTTTGGAAATGTTGGCATACTTTACTTGGAAAATCAGTGAATCCCATACAGCTGGAGAAATATGTTTCAAATATATATTTAATTTAATACAGTATTAATTTATTTATTTAGAAATTGATTGCCAGGAAGCCACAATGTGCCACAGCTCATTTCCAGGTGTGACCCAAGGGGGGCAAAAAGGAGACAAATACATTTACTGGTAAACAAGTTATAAAACCACATCAAATAGTGTACTGCAACTACAGAATCCAGTGTAGGTACAATCAGTATATGAATTATAGAGTAGAGACATGAAGTGAACAGTAATAAGTGATAACTATTTATGTACAAAAGTAACCTTTAGGTTGGTGCAGACGCAGGGCAAACTAGCAGGGAGCAAACTGTAGGAAGGATCAATCCTGTAATAAGAGAAAAATATCAATAATTTAAGATTGCAGCCAAGTCCAGAAAGGGGATAGGGCTGGAAGAGGGATTAGGTGCAGGTACAGGAGGGAGGGAGGGAGGGAGCTGAGGAAGCCTTTAGCAGCTGTTTGAGAGATCGGTAAGAGGGGGAGAGGGAGGGCTGTGAGGGGAAGTCACTGTAGTTACAGAGGGAGAGGAGGTGGATAGAGAAGGCAAGAGGAGGAGGAGGGCTGGAGCTGAATTAGGTGCAAGTACCAAAGGGAGCTAAGTGAGCCTTTAGGAGCAGTTTGAGAGAGCGTTAAGACAGAGGGAAACAGGAAATGGGACAGCCATACGAACTGGGATTGTGTACAGGCCTCCAAGCCAGGGGGAGGACATAGACATGTTACTGTTAGAAGATATACAAAACATGACAGCTAAAGGTGAGGTTCTGATAATGGGAGACTTCAACATGCCAGATACAGATTGGTCAATACCAGCAGGGACATCTGCCAGAACTGGACACATGGTGGATTCCCTGCAGGGGGAAGGCCTCAAACAACTGGTACAACAACCCATAAGAGACAGAGCTATCCTAGATCTAGTACTGACTAACAGGGGAAGGATCACAGATCTCCAGGTAGAAGGTCACCTGGGTGCCAGTGACCATCACGTGATATGGTTCAATTTGGCCACTAGAACAAAATCATCCCATTCCAAGGCAAAAATATGGGACTTTAGAGGAGCTGACTTTGATAAGATGGCCAACAGAGTTAAGCTAGCCCTGGCAAAAAGAAATACAGGTGAGGGGGTACAGGCAAAGTGGGCAAGCATTAATGATACAATACTTGAAGCAACATCCCATTGTGTTAGTGAGAAAAGGAAGTGCAAAAGAAGAAGGAAACCACTTTGGTTCTCAAACATAGTAGCAGAAAAGGTCAGAGCCAAAAGACTGGCCTTCAGGAAATATAAGGAAATGCAGCAGGATGAAGATAGGGAGGCATACCAAACTTTCCTAAAGGAAGCAGGGAAGGCAGTAAGGCAGGCAAAGGCCCCACACCGAGGAAACACTAGCACGAACAGTAAAAGAAGGTGACAAGACTTTCTATAGATACATTAGTGAAAGGAGAAAGTCCAGAGGGGGTATTGCTAAGATCAAAGGGGATAAGTGGGGGTGTGAGGAGGAGGACCATGTAAAAGCATCTATCCTAAATAGATACTTCTGCTCAGTATTTACTGAAGAGAAGGTAGGGCAGGGCCCACAGCTCAGCACCATGGACACAGGGGGGAGGGAAATGTGCACTAGTCCCTTCACAAAAGAAAGGGTCCTACAAGAGCTCAATAAGCTCAGGGTGGACAAGGCAATGGGACTTGATGGCATACATCCCAGGGTACTAAAGAAGCTAAGGGTGGAACTAGCAGAGCCATTATCAGAACTGTTTAGTGAGTCTCTGAGCACAGGAAAGGTCCCAGAAGACTGGAGAAGGGCTCATGTGATCCCACTCCACAAGAGTGGTAGCAGGGAGGAGGCAGGGAACTACGGACCGGTCAGTCTTCCTCAGTGGTGGGCAAGATTATGGAGACACTCCTGAAGGAAAGAATTGTGCAACACCTGGAATCCATAGGAGCACAGGATCCAAGACAACATGGGTTTACAAAAGGAAGATCCTTTCAAACTAATCTCATAGATTTCTTTGACTGGATAACCAGAGTGGTGGACCAAGGGGGAGCAGTTTATGTTGCCTACCTTGACTTCAGCAAAGCTTTCAATACAGTTCCATGTAGAAGATTGATTAATAAGCTGGGTTGGCTTGGGGTGGGTCAGAAGTTGGTCAACTGGGTGGCAAACTGGTTGATGGGCAGAAAACAGAGAGTGGTGGTAAACGGTATACAGTCAGAAGAGATGCAAGTCACAGGTGGGGTACCTCAGGGATCAGTCCTGTGGCCAGTCCTCTTCAATATCTTCATCAGTGACATTGCAGATGGACTGGAGGGTAAGGTTTGTCTGTTTGCAGATGACACCAAGACCTGCAACAGAGTTGATGATCCAGATGGGGTGGGCAGAATGAGAAAAGATCTGGATAAACTAGCAAAATGGTCGGAAGAGTGGCAACAGGGGTTTAACGAAAATAAGTGCAAGATCATGCACATAGGGAAGAGAAACCCTGAAGCCACCTATAGGCTGGGAGGGGAGTTGCTGGCAGTCACAAGGGAAGAAAGAGACTTGTGTGTCATCATCACCGATGACCTGAAACCATCCAAGCAGATCACTAAAGCAGTAGGTAAGGCTAGAGGGATGTTGGGGTGTATTAGTAGGGGTATCGCAAGTCAGAAGAGGGAGGTAATAATCCCTCTTTACAAGACACTGGTTAGGCCCCATCTGGAGTACTGCGTGCAGTACTGGAGGCCACACCTTCACAAGGACATTAACCAAACTGAGGCAGTCCAGAGAAGGGCAACCAAAATGGTGCAGGGACTGCATCAGAAAACAGATGAGGACAGATTAACTGAACTCAATATGTATACCCTAGAGCAAAGGAGGGAGAGGGGTGATATGATTGAAACATTTAAAGACCTTAAGGGCATTAACAAGGTGAAAGAGTCTAATATGTTTCAATACAAGAAAAATAGCAGGACAAGAGGACACAGCACGAGATTAAAGGAAGGCCAATTAAGGGGTAGTGTGAGGATATTCTTTTTCAAAGAAAGGGTGGTGGATGCATGGAATGGCCTACCTCAGGAAGTGGTGGATATGAATACAGTGCAGGGCTTCAAACAGGCATGGGATAGGCATAAGGTAGCAATACAGATGAGTATGAATAGATAGGCCATTGACAGAGCAAAGGCCTATGGCACATTCATAAGGTAGAAAAATAAATTGGCAGACTAGATAGGCCTTGCGGTCCTTATCTGCCATCAACTTCTATGTTTCTATGACAGGAGGAGAAGCAGAGCTGAGGGGGGAAGATTGCTCCGGAGGGAGAGGAGGTGCATAGAGAAGGCAGACTGACTAGTAATGGTTTTGCAGTGAGATTTAAGAGAGCGGAGGAAGTGCATAAGTGGTGAAAGAGGGAAGGAAGAAAGGAGATGGAGAGAGGGAGGTGAGTCATTTTTAGAGAGAACGGCAGTGAAATCTGAGAGTTTTCATACATTGTGCATTGATATATAAGAAAGGTAAATGGCACAAATCACCTTCCAGAATTCCCAAGAGGCAGACACTTGCCTCCAAAGTAGCCCTTTTTGACTGCACATTTTTTTTACTCATGACTAAATCCCTAACCATTTCTGAATATTTACTATTCCAACTCCACATTAGCATGAATCATCACAACAGTGCAATTTAACATTAAATTCCCTTCCTTCCTCCCTCCAGAATTGCGCAATGTGCCTACTTATAAAAGTTTTAAAACTGCCTTCTCTGATTTACATCCTTTTGTATATGATTGCTATTAATTTTCTAACAATATCTATTGTAACCGTTTGTAATTTGTCTTTTATCTTGACATATTGCATGTGCAATGTATACAGTATGGCCCTGAAAACAGGTGCTGCCTAGTGCCTTATCATGTTAAAATATAAACTAAAAAAAACTAAAACTAAAATAAAATGTTAACAAAAAATGTCCCTGCACAGATTTCACCCTGGTCACAGGCTAAAAGTACAAGTGTGTAAGATCCTCGCTCAGACTTTATTCCCTGATTTCTTGCTCACTAGCCCTGCTTACATATCCATGTGGCACTGAGCTGGCAGCTCAAGCCACACACCTAGGAAGTAGGGAACCGAGGCTACCTGAGTTTGAATCCAGGCCAGTTCCTTGGAGGTAAAATATACACAAAATTAAAAATCTCTTCCTTGGAGGCAATGTTAGCTGGAGATTTGTGCCACTGACAAGATATACCAATCTCAGAGCAATGTTGTCTTGGAGCCAGCACTTATCCTTCCTCATAAGTAAATCCCCATTGCTGCATATTTACTATTCCAACCCCATGTTGCCACGTATCCTCACTTCAATGAAATTCAACATTAAAATAATAATAAAAAAAAATTAAGTTCATGCAGAGAGTTGAACCCTGGGGCTCGATACATGGACATTTTACCCTCAGTATAAATATTATAAAATAAACTCATCCAGGGACGAATTGAGCAGGAGTACAGGGTAAGTTGTCTCACAACAAGATGACTTGAAGTGCCCCCCCCTTCCCCGCTACACCAACTTTGAGACCTACCATATACAAAGCCCAGATTTAGCTACCAGGGGAGGAATCTCCTCTAGCTTCTAGATCACAATGCAAATGAAAGTTATCAGATGCCTCTGTTGTGAACAGGGATTCTGACAGCAAACATGGAAAATAAGACCACCATTGACATCTGGGCATGGCATAATGCCAGCCACATGGTGCTACACCATGCCCAGAGGTAGTGACATGAGGGGATACCGAACTTTCCTCCCCACCCACCCAACCCATATCTTTAGGCCTTTTTTGGGGCCATCAAATTCTTAAATGTTGTATGTCCCTCACTGGTCATCCCTTAGGGTTTCATACCCCTCGAACAGTCCTTGAAATTAATTATACAGTGGTATTAAGGAATGAAGAAACGTAATTGCCTGACAGTCATTATAAAACCACAGACATAACAGCAGTACAAAAATGTTCCAGTCAAAGATCTCATAGCATAAACAACAAATCACTACACTGCCATTCTCTGTGGAGGAGCTTACCATAGATGGTTAACTGTCACCTCATTACAGGCAGTGCATTAGTGTGTATGGCACAGCACATCATAAGCATGCCGGCCCCCTGCCTTTCCCATTGCAGTTGCCATGCTCATCGCTGTTGCACATAAAATGACTTGTGACCTCATTGGGTATAGAATGATAGAGAAGCACGTTACACCAGCGGTACAAACTGGTTGTTGCAACCTCATTGTGACACTTAATTGTGACTGTGTTTCAGACCCCTGAACTCTTGCTGAGAAGACAAAAATGTGCAGTTCTTGCCAGAATTTGAACCCTGCTCCTTTGTTTTCATATCTGTTATGCCACTACACTGCAATAAAGTAAATTGTAGCTCCTGTGGTGTCACACACCTAGGAAGCAGGCAATCCAGGCTTGAAGGGTTAAAATTCAAGCCAGTTCTGTTGAGGTTAGATAAAAGAAAAACAACCAGCTTCCCTAAGCTTAGCATGCACTCCAGGCCAACTATTTTATTTTTAAAAAATTAACAAATGCAATGTTTATGCAACTTGCAATGTGAACATCTCTTCTTGGATTAGAACCCAGGTGTTCTGCTTTGTTAAATTATAACTTAACCTCTACATCATAGAAGCCCCTATTTAATTTAGAGCTACTCACGTATGAAATAATACTCTTTATTTATGGAGAGCCATACAAAATGTCACGGTGCTTTCCAGCAAAGACCTAACAACAATATAAAATCAAGACACATTATAGGCTAAACAGTATAGGAATGTTGTATCTTACTTTTAAAAATGTCAGTATCAATCCAGAATCACAGTTCAGCAGATGGCTGATAACAGAGTCAAAGGTATAAGCTGGTAAATTATGGTGATCAAGCCTTTTCAATCAGTAAAGGTCCCACAACATATTCCTGCCAGGAACACGTACAGACAGGAACAGTTGCCACCCATACAAACTGGTGTTCATAACTAAGTCTGCTTTCTGTAAAATCCACTTTTCCATTTCCTTGGCAGAGAGGGTGACCATGTACTGCAGGACATCCTCCTAGGCTGCCACAACATGTGCACGCATACAGGGAGGAGGGTTAGGACCAACAATAACAAGTGAACTACCCATTGTTGTGCAAGATGATGGCTTCCAGATGCTTCCTTACACCACCCAGCCCTGCAGTGCATTAGATCTGCTGTCCTCAGCCATTCTGCCCCACTCGTGCACTCATTTCCCCATGGTGATACAAGTGTGCCCCCATTAGGGTAGATGATGACCCGTATGGACACAAAGGAGGAATTGTTGGAGTTAGTACACAGTTCTGGTAGTGGGCAGTGAGCTCAGCAGGGCAGTGGGGGCATCTTTAGGAAGGCCTGAAGTAGAGGCATGTTAGGAGGCAAGGTGAGGAGGATGATGAAGGGTACCATATAAAAAAGGGGGAAAAGCCAGTAAGAATAGCAACTAAGTTCTTTTCATTTTGCCTATTGTTTGCAGGAGGAATTGTTACAGAATTTTTTTTATTTTTATTTTTTGCAACAGCAGCAGGAACTGAGTTCCTGCATGTCTTCCCACTGATAGTGGCATCGGAATTCTTAACACTGTAAAAAAAAACAAAAAAAACTGACCAACAAAATAACAGGTCTTACGTGGACCTTGCAGTCACACACCATAGCTTTCTTGGCAAATAAACTCACTATTGAACCTATGTTACTCAGTTCCCCTTGAAGAAGACTAATCCAGATGAAGCTGGTAGGGTGTGCCTGAAGGAGCCAATCATTCTACCTGTGCATGCTATGCTGACATGTGCATGGTTCAATAAATGAAGGGATTTGCTATGGCGGTACAGCGGTTAAAATAAAATCATTAATGAAATTCTCTGATTGAAGCTGAAGTGGGGAGCCCATGTTGTGTGGCTTCTAGGTCTATATAGGACCTGTTGCTTTGTTTTGCATTGTTCTGTATACTTCAGAATGCATGGCAGCAGTGGTAACAGTGTAATCATTTTCAACAAGAAAAAGTGACTGTATCCACCAAGAAAAACTGAGACAGTCTCCCACATTATACTCTGTTTTCTGTAAATGCCACGTTTGTGCTTCTCATAAGAAATTGTATACGTCTGTTGCACAGTTCAATGTTTGCACATACATATGTATTTGTTTTGTAGAAGTACTTGAAATGTCTATTTGGATATTAGTTTTTATTTGTTTTTGTTTACTGGGAAAGAAAAGCTTCTGCCTTGTCCAGGTTAGGGTGTGATACAAGAAATACTGACTGATATGAAACCAGGTTAATCTGTTAGTAGATCAGAGGGGGGGAGGGATTTGTCACGACATCAGGGAAATTCCTCTGTTCTTTTCAGGAAGTGCCATGGAATCTTCAATAGTCACCTAAACAACTAACAGAACAGGAAGACAGGAGCTTTGTTTAATGTCTCATCTGAAAGATGGCACCTCACAACAGTGTCATCCTAACATTGTGCTAGGGCATCCGTGTCGTTATTTACAACTTAAGAGGCAGTTCTCCTTGCAGAGTTAGCAACACCCCTTCCTTTAGCATCTGGTATTCATTGGAAGTCTCCCATCCAAATACAGATAAGCCCAACCTTGCTCAGTTTCCAAGATCTGACTGGATCAGGTTCCAAACTGGTAAGACAGCAGTAAAGTAGTACCTATACTGATGGGTGCATCTTGATCGAAAGCGCTATCTTTCTGTCGGCCCGGTGGTGCTGAGGGTTGAGGCACTGGACACTACACCTTGTGCAACACCGCGTCCTGGGTTCAAGAACGGACTTGGGTCATTGGGGGTCGGCCGTGGGAAGGAGGACTGGCGTCCCATGGACTGCTCTCCTCCTTGGGGAGGAGGGTGGGAGGATCGCTGAGCCACTGGCAGTGGCTAGGGGCTAGTGCAGACTCGGGGAGCAATGTGTAGGCTGGCGTGAGCAGGCATTGGGCATACTGTGGGTGAGCAAGTGCATGGGAATGTCCTTGATGCCACTACATGCTCAAGCCATGGGGGGGGGACTAAAGGACAAAAATAAAAATCCTCCAACGCGAATGATGGCAGACTCCATCTGTGCTGCAGCAGACCCAATCAAGAAAGCTCCCCTTCAGCCCCCCCACCTCCAGGTCTCTGCAGTGCGCAGGATAAATCACCACTGTGAAGTGATCTGGGATGGCAGTGTGAAAAGGGTCTGAGCTCTGACTGAGTCCAGGGCAGCAGCTGAGGAAGGAAGCCTGAAGTAGGGAACCATGGGATCACTCCCCAGCCAAGGAGGTGAAAAGAAAATAAGTAACAAAAAAAAAAGAGTGCTATCTTTCTAAGTGCAGTCTGTGTTTTGTATTAGCCCATTCTGTGCACTCCTGGACCACCAGAGAAACTAATTATGAGTACAGAGGAGAGGGAACCACTTTACCACCAGGGACTTTATATCACTGGGGTTAGAGATGGGGAACACATTATGCTAGGGTACAGAAGTGGATGCATGATGGGGTGCTGTGTCAGCCAACCCAATTTGCATTGCGCCCCGCTGTTGCAGGGGGAGACTCCTCCTCATGTGCCCACCTTGGTAGATTGCAGCTTCAGATGGCATAGACTGGGGAAATTCCAGGATGCCCATAGTCATCCCAATGACACAATTACAATGGTAATAAGAAGGAGCTACTTCTATTTGCAGCCATGAGACTGCAACAAGAAACATGATGTCTCAACTTCAGGTTTTCAAAAAAAACGCCAGTTTATAATTATACCATATACTGTCAGGAGCCAGCAGAAGAGTGGACTGCTCCTCTTATTTCTTTTATTGCCAATACTAGCATAGTATCTCTAGCAGCAATATAAAAATGATACCCTGGAGCATGGGAAGTGCCTTGTAAGCTGACACAACCAATAAGGCTACTGTTCAAGATTTATTTAATCTCCATTGTGCTCTTAAGGCTTGTGTAGTAAGTGGAAGTGCTCGCTATCATTGTTCCCTGACAAAGTGGTATACAGTCAGGAAATGCTGGACCTTGTCTAGGTGGGTACTAAATAAAATTATAAACTGTTTTTTGAAAAACTGGAATTGAGCCTTCCTTAAGTGATAAGGTATGACCAGGGAATAGATTAACAGTCTGTTAGTTACTACCTAGGGGCATAATGTGGCAGAAGGCACTGCCAAGTGCTATATTGCCCCTAGGGGGTGATTAACTGACTGTTAATCTAGCTGCTAAGAGTGCCTTATTGCTATTATAAAACACTCCAAAAGAAAAGCATTAGAAGTATACCTTTTGAATGTTTTCCTCATTGAGAGGGAGATTTTTAATATTATGCATTGAAGGAGCACTCCTAACTAATCAAGCGCTTCTTTCCCCTCCAACTGAGACACTTTTATTCTGTCAAGGGTGTCTAACGTGCAGCTGCATTGGAAACAGGCAGGTTCGGGTAAGGTTTTTATGTATTTAACATATTACTGATCGGGCGCAATCAATAATAAATTAATACAACCAATGACACCACTCTTACAGTTGTAAGAGTGAGCTCACTTCCATGTTTAGGGTATCAGAATTTCTCATCTGTGGTTTGCGGTTCTCATAACCTAAGAATGGATGTGAGACCACTTTTACAACCATAAGAGTGGTCTTGTCAACCATATTATCATACAAAATAGTTCATCCACCAACTCTTTTATGAATGCTGGTTCAGAATCAGAATACTTCATTCTAGTTATTCAGAAATGCAGGAGGATGTCATGGTGACAGGAAAAAATCATGCGCCATGCGGCTCAGGCAGTACATGACCGTGTAACAAAAGGTCTAAGAATTCTGACAGTCAATTAGATTGCAGCATTTGTGAGACTCTTTTTATGTTGGATTGCGTGCATGCACATGCAGCATCTTGTGGTAGTAGCACATTTCAGAGGTGTGTCAGTGTTGTGGTCAATGCAGGGGACGCTTTAGTGGGTGCATCCCTCAGCTGCCAGTCAGTGAGCATGCTGGCGATGACAGGAAACTTCCAAGACAGCCAAAAAGTTGAAAGAAATCTACTGCTGCAGTCAGGTGCAGTTTCATTATTGCAGCGGCAGATGACAAGACTCCGGCCGTGCGCATTACAGTGCACAGTAAGGCGCATGGCTGGAGTTATGAGTAACATGTTTGCTCAGTGTGTCTTTCCTGGTGAAACATTTCACAGGAAAGCTGTCTTCAATTATGCCCCACCTCCCCCCACAAGGCTTACCCCCCGGTTTAGCATCTTACATGAAAAACAAAATTTTTCTCGAGTCGGAAAGTACTTCATAGAAACATAGACTTTGACGGCAGATAAGGACCGCTTGGCCCACCTAGTCTGCGCATTTAGGTACCTACAGGATAGGCCGCAGATCCTAGTTAACCAACAGTCTATTTCTTCCTACCACCCACAAGAATTGCCTTATGTCTGTCCCATGCATTCTTAAATTCTCCCACAGTTTTAGACCCCACAACCTCCTCAGGAAGGCTGTTCCATGCATTCACTACCCTCTCTGTGAAAAAATATTTATAGAAACAT
Organism: Neoceratodus forsteri; assembly: GCA_016271365.2. Taxonomy (NCBI): domain Eukaryota; kingdom Metazoa; phylum Chordata; order Ceratodontiformes; family Ceratodontidae; genus Neoceratodus; species Neoceratodus forsteri. Next base: position 656,016,590 of record CM057454.1, on the reverse strand, counting down.
AGACTTTGACTTCATTTTAAAAAGGAAAAGTCCACTACCTGGAAATATGGCGAACGCAGGGGAGGCTCCATTTACGGTAAGGGTGTGGCGCTGCACCGCTTGCTTCAATACATTTGTATTGATCGAGAGGTGCAGCGCCTCACCTTTACAGTTAATGGAGCCCCCCCTGCATCCACCATACTTCCAGGTAGCAGACTTTTCCTTTTTGAAATAAAGTACTTTGGGGCGCAAGAAAAATGCCACTTTTCATGTAAAAAGCTAAACCGGGGGTAAGCCTTGCAGGAGCCAGAACTGAAGACAGCTTTCCTATAAATAATGTAGCCACAGAGCGGCTTTCCATAATGGCAGCTCCTACCACCCACCACACAGTCCCGCAAAGTCGACTTCGGGGGTGCCCAATCCCCATGTTGGCATGTATTCCCCCCCATTAAATGTGGCACACTGGGATCCCACCCCAGTGTGCCAAAACATGGCAGCTCCTGCTACCCACCACACACTCCTGAAAAGCCGACATCACCATGTCAGCATGTATCCCCCCTCCCCCCATTAATGTGACACGCTGGGAGCTGACCCCAATGTGCTGAAATTTTTTTTATTTCCTTCCGACATGGTGTCGGATGGGCCCCCAAACCCCTCTACATGATTTGCTGACATTAGGGTACCCAATCACCATTTCAGCATGCCTCCTCACTATTGTGGCACACTGGGAGCCCACCCCAGTGTGCCTAAATTTATATATATATTTTTTTTACCTGTAAATGAAGAAAATCTTTCCTCGCTGTCTTTTTTTTTTGTCGCCTGAAAAAACGAAAAACATCCTCATTGTCTCCCCTGTCCCCTTCCCCCATTCCTACCCTCCCTCTGCACACCAACCTTCCTGCACCCCCTCCTTACCCTATACTTACCCTCCAAGGTCGGCTGGGTGTGATCTTCTGTGGAGCGGGACATGTCTGCACTCTTCAAAGCTGACCGGCAAACTGAAAGAATGAAGGGTAAACTGTATAATGGGAGTCAATGGGAGTTTCAACTTACGTTGATATCTCAGCCATTTTTAAGAATTTGGGCCCAAAATTTTCAACATGGGGTTCTTGGGAACCCACCATGTGAACACGTCACTGTCATTTTGTTCCTTGGTCCCAAAAGGTGATTTTGCGGTTGCTGCACGGAATCACCTTTTGGGAACAAGTAACAAAACGGCAGTGCCACTGTTCATGAGGTGAGTGTCCCAAAAAGCCCATGTTGCAAATTTGGTGAAAAAATTCCAAAAAATGAGTACGTTACAAGAGTGCATTGCACAGTTCCTATGCTTGTGCGTAACTTCACCAGGTGATAATATTTTCACTCCAAATTTTCAGCATTGCCATTTTTTTACACTTCCTTATGAACAGTATAGCTGTCAATTTTCATATCCTGCTTGAAATGTGTTTTAGCACCAGCTGCGCAGAATGGCATGGTCGCTGAGCGAAATCAACTTGCAGGATGGAGTAACAAAATTACAGTGCCACTGTTCATGAGGGGAGGTCCCAAAAAGTCCATGTTGAAAATCTGGTGAAAACATTCCAAAAAATGACTGCATTACAGGCGTGCATTGCACAGTTTCAATGCACGCTCGTAACTTTGCCAATTTCTCGGATTTTCACTCCAGATTTTCAACACTGGCATTTTTTTACACCTCCTCATGAAAAGTACAACTGCCATTTTTCATTTCCTTCCCAAAATGTGTTTTAGTATCTGTGGCGCCAAATGGTGCAGTCGCTGTGCGAAATCACCATTTGGGATTGAATAATGAAATGATAGTGCCACTGTTCATGAGGTGGTGTCCAAAAAGCCCATGTTGAAAATTTGGAGTGAAAATACAGACAAGTATCTGTGGAGTTAGGGTTTCAACTGTAACACCTCACCCCCCAACCCCCACCCTTTAGAGACTGACAGGCATCAGGGTGTGCCTTGGAGTCTTTGTTCCAAACATTCACCCCATTCTCCTATACTGCACCCATCTCAGCTTATTTAATTATGGAATGGGGTGAGGGTTAGAGCTGAAGACCTTGAGGCACACCGCAATGCCTGTCAGTGTCTGCAGGGTGGGGGATGGAATGGCGTGAGTGTTATGGCCGACGACCAAAAGGGACACCCCAATGCCTGTCAGTCTCTGCAGGGTGGGAGTGGGGCATTAGGGTTGGAAACCCTAATGTCTCATTAAGGAAGTAAATCAGGGAGGGATGTTTGATGTCACCCACCTTGATTTCAGCAAAGCCTTCAACAACTTCCAACACAGAAGACTGATTAACAAGATGAGTAGTCTGGCAAAGGAGCACAAGCTGATAAACTGGGTTAGAAACTGGCTGACAGACAGGAGGCAGAGGGTGGTTGTAATGGGATCCAATCTGGGGATAGGGGGTGACCAGCAGGGTAACTCAGGCATGAGTTCTGGGACCAGACCTATTCAACGTCTTCATTACAGACATTACGAAAGGGCTAGAAGAAAAGGTCTGCCTATCTGTTTCCAGATGACACCAACATCTGTAACAGAGTGAATACTCCAGAAAAGGTGGAGAAAATGAGCAGGGACATGGAGAGGCTTGAAAAATGGCCCAAGGCATGGCAACTGAGGTACAATGCAAAGAATGCACCTGAGAAGAAGGAAACCTGTGGAGAGTTACAGGATGGGGTGGAGGTGCTGATGATCACCAAAGAAAAAAGAGACCTAGGAGTCATCAGTTCTGATGACCAAAAGGTGCCAAAGCAGAGCACAAATGTTGCAAGGACAGCCAGTGGCATGCTGGAGTGCATAGGCATAGGTGTCACTAGCAGAAGGCTCGAGGTGGTGATGCCATTATATAATGCACTAGTGAGGTCTCACCTACAGTGCTGTGTGCAATTCTGGAGGTCACAAATACACAAGGACATTGGACAGGGTGGAGGCAGTCCACAGAAAGGCAACCAAGGTGGTACATGGCTTGCAACACAGAACATATCAGAAGAGTGTAGAAGGTGTGGGATAAATGACAGACACCAGACAATAATATTTAGTGCATAAAAAACACAATAAATGGGTTTACCAATTTTTTTACAAAAACTTTGCAAAACAAAACAGAACAAAAAATATATATATTTACAGAAAGAAAATTGTGGGTGTTAGTTCATCACACCATTTCAACACATCAGGAAATACTTCTTCTTGAGACTCCTGTCTTTCTTCTGTATATTCAATATCCGATACTTAATTCTCAACAATTCAGTGTGTCAGCTCTCATACTAGCTCCTTCTCCCTCGGTGGTCAGAAGATATTGACCCACACACACTTCTTAGTCCCCTGGTGGTAGGTTTAATAGCAATCCTTAGGGTAACATCACAATCAGGGGAATCTCCCATTTAACATAAAATAGACCTTTATGAGGTCCTATCTAAGGCTATCTTGGATCATTCTTGAACAATAGGAAAAGCAAGCATTTATGCCATATTCCTTCTGTGAATATATCCTAAAATATCAGTTTTAGATAATCTAAACCTTAATTAGGGGGGTTCTACCTCATTTGGAGCATAGCTCCTCCCACTTGCTATGACCTCATCTCTCCTGATTTTTACAAAAGCAGCCACTTCAGGGGCTTTCAGTCCTATAGTAGGAATCTCCCCATAATGGCAAGAATTCAGGTAACAACAAAAGGAAAACATTTATTTGTTCATTTTCATATGTTTTATATACAGGAATACCCAGCCTGGACAGGGGAAAGACAAATGAGGGGCGCACACCCTATTTGCCTTCCCACTGCCAGCCCAGGAGACCTGATACTGAAGCACAGGTTATTTATTTTAACAAAGAAAAAGAAAAAAGGATTTATTTGTTTAAAGTTGCAGGCTTTATACCTAGTAAGCCTCTGCAAGCCGTTTTAGCAGTCTTCCCTAATTTTTCTGCTGTTGGCTTTATAATCCCAAAGGCTGAAATGTCAGCCGTCGGCTAAAACATTTAATTTTGGCCTTGGTTTTGGCAGCTCCCAGTTACTCACTTTCTGAGCTGTCAAACAACTAATAATTGCAGCACTTCCTTTTCTTTTTAAGCTCACAAGAGCTCTTCATCAATACCGCAACAAGCGGTTTTCTTTTTATTTACTTTGTCCAACATCGGGCTTGCAGCACAGCATTTCTGTGCTTCTTAAAGAGGCACCAGTTACAATAGCGCATAGCGCTTCACTTTTGACACCAAGGCACCTATTTCCAGTGCTGAAGTGTAACATAAACAAATTGGGATACCTTAGGAGCACAACCATTACTCAAACACAGAGCTCCTTATGGATAAAGGATAAACTTTCATTGTACAACCATAAGGGTTTTAGGATTATTTAAAGGGACAGTAAAGTTTGTAGAGATGCCAGGTTGGCCACCCTGGCACAACATTTTGTAAAAAAGGGAGGAAGAAAAATATGACAGAAAAGTAGGAAAAGAAGATTTGGGGGGGTTACACATTTTTACTTCAGGACTAAATATTCATAACAGGGGCACCCTGTTACACTCTTCCCCATTTAAGAAAGCAACACAGTATGATGTTGGCTGAGCTCGTCACCCTTAGAAGGGTTGGAACTTCCGCCCACCCTCACCAGACGTTCTCCTCAGGGACCCTTAATAAGCAGAACAGTTTTTAACATATAACTAACATTTATACATTCAGTATACTGATCCTACTGTTCTTTTCCCTGAGGTATGTGTCTTTTTTAAAACACATCATTCATTATTGCAAGTCACATAATATTTTTCAGTCATAACATGTTCAGCTCCGTACCGGGATAAAAAAATCAGCATTTTGTTGTTGAGACCCGGTTCTATGTTTTACTGAAAATTTATAGGCTAGAGGAACAGGTACCAGCGCATGATGCGCATATTCTTATCCTTCATGAGTTGTAGCCAACATAGCAGTTTGTGGTCAGTTACAATAGTGAATTCATGCTCCCATATATATTATATTTAAAAGCCTCTATAGCCCATTTTATGGCCAGGCACTCCTTCTCTACTGTGGAATACTTTTCTTTCCCACTCATGCAATTTCCTACTAATGAATAGAATTGGGTGCTCACCTTTGTGATCATGCTGGGTTAACACTGCCCCAATGCTGTGTCAGAGGCATTCATTTTGACCTCAAATGGTTTTCTAAAGTCTGGACTTAGGAGTATTGGTGCGGAACATAAAGCTGCCTTTATATTCTGAAAAGCTGTTTCACAATCAGCAGTCCACTTCACTTTATTTGGATACCCGGTTTTAGTCAGTTCTGTAAGTGGTGTTGCAATGGTGGAAAAGCCAGGAATGAACCTGCGATAACAACTCGCTAGCCCTAAAAAAGATCTAACATGGCTTTTGGTAGTGGGCATAGGACTATTGGCAACGGATTCCACTTTGTCTATTTCTGGCTTTACAGTTCCCAGGCCAATGATAAACCCCAAATATTGAGTCTCAGTTTTTGCAATAGCACATTTGGATTGATTTATTGTAAGTCCTGCATCCCTGATGCTTTGAATGACAGCGCTAAGATGAATTAAGTGGGTATTCCAGTTCGGGCTATAAATGACCACGTCATCCAAATAGGCAGCACTGTATTGAATATGGGGTCTTAAAATATGGTCCATGTGTCTCTGAAAAGTGGCCGGAGCCCCATGCAAACTGAATGGCATGGTTGCAAATTGATATAAACCAATAGGGGTACTGAACGCTGTTAACTCTTGGGCCTGTGGTGCTAAGGGTATCTGCCAGTACCTTTTCGTCAAATCTAGGGTGCTGATATATAGTGCGGAGCCTATCTGATCTAGCAGATCATCAATTCTTGGCATGGGGTAGCCATCTAACTCGGAAATTGTAATGATTTTCCAAAAATCCAAACATAACCAAACACCACCCTCTTTTTTATTTACCACTACTAAAGGTGGGGACCAAGGGCTATGTGAAGGAACAATCACCTTTGCTTGTTCCATTTTCCTTACCTCATCTACTACCTCTTTTTGGATTTTCTCTGGTAACCTATAGGGCCTCTGGTGAATTGGTTTATTTTGTGTCAGTTTAATCTCTTGCATCACCCCTAATGCCTTCCCTGGTGTTTTAGTAAATGTTTCTTTAAAAAACTCCAACAGTTGCTCAACCTCTTGTCTTTGATCAGACCGTAATTCCAGATTAATCTGAATTTCTTTCTCTCCTTGTTGTGTTTCTAATCTATCATAAGACACCTCTATCTCTGATAGGCTTTGTTCAGGTTGAATGTAGAGGGACAGGTTTGGCTTATGTATTCAATTCCTTAACAGATTGGCATGGTATACCCTTTTTACTGGTCTCCACCCAGGCATTTCAATCTCATAATTCACAATACCAGTCTGTCGAAGTACCACATAAGGCCCTTGACATCTCATTAGAAGCTTATTTTTTGTACTAGGCAACAATAGTAACACTTTTTCCCCGGGTTCAAAATGTTTGTATTTCAAGTCTTTATCATACAATTCTTTTTGACACTGCTGTTTCTGGTCAACATTCATGTGAGCCAAAGTTACATACTTCACAAGCCTTTCCCGTAAATCAGTCAGTAATTCACAATGTTTGTAAATCCCACACCTTTGCCTTCCTCCCAGTGTTCTTTAATTACATCTAATGGTCCCCTAGGGTTGCAACCATATAGTAAGGAAAAGGGGGAAAAAACAGTTGTTGCTTGGGGTACTTCCCTGTAGGCAAACAAGAGGTAAGGGAGAAATCTATCCCAGTCTCGACCTTCCTCTTGTATGTACTTTTGCAACATCTTATTAAGTGTTTTATTGAATCTTTCTACTAACCCATCGATCTGAGGGTGATACGGGGGGGTACGTACTGCAGAGACACCCAACAAATGGTACAATTCTTGCAGCATCACAGATGTGAAGTTACTGCCTCTCATACCGCTCAACCTTTTGTCCCCCAAATGTGGAACATTGCCTGTCAAAATGTGGAACAAATGGGCAAAATGTGGAACACTCAATCAAGTCTTTACCTAAGAAGCTCAAAACACAGTTAAAATGTTGCATTTATGTTCAGAAGGTCTGTTATTAATTTGAATAATATATTTTTTGCATCATTTACTATGGATTTTTGCTTTACAATGTTGACTTTAAATGTGGAACATGTCCTCACAATGTGGAACAAGGAGCTTTTGTGAAGTAAAATGAGGAACGTTCCTCGTAATGTGGTACGGTTGAGATGTATGCTCCCTCTGTCAGTTAGAATCACTTGTTGTATGCCCATTCGACTGAAGATTTTAGCTAATTCTTCAGCTATTCTAGGGGCAGTAACCATTCTCATTGGTATGGCTTCAGGGTATCGAGTGGCGTAGTCACACACAACCAGTATGAATTCATTTCCCTTAGAACTTTTTGTTAGAGGCCCCACCATGTCCATAGCTACTTCCTCAAAAAGAGTTGATACATAAGGGATGGGTTGCAGGGGTACTTGATCTTTCTTCCCTCCTTGAGCCGCCAGTTTGCATTTTGCACAAGCTGTACAATATGCTGCTACCTCTTGATGAATCCCTGGCCAACAAAACCTGAATAGTATCCATTGTAATGTTCTATCCCTCCACTCATGGCCAGCCATGGAAATATCATGGGCCAATCGTATTACCTACTTCCTATACTGTTAAGGTATAACTGTTCTGTCTCACAGTTTGTAACAGGGTCAACAGTTACTCTATACAGTATATTACGCTTCAATATAAAATGAGAATGTCCATTCTTTTCTTCTTGATTTACTTGTGTAGATAGAGGTCTTAAAGTCTCTTCTGCCAACTGTTCCAGTCTGATGTCACCTTTTAACAATCCTGGTGCTAATTCCACATTCTTTTCTGGATGTGAATCCTGCCAAGCTTTCTTTCCCTTCCTTTTGACTTGTTTGGATTTTCTTGCCTTTCCTCGTCCTTCAAAATAATCCTCTTCAAAAGAAAAGACAGGTTCCATCTGTGCTTTTGCCTGTGCCCTGGTAACTACATTAACAGGTTCCACCAATGATTGATGAGTCTTCATTAAGGCATCAAAACAAGGGAAATCCTGGCCAGTTATAACAGGCACAGGGAGGTGGGGTACTAATCCAACTAACAAGGTGTGACTTTGGTTGTTAACAGCCAATTCCAACTTTGCAGTGTGGTACTGATGGACATCCCCATGTATACTGCAAACAGTTGTATCATTTTGGTTTAAGTCTATTTCAGGTGCCAAATCGGCTCTCATCAGGGTTTGTATACTTCCAAAGTCTAACAATCCCAAAGTTTGTTGGTCTCCCACTCCCACAAAAGTAACATATCCAAAGTTTGTTAGGGCCAACTGTGCTATATCATTTCTTTTATTAGGACAGTTTCTGATTATGTGGTGTCCCTTCCTGAGACATCCATGGCAAATAATGTCTGCATATGGGACCCTTCCCCCTCTATCTCATCTACCATAAATTGATTGCCTTTGATTATTGGGAAAAAAGTTCTTACCAGAGCTGTAGATGGTCCTGGGTTACCTTGTTGTCCCCTCAGTCTGGTGGGATGAGCTGCCAAGTAGTCCTCCGCCAGTTTAATGGTCTCCTCCGCTGTCTCTGGCTTGTGCTCCTTAACCCATAACTGTACATCCAGTGGTAAAACTTGAATGAACTGTTCAATGATTATTATCTCCATAATCTGATCGATAGTCTTAGTCATCGGTTGTAGCCATTTACCACAATAATCTCTGAGACGAGCATATGTTTCCCTGGGGGTGTCATAGTGGGCCATTTTCTGAGAGTGAAAACACTGATGATAGGTCTCCATACTGATATTATACCATCTTAAGATCTCTTCTTTTACTCTATCATTGTCATTAGAATCAGCCCCACTCAGTTGGCTATATACTAACTGGGCTCTACCAAATAAGCAAGGTACCAATCTTATTACCCACTGATCATGAGACCATACACAGGTTTGGGCTATCCGCTCGAAGGTGGTAAGGTATGCCTCAATGTCATCACTCTCCAACAATTTAGTTAGCTTTATGTCTTTGGGCCCAGTTCTATCCACCTGACCTTGATTTATGTCTCATATGGCTTTCAGGGTATCATTCCATTTCATGTCCTGCTGTCTTCTTTCTTCTGCCTGGATGCATTGATCCTCATCCCTCTGTCATCTGTCCTCTTCTTGTTGTCATTCCATCTCGATCTGCCTCATACAGAGCCACTTCAGCAACTCACTCAGATCATCCGTGGCTGGGGGCATCTATCTCTTTTGGCTTCTGTGCATCTTCTCCCTCTTCGATATCCTCATCTTCTGGTTTCTTCATTTTGGGTCTGGCTCCTGTACCTAATCCGGGTAACAATTTAATCCCAGTTCTCTCAGTTACTGATCATGTCAGGTGATATGCACCGAGGTCTATCTGGTCCCCTTCTATCATCTGTCAGGGTATATCAGAACAATACCCCTCTGGAAGAGCCTCCTGGGCAGCCTCGATGTACTAGGTCTATCTAACTTCTGACACCAGTGTAGAAGGTGTGGGATAAATGACAGACACCAGACGGTAATATTTAGTGCATAAAAAACACAATAAATGTGTTTATCAATTTATTTGCAAAAACAAAACAAAAAAATATATATATTTACAGAAAGAAAACTGTGGATGTTAGTCCATCACACCGTTTAAACACATCAGGAAATACTTCTTCTTGAGACTCCTGTCTTTCTTCTGTATATTCAATATCCAGTACTTAATTCCCAACAATACAGCGTGTAAGCTCTCACACTAGCTCCTTCTCTCTCAGTGGTCAGAAGATACTGACCCACACACACCTCTTAGTCCCCTGGTGGTAGGTTTAATAGCAATCCTTAGGTGATTGGGGATCTCCTACTTAACATAAAATAAACCTTTATGAGGTCCTGTCTAAGGCTATCTTGGATCATTCTTGTACAATAGGAAAAATAAATATTTATGTTATATTCCTTCTGTGAATATATCCTAAAACATCAGTTTTAGGTCATCTAAACCTTAATTAGGGTGTTTCTACCTCATTTGGAGCATAGCTTCTCCCACTTGCTGTGACCTCATCTCTCCTGATTTTTAGAAAAGCAGTTACTTCCAGGGCTTTCAGTCCTATAGTAGGAATCTCCCCATAATGGCAAGAATTCAGGAAACAACAAAAGAAAAACATTTATTTGTTCATTTTCACATGTTTTATATACAGGAATACCCAGCCTGGACAGGGGCATGACAAATGAGGGGCGCGCTCCCCATTTGCCTTCCCCTGCCAGCCCAGGAGACCTGATACTGAAGCACAAGTCATTTATTTTAACAAAGAAAAAGGATTTATTAATTTAAAGTTGCAGGCTTTATGCCTAGTAAGCCTCTGCAAACCGTTTTAGCAGTCTTTCCTAATTTTACTGCAGTTGGCTTTATAATCCTGATGGCTGAAATGACAGCCATCGGCTAAAACATTTCATTTTGACCTTGGTTTTGACAGTTCCCAGTCATTTGCTTTCTGAACTGTCTAAACAACTAATATTTGCAGCACTTGTTTTTCTTTTTAAGCTCACAAGAGCTTTTCATCAATACCACAACAAGCGGTTTTCTTTTTATTTACTTCGTCCAACTTTGGGCTTGCCGCACAGCATTTTTGTGCTTCTTAAAGAAGCACCAGTTACAATAGTGCATAGCGCTTCACTTTTGACACTGAGACACCTATTTCCAGCGCTGAAGTGTAACATAAACAAACTGAGGGCACCTTAGGAGCATAACCCTTACTCAAACACAGAGCTGCTTACAGAAAAAGGATAAACTTTCATTGTGCAACCATAAGGTTTCAGGATTATTTAAAGGGACAGTAAAGTTTGTAGAGATATGCCAGATTGGTCACCCTGACAGGAAATTTAGTAAAGAAAGGAGGAAGAAAACGATGAGAGAAAAGTAGGAAAAGAAAAGTTATGGGTGGGTACACATTTTTTCTTCAGGACTAATTAGTCATAACAGAGGCACCCTGTTACAGACAGATTAAAAGAATCTCAATATGAACTTATTGGAGGAAAGGAGGGAGTGGGGAAACATGATAGATACACTCAAGTACCTCAACGACATAAACAAAGTGCAGAGGAAGACATCTTTCAATACATCAAAAGTTCGGCATTGATAAATGCTTGTTTGTTATCCTAAAAAACAGAAAAACGGCTATCATTGTCCGCTGTGTAACTCCCCTTCCCTAAACAGTATACAGACACCGGGGGTGCCCAATCCCCCAGTGTCCTCATCTGTCCATCCATTGTTATGCACTGTGTAACCCCCCCCCCAAACAGTATGCAGACACTAGGGTGCCCAATCCCCCAGTATCATCTGTCTGTCCATTGTTGTCCGCTGTGTAACCCCACCAAACAGTGTACAGACACTGGGACACCTAATTCATCAGTGTCCTCATCTGTTCAGCAAACTCCCTGAAAAAAGAAAACTACCCCTCATTGTTTTTGTTCCCCTGTAAAAAAGGAAAACATCCAATGTTGTCCGTTCCACCATCACCCAACCCCCTATTCTCCCACTCAGGACCCACCACCCACACCCCTGTACCCCTTACTTACCCACCGGAGATCAGTCGTCGTACTCTACCTTGGACTGCAGGCACATCTTCGATCTTCAAAGCCCAACCGCGAACTGAGATAAGCGTGTCAATATATTTCAATGGGGTTTTCAGCATCAATGTACAGTAATTCAATACGGATTTCAACTTGGTGGCATAACTTGCCCATTTTTAAATATTTTTACCCCAAATTTTCAACATATACTTTTTGGGACCCCTCCTCACAAACAACTTCACTAAAGAAATTTTCAAACATCCCCATTCCCCCCATGACACCAGTGCACACGCCGAACATTTGGCATTAACAAATGCTTATTTGTTTTTTTTACCTGTAAAAAAAGGAAAGGGTCTATCATTGTTTCGCCATCCCCCTCCCCCATCTCAACTCTCCCTCTGCAAACTCACCTCCCTGCACCCCCACCCCATACTTACCTCCGGAGGTGGGCGCTGTCATCTTCTGTGGACCGGGACACGTCTGCACTCTGCAAAGCCAAACCACAAAATGAAGAATCAAAGGTAAGCCGTATAATGGGACTAAATGGGGGGGTCAACTTAGGTTGATGTCTCAGCCATTTTTTGGAATTTTGGCCCCAAATTTTCAACATGGGGCTCTTGGGACCCACACCTCATGAACACTGGCACTATCATTTTGTTTCTCGGTCCCGAAAGATGATTTTGAAGTCGCTGCACAGAATCACCTTTCAGAACCAATTAATGAAATGACAGTGCCACTGTTCATGAGGGGAGGTCTCAAAAAGCCCATGTTGTAAATTTGGTGAAAAAATTACAAACAATGACTGTGTTACGAGTGTGTGTTGTGCAGTTTCTATGCACTTTCATAACTTCACCAGTTTTTTATATTTTCACTCCAAATTTTCAACACTGACAATTTTTCACACCTCCTTATGAACAGTACAGCTGCCATTTTTCATATCCTTCCCAAAATGTGTTTTCGCACCTGTGGCACAGAATGGGGTGGGTGCTGTGGGAAATCAACTTTTGGGACAGATTTACACAATCACAGTGTCACTATTCATAAGGGGAGATCTCAAAATGCCTATGTTGAAAATTTGGTGGAAAAATTCCAAAAGATTATTGTGTTACGGGTGTGTGTTGCACAGTTTCTATGCATGCTCTTAACTTGGCAAATTTTTCATATTTTCACTCCAGATTTTCAACATTGCCATTTTTTCTCACCTCCTCATGAATAGTACAGCTGTCATTCTTCATATCCTGCCCATAATGTGTTTCCCCACCTGTGGAGATGAATGGCGCAGTTGCTGTGCGAAATCACCTTTCAGGATTGAGTAACGAAATGATAGTGACACTGATCATGAGGAGGTGTCCCAAAAAGCTCATGTTGAAAATCTGGAGAGAAGATACCAACAAACACCTGGGGCATTAGGGTTTCCAACCATAATGCCCCACCCTGTAGACACTGACAGGTGCTGGAGGTGTGACTTGGGTTTGTCAGCTGTAATGCTCATGGCATTCCACCCCCACCCCACACCCTGTAGCCATTGACAGGCATAGAGGTGTGCCTTGGGATTTTTGGCCCTAATGTTCACCCTGTTCTCCTATACTGCAGCCATCTTAGCTTATTTCCTTATAGAATGGGGTGAGCATAAGGACCGAAGACCCCAAGGCACACCACAACACCTGTTGCTGTGTGCAGGGTGGGGTGAGGTGGAATGGTGTTTTGGCCAACGACCCAAAGGCACACCTCCAACACCTTTCAGTCTCTCCGGGAGGGGGTGGCGTTAGTTCAGTAATTCACTGCTATTCCTATTATGCATCTATCTAACTCCTTCACTACAAATGCCAATGCTAGCAAACCAACATTCAGCACTGACAAATACTTGTTATAATGTTTTTTATTGCACAGTTTCTAGCAGGGGTACAAGTTTCCAGGCCAGGGTGGGACAATCTGTTTCTGAGCTGGTGGTTAATTTGGTCACTAGTTTACAAAACCTGGTAGCCAAATCAATATTCATCATTTTTAATGGCTTAAAAATCACTTTGTGAGCAGGTAGCAAGTTAGCTGGTAACTTTCAAAATATGTATTCCCTCCTGTAGTGCAGCATGGAGGGTCAAATGTTTGGCAGCTTAGATTCAATGCAAAGAAGTGCAAACTAATGCACCTGAGAAACAAAAACCCAGGGGAAGAATACACAATGGGGAAGGGATACTAACAACAGCAAAAATGTAAAGGGACCTGGGGGTAGTCATATCAGATGACCTAAAGGTAGGCATGCAATGTGTGAAGGCAGTAAGGAGGGCTGGGGGGTTACTGGGATGCATAGGGAGAGGCATCAACAGTAAAAAACAGGAAAATGTTATCCGTCTGTACAGACAGTTGGTGAGACCCCATCTGGAGTGCTGTGTGCAGTTCAGGAGACCCCATCTCCACAAGGACATAGACAGGTTGGAGGCTGTCCAAAGGAGGGCAACTAAAATGTTGCAGTGTCTGCACCAAAAGCCATATGAAGAGAGACTGAAAGAGCTTAATATGTATACCCCCTAGAAAAGGAGGGAGAGGGGGGACATGATAGAAACTTTTAAGTACCTCAAGGGAATCAATAAAGTCCAAGAGGGTAGCATCTTTCAGAAAAAGAGATGTACAAGAACAAGGGGGCACAATTTGAAGATATAGGGGGGATGGCTCAGGGGCAATGTGAGGAAGTATTTTTTTCATGGAGAGGGTGTTGGATGCATGGAACAGCCTTCCTGAAGAGGCTGTGTGGTCAGAAAATAGTGGGGGAATTTAAGAATGCATGGGACAGACATAAAACAATTCTAGTGGGGTGTAGGAGGAAGTAGGCGGTTGGTAAAACTAGGATCTGCAGCTTTTTCAGTAGGCAGGGAAGTGGGCAGACTGGGTGGGCCAAGTGGTCCTTATCTGCTGTCACAGTCTGTGTTTCTATGGAAGCCAAACCAGTTTTATTTGTGGTCACTGGCCACCTGGCTACCTGATTTGTCCCACCCTGTTCCAGGTTCAAGCCACACATTTTAGATGAGTTATTATGATCTGTCACCTCTTGTTTCAGGACTGCACTGTAAATGAGGATTTGGCTCAGTGAGTTATATCCACCCCTGGATCCAATATCTGAGAAAGGGATAAATTTATTAATAAGTAATTAAAATTGCCTCATAGCAGGTACGAGTGCGGACCCCCGTTTTCTGAGTTGATGGTTCGGAGATGAAAGTGAAAGGTAATGTGATTCAAGAGGGGTTCCTCCTGCCTCATTCTGTATGACTCAGCTCAAATTGCACTTCTTGTTTTTCAGAGCTGCTCATACAGAAAGCTGAAGCCAGTGGGGGCTGCAAGATTCACAGTTGCCTCTTGCACAAAGTATCAGCAGTGAGGCAAGAGCCCTGCTCACCTCATATCTGCCTAGAACCATCATCTTCTGTTGAACTCAATCTGGCCTCGGCCATTATCAGATATACTTTATCCTTCTGGCAGATCTGCTTGCTACTGTGGTATAGAACGTAACACAAAATGCAAGTTCACATGTTAGGACAGACTCTGGAGTGTTTATTTAAGTAGCAGCTCATGTTAAAATTGTTGTCAATGTCATTTCTTATGCACCCCTTTTTACAGGAAAATTACATGCAAAAATTATAAAAATAGATGTTGTGCATTGGGTTTGTGTTTCTGTGATGATGATCCCTAGTATTCTGTTGCCTGTGTCAGTAGCAAGTTCCGTTTTTTATTTGTACTTTTCTCTGCAAGGTTTACGATCCCTGCGGGTAGCCATTCTGGCTTCTTTTATTGCCTTTGATCTGTTGGAATGTCCCCAGAATGCCTCTGGGAGTGATGTGAATTAAACCATTAGTTCCCAGATTTTGTCATACTAAGCCTCCCCCAAGCCACTGAAAAGATTTCAAGCCTCCCCCATATATGGGGCTAATCTTGGGCCTCCACACAGAAAAGCTATACTGTCCACAGTGCACCAGGAATAAAGTGAAATGCCTTTGAGTAGATGGTTATTATTCTCAATTTATTCAGCAGTCGTTTTCCCACTCCATCACTTCCTAAAACTAAGGTCAGGGACTCACTCCACTCTTTTGACCCTCTGACCTTTGTTGCCCACTGCTGAAATACCTCCATGTGTCGTACTATTTCTCTGTTACCCCTCAATCTAGAACATCCTTACTAGTACCTACCCACCTCCAACTCTTCCTTGTTTTTTCTGCTGTTAAGTGATTTCACAGGAATCACTTTTCTCCCTCCTGCTCTTGTTCCTACCACCTCTTTGCTTAGCCCTTCTATTTGGGCTGTTTTGACATGATTCTAATTGATCAAATGCTGTGATTGTTACCTTGTGGTATTGCACATTATCCACATTTGTGTGCGCTATTATACATTTTGTATTTCTTCACTGTTTTGCACAGTTATCTTTGAATTAAATCCATTCCCTGCACCTTTTACCTGGCTCACATCCGGAAAATGAGCAAGGGCTCACTGGGCCTTTAAAGGTCACCAAGTTGTACAGACAGACAGAAAGACATTCAGCTGCCATTATTCTCATTCAGTTTTCTTCATCCCTTTGCACAAAACATACCAAATTCAGCATTTAAATAAATGCTCAGACTTGCTTGAGTCTCCTGTGGAAAAGGTTGGGGCCTCCCTGAGGAGGCTTACCTCACCATTTGAGAAACACTGACTTAGACCTTGCATTAGAACTAAGCCCATGATCCTAGTTATAATCTAGTCACAAGTTAACTGCTTTGAAAAAGTGTCTGCCCTCCCTTCCCAGGCAAAGTCATATTTTTGTAAGTGTCAACTGTTGTTATTCTATATGTGTGGCAATTTTATTTGTAAAGTGCTGTCACTGGGTAAGGTAATAAAGCAAATACACCTTTGAAGGAGTTGGGTCCAATTCACATAATTCCTAGAGGCATTCTGGGAAAATTCCTATAGAGCAAAGGGAAGGGAATAAAAGAAGCCTGAATTGCTACCCACAGGGCCATGACATTGGCAGGGAAAAGTTAAAAAAAAAAAAACTTGGCACAGACACATGGAACAGGACACCTGAGACAATCAGAAAAACAAAAACACAATGCGCAATGCATTTTTTTTTTTATTTTCACATGTACTTTTCCTTTAACCCATGTATTTGATCCCTACTGTCTCTGCTTCCAATCCATTTATAGGGTGTAACATTTTATTTTATGTTCACTGTGTTAGGGCTCATGTTGTGTGGCCTGAAGTTCGCACTGATGTTCCCCAGTATCCGATCAGGTCAGGGAGCAGAGTCTGCTGCATGCTGCTTCTTATGCACAAGACACAGTGATGCTAAGCAATAAGGGCCCCAATTCCAGAAGTGGTTACAATTCCCGCAGGGGACTTGCAGCAGGGTTCTATTCCAGAAGCCGCTGCCTCAAGTCCCTGATGCCGCAAAGGTTAGACCATCTCCCCACTGGTCTAACTGCGTCAAATCAGGAGTACCCTAATGCAGGGGTTGTCCACACCTTTGGTGCAAGCTGCCATAAAGCAGAAAAACTGTCACAACTGCGCCAGCCCTTCTGGAATAGTGCAGAGTTGCGTCCAAGGGCTTTGGCACACCTGCATCAAACTTTGTGGTAGACACAGGGCTTGGTGTAAGCTCTGCGCCCACCTTCTGGAATCAGCTCTAAATGGTTCAAATACAGATGGGAACACAATCACATACTGTTGTAATGATGGAATAGACATAGGATCCTTCTTTTTATTTCATTATTTGTTTCTGCTCCTCCATCACCTGGTCGCTGCGGCACCCCCAGCCCCATCACGGACCTTCTTGTGGACTTACCAGTTAGCCATCAGTTGCCAGGACCTGACATGGTGGTGGGTGGCTTGCTATATCAGTTGTACGGTGCCCACTGGGGGTGTCAGATGAGGATGGGGCAGTATCAAGTGAACACAGCGACTGTGATTGAGCACTTACAAAAGGGTGACTCAATCACGGTGCCTGTGTACAGGGCTACCTGGCAGGGTAGCGAGAGGATACTTGGGTGTGCGAGGTACAGTGAAAGGAAGTACATGCATATACACGCGTGCGGGGGGGAAGGGAGGAAGGTATATGGGAGGGGTGTGGAGGGCAGCTACCGAGCTGGACCGCTAAGCGTGGTGGGGTAGGTGGTCACTTGGGAGGTGCAGGGTGCAGGATTCAAATCTGGCACAGCGCGGTGTGGTGTGTTTTTGTCGGCAGGCAGCTTTTTATTTTCCCAAGTTTTCCACCTCCCCTGACATGCACCCCGGAGTGGGGTATGGGGAGTGCAGCCCCCCACATTAAAAAACCCTCATAGGTCTCAAGCGCCTTCTTTATGCTCACCATGAGTGTGCACCACCGAAATTCATTTTCGGCGATGTACACTGGCCATAACAGCGATCGCTATTCCACGATTGCCGTTATAACATAGAAAAGGATAGGGAATTTTCCTGTGGTATTTTCTCAGGGTATCAGCATGCAATGATGCACACATGATGGCATGCATGAGGTGCCACTTTCTGTCAGCATGCTTTCCCCTTCAAGTGTGCCTGCCTGTGCTACCACCTGCCTCCACCCAGTGGTAGTCTTGCAGTTAGACACCTAGTCCCCAAACCTTAAGGAGGAGAGCTATCCCTCAGTGCTCGATTCACCCTCCCCTGGCTGGCCCCCTGACAACCCATGCTCAATCCTGAAGCCAAGCCAACGGGGTCATGAGCGGTAGCCATATCACTGTGTTAATGAGTCAGCTGTCCTTTTTTTGTAATAACCTGGTTCTCCCTGACCTGGCCCTTGTCACCCTTCTCCAGTCCACTGGTGAACGTAAGCAGTCTACGTAAGCAGAATCTACTTGCATTTGTCACAAGAGGAACAAAAAAAGGCTTGTGTTTTTTGGGAAACAAGATAGGTGGGGTAAGCTGTGGTGAAACTTTTTTAAATTAGTGTATTTATTATTTAGTGAAGGGTAAATTTGAGACCAGCCTCAGTAGTCTACATTTAGGGGCCATATTATAAGAACTGTGTCTAGCCCTGTAGTTTGGGGGAAGGGTGCTAATTGTCTGGCCTAGGGCCTCAGCTAGCTAATAACAGACCTCCCACAGTCAGTAGCATGCTACCAGGAAGGAAGCAGGTTACTACATTAAAGCAGCCACTGCCAACGTATCTCACATGTTCGTGTCCAGTGAGTGAGTGGAACAGTGAAGGAGTGGAACAGGAGAGTGGTGTCGTAGGCATCGGCAGGTGTCAGCACAAGGAAGGAGAAAAGCGGGGGACTCTGCTGGTTGACTAAGGAAAGGCACCTGTTCTCTAGTGTGTAACAATCTCTGCTGGGAAGCGAAGAATGTTAAAGATAGGGCAAAGCTGGGAACAGGAGCAACATCAATCAAGGGTAGGAATATAAAAAGGTTAAAACAAGGCACAGACCAACACAAATAGAAACAAACAAAAAAGGGGAAATATAGAAACACTCTATCAGGGGTAAGAGTGTAATAGTATCTATAGGTAGCATATAGAGAAGAGAAGGTGAGAATGCTGGGAGTGGTGCAGTGCAGTGCAGTGACTGTGGGGTGGCAATTTTCAGAGAGACCATCTGGAGACTATGGTGCTGCCCCAACTGCACACACCTCTCTGGGTTGAGGGAGGAGGTCACTAGATTCCAGGCTGAGCCAGTTTGGATGCAGGCACCTCTTCCCCCACCTAGGGCCACCAAGTCTGCCACCATTACCTCAGAGGATTTCAGGAAGAAGGAATGGCTGGATTATGGTGGGCTGTGGAAGGCTGGGGGGGGTAGTAGGACAGAGGCACATTCTTCAACCAGTACCACTACGTAATTCCTACACTGCTCTGGCAGGGCAGGAGTGCTGGGAGGAGACCCCCACAGCAGTGACCAGGAAGGATGTGGGAGCCCTCCAAAGTGGAAACCCCATGGAGGTCTTCAGAGGAGCAAGAAGCAACTTCTTGTATGGGGCTCAATTCTTGTGAGGGAGACAGATTTGGGAATAGGAAAGGGAGGGAAGCAGGTTAGGTGCCTACCCGGCACCACAGCTCAGAAGGATGGGAAGCAGATCCTGAGAATCATTAGGGCAGCAGGATGGGAGGGACAGCCAGATGTTATCTACCTGGGGACTAATGACCTGGCTAGGGATGAGGCTGGGATTGTGCAGGAGGAGTTTAGGGAGCTGGGAGGGGTCTTAGACAGATAGCTCATTCAGTGGCTTTAGCTGAGGTGCTGCTTGTCTATGACAAGGGACAGGGGAGGTACTCCACACCAGGAGTTTCAACTGATGGCTGAAGAAATGGTGCAGAGAGGAAGGGTTTGGCTATATTGGGTATTGGGGACCCACCTGGGAGGAAAATGGCCTATACAGAGGTGATGGCCTGCATCCATCTGGGAGAGGAACCACAGTTCTCAGTAGATGGTTTAAATGTTACTTTGATGAACATTTTAAAAGCCAAGGGGAGTGGTGCAAGGAATCGTGGAATCAGAACCCCACACCCCACCCCCACAGACACACACAGGCTGAAGGAGAGAGTAAGGAGAACCTGGGGGAGAAAGAATCCCCCAGGGTAAAAATTAATAAAGGGAGCAGGATGGTAGAGATAAAGGGGGAAAGGAACGGGAGCATTAAAAAGACAGGGAGAACAAGGGGGGGAGGCAGGGCAACGAGCAGAGTGAAATCAAAATCTGGAAGGCCATGTGTGTGAACGCTAGAAGTCTAGGAAATAAGATTTTGGACCTAAAGGCCATCATGGCAGAGGCCGACCTGGATACGGTGGCCATTACTGAGTCATGGTGCTCTGAAAACCATGACTGGGACATGCCAATACCAGGTTATACTCTGTTCAGGAAGGACTGGATGGGAAAGAAAGGTAGGGGTATAGAGCTTTATGTGAAGGGAAAGCATAAAAGCGATGGGAATACAGAGAATATGAGGAGGGGGTAGCAGTACTATGGATCACCCTGGAGATGGGGAATGGAGACACTATTTGTACTGGAGTGATCTACAGGCCTTCAGCACAGGGGAAGGAATGAAGGAATTAGATAAGGTACTTGTGGAAGCCATTTGCAAGATGGCAGAAAAAGGGGAGGTGCTGCTGGTGAGGCATTTCAACTTGCCAGATGTAGACTGTAGCCTCCCAGCAGCAGCTTCAGCTAGAGGCAGGGATATCCTGGACTGTCTGCAAGAGGTATTCCTCAGGCAGTTAGTCAATAAAAGATAAAAAAAACTCAAGCACTACCTACTGCAGAAAAAAACAAGTCAATAAATTCATTATAAGATAAAATTATTACAGCATGTATATGAAATGAAACATACCAGGCAACACTAGTGACTCCAACCAGAAACTACCCAGTGGGACCCACAGACCTCCTACCAGTTTCGCATCAAAGCATAATCAGGGAGTGTTCTCTAGCTTCAATCACACCTGTTTTAAAGTCCCCTCTTAAAGTGATATATCTCAACAATCAGTCTCATCAAATAAAGGCGTGAATTACAAACATATAAAAACAAATAGTAGAACAACAAACTGCACGTACTAGGCAGAGCCACTGCAATCATGTCAATTTCATTAACTACAGCCATGCATATTTGGGAAAGTAGAATAAACAAATAAATGAAACCCCATATTCAGATCCATGAGTGTCCCAAAATACATGGCTGTAATAAAACTTGTAACAATAAATCACTCTTATGTCAGTATATCAAAATAAACTATTTCACCAATGACATTATATAGTTCTTTAAATTATCATGGCTCACTGATTGTCTTTAGCAGGCTGTGTGTACATATGTATATCTGTGACTAGGGCAGGGGACTGTGCAGAGAGGGACCAGGAAAAGGCAGACATCCTGAACAAATATATTTGTTCAGTGTTCACAGAGGAAGGAGAAGGGGAGGAGCCGCAAAGTATTAAAAGCTTTGGAGGGAGATGAACACTTGTCTTTTTTTTGGGAGGCAAGAGTCCTGAAGGGGCTTACTAATCTGAAGGTGGACCAGGCAATGTGGCCAGATGGGGTGCATCCAAGGGTATTGAGGGAGCTCAGGGAAATACTTGCTGCACGTCTGACAGTTCTATTTAACAGCTCACTGGAAACAGGAGTGGTTCTGGAAGACTGGAGGAGGACAGATATATTCCCATTTCACAGAAGTGGCAACAGGGAGGAGGCTGACAATTATAGGTCAGTTAGCCTGATGTTAATGGTGGGAAAGTTAATGGAATCACTGCTGAAGGAAAGGGTTGTAAAATATCTTGAATCCAGTGAGTTACAAGGCCCAAGGCAACATGGTTTCACAGAGGGGAGATCATATCAAACAATCTGATAGATTTCTTTGACTGGGTGACCTAGAAACAAGATTAGGGTGGAGTGGTGGACATGGCCTACCTAAGTTTCAGTAAGGCTTTCAACACTGTTCCAATCGAAGACTACTAAGCAAGCTACGTAGCTTATGAGTGGGTCCAAAGGTGGTAAACTGGATAAGAAATTGGTTAGGGGATAGGCAACAGTAAACAGAGTTCACTGCGAGGAAGGGAGGATGACTGGGAAGCCTCAGGGATCAGCACTGGGACCAATCCTTTTTAATGTTTTTATAAGTGACACTGCAGAGAAGCCAGAAGGGAATGCCTGTCTCTTTGTGGATGACACCAAAATCTGCAATAGGGTGGACACTCGGGGGGTGGAAAGGATGAGCAGAGACCTGAGAAAACTAGAGGAGTGGTCAAGGATATGGCAGCTGGATTTCAATCTGAAAAAGTGCAAAATAATGCACTTAGGGCACAGAAACCCAGGGGTGGAGTACAAAATGGGTGGAGTGGTAGTTACAACCATTAAGCAGGAAAAAGATCTGGAGGTAATCAGATCAGATGACCTAAAGGTGGTCAGGTAGTGCGACAAGGCAGTAGGGAGGGCTACTGAGACGCTGGAATGCATAGGGAGTGGTATCACTAGCAGAAAGAGAGAGGTGGTGTTGCCTCTGTATAGATCGCTGGTAAGACCCCCCCCCCAGAATACTGTGTCCAGTTCTGGAAACCACATCTCTGGAAGGACATAGACAGACTAGAGGCAGTTCAGAGGAGGGTAATTAAATGGTGAAGGGTCTGCATCAAAAGCCCTATGAGGAGAGACTAAAGGACCTCAATATGTACACCATGGAACTGAGGCGGGAGAGGGGACATATGACAGGGACATTTAAATACCTCATGAGGCAGATAAGCTACAGGAGGAACAAGGGGACATACTATAAAGCTTGAGGGGTGGATTTAAGAGAGATGTGAGGAAGTACTTCTTCACAGAAAGAGTGGTGGATTTCTAGAATAGCCTTCCAGTGGAGATGGTGTAGGCAAATGCAGTGATGGTGTTCAAGAATGCATTGAACAACAGTTGTAAGTTCACAGTGGCATGGCACTGCCACCTAGCCTCCATCAGGAGGCAGCCAAGAGCTGGAGAACCTATGGGTCCCTCCCCAGAGAGGAGAGCAGCCTTGTGACCACTCGATCCAGCTCCACATCCCCCCCCCCAGCAGCAGACCCCTGGCGGCCTGTGCTTGCTCCCGAACTCAAGTCGCCAGCATGGCATGAGGTGTGGCATTCACCAACTCAACCCTCAATGCCACCAGGCTGACCACTTTACATCTCTCTTAAAGGCTTCCAATGAGGGGGCCCCTCTCAAAGACCTTGGGAGCAAGTTACACAGGGTTGGGCAGGCTACTGAGAAAGCACAATCACCAGATTATTTCAGCCAATCCCTGGGAACTGCTAGAGGGCCCTTCTCAGTCCCCCCACAGGCACTGCACCCGGTCAACTGGCACCTCTAAGCCAAGAGGTAAGCATCAGTGGCTGCTAGGGTGACGGGACTGGGGGGGCCAATGGAAAGGGGCCAGTTAGTGGGAAGATAAAAGAAATTAACAAAAAAAAACAGAAGGCCCTCCTCAGAGAGGAGGGGAGCATTGGAAGGAGATAGTAGGCCATGCAGGTAGCTAGGCCTCAGGCTGTGTAGGGCTTTATAGGTCAGCAATCCAACCTTGAAGGCAACTGCCACCTCACCGGTATCCAGTGGAGAGTGCATAAGACCGGAGTTATATGGAAGGACCTAGGAAGGCCCATCAACAACCTGGTCGACATTCTACATTAATTGCAGACAATGCAGGACACCTCCACTTAACCCCAGGTACAGAGTGTTGCAGTAGTCAAGACTGGATGTCACAAAGGCATGTACCAATGAGGGCAGGTCACCTCCTCAAACAACTACCATCCTATATCCATTCCCCCAAAGCCTTAGAGCGTATCGTTGCCGACCAAATCACTGACCACCTCACAAAATAGTCTTCTCTCCAACCAACAACATGGCTTCCATAAGGGGCATAGCACCACCACCACCACCCTCCTTGCTTTTACCTCGCATGCCCACTTCACTCTGGATCACGGCCACCTCACAGGTGCTATCTTCATGGACCTCTCTAAAGCTTTTGACACTGTCAACCACTCTCTCCTCCAATGGCTTCTCCAATGATACTTTAAAGTGGTTCACCAGCTACCTCTCAGGTAGAACCCAACAAGTCAAGGTAGGCACTGTCCTGTCCCCTTGCCTTCCAGTCCGCACTGGTGTTCCACAGGGATCGATTCTCGGCCCCCTACTTTTCAGCCTATATCTAAACTCCCTCCCTTTGGCCATCTCAGGAAATTTGCCCCTCTCCGCGGATGACGTAGTACTGTTCGCCTCCGACTCCAACCCTCTTAAACTCCACCAAACACTCCAACATAGCTTCCACAAAGCAGAGCATTGGTTCTCCACCCAACATCTAACAATTAACTACAAGAAAACAAAAGTCATGATCTTCTCCCACCCGCAGAACCCCTGCAAGAACCTCTGTCCCCCATTTCTCACTGTCAACCACAACCCCCTCGAGCAAGTTAGCAACTTTAAATACCTTGGGATCACTCTAGACCTGGCCCTCAACTATCAACAACACATTCTTCTCCTTGCCTCGGCCCTAAACCTGAGATTAGGAGTGCTATATAGGTACAAACATTGCCTCACCCCGGAGGCCCTACAGCTCACCGTCAGTTCCTCCATCCTCACCCTCCTTGACTATGGTATTACCATATACAGTGCTGCCTCCACCTCCGTGCTAAACAGACTCTGCCTTGTACTCAACAAAGCCTGCCATCTTATCCTAGGCTGTGATCGCCTCACCCACACCTGTACTCTCTACAACTCTTCAAAATGGCTAAACCTAGATAGCAGAATCCAGTATCACACATGCCTAATGACAAAGAAGATACTCTTAGGTCTCGGCCCTCCCTCTCTTTCCTCTATTATTCACCCAGCAGCCCCAGCCAGACCAACGCGAAACTCAAACAAGCCGCTTCTATGGGTACCCCACCCTCACACCACCCAACTTCAAAGGACTTTCAGCTACTGAGCCCCTAACTGGACTAACTCTCTCCCCACCCAAATAGTCAATGAAACAAGGCTAGGTCCTATTAAAGCTAGACTAAGGGAACTCCTCCAAGGCTCTAATGTATGTGACTGCCCCTGACTTAGTCCGTCAGAATGCTGTCCTATTAGCACCCATAACCTTCTCTGTTTTCTGGTGCAAAATCTCTACTATCTCACT
The DNA here is from genome assembly GCA_016271365.2 of Neoceratodus forsteri. Taxonomy (NCBI): domain Eukaryota; kingdom Metazoa; phylum Chordata; order Ceratodontiformes; family Ceratodontidae; genus Neoceratodus; species Neoceratodus forsteri. Next base: position 655,991,442 of record CM057454.1, on the reverse strand, counting down.
ATCTGACTATCAGCCAGTTACAGTCTTCTCTGCAACCACGTGGCTGTGATTAATTGAGACTCATTCACTACACTGGCCTAGGCATTCTCCTGAACTACTCTTGACTGCCTTGTAATGCAATGTATTGTAATCCTTCATTTTATACTGTACTGTACTGTCATCTCTGTTTGCAAATGTTTCCTCTATACCTTAATGTTTGAAATGGAGCCTTTGTAAATGAGTCTCTGACTCAGAGGTCTTTCCGAATATTTACCAATAAACAATAATCACTTTCACAATGACCCTTATTCACCAAGCAATTACCCACACTGTTTGCACTTACCACCAGGGCTGGTTCCTCTAGCTTGACCCTGGGGAACCCCTGTAAAACAAGGTTAAGCATAGCAAATAACAACAGTACAATACTCTTGGCAGAAACTGGAACCACAGTCAGGTTAAATGCAAACAAAGTTAAATCTGATTTATTCAGGGGACTTGAATGAAGGAGGGGCGTAATCAGGTTGATTTGCTTAAAAGCTATATTAATCAGACAGTTATGCATGCAGTTCAGAATCCCTACACAGTCACACACTCTGGGTACCCAGGTAGGAAAACAGTGGGCTAGCCAGGAACGTTGCAGCTGGCTGGGGCCCTATGATGGAAGAAAGCAACATGCACAACACACACTATTTGTAATCCGGAGCCGGAGTGCTCAGATCATGAAAGAAAAGGCAACAAGACAATCAGATGACAACACTTTCAGATTTAGCTGTTGTTGCAGGGAGCTACCCTGATGTTTACTCACGATACCCAATACTGGACACAGGCAGGATGAAATTGAGACTGCAGGCTATTAAGCTGGCGTGCCCAGAGAAGCAGGGTCCACACGAATTACCTAGGCGTTGTTCCTGTTCAAGGCGTTGAAACAGGGGGCTGATCCCCAGGCATAGCAGGTACTCTGGCTGGGCCAGTATAGCAAGGCCCAGGCAAATGGAAATGGATACAGATTCTGTCTGTGGAGCTGGATACAGTCTCCAGGAAGCAAAACACAGTTCAGACAAACAGTGGGGAACCAAATCACGACCCACTATAAGCACACAGCATATTCACATGTAAGGAAATTCCACTGTACCAGGAAAATGGCTCTCCGGTCATTATTTATTTATTTATTTATTTATTGATTGAAGGTCTAGGAATTACAACCCTTTGAGGCAGAGACTCATTTGCAAAGGCTCCACAATTACAGAGTCTCTGCACAATCTGATCTGAGAATTCAGAGGTAGCTGGAAGTCCTGACAGGCCAATCACATTCAGCAAATCTTCAGTCTTCTTCAGGTTAAAGCCTGGTCACAATTCAGTGGCTTTATTCGCTCTCCATGTTCGGATTCTGTCCGAAAAAAGCACAAGTTCCCTCTCAGGAAAAGCAGGCAGGCATGCAGGCCAAACTCAGGCCTTTCCACAGTTCTCCCATGCAAATCCACTATGGATTGCTGCTCGAACTATCTCGAGCTGTTACTTCTTCAATTCCCAACTCAGATCTAACTCAAACTGCAAGCAGTGTGGGACTTTCCCCAAAATCCAAAAGGTTCGCTTGGCTGATATGTCTGCCAGTCACGACAAGGGCTCCCCCTTCAAGCTATTTTAGGCACCAAAAGCCCAAAACTACAATTCCTAAAAGTTTTGGGCCCACCAAGCTGCTGTAGGCAGGCTCCATTTTAGAGTCCCAAATGTACCGATTGGCCCAATCTGCAGTCCAGGACCAAGTTAATGGAAACTCTAACAAATGATCAGCAAACAAGTACATCTTCTAACAGGGCTCCCTCTAAGATTAATTATGACTGCAATCCAGGCAGCTCTTAAAGAGACAGTACACAGAGGCTATATAGGCATTCTCTGACAATACATTTAAACTGCTAAAACGCAGGACACCAGCCTGGTAGTGAGCATTTAGGCAAGCTTAAGGAAGACTTTTCTGGAACCCCCATTTGTAGGGGGGGTTACATTTAGGTTCTGTACCCCTTCATCCATGCCCAGCCTCCCACAGGAGCTTGGTGTCCAAAAAGAGGCAGATCATGCCTTTAAAGCCATCACCAATGTTCTTCACAAACACATTGAACAACACTGGACTGAGCACCAACCCCTGCAGGATCCCACTGGTAACTTCCCTTGTACCTGACAGTCCCCCCACCACCACCACCACCACCCTTTGGGATATACCATTGAGCCAGTTCACCATTCTCCTGGTTAGTTTGCTTCCCACCCCTAGGTTCTCCAACTTACATACTAACATACTAAAATGCCAGCAGAATAGGCCTAACAGTCTTTCGTATCTGCTCCTTTGGTCAGCCCCCACCCTGGGAGCTGACCTTGCTGCCCCCCTCGCCTTCTTTGGCTTCTCCCTTCCCAGTTCTGGATATTCTCACTGCACTGGATTTTGCTTCCAGAACCGTTCCCCTGTACCTGTCCCACCCCCTCTTGAACCCCACCACCGTTTCTGCCTCCACCAGCCCCCTGGGCAGCACATTCCATGGCTCCACCACCTTCTCAGTGAAGTAGCACCTCCTCCTTTCTCCCCTGAATCTTCCCCCCTCCAGCTTCCACCCATGACCTCTAGTTGCCCCCTCCTCCTTCCTTCAAAGCACCCTGACTGCTCCTCCACTATTTACCCCCTTCATGTACCTGAAGACCCCTATCATGTCCTGATCAACCTCTTGTGGGGTACTGAGGCAGTGGCCTTGCTGAAATCAAGGTATAGAATATCAACTCATGACAAACAAAAAAAAACATGAAGGCATCCATACTGGAAGGAAAAGTCTTACACTCGACATAATACAATGTTGTGACCCACTGAACCTGTTATCTGTCTGTAATGGATGTTTTTATCTTCCAGTTGTTTGCTACATCGAAAAAAATATATTTGCACAACGTTAAGTCAGTGTAAAACTTGTCTGTTCAGCTTGGTTGCCTTAGTGCCCATTTTTTTTGTTTTTCATGAGTACTTATATTACTGTGTGCACTGACTGCACCTCTGAGTGCTGTCTGGTTGTTCTTGGATAGAATATCAGCCACCTTGTCCCTGTTTGCTGCCTTCATTACCCAGTCAAAGAAGCTGATCAGGTTGGTTTGACAGTAGCTCTTGTCCATGAACCCATGTAGTCACTCATCCTAGAGCCCATTTGCTTCAAGGAACCCAACTTGCCTTTTCTTCAGAATGGTCTCTATCAGTTTACCCACAATGTAGGTCAGACTGACCTGTTTGTAGTTCCCAGGGTCATCCCTAGGCTCACTGCTGAGTAACGGTACCACATGTATCTAATTAGCTGTTGAATAGATCCAACTAATTCCACCACATGTTCCCTCAACACTCTGGGGTGCATGCCATCCAGCCCCAGAGACTTGTTCATCTTTAATGACTTAAGACCATTTCTTACCCTGTTCTCCAGTATCCTTTCCTCAGTCATATCCCCCCTCCAATCCTCCCTTGCAGAACTTGTCCATTCTTTTCCTTTGTAAGGACTAACCAGAAGTATTTGTTCAACACCTCTGCCTTCTCATTACTGCCTTCCACCCAACCAGCCCCCTCTTTTATAATTTCATTATGACTAGCTTCATATCCCTCTTGTTGCTGATGTATCTGAATAAGGCCCTTTCTCCCTCCTTAATTCTTTAAGCAGTTTTTCAGCTCCTTCCTAGCCTCCACCTGCCTGACTGCCCTACTAGCCTCCCTAGTTCTCTCCAAGTAGGACCTCTCATCCTCCTCATTTTGGGGCTTTCTATACTTCCTGTACATGGCTCTCTTCTCCTTCACTGCCTGGCTCACCTCACTGTTAAACCAGCTTGGTCTTCTAGTTTTTCCCCTCCTACTTAACATAGGAACATAGAATTTGATGACAGATAAGGACCACTTGGCCCACCTAGTCTGCCCATTCCCCTACCTAATGACTGATCTGCAGATCTTAGTTAACTAACAGCCTATTTCTCCCTACCCCCCCCACTAGAATTGCCTTATGTCTGTCCCATGCAGTTTTTTTCATTTTATCTTTATTGCCCCAAGCCGCCTGTGGCGTGATACCTCTGCTCGGTCACAGACCGTGAGACTTCCACCCCATCAACGCAACCCTTTGATACCCCGGATTTTCCCCGAGGTGGGACTGGCACCCTGGCCAAGCAATCGCAGACATCGGGATTGGTCAGAGGGCCAGCCTGGGGGCTAATTGAAGCCTCACGGTGGCGTCATCTAGGGTGGCCAGCAGATCCTCCTTTTTCCCTGGTTTTTGGGGGCGGGGACATGCAATGACATCCTGCATCTGCCCCGCCCCTGGAGTGCTGCCAACGCGGTTTGCTTCTGCTGTTCATGACCTCCGCCCAAGGGTCTGTCAAGTGCCAGACGGGCTCCCAACCCTCCCCCCAGAGAAGGACAGCAATCCATGGAATGCTCCATCCTTCTACCCGTGGCCAGCCCTCCAGTGACCCGAGTCCATTCCCAAACCCGTGTCACTGGCATTGCAAGCAGAAATCCCACTGCTGTGGTGACGGGCCTGTCCCATGCAGTCTTGAATTCCCCCACTGTTTTTGACTCCACTACCTCCTCAGGAAGGCTGTTCCATGTATCCACAACCCTCTCCATGAAAAAATACTTCCTCACATTACCTCTGAGCCATCCCCCCATCTTCAAATTGTGCCCCCTTGTTCTTGCACATCTCTTTTTCTGATAGATGCTACCTTCTTGGACTTTGTTGATTCCCTTGAGGTACTTGAAAGTTTCTATCATGTCCCCGCTCTCCCTCCTCTCCTCAAGGGTATACATATTAAACTGCTTTAATCTCTCTTCATATGTCTTTTGGTGTAGACCCTGCACCATTTTGGTTGCCCTCCTCTGGACAGCCTCCATCCTGTCTATGTCCTTGTGGAGATGGGGTCTCCAGAACAGCACACAGTACTCCAGATGGGGTCTGATCAACTGTCTGTACAGACGGAGAACAGCTTCCTGTTTTCTACTGGTGATGCCTCTCCCTATGCATCCCAGTATCCCGCCAGCCCTCCTTACTGCCTTCTCATATTGCTTGCCCACCATAAGGTCATCTGTTATGACTATCCCCAGGTCCCTTTCCATTTTTGTTGTTGTTACAGGGTTTTAAATAATTGGTTAGCAGTTTTTTTCTTGGGATGATACTAACTGTACAGAAAGTATTTATATAGATTTTCTAGAAGTGCTGTGTTTGTTAAACACAGTGAGGCAAGAGCTATGCATTTTCACAAAGTTTTTTCACTTTTATGATCAAAACACTAATCAATGTTTAGAGTTAAATACAATCCTGTTGTTAGTATCTCACCCCTCATTCTGTACTCTTCCCATGGGTTTTTGTTTCCCAGGTGCATTACTTTGCAATTCTTTACGTTGAATCCACACTGCCATACATTTGACTGTTCCTCCAACCTTGCCAAGTCCCTTCGCATCCTTTCCACCCTACCTTCTGTATCAACCCTGTTGAAAATCTTTGTGTTGTCTGCAAAGAGACATACTTTTCCTTCTGCAGTGTCACTTATCAAGACATTAAAGAGGACCGGTCCCAGTACTGAACCCTGCAGTACCCTGCTAGTAACCCCCCTTTCTTCAGTGTGGACTCCATTTATTTTTACTCTTGGTGTCCTATTTTCCAGCCAATTTTTTACCCAAGCTACCACCTTGGGGCCCACTCCAAGGCTGGCTAACCTGTATATTAATCTTTTGTGTGGGACTGCGTCAAATGCCTTGCTAAAGTCTAGGTAGGCCATGTCCTCTCTGGTCTACTACTTTGGTCACTCAGTCAAAGAAATATATTAGGTTTGTCTGACATGACCTTCATGCTGTGAAACCATGCTGTCTTGGGTCCTGTGCCCCACTGGTGTCTAGGAACTCAACAGTTCTTTCCTTCAGAAGTGATTCCATCATTTTTCCTACCACTGAGGTTAAACTAACAGGTCTGTAGTTTCCTGTCTCTGTCTTGCTCCCACTTTTGTGAAGGGGAATCACATTCACCCTCCTCCAGTCTTCAGGTACCACACCATCCTCCCATGATTTGTTAAAAAGCGTAGTCAGTGGTGTCACTAGTTCTACCCTTAGTTCTTTTAGAATTCTTGAGTGAATCCCATCAGGCCCCATTGCTTCGTCCACCTTCAGTTTTAAAGAGTTCTTTCAGAACCCTTTCTTCTGTGAATGGACTGGTATCAACCTCCCTATTCAGAGTGCTTCTATTCTTTGATTTAGGTATCTCCCCATCCTCTACTTTTGTGAATACTGAGTGGAAGTATTAATTCAGTATCCCTGCTTTTTCCCTGTCACCCTCTGCCTAGCCTCCCTTCCATTTATTAAGCCTCACTATCCCTCCCTTGGTCTTTCTTTTCTCCCTAATATATATATAAATGGTTTTATCCCCCTTCTTAACTGAGTTGGCTATCTTTTCCTCAGTTTGAGCCTTTGCTATTCTGACTGCCTTCCATGCTTCCTTCTGCTTTAACTGGTACAGTTCTCTGTCCTGCTCCTTCTGTGTTTCCTTATACTTCCTGAATGCTATCTTTTTCTCCTTAACCTTCCCTGCCACCTCTTTTGAGAACCATAGTGTTTTTTCCCTTCATTTTGTTTTGTTGATTTGCTTCACACAAAGGCTTGTTGCCTCTGTGATGGCTGTTTTGATTTTCCCCATGGTTCCTGCATCCCACCTTCTTGCCCATTTGCTAGTGCTTTTCTGAGGCACTCTCCCATTTTTCCAAAGTCAGCCCTTCTAAAGTCCAGTACCCTCACTTTTGTATGGCTTAACTCTATGGCTGTATTTGTCATGAACCACACTATTTGGTGGTCACTTGTCCCCAGATGGCTACCCACTTCTAAATCTGCCATCCTCTCTCCATCCCCATTTGACAGTACCAGGTCTAAGATTGCTCCCTCCCAAGTGGGTTGCAACACTAGCTGTCTAAGGCATACCCCCAGTAGGCCATTAAGAATAACACTGCTCTTGGATGTGGCAATCCTCCCACAGAGCTTTGTGTAGTATAAAGAGTAGTAGTAAATATAATTTGTCACTTTGGAGGCAGGTGGTCAGTGGAGCACTTCAGGGATAAGAGTTGCTTAATAGGTTTAGAAATGATACTAGGGTTATACTAGAGTTTGAGGCAGAAGAAGACCAGGCGATCACTCGAGAATGCCCAATAAATAGTATAGTAATATTTCAGATGTTTCCATTCAGAATTCATCCATCAATACTCTTTTTAAATATAGCCTTATTTGAAGTAATAATAACCTCCTCTTGAGGGAGATTCTTCCATATGTCGATTATTCAGTGTGAAAAGAAATATTGCCTACCTTTTGTATACAATTTTTCATTATTCTTTTACCTGTTTATTGTGTTTCCTACTTAACCTGAGATTGGTTTTAATTTATATGCCAGTACTGCTCAGAAGAAGAAGAATCAGCTTGTATATAGTGCTTTTCATACACAGTATCCCAAAGCGCTTTACAAGCAATGCTAGAATGGTAGTGACGTGACTGAGTGTGTGGTGGCAGCTGTATCACACTTCATCACCCACACACAGCCTGGATAATTGCATGAACTGGTTTATGGGAAGGGGAATGTTGGCCAAGACACTGGGAATGCTCCCTGCTCTTTGCAAAGAGTGCCCTGGGTTCTTTTACTTCCACCTGGACACCCACCAGGACAACACCAGGATGGGCAGAAGGGACCTCGGTTTAACATCTCATCTGAAGGATGGCACACCCCAGCAATACAGCACTCCCCAATACTGCACTCGGATACCAGCAATTTTTAGGTGCAAGTCCAATCCCAGTGTGGGACAAGAACCCACGACCTTCTGGTCCAGAGGCAGATGTGCTACCAACTGAGCCACGCTGACACCAATGGATTATTTACAAGGTGATACATCAATAAGAGGTCTCCCTTTTTTCTTCTATTTCTAAGATCACTGGATTCAGATTTTTTAATCTTATGCCATACAGTAGAGCTCTGTATTCCCAAATTAAGTTTGTGGCACATTTTTGAATTCTTTCCGATAGCAATATATCCTTTCTATGTTTTTATGTTATATCCTTCCCTAATATATAATATGCAAAGTAATTGTTTCTTCTTCCCAGGTGCATAATTTTACATTTGGATGTATTTCATTTCATACTCTACTGCTTGGTCCAAAGTAATATCCTGCCAATGTCTTTTTATAATTTAGTACTATCTTCCACTGTGACTACTTCTCTTCCAATTTTTGTATCATCAGCACATTTATTATGCCATGAGTCTAAATCCATACTAATATCCACGATAAAGATGTTGAATAAAATTGGTCCAAGGATGGATCCCTGTGGGATATTGTTAGATACTAGGTCTGATGATGATAAATACCTACACAGTCTAACCTTTTGCAGTCTTTCACTTTAACCAGTTTTTGATCTAATCACATACTCTAGGATTTATATCCACATCATAGAGTTTGTAATTTATTGCATTACATGGTACTTTATCAAATGCTTAGCCATAATCCAAATAAACAGTGTCAACAGAATTATCCTTTTCCAAACTACAGCTAACCTTTGCCATAAAAATATATCACATTCGTAGTGCAGGACCTGCCGTTAGTGAATCTGTGTTGGTGAATATCAATTTTATCTAGTTTTCTAAGTTCATCCACAGTAGTTCTTTAATGTAGGTCTTTGGAACGTTAAATAAGATTGAAGTTAAGCTAATCAATTGGTAATTGGCACATTCTAATTTGAGGCACTTATTAAATATAGGTATGACATTTGCCTCACTCCATTCCTGGGGTACCAAACCCAATTTTAAAGAGTAATTCTTTGGAGTAGGACTTTGTAGAGTTGGGGAGGGGCTTAAGACAAGTAGCACACACAGTATCCTTCTCAGAGGTACTGCCTGTCAGTGGCATGGGTGAGGCGAAGGTACTTTGCACCATGCAGTTTAACAAATGGTTGAAAAAATGGTGTGGAGCACAGGGGTTTGGCTTCATTGGGGACTGGGGTTCCACCTGGAGGATGGTCTGCATCTGTCCAGAAAGGGAACTAGTCTTTTGAGCAATCGGTTTAAATGCTTCACTGGCAAGCCTTTAAACTAGTCAAGGGGGAGGCACTGATAAGCAGCAGGAAAATCCCAGCCTCCCCCTACAAAACAGGGTACTAAATGAGAAAAAGACCAAGGTAGAAAGGTCAGTGGGGGATGCCGCTACAGAAGGTAAAGCCATCAAAAATGGAGAGCAATGAGTACCAATGCCCTTAGTCTGGGTAACAAGCTTCCTGAATTAGTGGCCTTGATGGAGGAAGATCTGGATATTGTGGCGATCACAGAAACATGGTACACACAGAACCATGACTGGGATGTAAACATACAGGATACACTATCTACAGGAGGGACAGGGGAGGGTAAAAGGAGGAGGAGTAGCTCTCTACATAAGAGAAGAAATCAAAGCAACAGAACAAAAGGGTAAACAGGGAGGAGAAGAAGCACTGTGGGTCAATTTGGAGGCAGGCAATGGCACCACAATCCGCACAGGGGTTGTATACAGACCCCCCTCTCAGGGGGAGGAAATGGACAAGGAAATGATAGAAAGTATACTTAGAATGGTAGATAAAGGGGAGATATTGCTGATGGGTGATCTGAATATGCCAGATGTTAACTGGAGTGCAGTTGCAGCAGCCACTTCTAAGAGTGGGGTTATTCTAGTGCCCTAGGGGCATGCCTAGACAACTAGTATTGGAGCCCACTTGAGAGGGAGCAATCTTAGACCTGGTTCTCTCAAACGGAGATGAAGAGAGGATCACAGATGTAGAAGTGGGTAGCGACCATCGAACAGTATGGTTCACAATAAACACAGCAATAGAGTCAAGCCATACAAAGACAAAGGTACTGGATTTTAGGAGGGCTGACTTTGCCAAAATGGATGAGTGCCTAAGGAATGCATTAGCAAATGGGCAGGAAGAAGGGGTGGAAGAACAATGGGGAATAATAAAAACTGCCATCACGGAGGTAACAAGCCTTTGTGTAAAGCAAATAAACAAAATGAAACGAGGTAAGAAACCACTATGGTTCTCAAAGGAAGTGGCAGTGAAGGTTCAAGAGAAAAAGAAAGCATTCAGGAAGTACAAGGAATCACAGAAGGAACAGGACAGAGAACTGTATCAGTTAAAGCAAAAGAAGCTGGAAAGGCAGTCAAGAACAGCAAAGGCCCAAACCGAGGAAAAGATAGCCAACTCAGTTAAGAAGGGGATAAAACCTTTTATGGGTACATCAGGGGCGAAGGAAGACCAAGGGAGGGATAGTGAGGCTAATAAAGGGAGGAGGGTGGGCAGAGGGTGACTGTGAAAAGGCAGAGATACTAAACAAATATTTTGCTCAGTATTTACAAAGGAAGAGGGGGAGGTACCTAAAACAAACAGTAGAAACACTCTGAATACAGAAGTTGATACCAGCCCATTTACAGAAGAAAGGGTTCTGAAAGAGCTCTTAAAACTGAAGGTGGACAAAGCAATGGGGCCTGATGGGATTCATCCCAGAATTCTAAAAGAACTAAGGGTAGAACTAGTGACACCACTGACTACCCTCTTTAACAAATCATGGGAGGATGGGGTGGTACCTGAGGACTGGAGGAGGGCAGATGTGATTCCCCTTCACAAAAGTGGGAGCAAGGCAGAAGCAGGAAGCTACAGACCTGTTAGTTTAACCTCAGTGGTAGGGAAAATGATGGAATCACTTCTGAAGGAAAGAATTGTTGAGTATCTAGAGGCCAGAGGGGCACAGAACCCAAGGCAGCATGGATTCACAACAGGAAGGTCATGCCAGACAAATCTGCTAGATTTATTTGACTGGGTGACCAAAGTAGTTGATCAGGGAGGGGCTGTGGACATGGTCTACCTAGACTTTAGCAAGGCATTTGACATAGTCCCACACAAAAGATTAATATACAAGTTAGCCAGCCTGGGAGTGGGTCCCAAGATGACAGCCTGGGTAAAGAATTGGCTGGAGAATAGGACACAGAGAGTAATAGTAAATGGAATCCACTCTGAAAATAGGGGGGTTAGTAGTGGGGTACCGGAGGGTTCAGTATTAGGACCGGTCCTCTTCAATGTCTTTATAAGTGACATTGTAGAGGGACTGGAAGGAAAGTATGTCTCTTTGCAGATGACACAAAGATCTGCAACAGAGTTGATGCACAAGGTGGGTGGAAAGGATGAGAAGGGACTTGGCAAGGTTAGAAGAATGGTCAAATGTATGGCAGCTTAGATTCAATGCTAAGAGTGCAAGGTAATGCACCGGAAACAAAAACCCAGGGAAGAGTACACAATGGGGGGTGGGATACAACAACAACAAAATGGAAAAGGACCTGGGGGTAGTCATATCAGATGACCTAAAGGTGGGCAAGCAACGTGAGAGGCAGCAAGGAGGGAATACTGGGATGCATAGGAGAGGCATCACAGTAGAAAACAAGTTATTATCCCTCTGTACAGACAGCTGGTGAGACCACATCTGGAGTACTGCGTGCAGTTCTGGAGACCCAATCTCCGCAAAGACATAGACAGGATGGAAGCTGTCCAGAGGAGGGCAACTAAAATGGTGCAGGGTCTGCACCGGAAGACATATGAAGAGAGACTTAAGGAGCTTAATATGTATAGCCTCGAGGTAAGGAGGGAGAGGGGGGACATGATAGAAACTTTCAAGTACCTCAAGGGAATCAACAAAGTCCAAGAGGGTAGCATCTTTCAAAAAAAGAGGTGTGCAAGAACGAGGGGGCACAATTTGAAGATAGAAGGGGGCGGCTCAGAGATAATTTAAGGAAGTATTTTTTCACAGAGAAGGTTGTGGATGTATGGAACGGCCTTCCAGAGGAGGTTGTGGAGTCAAAAACAGTGGTGGAATTCAAGCATGCATGGGACAGTCATAAGGCAATTCTAGGGGGTTGGGGTAGGAAGAAGTAGGCTGCTGGTTAACTAGGATCTGCAGCTTATCCATCAGGTAGGGAAATGGGCAGACTGGGTGGGCCAAGCGGTCCTTATCTGCCATCAAATTCTATGTTTCTATGTCTAATTCTGCAAACCAGTTAAGGTTCCTAATAGGGACTGGTCTAGAATTTGTAATATAATTGCTGGTATGTCATCAGGGCCAACCGAGGTAGTGTTTTTTAGCCTGTGGTCCATGGATGCTTTTAAGAATCATACTGGCCCTTATTACTGGTATATTATCATAACTCACTTAACTACTATCAGTTTCAGTGGCTGTGTTAACATAGCTGGTAGTAAATACACTACAAAAAATAGATGTTTAAAACTATAGTATGTTTAAAACTTGTTTGCTAGTAATAGTCTTGCCATAAGTTATTATTGGGCCTACTGCCTTGGGTAATTTAGTGGCCAAATTAATATACCTAAAACATCACTCCAGGTGGACCCCCAGTCCCCAATGAAGCCAAATCCCTGAGCTCTGCACCAGTTTTTCAACCACTGATTGAATCCCATGGTGTGGAGCACCCTAGCCTCACCTACGCCATAGACAGGCAGCACCTCTGAGAAGGTTACCATGCATGCTACTTGTTTAAGACCCCTTCCCAACCCTACATACTCTTCCTGCACTGCTCTGATCCCTTTCATAGCCAGGTAATTTGTCCCTAGGTGGACAATGACATCCAGCTCCCTCCCCTGTACAGCTACTCCAGCGATCCTGAGGATTCGCTCACTGTCCCTCCAAGCCATGGCACCAGGCAGGCACATTACCTCCCTCTCCCCTTCCTTCCCCAGTTCTACCTTCCTAACAATGGAGTCCCCCACCAGGAGTTGTTCCTTCCCCTGTAGGGTTCTATGCCACCCTCCTGTGGGTCTCCTTTGTGGAGGTTCCCAGCATCCTCCTTGGTCTCCACTGTGGGTGCCTCCATAGAGGAACCACACTTTGCCAGAATGGCATATGAATTGTGGAGAGGTACAACTGGAGGGATGCGCCTCTGTTCCACCAACCTCACTGTCCCTGAGCCCACTGTGGTCCAAATGCTCCTCTTTCTTGGCTACCTCTGAGGCAATGGCAGTGGCCCTTGTGGTCCCTGAATGGGAGAGGAGGTCCCACAAATCCTGGCCAACTAAGCTTGGAGATGAACAACCTCCTCCCTCAGCCCAGAGAGGTGCCTGCAGATGGGACAACACTGCATCCTCCACAAAGTCCATGTCTAACCATGTTGTATGTATTTTTGTATGTAATTTAAATCATGTCTTTTAAATTGTATGAATGTATACTTGTGTGTCAGTTTTTAAATTGTAAAGGTCCATGACTGAACAATAAAACCATTACTACTACTAGTGAATATTGTGTATACTATTACGTCTCCTCGGCTTATCCACAAATTAACTGAGGTTGGATTAATTTCATATATTTAATTAATTATGTTCTAATGGATTATTACCTTGATGCATTTTCGAGTTTATACCCAGCTAATTGAAATCCCCAATAATTATAACACTATTCTTGGAGCTTATAATCTCAATTTCAGAAGTCAATATCTTATTTTCCACAGAGGTGCAGTCAGGGGGCCTATAGTAGATACCCAATAGAATTTTCTGTTTATTTTGTAATACCAGATTAACCCAGAGACTTTCAAGTAAGGAACTGCTGTCAGTAGAGACCCAGAATTCATTACTAATAATTGAGTTTTTAACACAGAGTGCTACAGCACCCATTTATATTTCCTATCTTTTCAATATAATATCTAACCATTCTGATATGTGTTCCTGTCATCCTGGCTATCTCACAAGGTTTCCTGGCCACCAAGTACATCAGATTCCTCTAAGTTTAGAATCAGCTCCAGCTTGGGTATTTTATTATTAAAACTTCTGGCACTAAAAAATAAGATTTTCCAGTTGTTTTCCAGTTGAGAAATTTACTTATCTCCTTTGTAAGTCTACCAGAAGTAACTTATGTATTAGTTAGTTAGTTCAGTTGGGCACATAGTCTTGCAAACCACTTCATCTCCCCTATTCAAAATTGTTACAATCCTTTAAAGCACAGCATATATTTCTACCCAGAAAACTACTACCGTTATGGTTTAGATGCACACCATATTTCACTGGCCTATGCAGCCAGTATAGTGTTATGCTTGTGCAACTGTGTTAGCTTGGTTTTGGCTGTTCGCACTCTCTATTCCAGAGGAATTACCACCCTGTAGGGGTACAAAAGCAAGGAACCTTTGGAGAGGGTTCCACCCCTAGAGGTGCAATGGGACAGTTCCCGTGGCAAAAGGTACCTTAGGAATCCCCCTAAGGAGAGAGTGCTACTGCTGGAGGAGGAGGGGAGGATGGTGGGGCAAACAAAAAATGCTTCACAGAGGAACTGCTTATATAGCTCAGAAAGTGGGAGTGGCTGGCTGCTTGGACACTAAACTATAGACAAGCCTTTCATTTCACTGGCCTACGCAGCCAGTATAGTGTTATGCTTGTGCAACTGTGTTAGTTTGATTTTGGCTGTTCGCACTCTCTATTCCAGAGGAATTACCACCCTGTAGGGGTATGAAGGCAAGGAACCCTCAGAGAGGGTTCTACCCCAGAGGTGCAACATGATGGTTCCCGTGGCTAAATGTGTCACACTTGGACAGCTGATTCTGATCACAGTATCATTTTTTGTAAATATAAAAAAATGTGTGAGGGACTGTGGCAGGAGAAAAATGCTGTCTTGCTGAAATTGACACAAAAACCCCAGGGATAAGTTCAAAGGACAGGAGGTATTTTAAACTGCAGAGTTCTAAAATGCAATTACCTTGTCAATTTGCTTTGATCCCAGAAAATAAAATTAGCCATTCATGACGTCCTCAGGGAAATCCTTTGATTTTGCACTAGGTGTCATAATGGAAAGAGCATGCATGTGTTTTGGGTGTCTCCCATGAAGCCAGCTAATTTAATCAAAGAGACCTTTGATGTACAGGTCCCAGACTGCATTGTAGTCCAATATGCATGTGTGTGGGGGGGGTGTCATCAGAAGGAAGCCAGCATTACATCAAAGAGTCATTGATGTCTGTAGATCACATACCAGTTTGAAAGGTCACAGGAAAAGAGGAAATTCATTGATGTCACCTATTATTTTTTCAAATATCTTGTTTGGACATCCTGTGTTACGGAATATAAAGTTTAATACTCCAAGGAGGAGTTAGGTGACCTCAGAAAGAAGGCCGATTCAAGACTGTTTTTAAACCTACTGAGCAAACCTTAGAAGATACACATATTCATATTTCTGACTGAGAGAAGAGAGACCACGAAGCACTGAGAGA
This sequence comes from Neoceratodus forsteri, assembly GCA_016271365.2. Taxonomy (NCBI): domain Eukaryota; kingdom Metazoa; phylum Chordata; order Ceratodontiformes; family Ceratodontidae; genus Neoceratodus; species Neoceratodus forsteri. The sequence goes on along the minus strand of CM057454.1, from coordinate 655,976,175 downwards.
TTTAGAAGTAAGGACCTTAGACAAGACTAGTCTGAGTGTTATTATTGGTAGGGATCTGCACTTTATAACCTGTTTGTTTTAAGGCTGTACGTTGGGATATGTTGTTCCGTATTTTACTGTTTTCATATTTTACCTATTTTAAAGTAAAGACATATATTTTAAAAACAGAAACTGCCTGGTGTACCTTGAAATTTCTCTTTTTTTATAAGTGAAGCTTGAAGGTTATAGTTGACATTGTGTATGAGCTTACTGTGATATCAAACTGGGAAACGGATAGAGTTCTGTAAAGTCTTGCATAGAGTTCTAAGGGTTCATTTTCCAATACCTGGTTAGGTGCCCATAGGCAAAGATATCTTGGCCCCTGAAGACAGAATTATCTGAGCCTGATAATTGGGTACGCTAACAAGAGGTTATCAGTATGAGTCCCTCCAGAACTTGAGACTAAGGTGACTCAAATCCACAAAACAGACAAAAGGGTTACCTTGTACTGTTCACTGTTCACAATTCTACGCTCAGAGGTGGGCACTTTGGGAGTAGAGAGCTGACCTGCTGATTGAATCTGTGTCAAAAGGTACTTTAGGAATCCCCCCCAAAATGTAGTATCATCCCCAAAAAGGAGGCAACATGAAGCATATGAGCAAGCAGTAACTGTGCCATAGGAGTAGTAACTGTAACATAGTAATAGAGAAGTATAGACAGTTTGATAATGCAATGAGATGTGCAGTTGTCTTAATGACTGCCCAGGTCTGCGTAGTATGATACTGCTGGTTTGCTTTGAGAGTAGGAGATCCCCTAAGGAGAGAGGGAATGGCAGGACATCCTCCACCTCCATCCAACAACAGAACCTACCTAAGAAACTAGGGGAAGCAACTAAGCTAAGTGTTATGACCTGAGGCAACGGAGGAGAGAAAAAACTCTATGAGGAGTAAATCTCTGGGGATCCAAGGCCTAGGTCACCTTCCCTCCAGGCTTGGGATAGTTTATTTAGTGACAGCTCTGCAGCTACAATTTGGAAAACCCAATTAAAGGGAGGTGGAAAATATTCCAATTTGAAGGAAGGCTCTCACTCAAACCCTCCAGCAGGAACGCCATGGAAGGTTGAGAGAAAACTGTGCAACAGTATGTGCAACCAAGGCACAGGAGGAGAGCAACAACTGCTGAGGCACTTACCTGGCCTACCCACCCTAAATTAAACCAGGTGAACCAGAGGCAGTCGTAGGGAGGACGCAGTGAAAGTGCCTCACTAGGGAAACACTATATTGAGGAACACTAGAGCCAAAGGAGATTGTCGTAACCACCCTTCACTGCTAGTCTTAAATTCTACACCAGAAGCTACTGTCAAGTAGCAGGCAGCTAAAGCCAAGCCCAGGGTGAGGATATTCCAAGCTATAGGCCAGATGAGAAGGGTCCCACCCCAAGCTAGACATGCTCGAGATGCAGACTAAAGCAGAGTGAGACCGTTGGCTGCAGGAACCCTGCACCAAATTAGAATGGATAGCTTGCCCCAGAAAGTGATTGAGAGCTAAAAAGCTGGTGAGCTGAATGAGCTCGGTGTGCTGAGATTGTAATGAGCATTGAGTGCTGAGATCTTGCAAGGTCAAATGCAGGTAAAGTGCAGCAGAATCCCAGGGTGAAGCTGAGGGGATGGTAGTAGGCATGAAACAATGGTTTGCATAAGCAAGGAGCAATGGTTTCGTAAGTAGAGTGGACCTGCACGTAGGTCAATAAGCAGTAGTAGTGATTGGAGAACCTGCATAAGATATGGTATAGCAATTAAACAGCACTGAATTGAGGGCAAGCCAGCCAAACTGGAATAGCCAAATCAAGGTGACAAACACTCTGAGGATTTTTGGGAGTGAAGCAATTTTAATAACAAAACTATATTAACAGCCTCAGCAGGAGCTTCATTGGCTGACCTCAGAGTTGTACTGTAAGTGCAGTAAAACAGGAGACAATGCTTGAAAGCAGGTGTAGCCAGGCAGTGCAATGAAGCTGCAAGATAATGAGAGCAGCAATGAGCAGCACAGCTAAGGTCAGTAAACTGTGTCAGGTAAAAAGAATTGAGTATGCAACATGGAGCAGCTATGGCTGAGCTGAAACACACAGATAATAACTGCAGTTGCATTGCAGTAGTTCGAGTATGGTAAGCACAGCGTAAAACACAGGCAGTGGGTACAATAGTAATTAAACAGTCAGCAGCAGTGGCTGTAGTTGTAGGTAACTGAAAGCAGTAGCATGAGCTCTGCATAGCAGAATGCTAGGAGTTGTTGTGCAAGTAATTTGAGAGTTGTGAGTAAGTAAAGCAAGCAGTATAAGCTCCAGAGTAGCAGTATGCTAGGAGCTTAGAAACAAAGTCCTCGCCCCAAAAAAAGACAAAACCAAAACACAGCAAAACAGAAAACAGGGAAGGCCCAAAAACAAGAAACACAAAACAAAGGGAAGCATACAGCCAGAGGAAAGATACAAGTCCAGCAGAGACACACAGAAACAGCAGGAGGGGGGTAGGCCCCAGCCAGCACAGAGTACAAATCAGCATAGCCTCTGGCTGCAAAGAAAAAATGCTTCACAGTGAGGCTTAGAGGAACTGCTTATATAGCTCAGGAAGTGGGAGTAGCTGGCTGCTTGGCCACCCAACTACAGGCAAGCCTTTCATTTATGATATCATGATTTATCTGATCCCGATGTCTCCAATAGCTATGCTAGCAACCAGATTGGTCTCCTAGTAATCATCACTATACACTGCAGAGACAGAAAGAGTCTTTTTTTTGTTTGTTTGTTTTTTGACTTTTCATAAGGGAGCTTGTAAGAAAGGAATAATGTAAATGGGATAAAAATCACCATACAGGTGCTGTCTGTATTCACAACCCAAGCACCAATAATCATGCAGAAAGGGTGGTATAGTATGTCAGATTACCACAGTTTCAGTCAATATGGAGATAGCCAGCATGATCAACATTGAGAATATGGGTAGTAGCTTACAAACAGACCTAGTGAGAATAGGCAGTTGGGTGCATCAATAGTAGACACAAATTAATTTCAATAAATGCTCAGTAATAATCTTGGGTGCCAAACACAGGGTTAGAAGAAGCTACAAAGCAGATAACAATCTAGGAGGTAGCAGTATTTAGACAGGGTGGAGGCAGTCCAGTGGAGGGCAACTGAAATGGTGTCAAGGCTGCATCAAGAGGAGAGACTGAGGGATCTCAGCATGTACGCTGTGGAAGAGAGGAGATGGAGAGATTGACAAAATAAACTACTGTATTATAGTCTAATGTTTTTTAGCAACCCTGTCTAAATGTATGACAGCTCAACTATTGTAAACAAGCTTTTGTTCTGTGTACATGTACATACTTTTCTGATCTGTAGATCTAGACCTTCTTTTTGTTACCCAGTCTCTACTTCTCTGTGTCTGAATTGTTTCACTGTCCCTACACGTACTTGTATTACTGCTGGATATGCAGTTTTGTACAGTCTTCCAATGTCCACCTTGCTGCCTCTCTCTGGGGCCCGGATCGTTGCTCAAATTGGTCCTTTTGGATCAATCCACCTACCCAGTTAAGAAAGAAAGAAAGAAAGAGACATGACAGAGACCTGCAAGTCCCTCAAGGGGTGAACAGGCTGCAGTAGGGGAATCTTTTTCAAATGAGAAGGAGTACCAGAAACAGAGGCCATGTGATGAAGTTGGAGGGGTGAAGTTTAAGAGGGATGTGAGGAAGTACTACTTCACTGAAAGGGTGATGGATGCCCGGAACAGACTGCCAGTAGAAGTGGTGGAGGCACAGACAGTGGGTAGCTTCAAGCATGCATGGTAATAACATGGGGAATATTATTAAATGGGTAGGGAGGAGAGAGAGTCTCCATAGAGCAGTTAGGGTCTGCAGTGAAAGACTAGGAAAAGAAGATCTTTGCAGACTGGATGGGCCAAACAGTCCTTTTTTACTGAGAAATTCTATGTTTCATAGGAATGGCTTTGAAGCAGGCTCAAAAGTATGCAGCCACACTTAAGAAGGTCAATAGGATGTTTGGATGCATCAAGCGGTCACTAGAAAACAAATCAAGGGAATTAATATTTCCAATGTACAGTGAACAGATGAGGCCTCACTTGGAGTGCTGTGCTCTGTTTTGAACATTGCACTGCAAGAAAGACATTGTAGAATGGAAGGATTTAGAGGAGAGTACCAAGAATTGGGGTATGGCAAGGGTAAAGTATAACTGGAGTACAGCAGCTGCGCTTAGTCTCTCTGGAAAAGTGGTGTATTGGGGGGCTGTGATTCGGATGTTTAAAATAATAGGTGATGGGAAGATACACCAATAGGCTGTTTGTTGTCAGCCAGGAAAGGGTAACAATGGAACGTGGGCTAAAGCCTGTAGGAATGAGTGTGAGGCAGAATCAAAGAAGCATTACTCTTCATAGAAGGTGGTAGGACAGAGGGATAGTTTGCACTAGCATGCAACAGAATCCAGTTCAGTTGACTGCTTTAAGTGCAAAGTGGAAGAGATCCCACAGAGCAGTAACATCCCAATATATAACTGCCAGGACAGCAGGAGGTGGATATAACAGTCCAGTGGTTATCTTCTATGCAATAACTTACATATGTGTGACTGCATACCTTTTCCAGTTTTGCTTGAGTGTGCCCTGTTTAGAGTACTGTAGGTGGTAGAAAAATGTACAGGCTACAAAAAGTTTTCTTTGCTTGTGCAAGTTGCCTTTTTACTTGTCTTACTATATATTGCTTACTGTAACTTGCCTAACTTTATATAATGTTGGTCTTAATGTTTGCCTGATCGTTTTTGACTTTGCATTGTATTTTAATTCAAAATATACTGTAACTGAAGTACATGCAGGATGACACTTCAGATAGGCCTGTCCTAACTGTCCAATCCTAGATAAAAATGAAGCTTCTCCAGTCATTCATTCATTCATTCATTCATTTCTGTCAAGACCACAGTGCAGTTTGCTTTCTTTCACTTACTTTATGAAACACAAATTAACTTTCTGCAAGGTCAGAAAGCAAGGGCACTTGACAACTGGAACAGCTTTTGCTTTATTTCTCAGTAAGTAATGTCAGGAAGAACATTTGTGTCCAATGAAATTAACTTGTGGTGGTCTATTCCAGTTCTGTTATTCACCTCACCGATTACTACTGTGCAGACCAGATGTGCTCTCCAAAAGCATCCTTCTCTATTCAAGTGAATGAGCAGGATGGGGAAGTCAATGAATGCCTACATCAGCTACTTGACTTTCAGCTTCGATCTGAATAAATGGGGGGGAGGGGATAGGGTCGTTCCACTGAATTACTTTTTGTTACATTTTAATTAAAGCAGCAGTGCCTGTTAGCAGTGAGTGACAATTTTGACCTATGCTTTTCTATTCCATTTCAGACTGCCCCCTTAAAACCTGTATTGCACAATACCATTTTCCCCCTTTGAGTCTGCTTTGGCACTTCTTTTTACTTTTGAAATAATAAAAGGAACACTTTTCCAATATAACTATAACCAGGTTTTCATTAGTATTTTCTGTTATTTTTGAACACCCATTGTTTAATGTCACATTTCTTGTGACTCAAATGAACTAGCATGCAGCAAAAACTACTCTCTGGCCTTATGGGACAACAGCTACACAAAAATAGCTGAGAATACTGACAACGACCTGGAGATAACCATGGTGAAAGGAATGCTTCTTTTATTATTGCAAATGTAAAAAAGTGCTATAAATCAGACTCTCACCAGTTTATTTTGTTATCCCGGTGATTTAAAGGGCTACAGACGTGGCAGGAAAAACTTTATGAAAGTCCTACATAGATGTCACTTAAATTCTGAAGACTTAGGTTTGAATCCCACAACTGCCATTTACTCACTCTGTGACCCTGATCAAGTCACTTAACCTCCCCGTGCTTAGCATTCTGTAATCTTTCTCTCATCTAGCACGTCTGTCTGAGTCTCCCAGTACACTAGACATCATGACATTATGACAGCAATATTTTCTCTACTCACTGTCCTTTACCGTAAAGTGAACTGGGATAAAGATTGTGTGGCATTACATAAAACCAGATTTCTTCCTTTCATTTCCTGTTCTAGTCTGCAGCATTTGTTGTTTTTTTTATCTGTAATTTTTACCAGGAAAGGCATACTATGCTATAATAGCTTGTTTCCAGGTGTGTCCTGGGGGGTGGGTTGCATGAATCTGCTTTACTTGATGAGGGGAATGTTGACCATGACACTGGGCAAACTTCCCTACTCTGACTGTAGGGGGCTTGGCCATTTCTCCAGAATGGCCACTTGGAGTTCGGCGTTGGATGGTGCAGACGTGCTGGAGGTAGGGAAGTCGGTCTTCTTCTCTACCTCCCCTCTACTAGAGACCAAGATGGATAATGGCAGTAAGGATCCTTTATGTTTCTCTTCCGATTCTTCTTTTTGAACCGGCACAGTTTTGCAGTCTACTGATGTTACTGTGGAGCCTGGTGGTGCTAACGCTAGTTCCTGCCTTGCTTCTGCAGCAAAGGTTTACCCCCATTCTGTTTCTGCACACAGTGTGATTAAGTTACCAGCAGCTTCAGCTTCCAGCGTACCTGCCATTAATGTGCTGATGTCTTCTAACAGGGCCCAGCTGTGGGATGAAGTTCGGGCTGTGGAGTCTTTTGGCAGCTGCTCACAGGCTTCTGCAGCATCTGTTTCAACGGTCTCTATGGAAACTGGCAGCTCTAATTCACCTTTTGGCAAGTGCCTAGAGTCTCAAGACTGTTCTTCTGCTTTGTCAGTGAAGCCTTTGTTCCTGGACCTGATGACTGAATTTTTAAAAGTACATTGGACCGAACTAAGGGAAAGACAGAGTCTCCCCGCCCAGCTGTTTGAGGGCTTGCCATCCACTCAGACTGCCGCTCTGGATTCAGGTACTGGTTCTTCTTCTTCTCGGCAACTAAATGTGAATTTTCCTCCTCCCTCTGACATTTCTACTATTTGTCCTAGGTCTGGTGTGATAAATCAAGATTTAAAGTGTTATACGAAGGACTTGGCTTCTGATTTGGGTTGGCTCTTTACTGATTTTGATAATAATATGTCTGTTTCTGGCATTACTATTGCTGAAGCCCTGAAAGGGGCTGGCTGGGAAAAATCTCACATGGATGACACCTGGGCATCTCCTACTCAGCCTAGTTCAGAGCCTCAAGAAGATTTACTAGATATTTCTGACTCACTTGAAATTCCCTCAAGGCTTCAATTAACACAAAATCCTGTCTGGCATGTTATTGAGTCTAAAGTGAAGGTCCTAGCCTCCTCTTCCGGTAGTCAGGAGCATGGTTCCACTATGGGGGTCTCTACGGAGGTAGGTCCTCCACCTTCTACTATGCAGAGTAAAGAATCCTCTGATTTACTGCATTTTAATGACTCTACTGTCCTTCCCCCTGGGGTAGGAGAAGATATTACACCAGATATTGGACTACCTGACGTTGAGGGTCCTACGTCTGAAGGAGTTTTGCCACAGCCTGATGGACAATCCTCTTCTATGGATCATACACAATCTAAAAAGGCTCCTGATCTATCTAGTGGACATCAGAGGAACAGAATTTACTCTGGCCTCTTTCATACTCCTCCAGAGCAGGCCAAGTGGAGAAATGCTGTGAGACTGAGATATAGGGGTGGGCTTAATATATTTCCTGATAGTCTTTATGTTAGGAAGTCATTGATAAAAAACAGTTTGCAGTTTTCACCTTCTGAAATCTATGCTCTCATCCACACCTCTGGGGACAATTATTTTGATGTAAGTTTTAAAACATCTGCAGGCCTTGAAACATTTTGGCATAGGTATCAGGAGGTCAGGCATACTACTTTATGGTCCCCTTTCTTTGCTATTCCTCTTACAAAGCCTGCAATAAAATCTATTACGGTTTTGTTCAAAAATGAAGGGGTTGCAATTACTGATATTATTAGATGGTTATCCTCTAAATGTACGGTGTTGGGATTGCCTGATCCTATTATAGATTTGGAATATTTTTGGACAGATGGATGGAAGTTGCAAGTAAAATTGCCTTTGGTGAATGGTTCTATCCAGCATTTGCCTAGTTGCTTTTATCTAGGCAGGGGTAGAGGCTTTATTTTTTTACCCTGGACAACCTAAGTCCTGTTTTCGATGCAGGGCTCAAACACACCTGAGTAATGCTTGTGATAGGCTTAAATGCTCCCTGTGTTTGGGCTCTGGTCATGTCAGTATTACTTGTCCACGACCAGTTTATTGTAATTTGTGTGAGGATTCTTCTCACTCCTATCAAGAGTGTCCTTGGGCCTCTCACAATAACCTGGAGATGCCATATGAGAGTCAGGATGCTCAGGCCAGGCCTCAATTTGGACCTACTGTTCTAGAACATCCCTCTCCCTCTTTACACTCTCCCTTATCTCACACTGCACACTTACCCCCTACTTTTCCTCAGGCTAACCCATTTGGGGATCAGTTACTTGCTGACCCTACTGCTGGTGAGAAAAGGGTGATACCTCCTTCTGTTCTCACTGTCACCGCAGACACTGGTTTACAGTCTGCTACGGATAGTGTTCCTAGCACCTCCACCCAATTGTGTGAAGATGTTATGCCGCCTCCTGAGGATTCTGACTGGGTTCAAGTGGGTGCTCGTAGGCAAACAAGAAGTTCTACTTCTAAAGGAACCCCTTCTTCTCAGGAAAATCAGGTTTCTGATTTTCTTACTAAAAACAAATTTGTTGCCTTGCATAAACGTAAACAGGCAACAGACTGAGAGGGATTCTGATGCCTCCTCTGTGGCCTCCTCTCAGCTAGAAATGTTGATTGATACTGATCAGCTCTCTGGTGATTCCAAAACTTCCAGGAAAAAGAGATGTAAAATGAAATCACCGGGGGCAGGGAGAGGTAAAAAGAAGTCCTGATTTTTTCAGTTTAATGGGGGAGATTTTGTCTTTTTGTAGTTTAAATGCCAATAGACAGAAAAATCCTAAATGGAGACGGACTATTTTTTCTTTGCTTACTTTCACTAAACTCCATGTTGTTTTTTTACAGGACACCATATTTCACTCTCTTACAGAGTCTAGTCAGGCATCTTGTGACTGGAGGGGTGGACTGTATTTTTGGTCTCTTTCGGAAGATGTATGTGCTGGAGTAGGTATCCTTTTTAATGGTATAGAAGTCCGAGTTATTAAACTTATTGACCTGATACAGGGGCGGGTGCTCATTTTGGATGTTATTATTCAAACCCAAGAGTGGAGATTGAGTAATATTTATAATCCCCAGATTAAAACACAAAGAATAGCCACTCATAAAGCTATTCAGCCTTTTCTTTATTCATCCAAATCCATAGTTTTTTTGGGGGGGGACGTTAATTGCATTTTAGCTCTCTCTGATAAAACAGGGTGACTCAGAAGTTATATACTGATTCTAATTTTCTTAATTCACTTTATACTAAAGCAAACTTAATAGGTGGGGCTCTGTTTGGATCAAAGCCTCCTGCATATACATTTCATCATGGGAAACTATCCACCAGGATTGATTATTTTTTTATTTCTAACAGGCTGCCAGGTATTCAGTATTCAGTTATTCCTTGCGAGACATCTGATCATTGTCTGATTGTTTTATCCTTGGGACGTCCACTTAACAAACCAGGTTCTCACAGTTTTTGGAAAATGAACATTTCTGTTTTGGATGAGGAACATGGATGGCATGAATTGCACACAGTTCTCTGGGATAAAATGTCTGTGTTTGAATTATTTGATAACCCTGCTTTCTTGGTGGCAGAAAACCAAAATGGAAATTAGAAAGTTTTGTGTGGAGTTTTCTAAAACTTTTTCTTCTGGCCGCTATCTTAAATATTTAAATAGTCGCTGCCAATTACAGAAATTGCTTTATTGGCAAACAGAATTTCGACTAGATTACTCTGCACAGATTCGGCAATTGAAAGCAAAAATGCGTACCTACCAATATGATAGGACCACCTCCCTATTTTTGGAACAAAAGTATGGTAGGAAAGGATCGGTTAAAGTTGTTAACCCTTTTGATAGCAGTAACCAGCAGGTTTGTACTAAATATAAGTCCTCATTAGTGTCTCACACTGGCTCCAGGATCTCTGATAATGCAGGAATTATGCAGTTAGTTTATCATCATAAGTATACTTTATATGGCCAAGAATTCCGGCCGAATGATTGGACCACCTTTTTTTGATTCTATACATATCCCTCAGATATCGCTTGACTGTTCTAAAGACTTAGTTCGACCTATCACCATTCATGAAGTTGATTTTACCATTAGTCAATTGAAAAATACTGTTACCCCAGGTCCAGACGGAATTCCAAATGAATTCTATAAAAGTGCAAAATCATTGTTTTTACCCTATTTAACTGCAGTATTTAATGTTATTGTCCAAGGGATATTGCTAATACCTACGGCTTTTGCAGATAGCAACTTAATTTATTTATATAAAGGTAAAGATAAAGAACGTTTAGATAATTGGCATCCCATTAGTCTCTTGAATTCTGATTGGAAAATACTGTGTAAGATTATTAATGTTAGACTTTCCAACATAGCTCGAAATTTGATTTTTCATACGTAAACATGTGCAGTTCCAAACAGATCTATGTTAAATAACCTGAAATTGATAAGGGAGGTATTTGATGGGTTTGGTATGCAGGGATATGTGCTAAGCCTAGATCAGTCAAAAGCTTTTGACCGGGTTCCTCATAACTACATTTTTTCAGTACTGGAAAGGTATGGTGTTCCACAGGAGTTTGTCTTCTGGATTACAAACTTGTACAATCATGCCTCCATGACTCCAGTAGTGAATGGTTTAAAGGGCTCTCACATTCGAATCAAAAGAGGGGTACACCAGGGTTGTCTCTTAAGCCCTCTTTTGTATGTTTTTTCCATAGACCCCCTCCTTAGGAGACTGAATACTGATTCTACCATCAGGCATATTTCTGCCAATTCTTTCCTAGCTTTTCCTAGTGCTATAACTTATGCTGATGCTATTTGTATATTAGTAGCAGATCTTGAATCAGGATTGAGTGCTATTGAGATTGTTCATTCTTTCTCTTTAATTTCTGGGTCAGTTTTGAACACTCCGAAAAGTTTTGGTACAGCTGTAAAGATTCCCTTACATGATGATCAGGATGAGATTGGTGGGGTAAACATTAGGTCTGAGCATATTCAGTTCCTGGGTCTTTCTTTTGGTGATCCCTTAGCAGCAAATGTAATTGGATCACTCAACTTTCCATTGCGGAAGATAAAATTAAGAAATGGAAATCTTTTCCTATGTCTCAGAAAAACTTTATTTACATGTTGAAATCTTTCATTATTCACATTTTTTGCTGGTTAATTATGTTTTCTCTCTCCCGCTTTATTTAGAAGCACGCCTGTATAATTTATGTTTTCAGCTTTTATGGGGTAGTCATTTGAACCATGTTAAACAATCAGTTACCTATTGGCCTATAAAACAAGGGGGTCTGAATATGGTGAATCCGGTGCTATTTTTCTTTGCCATATTTGTGCACTCTAACGTTTACCCTAGTTTGGCTGGTCATCATGAGGCTTGGGTACAGAGTTTTACTTCTAGATCCCAATATTTTACAGAGAAATGGAGAACACTGACTTGGAAACCTTTCACTAAAATCCCACAAGGGACTTCTGGGTATATCATTGAGGTATTTAAAAAAAATAAGACAATGGAAGGTATCCGGCCATTTGCCAGGCTTACAAAATAGAAGACTTCTCTATTCTTCTGTTTTGGCTCAAAATTTTCTGTCAGAATCCTACTTTGATTTGCCTGTAGATAGCCATTACCTAACAAAACAATTATTGGATGGTAGAATTCCACTGAAAATGTGGGACACTTTATGGCTGTGCTGTCACAATAAACTAAATGTTAAAGGGAACCAAGCCCATAAACAACTGGAAGAAAGGTTTTGTATTAGAGACTCCTGTATTTGTCAAGTGGAAACTATGACACATTTGTTTTTTGATTGTCCTTTTATTGCACCATTATGGGCTCAGTTGGCTCATGTGTGGTCCTTACCTGTGTTAGCTACTATGACTTACACTGATCTGGTATATGGGAAATTTGGGTCTGATTGGAAGATTTTCTATCCTGGTACTCTTAGAGTCCTTTTTGCCATTTTTAAATGGTGCATCTGGCAAAATAGATGCCTTTTTGTGCACCAACAAAAACAGATCTCATTGGCTGGTTTACTGTGTCTTACTACCAAAGAAATTTTGCATTTATATGCCTCTGAAAAGCAGTCTTTGCCTGCAGCTTTGGTTGTGTATTGGTGGAGGGCGCTTCCTTTGATTCTTTTTGAAGGGGTTACTTGAAATGTGATGGTGTAAAGGCTTTGATTTTCATTGCATTACATTTTGTTTTTCTCTTTTTGAATATTGTAGATTATATTTCTATTTTTGTATGTTATTTTTTCTTTGTTTTAGGTCCTACTGTATAGGTCTTCAGTATTGATTTACTCTTTGAAGATTTTGTTTAGTTATATTATTTTCAATAAAAAATTCCCCTACTCTCCAGTGGGGGAACCCTTGTCTTCTTGGTTCTTGTCCAAGATGGCAGCCACTGAGGATGTGGAGAAAATGCTTGCAGCCTCTGGAACAGGTGGATTGGTCTCTACCCCTGTTTCTCCTTGCTTAGAGACCAAGATTTCCACTGATTTACCTTTGAATGTTGCTGCTACTACTGAAACAGATTTGGTTCCTATGGATATTTCTCCCGCTGATCCTGTGCTGTGCTCTACCCTGAATACTGGTTCTAAACTTTCTGCTGCACTAACTAATACCTCTCCTGAGATACGGTCACTTGTACTTCAGTTACAGGCTGAAGAAAAGCGTTTAGCTCTCCATCGTTTGGAATTACATACAACTTTGAATTCAACTCTACGAACTGTGTCAGCCACTCAGGAACCTGTTAACTTATCTGCTAAGATGGACTCACCCATGTTGCAGCATTCTCCTGTTGCAGAAAACCCTATTCCTGCTCCTTTGGATTCCCTTCATTCTAGACTTTCTCCTGCATTGTTAGCCTCACCTAGTGTGTCTGTGAGTGCCTTGCCTCACATTCCAGGAAAACCAGGACTGGATTCGGTTTGTGATCTCTCCTGTACCTCGAGTTTTTCTGCTACTTCTCCTCCTCGTTCGCCTAAGGGCATATCTGCTACGCTTCAAGCGGCAGGCTGTATACTCCCAGCACTCCGATTGCCACCGCGCCTATTTCTTCTCAGCTTCAAACTCATGCTGCTGTTTCTACAGATCCTGCTCCTATTCCACAGCTTCCTCTAGACCCTTTACCTTCTGACTCTCATTCTCCCTTGCATCTCCCTTCAGAACTCCAGTTTACCAGCACACCTGCTCCTCTTTTGGGACTTTCTGAACTTGCACAGCCAGCTTCACCAGTCCCTTCTACTTTCATTTCCTCACTACAACCCCTGAAGTACCTCTGAACTTGCTGAAACCTACAGAAAAGAAACCATATGCTTCTCTTTTTCATCAGCCCATATATCCAGCTGAACGTCACAATGCTGTTCAGCTTATATACAAAGGGGGTATGTCTGACATCCCCGATAGAAGATTTGTTACAAAGACTTTATTAAAAGGTTCCATGAAGTTTTTTGCTAATGACATTTACACACTTATTCATGTGTCTGGTGAATCTGTCTTTGATGTAAGTTTTAAATTGAATTCAGGGCTACAACATTTTTGGACATAATTTCAAACCCTGAAATCTTCTCCTTTGTGGGCCCCCTTTGAAGCAATCCTCCTGACTAGGCCAGAATACAAAACAGTTACAGTTCTCTTCCGAAATGAAGGGGTTAGTGTCACCGACCTGACCTACTGGCTAAAGCAAAGATGCTCAGTTCTTGGTTCCCCAGAAGCCATATTTGATGAAGAACATATTTGGACTGGAGGGTGGACAGTGAAGGTTATGCTCCACATTACAGATACTGGTCTTAGTCATCTCCCCAATTGTTTTTTTTAGGTTGAGACCATGGCATCCTGTTTTATGCAGGACAACCTAAGGCATGCTATAAGTATGGTTCTTGTACACACTTAAGCAGTCTGTGTGATCAGGTTAAATGTAATCTTTGTCAAGAATTGGGGCATACTAGTGGAAATTGTCTTAATGAACGAAGTGTAATCTTTGTGATTCCACGGGACATACATATCAGAGTTGCACCTGGCTGCTTTACAACCTTTCTGCCTCAGCTGATGTTGAGGAGCAGAGATTGATGATAACAGAGGCTCAAAGAAATACATTCCCCAAGACCTTCTGAGGTTTCTGTTGCCCCCTTTTGGATGTCCTCATTCCTGCACAGTGCAACAGGTGCTTGTTAACCCCTCCCCTTGCTACCCAAAGCCTTGCGATGCCTAACCCCCCATTCCTGAACAGATTTCTAGAAGAATCTTCTTCACAGGTATATCCCCAAAATTAGTAAATGGTCCACTAAGAGGTCTCAAAAGGGTGCCCATTGCACTTCTAAGGTGTCAAAAACCTTGAAGCTTCCGTTGTGCAATAAATATGAGGCCCTGCAGCCCTCCGACCTCGTCGATGCAGATTCAGAGAGCTCAACTCTGTGGTCTTCCCAAGTGGATTTAAATTCTGATACAGACTTACCTCTTCCCTCTGTAAGTACCCATTATAGATCACAGTGGTTGAGGACTAAAGCTCCTTGAAGACTTTCTTTCTAGTATTTTTTTTCGTTCTTTCTCAAAATGTCTTCCCTTCTTTTAGGTTCACTTAATGTGAACAGTATTAAAAATCATAAACGTAGATGTTTAGTACTGTCCTATTTTCAGTCTAGTTCCTTACAAATTGTTTTTTTCACAAGATACTAGACTACATACTATTGCTGAAATAGGACAGGTTACTAAGCTGTGGTATGCTGGACCTTCATATTGGTCCATAGGCCCAGATGTCTGCTCAGGGGTTGGCATTTTATTTCATTCTAGTTTGCAGGTACATCTTCTCAAACTTACTGATTTAGTTCCAGGACATGCACTAATTCTTGATACCAGAATAAATAATTCTTATTACAGGTTGATCAATGTTTATGCCCCACAGTCGAAGGCAGATAGAGTTTATTTAAAGACATTCAGCCTTATCTAGTGTCATCTCATGCCATTATTTAAGGCTGGGATTTTAATTGTGGACTTCACAAGCGTGATGGGGGGCTTACACCACTACTTCAAAAGTATATTGTGATATGTCTACTTTAAAGAATGTAATTTCCCTGTCACATTTAAAAGATGCCTATTTGGCTACTCATAATGCTGCTCAACCCACATTTCAGAGGGGCCACTTGGCTAGCAGAATAGATTTTTTTATTTCCTTATTTTTATCTATTTTCTCCTTTAAGGTTACGGAAGTAGAATTTTCAGATCATAAGCTTTTGCACCTCCATTTAGGGACTGCGGTAACATTTTCTAAGGGTCCTGGATATTGGAAAATGAATTCTTCCCTTCTATCCCAACAGTCTATGATACTTAATCTCCAATATTTTGCAGCTCATAAAAGCTCTGTTTTTGATTTGTTTGACTCTCCTGCCCTCTGAGTGGCAGATGTCAAGCTGGATCTACGAAAATTATTGAAATCCCACAATAAACATATTTATCATAATGTTTACTTTCAGTACCTCCATCACCAGAAATAGTTACATAAACTATAGTCTTTATCCAGGTCTACTACCCATGATTTTAAGGAACAAATTCACGTACTTCAAATTGACATGAAAGCCTTCCATCTCTGCCAATCAGAAAGTCTAAAGTATCAGCATAATTTTGGGATAAAAGGGAAGGCTGCAGTCCTCTGCCCTTATTTATAATGTTCCACCTCTGTCAAACATAAGATGATGGATTGCCTTAAGGATTTGGACGGCTGTGTCTATACGGACAAACAGAACATATTTCACATAGCGACTCAGCACGTCTTTTCTCTGTTTTCTACCTATTTTTGCCCTGATATTGCTTTTCATTATTACCATCTCCTCATGTCCCTATTCGCCCCCCCCTTTTTTATTACCCAAATTGACAGCTGACATTTCAGCTGCAGAAGTGGAACAGGCTATTAAATCCCTGCCTACTAATAAAGTCCCTGGGTTGGATGGATTTCCCTTCTGAATTATTTAAGCTTCATGGCCCACTGCTATCTAAGGAACTGGCAGCAGTATTTACCTTTCTTTTGAATACTGATTCTGTTCCCTTGGATATGGCTCGGGGTCTTTTAATTTTCTTTTACAAAAAAGGTGACAAAATAGACCTGACCAGTTGGGGTCCCATCAGCCTTCTAAACACAGATTTTAAAATATTAGCCAAAATGTTACATACTAGATTATTACAAGCAGCTGTACATCTTATCTCCCCCACTCAAACATGTTCTATACCAGAAAGAAAGATGAGTGATCATCTGCTTCTCCTTCGAGAACTTATTGAACGTGATAATGCAGATGGCTTATTTGGATTCTTACTCTCCTTAGATCAGAGACAAGCCTTTGACACCATTGGACATGCTTACCTATGGTCCGTACTAAAGCACTATGGTATCCCAGATACCTTTGTTTCTTGGCTACAATCTATTTATAAAGTAGTAACACTATCTCCACTTATTAAATGTTGGGTGGGCCCAATGATTCCAGTACACTGTGGAGTACAACAAGGCTGTCCCCTCAGCCCTCTCCTTTATGTTTTTGGCATTGACCCACTTTTGCAGGCTTTGAATTCAGCCCCTTCTTTGACACACATACAAGTGGATACTTACTCTATCCCTTATATTGCCATGGCTTATGCAGACGATCTTACGATTTTGGTTGGGGATGAGGTTTCTGTGTCTCAGGCCATGACTATTTATAATTCCTTTGGATCATTATCAGGATCCTCCCTTAATATGTCAAAAAGTATAGGGAGACAATTTGGCAAGCCTTCAATCCCTCTCCCCTCCATTGCTGGAGTTACATTGTCTCGGACCCCAATTAAGATTTTGGGTACACAATTTGGATACCAAGCCTTGGACATCCTGAATTGGTCTTCTAAACTTTCACAGGCTCAACAGTTAGTAAAGCAGTGGAATTCCTTGCACATGGGTGAATCGAAGCGAGTCTATCTTGTTAAGACATTCCTTTTACCACTCTTTTTGCATGTCAGTTGGGTGTTCCTCCCCCGCTCCTTGGAAACCTCATTACTCAGTATTTTTTTCCAAGCTGTATGGGGAAGTTGGCTGAATCCCCTAAAGAGGAATATTTTATATCTTCCTAAATCTCAAGGTGGCCTAGGTATGGTTCACCCTGTTGTTTTTTTTCTATTTTTTACATGATTGTCAATTTCCGGCCTGTTTTGACTCATGTTGCTAGGGCTTGGATCCCCTTATACATTTCAAGTTGTAGTCCTTGGTTCCCACAATGGGAAACGGACACTTTACGGGTGCTCCGTAACTCTACTATTTGTCCTTCCTATATTCATGATATTTTTGTTAAATTAAAATGTTGGCAGTTGATAGCTGCCATGATGCGTGGTCACCACAGGAAATTAATTTATAAACAGATCCTCACCACTAAATTTCGCGAACTAGTCACCTTTCCTTCTTGTCCCTCTCCTTTGATACCTGGTTTACTTCAGTTCCTGAATAATCCGAGGATTCCTGAGAAAATGTGGGATATTCATTGGCTCAGTTGCCACAATCGGTTGAATGTGAAAGAACAACATAAGCATAAACAGCTGTCTGAGAGAAATTGTTCTAGACCTCAGTGTGTGAACCAACTGGAAACTACTCATCACTTATTGTTTTCCTGCTCTTATATTTTGGGTTTTTGGTCCACTTTGGCAACTACGTGGCAAATGCCTCCTTCCCACAGTATAACATTGCATGCTTTACAGTATGGCTTTTTTGATTCTCCTTGGAGCCAATGGGATGCTTCTGTCTTACAGGTTATTAACACAGTGGTGAAGTGGTTTATCTGGAATTCTCACGCTGGTTCACCTTGCAGCAATGATCAGTGCCATTATCAGAGCTGGTAGAAAAGATAACCTGGGAGGTTAAATTTCTTTTTCGACAGGACCTGAAGGTTTACCCTGCTTCCTGGATTTTTCAGACTTGGCAGAATCTTCCATGGGTCATGAATTCCAATGCCCCAATTACTTGAATGTTATGATTGGTTCTCCAGTTGCTTTTTCTGATTCTCTTTTTTGCTCTCTTTTTCTCATTTCCTTCAGAGTTAGTATGTTGTAATGTATTTTTTTGAAAAATCATGAATGACTCATTCCCTAATCCTGTTAGTGGGGGGGTTGTTGGGTGGGGGTTTGTTATGATTTGCTATTCTTGTAAGTTGACATTTTTCTGTTTTTGTTTCCTTTTCTCAGCTTTTGTGTGATGTAATACTTTTCTGTATTTTTTGTTTACAAATCTTGATTAGAAAATTCCCTTATTTTTTTCTTTTGATTATGACATTCATATATACTGCAATGTTTATTTCTGGGTTTTGTTTCTTCATTTTGATTTGTTTATTTATTTATTTTATTTATTTCAGAAGAATCAGAAATACCTTTGAGTCATAGACTCCTTTACAAAGGTTTCACATCACATATAACAAATCAGTTACACAAATACAGTTAGTACAGATACAGAAACAAATACAGTGATTATTACGGAGTAAGGTTAAGTTACAACAGGAATGCTAGGCTACTATTCAGTAATGCATTTTGTTTTCCTTTTGACATTCTTGTATATTTCTTTCTGATTTTTTTCTTTTCATTCTGGTCTAGTATGATATAATAGTTTTCTGTAATTTTTGTTTGAAAATCTTGAATAAAAAATTCCCCTACTCTTTTAGTAGGCAGGGGGAGGGGTGATTTGTCGGGTAACTTTGTTTCTTTTCTTTTCTTTTTGACATGCTAGTATTTTCCTTTCTGGTTTTTCTTTCTTTTTATTATGATTTTTATGCTGTAATACTTTTCTATATTTATTTGTTTGAAAATCTTGAATAAAAAAATCCCCAATGCTGTCTTTTCTGCAAGTTGTTTATCTAGCCAGGACAAAAATATATGATTATGTCATCTCACCTTTTTTCACAGAACCAATTTTTGACATGGCTAGAGGGATATTGTCCTTGGTAATTATAACACAAATATTAGATCCAAGGGTCCCTGCTAAAATGAGGGACATGGTGTGGCTCTGCACCCAGGGGATTCTCCAAGTTAGAAGTAACCACAAACACAAGAGTGTCTTAGACCATTTTTTGTCTTTGAGAAACTTGTAACCAAGAACTGGAGACCATCAGCTAGATTTTCAAAACCCCGAGATTACTGCAAGCCCAGGATGCACCAAAGATATGGTGC
Organism: Neoceratodus forsteri; assembly: GCA_016271365.2. Classification (NCBI taxonomy): domain Eukaryota; kingdom Metazoa; phylum Chordata; order Ceratodontiformes; family Ceratodontidae; genus Neoceratodus; species Neoceratodus forsteri. The sequence continues at coordinate 655,956,851 of CM057454.1, read as the reverse complement.
ACCAGGCTTTTGGCAATCTAACAGGAGTTTGTATTCTGTGAGGCAACTGATGCTAGTTAGACTACCTTTTTGTGGTATAGCGTGCATCAATATCAGGGGCAGTTTTTACAGAGCTTGTACCTGAGATTTGGCACAAACTGCCATAAAGCGGGAAGACTATCGCAGCTGCATCTGAGTTTTGAAAATTAGGTGCAGTTGCGGCACAAAGAAATGCTGTATCTGCAGGAGCAAAGTGCTATGGTGCAGGAATTAACACAAGCCCTGTGCCACCCTTTGAAAATCCAGCTGCATGGATCATTTGTTTTTCACCTGCTCCTATATTTCAGACTTCTAGCAAGGATTAGTTTCATTTTGGAAAAGACCTGTGTTTTCTAATATTGCACATGACAATCCGATATTGGTCTTCTTTTGAGGTCTGGGCTGTCAGGATTATAGTATTTTATGCATCATGATGGCTTATCTAAAGTGGTACATATGGCCAGCACGATGTTCTTTCTTGTTCTAGTAAAAGAGAGTTCCATTAGATATCCGGGACAGGATTTTCAAAGAGTGGTGCAAGGTTTGCATCAAGACCTGCATCAAACCCTTGCATCGTCATGGCTGCTGCATTCCCGATTGCCACAAACTGTGCCTGATTTTATGGTCTCAGGTGTAGTTGCAGCAGTTTGCCCAGTTTACAGCAGCTTGTGGCAAAGTTCGGCATCAAGCTCTATGTTAGAGGTGCCTAACAAAGACGCAAGCTAGACCTCAAAAGATGGTCTAGCCAGTGTTGATGTGTTTGCTTCTCAATGCAAAAGCCCTCCAGATGGCAGGTAAGCCCAGTGCACCAACATTCCTGCTCTGGGGAACAAAATAGCGCTCTGTGAGTGGAACAAAGGGGATACTTCATCTATGTGATCCGGGCTAGGATTCAGTTAAATCATACACTAATTCCTGCTATGCACAAATGAAAGGTGAGCAGTAGCAAGGTAGGTGTTAGTGAGCAAAAGAGTCTCAGGCAGTTTTTAAAGAAATTATTTTTGCTTTATTGCAATATAACAAGGAAATGACAAACAAAAACAGCCTGGTGCACCATACTGTTGACACACCCAGGGCTGACGGCATATCTTATTTGAAAGTCAGCCCTCTGTGTCTAAATGTGACAAATTAAATAAATGCTGTAAATGATCAGGAATACAAGTAATTGTCTAATGTGCACTTTTCTGCTCTTTGGAAAAATGTTACATGGTTGCAATGGGTGGGATTGTTTTTTTGTGCCTTCCCAAAGGTTTTTGGATTAGGTATTAGAGGTGTCACAGAAGAGAGTTTTTACTAAATGAATATTTTTTTTCTGTTTGTTTCAGTATTAATTTTTTCCTTTTTGAATGATAGTTTTTTTTAAGGATGTGTAATAGCTTGTTATTATTTGTATTTAGAGCTTGTTTTCTGTGTATCTGTTTTTTTAATCAATAAAAAACACCCCCTACTTCTCTTCAGGCTAGTCATCGATCAGAAAATTGTTCTTGGCATTTACCCAAGGGAGCTTGCAAGTGATTCCCAAATTGCACCCTTCAGCTTTTGCTTTGTTGCATGTAAATACTATTTGTGGCATGCAAGATGTGCTTTTACCATGCAATAACAGCATATACAGTACTTCCACAGGTATTAGTAGGAATGGTGACTGTGTGCCTATGAAAAGTATATTACACAGAGAAATCCAAATTAGCATACAGGGTCAAAACAGCGCACCAGGAAGAGCACTGCAAGAACTGCGCCATGTAAAGTGCAAAAGGATTTAGAGCAACAGGGGTATAATAGCGGTAGGGAATTACCACTACCCCTGTCACTCTGTGGATTGCCTGTAGAGAGATCGAGTTGCCATGCACTGGGGTGCCTGGTCAAGCTGCTCCTGTGGTGGAGTGGCTAGGGCACCAGCACACAGTGAAGCAGGAGACCTGGGACTGTGGTTCAGTTCCTGCTCAGTCTCCTCCTGCTGAAAATTAAAAAACAAGTAATTTTCTCTCCATCCCCGAAGTCTACGACCTCCCGGAGTTGATTATTTATGTCTGGGAGGTGGAGAAGTGGAGCCCCCCACAAAAGAAATAGAAGTTCAATTGTTTTCAATGGGGCTGCGCTCTTGTTGTCGGGTTGCTGTTGTATCCGACATTGTTTTCGAGGGCGCTATTTTCCTTGTGGCATTTATAGCCTCACAGTTTTTGTTTGTGGTGACATGACCCCATGCCCAAATTAGCTAGCAGTAGAGTCTTTTCCCAGTGGAAACATGGAAATTGAATTTTGTACTGTAAGTATGAGGCATGCCACAAGCAACCTATCAATTCTGTACTTGGCACTTAAGTATCGAGAAAATAATTAAGCAAACTATGGTTTTATACAAATATTTCTTTCTTACAAAGTATTTTTATTGCCTTAAAAGAAGATTTCTGGTGAAACACTTCATAAATGAGACTTGTTTTGATATGAATGTTTCTTTTATTTTTACAGTTAGTCTTTTTGAGTAGTTTTTCAATTTACTAACATAAACAACAGTACTGCGAAAGCACACTGAAACATCAATACCTTTTCCACGTCAACAGTCATGAATGAACAACATGCTGTAATTCAAAATGAACATCAATTATTAAATTGCTAAGACATCTGGTAGAAACTGTGACAGGGTTTATCAAGAACTTACCCTAAAGGTCCAAAAATGGCTGAAGAAGCCTTTCTGAAGGACCTGGGGGATTCACTGTCTACTTCTAGGGAAACTAATCTTCTTCACCTAATGTGTAGAAGGAGGGGCTATGTGGTTATCCACATCCTGCAACTCATGGTACCTAGAAAACAACTGTGGCCAATACTAAGTTAGCAACCAGTCCTCATGGGTGTCTCATGGAGGCCTTAACCTGTCCTTTGCATTTCTATTAAGCATCCCCGTTGCTACCATTAGCTATGTAATTCAAATGGGAAGCCCAGATAGCTTCATATTTACAAACATTCCCTTTGTTATAGCATATTAGTCTGGTCCAGTTAGCCATTCTCTCCATTCCTGAAAGCCATTCCCCAGTAGTTGGAATTGCCACTGACCTCCACCTTTTCATAATCTGCCATTTCAGTTCTACTGAGGCCTGTACAAGCCAGAGTAGCTGGGATTTAATCAGGGGAGAGCCCAGAGGGGGGGCATACCAAGTATCCACAAGTTGGGGCCCAGCAGTATCAGAAGGCCCAGGATTGGCAAATAGTACTTGACCACCTCCGACCATATGGGTTGTAAGGGGGGCAGAACCAGAGTATGTGAAGAAAGTCAGCTGCAGGTGCAGTACACCTCCAGTAGGCATCAGACTGCACCAACTCCATTGGTTTCAGTTGTGCCAGAGTGCGGTACCACAGATGCATCACCTTGCTCTGGATAAGCAAACTCCTCTGATCACTGCAGGCTTGGTGTACCATTAACCACCCCTGTTACCACTGCTGTTGTGAGATCTGGGTATCTAACTTTGTTTCCCATTTCCTCTTGGCTGCAATAGAGGGGTCCGGTATACTGTCCCTCATCATGCCTTGAATTTTACCTGCTAGGTCTTGTTTTTTGTCTTCACCAAGATTTAATTGGTAGTTGTTGTAGTGATTGATTCTTATGCTGTTTACACATTAAGCATGTACACTGCTGTTTACCCCAAGAGGTCCAAAGATTTCTAATCTGAAGGTATCTCCAAAAGTCCCCTTGTGGATTGCCAAACCAGTCCCTAATACCCTGAAAGGAGTCTGGCGTAGAGCCATCAGGGGTCTCTAAGTCTCCAAGGCAAGCCACTGATTTGGACATCATCCTATCCACCTCACTGGTCAGTTATCAATGCAAAGGAAGGGGTTGTCCCATATAGGAGTGTATCGCCTTGGTCTTAGACAGCACTTGGTGCTTAGGCTATCCTTCTGCCATGCCTGGTGAGAGTTGTGGATTGTTATACAGTGCTGGTACTTCTTGGGTAAAGGATGGCCTAAATATGCAGAGAGTGGTAATCCCTCTAGAATATCCCTCTCTATCGTGATCCAAGCTGGGGGAAGCGATTTGCCCCTCTGAAACCAAGTCATTGCTTTTGCCATGATGAAGGCAATGGAGTATTGAGCAAAGTCAGGCATATTCCAGCCCCTTCTTATCCAAGGGGCCCTCAATTTGGCCCTGCTATACTGTGTGGGGGGGAGCCCCATAGAAATTTACTTATTGTACTGTTCAGTTTCTTTTCCCAACATTCTGGAAGAAATATGGGGAGGTTAGAAAGGAGGTAGTAAATTCTGAGGGCCACCATTAACTTAATTGCCACTATTACACCAGCCATTGATAGACTGAGATGTTCCCATCTCACCAACTCTTTATGAAGTGTCTCCACCAGTGACCTAAAGTTAATGTCCACCATGGATTTTAGTTTAGGGGAAATCCCTCCCCCCAGGTATTTTATCTCTGACTGAGCGCATGAAAGACTTAAGGTGCCTAGTCTAGCTTGAGGAGTATGCCTGTTAAGAGGTAACATTTTGGATTCTGATGTTAATCCTAAAGCCAGAAAATTCTCCAAATTTGGTCAGTGTGTCTAGTATTTGGGGGAGGCTTAGGGAAATATCTCTGGTAAGAATGAGGCAATCATCTCCGTAAAGTTTGGTTACATATTGTATACCACCATGTTCAAGCCCTAAAATACCAGGGTGCATCCTACGTGCTGCTGCTAACGGCTCCATGGACAAAAGAAACAGCAGAGAGGACAGAGGGCACCCTTGCCTGGTACCCCTGTGCAAAAGGAAGGGATCTGACAGGTTCTCATTGGTGAGCACCCTTGCCTTGGGGCATTTGTATAATATTTTGATTCAGGTCAAAAAATACAGACCGATATTAAAACTGTCCGGCACAGCATGCAGGTAGTCCCACTCCACCGAGTCGAACACTTTCTTGAAGTCTATTGTGATTGTTGCAGCTGGAGTGGGAAGTACCGCTGCTGTTTTCATTAAGGGTATTAGGGCTCAAATGTGGTCCGAGCTTATTCTACCTTTAACAAAACCCACCTGGGAGGGATGTGTACTTTCAGGGAGGCACTCAGCCGCATTGACAGGACCTCAGCCAGAATTTTGGCATCCGTGTTTATCAATGAAATTGTCCTGTAACTAGCAGGAAGGGCACGATCTTTCCCTTCCTTGGGAAGAACTGTAATAATAGCCTCATTTAGGGTGGAAGGGAGAGTGCCTGTTGTATATGCCTCTTGTAACATCTCCAAGAGGGGAGTTCTTATCAGAGGTTTGACCATTTTGTAAAAATGCACTGGAAAGCCATCCTCCCCCCCCCCACCATGGGATGCCTGGGCAGTCTTCCCTTCTGTAATATTAGCTTCCAGTGCCGCCCTGTGTGATGCTGCCAGTTTAGGAAGCTGCAGATTGGCCATGAAGTTGGCATATTTCCCCCCTCCCATTCTGCCTTAGAGGAGTAAAGGGTCTTATAAAAATCAGCCATAATCCCGTTGATCGTCTTTGGATTCAGGAACACTTTACCATTTATATCTTTATGTTATGGGATGGACCTCTCCGCCTGTCTCTGCTTCAACCTGTAGGCCAAGAGCCTACTTGCCTTTTCCCCATCAGCCCAATATTTGTATTGGGACCTTTGTAAATTCAGTTCCGTCTTTCTGGTCACTAAAATATTAATCTTGAGCCTAGTTTCCATCAGTTCTGCAATAACTTGCAGATTTTTCAAGGTGGAGGGATTTTTCTTATACTGCCTCTCTAGAGCATTGAGTTTATTCTCTAATAGGGCTTGTTCTTTTTCTCTCTGTTTTCGCATATAGGAGGCAAAACTGATTATTTTGCACCAACTGGTAGCCTTATACACCTCCCATATGTTGGACGCTGAAGCCAACCCTGTGGGATTATCCCTGAAAAATAATTCTGTTTCAACCTTAAGCCATGGGGCAAGGTCTTTATCCTGCAGGAGTAAGGGGTCTAGCCATCACAGAAGGACAAACTTGATTGCGGGGAGGTGAGAATGTTTAGAACCACTGGGCATGGTCAGAAATGTACAGAGGGGTGATATGCACTCTGGTCATGGCTGAAGACAGGTTGGGGAGGTGAATCAGTGGTCAAGTCTGCTGGCCGTGGTATTAGGGACAGAAAAATAGGTGTGGTCCTTATCCGTGGGGTGCGATAACCACCATATGTCTGATATCTGGTGTAGAGTAAGCAGGTATTTTAGGGCTAGGAGTGAACAGGTGTGGGGTTCTGGCTTAGCATTGAATCTGTCTAGCAGATGGTCCATTGTTAGATTAAAATCTCCCCCCAGTAAGTTATCAGGATTGTCGAAGGAGACCTTCGTAATCTTTTGGGAGATGCTATCAAAAAACTTGGGGTTATCTTCATTTGGAGCATCTATGTTAGCCAGGAACATAGGACCCATGGGGGTAGACACCTTCATGTTAATCCATCTCCCCTCCCCATCTGTATGTACTTCTGTCAGTTTCCATTGCAATTTGTGATTCAACAAGATGGAGACACCCCTCTTGGCAGACCCAGCAACACTGTGAGCTTTCTTCCCCACCCACTCTCTAACCAGCTTAGCCACTTCCCTTGAGCAAAGCTTTGTTTCTTGAAGAAAAGTTACCTGGGTTCCTAGTCTTTTTAGTCATGACAGTACTTTCATCCTTTTCACCAGTGAGTTAAGGCCTTTAACATTCCATGAGGTGGCTACTATGTCCTGAGAGCTAGCCATAATCAAGGTGTCTCCATGCTATGTATATCCGAATGAAGAACAAAAGGTGTGGTACAATGAGTAATACCCTAGAACAGTCAGAAATCCCTGTTAGTTTCTTTCCCCTTATTTTCCCTGTCCCTCTTGCATAAGGTATGAACTTTAGTTTTACTTGTTTCCTGCCCTGCGTAGGGTCAATGATTACTACTCCCTTTTCCATTATATCCCTCATCGTAAACCCAGTTTGAATGGTAATCCCCACTCTTAAACATCATGTGGCCTCAATAGGAACTATACTACATGTGGGAATTCTCAACCCAAACATGCTGTTAACCAACAAAATACAAGAACCAGTGAGAAAATAAGTTAGCCAATACATAAACATGTTCACACTCATCACTGGTTCCCCAGAACTTCTTCAAGACAGTAAAATAGTCTCTGACCAGCTCCTGGTCAACAGAATTGTGGACACTGAGAAAGGATTGGAGGACCAGGCTCCCTCCTTCAGAGAAGCTATCTGCTCCCTATCCTTTGGGGCGTGGTTGGATGGACTGAGCATGCCAATGGAAAAAAACACTAACTTTTCCCATTGTTAGGAGCAAGAGAAGAAGAGAGAAAATGAAGTAGAAATAGTCATCTCATATCATTTAGGTATAGATGCAGCCAGTATGCCCTCTTCCCTCTCCCCCCCTCCCCTTGCTCCTCCTCTCATGGTGCAACTCATCCATGCCACTAGTGTCATATGGTGAGATCAGGCAGCAGCCTGTTTCCCCCTCGGCTCATGTCTTATCCCATTTGGTTCAAAATTAATCAGGACAACACTGGACAGATGCTGAACATATATATAAATGGGGGGAAAGTCTGAAGAGGAGCATAGACACTACAGAACCACTGGTTTCCCTTGATCTGGAACCCACGTGTACCGCTTCCTTGTTGTGGGACATGAAACCTACTGCCCCTGCTACCTAAAAGGCAGATAGTCTCCCATCCATATTCAGTGGCAGTCAGATACATGTTGAGCCCAAACCTTTCATTATAACCTCCTGAGGGCAACCGGCCAAACCCGAATTTAGTTATCAGTTAGCAGCTATAATACTAAATTACAACAGAGTCCCAGAATCTAGTAGCTTCCCCAGGGAAAGAGGAGTCTGGAATTATAAAAAGGATCTCAGAAATGCTACAATCTGATTGGCTGTTAGGATTCTAACAGCCTTACATTAATCCATGTTATACTGTCATGTACAGCCTGATCACAATGGCACATGGATTCTTCCTGTCAGCATTCCGTCCTGTAGCAATGCTTAATGACTGGAATGATGCATTCTGATTTTGAACCAGCATTCTTAAACTGTTGGTGGAATAACTATTTTATTAAAAATCTCCCTCTAAATGAGGAAAACATTCAAAAAGTATTCTTTTAACCCTCTTCTTTTGAAACATTTTTTATAATAGCAATTAGGCACTCCCAGGAGTTAGAGTAACAGTCAGTTAATCACCCCCTAGGGGCAATATGGCACTCGGCTGTGGCTCGTGCCACATTACACCCCTAGGGGGTGATTAACAGACTGTTAATCTAACCCCTGGTCATGCCTTATTGCATAATTCACTCGGTACCATGATGGCTGAGAGGGACCCCTTCCCTTCAAAATTACCTTACTAAAATAATGAACTGAAGGATCACAGAGTCTGAGGGGTTGTTTCAGAAATCAGGGGACAGCTGCATGTCAGTTACCTACCACCTCAGAGCCTCTTCATGTAGCTCTGGAATCTTTTTTTATTTTTATTTATTTATTTTTTTTTTATTTAGTAAACTCTAGGATTACAAGTACCTTTGAGCAGGGACTGCTCATTTACAAAGGTTCCACATCAAAGGATGTAAGGGAACGACAATACAAAGGAAGCAATAGATACATATATTACATTTCAAAGTTGAATTAAGCATGGCATATACAGCGGTTTGCAGAGAGAGACAGCAATAGCCAGTATGAGTAAGTTTTGATGGTGAACTGCATATGGAGTGGAGAGAGGTAGGAAGGAATGAGCAGGCAATGCCATTGTCAGGTAGAAGTGGTGGGTGGCATGAGATTGGTCATGGTGGCTCAGGCCTAGTGTCAGCTGAGAACGGAGGGGTGGGTAAAGGGAGGAGTGCAGGGGGGGTTACAAAAGGGGGACAGGAGGCAGGAACCCAGAGCACCACTGTCACCGATACAATGTGAAGACCATTCTTTAGGAGAGGCTGTCACACTGCGTGGTTGAGGCAATGTAGCATCGTAGTTCCCTTTTAAAGGGACCAAGAGTCATAGTTGTAAGTGCTTCTTTGTTAAGAGTATTGTAGTACCATCTGGAGCGTCCATGACATCTGATGTTGGTTGTGCCCCCTCTAAATCTCCCTCTAAAGCAGGTGAAAAATGAAGGTGTCCTATCCTCCTCAAAACCACTTCTAAGGGGAGTACCGCAAGGATCCATCCTGGGTTCCATCCTTTTTGCTATCTACATCAACAACATTGATTCCAACCTCACTGTTGCCAGTGTTCACCTTTTTGCTGATGATACTGTCTTGTATGTCAGTAATCCCTCACCATCAAAGGCCTGTGAGTTATTACAATCAGAATTCTCCCTGCTGCAACACCAACTACTTGAAAAGAAACTACTATTAAATGCCAAGAAGACAAAGGCTATGTTCTTTTCCACCAATATATATTCTACCACTCTCTCACCAAACACTCTTCCCCAATTATCCACCATCCTTGGAGAAAATCTTGACTATGTGGATAAATTCAAATATTTAGGGGTATGGATTGATAACAGACTTGATTACACTCAACATGTTGAGGAGCTCCTAAAAAAACTTAGACTGAGGCTCAGCCTATTCTTCAGAATCAAACATTATCTAACCAGAGAGTCAAAACAGAGACTAATACAGGCCTCATTTCTTTCTCTCATCGATTATGCAGATTTCCTATATGGCCACTGTACTATGTCCTATTTAAGTAAACTGGATACCTTGTACCACAGAGCTCTAAGATTCATCACAGATCTTCCTTTCAACACTCATCACTGCTCTCTCTATACTGCTGTTGGCTGGACATCCCTACACCTTAGGAGGAATAAAATGCTGCTACGGTTTACAAAGCTCTGTCAAACAAACTTCCACCTTACATTTCTGATTGCTTTACTCTGGCTACAACTAGATCATATGCCCTGAGAAGCAATAGCCTTATCACCTTGAAGATACCTAAAGTCTGTACCCGGCATGGGAGATCTGCAATCAGCTACTTTTTAGCATCTACCTAGAATTCTTTGCAGAAGACCCTAAAGTTGAACACCTTCATACCTATAGCATCCTTTAAAAAGCTCTTCACAAGTCTCTTTCCTGAGATATGCAACTGCTTTCACTAAGCTTAGTCCCTTCTTACCCTTTACCCCCCTTTCTTTTCTTTCTATCTCCTTTTATATGCTTTTCTAAACTTAGCTACAATATCCCTACAATCCATTGCCATTTCCTTTTTATCCCCCATCTCTATTTGCTTAAGTAACTATCCAATTACAACACACCTAACCAGTTTCACAATCCCAATACCTTACAGTCATTTGAGTCAAACTGTCTGACTTATTTTGTTTTGTGGTCCAAAACCATTAGCTACCTTGCTTGTATATATGTTTTTTTCTTTTTATTACTGTACCTGTTTATTTATATTAAAGTCTTGGTCTTTTTCTCTGTATTTGTTTATGTATGCTACTATACTTTATTTGATCTTGACCTATGAGGTCCATCTTGTAAATGAGCTTCGCTCAATGATGTCCGCCTGAATAAATAAAGATTTTGATTGATTGATTGATTGATTGATTGATAAACAATTAGCCCAGTCCTGGTAGATGGGTGCCCAGTCACCGGCAAAGTCTTGAGCGGCAAGAGGAGCTTCCGTGGACATACCAAAATCAGCTGGGCCACTGAGATCTAGGGCCACAGGTTGGAGTTCTCCCAGAGGAGAGAAGCAGTTTAATGTTTTGACAGGAGTAGCTTAGGTCGAAGAAGTGCTGCCACTGGAGAGATGAACTTGCCTCTGCTTGCTCCGGAAATGGTTTCTTTGGGATCTAATGTGCTGAGGGGTGAGCTGTCTGTCAGCGGGTTGTGTGGACCTTTTCCAGTGCCTCCCTCTTTGGATTTGCTGCCACTCCACTCCTTTCTCCAGTGGCACCACAGCAGCATGGGCCTGGTTTTTGGAGAGTCATGCAGTTCGGAGATGTCCATTGCTTGGAGGGCCTCGTCATGACGCTGGGCCAGTGATCCTTGAGGGGCAGCTCCTTCCCCGATATGTCAGCCAGAAAGTGCTCCACTTAAGGAGGGTCACTAACGGTAAGCATTTCTCCCCAATATGTAACACGCAGTTGAGCAGGATACCTCAGGGAAGCAGGAATGTTCAACTTACATAGGGCTTGTTTAACTGGTACATAAGCCAGCTGTCTGTGGGACAGCTCAAACAAACAGTCTTGAAAAATTTGTACCTGACAGTCTTCCCAGGTCAGCCACTTTTGTTCTCTGGCAGCCCTCAGGAAAATTTATTTCGTTGGGTATTTATTTATTTATTTATTTTTTGTTAACTGGGTAGGTACACTAGACAGCATAGCTGCCTATTTTCAGTACAACCCATGAGACTACAACAAAGGGTATGTAGACAATCGGTAGACACAAGAAATCATCATGGGAACAAGTAGAAGTCAGAGATAGTACACTTATACAAAATTTTCAACACTGACAGTATAGGGGAGGAGCTTGCAGAGTATCGGCTTTGGCCAATCTCCTGGTAGTGGTTGGGGTGTCAAGGAGTGGTGGGCATGCTCCAGCTCCAGTGGGGTACAGTTGTTCAACCCCAGCATTACCAGCAAAGATTTTTTTCAAAAACAAGATCATGTCAGGTCCCATTGGCCCCCTCCGGGACACCAACAATTCTGATATTCTTTCACCTTCCCTGGGTTTCCAGATCATTCACCTTGGCCAAAAGAAATTGAATTTGATTGTGAAAGTCCCGAAGTTGGCAGTAGTGAGCATGCAGTATTCCTCCCTGCCGTTTGACAGTTGCTTCAGTGCTAGTAATTCTCGATGTCAATTTCACTTAGTCAGCTTTTGTACTAGCAGTAGTATCTTTAAGCTCAGCAGTGTCTAACAGGACTTTATTGAGCATGGAAGCAATAGTGGTTAGCTGCTGCACCATAGTTAGGGATGCCATTGTTTCCGTGGATTAAAGTCCTGCCAGCAGCGTTCACCTCGGGGTAATATTCCAGCTGTGCCCTGGTGTTTCTAAGTTGTCAGACAGACCAGCAATGTGAAGGTGAAATGCAGCTTGTTAAAGTCCAAAGTTATTAGCCTTGTAGTGTCAGTTTTTTGGCAATAGAGGTATCAAAATGATCGGTACCTACTGAAGATGCTGAATTCCCCAAGTGTTGCTTGGAGAGGAGTAGTGGGTTCAAAGGATCAGTCCAGATGAGGGAGCCTGGTACTGCAGCAAATCAATTATGCAGCATCCATGTTAGATGGCTAACTCTGCCCCCTTCCCTCCTCTTCTTCGATAAGTGCCATGAGATCTTTTATTTCAACCTGGACAATTACCAGAGATAGGCAGAAGGGACCTTGGTTTTAACATCTCATCTGAAGGATGGCACCTCACCAGTGCAGCACCCCCTCATACTGCACTGTGTCAGTTTTAAGTGTTATCCCAAGTGTCTGGTGTGGGGCTAGAACCCACGACCATCTGATCTTCTAGCCAACAGAGGCAAGTGTGCTACCTACTCAACCACTGAGTCTCTTTATTTTATCACCATGATCCCAAACCTCAATGAAAGTAATGTAAGTTCAGAAATCTGTGCATTAGAACTTGACTAATTCAGAGAGGGAATATTATCTGTTAGGATACCAGGGGCCAGATGTTCAAAAGTGGAAAAACTACACGTGTGAAAAAAAAGGTTATGAAAGAGAGTTTCCTTGCACAGCCACAGTTTTTTTTTACATGTATTCCATTTTCAAAAAGGTTCCCTTTTGCAATCTTTTCCACACTTTATTGTAGCTTGCACATACAATATGTTTTCTTTTTCTCATGCAGCTGAGAAAAAATGTTGCATCAGGTATGGCCAGGCATGACAGTTTTTTTCCACAGCCACAGGAATAATAGGAAAATGCCACCCTTGTGTATGAAATGCTGAAAATGTAGTCCCTGGGTCATGTCAGGCCCTTTGAAAATTGGGCCCCAGAGGTATCATCATCATCATCGCCCACCTTTACTTATACTGGTCATTTTTGGACAACTTAAAGCAACAGTGCATGTTATGATGACAATTTTAAACTTGTACCTTTTTATGCCATTATAAATCCCCATTTCTCCTGTCTTGTAAGGTGCCCTTTTTGCTTCATTTTGATTCCACATAAGCAGTTTTCTTTAAATCTGAAGTTATTAAAAGGAGTTGTCATTTTGTTCTGGCTATCCCCAGGTTTGGATCAGTACTTTCAGCTGTTTTTATTTAACATCAATATCGTGCAAAAGACATTTCTTCCTCACATTATGGGGCAATGGGTGTTCATAAACAGTGGGAAATAGTAATGAGAATCTGGAGATAGCCACATTAAAAACAGCTCTCCTTTTGATTATCTCCAACATGAAAAAATGCTGAATCAGGTTCAAAATGGGAGAAAAGGGCATTTTGCAAGACCAAGAAAAAGGATCATCTAAAACAGAGTAACAGTGTAACCCAGATATTACAAATAGCGTTTTTTTTTATTTAGTTTCTTTTTTTGACTGGGAAAACCAGGGGACAACTGTTGCTACTCCCCAACAATCTCCTATGAACACACAACCAAATCAAGACAGCACTAACACACACCTTATCGGCTCACGTAATTACCCTACAAGGCTACTTAGTATAAAAACATCTCCTGCAAATATACATAAAAAGGGAAGCTCCACAGTGAACAATTCTAACCAAGGAAGGCAAGCATTGTGCATCAATGCTCGTAGCCTGGTGAACAAAATCACAGATCTCACCGCCACAATGGTGGAGGCAGACCTGTACTGGGTCGCAGTCATAGATACATGGTTCACCGAGAACCACACCTGGAATGTAGCTATCCCAGGGTACATACTATTCTGAAGAGACCGCAAAGGTAAGAAAGGTGGAGGAGTATATAAAAAACAGTATCAATGCTATGGAAATCCAGGGACACAGCAGCAATGCGGAGCTCCTCTGGGTCACCCTTGGAGCAGGAAGTAAGTACCCTATTTGAGCAGGGGTTATATACAGACCCCCCAACCCAGGATAAAGACTTGGAGGCCATCCTACAGATGGCAGACAAAGGAGCACTGCTGCTGGTCAGTGATTTCAATCTACCGGATGTGGATTGGCTCTCACACACAGCCTTTACGGAAAGGAGCAGAGAATTCCTCTTTGCACTAAAGGGAGCAGGACTAGAACAGTTGGTGACCACACCAACTTGAGAGGAAGACATCCTAGACCTTGTGCTCTCAAATAGCGACAGGGTCTCTGACACAACGATGGGCAGCAATATGGGTACCGGTGGCCATAGGACCGTCTGGATCACTGTCACCAGTAAAGAGCAAGTCAGCCACAGCAAACTCAGGGTCATGAATTTCAAGAAGACTGACTTTACTCAAATGAGGGCTTCTATAAAACAAATAATTAGCAAGGAAACATGGGGCACAGTGGAACAGAGGTGGAAAGCCCTGAAGGAAGCTTTACTCACAGTAACTGCCCAGTGCATGAAACATATCTCTAAGTCAAGAAAAAGGAGGAAACCATTATGATATACCAAGGATGTAGCAACAAAAATAAAGGATAAAAGGAAAGCGTTCGAGTGATTCAAGGATACTCACAATGAGGCAGATATGGAAGTCTACAAAATGAAGCTAAAAGAAGCAGGGAAGGCAGTAAAGGCAGCCAAAGCCCAGACATAAGAGAGAAGAGAGAGGGAGGCAGTATAGCGCAGTGGTTTAAGGCTCTGAGCTGCAAATCTGGTGCCATCCAGCAGACCAGACCTGGATTTGAACCCCGCAGCTTCCACTTGCATACTGTGTGACCCTGAGCAAGTCACCTAACTTCCCTGTGCTCCCAGGTCGCACCTGTAAAAAAGCTTTCAGCTTAGTGTGCTAGTCCTGGTTAAATAACTAACACAAAAAAAAGAGAATCGCACAAGGAGTGAAGAAGGGTGACAAAACTTTTTATAGATACATCAGAAAAAAAAGGAAAACAAAACGAGGCATTATAAGAATAGCAACCAAGGATGGCAAACAGGCAGAAAATAATGAAAAAGGGGAGGCTCTAACGGTTTCTTCTGCTCAGTCTTCACAAAAGAAGACAACGGCAATGGACCCAAATGCAGAACACAGGTGGACTCACCATAGAAGCAGATGCTAAACCATTTACAACAGACAGTGTCCTAACACCTAACAGAGCTTCTCAAATTAAAAGCAAATAGACCAATGGGCCCAGATGAAATCCACTCTAGAATTCTGAAAGAGCTGGCACAGGAAATTGCAGGCCTACTGGCAGAATTATTCACACAGTCTCTAGAGAGTGCAGAAATAATTCAGGACTGGAGAAGGGCCACAGTGGTAACATTGCACAAAAGTGGAAGCAGGGAGGAGGAGGCCAGAAACTACTGGCCAGTGAGCTTGACCTCGGTAGTGGGGAAGCTTATGGAGTCCCTACTTAAGGAAAGACTAGTGAAGTTCCTTACAGAAACATGGTAGCTAGATACTAAACAGCATGGATTTACAGCAGGATGGTCATGTCAAATGAATATGATTGAATTCTTTGACTGGGTCTCCAAAATAGTGGACCAGGGAGGGGCGGCAGACATAATCTATCTAGATTTCAGCAAGGCTTTTGACTGTGTCCCCCATAGAAGATTGGTCAATAAGCTAGAACATGCCAGGTTAGGGCACAAAATAGTCAAGTGGGTTCAAAACTGGCTCCACAATAGAATGCAGCGGGTCATAGTCAATGGAACACTGTCTGGCGAGGGAAGGGTGATCAGAGGTGTGCCTCAAGGATCTGTCCTTGGACAAATCTCTTCAATATATTCATCAGCGACATTGCTTGTTATGCTTGTTCACAGATGACACAAAGCTCTGCAACAGGGTAGATACAATTGAAGTAACAGAAGCAATGGAAGCAGAGCTAAAGAGCCTAAAAGCATGGTCTAGGGACTGGCAGTTGAAATCCAACACCAAAAAGTGCAAGGTCATGCACCTAAGTAAAGGAAACCCAAGGAAAACATTCACACTTGATGGCTAACAATTAACAGAAATAAAACTTGAATGGGACCTCAGAGTGCTTATTTCTGATGATTTAAAGATGGGTAGACAATGTGAAAAGGTGGCACAGAAAGCTAGTAGCATACCCGGATGTATTGGCAGGGGCATTAAAAGTAGGAAGTGAATGGTCATACTCCCTCTGTACAGGTTCTTGGTGAGACCACATCTCAAGTACTGTGTACAATTCTGGAGGCCACACCTAAAAAAGGACATAGACCACTTGGAGGCTGTACAGAGGAGAGTTACTAAAATGGTACAGGAACTGCACCAGGAGCAATATGAATCTAAACTACAGCAACTGCAAATGTACTCCCTCGAGCAAAGGAGAAACAGTGGGGACATGATAGAAACCTTCAAATACATAAAGGGCATAAATAAGGTACAAGCAGAAACGAGACCACACGAATGAGGGGACACAGCTTAAGACTAACAGGGGGTAAGTTTAAAACCAACATTCAAAAGTTTTACTTCACAGTGAGGGTGATGGACCCTTGTAATAGCTTACCACCAGAGGTTGTGGAGGACAAAACAGTCACTACTCAGAACCACACCTGGGATGTAGCTATCTTGAAGAAGAGATGTGCAAGAACAAGGGGGCACAATTTGAAGATAGAGGGGGGACGGCTCAGAGGTAATGTTAGAAAGTATTATTTCACAGAGAGGGTTGTGGATGCATGGAACAGCCTTCCTGAGGAGGTTGTGGAGTCAAGAACAGTGGGAGAATTCAAGAATGCATGGGACAGGCATAAGGCAATTCTGGTGGGGGGGTAGGAGGAAGTAAGCTGTTGATTAACTAGAATCTGCAGCTTATCCATCGGAATGAGAAATGGGCAGACTAGGTGAGCCAAGCAGTCCTCATCTGCCATCAAATTCTATGTTTCTATGTTACTACTTTTAAGCTAGCATGGGACAAGTACTGTGGTAATCTGGATGAAGAACAGAATAGGGGAGAAAATCAAGGCAGACTAGATGGATCATACGGTCCCCTTCTGCTGACACATTCTTATGTTCTTATGTTCTAAAGGCTTACTAGTTAACCTGTCATTTAGCTGTGCTCAAGGTGTTTTGCAATAAGAGACTAATATTCTGGCCCATGTTTTCAGAATGTAAAGAAGGTGTTTCGTGTTATTGCAGTATGTTCTGCTTAATGACAAAGGATTCACTGTTTTATGCATGGCATATGCACATTGGTTCAGCCTTTTTTCCCCTGGGCATTTTTCCAGCCCTACAGGGGCTAATAAAAGCACCCCAATCTCAACAAAAGCAGTTATTTTAGTTTTTTAGTTCTAGTGTCAGTGCCCTTAGGGTTCTAGGCACCTACAAGTGCACTTTCTCCAACTGCGACCAGCTATTTATATAGCACTAATCAAAACTTCAGAATAAATCACATTTCAACTAAGCACAAAAAGTGCCTCCCCTTTTCTCCATTCACTGTCATCAGCTACCTGGTATCCAGGGGCACCCCCTCACTCTCCCAGGACCTGGAAAAATGATTCCTGTTGTCTGAAAGGACCCCCTCCTGCTCCAGATCCCAAAACCTGGTGTTCTGTAGAACCCACCAACCTCAGCCCTCCAAATGTCCACACAGAGGCCAGCCCAGTGGCGCTGAGGGCTGAGACACTGGACGCCTTACCTCATGCTGTGCCAGTGACCTGGGTTCAGGAACAACCTCGGGTCACCAGGGTGCCAGCATGGGGGAAAAGTGGGAGCGGGATTGAGCGAAGGCTCTCCTCTCCCAGGAAGGGGGGGGTCACTCGGCCGTAGTCCCACTGACACTGGATGGAGGTCCTGTGATAGGTGCAGGTAGCAACGGTGTAACCGGTAGGGTGGGGGGAATCCCGCAAGGTGTGCTTATGAGTGCCTCCACATGTGTGTGTCACATCGGGGATGCACAGACGTGGGACTAAAAGGGACAAAGCCAAAATGTACGGATGGAAAAAAATTATACACACAGGTCCCATGATGCATTGGTGACTGGCACATACATTTGTTCACCTCCATGGCCATCTGTCATCTGATGCATGTAAGTACTGTATAGATGTATGAGAAAGTATATTGCTATAGTACAGCTGGGATGCCTTAAAACATCATGGAAACTCCATGATTTTACGAATATCCTACAAGTACAATGCTATTGTGCTAGCATGCATCAGGTGGTGGTCAGTCATGGAGGAGAAGGGACAGTATGTTGTAGCCACCATTTTGGGACAGAGATGGGGGTTTGGAGGGTTCAGGGGGGATGCCACTGAACATGAGGGATAAGGGTTCAGGGATACCCAGGAACAGTAGAGGGGAATCCCAGACACTATGGATACTTTTTACCAGTACCAGGAGAGGAAGGGGGGACCCACCAGACACCAGGGGTCATTATTATGGGTACCAGAAAAGGTGGGGTGCCACTGGACACTTGGGAGTTGGAGAATGATTAACAGGACTAGGTGATAGAGGGGTGCCTTTGGAGGGCAAGGATAACATTAACAGAACTAGATTAGGGAGAAAGATGCCTTGGGTGACAAGGAGCTGATGACAGGGAACAGCATGAGGGGGATGTAACGTACTATGCAGGGCTAGAACAAGAATAGTCTGCAGTAGTCTGCCAGAGTTGGTGGTGAGTTAGTCTGATTTGGTGAACCTACTAGACCAGCATTTTGCCACAAATGCATATCATTTTCTGGGTCCCGTATGGTTGTATATCAAACATTTTGTTAACAGGTTTAATTGGCATATGCAACCACAGTGTGAAGTAATGCTGGTGCAATGTGTTGATAGCTGAAGGTAGTTGGATGATTGGATTGTTGACAGTCATACTGTATGTAGTTACTTTGATCATTTGTACTACTACTGTGTTAGGGTACCATGAATGTAATGGAACCCTCTTGAGGAGGTGTAACAATTGCTATGTAGAGCTGTACTGCATTCCTAGTTTTTGTGTAACTCTTCATGCAAGCGTAACAGTCACATTTAACAGATGCTGGGAGAAGTCAAGCTTTCTTAGCAATGTTTCTGAAAAGAAAAACGACCAAATGGATCTGCTATAAATTTACTATCTGGCTTTCCAGTTTCAGGTCCTCTGTTAACTTATGGTTAGGCATTGGAAGTGTATTGGATGTCAGGAAGCGGCAAGCTAACCAAAACATTCCTATTGGGGGATCATGACTTTGGACAGAACACAGAGGTATTTGTCTAACAGGTTGGTCCAAGCTGGTTTTCCCAACCCCAGCTCCAGTCAAAGAATTTGGAATCAGGGATATCAGAGTGACATACTGGATGACATGTCATGGGGGGACAACTGGAGGACTTTTTGATCTGGCAAGGCCTGACAGCGTCAGTCAGGCTTGAGACTATAAACAAACTGCCATCTAAGAGTTTGTGTTTGTCCTGATTCAAAGTGTCTTGTGGTATGCCAGTCCACCTTGCTAGAGAGAGATAGGTTTATTCTCTATGTATTCTAGTGTTCAAAACAGTTATATTTCCATTTCTGTAGAATTACTGTTCCCTATAGTATTTCTGTAATATCCTGTAGTATCTGTGCAAATATCGTAAAATATTAAAATTGTATTTTTACATATTTCATTTTTTTGGGGACTGAATCCTTTTGGGTATAGCTAACTGATTTATAACTGACAATAACTGTATTTCTGCCATTGCGAAGAATGCTACTGGTACCATAATCTGTTTCTAAAGTAAAGTATTCTCATCTGTGACAGAGAATGGTGGGTCATGTGATCTTGAGTAAGGAGCACTGAACTGTATGACCAATGGCTCTGGAGGGACACAGATCTGGAGATACTCCAAAAGAGTGCCTAAACTGAGTGGTGGCAGCTATTGAAGTATTGAGAAAGCTGGTAACAGTGATGCAGGTTGAGTCTGGGACAGACCAGTTTTCCACAAGTGGGGTCCCCCCCCAGAAGTGCCATGGGAACATCAATCCATCGGCTGAAGGGGAAGAAGCTCAAGGAGAGAAGTGAGCCACCAGAGGAGGAGGAGAGGGGTGGATGTCAGGAGCAAAGAAATGGAGCTTCTGAAAGAGGCTGGAGGAAGGTGGCTTATATAGCCCAGGAAGGAGTGTGACTCTTTGCTCCAACTCATCAAACCTCTGGCATTGCCTTTTCATTAAGTATTGGTGTAGGCTCTTCATTTAGAGTGTGTCCAGTCATTCAACCCAACTGGTATCACATACAGGTAGATGTAGTGCTGTCCTCCCAGGTTGGAACAGGTCTGCCAGCTGCATTATGGTGCATGGCAGACTCTCATATGTGGCTGTTTGAGACAGGAACTGAATAGCAAGAACATTTAGGGACCCCTGTTAAATCTGGATGTTATACATACATACAGAAGGAATATCACCTTCTGTACCCTAACATTGTACTTTATTTGAATTCTACCTCAGACAGTGGCCAGTAGACTTTAAGGTAGACATCCATCCACCAATCACTGCTGTCATTGGCTGGTAAGCACCATGGACCCAGTTTATTCAGAGTTTATCCAGTCATTTTGGCTCTGATGGCCTCATTTTGATGCAATGCTGTTCTCTTCTGTGTTTAGCAGGATTTTATGTTATTAGAGGAAGGTTCCCTGTACCTTTGGGTATATATCATATTTGCCAGTAGTAATATTACATCTTCCCCGATCTCAAGTGACGGTTGTCCCTCAGCTATAGTAAAACAAGCGACAAAAAAGTTCCTTCTTTGTTGCATTTAAAGGTGCTAGAAAACAATTATATATATATATATATATATATACAGTATATATATATATATATATATATATATATATATATATATATATTATATATGCACACACACACACACACTGGAACCCACTTGCAAGATCCATCCTTGAAGTTCCCTCTGTGGAAATCTTCAAATCCTTGTTGAACACTGATTTACTGGTATTTAACCAGGCAATCCCAAGTTAATGTTAACATCTGAGGCTAAGCAATTGCTACTATATGGAATTTCATTTATCTTTTTCTTTTAATCAAAAGACATTATTGTGGACTGTTTCTGAAAAATAGTTTATTTTTGTACTCTTTCATAAATAACTGTATAATGCCTTGAGCTCAGAAAAGGCACTACATAGTTACCTATCCATCTGTCTAGCTAGCTAGCTATCTTTCTTATCCTTTATTTGTTTTCTGTATAACTTTGGGTTCTATAAATGCTCCTATAGGTGATCCCCTTCTCCTGATTAGACTCTGTTCAGTATTTATTTATTTATTGCAATTGTTTCACCAAGTAAGGCACACTGAGCAACAAGATACTCATCTCCCGGTGCTACCTCGGGGTGGGTACACATGGATATGATAACATGCAGGTTATCAAGTGAACTCTTAACGGAAGGAAATAAAAAACAGCATAAGGATACACGACTGCATGAATATACAAGCAGTGCGCATTGAATGCTTAGGATATTATAATATCAAATAACAATTTTTGTGACAAGAAGCAGCAGACAAGGTAAATTAGCACAGTAGTAACAGCTGTAAACAACAGAGGATGTATATCACAGTTATACAGTTATACACAGTACATAGGGCAAAATAGGCCCAGGACATAAGTGCAAGGTTGGGGTTATATGCCAGCTTCTGTAGCAAAGCTAAGGCCACTGGTCAGGCATTGGGGAGGGGATAGTGGGGCATGGCAGGTTCAGGGACGGGAGCAATTTGTAGTAAGGAAGTTAGCTAGGGCAGAAGACAGAGAGTAGGAAGAGGAAGAGTGGTGAATTTGCGGTGGGAGGGCGTTCCAGAGCTTGGGTAGCCAGTGTGAGAAGGCAGCTTGACCGGCAGAGATCTTCTGCCTAGGGACTGAAAGTTGGCGGGAGTCACTGGATCTAAGATGATGGGAGGGGGGTTGGGCATCTGTGAGAACGGTGGCAAGGCAGGAGGGGATGAAACCGAGCCATAGGTTGGAGACAAATTTAGCACAGTGGAGAGATGCGGCAGTTTTCGAGGGACGGTGACACAGGCTCAGTAGAGGTTGCAGTGATGGTTGAGGAGAGAGGCATTGAGAGCAAAGTGGCAGAAGGCATTATAAAGTGTGTCCAGTTTAGATAGGCTGGACTAGGGGCTGCACCTTATACAATGTCGCAGTAGTCGATGGAGGAGTATCATTTTCAGGACCAGTTCACGTCGGACTCGGGAGGAGGCTGCTGTGGTTCCTATAGTGCACTGAGTATGAGGCATAGATTTTTGAGATAGCATCGATGTGGTCAGAGAAGGAGAGATGGCTGTCGAGCCAGACCCCCAAGTAACGGAACAAGAAGACATCTTCAAGTTTTTGGCCATCCAGGGTGGTGAAGTAGGGAAGGGAGGGGAGTCTGGCCAGGCATTGTCATGTGCTGAAGGTCATAGTGACAGTTTTTTTTGCATTTAGGGAGAGCTGGTGCGAGCTAAACCATTGCTGTACCTTGCTGAAGTCAGCTTGGAGGTTTGATTGTACCACATCAAGGGCGGACTCAGTAGTAGAGTACAGTATCATCTACATACATGTGGATTGAGGAAGTAGAACAGATGAGTGGCAGGTCATTTAGGAATATAGAGAACAGAATGGGACCAAGAACCATCCCTGTGGGACTACGTAGTTAAGGGAAGGGGGGTGGAGATCACATTTGAGACTCTAACGGACTGAGTTCTGTCAGAGAGGTATGATCTGAACCAGTTTGTGGCTGTGACAGAGAGGCCTGATTCAGCAAAACTTGAGAGCAATATGGGGTGGAAGATGGTGTGAAGGCTTTGCAAGGTTGGCAAAATGTCTGAGGTGATCAGTCCACTGTCCATGCCTGTCAGGATAGTGTCTGTAAGCCTTATGAAGGAGGAGGTGGTGGAGGTCCCTTCCTGAAGCCCGACTGGAATGGCGTGAAGAATTTGGAGTCAGTGAGGAAGGAGGTAAGTTGGGTGAGCACAAGGTGCTCTTGTAGTTTTGCTAGGGCTGGGAGGAGGGAGATAGGGTGGTAGTTAGAAGGGGAGGTAGGGCACCTCCTTTTGGCAGAGGGATGACAATGGCGTGCTTCCATGCATGGAGGATGGCAGTGGCAGCAAAGGATTGGTTTAGGAGTTTAGCAGCGGAGTTGCTATAAGCGAGGCGGAGAATATAGGACGTTGGGGGTCTAATCCATCTGGGGATTTGCCTTTTGAAGGGTTGAGAGAAAGTAATGCATCTAGGGCCTCAGTTGCAGAGATGTCTTTGAAGGAGAAGGAGTGAGGCCTAGTCTGGGTCTTTATGTCTGTAGGCAGTGCGAGAGGTGTGGTGTTGGGCAGAGAAGAGAGGAGGGTGACAACACAAGTGGAGAAGTACACATTGAACTCAGTGGCGACTGCTGTGGGCCCTGATAGGAGAGAGAGTTCTTAACATTTAGCATTGGAGTGGGATTGGCAGCTGGTGGGGTCAAAAGGGAGTGAATGACCTTCCAGAATTTTGAGGGTTTATTTAGGTTTGACTGGAGGGAGCAGCTGAAGTACTCTGCTTTTGCAAGACAAGTGGCACTGGTACACTTATTACGGAGCATGTGGTATGTGGAGAGGTGTTGTGGGAGGCGTGAGGATTTGTCGTTTTCCAGGCTTTGTCCCGTCGCGATTTGACATGCAATCAGATCTTGGGTGATCAGGTAGGTGGTTTCCTATACTCTTGTACAATGCAGTGGGGCATGTGTGTTCCAGACGCTGAGGAATGTGTTTTAAAGTGTAGGAAGGCATCATCAATGGAGATCGTGGGAGGGGCAGGGGCCCAGTTTGCTAGCGCTAAGGTCATCTAATACAGGGGCTAGACTGTGGATTTATAGAAGTGTTGCACTACAAATTTAATGGGGATTTTGGGTGGTGGATTTTACAGACTAAGAAGGTTACATGGTGGTCGCTGGGGAGTCAGGATGAATACCAGCTTGTTTGACCCGTGGGGGTGTGGTAAGGACCCAGTTGATGAGCGAGGGTTACCAGATTTTAGGTTAAGCCAGGTGGACTCAGTAATGATTTGTGAGAGGTTTGGGTGGAAATTTCAGTCCTGGTTTTGTTGAGGCAGGAGCTATCCAATTGTGGTTAAGATCGCCCATAATGTAGAGTTCCCCTGTCGTGGTTAGGCAGGAGATTTGCTAGGAGGTTGGTGACAGCAAAGCTGGTGTACCAAGTCGGTAATATATCCCAGCAATGTAGATTGGTAGCGAGAAGCGAAGGACAAGCTGAATTAGTATTACTTCAAGGACTTTTGGTTTGGACTTAGTCAGGACCACTGAATAGTGCAAGTCCAAGTTTACATAGATGGCTATTCCACCGCCTTAAGAGGCTCTATCCTGACGGGCCATAGTGTAGCCTGGGATAGCAACAGAGGAGTCATTGATGGTTTTTTTTGAGCCAGGTTTCGGACAGGGTGAGGATATCTGAAGTGTAGTGGGCGGCAAGAACCTGAAGGGAGTCAAGTTTGTGGACAAGGCTTCTTATATATGCAGGAGGCGCAGGCCACGTGGAAGAAGGTCCCCACAGTAAGGTGAAGAAGAGGCCGATGTTGGAGAGGGGCATGGGGGGTTAGTATAGTACCTTTATATCTGCCTAGTATGAGGTGTGTAATGTGGGTTATAACCTATATTTATAAGTGCAGCTCCTGCTGTTGTTGCCATTTGTATCCTGTATATAATCATGTACTATGGTAACATATTTTTCTCCAGCTGTTGCCCCACCCCCTAGAACACACCTAGAAGTGAGTCAAATGTGGCTCAGTATGCTTTCATGGGCACATGCTATAAATCAGTTTATTTGTTTGTCTATCTTTATTTATTTATTTGTAATTTTTGACCAGGAAAACAGCACTAAGCTATGATACTTTGTTTCCAGGTGTGTCCTGGGGGTGGGTTGCATTGACCACCTTTACTGACAGGAGAGCACTATTAAGACAACCAGCCTCTGTGTGAAGGACGTGAGCAAAAGCAGAAGGAAAAGAGACTGTTATGGTTCTCTAGGGAAGTGGCCAAGGTGGCAAAGAAAAAAAAGGGTGGCATTCAGGAGGTATAAGGAAATGCAGAGGGAAGAGGACAGGGATGTATACCAAGTAAAACAGAGGGAAGCAGGAAAGATGGTGAGGGGCGCAAAGGTGCAGACAGAGGAAAGAGCAGTCAAAGGGGTAGCAAAATGGGATAAGGCTTTCTTCAGATAAACAAGTAAGACAAGGAAAGCCAGTGGAGTGATTGCGAGGATTAAGAGGGTGGCAGGGAGTGGCTGCACAGAAAATGACCAAGAAAAGGCTGCCAATCTGAATAGGTACTTCTTCTCAGTCTTTACGGTGGAGGAAGGGGAGACAGACCACTAGGGAAGAGCAGGAACAGTGGGTGGACACAAGTCCATTTTCAGAAGAAAGAGTACTAAAGGAACCTGCAGCTCTGAAGGTGGACACCCAAGGGTACTAAAGGAACTCAGGGAGTTGCTAGCTGCCCTACTGATGGATTTATTCAACAGTGCACTGGAAATGGTGTGGTGTCTGGAGGACTGGAGATGAGCAGGTGTGGCCCCTCTACATATGAGTGGCAGCAGAGAGAGGCTAGCAACTATAGGCCAATAGGTCACGCAACTATAGGCCAATTAATCTCACTTCAGTGGTAAGGAAATTAAAGGATACTCTGCTAAAAGAAACTCTTGTAGAGTGTCTTGAATCCAGTGGACTGCAAGATCACAGGCAGCATGGATTCATGGGAATTTGAAGTCTTACCAGACAAATCTGATTGGTTTCTTGGATGGGTGACCAGGGAACTAGATCATGGGATCATTGTGGACATGGCCTCTCTGGACTTTAGCAAGGCCTTCAACACTGCCACATAGGAGACTGATAAAGAAATTGAGCAGCCTAGGCTGGAGTCCAAAGCTGTGAACTGAGTTAGAAATGGGTTAATGGATAGGCGACAGAGTGTAGTGGTTAACAGTACTCACTCAAATGATGGAGCGTGACCAGTGGGGTACTGCACTGCTCAGTACTAGGACCAGTCTTTTCAACGTCTTCATAAGTGACATTGCAGATGAACAGGAAGGTAGATGCTTTTTGCAGATGATACCAAAATCTGTAATAGGATGGACACTCAGGAGGAGATGGAGAGAATGCACAGGGATCTTGGGAAACTCAAGAAGTGGTCAAGAATATGTCAGTTTGTTCAATGCCAAAAAGTACAACATCATGCACCTAGAGCAAAGGAACCCAGGAGCTGAGCACATAATAGGGGGAGTTACTGAGAGTCACTAAGCAGGAAAGGGACCCTGGCATTATCATAACTGATGATCTCAAATTAGCAGGGCAGTATGACAAAGCATGTGTATGGCTAGTTTGATGCTGGGGTGCATAGGGAGGGGTACCTCCAGAAGGAGGAGATAGGGAGGTGGTGTTGCCACTGTCTCACCACTGGTGAGACTCATTCTGTAGTACTGTGCCTGATTTTGGAGGCTGCACCTCAGAAAAGACATAGGGTGGAGGGAGTCCAGAGGATGGCAACTAAAATGGTGCAGGTGTTGCACGAGAACCCCTACGAGAAGAGACTGAGGGATCTCAACATGTATATCCTCAAGGACAGAAGAGAGAGAGGGAACATGACAGAGCCCTACAAGTATCTCAAAGGGGTAAACAGGTGGAGGAAGAGAGTCTCTTTTACATGCGAAAGAGCACCAGGACCAGGAGACATGCAGTGAAGCTGGAGAGGGGAAGTTTAAGAGAGATGTGAGGAAGCACTACTTCACCAAAAGGGTGGTAGATGCCTGGAACAGATTGCCAGTGGAAGTGGTGGAGGTGAAAACAGTGGAGGGATTCAAGCACATGTAGGACAGACATAAAGGAATACAGTATTGGTAAATAGGCAGGAAGGAGGGAGGGAG